>JALJVW010000129.1:25095733-27827511 GCA_024865655.1 Emberiza elegans | reverse complement strand
AATGAAAATTGTATTTCTTGGTAAGTAAAAACAAGTAAAAAAAATTCTTAAAGCTCAGCAAATCTTTTAAAAGTCAGTCTCGCTCCTACCCTGTATTTGTGGTCTGGGCAGTTTAATCTCCTGTGGGGCTCTGGAAGGTGTCTCAGGATGGGCTACTTGAGAGTTGTCTCTGTTAGCCAGCAAAAAAGAAGAAACAAATATAAACAGAAATAATCCTGAGGCACAGAGCTGTCTCCAGCTGCTGTCCCACCACCCTTCAGCCTCAGACAGCAACAGGATCCTTGTGGTTCTGGAGGATTTTGTGTCAGGCCCTCTGTGAATTTGCAGAAAGCTGTAGGACAAGTCAGTTCAGTTAGAAAGGGAGATGTGTTGAAAAGTGAAAATCAGATGCCTGATGTGAGGGGGAAATATCATCATTTGTCACTTTTACCACAGTGCAGCTATTTTACAAGCCAGAAGTTCTGAAGGAGCCTAAAGAATGTTGTGTTCACTGTGAAGTGTCTCTTCAGTTTGTAATGGGGACTGATATTATTATAGGCTGTGCATCTCAACTATTGTTAGGCTTGTTCATGCAAGACTTTCTACTCAGATATTTGAAATAATATTGTGTTGCAGCTAAAAATATATGTTTTCTTTGGAAGCTCTAAATTTTGTGTCTGTCCGAATGGTATTGATTCCAGTCTTTAAAGAAAGGAAATTATGCCTTTGCTTTACTGCTAAATTTGTCTAAGTGATCTATAAAATGACAGAAAGTCATTATAGCAGATGTACTCAAAAAGCATGCAAGCAAAGAGGGAAAGGTTTTTCTACTAAAAACCTCCAAAATATCTCTTTAGTGGTCATGTGGGCAAATAAATACAGCAGTGCCACAGCTGAAATTTTTATGGGGAAGCAATTGGAGACTCCTGAAGCAGCTGAGGACACTTTGAATCATAAACTGCAGGGAACTGAAGAGGGAAAGTTTGTTCTTCCTGCAATGTCCCCTAAGTGAGAGGTCAAATTTTGCTCTATTTGATGTGAGGGCAAGGGACAGAGGTGCTGATATTATTCTGAAGTTACCAGGAGTTAAACACTACCTGTGACAATAAACCCTCAGAGTAGCACGCTTTTTTGGGGGGATGTAGTAGAGATAATTCTTTTAAAGGAGTTTTACCAAGTGGTAAATTGTGAAGGGGCTTATTCATAATAAGGTTTTTCAAATAGGATATCTGGAGTGTTACAACAATCAAACTGACTTTCCATGCCATCAGATTTCCATTGTTTTGGCAGTTGTGGGCCTCAGAGAAGTTTTCTTTGGTGCAGAAACACAGAGCATCTTTAAAGTTTATTTGTCTGCAAGCTTTGTAAAAGCTCAGTTATTTTTGATGCTCCCCTCAGTGGGAGCAAGCTGTGTGAAGTGTTCCACAGTGACACAACTCTTCTAATTCTCTTTGCATTTGCATGGGGATGATGAGAAGAAGGGAGAGGAGTTTGCTTCAGTCTCATTTTCATGTAACACAATTTCAAAATCTGAAATCTTTGCTCATGCACTTTAAAACAACATTCAGACATTTCAAATGCCTGCCTAGGTATCAGCCTGTCTAGTCAAAACATGCATAATTATAGAGCACAGTGTTATCTGTGGCAGCTTGATTCAAAGAAGCTAAAGCTGCAAAGATTCATCAGAACCTGCAGTGCATTCTCTTCTTCTTGTCCCTTTCTTTTACTGAATGATATTTCAGGTATGCTTTTTATTTGGAAACAGTAGAATTCATACTGCAGGAAAGGGAAATCTGGGCAAATTTACACCTGGTCACTCAGGTCCTGTGGCCTTTTGGGTTGTCATCTTCAACTCCAGAAGAAGATTTTTCTGACTTGAGGAACTTTAGTGCCCATGGAGGCAGCCCCTGTGCCAGTGCAGGAGCTGGAAGGTGCAATGTGCTCTGATCTGGGATTTTCTGCTCTTTTGGGGGGCTCTCCCCGCTTACCCCACGGGTCTCTGGCGTGTCAGTGAGTTCAGCTGCACTGCCTGGACACTGCACCATGGGGACACTGCACCATGGGGAACAGGGAGCAGGCGTGGAGATGGATTTCTGTCCCCTTGCTGATGCAATTCTTCATTAGTGGGGTTCAGCTGGTGGGATTCTCTCATCTATGAACGTATCCACGCTCATGAATAGAAATTTCAGATGAAATTCTCTGCTGGTTTGTTAGGAGCTGATGGAGGCAGATATTGCACTGCTTACAGGAACCTGAATGGGAAGTAACCCTCATTTCAAATATATTGCATTTTGGGCCCCCGCTGCCTCAGTTCTGTGATTCTGTCACTGCCTGCTTAGACCTGCTTACGGTTATGGGGTATTTGGGTTTCTGATTTAAAATGTGCTGTAATGTCATTACACTGGGAGAACAGTGTGCTCAGGTTTGAGTGGAAGGAATATTGCAGTGTTCCTCAAAAGAACAGCTCTGAAGCTCACCTGTTCCATCAATATTTAGCTGCAGGATTTTTTTGTTTTGTGTAATAACAGTGAGTTTAATTTAGAATCCTGTAATCATCAGTAGGCAAGGCTGGTGCTCTGAGGTGTAAAACAGACGTAGCACTGGTGTTCTGTATTGACAGATACAGAGTAAATTACACTCAAAGAACATTTTCTCCTAAATTTTAGCTAAATAACTGTTGGTATAAGCCTTTCCTAAAAGCTATTTCAAAATGGATTACTATGATTCTAAGTATTCTTGTTATTTTGCCTTACTTTTCTGACTGGTAATTTTGCTTGTGGTTCTGATCTGCTGCCATGTACACTCATTTCACCAAAAAAAAAAAATAAAATTTGAATTTGGAGAAGAGATTCTAATTGAAATATGAGTCAAAGTGTGCAAGTCAGAAGTTAACAAGCAATGATTTAAATGTGCATCACTACTGAAGTAAAGCTGGTCAAGAAAATGCTTTTCCTCTGTGCAACACTGGTTGAAAATCTTGAGTGATTTATTTTAATACTTTTCACTAGAAAAGCATGGAGGGTGGTATCTGGAAAGTGCCCCCTTTGCCTCATAGTAGAAGGCAAAAACAGAGCATGAAAAGGAAGTGAAAAAGAAATTTGTGTTTTGTGTTAGAAAATTGTGAAAGATTTTGAATATGACCAAAAAAAAAAAATCAGAGCAAACAAAGGCACTTTTTTCTTTTTTTTTTCCCCAGTAAGAGGTCATTGATTTGGTTTATCCTGAAGTTGGTAAATGAAGTTCCAGCAATAATAACTGACTGGCTTTTGTGCAGAATGGCGCACAATTCCTTCTCCAATAGCCTCCTGCCTTGGGGTATAAACAATGTAATTTTTCAAACATTAAGTGCATTTCACATCATTTTTTTCAGTGGGATAACTGAAAAGTTTACTCTTTTCTCCTTGTGACCCAACTGTGCTGTTTCAAATGTCTTACTTAACTATAAACCATTGCTAACAGTGATGTCTGACTTAACTCTGGTTTAATTTTCACACTTGTTTATTTTCCTGTTTTCTCCCAGAAGGTGTAGCACTCAATAATCTGCAGTTGATAGCAATTTCCTGACCAGTGAGTGGCTGGTGTCTTGGGGACTGTGGTATTGACAGTGCTTTCTTTTCTGTCAAATAATTGATCAGAACGGCTTAATTTCTGTGAATCTTTAGGACTAAACCTCTTGATGATAAATTTAGATTAAAGATGCAAAATAATTCTCCAAATAAAAAAAATATTCTATGCTTTTAGGAGCAATGATTTGCATGAATTCCACAAAAAACCCTGTAGAACCAGTTCTAGGTAGTGCAGCCGTATGTCTGTGAATCTTTAGGACTAATCCTGTTGATGATAAATTTAGATTAAAAATGCAAAATAATTCTTCAAATAAAAAAATATTTTATGATTTTATGAGCAATTCTTTTTCATGAATTCCACAAAACCCCTGTAGAACCAGTTCTTGGTGGTGCAGCAGCCTTCTGACAGCTCCAGTCTTGCAACAGCACTTTGGGTTTGAGTGGATAAAGCAAAAAAAGGAGTAAGAAACTTAGAATATTATCCATGGAAGCTATTTCTGTGTCTCCTTCTGCTGCAGCATTTGTGCTCTGTGTGTAGAGCACAGGCACCCCAGGAGGGGTTGGTTACTTAGAACCCCTCAGACCGCGCAGCGCTCGAGGTTCGGTAGAAATTTGGAAGCGAACGTGACAATTTATGGTGCAAATGCTGCAGGAAAGGGCTTTTCTCATGCTGTTTCTCTGTTTGCCAGCTCTGAAGGCCATCCCAGCTGATGTTATGTACTGAAGTCGTACGTGTACTCAATGATGTTAAGCCAGCAAACATGGGAACAAGGAAATAGCACGAGAAAGCCCTTTGTCCTGGCTCTGGTTGCCGAAGAAATTTATCGACTCATCTCCAGAGGGGTTTGGAAGTGACCATGAACTGTTCAAGCTGCCCTACTGAAAGGTATCAAGGGCAAGGATTTTTTTAAAAGGAAAAGACAAAGAAATTTTAGTACGTTGTGCTATAGTGTTCTATAATGTAGTTTTGCTAAGAAAACAAAGTAATGTGACCCATCCTTCTTCACGGTTGGTGATTATGGTAAATTTACTTTGCTTGTAATCATCTTCTTGTCCCAGATTTTTTTTTCCTTATTTATTTTAGTCTAAACAATTAGGAATTTTGTTTCTATGAATATATTAAAAGGGAGCAATAAATTTTATTCATATGTTAAAAAGAGAATGTAAAGTTCTTTATACTCCCTGCATTTAAAAGAAAAACAACTGAGTTGTTGTCACTTATAGCACCATTGTACATGTTAAGAGTTAAGTGTTATTTATATGTATCCATAATATTTTTAATGATGATATTGCTGCTATGGATCATAAATAGAAATGATCAAGTCACTGCTTTCTCATTTTTTAGGCACAATAGTAGTAGTGAAAAACTAGCACTTCCTGCTTTCTTGTCCACAACATTTTGTAATAAATGGTCACCTTTTAAATAACTGGAAAGCACTCACATAACTTTTAAAAGAAAAAATTTAATTTTCATTTTGCTTGCTGAAGTCTAGATAATGTCTATTTAACAGGTGCCAAACATTTAACCTTTTGAAGTGTTTTTATTTAAAAAGAAAATCATAAATCCAGTGGCTTGGTTTTCAGTGTAATAAAATAGGAAATAGTAGACATATTTTTTTTCACTGTTAGCCAGCACATGGGGGTAAATGACCTACTGTTGTTTCTTTTTCTTCCCCAATTATTCTTCTATAAAGTTGTTTTTTTTTTGTTTTTTTTTTGGTTGGTTGGTTGGCTTTTTGTTTGTTGTTTCTTCTTTTTTTAACTGAAGTTTGTTTTTTTTTTTATACTATCATTTGTTATTTAGCACGGCTCATTTACAAAATAAAACTTGAGTATCATAGCTTTGTTTGAAGGTTGGTTGCAAGTTCTTGTATATTGCCTCACATTTTAGGGAGTAATGCTTAATATGTATCATCTATAATATTAGAATTTCATATGCAATGCAAAATCTCTTAGGAAGCAAAGGAGTATAAAGAACCCTGTTTTCTGCACTTATATGGAGACATGTAATATTAGTTTGCTAGAATAAAATGAAATACAGACACTGCTTTTGACTGGGATGTATACAGTATATAGAACTTTCTTTTAAAGACAAAAGTTATTAATGATTCATGAATTAGACTACAACATGGAATTCTTACACATTACTGTATGTTTGATGTAAAGATATTTATAGGCTTGTACTTAATAATCACGTTGCCTCAGTTCTTGGACTGCAGAATGTCTACCATGACTATTGCCTATAGTTTGCTCCACATTTGCTATCTGGCTCTTTAAAAAGAAACCAATGTGTATTTGGCTATTTGATCTGTAAAATAAATTCTATTAATAATGAAGTACGTATTGTAATTCAGCATATTGTATTGCATAATTATAGCTATGACTGTTGCAGAGAGCTTTTCATTGCCCATGATGGGATCATTTTCTTGGGAAGAACTTCATGTACCTGTCAGACAGTTTTGCTCTTCCTATTTTTAGCAGCCTTGCAGCATTTATGCTTCAAACTAAAAATCCCCCAACACTCCCAGTGGTCAGACATGCAGTGGCATTTATTGACTCAGTGCCACAGCTCAGCCAGTTTACAATTGATGCTGGGATTTCTCCCAGAGGTGCTGTTTGGGGTCCTGCTGGCTGCTGCCGTTGTTTGTGGAGGTGTTTGCCAGGTGGGTGATGGGGAAATTCAGTGATGGTTGAGTTGCAGCCCTGAACCCCATTGAGAGTGCTTTGTCAGGCAGACAGGGTGGTTGCACAGGCTTTGAGCTTCTGGTTTAACTTTGAGTCTTTGGATTTTTCTCCTTATGAGAATTAGGTTGGATTTCCCTTTTGACAAAACCCCTGTTCATGAACTTAAGGGTTGATTAAGAGAAGCGCCAAATAATTCCAATGCTGACATTCGAACATTTTTGGATTTTTTTCTTTATGATTTCTTTGTTTTTAATAATGAAATTTAGTCATCTCAAGTGAAGCTGCAGTTGCCCTCAGTTTTTTTCTCTGGTGGTGACAAGGCATAGATAGGCTGTAGCAGGTTATTTTGGTTTTAGGACTGCATTCCCTCTAGAAGTGCCTACTTTCTTCCACTGAGTATGAAGAGAACCTTTGATAAGTACCTTTTTCGTACCAGATGTGCCAGTTATGTGCTTTCAGAGAAGAATATACTTCATTTTTAGTTTCTTTGCTTTTAACTTAGATGAAACTCTTTTTCCTGGTTTTACACTGGTCCTACCATTCTAGTCTACCAATTAACAATTCTAAAAGCATCTAGAATTATTTAAAAATGCCCAAAAGTTACATAAATGAAATAAAAGGTACTCACATGGTTTAATTACTGGTCCCAATCAATAATCTCCCTCCTCTGGTTCTCTCATGAGTCAGCCCAGCCAAATGTAAGAATCTTCCAAATATAAGAACATATAGAATGCCCTAAGGGAAAGCCAGAAACCTCTGAAGTGGCTCAGTTTCATCTGTTTTGTCTGTTTCAATTTTTGTTTTCTTACATCTAAATATCACTTTTTAAAAACTTGGTTTTTTTTCATAGACTGGTATGAAACTTGTTCAGAGCTCATTTCCTCCTGATGGTTGAATGGGTACATGAAAGCCTAATGGTTATTGACCAAATATGTGTTTGTGTGCTGGATAACAATTTCTACACTCTTCTGTGATGGAGGCCAGTCAAAAAATTCTATTATTTTTGTTTTAAATAATATTCGTATCCTGAGTCAAAGCTAGATATATGAGTTTCAAAACCAACTCTGTTTCTCAAATGTTTTCACCTACAGAAATACTTTTTTTTGACTGCTCAGAAGTCAGAGCGAATTACGAGCAAAAATCACTGAGTTGACCAAATGTTCCTTTTGAACTTGACAACTCATTATATTTCCTTTGGGAACATCAATATATTTATCGTATTTCAGACTGCAGTTACCACAGGCACCTCAGTATCAGCTTCTCCAGGCGTTCCCCTTTTCTCTGGGCTCGCTGCCCCATCTCCAGAGCAGCCCGGCTGCGTCTGCAGGGAAACCCAGAGGGCTCTGGGCTGCTTCCAGCGCCGTGTGGGGCTGGACAAAGACAAAACTTCTTTATTTATTGCCGCTTTTAGGCGCGCTTGGCTGCTTGCAGCTGGGGCTGGCTCTCAGGTGAGCTGGTGGCAGCCGCTGCTGTGTTGCCGATTTTTGGGATTTTTGTGGATTTGTCTACCAAAGCTCCCTCCCACCCGACCTCAAACACCCCTGAGAGCAAGCGAGGCACTGCAGGAACTTTGGGGGATTTAAATCCTTCTGAGTTCAGTTCTGAAGGGCAGTAGGGGCTGTCAGGAACAATACTGATGTGATGTAAATAGAATTATATTTTTAACATAAACTGTAATGCTGCAGGGTTTTTTTTTGTTACACTTTTCTGGTGATTTCCCATTTTACCATAAAACATGTATTTATGGTGTATCCTGGTCTTACCTATTATTTGTAAAATCTTTTTAACAAATGATTTGAATATATATTTTTTGCTTTCATATTGAATTACTGAGCACTGTTCCTTTTATGTCTTATTTATCTATTTCTAAAATAAATTTGGTTTGACGATTCTATTTGTTATATAGATTATATTGTGTACCTTCTGGAGAAGCACTGTTTTTAAATACACCTCTGGTCTGGTTTTTTAATGCATGCCCACCACCAAGCCTCTACAGAGACTCTATTCTCTGTATAATCTGTATTTTTCACAGTTTAGGAGCTATGATTATTAAATAACTTAACCACATGTAAACTTTACAAGAAGAAATATAAAGGAATATTCCTCTTTGAAAACCTCAAACTCTCCAACAGCACATTTCTTTTGTCTCCAATGTTTTCAAAGAAATCTAAGCAGGAAGAGTCACATTTTTTCCAATGATGTTTCCATGCACATGGGGGTGTTTATATTTGTCTCTGTGTTTTGTTTGCCTGTGTATATTGGGAGCACGAGGGTGTCCATCCACATTTATCACACATTCAATTAACAAAAGTTCCAGGCAGTAAATATTGAAACTGCAGAGATGTGCCCATCCCAATATCTCTTGCTGTCAAAGATAGCCAGGCTCTAAGGATTTCAATCTGCCACATTATTTGATTTTTGGGAAGATTTGTCTTCCCTTCTGAGAATGTACTGGGTTCTCAATATGTGAGAAAATGACTCTTGGTGATTTGGAGGTTAGGATACAAATATGAAAAGTGCAGTTCTGAGTTTTAGTGCTATGATTCTTTCACTAGGTTATTTTACTCATTCCTGTACTGTCTCTCAGTATTCTAAAATACATTTTTTTTCTACTGAACAGACTCATATTCTTAAATTTTACCACTGAAAATGTAGCAAAGTGACACTTTGTATTTTCTTCAAATTGTGAGCTTCTGCTTATTTCCTAAATAAACACATGTAAATCAAATTCAGTTATTTATATGCATGGAGATGGATATTAAGTGTGATATCAGGAATTTTTTCAGGGGCATTATTGACTTTTTGCAATCTCTTAAATAGGCTTTATTCAGTTGTGTTCTCATTTCCAAGGAAGGTGTTCATCCAAGCTGAAATCACTTATTTCCCATAAAAGCTGAATGATGGTATCAGAGGTATGAGGTTTGATTTTGGATCACTGAATTCCAGCAAGGAATCGTGAGCTGAATTTTGCTCTGTTGTCCTCAGCATTGTTCTCATCCTTTCCTGAGAGAACTTGGATGGATGAGGTGCCCTCTGCTCCTGTTCTCTCTTTTCTCCCGAGCTGTGATATGAAAGTCTCCAATTACAGGTTTTCCCCACACAAAAATACTTTTCCTAGGTCTGGATCTAAAGCATCCATGTGCTGCTGGTTTTTCCCTCCCTCTCTTGTGTGAGAAAGAAACCAACATTGGACAAATTCTGGTTTTTTGCAGACACTTGGGCACGTGTGTTTCAGACAAGCAAATGAACTTCAAACAGGAGACTGGAATTTGGAAAACCCTTCCTTGAATGCTCAGGGCATTTGAGTAATTGGAAATTACTCAAAATTTTGGGGTTTTCTGACAACCAGACTTGGCCGGTGTCTGCACAGACAAGGTCATTCAGAACATTGGAGAAGTTGTGATAGAAAGGGATGAAGGGAAAGAAAGATCTTTTCAGTCTATAACTATTATTGTGGTGTGAAACTGAATCAAAATCCTAAGTGCCACATCAGAGATCTTTCCAGATGCAGTTTTAAGTCATGTTTAAGTCACATATTTTATTAATTGCATCGGTGTTGACTCATTATGGATGAAAGCAGCAGAATTCTGCTGCTAACTGAATGTATCTGAACTTTTGGCTCTGTGTTCACATCTGGGCTGGAAAATGATTCAGATCAGGGATTTATTGGGATTGAATAAGGTGTGTTTATGGTATTATTGACTTATTTTTATAGATTGCTAAAAATTGTTTCCCTCCCTTTGTGAGAGAATGTGTTTGGAGCTGGAAGTGAAGAAGAAAAGTCACTCAGACTTGGAAAAAATATATGGTTTCTTTGCTATTTAGCTAGAAGAAACTATTTCAATTCCTAAAGATGGTACAAAAACATTGGTTTTATTTTTTTTAAACTTACCTGATGTAAAATTACAGTTTTTGTATAACAATAAACTGTCTTCTAGCTTTGTTGCATTTTATTTCTTGAAACACACTAAAATGAATTTAAAAGCAAGTGCTTTTGCTTGCTAGTACCCAGTTATTATAATTACCTAAGCATGTAGGTACAGATATTTTAAATTATACACTATGAAAGCCTAAGTGTTTTCTAGCTTCTGTCTTCTCTTTTCCAAAGTCTGTTTTTGGAGGTGTTGAACATGAAACTGTCTGTAGCCAACACACCAAGGAATCAAACTGAAGGTGGAAAAGGGCTTTTCTGTTTAAATAAGTCTATTTGTAAACAAAACTTCAAGAGGGGAGGAAAACATTGGATTATGTTCTCAAGCCTAGCAGAAGGGAAGCAACAACTTCTGCAGCCTGCTGGGATTTTGATTGCTATTGATCTCAAAGTTAGAAGGCCAAACAGCTGCAATTTGTTCAAGGAGTGTTCCTCCCATCTCGTGGTGAACCCAGAACTCAGCGAGAGCTCTGGCTGAGAGCTGCTGCCCTTGGAAAGGTGTGGGGGATGCTGTTGGTATTATTGTTGTTTTGTTGTTGTTAGCAGTGATCAGCCCTGCTGTGCTCCCCGCTCACAGCCCGTGCTGAGTCACCTTGGTCTGCAATACCTTCTGCACCTCAGTGGGAACAAGGGATTTACCAAATGTCCTGCAAGAAAATCTTGGTTTTCTTCCTTCGGATAGCACGAAGTGACTCTGTCCAAACACAGATCTCAAATACTTTTCAGAAGTGTCTCATTACACACACTCAATGCTTGCCTTTTTCATTCTTATTTTATACACTGTAGAAGCTTATTCACATAGATATATATATATATAAACAAAAATATAAGATCATTTACTAAAACTTTTCTTGTTTTCTGTATAAGCCACTGTTCAAAAACATTTCTTGCTGTTTAGGAGCATGAGGCTGAATGGATTTTTCAACAGCCTGAAGAAGATTAATCTAGCAAAATGATACTGTGACTAATTAGAAAAAAACAGGGATAAACAGATTGGTGTTTGCTTACACATGAGGGAATCATCAAACCTACTGATTTTGCAAACAAGAGGCTGGAGGATTTGATGAATGCATTTTAAAAAAATCATATGGCCAACGTTGTAAATCAGTCCCTGCTAAATGATCTTCCCTGATTCATTCTCTTTCTTCATCCCACTTCTGTGCATTATCACTTTGGCCAAACTTTAACCCAAGTTACTTCATTTCCTCTCCATCAAATATTGTCTTTGTTCTTCCATGTTAACAATACATGTATGGTGTAACAGTGTGAGATTCTTGTTTTCTTGTCTTTAATGGACGGTTTAAGATTTTCTCACCGCTATGTTTTTCTATGTTTATATCAATATATTGAAACTGTGGTGGGGGGGTTGTGTAAGAATCCAGACCTTTGTAAGATCTTGCACTTGGTGTTGTGTCAGTTTGACATTTGACAACAGCACTGTGATAATACCCCCAGTAATTAGTGCCAAGTGTATAAACCTTGGACAATATATTAGAACCATTTAGGATATGTTGGTGGGTCACACAATGTATATCTATTTCTTACATCAGAATTCTTAAAGATTGTAGAATGATAGAATAATTCAGGTTCCAAGGGATCTGTGAAATCCCCTGCTCCAATCATGGGACTCAAAACCAGCTTCTTTCACATCACTTTTCTCTGGGTCTTGTTCAGCTGACTTCTAATAATTTCCTCAAGAAAATATTAGAGTAGGATATATAGAATCCTCAATAGGATCCTCGAGAATATAGAAGTGTTTGAGTGGAAATCAGAATCTTAAATGTCTTTATGTCCATATTTTATCCACTACCCCCATGTATAAATATCCAATGAATTCAAATTACTTATAAATAGTAAATAATTTGAATATATCTATTTGTGTGTAAATAGTTTAAATATATTTATTTGTGTGCATTTTTGGGGTGAACCCCCAGTGCACTGTTTGCTGCTCACTTGTATGGCTCATTAACTTTTGCATTCATCTTTATTTTATAGATACGTTGTGAGTTTTTATTTGAATTTCCTCTAGCTGTAATGAAAGCCCTGAGAAGTTGACACAATCTCGATTGTCTCGCTCACAATGAGCGCATCAAACCTCTTCAGAAACTTATCTCAAAGGTTGGATATTAAAAGCAGGCAGGAATAATCCTGTCAGGAGCAATTAAACCAGGAAAACGTAATTGGAGGCAAAAAAGGCTTTAGATGCTTCCTGTGTACAAGATATACAATTATCAGCTCTCAGCTCCCAAGCATGATTTATTAGTTACAGCGGTTTGGCTTTGAAGCGCTGAGCGGGGCTGTGCTCGCTTGTGTGAGGGCTCCAACATCTGTCCCGACAATCCTCTTACAGGCTGCCTCCGAGGAATTCGGGGATATAACACGGGTTCTGACATGGATATCAAACAGCCAGGGCTGGGAGAGGGGGGCTGCAAGGGCATATTCCATTATCTCATTGCCCCCTTTTTAACACAATCACTCCTCGAACTGTTTGTTTTTATTATTCCGGATGGGAGCAAGATGCATTTAAATGAATAAAATGAAATAGAACAAATCAAATGCTTGGCTGCTGTTCAAGAGCTGCTAAGGCTGAGCTTTATTAAATTCACATGAGGATATGATAACTGTGGAATTTCACACAATGAACTGCGCTAATCTTACTCGTGAAGAACATAATTTTTCTTGAGATAGATGAGAGAATCTGAAATTTTGTCATGAAAAAAAACAAAGCCCCTTTGGAGTTGTATTTTCTGAGGGCATTCACTGCTTGAGTGAAATCTGTCCATGTCCCATGAGCAGAATCTTCATGCACAATCCATTTTTACACATCAAAAGTTCCAAGGGTTTGTTCTTCCTCCATGGCAAACTGGAGAATACTTCAAAGTAAGTTACTGTGTTCTGTGTTAAAACTACTCCCTGTGTCATCTGCAGTCCCTTCAGGAATAAGCATAGCTGTGTTTTAAAAGGGGGCAAAAGCATGAAAATTTAAAATTACATTAGATACATTTAATTTATATTTAAATAGGAAAAACTTAAAGCAGAGCAAAGCAAATACTTTTAATGATTATTTGCAGGATACAATTCACATTGATGCATTTTCTTTTTTTGTGACTGTAGATCATTTTTGTGCCTCTGCAGTAGAATGGCTGTTTGTCACTCAGTGTTTTTCAGACATTTCATGTTACTTAATGAAATTAGCATTCTTTTTAATATGCCGTTTTCCCTTATTTATTTTTATTGAAACTCCAAAATTACGGTTGTAAATTTCTGATGAAATAATATTATTTTTTCCCCCCTCAGAACTGCAAAAGTAAAATTCCTGACAATACTCACATGGTACGTTTTCTTATATTTCCTATTTAAATGCAGTGTAAAGCTGCATTCATAAACTATTTCCCTTTATCTAAAATGCTAAAAAGAAAATGAAAATGCTAAAACTCAGGGATAAATTACTGAGGTCCTAAATCTATTGATGTCCTTCAACAAAAAAAAAAAAAAAGAATTTTAAATAGTGTGGGAAATTTTTATAGGAACTGATGAATCATTACCTTCCCAAAATCATGTATAATTAGAGTGGACATCACATGGAAATAAAA
Source organism: Emberiza elegans (assembly GCA_024865655.1). Classification (NCBI taxonomy): domain Eukaryota; kingdom Metazoa; phylum Chordata; class Aves; order Passeriformes; family Fringillidae; genus Emberiza; species Emberiza elegans. Next base: position 27,813,757 of record JALJVW010000129.1, on the reverse strand, counting down.
TTAAACAGAGTAGAAATCAGCTGCTGTTTTGATGAAATCTCACGTGTTTGGTTGGGTAATATCAAAGATACCAATTTTCCTTTGTGGGGCTGAGTAACTCATTTAGTGTTGCCTCCTTTGGAAATGAGTGAGAGACACAAGGTGTCTGCTGGATAAACTGCAGGAATTCATCACAGCCACAAGTGTAGAACTCACCTGAGCACACCCTGCAGTTATTCCTGAAAACAACAGCCCAAGGGTGTGCCAAAAGGGATGGCCGGACACAGGCTGAGGTGCCGGAGCAGCCAGAGAACCTTCTCTCCCTGGGAAACCAGCCCAAACAACAGCCCAGATTTAATCAGCGCTGGTTTGCCTCTCCCTGTGTCAATCACAGCTTTTATATTGAGAATCTGAGGAGAGCAGGTTGCGAACACAAAGTCTTCTTTTGTATTATTAAGATGAAAAGATTCTGCTGGGGTTTGATAACACTGGAGATGCTGAGGCTGTTACAGAAACATAATGAATATCAAATATATCTGCAAAAAGGACTTTTTATCAAGATCAAGTCCTGATGAAAAATGCCACTTAATCTTTATTTTACACCGGGCAGGTTTAAAGACTGCAAGTCATGAATGTAGATCTGTATTTAATGGAGGTATTTCGTTCAGGACACTCTGCGCTGCAATATGAACCTTGAATTTGGTTGCTTCTCATCTGATCTAAAAAAAAAAAAAATTAAAAATTAGACTAATTTATTTCATATTCAAATACAAAATGCTCTATTAATAAATTATAATTTACCAGTGGATGTCACAACCTTATGGGTAAATCAGTATAAGCTGTCATTCCAAATGAATTCAGTTGCATTTGAACTCATTTCAGTGGAACTAATTTTGTTTGTGGTTTGTTTTTAAATTATTTCCGAAAAAGAAAGTGTCTGACCAGTCACTTTTAATTTATGCATTTCAGAAGTACTGGGTTCCATGAGAGACAAAATCAGATTTGGTACAACGAAGCAAAAGTTGGCATGTGCTAATTTTATATGACAGGTCAATGACTGGTCAGTTTTTGTTTGTTTTGGTTTTTTTTTTAGGTAGGATAGGATTATTAGTCTGCTGTTAATTTTTTAATTGCTTTCTTTTTAGGGTGTTATTTAGGAAGGAGAATGAGGAGGATGAGGAGGAACAGGATGATCAAAAAATAAATGTAGTCTGATGGGAATTCTCAAGTGAATGTATCATAATCTTCCAGAGGGGCTGTGCAAGATTGGCTTACACTGTTTGTGTCCCAGGACTCGTGTGTGGTTGTAAGCTTTGTATGGATTTTCTTTTCTGTAATTGTTTTTCCTTTAGCCATCCTGTGGCCTGAGATTGGAAGAAAAAGATAAAAGGTCAGAAAGGCTTAATAGCAATTTTGTTTTTGAAAGGGAGAGGCTGGTTGATCCAGCTTAAATCTTTACAGCTGGATCAACCAAGGACTTGAATTACAGAGACAAAAATGACAACTTCAAAACCTCATGGGCAGCTCAACAGCAGCTGTAACAGGAGAGGGAGAAGGAAAGGTGAACCTGTGGGACAGATGGTCATGGTATTTTGAGAGGATATGCAAAAATAGATAGGTGGGAATGAGAAACCCCTTTCTTACCATGTAAACAGCAAAGAAAAGAAAAGAAAATTTAATTTTGTCACCTTGCTGTTGGGTGAGTGGCTGAGGATGGTTGGGGTTTTCTCAATGGGAGGCAGAAGTGCATTGGCTGAGCCCATGGGGTTCATGGAGCCACGTCCAGGTGTTGGTGGGATCTCACCAAAATAAGGTTCAGACCAGATCCTCTCACACACCAGCATCTTGTGAATATTTTAGGAGAAGTGCTGAGGTGATGTTTTACTTGTTAAAATTTTTGGCTTCCTTTTATTGTCTTTTGCACGGGGAGATCAGGGGAGGTGTGTCAGGCCCGGATATCTCCTGTCAGAGCAGGGCACAGAGGATAAGCAGAGCACCTGCAGCCCGACATTCACTTGGGATGATGGGATTCTGGATGTGGGAGACAGACATTCAGTGTGATTTCTTCCAAGTGATAATGGTTTCCGTTTTGAATGGCTGTAAAGGTAACAGAAATTTATTTTTTTTTAATGAAAGACTTAGGTTGGAATTCATTTCTTCTGTAGGAGGTGAAGGCAGAAGCCACACAGAGAGAATCACTGCTGTAGCTGTCTCAAGCTCACACAAGCTGCAGTGAGTCACTCTAACTCTCTTTCCTCTAGGTCCTGTGGGAGGTAACTATGTGAACACTTGGCTTTTAGGTGGCTGAGGCTGAGTAAGATGGTTTCTGAAATCTAATACAAAAATAATTTTAAAAACCAGGGCTCACAAAGCTGAGAACATTCTGAAGCCGTGACCTTCAGTCCTGTAGGCAGATTGCTCTCGGTTAGAAAGTCGAGGCAATTAAAAGATGGATAACATAGAGAGGAGTTTTCAAAGTAAGTGAAAGTATTGTACTCAGATATTTTCACCTCCATTGACTCTACTGCTAGGGTGCTTGTTCCATGTATGTTGTTCAAAGATGTTTGAAATATTAGTACATTTTACTGTGTAGAGAAAGATTAAATCTTCTGATACACTTCCCCTTGTTTCTCTAGAATAAATTGATATGCAAATGATATCATATTTAAAAAGATCATATTTCTTACCATTAATTTCTCCTCATAAAATCCTTTTTGTATCTGTATTTTCACCAGTTTGATTCACCTGCTTTATTCTTTGCCATGAACTGACAGAGACCCAAGTGCATTCATTCTGCTCGTTTATTTGGCGTACCAGTTATAACCAGTATAAACACAGCAAGGAAAGGGGCTGTGGAGGGGCTCAGTGGATCCTGGTTCATTCCAGCAGAATGGAAACCATGAGTCAGGAGAAAGTGAGAAATGCTGTCCTCGGGCAGTGGGTGGTGTCAGCACTTGCTTTCTTTGCAAAGTTCACCCGTGCCAACACTCAGGATTTTGTTTCCTGTGATGCATCCAACCTTTTGTTGTAGTTGAGACAGACAATACAGATCAACACACTCCATTTCCAGAAGGCTTCAAACTGGTTTTATTAAAGCATGCACGCTTTTTATGCATTCTTACAAAGCTCGTAAGTTTGCACTTTACTCACTGGTCACAAGAGACAAACAAAGTGCTCATTGGAACAGGCAGCTGCAGGTTTCTCTTGTTTATCCTTCTTTCTCTCTTGCTTTCTGTGTCAATGACCTTGGAAGGAAATTCTTTCAGGGGTGAACATGGATCTCTTGTCGAACTTCTCTCTGGCTCACAAAGGCTGCTGTGAAACCTCTCCCACACCTTTGGAGGCAAAGCCACCCCCTGTGTGCTGTGCTGGCACTCGTGGCAGGGACACCTGGGACAGTCCCTGGGGCAGCACATTATTATTATTAGTAGTAGTATTAGTATTAGTAGTAGTAGTATTTCCATGTTATGATATATAATATAATATATAATTATATTTTATATTATATTATTATATTATTATATTATTATATTATATATTATATAATATATTATATATTTTATTATATTATATAATCTATTATGTAATATTATATCATTATTAAGATACAATTATTTTATAATATTAAATTAAAAGAAAATTATATATTATAACTACACTAGAAGAATAGAATAAAGGATTTCATCAGAAGGCTTGAAAAGAATAGAAAGGAACAGCAAAAGCTCGTGACTCTCAGAGAGTCTGAGCCAGCTGACTGTGATTGGCCATTAATTAGAAACAACCAATGTGGACCAATCAAAGATACACCTGTTGCATTCCACAGCAGCAGATAATTAATTATTGTTTTTCTTTTCCTCTGAGGCTTCTCAGGAGAAAAATCCTGGCAAAGAGATTTTTCAGAAAATATCATGGTGACAGCAGAGTCAGTGTCATCCTGAGCTCTGGGACAAGCAGTGCACAGAGAGCTTCTTTCAGAAAACACTGGATATTTCACCATATAACTGCTGCCACAAAGCCTAAATTGAGTTAACTCTTTTAAAGATTTCCTGTTCCTCTTGGATTAGGCCACCAGGGCTGGTTTTGGGAAAAAAAAAAAAAACAAACCAGACTAAGAATGATAATTTGTCAGGGTAACAATTCTGAGATGGGTTATAAATGGAAAATATTGTAGTCAGTTGCCAATTTCCCCTTCTCGGAAACTTTTGGAAGGCTGAGCAGCACAGCTGCATCTTTATGCAGGAGTGTAGGAGCAGAAGTTGGAAGTAAGGTGATGGGAAGTGGGCACTTTGAGGGGGAGGATTTCATCCAAATTAAATCTAGAATCTCCTGAAATGTCACTGCAATATTTGAAGCAGAAGAAACTTGTTTCTTTGCATAACTTTTGCTGAAGTCCAGGAATTTTTTTTTCATATATTGGGCAGTTTTTAATGTATTCTTCCTTTGGAAGTAGCACTGTGAGGGGTGAAGAAAGCCTTATCTTGTGGGAAAACTGAAATTAAAATCCACTGTAACACAGTTCTTTTTTTTTTTCCCCCCAGAGTCTTTTGGTCTTTACTGTTGCTGGAGAAGACATCCCAAATCTCATCAGGCACTATCCCGTGTGATATTAATTAATACATCTATTGTTGTGTGTCCAGAACTATGCCAAAGCCTAACTAGATACTTGAACTCCATTTCCAGCACAAGGACAGCTCCTGTCTTGTCAGGGTTTGTGTTTTAGGGTGGTGAGACAAAGCTGCTCTTACTCTTTGTTATAATTGTGATAGCAATTCCAGACTGGAGAGGTTTCAAACTTGAACCTTTCTCAACAGTCCTGATATTCCCATGCCAAATTGGAGGAGTAGAGAAAATCCAACCTCAACACAACCCATATTTTAATCCACTTTCTATTAAGATAATTTGACCCAAAAAATTTACTTTTGATGGCTGCATGTTGATAAACCATAAAAAAAGGGTTTCTATTATTATTTCTTATTTGGCTGGTTTCTTCAAGGCTACATCTTGTAGCTATTTTAATGGAAAACCAAAGTTGCAGCTATTATCTGCTGCTCCATCTAATTTGCTTTCTTCTAGTTTGGAGAAAGAGCATGGGGTTACTGTAGGAAAGAAAGAACGAGATAAAAGTATAACGAAGAAGTGAAATGATTTTCTATGAAGACCTCTCTGCAGTACTGTACAATGTATTGCATTTTATTTATTCACAGCTTTGCACTCGAAGAAAACCACAAGGAGATGAAACCTCAAGAGGAAAAGCCCTATGAAATGAGAACAAACAATATCAGAGCATAAGGTGTCCTGCTAACCTTTAAAAATGCAATTCGGTCCCACACAATTTTCCTCAATCAGAAGCAAATCTGCAGTCCTTTAGCAGCAAACCAATCACTTGCATTCTCACTCACTTTGATGTGTGAGTTGAAATTTAATACAAAAAAGAAAAGACCTTTTGGGAAATCATATTAATGGAGGTTCATTTTCATTATGTCCAGTTTTCTTTCATTATTGGATACTTGTGGGGATAGGTCTTTTCCCTGGAGTGCCCTTCTCTAGATTATTTTGTTGTGTGTGTGCTTCTTCCTGTGCCTTGAAATCAGTGTGATATTCTGCACTGCTTCCTCCCATCTTTTCTTGCTGTGTTAATTTTACCTGGGAAATTCCATAGGTTAAAATTTTGGAGTCGTGGCTCCCTCATTGCTCTTTGACACATTTTATTTTTCTGTTCAGTGGCAAAAGGTTGCTATTGCTCACTAGGATGGGATTCATTTGGAGCTTTATATGCAACCAAGGATCTTTGCATGATCTCAAGTGCTGAACAACTACCAAAAAGTGAAGTATTTTAGTAAATTGCTGGAGTTAATGACCCTTATGATGATCGAGGGTCATTATCTGCTTTTAGCTCCCTCTATTACCTACTTCTACTGACTCAAAGCACTGGAAGTTGATTACCATGGTGAAGGAGTGCTCCTGTTTTACAGGGGAATCAGAGGCAACTGCACTTGCTCAGGAGCTGAAGCTGCTGAGTGCCACTGGCAGAGCGTGAGGTCATTCCTGTTTTTCAGAAATTCCAACTTCTGCACACGCCCGGGATGGGCTTTTCCCACCTGCCCAGGCAAGCTCTGCTCTCTGCTGAACCAACCACTGACTCCTGGGGAAGCACAGCAGGGCCAACGCACAGAGCTCCCCAAACTCCGTTTGTCTGCTGTTCATTCCAGGGTGTCATTAAGGAGGCAGCCAGGATGGAGCAGGGAGTTTAACTGAGAATGCACGTGCCATTGGAACGGCTGGAGTTACAGATAACTCCATTACTGCCACTCCTTTATCTAATGCCATATTGATTTATTTTCAAATTACTTAATTTTTCAGTGTTCTGTACAGGTTAGAGATCCATCTTTTCAGCCACATGCCAAACTGGTACGGGCTACACTGAGAATTATACCTTTTATGACATTATATCAAATCAGGTAATTCTGTGTGGCTGGATAATGAAGTGTTGCATTAAGCTAAACTGAGCATTATGTCGAATTAAGCTGTAGTTTAATTCTCAGATTTGAAGCAGAAGTTACTTTGGGTTGGAGTAGTCCGAGAGATGTGTGTTTGCACACGTTTATTTCACCAGTTGTCTACAGAAGAAAAAATGTTTAAATATTTAGGACTGACAAAGGCCTGTGTTTAGAGCCATTAAAATCAAGGTTTCTCTTTGCTGATCCACTGCTGCTCACATCTGTTCCTGGGGGTTCTCTCACCGGTTAAGGCAGGACTGGATGAATCTGGGTTGAAACAAGACCAGCCTGGCTGGAAGGGCAGTGCTTTGATCCAAGTGAGGGAATGGCAATGTTACCCTGCTAATTGGAGGGGGCAGGAATTGCCCGCTCAGGAATGATGACCGGAACACTTTTCAGGGGAGGGAGATTACTGTGAAGGAGTGGAAGGGAATTATTCCATTTCAGAAGTTATAGTGCAGAAATCTTTGAGCAATAAAGACATTAATGTGATAATGTGATAATGGCAATAAAGTGATTAATGTGTTGATGAAGTGTGCTGGTCATCCTCAGCAGTAATCCTGGGAGAGGGCAGGTGGAAAACAATGAAAATTTTGTGGGAAATCTTCAATTTAAGTAAAACAAAATGTCGTTCAAGCAAAGAGAAGGAACAGGAACTCACTCAAGACAATGCCTGGTAAATATACAGGAAAAATGTGAAATCAAGATTTAGATTCTGTGAATTAGGAGAGAGTTGTGGTATGATAATTCTTGACCTGTATTTGAAGAGAACTCCTGTGTTGCCTTCCTGGAGAAGTTGCTTCACACAAACTTTTACCGACCAGTTGTTCTGTTCATCTGCAATTTTATGGATAAAAACAACATTCACTTGTAGCACAATTTGTTGAGTGTCATCCCAATTTCCACAATGGAAAATTTTGGGTTTTTTTTTAATATGGAAAGTTAACCAACCTATTCATAGTAGAACCTGATGACAGTTTGTTTGGAATCCCTACAGTCGGATAAACACAGTCACAGATTTTCATATTTCAGAGGACATAAAAACTCCCCATTTGGAAATCATCTGTGTTATTTTGTCTCTATCTAGAACAAAAGGAATTTTTCAGTGTTCTGTACAGGTTAGAGATCCATCTTTTCAGCCACATGCCAAACTGGTACGGGCTACACTGAGAATTATACCTTTTATGACATTATATCAAATCAGGTAATTCTGTGTGGCTGGATAATGAAGTGTTGCATTAAGCTAAACTGAGCATTATGTCGAATTAAGCTGTAGTTTAATTCTCAGATTTGAAGCAGAAGTTACTTTGGGTTGGAGTAGTCCGAGAGATGTGTGTGTGCACACGTTTATTTCAGTTGTCTAGAGACGTCTACAGAAGAAAAAATGTTTAAATATTTAGGACAGACAAAGGCCTGTGTTTAGAGCCATTAAAATCAAGGCTTCTCCTTGCTGATCCACTGCTGCTCACATCTGTTCCTGGGGGTTCTCTCACCGGTTAAGGCAGGACTGGATGAATCTGGGTTGAAACAAGACCAGCCTGGCTGGAAGGGCAGTGCTTTGATCCAAGTGAGGGGGAATGGCAATGTTACCCTGCGAATTGGAGGGGGCAGGAATTGCCAGCTCAGGAATGATGACCGGAACACTTTTCAGGGGAGGGAGATTACTGTGAAGGAGTGGAAGGAACTTCCATTTCAGAAGTTATAGTGTAGAGATCTTTGAGCAATAAAGACATTAATGTGATAATGTGATAATGGCAATAAAGTGATTAATGTGTTGATGAAGTGTGCTGGTCATCCTCAGCAGTAATCCTGGGAGAGGGCAGGTGGAAAACAATGAAAATTTTGTGGGAAATCTTCAATTTAAGTAAAACAAAATGTCGTTCAAGCAAAGAGAAGGAACAGGAACTCACCCAAGACAGTGCCTGGTAAATATACAGGAAAAATGTGAAATCAAGATTTAGGTTCCGTGAATTAGGAGAGAGTTGTGGTATGATAATTCTTGACCTGTATTTGACGAGAACTCCTGTGTTGCCTTCCTGAGAAGTTGCTTCACACAAACTTTTACTGACCATTTGTTCTGTTCATCTGCAATTTTATGGATAAAAACAACATTCACTTGTAGCACAATTTGTTGAGTGTCATCCCAATTTCCACAATGGGAAATTTTGGGTTTTTTTTTTTAATATGGAAAGTTAACCAACCTATTCATAGTAGAACCTGATGACAGTTTGTTTGGAATCCCTACAGTCGGATAAACACAGTCACAGATTTTCATATTTCAGAGGACATAAAAACTCCCCATTTGGAAATCATCTGTGTTATTTTGTCTCTATCTAGAACAAAAGATGGAGCTTAGTGGTCTTCAGTCTCTCTTAGCCACATTCCCATAACAAGGACGCGGCAAGCTTTTTGAAAAAGAAAAAAATTCAGAGTAATTACTATTGTGAATTATTGACCACTTGTTCCACATATTAGGAACTATTAACCTTGTTATGCATTATTTAAAGGAACTATATCACTTCACAAAACTGAGTATTCTTAGGTGGCCAGCAAAAAAGATTTTATTAAGTTGAAACAATTTTCTTTAATTATCCTTCAACAATTCACAGTTTAAGGACAATTGCCCTTTTAGCAAAGTGAATATAATAAACCACTCCAGAGAACTCAGAGCTTGTGCTGTATAGGAATCTCTGTGTGTTGGTATTAAATAGTGGAGAATTCTCACAGCAGGTGGGATAAATTAGAGGGAAACCAAGAATAGAACCCAGAAGGGATCTGGGACTGGGTTAGGGAGTGTCCTGATTCACCCTAAAAAGAAACTCCTGAGCTGTGAATTGTAAACAGTGCTCCATTAGAGGGATTTCATTGAGGATCTCTGTTTGGGTTTGACTTGGAAAAAGAAATGGCAACTGGAGAGTGGACGAGATACCCTTGTGCAGGATGTTTCCTGGTACACACATTCCAAACAGACTTTATCTCCCTGGAAAGAAAGGTTTATAAGATATTTTTTATTTAATGGCATTCTGCACCAAGCACAGGCAGCTGTAGCCTCTTTGGTGAACAGAGTGAGGAAAAAACCTCCATATGAGTAGGAAAGTAAGGATGAGTTTTAAGTTTTGAAGAATCTGGGAAAAATTCTATTTTTAAAAAAATGACTGAATTCTGAGATCTCATCTTCATAAATCACACTGAAATCCTACTGAATATTTAAAATAAAAATCCCCTCACAAATTTTTAGGGCTGGTATTTTTTGAATTATCATTTAGAATGAAAGAGCGACAGAAAAGGGACAGAATCTCAATCTGTTTGCCTTCCTGCTCTCTAAAGGCTTCATGCTCTTAGAGATAATAGAAATGCCTGTGAAGCAGTAACATGGCCACTCAGCTCTGAAAGATGCCAGATAAAAGTCTAATTCTTCATTCAGAGAAGTCCATCACTTTCATTTCCAGTCTTACTTGCACTTATTGTCAGATAGTGTCTGTCATATTTTCATAATTAAGATAAATCTATAGGGTTCACTCTCCCTGAGTGATGCTCTCTAAGTTCTGGTTCTCTCTACCTGCTTATAAAATAAAGATGATGAATAGATTCCATCCATGTATTTATAAGATGTGCACCGTGGCAACTGGAGAGATTTATCTTTGTCTTTGTTTTTATTTCATGAGGTTTATCCTCTCCTGTTCTGGTAGCATGAGTAGCATCAGTGCAATTCAGCTTGAGGTTTTAAAATCTAGGAAAACTGTAGCTATAGCCAGAATTAAAAACCTTAATCAAACATAGGGGTATAAAAGCCTTTTCATGTGTATTTATGTACAAATAGTCACATGAAATCAAGAATACCAGAGAGGTCTTTTAAAGCAACATCTTGGTGAGGTCACACTAATTTCTGACAGAAATCTGGTTGTGACCCTTCAGCCATGAACTCCAGAAGCACAGGGCATCCCAGAAAACATTGCATTTTGGCACCAGACAGACTCTGCTCCCTTTGCCTCCCCTAATCCCCAGCCTTGCACCAGCTCAGTGCCTGCAGCAGAGCCAAACTCTGCTGTTGTGGGCAAGGTGAAAAATGGTTTGGCACTCTGGCAGATATCTTAAAGATTGCTGGACATTCCCCTCTTTTGTATTCTTTACTCTCATAGGTAAGGAGGTTTGTTGTCATTCCATACCTTAAAACATGCTTAAGTTAGAAAAAACTAAATGTAAGAGCACCACCATTTTTTGCATGGCATTGAACAGGCCGCAACATCACAGCCGTTCCTAAAAGCAGATGAAAAAATCAAATCTGATCTGCTTGTACAATGGCTCCTGCAAGACTTTCACTGCATTCAGCAGAACATGGGGAGTGCATGATTGGAATGATGGCCCAAAATGATCCAGCAGCATAAATTAACACAGCTGAGCAGTTCTTTGAGTTCTAAGTGAGTGCAGTGCTGTGACATTACACGGTGATGACAAAAGTGGGAACATCTCTTAGACCTGCCCTTGTATTATTGTCATTGTCATATATGAGGAAATATATTCTGTTATATATATTTGCTGCCACAAAAATAATCTGAAAAGTTTCAAAATGCTGAAGAAATATAAGTTATGGGAACATAGATCTAACTTGGCATGATGTCAACAAAGCCAAATGTTGCCAATGTAACACTGGGGTTTAGCTGCATTCAGAAATGCTTGGTTGAGATATCTGTAGCCTAGAAAATATCCTTTGGAATTAGTCCCTGATGGCAGGAAAATAATAAATGAAGTGTCTGTATTGTGTACCAAGGTTAAAAGTAAACTAATGGTGTTTTAATGATCCTACTAAAACTAGAAAACTGCTGTTTTTTCTGTCCAAGTGGGTCACTCAACAAAATCTAGACTGGGCAAAAGAATTAACCATTTATTTTCTGCCTTTGGAACCAGTGTCTGTGTCAGTGTTAGCTTGCATTTTGTTTAGCTGTCTGAATTTTGTGAACACATTTTCCCATAACAATTGTAATGACATCCCTAATTAAGCATACGAGTGTAATGTTCATGTCATCCAGTGGTTCGGAAAGAAAAGGAGAAAGAATTTTTTTGTGGCCATAAATCAATGTATTCAAAGATATTCACACCCTATATTCTGTTGTGAATTTGCTTTGCTGTTACCACTGCCTATTGCCGCTGCTCAGACAATGCATGGAGCTCAGTTCACAACATGAAGAAGATTCAAAATGCTTTTCTGGTGCTGTTAAAAAGCAGGAGTCAGAATCCCCCCTGAAAACTTTCTTCATGGCCAGAAATGAAGACTGTGCAGTGTGGTTTCATATTCTAGAGGTGGAAAACACACCTTGCAATTGATTTAAGTTAGCTGCATAAAGAAATGGGAATGACACGACCACCCACAGGAGTGATAGAGAAGGTGAGTTAGGGACAAGCTGTTGTTTATAGAAATAAAGCGCATTTTCAGTCAAACATGTTGTGTGTTATGCTGCTCATGCAGAATAAGTTTTCTTACCTGTGAGCATTGACATAACAGGACTGAGTTCTAGGCTGTAGTATGGCACAATTATATGTATTTCTACCACTTTTTAGAACAGTGGGACCACATTCTAAATTTAATTTAGCTGCAGAATTTCTCCCTGAGCACAAGTACACTGCCTCAACCTCTCTCAGACTATTTAATGCTTTGTTCTTGTCAGAAGAATTTCCTTAAGAACATAATGCTTCAGCACCGTTTACATTTAAAACTTCCTTTAAAAAGCAAAAAAAAAAAAAAAAAAAAAAGGTTTTCTTGTATTTTCCCAGTAATGGATTGCAGAAATCACCTTGGCTTACCCTGCACTCCTTCCTCAGGCTAAGTTCCCATGGAAGTGTGACTTTGATGGAAGTCATGAATAAAGAGTGCTGAGCAGGACCCATTGTGATCAGACACGTATTTTGAGAAAAGCTTTAGGAATGATAAACTGCACAGTTGCAGTGTTGCTGTTTTATTTTATATTTAAGAAACACCAATGACATTTGGGATCTTCTGAAAGAGCAAAACGGATAATAAGAAGTATGTTCTTTCAGTTTCCATGAAGGCACTTTCTTGTCAACGTCTGTCATGCTCCAAAAAGTGCAAAATATTTTGTTAGAAACTGAATGGAAACTTCTACAAGGAGCAGCTTTTTTTGCCAGTGTGATGTAAGATGAAGTCTTCTGAGAGCTCCCAGGATATGCAGTGGTTTAATGATAAAAAGACAGCAACATTACAGACAAGTGAGAGGTCAGAGGGGGCCGTCACACACACAGACACTGAATAATTCAGGGGTTTGCTCTGTGTGTCACCTGCAGAGCTCAAACACTCGAACAAAGTGCACAATCATGGCTTGCTGAACCTTGGTAATAGCCCAGATTATGAAAGGCCAATATTAATAATAATTAACTGGGAGCTTAGGGCCCTTGTGAAGAGTTCAGCTGGTGGGAGGAAGAATGAGCTCCGTGGTTGGTGCCCCGCTCACAGCCCAGCCTGAGCTGTGCATGCTGCTCTGGGGGTGTGCTGAGCCTGGAAACCCAGAACAGACAACACTTTGATTTTCCTTTGTGTGATAATTGTTTTTCTCCGTGGGACACGAGACGGGGAACAATAATGAGCAGCTGGAGTGGGGCTGGGCGCTGGGCAGTGCTGGGGCAGTGCTGAGGAGTGACAGCAAGGCTGGGAATCACATCCAGGGTGCCACTGCTGGCTGCAGCACAAAGGAGCTCCACAAGGAGCCTGGTGGGAAATAAAAAGCGTGCAATTAGGGAACACAAAAGAGAAAATTACTCTGAAAATCAGTAGGAGTGCACAGCAATCCAGTGCTCAGAAGCAGATGAAAAGTCCCCGGTCAGAGTGGAGCGGTCCAAGCTCCACACAGCACTGAGGATAATGAGAGCATCCCCAGCCAATCTGCCGGTGCAAACCCCACCACTTAAAGTGTCACAGCTGCCGAGGACAGTTTGACACATCTGATGGCAGTGCTGAACCCGTGTCACTTAGAGGCAATCAACAAATTAAGTTTGAAATCTTCAGAAGATTATCTCAATTCAAAGACCACGCTGGAATCAATAGGCTTTTGGATTTTCTAGGAAAAGAGGGAAGTAGGTTGGTACAAGTTTACAAGCTTTAGACAATGGTCTGTTAAAGCAATTATAGTCTCACACCAGGCTGGTTGGAAATCAATATCTGCAAATGTGAGATATTTGCATCTTTTTTTCTTTTTATTTTTTTGGCACAAGCCTATTTGAAATGAACTAATAATTTTCCCTATCCAGGCTTTGAGTTACTGCTGTTAAAAATCCACTTTATATTCTACATTCAGGATTCTTAGAATCAGGTAATAATATTACAAATAGTCTGGGAAAGAAATGAGTACCAGACCTTGTTTAAAATGACTGTCATGCACTCTGTTTGAAAGAACTTGAATGCTCTGTGAAATGAACTTGATTTACTGTCACTTGTCTTTGCTTTCAGGTAGGTTTGAAGTGCATCAGTGCTGCAATGCCAGATTTCTGTAGATTTACTTAGCCACCCTTTCACCAATCTTGATGGACTATTTTGATTCTTGCAGTCCTTTCTCAGAGTAATTTTAAAGAAACACTAATTAAAGCTTTTCTATTGAATAATGCATGTGCTTCACCCTCCAAAGTTTAGCTTAAGGGACTCACGTTGACAAAAATACATTCTATTCCTTTCACCTAATTTCATTAGGGAGACTTCTTTGGCTTTTTGGGAACACACAGATTTTTCTGCAGAGCATTTTTCTGTTGGAGCACAGAACGATTAGCAGAATATTAGGAGTAACCGCAGCCCAGGAATAATGTCAGCTAGCCCTGTGGCAGTATGTGAGTTCCAGGGCAATTTGTAGATGTTCTGTACAATGGTGCATAAAATAGGGATGCACTGTGATGTACTTGAGGCAATTTCTCTAGAACTCCAGCCAAGTCTGAGACACTAAATAATCCAGACTTATATTTTCCCAATTTACCCAGCAGTTTATTCAATGCACTGTGTTGATAACTGAAGTCCACTTAAAATCAATATTTTCCTTTGGTATGCAAACCTAGGAAAGGTGGTGTTAATGCTGCCAAAAATCAAAAGGAACTCTACTGAAATCAAGAGGGGTTTACTGGTGTAAAAACAGGGTGAGGAAGGGAAGAATCACGCCATGAGAGGTGAGTGGAAAAGCATTGGTATTCTGCTGTGGGGAGAAGCTTCCTGCAATAATGAGTGCATGGCAGAGGCCAAACACAGAGCAATGCATCCAGCACCGCATTCACCCTCTGTGGGCTGGGAGCACTTGGGAACAAAGGGAAATACGAGCAGTGATTTCAAATATTTCTTGTTATCTTTTTATTTCTTTACTGCTTTCTCTGCCTTCCTGTCAGTTACCAGTGATCATCATTTTGAAACCACTTGTAGTTCTGGGAACAGTTCGTACTCCTTTGTTGAAGCATTTATGATTGTCAGTAGAACTTTTCAGGCTATCATTTTATTTAATACAGGCCGGTCTCATTCTCTTTCAGGTTACCAGATGCATTTTTCTTTTTCATCAGTTAGCCAAGCTGCATGGCCATGCTGCATGCATGAAGTTTTGAATTAATGTTCTGAGTAAAATTGCACTTATTTTAGGACAGCTCTTGCTCAACCTTGGTGGTGCATGTCGATTCATCTGCAGGCAATTTGCTAACACTGATGGAAATTGATAGATACCTACTATTAATAATTCAATTTTTCTTTAAGTGCTAGGTCTAATAAAGGGAGCAAATGCAAAAATCATCTGGGCTACTAGTTCAATGTTTGTTCTATAAAAATTCACATTACGTGAACTAAAAATAATGGAGTTCTGTTCTAACAGCAAGTAACTGTCCTGGTAAATAACCTTTCAGTTAAAAATGTTAATAAAAATAGTTGATAAACTAAAATGCAAAACTGACTGAAATTCTGCCACTGCTGAGATACTTCTCTTCACTAAGTACCTGCATACAACTGTTGTTTTACAGATTTGAAAATACAACTCCAAAACCCCTCCAGTAATGTCAAGACTTCTCTCACTAGGTCACCCCCTCCTCCTCCTCCTCCTCCCGTTCTCTGATTATTTCTGTGTTTTGTTAAACAACAAAATTTCATCTCCTTGTCTATCCTCTGTCCATTTCCATCTTTGTCCAGTCCTTATTTCCTTTTCTGTCTCCCCCAAGGTAAAGTTTCTGACCGTGATGTGTTCAAAGGCCATCACGATGCTGGTGGTTCACAGTTCCACATCCTGTGTCTCTCACATCTGTAGGCAGAGAAGTGAAATGCAGCAGTCAGAATTTCTCTCCTGATGGTTTTTTCCCAAGCCCTGACAGCTTCTGGCTTTCCCTGTGCTGCATCCAACTTCTCCACCTTTGAGGAATGGACACCACCAAGGGTAGAGCCCAAACCCAAACAAAGCTGATCCTTTGCCTCTAAAATAAGCAAAGAATTGCATTTGCAGCACTGCAGGCTGCTGGACAGATGGACTTTTCATATCAACGTGCAAGAAAGCAGCAGCAGAACTAGTGCAGGTTTTTGGGTTTTTAATTCTTTTGATTTCAGGCTTGCACCCAAGATTTAAAGACCAGGCCACCTGTGTTCTGTGGTTGTTTCATGAGGAATTGAGTGTGTGACCCTGCACAGCAGCCAGTCAGTGTCACAGCAGCTTCCATTATCCCTCACTGCCCTTCCAGATGAGAAGTTTCTCTCACAGGAGAATTTTGCTTTTTCCAATCCTCTTTAGGATTCAGCTTCCTGCTGGCATAACTAATGGCTTCATTAACACAATTCAGCCCCCCGTGCAACCTTGGCTTTGTCATTGCTTTTGTTGTGCCCTGAAGCATGGTTTGTTTCCAGGTTGTGTTCTCATGATTTATTTCAGGTTGTGTTCTCATGATTTGTTTCAGGTTGTGTTCTCATGGCTTGTTTGGTTTTGTTCTCATTGTTTGTTTCCAGGTTGTGTTCTCAAGGTTTGTTCCAGGTTGTGTTCTCATGATTTGTTTCAGGTTGTGTTCTCATTCTTTGTTCCAGGTTGTGTTCTCATTGTTTGTTCCAGGTTGTGTTCTCATTGTTTGTTTCCAGGTTGTGTTCTCATGATTTGTTCCAAGGTTGTGTTCTCATTATTTGTTTCCAGGTTGTGTTCTCATGATTTGTTTCAGGTTGTGTTCTCATTGTTTGTTCCAGGTTGTGTTCTCATTGTTTGTTCCAGGTTGTGTTCTCATTGTTTGTTTCAGGTTGTGTTCTCATGGCTTGTTTCAGGTTGTGTTCTCATTGTTTGTTTCCAGGTTGTGTTCTCATTGTTTGTTTCCATGTTGTGTTCTCATTATTTGTTTCCAGGTTGTGTTCTCATGGCTTGTTTCAGGTTGTGTTCTCATGGCTTGTTCCAGGTTGTGTTCTCATTGTTTGTTCCAGCTTGTGTTCTCATTGTTTGTTCCAGGTTAGGTTCTCATGGCTTGTTTCAGGTTGTGTTCTCATTGTTTGTTCCAGGTTGTGTTCTCAAGATTTGTTTCCAGGTTGTGTTCCCATGATTTGTTTCCAGGTTGTGTTCTCATGGCTTGTTCCAGGTTATGTTCTCATGATTTGTTCCAGGTTGTGTTCTCATTGTTTGTTTCCAGGTTATGTTCTCATTATTTCTTTCCAGGTTGTGTTCTCATGATTTGTTCCAGGTTGTGTTCTCATGATTTGTTTCAGGTTATGTTCTCATTATTTTTTTCCAGGTTGTGTTCTCATTGTTTGTTCCAGGGTGTGTTCTCATGGCTTGTTCCAGGTTATGTTCTCATGGCTTGTTTCAGGTTATGTTCTCATGGTTTGTTCCAGGTTGTGTTCTCATTATTTCTTTCCAGGTTGTGTTCTCTGTTTACCCACAAGTGTTTTTACCCACATTTGCACTTTGTTTCTGTGGCTTCTGTTTCATCCGTGGCTGAGTCTTTAATGCATCTGCAGTCCCTTATTGCAATATTGCTAAAGTCATTGGCAGTTAGGGCTTCAAAAATAATGGTTTCTTTCAAATGAGCATATTTATTTGTGTGTGTTTAATGATTTTTCAACCATCTTATTATTGATGCCTAATTATGGCAGTGCTGCTGACAGTTTTCAAAAGTGTTTTCTTTATTGGCTTGGTTTTCTTAAGGTTACAGCACCTATAAATAAACTCTTCCCACCTGACACTCCATTCAGAAGTTTTTGATATTTGACTCTTCCTCATGGGCTTTGGTGTCCCCACATTTGACACTTGCTAAATCCTCATCGTGATTTTCTGAGATTTTCCTCAATCTTGGACATTTTGCTTATCCATTTGCTTCTGAGATTCCTGAAATGAAAGAACGACCTTTCACTTTTGAAACTGAGTAATTATTATAATTATCATGCTGCAGCTGTGTTATTTTAAAGGCATATTGCTATAAACAATAAGTAGTACAATTTGATAAAATTTGATAATTTTTTGTTTATATCAATTTGGGCACAGGATACTGGACATAGCAGAATTTTCACCTTTTTAAAAGAATTAATTCAACTTTTTCCTTCAAATTGTTCAAACAGAATATAGACAATATGACAGCTTTGCATGAAAAAATAAGTATTTAAATATAATATCAATCACTCTCCCTGGAATACACCTATTTAAAACTCTCTTTAATCAAAATCTCTTTAATCACTATTTTAGTTGTAGTAAACTTGAGTGAAATGTCTTTTTTTAGTTTCCACAAAAGAAGCTGTTAGACAAAACATGCTGACCATTGTAAACTTATCACCTAAAAAGAGCTTTTTTCAATGGATTCCTGCCCCTTCTTTTCATTTTCACCAAAACCCATCCTCCTGTAGGATTAAAACCCAAAAGACCAACTGCAAAGCAGATGTCTCAGGATTAGAATGCTAAGTTTTTTGCTTTACTTCTTGATTTAAGGGTAAAAAAAAAAAAAAGGACAGTAGATTATAATCAACATTGTTCATTTCACTGCTTGACTTCCTAAATATGAGGGGCTGGATTACGAGCTTGTCTGTGGATAATCAGAAAAGGCCAAGAATTGCCTGTTTTGCAAATCCTTTCCAACCAGGGGTAGGAATCTGTATCTAGCAAAGCTGATGGCAGCTCCTAATTCCTGATTAGTGCCAGAAGAAAAGCTGCAGAAATTAACTGACCAGACAGTAATCAGAAAGCAGGGAGAGACAGAAACTTGGAATGCCTAAGGGATAAACTCTGATGGTGAGCCCAGGAGTGCAGAGCTTGTTGGAATACAGGGAACCAAAGAGGAGCACAACTGGAAAATAGGCAGAGCAAGTTGTGTATGATGATAAGAAGAATTTTGGTGCAGCTCATGTAATTAAATATGAGCAGTAATAACACTGGAATTGCCAGTTCTCACTTCTGGAGGCCTTTGGATGCTTCACCTTAAGGAATCTTTTGGCTTCCCAGTGTGGTGCCCTGTGCTTGTGTGCCCTGCTCACCCCCAGTGGAGAGCCAGCCCAGAGGGCTCCTTAAAACCAGAAATGAGATTTTTCCTACCTTTCTTCCAGGACCGACTCCTGTTCATAAAATTCAGGGGGTAACAAATTATTTGGTTTATTTTTCCCTTTGCATTTTCTGTGTTTGTGCCTCTCAGGTCCCCACCAGGCTGAATTTCCTATCTGTGCTATGGATAATCCCTGAATGTTGGGTACCCAGGGCTCTTAATGCTGGCATCCCTGCTCTATCAGCCATGTCTGGAAAAAATAAATCATGGCATCTTTAGAGACGGTCCAAAATAGGAGTTTTGGATCCCCAAACTGGAGGAAAAAAACAAAAAACCAAAACCAACCAAAAAAAAAAAAAAAAAAAAACCAAAAAAAAAAACCCCAAAACCCAAAAGCATCTCTAAAGAATGCCTAGCATTTTAAGAAGAAGTCCCATTCATGTCTGATAACTGCTGCATGTGGTTTGGGTGGATCTGTGTGTTTGGTTGGGTTTTTAAGTCAAGTTCCCCCTGCTCACAATGTGTGGGAGTGAAGGAATCCCAGCTAGAGGGGTTCAGCGGTTTCACAGGAATTCGTTTGCAATGTCTCACAGGGCTCGTGGCTGTCAGCATTCGGGGTCACTCAGGGTAATCAGGAGTGCCACGAGTCACCACGGCTCCTTCAGTGCGTAGGGATACTTGGAATGACTTTCATGCGGAATCTCCGTGTTTTAATGTCTCTGACTCCATGACACAGAAACCCAGTGGGCATCCCGAGCTGAGAGATGCAGTAAAAAAATTGAATTTTGACCCAAATTCTTAAGAAACTTAGATATCTTTAATTGTCCCAAGCAGTGGTTCACCAGCTTATAGAATTTCAAATGTTTTGCTGACTTGTGCCAGCACTTTTCCCATTATTTAATTTCTTGATCTACTTTTGAAAAGATTCTGTTTTATTTTTTTTTTTTTTTTTGGTGAGTCACAGTGACCCAGTGGCCTGGTGCTAGTCACACATTTATCTTCTTCTTATGATGTGGAAGGAATGGTCATCAATGTGACCTTTCTCTTTTGAATAATCTTTAGCATTCATAGAAAATAATGCAGAATGAGTGCTCTGAAATTCTTCATTGTGAGTGTGGTGTCTTCCACAGAGTGCTTTCACAGTGAGACTGATCCTTTGTAATGGCTCTGGGGTATATATTTAGCTCTCTGGAATGTGACACTCTTTCCTCTCCTTAAAAGTTGCATCATTTTCTTGGAACTAAATATAACACAGTGCAGCTCTTCCCTGGAATGCTAACATGACTCCCAGGTTGTGAGTCTATCACTTTATAACTGTTGTATCTTCAATATGTGGCGGTGGCAGTAGTTGGAGTTTTTTTGTGCATTACTTGACCAATTGCGTCACCTCCCCAGAGTGTGAATTCACATCCGTGGCATTTCTGGTGTCTGCAATTCCAAGAGCAAGACCAGTCAGTCTAAGCTGTCTCCTTTCTGAGCTTGGTTACGACCATTTCAATCTCATTCTTCCTCTCTTTTTGTACTGTATGAAAGTATTGCAGAATTGTATTGCTTAGCAGAAATGATTCAACAACCCAAGGTATCACAGAGACCTGGGGAACAAATGTGTCTGTTGGGCTAGGAAAATGAGTGGGTTGCTAGAACTGAAATAATGCCTCTTGTTCCTGTGGCTGTCAGCGATTTGGTACAGAATTCCAGTATTTGAAACACCTCTAGCAGATGCAGCTCAGCAAGCTGTAAATTAATGGAATGCGGAGGCTCAGAAGAGAGGGAAATGATATTTTGGAATATCTATCAATTGCAGGAGTGTTTTTGTGTGATGCATAATTAAAAATGCATATTCTGTCCAAAACTCCACATGTGAAGCGAACAGTCAAATAAAAGCATCGAAAATTCTCAGATCTCTATTTTCATTTCACCGCTGGGACGGAGATGAAAAATCTTCCAGGAGCCAAAAGCCAATAGGAATTTGTGTGTCATCCCCAACGAACATGTGATGCTGAACATCAAAAGCACTCAGAGCTGGTAGCACTGAAGTGTGCGTGCAAATAAATATATGGTGCATGGAGGGGAGAAATAGAGAGCGACAGATCCGAGTCTTAATAAGGCTGGGAGTAAAAGACAAAACAGAAGAGGGAAACCTTGTGGGGAATATAATGAGGTGAATCAACAGGAGAGGCTGCAGAGGAGCGGGAGATGCGAGGAGTCACGGCACTGTTGAGTTTGAAGGGATGTCAAGGTGCAGGAGCAATGGGCAGATTAGTGCTGCAGCTGCAGGCAGAACAAGAATTAGTTACAGGGAATTATGTGAGCTCTACTCATTGGGAATTAATTTAAGCTAATGAGCATTTTGCTTTTTACAAAGAGTTGGTGCCAGTTTGGAAAAAAACAAGGAGAAAAGAAATAGTTAAAATCTAAGTTGCTGCCAGAAACGTAGTCAGGGATATCTCCATGGAACCTGAGACTATGTGTTACATGCCGTAAAACAATTCACATTCTGTGTCTGCCTTTGCAAAAGCCTTCCTTTAATGCAGGAATCTTGTCAGAGTTTGGCTCTCTGTGGAAAATATCCAAATTACAAGAGGTCCAAAGCAGGTGGTCTTCTCAGATGTTTGTGATATGTAGTTAGAAACTTTTAAGAGTTAGGGAATGAAGATCTTTCAGCAGCAGAGCTGTAAATTATGCTAATATAGTCATGGTTTTATGAATGTTAACAAGTAACTAAACTTCAGCAAATTAATTAATGAAGAAATACATTTAAGAAGCAGAGAGCCCATTTTGATAAAATTGAGGCATTTTGTAAGGCTGCAGCTGGAAACAACACATGGGATGATCAGAGCACTTGTGAGGTATTTGAGCTTTTCTCTTGTGAAGATCTTGGTCATTCTTTGTGCCTTTAATAGTGGGGACACTGATGGTTTTCATTAAATGGTTCATCCATCTGCAAGCCAAGAGATAAGAGGATCACAGAAATAACTTTAATATCTATCAAACTCTATGGGGTTTGCTTTTCTTTTCCTTCTTCCTTTGAGTGGGGAGAGGAATATTTCTGTGGTTGAATTTTTCTCATTAGTATGAGAGGATTTTCTTATTGTTAACAAGTAAATTAAATAAATAATTGGTGAGATTTGATCACTTGCAGCCTAATTTTCCTGTGCAATTAGGGCCATGGATGTGTCCAGGGTAAAGCATAATTTGTCCACTGGATCAGTGCATAAGTAGTGATATTAAAATATGGTCATGGAGGGATTTGTTAAATGTGCAAAGTGAATTTGTTATAAGCTTGATGTGAAATCATTGAAGATTGATTAATGCACTTGGTATGGGATGCTGGCAAAGGGGCTCCTTGCAGGATTTTTAGTAATTTTGGTTTGCATTTTTTCCAAAGGCCTCTAAATGGAAAAGGGAAAAACAAAACAAACCTTGTTTATTGTGTAGGAAAACAAAACCTTGTTCTTAACATGAATTTGGAACACAGTTACTCCATAAGAGGACACAAATAATTGTATTTGAAATATCTCTAGCTGCTGGTTTTGTTTTGAAAAGAAAAAACAAAAACAAACTCCTGTTTTTCTTCCTGTCCTGGCTGGAGGTTTTGGGTGCAAATGTAGTGGTTTATTTCTTCTGATGGCTCATCTCACCTAACTATTTTCTCATGCAAATATGACCTTTCTCTCATTTCATTGAATTAAATTAAATTGTGGTCTTGTCAGGATTTGCAAATACTTTAGGAAAGGCAGAAAGGTTATCTGAGGAGAATTGGACCCCTGGACTTGTCTGCTGTTTTTTCCTTGCCTGTTTCAAGAAAACAAATATTATTTTTCTTCTTGCTAACTTCTCATCTCTTCATTTTGATGATGGTACCTCTCTAATGTCCAAATTTGATTGGAAAAGCACCTCCAGCCCTTCTGGAACTTGCAGTAAAATTGGAAAATCCATTTTTTTTCTGTTTCTGAGTAAACAGAACACTGGACTGGGCTCCTAAGTTTTTTTGTTAAAATTCAGTCAATTTTCAAGAATAGCTGATAGTGTTCTGAGGTTGATGGACTTCAGAATTTTAATAAAAGAATGAGAACTGTGCTGCTTTTCCCCATCAGCACTTTCTTTCTTTCCCCTCATTTTGTGCCCTCCCTGATCCCAAAGGCCAAATTTACCATCCTGGCAACGTGTTGTGCTGTGCAGCAGGGCCACTATTGACAGTGCACAAAACAAATGCAAATAAAGATGCAAATAAAGACAAAGCATGCAACTGAATCAGACAGGAGCAGAAACAGCAAAAAGGGAGGAAGCAGAAGTTCTTCATATTTTGCACAGTAAAAGATATCTTAGGAGATGTTTCTAAAGTTTCCTTAGAAGACAAACAGAAAAGGTCATTAATAATAACATTTATGCCATTGTTATTTTTTTTTTTTTTATAGGAAGGGGTATTAAATAAGACCTTGTAGTTGCAATGTCTGTAGTTTTATTTCCCTTTTTTTTAATGCAAACTCAGATTTTTATCTATGCAATGCTGTAGGATATGATGAAGTAGTAGACTAGATATGATTTCTCTTTTATTTTGTGCCATCATTTTGGATTAAATTATTATGATTTTTTTTAAGCTCCTTACTTGTAAAATAAAGATCAAAGCTGTTTGCTTTATCCATCACATTTTTTTTTTTTTTTTTTTTTTTTTTTTTTATTGCAAAGCCAGATAAATCAAAGAAGTTCAAGTTTCTCAAAACAACCTAATAGAAGTCTATTCATGGCTGGATTGAGAACTAAGAATATACATTGTAATTTTTAAAAGTAAGAATTGCAAAGTTTAAATATTGGATTGTTTAATTCACTGTAGAGGATTTGGAAGTTGAGGGGGGTGTTCTGGCCTGGGCTCTTTGCTGTTGCTGAATACATTTGATGCCAGAAGCTTGGTTTGCCCTGGATCCCTCTCATTTTTGCACAGTTACAGACACAGCTGTGGAAACAAACTTCCGCTTTGCTCCTGGCATCCTGTGCAGCAGGATGGAGCTCCAAGGCAGCAGGGTGCAGAATCTGCCACCCCTGGCTGCTCTGGGGCTGGTTCCTGGGTGCAGGAGGGGAATTTAGCACTTGAGCAATTTCCCTGATGAGGAGCAGTGCAGAGAGGGAGCTCTGCCTGTGCCGGGCACTGTTCTCCATGCTCCAGTCACTCTAGTGAATAGCTCTTCGTGTTGATGCGCATTTTAGAGGCTTAAAAATTACCTCTAATAATCTGTTGCTGTTTCATCGTTTATCTTCATTTCGTATTGATGTCCTACTAATCTGATTTAATGTGTGAGGGCACAAAGCTCTGGCTGATGCTTTCTGCGTGAAACTTCCTTGGGTTTGTTTTTTTTGTTTTCCTCGTGTTAGAAGTAGACAGTTCAGATTAGTGCCTGCATAATCCACAGTGTTCTGCAGGAGTTTGTGCAATTACCTCGATTGCTGATGCATTTGGTCAGTGCAGCTGGACTCTGACACTGGTTTGGGTGCCTGGTTCCTGCAGTGGCTGTGCAGTGCCCAAAGCACTGGGGCAGTTAATCTGGCAGTTAATTCCTTGCCAGATTAACACGTGGGGACTTTATATTTCTTCATTGTAATATTGTGTTAATTCACTTTTAAACCCACCTCTATCCTCTGTCTAGAAATAAGTTCTGCAAAGACCTTAACTCACGTCTCTGACTGTGTTTTTTCTGTTGGGGGACGTCCATAGGAAAGAAATATCTCTGTGGAAATACATTCAGAGCACTGATTTGAGGACAAGCATTAAGAAATTGTAAACCAAATCAGTCCAGAAATGAATGGGGCAAAACTCTCAGCAAAGCACCAAAAACTACATTTGTTTTTTGCCAAGCCTTTGTATCACTCTTTCCATTGCAGGTATCGAGTTTGTTTGAATAAAAGAATGAAATGAAAATCCCTCCTGCTCTTCCCAGTGTGTGCACTCTGTCACTGCTCTGACTTATGGCTGCAGTGTGCACTGGGTGCATTCCTGCTCTGCTGCTGGAATTATCATTTCCAAGTTACACTCCCCCAAAGAAAATTAATCATCGGCAGGTTGGCTGAGGAAAAAAAAAAAAGACTAGGCAGATGGCAAAGGAAACTAATATATGATGTTTTATTTCACAAATTGTGATTAATTTCAATTTCATTTGATAATCCTTGAGGAGTAAATCTTTTCAAGTCCCATAAGGTAATATGAAGGAAGAGCTTTGTGACTTAGTGGAAATTAGACTATAATTTTCAGACTTTCAGTCTGGTTTTAGGTCTTGAGGATGCAGCTGAAAGCCAGCATTGGTTCACAGTCCTGAAAAACTCATTCATTTCTGTCAGGAGTGATAATGCTGTCAAACTTGGGTTCTCAGGTTCTTTCTCCTGGTTCTTTGATCTTTCACAAGTACAAGAAATCATCACAGCAGGGGAATAAAGAAAGTGCAGAAACTGGGGGCTCAGCACTGTGGGGGCTCTGCCCAGGATGGGTCTTGATCTCCCACATTCCCATTTTTCCCAATGAAGAGAAACTCCTGCAGGAACCCAGGGGGAGATGTGAGAAATGGATTTGTAAAGGATTCCCAAAACCTGACAGAAAGCTCACACAGCCTGTGCATCTGTGTGCAAACTGTGAGAGGAGCTGTGCTGGCTTGGGAAGGCCACGGCACAGAGATGACATTGAGAGAGAGAGATTGAACTGGAAACAAGTTTCAACAAGTTCCAAAATATAATCTGGCAAAAAATATCAGCTATTTTAGAGAATTAGAACTGTGAAAGATGCATTGTAGCAGGACCATGTTGGGTAAAAATAAAGGGGATTGGGGTTAGAAGTAACAGCAGCATTGTGTGGAAAACGTTTCTGAGGTATTGCAAGCAGGAGCTGGGCTGGGTTCTGAGGGAATGGAGCTGAGTTTTACATCTCTTGTGTCTCACCCTTCACCGAGACTGATCATGGGATAAAACCTTTAAAACACCTCTCAGTGGCCCCATCTCTGTAAAAGCTGGGAATAATCCAACACCCAGCCTTCAACAATTCCATTTGGATGTGGTTTGCAAACTGGGAATTGAAAGGGTTTTTATCTGTCCTTTAAAACTGAGGGGCACTGTGTGGATTCCAGGATACATCCAGGCTCGATGCACCGATTGAGTGTGCAAAAATTTGTACAAATTTTATCCTTGTAAATGAAAAATAAAGATAGGGAATGAGAACAAAAGAAATTTAATGTGAAATCTGCTGTTGGGCCATATAATGTGTACATGATGAAAATAACACGTGCAAAGCCTTTGCTAGAAAAAGAATCAAAAAGAACTGAGCTCTGAGTTAAATTAAGTCACTTTTTTTTCCTGTGACAATCAGACAGGAAGCTGCTTTTCCATTTCTCTTAAGTAATTTTTTATTAGTGGTTATTGGTGGCTGTGGTGAATGCTGATTGATTTTTTTTTAAATAATAATTATGATTTTAAATTCTTTCTATAATTTCATTATTTCTCTTACAAATTCTCAGGATGGCTACGCTTGCTTATTCCTAGCCTTTCTCACTGAATTTTTTACCTTGCGTGAAAATCCCACTACTTAATCAAAAGAAAATTAAATTTCCTTGGATCACAAAACTCAAGAACTTTGATAAATGGTTTCTTTCATTGCACTTTCCCGTAAGTCTTGTTTTTCCTTTTGTGTAGAACATTTATACAACTTCCATGAATAACTCACTTGGATTATTACTTGCTAAGAAAGCTTTTACTTTAACCTTGAAGATTTCATTTCATTTCTCGACAATGGGAAGAATCTTTGGTCATATGGCATCATTTTTGAAGGAAAACTGAAAGTCAGCACATGTTTGCGGAGAAATCTTATTTTTTAGGGGAAAATAGTAAGTTTGCATCAGGTTTAATGATTATATATATATACATAATATATATAAATAATATATAAATATTATATATAAAATATAAAAATGCCTAATATATATTATATATATGTATAAATAAATATATATATATATATTAATGTTTTATTAAATACTGTGTGTAGTGATTCAAGAGATCAGGCTTGAGGAAAAAAATCCCCAAAGAAATTGCCATTATTTTAGATCAGTCTTTCAACTTTGCTCGTTCCCAGGGATGGGACCCCCTGACCCTGTCATAAAATGTGAACCAGGTGCCCCTCAATTTACCAGAGACCAAGGAGTCTCTCCATCAGAGCCCTGCTCTGGGGTAGTTGCTGTTCTTGTCATATTCAAAGGTGTTTCCTGGCTGAGAGTCTCTCTGTGGTTTGCATTTTTCCCCTGAAGAAGCAATGGAAATATTGAAGATTTTTTTATAATTGTTCAATACACTTACTACAGTAATCAGTAGGAATCACAGAATTTCAAGTACACCCAGGCATGAAATAATAATTTATCAGGGTTTGCAGGTGTTGAATAAAAGGACAGAATTGTCAATTGTAAAAAAAAAAAGAACCCAAACAAACTCATATATATTTTGTGCCTCAGTAGTTTTGAAGTCTCTATAATGTAAGAAATTCTGTGTCTTTCTTAAGTGACATTTTATGTAGAATCCCGGGGAAGTATATTAAATAGAATTCATTTAAATGAAATGGGCAATGCTGAAAAAGCTGTCACGAGGGTACTTAGTTTTATTAGGAAATGCCTTCAGAGTTAACTTCACCATGTTAATCACTTAAATCACTTAAATAATTATCAGCCTCATTCACTGGGGCTGAGCATTCAGCAGGGTTTAACAGCAATGGAGTGCTTTGCAAAGCTAACAGAGCTTTTAAATAATATTTATTGAGACACTCACATAGAATATTCACATGAGCTCTGGAAACAGAGTTTAAGATTTATGTGAAAGAGCAACACACTGCAGTCTGAACCCAGTGACCCAGGCTGGGCACATTGGGATATTTTGATATTTTGATATTTTGACCAGCCAAACAGCAAAAATTGGAGCAGTGTTTTCCTTGCTGGGTTTTGTAAAACGTACCTGTCTGCAAATGCTCGTGTTTGGCAGTGTGCTTGTGTGAAAAGGAATATCAGCCGTGCATTAATCAAGGTCCAGAAGCCCAGTAAAACCCAGTTTGTGACCCTGCAAATGCCCGCAGAGGGCTGCTGTGATCTGTGTGCGTGCAGGCTGTGCTCCAGTGTCTGCATTAATGGGTACAGTGACGGTAATTTGTCCCTGAGAATGCAGGATGAGGGCTGACACTCGAGGGAAATAAAATTTTTCCAGGAGTGTTGGGAGTTCTTGCTCTCCCTAAATCATCTCTGTCACTTTTAACATAACCTGAATTATGAATGCGTGTGATCACGCCACTGTGAGATTTGCTTTTTCTAAGAGTGCCACTCTAGAGGAGACTTATTTCAACAGCTAGGGCTGGATTATTGGTGTTAAAAATTATTAACTGCAAATTTAATTGATTATTTGGTTTAGGTATTATCCTTTTAAAATCCAATAGGCACCATTATGGGAGTCAGTAATATTCAGTAATATTCCAAAAGTACCCTGGGAGAACACTGCAGATGAAATAGCTTTGGTATCTCGTGGTCTCTCATGCCTTTCTGTGCCTCTCTTTTGTGAGCCTGAATGGGAGCATGTCTGGGAATAATTCTGTCTGAGATGTGACTTGTTCTGAATTTTGAGGAAGATGGAAAACCAGGAAATGGCTGATAAGTCTGTGGTTTGGGTCCTTCCTGCTAAAATGTACATATGCCACTGCTTTGTCTCTACTCCTGAAGTCAAATCCATTCCACAAATAATTTGGGTTTTGTTGTTTGGCAGATTTTTTTGGGTTTATTTTGTTTGAGGTTTTTTGTTTGTTTGCTTGTTTTACAAATATACCAGATTTTGAATGATGTAGAAGATATTGACAGCTCAGACCCAAATTTTGAGGTAAATGAGTGTCAAAGATGAGCGCAGTAATCTGTGGGACAGGGGTTAACTCTTTCCCAAGAGCTGATATCAGCACATCAAAGGGCTTTTGGCTCATTAGAAACTTGGAATCCAAACTTGGATGCTTCAGTTTGAAGATGCCATCCCCTCCTCTGTTCACTTCATTTGCCACCGAAGAAGAGTGGGTTTCTGGAGAGCTAAATGCCAAATGTCTCTCACTGCAGCCCTGCAGAACTGTTGTCTCTCCCACTCTGTGATCCACAGCCATTAATTGCTTACTTTGTTGGCCCATTTTAGCTCCTAATTAGTTTGTGCTTGGAACACCATTTGGTGATAAAATCCCAATCTGCTTTGCCATTTGGCTCTCCATTCACTCACTTCCAATGGTTTGTTTTACTGAAGAGGGGAAAGAAAAAAAAAAGAAAAGTTTTTCAAAAAGAGTTGTGTTTTTTTTTTTTTTTTGCCACGAGGTATCCAGCGCATGAGCAAATCCCAGGCTGAAGAATGCACACAAGTTTTCGGTAGATCTGCTCTAAACTACTCCTGGATTTTGACTTTGGGGCAGTTTTAGCTCAGGAGGACTGACACATCTGTATTAGAAGCTGCAGGGGAAGCTTGGCAGGCAGTGAAGACAACCCCCAAGTGCATTTTTATTGGATGTTCCAATTCATGTCTCTTTTCTGCCTTTACCCATCCCAGGCCCCCTGCCCATGGCAGCTCTGTGTGTGCTGCTCTCACACAGAATCACTCTGCTCTTTTAGCTGTGTGCCAAGGTTTGCACCCCAAGCTTTTTGATATGTCCCATTGTTTGATTGTTCCTGAAATAATGTTTTATATCTGAAGATACTCTCTCATGAAAGGAGCTGCCTCCTCCAACCATTTGCTTTCCAAAACTGATTGCCTGTGGCATGGTTGTGTTACCTGTGTCTGAACAAGAGAATTCATCATTTAGTCTGTGCTTTAAATCAGGGAAACATCCTTGAGTGAAGAATAAAATGTTGTCCTCGCTCCCAAAGCAGCATTTTGGATATTACTATGTGATAATGTAAATTTAGCACCTATAAACTTCCTTGCAGATAGAAAACATGTAATGACACTTCATTTTCTCTAGAGTGCAGCTAAATGAGGAATTGTTGTAGGCAGAGGACAAAGAACTCCCAACGCCCCTGTAGGATGATAGGCAGCGGATAGAGAGAAGGAAATTCTTGATTCTTTTACTGTGTAATAATATATTTAAAAAAAGAAAAAAAAAAAAAAAAAAGCTACTGTGGCATGATATACAATTAAGCCAGAAAAACAAAACCTTGGTAATGAGCTGCCTCTTCATTGAAGTGATTTTGTTAACCACCATTAGTTATGGCATGTAAAAAGTCAAGGTTCTTTGAATAACTCAGTGTTTCTCACCCCCACCCCACACACCCCCAGCACATATTTGTCACCAACTGTTTGGGTCTGAAAACTAGACTGATTAATAGTGGGAAAGGAAGCTGTAAATCAGCTCTAGCTGGTGTATTCCAGGCACTGCAAACTAGAAGTTAAAAACTTCCAGTCTGAACTTGTTTGGCTTCTCTCACGGTTTTTTTTGTTTTTTGTTTCTACATGAGCATCTTCTTTCTGCAGAAGTCAAAAAGTGGGAAAAGTCGAAGCAATTCTTGTCAGCCTCTGATAATCTGTGTCTTTGCTGTACCTTTGATTCTTTTAGATATAGATATTATATTTTACCTTTACAGATTAGTCCAGCTTCCTGTGAGCCCTCAGCCCTTATAGCATTCTGCACCAGTGAATTCCCTGGTTTAACTACAGGGCGTCTGAAAAAGTAGCTTGTTTTTTTTGTTTTGGTTTTGTTTTTTGGGGTTTTTTTACTTCTTTCTTGCCAGTTTTCCTTGATGTTCTTCCACTCCTGTTCCAGTGCAAGGAAAACACAGTGAAGAGTCAATCTTTGCCTCCTCTGTGCCCCTCAGTGTGAAGGAATCTTGTTGTACACCCAAAGTCTGCTCTTCTGACAGGAGAAGAGTTTTTCTCTGTCCCTGCTACACAAAACCTTCCTTACCTTTGATCATGCTCTTTCTGGTTGGTTTTTTTGGGTTTGTTTTTGGGCTTTTTTGGGCTTTTTTTTCTGTCCCTTGTGTTATCACACTTGCAAATTTTTTGATGAGTGGAGCCAGCCTTACACTCAGTATTGAAATATCTGTAACTGATTTAGAAGGTGTTTCATGCTTAACTGCCAGAAAATTACAGCTACAGGCTGTGGTCAAGGAGTCAAAGATCTTTAATATTTACATTGATATTACCTGACACCTGGATGGATCTGGGGTGGATGTTTGGATGTCACTTGACATGCTTTTCAAATATCTGACTTGAGGTGTGAAATCTCCAGATTTGTTCTTGCTCTGAATATTCACATCTCAGATTTGGGATCAGAGCATCAACAGCACAATTAAGGATCCCAACATCAGATCAATGTCCTTGTGGGGCATTTTTTGTCAATGTGGGACAGGATTGCAAAGAGTTCTGTGATCTATGCTGCTCTTCTGACAGGAGAAGAGTTTGTTCTCTGTCCCTGCTACACAAAACCTTCCTTACCTTTGATCATGCTCTTTCTGGTTGGTTTTTTTGGGTTTGTTTTTGGACTTTTTGGGCTTTTTTTCCTGTCCCTTGCATATTTTTTGATGAGTGGAGCCAGCCTTACACTCAGTATTGAAATATCTGTAAATGCTTTAGAAGATGTTTCATGCTTAACTGCCAGAAAATTACAGCTACAGGCTGTGGTCAAGGAGTCAAAGATCTTTAATATTTAGATTGATATTACCTGACACCTGGATGGATCTGGGGTGGATGTTTGGATGTCACTTGACATGCTTTTCAAATATCTGACTTGAGGTGTGAAATCTCCAGATTTGTTCTTGCTCTGAATATTCACATCTCAGATTTGGGATCAGAGCATCAACAGCACAATTAAGGATCCCAACATCAGATCAATTGTGGGGCATTTTTGTCAATGTGGGACAGGATTGCAAAGAGTTCTGTGATCTATGAGGAGGGTTTAATGGCAGTTTGAGAGAATTTAATGAGTTACACACCTGCTCCTTTGCGGCAGTCACTGACTTGTGTAGGCATGGCAGCAGGGAGAGAGACGGGGACACTCCTTAGAGAGTTTCTCTGACTTTTGGAGGTGCTTTGGTTCTGCAGTCAGGACAATCTTCCCTGTCCAGGCAGGAGCAGGAGGATCCATCTGTGGTTTGAGTTTTTCCTGTGTGTCTGCAGGACTGGCTCTCACTGATGCTCCAGCTTTGGAAGGGAGGAGCAGAAAACTCACAGCAAAAGCACCTGGAACAAAAAGGAACAAAAAGCATCTGGCAGGCAGCAAAGTGCAGCAGCCCTTTTCCATTCCATGGATCCTGGGCAGCATTCCTGCTGCAGTCAGGGTAAAGCAGCAGGGCAGCAGCTGCACTCAGAGTGCCAATATCTGCCACAATGGCTTTTCCTCAGGCAGGGCAGAGGAAGCCCTTGTGGTTTCATCTGTGTCCATTTCTGAGATGAAAACATTTGTGCCGTCCTAGACAAGGTGGGTACTAAGAAAATGAAAATAAAATCCAAGTATCTGTTATTAATCTTATTTTTAAAATACATTTGAAAAGTTTCTATTGTAGCAGCTGGGCTGAAA
The DNA here is from genome assembly GCA_024865655.1 of Emberiza elegans. Taxonomy (NCBI): domain Eukaryota; kingdom Metazoa; phylum Chordata; class Aves; order Passeriformes; family Fringillidae; genus Emberiza; species Emberiza elegans. The sequence goes on along the minus strand of JALJVW010000129.1, from coordinate 27,781,291 downwards.
TTTTCCTGACACATCTCCAGCTTTGCAAGAATTGCAGACAGTGGTCCTGGTTTCACTACTAAATATAGTTGAACTTGATATATGGAGGGTAATGAAAACCAGTAATTGTTCTGAGGAAATCACCTCAAATTTTTATTAATCTGTGGTTAGATATCCATAACTTATTTACCTTGAACAGACCAGTATTAACCTCTCCCTTCACGGATGGATGGTCAGATGGATTTTCTATTTTTTTCCAGCTCTTCATTCTTTTGGGACCAGAAAGGTGACCACTGGTGACAATCCATTAATTTAAACAACTTCTGTATTTCAGAGGGAAAGGTGGAGGCTGAGCTCTGTGGGCTGTCCATACACGGGAGTGTCCCCACATCCATCCTTGTCAGCAAGACTAAACAAGAAAATGATTAAAACTTCTTGGAACAGGATGGATTGAACGCTTCAAAGCAATGAGGCTTGAGTTTTGCAATCTGTAATGCAGCCCTGCTGCTCTTGCAGTGATTTATCCAGCAGGGACTGGTTTGTGAGGGAGTTTTTGTGCTTTTTTACGAGCCAACATCCGATCAAGGAAAGTTTGGGGTTTAGTTTGCTTGATGTGCTTTGCCTGTCCTGTTTTGGGCTTCATTCTTTTCTCAGTGGTACTCTCATGCAAATGTATCCTCATGCAAATATATATTATTTGTTCTGGAGAGGAAAACCCTGGGTATCTGTGTTCAAATGTTCCCAGGATCTAAAAATAAATTCCTATGTTGAGATCTGAACTTACAGAAAGTGATCAATTGAAAGCACATCATGTGATTAATCTGTAGAAGTTTTCCACAGTACTCAGAAGTGAGGGAAATCTTTTTCCTTTCTTTATTTATAATCACTCTTCCTTCCCACAAGCTGATCAAACACACAGGCACAATTTGCTGAGTTTGAAGGTTGTTGATTTTGGCAGAAGGCATTTTAGCATTTGTCCACCTTGAAGTGTTTTTACATCACCATAAAAACAAATACAAATCACGTTTGTCTTCTGAAATGTGCTTTTGGGGTGTTCTGTCACAGTCCTGATACAGATCTAAAAAACTGTATGAAAGCAAAATACAAATAAACCTTTTCTTCATTTACAGAAACAAATCACAGTGTGCACTAACGAGATGGGGCGAAAACTGATTTGTGAAAGTACACCAATCTTTGTACTTAGATTCTGCATGTGCGTGTGTGGCTGCACTCAGCACTGACTAATGAGAAAAGCTGAAATAGAAATGATAATTGCTTTTTATCCTGGAGTTTATGAAACATGCAAGAGCGTTGCTTTGTGTCAACACTAGATTCTTTCCCAAATAAATCTACATATGGAAAATGAAAAAAACCCAACACACTCTATAAACATAAGAGCTGAAAAGCATGCTTGTCTGAGAGAGCAAGAAATGAGGGAATAACAACCACAGAGGATTTCCAGCAGTACTTCGTACACTGCAGATTGCTTTTATCTGAATATTTCGTGCCCTGGGAGTATTTGGGTGCTGCCTCCTATAAAACACATGTCTGTCCTCTCTCTTCTTGTTCAGAACAAATCCTAGAAATGGTTTGGGTTGGAAGGGACCTCACAGATCTTTCATTTCCAGCCCCTGCCATGGCAGGGACGCCTTTCCCTGTCCCAGGGTGCTCCAAACCCCAGTGTCCGTCCTGGCCTTGGGCACTGCCAGGCATCCTGCCCACCCTCAAAATAAGGAAATAATTTCCCTTTAATATCTAATGTAAACAAGGCAGGCAGCCTGGTGATAAAAAAGGATTTCTGTACATTTTTAATTAGTGTTGGTGCACCCATTTAAAGCTTTCTAATACAGAAATATATTATACTGGCTAATATAGCTTGATATAACTCTAATTAATATAATTTGCAATACTAATTTTGCCTGACTACAGTTTTTAGTAAGCTCTTGACATTTCTATAAATGAATGGACTGTTTGCAGGGGTTTTGATGACTTTGTGTCAATCCACAGATAGCAGCCAAACTGTTGACTACTTCTTGCAGTTACATTTATTTAATACATGTTTTTGGACACTGAATAATGAAAATGTTCATTGGAAAGAATGTCTGCTTTGTACAGTGAGAGAAAGTATCAATAATCAATAAGTATGTAATAAGTTTATTGCTTTAGAGCAGTGTATTATTGAACACAATCATGTTTTAGAGCTTACACTTATCTGTACTATTCTATAAACAATTATATTCACATTTAAATCAATAGTAAGTTTCTATTTGCAGTTAGTTGTTTGGTTTTAATTAACAATTCTCAGTTTAAACTCTTCTCTCTTCACCTACAAACAGCAGCATCCTGCTTGTACCAGCAGCCAGGCTGGTGGGAAGTTCACAAAACACATTTCAAAGTGGGAAAGAGTCAACCTTCATCCTTTCAGTCCCTTCTGCACTGCCCTGAGACAAATTTCAGGCTTTCAACACCCTGAGATAGTTTTCCTATTTTCTTCAAAAAAACTCTAAAATGATAGGAAGGCTGACTCTTGTGAATATAATTGTTTATATAATAACTAACATCATTGTTTTTGAGTATAATGTCAGATACTGAGCTCAAAATGGAACAAGAATTTTCTGAGCATTGCTTTTAAAATATGCCCAAAAGAACAATTTAGTTGAGTGGGCTTCTTTACAGACTAAATCAAAGCTTCTGATTCATAGAAAATATAAAGATCTTCAATATTGCAAAGACTGGAAAATCACAAGTTATTGCTTGTGGTAGATAATGGTTTGTAGCACTTCTGATGTGTGATCTGCACAGTGAGACTCTACTCATTTATATATATTTGGAATTCTTATTTTTCCTCTAATTAATGGTCACTGCTTTTATTTTTGCCTTCTAATTGCCTTCATTAGCACAGCATCATTGTGTCATTCTCCCAGGATGGGAAAACTTCATGTTTAATGAAATTAGAACTTTACCAGGTCGTTGTCTGTGATCCACTCAGACTCTCAGTTGTTCTAAAACCACTCAGATTCATCTCACAACAGCCCAGATATTCTTAAAGGCCTTTGCTGGGGCTTCAAACTTTGCTCATTTCAGGTGCACTGGATTCTTACACAGAGATTTGCAAGTATAAACTATAACATTTGTTTTCTGAACAAAAGCACAAAAGTATTCTTCATATTAAAAAAAAAAAAATAGAAAAATCTGGTTCTGAGTTTTGAAGCCTTGAATTTCACTTCCTTAATTAATGAACTTCACCTCTCAGCTTGGAAGTTATCAGATCCCTTATTATAACCTAAAGGAATATATGTTCTTATTTTTTCCAGATGGGCTGTGGAGGGAGCTCTGATGGTGTGGGGGTGTTCAGGATTGATTAGAGAGTGGCTGCTATTAAAAAAGAGCTGTTTTGTTGCCTGAGATTCAGTTTGATCTGGGGAGGAACTCTCTGGATGCCTGTGGGCATTTGCAAATGTTCCCACATGTCAAAGCAGTCTAAATGGTTGGAGCAGTTTGGAGCTGCAAAATGAGAGCAGAGACCTGGTTTGGTCTTCAGCGATTGTCTTAAATAATGAGACATTGGCAATTTCAACATCATTCTTCATTAGTTTCAACCCAATGCCAGCCAGACTGCACAGCTGAAGAAAAAAGAATCCAGAATCAACAAAACTAACCACAGGAGGCTCCTGCTTCATAGGGATGCTCAAAAATGTGTTAAAATGTTAGCAGAGTGTGGGAAGTCAAAGAAGAAACCCGACTTTTGTCTGATCTGACACATAAATAAGGGGATTGATCTGACGTAAACAAGTGGATTAATGGGAGTTACAATGGTTTGCAGTCAATATGTTTTTTGTAATGAACTGGTGGTTGTAGGAGAGGAAGGATAAAAAACACCTTTACCTGCCCTTCACTGATTCTTATCATAAAAGAAAACATTAAAGGCAAAGCAGGACAAGATGTATATTTCAAGCAAACCAGAAGAGGCTTTCTTCTCTGCTTGATTTTGCACTTGGGGAATTTTACTTCATCTCTCCCTTCAAAGGTAGCAGAGAATTCATTTACTGTAGCCCGGGGTTATAATAGCAAAACAAAGGCTTGCAACTTAACATACTTACAGAAAAAAAACATACAGAAAAAACAAAGTAATTCAATTAGACCAACTCACTCGGTTGTTCTTGGACATTTGTGAAGTTGGGAAGGACATGGAACTTCTGCTTTTAAAAGAGACACTCTGGCAGCTGGAAAAAAAGCTCAGGGAGAAGAAAAAGGAGAGTGAAAAGGAGCAGTTGGACTGAAGTCACTGAGCTCTCAATTCTCCCCCAGGTGAGCAGGGCTTTAAAGGAAAAGAACAGGAGGTCAGACCAAGAGGACTGGGCAGTTCTAAAGATAATGAATTTATTCTGCAAGATAAAATGTTCCCTGAAGTTGAGCTAGTGAATATTTTGTACAGATGGCCATACAATGAGAGCTTTGTCCCAGTGATAATACAGATCTTTCTTTAAAGCAAATTGCCTAACCTTGAGTAACTTGTCTTAAAAACTTGATGCATTATCCTTATAAGTGACTTTTGTCACGTTCTCTGCTGTTCTGAGATTTCATTTGAAGAATTTAGAAATCAATCACCTTAATTATTTCTAGGATATTTTGGTTTGCTGTAGAGGAGAAACATTAGGTCTTAATATGGTTCAAGTGCTAATGTAAATTCCATTGTATTCCTGAAATCAGTGGCTCAGACTTTTTGACCTGCACAATGTCATGCATGAGCTTGTAAATTATTTTGGGACATTTGAAACAAAAAAACAAGAAAGAAATGTGGTAGATTTTTATGGGAAAAGTGCCTGTGGATCTTGCAGTAACCTGGGTATGTCAGATCTGGATATCTCCTTTAACTTGTAAAGCAATTTTTCCCTTATTAAGGAAGCTGCCAAACCAACTAGCAAAGGTAATCACACACGGGCTGGACATAGAATGTGATTTTGGTGTAACAAGTGGAGATTCTTGGTGGCTACAGAGGGGCATTTTCCCCTCGGCTGGATGATTCCTGATCAGTGGGTGCAGTTTCACAGCAGCTTGTCCTTTCAGAGCTTGTTGGCATCAGGGGAAGCCTCTCCTGTGCTCTCTCCCATTTTTCTGTGACCGTTCCTCCCTTCCAAGCCCCTCTAGCCAAAACCAGTGCAGCATTTTTGCCACCTGCCTTAGGCAGTTTCCCTTGTGCAGTGGTTATAATAAAGCCGCGGTTTGCAGCTCTGGCAGCCCAGCCCACTCAGCCTGGCGGCTTTCCTGAGCTGCCATTGTACAGAGAAACAAAACGTTAATAACTGGGAACCTGACCCCTACGTGGGGGATGTACATCACAGGTCTGTATAAATACAATGCGTGGTACTCTTATTTTAGTGTTTGTCATATCTCCTTTCCATTATTCATTTTGTCTCGTACTCAGTCACCCTGGTGCCTATAATTTATTCCCTACAGAGCAAAACCAGATATAAAGTGGTCCTGGTTTTCCTTTTCCTTTTTCTTTGCATCCTGCAGTTCCTATGGTGCTGAAAATCAGTTTTTAATCTCTCCAGTTAGAAATAGGTTTGAGTTCAATAAACAAGACTATTAAATAATTTTTTCTTTATTTTTTTTCCTGGGACAGGTATGTCTCTCCCTAATTTTCTATGTATTCAATTCCTTTCCAAATCCTCAGAAGTAATCCTGCTTTTATAAACATATTTAGCTTCCTTTCTGGAGATGAGAGTTGCAGATGGTGAGATTTTTATAAAAATATTTAATCTGGAAATAAACTAAAGAGGATTTAAAACTGTGATGGGAAAAAAAAAAAAAAGAAACAGATGAAGAAAAGAAACTTGAAGTGATCCAGGAAGTTCAAACCCATTCTATTTAGTATGTTAGTGCCTGTTTGCATTTTATTATTCTTTTATACACAGATACAAGAATAAATTTCAGAAATTCTTGTAATGATAGTACATTCTCTGCTAGTGGGACTGTAAACATTTGTGAGTTGTTTCTAACATGCTAACCCACTAATCCTGAAATAAACACAGACTAAGACTTTTCTGAGCTTTTCTTTTAAAATATACAAAAAAGAGCATTTAGCTGAGTGGGTTTCTAGATAGAGCAAATAAATTCAAATACATTTGAAGATTTTTGAGCCTGACTTCTTTTAAACATCTTTGTGCCGGTCCAAAACTTCTATTTTCATTTGTATTTAGTGGAAAAAAATCCCTTTAATATCTTAAATTTCAACGAGGGGTATAAAAGATGGTAAAAATATGAACCGAAACATTTCAAAGCAATGGATGAAAGAGGAACGTGGTGGGAAATGCCTCTGGGATTTCTTTCAGCTGACAATCAGCTCTTATCTGTGGGCTGGCAGACACAGCAACCCCTGGGCAGCTGCAGGGGCTGAAATGGAGAGCAGGGACAGTGCTGGCCTTATGACAATAACAGAAAGAATTGAGTTTTGTCCCACCTGTGGAAGAAATTCAGGCCTTTTAGGGAGAGAGAGAAATATAAGCTTGTCTGTAGAATGTTAACAATCACTAAATCACCATTGCTCAGTGGATATTATCTGGGGAAAGGAACTTCTAGGAGACCTCCTTTGCACAGGCTGTGAGACGTGACTGGTTTATGTAAATAAATGGATAGCCCTAAGGAGATCATTCATTACTTCTGCAAAATCAACTTTGGAGGTATGTGGCAGCTGGGAAAAATGCATCTTCTTTAAGAAGTGATTCCTTTTCACATTTTATTTAAGTATCTGACCAGAGGGAGGGATATGGATCACAGTTAGAGGATTATAAAGTTATGTATATCACTTATTATTTCATTCTCCAAGGCAATATTCTGTTTAAGGAGGGAATTGAGAGAAAAATGGACTTATGTTTGGTTTTGCCTTTGTTCTAATTTATAGGCTTCTACTAAAAGCTACTAAGAAGAAAGATTTATGAAGTGATCTTTTCATAGCTAGGATTGCCACTATAAGTTTTTCCTTCTGTCCCCACAGCATTGCAGTAATTTCAAAATGTCTTTGGTCCTAGAACGTTGACCCCTTCTATGAGGGTCTGAAGCTGTCCTTACTCTGAATTCAGCTAACCCTCAGTACAATGTAAACAGCCACAAAGCACTCAAGGTGATTTTTGTAGTTTTTGCTGAACAGCCATGCCATTTAGAAAATTTGTATTTCCGTGCTGCAGATCCCTTTGAAAGCAGCAAGTTCTGCTCTCCAGGACATTGGCTGCTCTGATGCCTTAAGTTTAACTTCCATATTTCCCAGGCTCTGCACTGCACTGGTGTGTAACTCTGAACTCCATATAAAGTGCCAGCAGCTCTGCTCACAGCTCAGTCCCACAGAACAATCCTTGTCCAGCCCAGAACCAAGGACAGCACTGCAGCTTCAGCCCAAAAAGTGCAAACAGCAGGGAATGGAGAGAGAAAACTGGGAGGGTGGGACTGCACAACCTGGAGCTGGAACTGGACAATTACAGACAATTCCCAGTATGAAAATGGGCCAAAATTTATAAAAAGGGTGAAAACTCTTGACTTGGGGTCCATCTTGGGTATAGCCCTGGCCAGGGTCCTGCACTGCCCAAGCAGGGACTTATTTTAATGAATCCCTGCTTTATTCTGTAACTCTGTCAGCCTCTGCTCCAGGCAGCCTCTCCAGGCATCCCTGCCTCTCATTTTGTGTGCTCAGGTGTGGGCGCTGGTAAGAGCCCCCCAACACAAAAACACCCCTGGGGGCTGCAGGAAAATCGAACCTGAGGCACACAAGGACATGATTGAGGAAGAACACTCCCCAGGTTTTCAGCAGAGGTTCTGCACAGTCAACCCATGGCACAGTGCCTTTTCCTGATGGACTAAACCTACTGAGATCATGCTTGTGCCTGAATCAGACATGGGAACAGCCCTGGCTGGGTCAGGTTGCTGTTGATTAAGGTGAATGCCCATAGCCTGACTCAGTACCTGCTTCTTATGTATCAAAAAATACACCTGAACTTTTAATTCAAGTATTATCTTGTCTTTCTTATGATTTACCTTCTCCACAGTTTCTTAGATAAGCTTTTGAATTGGGCTGTGGTCAGGTATGTGCTTTAGATGCTTCTGCAAATATAAATAAGATTAAATGGACCCAAACTTCAAAACAATTTTTCTTTCTGTTATCTGGACATATATTTGAAATTGCAAAACTGCTGGTTTTACCCTGTGGAGCTGAAGAATGCCAGTGGAAAGGGAAGGGATCCCTTGCAGGGTAGGATGTGTAAATCAGTGCTGGAGATCCCTGTGTTCATTAAAGGTAATGAATATCCCAAACATGCAGCCCTGTCAGCTGCAATGGTAATGAGTTGGGAGAGCTGAGTTTTCCATAGATCTGAACGTATTATTGTGAAAACAGCTTTAATGACTTCCTGACAAAATGTACAATGAAAACATCGTTCAGCTAATTAGTTTTGCTTATATTCCTTTGACAAGAGGGCTATGGCATGTGCTTGTAATTCCCTTTGGAGTACAGTGTTAGATTTTAATATGTACACTTTATTTTCCAACATTTAGCTTATAAAAAAAGAACAAGCTTTCTGCTTTAGTCCCTGCTCTCTGCTATCAACTGTATTAAACAGACATGCAACAAATAGATTCTTAGAAAATGGTAATATTTTTCCCAGAAAATTTGCAGCTGTTGCCTGGATATTTTTTCTTATTGTCTGCACATTTCCCTTCCTCCTTTAGGTTAATCACCTTTCCATTTAAATAAAATATGTTTTCCTGTAAGATCATACATCTTGTCCTTTGTACAGAGGAATAGCTAGACAAGAAAGAAGAGGAGGAAATGATGATTCTTTCTTGTATATTGATTTAGAAGTCTAAGACTATAATGGGAACAATAATATAACTTTATCCAAAGCTATAGTGAAACTCCACAGCCATGAGTGAGCAGATTAAGAGTAATTTTCTTCAAGAACAACCTCTCCATTCTTTACAGGAGTTGCAATGTTCTGTTCCTGTACTGAGGACAGAGAACAGCACCGAAACTTGAGTGGAAGTCTTCATACTTCTTAGGCTGCTTTCCTCTTAGACATATTTTCACCCTTCTTCCCCTTCCCTGACAGTAGAGAAAGACAAAAAGTTTTAAGAAACTAAATGCAAGTTTTCTGTGGGGAAAAAAAAGTCTTTGGTTGAAGTGCTCTGTCTTCTAAAAGTAGAACTTAGGCTGTGAAGTCAAACAAAAAAGTCTAAGCTCCTAGGAGATTTATGTCCTCGCTATATTATTCAGTCAATATCTTCCATTATTTGGAAACATTTGGTGATTCTCTAATAATATTAGAAGTATGTTAATATTTCATTGGTTTTTTTCCTAATGTTTCCTGCTAATCACTTATAGAAATGACCATTAAAAATTCAAGGACTGGAACAGCTCCACTTGTTTTGGTACACAGTTGTATCCTCTAGCTCTTGTTGCTGTACTTGAAAACACAGTCAATGGCACAGTTGGAAAAAAAATACCACCAAAAAACCTAATTTTCAATTCCTATTTTGATGCAATTTTTTTAAAAAAAAATTCATTATAATTTATTTATGATTGCATATTATCAGTATTGCAGAAGCATTGAGAAGCTCTGAATAAGTGTTTAATTATGGCAGACACTATAGACATGCAAAGCAAGCCAAAGAAAGGCCATTCTCCAGCTAACCTATAATCTTAGGCGATAAAGACGTGGTGGGAGAAAGGAAGCAGCTTTGTCATCACTTTGCAGATCAGGCCCCAGCCCTGCCTGAGCCTTCTCTCTTTGCTGTCCCCCCTCCCTTCCATTCTCTCTCGTTTGAAATCTCTTGGGCGCACACAGGAGCAGCTTCATGCCAGAGCACAGATTCTTGCAGTGTGCCAGAGCTGGGCTGCTGTAAGGCTGGGCAGGCTGGGGAGCCCAGCCCGGGCTGAGCACATCTGTCAGCCCAGGGCAGCCATCGGTCACTTTGCCAAGGCAAACCCGTGGTGATTGAGGGCACTTTGCAGCGCCCTGGCTGCGGGAGTGCTCCTGCCTCCAAAATGAGCGATGCAGAGTGTAATGAAATCTCTTTGCCCATTGCCGTTTTTCACGGTTCTCTGCTGAGTTTGTTGTTTGATAAATTGCAGGGGGTTGTAAAAGCCTGTGTATAAAATGCTTATGGGACACTGGTCTGTCCTCTGGGCATGTGTGGGAGTGTGTCTCAAGCAAATCTCTTTTATGTCCCATTCCATTCTCAGTGTAATGTGTTGTGTAAAACTTCATCATTCAGATTCTCGGTGCTGATCCTTCAGTAGTAACATCTAAAAATATCCCGTGGCTCTCTCTGAATAGCAAGGTGTGACACAATTGAAGATGCTGGGGCTTTATCCAAGACATTAAAACAGAGTATGCAGAAGGAGTGATTTAAGAAATAATATCTGCTGGAATAGAAGAGGAAAATTATTTATGTCAGTAATTTAGAAAGATATCTCATTCAATATCATTCATGGGGGAGGTGTATATAGAACGTTTTCTTCTCTTTCTTGGATATTTTATTCCTAACAGCATGTTACTGAATATAATTGCTTTAGAAAGGAATATTTTAACTTTGTGCAGAGAGTAGATTTCTTCCATAATTTAATATAGGATTGTATAATTGCAACTACAGATTTGTTGTTATTGTTTTTTTCCTTAAAACCTGCAAGGCAATTTACTTTTCCTTTTAATACAAACAAACACATCCTAATTATAGTAATCAGTTCAGATGCAATAATCGCATTAGCTCTGGTAATTATTATTTGCATCACCTGGACCTCTGCTGGGCTTGAGAGACAAAATCAATAATTCTCAAGCAGGCAGAAGGGTGAGGCTGATTATGCGTTCAAGTGATCAGAGACCAGATTGCATTTGATTAAATGAACTGGTGAGAGATTTTATAATTAATGTTCTTTGTTAACAGACAAAAAGCTAAACAAATGCATATGCTTCACCCTGGCTGAGAAATGGCCATTTTTTCCCTCCAGAATGCTAGAACAGGAATGTGTTTGCAGCTCTGCTGATTGCTCATCTCAGCAGCAGAGAGGAGCAGAACTGAAACATTTCTGTCTTGCACTCTTAGTGTTTAATGCTTCAGGATAAAACCTTCCATGGATGATGACAATTCAGATTAGAGGACAAGAGCTGGAGCATTCCTGCAAACCCAGTGCACAACAAAATAATTTTTGACATTTATTTGTCAAGGAAACTCCCTGTGCCGTAGGTAAGATGTAGGTTCTATGTATTGGCAGAATAACATCTTAAAATAATATAAAATGGCTTAATTTTTAAATGAAATTTTGTGAGCAAATGTGAGCTTCCCCTCCAGGATTTACAGTATCCCTAAATTGAATCTGACTGATGAGTTAGGGAGATCTGAAGCCTAAAGACCTAAAGCCCCCTGAAAGTATTTTCCTATATGTTTGTTTCCAAATATCCGAAGAAAACATTAACTTAAAATGTAAATGCAATTAATGAAACTCCATGTTCAGATCCCAGTTATGACAGGAGGTCATTCTGTGATAGTCTTCTTTGGCCACTCAGTATGGAAACCCAGATTCCTCTTCAGTGTCCAAGTCATTCCTTATTGCAAAACCTTTTGAAGATGCTCTTTAGCCTATTCAAGCTAAAATATAAAGTAGTCTGAGAAAGCTACTTCTTATTCTGAATTTTGCAGAGCAGATTGCTGAGAATTGTCTTGAGAATTGTCATATTTTTACCTGTAATTAAATTTTTTTTTTTCCAGAAGACTGATGAATTTAAAAAATATCCTTGGTCTGAGTGATGAGGCTTTCCTGGCCAGCCAGCAGCTGGATTGGGAAGGGCGTCTACCCTTGAGTCTGCAGTAATCACTATCTCACTTTTCTCTTCTTTTCTTGACTCCAGCTTCTTTTCTCCCACTTTCTTCTTGAAAACTTCTCAGTTTCCTCAGAAACCTGAGCCAGGGTCACCCGGCCAGGCTGCATCCAAGCTAAGCCTGGGATCCCCAGCAGCTGAACCCCTGGGCCGAGAGCTACATCTCCAGGATAACTGAAGGGAAACTGCTTCAGGAAACGCATTTCCTGGGCGGATCAGCCTGGATTTGTGATGGGCACTTGAGTGAATATTTAAACCTTTCCTTCAGCTTTACAAAATAGTCACAGAATTGGCGTAATCCTGAGGTTTTCTTAAATAGAGGCATTAGTTATAGAGTTTGAGGAATACTTAAAGTTTGAAATTTGAAGTTATCTTTCCAACAGACAGATCTTCAATACCCTAAATAAGTCTTCGTGCATCAAACAGAATTAGAGCTCAGTGGAGGATTTCTTGTGGAAAATTTTCCAAAAAGCTCTATTTTCAGGGAACTATTCTGCAGCAGGATACCTCTGAAGCTGAGGTATATCACACAGTGTAACCAGCAAACACCCTGCATTTGAGTAACTCTCAATGGATGGACTTAAATTTTGTGTAAACTCAGACGTTAGATGCTAGAAGATCTTTGGAGAGATTTTGATGCTTTGAGTGGCTAATGAAAATAATAATACTTGGAGGTAAGATCTTAAAACTTTCGTAAATAAGAGGAGACTGATTTCTTTCTGAATTCCTCTGCATTGTGCAAAGTTGGCTGAATTAATTTGAGAAGTTTCAGGAAGATCTTTTAGGGACTGGGGTTTTTTCAGTCTTATTTAGTGAGTCTGTTCTTACAAGTGATTTCAGTGGTCAGTGACTGCAGAAAGCTGAGGGGAAGGACAGAGCCCTGAGCAGGGATCACTTCAGTGCTGTTTCTGTTCAAAATAGTTTTTTCCCTCCCCTCCTTTCCTCTCCTCCTCTTTGCAATTTCATTTAGCATTCACATCCTTGTGAATGAACAGCTTAACTGCTGTGATTTATCCCACACAACGTGAAACAATCACTGATTTTTGACTTTTATTAATGGATTTCATTGCAGTTTTCAGCCATTCAGTGAGTATTATATGAACACTGAGCCTGCAGTAGGGATCTTTTATGGAACTTACAGGTTTAACCATCTCCAGTTGTAAATCAGAGCCCAATAATTCTTCAAACCAGCTCTGTTTGCCATGCAGGGAGTTCAAAACTCTTTCCTAAGCCTTGCCTGGCTAGTCCTGGGTGAGAAATGATGATCTGGTCCTTGACCAGAACAAAATGACATCCCTTTGAGGCTCCCATGGATCATGTTAGGAGGGAGATGCAATCAAATATAGACACTTTTTTATGCAAGCATCTTCTTGCTTCTGTTATTATAAATGGTTAGAGTCCGTGTGAGTGCTAAAGCATTAGCTCCTCATTTTCGCTGTGGAATTACACTCTGCTTCTCTGAAAGTGAGAGTTCTTCCTTTCCATTTGATCTATTTTTTTCCCCCTCCAGCATAATGAAGAATGATGATACTTTTAGATGTTGACATTTTAGAAAGCTGAGATGGTCTGTAGTAGACTACAAATGATGAAAGCTTAATGAAAGTTATTTTCTCATAATAGCCCTAAATTGGCTATTTTCGTAGAATGGAGTGGGTCTGCTGGATTGAGCTTGAACTTTTTACCCCTCTGTGATCCTGTGGTTACCAAAAGGAATGTGGAATGGCTTTAACTGTTTAGCTTTTTAAAATCCAGAGTTTAGAGAACTGTTGCAAGAGTAATTTTGACGTTGCTCCTGGATGTGGGATCCTGTAACTGTGAAGGGCTGAAGGACTGTTGGTTCCTGACGTCATCCCAAACCTGGCACTCAATCCCAAACTGAGCTGCAGGAATAGTAAAGATCCTAACAGAAAACAGTAGAAAATGGGGATGTCAAACTTCTGTACTAGGATAAAATTCTTGTACTGTCTAAAATGTGAGCCAAAATATGAAAACTTTAAGTAAATCAGCCTGTAATCCTTTCATATGTGTAGAGCTGGATTTAAACTCATTTCCCTCTAGAGAGTTAGAATGGTTCTTCCAAATACATAATACAGTGAGAGATTCCCCAAATTTCCTCTTAAAAAGAGTAATATCTAAACTTTTGCATTTAATACCCAGAGTTATTGGTAATTTTGTTATCTTGATTAATGAAGACACTTTCAGGGTGCAGTAATTTCTCTTATTCATCTTCCAGTGGGTCAAAGACCCAAGATAATAAACCTAAGACATGTTAATACAATTCTATGTTTTTTTTCTGTCCCCAAATGTAATTTTTTAGGTACCAGTCTTTCTCAGCTATTACAGTAACAGTTTTTCAGGACATATGTGTTTATAAGAAAGGTTGAGTTTAATTCTTGTAGTTGTCTCAAGCTAAAGACAGGTTTGCAATATTTCAACAGCATTAAAATGCCATCAGCATCCTGGGCAAACCCATTATCAGAAATACAAATGGTTTCAGATAGAATGTGATTCTGTCAATTTATTAAGCATAAGCCTCTATAAATAGGTGATTGATAGAATTAATGAGGAAAACTCCATTTTGGTAAATCTTCATTTTCTAAGCCTGAAGTTCCCAGTAAACTGTTTGTTCACCCTACCAATTTAATCAAAGTATGTTGTTGAACTTCCTAAGGATATGTTCTAGTTGCTTGGCAATGGATTGTGGAACAATTTGTTTAAAGTTCAATGAACACAGAACTAGAGTAATTTATTCAAATCCACCACTTATTAAATCAGGATTTGACTTATTTTTTTTCCTGACTAATAAAATGGACTTGAAAAGAATTAGCTAAACCTCTGTGGAATTGTTACAAAATCATTCTGATGACTATGTTGTCTGTTAGTTTTTGCTGCCAGTAAGGAAGGCAAATGGAGATGAATACATTCCCCATTGTTTTGTGGATTGTCACAAAGGGATTTATTTTTAAACAGTTTATTGTCTCAACATCATCCTCCTTTCAAGATAAGTAACATGGAGATAATATACCTGCATTTTTATTAGGCATCTGAAGTATCTGAATATTTCACAAGAAAGGGTATTTTCTTTCTCTGTCACCAGTAAAACATGGAGAGTGCAGGTGCTGAATTGGGATGGTTTTCTGGTAGGCCTGAATAATTTACAGGCTTGAATTTAAAATGTTACTACAATAAATACATTTTATTTTAAATATCAGTTCTGGCCCAGTTTTCCCAATGCATTATTTCTGGTCAGAGAGCTGCTGCTCCTTTAATCTAACACAGAAAGACAAATATAACATGAGATATTCTTGAAATGTCAGGCTCACCTGCACTCACTGGATTTTAGCGTGGAACTGTCTGAGCTTTTGATCAGAACCATAAAATATCTTTTATTATGCATTAGGACCTGAAAGAAGGAAACATGAGCCTGGGAGAGTTGTGCTGTTGTTGTAACATTATCCCCACTACCTGTAAACCCTCTTTAGATCAGGGCACCAGAGTCCTGTGTCCTCTAGGAGAAAACAAAGCAAGACAGACCCAGGAGCGTGCAGACTTGGTATGAAACAAGCTGTAACAGAGGAAAAAAAGAAATGCATTTCCTTGTCTCCCCAGTGAGAGAATATGAAATATTTATCTAAGCATCAGTCAGGACCATGGGATCTACAGCTGTCTGCAACCCCAAGGCAATTAGGCTGATTTTTCCCTGCCCAGGCTGCTCTTTGCAGGGCTCTCAGACATGGGCAGGGTGCAGCCTGCAGCTGGGATGACACGAGCTGGCGCTGGCTGCTCTCAGCTCCCTGCCAGCTGCCTCCGGGCACTGGCTCTGGCTCAGGCATGGCCAGGCAAGGCACTGAATCCCCTCCAGCAGCAGCAACAAGGCTGTGGGAGCCCAGAACGTCCCTCTGGCTGCCCAGGATGGCCAGGACCCCTGCCAGGGGGCTCAGAGACCCTGGCATGGAGCCCAAAACACCTGTGGGTTTGAGTATGACCTGTGGAGCAAGTTACCAACCTTAGGTGAAGATCAGCAAGCCACAACAATTTAAGTAGAATGACAATGAAGTTAGCATGGGGTGAAAAAGTAGATTTTGGGGTTTTAGTATGGGGGTTCAGGGGGCAAGATGGAGGGAAATGGATGTGCCCAGCCTTTCTCCTTCTTCTTCTTGGCCTCCATCTTCTGCTGTGATGGTGGTTGGTTACAGATTGGTTTGCAGTAGAAGCTCACTGTCTAACATAGGTGATAGGTGTTTGTGACCGTGTTCGCAGGGGTCTGAGGATGAGGGAAGAGACGAGGATCCGACTCCATGTTTCAGAAGGCTTGATTTATTATTTTATGATATATATTATATTAAAACTATACTAAAAGAATAGAAGAATAGATTTCATCAGAAGGCTGGCTAAGAATAGAAAAAGAATGATAACAAAGGTTTGTGGCTTGGACTCTCTGTCTGAGCCAGCTGGGCTGTGATTGGCCATTAATCAGAAACAACCACATGAGACTAATCCCAGATGCACCTGTTGCATCCCACAGCAGCAGATAACCATTGTTTGCATTTGTTCCTGAGGCCTCTCAGCTTCTCAGGAGGAAAAATACTAAGGAAAGGCTTTTTCATAAAAAATGTCTGTGACAGGTATTGGAAAGTAATTGTAAACATTGTACACGTAGCTTTTAGTATAAAGAGATAACACCGCCCCAGGGGCAGGCAGAGTGCCTGGAACTGTCCTGCTGGATGGACCTCGGCAGGGCAGGAGAAAGAAATTTTACAGATAAGAAACAATGAACAACCTTGAGACCGAGAAATGAAGAGCTCTGACTCCTTCTCCGAGCTCTGGGCTGGGAAAAGAGACTTTCCAACTTTTCTCAGGCTCACCCTGACCAGTGAGAGACCCCAACACAAGGCCATTTATCCCCCCCAGCAGCAGCAGCATTCCTGCCCTGTGCTCCCCCAGCTTTGGCTCCATCCCAGGGTGAACAAATACTTTGAATGACAGAGGATTTTTTTGTTTGTACGGGGGTTATCGCACAAACAGGTGCAAAACTCGTGCTGGGGTGGCTCTCACAAGTTCAGGACACAACTGAGACAAAGATTTGAGGCACCAAGCCCTGCTTCCTGAGGGTTTTGACATGTTCAGTCAGGATTTTTAAAATCTTTGAGATAGCATCCTAAATAGGAATCACAGGGCAGGACTGTGTCTGTGAGAAAGGAAGGATGAATTCCTGACACTCCTTCAAAGACTAAATGTGAAAATAATGACAGAGATCTACAGGATAAGATGGCAGGTTGATGAATTCCAAACCTTGCCTCTTTCCAAGTGGCTTTGCATTGGCACACTTGACCAACACTGGTAATTGGTGTTGTAGATTGCCATGAGGAAAAGTGCTGAGAATGAGCTAAAGGAATCGAACCAGAAGGCAGGGAATGGATTTCAGAGACTGAACAGGGGATGCCTTGTGTAAAACTGCTCTGATGACTTCACAAGAATCATCTTCCCAAGGGAATTGTAGGATTTTCCTCTGTGTATGCATGGGTGTCTGAAAGAGATCTTAAATAGCCTGAAAAAGACTTCCTTAATTTTCTCTGTCCATTAGACGCTCTTTAGGTCTTTCCAACAAAACATTTTGGTTCCAATGCCACAAAATGTTATTAATTTCTCTCTCTCTTTGGATTCTCTGCTATGTTATCGCACCCAACACAGGAAGGAAGCCTTCAGTTCTGAGTTAATTAGCATTCCCTGACCAAAGCCTCACGTGGTGTAAAATTCACTCTGCCCAATTGCACACCTGTCCAGAGGATCCTCAGCATAACAAATGCCTTTCTTTTAGTCAGGAGTGTTTCAAGGAAAAAAAAACCAAAAAAAAAAAAAAAAAAAAAAAAAAAGAGCAGAACCCAGTAGCCACCGTTTCTTGAGTAAAATTCTTTACATCTTAAATATTTGGTGTCTTGGTTAATGGAGTGCTTAATCTCTTAATTATAAGCCACCATTTAACTCAGTGTTTGACTTCACCCCACTTGTTAAAAATAAGAACACCTCTTAAGAAAATGAGCTGAGTGGATTTGGAGTTTATAATGGAATTTTTGAGGTTGGAAAAGCCCTCTAGGATCAGTGAGTACAACCACTGACCCGGCAGTGCTGTGCTCGCCCCTAAACCCCATCTCCAGTGCCACATCCACCTGGTTTTGGAATGCTTCCAGGGATGGTGACTCCCCCACTTCCCTGGGTATCCTGTCCCAATGTTTAATCACCCCTAAAATCCAGTCTAAACGTCCCCTGGCACAACTTGAGTTCATTTTCTCTCATTCTGTCACTTTTTACCTGAGAGCCAAGACCAATCCCCCTCACTACAACTCCAGTTTTTAGCAGAATTTCAATTCTTCTTTCTTCTTTTTCTTTTATTGTCTAGTTTTAAAATCCACATAAATGAACAACATTTGGGGAAAATGACCTAAACCAAACTATTAATAAACCTTCTCCTAAATTTCTATGCTTATTTTCCAGTCGGTGTGCGTGCCTGCCATGATAAGGGACTCCCAGCATTAAAAGCTTTCGTGCCTTAACAAAGGGCTTCAGCAAAGTTGCATTATCTAGAAATGGAAAGTGAAAAGCCACAGTGAAAATGGCAGGGCCTTATCATGGTTATCAGGGGTGAGAGGAGGCATCAGGAATGTCAATGATTCCAGGGGCATCCAGAAGTGTCCTGCAGAATGTGTGTGCTCCCCTCTGGGGAGCAAGAGTTACAGGAGACTGGACATTTATAAAGAAATGTGACTTTCTAAATAATACGATTTTAGCAGGTTTTAGCACTACGCTGGTGTTTAGTGAGCAGTGTGAGAGAAACTGCTGTTTGCAACGCTCTTGAAAGTCGCTGCAGTAATCCCATCAGCTTCATTAAATTATTTCATGGAAAAAGGAGGAAAAAAGCAAAGAAAAAAGATGCTCAATATTCTTTGAAAATATACAGAGGATTTTTTTTTGTTTGTATGGGGGTTTATATTTTTGTTTTAATTTTTTTCCTTTTTTTTTTTTTTAAGAGTGGAATAAATGAAAGAGTTCTTTACTTTCATTTGCATTCATATAGCTGGCTGCTAATCCTTCCCTCAGTCTATTCACTTTGTTTCCATCATCGCTTGGCGCATTCTCACATTCTCTAGCACTTATAATGTAATTACATAGGGAAAACTTCCTGGAAAGGAATAATGAAAAGGAATTTTATGTACTTGCCCTGTAAATGTTGTGCTGTAGCTGTGGGGACCACCACTGGACACTGACCAAACCAAGCACAACAAAACACATCTCTGCCCCAAAGTTCAGAGTAACCATGTCCAGGTGATGGTGCAGTTCTCAGATTGTTCAGATAATTGGGGAAGGAGATTAACCACCAGATCTACAAATCCCTTGGACTGAAAGCAAAACCTAAAAGGTGAGGAAATACTATGATTTTTAAAATAAACTTAATTGAGTTCTGGGTGCTACAAATTTATGTTTGCTTGGGGTGAAGGGAGAAATCCTTTGGAGGAAACATTATTTCTATTTTCTGATGGGTTTCTAAGTGAAGCTGCTATACCTGAAGGACTGGAAATGGACCTTTTTGCTATTTATCACAGCTATTTATCTTTTTGTTATTTATCATGCAGTGCTGCTAGTTCTCAAGGTGACCTTGGCTGGGTCTTTTCCAAGGACATCCATCAAATATTGATGATTGTGGAGCTTACTCAAACTGACAATTCTTATGGGTAATTATATTGAATTGATAACAATCAAAATGTAGTTCTAGCTCAAGAAAATCTTTAATTTATTGTACAAATGAAAATTAATATTCATAGGTCCATTGATACCAAGTGGATATAACACAACTCAGTTCTTGTGTGTGACCAATGGTCTCAAACTCCTGTAGTTGTACCCTTAAGGCAGAAAATTACCTCATGTTTTTTAATTCCTGTTTGAACTGCTCTCCCCTCTGCAGTGTGTACAAACCTCTCCTTCCACCAAGATTTCCTCATCTTTAAGGTGAAAGAACCTTCCCTATCGTGATTATATTTACAGCATAATAGGAATAACTATTTCTAAACTTAATGGAAGAGGTGTGCCAATTAAAAAGCTGATTTAACCTTCCACAGCAATGAGAATATGGATGGGTTCCTTTGAAAAAAATAGTGCAGCATCTTTAAGGATATTTAAATAACAGGATGGAGTATTTAAAGAGATTTTACTTTCCATATCAATGAGAACAGGGGTAGGTTTCCTTTAAAGAATGGGACAGAGTATTTAAAGAGCTGCTTGGCAGATATATACAGCAGAACTGTGTTTTGTGCTCTATTCCTGCAGATGGTTTTATTAGATCGTTAAAAAGTTATATACAAAGGGCAGCATTTCTTACCAAGAAAATGAGATTTTAAAATAACTCACATTAGTGGTCAGCTCTTGTTATGTATGTTTGAGTTCTAACAGCTGTAATGATTTGTTTTAAAGGAGCCATCTGAACCTGTGCTGATTTTTAAGCCTTTACTGATTGATTTGACTTGTTTGATGTATTATAAATCACATAGCTATAAAGTCACAGTAAAAATTCCATTAAACTTATGAGGTAAAAAAAAAAAAATAAATCCATAAATAAACCAGTACGAAATGCAAGACAGCAGCAAATGTGCTATTTCTTTTCCTTTTTTAAAATTTAAGTTTACAGCCAAGGCCATTTTTATGTGAAAGAAAAACAATGGCAACAAATAAGAGTCTACCAGGAGTCTCACTGTGGGGGTGTATTTTATTTCTTGTACTTGAACAATATTTCAGTTCCCTTCACTGTGCCTCTGTGAAGGCATTTTTTTCGGTAATTCATGGAACAGAACTGGTCTTTGTTTTCAAATTAAGACACTTGATTGGGAAAACTTGTTAAAAACACCTAAAAAAGCTGGAAGAGGTAAGGACTTCCAAATATAATCACTCTTGTTTCTAATTCTTTAATCCCTGTATTTTCACAGTCTAGTGCTGTTTAGGCTGTCAAACCTCACACCAAACTCTATTTTGTGTATGATTTCTTGGCGTTCTATATTACGTGTGGTGAATTATCCCTTTTCACTTCCACATTTAGGCTGAGTTGATAAATACTGAAGTAATTCTTTAGAAGTGACAAAAAATTTGCCATTGACACCTCCCAAAGGAAAAAGACCTCATGTTCTCATATTACCTGCTCAAGGTGTGTCCAGTTCACTCCATCTGTTCTGGATTCACAGATTTTCTGAAATTTCTGAATAGCAATCTGCCTCCTTCCTCTGCCTCAGGACCACCACAGAATTTTCAGAAATCAGCTCTTTTCCCTCCCCTGTTGTTTTTCTCTTTTTTTTCCCCAATTTCCTTCTTTCTTATTTCGAGTACTTTTCAGACTGCACGGAGCACATCTCATTAATCCCTTATCAGATTCCCTCTGTTGGTCTGTCATTTCATCCACACTTCACAATCCTGACATCAAGTGCTGTTCTTGACAGGTTGAACATTTGTTCCAGAAGAAAAACTCGGGTTTATGTTTCTCTTGCATATGCAGAAACCATTTCAATTAGATAGCAAAGAATATCTTGGTTGTTTTACTCAAAGGAATGACATTCTGTTGTTCTAGTTATGCACACACAAGATTGTTACAAAAGAAAGGATAGTTGGATAGCTGTACCCTTTAACCATTCAAATCCTCTTTGCAGCCATCAGAACGTGATGTTTCAAATACTGCAATGGAAGAAATATCTGTTATTTCACGCTCTGGGACTTACATGATCTTTTTTTATTGTAAAGAATTTTTTTGTGTGTCTTTTGTCAGTTAAACCGATAAATAACCAAATGGGAATTTTAAGGAGCAGTGTGAGGTTTGTCGTGGCAAGAAATCTCAGAGAACACCTGGAATTACTTCTGAATGAAAAAAAAAATGTTTTATTACTGCTCTTACTGCTGACTCCCCTTCCTTTAATCACTTTATCTGTCCTGTACACTGATGCCTGCCTCCTTATCTCATGTTCTTCCTGCAGCTTCTTAGAAACACTTGGTCTTGTTCAATGTTCTTCTTTGTTAAAGCCGTGGTTTTTGCTCATGTCAGCCCCAAACTGCTGCAGGATTAGTGCTCCAAGATTACCAGGAGTCTGTACAAACTCCTTGACAGGATTAGGAGAGGCCATTGCTGCTTCAGATAATGGTGATAATCCAGCCTGGGGAGGCTGTGAGCAGCAGGGAGGGGTAATCAGGGAGATGCCAAGATATCCCATGGAGTGGCTGAAAGTAGGGCACGGGATGGTACAGACAGCTCACAGAAACCTGCTCAGTGCACCTGCAGGCCAGCAGGAGGGAATGTGAAACCTGCATTTATTGCAGCTGCCTGGGCTGCACGTGCTCCCCTCAATATCTGTTTGCAGCTGGAAAAGCAGTTAAAAATTCCTTGCTGCCCACAGCAGTGCTTAGATCCCCACATGTTGGACAATAACAGTAACACTCACACAAGTGCCAAAGAATTGGAGAAGAGAAAACTCTGTAAAAAACCTCTGCGGTGGGATTGTGACCATTGCTGGGACAGCTCTGTGGTGGGATTGTGACCATTGCTGGGACAGCTCTGCGGTGAGGAGATTGTGACCATTGATGGGACAGCTCTGGGGTGGGATTGTGACCATTGCTGGGACAGCTCTGGGGTGAGGGGATTGTGACCATTGCTGGGACAGCTCTGGGGTGAGGGGATTGTGACCATTGCTGGGACACCATTGTGGTGAGGAGATTGTGACCATGGCTTGGACAGCTCTGGGGTGGGATTGTGACCATTGCTGGGACAGCTCTGGGGTGGGATTGTGACCATTGCTGGGACAGCTCTGGGGTGAGGGATTGTGACCATTGCTGGGACACCATTGTGGTGAGGAGATTGTGATCATTGCTGGGACAGCTCTGGGGTGGGATTGTGACCATTGCTGGGACACGTCTGGGGTGAGGAGATTGTGACCATTGATGGGACAGCTCTGGGGTGGGATTGTGACCATTGCTGGGACAGCTCTGGGGTGAGGAGATTGTGACCATTGCTGGGACACGTCTGGGGTGAGGAGATTGTGACCATTGCTGGGAGAGCTCTGGGGTGAGGAGATTGTGACCATTGCTGGGACACCATTGTGGTGGGATTGTGACCATTGCTGGGACAGCTCTGGGGTGGGATTGTGACCATTGCTGGGACAGCTCTGGGGTGGGATTGTGACCATTGCTGGGACAGCTCTGGGGTGGGATTGTGACCATTGCTGGGACAGCTCTGGGGTGAGGGGATTGTGACCATTGCTGGGACAGCTCTGGGGTGGGATTGTGACCATTGCTGGGACACCATTGTGGTGGGATTGTGACCATTGCTGGCTGGGGTGGGATTGTGACCATTGCTGGGACAGCTCTGGGGTGGGATTGTGACCATTGCTGGGACAGCTCTGGGGTGGGATTGTGACCATTGCTGGGACACCATTGTGGTGGGATTGTGACCATTGCTGGCACAGCTCTGGGGTGGGATTGTGACCATTGCTGGGACAGCTCTGGGGTGAGGGGATTGTGACCATTGCTGGGACAGCTCTGGGGTGAGGAGATTGTGACCATTGCTGGGACACGTCTGGGGTGGGATTGTGACCATTGCTGGGACAGCTCTGGGGTGAGGGGATTGTGACCATTGCTGGGACAGCTCTGGGGTGGCATTGTGACCATTGCTGGGACACCATTGTGGTGAGGAGGTTGTGACCATTGCTGGGACAGCTCTGGGGTGAGGAGTTTGTGACCATTGCTGGGACAGCTGCTGTGTGCCAGAGCCTGGTTTGTTTTTTCCAGCAGAGCCTGGGGGCTCTCAGCTTTCAGCGTGCAGGAAAACCAAACTTTCTGCACGGTTTTTGCTGTGGGTTGCTGGTGCTGGAATAGCCAGAGCTTTAGCAAAGGGAAGCCAGGCTGGGGGATTGCTTCTCGCTGAGCTGAGCAGAGAATGGCAGCAGAGCTCTGTCTCCCTTTGATGTCTGCTGCCTTTGACAGAGTTTCCCAGGTGGCAAGGCTTCTCTCTGGATGAGGGTCCTGTTAGAAATAGCTCGTTCAGGAGACATCAAATAGTTCCCAATTTAGCCTAGTTTAAAGGAGCTCAATATTGAAAGGGAAGCAGATACCACTGAGATTCTGGTGATAGCAGCAGGTGGGTAAATGTGTGTGGGGTGGGTAAGAAAAGGACCCACTTCAAAGTACAGGGGAAAAAAAGAAAAAATAAAGTCCATTTGCCTTTTGCCAGTTTGGATTTAGATACATCCTCTGAAAGGGTCACTGAAATTAGAGTTTTACAAGCTTGTTAATCACATGTAAAGAGTGAAATTGAGGAGCTGAGCTCCTTTATTCAGACACAGTAAATATGGGCATGAAAACATCATTCAGGAGATGTGCACATGGAGATGTGAAGGAATTTAAAGATGGGCTGGAGCAAGAGACTGGATGTGTGCACCTCTCCTGGCTGGAAGGAAGCCCTGAAGGCAGCTCCAGTCCCTGGAGGGCTTTTCCCACCTTGTGGTGCATTGACCATACAACCTCCCCCTTCCCTGGCACCGCTGGCTGCCACCAAACACCAATTCCAGAATTCCAGCTGGCTGCTCTCTGCACTTCAGCCCTTCCCTGTCTGCGAATGTGTTCCCGTGCAGGGGTGACCTTGAAAAGCCACAATTCCAGGTCTGTTTGTGCAAATCCCGGGAGATGGCTTGGCCTGGTGGGGCTGTCCTGTGCCCGCCCTGGGCTCCAGGAATGCTCACACAGGGCAGGTGATTTATGTGCCTGCCAAGCTGATGCTTTCATAATGAGACTAATTAGTCTCAGATTTACCTTTGGCTTGTGTTCTGCACCAGAACGGCTTGCTGCAGTGTGAGATGTGCTCCACACACCCAGCATTTCCAGACCCTGGAATGTTTTCTCTGTATTCTCTCCTGTATATCTCCTTCAACAGATTTTCAAAAAAACTTAAACATTCTGGGGTTTTAGCAGATTTTAGTATTGCTCAATCTTCTTGATGGACAGATAGCATTTATCTGAATTGAGTATGACAGAAAAAGATCCTCTTACCTTAAATATTTTCTGGATATTTAAGAATCTCCATTACTCTAACACCAAGGCTGGATTTTCCCACTGAGCTGAATTTGAATATGCTGGGAACACACAGAGGCTGAGCATCCCTGTTTGCACTTTGTGAAGCAGCACTTCAGTGCAGTTTTTGCAATGTCAAATGGTTTTTCATTCTGAATATTTTTCATGATTTTTCATATTTTCATCATTACAACTTCCACAAGTACTTGGAGGATGTTTCTTTTCATGCTAGTCAAACATCCAGCATGAGATTATAATATCATCTGTCTCTGATTACTATTTTGCCTTTTTCCCTTCACTAGAGGATTGTCAAATGGGTGTAGCTGATGATACTTCACAAGCTGAGTGAACAAAAAAAGGCTAATTTCTACGGCACTTACAGTATTTGGATTATATATATGATATAGAAATAAACTTGCAATCTCACATAGAACAGATTTACAATCTGGGCCGCTGCAATTAAAGAGCAAACTGAATCCAAATCCAAATTAGGAGAATCTGATATAGATATGTGTTTGTGCAGTAAAGGAGGGACTCTTTTTTTTTTTTTTTTTTTTTTTTTTTTTTTTTTTTTTTTTACATTAGTTTGAGGAAAGAAATAATATTTTAACAATGTTCTTTAATGGCAGTAACACTGAGATTCTTGATGTGATTCACTCTGCTGCAAGGCTCAGACCACACAGTTGCTGAGTGGTTTATTCCATGCTCACACTGACGTCTCCATGACATGAGCATTTCAGCTGAAGGCGCTGTATACAGAATTGCTCAACAATCTGATGCCACAGTCAAACAGAAAAATCAAGTCAAGGTTGGTATTTCCAAGAGGCCAATCAGGCACAACTTTTCAGACATATTCCATCTTTCAAGAGTTTTTGAAGGGGTGCTGGAAACATTATTCTTTTGACGTATAGTGTTCCAAAAGATTTTTCTGGAAAAATACCTGATTATATCCAAGGTGAGAGGTTGAGAGTTGTTTGCTGAACATTCAAATGACAAAATCTCTTGTAAAATCATATAAACTCCTGTACAGTGCTCAGCAGAGTAGAATTTTTAGGTACAGTTGCAATTTGTGAAATTACCAAGGTGCTCTCCAATTATATTCAGACTTTTTTTCTTTCTCTGTGGGGAAATGGTATTTTCACAGGGTGTCCCTGCTTCCTCTCAGTTTTGTGGGTTTGAGACTTGTAAAAAATACAAAGCTCTAATAGCTTACTGCAGACTTGATACCCCTAAAAAAGAACAGAGATGCAGCACACAGTTCAGATCCACCTCTGGGCAGTAAATGTTTATTAACACCCTCCAGAGATTGGCATTTTTTAAAATACCATCCCTGTTTCATATGTCAGCATATCTGCTACTTGACAAATGCAAATTTTACTTATGAATCTATTTACATTTGTGATGGTATGATCTAGATGTATTGAATTTAGACCTTTGTCTTATTTTTGAAGAATTTATGCATTGCAAAGACATTGGACCAGATTTTTTAGCTTGTGTTTACCCTTAATTTCACTTCTGATACTTCATCATTCCTAAATGACCATAAAAATTATGTGTGCTCTCCATAAGAAATTCTCCTATTCTCAGTTGCATTTATAAGAGAGTTTAAAAAAGAAGAACAAAAATATAATTTCTCTTTCAAACTTGTAGCCTTTGTCTTTTTTTCCTTAGGAGATGTGCTTATGCTTCCTGAACTTAACTGGAATTTGGTCATTGAATTCAATAATGTGTAATCTTGTTCTTCATTTCTCTTAGAAGTTAGGAGTTCTGTTTGTCCTGGAAGTCTCTCTTGAGAAAGAAAATTACTGTCACAGCTACTGGCTGATGGAACAAAGCCCAGTTTATTGGATTTATTAAAGTATTGTCAGTTGTAGCTCTGAAATAAGAAGAGACACTTAAATGGACTCCTGAAAGGCGCCCATACAGACTCACAATGAAAGTATTTCAGTTTTGAATTCCATCCTTTTATTTTACGTGGCTTGCATATTTTCACAGCCCTTGTCCTGCGAAATCTTTTGCCATAACCAAGTTTTGTTTCCATGAGAGCACCAGGAGTGCATCACCCTTTTATCCTGCCTGCAGTCTGTGATGCCCAGCAGCAGGGACAAATTGAGCATTGCCAGGATCACCCTGAGCTCTGGGTCCCCATTGCTGGGGCGGCATCGTGCCCACCGCCCATGGAAGTTTCCAGCTTGGAGAGCCCCCGCTCTCTCTTGTCAGCTCCTGGTTCTCTCTGCCTTAAACCTTTGCTCTGGGCAGAGGCTGGGCAGCAGAGTGAATGAGCAAATATTTAATTGCATTTTAACAGCCTCTTCCCAAAGGTTCCTTCATACTTGGTGAAGTAAGGGGCCATAAAAGCACCAAGGTAAATCTCTGCTGTCCAGTCAGCGTGACAACAAAGCCTTTCTGGCTGGAGCTGTTTAACATCACTCAGGGCAATTTGTCCTTTTTTTCTGACATAATTGGCTTGGCTCTGGATAATTACAGATCTAATAAACTGATTGGGAAACCTTCATATTTTCCAGCGAAATAATATCTTAATACCACAAATCCAGTGACCCCTAGATTCCACCTTGCCAGTGTGGCTCTGGGTGGCTGTGCTGAGTGGGGCTGCTGGAGTCAAACCTGTGAGGTGGAGGAGCACAGGACACCTTATCAGAGCCATCTGTGATGTTTAAGCAGAACGAAATTAGCCGGGCACGAATGAGATCAAAGCCTTAAGTGAGGTTTCGAGGGTGAAGAAAAGGCTGCAGTGGTGAATAGCAATTACTTGTAGTTAATTTAAACTTACTGAAAGATTTTAAGGATCAAAGTTGGGTCTTTTGAGAAAGGGGATTCATCCAATTTCCTCTACTTATATTTTTCCAACATAAATTAATCTTGATATATTTTATTAGCCTCTTACTGCCTTTTTTTTTTTTTTTTCCTTCTTTTTGTAAGAGGAGGAGCCCTTGGACTTTTGTCCAATGAAAATCTTCAGCTTTTGTTTAGCAAAACCACACCAGGGTTACACCCTGGGATTACTCTGCTGCTGTCTCTGAGTTTCCAGCTCAGGATATGCAGACAAAAATGTTTTTCAGAGTATTTCTTATTTATTGAAGCAAAAAGCTATTTGATCTTTCCAGTATACAACATAGCCAAAAATATTAATATTGCATTTTCAGTTAATTCCATTACAGTGTTATTCAGCAAATAAACATTGGCAGTTTTTGTTGGTTTTCATTTTGGCTTCAAAAATGATCGTAGCCATTATATTTATTATATCTTTTCAAACTATTGTGCAATAGTGATAACAACAAAACAATTTGTCTGCTACTAATTGGATAATATATGTGAAGAAAGCACATTTTAATGAATGAATGAGAACTAGAGTGCCTTATTTGAAACTTATCAGCTAATAATACACCTTCAACACTAGTATTTGTCAAAAACCTCCAAGAATACTTCCTTTTTAATTTCATGCTTGTGTTTGACAGTTGTGGCAATAGCAATATTTATTATTAGCGCACAGCTGAATGGCATTTTAAATCAAGTCTGTTACAAATCGTCCTGCTCTAAAGTAATAAAATTAATAGCTATGTAGCAAAATAATAAAGCAAAGATTAATCATGGATTTCCTGGGAATAAAAAGTCTCTTGAAAATTATATTTTCCAGGGATATTTAGCAGTAATTTTGCTTTCCTTAACAATTCATTCTGATAATTAAATATATGTCATACAATTTTAACAGAAAAATGATGTTTAGGAAAATGCTGTCACCAGCCAGCTCTGGTTTTCCTGCTGGTGCTCAGGAGCAGCACCAGGGCTCCAAGGCAAGAACACCCTGGCAGAATTCAGCCAGGCAATCGCTTCCACTCTTCTGGCCAAACCTTTGGGCAGCATGAAATGCTCTCGCTGATCCCAATAAAACCATCTCCAGTTTGAGCCAGGAAGGAGTTTGGCACCCTGAGTTTGGCATTTCCATCCATAATCCCTCCCCTCACCCTGCTGCTGTCACCAGCGTTCACAGCCGCGCTTTGGCTGGCTGTTCCCTGGTAAAGCAGAGTTGCAGTGCAGCTGATCTCCTGGGAATGAAGATGTGCATGGTGGGGATTTTCTCTCCTTCAGAGCACATTAGGAGCACCGTTTATATCCCTCCGTTTTGAGATGGCAATCTTTTTAAGCAATCTTCCAAATCATGGTACCTTCTCTGATGACATCCTGTATACCAAAGCAGACTTGCTGCAGGTACTGGCTGGAAATGTGGGAGGAAAGAAACGTTCCAAATTGACTTTTCTTCCACCTTTTTCTTCCAACAATTTGCTTTGAAGTGCGGTGCCCTGCTCACCATCAAACTGCCCACCAAAGGGTGTCATCTGTAAATTAGGATACTGGAACCCACATAAATATTCAGCTTCCATTAATGTTCTACTCCAGGATATTTAAAGAGTAATGGTGTGTAGCCCTCTGGTAATTTTATAGGCCATTTAGTGCTGTGGTGTTGAGGTGTGGAAGAAATGTCCTCTAGCGAACAATTTCAGCTTGCATGGCTCTCTGGGAAGCAAAAAGGCGCTAATGGCTGCAGTCAGCAAGGTATTGTGATGTTCTTCCAAATCTGAAGGCATGGTTGGGTGGGAAATTTAATATCCATGAACGCTAAAATCCGATATAAAAATCTGGAGACCCACGGCAAGGATTTCCCCAGTGGTTTTTGGCTCGTGAGCAGAGCACATTTGAAACAGCCTTGTCTGCACATGCTGCTGTTTGGGAAGATGTGTCCCATGAAAACAAATCAGATCCCTTCAGTTTGAAAATGCCAGAGTATTTACTTGCTAAATAAAATATAAAGAAAGCTGTAAATATGCTTCATTACAACACAGCCTGGTCTTTAGAGGATTTTGAATAGCTGTTGTGCACAGTGGAAGACAAATTAATCTCTCTGAATCTCTCTCAGCTGAAACATTCTAATGTTAACTAACAGTTTCTAGTGATCAAAGTGATTTAGTTAAATTATTTATTTGCATATGCATTTAAAAGTTTTTATTGTTGTAGCTCAAGGGAAGAGAAAGGAAGGGGGAAGGAGAAGAAGAAGGTCTTAAGATAATTACCTGAGATTTAAGAGCAGCTGGCCCTGCCTTGTCCTACTTTCAGAGGCAGATCATGCAGCTTTGGCCACCAAATCTCATGATTGCTCTTTGTTATGGTTAGAATTTGCACTCATCTCTGCCTTTTCTCTTTTAATTAGCGATCAACATGATCAGGAATGGACAATTTCAATCATTAAAGCCATGTTTGTTGTATCCCACTCTAATCCAAATGTTTGCTGGAAGTGTAAATCTCTGTGTTTTCCTGCAGGGCCTTTTGAGGTTCTGTGTGTTTTATTGTCTCCTTCCTGCTCTCTGGGTTGATCTCTGCCACAGGAAGATGATCTGCTTAAAAACCAGAACCAGGGTGTGTTTGGCATGGAAATCAGTGGAAGGTTAAGGTTATAGCATTGCTTTATTTTCCTCTCCTTCCCCAAGTGAAAGGGCTGCAGTTGCACCTTGGTGCCTTCAGTCCTTGCTGTAGCAGGGGTCTGCCAGGCAGCCGCAGGAAATAATCTGATTTATGGCAGCTAATTGGGGTGCGGGTTTGTTAGCATTTGTGTAGGATGCCTGGAATCGATACCATACAACAAACAAAGCATCTAAACTATCAAATCTTGCACAGCTCAGCTTCAAAATGTAATAGGCACTAAGTTTTGTTTAAAAAAAAAACAAAACAAAACAAAAAACTGTGAGCAAAAGCAATGCAGGTAGAAAAGTGCCAGATATTGGTATTTACAGCATCATTCCTGTTCTATTTTTAGTTCTAATTCCTTTGAAACTTAACAGAAAAATACTCAGACAAACTCCAAAGCTAACAAAATAACCCACAACAGAACAAAACATGCAGAAAGCCATTTAGAAAGGTCAAGGCAAATCACTTTTTCTCTTATCACCTTCCCCTCTGTGGAGACACCGATTCTCAGAAGTTGTAGGAGGATATTCCATTTTGACTTCCAAAAATTGGGTAAATGAAAACAGAATATTGTTCTGCATATTCTCAGAAAGAAGCATCACTCTGTGTGCTTTGAGTCTTTACTTTTGTTGTCTTTAGGGCTGCATTTAAAGGAGTGCCTTGTCACACCTGTCCAGTAAAATACATATGAGAAAGGCTCCAAAATAATAATTAAGCTATTAGTGATTTTTTTTTTTCCGTCCTCTTCTGGAACAGAAGATCTATATTAAAAAGTTAGAGCAACTCCACATTTAGATTTTTTTCAGCCATTTTTTTCCAAAGATCAGTCCCACAAAGAATCCCAGAAAATGCATTTCAGCCACTCATGCAAGTGCCATGGTTGACTCCAGACCTGAGCATGCCTGCTCACGCACCCACAGTCAGTTTTCCTTGTGTCTGTAGCATTCTGCAGGAGGAAACCTGAGAGCAGGGAGTCTTTGTGTGATTATTTATTTGTTGTGATGCTTTTCTACACACCACACAATAAACTCAGCATCCTGTACGACAGCAATGTGGTGACAGCAGATAAACTTATTGCAGGTGGCAAGTCACAAATAGCAGCTCTGCCTGAAAAGACAACTTGAATCTAATAATAAGTATAACTGGTTAATTACATTGCCTCAGGTCTGCTTTATGCTCTTATCAAATATGAACAAGACCTCTCTTCACTGCTCATGAATGAAAATGTATTAAACTGCTAATTGTTGCAGTTACTTTTTACGGGAGAATCAGTAAATGAAGTATTCTGAGATTAGTTTCAGGTCTATCCTGCATTATCATATTCTGCAGACAGGACATCATTATATTAAAAATAGACCATTTTATTGGACTCATTTTCACATTGCTGTGATTTTTTAAACAGATGAGGTCTGACCTAACTCTGCTCCCTTTGGATCTGTCCATTATCAATGATGCTGTGAGTCTGTGATTTTATACTTAAATTGCTTTTTATTTTTTTCCATTTGTCTGCCACCTAAAGAAAAGATAATGCATTAAAATAAATTGCTCTGATAAAATATAGAAATTAAAAACTTTTGGAAAACTTAACGAAAGTTTTCTCAATCTGTAAATTAATCTAACTTCTGACCTGACTGTCACCTTTGTTTCCAGTTTTGAATTTTTCCTTCTGTCAATTGTCACTACTTTTGTGACATTGTCAATTTATTTGCATTAATGAAGATTTTTAAACAGTTTTTCCTACTGGGTAAGTTCCAGAGAAGAATTAGGGCCAAGGTCCCACAGCACACAAATCAGTGTATGAATTCATGAAGTTATTTCTCACAATAAAATTTAACAGGGGATAAATCAGATTTCTGTAGTTTTTGGCTACCTCAGTGACATTTTATCTTCTAGTTTCATGATGACTTATGGCTTCATCCATAAACACTTGGAAATCAAACCCTCACTCTTAGTGTGCTTTGATGTGCCTGTACATTTAATTGTACACAGGGGTCCATCCCCAGCACAGTGTAAAAAACCTGCAAGAAAGAAAAGACAAAGGAAAAAAAGTAAAAAAAAAAGTAAAAAAAAGTAAATTTGACCTTTTTTTTGCACCTTTAGATCTTAAATTTCACACAGCATTATTTCTATCCTGCCTGTTGTTCAGACTTCAGATTCTTTTTTCTGTGTAAATTATTCTACCACTGTGCTTTTCTTCCCTACCTTGGATGTATGAATTTCATATCCTAATGTCAGGCATACTTACTATTTTCAAATTTTCAAGCATTATTCTGCTTGATTATTATCAGCATTTTGACTTTTACATGTTCTCTTTTTAGTGCTTTGAGTCTGGACGGAGTTTTATGAGACATTTTTTTTGTCCTTTTTGCTAAATTCTAAAATTTTCTATTTGAATAGCTGCATAATGATAACTGTAGCAGTTCTCTAATTCAAGCCATCTGCAAAAGTAATGTCTCCTTGGAAAAGCATTAACCTCATCTTGAGGAAATAAAGGAATGTTTGTTTTTATTTTCAAAAGGACTCACTTGAAAGAAGAGAAAAATCCAGTGTGTGCAGATTTGAGCTTTGATTTCAATAGCGATCCTGAGCCTTGAAATTTTCAGGAGGGGTTTAGAATTGTTAAAATGGAATGGTGGGGGATTGGTTAACAGCAATTTCAAGGGCTGTGGAAGTAAATCCTGAAGGGAGATCCAATCCTTCTGATTCCCCACTAGTACATGTAGATTTTAATTACTATGAAGATTATTGAGGCTGCCATCCTATAAATCAATAATTTTTTCTGCTCTATGCGAGCACAAATACCATCATTTTCCAAACATTGGTAATTATGCTGAGTTTGTGAGTTCCCAACACAGATCACTACTGACAAACACCATCAGGAGTGCACTTGCAGTAAATAAAAGCTAATGCTTATTAGTAAAAATGTGTAATTACGTTCCTAAATCACCTAAAGGATATGGCAATATTGAAAGTGCATAGCAGATGATACTGCTTGTCCCAAAGGCTTTTGCACTTTATCTGGAAAATTGACTTTTAAAACTTCTCTCTTTTCTTTGCGCGAGATAAAATTTACCTTGAAAGCCGACCCTGGCATAACAACGTCACAGTGAGTTTAATGCTGCTTTTAATTAATGATCTCTGAAGATAATGAGTAATCCTGAATTCTGCCAGAGCGGTTCAAATAGGGACTTGCAGCTGCAGTTGAAGGGGCAGAGAGTGGCAGGAAGGCTCCGAGCGTGTTCCAGTGACTGGAGGCAGATCTTGGCTGCTCTCTGGCAGGCAGAGCCCTTCTCCTGCCCTTCAGTGCCTCCTCAGGTTTTCCTGTAGTGCCTCCTTTGGTTTTCCATTCTTGCAGACTTCTGAATAGGCTTCTGATGATGTACCTTGTGATCATCTTGGTCTTCCTCCTCTGTGACCCATTTCCTGCAATGCTTTCTGTCTACGTTCAGCAAAACATGCACCCCCTTCTCCTTTTTATCAGCCTCTCTTTGTTGCCTTTCTTTCTGTGTGCAATTAATTCCATATCTATATATAATGTATTTGATCTAGATGTGTGTATTCATTCCACTGAATAGAAACTCTCAAGTAGCCTAGTCTGTGATAGCTATAAATTATTCAAAATTCCAGTCATAAATTTTAATTTCATTCCCAACAACATACTAATCTAAGGAGATGTTAAGTAACCTTTGCAATATATGCTGATGTATAAATAGTGGCATTAATGCCTCTGAACATTTCAATAAGGGTTCCATGGTATCATCCCT
Organism: Emberiza elegans; assembly: GCA_024865655.1. Taxonomy (NCBI): domain Eukaryota; kingdom Metazoa; phylum Chordata; class Aves; order Passeriformes; family Fringillidae; genus Emberiza; species Emberiza elegans. The sequence continues at coordinate 27,747,120 of JALJVW010000129.1, read as the reverse complement.
TCTCCAGCTCTCTCAGCTCTAAAAGCCATTGTTGGCATATGTAATTTTCTGAGTGAATTCTCTGAGCCACATCCCCATCAGAGCTGCTCCACAACTCGACTGTTCTGCATTCATTTTGCTCTGTGCGCTGTAGGATTGGGTGTGGATACTGTAAGTAATTTTGCTAATTATCAAAGAACTGTGGAATGACCAAGGACACGGAAGATGTCTGAATGTCTTCTTGCCCAAAACCCAATCAAAGCTTGGCAAACCTTTTGACTTTTACGTGTTCTCTTTTTCCTGCTTTTGGAGTCTGGACAGAGCCTTTTCCTGCTATTTTTTATTATTTCCAGGAATGGTGATTTCATTAAACTTTTGGCAACTTATTCTATATTGTATTTGTGACTGATTCCAGGTCAAAAACAAAGAAAAAAGGCTGTGAAATATAACTATTAGCAGTTCTGTAGCTTCAAGAGGTGTGAGATCCTCCATGTGCATGGTAACAAAAAATAAATAAATCATCTCTGTTATTACTGATTGAATGTAAGTGTAATTTTTGTTACTGTGTACAAAATTTGAGTTATTGTCTGAGAATAACAGCCCTTACAGGTGCCCATCAGCAGAATGATGCAAGGAATGCAGGAATATTTTGTCTTTTAGTTATGAATTCAAAGTGCTCTCCCTTGATTTAAAAATCAAACAAAGCTTTCCTGTGAATTGCTGTGAACCAAAAACAAGTGTCTGGAATTTGTAGCGCAATTTCGTGTAAGAGAATCAAATAAACCACAGCAAACAGTCAATGACAGGAAGAAGAGATAAGTTGAGAGTTATTTATTTGGGATATTTCCTAGAGTAGCTGTTCAGGACGATGAGCAGAGGAAGGATTTTCAGTGCACCTGCCAGGAAGTCTGTAACAAACTCTCCCAGCTGCTAATGCACCGGTATTAGCAGCGCGAGCCCTGCCAATTGTTCTATCAATAATTCCTGAGACAGGCTGCAAAGCAGGGCACATTGCCCCTGCAGCCAGCAAATGGAGGCCTGAGAATTGTCTGCTGCATCAACCTGTGAAATGGAATGACTTTTGAAGGCTGCAGTTTATGAGAGCAGTTCATTATGTGCTCCAAACAATGCTTTATTTTGCTGTTGTTTCTTCATTATGTGGATAGGAAGCACTGTAGCAGAAATTGGGCTCGAGGGAAACGGTGTCTACCAGTAGTTTAACCTTGTGACATTCCACTAAAAAGCACAGGTTCTTCTGAAATACATAATGCATGAACTTCTCTGATTGTTTAGCATTGATCAGTACTCAAGTAAATTGAGTTACTCTCCTGTTAGCATAAAGAGCCAGGCTCTAGCCAGCCTCTTCACCCTCCCATGGTAAGAGGCTGAGGGATTTCTGCTTCTTTTAAACCAAAAGTCAATTAAAAAGCCCAGCGTGGAAAGCTTTTTACCAAAGACAAGACAATATTTTGAAGCAGCATCCTTCTGGCTGCCCAGGTATCTATTTCAGCTTCCGTGTCCAGGTTTCAGAGCCAGGATTGGTTCTCAGACTTGTCTTCCATTGCCAGGTCTGTCTGCAATGGAAAATGGAAAATTACCTTTCCCTCTCTCTCCATAAGGGTATGTATACATTGGAGATAATTGAATACGTGCAATATGGAGTGTATATTTCTGCTGTAGCATAATTAGGCTGTGTTTCAGTGTTAATAAAACTTATTAGGTCATAATATAACACATAATATAACACATCTGGGCTGTGTTTCAGTGTTAATAAAACTTATTAGGTCATAATATAACACATACTATAACACATCTGGCTGTGTTTCACTGTTAATAAAACTTATTAGGTCATAATATAACACAAAATATAACATCTAGGCTGTGTTTCACTGTTAATAAAACTTATTAAGCTATAATATAACACAAAATATAACACATCTAGGCTGTGTTTCAATGTTAATAAAACGTATTAGGTAATAATATGACATAATATAACGCATATAGGCTGTGTTTCAAAGTTAATAAAACTTATTAGTTTATATTATAACACATCTAGGATGTGTTTCAATGTTAATAAAACTTCTGCCCCCTCTTCCTCAGAGAAGGAGCAATAAAAGCCTGGTTTAGCAGCATATTTCCTTTACTTCATGAGAACCCACAGGTGAAATCTTTCCAAAGCTTTACAGCTTGTTCCTGAGCATCTTTTCCACGTTAACTTTTCACCTTTCCCTCCGTTCACCTTTCCAGCTGCAGAAAGCAAACTGGCCCAAATGGGTGGAATGTTTCTGGTGTAACAGAGTCTGATGGAGTCTGCTTTTATCTTCACTTGTACATAATTATAATTGGCAGCATTTATTTTTAACTCTCTGCACAGGGTGAGGATGAAATATTATTTTGAATCAGGGGAACATGCAAGATTAAGGCTGCCCATGTACTAAGAGCATTTCAGCTCTGAGGGAGGCATTTCTGTCTAAATTAAAGTTTGATGTATTGGGAACCAACTTTGATTTTATAATGTTCTGAGCCAGGCATCCAGATTATCAAAGGTAATTTGCCTATAAGACAGGCAAGGAACATCAAAAAGAGCCCTTTCCAAGACTAACTGCTGAAGCTTTAATTGTTCAGCATCTCTGACAGTTCTGAATCCCTCCTTACCATGCTGTGTCACAGCTTGCCTGTTCCAGGTGAGGCTTGGATACCCAGAATTGCAGGATATAGCAATCCTAGGGTAGGCCAAGCAGTAAAATCCAATTTCTGGGTATTTTTCCTGCACACTGGTGATGCTGAAGCTATTTTTGATAAATTTAACAAGATGAGAATCTCATAGATAAGTTGAACTGGGGTAAATAAAAACATGTACTAAAATATAGCATCAGCTATCATTTGCACAAAGTTAAAGATTTTGTATAACACAATATTGCCAGAATTTAGAAGACACTACATGTGTGTATATATTTGACAGAAGAACTTATATTGTATTAGATCAGGGAGTTTGGTGTCTTGATTGTTGTTTGCTTCCCAATTTGGTCCTTTCCCCTTTGAGTTCCTACTTATATTTTGGCTGTTAGATACCTTCCATTCTGCTGTTCAGGCACTCCAGAAATGGGATAATCAGCAGTGAGATGCTGATTTCTGGGTGTACAGAACCTCTTTTGTGGCTCTGTAAGACAAGCCAGTGTGCAATTAATTAATTAATGTGTGTCTGAATAGTTCTGTAATTAGTGTTTGAACAAATAATGACCCTCATTGTCCAGACTTTCAGGAGTTAAATTTCCATTCTTGCCCATGGGGCTTTTAATTTTTTTTTGCCAAATGATGAAATAGTGACTGAATTTGCCTACAGTATTATTTTTTATTTCTCTGGCTTTGAAATAGTCTATCCCCAAGTTTCATTTGTTCCAGCCTTGCTCCTTTGCACTCCCAGCACCACGTGTTGTAATATCACGGAGTTCCTACTTCTGCCTAATGTTCACTGCCCTGCATGTACTAAAGTATATTATAACACAGGATAATAGCACCAATTCATGTAATTCAGTTATTTTGGGGTGAAAGATTAAATCCCTGCTCTGTTGTCTTCCTTGTTGAACTATTTCAGCTTTGCAGATACAATTTGTTTAGCTACTTTTCCAGTTTGATTTATGGTGAGCTAAAAGCCATTCCGTTGTAGCAGATGCCATTGAGCCTGACCTCTTGGTCACCTGTATTTCCCCGCTTCGTTCTTGGCACACTTCTAAACTGAGCGTGGATAAATGAGCATGGATAGCACAAATGGGAGGTCCAGGTTTAATTAAACAATTGCCTAAGCCTTTCTTATGAGTAGTTTTTTTTTTTTTTCTTGACAAAACAGAGCTTTGTTATGTACAGAATTCAGCCTTCCCAGGTAGACCATGTGGGTCTAACTATCAGCCCATTTATTTAGACTTTTTGTCGAATTACTACCATGAATTTAAGACGTCACAACAAAATGCATTGTATTTTTTTAATAGATTAATTGCAGGTTTCTTGTACTCTATCTGAAGGTACAAATACAAAGTCAGAAGGAAGGAGAGTCAAGTCTTTATGGAATCTTTAATTTATAGAGAATCCAGGTCCTTTTCAGCAGGGCACTTGGCAAGAGGGAGGTGCTGATTTCCTTAGGTCCATAAATCCTGTGAGATTTATAGATGGGCCCAGGGTGATGAGTCAGAAAATAAAAACAGTTATTGAGAATGTGCTAATAACAGTTTACTGCCTAAATGCCAATATTCCTCTCATCTGTAGAGAGAAAATAATCAACCTCATTAGCATAGTGAGATTTATCAGAGCAACTGATGCTTCTGCAATCTGTACATGGCTTTTCATAGGAACAGCTGAGAAATGCTGCCAAGTGTTGATTGATTTGGAGGCTCAAAAGAACTTGCTGAAGAATCATATTTTTGTTATTTGTTTCAGGGAGTTTTGTGTCTTGATTGTTGTTTGCTTCCCAATTTGGTCCTTTCCCTTTTGAGTTCCTACTTATATTTTGGCTGTTAGATACCTTCCATTCTGCTGTTCAGGCACTCCAGAAATGGGATAATCAGCAGTGAGATGCTGATTTCTGGGTGTACAGAACCTCTTTTGTGGCTCTGTAAGACAAGCCAGTGTGCAATTAATCAATTAATGTGTCTGAATAGTTCTGTAATTAGTGTTTGAACAAATAATGACCCTCATTGTCCAGACTTTCAGGAGTTAAATTTCCATTCTTGCCCATGGGGCTTTTAATTTTTTTTTTTGCCAAATGATGAAATAGTGACTGAATTTTCCTACAGTATTATTTTTTATTTCTCTGGCTTTGAAATAGTCTATCCCCAAGTTTCATTTGTTCCAGCCTTGCTCCTTTGCAATCCCAGCACCACGTGTTGTAATATCACGGAGTTCCTACTTCTGCCTAATGTTCATTGCCCTGCATGTACTAAAGTATATTATAACACAGGATAATAGCACCAATTCATGTAATTCAGTTATTTTGGGGTGAAAGATTAAATCCCTGCTCTGTTGTCTTCCTGTTGAACTATTTCAGCTTTGCAGATACAATTTGTTTAGCTACTTTTCCAGTTTGATTTATGGTGAGCTAAAAGCCATTCCGTTGTAGCAGATGCCATTGAGCCTGACCTCTTGGTCACCTGTATTTCCCTGCTTCGTTCTTGGCACACTTCTAAACTGAGCGTGGATAAATGAGCATGGATAGCACAAATGGGAGGTCCAGGTTTAATTAAACAATTGCCTAAGCCTTTCTTATGAATAGTTTTTTTTTTTTTTCTTGACAAAACAGAGCTTTGTTATGTACAGAATTCAGCCTTCCCAGGTAGACCATGTGGGTTTAACTATCAGCCCATTTATTTAGACTTTTTGTCTAATTACTAGCATGAATTTAGGGGGTCACAACAAAATGCATTGTATTTTTTTAATAGATTAATTGCAGGTTTCTTGTACTCTATCTGAAGGTACAAATACAAAGTCAGAAGGAAGGAGAATCAAGTCTTTATGGAATCTTTAACTTATAGAGAATCCAGGTCCTTTTCAGCAGGGCACTTGGCAAGAGGGAGGTGCTGATTTCCTTAGGTCCATAAATCCTGTGAGATTTATAGATGGGCCCAGGGTGATGAGTCAGAAAATAAAAACAGTTATTGGGAATGTGCTAATAACAGTTTACTGCCTAAATGCCAATATTCCTCTCATCTGTAGAGAGAAAATAATCAACCTCATTAGCATAGTGAGATTTATCAGAGCAACTGATGCTTCTGCAATCTGTACATGGCTTTTCATAGGAACAGCTGAGAAATGCTGCCAAGTGTTGATTGATTTGGAGGCTCAAAAGAACTTGCTGAAGAATCATATTTTTGTTATTTGTTTACTTGAGACCTCAAGTAACCCGTTCCATAAAACTTATTTTAGGAAGGTTAATATCTTCTGAAAGATTTTTACTTTCCCTAAGTACTTTCAAAGAGTAAATTATAGGAATTTTCAGTCAGGGCATATCAGAACCCAACTATTCTTGGTACCTTTGTTTTAAATAATTCTAAAACTGCAAGTCTTTCAAATTATTATTTTAATCAACTGATTAGTAAACTAATTTCAGGTCTAATTCCATTTTGTGGATCTTTACTTATGAAATTTTGGTGGTTTTTTTTTCTATCAGTTTAGAGTGTAGAGGTTTTTGGTATTAAACTAAGAACATATGTTTTTAGCCGCTTGAAATAAATGTGTTTATAGCTGACATTGTGCAGAGGCTCCTTCCTATTGGAATCACTGCTGGGCATTTTGTCTGTCCCTCTTTTCGCAGATTACAAAGCCTGAATGTCACAATGTCTTCAGAAGTGGCCAGAGGAAATATTTCCTCTTCTCTTCACTTGCCTTGCCGGCAGAACTGCTGCTTTAATATCATTAATTATATAAAATTATATAATTTTATATAATTAGTGGTGTAAAGTGGACCCAAAGTGGGAGAGCTGGGGTGGAACACCTGGTTCTGGCCCTGGTTCTGTCTCTATAGAAAAGTAAGAGAAGGAATTTCTGTCTCTTTATAAAAGTAAGAGAAGGAATAGTTTTCCCAGTTCACCCTTCAGCTGTGGGCTACCAAAAACGGAGCAAGCTCATGCATTCAGCTAATTTGATTGAAGATTTTCAATAATCGAAGTAAATGAAAACTGTTTCATTTTAAAGAGGGGCCCAATCCCAGAATTCTGATTTTGGTGTGCAGGTACAGCTGTGAGGGTGCCCAATCACCTGAGAGCAGCTCAGGCTCTGATCACCCTCCCGCGGGAATGGGGGTTTGGAGCCTCGTGAGCAGAGAATTGATTGGAAATTGGGGCAAACCTCTCTTGTTCAGGTGAAAACAGGAGCTGGAGCCAGACTTGCCCTCTCTGTGTGCCCTGGCCAGCCCAGTTCTGTCACCTTCCCCTCCAAACCCGGCTGGGAGAGGTCCATCCCCACAGGTTTGGGCTCTGTGATGTTCCACAGCACAAACACGCAAACCATCCGAGCTGGCTTTGAAACACTTTAAAGATTAATTTCCTTTTAATTATCTCTTTGATCAAACTGCTGGAGTCAGCTGCCTTCCCCGAGCACACAAGGATATTTTTCAGAGAGAAATACCAATAAAAAATAAACCATCAAAACCATATTTGTATCTGAATTCCACCTTTATCTGGCAGTTCAGGAACAAATGCCTCTAGAGTGGAATGGAATTAATACCTTCTCTGCTGATAAATTTCTCATCAAAGCCACACAAATTAAATTGGAGGGTCTCTTCCAAAGCTTTTACTCTTCATCACTTGGGCCGTATTTATTTATAGTTCTCACCAAACTTATGCAAAAGGATATTTTCAGTAGTTTTTATTTTCTTAGGCCTGATTAGTGCTGCATTCCCAATGGATGAGTTTTCTCTTATCTTTATCTCCTTTTTTGTTCTTACAGATGTGCTTTTTTTCCAGACTATGCCTATTATGTCATTATTTCTTTTTGAAAAATGAGTCTTCCTCATAATTGATGGGTTCAGCATTCACATAATTTGAATACTTTAGGCAGAATAAGCATTTGCTTTGACCTTAGTAAAATAAATTAAACCTTTTTTTGCTACACTTTTGACAAGAACAGTTAGTTATGGACTGGAACTTAAAAGACCTGGCCTAAACTTTATTATGTGACATCTTTTTTAGCATAAACAAATATTTAAATTTTCTCTTTGCCTCAAGTCTCCATTTTGTTAATGGGAATATTAATACTTTGCGTTCTTATAACAGTTTTAATGCATCAAATACTCAAGCCACATTTAGGTACTGTTATTGTACAGATCATAAATAGATATATACACATAATTATGCAGAGGAAAATCAGATATGCATCATGTGTTTAATAGATAATAATTTGGTGTTTATTACAAGACTGAAAAAGAATTTAAAAGCTTTCAAAGATGGAATTTGATTCTAAATGGGATTTTGGTATTTTGTGCTCTGCAACCCTGCATTGTCTAAATTCTTTCTAACTATAAATTGCATTATTCATTGATTTTACCAGACTGTAAATTTAAATTTGTGAACTTTCATTTTCTAAATTACAAATATTTTTCATTGATTTTATAATATGCAAGATAGTCAACTTTAGCGGAGACCCAATAGCTGAGTTTAAATTTCCTAGCGAGCTAGTGATATCAGTGTCAGCTCTTTCATGAATTCAGTCTTTCTAGGTTTTCTATGTTAATTAGGGCTATTTTATAGCCTTGGCAAAAAACCAGCCAATATTTTTCCTTAACTGACCAAACAAAGGGTTACAATAGTATTGCCTTAACTGATTAAAGGGCAGGGTTTCAACACGGTTTCAATAACACTTAAATGACTCAGCATTCAATTCTCAAGGAGCTTTTCCTGTATCTTTGGGGTTCACTACATTTTCAAACTTGGTAAAACTTTCTTTAATTCTAATGACCACAGATCACTGACCAAGTCAGTCTGTGGCCAAAAGCGTCAAAATTCTATTCCCCACTAAGTCATGAAAATACTTGTAAAGATGATTTCTAAACAATTTAGAGATTAATCCTCCATAAATGACTTGCTTATCAGGAAAAAATATTTTGTAAGGTTTCTGTAACATTTATTGGAGACGGATTCATTCAGGATGCACCATGTTTATTAATTCAACAAAACCCCAATTAAATCCAAAATGTTCTGACTTTCACCAAGGAGTAAGGAGCGTCCTCTGAAGTGAGTAATTTGTATTCCAGCAGGAGGACAAAAATCAAACCCAGGTACTGTAAGAGGAATAATGATTTCGGTTCCCAATATCAGTTCAGAGTCACTCTGTGATAGCTCCACCAGCAGCAGCCCTGCTAGAGGCGCTGGGTTTATTCCCTTTGGGTGCCAGGGCTCGTTCCTGGTCTGCAGGGATGCAGATGTTCGGCTGCAGAGCAGCAGCATCTGTTTGCTTTCCTGAGCTCTGCCCTGCGCAGGGGTCTGGGTATCAATGAGTTCTTTCACCCACGGAGGGTGCGTTCAGCCAGCCTGCAGAGCTGAAATGGTTCCTGCTGCTCTCGCGGGCCTTAATAAATAATTTTAGCTGTGATTCATGGGGTAACTCGCTGATAAAGATAATTTCTGGCTTGCATTGCAGATACAGGTGTCTCGCTGAAAAATAACGTTGATTCCTGATAACAAAGCAAGCCTAGATATTCCTAGCGCAGTGTGTAACTTGCTTTTTCTTTAAAATTCTTCCTATAAAGGAAGGTAATTTTCATTACCAGAACTTCTGTATACTTGTTCTGTGTCCCTTTTCAGTTTATGGGTCCAGCTCAGAGGTACATCTGAAATTTAGACTCCACAGTGAGCAGTGATGCTGTCCACAGTCTCTTACTAAAAACCATGATGCCCTCAAAAGTCTGTCCTTAAATCAGGGCTCCTCCCTCTGTACACTCAATATGTATTTTTTTAAGCAAATTAAATTCAACATAGAGATTTATTCTTTAGTAGGGTGAAGGACAAGGCTTGTAGTACAGGGAAATTAAATAACTGTGATTCATTCAGTCATTGGTGGCACAAATTTAAATAAACATTGCAAAAGCACAGCCTTGACGTGCTGGAATTGGTATCAAAAACAGAAACCAAAATGTTGGCATGAAGGAGCCTGCCCTGTCTGAAAGTTTGCTCCCTATGCAAGAGGCAATCAGAAGAGAGACGATTAATAACGGGCAGTGGAAGAAAAATAAAAATACTGCGAGAACAGAGGAGATTTCTTCATCAGTGTCTGTTATTAAAAGTAGCGATATTTGTGTGTGCCTTGGCCCAGAGGCTTAATGAAATGCTTGAAGAAACGATGGTTTGCTTCCTGTTGAAAGAATGAATTTCAGGTAATGGGGAAACAATTCATTTGTATCTTCATCAGCCCCTGTTTTATTCCTCTGCTCCTGTGCTGTGAGTGTCTCTCCTGAGCCTCGGGACTTTCTCAGTGAGATCACTGACCCACAGCTTTCATCTCTGTTTAAAGCCTGAGAGAAACAAGGAGCAGGGCTTGGATGGAAAGGCTAAATTGGTGTAAATTGGTGTAAATTGGTGCCTCTGTCTGCCCCGGAGACTGACCCTGCCTGTTTGGCTCATCCTCAGCTGGGGATGCTGAACTCCCTTGGGTCCCTCAGCACGGTGGAGCACTCCTGGTGTTTCCCACCCCTGGACTCCATCAGCTGCTGCGGCAGGAGAGCTTCTGCAGGAGCTGTGACTTGGTGGTGGCACAGGCAAATCCGCTTTATCTAGCGAGTGCTGCAGCAGACAAAATTTAACGAGTGGCTTCTTGTGGATTTTCCCAACCCCACATCTGCTGGTGGACTCGTGTCAGGCTGAATCAAGTTCTAAAGGTCTCATTGCTTGGACAGTTACCTCTTGCTGCACGTAGTGATTTTTAGGTTTTGTCCATGACATCTCAAGTATTTTCTCTTAGCAGAATGCTACATTCAAGGCAGGCCATTGGGCCATATTTTCAGTTTCTAATCTGTTTTAGTGTCTCTAGGAGTAAAGGATTGAAACTCTCAATTTGACTCATGTTGGCAAATTATTCAGTGTAATGTTAAAGTATTCATATTTGAATGAATAAGTAAATAAGCATTCTTTTTTGGTGGGATTGTAACACCTGAAACTTGAATTTAAGTGTCTGAAAAGTCTAATGTCTAATACCCTGACTAACTTCATCTTAGGAGTTGATAGTGACTTCATAACCATCTTTAGCTGTTTTCTTTGTGCTTTTGCAAAACTTGAGGTATAAAAATTAAAAGTGATTTTTAAAAAGGAATTAAATGCCCGATAGTACAGCATGTATTATTTTCAGGCTTGCCTGAATATTTTGGGATGAAATTCAGCCGACCCCCAGGGACTGTGTCCCAGTACCGGAGACCTGGTGAAGTGAAGCTCTTCAGTATTTGGGGCTGTTCTGGTTCCTGCGCCCTCCTTCGAGTGCTCTGGCTCGGGTACAAGCCACTGAAGTTCTGGAAGGAGTTTTACAGCTCCCACAAAGCATGGAAGTTTTATAATTAGCTTGAGAGCAGCGCCAGGCTGGAAGGCAGCAGACAATTAGCTGCAAAGAATGAGGAGTTCGGTGGAGCTGTGCTTGGAAACCAGGCTGGCAGCTGTGTGCGGGCGCTGATGCACCCCGAGCTTCTGGAAAGGGAAGCTCTGGCAAGGGATTCCCAGCACACAGCCAAACCCAGCGCCAGCCTGGGCCATACGGACCCAGCGGCAGAGGCAGCCCTTCCCTCCCTCCCCATCCCTCCCAATCCATATGGGATAGCAAGGAGCCGAGCTCCAGCAGAACTGGTGTGCTAATCTGGGATCCAGAAGGCTCTGCTGGGTGGGGGAGCACTGCCCGGGGCCTTGCTGGAGCTGGGGAACCCCTCGAGGAGCTGTTGGGAAGGTTCTCTGGGGATCGGAGCCCTTGAAGGGGCCGGAGTTGTCAGCATGACAAGTTCCAAAGCAGGGTGGCAGCCGAAGGGTGCAAACCCACATCCCTCCCTCCTCAAAAAGAGGCACCAGGCTGCTCCTACCAGAGCTGTGCTTTGTCTCAGCACCTGCAGCAGTCATCCTTAGGTCAGTTACCGTCAGGAGTGGGTGCCAGAGAGATTTCATCCCAAAAAAAGGTAAAAAAGGCAAGATATGTGAGCCACATGCAGCTCTCTGAGGTGTTGTGTGTGTGCTGGAAGTCCCAGAATCACACCACAGTCAGAGCTGCAAGGGAGATGGTTTAGTCCAAGCCAGGATCTCCTGAGGAAAGTTTTTTTGCATTATTTTAGGATCAAAATTACATGTTCACAGGGCATAAAATTGCTGCTGTGAAGTCTGAAGTTATGTGATAACAGTATGAAATTTTACGTAATGAGAACATTTCTCATCTCAGATGGAACCTAATTGTGTGCTGTGTGTCAGATAAAGGAGTTAGGCAATGCTGCAAGACTGTTGCTAATGGAAAAATCCTTTTTTTTTTTTTTGTTTCTGCTGCTTATGTTTAACATTGTTGGAAATGTTGGAAATTGTTGGAAACAATATTGTATCTCTTTTCCTAAAAAAATGATGAGACCTAATTAAAGAAACACCTTGCTGTAAGGGATAAAATATCAGATATTTCTATTCTGAATTTCTAATCCATCTCTTGCAGGAAGTAGTCTAACATGAGAGACACTTTTAAAGAGAAATTCTTTTGAGTGGAAGCATCTAAACTGCTCCCTATCGAGGTCTTCTGAGCACACAGAAATCTAAATTTATCTCTCTGTATATTTGCTGCCTGAAGACAGCTCTTGGAGTTGCATCTAATGTGATCATATGGATATTTCTAAAAAAGAAAAATCCCTCAGTTCTACCCCCTACTACAGGGCTCACTCCAGGATAGGATACCTGTGAATCCATCTGTCCTTCCAGAAATAATGCTGGAAAAGATGAGGAACGTGTGGGAGCATTTCCTGGGTGGCCCCTGGCATGGAGACATGTGCCATTTCCAAGGAGGAATTTGCACACTTGGGAAAGAGAGGGAGATTTGAAGCTTAAAAGGAAACTGAAAGAGCAGAGAGCTTGCCAGAAAAAAGAAATAAAGAGAAAAACCCCAAATATGAGTTCCTAACGACTGTGAGGGAGTTATTTGGGGTTACATGGAGAATGTATTGCACTGGCATCCTCGGATCGTTTCTTAATAGAGTTTGGTTTGTGCTGATCTGCTCTGCCTTGTTGTTATTGGCCATGTCATCAATATAAATTTCTATTTATATAAATTTATTTTTTTTTCCATCTATATATATATTTCTGCTTATGGCTCAGGAACCAGAGTTTCTTTCTTAAAAAAAATCTATGGTCTGAAAATTTCAGTCCCTTCCAGGAACTTCAGCTTCTGGAAGTTTGTGTAATTAGAAAATCAGTAGCTGCTTTTTCAGTGTGACTGCAGTAACATCTTGGGGAATTCACAGATAATGATGGGAGTTGTTGCCCCATCAACTTCACTTCTTATTTGCAATGAAATGCTTTGCTCTGCATTCTACCACTCTCTTCAGAAATACCCTCAGAATTATTTATATCTAATTCCCCAAATACTTTAGTCCATTTAAACTTACGTGAACTGGGAGAGCAGGAAGTTCAGATTTTAGCAATTATGGTTGGTGAGTCTCTGCCAAAGGCCATGAAGTGTTTAGGGGTTTGTTTTGGTTTGGTTGGCTTTTTCTCCCTCTGGTCAGCACATAGTTTTTAAAAGAGATTTATTAGAAGCCACTAATAAAAATGGTGATGCGTGCTTATATTGCATAAGGCATCTTTTTATTTATCATCACTCTTCATTTATTTGCTGGTGAATGATGGATTAGTTTAGAAATAGCCATTGCAAGTACACAAACTTCAATTTTCAAAAAGTACTTGGCAGAAATAACTCAAGACATAAGCTTGCTGTAAGAGGAAATGAAAGCAAAGGATGAGATTTGGCCAAAAGTTTTTCTCGTGTGCATCTCTCTTATTTCTTTTTTTTCCTTGTGAAGGACAGGCATTAGATTGTGAATATTTGAAAATCTGATTTTAACATAACCAAGCAAAAGGCGTTTCTGTCCTATTGGTGAGCTTTGAGCACGTTTGTGATTTTATAATTACTGTCAATGTAGTTCTTACTGATTTGTCTCCTGCTAAGGGAAGATGGATGGGATATGTAAGGGAAAAAGAGGAGCTGCAGGAATTTCCCTCTCAGGAATTGCACAAAGCTGGGGCTCAGACAGTAGCCTGCACTTCCTGGTATTGTTTTGTGTTTATTCAAAATCCTCCAGTCTGCCAGCGAGGTTGGGACCATCCCTGGAGAAGAGAAGCTTTCTGCTATTGCCAAGAAGCATCTCTTTGATTAAACACATCAATTAATGCTGCTGTAATCGAACAAAATGGGGTCCTTTTGGCTTTAACCTTTCTTAATGTGCCATGTCTGCTGCAGACAAGAATGTTTTTAATTGAGGGAATAATGCTGTGCACACTAAAGAATACTTCTTTTTCTAGTAGAGAGAGAGAGAGCAAATGAAGCCCCTGAAATATCCCTCAGTGTGTTCTGGCCTGGGTTTAAGTAGCTCTGTTAGCCAATAATTTTATTTACCACTGACAGCCAGTACCAGTGGCTCTTGGGAGAGTTGGAGAACTTGAGTTTTGCAGCTTTTGGGACACTGAAAGACCCCCAGTAAATCTGCATGAACGGAAAGTGCCCCAAGCCAATTCAGGTGTATTCTATCAAGGTAAAAGGTTTTTTACACCTTATTCCTCAGGGCTGAGCTTGTGTGAGCTGTGCTCGTGCCCCTGCTCACACTGGGTGTGTGGGTGCCGGACAGAATTCTCTCCGTGTTTCGGTGAGCCTGTGGTGGACGGAATCACTGCAGAGCTGCTGCACCAGCCCAGGTGTGGCACCTGAAATAATCTAAATGAAATTACACCTCTTGTTAAAGCTCTTTGGTCTTCCACAATGCAAGGTGTGACCTGGAATCATTGGAACTGAAATTCAGGCTGGAAAACTCCTCCAAGGTTGAGGTCAATCTTTGACTGGACACCACCAGGTCACTTCAAATCTGGGTGCCACATCCAGGTGTTGATCTCTACATGCCCAGGGAACCACTGGAAATTCATAATTAATAATTAAAGAAAACACTGTGCCATTGCTCTTTTCATCAATTTCCAATAGAATAAAATAATTACTTGAAAACAAAGAAATAGCGGCTAAAATAAGCCAGCATGGAATTTAGGAACCTACATTCAAGTTACCTGATGTGGTCAGGCATTAATCAGAATTTACAAGGAGGAGAAAGTTTCATGTTTCTGATATAGCTCAAACTCGAGTGGTTTTTTTTCTTTTTTTTTTTTTTTTGTAGTTTTTTTCTTGTTTTTAGGGGTTGGGCTTTTTCTGGGGTTTTTAATTAAGCTTCCCTGCCTGCTTACATTGGCTCCAGAAAATCTTAAACAATGTTTTAAATAAATATAAGAGGTAACAATTTAAATAAAAATAAATGAAGTTAATTAAAACACTAAATTCAAAATTGTCAGTGTTTCAGCATTTCTGTTGATG
Organism: Emberiza elegans; assembly: GCA_024865655.1. Lineage (NCBI taxonomy): Eukaryota > Metazoa > Chordata > Aves > Passeriformes > Fringillidae > Emberiza > Emberiza elegans. The sequence goes on along the minus strand of JALJVW010000129.1, from coordinate 27,732,090 downwards.
AAGTGCTACTGTGATAAATTAAGTTAAATCTAGAGTGACAGAGAAGAATGTAGCTTAAAATTGCCTTTTTCATCGTAACCAAAAGAAGGAATCAGCAAGGAAGAAAAAATGTCAAGGTATGGCAATGCTTTTAGTTTGAATGCATATTGAATATCAGCAGTATTTAATCATTATTTAGGCGTTGCAGTGCTCTGCAGTGTGTCAGTGTGCTGACTATAAAAATGTTTGTGGGGCCCAGGAGCAGGCAGTGCTGTGGGTTCGCTCTCAGATGAACACGGATCATTCACTGCCTCCATCTCAATCTGCCCAAATCTCTGATGGGCAGATACAGAAAATGCACACGGGTTCTGCTGCTGCTGGAGGGATGCTCAGGGAAAACACTGACCATTTTCCTTCTCCTCCTTGGGAAGCCACTCAAATCCCACATTTCTAAACCAGTGAGTAATGCAAGGAATGGACTCCCATCATGGAAAACAGATGTTTTATAAATTGTGCTGCATTGGGTCACGGAGGTGCCCACTGTTCTGCCGCCTCCCTTCTGGTCTGGCCATGGTTTCCCACTCCAGCTCCCAGTTTCACCCAGGAATTCATGCTGGTTACTTTTCCCTAGTCATTAACCTAGCTTAAGCTCCTCACACATGAGGTTGACTGAGGTTCTGCCCTTCTAAAGCTGGGTGCACTGTAGCATTTATTTATTACAAAATATTTTAAAAAGATCATGAAGTAGTGTGTGGAAACTTTTCCTTAGAAGCCATGGTGTAGTTTTTACGGCATATGCAAGGAAGATCAGGAAACACAGAGGTGCCTGCTCTTTTTTATGTTGTTCTGTAGTAAAAGGCTGTACCCATGTTTGGGCTGAAAAGTCTGAGTCTTTAAATTGCTAGAGAATGGGATCTGGCTTAGACCAAGTAAGGAAAGCTCTTTATTTCTCCTGGAACTGACACAATAATGAGTTAAATGCTGATGGGGCACTGGCTTGGCAGGCAGATGGCACAAATATAGTATGCTGAGGAATAATTCACTTACATGGACATTTCTATAGACTCTTCTGTGAAGAAAGGCATGGTTGGCTGGTGGGATTTTCCTTTGTGTTTTAGCCTAGGCTCCAAAATGTAATTTCTATTTTTTTTTTTTTTTTTTTTAATGTGTGATTTGGCAAATGAGCATAGAGCTTGAGCAGATTTGGGCTTGTGTATAGAGTTTAGGAGCCAGGTCGAAAATAGAAAAATGTTTCTTTTTTTCTTCTTTTTTTTTTACGTCTCCCTCATTATCTTGGCTTGTTATATTTTCTTCCAAACTGGCAAAGCCTGTAATGTTGAAGGATCTCAGCTGCTCTGCAGAAGTAGATCCTTAGGGTTCCATCCAGCAGGTGCTGAGCACTCTGAGCCCAGAGCAAGAAAGAGCTGAGTGATTCCTGCAGTTACAAATGGGGCAGCCACAATGAGGATTTCCATTTACCTGCAGGCTCGATTTCTTCCTGGGCTTGAAGGGAAAAGCCATGCAGCACCTCCCAGGGATTAAGCTGTCAAGAAAACATCGATTGATTCATTACTGCTGATGGAGTTTTGGGGTTCTACCTGCAGAAGTCTTTGCTGTTTGATGTTGTGTGAGGATGGCTTGTCTAATGAATACCCAAAATACTTTTATGCCTAGTCAATCTATTTTTCATTGGCAGTCTCTCTAAGCTGGCACAGGTGTGCTGGTGCTCTAAAGCACACACTTGTAATCTTTTGTTACATAAAATCGAACAAGTCTGATGAAATGAGCACAAGAATTGAAAAGCTTGGTGGGAGTAGAACTTCAAATGAACTTGGCTTGCTGCTTCTCTGTTGTTCATGTGATTCTGCGAGCAGTAGCCAAGTGTGTGATGATTGGTTTTAAAAATGACCAGTTCTGGGAGATCAGCTCCTCACCTTCTCTTGGGTTTGGGATTCTCTGTAGAAGAACTCTTCCATATTTTCTGTTGGTTTGCTGGAACATCACACACAAGTTTCACCAACTTGAAACTAAATTATCCCAGGAAAAACAGGCAAAATTTCCCTGATTTACTGCCTGATTTATGATATTAAAATGTTATTAGGGAAAAGCACTGTCCCTCTCATAACTTTGAGGAAAAATGGGCAATTTGACCTTGTGTTTACTAAAGACAATAGCCAGCTAGCTGCTCCTACCTTCCAGCTCAATGTGACATCTCAGGTCTTTAGCCTACATTTTCCTTGAGGCACTGGTGCTTTCATTTTGCTTGATGTAGAGTAACAGAAATGTTTTGATTGAAGGGACCAGCCAAAGCTAACTTCAGTGTTTACCCTGGAGCATGATCCTTGTGAACACATGGGCTTTAGTCATCCAACCATTACGGAAAATGGTATTTTCTAAAGTAAAAAAGACTCTTACATGCACTGATTTCACTGTAAATGAAGGCCCAGAGTGTTCCCTGTGGGGCTGCCATTACACAGAAAGGTATGGATTGAAGAAGAGGGGAAGACTTGTATGTCGAACTCAAACATGTCAAGTGTTCACATCTTTGCTGCAGAAGAATAATGCATTTAATTAGACTATCATTGTGACAAATTGGTTGTGATGAGGCTGTCTATCTCAGGAGAGTGATGCTAATCTTTCTTGTAGTTTAAAGGCTCTCCTGTGTTGGCATGAGAGAGATAACTCATCTTTTTGGGGCCGTGGGAAAACAAGAAATTCGTCCTAATGAAAAGATTGGATTTTAGTTGCCTTTTACAGGTGTTTCTTTAAACGAGGAATGGTTTTGAGGACCATTAAAATCTTGAAGGATTAAATCCTTGTGTACTTAACTAGTTTTGTTTTAATCTATTGACTCAGCATCTATGGAACCAGATTTGTGCTAACGCAAATACAACAGATGGATTTTAATTTTCTTTTTCTGTTCTCTACCATTGTGGTTAGGGATCATGGAAAATAGGTTTTTATTGTTATTTCTTGTTTTCAGGACCTTGTGTTGACAATGTTTTTGTTGATGGAATTTCCTGTTAATTTCAGCATAACATGTTAAATTTCTCATCATGTAAATGTAGGAGTAGGTACCTGCTTTGAAACATTTCTTAAATGAATTTTAAATATCAGGGAAATCTTGCCAGATCTCAGCTCTTTATCCAACTTCTTTTTTTCCTCCTCCTCCTCTGCTTTATACTCAGCAATCCTTTTCCCAGACTGTTCCTTCACTGACCTATTTCACTGATCAAGTGGAGTTTTTCCCTTCCCTAACAAGTCTGGAAGGTTTGTCTGAGGAGGAGACAGAACAAAAATGCTCAGCTCACCCCGGAGTGTCTGGCCAGTTTGAGGTTAATTGGTGAGAAATGGGCCCAAGCTGCAGAGAGAGGATGAATGCACCCAGCACTGCAAGGAGTGGGGAAGGGAATTAGGAGTTCTGGTGGCGCTGCTGATTTACGCAGGAACATTTTCAGATCAGGCTGGAGCACTTCAGAACCCAAGGCACGGCAATTCTTGGCAAATTCTGGGCTTTTCAAAGACAGCTGTTCATTAAATAGGAGATCATCCAGAGGAGAAACTGCTGGAGTTGCCTTGACCTGCAGCAGGTCGGGGTCTGCAGGGGAGTTGCCAAAGGTTTGGTTTGCTTGTTGGGCTCATTAGAGTTTGTTACCAGATTGTTTCATTTGCTGCTGAGGGAAAGGCAGAGGAAACATTTCAATAAAAGCTGGTTAAAGCTGTCACTGCTTCTGTGCTAGTGAATTAGACAACTCTTACTTCTACCCTTTTTCTTGTTTTCCCTTTCCTTTTTAATGAATAGTGATCACCTGTCTTGCAAATAAGTGACCTTATCAAACAATGTGCTTTTCATCCCTTCCTTTCATCTGGTCTGGAGGGCTTAATTTAAATAGATAGAACTTGTTTTTTTTTTTTTTTCCATTGATTTGAAATTTTTAGAATAATTTCCTTTTTTCCAATTAACCTCAGTGTGATGTTGTGTTCTTCAGAGTGTTTGATATAACCACAAAAGACACACAAATCTCCCTTCTTCCTCTTCTTGCTTCGTCTTGTTTTCTCAAGTAGATTATTGCAAATTAAGTTGGACTTTCTTTCAGACCTGCATAGCCTGAAACAGTCTTCCCTGCTTTGGTTGCGTGTTTGCATGCAGACTTGGCTTCTAAACTTTCACCTGACCTTTAAACAAAAAGGGGAAGAAAAAAAAAAAACCCAAGAGCCCAAAAATTGGAGAGTCATTCTATAGAAACCCTGGACCATTGATAAACTTTGGTCTTTCTGGCATGCCCAAAACACATTGTTGGGATTTAAGTAGAGCTGCAGCATCCAGCTATCAGCAGGCTTGATAAAAGAATTTCAAGATTATTTTTTCTGATTTTCTTAAATATTCACAAGTATTTATTTCATCATCTTAAAGAGCACATCCCAGGGCCAGCCATGTCTGTCCCCTGTCCCATGAGCTCCATACAAGGCTCATGCAGCTGCAGACAGAGCAGGAAAAGCTCCAGTGAAAAGCCTGAAAGCCAAATCACCCTCAGGGTTTCCTGACAGGCACTTGTTGAACTCCTAAGAACGTGATTTGTCATGTTGGAGATATTGCTGTTTCTTATCCCTCCTTCTGCTTTAATCCCTTATCACAGCAAAGTTTTGCTTGTGCTGCAGTAGAGGTGTATGGGAGAGGGATTTGCTTTCTAATTAAATGGATTATAGATAATATAAATAGATTTTTGTAAGTGTAAGTACATTTATTTGCTTAGGTTTTAACTTCCTCCTCCCCCAGTCTTTGCAAGCCAGTGTGATTTGAACTTTTGGATAAATCTTCCTTCATTTCCTCCCAGGTTTGTCTCTGTGTGCTTCAGTCACATTGCAGGAGGTGGCATGTATATAAAGACCCCTCAAATCAAACACAAATTAAACATTGATGAGGTTAGGCTGTGGCTGGATAAATGGAAGTTGTGATATTTCAGATGGTGAATAAAGAACCACAGCTTCACACGAGGCAGGATTTCTCTGGGAATGTGTTTAAACTTGGTGGGGATGTTTCTATGCTCACATTAAGCTTCTGGAATCGCTCAGCAGATTCTCTTGAGCCTGATTTATCTACAACTATATTTGTTTTGTTGTTGTTGGGGATTTTTAGAGCCTATATTTAGATCTTGTATTTATCCTTCCATGTTGTTTGAGCAAACCTAAAAGTCCATTCTTTGCCGATGCTGAGGGGGCAGAGTTGGTCTCAGGAGACCTCCCAAAGGTCCTGCCAGGTCCACGAGAAGAAAACAGGTCAAGTACTGAGTCAGGAAGGCTGGGCCCTTGCTGAACATCCCTTTCCACTTGTGGGGCTGATAAGCTGTAAAATAACAGCATCTTTTTCACTGAAAATTGATTAAATTCCATGCAATTGTATTTCGGTAATGTGGAAAAATAAACAAACAACAACCCAAAAGTTGCACTTCTGTACTACAAAATAACAAAACTCAGAATATGACTTTAATGCTGATTTTCTGCTTATTTAACCACATGCATGTTTTTTCAAGTATGTGAAGCAAATCATATATAAATAATATAATGTGTTTTAAGCAAAGTTTTTCCTTGTTTTGTGATTGTTTCTTAGTTTGGCATTTTGCAGCTACTTCTACGCTTGCCATACCCAGAAGAGCCTGGCACACATGCATTTAATGCAATAAGTTGCTAAAGTTAAAATTTAGATTGAGTTTTCCCATTTAAAAGCCAGACATCTGAGACTTGTATAGTATGAATTTTGACAGGTGAATGGTTTGGTGTTGAGTTTGGGTTTACTTGTGTAGTATCAGAAGTGTTTCCATCCTCACCTGTGTGTCCCTGAAGGGAGGGGGCAGATACTTTTGTTTTCTGTTCTCATTACTGGGTACATTTGCATTGAAACAGGATAATTACAATACCTTCTGCTTACAGTGGATTCCCCATGTACTTCTAATTAGCTGCAGCCTCCTTGCTTCCATTTTGTGAACAATTATGTAACTTGCTCTGCCATGTTAAACAGTTTGTGTTTCACCCCAGAAACGTGTGAAGTGATTCATAACCGTGCTGGGATCGTAAATTCACTTTGTTGGTATAAAACTGTCGAGGGTGAAAAGCAATCCAGGAACACCAGGGATGTGTGCTGGAGGAGGGAGTGGGACCTGGAGCTGCCAGGGCAGAGCAAAGCAGAGAGAATTCAAATTTCCCAAATTCTCCTTCTCATCCCTCCCTGCCTCTGTGCCCTCCAGGCTGGCAGGGAGAGGAGCATCCCTGGTGATTGCAGGAAAGGATTTACAGATTAATAACCCTGAATAGAGGCCAATAACCCTGTTTGGGTGGAAGGGGAAGAGGAGCCTGGTCTGTGCTGTACCTCAGCGAGACCCCAAATGTCTGCAGGCTCTGTTGATGCCTTGCAGAAGGACAGACATTGTCCATTTTGCTGTTCTCTCTCTTTGTCCTGCTGGAGCTGCTGTGTTTTTGCTGTCATTCATTTCTTCACTGCAGGGAGCTCGAAATGAGCTTGTTAAATGTTCTCAGTACCTTAAACAGGGCACTCTGCAGCCGTGTTTGAAATGCTCACTGGGTTAGCAAAGCCTTTGGGGTTTTTTGCCCCCATTCTTTCTGAGCATTTTCTGTGCATCTCTCCTATCTCAAGTGTCACTCTGCATTTTCCCCACTGGATTTCTGGCTGCTTTCTTGTGTGGTTCACTTCCTTAAGCACTGCGGGTTTGTTTTTGAATTGTTTTCCTTCAGGAATCAGTTGCCAGTAGGATGAAGTAGGAAGGGAGTTTGTCCAAGCCAACAATTTTAACCCAAATGCTGATTGCCCTGCAAGTTAAGGCCTCACCTTGGTGCTAAGCCTGCTCAAGAGGTGGCTCAAATCTCTGATCTCTCTTGCCAGTTCCTTCTTTGTTGCAGCTCCCATCTCTCCTGGCAATATAACTGTTTTAAAAGTGCCACTCATGTCATGATCACAGCTGGCATTTGTGTATTTTGGCAGAGGAAAAGAAGGTGAAGTAAAGGATTTGTTTCCCATACCCATACACTGCATTTAACAGCATTCAGAATGATTGGTCAGAGGTGTTGGCCTAAGGAGAGCTGAAAAAGTACCTGTGAGCATCCCTCAATTTCCTTGAAATAAATCCTTGTTCGGGATAGGTGCTCAAGTTTGGAATGAGTTTCTGAAAATATTCCATTTCGGGGCAAGCTTTGTGAGGCTTGGTTTGCCAGAGCCCTTGCTGTCCCTCCAGGCATTCCACAACAACCCTTCTCCTTTTCCTGTGCTGCAGGGCAGTACCAGGCAGCCCACCCAATATTTGGGAATATTTGGATAACTCCAAACAAGGGAGTTTTCCCTTTAATTGGCACCAAGCATAGGATAGCCTTCTGAAGGGAGCTTTAATTAGAGCTGAAGGAGCTGAGCTTGTGTCTGAATCCAGACATTTGTTTCTTTGATAATAGCCAGCTTTGGCTACACTGGCAGAAAGTTCATGGAGATTACTTTGCTTTCCCTCCCAAACAAGTTGGGTTTTTTAAAATCAAATCCTGAAGAGCAGAAGCAGCTTTTGGATCTGTTGGCTTTGTTCTGTTGCTTTGCTGCACAGTTCTAACAGCTTTTTAATGCATTTTGATGTTTGGGTTTTTAATTTTTAAACCAGGTTCTCTATTACTGATGAAAAGTCAACATCAAAGGTACTAATGTGGAGGTAAGTCTTCTCCTTGTCTGAAAAAGAAACAGAAACATCCCAGCTATCTGATTTCCAAGGGAATGCTTAATTTTATTATGCCAAATGCAGGTGCTCCATATTAAGTGATGAAACTTAGCTAGCAACAGTCACTCAGAGTTAGAAGGCCACAGTGTAATGTAATTTTAAAATGGGAATGTGTGGTTTATGCATATGGAAAAGGATAATAAGAAATTCTTGGGTTTTGTGCTGCCATTTGCATAGTTCAGAAACAGAATGTCCCCCTTCTGTAGTTGACTGGAAGGTCAGGAGGTTTCTGGTTTTAATGGCTTGAAAAATCCCTTTGTTATGACAAATCCTACTTTCCTGAGCAAACGTATTTTTATTTCGCCCTTGCTGCAGTCACTCAGGTTTAATACAAAATGAGATCTCCTCCTTCAGCAGGCACAGCCCCAGCAGGGTTGGGGTTCCATGTCCTGTCCTGAGCTGTGTCCCCAGGTGAGATCTCCATCCCCAAGCTGCCACAGGGGCACCCATGGGAATGTGGCAGGAGCTCACACAGAAGCAGTTTCCAGCTGCCTGCACCTCAATATTGGCCTTCTCTTAATGCCTTCCATAGCTCCCCACCCAGAGTTATTCTGGGAAGCCCTGGGGGCGGCTCTGCAGCCCGCATGGCAGGGATGCCTTGGGGCATCCTTTCTCAAGGTGCAGCCAGTTGAGTTTTCCAGGGCACCCAGGTTTCCTGACACATTTCTCTGCACAGTTTTTCAAGAGCTTGTCAAACTATATATTTACCTTGTGATGTGGGTTTTCCCTGTGATTTTTGTGCCTTTGCACTCACCAGAAACAAGCAAAGCCTCAGTTTCACTGTGCCTGCTGCTGTTCTCCATGCTGCACGGTGAATGTGTGTCCATGGCCTTGGGCTCCCAGCACCAAACTGTCCTCAGTCATTGTACATATTATTTAAAACCTAATTTCTGGGTCAGAAATACAAATGATCCAAAGCAGGTTGCAAATGTCCCTTTAATTCCCCCTTTTCAAGGGTTATTGTGTTCAACTTCATTTCATCAGCAGAATTCTGCTGCTGACATTGAGTGCTGAAAGCATCAACTAAATTGCCAAATTAGTAATCTCTGAAGTTGGGGCAAACTCTAGAGCTCCTTTCAGTGTTTCATTGATCAGTTTCCAGGCAGGGGAGCCTGTCCCCAGAGCACCAGGGATGGGCAGTTCAGGGCATGTTGGGTGCCCTGAGTTCCTGCGCTATTGGGGTGGAGTGAGTGTTCTCAGGGAAGGAAATAGCTCTGCACAGGTTGGGTTTCGTTATCTGTCAGTGATTTTCTACAGTGATTTTTGTGAGTAGGAGGGAGGCTGTTTGAGCCAGAAAGGGGGCACCAGGTTTGTAAATTTGAATAAAAAAAGATCCTGAATCAGAACTTCCCAGGGATCAGCTCCGGAAGGTGGGAGAAAAGTTGTTTTTTTAGCACCGCACCCTCTGGGATCAGTGTAGAATCTGTTTTATTTTACTTTGTTCCTTTTTGCTGTTCCTACTTTTATAGTCTTAAAATCCCTAATATTCTTGGTGAAAACAAATTCTCTATGAATCTTTCTTCTATTGGTGAGATTTGGGGTTTGTTTAGTTTGTTTTTTTTTTCCCCATTCAGACTTAACTGTTTTAAAGATTAATTTCTGAAACCTTCATCAATCCCATTCCTTTTGGAGATGGAGTAGATCAGTGAATCTATTTACCAGGTGTTTGCAACCAGGAGAAGTCAGGAACGTCCAAAAGTGAGGAAGCTGCCAGTGAGGTCTCTGTACAGGTTATTGAGGGGAGTTTATTGACCACGAGCCCTGTGATGAGGGAAAAGGGACAGAAAATCCCACAGGCACAGCTGGTAAATGTTGCCCACCAAAAAGCATTTTTAACAAATTAAACTGAGAGATTTTCTTCTCCAATACTCATTAAGAGCACAATGATATATCTTCACCATTTTAGCAGGGCTACAAGGTACTAGCCCTATTTACTTTTGTTTTTACTGCTCTTGGGCTTTTTCAAAATATTGTACCTGAAGGGTTTCAGGCTGAACAACTGATTTTTTTATTCTCCTAAGGTTGTTAAATGATATAGCAGATTTATGTTTGCTTATGTAGCTTCTGTTACGCTTCATGAACACTTCATGAATGCTTTGAATGCTCAAAATGTCTCAGTCAACTTAGAGAAAACTAAAGACACAATTTCTGTTTGGGTTTTATTGTTGTTTGGTTATTTTTCTCTTTTTCCTCCCTGTGAGGTTTTGTTTCAGATTCCTTACTTGCCCAAGATAAAACCATCACAGTTCTCTTCCATCTCACAATTATTTATCAATCTAAATGTGCACTGCCTAATTAAAGGACCAGAATAATTCAGACATTTTGATAATTTTTTCTGTTGTGGCTAATTTTTTTTTCCCTCCTATCCTAAAATACCAAATACCCCTGAATTGTTGTTTTTGGTTGTCTTGCTGGTAAACTGATTAATAAAAGGTTTGGTTGGCTTTCAAACTACGCATCTCACAGGGGGCACTGGAGAAAAGCTTGATTGACAATACTAAACAACAAAATTTGTTTTTCTAACATCTCTATTAAATCATAGTCCAAAAGGGTGTGTGAAAATGGAGAGGAACTGTCTTTTAGTGTGTGAAAAATATTCTTCTCAAAGTCAAGAGATTTCTAAACACCCTCCTACTGAAAGCATCTCGGGTTCTTCAGAGCCACCCAAATGTAGGCACAAGAAAGGGGAATAAATCTCTTCCCGTTAATTTAACTGGGTACCTAAATTAGGGCCCTTTGTGTCCACTGACAAATTCTGTTTTCTCCTTGGTTTGAAGCCAATCTGATCAAATTGTGTCTGGAAATGGCTTCAAATGTGAAGTGAGTTCAGTGAGGAAGAGCTGTGAAGTGTAAAGTAACAGTGGAGATGTAGAGAACCCAGCATGAATGCTTGGAAACAAAACCCTCATTAGGTTGTGGAGTTCAGGCATTGATTTGGGAGATTTTGAGCGAGTCAAACATTCCCATGCTGCTGAAACACAGCTGAACTGATCTGCCTTGTGCTGGGAGCTGCCACTGGTGTTTTATTTGTTGGGAAGGTCCTGGTGACTTCTGTAATAATCTGATGGAGTTTGTGGGTCATTTATTAAAAACTGAGGGTGTTTCTGCCCAACAAGCAGCGACATCCCTTAGGGAGCTGCGTGTGTTGTCGTGTTGGCCTTGTTTAGATACACCTTATCAGCACTAAGCCATAAAAAGTTTATTTTGAAAATACTCACAAGTGGCTGCTGAATAAAGTTCTTATGATAAAATTCTGTAGGGAATATTTCACAGGAAAGAAATGAATGTTTCCTAAATAACATAAATTTAATTCTTATAAGTACCTGAACGTGTAGGCTACCACAGAGAGACACTAAAAATTATATTTTAAAACTAAATCCTTTTTCATAGAGAAAAAACCCCATGAAATATACCTTTTTTTTTTTTTAAGTCACCTATTAATATAAGCAAATCTGTTTGATTCAAGTGCTTTGGTTTTTGTAGGTCAAAACTCTTTGGACTGGTCTAATTCTTTGCAGGCTGGTAATTTGATGTACACCATGATAATACAAAATAGTAAATCCTGATCAATATGAATGATTTTATTGAGATTGATCATTCCAGACTGGGGTCAGAAAATGTTTCAGTCTGTGCTACAAAGAGAAGAGCAGAAAGCCATGGAGATATTTTTTTTCCCCAGAACTGGTGGGCTGCTAGAGTTAAGGATTAAAGAGGTCATGTGTTAATTATCAGTCACTGTATTTTGGGCTAATATTGCTCAGCAAGAATTTTATTCATAAAGCAGGCAATGCAGAAAGTTGGAGGAGAAGAGTGGTAGGTGTTTGCTGACATTTCCACTCATTGCAATAGAAGCTGCATTTCTAGAAACACATAAATACTTTTTCTTTGTGATTTATAAGAAGATGCCTAGAGTAATTCAGCTTGATAAGTGAGTAGGTCTTTCAGGAATGGTTAAATGCTTAAAGAACTGGATATGTCCTTTAGGTTATTATATACAGGCTGGCAACTTGCTGGGTGATGCTTTCAGTCTTATTTCTATCCTTTGCTCTGGAAAGCCAGAACCCAATAAACAAACCTAAAAAGGAACTTTAGTAAAGAGCAGAAGCCTTTAAGGATCAGAGGATCTCCTTGGCCAGGCCCCATTGCCTTCAGCAACTCTGCTGAAAGGAATTCTCACCTGCCAGAAGAGGAAATTCATTTTCTGAATGACAACCAGCAATGCCACCACTGGTAGCGAGCTGATGACTCCATTCCTTATTCTCTTGGCAGGTCTTATTATTATGAACGTTAGAGTAATCAGTTCCCTGTCACTTACCAAACCTACCTTCCCTTCCCTCAAACAGCCTGGATTCAGCTGCACACTGCATTATTTATGTGTTGTTTTTACTAATCCTTGCTGGCCTCGAACATTACAATAATCTTGCAATCTAGGTAGAAATATGACCCATAATAAGCCTGAGGATGAAGTGACAATGCCAATAATCATTGCTGAAGGGATTTTTATAGCTTTGTAGTGCCATAGGGGTCCTCCACTAATTTAAAGAAGACAGCAAAGTGGATAATTCAAGGAGCTCATTTTAGTAAAAATTTATTTTTCTCCTGAAACTGATGTGAGGCAGATTTTTCTTTTCTCTTAACTATCTGCAGCTACTTCCACCCCCTGTGGTCTGGACTGGCTCTTCTTGCATGGCATCCTGTCAACATGCTGTTCATCAAATGCACCCAGCCTGAGACTGCTCTGTCTCCTTGTTCTCTCTCTGGGATTGCTTAACTAAAACCACTAATTACAAAACAGCAACAAAATGATTTTAACTGATCTGAAATTGCGAAAACTGTTGGGAGATATTGGGCAGGATAAAGCAAGCCGTCTCTTGACAATTTTGTGTAGCCTTACTGAGTACTTGGATAGCGATCCTGAATTTGCCAGGAGGATGCTGAAGGGTGTCTGCTTTTAGTTCAGATCCATTTTTTTTTAATTCCTGTTCTCCCTTGCATTTTGTGAAACGGTTTGGGAGCACCAAACTGGGTTTGTTCTCAGGTAAAATAAAATTAAGGTTTCAGGAGGACACGTGTGCTTCAGTGGAGAGTGGTTTTGATCAGCTGGGACCAAACTGAGTCTGAAGTGGAACTCAAAGATGAGAGAGCAAAGCCTCCTGCGTTGTCACCAGCCATCCCCTGTGCTCCAGGGGCAGAGCCCTGCACAGGCTCCGGGCTCCTCTGGGCTTTGAGCCCTCTCCGTGTTGATGCTGTGCTTTAAACTTTGTCTCTTCCAGTCCAGTTGATTGCAAATACTCTGCTCAGTGAAACTGGACAGCATCAGAGACATGAATGACCTGGTATTTCAGTGTGGATTCTGAACAATGTTTGTCTGGAGCTAGGCTGGGACAGAGCAGTGGTTGCCTTCCCTCATGTTTACTGAATTCCAGGCAGTTTTCAGGTTTTCTGTCAGAATTTCAGACAGTTATTCCACAGTCAAGGCTGTTTTTTTGGGGGTTTTTGTTTGTTTGTTTTTTTTTTTTAAATTATATTTTCATGGCATTTTAAGCAAGAGATATTTAAAAAAAGCCAATGAATAACTAGGAAAATCCTATAAAGAAATAAAGATTGGTAAATCCCTCCGTGCTAACTTTCAGACAGGAGTCCCAAGGTAAATGGGGCAGTTTGGCAGTTGGTGATTTACAGGAACATTAACTTTCAAGCTCAGTTGGAGCCCTGGGAGCTGTGCCTGGTGTGGGGAATGTGCAGGTTGTGAGGAGTCAGGGGACAAAGGGGTCCCTGCTCCGTTAGAGGGAGAGCACGTTCCACAGGAGCTGCGGCAGCAGGGCCATCGATGAACCGTGCCTCTTGCACTTCTTGGCTCTCAACAAAAGAAGTTGTCTTGCTGTTCCTTCCATCTGCAGAACCTTTATTTATTTTTATGCTGTCGTGACAAGTTACTATGAGATTGGTAATTTGGAAGGTCTCGTGTTGAAAAATCAAATATAAAAACAAACCCACAAAAACTGTGGAGGTCTTGGAAGTTTTGGTAACTTACTGTTAAAAAACATCTCTAAAATAGAAGTTGACTGTCACAGACATATTTTATGAAAAAGTCCTTTCCTTAGGATTTTTCCTCCTGAGAAGCTGAGGAGGCCTCAGGAACAAAATGCAAACAGTGGTTATCTGCTGCTGTGGGATGCAACAGGTGCATCTGGGATTGGGCTCATGGGGTTGTTTCTAATTCATGGCCAATCACAGTCAGCTGGCTCGGACTCTGTCCAAGACAAGCCTTTTCTATCATTCTCTCTTTCTCTATTCTTAGCCAGCCTTCTGATGAAATCCTTTCTTCTATTCTGTTAATATAGTTTTAATATAACATATGTAATAAAATAATAAATCAGCCTTCTGAAACATGGAGTCAGATCCTCGTCTCTTCCCTCATCCTCAGACCCCTTGTGAACACGGTCACAGTTGACCATTATGGAAACTGTGTATGGTATGCAAGAGGTCTTCAACAGAGTGGAAAATATTCTTCTAAGCTTAAATATCTCTTCATAAATATGTCAGAGACTTTGTAAATTTTTAATTTATAGTGCATTTTTTTCTGAAGATGTTTTAACCACTTTTTTCTGATTGGATTGATACTTCCAAGATGAGTAACTCCTGACATTTCCTGAGCTCCATCCCATTTGCTTCTTTCTTGCTACTGCAGTTCACGTTTTGTAGTTTGAGTGGAGGAAGTTTTTGTCTGCCTTCTTCCTGCTTTGGTGGAATTGGGTAATCTTTAACGGGCTGGGAAGTTCTCTGTGTCAAATGAGTTGCTATTGTTAAATATGTGCGTTTGCTATTGAATGAGCAGTTTGCGAGATCTGTGGCACAAATTAGAGATACACAAGTGGAGCTATAGCATAAGCATTTACCATTTGCTCTAGTCTGTGCTGTCTCTAGAACTGGCATAAAAAATTCATATAACAGTTGTGATTGTAGCTTTCTACAGACTGCATTTTCCTTTTTACTGCAAGTGTTTTCAGATGTGTCTCTTCAGGAATTTAATCAAAGACACAAATTCTATAACATCTGCTCTGGAAATTCCTGGCTGAATCAAATAATTCCTGGACAAGAACACCAGGGCTGCACTTTATGCTCCATTGCAGTATCTGGCTGTGTCTTCTTAGCAGGGTTAAATCAACATTTGTTGAAATATTGATGTCTGGAAAAAACCATGCACATGATATTGTTCAGGAGGGCTGGGGTATCTTCCATCTAGAACATTTCTGGTGTGCTAGATTAAATGTTTTGGTGTTAGCAGGTGTTAAGTCTGTTTCTATGAATTTCTCATCCTACCACTTTGAAAAATTCACCTAATTTCTTTTTTTTTTTTTAAACCAAAGATAAAAACACACACAGGATAATAATGCTTGTGCAGGGTGAGAATAATTTGATTAATTGATACCTCTGTAGTTTTTGTGCTTTGAAGAATTAATTACTTAGTTGCATTTGAAAGAGCTGTAACATATTGTCAAGCATATTTAATCCTAAAAAAAACAAACCAACAGCAGAAAACAATAATCCGAGACAAATAAAAAAATAAATTAGTAGGTAGATAGACAGAAATTATCTGGTTTAGGAGTGGACAGTTAATATTTCAGATGCCATCTTTCACTCTGGCTAAACATCCATTTGAGGACAGTGTGTATGCAAGTAAAGCTCAAATAAAATACCCTGCACAGAATATGCTGGGAGATTTTTCTTTTCCTTGAAGAAATAACAAAACTCAGAGCAGGGCTAATGCTTGTGGTAACAGGCATAATGTGATGGATGTATCATGTGTGAGGCAGCACTTGCCTTTTCCCACAGTGATACTTGAATAAAAACAGTAATAGAAATGTTTCTGCTCTGCCTTTAGAGAACCTGTTGACCTCTCAAGTTTAAAATGCTCATATCTTTCTCTTATTAGCATCTGTTGGGAGAAATGAAGTGAAAAGATTGCTGCCTTCCTCTACTTAACAGCCTATTTAAATTAAAATGGTGATGCACATGGGTGTACATTGCCCTAATTTGAGCTTTCTGCAATTCTTCCAAACAAAGCATTTTGTGTTGAAAGTTAAGGTGGGCACTATTTGTCTATAAGGATGAATTAGCTCAGTGGCTGAAGCAAGTAAAAAAAAAACAAGCAGCAGAGAGAAAAAATGATATTTCACATAAAAGCAGACCTGTAAGGAAACCACAGATCTGAGTCTCTGGAGTCTTTGTGTTTTGAAGGCTTCAGCAGGGGAGGGGGAAGAGGACATAAGACAAAGCTTTCCAGACAAAAGAGAAATCCAGATCTTTCTCTTTCAGCTTCTACAATGTATTTACTGGAGCCATTTATCCTGGCAGGCACCACAAGTGTTTTCTGAGGGTTTCCAGGCATTCTCGAAAGACTTCAGAGTAAAAATGTTGTATTAGCTCTGTAGTTGCTTAGTGCTGTTCTTACCAGGAGGGCTGGGAAGTTTCTCAGTGGTTACTTGATCTGAGAACCCAGGAGATGGCTGCTTTATGATCCAGCTGTGCTGGGAATTCTCCCTCTGCGATAAAAACACACACAGGATAATAATGCTTGTGCAGGGTGAGAATAATTTGATTAATTGATACCTCTGTAGTTTTTGTGCTTTGAGAATTAATTACTTAGTTGCATTTGAAAGAGCTGTAACATATTGTCAAGCATATTTAATCCTAAAAAGAACAAACCAACAGCAGAAAACAATAATCCGAGACAGATAAAAAAATAAATTGGTAGGTCGATAGACAGAAATGGTCTGGTTTAGGAGTGGACAGTTAATATTTCAGATGCCATCTTTCTCTCTGGCTAAACATCCATTTGAGGACAGTGTGTATATAAGTAAAGCTCAAATAAAATACCCTGCACAAAACTTGCTGGGAGATTTTTCTTTTCCTTGAAGAAATAACAAAACTCAGAGCAGGGC
This sequence comes from Emberiza elegans, assembly GCA_024865655.1. Classification (NCBI taxonomy): domain Eukaryota; kingdom Metazoa; phylum Chordata; class Aves; order Passeriformes; family Fringillidae; genus Emberiza; species Emberiza elegans. Next base: position 27,715,400 of record JALJVW010000129.1, on the reverse strand, counting down.
TAATGCTTGTGGTAACAGGCATAATGTGATGGATGTATCATGTGTGAGGCAGCACTTGCCTTTTCCCACAGTGATACTTGAATAAAAGCAGTAATAGAAATATTTCTGCTCTGCCTTTAGAGAACCTGTTGACCTCTCAAGTTTAAAATGCTCATATCTTTCTCTTATTAGCATCTGTTGGGAGAAATGAAGTGAAAAGATTGCTGCCTTCCTCTACTTAACAGCCTATTTAAATTAAAATGGTGATGCACATGGGTGTACATTGCCCTAATTTGAGCTTTCTGCAATTCTTCCAAACAAAGCAGTTTGTGTTGAAAGTTAAGGTGGGCACTATTTGTCTATAAGGATGAATTAGCTCAGTGGCTAAAGCAAGCAAAAAAAAACAGTAGAGAGAAAAAATATTTCACATAAAAGCAGACCTGTAAGGAAACCACAGATCTGAGTCTCTGGAGTCTTTGTGTTTTGAAGGCATCAGCAGGGGAGGGGGAAGAGGACATAAGACAAAGCTTTCCAGACAAAAGAGAAATCCAGATCTTTCTCTTTCAGCTTCTACAATGTATTTACTGGAGCCATTTATCCTGGCAGGCACCACAAGTGTTTTCTGAGGGTTTCCAGGCATTCTCGAAAGACTTCAGAGTAAAAATGTTGTATTAGCTCTGTAGTTGCTTAGTGCTGTTCTTACCAGGAGGGCTGGGAAGTTTCTCAGTGGTTACTTGATCTGAGAACCCAGGAGATGGCTGCTTTATGATCCAGCTGTGCTGGGAATTCTCCTCTGCACAGGTTTGGATGGCTGTGGCACAAGGGAGGTGAAATCTGGCATCTTCTGCCCTGGAAGGGGCTTAGGGAGGCAGTGAGGACCTCCAGGGTATCCAGAGAGGGAATTCCTGGTGGATCCCTTGTGGAAGGGAGGGTGAGGAGCTGTGGGTGAGCCCCTGCTTTATCCCCAGGCATTAATGCCCTTTTGAGTGGTGCCATTCTCAGATTTGGGCTGGCATGGCCCCTCAGGTGCCAGGCAGTAGTTGTGAGTGGATGCCACCCTGCTTGTGTCCAGGGAGCACAGCGTGCAGAGGCACTCCCCAGGGTGATTGCTGCAGTGCAGGCTCTAAGTTAGAGCTCTAACATGGGGATGTTAAGTGCTTTACACAGCTGTAATTGCCAATCCATAGAATTAGATGCAGAGTTCCCTTCAAGAGGCTGACCCCTGCCTAATGGCACCAAACCAATTTGTGTTGATGGCGGTAATCCAGATTGGCTGGTAATAGATAACTGAAGGGATGGGAGAGTGGGAGAAACGAAACAAACCTCTGAACTTCAGCTTCACTGCAAGAAGGTTTGGTTTAGTAATTTAATCATTGGAGTTCAATAGAAGGCCTACTTGCTGTCCTTTATCTGCAGTGCTGAACAAGTCCTGCAGCTTCAGAAAGACAAAGAGAAGTTGTGAGAAAAAGACTCAGGCTTTTAAAATAAGTAACCCACAACAAGCAATCTCTGACAAAAACCAGAAAACAAAGTTTTCATTCTTTCTTAAAATAAAGATACACCCACAAGGACCATTAGTGTTGTGTCAGTCATAAAGCATCTTTGTAGTTCTGCAATTATGTTGTACCTATGGCATTTAAAACTTTTGAGAGACTGGAGAAGGTTGCTTAATTAAAAGAAAAAAAATCAAAAAACAAAACCCCAAAAAACTTTGAGCTATACACTTTGAGATGTTGAAATTTGCAATATATACATAATTGAAATAAAATAATATGGTTTTGTACAGTTAAGGACTCTTCAGTATTTTCCTTTACTTATTAACTTTGAGATACTGCACACTTCATTACCTAAGCTGCTGCACATATAAATATATATAAAATGATAGAGTAAAAAAGGATAGATGTTGATTACAAGTAATGGTTTTATTTATACACTAAAACTATAACGATTGGTAAAGTAATCATAAATTGATATGCAGACGGTGTGATACCATGTAGGGGAAAAAAATAAACCATAGTATTTTAAAAATTATTAATATTTTATGGTGTGCTGGCACCCAGTACCACCTGACATGATAGAAATAAACAGCAGCACAGGCATCTCTGGGTGTTTTGTGTTTCATACAGATATTGGGCACAAAAGATGAGCTTTGAGAGTTCCTTGGGAAAGCAGATCTGGGCTGAGAGGTTTGGGTTTATTCCAACACAAACAGAACAGCAGGCTAGGGAATTTCAAAGAATTTCAGTGGAGCTGGAAGTAGTCTTACTTTGTGACCACAGTTGTCACTGAGTATAGACAAACCCATTTCCTGCTGGTGGGACATTCCTGCTCGTACCCGTTTGTGGTGAGCGAATTTATTCTGGCCAGAACAAGTCTCCTGGTGACAACTTGTATAAAATGGGGTTGTCATGCTGCCAAACACCACAGTGCAAGTTCCATACAAATGGGCATGTGTTCTGGGGTTTCTGAAGAAAAAAAGGAGAAAGAAAAAAAAAAAAAAAAAGGATATTTACAGGTGTGGGGTTTCATAGCATTGTTTTTAATTGGTAGGAATCTCACAAAGAAAGCCCCCTTTATACAGTCTTAATAAAAAGGGTTTAAAAATCAGGTTCCAGGGGATACTTTTGCTCACACATGACTCTTTTTTCATGGGTGGCTTCAACTGAATAGTCACATTTACATGAGGGAAACCTAAACAGGTCAGTGAGTGTGTGTGTGTAAGCTGTGAATGGCAGCAGAGCTCCAGCAGGGTTAGACAGGGAGGAATGGATACAGCCATGGATCTGCTGTGCTGGAGATGAGAATAATGGCCAGGACCTGGAGCTGAGTCTGTTCCAACCCACCTCATCTGGAAATGCCAATAATGACCATCACCTAGAGCTGAGTCTGTCCCCTCACACCTCATCTGGAAATGCCAGTAATGACCATCACCTAGAGCTGAGTCTGTCCTCTCACACCCCATCTGGAAATGCCAATAATGACCATCACCTAGGGCTGAGTCTGTTCCTTCACACCTCATCTGGAAATGCCAGTAATGACCATCACCTAGAGCTGAGTCTGTCCTCTCACAAGGTCCTGCCTTGTAGGAAAGGGGAGAGATTGCAGCTGTGGAAGAACCCCTGAAAACACGTGGTCAGCTTGGATTTATCCCCAGCAGCAGGGGCTGGGGGTGTTGGCAGGTTATGAACCCCTGGACGGTGGTTTTTGCCTGGATCTGTGTGGAGGGCAGCCAGCAGGACACGCTCCAGGGTTGATTTTTTTTTTTTGATTTTTTAGCTGCAGCCCTGCAGTGCAATTTGCTCAGATTATGGAGCAGTTCATGATTCTGATGGAGATCCTGGCAGTGGCTTTTAGCACTGGGGTCACAAGGCTGAGGTCAGCAGAGTTTTTTTGTCTCGGGGAGATGATCTCTGTGCCAAGCTCGGCCTCTGTGCCCATCTCAGGAATTCACATTTCAGACCCAGGAGTGCGTGCTGTGCCAGGCACGGGGTGTGTGTGGTTAACTTCTCTGGGTTTATTCACACAGCTCTGGCTGATAATGAAGGGGGTGATTTCTGAATGCTGAGGGCACGCTGGGATGAACCTGTTGACATATAAAAGCAGCAAAGAGCACGTTGAGCCTCAGGAAACTGTAAAAGCATTTTGCACTAGTGAATGTGTGCTGTGCATTAGGGAGCTGACCTTGGCACCCCAGCACATTTAATTTTGCCTTTCTTTTAAGTTCTCTGAAGTACTTTCTTTTCTTTTTATTACTCCATGTTAAAACTCTTGCAACTTAGAGCTTCCTCTCCTGAAACCTGTAGTTGGTTTCTTTGTGAGTCAAGCTAATTTTATTTATTTAACACGTGGAGTTGAAAGCTGACCATCTGAAAGTGCAGGACAACACATCTCCTGCTCCTTCCTAGTGACTTCCTCCTTTATTTGTATTATTGCTGAACAGTTTTCCATGCTGTGTAACTGACTGGAACAGCAACTGTTGAATGATTCAGTGACTGCACAGGTTTTGCTGGTGCTGTGGTCCCAAGCCCAGCGTGGGCTGTGATGAGAACCTCGGGGTGCACCCAGAGAGCCCCGTGTGCCCAGAGTCTGTGGAATTCGGTCCCTGGGGCAGCCCAGGGTGACAGCTTGGCACAGCTCCCTTGTCACAGGAGCCCTGCCTGGCCCTGGAGATGAGCCAGGCTCTGCCAGCTCCCACCCTGAGTGTGGACAAATGCAAATCTGCACAAACAAGGAACGCCGTGGTGCTAAAACTGTAAAGTACACGAGAACTGACGCGGGCAAATGTGAGTTGTTTATGAAAAATGTGTTGGAAGTGCCATAGGGTGGAATTATCACTTATAAAGATCGCACTCCCACAGCCCCGAATAGCTTAAAGGTGCTGGAAAATAAGGTTCTGCACTGCTCTCTGGAGATCATGTCTATTTTGTCTTAATTATTATAGCTCTGAATATTGTTGCTCTTTAATGCCATGTTGTGAAATCCCTGATGTGCTCAGCGCTCCAACCAACAGTGCACAAGATGAATCCTGAAACAAAACAACATAATAATTTAATTTAACCCCCCTCCACTTCTTCAACTAGAACTTTGTGAGCAGTCACTGTATGATTTACCGGACCTACAAATGCACCTGGGTGTCAGTACATGGATCCTCTGCTTTTTATTTTCTTCTAAGATGAACAACACCATTTATTCTGATATTTCTGTAGGAGAGGTACATTTACTGTATCTGTATCCATTGCCTTCCTGTCTTTTTGACTTACCTGATGATGTGGTGAACTTTCCAGAATACAAAACCATCTCATTTGGAGTTATGGACTTGCTCCAAGAAGCCTGAGCCAGCTCAGTCTTAATTATGGTCTGGATAGTTGAGTTACAGAAACTACTCTTAAAAAATAGAGCTTTTTAACTGTATTTTTGCATGAGTGATTCTAGCCATTAGTCAGTTGAGATCAAGTCTTAGGTGGGTTCTTTTAATGATTTTTTTTCAGTTGTACTCTAATAGTGAGGTAAATGGAGCAAATTGAGAGAAGTTTTCCCAAAGTGTGAGATGGAAAGGCATTTCCTCAGAAGTGCTCCCTGTGGTGGGCGTGGGTCTCCGTGAGAGGGTTTGAGGAACTTCTCTGCGTGTGGCAGCAAAGTCTCAGCGTTCCAACCTGATGGGAAGGGATGCCAATGAGCCTGGGAGGGCTGAGGGGTCAATTGGCTCTGTCTGAACCCAGCTGTGATGGCAAATGCCTAATCCTAAATCAATCCTTCTTCATTGCCACGGAGAAATGCAAATAAAGGGTGATTACAGCTTTCCCCTCGTAGGCAAGAGGTGAGGCTTCAGAAAAGTTGGAGGAGTCAAAGGATTGATTTGCTGTGGAGGATAGTTGGAGGAGACAGCAAATCAATTCACTGAAGCCAGAAGGTTGTGGGAGGGTCTGAGAGGACTTCTGGCTAGGGAGGACTAAGTGAAATGATGCCCCAAAGTAAAATGATGGAGATAAAGGTGGGCATTTGTGAAATGAAAGGAAGGGATGTGGAATTAAATGCAGATCTAACGCAGCAAGGAATGTCCTCTTGTGGTTGGGAATTTATGGTAGAGGTAAATTAAAGAAGCCACTTGTTGGCAGAAAATTGCTTGAAGAGGTTTTATAAACTAGAGGTAGCATCACGAGGACTGAAAAAGTCAGGGAGAGGAAAAAATCAAATTCAAATGTGTTTCTGGGAGGGAAACGTTACCATTTGTTAAAGCTGGTCTGATTTCTGGTTGAGATATCATACTAAACTTTTGAAAGGAGGTAACTATTTAAGGCTTTGCTTGAGCAGTGCAATTTCCTTTAGATCCATTTAATCTTTTATGATAAGATTCTTCAACACAAATTTTTTTTGCTGAAATCAACTGCTTTTCCTAAAGCGAATATCAATGAAATCTCTACAGAAGACAATTTCTTTAAAGTAAGAGGTAAATGTAGGAAAAAAAAGTGTAAGTAGAGAAGTAGAAAAATTACTTCCACAGTAGGTTTTTTTTGTTTTTTAAAATAATGTGATATTATATTTATATAATGTCATATATTTATAGACAATCTGAAAGGAAGGTGAAATATGAATTCTGTATTATTGTTATTTTGCTAGGAAAGATGAACCTGTATTCTCTGTGTGATGAGTTGGGTACAAGAAGAGAGACAATTGAATCTGTAATGTGGTTCATTGAGTGTTAGGAACAGAAATAGAACATGGAACTTTTCTGTCTTCTATTTACTGCTTTGGGCCTTGCTAAGATTGTTTAAAAAGAAACTAAAAATGCACTGACACAAAATATTTCCTTAAGAATTCCCACGAAAGAGAGATGCAAGGTTATGTAAAATTTCTCACTCAGGATTCAGGACAAGGCAGGATTAGGTCTGCTGTCTTGCAGTTGATGTTTATCATGCATATTTAACACAGAAAATAGTTTTGCATTTTTTATTTGATCTCCAGCTTTCCGCAAGTCTTCCTCCACTGCTGTTGATCTTTTGTCTCACATCAGTCGCGTGACACGTGCTCATTTTGCTGTGTGTCATAAGGAGGTGGTTTTGAGGGAACTCTTTCATGTCATTTCCTTTGTCATGTCATTTGCCACTTTTATTAATTATTTTAGCTGTGATTTTTGTAATTGCAGTGGTTAAATTTCCCTGGTATAATCAGTGTTTGTCTACAAAGGGGAACAAATGTCTTTTCATTCCCCGATTCAAAAAGGTTTGTCTTTTTGGGCTCTTCAGTTAACACGTTAATCAGCAGTGTCTCTGAGCACCCACTGGCTGAGCAGCAGTGACATTTTCCTTCTTCTCATTTTGCTTTTTGTTCCAACCCTTTGTTTGCTCAAGAAGCAAAGCGTGCCGTCAGCTGCAGGCTGTTGTCAGCACAGGCTCCTCGGGCTGGCCGGTGGGAATCTTGCTGAGGGTTATTTGTGCCCCTGCTGCAGCAGGGCCGGACCACGGGCGTTGTGAAGGACATGAAAAGTTCATGATGTTCGGGTTCTGAGTTCCACTTCACTCATACTGAGCAGCTCTCAGCTCCAGAGAGCACAGCCAGCCTATCCGCACTGCCTGAAAAATTCCATTTGGTTCAGTCAACACGTGTTGCACGGCCTCTTCTTTCTTTCCAACTGCTCCCTTTGAGATAAGCCTGCAAGAGCAAAGAAAGGGAAAATATTATTTTTACCTTTGAATGCTGAGGCTTTTATATATGTAGAGATCTATCATAACATCTTTATGTCCTTGTAATAAAGGTGCTTTATCTTTATTTATGTTGTAGCAGAAATGAGGAGAATCCTTAAAGGTTGTGGGACAAGTCCTTACTTAGGTTGTTTCGATATGTTTTGTTTGATTTCTCTTGGTGATTATGTTGCAATTCACACAAAAATACAAAGCTGTTCTTGAATTTAAAAGATCAGATAGTCTGTAAAAATAAAGAGCACAGACCCAGGAATATTTTGGGTTATTTTGTGGGGTTTGGGGTTTTGGTTTGTTTTTTATTTGATGATTTTTTATTTATTTTTTTTCTTCATTGATCCTTGAACCAGTGTTGTTGCTAGAAAAGTCACTTGATGCAAGTTCAGACCTTTCAGTTCAGTGAGTAATTAATCAGTTGTAGGAACTGGAATCATAAAAAACCAGAACATAATGTGATAAGGTTTAAGGGTCACTGTCATGTAAATTGTGGAAGTGTTTCATATTCCATAAGAAGAATTCCTGAAGAATTTACATGAGTAGATTTAGTGCAGTAATCCAGAGATAACAGAATGTTTGTTTTATGAAATACATACATCAGAGGTATTAGAGAAGATAATGCAAGCAACCTTTATAAGTGAAATTATTCCCAGTCTGTTATGTCTGGACAGAGTAACACACTTTTATAAAAAGTATTTTATTTATATTTTCACTGTCATATGTTATTGCACTGAATGTTTGCTTAATCTAAGACAAGTAAGAGTTCAGTGTAAACAGTTGGGAAATCCAGTGATGGCCACATTTCATGGTTTTTGTCTCAAATGTTCCAAATGTTTATTTTCAGATCTCATGTGAGACATGCAAACCCTTCACATCAGAATGATGCCTTAATGATTTTATCCCATTAACTATTTCCAAAAGCTCAAATTATTCCTGGAATTTGTCCTCTAGAAGACTGGAAGCAATTGCCCCTAATAAATAAAATGCCATTTTCCTTAACACATATAAAAGATCCGTGTTAAAAAAACAGCAGTGACAATATTGACATTATTTTCTTTAATCTGTTGGGATGCATTATTTTCTGAAGAACAAACAAGAGGGGATTTAAAGTGAGCTTTGGCTTTGTAAGTTCATTGTACAGCTTCATCTGCTCCATCAGTGCTGGCCACCACAGGAGCAGGTGACCTCTGCCTCTGCTGCCTGACCCTGCCCAGAGCAGGGACAAGATCACAGAGGAAACAGAGGCAGCTCTTGCATTAAATATTTAACACGGAAATTTAATATTTAACATTTAAAGCCAGCCCACTATCTGGGCCGAGGAGGCCTGTAATGATATCTGGAATATAAAGATAACATGTCTGTGTTATAAGAACTGCCCTGAATAGCCCTGGGTGGGTCTGGAAACCCTCCCAGGAGCAGAGCCCCACACTGAGGACGCTGCTGAGCCTGCCTGATGTGCACTCCCGTGCTGCCTCCGTGCCCCAAGGACACGACTCTGCCACGCTTAGGAGGCACTCGGGAGCCAGGGAAATTGTGCCACTGGTGGACCTTGGCCCCAGTCTGTCAGGGCTCCCAAAATCTCTTTATCCAGTGCAGCCTCCGGTGAATTTTACGTTCCCTCCTTCCAGAAAGGCAGCACAGCAGAACTTTATTATTATATAGGTCAGCCAGAGAAATAATTTTGTAATGTTATTATTTGTTATGTTCAGCTGAAAAAAACCCTAGCAATGGTTATAAATTTATGATTCTTCTTGAAATAGGATGACTATTGTCTTGACAGCAAACTGCAGCAAAACCTGTGACATCAAGGTAGAATTTTTCCTGTAACTTCAGAAGGGATTTCTGACAAAGAGTGAGGATGGGTTTGGCAGAACTCAGGAGTGTTGGGGGGAATGTGAAGGGGCTTTGTGGGCATCTGTGATGGCATTTTCCCAGTAAGAAAAAGGGAATATTTGTCTTGCTCTTCTTGATGGGAGGCTGCGCAGAGCTGTCCAAGGGAAGGGAAGAAGCAGCAGCAAGGCTGACAGGCACCAGTTTCTTGCTGGTGCAATACAATTTTTTATGGATTTTACTAGAAAAGTATGGAGATTTTGGGCTCTATCCTGACCACATGTATCAAAAACCTATATATATATATTTTTTTTTTTTCCTGAGCTGTGCTGCTCCAGCCACAGACACTCTTGGCTTAAGTGATGGATCCTCCTTGCACAGATGTGTCTTGGGGCAGCTGGAGCCACTCTTACCCCAGGGACTCCCACCTGCCTCCCCCTGCTCCTCCCTCCTTTACAACTCACGTTCTTTGCATCCACTCTGAATTCTGTGCCATAGCTTAGGACAGAGCTGAATAATTTACTCCAAGTCACGATAAGGAACAATAAAAGCATTTCCCAACATATTTCTTTATCTCTTGAGGGATTATTTATGGTCTGAGTGCCTGTTCTGGACACACTCCTGCCACCTGAAGAACAATCTGACTTTTTTATTTTACTTCATATGCTCAGAGCTACAATATGTACTAGAAAAATCAAACATACTTTATAAGACGAATAGTCACAGCTGGGGATAAGGAATATAAATAGGATGACATCAAATGAAAAGAACTGATGATCCAACAAGGCTTCTATAGATCATGTTGTCTAATGTCAGGAGAATTGCAGATTAGTCTTGCTGCTCTTTATGAGTAAGCCTATTTATCAACTTTCTGGAAAAATCTAATTTAAGGTGGCGCATTTTCCTTAGTTCTGCCACACTTCAAAGCTTAAAGCGTAGAGGTTGGTCAGCCATTCTGCCCTGGCTGTAATCACTGTGTGAGATTCCCTTTCAGGCCTTTCTCCAGCAACCAGGTCCTTGCTACTCCTGGCTGGCTCTGATAATGTAATTTTGGTTTGCTTGATTAGTAAAAAAAAACCAGGAAGCCTTAGCTTTTAACAACTTTATCCAATTCAGACTTAATGTTCAGAGAGAAAGAGCCATTTAAATTGCAAATGTTCTTTAGAAGAAGCTGGATTTCTGTAAAGTATAACTTAGTCATGCCATAGAGAAAGAAGATGACAAGCCCTAAAGGAACCCCACATTTGGACAAGGTGGATCCAGGCAGGGGCTCCTCTGTTTTTCCTGAATAACCTACAGAAAGAGAAACTATTTTTATGACAGGATATAACAAGAAATGTGAATTTTAACAACTCTGGAGGAAATATGCAGGAATATAAAATTTTAGTTTTGCTACCATGTACTACATTTTTAACACAATGCTTTATATCCAAGCCACAAAACGGATTTGTGAACATTTCTATTCCTTCTTTAAAAGCTAAGTAGAGCTCAGACAAGTAAAAAAAGATGTTTGATATTATGTTCTTTTTCCCCCTTTCACTTGGAGTAAGAATACTTTAGCATCTAATGTCACATGAGTTTTATACATGTAAATACTTTCAAGCCAGAACATACAGTGTGAGCATATTATATCAGCTATTGCCACTAAGATTTTTACATATATGAACTAAAAAAGCTCAATGTTTGTGAAATTTGAGGTTTGTTTTTTTTTTTTCTTTAAGATTATCTGAATTTGTGGTAAATCCTCTGTTCTTATATCAGAAAGTATTTAATTGTGCATTGTTTAGGAATTTCTTTGTCATATTTGAAATCTGGGAAATTTGTTTAAGTTTATAAGCAATATGTGCAAGGTAGGACAGAAGGAGAACACAGTTTCTGATTGTCATTTAAATGTAATAAAATCAGTTGTGCAACAGTCTTCACCAGCATATCCTCACAGGCATTTTTCTCAGGCATTTCAAAATGCTGCTATTGTTACAGGAAACTTTAGGATAAGTCAGTGTAATTCCTGTGCATGGCATTCTGAAAAGACCAGGGCTGTGAATATCTCACCTGTTTGCTTTTAAGTCAAAAGCTTTCGTGTGCAGAAAGCAGTGTTTCAATTAAAAAAAAAAAAAAAAAAAAAAAAAAAAAAAGGAGGTCATTTGACATTACTACCCTGCAACCAGAATTGTGTAGAGGGAAAGAAAATAAGAGCAATTTCAAAAACATGCTTGGAGCTGAATAGATTTAAGCATTTACATCACCTGTTCAAAAAAACTGATAAGCCATGATTTTAAGCCACAATTTTAGCATCAAATTCCTGCATCAACTTGCAGATTTGGTGGTCTCAGTCTCTTGTTTTTTTGCAGTTTTGCTGCTGCTGGTTACTGAACACCTGGATTTATTCTCTCTTGTTCACCCTTCAACTTTGTCATCATGTGGTGTCTGAAATCTGCAATTCTCTCTACCAGTGGGGAAGATACTGAGTAAGACAGCAAATACAAATAGCAGGTGCAAAGAGTTTCCACACCAGTGTAGTGCCTCTGCTTTGTGCTGTTCCATGTGAACTGGATTTGATTTACAATTAAAAGTATATATATATGTGCTTGTAAGATTAGTGAGCATTTTCATTTTTAATGCTACATACACTGTCTGACATATCCCTTGGGATTCACAGGAAATCCTTCCTCCTTGCATAAAACCAACAAGATGCATTTACCCTAAAATTGCCCTTGAAATAGATAATTTTTTCTAATAGTATTTAGGATAATTTCTCCCTGATGACATCTCCTTTGTGGTACCATTCCTGATGGCTGAATCCTGAAGTGCAGATTCAGGTTTTTTTTGCTTATGGTTGGGTTTCTTTACAGAACCATTAAGAAAAAGCATTTTCCCAGTGAAGATTCACCATGTAGGGATGGATTTGGCTGCTCTGTAGAGAGCATTGTTCTTGTGTGGATGACCTCCTTGTGCAGAATGATAGTTTTATCCTTCTCTACATCATTATGTTTGCAGTACAGAAATCCTGCTGTGCTACATCATAATAACATGTAATCTTCTTGCTCAGTTTAGCTGAGATTTAAGGAGCCGCTGCTCATGGAAGCAGTTTTCTAGAGTCTGATCTATAATTTACCAGAATCAACCAGGCAAAAGAGCAAGAGGCTTTATAAGAGGGATACAGCCCTTAAAACTCTTAAACGAAGATTAGTTTAAAGTTTTACAATCCGGTACAGAACCATCTGGCAAATCTCGTGTCAGGCTTTGTTAAACCCCTGAGCATCCCTGGTGTGCTGCCCCCACACCCACACCCTGCCTTTATCCCCCATCCCCTGCCCGGCACCAGCTTTGCCCAGAGATGAGTTAGGACAAAAGAAGGAAATAAAGGAGCCAAGGGCTGACTGCCCTGCAGGAACAGCAGAGCAGCTGTGGGTGTGCTGCACCCCTGGAATCATCTCCTAAAGCTGGGTGTGCTCTGGGGGATTTATTGCACCTCTCAGGAGGTGCTTGCAAGGTAAAAGCTGCCTGCCCCAGCACCATGGGAGACTTGCTGGGTGAAATTGTGGCTTTTGAGCCCAAGGAACGGCTGGGAGGATGCAGAGCCATGCCACAGGGCATTTTGGTACTTGCAGAGAGATGGAGCTGCAGCTGGGACAGCAAAGCAAAACAGTGGAAGCTGTCAGTGGTGATGCCAGGTTGTTCTTTACTCTGGAAAGTTCCTAAGTTACATTTCAGGGCTCTAGGCTCGTGGGTTCCTCACTGATCTCTCCACAAAGGGATCCTTATCTGTATATTTATTTGTGTTTCTCTGGCAAAATGCAGACCTTTTTTTGTTGGACACAAAACAAAAACCTTCCTATAGGAATCCTTAAGGACATCTTCATCTCAGCTGTCCTGTGGCTTTATTTATATAGAAATATATCAACCTTGGAAACTCAGAATAGAACAATTTGTTTTAGCAGTCTGTGTTATTAACTTATACTATTGTCACTAAAATTAACCCTTCTGTTCACCTTTCATGTGAGGATCTTGGGAGGAGTGCAGGAATCCAATTACCTGGAATCAACTTAGAGGCAAGGGGGAGGCATTGTTAATGGAGATAATCTCCTCAGCTTACAGGGTTCTTCTGTCTCAGTGAAAGACATTCTGCCTGGACAGGAAAACCAGTGTACCTGATGTCCTGCTTGAAATGTGGGACAGAAAAATAGTGAAGAGTGCATTTCCTGTCCAAAAATGTAGCTTTTGGCAGACAGAAGTTGCCCCAAACAGATAAACATTTGCAATCCCAACTATATTGTGATGATGTAACATAGCTGATATGCAACCTAGCCAATTTTTTGCAGTTTGTTTCCCAAATTTCACTTCAAGCCACAAGTTTTCAGCTTGAAAGCTTGTTTCATACAGTTTGTTGTTGTTGTTTTGGGTTTTTTTTCCTTTGCTGTGAAGTACAGGAGTGGGACACTTGGAGTCAGGCAATTTTAATGCTGCCAAAGCAGTTTCCTAAGGCACCAGAGAAAAATGCATGGTGTTATCTTGGAATTTCAGTCTGCTTTTGCTACTCACAGTAATCAATAACCACTAGAATTACTGGTGGTAGTATCTGCCTAGATAATTGTAGGGCTTTTCCAGAAATCAGAATAGGTAAAACAAAGTTGTTCTGTTGTAATTTTTTATTTTTCATTTTTAATTCAAAGTCAAGGTTTGCTTTAAAGAAAAGCAGAAACTTGTCAACAGAGAAGGAGGATGGAATGGAGGCAACATCTATCCCACTGAACCAATCCAGTTTTTAGTATTAGAATAAAACTTAATCAGTTTCAGTTGTCTCAGATGCACTGAAGATCTCCCCTCATGTTTCAGAGTGAGGACCACTCTGAAACACCCAGATCCATCACTCCATTAAACACAAAATTGATATCTGACTTAAAACACTTTCATAACCTTTAAAATCTGTTTTACTGTTCATTTTCTCTGGTAGGTTTTGGAAGCTTGGATATTACCTGTCAAGTTGTCATAAGTAATTATATGTTTGTTAACTTATTGCTCCTAATAAACAACAGGAAATATTCATGATGAATTTCATTTTCCCTTAAAAAATATTTAAATATCTGCTTTGATTAAATATTAAAGTTTTCTTTTGCTGTTACAACCAGACAAAAAATTCCAAATATCAGCAAAATATTTTGTGCACAGTCTTTATGACCTGGTTATTATTCTGGGCTTTATTGATTGCTAACACCACTGATCAGGGCCATTTTTAGGTGGTCAGGTGATGGGACTGCCTGTATAATGGCACAGCAAACCAAAACTTTGTTCCTATTGAAAATACCTGAAAATTGGAGTTTATGTAGGTAGACCAGCCTGGGGAGCAGCTGGAATGATTGCATTTCTTAGCGGACAAAAGGAAACAATTTGGGATGAAGGAAACCTTTACAGCCAGCACGGTTTTGTGTGGCTGCTGTGTTTGTGCCTTGCTCAGTGCCTGTGCCACAGCAGCGACACAGTGCCAGGTGATGGTTTAGGGCAGAACGTGCCTCCCTGGGCTGCAGCAGAGGGAGAGGGCTCAGGAGGAGCTGGGTGAGAGGGAGGAGCAGGAGGAGTTGTCCAGGTGCCCCCTGTGCTGCTGGAACAGCAGCTGGCTCTTCTGGGGGCTGAGGCGGCTCTTCTTTTGGAGCTTTGGGCGGCTCTTTTTGGAGGCTGAGGCGGCTCTTTTTGGAGGCTGAGGGGCTCTTTTGGAGGTTTGGGTGGCTCTTTTTGGAGGCTGAGGGGGCTCTTTTTGGACGTTCAGGCGGCTCTTTTGGAGGTTGAGGCGGCGCTTTTTGGACGTTGAGGGGGGCTCTTTTTGGACATTGAGGTGGCTCTTCCCACATTTATCCACCTCATTTATCCACCAGGCAGGCTTGATTGCTAGAAAATTGTAATCAATGTGTGTGCAAGGGCTGGGGGAGCTCTAATGGCACTGCTGGGACCACAACATCACGTCCAGGTTGAAATCTTCCATCTTTGATCCAGTCCAATTCCATCTTTGATCTCATCATGAGAACAGCTCTCTCACAGTGTGGAACTTAAATGTCAAACCGAGGAAGAGGAGGGAACACAAAAGACTGTGGGCACAGTCTATTGTTTCTTCAGGGAATTTGGGAGCTGCAGAAAGCTGTAGGAAGATGCTCCAAGCTAAACAAGGGGATAGAGGCTTCCAAAAACTTCCCACTTTTAGTAAGAGCTTCTTTATCCGTGCTGGAAGGAAAAGGGCCTGTGAGGATTGCCTCTCATTAGCACATCCTTCTTTAAAAACCAGGAAAGAGAACTTGTGGCCAAGCGCTGCAGGTGTGATCCATCAGCAAGGTGAGTGTATCTCAGCCAGGGTGAGTCAGGAGCTCTGCTCTCCAGGTGTGGCTGCTGTTGTAGCCGGCAGTTCAGAGCAGTGTCACACCTGGAGAGGGGCAGCCCGGGGCTGAGCTGCAGGATTTGCCTCCTGTCACAGGTGCTGGGTGTCTGCCGGCCGTCCCCGTGGGCTCGCAGGGCTCACACCTTTGTCCATGTGCAGACTGATCCCACAAATCCCCTCTGGCTCTCCGTGGCAAACTGGAGCTGGCTGTGGAACAGCACTGGACACTTGGAGTGAGAGCCACAAAGGTGTTTCCTGCGTGAGGAAAGCCTGCAGGCGTCAAGGAGCTGCTGCTTGGTTTTGTCCTCCTTCCCTCCAGGAGCAGCAGCTTCCCTGCAATCTGCACCATTTTCACTCTTGCTGCGTGCTGTCCCTATTTCCTGATATTCTATTTTCAGAGGGGGTGACAGGGTCTCTTCAGGTGCAGGGTAGGGGGAACTTTGGGAAGTAAATGGGGCCAGTCTAAATAAAATTCAGCATTAAGTTCTTTGAGTCTTCATTAAGCCATGCCTAAGATTGAGAACATGGTTTCCAGTGTTACCCAAACACTTCAAGTGCTGTTTCACCTAAATGTACTTTTGCATCTGTTTTCCTTGCATAATCACTTGTTTATTCATTTTTCTCTTTGCCCTCTGAGTGGACAAATGTTGTATAAAGAACTGGTGTGAAATGCCAAGGAGAATTATTGCTCAAGGAATAATGTGATTTTTAACATCAGTTCCTGGCAGGCTGGCCCATGTGGAGTTATTATGGTATCTTTAGCATCACAATTGATATGTTTAATAATTTTCATTGTGTGTTTGGGTCCCTTTGATGGCTGATGATTAAAGCAAGATTATAAGGTAGACTACATTTGCTTTTGAACGCATGAAAAACACAACCTTCCCTTTCCAGATGCATTCATTTTAACTCTTTTTAGCATTCACTAAATCTGTGGTTATTTCTTTTTACTTTTGAAATGCACTTATTGTTCTATTTCAAGAATGAATCATATTCCATTGCTACCCCAAAATACAAAATAACAAAAAATGGTAAAAATTATTGTTTGTAATCTATTATTACAGGCAATCCAACCTGCCAAAACACAATTGCCATTTAATAAGGTGTTTTTTTGAAAGAAGCCCTGTGAATGCGCCATGCAAACTGAAGTTGCCCCCATATTCTGTATTTAAAATACAATGCTTCCTTTTAAGCAGCCATAGTTTGGTGCAAAAGGCAAAAAATCCAATGGAATCTCTCTCCTTTTCTTTGTCAGTCTTTGCAGTGTCCATGGGCATTTAGAGCACTCTGGTGTGGGACCTGGATAATGTGATATTTGTATTAGATATGGTCAAAGGGATTGTCATTAGAGATGCATTTCAGGAGGAGGAAAATCTTGGTGCTACTTAAAAGCATTTCAGCAGAAGATTTTTATTTTTTTTTTTAGTCTTGTTTCTGTTTTATGACAGAACAAAAATTTAGGGAGAAAGGATACAAGTCTCATATTTTCTTTCACACACAAGTGTGTGAAATTCCTTCACTGAAAGCACCTATGGAGAAAATTAAAAGGTGCCAACACCCTGTTCAATGCTCAGTCCCAGTGACCAAAATCTTAGGCATTTATTATTGCAGTAGAGTAATTAGATGTTAATAAAGAATTGCAAGATGTTTTGGTATTATGAAAAAAAGAAAGTGTGAAGGATCAGAGTGTTTGAAGACCACTTTAATCTGTTTGATTAGATGGACTTTTGGTTTGGTTTTTCTTAGAACATTCCGAGATTCCAAGTAGTGGGAGGTCAAGGAGACAGAGAACCTTTAGCTGCTCTGTCTCCTGGCTCCAGCTCTGAGGATCAAGGAAAGACAAGGGCTCTCACCTGAAAACCTGGCTCCACATCCAAATAATGCAGCCTTGAAAAGTGTTTCCCATAAATTCCTTTTCTGATTTATCTATTGAAATTACAGTGAGCAAAACACAGCCTGGGCAGGAAACAGCAGAGAAACCAGAGTTGAGTTCCCTCTGAATTTCTGCTGCTGAGCCTTACTCTGCTGGCCAATAATTTCATATTTTTGACTGAATTTTTTACCTGTATGAACAGATGAAGGTGTGTACCCCACACCTTGAAAGATACAGCAACTCTATAAAGGAACTCTTATTTAGCTGGCGGGGGAAAAAAAAAAATTTACTTACAGCCTACACCAAATGTGTACATTGATGCATTGATGCATTATTGTATGGAGTTTGTACCTGTTCTATTCCCTCAAGGCATATTAATGCTGAATGCTGACTGAACATATCACTGACGCATCTTTTTCTTTCCCAAAAGCACATCCACCTTGGAGCCCTGGACTCAGCCACAGGTAGGCTGGGACAGCATTTCTGATCACTTCTTTTCTGTAGTGGCTTTTGTGGAAATAATTTGGGAAAAAGTGTTGCAACAAGTTGCTCTGTGGTTCTTCTCTATCCCATGTCAAAATGGTTTGTTTTGGTTTTTAGCCTGCCCAGGGACAACATCCCTTTAAGTTCATTTTAAAGCATTCTTGCCTTCAACTTGTGCTTAAAAAATTTTGCAGAACTTTATCTTGGTGTTGTTTCTAAACTGTGAGCATCAAGTGAGGGAAAAAGGTGAATGTTTGTTATTTTGGGAGGGAGGTTTGAGAGATCAACCTTTTGCTTCATGAGGACTTAACCAAGAATGAAACAATAATTAATCAGTGCCTTTATTTTGCAGTAGATGCAATTAGGGCAAAGAATGGGTTTGAAATGTTTTGGTATTTGTGAAAAAAGAAAATGTTTAGATCAAATGTTTTTGAGGACTTTAATCTGTTTTTGGATGGAATTTTGTTTCAGTTTTGCTTAGAATATTCCGAGATTCAAGGTGGAGGTCAAGGAAAAAGAGAACCTTTATGCTTGTCTCCTGGCTCAAAGAGATCAAGAGGCTCTCACCTGAAAACCTGGCTTCCAAATAATGCAGCCTTGAAAAGTGTTTCTGATAAATTCCTTTTCTGATTTATCTGAGCCAGTGAGCAAAACACAGCCTGGGCTGGAGTTCCAATTTCTGCTGCTGAATTTCAATATTTTTTTTGACTGAATTTTTTACCTGTATGAACAGATGAAGGTGTGTACCCCCACACCTTGAAAGATACAGCAGCTCTATAAAGGAACTCTTATTTAGCTGGGGGGGAAAAAAAAAAAGTTACTTACAGCCTACACCAAATGTGTACATTGATGCATTGATGCATTATTGTATGGAATTTGTACCTGTTCTATTCCCTCAAGGCATATTAATGCTGAATGCTGACTGAACATATCACTGACGCATCTTTTTCTTTCCCAAAAGCACACAAAAGAAGTGGGAAGGCCACAAACTCCTTTGAAAGAAACCACCTTGGAGCCCTGGACTCAGCCACAGGTAGGCTGGGACAGCATTTCTGATCACTTCTTTTCTGTAGTGGCGGTTTCTGTAAGTATTTGTGGAAATAATCTGGGAAAAAGTGTTGCAACAAGTTGCTCTGTGGTTCTTCTATCCCATGTCAAAATGGTTTGTTTTGGTTTTTGGCTGCCCAGACTCTTGGTGGTCCCCTTTAAGTTCTTGCCTTCAACTTCTGCTTAAAAATTTTTGCAGAACTTGACAAAACAAAACCACTTTGATGGTTTTCTTGGTGTGTCAGTAAACTGTGAGCATCTGGTGTAGGAATGAAGTGGTGAATGTTTGTTATTTTGGGAGGGAGGTTTGAGAGATCAACCTTTTGCTTCATGAGGACTTAACCAAAAATGAAACAATAATTAATCAAGCAAAAAGCAATAAAGAAACATGGATATTAATATGCAATCTTTCTTAACACAGAATGGGTTTGAATGTTTTGGTGTTTGTAATTACATGAAAAGAATGTTTATTATAAATGTTTTATGTGGAGGATTTCAGAGCCATTTTTGCTGTTTATTCCCTGCGTATCAGTGGGTTGCACACGGAGTATGTGGCTTTAGAGGTGATGTGAGGGAACGAAAGAAGCAGTGAAATGTGAAATCCTGGAAGTTAGGTTTGTTCTAGAGGCTCTTCTCCCAAAGCTTGTGGCAAATACAGTGTAGGAATTGAGAAGCAGAAATGAAAAAGCCCTCGCAGCTCAGTTCATGCCTGAGTGCATTTCCCTTTAGCAGGTGTAGTGCTTTCCACAGGCCGGTCTATGCAGCTGGCTAAAATATAGAAACTCTCAGCTGATAAACCCAGAGATGTGCTGTTTGTTTGTGCATGCAGGGAGGAGAGTTCTGTCTGCAGATCTGCAAGCCTGGCGTTGCAGGGCAGTGCCTGCCAGGGCACAGGATTTCCCCTTTTCCCAGGAAAGGCTCCCAGTGCAGGGTGTGCATGGCCAAACCCCCGAACCCTCATTCCAGGCAGCTGCTAATCACAGCAGTTAGGCCCCATCGATCCCAGACTGCAATCAATAATGTTTATGTGCAGTCCCGTGGGGCTTGCTGGGCTCCTCAGTCAGCAGCAGGCATTAACTCTTCATGTGCTGCAACAACCTGCAGGGAGGTGTCTGGTCCCAGCTGATGGAGCATTGATGGGCTCCTCCGATTCCTCTCCCGCAGCATTCCAACCCTGTTCCTCTCCCGCAGCATTCCAACCCTGTTCCTCTCCCGCAGCATTTCCCTCCCGTTCCTCTCCCGCAGCCTTTCCCTCCCGTTCCTCTCCCGCAGCATTTCCCTCCCGTTCCTCTCCCGCAGTATTCCAACCCCTGTTCCTCTCCCGCAGCATTTCCCTCCCGTTCCTCTCCCGCAGCATTCCAACCCCTGTTCCTCTCCCGCAGCCTTTCCCTCCCGTTCCTCTCCCGCAGCATTTCCCCGTTCCTCTCCCGCAGCATTCCCCCCGTTCCTCTCCCGCAGCATTCCCACCCCCGTTCCTCTCCCGCAGCATTCCCCCCCGTTCCTCTCCCGCAGCATTCCAACCCCTGTTCCTCTCCCGCAGCCTTTCCCTCCCGTTCCTCTCCCGTTTTCCCTCCCGTTCCTCTCCAGCAGCATTTCCCCCCGTTCCTCTCCCGCAGCATTTCCCCCCCGTTCCTCTCCCGCAGCATTCCAACCCCTGTTCCTCTCCCGCAGCATTCCCTCCCGTTCCTCTCCCGCAGCATTCCCCCCTGTTCCTCTCCCGCAGCATTCCAACCCCTGTTCCTCTCCCGCAGCATTCCCTCCCGTTCCTCTCCCGCAGCCTTTCCCTCCCGTTCCTCTCCCGCAGCATTTCCCCGTTCCTCTCCCGCAGCATTCCCCCCGTTCCTCTCCCGCAGCATTTCCTCCCGTTCCTCTCCCGCAGCATTTCCCCGTTCCTCTCCTTCCCCCGTTCCTCTCCCCAGCATTTCCCTCCCGTTCCTCTCCATTCCCCGTTCCTCTCCCGCAGCATTTCCCTCCCGTTCCTCTCCCGCAGCATTCCCTCCCGTTCCTCTCCCGCAGCCTTTCCCTCCCGTTCCTCTCCCGCAGCATTTCCCTCCCGTTCCTCTCCCGCAGCATTTCCCTCCCGTTCCTCTCCCGTTCCCCCCTGTTCCTCTCCCGCAGCATTCCCCCTCTCCCCCGCAGCATTCCCCGTTCCTCTCCCTGCCTTCCTCTCCGCAGCATTTCCCTCCCCTGTTCCTCTCCCGCAGCCTTTCCTCCCGTTCCTCTCCCGCAGCATTTCCCTCCCGTTCCTCTCCCGCAGCATTCCCCCCGTTCCTCTCCCGCAGCATTTCCCCTATTCCTCTCCCGCAGCATTCCCTCCCGTTCCTCTCCCGCAGCATTTCCTCCCGTTCCCTCTCCTGTTCCTCTCCCCCAGCATTCCAACCCCTGTTCCTCTCCCGCAGCATTCCTCCCCCATTCCCCCGTTCCCCCCGTTCTCTCCCGCAGCATTCCCCCCCGTTCCTCTCCCGCAGCATTTCCCTCCCGTTCCTCTCCCGCAGCATTCCCCTTCCTCTCCCTCCCCCAGCATTCCCCCCGTTCCTCTCCCGCAGCATTCCCCCCGTTCCTCTCCCGCAGCATTTCCTCCCGTTCCTCTCCCGCAGCATTTCCTCCCGTTCCTCTCCCGCAGCATTTCCCTCCCGTTCCTCTCCCGCAGCATTTCCCTCCCGTTCCTCTCCCGCAGCATTTCCCTCCCGTTCCTCTCCCGCAGCATTCCAACCCCTGTTCCTCTCCCGCAGCCTTTCCCTCCCGTTCCTCTCCCGCAGCATTTCCCCCCGTTCCTCTCCCGCAGCATTTCCCTCCCGTTCCTCTCCCGCAACATTTCCTCACCAGGCGCTTGGTATTGGGGCTGGGTTTGGGTTCTTTGAGAGGATTTTGGCTTCTGAGTTGAGAGAGGAGCTGTTGCAGCAGCTTGATGCGGTGATTGTCATTTAGGCATTTACCATTGCCATTTACGATTGTCACACGCACAGGTGTGTGAGCGTGGGTGACACAGGTGAATTTTGCAGCCACTTTTCCTTGGTGGTTTGTGTGACTTGCTGCCAGCAGCCCTGCCAAGGAAATGTTCTGTTGCACTGTCCCAGTGTTGATGGGAGTCCTTGTTCTTGTGGAACAAACAACATTCCATCACCATGTTGTTTGATTGCTATTGAAATCTGCATTTGCCACAGCTTTAATTAATAACCACAACGATTAAAATCCATAAAATGTTTTCATTATTCATATTTATTTTTTATTTTAAAAGATAGTCTGTTTTCTAAAACAAATACATACAAAGAAGCTAATGCTAATATGCTTTTTTGTTTCTTGGATAGAAGAAATGTAATCAACAAAATCAAAAACTGCTGGAGTCATTATTGTAGCAGAAAATTAAATTAGTTGATAATTCTTTCATGGATGTAATTCTGGCCACTGCAAATCCCTCCTTAGGTATTTTGTATAAAGTGAGTAAAAATTCATGGCATGGATAAAAGCTTTGTCTATTTTATGAGCAACAGGCAAATGATCCAAATGGTGCTCATAAAGCAAATGGTTCCCAACTCTAAAAGGAGGAGAAATGTATTTAAAAGCTGCTGGAATGAACCACAGCAAAGCCAATTCCTCTGCACAAAAAGGTGTTACTTCCATGAGAGTTTTTTGAGTCCCCCAAACCGCACACAAGGGAGGGGCTCACTGCTTGTGTCTATTTAATAATAACAATAAAAAATCATTTTGTGTGCTCGGGCTGCTGTGGGATGAGCTCTGCCCAGAGCAGGGTTTGTGTGCAGGGCCAAAGGGCAGTGAGGCAGAAAGAGCCACATCTGGCCCCTGCTAGCAGCCGGGGAGAAGCTGGTGCCCATTAGCAGCAGGGCAATTTCACACAGAGGTTACAGGCTGGGGAAACGAGGATCTGGGGTTGTGCTGCCAGGGCTCCTACTTGCCTCATTTGCTCAAGGTTGGATCATGGGAGCAGCCAGGTTTTGCTGGGAATTTTGAAACAGCTCTGCAATTAGACAAGAAAGGAGCTGTAGTTCTTTGTCAGGCTCATTTCTCCTTCTGTCTGGTGGCGGTTTTGTTCTTGGTTTTACAGTTGTGTTTTTTAGGGCTTTTGGCTGTGCTTGATTAAGTTCACGGAGCAGTATGACATTGACATTGTGGGAATTCTTTTTTTCATGGCCGTGCCTTTTAACTTGTAGTTTTCTGCCTATTTTTTTCTGTGAACTCAGTGAATGGAAACTAATGTTCCTGCCTGGAAAATAAAGTACGAGAGACTCGTTCCGATAAATTTGGGACAAGACCTTTGCAGATAAGGAACACGTGTGGGAGTAGTTGCCCAAATAGACTTGTCATTGGTTTACAAGCTTTATTTAAATGCTAAATACCATGTATTCCTGTGGTTGTGTTTTTTGCTGCTTTGCCTGATTAAACATTTAGCTGATAAACCCTGTCAAGGCTGTTCAGAGCTACTGCGGTTAAGATTATGTATTTATAGCCTCTAAATTTACAGTCCATTATAGGCAGGACAATTTAAAATCAAAGTAATCTGTGATTGTTTCAATTTCTGAGGTTGCTGCTGCTGAATTTTGTGTGGCAGCGACGTGAAATAACATTGGTCACCATGGCTCTGAATCAGAGACAAATTATTTCTCCCAGCCTTTGGCAAGGTGGGATTGATCTCAGGAAACAACTGCCAGGATGAGAGGAAATGGCCTAAAGGTTTGCCAAGGTTTAGATGAGATGGCAAAAAAGAAAAACTTCCTCACTGAAAACACTGGAATTAGGCAGCCCAGGGAGTTGTTGGGATCACCATGTCTTCTCCAACCCTAAAACCTCCAGGGTTCTGTCATTAGTGGGAAAGATAAATCTAGAAAGACACAACAGGGATTTACCATTTTCTTATTGAAAAGGAACAATGCTCAAGTTTAAACTGCAGTAGTGGCAAACAGCGAGGTTTGCCAGCATGACAGGTACAACAAAACTCCCACTCTTCAGTTGCAGAGTATTTCTGATTTAATTTCTTTTTGGTGACTCCTACATCACTGTCTATTATGCGTCTCTCTGAAACACCTCATACAAGTGGTGCCTAGAGGTGTTCAGCAGGATAAAATGTGAGGTGGTGACGATAGTGCTGTAGCTTTTTATTTGTTTATTAATTGTAAGAACTCCAAGTGCTTTTAGTCACTGAAGATAATGGCTAAAAAGTCAGGATACAGCTGCATTAATCTTCCTGGCCCAAATGTAGCATAATTACTTTAATGAACATGTTAATTTATCCCCTCTCCTCGTGCTCTTCCTCCTTCACTGCTCATTGCCAGTGGAACCTGAGACAACGATGACCCTCAGAGCTCTCTGGGAGGGTGATGATGTCAAATAAATGATGTGTGTTCAAATAAACCACATCTCACACCTGCTCTACAGGTGGGGTATTCCACAGCACTGGGCATCAAAGCAGGAGCAACACGATCCACCCAAATCCAGCCATTTGTGCCTCACAAAGAGGATTCTTCTGAATCTATGGTTTCATTTTCTCTTTGTGTGCAGAACACAGTCCGTTTTTATTTTTTTAATTTTTTTTTTTTAGCAAAATTGCTTTTTGCTGAAAAGGCGAAACCACTCGCTCAAATCTAATTACAAATGATAGAGTGTAAGGTTTTGGGTTTTTTTGCTCAATTTTAAAGAATCACTTTATAATCTTAGAACAGTGGATACAACATCACTAATCCAATATTTTAGCAGTAAATACGTTTGATGATGGGAATTGCTGCACTAATCTTATATCCCTCCATAGTATAGTTAAGAAATCCACAAGGGGTTTTACTAATCAGGTTTGTAAAGTAAATCATGTCATGTAATTCTGGTTGCCTCCAAATGCCCAGCAATGCAGGCACAGCCATGTGCAGCATTTCTTGTTCTTTTCATTGGTTTTGAGCCCTAATCTGCAGCCAGGCTCTCCCCTGAGCATTTCTGGACAGAAAAGTCCCCAAGCACCCTCTGACAGAGATGTCTTATTAGGAGAGCTGGAAATTCACCTTGTTCCCCTCAGCTCCTGCTCACAGGCAAAAAGCTGCCAATAATAGATATAATCCAACCACATTTGCTGCTCTGCTTCTGATAAATATGCTTGAAGTGCCTACTTATTTAGGCAGTCATTTTATTGACAAGTGAGATATATTGCAATATGGCCTGTGGTTTGATCTTGGCTTTAAAAATATTCAAAATTAAAATAGGTTGTTTATTGGTTTTATTTCAATTATAAAAAAAAAAAGTGTTTTAAATTAAGAACAAATATGAGCAACTGTGATTAAATATTTGAAGAGAGGCAATTAATAAGAATTCAGTGCATATTTTGTTCCCACAGTTCATGGGTATTGAATTATTGTTCATGGAGTCCTGGTGTGCTCTGTTTGCTTAAGTCACAGCTTGAGCCTTTAGGACTCAAAACCAGTCAAAGTCAGAATGAAAACAAAGCTTTTTTTCCTGGTTTGGTGTCTTCAATAGAAACCACCCACCTAAACAGATTTATACAGTCTATTCACACCCAGGTTATATTCAGTATTTAGAATCCGTGTGCTCAAAATATTCCCATTTTATTTGGTGCCTTAGTAAATTCAAATATTCCTTGAACATACTTCTTATGTAATGGAGCTTCAGTTGTAATTCTGAGTGCTAACACAAAAAACGTAGTAAAATTAAAAAACAAAACACTCAGTAATGAAAGACCAGATCAGAGTAGAAGGTGTGGGGATTCTAAATGCAATTAGAATTTCCTACATAAATTTCTGAACTGTTTTGGAGCACTCCAGTCTTAAGACCTCATACTTGGTCTCTTCTAGTGGAGGCCTCCCAAGCTTGAAGCCAGCTGGAATCAGAGAGTTGTCCTGGTGTGATTTGAGTATCTGCAGGAACAAAATCACATTTTATTGAGAAACTGAAGAGAAAAGAAAACACACTAATTATTCCTGACATCCTGAACAAATAATGTATCCAGAAATCAGGGCACAGTTCTGGAAGGTGACTCTGAAAAGGCAGTTTACGGAGTGGAAAGGGGCATTAACAAATTCTTGTCTATTGATAGTTTCCCCTGGTTCCAGTTAATGTGGAATAGAACACCACCAACTTGCCACGTATAAACCAGTATATCAGCCTGTAGTAGGCCACTGGGAGTATTCAACTGTAAAATAAAAAAGGTAATTACAAGATGTTTGCAAATAAAATCTTAATTCTAATTAAATCAAGACTTACTCTGCAGCGGAGCAGGGTTGCTGAGGTTACCTGGCCAACAGGCAGAACTCCATTTGTATTAACCTGGCAGCATTTCAGACTTTAGTATGTATAAAATATTTTTTTCAAGATCCTCTTTTGCCATAGTGCATGGCAATGGAGGTTAGTCTCTGTGTAACGGAGAAGTCACTCAGAGAAAATAAGGACAAAAAGAAGCAGGCTCTGAGAGCTGTGAGCACTGAATTTGCTATTGATTTCAGCAGGGGAGACTATTACAAAAGCAGAATATAATTCCCATTTCATTTAAGTTTAGCTGTCTGTTTTCCAGACTGGGTTGTGATTCCACGATAAAAAACCTCTCAATTTGAGCCAATACAGAGCTCTCTCCTGAGTTAATTAAAAGCAGGGAGGCCTCCCAGAGAGTTCCCATGCAGCTCATGGGGCTGGATCTGCAGTGCTCAGCCCTGTCACTGCTCCCTGTGCTCCCACAGCCCAAACATCCACACTGCTCAGTTGTTTTTCTTGAAGGATATTTTATGGTCTGATTAATTTTTTGGCTGAAAATTGTTGCATATAAAGCAGACACACTCCAACTTGGTGCCCCAGTGCCCATAAGGTAATGGGTATTTTGGACTCGTTCAATCCCAAATGAGATTAACACCACTGCTCTCTCCATCTGCCTTTGAGAAAGAATCCAATAAATAACGAGGGGAGATTATCAGAGTCAGCATTGGCAGTGGGTTTTGGCTCCTGCAAGGAGACAGGGGCACTCCCAGAGGGTGCAGGTGCTGCTGTGCCACTCAGGGTGCCCGTGTTGAGTCCTTTTCGGACAGTTTAGGGCAGTGCTGCCCTTTGAAATGGACACTTCTCACTCCTCAGGCCTCATGAGTTCATGGGCAGCAGAGCAGTATGGGGCTTCTTGCCAGGATTTTATTGGTTTTCTTTACCCAGAAGGGATTTCAAAACAGAGAAACAGTGAAGAATAAATTGTGCTGTGGGGACTTTTCCTGCTCTGACAGCTTTTGATTGCAGATTGAGATGCTGAGCTGGGAAATCGGAATCCAGGCTGGCCACAAGGCTCCCCTGCCTGTGTCCCCTGGTCTGCATCCAGGTGCCTGTGAGATGTGCAGGGACACAGGTGTGCCCTCTCTTAACTAGTTCAGCAAACGAGATCTTGCTCCAGACCTCTTGTTTTCCTTTGTGTTGTCCCATTTCACATCTATAAATTTTAAATTGTGTTGTCCCATTTCATATCTATAAATTCATATCTATAAAATTCATTGTATAAAACAGTTATTGGTTTTCAGGCCACAGGAGTCCCAGCCATCGCTGTCCCTCTGACCGAGCCTCTGTCACTGTCCAGCAGCACCAGTTTGTGCCACAGCTGGAGGCAAATTCCAAAGTCACAAAGAGATGCTGGCCTGGACTCCATTGCCACTGAAATGCTGTTTCCAGCCTCCATCCTGCCTGCCTGGAACTGAAGGACACAGATGAACAGCAGAATCTATGTGCTAGCTCAAAATAAAGGAATTAACTTTGAAAATGAAGGAATTAACTTTGAAAACGAAGGAATTAACTTTAAAATCTGAAAACAGATTTTTATAGTTCAGTATTTGTCTTTTCTTAGGAAATGAAATGGTTTTGGTTGGTAGCTAACTCTGCCTTGAAGAAGGGAGTTTTTTAGTGTGTATCATCCTTTCTATGGATGAACTTCTTCATTTGGAGGGTTCCTTCTTCCATGCTGTTATGAATGCAAACTGGTTTTTGCTGGAATTGTACAAACCGGTTCCAGTTGAGTTGTTTATGAAGGTAAATCAGGGAAAATGCCATTAGAAAAGGATGCCAGGCTCCAGAGAGTAGGTGTTGGTGCTGCAGATGAGCATCTGTAATTTGGAAAGTGATCAGCAGAACTTTCCATTTTGGCTTAGTTTTGAAATGCCTTTGTACCTTCCCAAAACCCACAATTAATTGTTGTGCATGGTGCTGTTTTCTCAGCTCTAACAGATACTAGAAATTTCCCAGACTCAGAAAAGAATTAATGTTGCAAACAGTCTGACAGTGGTTGGTGTTTGCTGTAGAATTCATCATCCCTGAAAAGATGCATATTCTACTGCTTTGTTTTGAAATCCATAAATTTTCACAGTACTTTGTAATGCCCTGAATTTCACTATATATCTGCAGTACAGATGGTGTAAACTACCAACAGAGGCAGAAATTGCACTTTGTTTTATTTGCCATGCCCTCTTTTTGTGCTGCTGCTCTCCCTCAAGATTTTATTCTAAATTTCTCTTCACTCTTCAGCAAAGACTTACATAAATATTCAGATTGTCACCATTTGTGGAAACTTCCCCTGCCAGGGTGCCCACAGTCAGTCATTGCCGTGGACGAGATTAGTTCTTGGTGCTTCTTTTAAATTCAAGGTTTTCAGGGCAATGTCCTAATCTGAAGTGCTATTACCAGATTAATTAATTACTTCTCACCAAAGTGTTTGCGCTGTGGGGACGTTTTTAGTACTGGGTTATCTGGTAATATTTCATACTTATGTTTTACCCTCTGAATTCCTATAGTTATTTCTCTATGAGAAAACCTGATTTTTACAGTGATCCTCTGTCATGTACACATTAAAATTTTCTCCTTCCCAAGTTTTATTTTAAGGATCATTTCACAGAATCAGTTAGGCTGGAGAAGATCTCTGTGCTCAGCAGGTCCAAGATCCATGGAATCTCTGCCATCCCCAGTGGATTCTGACGTTTTTTCTGTGCAGATTTGGTTTCCCTGTTGAGCAGCCTCCCTGGGAGGGGGTGCATGAGGCACTCAGGTCTCAGGGAGAACAAGGCACTTGGCTCTTTTCAATTCCAGTTGTTTTTCCTTTAACTGCTTTCATACCTGCTCCTATCACACAGCTCTCTTTCTGTTTAAGTAAAAGTGAGGATTCTTTATGATCTGTTTCCTTCTTTCTATTTCAGAACTTACAAGCGTTGTGACTTGGAAACATCAGAACTTTTTGTTTTTTTTTTTTTGGTGAGGAGCAGCAGTGAGAGAGGGAAGAGCTTTTCTGGCTTTCTCTTTTCAGAGCACAGCTAAAGCGCTCGGCTTCTGGGCTTGGCAGTTTTACAGCAACTTGATAAAATAAAAATAATCGTGCCATCACTATTTTATCTTCCTCCTTTCAGATGTGCTTCCTTCAGAATCGCTTCTCCCTTTCATATTTGTGGCACTGTGCTCAGCAGCGTGGCAGGCTGTTCACAGGCTCTGCCAAGCTGAGGATTTGAGAGAAAGTAAACAACTCAGTTGGAAACAAGGATAGCAAGAGTTGTGGGGACTCTAAGAAGCAGAGATATGCTGCTGTATTATACAAGAGTTCACTTAATGGAAAAATGCTGTTTTCCCCTTCCAAGGAATGAATCTCTCTTACTGGCCATTGTGAAATAAGCCAGCCGTGCCCAGGACTCTGTGCAGCAGCTTCTCTATCAAGTGTTTTTGTAGCACTCATCCTGATTGAGGGGGGGAAAAAGGATTTTTGGCCTTCAGTTAGAAGATAAAACAATATTTATAAGGAATAAAGGCACGTGCTAGAACCACCTAGGGAGAGCTGATGGAAGGAGCTGGGAAATTCCCAAGGGAGCTACAAGATGGACAGTCATTGAAGGAGCCTTTCCCTTTATGTAAGAGAGTTTTTCCTCACATATTCCTCAAATATTAGTTTACTTGCAAGTGGTATTTATTCTGTCGGCTACAAATCCATTAGTGATGCTTTGCTCTGGCTGATTTTAGTTTTTGCAAACAGGAGTGGTTTAACTCAGCAGCTTCTCAAGTCATTTGTGTACAACTCCTACCCTCACCATACAGCAGCGAGATGAAAGACAGTTCTTAATTATCTTCCTAGAGAGGAGGTGGGGCTTAACTATTAAGAAACATCTTAAAAGCATTGTCTAGTGCTGTTTTCCTGAGGAATAAAGATGTTCCTTTTACAGCAACTTGATAAAATAAAAATAATCGTGCCATCACTATTTTATCTTCCTCCTTTCAGATGTGCTTCCTTCAGAATCCTTCTCCCTTTCATATTTGTGGCACTGTGCTCAGCAGCGTGGCAGGCTGTTCACAGGCTCTGCCAAGCTGAGGATTTGAGAGAAAGTAAACAACTCAGTTGGAAACAAGGATAGCAAGAGTTGTGGGGACTCTAAGAAGCAGAGATATGCTGCTGTATTATACAAGAGTTCACTTAATGGAAAAATGCTGTTTTCCCCTTCCAAGGAATGAATCTCTCTTACTGGCCATTGTGAAATAAGCCAGCCGTGCCCAGGACTCTGTGCAGCAGCTTCTCTATCAAGTGTTTTTGTAGCACTCATCCTGATTGAGGGGGGAAAAAGGATTTTTGGCCTTCAGTTAGAAGATAAAACAATATTTATAAGGAATAAAGGCACGTGCTAGAACCACCTAGGGAGAGCTGATGGAAGGAGCTGGGAAATTCCCAAGGGAGCTACAAGATGGACAGTAATTGAAGGAGCCTTTCCCTTTATGCAAGAAAGTTTTTCCTCACATATTCCTCAAATATTAGTTTACTTGCAAGTGGTATTTATTCTGTCGGCTATAAATCCATTAGTGATGCTTTGCTCTGGCTGATTTTAGTTTTTGCAAACAGGAGTGGTTTAACTCAGCAGCTTCTCAAGTCATTTGTGTACAACTCCTACCCTCACCAAACAGCAGCGAGATGAAAGACAGTTCTTAATTATCTTCCTAGAGAGGAGGTGGGGCTTAACTATTAAGAAACATCTTAAAAGCATTGTCTAGTGCTGTTTTCCTGAGGAATAAAGATGTTCCTTTTACAGCAACTTGATAAAATAAAAATAATTGTGATGCTGTTGGAGGATTTCCCTCCTCCTGCCTCTTCTGAGCTGTTCCCATGCAGGCTCTAACTCTGTTCCATGTCTCCACAATCTGAGAGAGATGAAGCTCAGAGAAGACCACAGAATTATCACTTTCTATTTTTAAGTTCATCCTCAGGTTTGTGAGGCCCTGAGACCTCTATATTAGTTGAAGGGACTGCAGGTAACTCATGCTCTATGTTTTGCTGAATTAATTCAGCCTTCTTGGAAGCATACTTCAGGTCTTCAGGGACAGGTTTTCACTGAAGAACCTTAGCAGACATTTCTACCATTTTTCCCAGAGACATCTCCTTGCTTTACAAACCTCAGGATGTGTCTGCCACCGTACATTTCACACAGTGCACATCGCTTGCACTCAGATACCAGAATTATTGGACAGCATGGCTTAAATAGGTAGCTGTTCAACTTACCAACTTTTTGGACAGGAAAATTCCTGTCCCACTTTTGTATTGTCTTGAGAGATGACATTTTTAAATGGGGTGAACCGGGTATATCTTCAATGTGTTTTTGTAACTACCAAAGCCCTTACACAGGTCCTTACTCATTGATCTTCCTTCTCCAAATAAACCAAACCCCCTTGGAAGGGAAGGGGGCGGGCAGGGTGGGAAGGAGGGAGTGCAGGACAAAGAGCACAGAACAGCTGTGCATTTTCTTGGGATGCTCTAGCAGAAACCTGTGTTGGTACATGGGAACATACAGAACAAAGAATGCAGCAGAAGACCGAACAAAAAGGGCTGCAGAAAATAAATGCTTCTGAATTAGTCTGTTTAGCCATGATAGATGCCTTGTCAACCTGCTGCACCTAAAAGCTAAATACATGGGTTGGAGAGGGGAAAAAAAAGCCAATTGAAGAAAATCAATCATTGGGGTGCAGGCTATTAAATGTTGACAAGTTGTAAAGGCTGGTTATACTGCTCCCAAACTTTGGGGGATAGCAAAAACACCTTTGAGTAAATTTAGACTCCTTAAATCAAAAATGAAACTTTGTGGTTTTTCTTCATGGCACGATATGTCAGGGGCCAGTGTTCTCAGAGACTGTTACACACTGTGAAATTACTGGTTTACTCAGTTCTTTATATTTCTGACCTTGAGATCTGGATCATTATAGTCGATGCCCCTGACAGAACTGCAGGGTTCAGAATGGGTTGAGGTTCTGTAACAATAAATATCTGATTTTTTTTTTCCTTTTTTTAGTTAAATAATGAGCAATGATGTTAAGGCTAAGTTGAAGTCAAGTAACTGATTAATTTCATTCTGTAGGGAACAGTGCACAGAAAGGCCACTCATCTTCTCCATATTTTTTTTTCTTCTTCAGCCAAAGAATTTGCCACACGATTGCATGAAAATGCAAACTGAAGTCCTAAGGAGACAATGCTTCAGACTCTTGGAATTGCTTTCTTAAAATAACAAAGCTTCCATTGATTTCTACTTCCCCAATATCTTTTAGACTGTAAGGTTTAAATTGTTTAAATTTCTATAGAGAAGAGGGAGAACACACGGGTTGTGTTAACAGCATGGAGACCCAGGGCTCCAATGGCCTGTCCCCTTGTTATTGATCTGCCTGGGTTATTTGGGGTTTCTGCCTCTTCCCAAGGGCTGAGGAGTGGAGATCAGCATGTGCTGAGGGAGTGAGAAGGAGCTGGTGACCGAATTTAACTGTGACAGCCCCGTGTCCTGTTGCCAATGCCTAGAAAATGCACTTGCACCAGCCAGGGTTAGAATAAACCCAGGGTGCTGGGTGCTGAGCAGCAGTCATCACTCAAAGGCTTCACTCCCTGCATCTGCCAGGGAGAAACAGAAAAACAAAGAGCAAAACCCTGGTCTGACTTAAGAGCTGAAATGAGGGACATGGGACTCTGGGGGCTCTCCAAAATGCAGTTTATTGTATACAAAATGCAGTTTATTGTATACAAAATGCAGTTTATTGTGCCCAAGGTGTCACAGCAGTCCCGGGTGGTGGGTGACAGCGCTGTGCCCACAGCTGTCAGCTCCAGCTGCAGGCAGGCCTGGAGACCCTTTGGGTTTGGTTACAGTGCATTATAGACTTTTCTTTTGGTTACAATGCATTATAGACTTTTCTTTTGGTTACAATGCATTATAGACTTTGCTGAGCATCTTAACACAGAAGAACCAATCCATACCTTAACTTTTACCTACAGCCTATCATAACTACTGTAATTACCATATCCATGTCACTGTTCTCCAATCACTAAAAGTCAGTACATTACAGTTTAAGCTAGAAGTTACTCAGTTTTCTTGCAGTGGAAAATTCTGAGATCTTTTTTCTATTTGCCACTTTGTCAGGCTTTTTTGCCTGTGCTATCTTTCTGCTTGGTAGAAACATCTTCTTGTTTGGGGTGGGTTTATCCTTTGCTCAAAGCCATAAAACCCCTTCTAACTAACACACCCTTTGCCTCCTTGGTTATCCAGTAAAACTGGCTCAGCAATTCTTTTCTTCTATATCAAAACTTGCTTCCATCTCTATTCCTTCATCAAACTCTACATTTAAAAATCTTTCTGCTAAGCACACATATCTGTGAGACTTTCTTGTCCAAATTTCATCCTTCCCAACAGTGTCTAACTCTGGTGTCACTGTAGGACACCAAATAACATGAGCACACACACTGCCGTTCTCAAGGTAAAAAAGGGAAGTTTATTTTCTGACACCAACATTTCTAGATTTCCAAAAGTGACAGTGCCACCTCTCCAATGACAATGGACAAACCAACGGTCCATCAAATTTCTCCTCCTCCATAAAAGAATTCAAAACAATGAGTTATTTACAGAAAGTGTGTGACAAAGTTTGTTACAAGAATTCATTGTATTCTTGTATGTAAACATAAAAAAAACTTAGAAAAGCTTAAAAAATCAGGGTAACACCCTGACTGCTGGTGAATTTTTCAAAAAGATGGTTTCAAATCCCTTGTAATTTGTGCCCTGTGCTGTTTTTGCTCTGAGCTGCAGTGCTGGGGTGTCATGGCCCCTCTGAGCCTTTGGGACTTGCTCTGGGGGCAGGAATGTGCTGAGCAAAGCAGCAGCTCTGGGTCCCCTCAAAGGCTCTTTGGGCCCTTGGCTCAGCTTTTACAGGGCAAGGGCAGCTGGGTGTAGAAAGTACTTGCCCAAATCATTGCTCCAGTATTCTTCTGAAAGTCCTTGTGGCAGGGTGTTTACCTCAGAGTTAGCCACAGTTTCCTGGCACAAAGGAGAAATTGCCTCTGAATAATGCCTCTGCTGGAAATGATCCATCTTCCATAGCAGCAAAGAGCAAAAAGTTATATTTGTGTTATATGGCCTATTAGTGACTCCTGGGCATGGCT
The DNA here is from genome assembly GCA_024865655.1 of Emberiza elegans. Taxonomy (NCBI): domain Eukaryota; kingdom Metazoa; phylum Chordata; class Aves; order Passeriformes; family Fringillidae; genus Emberiza; species Emberiza elegans. The sequence continues at coordinate 27,681,234 of JALJVW010000129.1, read as the reverse complement.
GCAGAGGAGCCCAAGGCTCCTCTGTGCACTGGAAGGAGCTAAATATAAAACTGCTAATTAAGCCCAGAAAAAATTAATTTTATGGTGTTTCCTACAGGTAACATGCCATGGCTGTGGCAGATTTTATGGAGAAATGAAGGGCAGATGAAGAAATGGCACTGCTGTTGTGCATCTGGTTTTCCTTGGAAGCAAACAAAGCAGAATATTCAGTGCTGACCTTACCTGCATGAGGCAGAAGGGATTTTTTAATGGTAGTTGTGGTTGTAAGGGTTTTCCAATTTAACTGTAGTTGCTGGTGAGGTTAGCAAGGAGGTGCAGAAATGCACCTTTTTTTACCTGCCAGAGCCCATTCATCTCAGATCTCGTTAGTAAAGCTGCAGCTCGAAAGGCGCCTTCAAAGCACCCAGAGAGCAGCCCATGGCAGCAGGGCTGTGCTGGGTGTCCAGATATCCCTCCCTGAAATGTTGGTGTGTGTCACCCTCAAGGATCTGCAATCCCTGTGCGTTGAATGGAACTTCAAAATTACTCTAAACCAAAGAATTTCTAAGATTGTAATTGGATTTTGTGGTTGTTTGTTTTTCTTCTGTTAGTTGCCTACTTGATGAAATTTTGTTTTCTTATGCTAATTGTTGTTCGAGAAACCCAGATTAGATTTTCTTCTTATAATGACTTTGGAGGTACAAAAGAGTAAGGACATTCAAAACAATCCAGGCAGGCAAAGACAACTGGAATTCTACAAATTCTTTAAATTTGCCCACAATTTTTACTCTACGTTCTTTAAATTCAGGGAACTGGAAAAGTTTAGGGACTTGTTTCACTGGTAAAATCTTTACTTTAAAATAGATCCTTGATGTCATGCATGAGATAAATCATAGCAGGGGTTGTTTTGACACTCTGGAGTGTTGTTATATTATGCACTGGTTTCCCAAGAGATCTTAAAATTTAACAAGCAGAGGCCAGTGTGAGTAATGAAATGAGGCAGCGGTGCAGCCATTTCAATTACACTTTTATTACACAGTCATTCTTCCTACAGTGCTCCAGACTTTTTGCAATGCTTACCAGAGGATGAAGTGCTTGGTGGGAAGGAAGGGGAGCTCCGATTTTCTGACTAAGTGGGCACTGTGATTTCCACTGCCTTTGGCAGCAGGGCTGGGGCTGCAGCAGTTTGGAGAGGGAAGGGATGCTCTGCTTAACTTGAATGGCTGAGATTGCAATTATCATCAAAATTATAATATTTGGTAATTATTAATATTGTTAGGAAGAGAGGTTTAGGTTCCTCTGGTTTGTTTTGAAGGTGATGTTTCCAGTCTGTGGCTAACAGTGATTACTTTTTTCCCTCCTTCCCAGCAGGCCACTACAACAGTTTAATATTAACTCACGTTCCTTCTCTTTTTTCATTGCTTATCTCATAGTTATCTGCTTGTAGCATGAACTATTCCTGGCTGTTTATTTCTAACACAGGCTAGCATCTAGAAAGGCTATTAGATTTTTTGAGGAGTTCTAATGCAGCTTGTACTTCAGATTGTGAACATAAGTTCTCTTTTCATGCCCGCAGACAGCAACAAGCGTGTTATGTGAAATACACAGTAGAAATAGAAATACATGGTAGAAATAGAAATGCAGAGTAGGAATACATGGTTAAACATCTGAAAGTTTAAAGCATCTGTCTCATTTATTCCATCTGAGGGAGCAATTTGAAGGCGTCATAAGGGATTCAATTAAAGTGACTTCTTTCCGTTTAGGACTGCAATAGCAGCGCCAGGCCCAGGGACTCCTCTTGGGCTGCCCAGCACATTGAACATCTTTGGTTTTGGAGTGAGTTCATCCTGTGGCCCCTGCCTGCTTTAGGGTGGGTGCCTGAGGGTGGCATTTCCCGAACCCTGAGCCATGGCCAGGGCAGGTGGCACCAAGGGCTCTCTGGGCACATTTTGGACAGGGCAGGGTCGCCCCTGCTCCCCTCCCTGGTGCTGCTGCAGCATCCTGGTCAGCTGGGGCTGGTTTGGGGTTGTTAAATTCCCATCAGAACACACCAACCCTCACCCTAATGCTGTGCTATCAGAAACCTCCCTCAATGTCTCAGATAATTGTGCATTTAGACCACTTGTGTCTTTCTGAGATTAGCAAGAAGGGAATGTATTTTTCCTCCTTTTACCAGCAACCCTGTTAAACCCTTTCCTGAATGGAAAACGATTACAGGTCTCAGCTGACAAGCTACAATTTTTTCAATTCCTGAAATGTCATTTATAATAACAGCAATGACTAGCACAGCACACCTACAATATCTGTGTTGTGAGGGAACTCTGATTAGGATTTCAGCTGTACCAAGGAGGGAGCTTTCTTTGCAGAAGGAGGCAGTTAGGCTGCTATTCATGTCCACAGCTACTCTGGCTAGCAACGGGTATTCACATTTTTTCTTAAAAAAAAAAAAAAAAAATAGAAAAATTTGACAGTATAAATGCAAACTGATGGAATGTTATTAAATTCTTCTGATTAGAAATGGATGTGCAACATTTGCCCCTCACAGGAAGCATTGCCAGGCTGTGGTGCAGTGAGAGCATGTGAGGGGAAAAATTCAATTTTAGAAAATTCAAAGGGAAAAAAAAAAATTTTTCCCCTCTGTTTGCTATTTCTGCTTTGAGGAAGAAAAAAAAAGTGCAAAAGGCTGACAGATCTAGTGTTTGTGAGCAGAGCTGTATTTCTTTTCTCTTTTAGGCAGGTTTTTTTGTTTCCTGCTTTTTAACTAACACACGTTAAAAAAAACTCCTAAATGTGCGTGGAGCTCAGGGTGCAGGGACAGCACTCTAAAATTCAGGGAGCTGAGGGGCTGCACGCCCAGGTGCCAGGCTCTGAAGCTCCTACCAAGCTCTCACCATGGCTGTGCCATCGAGTTTCCTTTGCGGCGCCTTCCCAAACGCAGGCGCTGCAGGAAGAGCCTGCAGGGCTCAGCAGTGGCAGCTCCTGCTCTGCTCTGTACCTGCACAACCAACGTTGGGCGCTCTGCTTTTCCCTTGCAGTACCTGTGATCTGGAATTCGCCTTTTTCCGTGCACCCCTTTTTCACTTTGCTCCTGGGCTTAGAAAGGAGCGTTCTGTGGGACAAAAATGAGGCGAGCATCTTGACGCAAAGAATTTCAGTCAAAATTGCTTCTCAGGCATTTAGCCAGCCAGCCTGTTCAATTTTGGATGGATGACACACTTCTCTGCTTCCTTTCACTTTTTTTAATCATTCTCATAAAATCCACCACTGCAGCATAAAGAATGTTCCATCTGACAATATGCGTACGTATTTTCCAGGAATAAATTAGGACATTTCCCAATGCTCCAGCACATCACTGTTTAATATAGGCCAATAGATCAAAGGCAACCACTGTAGTTTCCCTCCTGGGGCTGTTGGAGCCACTAGAAATGTGACCCTTTCTAATATGTGCTGTATTATTTAGAAAGCTAGAGTTAATCTATTCAAGAAGTTATTGAATTTGGGCTTCTCTCTAAGTTCATCTTTCTGTGGTACGCAAAAAGAAGTCTCTGGTTATCAAGTGAATTTTTTGTTGCCACCTGCAGCTCCCACAATCTGGACTATGAACCAGCAGGCAGCAACAACAGCCCAGCAGTAACTTCACATTTCTTGTGCTGAGCCCTCCAGTGGTTCAGGAAATTCTCACCTTGCTAAGAAATCAGAGAGCAGGATATGAAGGATATATTTTTTTATTTCTTTTACATATGGTATTAATCACTGCAAAGCCATTCTCTTGCTCTGATGAGGAAACTCTATTTTAGTGATTGTATCTGAGGGATTTCCATCACAGTACAACATGAGTAAAACTCTGTGTGTGTAAGGAAAACAAGGAATGCAATGTGTGATTGGCAAAGTTTGATGGGATCATTTGCACCTCTTTGAGAGACTCTTGTGCAAGGTATTCATTAAAACATTAAACACCAACAGCAAGAATGAAAATTTGGGAGCTTCCCTAGAAAGTAATTGATTAAGGTGTTGCATTAACTAAATATTAGTGCAGTAAAAGTCATCTCACCATTGAATTATCAGAATCTTATTATGGCTTTACAATCTTTCCTAACATTTGGGTGATGCTGGACTAGTTTACTGTGGAATTACTGTTACAGGAATTGGGGGAAAGAAGAGCAGATGATTTTATTCTGTTATGGAGGTCAAAAATGAAAAAAAAAAAAAAATCCACACCAAACCAGCAAATCCTCTTTTGTTTTTAGCAGTACTCCAGGTGAAGAAAGTTAAAAGCTTCCTAGTCTCCAGTAAATAATTCTTAAATTAAGAAAGGCTGGTAAGGCTTTTTTTCTTTTTTCTTTTTTTTTTTTTTTCAATTTGCAGTAAGAGAAATCTGTGTCAGCCATGGCTCTCTGCTGGATCTTTAACCCAAGTTACAGCTATGTCTGTTATCTCTGGTTCCTAATTGGAAGCTGTTAATGGCCAATTTCATGACGAGAACAGTAATATTTATAAACATAATAACATTTACTGGTTTGCAGGCAATGCTGCTCATTTCTGTGAATCCCTGCCATGTCACAGCCCTGCCAGGATTGATGCTCAGCCTTGGGCTCGGGCATTAAGTGACCCAACCTTCTGATTGAACAGCGCAATAGAACTCCTCAGCTCTCCATTCCCTCTCTGTCATGCACTGGAGATATTTATTATCCTCCCTTACACAATGTAGTGCACTTTGGCATATGCTCAGATAAATTACATCAAAGATTAGTGAGGTCTTTTATTTTCCCCCAGAGACTGGAATTCAGCATTGTGCAACCTCCCCGGCGCTGCCGTCCCCACCCAGCTCCTGTTTAAAACTCACAGGATGTCAGATGAGGAATGTTTGCTTAAATCAGCACTAAAAAAAGCACCTGCAATCAGAGTTTCAGACATATTCAAGAGTGGCTGATCACAGAAATCACTTCTTTCTGCCAGTAAACACGGTGGAGTGGCTGCATGCTTTGGTTGTTAATGCATTCAGGGCCGTGTGGCAGATTTGCTGTTTCTGCCTTTCCTAGGCATGGTCTCACAAGTGTTTTGTGATTTAATGAAACCTCAAGGAGCTGAAGTAAAGCATCGAGTTCGGTATAAACAAATCATTTATTACATAAACAAATGAGATCTAAATTACAGTGATTTTTCAGCTGATACAGATCAGTACAAGGTAAATAGTCATTTACTTTGCGCCGTGTGGCTGCAAGAACACAAATGCACAGGAGGTGTTGGGGAGCAGAGGCTGCAGGTGGGGGATGAAGGAGAATTGTCCCTTGCTCTGCCCAGTTTCTGCCTCAGGACACAGCTCTGTGGCCCCAAGGAAATCCTTCTTCTCTTGCAGTCTCTCGTGGGGGTGATGGCTGTGGAGCCCTTACATTTTTCAAGAGCTGCTCAAGCCAAATGAGACAAAAGGAAGCTCAGCCTTTTTCTTCACTTGCATTTAATTTCCTTCTCTTGCATAGTTTTTTGATCTGGGAAAAAATAATTATTCTTTCATAGAATCTGATCATTTGAGAAGGGAAAAAAAAAAAAATCTTGGTTCTGACCTTTCCTGACATTAATGCTACAGGGCTAAAGCAGCTCTAACTCAACTCTTGGGTTATGTGGTTTTTTTTTGTCTTTTTCAACTGATATTCTATAGACAAAAGAATTACTCAATTCCTGTGAAGCTGGAACTCTGTTGGCCACTTTGAGTTGCCTTTGGGAAATAATCAGGCTTGGAAAATAGGTGCAGATGTCAGAGGATGGGTCCAATGGCCCAAGACTGTCCATGTCCACAGGCAGACACAATGCAGTTATGGGATTTCTGTATCACATGATTTTAAAAGAATTATCCTTATAACTCAGAAGGGAATCCTGTTATTGGGGCTGACTGTTCCATTTACTGGCAGGGATGCTAAAAACTGTTTCTTCCACCTTGGTGGCCAGCAAGTCTGTGCCTGCAGTGCTGGATCACGGGTAGCTGCTGTTATCAGGCAGGAAATGATTCCTGTTAGGCAGCTGAACCTTCACATGGACTGTCAGCACTGTTAACTTGTTGGTAATGACACTCAGTTGCTCCAGCTTGGTGGAGAAAATATTTTCCTGACCCAAAGAGAGCTCTCCCATGTGTCTGTAGCACAATGCTTGTGAAATATCTTCTTTGTCTTGTGCTCTGCCTCTAATGATTAATAGTAAACCTAGTGGTGAATGTGAGCGAAAGCGTGACAATTATAATTTCATTAATCACCTAATAATTGGGGTCCAGGGCTCAACTGTGACTTTAGCTTCTCCATCCTCAGGAATTAAAGAGAAATTTCTATTAATTACCATGTCCCAGCTGCTGACATAGGCCTGTTCTAACAATAGATCCAATCATTTCAAGATGCATCACAATTAGTGTGAGGAGGATAAAGGAGGTTTTTTTTCTGAATTTGTCCCAGGGGGCTGCAGGAAGGAGCCTCTGTATTCCACCAATCCTTTACCTCTGCAGGAAGGAGCCTCTGTATTCCACCAAGCCTTTGCCTGTAAATGCAGGAAGGAGCCTCTGTATTCCACCAACCCTTTACCTCCAAATGCAGGAAGGAGCCTCTGTATTCCACCAATCCTTTACCTCCCAATGCAGGAAGGAGCTTCTGTATTCCACCAAGCCTTTGCCTGTAAATGCAGGAAGGAGCCTTTGTATTCCATCAACCCTTTACCTGTAAATGCAGGAAGGAGCCTCTGTATTCCACCAAGCCTTTACCTCCAAATGCAGGAAGGAGCCTCTGTATTCCACAAACCCTTTACCTGTAAATGCAGGAAGGAGCCTCTGTATTCCACCAAGCCTTTACCTCCAAATGCAGGAAGGAGCTTCTGTATTCCACCAATCCTTCACCTCCAAATGCAGGAAGGAGCTTTTGTATTCCACCAAGCCTTTACCTCCAAATGCAGGAAGGAGCCTCTGAATTCCACCAACCCTTTGCCTCTAAATGCAGGAAGGAGCCTCTGTATTCCACCAACCTTTGCCTCCCAATGCAGGAAGGAGCCTCTCTATTGCACCAACCCTTTGCCTCTAAATGCCACACCTTGAAGTCATTTTCCCTGGGCTTCTAGAAAGGTTTCAGACTTTTAATAAACTCACCTGACTTGTGGAGTCTGCTAGGAAGGCTAGGTTGAAGTTGGATGTCCCTGGTGAAACGGGGTTGCACATCTGGAACAAAAGGTTTTGGAATGAAGGGCACAGTGTGTTCATGGACTTCTGCGTGGGTAACATCTGGCTGCAGCTCCCTCAGTGCGCCTCAGCTCGTGGAGAGGCCCTGAGCAGATGTGTGGCTAAGTGGTGAATGAGGAGAGAGTGCTGTGCCTGATTTTGTGTAACCAAAAAACAGCTTTGTGACCCCATCGCCAGCCCTGCGTCCAGCCAGGCTGGGAACAGCAAATGCACCTCCGGCTGCCGGCAGCAGGGTTTGTACAAACCTTCCAGAGGAATTCTTCCTGCTCACTGCCTCTCTTATCTGCCCTAAGTACAGAAATAAATGAAGCCACCAATGGGTGAGCAACATTCTGCAAATAAATGCTCCATGCATAGAGAAATAATGAATTTTCCAGGTTCTATCTGTGGAGATAAGGCAGAGGTATCCATGTCTGAGATACTGAAATGATGTAACTAAGGCAACTGGAATAATAATTTGACATCAGAAGGAAGCTGGTATAAATGAGATTTCAGGGAGCTGTATATGTTTTCCAGAGGTTTATTTAAACTCTTTTCAGGAAAAGTGAAACTTGTCAGAATCATAAATAATCTGTTGTTGTGGTAAATCTCCACAAAAATATTTGGTTTTGAATGGAAGATTATGAGGAATCTTCTGAAAACAAAGACAACATTTTAAAGGTTTTCATATTAAACCTTCCAAGCCACAAATTGTGTATGATTTTAGAAGTGGTTCCATGTTGAAATATTCACATTCTTGGCCCTTGGAGGAGCCTTCCCCATGAGTAGAAAAACTCATCTAAGCCTTGTTCTGAAAGAAGGGTTCTGAGCTGAATGGGCTGAAGTTAGGAGACAAACTTATTAAAAGTAAGTTTACTTATTAAAAGTAAACAAATTTTGGATCTGAAGCTTTTTTACAGGTATGGCAATTTTTGGTCTTTGTTAAAGATGATAGCACTTTGTCACAAAGGAGGAAAATAACCCTGGCACTCACTTTTGGGACAGAAAACAATCACCATCTTCCTATTTGGTACTGAATTACCACCTTTTGTCTTTGCTAAGGCAAATGTTCCTTTTCATTTTCTGTGATGTGGAAACAGTTTTTGTCTGAATGTGTTTTGATTCAATCCCAGTTTGTTAGAAATGAGCAGAAAAATACTGTTTTCTCTTCATAAGGGCTTGTATTAAGTGTGAGCTTTGCAGCAGTTTAATACTCAGTGGTGGGGCTATTTTTAATGCATTTATACTTCCTTTTAATTTATGTGGGTATGTAAAGAACATGTAATATTGTGAGAAACACAAATCTTAAAACAGTCATCTTGTTTTGCTGATCATATTGAAAATCAGAGCATGGAAAGAAATGAAAAACAAGCCACAAACCTGTTTATTTACTCTTTTTGTACCTATTTCCTTTCTTCTCCTAACGTAAATTTCTTCCTCCTTTCTTTCCCAGTCACACAGATATTTATATATTCTCTCTAAAGAATAAAGCATTATGATATTACACCCTCAAATAAGGACCCTGCAGCTCCACATACGTCAGAATTACTCCAGAATTAATTTCCTTGATGAGGGATGCTGTGCATTGCAGTGAACGCAACGCAATGTGTGTTTTTATTGGTGTGCATTTGAGACTGGCATTCTCAGGGCAGCCAATTTCCAGCGCTCCTTGGGTCATGAAAAAGACTTTTTGTGCTTTCTTCCATGAGTACCATAAATAATGAAATTTGTGTGTTTGTCCCTTCCTTGTAGGGACCGAGAGCAGCAGCAGCAGTGATGTGGCAGGAATTGCCATTTGGGATCCTGCTGGCAAATAAATATGGTGTAGCAAAAAGGTGTCATTACAACTCCTTGTTTTGCCCAGGTCGTGAAAGGCTGTGATTCATTAGCACCAAATATGCTACAGAACAGAGCTGCTGCAGCCTGAAGTTGTGCAAAAATGGAAAGGAAAAAAAAAAAAAATATTTGATTTTAAGAGGAAAAGGGGTGGGGGGATGAAGGAAGTCCCTCTAGCAGCAGCTGAGGACATTCATTTTCACTTGACATTGATAAAAATGAATATGCAGTAAAAATGAATCTGCAATAAAGGGAAGTTATGTAAAAATTGCTATAGAGATGAATATTAGGAATAGCCAATATTCATAAACCTTTGCATAGGATTCTTTTATGTCCTATTTGATTGTTCTTTCACTGTGTCTTCCAGTCATAAGCTCCACAGTTTAGGAAAAAGATGTTATAGGATGTTATACAATTTGTGACAGATTTATGGTAATCAAAAAATGGCTAAGTTTTACCTTTTTTTTGGTGAGAATATATTGCTTTAAAGCATGTGCCCTAAAAAGAGTGTTGGGTGTTTTAGCTTGGTTCAGTAAAGGCAATCCTTCAAGAATGGGGGGACAATTAGGATATGAAGATTTTCTTATGGATGATGTGAGGGAATTTTTCTGCCCATTTACAGCAACTCTTCAGGTCCCTAAAACTTGCTTAGGAAAGGACAGAAGGACAATAATTACCGGTTGTATGGCGGTTTTGTTTAGACAAGCAGGACATTTCTGCATCCCCCCGTCCTACACTTGGATTCACTTTGGATTCTGGACACTCTCATTGTTTCAGCCTCTTTAATTTGCTCTCTCGGTAAATTTTGTTGACACTTTTTACTTGCTGTAATTTAGGATTTCAAGTTCACCTTGAGCTAGGACTGCATACCAATGGAGGAAATCTTTTAATTTTTTTAGTTTTAATTTTTGGTGGAAGGTGTATTTGCAAGCAGGTTCTGTGTCCTTGTGTAGAATTTCAGCTCTGCAGCCTTGTGCATGCCATGTTTTTATTACAAGAATTTTTAGTAAGAAATGTTTGCTTTCTTTTTTTGTTTTTTTTTTTTTTCCTGCTGGTGCTTTGCTCTAAGGAGGCAGTTGTCTCATGTTTGCTAGAGGTTTTTTTTGCAATATAGGTGCAGTCTTTGGAGAATATATAACATTTCCAATAAAAGTAATTCTTATGTCAAGGCACGGCGATGTTACAGATTGTAAATTTTGACTTTACTGCCAACCTCTGCCATCTTTTCCTTGCTGCTCTGTGCAATCCTCTATTGAGCAAAATAGTGTCATTGTTATTCTTTAAATAGCATGGGGACATAATTTCAGTAGTAGAAGGGTAAAAATGTCTCAGCATCTCTTTCTTATTGTGTTTGTGACTTGTTCCACTCTGCAGTGATTTTTACTCTGTACCTGAGGTGGCATTGCCTGGTAAATGTAGCATCTTATTAGAATCTCATTAGCATTCTTTTTTAATGTGTGCTGCAATTCAGGCATCAGAGGGGAGCTCCCTTGCCCAATTAGTGTCATTGCTTACCTGAGGACTGCTACAACACACAGTGGTTTTATTTATTTGGTCATAACTGCCGTGGCAGCTGGGAGCCCCAGACCTGTGCTAGGTGTGAGGAACTCTCCAGCCCTGGAGGTTTCTCGAGTGTTTTAGCTGACCTTCACTTTCCCTGTGCCCATTGCAGAGGTTCCCATAAGAGGAAGGTGATGGAGCCCGGGCAGCTCCTTTATTGTTGGGATCCTTTTGCCAGCAGGGACATCTGGGGCTCAAGGGAGGCTGCGGGGGGTGGCTCTGATCCTGCCACAGGGGCACATCCCAATGCAGACTGGCGAATTCTGTGGTTTAAAAATGACTCACCATTGGTTTGATAGGTTTTTTTTTTTTTTTTTTTTTTTTTTTTACTGTAGAGACTAAGAAATGTCAAGCCATTAACTCAGTTTTATAAAATATTAGCTTAATATAGCCAGGGAAATGAAGCAATGAAGCTGCACTTACCCTTTCCCTTCACTGGAGACTCCATCAGGCAAAGTGCACGGGACTGGGAGGATGAAGATGAAGAACCTTCCCCTTCCTAAGCCCATGCCCAGTGTTGTAAACACGTGGTAGAGGTGAGGGAGTTCCTTAGGCCAAGGTGAATGAATTCTGAGCTGTTCCAAGCAGACAGAGCTGCTTGTCTGCAGATGGGCTGCTGGGGCACTTGTGATTTATCAGCAAATGTGGGACCCCCTGATTTAAACTCTGCAGTTCTGCCTTGCAGCACCACCTCAGTGGAGTCAGCTTCGGGTGTGTAGCAGCACAAATATAAATTTTGTGTCTCCCAAAACGCCCCCAGATGCAGACTGGTAATGAGAATGGGCACGGAGATGGGTGTACCTAGCCATCCACATGAGCTGGTTTAGAGCTTCATGTGTTCGGTGTATTTGCATTATTTAAAATTTAAGCTCTACATCTTGTTGGGGGAGGGTGTGCACAGTCCTCATTTAAATTGGTAAGGATCCATATTTCACATGCATTTTCAGAATTGCGTGACTGCTAATTTTAGGAGAGAGGTAAATGCCTAAATACCTTTGAGGACCAGAGAAGAATTATTTTCTTTTTTTTTTTTTTTTTTAAAGTCTTTTATTTTTATGAAAATTCAAAACTTGCTGGAATTTTCCTCTTGAGCTAAGAAAGTCTCCAGCTTTTTAAAATTGAAAGAAAAGTTAGAAAGGCACTTTTCCCATTACCTCAGAAATTAATATTTTATTTATATTACTTGCATGAAGTGTATCTCCATCAGTCTGAGATCTATGGTCAAGTGTATTCTTTCCATTTAACTGCAAGATTTCAAGATTCTCTGGGGATGTGATATCCAGTATTTCTATTAAAAGAGAGCACGTGCAATGGAGCCTGACTTCCCTGAGGAGGAAAGGATGAAGTCTGCCTGGATTGCTCTGTAGATTCAAAGGAAAAGGGGCAGGAGGAGGGAGATGGGAGATTTGTGTTCGGTTGACAGCAGGACTGGGCCACACTGGTGACTTTGTGTGGGGTCACTGGGGTGACCAGCAGAGGTGACAATTCCACAGTTTGGGACAACAGAGTCATTTCCAGCCTGTGGAGGGTGGGGATTTCCTGGCTGCACTTTGGCCAGCTCCTCTTTTTGCTCTTCTGAAGCACCAGGTTTCTCTGGAGCACGCCTTGGACCCGCGTGTGTGCAGTTTTTTGTCTCTGAGGGGTTGGTTTGGTAGAATCCTGCCTCTGAGTCGTGCTCCGTGTTGGCACAATTTTACTTTTAACACTAATTAAAACTGGACAGACAAAGACAAACCTTGTGACAGAAATGTAATAATCAATATATAACAGTGAACTACTCCCAACATTTTAAATTAATACATCTCTCTGCATTGCATCAGAATTTCTCACAGGTGGGGTGAGGTAGGAATTGGTGGTTGAAGCTTCTGGGGAGCATTTCCATGAATTCTTTCCAGCTTTTAGATGGGGATAAGCAACATGTGTTTCTATGAAATCTTCACACCAAGATCCTTCTTCTCCACCAAGAAAAGAAACTTATCTATAGCAGTTTTCACTGGCTTTACTAGTGCTAGTAAGGTTCTAGGACTTAATGGCATAGGTGAGATTATGGAATTAAGCCAAGTGAGCAATGTTTCACCAGACAAGATTTAGTAAAATGTTGGAAAAAATGTAGCAAACAGTAATGGATAAATGACAGCTTGGATTGAGTGCAATGCTGTTTCTTGCAGGATTGAATACCAACAGTTCTGAATACCAGTTTCTGAATACCAACAGTTAAAAAATAATACAATTAATTGTCAATTATTTCTTGTGCAGCTATAATTATCACTTAGTTAAAAATTAGCTACTGTTTCTTCTGAAATTAGGATCCTGCTAAAGATTATAGAAACTCTTCAGACTGAAACTCATTTGAAACAGAAAATTCAATGTAAGCTACATGTGATTGAAGATGAGAAATTTTTCCCGAGCTCCTTTTGTCTGATATAAATGTGCTGATTTCTGTGAAACAAGTATTTTAAAGTGCTAGCTCTTTGATACTCATCTTGTGAGCAGTTTCCAATCTGACTTTATTTTCCCACCAATAATGTATTCCGTGCTGTTTGGAAACTGCATGCAGCTGGCTACACCACTTTGAAATATTCTTATATGGAAATGCAGCACGCAGTGATAAAGGGAGCTACAGAGATGCTAATTCTTGGTTTAACTGTGCCAAAAATTAGTGACTGGAAGTTGGAATGTAATGAGAGGGGCTCAGAAACAAATGGGATAAAATGATGATGGCTTTGGCCTTTGCTGCAAGGGCACCTGTGTCGATGTTGCACTGAGAGGACTTGATCGATCCTAAATTAGCCTTGGCTTGCCCAGGTCCACAGGCTGTTGCCCTTGTTTTTTATGGGGAACAAAGGTTTTACAGTAGAGTCAACTTTTCACATTCGTGACAGATTGTAAAACACTGGTATAAGCTCTGTAGCCTTAACTATGGAACTAGGAGAAAAAAAAAATCAAATAAAATACCAATGTAAGATTTGAATAAAGTCAAAATAGCCTGCTTTTCAGGTCTTTTTGAGCAATGAAGTTGAAATGAAAAAAAAAAACCAAACAAAAAGCTCAATCAGGACTATTAACATCTGGTAGAGTCTTTAGAAACAAATATAAATCAGAGGCCTGAGGGATGGGTGGGCAGCCTCAGGCATCACCATCTCGATGTGATGCGGCTTTTTGGGATTTATCCCCAGCCAGGAAGAGCCAGGGCAAAATGGGCCTGGCTTTATCACAGCCCCTGCTCTGCCCCGCCAAGGAAAATGAAGCTGTTTGGTAAAGACCTGATAGGTAAAAGCTGAGCTCAAAATAAATGAATTAATTTGGTGGAAAGTGATTAAGAACCACACAGATCTGGAGGGGCTCGTCAGTGGGAATTGGGCTAATTTGGTGGAAAGAACATTTCTTCAGTGGGCACTGCTGGAGTCAGAGGAGGGCACAGCCTAATACTCCTGAATTAATAATGTCTGAAAACAGGTTTGAAGTCCCAGGTGGTTTCTCAAATTAGTCTTTTGTTTAAATAAGGTAAGAAAATGTATTTTGATGTGAGAGCTGACCACTGGGGAATTAAAGTAGGAAATAAGAATTCCCAAAATGATGTAGGATGGGTTTGCATACATCTCTATCAAAAAAATACTTTTAAAAAGTAATACACAGATAAATTGTGACTTGATTTGAGAATGCTGATTAATTTGGTGTTCAGTGTACATTTCTCAACAAAGGTTAATGAATCTGTTGAACTAATGAACTTTTCTTAATTAAGAGAAGTTTCAATTTTCTCAGAGCAAGGGCGTTGCAGAAGAGAGCAATGAATATCACAAACAAGAACAATGAATAACACACAAATAAGCACATGCTGTTGTTTTTGTCAAATAAAATACAGAAAGGATTGAGTTATCTTGCTGTGTGGAATTATATTTTCCTGGTGGAATTATAAGGCTCAAATCAAGTGGCTGGAGCAGAGTTTGTGGTCATCAGAGGGCAAATCCTTCAGTTCTCTTCTGTGTTCCATGGCCCAAGGAAAGCAAGCTTTTCAACAGTGCAAGTTGCATGTAATGCTCCAAACAAGGGAAATTTTATTTCCTCCATCATTATGTTAAATGACTTTAATAGAGGAGAAAGGACTGGATACATCATTTCTATTTATAAAAGTAATAGTTCTGCTTTTATTCTGCTAAGTGGCTACTTGGGATTGCCAAAGATGATTTGTAAAATAAGAAGCCAGAGCTTAACTGTGCAGATTTTTAGAGGTTAGCAGGACTGCATGTTCCTTCCTCTTTCTCAAGTGGGAGATTTATTGTGCTAGTACAAAAAAAGGGAAGTAACGGGGTGTGAGGGAGAGGGGGAAGAATTAGAGGTGTTGTGAAAGGCCAATCAGAAGGATGTTTAAAAAAAAAAAAGATTGCATTGATTAACAATGGGCTAGCGGCAGTGTATAGAAAATGGAATGGGACCCTTTGCTTTGCATTTATTGGCACTGTTGAGCTTCAATTCCCAATTCCAGGAATTGTGTTACTGTTGGAGTTGCATGTCTCAGATTAACCCTGCAAAGATCTACAGAATGGAAGGGAAACCCTCTATATTTGCGTAATTTGAGTAATTCATATCTGAAGGAGATAAAGACCTTAATGCACATCGCTTTAATGGCCAGCCTTGGGTGTAATCCCAGTTCCTGGGGCAGCGCAGCTCCCTGCAGGCTGCAGCTGCTGGAGGAGCAGCAGAGGC
The DNA here is from genome assembly GCA_024865655.1 of Emberiza elegans. Lineage (NCBI taxonomy): Eukaryota > Metazoa > Chordata > Aves > Passeriformes > Fringillidae > Emberiza > Emberiza elegans. Next base: position 27,665,969 of record JALJVW010000129.1, on the reverse strand, counting down.
AGGCACAGCAGGGAGATGCTGCCTTTGAGAGGGAAGCTGGGGAATAGAGCATCTTTGGAGTGGAGGGGAGTGCGTGTGTGTGTGTGCAATGTGCACAGTGAACCCCCGTGCAATCGATGCCAGGAGCAGGCGAGTGCCCCAGCTCCTCTCATGCTGCTTCCAGGAGACTCAGGTGGGGGAACAACCAGTAAAAAGATTAAATGTTTTCTGCTGAATTGAAGGCCAAAGTATCTTAAGAGGTTGAAAAACACGTAATTCCTGTGAGGGCTGAAAAGGATCTCCTTGCAAGGCCCCGTTTTTCTCCCCAGCATTTATGGGAAATCAGGCATGTGATGATTAATCCCTGTGTTACATTGATTGAGCTGTTTGTACAAACTCAGCTCTGTTAATGTACAGCTCCATCTGTAGAGAATACAGTGTATTCAGGCACTACAATGGAACAATCAAGAAAAGCACCTTCCATTCTTCCTGGGAGAGTGCTACAAGAACAAAGTACAAAAGTAAGCAAATGAAAATGTTACCTAAATATCAAGTGAAAATACTCCTTTAGTGCTTTTGTGAGACTTTGTTCAGAAATCTGTTGTCTCTAACGTTCAGAAGTTTATTTGTGTTTTGAAAATAAAATCTGGTTTGCCACACTCATTTTTAACTTGTGTAAATATTTGCTTGTATTTTCATATTCAACTGCGTGGCAGTTCTTTTTCCCACTATCACAGATGTAGGCAATTTTCTGTCCCTTCCCCCCAGCATTTTGTTGGCAGCTAATGAATGCAGTCCTTTGGATCTCATCTGATCTTTGGCAGGATATCTGGAATTGATGTCCTAGGATGTGTGTAGCTAACTCAGTAATGATGTTACAGGAAAACTAAACACTCCAAGCCACAAAGCTCTATTCAGAAATTTTATCTCTGATCCAGAGGCGAACTAAACCCCACTGTAGTCCCGTGGATCACAAACTGAATATTCAGTGAAGCACACAGAGAGCCAGAGGAACGAGAGGGTGATGCTCCATGGAAAGCAAAATGCCAGCAAGTCAGAGTGCTGGGACTGCTTGGCAGGGGATTGCTCTGGGCTCCTGAACAAGTTGCTTAATTGTCTCCCCATTGTCCTGAAAAAGAAGTGTAACCACGTAATGCAAAGTCCTGTCGGTAGATGGGTTTGTCTCCCTGTTCAGTATGGAGATCCCCCTGTAAAGTCAGTTTGCATTTCACCTGCTCGGAGCTGATTCCTGCCTCTCTGAGAGTGAGGCAGCAATTCCACCCAGGATTCATCCGGGCTGCTCCCAGTGCCAGGAGCTATCACACAGCCCCTGAGCTGATGGGAGACAGGTGCAGGACTCTGCCACTCTGCTCATCTCTTTGGAATAATTCATTCAATACCTCTACCTGTGTCAGTTACAGGTAAAACCTAGGGTGGAATTGCTTGTCTGTGTTCTCGTTAATCCCCTGCCTGTCAGCTCTCATCAGGCATTACATCCTGCCTGCCTTGGCAATTGCCAGCATGCAAATTCTCTGCCTGACCAAGTGCTGCCAGACTGTCTCACATAGGTGCATATTATGGATTTGGGTGTCACAAATTAATCTTATAGTAGCACTTCTCTTTGTAGTTTGGACCGGTGAAATGCAAACTGCGATAATGAACTTTCTAGAATAATTATTAACACCAAATAATTGTAATTTTTTTTTTCCCCATGGAATTAGACATTTATGTATTGGTTTCTACTGACATATCAAACAGCTGAAATTTCAGTTGCAGTGGCTGGGTGTCTCCAGCACACCTTGGCAGGTGTACAGTGCTGGAATACATTTTACATGGAGGCGACTGCATTGACAGAAACATCCCCAATGCTTTCCTCAAATCCAGTACCCTGAGCCTGGGCCTCCAGCAGGTGTTTCAGCATTAAACCTTTCTGTAAAATGGCAAGTCAAAAAGCAAAAGTGTTATCTATCTGCATCTACCTGCTGTAAGAGGACAGAGAAACTGCAGTTGTGTCCTTAAGTTTCAGCTAGGACAGATGCATCAACTTTTTAAGAGGTATCTTGTTCCTGATGCTGTTAAAACCTTTCATTTACACAGTATTTAGGTTACTGCACTGGCTTAATTCTGACTCAGCATCTTCCCTTGTCTTAGGGAAAGGAGCAAACCTTTAGGTTAATTTTATTCTGTTATATAAATTGCAAAGTACTGGTAAAATAGTGTGCTGTGCATTATAAGTTTTTTTATTTTTTGGTAAAAAGAGGGTGGTAATTCAGCCACTCGTGGACATTAATGCAGTTGAAGTAGCTTTTCTGTCTTGAGCAGTGAAATGGAGATATTTGAATTTTGTCTTTACTCATACTGAGCACCACTCTCCTCCCACACAGCCCAAATGTTGGACTCGAGGCAAACTCTGACTCCAAAGACAAAACCCAGGGGCTGCTGAGGGCATTCTGCAGGACTGGGATCTGCACTTCCCAGCTGATAAGATGAGAATGTTCCCACTCTGGAAATTGTTCAAATACTTGCAGTCGAGGGAGGTTTTATCCAACACCATTTGTTTCAGATGTCTGCCTGTTAATGTTTAAACATTTTCTGCTGTATTTGGAAAACTCTAGATCTTGACTAGGCACTAAAAATTTCACTCCTCCATATGACTTGTATCTGCACAGCTTCTATGTTTCGCTCCACTTCCAGCCCAAAATAACCTTCCTGTAAAGTCTTTGGAATGCACAAATCTTTCAGCAGCTGAAGCTTTTGAAACAAGCCATCCCAGGAAGGATGGGATTTCGTCCCTGGTGAGAGCTAATATTGCACATACATGTTCAAAAAGCAGATTATTCCTGTCTCTGTGAGATCATTCAGTTTCATTTCTAGAGACATGATTATTGCAGTTACATAGCAAAGGGAACAATTCTCTGTGGCAAATGCTGTGTCAGAGCTTCAGAGGTTTGGCCATGGTTTTCATTTAGTAATGTGGTTTTTAGGTGGTGGTAGAGGGGAGCCAATAATCAGCGTCCTCACAAATTGAACCCACTCAGAAAAATTGGTAACAGAAAAATTGGAAGTTTGATGTTGCATCTCCAAGCTCAACACTGAGTAGTGAACAGCAAGACATGAAATATGAAGTGTGGTGCACTGACAATGAATGGGACACTTTAAAATAATATAGAAAATCTTCTCCCACTCTCCCCAAAGACAGATAAACCCATGGCCTACCCCAGCCCTAACGACCAAACCCAAATTATTTATCTCTGAGGGAGCTGGAATCTTTCTGAGCAGAATGATGAATTCAGTCCCTTTGTCCCAGTGCTTTCAGAGCTGCCAGAGGACTTGCCAAAAGCGGTCCTGTCCCCATAATTAGGCTGTTAATGTAAAATCAGATCTTGGTGGCTATTTTCCTTTCCTAGGTTTGCAGCTGTGTGAGAGGAGTTTTGGTGCATGTGGGAGAGCAGCAGCAGGTTTGCAGTCCTGCTCAGGGGCTGGAACCTGTGGCAAAGGGAACAGATTCCTCTCTTCTCCCAGCCACCCCTTTTGGCTGCTCTCTGGGCACTGCTGCCAAATAAATAACAAATCTTGTCAGTCCTTCCAGGCCATTCAATACCTTAATTTATTTGTATTAAGTAATTTCTTGCTATTCTAGGGGTGCCAACATATTTTTTTTATCTGAGTTTGAGATTCATACTCTTATTTACTGGGTGTTAATTGGCCAAAGGTCCTGTCCTGATGTTAACTTCTGGTTATGCAGATATTTAAACAAAGCAAACACTCCTTCCCTATATCTTTGGCTTAATTGTGGACCTGGATCAGAGTTGGTTACAAAGGAGAAATGGTGAAATGAGAGGTTGGCCTTTTTAATGGGGATTTTCTGTGCGTAATTTACTTAAAAGAACGCAACTACTTTGGGGTTGGATTTTTTGGTTTTGGGGTTTTTTATGTCTAGGATTCCCTACAATTCTGAGAGCTTCCAGCAACCAAAACCTGGTTTGGCTCCTGGGTCTGCTGCTTCTTTAGTAAAACAGGTTTAGTTCCACTTCTCTAATTCTAGTGTTTAAACCCAGGTTCAAGGTGTCCTTGCTGGTTTTATCTGTTTTCCAGCCAGAGCAGAGCATGGGCAGTGGGGCTCATTGCTGTTCTGTGAGTTCAAGGTGCTGGAAAATATTCAGGGCCAGGGAAAGCAGAGACTTCCTTCCAGTCCTGAGTGTCAAAAGGGCTTGGGAAAGGGTGGGATGGGCACAAGAGATGGGCAGCAGAGGGGGGCTTTGAGATCCAGGAGGTGAAGAAGATCTGCAGGAGCATCAGGAAGGGTGGGCAAGGCTTCTCTGAGCCCCCAAACTCCATTTGCTGTTTGGTCCTCCTGTGTTGGAGCTCAGAGTTCTGAGCTATTGGGTGCCTCTGGAGTAACTGGAGTGCCAGCTGGAAAACATTCCTGCTGCTCCTCTCCTCTCCCAGCAGCAAGAGATGGGGGGATTAAAATATAGATGTGCTGTGGAAATACTAAAATTACGAAAGAAATAGGTTTATTAGTGTTATGAGTGCTTTTAATAAGAGCTGTTGGAAATTATAAAGCTCTGTCTTTTCATGCAATTGTGTGTCTGTGGGTATTCCAGAGGGAAGGCTGTCTCTGGGAAAAGGTATCAGGGTATGAATCCTGCTGAATGATTCATTTAGAAGTCGCTTTATTTAGTTAGGAGTTTTTCTGTTGTACTTCCCTCCATAATACCTAAACATTTCCATGCTGTAACAGGCTCATGTTCTTAAAACCTTTGGGAAGGTGTGCTGTCCCTTTGATCTCAGGGGCTGGACAGCATGACAAACGAGGCATAGCAAACTTCCTTAAACAGCCTTGAGATCCATGTGGAAGTGGGGCAGGAATATCTCTGTTTTTTCAGGGTTGTTCCTAAAGGAAAAACTTTTCTGGGTGCACAAAGGAGGCTTCTGGTTAAAGCCACTGGAATCTGGGAGTTTTCCTGGCGTGACTGGATGTACCTGGCATGCCTGAGTTGGTGTGCTGAACGTGAAGATGACCGAGTAAATTCTCTGTGTGGGCTGAGGAGCAGTAGGCAATAAATTGTATGATTGACCCACTTTAATAAATTGCCAGTTGAAATAAATAATTTCTGGATATACAGTACTTTATGCTACATAAAAAGCATCTGTGTGGGCTTCCTGGATTGGTCCCAAGAAAATATTTATTGTACCCTGAGCTGACTTGTCTTGATTGTTGAAGTTTCTTCTTCTTGGTGGTGGAGAATAATGATATTTTTGGATTTGGTTGCTTTTATTTTTTTTTTTTTTTTAAGAATCCCCAGCAATATTCTTAACAGAAAAGAGCCAGGAGTTCCACGCATTCATTGCAGTGCTTCCCACAGTACTCTCTGTGTTAGGAGCTACTGAACATAGATATTCTGTTCTTTACTTCCAAGAGTTTAAAACTTTTTTTTTCCCCCTTAAAATTGTTTTCAGAGAGAAGAAAAATATGGTTAAACTTGTGTCTTAAATGTGATCCAACACAGGCTTTTCTTGCTGGAATTTACATGGAGCTTAGATGGCTTAACAAACAGCTTTTTTTTTTGGGGTCAGCTACATGATGCTGATGCAGCATAACACACTTTTCTGCAGCAGTTACCTTAATTAATAGAGCTTCTGCATGCTTCCTGTGAAGTCCTGGATACCAGGCTCAGAAAAACCTCCCAGTTCTTTAACCTTTATGATTAGAAGGAGCGGGAGGAAAGCAAACTGCTCAAAATGAAAAGCAGTCAAAATGGTCTTTAAAAAATATTTAAGATTATGAATATATGCATTATTATAGGGCTGGAAACACAGGGAGAGAAGGGACCTTGGCCTGAAGTTTTTTTCTGGGATCTACACTTAGAGATGAACAAGGCAGTTCATTGAAATCTGCCTGTATTTTCCACAGAAACAAATCTATCTGTCGGTGTCATTGTCTGTTAAGAAAATGCTACCGTGAGGAATATTTGATGCAATATATTCCTATTTATTTGTATCTGTGTGACATTTTGTTAAACATAAAAGCAAATGGGAAAATAAGGTGCATCAGGGGGGTGTTATGGCTGAGAGGGAAGTTTATCACTGAGCTGTCACTGACAACAGAAAGGATTCATAGGCTGGAGTGTCACACGATAACACATTGCTAACAGCAACTTATTTAAGTGTATCACTGGGAATTTAATCTCTGTGCTACCTTCAAGGTTAGTAGCTAGAGGATACTTGGGATCAAAGAAGGGAGGGTATGAAGGAGTCTGTTAGAGTCTAAACCGAGCGCTTAGCTGAAATGTTGAAATGGGTTTAGTGCCTGTGCTCAGCTCTGGGTCTGTTGTCGTGTTTTGGCCATCCAGAAACCAGTGCCATTCTTGAGGACAAGGCAGGGGTGTGCGTGGCCATCATCAAGGAAATGATTCATGGAGCCAGCTGAGCTTTGTCTGCAGCAACCAAATCCCAGCATCTTAGAGAAATATTTTTATTTTCCATCAGAAGCACTTGCTGACACACATGGTGATGGCAGGTATGGGTTCAAAGGAGGCCTGTGAAGAGTGTCTTCCTTTAAAAGTGTCTTTTGGAGCTTCTGGAAAGGAACAGGAGGGGATGAGGAAGAACCTGAGAAAAATTTGGGGTTTGTACATTGAGTTGTGACCCAGAGTAAGGAGTGAAACTTCTGTAACTGCAGTAAAAGCTTCAAATAATTGAGATAATTGCACTCCTTAGATGATTCTGGTTTAGACTTGAGTGGTGGTGTGTGGAGGGAATTCTCTGAGGGAGAGAGGAGAAAAGGCTCAAGGCCAATCTCAATCACCTCAGGCAGGATGTGGACTCTTGTGGCTTCCAATTCCTTTCCTCAATCTTCATTTGAGATGATCCTTAGCGGCCTCTCCTGAATGAAGAAGTCTGTTGATGCAGTGATGTCAAAAGCGTGGAGCCCCTCAGTGAACACGCTCCTCTCTTGCCAGAACACCAAGTCCTTAGGAAGGCACTTCAGTTACTGCCCAGCAAGGTGCAGCCCATGCTTCCCAGCACATCCTTCACCATTTATAGCTCTTGATGCTTGATTTGTCACGTTGGGATGACTCCATATCAAGTGCCATGAATCAAATTATTTTCTAGAACAATGGCTTCAGCGCCTCTTCTGCTGTGATGAATGGTTGTGCAGAGGCACTGAAATAAACACTCCAGAGCAGCAAGGTTTATCCCATATTTCCAATAAAATCTGCCCACTTGTCCACTCTTCACTTAGCTAGAGAGCAGCGCAGGAAATTGTTTTCCTTTGAGGCAAGCCCACATCTCTGTGTGTCGTGAGCTCTTTGGGATTAATTGTGCCTGGGAGAGAGAAATGTCCCTGAATGTGCAGGGCAGGGAGCTCAGGGGCATCCTGGAGGTGCTGCCCCATGCCAGGGCTCTTAGGAGGGGGCAGGAAAACCCAGCTGCAAGCCCTGAACAAAGCCTGCTGCTGGTTTTGTTGTGTCCCATTTTCAGGCTCTGTGCATGTCACTCCCTGTGTTTCTGTGATTCTTTCAAGAGGTAATGACACGTGCAGGGTTTGAGGTTTGCAGTCTGATTCTCTGTTTTGAGTGCAAGGTAACTCCTGGCAACTTTGCTGATGTGGAGGTTCTGGCTTTCCAGTGAAAACAGAATTAACCTATCCATATGGGGGTTTTTTTTTTTTTTTTTTATAAAAAAATTAGAGGAATAAGAACACCAGCTTCCTGAAAGGCCTTTCAGTTGAGTACCTTAAAGCATATCATGAAATATAAATTATTTTCCTTTTCTATCCATTATAATCCATTTGTTGATGGACTTATCAAGTCACATTGCAGCATTCTGGAGAATGCAGATCATGAGGGAGAGGAAAAAGCCCCTGAGACATGAGTGGGACATTTTAGAGACATTTTTCATTTTGTGAAAAAGGAGACACACACACGTATGACAAAACTGACGTGCACGAGCAAATTTTAAAATAATTGTACCTGCATTTGCTTCCCGAGTCTTTGATAGTCTTTTCCCAAATCAAAAGCTTTGACTTTCAAATGATGTTTTCTGTCCTTATAAAATGTTAGAATAAAAACCCCAGGGCTGTATTGACCAGGAAACTGGGGCTGCTTTCTCAGAGCTCCTCTGGCTGCAGCAAACACCGGCACATTATTGACAGAACAGTTTCTCTCCAGGTGAAGGTTCACCTTCATCCCAAACTTTATAGGACACAGCTTCATGTGGAAACTCTTCTCTTTTTACAAACACAGTTTGATATTTTACACAGGATGTTTTCCAGGCTATCAATTTTATACTTTTCCTTTGGATTGCATGTTACTAATGCATTGTAATTTCTCCAAAATGCTGTGGAAGGAGAGACCTCTCCCATGGTGGTTATCTAGATAAAATAGTAGCCTTCCACTTCAGGGGCTGTGTTTTGCATTTAATTTGAAATCCCTGTGAGAGATATTGAACTGCTGGGAACAATTTGGGAGCTTGTGGAGTGCAGTATCAAGGCCCATTGATGGTGTGAGAGGTTGTTGCCATTTTTTGCTTTTAAAACTGCAGTGTCAGAGCTAAGGACCCTCATATTTAACTGGATCTAAAATGGTTTTATTCTCTAAATTTTAAACTGCTGAAACCCCATGGGAAATGTTATCGCTATTCTTAATTAATTCCAATATTTTTGCACACCTTGGGCACCTCATTATGAAGGAATTTAACACAGACTTGAGATTTTTGTCTGTCTGTAAACATCAATAGCTTAATGAGTGTATAGATAAGAATAATTGCACTGATTCTGTTTGGTTTCTGACAGAAAGGTGTTTGCACCATTTGTGGACTAGTTCTCAGTGAGTCTGATTTTCCTCTGAGCACCTGAGGAAGACTCAAAGACAAAAGTACTGAAATATTCCTGAACTATTACAGGATTTGTGGTCTTCCTAGGCCTTCACAGTGAGAGAAGAAATCTTGTCCAAAATCATGATTGGATCAGAATAGAAATTTAAAAAAACATGTGTTGGCAATAAATTTCACAGGGCAATTCCTCTGCCTATTCCTATTTCAGTGCTGCTGTTGTGTAGTGGAGGGAATCAGACACCACTTTTTGAAAGGACTACAACAGAAATTTCAAACTGAATAAATCTCTGAGAAAAATAAAATTCTCTTCATCATGTAACATTTATATTGCACTGCTACTTCACTGGAGACAAATTGAGGGGATGACTTATTAGATAAAAATTACTTGCATGCACTGTAATTGCAATGGGTTAAGAACCCATAAGTGCTATCCCAAATAATGGAAAGAAAATGGAATAATTTAACTTCATGAACTCTTGTCCATACTAGGATATAGGCTGGAATTATTACCAATCTTACTTTTATGCTCTTTCGTGTTGGGCTTTTTGGTAGACTCTTCTCTCTGAGTTTATCCAAGATATATATTCTGTGTGGAAGCTTGTAAGAACAGAGGAACAGGGATCTCAGTAAACAATTTTATAATGCCACCTGTGGCATGGGGCTGTTCACCAACTTCCAAAGCCATCCACAGCATTTCCAATCCATTTTATGAGAAACATTAGGAAAAAATACAATTTGAGGTGCTCAGTAACTTCACTGCTCCCCCACACAGCTGAAGCACACACTGAAGTGTTGCAATGATGCTGTGATTGTGAAATCTCCTTATTTTCTGATTTCAAATTCACTTGCCTTCTTCAAAACCCCATCTATTCAGTGAGAAACTTTGAACTGAAATCTAGAATTCCTTATTCCTGATTTTGTGTCTCATTCACAAAACTAAACCTGGACTTTTGGGGTTCAATTTTATTCAGAATCAAATGATGCCAACATTAATTTCCCAAGGGAGGCTCCAGATCCCCCTGTTCCATGCAGAGACTGACAGCATTATGCTTTGCCCTCCATGCTCCATGGAGGTGTTTTCTGGAGTGATTTTTTTAACAACCACTTCCAAAATACCAATTCCACCTGCTGCAGCCAACTTTACCAACTGCTGGATTGTGAACTCCTAGCAAAGCAGCAGAATGCAACAGTATTAATTAAGTCCTTCAAACGATGGCAATGAGTAGAGTGATAATGAGCAAACCTCTTCTGTGTTCATTAGCTGCAGGAGAGAATATTTTTTTTTATTACAGAACTGATTTTTTGGTAGGAGCAGCCCATAACGTGATTGAAGTCCGAAGGTTCATTTGTATTAAATATGACACAGTTGCACATGGAGCAGGTATGTGAATCACCACTCGAGGTTTCCCAGCTTTTTGGCTTCCAGTCACAGCTGCATTGTTACTGGGAACTGGTGGGGACTGACCTTCTGTTGTAGCAGCCTCAGCAGTGTGGCGTTGGCGTTTTGTCCTTGGAGCTGAGTGAGGATAGAAGTACATGTCAAATGGGGAAACAGACCAAACATTGATGCTCTTGCAGTAAATGAAATAGGAAAATATTAATGATGAAAAGAAAATCAAAAGCACTGCCTGTGTGAGCCGAGTTCTGTATGAATAGTTTTAAAATCGGTGTGTGAAAATCCATACTCTTAATAGGAGGACAAAGCCAGGCCCAATGTGTGAATAATGTCAGTTTTACTGCCTGTTTCAGAAGGAAAACTTAGTCTCTTTCTCTGTTTGTAACCATTTTCATTTCCATTTCATTTTTCTTCTAACAAGAACCTACGCAGCCCCATATTCTTATTTATTGAATCTGCAAAGTGCATGGAGAGCCCTTACCTTCCCAGAACAGATTAAAAACCCCCCAAATCCAACCTCCCCTGGGCTTGAATTGCTTTGATTTCATTACCACCACTCGAGGAAGACTCTGCTAAGGGCTGCCACGCACTGATCATTTATTCTGCAGCTCCTTTTCAAGGCAGGGCAATATTTAAAAAGCCCAAGAGCTGCCAATCGCTGGGGATGCTCGGAAAGGAGCTGCTCCCCTCCGGGAATGCTGCTCCCCCCTGCCAGGGAGGGCCTGCAGGCACCAGGTACCGCATGAAAATCAAAATCAAATGAGGGGAGCTTTAGGAGAGTGCTGCGCCCAGGTAGAGAACGAGCTCAGACTTCCCAGACGTGCTGGAATCCTCTGGAAAGAGCTAAAGTGGCAAATCAGCCAATTTCCCTCATTTGAAGCTAAGATAAATTTGTCTGGATGACTTGTAGCTCTCTCTGCTTGTGAGTGAGAGCTTTTGAGTTAAATGCATCACTCCTGATAAGGAGAAAAAAAAAAAAAAAGATTAGGAGACAATGACATCTGCTGGCATTGGAAAGAGAAGGCATCAAACCAGCACACCCTGACGAGGGGAGAGCTTTGCTTCCCAGCTTCCCTTGGACTGTTCCACGAACCTGTGGATTATTAACCTATAACACAACATGGGAAAAGGCATTTGGGCTCATTCCTGACACTGACACCCTGGGGAGTGAGTGCTGGCTGTGTTCTGCTGCTCCAGCCTGGGCAGGAGGGTGCTGCAGGGGCAGGGCAGGTCCTGACCAGGAGCTGCTGCTCTGAAAATGTCAGAACGTGTCCCAAGAGACATTTCTGCAGCACTTTCTGCTTTAGCCAAACGTCCTTCAAGAGCTACGCTGTCCTGGAAAACCACAAAAGAAAAAACGACAGAATGGTTTGTTTGATTCCCTTGGTGGGGTGGGACAGGTCCCTTTTCAGACATTGCTCTTGGAGCTCTCTGTTAGGTCTGTCCTACATGCAGTATACAGAATCTGCCCTCTGCGATGCCAGAAATCTTTAAAATATAAGTGCATAGATCCTACCTGTTCCAGGTTTTTTTGATTCTTTTTTCCCCCAAAGTTAGGGACTTCTTATCCAACATTTCCAGCCTCATTTGTTTGGGGATCACAAGACTGGATTGAAAACCATAACATTTGCATTGAATATTTTAGGAAGATTTTTCTGCATTTGCTTTACAGCTTTGATTAAGATTCATGTGCTAAATCCTTCTGCAATCTCTTAAATCTCCAAGTGTCATGTAATCACATCCCTCTAGCAGCAGAGATCTAAGGAAAATATTAAATAGGAGCTGTTATAAATCAAAAATTGAGATTTTTTAGCACTGGAGAAAATGGAGCCACTGTTTTTTTTTGGGGATTTTTTCAAATATTTTTTGGGAGCCCAAAAGCAAAATGAAAACACCAAAAAGAAATCAGCTGGGGTGGGACTGCAGTGGCTCCTGAAGCTTCCCTTGAACAGAAGTGGGGGAGAGATGTGCTAAAAGAGTTTGGCTGCAGTGAAATCATGTCCCAATGTGCGTGTGGCATTTGATTTGATTCCTCAGACTCAGTACAAAGGGAAATTTGATTACAATACAGGCAGCAGGCTCCAAGTATTTATTATTTAGTCTGTGTTTTCCACTTGGTGTTCATCTTTATTAGAGATTCTTTCTTGCCTTCTACCACTTACCCTCAGCTCCAGAGTTTGCCTTACCAGCTGCTGACTGCTAAAATTCACCCTGCTGGGTTTTCTTTGCTTTTCCATTCTCTTTTTCTGACCACCCTTCAAATGTGGGTTTTTTTTGTCAATTTGCTTTTCCTGTCCTATCCTGTGTAGTGAAAGGAGAAATGCTCTCAATGGGATATAACAACCCAATGGGATATAATAATGGAATATAATTGTGAAGTCATTGGATACATTAGGATTGTGGTTTCACTTCACAAACAATTGCACTGTTTTTGTGTGTGAAATGTAATTTATTTATTTATTTCTGTGCTGGGGAATGTAAAACTATGATTCTGTCAGTCAGCTGTTATCCATCTCTCTCTGCAGAAGCTTTTGCTTTGTTGTTTTTTTTTTTTTTTTTTTTTGTGGGTTTTATTCATTTTTTTTCTCCAAATCCAACCTGGTCACTTAGTTTGCACACTGTAGCTGGGTTTGTAAAAGAAACATGTTGGAGTGTCACAAAAAGGAATCAAAAAGATGGAAGCTCTCTAGGCCCAAATGCTTTGAAAGCTCCTCAGTTGCAAGAAAAGCGTTGTTAGCATTCCTAGCACGCTGCTGGAAATGCATTATATATTGTTGCCACGTCAGTTTGTAATATTGGTACATGGCTTCAGTGCCTTGCTTGGGTTTGTAATTACATTTAAATAATTTAACTCCATTACACCACCATGTCTAGTGGAAATGTATGATTCTGTAGGAAGAAGTTTCCTTTCAGATTGATCTAATGACTTCAGAAAATGCTGCTGCTATTAATGCTTGTTAACTATTGATATGCAAAAATAAAACTGTTAGCAGTGCACTGGAAGGCATTAATAAATATGCTCATTTTCAAGGATATTTTTGAGAGCTGTTTGATAACTCATCGCTTGATTTGTGATGTGTCAGATGGCCTTAATAGCTTGGCTAGTTGTATTTTGCAGATCAAAGGTAGCTTTTATCAAGATCAGACTAAACTGATGAGTGATGGAAGCCATCCAGAGAAATACAGAAATTGTCCTACACTTGTGCAATACCCAGCTCAATTCTTGGATGTCAGTAAATTTTCTTGGACTGCAAGGTTCAGATGAAGATGGAGAAGGTGGTAGAGTACACACAGAAGATATTTTTGGTGTAGGTTTTCTCATATATTTATGCTGGATGTGTAAGGGCAGCACAGCTTCATAAATACTGAAATTCATCTCATATTTCTCTTTGCATTTTCACAAACACTTTAAAGCTGCTTTCCAGTCTTCTGATGGATTTGGTTTTGGTTTTAGCTTGGGTTTGTGGTTTTGGTTTCTTTTGTTGTTTTATTTTTTAGGGGTTTTATTTAATAATTGAAAACACACTGCCATAAGTACAAAGGCTTCACGGTGCTGCAGAATGGGACACCAGAGAAGCTCCTCATGGCACAGAGACACACACTGCTGGCAAAGTGTGATTCCTTCCTTGTGTTCACACTAAATGAGCCACGTGCAGGCTCACAGTGGGATCTAAATAGTAAATGTCTACCAGGAGCACTCTGCTTTCCCCCTGGCATGCCGGTGAGCCTGTCCTCAGCAGCACGGTGGGACAATTTATGGGCAGCCAGAGTACTTGATCAGACACTTGGTAAATCTGTTGCACCTTCTTGTCCTTCAGCTGCTGATTCATTTCTTGCTGTCAGTCCATGAAATGGGCACAGGACTCTGCTCTCTCCTTCCTGGCTGTATCTCTAAGGTTCAGTTTCTGGGTTCCTTTGGCTTTTTGCTTTCCCTTTTCCCAACCCCTTTATTCATCTCCATCAAATTGTACTGCCTCTCCCAATCCTTTACCTTCCTTTAATCCTTCCTTTCCTTTAAATTTAATTTCCTTTTCTAGAGCCTTTTGAATGCCCTCCAGGCTCTCTGTTCCTTTTCTGGGAGGGAATCCTTGTGAAGTCTCAGGTTTGCAATGCCCTGTGCAGATGATGCGCTCTGGCACCAGGGTCCTGCGCCTCCCACCAGCAGTGACAGCCTCACGTTTGTGTAACTGGAGGGAAAAAAAAAACTGTCTGGATCAGGTTTTTTCCAGTCCATTTATCATAAAATAGACCTTCTTCTTCTTAAAAGGCTTCTATGGGGCAGAGAGAAAAATCAGGCATATATGAAGCCAAGTGGAAATGATCTCACTGAAATGCCAGGATTGTCTTTTATTTACTAAAGTAAAAAGTAAATTTATTTAAATTAGTATTACATTAATAAATTTATTACTTTTATTTACTAAATACTACTTTATTTACATTGTTTGGGGTTTTTTTTTTCCTGTTTGTTTTCTAATTTTGCCACTAGTGGTGAAATTAGTGGATTAATACAATTTTTTCTACCTGATAGTTAGCATGACTGAAAAACCCTGAAGATTTTTTTAACAATGTTCCTTTAAATATTTCTCCATAAACTACCTTGAGATTTTGCTGGTTTTAAGCTAAATGGCAACCATCTAAATTACTGACTTTGTATTTCCCCACTGAACTAAACACTTTCATCTCCTTTAATATAATCAATAACAAAATGCACTTTGATTTGGAGAAAAACAGATGATTTAGTGTTGTTTGGAAAATGAGGACAAATGGTCACCTCAGCCTGTTGTCAAACACATTCCTTTGTTGGACTGAAAGTGCAGATAGATTCACTGTACATTATCTGTGTGCTTAATGAAATGGACCTATCCCTACAGCTCAAAACTAGATATAAATTACATATTGTTAGAGTTGCTATGGCAAATAATTACCATTATTTAATGATAACTTATGAAACCATTAAGTATCAAGGCAAAAGTAGTTGCTAAAATGCAGAGTGCTATTTCTCAGTGGAATAAACTTAATAACAGAACTAGATTATTTTTTCCTATTTGTCTGGCTCTGTATCTGTTTTGAATCATGTATTTTCTGAAATATTGATGAGTGTACAAGGAGACAGCTTGATTTGGGCACAGAATATACCTGTGTGTACTCTGGAGTTCTGTTTTGAAGATTTCCTTCCTTCATGCTCCAGCCTTCTCTCTCTCCCACCTGTTGTGCCATTTTTACTTTCTCCTAAATTATCCCTGCACTGTTTCAACCTTGTCAAGCTGGGGCTCACCTCAGCAGGGTTTTCCCCTCTAATTTCAGAGGGATTTGGGTGTCTGTCATAAATGGCAATCTGAGGTACAGCTGAGAAGACAGCACTGATAGAAGCGCTTGATGCTGGCCTCTTAAAAAAGGAAGATTTTCTGTCATGCACGAATCGTCTGGGATTGTTCATGGAAGTCAGCAAACAAAAATTTCTCACAGAAATCTTTGAGCTAAAAGGGAATCATTGTAGTTTACTCAGGAGGGGAACAGATGCAACCACATGGGTACGTGTGAGTAGAAACACTGAGGGCTCAGTATTCTGCAGAGGAAAAGATGGAAATAAATCTTAGGTGTATATTACACTGTCAAACCCAGTAGTAATTTCAAGATTAATTTTCCTCCCTATTATTGATGCATGCCACATTTCCCCAGAGTTGAGTTGAATCAAACCCTGTTTATTTCTCGCCTTTTCTCTCCCTCCCTCCACATTTGAAAGGTGTCTAATGTGGAGAGAGAAGTCGGGAGCTGAGTGTTATTTAAGTACTGGATCGATCCAGGGCTTTGTATACAAATAAATGGCGCTGGGAATGATAGCAGACTTTGCACAACTGTACCAGAAGTGTGGCAATTGCAATGAAAATTCAGTGTGTGTCTGTGAGTGTGTTGTGCCGTGTTGTTCCTCCCTGACAATAAATTATTTACAAGGTTTTGCTGTGGTAAAAGTCAGTGGGTGCTGTTTTATCAGGCACTCTCTGGTTCATGGCTGAGCATTTCTGGAGGAGGTGGTTGCTACCAGGGCATGAACTCATTTTAGTACCAGCCTTGCCACAGAGACTGCACAAACACCAGGTATCTTGCAATCCACACTGTCTCTTGCCATTTTCAATGCTGGGGCTTGTCCACCTTGAATTCTGTTGCCAAGGAACTGGACAGGATTGGCATTTGTAGGTTCTGCTCATACAAAACTGGTCCTGGCTCATTTCTTATCAGTGCACTTTGTTCGTATCTCAAATATCTGAAGGGAAGAGTGAAAAGTCCATTAGAAAATGGGGCATTTACCCTAATCAATTAAATATCTTAGGTTTGACAAGGATTAGAAATTTACAGCAGGTAAATGGAATTATTCATTACATAAGAGATTGTTTATGAATATTCTTGATGCCCCTGCTTCAGAGTGTAAACTGTTTAGTAGGCAGTGCTGAAAAATTGTCTCATTCTATGGTAAGACTTCCTGGAAAAACTGTGAGCACAATGAAAAGCATGTGATGTTAATAGACTAATAGTTCTTTGTCCTTCTCTGTCTCACTATCTTTTTTTTTTTTCCTTAAATATAAGATCATTAAAAGTTACACAAAGTGAATAATTCTTCTAATTATTTGTGTCAAAGTAACAGATTGATATTATCACTCATGTCTGAAGCTCCCTTACCATTATTTTAATTTATTTTTCTAATTGTCTAGAGTTTTAGGTTTTTTTATTATTAATAATTGCCATAATAAGGCTGTGCAAGGCTTTCCAGATAAATGAGAAGCACAGGATGCTGTATGTGCTTTATGATTTTTTTGGAAGTGCCTGACCCAGGCTTTCAGCAGTTCTGTGAGCAGGCAGTGGGTGAACACAGCCTGGAATTCCCAACTGCACATTTATCTGTTTATGTAATTTGCTGCTGATTTGGATTGCCTGCTTTTGTCAACAGGCTCTCAGACCCTCAGCTTGTGAAATGCTGGCTTGGATTCCGGGGCTTTTCTCTCCTCCTGCCAGTGGTTCCCAGTTTTTCCCTTGGCAAACGGTTCCCAGTCACTCAGTGACTTCTTTTGGGAAGAGTTCTCTGGCTGGCTAAAATTTTTTGGCGTGATTGAAACCAGCGCAAGAAGAAGTGGAAAGAGAGTGGAAGACAACTGTTGGTAATTGTAATTTCCTGTGATTCAGGGACCCTCCAGCACAGGCTGCGGTTAAACCCCATCGCATCTGCAGTCAGTAAATAAAGCCCTAATGAGAAATTAAAAGTGTTGCAGCGATTCCGAGCTCTAAATTCCCATGGAACTATAAACTGATGCTCCTCCAATATCCAGAAGAACATACCAAGATGAGAAATCAGTAAAATTATGTTAATCTAAGTTAGCACTTAAATGTCCACTGAAGTTTGGTTAACTAGACAGTCTAATTTCAGCTCCTCATGTACTTGCAGTTAAGTCTTTCGTAAGTGCTTTATTTAGATGTGGATGATGTTTTTCCCATCGAGCATTCAAGCAGAATGTGGAATTTAACTCCTACAATTGCAGTAGGAATTACAGCTTCTACTCCTTCCTGAAGGGAACTGGAGTTATTTTCTTGCATTTTCTTGTGTTACCACTAGGAATTAGCTTATGTTTGGTAATTATGACACTAATCTTTCAGTAATTCATTCTTTTTCTGTGTGGCTTTTCATTCTTCAAGTGTTTTTTATTGGTACAGCATCTTAGTATTTCTGCGGGATTTTTCCAAGTATAGTGGAGACTTTGAATTCAAAGGGGGGAAGGCATAAGTAACATCTAAAAGAGGAATTAAAAGCTGTGCTAAATAGGTTTTTGCCAGAAGGACAGGAATCATTCCTACATAGAGGACTCAGGAAAAAAAAAACAAAAACCAAGGCATTTTAGCATCCCTCAGGGCTGGCAGAGTGCATTTGCTGCCCAGGTGGCAGCGGATGGGAGCCTGAGCACTGCTGGCTGCTGTGTCCCCTCTGATTTATGCCACCCCAAGCTCAGCAGAGGCACCAGGGCACTGGGGACAAGTGTTCTAAAGTGTGACAAACCCTGTTTTCCCAGGGGAGCTCAGCTGCCACCACGCATATTTTACATCTTCCTCTGATGTCGCGAGAGGGGTGAGCTCCTTTCTGATGTTGCATTTCGGAGCTGGCTGCACAGATCTGGCCTTGCCTGGAGCCAGAAGTTGTCCATCAATGTGAAATGGTTTATTTTGGGTGAAGCAGCAACAAATCTTTTGCAGCTGGAGAGGAGGGCTGGGTTTCCTGGTGCACTTAAACCCCAATCTATGCAGAAAAGGCCCAATGAGCAGCACCCTGGTAATTTTGCAACACAGTCTTGTGGGTTGATAAATATTCTGGCTTAATGAAGTGAGGTAATGAAGCTCATCAAAAGTTGCAGGAATTATTTCAGGAATTTAGGATAAAACACAAAATGATCTGAAAGTGTCTGCAGAGGTACAACCAAAGCCCATGAAAGCACAGCTCTGCAGGAAGTTCAGCTAAACTGAGAAATACCTAGCAAAGGAAATGGTGAAATAAAATGAGAGTTGAAAAGAGAGAAACTCGGAAAGGCCCCATTTTGAATAAATTACCCAAGACAGTGCTATTCCTGATCTTTCTTTGTTATCTTCCACCTGCTCTGTGTCAGAGCACACACATGATTTCTGCAAAGCTGTTACAGACTGAGACATGACTGTACCCAAGCTCTAGAACGCAGGTGTAAAACCAGAGCTGGGAGGTTGCCTTTTTATCATTTTTTGCTTTCCTTTTCAAGAGGCAAATAGAGTTTTTCAAATGATCCCACAAGGAACATCATTACAGGAGAAAAAAATCTAAGTAAAATATTATTCCTCCTCACAGTGGGGCATAACTAGCTAATTTTTTTTTTTTTTTTGGTTGTGAAATCTGATTGTAATAATGGAGGAAGAATGCTCTGAAAAGCTGCTGGGATATAAGTTTATGGGGATCTGGCAACTCTCAGCAATGTACCTGGAAGACATTTATGTACACGAAGCCTGAAGAGAAATTACAATAATCAATTGTATTGTTTTCCCCTCACATTTCAGGATGCAACACAGCATCCAGAACACAGCAAAAAAATATCAAGCGAGGAGAAAGGGATGCCTTGTTAATTCATCTAACAAAATTCTAGCCTTGCCTGGAGCCAGAAGTTGTCCATCAATGTGAAATGGTTTATTTTGGGTGAAGCAGCAACAAATCTTTTGCAGCTGGAGAGGAGGGCTGGGTTTCCTGGTGCACTTAAACCCCAATCTATGCAGAAAGGGCCCTATGAGCAGCACCCTGGTAATTTTGCAACACAGTCTTGTGGGTTGATAAATATTCTGGCTTAATGAAGTGAGGTAATGAAGCTCATCAAAAGTTGCAGGAATTATTTCAGGAATTTAGGATAAAATACAAAATGATCCGAAAGTGTCTGCAGAGGTACAACCAAAGCCCATGAAAGCACAGCTCTGCAGGAAGTTCAGCTAAACTGAGAAATACCTAGCAAAGGAAATGGTGAAATAAAATGAGAGTTGAAAAGAGAGAAACTCGGAAAGGCCCCATTTTGAATAAATCACCCAAGGCAGTGCTATTCCTGATCTT
Source organism: Emberiza elegans (assembly GCA_024865655.1). Taxonomy (NCBI): domain Eukaryota; kingdom Metazoa; phylum Chordata; class Aves; order Passeriformes; family Fringillidae; genus Emberiza; species Emberiza elegans. The sequence goes on along the minus strand of JALJVW010000129.1, from coordinate 27,646,155 downwards.
TCTTTGTTATATTTCACCTGCTCTGTGTCAGAGCACACACATGATTTCTGCAAAGCTGTTACAGACTGAGACATGACTGTACACAAGCTCTAGAACGCAGGTGTAAAACCAGAGCTGGGACGTTGCCTTTTTATCATTTTTGCTTTCCTTTTCAAGAGGCAAATAGAGTTTTTCAAATGATCCCACAAGGAACATCATTACAGGAGAAAAAAATCTAAGTAAAATATTGTTCCTCCTCACAGTGGGGCATAACTAGCTAATTTATTTATTTTTTTTTTTTTTATTGTGAAATCTGATTGTAATAATGGAGGAAGAATGCTCTGAAAAGCTGCTGGGATATAAGTTTATGGGGATCTGGCAACTCTCAGCAATGTACCTGGAAGACATTTATGTACACGAAGCCTGAAGAGAAATTACAATAATCAATTGTATTGTTTTCCCCTCACATTTCAGGATGCAACACAGCATCCAGAACACAGCAAAAAAATATCAAGCGAGGAGAAAGGGATGCCTTGTTAATTCATCTAACAAAATTCTAATTTTCAGGCCCTTTGTTTGGCTGGGGAATAGCACTGGCAGGAGAGAAGCTGCTGGCAGAGAAGTTCATTTCTTTCCCAGAAGAAAAGAAATCAAAGCGGCTTTGCACTGATCAGCTGGCCCAGGCTGCTGGATCAATGCTTGGCAATTTGCAGGGCTGGGCTGCAGATAAGGCTGTCACATTTTGGCAGCCTCATCACTGCCAGGCAGCCACATAATAGCTGATAGGTCCCTTTCAGATAAAGATGAGCAGGAGATAGAAAGCTGAAGGGAAAGGGGAGTGGAAGGGGGATAGGGGAGGAAGGGAAGGTGACAAATCAGTGGTTTCAGCCTCGCCTTGTGGCTGTGCTCCTTTGGTCCCCAATTCATTTAACACGTGTGTTTGTATTGCTGTTAATTCCTGCAGTTTTCGGCTCATTGGTGTAATTGTTGGGTTTGTGCTTTATCCTTTTGAAAATGAACAGATGTTTGCTGGAAAGTACTGCCTCTCCCAAAGTCCCTGAGCCCAAAAGTGCAGGTTCAAGACAGTCAGGATCTGTTTCAAGATGGCAAAAATCTGCCTGGATTCCATCGTAGGGCTGCAGTCTCTGGCTTGAGTGTAAATATGACATTGAGTGTGGTTTTGTTGAGAAAAAGAAAGCGCACTTTTGGGCAGATCTCCTCCTGGTCCATTATTTATTGAAGCTTAGCTCTGTGGGGCTTGGGGGTTTCTCTAGCAAAGCTTCTGCCCTGGGGAAGCCAAGCTGGTAAAGAAGTGAACAGAGCAGGAGAACAAGGTGCTTAAGTAGCAGCTGAATTATCCTCAGATGTTTCTGGGTTTAGGAAAATTGGGAAAAACAGCAGCTTCCTCTGAATTGTGCTGCTTGCCATCTTTGGAATGGCTCACTGCAGATTGCAAGGGAATCTGTTAGAGGCTGGATGACAGCACAGAGGAGAGAGGTGAGGGAATCATTACCTTAATACTGATAAAGCTGCTAAATATGCTCAGGGAGATGTAGACATTTCCAAAAGCCTGAGAACACAGAGAATAAAGGATTCATTAATAAAAAAGTGCCCTGGCTGTTCTTAATCATCTTGAATCTTGAGTTTTTATTACGTGTTCCTGACTATAGAGAATGTTCCCTAATTCAAATTTCTAGTATTGTACAGCCTTCCAAAATCAATTATATCCAGTGTAAAGAATAAGTAATTTTTTTTTATTATTTTTTCCTTTATTCAGATTTCCAAATTTTACCTATCAGGAGAGAAAAAAAAAATGCCTATTTTCTTTTTAAAGGAACAAAAGTATTTTTTTTTTCCCCCAGCAAAAGCAATTTTCAAATGTTTTTTATCAGTGTAATTTAATACGACTCATTTTGGAAATCTCCATACAAATTATTTCTGTTGTTTAGTCCTTCACTCTCCCTCTCTTGTGAGTAGAGGCAAACAACTCCTTTTGATCCATTGCAGAGAAGCTGATGAAACTCTGTATCAGCAGTGAGGTAGGAGAACCCTCCCTAAAGTCCAAAAGGATTTGGGATGTAGTCAGCCAAGACTTTCGGACTATTTTCCAACTTGATTTAGTAAATTCTTATGGTGCATTGCACCACTTTGTTGTGACTTGATGTCAGAAATAATACTAAAAATGAATAAAATATTAAAAAAAAAAACGAAAGAAAAAGGGTGTGGGGAGAACTTTTTTTATTGGTATTCAGGGGAATTAAAGAGCACTAGGACAGTGGCAGCTGACATGGATTGTTTATTTAATTCTTTCAATTTGTTCACTTTAATGAAACACCAAAAGATTTGAGAGAGCGGTAATTAACAAGACAGAGCCTGTCTAATGAAACCAGTACAGGAGGATATTTGTTTCGAGATCAATAAAAGACTGGGGGTGAGGATCACGCTGGCATCACTCAGCAAAACAAATCACCTCATGCCAATCAATTGTCACGCTGCACATGCATGGATCTGCGTGGAGCATTTTAAATATTGCATCAGCCCGGAGACAAGCTGGCTGAGTTTGGAGGTATCTCCCACTTCGTTTGTTGGTCTGTCAGGTGCTATAATTATACTTGTAGCATCCTTCTGTGCCTTCAATAGTCATTACTGAGCAAGTGTGGTGACACAATCTCATTAGAGCGCGGCTCTCTGAGCTCACCCAGCCGTTCCTGGGGTGTTCCATCGCCGCTGGAGTGTTTGCAGGAAAACAGCGCAGCCAGAAAGAGAGAAAGCAGAGCAGCTGATAAAAACTGCTCCTTCCTTCTCTGACAATCCCCTTGGCCCTCCAGAGACAGCAGTTGGGCTCCCTGTTGCCACCAGTTGACTTCGCAATTAATAATGCAGCAATTAGCAGTGAGCTTCCAGACCTCGGTGCACGAGGCAGGGCTTAATTATACAGCAATGTTACAGGCAATAACAGAGTGAAAAGGAATCGGCAGTGGAGAAGTTGTGTCTCAAAGTAGAGAGTCAGTTTGGTTGTGGGAAGAATGGGGTTAGTGCTGGAGGAAGGTAAATATGTGCTACGTGAGATTATCAGGAGCTATTTTGGACCTGATGTGAAATTGTTTTTCTTCTAAAGAACATAACTTTGAAATTATGTGCTTGAAAGAACAGAACTTGGAATATTTTCACCTGGGAGATGCAAATTATAGAGCTGTTAAGGAGCTGGATTACACTGCTGCCTGCAATTGAGAATGGGATTGATGGAGAGGAGATACAGACAGGTGGGACACACCTGGAACATCACCTATGGGTAATTCAGAGCCCTAATAAGATTTGGTTTGGGGATTTTTATTATTTTTTATTTATTTTTAAGCAGAAGGTCTAGCCATAATTCTTTGAAAAAGAACCTCCCACACTTAAGCTCAGCCTTTTGAGCTGAGCAGTGGAGCAGTCCCAGAGCCAAGGCAGAGCTGGAATGAAAATAACCAAGGGAATGTTCATGTGGAGATTGGAGCTGCAGAGAGCTGTGCGGAGGATGCAGGGAGATTGTCAATGAGATTCATTTGGTGGCTGGAGGAGGTTCAAAGCTTTACTTTTTTCTCTCCTTGTAGATGCAAAGATGAATGACAGTTTTGCTGCAGTTCTTGGTATATTTCCAGGAATTTTGTTCCAATGCACTTTTTTTTCCCCACTTTTTATTCTTGTCTGCAAAACAATTAGAAGATGAATGTTACAACTCTGCCTGATGTAAACCCTGTTAGGTATTCAGAAAAACTCATTTTGGTTATGGAAACACATTTTCAGCACAGATTCAGAAATTTAAACCATCATGTAAATCTTATTTGCCTTGTTGGGTCCAGCTACAAAAATCATACTCAGCAATTGCATTTGTCATTGACTGGGCTGTAGTTCTGAAAGTTCCCAAGGCCTGTGCAGTGGCAAAGAGCTCTGGCTGGCTCTATTGCTGGGATGGCTTTTGGACTCCCAACATAGGAAATGCCTTGAGAAAGTGGAATTTGTGTGGAATGCTCAACCAGCAGCAGCCCCAAACGGGAGGGAATGCAGCAGGGAGAGAGTAATTGCACTTTGGTCAAAGTATCAAAGACAAGATGATCCAAAAGTCACAGGAGGTGACAAGATTTATAGGCTGGAAGCTGCAATAGATTGATGAGAGGAAATTGTCTTTAGCCATTGCAAATAGTGGGTTCGTGTACCAGGATATTGCCCCATCAAACTGTTGGAAGTGACATGGAATAGCAGGGCCAACAGGAGATTTCTTCAGTGCCTACTTAGAAACGTTATTTCCTCATTTTTTCATCTGTGTGTACATGTGTTGACGGTGTGTTTAAAAAAAATATTTATGATAACACAAATTATATCTGCCATGACAGCAAGTGAATGGGTTGTGGGAGGGTATGAGAGAAGAATTTGTTCAGTTTGCAGCCTTTCCTTTGTGTAGCAGGAGAATTAAATTGGGCTAAGGGAGGACCTTACATAGTGAAAGTGATTTAGCATTCCTTCAGATCCTTGAACAGATTTCAGCTGTAAAAAAGAAAACAGTATCTTCCCACAACCACCAAATTGGAAGCAAAAATATTGCAAAAAATAAGGGCTCTCTGTGAATATGTCAAAAATCTAGATTTCATTAATCAAAATGAGATGCAAAACATCTCAGTCATTCAGCTGGAGAGACACTAAATGCAGCTATTTAGGATTCAACCTCAGCTCTTCTGCACTATTTACTAGTTCCTGCTCCTTGTCAGTTAAACACATCACTTGTAGGGAGTTTTACAATTCCCAAGTAAAACAATTGGAAGCTTGAATTGTACAAGACATGACTGGTAAAAAGCACATTTTTTGCAGTAGCCAAAATATGAATCATGAGAAAGAAGTGCTGCTGACAGGAAGAAAATTGAAATCTTTGAGGTGCAGTGTTGGCAAAATTTCAGAAAAGGAGACAAAGGCTTACAGCAAATTTATGTGTTTGCTCATGACAGCCATCGGAATGATCATTATCTAAAAGATACAATTAAATGAAAGCAGCGCTGAAGGTCATGGTAATAGAGAACAGCCATGGTCACAGGGATAAAAGATAATCTGGGGGGCTGGATCCTGATGCTCAAACCTATCAGTCACTTGAGACAGCTTCTAAAATTCTCTTGTATGGAGGCTGCAAATGAGTTTGTTTTGTTTTGTTTAGGGTGAGATTTTTTGGTTTTGGTTTTTTTATGGCTTTCCTTGCATTTATTTTAACACTGCAAACCTGATAATATCATTATGCTACTTCTGGGAGAGGAATTGATCCTCCTCCGCGTTTGACAAAAGGTACAACTGTGAGGTTAATGGCTGCTGAGCTGCACAGGCATCACCCCTGTTCCAGGCTGCTCTTAGAGCTGTGGGTTTGAGTTTTAAAAACCCCACAAGCTCTGATGGATGCACCTTACGGTGAAGCTTTATGGAGACACATGTTCTCTACATGTGACCCTGCATGAGTGATAGTGGCATTTCTTTATGGTGATAGACATCTTTCTCCACAATGAGAAAAAGACGAACATAATCCTTTTCTGCTTCCATTAACACCTCTCTGATTTTTATGTAGCTGTTGGTTGGTTTTTTTTAAGTACTTTTTTTGTTTGTTCCTGCTGAGTTTATAAGTGAGTCTCCTTTATCTTGCATTCTTCCCTCTTCATGTTTTGCTCTTTTTCTGATGTCTTAAACATTTTTCTCTAAAATGGTCAGCACATGTTCATAATATGATCAGGTACATTTTCAGCATAGAGAAAAAACAAGTGGAAAAAAATAAAAACCAAAACATTTAATTTGCATGGAGTGGTAGAGCAAATCAGTGTTCAGGTTCTTGGTTTCTGCTTTCATATCCAGTCATAATAAATAAATTAAGGTGCATGACTTATCAGCAGCAATGAGAAGGCTGAATTAAGTTACATCATATTTTAAAGTGCATTTCCCTTTTGAGATGACCTGGGGTACTGCTGTAAATATTCCATATGAAAGCATGCCTCACAATTTGATGTTCTTCTGGGGAGGTCAAATCACTGGTCGGCATGAGTTGGAATTCAGAAGATACTCAGCTTTTCTTTGGTGCAAAGGGGCACATCAGGCTCATTCAATTCACTCAAATTCCTCCTTATTTTTAATATTCCCTCCTTTCTTTCTTCCTCTTAGAGTGTGTACCTGCTAGACTGTATTAATTACCCTGAAACAACAGACGTAAATCAAACATCCCAACTGATTTCATCCCTAATGTATCTCCGAACACTAATTATTAGCAGAAATTAGCTAAAGCTGCACATGAATAGGTATGCAATGAGTGGAGAAACAAAGGCTCCCAGTCCTTGTGCTGCAAGTTCTTACCAGCCTCAGATGAGAAAAGCCTTCAGAGCTGCTGTGGGGCTGAAAATATTGCAGTGCCCCTTGTATCTGTAAAGGATCTCATGGGTGTTTGCCACTTGTGGGCATGTCTGAATCTTTTCCTGAAGAAATCAGGTACAAGAGTAGCTTTGGAGTAGTTTAACATGCCGAAAGAACAAATTTTCATCATCTTCTCCCTGTAATCTCTCTTTTTTCGTGCACATCTGTCTTTTTTTACCCGAGGAGTCTGTCCTTGTTGCTGAGGGCTTATGCTGGAAATTTTAGGTCTTGTCCACAGTCTTATCATTTATGTTGGTGAAATGTGGTATTCACACCACCAGTAGTATCTAAATATCTATTACATATATAAAAGCAGTGTGAGGCAAAAATGGCTTGTTTTTATGTTGTATCAATATTCATGGCAATTGTAATTGCTGTTGCAGTTGTAAAGAGAAAAGAAATGGGGAACCTATTAAAGAGATAAAATATCAAGCATCTGAATTGTGAAAATGATTTAGCATCTAATCTAAGTCAATCTGTGCAGATACTGCCGGAAAGGCTCAGGGCTATTCCATCCTAAAAATTTTGCAAGTAGTCACTGTTACTTGTATTTATTTATTCAGAAAATGTTGGGTTCCTTCCACTTGAGGGATGCAAGGAATTAAAAACGGGCTCTTTCTCTTCTCCTTTGTACATGCAGAAGAACCAATGTCAGCACAAATTGTTGTGTCACACAAATGGGAGCGTGGCTGCCTCATTTTCTCCCCACTGCTTTGGAACTGTTCCTTGCTGCTGTGTGATTGGGTGTGTGACAGGCAGAGGGACTCATTTAGGATAGGAAAATATGGCTGGAAAGTCTCCAGGTGTTTGGTTTGATTTAGATGCATTTGTGGTTGTGTCAGAGAGAGAATAAACCCTAAGGAAAGCCATAGAGCTGTGATGTATTGCACTACAAGGACTGCACTAGAGCCCCTGTCTGGCAGTGTAAATAAAGACTTTTATATTTTCATTTATTGACTGCAGTGCTAAGAAAGCTTTGCATTGCCTGGTAGAAGAGGCTGAAAAATAATGTATGGAAAATCTATAGGAGACACAGAGGCATTTCAGCAAGTAAAGAGCAATTGGCTATACCATCAAAGACAAAAGCATCGCTGTATACAGGTTGCTTTGGTTCTCCAAGAGCCTATTGATATTTCCCCTGGCATTGAGCTGCTAACAACACCTTCAGCAGAAAAGGCAGAGTCTGCTCTCACTGGGGGTGAGGGGGGCTGCACACCACATCTGGATTTTCTTAAATTACAGCAAAGAATGGGTCCAAGCCCACTGGGGCTATGGGATCTTTTGCTTCAGCTGCGTCATCACCAGGCTGAGCTCTGGGTTTGGGGAGATGCAGCAGGGCTGACCCAGCTGTGGGCTGGAGAAGGGACTCAACCTCCAAACCACAGTTTGGTCTGATTTTTAAAGAACATGACAGAAAATGGTACATCAAAGAAAAACTCACACGTTCCATTAAGTCTGTATTCATATTTCTCTTCACAGGCTTTTGTATCGCTGAATTTGTAGGGGCTATGATATACTGTGTAATAACTTCAATATTTTAATAGAAATAAGTGATTAATATGTCACAAAGCAATAAAATTCACTGGTCACTTCATTAGCTCATGAAAATTAGCTGTTCTCTACAGGGGATGTACATTGTCCTTTGCTCCAGAGTAAGTCTATATAAGACATACAGCAGTGAATGCTCCCCTGAAGGCTTTTAAGCATCAAAATACGAGTCTGGAGCAGGCAGGAAACACTGGCCTGACTTCTGCCACTGCCACAACTCCTGAATCAGCCCTTGTGGCTCAGATATCACTGCTGGGGTGGAAATGGATGTGAGCAGAGAGCAGCTATGGGACAGACCACATCAATCAGCCCAAAGCTCTCTTTGGAGCCTGTTCCCTCCCAGTCAAAATCTGGTTTTATTCGTGTAAATATCAAAGGAAAAAAAAAAAACAAAAACCAATGATCTTGATCTAAAAATTCTCCAGGAATGTCTGTGAGATGTTTGTAGTTATCCCTTATTTATACTCATTTGATGAAAGAAGGAAATAGGAGCAGGACAGACAGTCTGTCACTTATTCTTTGATCAGGACCATGCAGGAAATGTCACTGAGACAGGAGGAATGTGCTGCAGGATCACACTGTGAGGTGTGAGGTGTCTGTGGAGCCACAGGTGTGAAGGGGAGGGGGTGTAGGGATTTAACTGGGCATTTCACTCCGTGCAAAAAGTGCAATTGATGAAAATCAAACATTTGTAATCATTTATCAGCAGGGCATGAGAGAGCTGGGATCTTGAATTTAGATGAGAAGAATCGAAGAGTTTGCAGTGAGGTGGGGTCGATCTCTTGTCCTAGGGGGACGGGATGAGACAAAATGTCCTCAAGTGATGCCAGGGGAGGTTAAAATCAGATATCAGGAGAAGATCCTTCACTGGAAGGGTGATCAAGCTTTGGAACGGGCTGCCCAAGGGCGTGATGGAATCACATCCATGGAAGTGCTCAGAAAGGGAGCGGCTGTGGCACGTGGGAATGTGGTTTAGTGGTGAGCACTGCAGCGCTGGGTTAATTTGGACTTGATCTTGGGGGCTTTTGCAGCCTTAGGGATTCTGTGGGGGGACTGAGCACAGAGCTGATCCACTGGCAGGGGAGCACGGCCGGTGGCTGTGCAGGAGATGGAATAAATTGCATTTCTGTTTCGCCCTGAATGTGAAATAACCATTTCAGCCCCACTGCCCTGCATTCCCACCCCTGCAAAGAGGAGATTCCTGCTTCCCAGGGGTGAACTGCTCAGGGCCTGTTCACCTGCCCATGGTATTTCCGTCTGGGAGCCAATTGCCAGTGCTGCTAATGAAATATCTGTTCAGTTCCACAACTTGATGTTGTACCTTCCTAAGCCTCACACTGCAAACTCCAGTGCTTTGGAGGAAAGATGGATGCCTGTGGGCTTTTTAAATTAGCAGTCCTTACCAAGTGCCCATACATGGTGTAATTATGTGGTTTTAACTCCAGAAGTTTGCTTTTATCTCTTTGATTCGCACACACACATATCCAGTCACACCACACAAAATCCAGTGTGCCTAAGAGGTGCTGCTTGCAAATTCATGTGAATCTTCAAGTTGCTTCTGAGGAATTCATCGTGTTTGTGAGTTTGTTTGACAAAAAATGTTGCTTTTCAAATCGTGAGGTTTAACATTTTATTGTCCCATATGCACAGCAATAATGTTAAGAGAAGAGCCCTGAGCTTTCTGCCTCCTTTCCGTGGGGTGATCCTGAGTTTATCCCAGTGCACGGAGAGGGCACACCCGGCTCAGGCTGGCACACAGCACAGCCAGGTTTGTGCCACTGCCCTGCAGGAGAAGGGGCAGCAATTGCTCTGCCACTTTGAGGCTCATGGTTGTTTTGCTGTGGCACTGGGGAGTGGGCAGTGTGGCACCTGGGGGACAGAGGGACACAGGTGGGACACACCTGAGGGCCAGCACTCCTCCGAGCCAGCGCCAAGGTGTGCCCGCGCTGCTGCTGCTGTCAAAAGCAGTGTGAGTTTCATAATTTCAGCTTTCCTGCCACTTCCCTGCTTTAGTCCATTTTTCTATATTCTATTTTAGCTGGAGTCTCCCTAATTTCACAACTCCCCCGTGGTGCCCAGGATTTTTTATAGCTGTAAGAATTGTGAGTTGTTGCCTTGGAAACACAGTTGTTCATGCAGCTGTTGTAACTATACTTGTTAATTTTGCCTTATCACAAAAGGTTTCAAAGCTTTTTCTGTATTTGTCTGACATTTCTTGGTTCTGTAACTCTTTATAACATTCTGTTTGACAAATTGGAGGAGGAAATAGAACTTCAGCCTCACAATGTACAGCATGGCCCCATGTCCTGACTGAATCACCTGCTTCCCTGCCCTTGGAAGCCTCCAAACTCCATTCAGTCTCCTTCCTGCCTATTTAAAAAAAAAAAAAGAAAATGGAAGAATTTTTGAAAATGTCTTTCAGTGTTCTGCATCAGAGCTTCTGTGTGCAGATGCTGGGGAGAGCATGAGGGAGCAGCTCCTGCAGGTTTCTGCAGCTGTGGGCAGATCAGTGCTGTGCCAGCTCCTGCTCCATGGGACAGACCTGGCAGAGCAGCAGGAGGTGCCAGGTGATGCTGAGTGCTTTGCCCACGGGTGGCACCTTTCCCATGAAAGCTCCTTTGAAAGACTCAGGCTCACCCATGGGCTGCCTTGGCTACAAGAGTTCCTAATCCCCTCCTTTGGTCCCCCTGCTCAGGATCAGCTCCTGGAAGCCAAAGGAGTTTGTTCTCTGGCAGTGCTGAGTGCTGCATTGGAGAGGAACCACCAAGGATTCCTTTCCTCCCTCCCTCTGTGCCAGCCCTGTGCTGTGCCAGGGCCTGGGGCTGGCAGGGGCGTGTGGCCAGGAGCAGGGCTGGTATCAAACTTGTGTTTGTTTGCTTTTTTTTTAGCCAAGGCTCCTAATTGCCAGCGTATTTCCAGTGCATATACCTGTCAGCTACACCAGTTTAGCTGGCATTGCACTGCCTCTATGCTGTCTTATGGTTTTATAGCAGGATAAAAAACGGTTTGGGCGCTGGGAGCCGCTTCCTCTCGGAGCTTTCCCATTTCCCCTGCCACACAAGCCACAATAGCTGGGGAGAAGGGCAGGTGGGCACGATTTCTGCTCTCTGAAACAGGGCAGGAGTGCTGCTAAACCAATAAATAGAGCAAGCTGCTCACTGCAGTGTTACTGTGCTTCTGTCTCCTGGCACTGACTTGCTTCCCATGGACCTCAGTCCGCTGTAGCGCCCTGTGCTGCTGCTGTTTGCAGCTGAAGTTTTTGGGACTTCATTGTGAGATTGGAGACAAGGCAGCAGCAGAAAGCACGGTCACAGCTGGCTTTAGGTGCCCAGTGTGGTTTGACTGCATTTGCTGTGAAGAAAGGTAACCTTACTCTACCATGATGTAGTACAACTTTATTTTCTATTTAATTTATTCATGTGATTTCACTGTAGGAAGTTATGGATTGCAGTCTTTAAAGCAGTTTATTAGGAAAGCTACTAAAAAGGAGATCAAACCAGAAACACCTGAGCAAGTAATAGGCAAATATAAGTGCTGAAGCAGCCAAGGAATGGTTGTTTGTATTTGCTTATAAACTACCTTTATAAACACCACAGAAATTGTCGCAATTCTTTTCAAGTCACCATTATCTGATAACACATGTTTTTCAATCCAATTGCAAAAATTACTCAGTCACTTGAGAGGAAAACAGCAGAACAAATGAAAAAAGACAATAGTGGACAATTAAGGAGTTTCTTGTGCTGTGGTTGAGAAGCACAGAGAACATCCTGAGGGTGATCAAAGGCACTTTTGTACTCCATTCTCTTTGGTGATTCGCTTTTTGGAATAAGTGATGTTTCTGCAGAGAAGCACAAGCCATACCTTCGATTACATTTATTGCCTGTCAGGGATGATGGAGGATCTGCTTTTCTGCCCCAGTTTCTCATTGTGTGGGGAGAGGATTTACAGAACTCACCTTTTTTTTTTTTGCCTGGGCAACTGCAACAAAATGCATTTTTAACTTCAGAATCAGGGCAGTAATTTAAAGTGGAGGATGGTACCGGTTTCAGTGCAGCATCTCTGTCATCATTTCAGAAAATAATTAAATATTAAAATAAGCACAGTCTGGATTGTTGAAATGTTGACAGTTAACTAATCTGTATTTTCCTGGTTTTATGACAGCACCTGAAATAGTTGCTTCTACTGATTTTGTTGAGTATAGAAAAGAAATTCTATTTGACTCTACCAAGTTCATAGACTAGCAGATGCAATATTCTGGCAGCTGGATATTAATGGTCTGTGAGTATCTGTACTGTAAGGATTGGTAAACTTATTAAGAATTTATTGAGGTTGTGTCCTTGGCTGCTGATTGGATTGAGCTGGGAGAAGTGTAGTACAGTATGTTCTGTCATATTCAGATATTTTCTTATTCTGTCAGCCCTCCCTGGGAGGACACTCTGACATAATAACCTTCACAACACAAATTTCCAAAGCTTGATCTCTGGGACCTTAATATCTTTTGGACTTGCAGAGTTCTGTTGGTTTGTTGGTTTGTTGTGTTTTTTTTTTCCTTGACTTGGAGGATGCTTTAGATGGGAAAGAGATTTTCAATTGCAAACCACTTTACATGTAATAATCCAAACACAGCCCGGGCTGCATTAGCCAAGTGCAGGCACTTTGTAGGTGCAGGGAAATTGTTGTTGTACTCTTGGGGTCCTCTGAGCCCCTGCCTGGAGTCTGGGCTTGGGTTCTCTGCTCCAAGATAAAAATGGACTATTGAAAAATGTTCGGCAGGGGCCACCATGGGCTGGTGCATGTCCTGTGAGGAGAGGGTGGGAATTGGGTTTGTCCCTCTTGGAGAAAAAGAGGGAAGGAAGATCCCATCACAGTCTGCAGGTGCTGCAGAGAAGAGCAGAGAAAATGGAGACACTGTGAGCACCTAACACTGGGAGAAATTCCCCAGAAATCCTCTGGAATCTCCATCCTTGGAGAAATTTAGATAGGTGGATGTTCTCTGAGCAGGGGGTTGGACTAAATGAGCTCCAGAGACTGATTTCAGTCAAAATTATTCTTGTCCTCTCTTTTTTTTTTTTTTTATCTCATCAAGCTTATCAAAAATAAGTTCATCATCTACAAAAGTAACTGAGGGGATAAAGAAAAGAAAGGCTTTGCATTTGAGGATTCATTTTACTGTTTGTTCAAGCAGAGAAACTAGTACAAAATAACATATATTTGCCATTGTGAGAGGATGCAGCATATAAGAGAGGGAAAGGAAACAAAAGAGAAAACAAACAAACAAAAACAAACCCAAAAAACCCAAAAAACAAACAAAGTAAAAAACCCCCAGAAGCCCCCTCAGAAAGATTGTTCAGATCTCAGAATTCTGTCAGAGAAACTGAAAAAAAAAAAACCCCAGACTGTCTTAAATTCTCCTCCCAGGAAGGAGCGGCAGTGGCAATGACTGCTGCGTTTGCCACCAATGACAGCATCTTAACCCATGCACTTTGCATTTCCTCAGCCACCTCCCCTGTTGCATTCCTGCTGTCCAGGTCCAGAGCCAAGAAGCCCCCGGCTCTGCAGATGAGGCTCTGCTTGCCCATCCCTGGCTGTGGTTTCCTCTCTGGCATGCCCACAGATCAGTTCCTGCGGTGTGCAATTTCCTGTTTCACCTCCCCACAACCCCCCAGGTGTGCCCACCTCTCCCTTCCCCTCCCCATTTGCCCTCCTGCTAAGAGCTGTCTGCCAAACTCCACATTCCAACAAGGCCATCGTGTGGTTGGGGAAATTCAAGGAATGTCCCCTCTGGCCTGAGGTCACTGCTAGAGTCAAGTGCCATTAGTCCCTCGAGACCCTCCTCTCCTCACCTGGTTGGTGCTCACCTGTCCCAAGCCCCCGAGCTTAAAAGGACCTCAGACCATGCGGTGATGATTCTGTTAGGAGCTGTTGCCATGATTCAGAGCTGTGTGACCTTGGAATTAAACTCTGGATTATAACTCTCCTCGGAATCCACTCTCTCTTCTCTTCACCTCGCCTAAGGACTCTACCAGAGGTAAAGAACTGAGTTCCCACAGCCCTGGCATATCTAGTGCCTAACTGCCTAATTCCCAGCCAGCCTGGAGCAGCTCTGTGGTGCAGAACCGCAGCTGCTGCTCCTGGCCAAGAAGCAGGGGCCAGCCGAGCCTGGGCACGTCCCATCCGTGCATATTGGAATTATATCTCCTATAAATTCCCACCCTGGCGCCCAGGATTTGCACCAGGCCATCAATGCACAAGGACACCCTGAGTGAGCACCCATCAATGCCCTAAAGACCCCTGGGGCCCTGAGCACCTTTAGGGACCTTGTAAAGGGACTTGTGCAGATAAAGAGACACCTCAGGGTCTCTTTGGCAGCTCCTGCAACAGCCTGAGGAACTGAAGGGAGATTTAGGAGGGTTACTCAGTGCTTTGTTCTTGATTCTGCTGAGGGGAAGAAAAGCTCTGTAATAGGAGAGGGTTGGATCCAACACTCTCAGAAATGACTGCAGAGCATTAGTTGCCACTAAAGGATTATTTTCTGCACTGTTCCTACCATTGGGAGCACAATACTTTCTCAAAAGATGCCAGGCACAAACAGGATTTTTGTGAATAGCTCTCCTTCTGCAATATTAACCCAGAGATGGATGTCATAAAGGGAGGAGTGGCAATGGAAGCTTGCAGGGGTCAAGGCAAGTGTCCTTCCCCCAGCTCCCTCAGTTAGGAAGTGTCTTACCTGTTTAGCAGATTTTTGGGTTTTTTGGTGTCACACATTCATGCTAGTAGTGCTTGACGTATCAGCAACGTTCTGATGGCAGGAGAAGTCAAAAGGGGAAGGGTAGAAAGGGAAGGAGGAGTCACCTGCTGTTAAAATGATGCCATGATGATCACCCATAGCCTCACGGTGTAGCAATAAAGGATAAAACTATTCTGTCTTTTCTCAGAACAGCTTTATTGACACTACAATGTGTTCTTCAGTGCTTTACCTGTGCGGGGAAGCTCCTGTGGTGGGTGTGAGCCCCTGAGCAAGAGAAGAGCTGTACGTTCTCTCCTCCAAAGAGCAGAACAGACAAGTGCCAGGATTCAGTGTAATCTCTAAGTGGTGGCTTGGAGTCTCCCAGTTCTGCTGTATTTTACTGCTTTGACAGCTTGTGCTGAGGGCACAGAGCTCTGAAACGGGCTGTTAGACAGGCACAAGGTTAATTTGACTGCTCTGGAAAGCAGTGAGAGAAGAACGTGGCAAATGCATTCGTCAGTCAGGGGAAGGGGAAATGACTTGTTATTACTGAAGCATGTATTGTTATTTCAGAAATAACCAGCGTTGGGCACAGAAATAGCAACAAGATGGTGCTTCAAGGTGCTTAATCCTGGGGAGGGAGGCATGGAGACACTGCAGAATAAATTGGAATGGAGGTGCCTGTTGTTAGCTGCCGTGCCTGCAGATATAATAAGTGGCCATGGACCAAGGCAAGGCTTTGATGCAAGCACAGGCTCACTTGAAATGCCCAGCACGGACAAAAGAGTTACTGGGGCTGCTGGAGTAGCTCAACAGTGAAAGTTCAGCTCTGATCCCTTTAACAACCCAGATTAAGCATAAAAACACAAAAGAAAAATAAGAATCTATCAGTGAGTGTGTGTACCCTCCTATAAACTAGAGCAGGAAAACTGAATGAAGCTGAAAGACAATTTAGTAACTCCCTTGTGCCAGAGCTGGGCACAGTGAGCTCCTCAATTCAGCATTTTATAGGAAAGAGAAGAACTGGAGAGGATGAGGGGTTGTTATTCCTGCTCTGTAAGATAACCAGATTTCTGTAGCCCACCAGCTTTATATTATTTTTGTATTCCTGACATGAGATTTGCCTTCACCCTGGAGTTAATTTGCAACCAGTAAGAGTCAAAAAGCATGAGGGGTTTTAAATCTTGGTGAAGCTTTTCTTTCAATAGATTTTTTAGATTTTTTTTCATAATATGCCAAGAAGCTGATTGCTACATTGGAGGTATGCATGTGTGTGAGCTGACATGGATATCTGTGCACACAGCACATAAATGGACATTAAAATCCAGCGTCTGAGAAGTCACTCTCAGCAGCAGCTTTGCCACAGGTGAAAAGGTGATTTTTTTTAGGGCCATTGAACACTATAAATGTGTTCATTGTATCAGTGCCTCAGAAATACCCATTCTAAATGACTTTGTGTTGATCCACTGTGAAAATTCATTGTGCTCAATTGCCCTCAAAATTTCCCATTTCTCATCTGTGCTGTTGCAGTTTGCTGAGTGCACAGCAGCCCACGGCGCAGGCACCCAGCTCCAGAGGGCCTGGAAAGGATTTTTATTTCCTGCCAGGCTGCTCTGTGCTCCCCAAAACCTGAGCAGGTCTGTGGCAAGGGCTTGGAGCTGTGAGGCTTTCACGGTGGGAACAGATTTCATGGGGCTGACGTTGGGTTGTGCACACACAAAGGCTCGAGTGTGTCACACGTACAGGAGATGTGGAAAATGGAGCTTGGCTTTAATTTTTAATCATACCTTTGCTTCAGAGGAGTCAAACCCACTCTCTCATCAGTTCAGTTCTATTCAATTTAGGAGAAAAAGGAAAAAAAATAAAGCCAAGTTATCAGGCGGCATAAATAACTTTCAGCACGCATGGCAAGAAGTTGAGTCATAAAATGATTGTTAGGGGTTTTTTGGACATCTCCTTGAAACAAGACTTACAGCGAGGGTTTTTTTTTTTTTTTTTCAGTTTTAAAAAGGAACATTTATATCTGACTTTTAATCTGTTTTATTTGTCCTTTAATTTACTGGATTGTCTGACTCCTTGTAAAAGCCTGTGCAAATCAGCCTTTCAGCTGTGAGGGAATCAATGCCTGCTTTGGACCAGAGGATGGTGATGTTTAAAGAGCTCCTGGCCAGTCCTTGGTGTGCTGCAGAGCCTGGGGATTCTCTCAGGCAGTGGAACATCCATGGTATCAGAGGAGCCTGGTGGGATTGACAGATTGGGTGAGGAAATTGTGTGGAGGAACATGGACATATGATCATTTTGATCGTATGATGTTCCCAGCCTCAGCTAAGCTGTGAATTGTATTAAACATCCCTTAACGGTGAAGAACATTCAAATATGAATTTTATGAGAGAACTTTGCCTCCGAATGGGATGTGGCAGGAAGTGTGGTGTGGAGTACAGAGCTGGAAATTCAAAAGAAATGTTGGTTTGCTTCAGCTTCCAACCTTCTGCTTGTGAGTTCACACACAAACTCCTGCCCGTGCCTCAGACAGGCTGGACACTTTGTCTTAAAAGTCAGGGCAGGAGATGTTTAATTGTGTAAGGAGACCTTGATTTTTCTTGCGGTTGGTAGGAATTTCATTCCATCCTTGCACTGACATCTTGCTGCAGTGGCGGTTCATTTCTGGGTTGCTGGAGCAGGGGAATCCCTCCTCAAGCAGCACCAAGCCCCTGCCCCTGCAGTGATTCAGCCTCTGCTGCTAAACCTGAGGCTCAGCAGGGCAATGGCGAGGCCAGGCTGCCTCACCACAGTCTGTTCAATGTGGGAACCGACTCCACGTTTCCCTACAAAGTCAAAAATCTGTGTCGTTTACATTGTTTTAATCTCAAAAAAGAGAAATAAACTTTTTTTTTTGTTTGCTTGTTTTTATTAGCAGACCATGTGTCTTCCATTTCTGCTTTGCACTGGGTTGTTTTTTTTTTCCAAAAAAATTATTTTTATTTAAATTATTCTGAAAAAAAATAGATTCTTTCTTAGCAGGTGAAAGCTGTTTCCCAGGGTTATGAATACCAGCAGTCTTTTTTTAAATAAAAACAGTATTTGCAAGCACACTGCATTTCTAGTCTGGGATGTTAATTGTGCAACAAATTTTAGTCTTGGCAAACACGTCAAGCACTTTCATGTCTTTATGCCTCTACATTAATTTCTGGACCCTAGTGATGATACTCTGGGTGGTAAAGAAGTACTAATCCATGTCAGTGGTGGTATGAACAATCATAATTCATCTGTTCTTCAGGTTTAAGAAAAAAAGACCAAGAATTCTAAGCCAGAAAATATTATCTGATTTGATGTTATATAATAGTTTGGTTCTTTTGAAGTTCTTGGGAGCAAAGGAAAGCACTCTCTTATTTTAGTTATTTTTTTTTTTTAATGTATTTAAATGCATTAAATGAATAGAACCATTCTTATAAAGAAAATAAAACATCAGAGGAGTATTCTTCCGCCTAGGCTTGTGAGAGCTGGGCTTTGTCTAAATTATTTGCTGACTTCAGTCATCCATTTCTCAGAGAGAAAAAAAGGTGCAGCACCACGATCTCAGAAGGTCTCTCAGGAGAAGACAAAGGCCAGCCCGTGCCCATTGTCTAGACTCAGCTGTTCAATACTCATCATCCTTATTCTTCTTATTCTTATGCCTCAAAGTAATTTCAGACTGAGGAGAGATAATGGGAAGAAGTGTATGAGAGCAGCATCTCTGGCAAATGTGGCCAATTCTGTAGAAAAGGAGCTGCTCCTGTTATAAAGTTTTAATTTTCTTTTACTTGGTTTTACAGCAGGTCTTCAGCATTTCACTGCTGGGTTTATGGGATTTCAAAAAAAACCAAAACATTTGCTTCCCCAGTAAAATATTATATTTATGTCATCTGTAAATTTGCACTTTTCAGGCCTCCAATTGCATCGTTTATTTGGATAAATTGCATTTACACTGCAGTTGCACTCTGTTTCATAATTAAATCACTTTCAGTCTAAGTAAGTACAGGAAATCCATGCTTCAGTGTGCAAGTCTGCTGACAAAGTGAAGGGTAACCCAATTCTCATCCACACAACTTTTTAATTAGTTGCTGCACATCTGAGGATTAGGCTTGTTGGGATGTCTTGCAGAAAATAACATTAATATTCAATTTGGTTAAGGGCTTTCAATAAACAAACAGAATTAATAAAGCTATTAAGCAAATGTCTCTGATGACCACTTTCCATATGGATTGCAGCTCTTCAGAAGCATTTCCAAAGGCAGGCAGCTGAGAAGGGTTTCTCTGCCCTGTTTTGGCTGAATCTTGAGGGGTAGCTGGGCATTTTCCATCCTGAGCTCATCAGCATTTGAATTTGCTGAATGTGTTTTCTGGGGTCTACAAAAGCCAGGTGGAAAAGAGTGCTTTGTTACAAGCTCTGTTATCAGCCTCTCAAAGTACAGTATTTCATTTTCTCTTTGTCTGTTTTGTCTGGGTTTCAGAATATTCTGCATCTGAACGAGAAAGCATTTTTTTTTGTGTGAGTTTGAAATTATTTTAGATATGAAAGGTTTCTTAAATTATGCCTTTACCTGGATTTTTATTTTTTTTTTTTTTAATGTGAGGCTTTGTGAGATGTTCTGGATGAGCCTCTACTGCTCCAAGTCAAATGATTTGCATTTAAAAAACAGCTCATCTAATGTAAACTTGAGAATTATTTTAGGTTTATATTGTCGTTCAAAAAATCTGGAACTTCAGTGAAAAAGAACCGATATAAAAATTAATTCATATTTCTTGGAAAATAAGCTCTGCTACTTACGTAAGTCCTGGCAAGGTGGTGTTGATTTTGTGGGGAGACTTTGGCTGTTTTATGGTGTCATAAATTCACTTTATGTTATAGCTTGCTATAGATCACAAACATCCTTTCACAGCTTTTGAGAGCTATTGAGGTAGCAGTGGTGAGGTAACTTCTCCCAAAATACTGTTTACATTCTGCTAAGATTCCTGTAGGGACAGGTTGTGTTTGCAGTGAAGAGACATTCACTTCCTACCCAATACATTATTTGTATATTCCATCTATTTACGTGTGTGTGTGAAATTGGTTTCACTTCATTTTTTTTGCCAAAAAATTAAAAAGAAAACCAATTTAGATGGCACTAGAAGAAGGGCATTTAAGGAGCCATGTTGCCAATAGGAATTGGACTAAACCCTTTGGGTGCTGGTTTGTGATTTGCACTGAGCTGCAGTGATGGAGTTGTTCACCTGCCCAACAAAGGCTCCAGGCACTCCTGGAACATCTCTCCACAGACTAAATTTGGTGAAGAGCACAAAAACTGACAGAGAGGTGTTGGATGATCCAGCTGGGCGTGCAGAGGAGCATCCCCCAGGAGAGGGTTGGGGCAGGAGGCTCTGGAGAGCCATTCCTGGCTGTCCCATTCCATTTGCTGCGGTTTGATTTAAGCCTCTGCTGGTCAGTTAAAGATGCTGGAGCGCTGCAGGATGGGTTTGTCTGGAAATTTTATCTCCTACTTTTTGCAGAGGGTGTCCAGATGCTGTAAATTGAGTGGGACCCCAGCAGCTCTTCCCTTTGCACTTTGCTGCACAGTCCCTGCTCAAGTTTGGGACTTGAGCTCTTGGGAATAAACGAGGAACGTTCCGTATTGTGGCTGCCAGCAGAAGTGGGTAGTGGGAGAACATTTCAAAGCAAGATTTCTTGTGACTTTTCACAGCTTTCAAATTGCAACTTGCTTTGTAATGCACTGCAATGACACAAGTTTCTCCTGTCCAAGGCGTTGTTCCTGTCAGCAGGCAGGATCCAGCAGTCTCCCCCATCCACAGGGGGCTCGTTAAGCTCCATGATGATTGTTGCTGTTAATTTGATGTGGCGTTGCATGAAGGACTGTCCCAAAGTCCACACTGCAGTGTAGTGTGGTGGAAATGATAAAATTCTTCCCTTGTTTGGTGGAGGTTTTATCCCAGCCCCGATTTCAAGTTGTACCAGCACTCAGCGCAGAGCTCTGCAGGAACAGATCTGTAGGGAGCTTTCATTCCCGCCATGAGGAGACACAAACTGCAGTTCTGTGTGACCCTGTTCTCATCTCCTGAATGGAAATCCTTTGGGCTGGATGCCTTTCCCAGGGCTGGGGTTTGCGGAAGGGCTGGGAGCTGGGTCCCTCCCTGCCTTCCCACCTTTGGCTCCTGAAGCGGCTCCGGCAGCAGCTCCCAGGCAAATCCGCCCTCCCTTCCTGCTGAGATCTCATTCCTAAGGCTGCTGCTGCACAGCCCAAACCCAGGCAAGGTGGGGAAACCCTGCAGGAGGAGGATGCTCGCGCCAGGAAGGTTGGTGCTGTTCAGCCTTAACAAAATGGCAACTTCTCCATCCCCCAGTGGGACTTTTTCCATCCGAGATGGATTCTATATATTAATGTTATTAATGTGTCCAGGAGTAGCCTATTCGCACATTGATCTATTGAGTTCTCAGGAGAAATTAAATAAATAATAAAATGTTCCAAAGTGATCAATTCAGAGGAAGCCTTTAATCAATTATTAATTGATTATTCACATTAGCGCAATGCTTGTAAGGATCAAAACCTAATTTTGACAACATATGCAACCTTATCCTTTTGAATTTAATAATATATTCTCAATCTGTTGTTCATTAAGGTGAACATCTGTGAATTCATTATTTTTTCTCTAAGCTTGCTGCACCACAAACTTCATTTCTTTAACAAATTTTCCAAAGAATAATCCCATTACAAGCTTAGTTTATAATACATACAATGACAGCTCTGTTAGCATGTTTATCTTGTTGTTTTGGGTTTTTTGTTTTGTTTTGTTTGTTTTTGTTTTTTTTTTTTTTTGTCTAATAGGTATTTGCAGCAAAATCTGTTCTGGGATGGCACAGAGAATTAGACCAGAGAAAGTGGATAAATCTGGTTGAGAAACTGGCTGCAGAGTTTGAGATGCTGTTAACAGAGCTTGAGATGTTGTTAACTTACTTATAAAAATGTGCCAGAGGTTTCCCAAAATATGATGATTTAGCTCTGAATGTCCCCTTGCAAGTTATAGAAAATAGACATTTCATCCACCTCAGTGTTTGCCTTATTTTGCTGTTCCAATGTGGATTTTTCAGGTAATGCAATTGTAAAATTCCTCTCTTGCTAATTTTACATCGCTGTTGGGGTGAAATTGTGACAGTCTCCAATGCATGCCATGAAGGAGAAAGAAGGAACGGGTGGAAAATGCTGGTTTTGAACTTTTAAATGGAAATAGGTGACACTCTTCAGAGAGAACGCCTCTGGGTGTTCCTTCAGACCCTCTCCAGGCAGTGCTGATGCTCTTGCATGGTCCGATCGCAGCTGAACTCTGCCTGCTGAGCCCTCCCAGGCACCTTTCCATAGAGAGCTGCCTCTCCTTGCTTGGACTTTTTCTCCATGAAGTTAATGGCAAATGAAATACTGATGTTTCAGGGGAGATGAGTTACGTGCTGGATTAATCTGGCCAGCCCACATTAGGAGAGCACCGAGCAGAATTTGCAGCTGCAGAAGATTGTCACCATGTTCCTGTGCTTAATGGAATAATTTAGGCACGGAGACAGAAAGAAATCTCCACTAAAATGAGTACAAGCACTTTTAAGCAGAAAACCTGTAGCTAATTTTCAATCCTGTAATTGAATTTGCAGGATAGCACATAAATAAAGCCGGGCTTTTTAAAAAGTTGGATGCTTTGCAGTGCATAACAATGTTTTACTGTCTCATAATGCTCCCCCCTGGGTTTCCCCATGCACTCTGCAGTTCCATGGCAATGCCGTGTGTCCAAACCTTCACTCATGCTGCAGCCTGCTCAGGATTGTGTCGGGAGGCTTCAGAAATGCATGCAAATCACTCACAGCCTGCTAATTACCAGCTGTTAATTGGTGTTGTGCTGCAGCACTCAGCCCTCAGTGCTGGTCCCTTCTGGTTTGCAGCCAGAGGTGCGGAGCTCTTCTCTTAAAGGCTCTTGCACGATTTTGTGTTTCCCTCCCACTAAAATCACAGAAATCACAGAATGGTTTGGGCTGGAAGGGACCTTAAAGCCCATCCTGTTCCACCCCTGCCATGGCAGGGACACCTCCCACTGTCCCAGGGTGATCCAAACCCCATCCAGCCTGGCCCTGGGCACTGCCAGGGATCCAGGGGCAACCACAGCTGCTCTGGGCACCTGTGCCAGGGCTCCCCCACCCTCAAAATAAAGAATTTCTTCTTGATATCTTCTCTAAACCCGCTGACTTTCAGTTTGAAGCCATCCCCCTTGTCCTGTCACTGCATGCTCTGCTAAGTCAGAGCAGTTTTTAACAGGTTTGATTCCAAGCCTGAGCTGTGGTTTTTTTGTTTTCTGAAACAAAATTCCAACAGAATTTCTAATGCTATTAAACTATGTCAGAAATGACGTGATATTATTTTTAACTTTTTCTGACTTTACTGAAGCACTTACATTCAGTAATTAAACAAGATTTTGCAAGGTACTGTGTAAAATGGTGTTAAAAAATTGCCATGATGACATCGACTTCAACAGCTGTGCCCTTGAACTCGCTGCTACCTCGCAGGGCTGTGCGTTAGAGATGCAATTTGACAAAGTACTGAGGTTTTTCAACTCTTTTTTCAAGTCAATGGGAGGCAAGGCCACCTGGGTTGAAGCAGAGGACACCAAGCTCATTGTGAGATTGAGTCTTCACTGTAACTCATGCCCCGAACATTTTAGATAATCCATTGATCTCTCTTGAACAGCTAATATCTGTAATAATGCCACATTTCTACATCACCCAAAGTCAATTAAAAGACGTGTATTGTAGCTATATTTTAATCAAGACTTACTGAAAAATGGAAGTGAAGAATTTTGCTTGCCTTAATAGTACCATTGGCAAAAAGAAAAGCTGACTGGAAAATCAAATTAATTATCTCTTCTTTATATGCCCTTTATATGTTCACTTGCTTTGTAAAATGAATTTAAATTATTTCTATAGTAAGAAAAAAGGTATTTAAAAATCATGAAAAAAAAGTAGATGTATCTTTCTAGACTATTCACTTGGAGAATTCAGGTGTAATTAGTTAAATTTTTTCTCTATAAATATGACCTCAGCAAAATACTGGCTCTCATTGAGAGATGGTGAGTGGACAGAGACTTTTGAGAACTTCTAACACCACCTACTTATGAGGTATAAACTAGAGGTTCTGCTACATTTTGAAAGGTTTCAGGACCACTCCTGGGAAGTATTTGCAACTTTTTGATGCATCATAAGTAAAAAAAAAAAAACTTAAAAAAAAAAAAATTACAGATTAAATCACCTCATCCAAAACATGATCTCACATCGTTCTTCAAAGGAAATAGTTTATTGTATGCATGTGAGGGAAGGATTGTCCTGGATGGGTGAATTTATTTTGATTGCTGGTTAGGAAAGCAAAGCCTGAGTTGCTGCTTACCACACATTCAGAATAGGCAAGGGAAAAAAAAAAAAAAAAAAAAGAAAGGCTGCATTGGCAATGAATCTGTTGGTTCTGTGACAGATTTGAGATTAAGTTCTTATACTTCCATGACATTTTGAAGTAGACCATTTTTGTGGAGGGAAAGAGAGAGGAAAGGGAAAGGTCATGTCTCTCTTATCAGGCAGTCATAGTCTCCTGTAAAATAGAAATGTCTGTTTAATGTCAGTGAACAGCCCAGATGGAGATTCATGTTGGAGCAAAACATCCATACTTTATCTTATACCTCAAAGTTTACACTGCTTAAACCTTGTGATAACGGAATCCTAAGTCATTTTCTGATGGGATTCTTCTATCATTACACCATGATTCTGCACAGCTGCCCATTCTCTCTCCCTTTTCTCCTCCAAACTCAGCCCCTCTGCATTCCTGACAAACGAATCCTTGTACCAGGTACCTGCAGTCCTGAAGGAGCAGAGGAGCTCAGGCTCAACTCGCTGCATTAAAATATTTCATGGGCTTTGCTGAGGGTGACTTTTGCAAGTCCTCGTTGCTTCCTGGCTGAATTTACAGAGAGAGGAGCTCAAAAATCATTGCTCAAAGTTATCAGGAGTGCCACAAAGGGAGGGGTGGGAAATGAAAACAGTACCCACAGCAAGTTTGGCTTCATCAGTCCTTTGAGCTCTGTAGAAGGAGCAGCTTCATTTCTGCACTGCCTTTTGTTTTGTTCCATCTCCTCCTCTGTCTTACAAATCTACTTCTACCATGTATTTCCTTACCTTAATGATTTATTTCAAAAATGCGTTGCTTGAAAGCTTTTCTTCAATGATAAAATTAAAAAAAGTTTCTGTTCTTATTCTTAAACTTTACAGGCTATATGGAAATGGGGAAAAATTATTGTGGGCAGTCATGATAGTTTAATGAGAGTAATAAGAGCAACAGCTTTTACTTCATTACTCTGTGGAGTTCTGAGCTGTTACTTTTCCCCACCTTAAAATAAAAAAGGATTTAAGTGCAGGATTTAAGAGTTTAACCTTGAGGTTGAAGGTGTGAATGTGCCTTTGGGTGGTTGTATACATGGGGGCCTGGTGTAAAACTGGGCAAAACTGAACCACCTGCAGGTGAATATGCCTGAAGGAAGTGGTGATAGTACCAGAAACTAAACTCATTTCAGCAGACAAGTGTATTTTTTTTGTGTCTGTGCGTGCGCACGTGCAGGGGTTTTTAATTAACCACATCTTCCCTCACTGTGCCCTTCTACATAAGGAATATCCTTCAAAGAAAGATACACTTTTTAACAGCTAAGGCTTTCACGTTATTTCTGGCAATAATTGGTGAATATTATTTAATAAGTAATGATTGAAATAACTCTTTCACTGAAATTACCTATTACGAAATTTCTGAACTGGTGGCAAATTATATTTCATTGCATATTCATGCAGTTTAATTTAATACTATATTTAATGTGAAATATGACATTAATTGCTTGTAAATAGTTTTTTATACTCTAGATGCAGTTTTTTAAAATACTGTAATATCAGGAATAATGACCTGGCCAAACACTTCAATCAGTCAATGTCTTTTTTAATATTAGGTATGTTGGCAAACCAATTGAAAAGAAGGAATTTTGGGTTATTTAGTCAAGCAGGGATTTAATTACATGTCTTCTGGAGTCTGATAGAATAAAGCAAGTGGAGGCAATGTTTTGGCAGCTAAGATCCTAGGAAAAATAAACATAAGCAATTAGTTTATGTTCTGTTACTCTCTTTAATTTTTCTTCACCTGTACCTTGCCCTTAATTTCCTCCTGTTTCTTCTGCTTTGCTGCGGTCCCTCCACGTCACTGCTCGCTCATCCTTCTGCCCGTGGTCATTTTATGTTCCTTTACTTCTCAGGATTGATTCTCCTTTTACTCCTTTCCCTCTGCCTTCAGCGCTTGGGTTTCGTTTCTCACACTCAGTGCTTGGCCTGATTTTTCATGCATTCTCATAAACCCTTGGAGGTTTCCTGCAGAAATGGAGGACGTAAATCAACCCATGGTCCCCATGAGCCAAAACCAGAGATGCTCGTGTCTGTGGAGCACAGGTCACAGCAGCAAAGGCAATTTTATATAGACAGGAGCCTTTCAGGGTTTTGTCCCAGATTCCTGGAGTTCCTTCCCTTTGTCACTCTGGAATTTTGCTTCCTCCCAACACTCCCCTGTTAGGAGTTGTTCATTCCTGGTGAGATTTGCTGTCATTAATGGGATTTTACATTCCTTCCCAGATCAAAACATGTAAATGTCTCTGGGTCTCTTGGAAAGCTTTAATCTCCTAAAGTAGGTTTTATTGAAGAGTTGTTGCCTTTTTTTTTGACATTCGTGATAAGTTTGATAATTGCATTAATAATTATTCTTTCATGTTTGCTATTTACAACCCACAAAGCATCTGATTCTGAGCCTCAAGGAGAAATCAAATAATAGTGGAGTCAAAGCCATGACAGCAACTGAAAGCAGAAATGGTTTGTGTTGAAAAGAAACAGTTGAGTTTGAGGGAAGGATGGCTGTGGGCAGCTCTGCTGGTCACTGCCAGGGCCAAGGTGTGTCCCAGCTGCAGCATTTGGAGTGTGGCTCCATTCCCTGGGATCCCCAGGGCAAGAACTTTCTTCCATGAACTCATCAATTCCTGCCCTGAATCCCTTGAGCAACTATTTAAATAACTGCGAGCTTAGTGTGTCTCTGTTTTCAATTTACAAAATTTATCACTTCACCTCTGGGTTTGTAGTGGGGATGTGCTGAATCTGAGCACTTCAAAGGAAATTTAGCAGTTGGAGTTCCTAATAAATCCTTAGCTTGCCCATCTGTATAATTTGTATTAACATGTCCATTAAAGGTTTGCTTACAGCTTGGAGATTTCCTCCAGAAACGCTTCAGAATGTTGAAATAAAGGGAAAGCAAACAATAACAATATTCACAATTTTATATCCATTAAAAGCTCAGACAACATTTAAACAGCAACCAAAAAAAATGGTATTTCTTACTCTCAACATAATTAACTGAGTGCTTTTCAACTCCCAAAGAATTTGGCATCCCAGTCTGTCAAGTGGGGAAATACTGGAAAGATTGGACCCTCTCCTTGTCCTCTTCCTTCCAGTGAATTCTCCTTTGGAATTTTGTGCTTTTCTCATAATATCAGGTCTGCTCTGTTACTTTTCAGTTTTAAGTATGCAAAACATTCAGCTCGTGAGAGAATTTAGTTCTAGTTAAATTTTATTTGTCTTACCTAAAATTTTACCTTTGACAGGAAAGCATGTGATGGATTATAAAAGCTATTCTTGAATGAGATTATATCCATCTCATGCCCAAGATTTTTGTTTCAAAATTAAAAAGAAAAGCTTGGATTGGTTAATATTGCTATTAGTTATTTGGGGGTTTTTTTGGCTTTGATTTTTTTCTAATTCTGCCTCTTTCCTGGATGGGTGTTCTTGCTGTTAGTTTAGTGTTTGGAAATTGAGAGCTTTAAAATATTCTGTATAACTGAGTTAGTGTTTGGAATCCATGTAATTTTTTAATTATTTGGATTTTTTTTCCCTAAGGCTCATGACACACTGAAAAATCTGTTTTGTTTAAATTCAGAAATCTTTGGATATACTTCCATTTGGGCTCCAAAGTTCACGTCCAAACTTCCTTTCTAGCCATTTTTCATCCTTTATTTCCTGTAGGGGGTAGGAAAGTGAAAATGGCCCATCACTGTGCTGGAAAGCAGAGGAGGTGAGGAGAGCTGTCATTGCTCTTTGGGAGAAATGCCAAAATATTATGAATATTATTTGAAATGGGAATATTATGAATTTCCAATGGAAATGGGAAATGTGTGCTACGTTTTGATTGGCAGATCTATTTAATTTAACATCAATAAAAATCACCCAGAGCCAGGCTGGGTTGTGCATCCAGCATCTCCCCACCCTCACCCTGTGCCTCTTTATCCCATCAGCTCCATAAAGAGCCCAGACGTGCCTGGCTTTTGCTTCATGCCAGATAATCTTGTAGAGGCTTCCACTGACAATCCCAAATGTCTGGAGGCGTGGGACTTTTCTGACATGCTTTCCATCCCATCCTTCCCCCCTGTTATTAAACATGTTTCCTTCTTCCCTACAACCACCTTGATTATTTTCTGTTTTGTCATAAAATATTTGCTTAGTAACAGGCACAGGAACTTGGCAGTCATCTCTGTGTTCCTGCCTTTGATTGTGAGGAGCTTTGAACCCATACACAACATTTCACAATTCAGAGGGGAAAAGTAAGCCTGGCAGTTGATTTCCAGCTTTTAACCACCATGCAGAGCAAAATATTTATTTACAGTGATCATAGTTCCATTGTTCTGCAGACTGTAGGAAATAATAATGCCTAATCAGATACTCCTGCAATTCAGAACCTAAAATTATCTTGGCTCCTACAAGATTGGCTTTAACCTTTATCTTGCAGATTCTTTTCTCCTGTTTTCCTCAGATTTTTAATGGCAGGGAAAAAATGAAGACACTTTTGCATTTTTCTGACTGCAGCATGGAAGGTTTTATTGCCAATCTGTCTGACTGGAGTTAATGAGAATATCTATCAGCCCTATGCTAGATATTAGCAATATTTATCAAAAAGTTCATTTTTCACATGAAGTTACTTCTGAACCATCTGCTATTTTTCCCAGAATTCAGCAACTGCAGGGAATTTGCTAGAAGAAATAGCAGTGTCTGATGTGGGGATGGCACGGGTTGGAGCTGGAATTGAGGTGGACAGGTTTGAACTGGAATTGGGATGGCACAGGTTGGAGCTGGAATTGGGATGGACAGGATGGAGCTGGAATTGGGATGGACGGGTTGGAGCTGGAATTGGGATGGCACAGGATGGAGCTGGAATTGGGATGGCACAGGTTGGAGCTGGAATTGGGGTGGGAATTGGGATGGAGCTGGAATTGGGGTGGGAATTGGGATGGAGCTGGAATTGGGATGGATGGGTTGGAGCTGGAATTGGGATGGGACAGGTTGGAGCTGGAATTGGGGTGGACAGGATGGAGCTGGAATTGGGGTGGGAATTGGGATGGAGCTGGAATTGGGACGGGACAGGTTGGAGCTGGAATTGGGATGGGACAGGTTGGAGCTGGAATTGGGGTGGCATAGGTTTGAACTGGAATTGGGATGGACAGGTTTGAACTGGAATTGGGGTGGACAGGATGGAGCTGGAATTGGGGTGGACAGGATGGAGCTGGAATTGGGATGGACGGGTTGGAGCTGGAATTGGGATGGGCAGGATGGAGCTGGAATTGGGGTGGACAGGTTGGAGCTGGAATTGGGATGGACAGGTTGGAGCTGGAATTGGGATGGACAGGTTTGAACTGGAATTGGGATGGACAGGTTGGAGCTGGAATGGGGATGGACAGGATGGAGCTGGAATTGGGGTGGACAGGATGGAGCTGGAATTGGGATGGACGGGTTGGAGCTGGAATTGGGATGGGCAGGATGGAGCTGGAATTGGGGTGGACAAGATGGAGCTGGAATTGGGATGGACAGGTTGGAGCTGGAATTGGGATGGACAGGTTTGAACTGGAATGGGGATGGACAGGTTGGAGCTGGAAGGTCTCAGTCCTCTGTATCTCCCTCAGGGGTTTTGAGTAAAGACAATTCAATACAGAATCACGGAAGGAACCTTGAAGATCCTCTCATTCCAACCCCGACCATGGGCAGGGACATCTCCCACTGTCCCAGGTGGCTCAGGGGATCCAGCCTGGCCTGGGACACACCCAGGGATGGGGCAGCCACAGCTTCTCTGGCCAAGCTCTCATTTCACCATTTCTCTCTGGCCAAGCTCTCATTTCACCATTTCTCTCTGGCCAAGCTCTCATTTCACCATTTCTCCTCTGTAGCCACCTCTGATCCAGGTCCACAATTGAGCCAAAGGTAGGGAAGTTGTGTTTGCCTTTGCTTTGTTTAAATTTCTGCACAACCAGAAGTTAACATCAGGACAGGACCTTTTGTATCAGGTCCTGTATTTTGTTTGCAGCCATGCAAAATGAAAATCAGCAAATGCCAATAACTGGGTTTTGTGTTTCCAGGTCATGCCAGGTCATGGTGTGTTTTACAAACAGCCTTCAATTATTCTGTGCCCTTTTTTTTTTTTCCATGGGTGGGCCAGATTTATTTCTCTCTGAATAATTATCTGACATATGGCAGCCCCTGATAGTGTTTCAGGAACAAAACCAAAACAACCAATATAAATGAGAGGAGCAGCTCTGGGTGTGCTGGGCAGGAATCTGTGCTTTTATAGGAAATCCATGAGGCCCTGAGTGTTCCCAAATTGCTGAGCAGCCCCTGCCTGTGCCTTGGAGCTTTGCAGATTTGATGGTTTGGGGATGCTGGACCTACGGTGAATATATTGTATACGATCAAGTTCTATGATGTGGAAATTTCAGGGAATAAATTTTGTATCTTTGTATCAAGTTTTTCCCAGAGGGATATATCAAGATGGAATAAATGTTTTAAAAATTGGGGTTTTTAAACTTTTGAGAATACTGAAATAGAAGAGGTAAAAGTTTTCTCTTTTTGTTGGGGAAGTGTGTTTAGGATTTATTGTATAAATTAACTTCTTTTTAAGTTAGAAAAGCAAACAAGTATTTTAGCTTAATTGACATATACCTTCATTTTAACCTATTTTGTTCATAGAAAATGCTTTTTCAAGCTTGATTTACAGAAGGAATAATTTGATTTGGTAAAAATGAAACTGTTTTGATATGCAGTTTTGTGATTCTCCCCTAAATACTGATCTTGGAAACCTTTTTCTGGGATTTGCTGTGGGTGACTGCAGACAAAGTGCCATTTCTTGGCATGTTTGTACAGGTCAGGCCAGAAATGTGTCTCAGTTTGAGTCCTTCAGTGCGCTGTGCTTTGAATCCTGTGTGTGTTGATCTCAGATGCATTCCATAGATAAAATTCTTTGGCTTCTCTGGGTCAGAGGGGATTGCAATGCAGGTTTAGTTCTCTGAGTATCTCATGTCTTTAGGATTTGGTTTTTCATTTTAAGGGAGACCAATGCTAATTCTGACTATTTCTGGGGCTTTTGCTGTAAAGAGCAGCATCACAAGGCTGGTACTGAAAGTTCAAGCCAATTGTAGTAGTACCATGTTTACTTGGTACCATGTAACAGAGCCACTTTCTCATTCAGCATTTGAATAATTGTCTTCAAATGCAGATAGTACAAAGTTTCCTACAATATTATGCCTGAAGATACATATCCAGGGAGAGAAAAAATACAGTTTGGATGTTAAAATGCAGGAATGGGAGTTAATTTTGCATGATCACTGACAGGAAAACCAGCCTGTCCCATAGCCAATCCAGCCTCATAAACAAAGCACAGGCACCACAAATCATTCCTTTCTCTCTTCCCTCTCTCTGCCCTTTGTGTTCATATTTTCCAGCAGCTGCATGTGCTGTTAATCTGCATTTAGGTGAGGGCCTGGGCATCTGCTCTGTGCTTGCAAACAGATGCAGTGCAGAATTTGGGACTGAGGCTTTTTTAAATGTCACCCCGTGTTTCAGCATGGCGCACAACATGTTCCTGCAGTGCTGATTGAACAGCTCCCTGCAGCCGGGGAGGCTGGAGCCCCAGGTTTGGGATTTATTCTCCTATTAGCACTCCTAGCGCAGGGAGCAGCTCTGCCTGAGTGCCCCTGAGCTGGGAGGGTCTCTGTGGTCGCCCCCATCGCTGCATCAGCAAATCCCTGTGCTCTGGGGCCGGGGGGATTGCCCTGCTCTGCAGGGAGGGCACTGGGGCACAGCTGTGAGCAGGGGCAGCTGCAGCACAAACAATCCATGTGCTCTGCTCAGGATAGAAGGGATGGAAAAAGGCTAGAAAGGGTGTTTGGACATGAACCTTGGGGCCCAAATGGAAGTATATCAAAATATTTCTGAATTTAAACAAAAAAGAGATTTTTCAATGTGACATGAGCCTTAGGAAAAAAACCCAAACAAATAATTTAAAAATACATGGATTTCAAATAATAACTCCATTATATAGAGTATTTTAAAGCTTTCAATTTCCAAACACAATACTAGCATCAAGAACATCCATCCATGAGAGAGGCAGAATTGGAAAAAAATTCAAAGCCAAAAAACCCCAAAAAACTGATGTCAATATTAATCAATCCAAACTTTTCTTTTTAATTTTGAAACAAAAACTTGGGCATGAGGTGGATATAATTTCATTCAAGAATAGCTTTTACAGTCCCTCAGGGCGGGGGCGCAGAGCAGTGTGGGGGTGTGTGTGTGTGCTCCTGTTTGCCACTCACACAAGGGAATGGAGCAGACTGGGCCTGTCCAGCGATGCTGAGGGAGGCTTTGCCTTGGGGGACACCCAGGGGGTTCTGCCCAGGACCCCCAGTGCTGAGATGTGAGAGCCCACATCTGTGCAAACCCCACATCTGTGCAAACCCCACATCTGTGCAAACCCCACATGTGTGCAGACCCCACATGTGTGCAGACCCAACATCTGTGCAGGCCCCACATCTGTGCAGGCCCCACATCTGTGCAGGCCCCACATCTGTGCAAACCCCACATCTGTGCAAACCCAACATCTGTGCAGACCCCACATCTGTGCAAACCCCACATCTGTGCAAACCCCACATCTGTGCAAACCTGTGCTGGTGTTCACAGCGGTCCCAGGACAAGGGAAGAGAACCTTGACTCCATGTTTCAGAAGGCTGATTTATTATTTTATTATATATATTATATTAAAAAAAATGATATATTATAACTCTACTGAAAGAATAGAGGAAAAGGGTTTCATCAGAAGGCTTGAAAGGAATAGAAAGGATTGATAATAAAATCTTGTGACTGCTCACAGCCTCGACACAGGTGGCTGTCATTGGTCATCAAGTAAAAACAATTTCACATGCTGGGTAAGCAGTTCTCCAGATCACATTCCAAAGCAGCAAAACATGGAGAAACTGAAGCTCCCCAGCTTCTCAGGAGAAAAGATCCTAGCAAAAGGATTTTTCATACAATGTGTCTGTGGCACAAACCCAGCCTGTCCTTGTTGTTCTCTGCAGAGTCCTCAGGAGAGCCCAAATCTCCGGCCCTCCTGAGCCCCGTAGAAGCCCCCTGGTTCTGCCCTTCCCCAGCGCCCTGGCCCGGCAGCACAGGGATCTCGGCAGGGTTTGTGCCTGGAGGGGACGGGTGCACCTGGAGCAGCTGTGGCAGCGTGCCCTGCTCTGCCCGCTCTGGGCTGCAGGAACATCCAGGGACATTGCTCCGTGTCAGTGCTCCTGGCAGCTCCCACCCTTTGATCCGGGGGGAAACAGTGCCTGGGAGATCATCTGAATAGCAAAGCCAAGCAGAAATCAAACCGCGCTAGAACTTAATTTACTTTATGCATAGAACTGCTTTAACTTCACCTGGAGGCGAGGTGCAATTTGAATTGCTTCTTTTTTTTTTTTTTTTTTTTAAAGAAATCCCATTATCAATATTAAAGTGTTTCATGCCTATACAAACAGGCTGTAGATTAATTGTTATCCCTTTTATATATTTATTTTTTTCAATCAGGCTGAAGCGTGGACTTATGACTTGTTTAGTTTGGAGTCACTGAAATTAAAAATTAACTGCAAACATTTTATTTGTCAAGTTATTCTTTGGGTAATATAAACATGGCTTATCCCATTCTGCAGGTAGATGTTAATGCTGGTTAATGCTCTCTTGTCTTTCCAAGGCAGAGACACAACAGGCATGTCCCAGGAAAAGCACAGCTTAGTTTAAAACCCATCTTTGTACTCCATTAAGCCATCCCAAATTGGTTGAGCAGCAGTGATATTTCTGTGATTTATCAGTGGGAGCTCTGACTTGTACGTAAGTGAAAGCCAGAGTATATAAAAGCCGGTACATCAAATTAGGTGTACAAATTAAATCACAAGATTTAGGTTCCCAAGTAATTTCTGACCTGATTTTTTTATTGTCAGTCACTTGCTGATCCCATCTGCCTCACCAGGACAGGTGGGTTTTCTGAAAATACATGTGGGAGTGGAGCTTTAAACACCTCATTCTGAAAATAACGCAAGGTAAACATCTTAAATCCTGGGATTGGGCTTGAATCTCTGATATTTAGATAGATATCAGGAAGAAATTCTGTATTTTGAGGGTGGGGAGCCCTGGCACAGGTGCCCAGAGCAGCTGGGGCTGCCCCTGGATCCCTGGCAGTGCCCAGGGCCAGGCTGGATGGGGCTTGGATCACCCTGGGACAGTGGGAGGTGTCCCTGCCATGGCAGAGGATTGGAAATAAATTATCTGTAAAGCCCCTTCCAACCCAAACCACTCTGTGATTCTCTGTTCTGGTTTGCAATCTGCTGAATGCTCTTTCATTAAAGCTTATTTAAAGTCTGGTGCAGTGACACCAATAGTGAGGTTTGATTCTTAAACACAGCTTATTTCTACCTAAAAACTATGTTCAAATAAAACTTTTGAACCTGGCTCCTGTAGGTTTATAAACATTTTCTGTGTGCTACCTGATAGAATTATGGGATGCCCAAGAGCAGCTGCCCATTAAGTTTTCCCTCTGCCTAAAGCTGGCTCGTGTCTGTGCTGGGATTCTTTTCTTCTCCCTAAATACTGTTGTCTAATAAGGAGCAGCCACTTTCTACTACTCCAAATTTTAATTAGCGCACTTGATTAATGCAGAATTCTATTCTGTCTTAAGTGTAAATCCCCACAGACTTTGTTAAATTCTGTTGTCTGTGGGTCAGAGTTTAGAGCAGTGATTGGTCTCTAAAGGAGTTAATACTTTGGACAGTGGGGGCTCACTAAAGCAAGTGCATTAATATTTTCATCAATTCCAGCTAGCTTACAGTATTTCACTGGTCAGATCTAATTTGCTTGATGAGACATCACTGAAAGATGTTATCTATAGTGTAAGCTTAGGAATTGATTGTAACACATAATTCAAGGGCACTGTTTCATGCCTAGGGCAAGAAATGCTATTTTTCTCTTCATTTAATTTGCTCTTTTATAATGGCTTATTTTTTTCCAAACTATATCCACCAGATTTGTTTGTAGATTTGCAGAGAAGTAAAAATATGTTAATAAAGCACGCTAAACTTTTTTTTTTTTTTTTAACCTGGACCCCGTGTAAAATTGTGTTTATTTTTGCCAATGTGTGTCGGAATGTGGAAATATGTCAGCCAAGTGGGATATCAGTTTTTATTTATCAAAGCTACTGTGGTTTCTGTTTATCAGTTTTTTATTTATCAAAGCTGCTGTGGTTAGTGTGGTTATCCCAATCTTCAGTCATTAAAAGAAAAGACTTGGACGTCAGAGTTCTACCAATATTGTGGAACTCACATTAAACAGGCTCCACTGATACTTTATACATGTATTAGTATATGTGTTTATATAAATATATATATACACACACACATATATATACATACATATATATAGACACATATATATACATATATATGTGTATATATATATATATCATATATCATATATTTACATATCATATAATATATTATCATATATGTATGTATGTATATATATATACATGTACATATATGTATATACACATAAACACAGCAGTGAGTCTTTAGCTAATATCAATTTAGGGTGCATCTGAAAGTGCAATCTTCAGCTCCCAGACTGAAATTCTTACATTAATTTGCTTAAAAATGTCCCCTCTCTACAGATTCTGTTTTGTGTAAGGCTGGAGGCAGCCCTGTGCCTCAGGAGTGCTGTTGGTTTTATCAAGCAAATCCCGTGCATTCCACTGCTCTGGACACTTCATGGTGGATTTTCCCCTGCAATAAGAGAGCATAGACTGTGATGAGTCAGCTGGATACTTAAGGTCCGCAGGAAATTTACTGCTGTGTGTGTGCCCTTATCAGTGCCACTCCCCTGGGAGGGCAGCCATCAATCCTCTGCTGCCCCTACAGCTGCCACTCTGCATGGGCCAGCAAATGCTGACATCCCAATATTGAAACAAGCCAGCAGTAGTTTTCCACAGTGCCTGTGAAAATTTCAGATTTCAGACAGTTCAAGCATCATTGACCTCGGATGGGTGTAATTTAGGAGGATTTTTGTACGTTTGCTTTTTCCCATAAATGCTGTTAGCTCAGTTAGCTAAGTTGTAAGTAATGTTAAAATGCTGCACTTGAGTGCACTCTTCAGCTGATGCTGGACACAGGAGTAATTTGGATTGCATTTGGCATTGTATTTTCTGATTTTCTAAAAGTCGTGTAGCTAGCTAAGTCAGAATTTATCAGGGCAGAGCGCTGACAAGAATGACCAAGAAGAGAAAATTAATTGTAAGAGAGTTGGTTCTGTACCCATGACCATAACCTGCAGCAGGGGCTTGTGTCTCCCTCTCTTGTTTCATTGTTTTACTGGGAAAAGGTTTCCCTTTCTGTAGCCAGTGTTGATTCTGATTGTCCCCCTGCCCTCGTTTCACAATATCCCTGAGGCTTTTACATGTGCAAATTTATTCACATCATCATTGGCCCAGTGATTGGCACTGCCAAACACTTCCACGTGACTTAATGTCTAATTAATCATTAATTACTGAAGAAGCAGCCATGAATTCAGTGCAGATAACTCTTTTCCTCATCAGATACCTGTCTGCCTTTTCAAAAGGTTTGGAAAGCTGAGTTCCACCCATCCCTATCCATTTCAGCATCACTCCAAAGTGACCTGAGGCAGGATTCCCTTTTTGCCTTGGTGCCTGTGATCTCTTCCTTATTTTCCTCCAATACTTCACAGATTGACGTTTTTGGACGCTAATTTAGCTTTTTTTTTTTTAATTGCAGCAGCAGCAGAGTTGGTTATTGGCCATTAGATGCATCCTCTTTGTGCAGTGACTTGTGGCAGAGCTGTTCTGTGGCTGCAATGCCCATGCAGAATCTGATGGCCCATGACTGTAAGGGATTTGAATCATTGCAGAAATGAATGCTCCCAGGGCTCTGATTGTGCTTTTTAATTCAGCCACAATGGAGATCCTGTCTTGTTTTCCAGCGTTCATTTCTCATCCAAGCAAGATTATCTGACTCTTCATGTGAGGTTGTGCACTGAATGCTTTTGATGCCCCTCGTGCTGAGCATTGTCTGCTCAGGATCCAACACTTCCCTGTGACTGAAATTGCCATTATAGGTGCTGTTGTCATGGTTCAAATTAATTTCCTGTTGAGCAGGCATGCTAACGAGCTCCAGTGAGTTGTAACTGCAGTGGGAGTCTGCTCGACTAAAAACTGGAAAGTAAATTGGTGATCTTTTGATTTCTTAGTGTTAGGATGGCCTCTCTTATAGGGGAGGCTCCATTATTCTCTGAGGTTTTTGAATTACATTTAGCATGGATTGAATTATGACTTGTGCTGTCTGTATTTGGGCAGACGGTATAGTTGTCACATTATAAATAAAAAATAAATATAAAATAGGTTACCTGCATCTGTTAATAAATTTTAGGGCTTAACTGCAGGACATTTTGGCCAGGTATATATGACCACCTTTCTCAGAATGTGTCTAATGAGAACAATCCCAAGAACATCATTTTCCCTTAGATGAGCCCCATTCCTGACGAGAAGAGGAAAGATATTCCTCTTCATTATCACATCACACTTCAGGATTCATAAATAGCATTATTTTCAGAAAGAGTTTACTGTGTGTCCGTGGCTGTGTTAGGGAGTTGGGTTTGTAGAAGCCTCTGGAAGGTTTCTGCCTTGGTTCAGGCTCTGGCATTTTAAGTCACCTGTTCTTGCTGTGCTTCAGGTTCAGTGAGGATAACACTGATTTCTCTTCAGGAAGGAACATTCTGATGAAGTCTTTGGAAATAATTCCAGGAAGTAAATTGCTTCTAAGGGAGCATTAAATTTAGGCATTTAAAACCCCTCACAGTAACATATAATAAAGAAAATAATAGCAATAAATTTCTCCATCTCATGCATTTAATTTTTAATAAAAATTTTCTATTACCTAAAACTTTTTTTTCAAAATAACATCCCACAAATTCTGGCAATTATGTTGAGGCTGAACTGAATGTTCCAAGCTAATTTTGCTCCTTTCTTATGCTGTATACCAAGTAGCTGAAAAAAAAAAGAAAAAGAAAAAAAAATGTAGTTTTTCTACTCCAGAGCATTTTAACACAGTATTTGCTGCCATAATTTAAGAAAAGGAATCAGAGTATTGAAAAAAAGAAAGGAGGATCTCTGGCTTGTAATGAGCAGTCCTTAGGACTGTGTTTGTGTTGTTTCTGTCCCCTGATCAGAACTGGCTGAGGTCATAAAGGCTTTGGATCAGGTCCTGCAGAAACAGAGCATATGTGTGGTTTAGGTTTTGCATAAATACCTTCAGAACGCTTTACCCTCCCAGGATCTGTCCCCTGTGGGTTCAGTGAGCTTCAATAGCCCCACGTGGGCTGCGTCCCGTGGGATTCCTTTGGAGGCACCGGAGCTGATCCTCTGCAGGGGGATGAGAGGGGAATCTCAGAACTGAGCCCTTCTGCAGGACAGGACCTGCTGGATCCTGCGGGCATCCTTCTCACCTGTCAGACCATGCCCCAAAAGGCAGCTTGTGGCTCTGCCACCGCCCCCACACAGACAATAAATAATGTGAAATCAGGCAGACGCCAAAGCGCTGAACAGTGGCCGGCCGTGCTTTGGCATGAATTGAGGGAGAACGTTCCAGAGCACCCCTGGCAGGGCCAGGCTTCACAAACAGGTCCACTTGACAAATTTCACCTCCCTCTCTGCTCATCTGCAAGCTTTCATTGCTGTGAATTCCGTCTCCTGCGTTACCTGTGCAGTGTTTCCTGCAGGCTGATGGCCGCTTGCAGCTGGCTCGGGTGCTCAGCTTCCCTCATTACCAGCCCTGCCTGGCTGCCCACTGAGTTAAATGCTCCAAGTTTTGTACTGCCAGGCAAATTTACCTGCAAAGAGCCAAAGACCCCATGCCAGAATTAGGTTTGCATTCAGAATCCTCACTTCTCTTCGCACAGAGAAATAAAATTCCTTGTCCAAAAGGCTGGTACTCAGGTTTGCCACTGAGTGAAGGAATTAAGGAAGCGATGGCACAGTGATGGTTCCTTCCCAGGCTGATCCTGATTTGACCTGATGTTACACGGACTCATGTTCATATCATGTTAAGAGATGCAGATGTTTCATTCACAGTATTAATGAATTTCCCCAGGCATTTGGTTCTTATCAGGGTGCTGTCCTGGCATGATGGCATGTTATCCCTTTTAGTTGTATTTCAGTTCTGGTATTTATGGGAAAATTTACAGGGATTCAGTATCTATTCACTTGCTCTTATAAAAGTAATTAGCTTAGTGAAAAGTGAAAAAAAAAAATTAAAAAAAAAAAAAAGGAATGGGCATATGTGGAGACAGCTGTCCTGGTGAGTCCTGAGAAGGTGGCCACAGTGTCAGAAAAGTCCTGTCTCTGATGATGCTGCACTGTTTGTGTTGCTGTTGAAAGAAATAATAGGTCATGAATGGATGTCCAATTATATTTCTGCTTTTCAGCTTTCTATCACCCTTTCATTATAGCCCATGACAGGTCCAGTGACATGTATTTTCTTTTTACTTTCTCTTAGAAATAGTCCTCCGTGCTGTTTCTAAATGGTCACAGTAAGAAAGTTGGTGGCTTTGGAAGGATAACTGTCTTGTGCTGGGTATCAACACATGCTGAAGGTTAGGAGCTGTGTCATGCCCAGTTGTCTGTCACATCCCAATCCATTTTTCAGTGCTGCAAGGAAGGTGTGAGCCCTGCTGAGCTGGAGTGGCAAACGTGGTGTGAGGGTATCGACTGGCAGAGAAGCACACGTCTCTTCTTCCTTATCCGACACCCCGTCATCCTCTCTGCACCCTCCTGCTGCTTTGCTGCAAACATTGCCACTCTTCACAGAGAAAATTAAGTTTTCAAGTAGGTTTTCAACGTCTTTCCGTGGTGGAGAAGGAGAATAATGAAAACCCCAGGCACCACAGCCATGGACTGGCTGCAGAAACAAAGGGAGGCACTCGGGATTGCTCTGCTCTGGTCCCTCTTGGAATTCCAAAGGTTGGGATGGTTCCCCCGTGGCTCCTGACAGTGCTTTGGTGATGGAACTCTCCAGCTCATTAGTTTCACCACCTCTTTTAGCTGCAGTCTGTCCTGACAGCTTGAAAGGGTATTGATTAAGGGCTTAGCTCACTTTTTGTCACAGCTAATTATATTTTTTTTTGGCTGGGTGCTAGATTTCAAGACATTGGGTTTGCAGCAGCCTGCAGCACACGGAGGGGTGATTATAACTTGAGTGAACTGTTTGCTACAGGTTCTGGCTATCAGCTATCAAAATTAGTATTCATAAGGAGTTGGAGAAGGAAAAATTTCCAGTCTTTTGAGATACCTGTTAAGAATTCAGATCTTATTTTCATCGTGAGGACATGGCTGCTTCTCATCTCCCCTTACTCTCATTGCTGCTTGTGAAAATTTGGGAGGGGCTTTGAGCAGTGAGCCACACAAACTGTGCTGCAGAATTGGCTCTGAGGCAGCAGTCGTGTTTCTGAGAGAGATGGTAGGAGCACACCTTTGAGAGTGAGAGATGGAGAATTAACCAGGGGCAAAGGTCCTATTGTGCTAATTAAATTTAATTACATGTATACGAGCATCAGTAGAGCTAATTCTATTTTTTTTCTTTTTTTTTTTTTTAATTGTGTTTACATGGTTATAGAGTGTTCATTGTAGTGAGGTGCTGAAGTTTTCTTGTTATTCTGTGACAATTTCTTTTCTTTCTGAAGCTAAATAGGTGCTTCTAAATGCATTCTAAATCATCCTAAATTACATAATTTAGTTAATCTTGGAAACATACTAAGCCCAGATATTTAGGAAGGAAGAACAACATTAATTAACTTTGCAAGGAATGAGATCAATATTGTTCTTTTCCAGTTACTCCAATTTAGTTTCTCTGTTCCACTTTCTAAAAAGAGAGCTGATGGAGGGTGTGGGCAGGGGTTTAATGTGGCACTTGTCATAGTCACTCAAGTGAGTAAGCATCTTTCCCAATTGCTTCCACAACATGTTCTTGTACACAGCCACTGCTACTGCTTTGTTGCATCCAAATTACAGAGGTGGTAGCTTGACTCCTCCAGCATTTTGCAGTGAAAATCCTCTTGCTGTGAAAACAGAGGATTTTTGTTAGCCTGAGGTCTTAGCGGGCTAAAGAATTTTTATTAGCCTGGTTATAATGATGTTTACACTTTTATAATTCCAATGATATACAGTTAAAATTAATAAATGTCAGCTTTCTTTTATCTGCCCCTCTCTCAGCTGTTCAGGTGCTTTTACTGTGTTTTTACTGTTTTGCTGTGCTCATTTTCCTTACCTGGGGAATTTCCTTACCAGGATGGGTCCTGAAAGGTGCCCAGCAGTGAGAGATCTGAATGCTTAAAGACAATGGTTTTTCCTTCTTACTAATGGATCACAGGGATGAAATGTGTATTTGTGTGCTTTCTCTGCGTCCTTAAATGCCCCAGGCCTGTGTGTGGTGAGGATGTTGAGCACAGAGCACACAGTGAGGGAAGTCTGGACTCTGAGTAATTTGCTATGAGCATTTGTGAGTAATTCCAGGTATTAAGTGCAACAGTGCTGTCTGCCCCTGTGATTTTCTGCACCCATTTTTTTTCTGTCTCTTCCTTGATTGCTAATCAAATTGCACACAGGAATGTTTTCCTGATGAGTCTCAGTCTCTGGGCAGTCTCTCATATGTGCTTCACCACCAAAACCTGCAATTTGATCACTATATGTGTCTATATAACAGAATTCATCTTCGCAGAAGCTTGACAGTGCTCCCCTCTGTGCCAGAGGCTAAATATCCCAGAGCCTGTGAAGTGGACTCGCCCCCCAAGTCCAAGGAAATAAATGGAATGCTGATTTGATAGTTCTAAGTACAATTTAAATAATCACAGTATCCCATTGCATAACCTGTGTGCTGCCAGGCCTCTCTGTTTTGATTTTCATGTTTGGAAATGTTCTGCTGGGCTCTGGGGTTCCTGGCATGCATGAGGAGGAGGAGTGTGGCCAGCAGCTCATGGGGCAGATCCTCCCCCCGTTCCCTGCCCTGCTGAGGCCACATCTGCAGCACTGGGTCCACTTCTGTCCATTGGTTTTGTGACTGTGGTTATTTGCTTTTGCGGGGGAAAAAAAAAAAAAAAAAAAAAAAGAAAAAGAGGGAGAAGTGAGAAGATAATGATTCTCCCTATATTTCTGAAGCATTTTCTTTTTTAGTTTTTCAAAAGTTGTAGGCTTTCATGTGCTTGTCCAAGCTCTCTAGAATGGGTCAATGATTCTGTAAAAGTAAGATTTGAGGCAATAATGAGGAGCACATGTGAGCAGAGCAGGAGACAAAACCCAGCTGTTACTGCATCGCCCGTGGTGGCAGCCTTAGACCCAAGTGAATTACAGACCTTTTTGGAGCCAAACTGCCAGCCTGGCCCTAAAATATTCCTGTTTTTCGTATTGAGCTGGCTGCAGCTCCTGAGGATCAGCAGGTGCTATTTCTGTGCTCGTGGAGATGTGACACCAGCTGCCTTTGTCCCCTGCTTGTCACTCGTGTGCTTTGCCAAAGGTCAGGCCCTGAAGATTTCTGCTTAACTCTGGACTCTGGTTTCTGAGGCTGTACCGAGGCAAATTGTCTATTTAAACACTGTCTGGAATAAGCTGTCTTTTGCTTACAGTGGGCTGATTTGAGTCACAGTCTGCCATGAATAATGAATGCAAAGGAGAGCTTGCAGTTCAGTCACAAATTATTATTTATGGAATTACTGCTGACTGCTCGTTAACACTTGTGAGTGCCAGAGCAGCTCTTGGAGGAGTTAGGAGATTGCTTAATGAAGATTCATTTATTAAGATGCATGGCTGGCCAATATACTGGTCATCACATTGATTTTGGGACTGGATCAGAGTGTGAGCAACCTTTGCATAGCTGAGGAGTGAAAAGCAGCTAAACTACTTTGGGCAACTTCCGGGTATATTTTTTTTTTTAATTTTTCTACTCTTTGTATTAAGAAGTAGCTCATTATTTCCTTAATTTCTTCTTTAAA
Organism: Emberiza elegans; assembly: GCA_024865655.1. Taxonomy (NCBI): domain Eukaryota; kingdom Metazoa; phylum Chordata; class Aves; order Passeriformes; family Fringillidae; genus Emberiza; species Emberiza elegans. Next base: position 27,602,981 of record JALJVW010000129.1, on the reverse strand, counting down.
AAGCTTTGAAATAAAGAAATTTTGCTGTATGATAATTTTTTTTGAGTAGGACTTTGTATAATAATGCAGGAAGATATTGCACAACTAATCCTTAAATTTTCATTTCATATGGTAAAACCTGCTGCAATTCCCTCCACACAGGCAGATTTAGTCTGCTCCAAGCTTTGTGGTTCTGACAAACAAATTATATAGGAATGTCAAAAGTGTAAACACAGTATAAATACATCTGAAAAACAGAATGTCTACCAGATATTTTATTCATAGGCATGGACCAATGCCACCTAATCAGGGGGGATAAATGTCTCTTTGAACATAAACAGTTTATGGGTATAAATTGAGGTTATGTTGCGCCCCACCCTCATGTCTAAATCTCTTTTTTTTTTTACTTTTCTCCTTAACAAAAATCATCTGATTGCTCAGAGGTGAATGCCCACACATGGTTTGGGTGTTTAGTTGTTCCTACAGTCATCCTTGGGGTGCACTCACCTTCTTTCTCACGCTTTCTGCTGTTGGGAATATCCAGGGAATACTCTTGGCTTTGATGGAACAACTTAAAAATACATCCAGGTGTAACCCAGGTGTTGTAAACAAAGGAACCTGGGGGCCCTGGAAATTCAGTGCCCTCCTGAATTTCTATTCTGCCGAACTTAAAAACCAATCAAACAAACAAACAAACCAAGCAAAGGAACAGCCACCCTCCCCAAACCACCCTGGATGCCCATTGCTTTATTTTCCTGGATGGGAAAACTGCCATTGATTGTTTGACTCAAGTTTTGAGCTGGCTGAGATAACACAAATCATTGCAGTTTGAGCTATAAACTGCGAAAATTGAACTTTCTGCCTTTGGTGGGGGCATCTCAGTGGGAACCTTTTGTCAGATGTGAGCCTGCACCGAGGAGACATTGACTGCACAACTTTCCATTGCTGCAGTTAATTGTGCGCCCCTCTCTCCCTTCTCCACACTGATCTGGTTTTCAGCTTTTTCTGCCAACACGCTCCCTTGGAGGGCAGGTGGGAGCTGGGGCAGCGCGTGGCAGGGGCTGTGCTGCATTTCTGAGCTTCAGAACTGACCTGAGAGGGGGAAAATCTACCTTGGACTGCCTTGGCAAGCAGCAGGTGCCATAGGAAATTCAGTTGTGTCTCCCAGTTCAGGGGCACTCCTCGAGGAAAGGGAAAGTGGGGATGTTTGTGCTCATTGTCCCTTCATGGGTGTCCCTGCCTTGCCCTGTGGGACAGGAACAGCCTGGAGGTGATGATCAGCCAGCTTAAACAGCAGAATTTGATCTTTTCAGTTTTATTGTGTTACTTTTAATCAGCTCAGCATTTTGCAAATTGCCCTTATATATAAAGAAAAGGAAAAATCTGTTTGCTGCTTTGCATTAATGTTCGAGATCTCTACCAACTGCAATGGAAAATATGTCCAAAATCACATTAGGTTTCAGTATTTTTTATTCACTGAACCTATGAGAAAACCAAATTAGCTTGTTCTGTTTTATGGGTATTATCAAGAGTCTTAAAATAGTTTAGAAGTCAAACTATCTCATTATATAATTATTTTGGATGAACAAAACAGTAAAAAGTCTGAGGGCACAATGTTTTCAGCTGTCTGGGATTAGCCTGATTTATTCTGCTTCCTGTTTTGGACTTAATTATGATATCACTAAATATTCCCAGAAGTTATCTCAGAACAAACAAACAAGCAAATTAAAAAGGAGTTTCGTTTAAATTTTCTTTTTGTTTTGTTTGTTTTGTGGTTTTGTTTTTTTTTTTGTTTAGTTTTGTTCAGTTTGCTCTCTTGGGGGGATTACTTTTGGTTCTTTAAAGGCTTTAAAATGGCTGAAGGACTTGGTTAATCCATGTGCTGCTTGTGGCGAGATGAAAAAGAACATGGCATAATTGAAGGAAGGCTGGTGTGAGAGCTAATGTGGTTTTCAGGAGCCTGTTGAGAAAATCATCCCCAGCAGTGGGACTCCACAGCAGCTTCCTGCAGGCACTGGGAGGGGAATTAGTTCTTTGCCACCATCCTCTTATCCAGAGGCACTGAGGGCCCTTGGCCTGTTGCTGTGGGAAGGGAAGGGCTTAGAGGTGGTTTTGCACAGGTTGGTGTTAAAGATTAGGCAGAACGTTTGGTTACCTGTGCAGCAATTCAAACTAAACATAGAATCTGCTGAGATAAATTTGCTGTTCCCTCGTTCAGGGCTGCTATTTTCAATGCTTCAGCTGCTCACGAGGGAGAGTTTGTGTCTGGAGCTGCAGCAGAGCTGCCAGGGATGCAAGCTCGGACAAAACCAGCCTTTCCAGGAGGATGGGATGCCTGGTGGCTGATGTGGATTTGCATTGATTCGCCCGTGTTGCTGTTTGATCACCTCCAGGCTGGTGCTGGAAATGTGGGCTTTTCTGTTTGATCCCCCATTGGGCTGTTCCCTGCCTGTCCTATTGATCCCTGCCCCAGGCTGGGCGAGCTCCCTTCCCTCCTGCAGAAATTCACTGGGGAAAGTCTGGGGTGGGGCTGGGGCTGGGCACAGCCCTGCTCTGAAACAAATGGCAGGAAAGCAGTTCAGCATTCCTTTAATGTCGCACAACTTCGTGGAGCCTCTGTGACAGCACTCCTGAGGAAGCTCTCGGATACTGCTGTATAGCAGGGCTTTGGTCAGAGAGTCCTTTGGAAAATGCTTTGGTCATTTTCTATAGAGTGCTCTTTGTTTCCATGATTCGATACAAGTTGTGTTAATGCTGAATTGCAGAACTGATATAGGAAAAATCACTGCTTCTCTACTAATGTTTTCTTTGTGAAGGGAAACTTTAAAATTTAAACAATCTCCCCTTTTTCCCTGATGGGGTTTTGCCAGTGGCAGTTTACTGGGAGTCAAGCTGTAGCCCTGTTTTGTGTATCTTCAGGCTGTTACCATCTTTTAGGTTATGAATCTGGATTTTATTGGGGCTTTTACCACTCGTTTCACCCAACAGCTGTTTGGAGGAGGCAGGGGTGGGGTAAGGTGTGGATGGAGTTTCCCATACGCAGGTAAGGCACCTGCCAGGGTATGGTGGTGCTGCTTTGGAACATTTTAAAAGTCTGAGCAGATTTAGATTGATTTGCTGACAGGAGCATCCATGCTTCTAATGTAAGGGCTGCATTCTGTTGCAGAGCTGATAAGGTGTTGGACAGGACGGATTTCAGGCTCTCCCAAAGCTCAGGCTGCTCTTGTGGAATGAGGGGCAAGCTCTGGTGGGAGCAGGGCTGTCAGTGCAGCTGCAGAACAGGAAAAAGACACATTTACAGGGCATAGCAGATAATTGTTATGGCTCAATCTTCAGCTCCATGGACCTGCAGAGCAGTTCAGCGGGAACTTTGCTTGTCAAGGCACCCCTTCCTTAGCCACGGGTTTCTCAGCTCTGGTTTGAAGATTTCCACTAATGAAGATGTCTGTTCCTCACAGATGGAATACACTGCAGAGCACATCTTCTGCAGTCCCCAGGTTTTCAGTCTGGTTGGAGCAGATAAGATCATTATTGTTCTATCACAGAGCTTTAGTGTTGGGTGATGTTCTCATGGAGGTTTTTAATCCATCTGGCTCCATCGAAACCGGCTCTGTTACCCCTCGCTGGGTGCCCACTGGTATCAGCCAAATTACTCAGAAAACGTTTGATTGAGTCACTTTCTTTCAGGGTTGGAACTGTTTTAAGGGATGTTGTATGTGCTGGTATTTATGTGCGTTATCTCTGTAAGATGCCCACGCATCACTCCCAGTTTGGGGCACTCTGTGATAGTTTATTGAAATGGAAATCATTTACTTTGGTATCTCTTGAGAGAGAACAGCTTTTTCTCTGGGGAAGCATGCTAAATGGAGAATGTGAGATGAGATTACAACTTGCCTAAGAGTGTCCCTTCTGCCCAGGACTCTTGATTTCACTTTTGGATTTTGCCAGTGACACAGCCTAACCTTCAGTCGTGAGAATCAAGAGGCCATAGCCATTTGTGCTTTGGTTTGTTGCCTTGTGAGTTGTCTTAACAACTGTCTTTTCAATTATTTTCTTCTGAAATGGAATCCATATTTATAAAGAAAAGAATGATATGCATGTGCAAAATACTATTATGCTATAGGCTGTTTTTCACATTTCTAACATCTGTTGTCAGTCTGGGGCAGTTGTTGTACATTTGTATTGCTGGGAGAAGGAAATTTATAGCCATGCAAAGCCCACAGGATGTGAAAATGCTTAATTTCTACCTGGAAAGTGTGAGAGCACTGATAAGGAACTTTGCACAGTTCTGCTGCTGGGTGATGTGCTCAAAGAGATCAAAGTTCCTTTTGTTTATGTGCAGAGGTCAGAGTTTGGAGCTTCACCTCCTTGTGGTTCTGGTTTCCCCATTGCAAATGCCATGGTTTTGTGTCTTCTTCGCTATGGAACTCAAAATAAATCACAGCTTGTATTTCTGCAGCTGAATCACCTATAACCGATTGTGCAGCTCTTCCTCCCCTTCCCAGCTCACCTCTGGCATTCCCCTGCTTCTGAATAAAGAGATTTTTAAGAAGCCTGGACAATTAGCTATAACAGTAACTACCAATATTTTTGATTCCTCAGCATTTTATGAAACTGCCAGAAAACTGCAGAATTCACTCCATTAAAGGGAGCTGCTGAAGTTCATGACGTGCCTTGAGATTTCTGACTCCTGATGAAAACGCATTTCGTACTCTGTTCAAACACAGGATGTTCAACAATAAGCATTTGCTTTCCTCTAATTTTTCACTAAGAACCAATATCATTTTAAACAAAATAGGATTCTTAAAAAAATTGTGGTTAGTCCCTGGCATACAGAAGGGTCCTGAATGTGTTTGATAATGGAATAACAAAGGGCACGGAATGAGCAAAGCTGATTCTGCAGATGCCTGCAGATCGTACTGAGATATAATTGAAGGAGAGGAGCTTGTTGCTTCTGATGGTTTAAGTGCCTTGCACACCCACTGCATGCTCTGAGCACAATAAAATGTTCTATCTCACATTCCCCCCATCATACCCAGCGTAAGATCCATACTCCTGCAATAATAGCAGGGATAATTAATTCTGGCTTAAGTATTTGGGAAATTATTGAGTGCTGCAATTACAGGCTTTCCAAATGACAATCTTTAGGAGCAAGGAGCTGCCTCTACATTCCCCCCAGATCTGAGTGCACTGAGAAACTTCCCTTCAGCACCAGAAGGAAAAAGCCCCTGCAGGAATGAATCTTAATGTAGTATTAATTGGGTAACACAGGGGGTGCATTTAGAACAGGACAAATAATCTGAAACACAAGTTTGATGAATTCCCTTCATCTCTGTGCTGTGGCTGCTGCAGCACTTTTGTTTGTATTGATCTGAACGGCGTGGAAGTTTTCTTTCATCTGTCATTTACATTCATTTTACCTCTTGCAATTGCCTCTGCCAGCTTTACATGCTTGTTTTCTGGTGAATCTATTAATAAGATTTCCAGTACATCAAAAGAATTTCTATTGGGCAAAGGTAGAATATAATGCACTTGAGGTGTAGGAGGGTTCCTAGCTGCAATTTTACCTACTAAAAGTTATTAATGAGTTTTGTGAAGTAAAGAAAATAATTGGAAAGCATAATGCTAATTGCATGCTATAGATTTTCCTCTATTGTTTACTTGTTTAGCAAGTGACTTGCAGAATGGAATATTTGCACCATAGCTTTTTTTCTGATTGCAATATGCCTTTTGAATTGACAAAAATAGGCCCAAAGGTCAAATTAATTAAAAACAGTAGGAGAAGGAGCACAAGCTTAATGCTGCAAGTTTGTATTTACATATTCTTGCCTGAAAAATGTGCGAGGTACATTTTGTTGTGTGCAAAGCCCAGATGCTGTATGCCAACAAAAATAAGAAATGTCTTAAAGAGTAGAATTAATTGGAGTTCTTTACTCAGGAAGATTTCTGCATGATGATGATTTCAGGGTGAGCAGCCAGGGCCTCAGCATGAGTTTTGGGCAGTGTAGCTGATGCAGGGGTGCAGGTCTGTGGCTGGGTGAGGAAGGTGCCCATGCCCACAGCTGCCCACATGACTTGTGCCAGCTTTGCCCTCATTAATGCTATTGCCTTTTCCTCCTGCTTTATTCCAAAATCCTCCCTGGTTCTCCAGCATCTACAGCAATTTGCCTTCCCCTGAGCTGTAGGAACACAGAGCTGACCTAAAGCCTTGCATTTGCTCCTCCATGGCTGCATTTTACAAGGGGTTTCTGCCTTTCTGGATCAAGCAGGGCAAGCAGTTGCCTTTCCTGGTCCTGACCTTGTTGTCAGCCTTGCAAAAGTACTTCAGATTTATTGCAAGTTTAATGTGGTTTGTAGGGAGAATAATACTTACCTCTGATTCAGCTGCACATGAAGTTTGAATAATCCTGGAGTAACAATTGTAGGGGTGTTAATCTTGTGTGTGGCAGGTGAGGAACCAGAGGTGGCTCTGAGAGCACTCAGGGAGCTGCAGGAGCATCACTGGCTGTGCTCTTGGCCTTCCCTCCCAGCCCCTGGGCTTTCTCAGCTCTTTGGGGCACTTGAGAACTTTCCAAAGGTGCAGGCACTCAGACTGAGGGTTGTGCTACTCGTACAGCAGTGCACTTTTGGGGGTTATGCAGTAAATGCCTCGGGACCAAGCTGGTTTTAAGCAGACCCTCTGTGCCAGGGGCTCTGGGTGTCTGGGCTGTGCAGTCAGCAGCCCCATGAGGAGGAGCTGCCCTCCAGAGATGTCCAATCCTCACTTTTCGGACTTCTCTCCTACCTCCTCTTGGTGCTTTGTGTATTTTTGCATTAGCACCTTTCTCGTGGCTGCTGCAGTTACCAAGCGATGTTCTGCCTGGGTTTCTGGCTCCTGTGTGTGGCTGCAGCTCACACCTTGCCCTGTTTGCCAGGGGAGCTGCTCAGGTGCCAGGTCCTGGGCTTTGCAGAGCCCGGTCCAGAGCTGGCCTAGCTCAGAGCTGAGCTCTCAGAGGGGCTGCAGAGCACAGAGCCACGTCTGGGTGGTGACATGGGACAAGGGCAGCTGTCCCCTGCCCAGCTCAAACAGCAGCTCTGGGCTGGCTGTGAGCAGGTAAAACCTTCCCCAGCCTTCAGCTGGATCCTGTCCACGTCCCTCACCCAGAGCTGCACCATCCCTTCCTGCAAACCAACATGTGCTGCATCTCCTCAGCAATTTGTGCTGCTGTGTTTTGCTCCAAGATGAGTGAGTAATCTTAACAGTGCTGAAGAATGGCTGCACTGAATATGGAAATAAGCTGGGAAGATTTAAGGAACAAGGGAAGGCTAATGGCTTTATATTTTGCTTTGCTGAAATGACACAAGTGGTGAATTGTGAAAGGCAGTTATATATTCTGATTATCTGAAAGGGCAATTGCAGAGGCATCGCTCTGGAGGAGCGAGGGATGAGCTCAGTGATACAATGCAGCACTTCAATTTGCAAAATTCTTCCCATTTGCAAATAGATATTTCAGACATCCATTTAAGAATGCATTATTAGCATGTAGTTAGACTCTGGTAACTTTGAATATTTCATGTATTCTACTGTAAATAACAGCTAAATCTTATTCATTATCACCCTGATAATATAAGCTGTGAAAATAGTGATGCAAATGGGAGATTTCTGACTTTAATCAAATAAAACACAATCCTTTTCCTTAAAACAACTTGGAGAGAAAAATAGATCTTTCAGATGTTTAAAACAAAACCAAAGTATTGTTCACCATAGCATTTATCACCCAGAATCTTCCCTATTTACAATAAGAGAAGATTGAAAGAATGCAAAGTGTACCAGTGAAAAATTCCTTTATTTCAGTATGTGGAATGACTTCTCTCATTGAGAGCAAAACTGTAAGATAATTGCAATTGGAATTTCAGGACAAAACTTTTACTGAAAGTTTTCGTGATCCAGAGAAATTTTCCTGGCCTGATGCAACACTGACTCACTGGAATCCACTGGAGAGTGTCCTGCTGATAAAAGTGTCCATCCCAGGATGCTGGAATTTACTTTGTGCAAGTCAAATGCAGCATGAACTGCCTCACTGCTTTCAAATTTTGGCCTAGAGCTTTATTTTATACATGCCAGCAGGTTTTCTTGGTAAACTCTTGCTTCTTCCTTAACCAGTTCACCTAAAGGTGGAGTAAGTATTGCTGAGCAAGAGAGGTGACCTTGGTGGCCAGCACACTGTAAATTTAGAATTAAGGATGGGTAATCAAGGTGCTTAAAAGAAATTTTCTCAAGGCCACAAAGGTATCTGTTGCAAGGATAACTCTGATACAGAGAGCAGAAAAGAGAATGCTGTCACTGCTCTCTAAGAAGGTCTTGAGTTTCCTCAGAGTCCATTTTGGGCAAGGGGAAACTTTTTGTCTATTCTTTCTCTTCTCCAGAAAGAGCAAGATGCTTTTATTGACAGCTGCATGAAATACATTCATTTCATCCTTGCATTTTATCTCTTATCAATTCCCATTCCAGCTAATCAAACACTTGATATCAAACATTATAGATTTCCTGCTCTAACAAATAAAATGCTGTTATAATAAAGGTGTGCCGTCATGAAAAATGGAGTGAGACAGTGACATTCCAAAGAGCTGCTTTGTTACTCATTTTAAAAGGATTCTTTTGGCTTTTTTGGTTTTAATTTTTTTTTTTTTCTAACCATAACAAAATTAGTTCAGTTCAACAGCTCCATGAGTGCAAATCAAACCATAAAGTTACTGCTGGTCTGTATTACGTTATTTGCTTTATAACCATCCAGACTGGGAGGAAAGATTTTATTTATAGTGTGAAATGCAGCTGAAGTTGCACCACAGCTTGAAATGGAGCAGTTAAGAACATCCCTTGCAAATCTTATTTTGCTTCTGACTTTGGCACACTTGCAAGCAAAAAAACAAAAATTAGCTAAAATTCCCTTTTCTGGGAAGCACTAATAAGAACAGCTCCATTTCCTGCCTCAAGATGATGAAAGCACATTTCCAGGCTGCTTCAAGTGAACACTGGTTCAGCTCCTGGGGTTGCACACACCAGCGCTGCTTCAGAAAGATTTGACCTTTACAGGAAAAACTGAACAGGACAAAAAGCGGCAAAGGGAAATAGGATCAGGTCCTTGAGGTTTCCTCCAGGTCTCTCCAGCCCTAACGACCTCCTCAGGGTTGAATTTAGGACTTAGCCTTGGCTATGACACAAAAGGACCTCGCTGGAGGTCTGTGAGTAACTCACTGGAACATTTATCGTTCCATGAGTCCATACCTTGCTCATGAAGAAACATGGAATTTATTTATCTGAGCCATGACCGAAATGTAGAATTCGCACAGTCAAATTAGAGCTAGAGCCCCATGCACGTCTATGAAAGTATAAATTCTCCTCCATTTCAATATTAACACAAAGAAGTCACAATTCTGATAAAACCCAGTCAATATTTCTGCTGGAAAAGGTTCGTGCTGCTGGGGCAGCAGTCAGAAGTGATGTCAAATAGTGCTGAAATGTTCTGTGTTATTGTTTATTATGGTGTTCTTTTAACACTAAAATGGTTTTGCCTATCAGATATTAAGCATTCAAGATGATAACACCAAAGATGATGGAAATTGAAGAAATGTATTAAAGAAAAAAATCAGAATTGATATTTTCCTCTTTTTCAAACTTAGCAATAGCACAGCCATAGTGCAACTTTCATGTGTAATTTTAATTTAATCACATGTCAAATTGAAGGCTTAGATGAATTAAACTTTAAAAAGCATGCTTTCAGCTATCATTTTGACATCTAGCACACAATAACTGCCTTTCAAAAGCTAAATAAAATGTTTGACATGCTTTAAATGTTATTTCCAGTTTTATTTGCTTTTTATTTCACTTCTTTGTTGTTATTTCAAGAAGCCCAGAAAATACAATTTAATTGCTAAATGTTGCTGGGGAAAGTCTTGTGAGAGATACTCTGGTACAAGGAGGATTAGTGTCTGGAAATAAATACCCTTTGAAGTGGTTAATCAGAAATTTGTGAAGTTCCAGGTTCATAATGGGTTTGTTCAGCAATGATTTGGGGAATGGGTTTGTTCCATGACCTCAGTGCTGCGAGGAGAGGACGATGGCAGGGTTGGCTTAGCCTCTGGTTACTTCAGTAAAAAAATGGAAAATTCGCTTCTGGAAGCCAAGTGTGGGTTACAAGCCCCTTCTTTTCCCTGCCTGCATGGGAGGGGTTTCCCAGCGCTCTCTGGCAGTGGCCAGGAGCTGCAATATCTGACATTCCCTTATCAGCTCGCTGCAGTTCCGGCTGCCTGCAAGAGGAGCCTGCGGGGACCTGGACGTGTCGTTCCTCAAAGGCACCCAGTGAGTGAGTGCTGGAGGTACAAGATAGCCCTGCAAGATTATTCCCTATCACTTGAGGGAATTCTTTGTGTGAGGGAATCCAGCTATAGGATCTGACAATTTGAAGTCATTTCCATTTGGGCAGGTGTAGGGGCACCATCTGTTCTGCTGGTTTTCTGTGGAGGGAGAAATTCTTTCATTGAAAATGTACAAATCTGCCTGGGATAATCACCCCTGTTGAATTTCTATTTGTCTGGGCAGCCAACCCAGCTTTTCTTTGCCCTTTTGAAATTAATAGGTTATGCCTCCTGCATATAAATAAATTGACAAAGTTCTGACTTTGGCACACTTGCAAGCAAAAAACCAAAATTAGCTAGAATTCCCTTTTTCTGGGAAGCACTAATAAGAACAGCTCCTTTTCCTGCCTCAAGATGATGAAAGCACATTTCCAGGCTGCTTCAAGTGAGCACTGGTTCAGCTCCTGGGGTTGCACACACCAGCGCTGCTTCAGAAAGATTTGACCTTTACAGGAAAAACTGAACAGGACAAAAAGCGGCAAAGGGAAATAGGATCAGGTCCTTGAGGTTTCTTCCAGGTCTCTCCAGCCCTAACGACCTCTTCAGGGTTGAATTTAGGACTTAGCCTTGACTGTGACACGAAAGGACCTCGCTGGAGGTCTGTGAGTAACTCACTGGAACATTTATCGTTCCATGAGTCCATACCTTGCTCATGAAGAAACATGGAATTTATTTATCTGAGCCATGACCGAAATGTAGAATCAGCACAGTCAAATTAAAGCTAGAGCCCCACGCACGTCTATGAAAGCAGAAATTCTCCTCCATTTCAATATTAACACAAAGAAGTCACAATTCTGATAAAACCCAGTCAATATTTCTGCTGGAAAAGGTTCGTGCTGCTGGGGCAGCAGTCAGAAGTGATGTCAAATAGTGCTGAAATGGTTCTGTGTTATTGTTTATTATGGTGTTCTTTTAACACTAAAATGGTTTTGCCTATCAGATATTAAGCATTCAAGATGATAACACCAAAGATGATGGAAATTGAAGAAATGTATTAAAGAAAAAAATCAGAATTGATATTTTCCTCTTTTTCAAACTTAGCAACAGCACAGCCATAGTGCAACTTTCATGTGTAATTTTAATTTAATCACATGTCAAATTGAAGGCTTAGATGAATTAAACTTTAAAAAGCATGCTTTCAGCTATCATTTTGACATCTAGCACACAATAACTGCCTTTCAAAAGCTAAATAAAATGTTTGACATGCTTTAAATGTTATTTCCAGTTTTATTTGCTTTTTATTTCACTTCTTTGTTGTTATTTCAAGAAACCCAGAAAATACAATTTAATTGCTAAATGTTGCTGGGGAAAGTCTTGTGAGAGATACTCTGGTACAAGGAGGATTAGTGTCTGGAAATAAATACCCTTTGAAGTTGTTAATCAGAAATTTGTGAAGTTCCAGGTTCATAATGGGTTTGTTCAGCAATGATTTGGGGAATGGGTTTGTTCCATGACCTCAGTGCTGCGAGGAGAGGACGATGGCAGGGTTGGCTTCGCCTCTGGTTACTTCAGTAAAAAAATGGAAAATTCGCTTCTGGAAGCCAAGTGTGGGTTAGAAGCCCCTTCTTTTCCCTGCCTGCATGGGAGGGGTTTCCCAGCGCTCTCTGGCAGTGGCCAGGAGCTGCAATATCTGACATTCCCTTATCAGCTCGCTGCAGTTCCGGCTGCCTGCAAGAGGAGCCTGCGGGGACCTGGACGTGTCGTTCCTCAAAGGCACCCAGTGAGTGAGTGCTGGAGGTACAAGATAGCCCTGCAAGATTATTCCCCATCACTTGAGGGAATTCTTTGTGTGAGGGAATCCAGCTATAGGATCCGACAATTTGAAGTCATTTCCATTTGGGCAGGTGTAGGGGCGCCATCTGTTCTGCTGGTTTTCTGTGGAGGGAGAAATTCTTTCATTGAAAATGTACAAATCTGCCTGAGATAATCACCCCTGTTGAATTTCTGTTTGTCTGGGCAGCCAACCCAGCTTTTCTTTGCCCTTTTGAAATTAATAGGTTATGCCTCCTGCATCTAAATAAATTAACAAAGTGGGAGGGGTTATTTATATCAATAAAAATAAAAGCCTAAAACTATTTACTTCATTTATACTACAGTGGAGAAGTTAGATTTTTAATCACAATGAGGAAAAAACAAAATTATTTATCAAATATTCCTCTTCATTCGAAGGCATCCAAATACTGTATTTTCCCTTAGTAATTAGTGAGGGTTTAAGACACCAGTTACTAATGTTAATGAGATTGAATTAGGAGGACTAGCAAAATTTCCAACAAGTATGTCAAAAGGATTCTTTTGGATTGGATTTCTTTTGGAAGCTTTAAAGGGCTGAAAATGCAAAGTCTTGCCAATATCCAAAAAGGTAAATATGGTAAATTGGGAAAACAGCAGGTCTGTTCGATTTGACAAACAATCAGGAGCTGAAAGGGAACCAATAAATTCAGGGCAGTGGCTGGAACACCTGAACTTTTTCAATGAAAAGAAGGCCTTGTTCACCAAGCTGTGAGACGAAAATTCAGGTTATTGGTGTTGGCAGTAGCTGGGGGTGGTGCTTTTTTATGTGAGGCAGAGAAAACCTGATTTTAATGCCCACTAAGTTTGGACTTCTCAAATCAGCTGGGGATTGTCACTTTGCACAATTCCTCTTTCCTTCCCCCAAGACGAGCCCTTAATTTTTCTTTTTGGAAAAAAAAACCCAACCAAACAAAACCATCCAAAACCCAAACCCAAAACCCAAACCCACTCCTATACAAGATCACTGCAGGATTCATTAATTAAATCATAAAAGATCACTGCTAAAAGAAAAGGTGAATGCAACAGTGATGTGTTGTTAATAAAGTGTTTCTATCTGTGTGTGATAGAGGTGAGAAATTTGGCATCTTTGTAGATATCCAAGAGAAGTACAGATCCCTGCTGGCAAAAATGGAGACGTTTAATTTGAGTGAAAAATTACAATGATCTGTATTACATATTTTGCCTATGACAAAGCCATCAAAATAATGTAATAAGATCTTAGATTTAATGGGCCAGGCTGCAAAACGTGTGGGAAATGCAGACATGTGAAAGAGTTGAGAGAAACTCTTTGAGCTGTATTTGTTGTGCTCCACTGTACTCTGTATGGGGAAGGCAAAAATGAAAATACTGGCTTGTCTCTGTTGAGTTTCAACACAAAGACATATTTCCCACTGGGTTTATGGTTGGATCCTCTCAGGCTGTTTGTTTTAATGTTATTCTGAGAATTTTGCACTGATAGTTGCTGGCTCCTGTTTGTCTCAATGAAAGCCTCTGCAACGAAAATTGCTGTTTTGGAACAAAAGGTGATAGTTGAGGATAAAAAGATAGGAGCTGGAAATTGTAGTTTGATTAGGGATCTTCTTTTCTGCTTGCACTTGAAGATAGTTGTTTTCTGGTTATTTAAGGTATTTCATACCCTCCTAACGTTTGAAGTAAACAAGCGACTGAGAAAATTAAAAATTTATTTGACTACTCCTTTATTTACTGGCTGCTAATAGTGGAGAGAGATGCTGAAGTAGTCCTGTTCTTTTGTACTGTCTCACAGCATCTCCTAAATAAGGTCTGTTTTAAATCAGAATTATCATCTAAATAATATAATTAATTCAGCATAAATTAAAAAGTAATGTTTTTTCTTTATGATCTCCTTTTAAATGGATATTAATTTGCTTCAATGAATGAAGATAATAAGGTTAATAGTTTAATGTTCCTCAGTTGATATCTGCTGCTTTTTCTATTACCTTTTTTTCCTTTTTGATTATAAATTGGCTAACCCCTGGTGTATAATACCAGAAATCATCCCTTCAGTGTATCCAAAGCTATTTACTTAGACTCATCTTTTATTATTCCCACTGCCACAGTCTAATTATTGTAGTGAAAGATTGAACACAGAATAGTTTGGGGCTTTGATCAGTCTTCATATAAATTTCAATAATGAGAGTAAAAGGTTTGCGGTTTTCTGAGATAATTTGATCCCTCCAGACACACTCAGCTTTTACCAAAGGCAGTGAATGCCATCTGAGACCTCTGACAGCATTTGTGTCTGGTCTGCGACATCTCTGCAAGCAAAATGCTTTTCTCATGCCAATAAAGAGTAATTTAATATTTTTAAATGTGGCAGAGAAACTCCAGACTGCTGCATGTTTTGGTTTTTTTCCTTAAATTTTCACTTCATTGTCCCCTATCAGTTTAATTGTCTGTATTACAAGTTCCTACATCAGAATCCTCCAAGAATACATAATAGGCCTGCTTGCATTTCTCTCTTTTTGAAAAAGTACACCAACTGTCATCCAGATAAATAAAACAAACCATAATCCTTGTTATTCCATTACTATCGGTGCTGGCTCCCTTCGGAGATAAATAGAAAAGCAGCTGGAGACTGAGGATATTTTGTAATCTTATAAATTGAAATTTAAATGCCTCAAGGAGGAAATTTCCAAAATAATTGTGACAGAAGATAAGTCCCGGCTTTTGGCAAAATTTTATTAGAATTACTTGTTCCAGATCATTGTCTGACGCCTGCATGAATTAAGGCAATGGCAGCACTGCCATGTAGAGGAATAGCTGGGTTTTTTTTCATCTTGATGAATTTTTCTGGAAGTGCTCTGTCATCAGTGTTATCAGGTGTGACACTCTTAGAGACACAATCAAATTTAAAATCATGAGCCTTCAGCTGATGCCAGTTGATTTTGAATCATACAGGGTCTGATCCTTCTCACTAATGGCATCTCAATTTATGCAGCTAAATATTTATCATTTTTTACTGAATGTGAGGGTTAGTTAGAAACAGTTTTCATTTTGCTTGGGATATGGGGTTTGTTTTTTCTCACTGGGCTAGGAAGTTAAAAAAAACATTGGTGACTTTCTGGTCTCCTCTCCTGTCAGCTGATTTAAGTCTTCTGCTGTATTGTGACAATGAACCCTGAAAATAAATATTCTTTTATTTACACTCAGTGAACCCCAGATGCAAAAAGCAGTAACCAATTGTATAGACAACAACTGTTTTTTTGTTCCCAGTCATTTCCAAAAATTAGCATTGGTGTCTAATGCTAAAACTTGGGCTAAAAGTGTTTTAACCATGCTTAAAATTCTCTGGTAGCTTGGAGAGGAGAGGATATAACGCAACACAAAGGCAGTGCAAACCTCACAGAATACAGCTTTTACAAACAGCTCATGCAGTGGAGGTGGATTTTTTTTTTCATTTTGTGAATACCAAACTCATTTCAGATGAAAGAAATAGCATTTTCCCTTTCCACATGTCATAGCTGTACATCTGTGCAAGCTGGGTGCAGTTTTGAATGCAGGCAGTGAATGAGAGACATTGCAGGAATGATTTCACTGGATCAACTCAACAAAACTTCACTTATTTGGGCTTTGAGGAGAGCACTGATTGGCACTGCTGGGGTGGATAGGCTCTGAGAGGCAGCTGCAGTGGAGTGCAAGAGGACACATCAGGCATTTCTGTGGTTTTTGGGCTGTGCAGAGACACTCCGTGCATTTTCTCCCAGCCGGGGTGGGAAAAGGCAGCAGGAGGAGCGGGAGCACTGTCCCAGGCACAGAGCCCTGGGGCAGCTGCAGGCAGCCAGCTCTGGAGCTCAGTCAGCAATTCTGGGGCCCCAAAAGTGCAGTGGGGACACCTGGGGGTGTCAGCTGTGAGCCTGTCACCACCTGAACCTTTCCCCGTGGGCTGCCAGGCTGTCCCTGCAGCCACAGAGGGTTTGTCTTCTCCCGTTCCCACCCCATGGAACTGGGATCCATTCTGCGTTCAGCTCTTCAGAGCTCAGCTGCAGCGCCTTGGCTTGATCTGTTCCAGTGTTTGTCAAAGATCTGCCAAATGAGGGAGAGTCTAAAATCTGCAAATTTGATAAACAGGAAAGCAGGACTGCAAGGCAAGGGATGAAATCATCTGGAAGAAGGGAATGGCAGGAACAATGAATGCAAAGTGCTGCTCTCAGGCTGCAGCAATCGATGGCCATAACCAAAAAGGAGGAGAAGATCAATAAAGAGGACCTGGGCATTGTGATGGTTGGCAAGGACACAAATGTGTTGTGCTGCCATGGCAAGGGAGCCTGCAGGAGGTGTGAAATGATCCTGCTCAGGGCTGTCAGGACCTTGGCTGGGCTGGATGCAGGGTTTTGGGCAGAGCATGGAGCCGTGAGCGAGCTCCTGCACGCTGCAGGAGCAGCCGGAGAGAGCAGGAGCACCTGACAGATTGAAATAAGAAGGTCTGTTTATTCTGAAGCAGAAAAAAGTGCCAAATGCCAGAGAGATGAGTGGGAATAAGCAGACCGTGATGGATGGGACTGAAGGAGTGATTTATTTTGTAACAAGAAAGAGGCAGGTTCCACACTGGAAGAGAAGCTCTCCATTAGCAGTGGTGAGGCACTCAAGCAGGTTTCCTGGGAAAGCCCTGAGTGCCTTGCTGGTAGCTGTTAGGAAGGGCTGTCACTCTCACCTGTCAGGGTTGGCACAGGTGAGGTTGGTGCTGCGTGTTCTTGGCTGCACACGCGGCACAGCAGCTGTCTGTGGGCATGTGGAACAATGTCACTGTGACAAAAAGAGACTTGCAAAAGTGGAGGAGCTGAAAACTCAATGTAATTAGCAAAAACTCAATGTAATTGAGTGCTTTCAACACTGCCACCCTATAGGAACCAAATATCTAGGGACCCCTGGCAACATCTGCTCTGCTAGAAACACTATATACTTTTTTTGCATATTTGCGTCAAAAGTCTGGGCTTCAATTTTGCTAATCCCAGCAGTTCTGCATCCAGAAAGTTTTGCATTGCCTTTCAAATAGAATTTTGAGTAACAACAACATAAGAATATTTGAAACAGTTTGTTTTTGGAGTTTTTTTGAATCTTCCTGTTTCAAGTTTGCAAAACATGGATATCAGACACATCAAAATGAGCAGGAAAGCTGCTTATTTTTTGTTCATATTTTCTTTTTACATTTCAGTTTTTTGGTTCCTAAATCATGCAGGGTCACTTAGGCAATGAAAACTCTGTCCTGTGCCTGGTTCTTTTTTTCATCTGGCCCTTCCTTCCATGTCTGGGCTGAGATGTTTTCCATCCTCAGCTCCCTGGTTCCCAGCTTCCAGCCTTTTACAGTTAGGGTACAGGTCTGTGGTACAATAAAAATCAAAGGACTTGTAATTAAATATCTGAAGGAGAGCAGGGGAATCTGCTTTTCATTCATTAGCTTAAAGCCTGTGCAAATTCTATTGAAATTGTTTTCCATACAGAAGACTTGTTGTTGTTTGTTCTTTCTCTGCCTCAGAAGAATCCAACAGCATTATAAATGTGTCACATTTTTTAGGCCCAAAAGTGTGGAACAGCTTTTAATGGGAAAGAAAATGTTTTTTGAAAACTAGAAAACTCAGCAGTGAAATAAATTGAGCCTCAAAAAGTGATTGAAATCTCCAAGTCAATATTCAAAAGGTATCCAAAGACTTGTGAAGTCTGACAGAATCTCTTTAGTTTGAGGTGTCTTTCATTTTGCATCAGGGCTTGCATTTTTAAAAACCAGCAGCAAGCAGCGCTGTCAGGTGCAGCGGGTTTGAAAGCAGCTCATGAAAGCCTGAAATTGTGCACAACTCTGGGTAACACATCCTCGGCAGATAACCAAAACAACACCTTGCCTAAATTGGCTGCGTTGAGCAATGACCGTGGTGGAAACCGTTGTCGTTCTGTTCCTTCCTTGTAGCCCCAGCGCCGTGTCACCTTCCACCTGCCCGACGGCTCCCAGGAGAGCTGCAGTGACAGCGGGCTCGGAGACCACGAGCCCTCGAGCGGGGCCAGCGCGTCCCACCCGCTGCCCCTGGGCTTCCCCCAGGACGAGTTCTACGAGCAGGCGTCGCCCAACAGCCGCACCGAGGGAGACGGCAACTCCGACCCCGAGTCCAGTAAGTGCAGAGCTCTGCTCACCTCACCCATCATTGCAATCACTCAATCAATCTATCAATCAGTCAATCGGTCACGGGGCTGTTCGCTCCTGTGGGTAATTATTGAAAGTGAGCGTTGGTTTCAGCGCGGCTGAAGCGCTAACCGCTGACTTCTGCTTCTGAAAGCGGGAGGTCGGGCTGGCTGTTGGGAATAAAACACTTGGAGCTGTTAAGGGTTTATGGATGAGCTGGTGATTTTATGGAGCTGGTGTGCTGGGCACAGAGCAGCTTTCTGAGGAGGTTAATGCTGCTGCCCTAATGGTCATAAATACTACGCTGAGGGAATTCACATTTTTTAAGGTTTCCCTCTCCGACACTACTGTGTGCTGTAGTTTAACTCGTGGGTGATGAGCAGCTCTGTGAAGAGACTGCAGTTTCCAGAAATAAGGGTTTCTTGATTTGCCCTCTGAAAGCAGTAATGGTGTGTAGTAATAATCTCAGAAGAGTTTGTCGTCTTCTGCCATTGCCGCTGCCTCTTTGTGATGTCAGAAACAGGGAAAATCAACAGGAGCAGGAGCTGTGGGCCCTGGCTCTGCTCGCCGTGCTGTGCTGTGATAGCCAGTTGGAGACTCCACTGAACTTTATTCAGCTGTTAATTGTCCAGAGGCTCCTTATCTGGATTAAATTGAACCGTGCCATTGATAAAGAGACACCTGAATGTCTCTAAGCCTCTAAGGCCTTGTTAGCGGCTTAATAAGTGATTTGGAAATACATCTGTTCTGGGCAAAACTTGGCCCAAAAGGTGGATTTCAGCTGCTGTAGTGTATCAGGAGGAATGAATTAGTGAGTGCTATGCACTTGAAATAGCTGTGGAAGGCAGTTACACTCTGCAGTGGCAAATCCAGCATCCAGCAGAGAGCATTCCCTGCCACTCCGAGCTGGCTGTGCCACATTCAGCCTGGCTCTTGGAAATCGCCTCTGCCTCTGCCTTTGCTGCCCAGGACTGGAGCCTCAGGGGCTTTTTCGCACATGAGGTGGCTCCTTTTTTCTTTAATTTGTAAACTATTACCTAAGTTTAACTTTAAAATTTTTAGGTGATATATTTACTGAAATAGTGGCAGAATATTATGTTTGCCAAGTTGATAAACAGTTGACAAGAACCATCAGTTTTTGATCTTGTGTTGGAAACAATCATCATTTTGTGTTTATGCATTTGAGGCTGTAATATACCCTTAACAATATTCTAGACAGCCAAACTGGGTTCTTCACAGAGTTCAGCTCTAAAGGGCTACAAATATATCCCCAAGGAAAGAAAATATCATGTTATATATTATTTGCTGCTTTTGCTTTGCATATTCATGGTCTGAACTCTATTTCCAGCTCTTTTTGTTGCTTGTAACTGATTTTTATACTTTACTGGAGTGAGAATGATAAGATGAAATCAGTGTCCAGGGCCTTTCCTGCAGAGAGCAAGGGACAGGAGCTGGTGCGGAGGAGTTCCAGAACAGGCATGTGCATCCTCTCTTGCCATTTACAGAGAGGTTCAGGTTTGGGATTTTCCCATGCTTTTTGTGCCCACTTTTTTGGTTTGTTTGTTGTTGTTTTATTTTTTTATTTTTTTTTTTTTATTTCAGAAGAAATATGTGCCATGGCTCTTGTAGAATGTGGCTCTACAAGTAACTCAGCTCTGACATCTGAGCGTCACTGACACCCATCCCTGTGAGCAGGCTAAGCAGGCATCAGATGTCTTTCCAACTGTGAAGTTGCAGGAAGTTTAATCACCTGTCTAATTGCCTGACAGTTCAGTTTTAAACTTGAAGCCGCAGTTTAATTGGAGTTTATTTTATGTGAAGATTTTTCTTCCTTTCCAACTTGTGTTTTATTGAAACAGTTTAATTAAAGTAGCACGATGGTTACAGCAGGGAAAGCTTCTTTTGTGGCCCTTTCTAGTGGTTTAATATATTATATATTTTATATTTTATATTTAATATATTTAATATATTTTAATATATATATATTTTTATATTTTTCAATATTTTATATATTTTATATATTTTATATATTCTATTAATGGCAGCATCTAGTGGCAGGAATATTCAGAAAAAGGGGAAGTATTCAATATTCAGGAATATTCAGAAAAAGCAGAAAAAGGGGAAGACCCACAGCATATTTGTGTCCAGTGTGCTGCTGCAAAGTGACTTGGTACAGATGACAGCAACCCAAAATATCTGATGAGCCTGAGGTCCATGTGGTTCATTTGTGCATGCAGGACACATTTAGCCAGCAGTGAAACAGTAAAAATAGCTCTGAATTGATGGTTTCCTCTACAATCTTCTGCTGGACTTTTGGTTGGTGTTTTTTTCTTTATTCTAATTTGGCTTGATGCATTCAAAGCATTTCTTGTCTTCCTTCATGGACTAAAATGTGAAAAGAGGCAGGAAAATCCAGTCAGGTGATCTGAGCTCATACAGCAGAACAAGCATGGCCTTCATTGCCTCCCAGCATCTTTAATATCTGACCTGTCTTAATCTGAAACATTGTCTGGATTGTCACCTGGTGGGGATTCAGCTTTTCCTGCCCAGGAGAACGGTTTGGGGTGAAATGATGTTAGGAATGTGCAGAACCATCCAAGTGCCCTGTGAAAGCTGCTGTGGCATCACTCATGGCCGTGTTCAAAAGTGTTTTCTTCCTCTTGCTTTTCCTGACTTCAGTCCTTCATTGTTATTTGTTTCTCTAATGCTGGAAATTGTTGCATTTTGGAGGCTTTCCATTTACAAGCAATAACTAAGCCATTTATTGCAAAACACTGGAAAAGATGAGCATAACAAAATAAAATAAAATAAAGAAAAAAAACCAGCCTGAGGAATATTGGTGAGAGGAAGATTTACAAGTCCATATCCCACACAGGACTGATGCAAGGAGGGGAAAAAAATAACTGTAAGGTTATAGTGGTTAGAAAACTTTGAGAAATTTATATGTAGACCCTTAAAATTAATTGACTGTGCTAATTAAAATTAGAAATAGGCTATTTAAAATGATTTGTCTTCTCTTACTTTAGTTCCCTCCTTAGAAAAACATAAAGTTCAATGTGATAGATGCATCATAAGGAAGAGATGCCAATAAACTGTCACACTAAGTAAATAGTAATATAAAAAGCATGTAGGTTTGTAGAGAACCTTATCCTTAAGTAACAGTACGTGGTATTCAGATATTTTCTCCTCATAAGTAGCTCAAATAATGATGCTCCAATAACTCCCTGTGCTAAGGATTTTACCAAACCATATTTTTCTCCTCTATTTAAATACAAGACACACGTCAAGCATAGACAAAACCCAACAAATTCTCTGTGTCTGGACTTCCCTGGTAAATTCTGTCCCAGCGGTGCCCTCTCAGAGGCTGTAAGCAGTGATGGTGATCAAAGGGGTTGAAAGGTACATGTAAACCCCAGCTCTGTTGGGTTATTTACTCCATGTGTAAGATATTAATGACAAATTTTCATGCTTCATCTGTTTTTATAGCCTTATCGAATCTGTTTTCTTTCCTCTAGACAATAAAAATTATTTTACTTTTTGTTTGGAGGAAAAATAGAATATGACTAGTTCAGCCAAGAAATTGGGCAGAGCAGGAGGAATGATTGCAGCTTGGGGACAGGGAGTGTGGAGGGGAAGCCAGGAAACCTGAAAGTAATCTGCAGTTAAATAATAGCAATCATTTTGTATGAAGAAAATGGAAGTATAAACAAAGCTAGCTGAAAATTAAAGTTAATGAGGCAAATCACACTGAGATTTCAGGGTCTCAAGTAGGAGCAAAGTGGTGTATTAAGGAGAGGGGGTCTCCATGAAGAATATTTAACATGAATTAGTGACTAATAAGCCAAGGAAGCTGCATTGAAAATCAGCAAGGGTAGATTAGAGGGGAATCTGTAGACACCATAAGTTTGTGGCCATGCCAAGCTGGTGCTGCCAGAGGTGCCTGGCTGATTATTTTTGTCTCCCAATCACACCTTCACACTGTTGAGCTGTTTGGGTGGACTGGATTGACGAATTCTGTGGTGTTGTGAGGTCCCCAGGACAAGGTGGGAGATGAGAATCTGTCCCCAAGTTCTCAGAAGCTGATTTATTATATAATGATATGATATGATGTTATATTAAAAGAAATGATATACTAAAACTATACTAGAGAAAGAGAAAGGATAGGATACATCAGAAGGCTTGACAGGAATGATAATGAAAGCTCGTGACTGACTCCTCAGAGTCCGACACAGCTGGCTGGGATTGGTCATTCATTAAAAACAATTCACATGGAACCAATCCAACACGCACCTGCTGGTAAACAACCTCCAGAGCACATTCCCAAGCAATGAGATAATTATCATTTCCATTCTTTTCTGAGGCCTCTCAGCTTCTCAGGAGAAAATCCTGGGCAAGGAGGATTTTTCAGAAAATATCATGGTGACAGAATTCCTGTGGGTTCAACCCCTGGGGAGGGGCAAAGGTAAATTTTAAATCCATGGATTGCCCACTTCCATTTGTCCCACGAGGCACAACTTGTGGGCAGCACACGGGGAAATGAGGAGTAGCTGAGGCAAAGCTCTTCTGGCTCTGGGTGATCAGCAGAGTGCAGAGAATCAGTCCTAGGAAGAATGGAGAGTGCAACCTGTGGTGTTTAACCACAAAAGAGGGAGGTTTGCAGCAAGCAAGACATCTGCTCATGATTAAAGACAGCACATATTTCTTCCTCAAAATTAAAAAGAACACTTTCACCTTAACTTAATTTTTGATAAGGATGATGTTGATGAGCACAAAGGCAGGCTGATGAAGAGTGATGATAATGGCACTAAAAGTCAGAGCAGGTTCAGTGCATGCATGTGGAGGAGAGGAGATAATCCTCCTCCCAGGATATCGAAACTGATAGTGTTTTCCTTATTTTTCTGTAATTCTGACACAAAAAGTGTCATGAAAAAAATAAAGCTCTGGTCAAGCTCCACTACTGGAAAGCATTTACAAAAAAAAAACTGATATATATATAAATATAATGTAATAAATGATCTCATGGGATTCCCAAGGGTAGGATGAGATTAGCTCCATTATCTCACTCCCATGATATGTATTTCCAACATTGGGGAATACATGTACAGTTAATTTATATATATATATATAAGGACTAATAACTGTTATTATGACATTAGGGTGGAGCATTAGTAATTAAGAATGAAAAGATGTAGAATAATACAAGAATGGAAAAATCTCCATAATTATCTTCATTAAGGAGTTTGGCATTAAAAAGCAGGAATGTGTCAATGAAATATTCCAGTAGCTCAAAGCCAAGCATCACTGACAATAGAGGAGGAGGTGTGCATGACACGAGAATTGGATTTTGCTAAGGATTTGAAGTAATAGCAGTGGGATGAAATCTAATAGTTGAGAGTCACTCTCATAGGAGCTGCTGTATGTAACTAGTATATAAATCACCAGCTGAAAATGGCATACAGAAAAAAACCAACTGAGTATTACAAAGATAAACTATAAATCACCAATACCTAATGTGACTGTGAAAAAATCCTGGGTTACTCCTAGCAGAGGGAAAAAAAAAAGAAGAAAAAAAATACCCCAGGGGTGGCTGACACCATAACAGGCCTGTTATGAATAGGGTTGGCTTCCCACATTAAAGAAAGGTGAATTCTCATGAGAAACAGGCATAAAGAAATATTATTAATAACAGGGGAATGGGATGCCCATACACAGAGAAAGGAATTAATATTGGCTTGTGCAGACTGCAAGGTAAAGGCTGCCTGGGGCTGCTCTCACACCACAGCAGGGAGGGGAAACCAAAATACAGCACTGGGCTGGTGCTGCCTTTAAACCAGCCAAGGCTGGAAATCTGGGGGTGCAGATGACACCAGTGAGGAAGGACAGAAGCAGGGCATGAGAATGCAACCTGGGTGTAAAAAGGAGCTTGATAAACTTGTGGGAGAGAGGGCAACCTAATTCCCTGTCTGCGACAGCAGCAAACCCAGCGTGTCCCACCAGAGGTGACTCTTCAAGGCTGCGGATGTGAAATCCAGGGCTGAAGCTCAGTGTTTGCTGAGCCTCCGTTGTGCTCTGGGCTGCAGAGCCCCAGCTGGACACAGGGTGGTCCCCACCATGCTGGGAGTGTGGCCATGCCACCACCGGCTGCAGCTCCATCTGGTCACAGGGCCCTGGTCCCTGCCCAGGCACCAGTGTGGCTTGATTTGCCCCTTGCAGCAAATTGCCCCATCTGGACACAGGGCTGGTCCCCACAGGTTTGAATAGTGTAATACTAAAGTATTCACAGGGTCCAAATGTAGATTTTAGGACACATGGGGTCCCCACAAGGCTGGAGGAATCAGGCCATGTCTAGTTCTTCTGGCTCTTCAGCCCCATTTTCACTGGATGGTCCCCACCAGGGTTTAGGGAGAGGTGGCCATCTGACATATTGGGTGCAGAACCCCAGCTGGACACAGGGCTTGGTATAACCATGCTGGGGGTGGTCAGTGTGCCTGTGGCTGACTGTGAGCAGATCTTGGCTCCAAAAAAAGATTTTTACACAGGGGCTGGTCCCCAACCTCATGACTGGGAAGTGAAGGCCAGACTCATTCTTCAAAAGCTGGGCTGCAGCAGAACCCCAGCTGGACACAGGGCTGGTCACCACCAGGCTGGGAGTGTGGCCATGCCACCATTGGCTGCAGAACCCCATCTGGACACAGGGCTGGTCCCCACCATGCTGGGAGTGTGGCCATGCCACCATCAGCCAGGGGTGTGACAGGAGCTGGCCCCGCTGTCCCCAGCCCTGCCAGCAGCTCAGGGACAGCCTGGGGGTGCTGCACCTCTGCCTGCTGGAGAAGAAAGGGTCAGCACAGGGCTGCAGACAGGGAGCTCATTGTCCCTGGGAAAAATGCCCGAGTTTTCTGCCATGCTGACTTGTCTGATAATCAGAAACTCTGCAGTTGCTGAAATACACTCTTTAAACATCATCAATAAGATGCTCTGGCAGCTGGATTTCAGACCTCATGCTGGGGCATAAGAAAAAGTAAATCTACAAAGTCTGAAGTTTCTTGTTCCCTGTCCAAAAACTGGACTGCCAACAGATAGAATTTTTTTTTTTTTTTTTTTTCCAACTATGCTTTCAGTTTTTTTCCTTCCCATCCTCTGTACTTTTTATTTCCCCAGAAAGGTTGAAATGCAATATTTTAGTTTGGTTGCTGCTGAGGTATAAACACACTTAGGCCTAGCTTGAATAAAAAGAAAGAAGCTGTCATTATTTAAAGATAACAAATCCCAGGCTAAAATACATCCCAGTCTCCCATCTCTGCCCACTGGGCCCTTTAACTCCTGCTGCATTGGGCTTTTCTAACCCCATGGCTGAACACTAACAATTAAGTCAGAAAGTGCTGAGGTAATTAATCTTTCTGAGGCAATAGAGTTTGATTGATCTTCTACCTGTAATCAAATTAGCTTGCACGTAGGTGGGGGAATGTAATGGCTGAGCAGGGCTCTGTAGCACTCTGCGGAGTGCCAGCCCAGCGGTGACCCCAGTGAGAGCCCATGGATCACATGGGAGCTCCAGAGCCGCCTCTGAGGGCTTTCAACCCCTCTGTGGCATCTAAAACCTGGGGGTCTGGCCGAGATCCCCACCAGGATGAGCTCCCCGCTCCTGTTTTCAGCTGTGGCTCCCTCAGGGGGGCAGTTCCTGTCTGCCTGGCACGTGTTGGAGGGCACGGAGCCTTCAAGCTGGGTGGATCTTCCAGATGTTTCAGCTCTTTGTTTCTAAAAATCATTTCATTTATAAGAGTAAATGATTTATTTACAAGAGTAAATAATAGTTATATTATAGTTACATTATTATAGTTATATTATATTTTTATTTTATAGTTATATTATTATATTATATATAGTATATTTATATTATATTATTATAGATGTTTTAGCTTTTGTTTCTAAAAATCATTTTATTTATAAGAGGAAATTATTTATTTATAAGAGTAAATTATAGTTATATTATCATTATATTATTATAGTATACTATATTGTTATATTATAGCTATATTATTATATATAGTATATTTATTATATATATTATTATATTATAGATGTTTTATCTCTTTGTTTCTAAAAATCATTTTATTTATAACAGTAAATTATTTATTTATAAAAGTAATAGTTCTATTATAGTTATTATAGTACATTATATTCTTATATTATACTTACATTATATATAGTATATTCATTATATTAGATTATTATATTATAAGTTATGAATTTTTTATAAAAATAATTTTAGTTATAGACTTATTCAAACAATTTTAGTAACAGGGAGTGAAGCAAGCCAACAGACACTCCTATAAAACCAAGCATGATGCTATTCTGGATTTGTTCCTGCCTGGAGAGTGGCTCAAAGGGCAGACTGGAGAGGTCAATTTGCAATGACACAGATGAGTGGCTTTTGCAAGCAGATTTTAACTCATACCTGAGAGGATACAGATTGCATATTCAGAAATAATTCCACGATTTGGTAATTTGATCCCTGGGTGCCTGACTTAAGAGTTATTAAAGCAGCTGACACAAAGAGGGGAAGATGGACAAAGCAAATTAAATTAAAAAATGCAAAAGGAAAAAGATTGTCCCACTCGGCCTCTCAGTCAAACACAGCACTGCAAACACAGACACTGAATTTTAAAATTTTACACTTTCTGTGTATAAGGAGCACTCTTTATAAATTATTTTTAAAGTAATTTTAGATATTTTATTGCTGATATCAGAATATAAAACCTTGATCTACCCTTTCTACTCTTTGAAGAAAAGGAAGATAAAAGCAAGTTTTCTGAGATGCACCGTATTCTTTCATGCAAAATCAATGGGGATTGATGAGGAAAATCAATGGGGAAAATATGCTGGATTTTCTGGACTGCATGGTGGGATGAAGTAACTCAGGCAATGCTGACATATTTGTGAATGCAACTTAATGAAATTCTTGACTGAGGTTTATAATAGAAGTTACTCTGTCTAAAGAGATTGGAAAGAAAAGCTCCACCTTAGAGCTGAGAAATCACTCACTTCTCATGGAATAATAAGGAGGCTTTAAAGCATTTGTTTTGGTGGGGTTTTTTTTTAATAATAAATGAGATCTGACATTTATAAACAGTGATTTAGGGGCAGATGTTCTGTGATATATATTTATGTTATCACTTAAGCTGACATGGTAATGGATAATCCTATTTGTTCTGTTTATGAAAGTTCTAAAATGTATTGCTGTGGTGAGCAGGCGGGTGGGGCAGAGGAGGAGAGAGAGCAAATTCCTTCCCTCCAGTTTTTCAAACTCCTTTCAGCTCTGCCTGTCTCTCTATTTGTCTCAAACTTCCTCTTCTTTCTTCTTCTAAGAGCAGAAAAACACAGATGATGCAATTTCTATTTTTTTTACCAAATCAAGCTAATCAGTCTCTGCAAGAGAAGCTTTTAGCAATATCAAATATTAAGATGTTTTTAGCATTGAGTTCCTGTTTTAAAAATGGAAACATGGGGGAAAAAAATGTCTCTTTTATATAATTTAAGCCATGTGAAAAATTTCATGATTATAATTTGATTTGAAGCATTATAATTCATTACTTGATTTCTACTGTGATTAATGAAAAATATATATCACGAAATATATTTAAAGACTGTCTGCAGCTACCAGTCTGTCTTAGAAATTAAAGAGAAAAATTGTATTTATTGAAAAAAGCAGATTCCCAAGTGATGGGGCATTTCAAGTCACAGCATTTGCTGACTCAAAGCTGATCAACTCAACAAACCCAGTCACTGTTGTTCTTGTTTGTGTAGAGATGTGGTCATCCTTTATTCTGATTTAACTTTCGTTAGGGAACAGGATTGATCCAGTCTTGAAGCATGCATTAGGAACACCTAGAATTGTTCCAAAAGGTCGTTTGTATCCATACATTCCTGAATACGGGACATATTTTTACCTTTACTCTTCAAATAACTTTTAGCTGTCTGGGAAAACAGCATATTGTTAATAAACTGCTGTTTCTGTCTCTTTTTGAGGTTGTATGATTGGCATTGTGATCTTTTATATTTTCTGGTTGCTGTCCAGACCTTGGGCAGGCTCCTCCTCATCAGGGGGCAGGGGCTGGTGTCCTGTGCCTGCTGCTGGCCCAGCCACTGGCACATTTGTGAACCCTACTGCTCACTGATGTGATGTATTCATTCTCAAAAATAAAATATATTTGCCTCGCTTGAGCTGAAGAGACCTGGGCAAAATATTTATGGTTATACTTTTGGATTTATATTACACCAGAGGTTGAGATTCTCACCTTTCTGTTCAATACCCATAAATAATGTTGCCGCTTCCTAGTTAGCGGCAGGGTTTTGCAGGGATTCTGCTTTATTCCTGGTGCTGTGTGAGTCAGTAGTGCTCTGATTAATTCAAGTGACATTCTAATTGGTGTTAAACGTTTTCAGAGGTAGCTCTGTGTGCTGCTGAAGTCAGCAGCTCCAGTCTCACGTACCCATTTCACAGTTCTCAGCCTGGCCTCGCGCTGTCTCAGTTTGTACACATCCATTCCCACGTTTCAGTGGGAATTAGGTGGTGAAATCCCTGGATTACAGAGAGAATTTTGCTCTGTGCTTGTGGGCTCTGAGCACACTGTGGCTGTTAGGCTGATTTTCTGCTCCCAGTGCAGTTGCAGTAAAACCATCCCAAATACTTGTAGCACAGAAGCGGAGCAGATCTGTACCACAGACATTGCTGTGCTCGCACTGCTTCCACGTGCAAAGCAGGCCTTGTTTTCATTCCACCCGTACAAACCGGTCAGCTCAGGGGTTTCTGATTGCCCAAGGTGGATCCTGGTGCTGGTGCTGGTGAGAACGGGGTGGGCAGGAGCTGAGCGGGGAGGATCTGGCACCGCTGGGCCAGCACCACCCTGGGGCAATTCAGAGTCACTGGACAAATGAACAGTCTGTTAAATTCTCTTATTTTATTAAAAAATGCAAAACTATGAGTTATTTACAGAAAGTGTGTGAGAAAGTTTGCTACAAAAATTCTAAACATCAAAAAACTTAGAAAATCTTAAAAAATCAAAGCAACACTGCCCTGCCAATCCTTGAGGCCAGCAACACTGTCCTGAGGGCTGTGTTTTGCAAATACTTTTGTGTCCCTCAGGTTTGTGTCACTTTAGCCGTGGTGAACAGCTGAGGCATCTCAAATATCTTGGCTGGGATGGGATGGGATGACAGGATGGGGAGTGAGGTGGAGCAGAACTGCACAGCCCCCTCAGCTTTTCCTGCTCCTTTGGAATCCTCTCTGCCCCTGCCATGCCTGTTGTGATCCTTGGCCTTGCAGTGCCTAAAGCTCTGCTTAAAGCCTTGGGGCATCAAATTAAAGTTCTGAATAGTAACAATAGTAATAGTAGTAGTAGTAATAAATACTAATACTAGTACTAATAACAATAGCAATAATAATAATAGTAGTAGTAATAATAAAAATAATAATAAATAATAGTAGGAAGCACCAATTGATCCATCCAAAATGCGATTTCCGGGAAAAGGGCATGGCTGTATGGCCTGCTGGACTTCAGCTCCTCTCATTCACAATAACCCTGTGCCTGTGAAGCTCCAGCAAGAACAATCGTGCCATTTCAACAGTTGTTCTTTTATCTGAGTGATGTTCCAAACCCAGTGTCCCAGAAGATGTGTCCTCTGTAGGGTGAGATATTATAAAGTCTGGCCCTCATGCAATACTTTAAAAGAAAGCCAACCTTTCTCTACCAAGAAAGGCTTTATTCATGTCACACACTAATCATACACCAAAGAACTATTTAGAAATAGAAAGACAACCTTTGCCTCTCCTCCTTAGTTGTAGTACATATAAAGAAAAACAGTGGCAATAAAAGGAAATAGGAGTGGTGAGAGAAAGCACTTTGAAAACTATAAAGGCAAAAAATTATTTTTATCTCATTAGAACCAATATTAAAGCTTTTCTTTATACACATTCTCATTTTTTTTTACAGAGGGTCAAATATCACCGATTACAGATTCTGCTGGGGCTGACCTCTCATCCTTCTGTCTCTAAAAGTAGCTCCTTATTTCTCTTTTTTGTGAAGATCACAGGGATCTTTCTCCATCAGCCCCTGATTGCCCTAACCTGGAATGTATTCAGAGAATTGTGAAAAAAGGGCCCATCTGTAAATGAAGCAGGTCCTTTTCCTTGTGTTGCTCTGTCCTGTGAATGGAGTAGCATTTGTTGTGTCTGTATGTGGGGTTGTATGAAAATTTGTTTTAGATTATTACACCAATATTTGTATGATTAAAAGTATATAAACAGTTAAATAACCCACTTGGATATTGAATTATCCAGTTTTCCATTAAATTATTCATAATCAAAAGATGTCAACTTTTAGGAAAAGGATGAGGCGCTTCCTCCTACATTTTATTTTATTTTTTTATTTTACAACTGCTAAGGTACAGAAAGATTTTAAAAGTGCAAAAGCTGCCTCATAATTCTTTCTTTATGCTTTTTATAATACTGAATTTCAGGATTTGTTTCCCCTTTGGAGCACAGATACAAAGGAACACGGTTCTGCTTTGCACATTCATCCCTAACCTCTGCTATCAACTTTGTATCTCCCATCTAAAGAGTTCAAGAGAAATCATAATACAAGGAAGCAGATGTTTTCTCCTTTGTGTAACACCTATTCTTGCTGAATGGGGATAGAAGATGGTAAATGCGGGGGGACATTAATATTTCTTGTTAGAACGTGCTGTGAAGAACCTCATATACATAATGATAATCAAATGTCAGCAAGTAAAAATAGGGATTTGTTAAAAAAACAGCTGTGCTGCACAACTCTTTGACAGGCATAGAGGAATGCTTTATCCAGTAAAAATCACAGAATTCATTTAGCACAAACTGGAGCTGTTAATTTTCATCCAGACAGAAGGTTAACAAGTCTGAAATGGATGGGGCCGGTTCAGCCTCGTTTCACAGCCACGGAAAAAGGAATTTTTAACTGTGCCAGAGCTCCCAGCAGATTTCTCTGAGGCACCATGCAGCAGCTTCAGTGCAGCTTTTAATGCACCCTCATCCTCGTGCTCCCTGAGGATGTGCCAGGGACGAGTGGCACTCAGCAACGCTCCTGGTAAAGGCTCTTGCTACAGGTGTTTGCAGTTCTTGTAGGTATTTGTAGGTGTTTGCAGGTGTTATGAGGTTTTTTGCACGTGTTTGTAGGTGGTTTTAGGAATTTGTAGGTGTTTTTAGGTGTTTTTATGTGTTTGTCGGTGTTTTCAGGAGTTTGTAGGTGGTTTTAGTTGTTTTTAGGTGTTTTCAGGAGTTTGTAGGTGGTTTTAGGTGTTTTCAGGTGTATGTAGGTGTTGGTAGGTGATTTTAGGTGATTTCGGGTGTTTTCAGGTTTTTGCATGTGTTTGTAGGTGTTTTAGGTATTTGTAGGTGGTTTTATGTGGTTTTAGGTGTTCTCAGGAGTTTGTAGGTGTTTTCAGGTTTTTGTAGGTATTTGTACGTTTTTGTAGGTATTTGTAGGTGTTTGTATGTGTTTGTAGGTGTTTTTAGGTATTTGTAGGTATTTTTAAGTCTTTGTAGGTGGTTTTAGGTGTTTTCAGGAGTTTGTAGGTTTTTGTAGATGTTTGCAGGTGTTTTTAGGTGTTTGCAGGTATTTTTAGGTGTTTTCAGGTGTTTTTAGGTGTTTGCAGGTGTTTTTAGGTGTTTTCAGGTGTTTTTTAGGTGTTTGCAGGTGGTTTTAGGTGTTTTCAGGTGGTTTTAGGTGTTTGCAGGTGTTTTTAGGTGTTTGCAGGTGTTTTTTAGGTGTTTTCAGGTGTTTTTAGGTGTTTGCAGGTGTTTTTAGTGTTTTCCCAGGTGTGATGATGTTTTAGGTATTTTTAGGTGTTTGCCAGGTGTTTTAGGTGTTTGCAGGTGTTTTTAGGTGTTTGCAGGTGTTTTTTAGGTGTTTTCAGGTGTTTTCCCCAGGGTGATGATGCCGCCACTGCCCCATTTCCCAGTGGAAATGCCAGGGTGAGCTCCTGTATCCGGAGCAGTTCACATTTTCTTCTTTTCCATGCTCTGAAATATCTCCCTTGGACTTTGTGGCTGCATTGCCAATCTTTAATTTCTCTGCCATTTCACTGCATTATCCCCATGTGGGCATCATTGGCCATTCCAGGCCTGCAGTGTGGACCCTCCCCTGCTCTGGAGGGCAGTGGGTGAGGAGCGGTGCTGGACACAAACCCCCAAACACACAAAGGCTCCTCAGAGCCACAACCCTGCCCCAGTGCCTGTGTCTGTCCCCTCCCCGCTCCCCTCATTGCATGAGCAGCTCTCCAGGGAATTTGGCTGGCACAGACCCCACATCAGGAAATTTCCTGGGGTTTTTTTAGCCAAGGATCAGCAGTTGTGTCACAGCTCACCCACTCTGTGAGCCCTCTCCGCACTCCTGGAATGCAGGAGATCCCAACTGCAACACTGGTGAGGCTCTGGGATGTATAGAGCAGAATTGTGCTGCATTTTTGCTTTAAAAATTGATTTTCCTTTAAGGTGTAACTGCACCCTGCTATTTACAGTCACTGGGAGAAAGTGGCTCTGATGTTCTGCACTCAACAGTCTCTGACCTGTAATGCACAATTTGCAAATAAGCACAGAAGAGTAAGCAGGGGGTCACAGAGATTTATTTTTTTTATTTTATTTTCTGTGAGACTGGCACAGGCAGGCAGCTGCATTTCTAATTCACAGTCCACTCCATCCTCTACCCCCAGGAAATATTCTCTAATCCGTGAGCGCTTTGCATGCTGAGGTGAGATGTTAAATAGCAAGATTTGCTTCTAAATAATAAGATTATGATACAAACCAACAAGAACAGGGATCTCAAGGTTAAAGATAGCATTTCTCATTCAATCTGAGCTGGTAGAAAGGAAGTAAGAGATTAGAGAAAAAGGAAAGAAACTATAAAAACCCCCAAAACCCTGCCAAACTGAAGCTGTGACTACATCAAGATATTCAAGATACATCATAAAAAGGCTTTTAAATCTGATGTTAGCGTGTGTGTGTGTATATATATATATAATTAAGGTATATTTGTTTTCCATTGTTAAAATATTTCTGTGGAGATAAGTTCTTTCTCAGGTATTTGCGCCAAATGTGCAAATCAATCCATGATGCAAATCATCATGGTCTGTGTGGCAAGTGCAGTTTCTTCCTACAAAAGGGACATATTTAAGGCAGATGGCAACTTTTTTTTTTTTTTTCCCCACAGCAGCAGAAGATGGTTCCAGTAAAAATACAAAAATACACTGTCTTTATTCAGATGTCCATGGTAACAAATAGAGAAAAATAAACCAGTTTTTCCCTCAACAGAAATCCCTTTGAAGACAAATGTGATTTTGGGGTTTTTTTTTTAAATTCTTACTCTAGTATTGGTGGTATTTCTGGAACATGTTTGAATGTTAAGTGTTTTCTCTGAGCTTCTGCTGAGATTCTGCTCTGAAACAGAAAACTGTAAAATCAGTGAGATAAACCCCAGTGTTCAGTTCTATTCCAAAAATATTCACTTTCCAGAAGAGAAGTTCAGCTGAAAAGTGAGATGCCGCTTTTCTTTCGTGTTTTGTAGGAATAAGGCATCTTTGAGTGGAGTCCTTGCTGGATCTTGCCTTTTTCCTCCCCTTGTGTCAGTAATTTATGTAACTTCTGCTCGTGCCAGAAGAAGTTGTAAAATGTATTTGTGAATTACTGTTTGAGAATCTTGAGCTCGAAGACCCGCTTTATTTGATGTGAAAATAATTCTGGTTTCATGTGTAAGATATATAAACTGCACCAGTAATGTTCCATTGATTGCGCTGCTTTGTTTGGACAAAAAATACAAGCAACCCTGAGTGAACGAGGCAATTTGCAGCCTTGATTAAATAGAGCAGACAGAGGAATGGCTCTGAGGAGGAAAACAGAGCTCTGAAGCTGTGGACAGAGCAGTTCCCTCAGCACAGATTTTCTCCTCGTTTTCCTTTCCTATGCTTCAGCTTGGTCACACATTCAGCAGCAGAATGATGAGTTTGTAATATTCTTTTTCCAAAACAAGTCAAGCTTAGCTCAGGTTATTAAAAATCTGTGTACCACTGAGTGAGCCCTGGTGCCAGAGGGGTTTTGGGCAGTCCTTCTCTGTTGGCATTTTCCCAGTCTAACTTTGGGGTCCACGCTGGGACAGAAGTTTCACTGGCTCTGTCTGGCCAAAGGGGGGATCAGTCCCCAAAATGATCTTTCACCAAATATGGTGCAGCAGTGAAGTGGTTAATAGCCAGAACTATCAATCTATAAATCATTACAATTGCTGTCTGCAATTATAAAGGCAAGACATAAATTAGGGAACTCTGGGCAGCACTGTAGAAGGCGCAGCCATGCCCAATTTCACTATGAAGTGCAATAAATAAAGTGACAGCTCTTCAGAAATTACATCTTCTATGAATAAATGCAAATAAATTGGACATGAAGGCATTTTGGGTGGTTGAAGAGAGTTCTTGGATTTTCAGCAATGACAGACCTAGATAAAAGACCATTTTTAATGTACAGCCACCCCTATAGCTTTAATGTACAGCAGAAAAGAAGAACTTTGTTTCAAATCGAAGTTTGAAATAATCTTTAACATTGAGATTCTGCCAGTGGCTGAGTGCTACAGAGACCCATTTTCCCCAGCCACCTGGAAAACAAACTACCTGTATGTAAATTGAGCACCTTTGATCAAAAAAAACCCAAGTTTTGAATTATATTATATTTTCATTTTAACATTGAAATTTGTATGTGCTTGGAAAGCTGAACAGCATGTCTGCCTTTAGCCTGTGCTCATTTATAATGAGTAATTATCTAATGATGATGGTGTTCAGCATGCATGAGAGCTCCTGTAGCAAGATTTGGAATTTTAAGGAAATGCTGTAGATCAAATGATAATGTCTCATTTGTATTCTCTCAGTTCCCCAGTCACTCCTGCATTTCATAAAGCAGCTACAGAGACTGACTGCAGATCTGCATCAGGTCTGTGGGAGATGGGAAAAGGCTCCGTGGTCCTCAAAGAGTGCAAACAATTCTTCCCCACACCTGGCAGCACCGGGGGATGCTGTCCCAAGGAATTCACACCTTGTATAAAATGAGTTCTCAATCCTGTCAGGAAGGGCCCCACTCCTGAGGACTGTAGGGATAATTCAGTGTCTAAATGAGGGCAGAATTAGCTCTGAGTGTGTGGATGTGTGCTGTAATTCCTGCCACCCTTCTCTGCCTGGAGGATCTGCTGATCCTTCTGCTGGCCTGGGGTGTAGGACCATGGACCCATTTGTGGGGTGAGTGTAGGAACAGTGACCTGAACAAAAACTTCAATTTCCACTTAGAAACGGCAATGGGAAGTTTCATAATCCTCATAATCCAGTTAAAACTTCTTTTTTTTCTTTTTTTTTCTTTTTTTCTTCTTTTTTTTTTTTTTTTTTTCTTTTTTTTTTTTCTTTTTTTCTTCTTTTTTTCTTCTTTTTTCTTTTTTTTTTCTTTTTTTTTTCTTTTTTTTCTTCTTTTTTTTTTTTTTTTTTTTTTTTGTAGCTATTAGTTAAACAGACAGGAATCTGTAAAGCAAAATAAAAATGGTTTATAATGTTAAAGGCAAAGAATTAGAAATGTGGGTATTCTATTTTAAAGAAGATTTAGGAGTTTTCCACTGACAGTAACAGTAATTTGGCTTTTATTCTAATGTCAGTACTTTCCACTGTGGAGGAGATCTGCTTGCATATATGCACATCTCTGCATATTTATCTGCCTCCATAATGTGAACAAATTACTTTTGCATCTCAACATATGTATCTGCAGATGCATGCATCTCATCTCCCACTGACTGATGGCTCTGTTTTGCTTCATTCAACATTTTCTCCGAGGCACTCTCAGGGAGCTTCGCTGGGGAAAGCCAGACCTGGCCCTGGAAGGTAAAAACTTGGCAAAATCAGAGGGGAAAATGCTGTCGAGGCCAGCCTGGACACAGCCCTGCAGAGCTTTGAACCTGCATTCTGTATTTAAATTATCTCCTCTGAGCACTTCCAGGGAGTTCAGTGGGGCTACCCTGAACGAGCACAGTTAAGGAGGTGCATAAGTGTTTCCAGGCTTTAGGCTTTACAAGCTTTCATAATTAGTGCTCTAGACAACATTAATTAAAGGGTACTTTAGGAAGAATATAGCTGTTTAAAGCTCTCCAGTGGTTTGCATCTTATTCGGGGATCCCAATCAATGCAGCACATGGGGAATCCACTCAGAAAGGCAGGCATGATTACAGTTTAATAAAATCTGTATATACATCTTTGGAATTGTATATAGCAAACAGAGCTGCACATAAAGTCACTTCAGTTCAAGGGCAGTTCAATAAAAGACAGTAATAATGAAAGAAACATATGTTTTCATTTTCATTATCATTTCTTCAAGGACTGTGATCTATGGTAATCAAATATGATGAAGAGGGAGGTTTTCCTGAGGCTAGCAATACTTCTCTTATTTCCTTGGTAATAAGGGCCTTGGGACAGTTAGAATTTATATCTTACTCATCCTCCTGTTATTATATATTTGAGGAAGAATTAAAAGTAAAGCATTGACTGATAGTTTTTTATGGAAAAAAAATACTTATTGAAATGTTAAACATGATGTTATATCTGATTTATTGTTCGAGGCTGGTTTGAATGTCTTTGTCCCACTGCACTTGGGATGTGATGAAGATGACTGCAGACAGATGACTCTGTCTTCACAAAACCCTCCCAGTGTCATGTGGCAAATTTTGATGTGTGATTGAGGATTGTGTCTGGCAATATAGGATCCCCTGCAGCAGCTCTACTGAAGGCTTAAGCACAGTTTTAATTCTTGACATTGCTTGTCTTTTATGCTCTTTTCCTCCCATATTGAGATAATTTCCAAATGCTGATGAAGAAAATTACTGCATCTTGCGCTGATATAGTTGTAAAGGCACAATAAAATTTGACATCTTCCATTTAGTGTGTCTTGATCAGAAATAGGTCTATCAGTCAGAACAAATTATTTTGAAGCCTAAAGGAGGAAGGATATAATAGTTAGGCACAAAATTACCTGATGGGGTTTTAATCACCCTGACAATTATAAAGTAAAGGATCTCTGTCCATTATTGAAAGATGAACAAAGACCAAGAATAGAAAAGGAGACAATGACAAAGTAAATGATTGAGGGGGTGGGAGCCTCCTGTACTATCTAAAAACTTGAAAGATGCTCAACAGTGACTCAGAGATTTCCTTCAGCACCCTGAGCTGGCTCTGAGTGTTGATTACTCTGACAGGAAAAAATACTGAAAAGCACCTGGACAGTTTGTCTGCTTGTTTTCCTGTCATATTTCACTGGAAAAAGGGAAAAAGTGGAGGACCCAGAATGAATGCAGGGCCTGGGGTGTGGAGATACATCCAGGGCACTGGGGGGCTCCAGGCAGAGCAGGGCTGCAGCAATTCCTTGGGGATGGAGGAACCTGAGCCCACAGAAACTCCATCTTCACAGCAGTGACAGGGTTCCTCTTCAGAGGGGTCAAAGATAAAAAATCTGCAGGTCTGTAAAGAATATTTCTCTGTTTGCTTTGATTTTTTTTTTATTTTTCAAATATTTTTATTTGATTTTTTTTCTATATGTGCATTCCAATCCCTCTCAGCATTGCTCCCAAAAATCCCACTTAGTGAAATCAGGTACTGATAACACAATAATTATTAACCAGATAAGTTTGATTCATCATTTTCTTGACTGCTGATTATAAATACCATTAGTGAAACAGAAATCAGCACAGTGAACTCAAGTTTCTTTTTTTCAAACAAGGGGCTTTTTTCAGCATTCAGGTTCCCCATAGGCTTTGAATCAAGGTTATGGGAAAGTCCATAAACTCCCCACTGAATATTTAACAAGCTGGAGGTCGTGACAGGCAGGAGATCCCAAGGACAGGGGAGATGAGATTGCAATCAGAAGAGCAGAGGAGACCTGGAGATAAGCAGAGCTTTGTCTACAGATAACATCTGCCAGAGCAAACACCAGAGTCACCTGGCAGCTTCTTCTGTGAGATTTAATTTTCCCAGTATAAACAGCCATGAAAAGGGGTAAACACAAATGGGGGCTGCTTGCAGGAATGTTAGTCACTGAACCCCTTTGAAATGATGATTGAATCCAGTCAGAAAAGAAGTTTAAAAATTGAAAATATTTTGGTGGAGTTATACACTTTTCTTTTTTACTGACCTGAAACCCTAATTCCTTCACGTTTTTTTTTTGATAAATTCTCTAAACAGCCTCTATTATACAGAAGTGTAATGCCTGTTTATATGTTCAGCCAACAATTTTTCTTTGCTCGATCTTTTTAATTGAACCATTTTTAACAGTCTAGTTGTGACAATATTTTCCTGTGTACAAATGGAAAAGCAATCTTGCAGAAACTCTGACCCATGCCCATCCAGCAGCTATAAAAACATAATTATAGCACTCTGCATAATGCATGGAGGGAATATTCGGGGAGTTATCTGAAATGTCAGCCTGTGGAGGCTGCACCGTGCCCACTGCAGTGCCCGATCTGTGTCCAGAGCAGCTGCAGGAGCTCTGGGGTGCCTCTGGATGCTCTGAGTGTGGCTGGGGTGGCATCGCCCTGCAGCCTCTGCCTTGCTGCCCATCCTCAGAACTGCCTGGGAGTTCTCTCCCCACTAATTAATGCACTTTAACCTGGGTATTTCCTCAAGCTGGGATGTTCCTTGTCCCTTATTTGTAGCAAAATTCAATGCAATATTTAATGCTTGGTTTCATAGTCCGTTCTGATTAGTATAGATATAACTTCTATACTAGAATTTATACTATATATACTATACACTAATACCATATGTACTATATATACTATATACTAATATACACTAGATATAAGTTCTATAAAACAGCATAGAAATATAAATAGAATTGTATAGAAATTATATAATAATATAGAAACATAAATATGAAATATATATAAATATAAATATGGAAAACTAAGTTGTCCTGTAACTTTTTATCTGAGGATAAAAGGGTGGGCAGGCCCTGGCACAGGTGCCCAGAGCAGCTGGGGCTGCCCCTGGATCCCTGGCAGTGCCCAAGGCCAGGCTGGACATTGGGGCTGGGAGCACCTGGGACAGTGGAAGGTGTCCCTGATCATTGATTGCAGGGGAATGGAAATAAATTCTCTTTAAGGTCCCTTCAATCCCAAAGCATTTTATAATTCTGTTATTTCCCCCCCTGCTTTGTTCAAGAACCATTAAAATATTTACTGTGAAAAATTCTGCTGAACTTGGAGGTGGAGATGCAGCTCAAAAGCTGAGCACATCTCATTTCTATTAATGGAATAGCACACACTGTTTTGCAGTAAATCTGGTTAAAATGGGTAGAATATACTCATAATATTTTCTCTGCCTTAATTATTCTGACAGAAGAAAGGCTGCAGAGAAGAAACCACGCTAAAAGTTTTCCCTCCTTTTATTGTACCAGATACTGTTAAGGGCCCCAAATGTTGGCAGCTCTGTGACCATTCTGGATCTGGGATGATTTCCAACACTCTTTCATCAATCAAATTGTCGATTTGGGGCTTAATTTCTATTTCTAAGAAGTGGATTAATTTTTCTTCAGATTATTCCTTTTATATTTTCCATTCAGTTTTGTTGAGAGAAAGGAGGGCTCAGAAGAGAACTGTAAGCAATTTTTTTTTTTTTTTAAATGATAAAACATTTGAGACTTTTCTGCTACAAAGGCTGTGGTTTTTACACTTATAACCTCCATTATTCAGGGAACAGACTCTTTAGCTCCTGTCAAGCCCTGCCCACACGGAAGGCTAAAAGTGACACAAGTTTTTTTCATGAGCGATCACAGGAATCCCTTTTTTCTCCCCAATAACTGAGGAGGCTCACCCAGAGTGGCTGGGCTCTGTCCCACGTGGATGCTGCTCCTGCCATCCCTGCCCACACTCTGTGATGACGGAAGCTCGATGCAGCTCAGGAGCAGAGATTTTTGCATGATTCCTTTCAAACAGGGGAGCAAACACTGCCGGGGGATTCTCCCCTGCCTGACCTCAACCCCAAATCTCACCTCATTGTGTGCGATGGAGATAATTTCACCTGTGTGGGGCTGACAGGGCAGGATCCATCACCCCTTGCTTTTGATCATGCTGGCAAACCACCTCTGCCACCATATAAATAATTTCATCTGGGAAGAACCTCACTCGTGCTGCTGTGTTTGAAAATACAAGACAAAAAAAAATTTGAATCGTTCCATTTTTAAGTCCGGCCATAAAATAACAATCAAGCATTGCAACAATGCGACTTGTCTGATAAAAGGATGGAAAAGCTGGAGCAGAAGTTGCTTAATAATAAATGGAATCTCAGTACTTCACTTGTAAGACACTCGTTCTCACTTGAGACTGTGCTGCTCTCGAGATAGAAGAGCTGAAAAGACGAATATTGTAAACATCCATTATATATAGTTCATGCACATGTCTTGTTCCTTTGCCACTCTGATCATGCAGAGTTACTCTTGCAGCATAACACAAACAAGTTCAGCAGCTGATGAAAAAATTAGGAAGCTCTTGTTGAAGATAAATCTTTGAACCCCACTGTGTTTAATTTGTCCAGTGGAGTTGCACAGAATGGAAATATCACAAAGCAGAAAGTGTAAAGTCACAAAAAACAAGTTTCTTTTGCTGGTTTAAATAGAAAGTTTTGTTAAAAATGTAATAACTCTCTAATATTGATACCAGGAACAACATTAAGATTAAAATACCAGGTTAAAAATTAAGTTTTGGCATTTTATACAAGTTTTCTCTAATTTATAAACTCAGCTGCTGTCTCACCAGCCCAGTGTAGGACATTTGAGTGTGGACCTCTCGAGTTTTGTTTTTCCTTGTAACAAATCTTAATACTCTTGTTACCCTTGATGAAATATCCTTGCTCAAGTGTGCTTGTCTGCCAGAGAATAGCAGACATATTCCAGATAAGAAAACCAAAACCTTTTTCATCTCTTCTAGCTGACCTTTATTCAACTCACTAACGCATAAAAACGTCTCAAAATGTTTAAACCTAATGGATGAAACTGAAGTCTGTTTCTCTAGACACACTTAAGTTTATATGGATATAGTTTGAGGAACACGTGGAGGTTGAGTTGTCCTGAAAAATAATTATTTCACAGGGCTCCAGAGGATGGCTCAGAGACGTTTCCCTCAGCCTGGCTCCCCCAGCAGCAGCTCGGGGACCACCTCAGCTCTGCCGCTTTTGGCAAAAACGAGCTCAGAGTTGTCTGACTTTGAAAAAACCCAAAAAGCACAAATGGCCCCGAAAAAGGGTGATTTCCCAAGCCACCCCCTGAGCTTCTGTGAGATCCATGAAATTAGGAGCAAAAGGGAGACTAGGACTAGAGACCCTCAATGAGAAAAACTTTCACAGCACCTCTGCAGAATATTCTAAATGCTGAGCTTATGAATAACACATCCTCACTGCAGAAATTCCCTTTATTCATCCGGACTGGGGAGCCAGTGCGGTGGGTCCCATATGGATCTCTCATGCATGCAGCTGAAAGGGATTTTTTCTGTTCTTTATGCTTTTTGCATTTTCATTTGTTACCTCTGAAAATATAAAAAGTTTTTAGGGAAACAGATTATTGGAGGGGATTTCTTTTGTCTGACAGTTTTGTTTGTCCTCAGAGATTAGGAAATACTTGTAAACCAAAGGAGGGAAGGTATTAAAAAGCAGAGATAAAACTATTTCAGGATGAAACTGGTTGAATAACTATTGATCTGCAGAGAATTGGAAATTTAACCCTGTCTCTGCACAGACTACAAGATGGTTATTAAATGTGGAGAATAATCTATATTAAAGTGAATATTAAAGTGTTGATAGATATGAGAGGTATTGATAAAATGAGACATTCAAAATAGTAAAAGGAAAAGTATATAATCTGATAATTGTCTGACCTAATGGAGAAACAGCAACAATGGTTTAACAAATGTTAAATGATAAATGGGCCACACATGTTAATTGAAGAAGAGTATCTGAAACCTGGCAAGGCTGTGACAGGCCTTCCAGAGAGGTGAAAAGCAGTAAGGAAAGAATGTGTGCTCTTGTCCTATCAGAAATATTCATAAATCCTGCATAATTTGACAATGAAATGGTTTGCAGACAGATTAGGCAAGGAAGCACAAAATTATTTATTCTTTCCAGAAAATAAAGCAGACTACAGAAATGAGCAGGATGACATCTTGTCAGCATCTCTGAGGACTTTATTCAGCCCACGTCCTTCAAATCTGATCCACAGCTGCAAAGAAGGACATGATGGGAGGATAAATGAAAATTTTCCCCATTTTGTGAATTTCAGTGCTGTTTTTTTTTTTTTTAATTTATTATAAATTTAATATAAATTATTATAATAATTCAGCTATATGTCTTCCTGTAATACAGAGAGAGATGTTGGGATTTGTACTGGAAAATCATACTGGAAAATATTCTTTTTTCAAGATGGGTAAAGTGAGACAAAATCATGTTTTTGCTCTGTCCTTGGTGCTGTTGGAGGAAGTTTTGCTCAGAAAGAGTTTAATATGTTTTCATTTGGGTTTATGAGACACTCGTAGAATATCATAAAATATAATCAAAGCTGATAATGCCAAGTCAAAACCTGATAAAACCAAAGTGAAAAAGTGGTGTGGCATCAAGGGAGAATTGTGAGCTAGTTATTTATTGAAGGGTTGTCAAGCTGTGGGAATGACAGGGATTTTCAGAAATTAATTTGAGAGGTCAAGATGGATATTTTTCTCAAATCTTATCTTCATGTTCATATTTTTAAGTGCTCATCATAAATGTTAATTTTAATTATATAATTTCCTAACTGGCCAACTTTGAGTGATGCTTATATGAAGATAATAGAAAAAAAAAGTTATTGAATTTTAAGGAGGTTTATTAAATTTCTGTTGTTCACATATTTAAGAGGTGGAA
This sequence comes from Emberiza elegans, assembly GCA_024865655.1. Taxonomy (NCBI): domain Eukaryota; kingdom Metazoa; phylum Chordata; class Aves; order Passeriformes; family Fringillidae; genus Emberiza; species Emberiza elegans. The sequence continues at coordinate 27,559,711 of JALJVW010000129.1, read as the reverse complement.
TTTCCGTAGCATCTATGAAAAGCAAATATCTTTTTAAGATACATTTTATTTAGAAGCAAATATTAATTTATCAATAAACACCTCACATTTCTGCCAGTGTACACTCAATAACTGCATTTTCAAATGAAATTATGAAAGAGATGGAAAATTTGAAGTAAGATTGAACATGAAATTCCAAGAGTAGAGTAGAACATAAGTAAAAGCTAAGAGTAGTCCTAAGAATAGAAATGAATAAAGAAATAATTCTTCACATGTATTTTTCAAAGCTATGCTGACATTTTTCATTTTGCCAATCTGTTGTTTGGCATCACTTATTGTCATTATTCTGAAACATTAATCCAGCAACAGCATCTCTGCCTTGATAAACTCCCTGGTGTGATTGCTGTGTGCTGTCACCGACATCTGAGACTAAAATTATTGTAGGAAAAAGTTATATACATCAGACTTATATGTGGAAAAGATGCGTTTCATGAAAAGTCAGTAAAAAGTAATCAAGCCCACTCAGCTGCAGCGATTTGGAAAGTTTCTGGGAAAAGCCATGGAGAACATTTCCTGGGGTTTGGCCATGGTGATGGGCTGGAGTTGGTGTCCAGCAGCAAATGTTGGATGGACACAGCCACAGCAGGGCAAACCCATCTGCTGTGCAATGTGAGCCATGGAGGTGATGGGGGAACGGGAGCTCAGAGCTCCATGGCTCGCCAGGCATCCACAGCCACGGTCCTGGAAATCTCAGTTTGCCTGGTTTGCTTTTGGTGTGGGTTTATTGCAGCACTGAGAACCTCGTGCTTGTGAAAGCACCCTGAGGTTTTCTCCAGGGATCGGCGTGTGATGCTGCACCCTCTCTGCTTCTACTTGTCACTAAAATGCTCCAGAAATGGTGTAGGCATCACAGACATTTATTCGTGTCACTGGAGGAGATGCTGTCAGTCATTCAGCTTGGGTAATTAGCTTTATCTGTAAGAAATTCCAGGTAAGGTCCCTGAAAGGAAGTGAAGATGCAAACCTCTCGTCTTTTCTAATGGTTTTGTGTCCTTTCGACTGTTGATGTGTTGGGTACATACACAAGGATTTAAATTATTCTGTGGTTATCACTTTGTGATTCATGATGGAAAACATGTAACCTGAACAAGTCTGCTTGCTGGAGTTGTTAACCTGCTGTCTGTAATTTCAAGTCAGTATTTCAAACTTTCTATCATATTCATTCTGTCATATTCACCTATTTTGTCAGAAAGAAAAAAAGGAATCTGTGCATGCACACCTTGAAAAGTCAGGAAGAGTTCCTGACTTTACTGGTAAACAGTTTCCAGAGAAGCCATTGTCATTCTGCCATAATAACAATTTCTTACATCACTTTCGTTTTTCACCTGAATGCTGTGAAATCCACAGTTAGACACGTGTCCTGTGCCTTTGCTAATGTCAGGAAATCATACCCTGAATCTGCAATTCCCCACAAGAAATTTCCCTTTTGTTAAATGTGAATAAAGGATAGGTGGTGATTGGTTGTGTTTTAGCTCCCTGGGCTTGTTAAGTGAGGCTTCCTTTGGAGTTCAGGGCTGGTCTGTACAGGTTTCAGTACAGACAGTGCAGGTTTCACAGCACAGACTATTATTTCATCAGCAGAGCACAAACCCTGCTAATTTGTTTTATGATGACAGTGCCTGGTAGCTGGCACTTAGACATGCTTAAGCTATTGTACTTACCATTCTCTTTGGTGTAGCTTTCTGCTTTCTGCAGTAAATGTCATCTGCAGACAAATTAATAATTTGTTATCATTTGCTGGAGCAAGAAATAAGAGAGGTGGAAGTCAGCTAAACAGGCAGGGCTGCCGTGGTGGCAGGAACCAAGGAAGCAGTGCCTGGAGTCTGCCCTCAAAATGTACTGGCAGAATGCAGTGGAGCTGAAACACACTCTGCATTGTTTCCCAAATTCAGTGCATTATGAAGAGATAAACACTGAGAGGTGCTGCCAGGTTGTGGGAATCCTTAAAATCAGAGGGTTTTGGGAAAGTTGCAAAAGGCAGGCCTCAGAGACAGCAGAAATGGGATTAGAGCTAAGCAGCAGCCATGAGATTGGTCAGCAGAAAAACTATGTAAGTAGAAAAGTAATAGAGAAATAGAGCAATGGTCCGTGTATTAATGCTTGTCTAGAATAACTCCCCAAGCTACAGAAATGTATATCTACTTAGATATAGGTAGGAAGATATCTAAATATATCTACTTAGATATAGGAGAAAAACTTTCAAAGTAAGTTGTAACATTAAGTTCTTGGTCTGCTGCCTGGGATGTGAGCTGATGGCATCTTCCCATTGTCATAACCATGGAATGAGACTGATGCTGGAAAATAAAACAGCTCAAGGCACGTTCCACATTTGTGATTTGTACATAAACCCCAGCCAGCAATACCAAGTATTGGGAAATCCAGGACTCCTGTACAACAATATGAACAAGCAGAAGCTGTTTATTGTTTATATTACACACATATTTATAGATTGTACAAACTACCAAGTATGCACTTCTTGATTGGTGCCTTTGTCTTGTTCTCTCGTTTTCTGCCTGCATTTCTCAGAGTGTGTCATTGTTACAGTCCAGGTGTTTCACAGTCCTTTGTTATCCATCTCTTGTGGTCTTGGTATTCAGTTTCTCAGCCTCTTCTTTCTTAATTTAGCACAATTTATGTTCCAATAGCCTTGAATTCCTGAGGCTTTGATAACAAACTTAGAAGCAGGCTGGCCGGTGCACACTTTTGCACTAAGTATAAAAAGATTTGCATTGCAACCATCAAGTTCTATCACATCGCTGCTCTGGGGTGGAGCATGCTGCACGGTAGGGCACCAAGCCTCATCTACAGCAGGAGTTTTATCATCTTTTCATGAAAAAGCCTCTGTAGCCAGCCAGGTAATTAAACACAAACATAAATGATCTTTTACCACGTGCCTGGGAGCTTCTGAGGTCTCTGCAGGTGTGAGGTGGCTCGTGTCCATGAGCGCTGGAGTGATTTCCCTCAGTGTGCTGTGGAAGGGAGTTTCTCCAGGTGAGCTGCAGTGCATTATCCCCTGGAGAGCCCAGGGTGCCTCTTTAGGATGCTGAGTCCCTTCAGAGAGGTTCTGCCCAGCCCTTGTTTCTGCCTGGCTCCAGCAGGAGTCTGATCAGCAGGTTATTGGTGAGGGTGAAGGCTGCTCTTGTCAGGAAATATTTTCTGTTTGGCAGTTTCTGATCTTGCCCTGCAGAAGGACTCACAGGCAGAGGACACGGGGGGGATTTGCTGAGCTGCAGCTCAACGTGGGGAGCTGCCTGGCTGCTGCTTTTAATTAAATCCACCACCAGCCAAACAGCTTGGCTTGATTCCATGGCCTCCTTTCTTAGAGGGGGCCCCAGTTTGTCCAAGGACAGTCCGAATGCTACAGCTTATTTGTGATGTTGACTAAATAGCACATTGCTTTTCTTTTGGTAGTTTGATTAATCTTTATTAAGCTCGTGGCCAACCTGGACATAGTCCCTTGATTTTGTTTTCTATTTTTAGTATAGTCCTTAATAAACAAAATCACCTTCATCATTCTCAAAGGAAGGAGTAAAAATTGCCTCATAGACAGGATAGTTTTACTTAACAGGTGTTTTTGTTATAGAGTTGCAGCACATCTGAAAAAAAACAATAAAATGTAAGCCTGTTGCGTATGTGATTATTTGCTGGTGCCTTGATGGAGCAGCTTACAAATCATGGCAGTCAGACATATCCTATTATTTATACAATGGGGTTCTGTAGAAAGTTCATTTTTAAAGTAAGCAATCAAGTAATTCCTTATATGGAGATGGGGGAATACTTAACCTTGAGTACAACAACATTAACTCCAGTGAGCTTAATGAATTATTCATGCTATTATCCACCTTGAGAGACATCAAATTGCTCCGCACTGTCTGCAAAGTGCAGTTAACAAAAAAATGATAGCTTGGTGAATTATATTTGTATATCTGAGCGTTAAAGACGGTGCTGTGGAAAGGCATTGGTGGATGGACCTGCACAGCCCGTGCAGCACAAGGTCCTGCATGGCATTTCCTAATCCACCTGCAGTCATAACTCATTAATAACTTGTTTGCAAGAATGGCCCAATAGACAGAAACCATTGAATATTCAAAGGTGCCCATACCAGCCCTAGAGGATGCAATCACTGCAGGCACTAACCTTTTTACAAAGCCGTTCATTATAGTCCCTGGAGGCTGCTACAGCATCCTGAAGTACACCAAGTTGCCTTTTACTCTATTGTGTTTTGGTTTTTACAGACAGAAACAAAACTGCTATTTGCCTTTCAGTGCACAGAGATGATTTCAAAAGCTTGGCTGAGACTGGTGCTGGTGTTTTCATTGGGCAAAACAAAATTTTGTCTCTTTAGACTCTTTTTCTGAGGTCTTCAGACATGCGCTCTTCAAAATATTTCCTGTTTCCCCACCCCTCATTCTAAGCTCCTGGTTTAACAGCTTAGTTAGGTAAATGCACATAATTAAGAAACATACAGACAATTATCAGTATTTGGGTTCTTCTACATGGACACGCTTCCCACAGCTGTGCTTGCTGCTGCTGCTGCCCTGTAGTTTTGGAAAAACTTCCCTCAAGGAAGTCATGCAAGAGATTGGGCCTTGTGGATTCCTATCCTGAATTTATTTCTGAATTGGAAGATCCAGAAGATCCTTCAGATTCTCACTGGATCGCCATTTACAGGGCAGTTTGAGAGACAAGGCACACAAACACAAACACACATCTTCCTATACAAGGAGAGGTGAATGGAGTCCCTGCTCTTCCTGGTGACTTTTATCTATTGCATTTTACTCCCCTCACGTTGTGATTCAATAAATAAATTATCTCCATGTTTTAATAGTAAATTGCCATCTTGCTGGAAGTGCTGATTTCAGGAGGTTGGTTGTAGCAACAGCTTTGTTGGCTCCCAAAATAGAAAAATGGCTCTATACCACTTCTTATTAATTAAATGTTTTAAGGGAAAGTGGTTTTGATTATAAAAATACATTTTACACGCATACATCTATACATTTCTATTTTTAAACTACTATTAAGAATGTCATCAATTTTCAGGGAATATGGGAAAGTCCAAGAACAAATATTGCACTGTTTATCTTCTGTTCAGTAGAACTGACTGCTTTTTATAATCTAATAAAGCTACCTGGGTAGGCTTAACCTATGATGAGACAAGATTTTAGCACAAAATTGCATTCCAGGACTTCTTCTCAATATTTTAAATAGATATTCATGGACAAATATTTACAGTTTTCTGTGGCTGCTCATTCTCTGGACCTAACCATAGTATTGATATAATCTTCTGTCATATTTATTATTAACATTTTAAAAATTATCTTTTAGAATCTTTGTAAGTCTCCATGATGCTTAGGGTGGGGGATGTTTGCAGAGAGCAGGATTTTGCTGTCTGAGTACAGGCAGATGCAGAACTCCTGCAGAACGGGATTTATCATTAACTAAAACTCAGAACATCAAAAAGATTCAAATGGAACCCCCTGGCATCTTCAGCTCCATATCAGGATGGTATTACCAATTCCTGAATTTAGTCACTAATTGCTTTTGTCTCTGAGATGTCTCTTAACCCATTAAAACTGCTCAGGGCAAAACCCATGTCTTTTATGGATTTAGTTCCTAATACTTTGTAACTCACAAGATCTGATAACTCTGATAAATCTCTAAAGATCCCCATCCTCTGAGCCTCTTCTTTTCCTTGTGTGCTATGCTTGTAGCATTAATTATGATTTTTTTCACATATATAAGAACATATTCACTAATTTTGAAATATTCAAATAATTTCAAAGCTCAGAATAACAATTTCTGATGCTCAGAAAAAAACTGTTTATTATCCAAACATCCACACACACAGAACCTTCCTGGCTATGGAAGTACCAAAATGAGTAGGTCAGAGAGCAGTTGGCATCGATTCCAACTTTTGCAGAGAGATTTTTAATCAAAAGATTTAGAAGTTCTCCAGCCAGTGTATAGACTGGAAAGAATGCTGGGACCACTGCAAATCTGGATTTCTCAATGTATTAGGAATAATAATAATGAGTAATTCTGAGTGATTTCAGGGCTTAAATTCATAATTCTATTTTCTGGAATATGGAAGGCTTGGTGTGACATTAGGGATTGAGGTTTAAAGCAGACCCAGTAGCTGGACACACTCAGTCATGTTCAGCTGCCTGATATTTGGCTGTCAGGGGCCTTGGACAGAGCTGGAAGCAGAGATATTTTCCTCTCCCATTTACAGACAGGTCAGGGCTGAGGTCACAAACAGCACAAGTAAAGGAAGGCTCAGAGTTTGCCTGCTAGTTCTTGATTGTGGGATGCAGCTCTGTTCCACAGGAGTCCAATTTCTAATGCTCCCTGACCCTTACTCTGCTATAAATAATCAGAAATATTCATTACAGAAATGGCAATAGCTTTGGAGAAGTGATGGAGTGTATATTACAAAAGGAAAAATTCATCCAATTCTCATGACTCCTTGCAAATTGTATTGGAAAGTCTTCAGCTGAATATATTCATATCCTGCTTTAAGAAATGCTACAAATAATGTGATGAGTTGAATTATCCTCAAATAATTCAGCTCATGTAGATGTGTGTGTACCTATTTCACTGTGCAGAGGCTTATCATTTTCTGTTTTCAGCCTGATACAGCACCTTGAAATATTGAAAAAAGTCCTTTAATTTAAGGTTGAGTGTCACTATTGAAGTCATAAAGTCCTACAGATGGAGTAGTGCTAACATGGAACTGCTTTGGGTTTTTTCCATTTCTCTTCTCTTTCTTTTGCTCTATAAGCTTGAATCCTTAGCATTAACAGCCTGGAAAATTCTACTTTTCTAGGCATTAATGTAAAAATGATTCCTGGCTCTGATTCCACAACTTGGTCACTTGCAAGGACGTAGAGGAGGAATGTGCTGTCAGCACTGTCATTCTTGTGTGCTCAAGTTTAGTGAAGGGCACTCTGGAAAGAATCAGGACGGGTTTTTGTATTAATATTGTATTTTGAGGATGGCTGTCTTTGGAAAAAAATCCATTTGGTCATGTGAATCTTGCTATCTTCTCTGAGGTTTTTTTGTGGGTTTTTTTTTCTTTCTCTGCAGCCATAAATGATAGAAGCACTGTTGGTTCTGGAACTCTTGCTGCTGCTTTGTTTTTGTTTTTTTTTTCCTCTTCACAGAAAATGGAATTTCATAATGCATTTGCAAGCTGATGCTTTAATAAAAGAAATTGTAGAAGAACAAGGAATGCAAAATGCAAAGACTTATTCATGTCCAGGCTATTATGGTCAATAAAATGGCATACCTGAGCAAGTGCTGATAGGAACACTGAGAAATTTCTTCTTTTCTGTTCAGTGCAACAGAAGAAAAGCAGATATTAGCTTTTGAAAATTGCTTTTAATTTTAAACCAATTTAATTAACTTTAATAAATATCATCTTTGGGTTTGTAGCTTGAGCTTTTGCTTTGAGATTAGACCACAGAAGTCTTCTAAGGTGTGACATTTGCAGATGTTCAGCTTGCTGCTGGAAAAGAAATAAAAATATTTTGCTGAAGGCTTCAAGCACCACTGGAACTTACAGAGTTTAGCTGTGTGGTTTTAAGCTAAAAGATTGGGTTGTTTTTTTATAGATGTAAGGAAGATGTTTTTTACAATGGTGGTGGTAAAGCACCACAGACTGCCCAGGTGATGGATGCACCCCTGAAAATGTTCAAGGCCAGGTTGGATGAGGCTCTGCCAGCTTGGCCTGGGGGAAGATGTCCCTGGGCTTGGACCAGGTGGCCTTTGAAGGTCCCTTCCAGCCCAAACTGTTCTGTGACCCCATGGCTTTACAGTCACAGAATCTCCCAACCATTAAGGTTGAAAAGACCTCCAAAGTCATCGAATCCAACCTGTGAGCAAAGCCCACCTTGTCAGACAGACAGGAGGATGAACCCCAGCATCCAGGGATGGCTTGAACAGCTCCAGGATGGGGACTCCACCCTGGGCAGCCCCTTCAGGGCTGGACAACGCTTTCCATGAGGAGACTGTTCCATGAGGAGACTGTTCTTCAAACTGGAGCTCTCCTGGCACACATGGGAACAGTTCCCATGGAACGGTTCCCAGTAGAACTTTCCCTGCCGTGTTTTGGCTCCTGAAGCACCTGTGCATTTCTCAGCCTTGTTGCTCATGCTCAGCTCAGATCATGCACAAGGCGTGGCACTGCAGTTTGTGCACAGCTGTGATGTTTTCAGGGTCCCCCATGGCAAGAAGGAAATTATGAATCTGACTCCATATTCTTAGACGACTAATTTATTATTTTGTGTTAATATATTATATTATATTACATTACATTATAACTGATTATTGCTATATTGCTAAATACTGCAATACTAAAACTATACTAAAGAATAGAGAAGGGATACAGACAGAATGTTTAACAAGATAATAATGAAGAACTCGTGACCTCTTCCAGCGTCCTGACACAGCCAGATGTGATTGGTCATTAAGGAAAAACAATTCACCTGTTGGATAAACAACCCCCAACCACATTCCAAAGCAATCAGATAATTATTGTTTCAGTTTTTCTCTGAGGTTTCTCAGCTTCCCAGGAGAAGAAATCCTGGTGAAGGGATTTTTTGCAGAAAATATGATGGTGGCACACGGCCTTTTCTGAAGCACAGAGCACAGTGTTTAACACAGCTCTGAGGACAGGAGTTCCCATTTTGAGTTGTTCCTGTGATTTATGGTTTGATTTGCTTTTTTATTGGTTTTGTTCTCTAAAAGGGAGGGAGACCTGATGTCTGCAGTGAGGTGAGGGCTAACCATGGTCTGGCAGCTGTGCTGGAGGAGGATCCAGGTGCAGGAAAACCCTGAGGGTGGGTGAGGGGAGTGACTTCCCAGTGCTCAGGCACACAGAGGGGCAGCTCTGTTCTTTCTGGAATAAATGCAGATGGGAAATCACATTTCCTTCAGTGATCCATCCTGATTCCTCCCGGGGCTCCTCTGTGCCCGCTTTTGAAAAAGGAGAGTGAACTTTGCAGAGGGTTCTCACGGCACATTTACAGTGTCCACAAGCGCAGCAAGTGCACAGGCCCCTGCAAATTTACAGCCTTATTTACTGCATAATAAGCTCCCGAGGGAGACACAGGCTCAGGTGCACTGATCCATAGAGGCTGAGAAGAAATTGGAGACGAGCAGAACTCACCGACATCCTTCCACTGATTACTCATAAACCTTGGAAAAATACCATTTGCAACTCTGAGGCAGCCTGGTTTTATCCACACAGTGCACTATTTTAACTTCATGTTAGCCTAGAAAACTTCCCATGTTGCCCTGGTAATTTATGTGATGTTCCTTTGCAGGAACAAAAATCCATCTTACACTTTTTAACTCCTTTTGATAATTAATTCTCTCCCATCTGCTTACAGCTGGTGTGGTAGAAATGTGCTGGAGTTTCCTTATTTGCTCATGCCTTGGAGTCATCTTTTAATATAAATAGCTGTGAATCCACCAAAAGTTTGAAATGAGCCTTTCTCCGTTTCTGACCAGCATATCCAAGTTGTATTCCTTGATGCAATTTTTAGTGTGCTTTTAGAAGGATGTAGACTGATCTTTTGTACTATTTAATAGGAAGGTATGAACTTCATATGAGATCCATCTTGCACTTGAAAAAAATTTTTCAGATCAGTGTGATCAGCTTCACATAAACAGAAACATCATATCTTTGAGTTTGGCTGTTTTCTTCCCTCTGACAAACTTCACGACATTTAAAGTACATTCTTTTTGCAACTAGGCAATGATTTTCACCTAATAAATAATTGCAGAGTGTTGCTGCTCTCCCAGCTTAGTTTATTTAACACAAAATAAGGCACTCTCTGTTTCCCCTTGCCCTGGTTAACACATTGTGCTTTTATGTAGGGTCCTAAAAAAAATCTTAAAAAATTATCTTTTGACCCAGTTTTTAGGGTAAATGTATCCAACTTTTGTCTTGCATATCTCATTTATTTTAAAAGCCTGCAAGAAGGCAGGAGAGAATTCCTCCGAAACAAAATAATACAGGAACAAAGCAGCTGGCCACAAAGTAGAATGTTCTAAAACCTGGACAAATGAGCTCTGTTGACTTTGGATTCCTTGCAGCTTTCCTGATGTGTGATGATCTCCAGTGTTGGTTTGCTTCTTATGCAGTGAAATAAACACTGGGTTTACAGTGGGAAAAAGAGCTCTAAATGTGGATTTCAGTGAACAAAATGTGTGCGTGCACCATGGGGGTGCACGGGCTGTCTGGAAGGATTTGTCTGGCCTTGGCAATCAGAGCTTCCACTCACCAAGGTTTTACTTGGATTCTGCAGAAGACAAATAAGGTGATTCTTTGCAACTTGGCTGTGTTCAAGGAAGGTTAATTTACAAATTGGCTCTTGTTCTGAAGGATTTTATTGGGTTTTTTTTTTACTCTGAACTGATGGCAGACAAGTATTGAAATGTTTTTTTTTTTTTTATGTGTTTGATACATTTTAATATATTAAGCATCCATTTAAAATTATCCTTATCAAACCCAGTACTGAAAACTCCTGCAGGTCCTACTTTTCAATTAATAATACAAACTGAAACATGCATCAGTCCTTATTCATGGGCTGTCAGCTACTCTGAGGAGCTGTTCATTTGCCAGATTAACTCATATTTTTCTATTTCAGTTAAGACCTGCCAAAAAAATTATCTGAGGTGTTCAAATAGCTCATAATGAATAAAAATTCTAAAAGATGTTTAAAATAGGTAGGATTTTTTTCTCTGTAAAGTTAAATCAAAACACTAATTTCTGATAAAATCCCATATTTTGCTGTACCATTTTCAAATTAAAATTTTAAATCAGAAAGCATAATGAAACTAAATTTAGAAATTATTTGGGGTAAATGTTTTTTTCCTTGAAATGTCAAAGTATTCAATCTTTTCAGGGTACTTTGTTTTTCACAAACAATTGTGTGCAATCAATGAAATGGCTGTCATTTTTCATAATTTGAGTAAATACAATTCCAGCTTAAAAATACCAAAGCTGTTCTAAATCCAGTGGAAAGGACCAAGGATGATTTTTGTTTAGAACAAACTGTCTGTTCGCAGAGAGGCCCCGCAGCAGGGACCCAGCCTTGGCCTGGCAGTGCCAGCGATGCAGCAGAAAGCAGGAATTAAACTCTGGTTTCGGTGGCTGTGACTGGTTCTGCTCACTCTTGAGGAAGGCGCTGGCCAGTTCCTGCCGTGGCACTGGAGGTGGGGACCAAAGCCATCCATGATTCCTCCTCAAGCACAAAATTCTCCCGACTATTTCATATTTCCTTGTCCTCCGTACATAAACTTCTCAACCAGTGTGACAGAAATCAATGGTATTCTTTCAGTGTGCTTTAAAGTTCCTTTCTGCTGCAGAATGGAAGCCACGTATGAATGAAACCATCATTGTGAATTTTGGCGCATTTTGCTGTTAGTGCAGAGTATTTTTAGCACTGGTCTACCTAGGATGTCCTGGTGAAATATTTTAATTCTCAGGCATTGGGCTGAGCAGAATTGACAGTCTGAAAGCAGCTGATGAGGTCTGGGGTCTGACCTCAGGCAGTTGGGGTCAGCACCCACTCTTGGCTCTGGAATGTGTGGGGAAAGCCCTCAGGGTTTTCTGTGCTGACTGCTGCAGGCCAAGTAACAACAAGATTAAAATGCCATCATCATTTCCTGAGTTTGCTGCTCCATGTCCTGTCCACGAGGGCTGGGAACACCTCTGCTCTTTGCTAATACAATCTGAATTTTGGGTGTACTTTTCTGCTATTTCTAGATGGATATATTTAATTTCTATCTCTAGAAAAACAAATAAATTTCAAGCCATGGAGCAAGTGAATTTTAGGAAGGCAGAAATATTTGTTATGTCATATTGGTGTGTTTTATTCTAATAGCGCATTGGTTTGATTGTTAAAATATTCTTATCCAACAAAAGGCTTGCTCAGTTTTACTCTCAGCCTATTTCCCTACGTTATCCAAGCACTTCTTCACATTTATTCAGTTCATCTACACAAACAGCTTTATGTCTGGGTTGTGAGCATATTCAACTTTAAAACTGGAAAACAAAGACAGAAGAGAATTGAGCAGAAGGAAGATGTTGGACAGAGCTTGGCCTGAACTGAATTCCCCTTCTGTGGTCACCAGAGTGCTCTCACTGCTGGACTGAAACAACTGAAGGGACTCTGGTGACTCCAGAGCTGCAGAAACAATTTAAATAATCTGATAATAGGCACTTTCCACCTCATTTAACATCCCTTCCTTTGCTTTAGTTCATGTTTCTTCTTTAACAAAAGCTCTTTTATTTACTTATATCTGTTTCATTTTATTTCACTTTATCTGTTTCATTTTATCTGTTTCATTTTATTTCATTTTATTTTTCATTTATTTTACCAGCTCGTGTTTATTGCTGGTGCTCCAGCCACAAGCCATTGCCATCAATGCTGCCATGAGCGGTGACTCTGAACATGAAATTGGGATCAATTGCAAATATTATTGTCTGGTTCTGGGCTCTGATTTAATTCTTTCTTTCCATATGAATTACTTATATGGCTTTAGAAGTTGGTACATCTTCCTTTGTTTTGGGGGGATTTTTTTGTTTGTTTGTTTTGTTTTGAAGGTAGACTGGATAATCTAGCAAACCAAGAATTTAGGGAAAAACCTGTTTTTTGTAGGCAAGAAGTGAACATCAGAGTGATCATATGTTAGGAGCACTTTACAGACATTGAATAAATTCTGAAACAAAGTGCATGGACAAAAACTGGAAAACCATTTCTCTAACCATTTATACTTTTTGTTTTGTGATCCATTCTTGAATAATATCTCAGATAAACAAGCTACAAAAATGCCAATATTCTATTTGTGAAAGTGAAATATCAATAGGACTTAAATTATTATTTTATAACTTTTGTTTGTTTACTTACGAAGTGTGGCATCAACAAATAGAAATAAGTTAGGAAAATACCTGATAGTAATGAATAAACCAAAAACTATGATAAACTACCAAAAATTACAATGTTATTAATTAAGCTTTTTAATTAGCATTGTAGATTTCTTGGGAAAACACACCTGGTGAGCATGATCTTGTACTTCATTAATTTGTATTGCCAGGCTCCAGCTCCTTTTGAAGTCAGTGCAGAGGCAGCCTGAGGAGGATGAGTACAGAGGACTTTGATTTGGCTGCTTGCTCAGCCAAAGAGCAGGGAAAGGGTGCATCGAAGGTCTTGTTTGCACAGCTCTCTGCTCTCTGTGTTAATTTTTCTGAGCTGTAAATTGTCCTGCAGTCCATAAAGAATTTGACTCCTGACATTCCCAAGTAAGGAAATCTCTCACAGTACAAGTTTTACTTTGCTGCTGGTGGTGATCCTGTCCAATTCATTGAGTCAACATCCCTCAGGTTTCGAGTGCCTTTCTAATTAAAACCTAGAATTTGGATATCAAATGCCAATTAGTTCACAATTCCCACAGAGCACGTGGAAAATCTGATTCTCCTCCCTTTTTCCAAACCCTTTAGATGGCAGCATAGCAGATGCAAAGCTTTGTGCTGCTGAAGCACCAGCTGCAAAGAATTCCCTCAGTGGGGACATAAACTACCATTAAATCTATGATTTTATTTTTTTTTAAGTGAACTTTTATTCTGAAATACCATCTTTATTACACCATCTTTATTTGTGCAATAGTATCGGCAGCCAACAGAACTTGTGTGTGTGGAAAGTCAGCTCCAAGTGTTACCCTAGTCACAATTCTTTCAGGAACCAGCAAAGCAAAAGTTGTTGGTGATTATAATGAGCCCATTAAGCCTAGTCATGAGTTAAGTTCCATCAGGAAAAGTTTTAGATTATTTTCTCATCTCTTCTATTCCTTTGAGAATAATTAGCAGCGTGATAATCTGCTTACTTTAAGAGAGGAATAATAATTATTTTCTAATCCCAGAGCAGTGTGTGATATAAAACAAGGCCATTACACCTTTGAGTGGGTTGGGGGTTTTTTGTTTCTTATTAAATTAGAATTAGGATAGCCATAAGTGTGAAGTGGGTGACATGCTCAGTTAAGTTGTTTGGGGCTGCTTTTCATGAGCACAGCGCCACTGAGCTGCCTGGGCCCTCTCACATCCAATAGGGCTACAAAAAGTTCCAGAGGCTTCCAGATGTGGCAGATTTGCAGCTGCAATTACAGAGCTGAGTCCCCAGCAAGATGAGTATTCAGGTGTGTGCTTAACATGGCATTACGTGGTAATAACTCCTGGTGGCCTTGCCCTTCTGCTTGTCACTGGGGCTGAGCTGCAGGGAGGGAAGCACCAAGGACACCTCCAGGGCTCCAAAGTGAATAATCTGCTACATTAACAGCACAGTTCTGGGTTTGCTGGAGCTACAGAGACACCTTGGGATGTTTATGGCAAGGGATGGCTGCTGTCTAATGCTTCAGCTGCTCCACGCACAGTAAAATCAATAATGGTCTCGGACAGATTTATAGTTGTAAGTATTTCAGTTACCCGTGTTGGTGCAGGAGCTGGTTTTTGCTCTTTTTTCTTGAGGAAAGAAGGCGTGCATTTGGGGTCCTGAAAAGCTGAATGCACCACAAGCACCACAAGCTCTTATTTCACTTAGCTGTAAAATAGATATACATGCAGAAAAATTATGTCACGGTGTTTCTGTGACTAAAAAGAGAAACCAAGTGGCCAATTCCTGGAGATGTCCTTACTGGTTTTTAAGGCAGAAACAGTGACAGCTCCTGGGGGTTTGGAGCACAGGAATTCCTGCATTTCTGCATTGCTGCAAAGGTGTTTGTGTTGGTTTGAATTGCTCTTTGAGACTGAGATAATTACAGGCAGCAAAACCACCAGGATCATTTCAAGACAGGAAAGTTTTTATGGTGATTTCTACTATTACTTACAAAAGGTTTTGAGGCAGTTCTGGCTGCAGCCTTGGTGTGCACATTGAAGGTATTGGAAAAAGGCAGTTTTGGTCCCCAGATTGACATCTTTGTGCCATTTAAGTCTTGCTTAATTTTGATGCAATCATGAGAGAAGACTCTTATCTTTGCTGGGGCTCTAAACAGAAGCTGTCTTAATTTTTTTTAGCAGGAATTTGCTGTTGATAATTACAAGTTAGAGTTTGAAGTGCACCAAGTGGAGAATCCTCTGTGTACTAAAATCAAGCTCCCCATTACAACAAAGACCATGTTTTCATGTAGATCATAGAACAGAGAACTGGTACCACCCTGGTGATATCCAAAGGAAATGTCAATTTCTTGCTCTAAATGCAACAAAAATAAAAGAGCCATGACTGGGTGACATAGACTAGGAAAACAAAGCAGAAATTTAAAGTGGATTATACATATAGCAATCAGCATTAATTGAGCAAAAAGGTGCTGACAAAATTCCATGTGATTTTTAACATTTTATTTGTCAGTGCTGTGAATAGTAAATGTAATTTTTGTGATAATACTAGAACGATGTTTCTTGCTGTGGTTTAATGCCTCGTTTCTGCATCACTTGGGAAGCTGCTTAACATGTGCAGAACAGCAGTAAAATCGTTAATAGAGGAGAAGCAGCTCCCAGTGCTCTGCTCAAACAAGTCCCTGCTGCTGGAACAAACAGGCTCCTGCTCCTGCAGCAGCCTGCTGGGCTCATGGAAATCCCCACAGAGGGGCAGCCCGTGCAATTTGTTCTCTGCAGAATGCTGGTGCGGGGGCTGGAGGGGGTGTTTGCTGAGGAATGGGGGTCCTGAGGCTGCACTGGAGGTTCTGCCGCAGCTCTTGGTGCAGAACTTTGGAAAGGAGCATTTTGTGTCGCCTCAGGCTGCTTTCCCTGACTGCCTTCCAGGTGCTGCAGGGGTAGCAGTTTTAGGTTTTAGTGTGTTGACAAGTCAGACAATAAAATCATTCCTTTAGTGTAGACTGTTGTTTTGCATTCACTAACTTGTGTATCATATTTATGTCCTTGTTATTTTAACATCCCTACATGACTCACAGAGATCAGGGGTTGTATTAAGGCAGTTTGTCTCCTGCGAAAGTTACAAAGCAAAAATGATTACATACTGAAAAAACAGTTGTATCTAATTGCAAGAATAGTGTACTCTCAAAATCAATATCCTTGAAAGAAAAAAGAATTAAAAGCAATAATACAATCTATTAGAAGTTAAATCGCTATGATATATTAGGGTGTGTTGGTAAAATGGTTTCCTATCTTTTCAATGGTGCATTGAGAAGTAAGGCAGGATGGATGGATGAGTCATAATATCCATTATTAAGAAATGGTTAGGGCTCACCAATATCCCAGGGTCATTAGGCAGCTTAATGGGAAATAATTCTGGTTCCAGAAAAGGACTGTGCTGCCCATACCTTCTGATAACTGGGTGGAGCATCTGCAGCGAGCCCTGCTCGTGGCCCAGTGGGAGCACACGGGGACTCAGGTTCTGTACCTCCCTTCCTGACAGGTCAGCTGCAATTCTTCCCTAAAGGCAGAAAAATAGAAATTATTTTTGAGATATGACCAAAATGTCTGCATGTGGAAATGCAAAAGTGGAGTATGAGAAAGCCAAATCTGACAGAAAGCCTGGCCTCCCTTCTGGTGAGCCTAAAGCCTGCCAGGTGCAACCCTGTTCTTCTACACCTTTTCTTTTAAGAGCTCAAGTGGGAAATACTTTGTGCCATGCAGAGAGCAGGAACACACTCTGATCACAATTCTTTTCATTATTCTGATAATATTTGATTACCAATTCCGCACTTTTTTTTGTTTAGCAAAGCATTGGATTCATTTATGTGTTTCTTGATTGCTGAGTATTTTTACAAGGTGGAGATTTTTCTAATGACAGACTGCAGTGTTGTGTCAGCAGCTATGGGCCATCAATGGGAGGAAGGTGCAGACTGAACAATTCTCAAGTAGGATTAATAGCATTTGGGTATAAAGATGATTTAAGTCATCTTTTATAAGGGTGGATAGATAGCAGGTTGCAATTTTATTTTCCATTATTTCCTTAATTAAACATGACACCCAGACCAGGTCTAATTACATCAGTGAAACAGTGTGTTTCACGGTGTGTTCCAATTTTTGTTAAATCAATACCTTCCAAACTGGAACTTTCCTGCACAATTTCTCTGGCAAGCTTTGTTGGCAAGTGCTGGGATCTGCTCTGAACTGCTGGGTCCTCATTGCCCAGACTGCTCACCTCAGACTTTGTAAGAACCCTCAAGTTTTAATTTCTCTGCACCTTAATCCCTTTAGTTCTTGTCCATCATGTGCTCCTCCTCAAAAGCCTTGGTGAAAGCAGATTCATTGTTATCAGAGAAGAGTCAGATCTCCCAGTGTAATTAGTGCTGAGAAATACCACAGTGAGTTTTGGGCGAATCTTACTGTGAATAAAGTTTGTAAAGAAATGAAAGGTAGATTTCAGTCCGAATTGTCATCCAGCATGGAATTAGCTCTGTGCCTGGTGACAGAGCTGTCTCACCTGCATCACTGGAGGGTGCAGATCACACCACATCTTCAGCAGAGCCCCTGCTGGCTCAAAATCACTGAATTTCAGTTTGTCCAAAACTGAAATTAGTTTTTAAATGAATCATCAGAAATAAGGGGAACACTAAGAAAGCCATGTGACTTTCAAGAAATGCTTTCCACATTCCTAAAAAATCTAAGGATGCAAAATATTATAACTTCTAGTAAATGCAATTCAAAATGTTTTCCCTTTTTTCAGTGTTTGCATATATCTAGTGCATATGGAAAATACCTTTTTGAGAAAGTCAGGATCAGTCACTTCAGAAAGCTCTAAACTCAAAGAGGCTGTTTGTTGTCTATTGAAAATTTTCAGAGACAGTCTTGTTATTGCCTTCAGTGGAAGATAAAAGCTTCCTACTACAAATACTTTGTTTAATGAGTTGACTTTTCCAATTTTTAAATAAGTTGGCTTTAAAATATTTTAAGAAGTGTCAAAGAATTCACATTGGATAGTGTGAAGCAGGCAGGGTGAGGACATGAAAGAGAATGTGTTTGCACACAGAGGATGAGTGTCAGTTCAAAGCTACCTTGACCTTCCTGCTCAGCACCAGCCAGGCTCAGCTCTGCTTTGCAATGGCGCTCAGGCCAGCAGCAGCTGGACTATTGTTTTAATAAAGCAATAACACAATTGTTTTAATAAAACAATAACAAAAACCGTTGTTTTTTCTTCTCTGATTATGGGGAAAAGCAGCAAATACTCTGCCAGAACAGCAGGCTGAGATGAGGAAGGAGAGTGGTTGTTCAAAATTAGAGTACGAATTGTGTGTGGCTAAAAGACTTGAAATGCAGCAGGAAAAGCTAAAGGAAATTTTATATCCTGGTCTTTTTATAACGGTTTACTTTTAAATTCTGGGTATTTTTACAACTGTTTTAATCCAGTTCTTTAATCCACTGTTTTTACAAGTTAATTCTTCAGGAAGAACTACTTTTCAGGCATTCTCCCATTTTTTTTGAGAGCAAATGAATGCTATGCTAAGGAGAACAGATTTCAAAATATTTGTTCTAACTAGCCTAGCAATAATAAAATACTTATTCAGCTGAATTGTATGTTCTTAAATCTCTTTTAGATTTATGTATCATAACAATATACAAAGAAGCTGAAAACTGGAGAAACTGAAACTGTTTAGATGCCTGAGGTCACAAAAGATACCAGTTTAAGATTTAGAAACCGAAAATGCCTCTTCTGGTTCCTGTTATTTGCCTCATCTATATCATTACAGTATTTTATATCCCTCCTTTATAACAGGATTCAGGAAATTTTGTCCTTGCACAACACAGAAGTGAGAATTCCATTCTGAAAAGAAAACACCTTTAAAGCACATTTGTCCCAACTTCTCCACAGGAAAAATTAGTACAGCAAAAGCTTTACATTTAATTTTTTTTTTTTTTAATCAGTCTAACAGTCATACTAAATAAACAACTCATCTCTGTCAATTTTTATGTATCCATAATTAGTAAGATTCAGCCACTAGGCAGATAAAATGCAATTTGTAATCATTTGGTTGGTGAAAAGCCTCCTAATCATTGCACAGTGGTTCTGGGCACCCAGGGCACTGCTCCTTTCCTGGTGTTATTCACTGAGCAAAATTTAATTTATCTATTGGATCATTACGAGCTCTTCTTGTTTTCACTGGAATATTTTGTCACACAACAAACAGTCCAAGAATTCTCTCATGTGAAAATATTTTTGCTGCATTTCTCAGTTTTGATACAGACCAGCAATAAATTTTCACTGAAAAAATTTTTTTAAAGTACTGCTTAGAGCTGGCTTTATTACAACTGTTAGGCAATTGTGCTTTTTGCCAATCATGAGAGAAATGGCCATGGCTGCAGACTTGTTTCTAGCATTTTATTTTGAGTTACACCTTTAGGTTTCATTAGAACTCCTTTTTCATCATCCATTTGCTGAAGAACCTCAATAAACAGCCTTCCTTTATGCAGCAGGACTGCTGGACAATTTGTTTGATTAATTCTATGTTTTCTCATGGGTTTTGTGCTCATTGGCCTTTTAGAGACATCATAATCCAAGCAAATATTGGGGCTGGTGAAGGATTTTGCAAATTTCTCCTGTTTTTAGGGTGCTGTTATTTCAAAGATGAAACATGTGTGAACCAGGATTTTTATGTAACATTCCACTTACTCTGACCCAATTTTTGATACAATTGCATGAAGATTTTTTTTTTTTTTTCTGCTGAAGGAATTTCTGTTTCCAGAGAATCTGGAGACTTTACAGAGCTGGCAGAGTTCTGCTCTCCCTGGTTCTGGGCATTGTGGTGTCATCATTAAGAGCTGTGTCTGCAATCCTCTCTTACAGCTCTGATGCATTATTGATAAGCTTAATGAAACTCAATGAGGTTTTAAGTTTTAGGATCTCAGTGCTTGTTTACACACATGTACACAGGAAAATTAATGCAAATGAGCTCTGAAATTATCTTAATTCATTTTATCGTTCGTTTAGGAGCGAAATAACATAAACTACATTAAGATCATTTTAATTTTAAATAAGAATAGCTACACAAGAACGTAGGATAATGTAATTAATCCACTTCAAAGTTCATACATTTTAGTTAATTCCAATTAACCTTCTTGAGTATCATCATGTTGGTAAATTCCTGGGAGCAGCCTGTCTCTAATGCAGAGGACCAGAAGAGCTTCTGGCATCTCTCTCCAGAATTAAAGCAGGGAACAACTTCCTTGAGGATGCTTCTTTATTCTGGGATGTGTTACTCTGCTTCTCCGACCAGACACACTTCCTGAGGAGTGTTACAGGATTCTTTTTAGTTTTGTTCAGCAAGAAGAAAATATTCCAAACACTCCTATTCTCACATGGAAAGGACAAAAGACTGTAAGCATTATCCCAAAGATCAACAATCTTACTTTTATCTAGACTTCCAAGCATTTGTATTCATACAAATGAGTCCTTTAATGTATGAATTCTTTAATGTGACTTCTTTAATGTATATGTTATGCTGTCTATGTCACAGCACCATCCCTGGAGCCACACTCCTTAGCACACGTTCAGATATATCCCATTGGGGGGTTTTGGTTATGACTGGGTTTATTTTAAAAACACCGAGTGTTTATTTCAAAAGCAGCGAGGAGTGTTTTGTTTAAAAACAGCGTACATAAACAGTGTGTTTATTTTCAAAACTGTGAGGAAGGAGCTGTCTCTTCCTTTTCTAGATGCTTCTGTCCTTTGGGTGAGGCCCCTGGGAGACTTTCAGCCCTCCTGGCTCCCCTAATCGTCCTTGCAAGGGGAGTGGGTTCTGATGGAAATGAGAGCAGGGCCTGTGCTGTAAATGGGACAGGATTTGCATCCTTCAGGGAGGTTTGGCGATGGGTCACTTGTGATGCCAATCCCAGGTCATTCCACAGTACTGACAGGATCTCAACGAGTGCCTGTTGGGCAAAGCACAGAAGGAAACCCTTTCACACGCCTGGCTTCATGCTCAGGTTCTGGATCAGAGCTGTTTTGGGTTTTTTTTCCCAGCTGTTTGGGGTTTTTCCCAGCTGTTTTGGTTTTTTTTTGCCCAGCTGTTTGGGGTTTTTCCCAGCTGTTTGGGGTTTTTCCCAGCTGTTTGGGGTTTTCCCAGCAACTTTGCTCTCTTCACACTGTGTCCCTCCCCCAGAGTGGAATTGCAAACAGCTTCTCTGCCCCTTCTTGCTCCAGCTCCCTGACATTTGCTCCTCAATCAGCTCTCCCCATTGGCAGCAGCAGATTTCCACGTGGTTCTTTGTTTTCCTCCTTGCAATGTCCTGCACTTATTCTGTTTACTTCAGCCTACAGGCTAATGGCCAATTTCTTTTGAGCTGCTTATTTCCTTGTTCTCATTTTTGTTTAATCTGCAGCCCTACTACAAAACTTCTCTGCACCAAAATAGCTTTTCTTTCCTTTTTTATTGAGCAATCCTCTTCTTTTCAGGCATGCCGTTATTTCTTCTTTTCTGCAGACCTCTCATTCAACGCTGCCATCAGCTTTATCCTGCATGTGGCACCCAACATTTTTTGAATTTATTTTAAAATTCTTTCAAATCTGTGCTTCCTTCTTATTCTTCCCTTGCTTCCATTTATTTTTATATCATAAAATCTGCATAATATCTTGTCACTTTCTTCTGGGAAGAAACCTGACAAAATGAGGTATTTATCTGTGCCTTCCTGTTGGTTTGACATCCTTTCTCCATCACAAAGATCCTTCATTACAAAAGTTTCTCATCTACTTCCTCATCTACCTGTTCTGCCTGTCCCATCACATTTCCTTATATGCCTTGCCCTGTTTTTATCTTTCATTTCCCTTGACAATAAAAACATGATTAAGCCTTAAGCCTCTCAACCTTTAAAATCACCTAACTCCTGAAAACTCAGCTTCTGTTCTTTGTTTTCTGTTGGTTTATGCAATATTCTAATTAAGATTGTCTGGAGCTCCCTTTCTCTCAATCTCACCCCTCTCCAGCTCCTGAGCTCAGCTCAAACTCTTGTTACCAAACTTTTAATCACACATTTTTAGTTTGAAGTCATTCTCATCTTACCTGAGCCATCAGATGCTTTAAAAGTCAGCCATGCTTGGGGTTTTTTTTGAGATCTTGTCATTTCTTGTGTTTTATTTCATCCTACTGTGGAATGAACCTGCATCTGTCTTCCATTTGCCTGTGTTTTATTCTTTATGAACATTTTTATTTGGTAATCAAGGCTTCTATTTTTGAAATAACACAAATAAGAAAATTTCATTGCTTCATCCAAAGAAGCCAGTAAAGTTGAGGTGAGAAAGGAAATTTGAGAACATCAATCAAAATACTTTCCAGAACTAAAGTGGTTAAAATTAAGCAAGGTGTTAGCATCAACAACTTTAGAACATTATCTAAAATTGTAAAGTATAATTTCCAAGTGGTAAGGAACCCACAGAATATTGTAAATTAGGGATAGGTGTGGGGTGATAATCACACCTACCTGGAGGCACTTTGGTTGTTTTATCCCCTACTTACAGGGCTGCATTATCTGCTTATAAAACTAATGATGTTTCACCACATCAGCAGAAATAGGAGAGATCAGGTTCAGGGTGTGGGTTTGAAAATGGCATTTCCTGAAAGCCCAGCTGGAAATTTAACCTAGTCTTTAAAAGTTTTGGTTGAAATTACCACTGTGAGTAGATGATGATGTTGCATGGGGGTTTTGTAAGCAGAATGACCCAGAATAAAGATCAAGAAAGACTGACTAACTTTGCACCAGATATTAGTGTGAAAATATTATTAAAATTAATGTTGTTTACAGGAAAAACAGATACTGGGTCATTATGCCATTGCATATTCCAAATACTCTGGGTTTTGTTTGGACTTTTCCATGTGATTTGGCCTTTGAGCACAGTAAACTTTGTTCTTGAACATTGAGAAAAAGTGTTCTGATGTTAGTCCGTAATAAATGAGAGTAAAACTTAGAAGTAAATTCAGGGCTCATCAGAGATTCTCTGCAGTGGGAATTAGCATATGAGACTTTTTATATAAAGTTAGAAAAAGAAAAACAGCTCTGCCATGCATATTCATAAAGCTATACCCATAAAGCTCACTCCAAAGTGTAGGATTATTGCATTACAGTAGTCAACTTTTCAATGAAAATGTCCTTAAACATAAAATAATAATGTCTGCAATCTTGATTATTGTTGTTCATATATGATTCAATAACATTAACTCAGAGTCTAAGATTAAACTCATGAATCTGCAATCTCAAATACTGTGTTTTCCATGTGATCTTAGGTGGAAAATAGTTAATAATTTACTTTTTGTTTAGCTTTTAATAGAAACAAACCAATTGCATTCTAATACTCAATTAGAAATGAAAGAAGAAAAACTCAGAAAAAAAAATTCAGTGATCTAGAAGAATAACAAGAACAATGAAGAAAAAACTGGTTTATTACAAGTTTAGTCACACTAAGCTGACTTTTTCTTTACATTTTGTTGCTTCAAAACTATTCACTGAAAAAATGCTGAGTGGAGCTGGTTTGGGGCATAACAGAGAGCATGTACAGGTGGCAAATAGATTTTGAATGTCTCACGGTGAAAAGGTTGCATTGAGAAAACGATGTGCAGCCTTCACAGGGCACAGGGGGATGTGCAGGGCAGGGTGGGATTTGCTGGGCAGGAATTGAGGAATCACTGGGGAAGTGTTGGAGCATTGGGGGGTAGGATGGTGGGGAGGGATGGAGATGGAGACAGAGATCTCGGAAGGCAGGTGCTGGAATTTGGGGTTCATTGCAAAGGCCTGGGTGCAGGGCCCTGCTGGGAGCTGCCAGCCACAGCTGGAGCAGGCCCGAGAGAAGGAGAGAGATATAAAGAGAGTGGTAAAGAGAGAATGAGAGAGTAAAAGAGAGGATCAGAGGGCGAGGTTCCCGTTACAATACAATAAATCTTCTTCTGGGCTTGGAACTTGGGGTTTATTGCAAAGGCCTGGGAGCTGCCAGGCACAGCTCAGAGCAGGCCCGAGAGAGGTAAAGAGAGACAAGGCAAGAGCGTGGTAAAGAAGATGAGAGAGAGCAGAGTTCCCGTTACAATGCCAGAAATCTTCTTCTGTGCTGAATATTCTCATTCTCACTAACCAATCCAGTACAAGATACAAATCCTACAGCATTTCCATACAGCCTATAAGAATCACTACATTACCATTCTGTGTTACATTTTAAACCCTAAAAACTCCTCTTTGGGCCCCTTTGGCCAAGCTGTAGGGTCTGCTCTGATCCTTGGGCCTGTCTGCAAGCAGAGGATGTTGTCCCATCAAAAGGGAATCAATCACCTTCAGCTGGCCATGCCATTGTTTTCCAGTTGTTCAGTAACTGAAGGATCTCAAAGCTTTTAATTTCAGTCTCGCTTATAGTTTCTATGTTCTCAAAATCTTTTGCCAGGCAATCATATTTATAAGGCTTTCCTGTTTCATCTTCCCCAACAGTAAAGTGCATTTGTGAAGCGCCTTTCACTCTGTGGCTCCTTCTGTGCCTGTGGGGGTTTGGGTCAGTGAGCCCAAGCCTGGCCCCAGTGATTCCAGACCAGGGCACCATCCTGGGGTCGCACAAACTGCGCTTCCAGAGCTTTCCGGAAAAACCCCAGCAGGGCTGGCTCCTGCGCTGCTGTAAATTCCTCTCGCTGTGAAGGCTGTGTCAGGCCAGGATGTGCTGCCTGGATTTCTGCAGATTTACACACAGCCAGAAGGTTTGCACTGCAGCAGCAGCTCAGGCTTTATTTTATGCTGCTACTTGGGAGGATATGTAAATTGTAGAGGCACCAGGTTTTTTTCTTCTTGCCTCCAGACGTACTATTTCAATTTAGATATTGCCAGTTTGTCTAAGCAAGTTTGGATTAGGTCAATACTTCATGCTATTCCTGAAGCATCCTAGTTTTCCTTAGAGTCTTTTCATTGAACAAATTGCTCTTTAAGTCAATACTGAGCAAATCACTGTGTTCAGAGGCACTCTTGCAGACAATGTGTCAAACAAGTGTCTCTTTAATTTGAAACTTTTTATGGGCAAGAAGCAGCCAAAAATAAAAGCGCTGGGAAAATGTGACCAAAAGAAATTTGTTCTTGAGCTTATGTGAATATGCAAAAACCTGCTGTGCTTTGGCATATATTCCAGATTCAGTTCCTACCTACCAAAAAACCCTACACAACTTAAAGTGGCAATTTTGGAGTGTTTAACAATTGTCACAGAAAAAAAAAAAGGTTAAGTTATAAAGAAAAAAACCAAAGAGTTTTGCTTTTTTTTTTTTTTTTTTGGGTTACAATTCTGTGTTATCAAACAATTTATTTTTATTCTGATATGTTTGCCCTATTATTCTGATAATGGCATGAGGAAATTACTCTAGCAAGTCCTGCATAAAAAAAAAAGTATTATAAGATAGAAAATAGTTTCATATCTATTTTGTGATTCCATGTAATAGTGGTGTTCCTCACTAACTCTGACTGAAACTCTGGTTGCTATAAAACTTTCTTACACAATTGTAGCTCTGGCATATTTGTGACTCTTGTTACTCAAATCCAGCATGGAAGGCAACTGCTGGAAGCTTCTCCTAAAAGTGTTCTTCTTCTTGTGTGATATTGTGAGAAAGGCTGTGCTGGTAATGGGAGAAATCTGGACAAGAGCATGTTCTGTTCTGAATCCTGACAGGGAAGGTCTCCGAGTTCTGTCATTGCCAGGAAACAGTTTTGATGGTTTTCATTCAGACAAAATCTTGGTTGTTGAATTAAATTTCAATTTGTTCAGTGTGATTATATTTGCCATAAGGCAATAAATTCAATATAGAGCTGAGTCAGACAGATACACCTGTTGTGACTGAGGCAGGAAATGGAGCCAAAGGATCACACAGAAAGAGTTAACGCATCTGAAAGAACAGCGGCAGGAGTAACCCCAGCCAAGGGATTAAAAGAGAACAGCTCTTGGGAGAGCCTCCAAGCCCAAGTGCCGTGTTGTGACAGGAGTAGGCTCAGATTTAAAACAAAGCTCTGTGTTATTCTCAGTGTGTGATGAGCCAGAGGTGGTTTAGAGCTCAGCTGCTTTTCCCATGGAGAGTCAAGGCTGGGGAAGGTGCAGGGTGCTGCTGGCAGGGCAGCAATTCTCTCAGCTTTGCCACTGGAACTGGGGCTGGAGGTGGCCAGGGAGGGGCAGGGAGAGTCCTTGGCAGGGTGCAGACACATCAGGGCACTCTGCAGAGCCGAGGAGCAGCTGCTCTAACACTCTGTGCTTGTGCCGTCAGTGATGTTGTCACCCGTGGCATGCTCTGGTACATCAAACACTTCTGTTACATTAAATAGATTTCTAACTCAGTAACAGGCCTTCCACTCAGCTCTGGGCAAGGATTCATGCTCATGTCAAACCTGGTCTGTGCTGACAGATGTCTTTGTAACGTGGGTCTGACAACCTGTAATAATCAGAATATACACAAAAGTTATCCCTCAGCTTGTGGGGCGCAGTGAAATCAGGGTGCAAGGAAATGGGATTGCACTGTATGTGCTGACAGACTGTGAAGTTATGAGGTAAATAATTGTAAGCAGGTATTTTCCTCTGAGAAGACTGAGGGGCCAAGGAGGGAGACTTTAAAGAAAGCTCAGCATTTATTAAATATTTCCTCATGTCTCAGTGGCTTGGGCAGAACTGGTTCCTAGAGCATTTCATACAAGCTCTCTCAAGGAAACTCATCTCTCAGGAGTTTACTGACTTTGTCCAGCTAAACACTGAGCACTTTCCAAACTGCAGCAATGCTCTCAGACGCTGCCACCAGGTGCTTTATCCACAGCCCCTTCAGGAGGGAGGGATTCCGTGAAATGATCAAAGCATTGTGCCACCGCCTTTACCACCTAATGATTTTTGTTTCTATTTTTAACAAACCCTTTGTACC
Organism: Emberiza elegans; assembly: GCA_024865655.1. Classification (NCBI taxonomy): domain Eukaryota; kingdom Metazoa; phylum Chordata; class Aves; order Passeriformes; family Fringillidae; genus Emberiza; species Emberiza elegans. The sequence goes on along the minus strand of JALJVW010000129.1, from coordinate 27,532,810 downwards.
TTCCTCCTAAAATAGCCATAGAACTCTTCATAAAAGCAGTATTAAATCTCAGTAACACCATAAGCACTTTGCTCTGTCTGTATTCTGTGGCCTGTTATGCAAAAGAGGCTCAATAGTAAATCAAAATACTCCCTGTGGGGTGCACCACTCCTTCCTCCCTGGGGAGAAAGTTCAAATGCTGCCAGGTGAAGGAGCCTCATTAAAAGCATTTACCCCCTAATGCTCTGCCAGGTAAAACTGCCTAAGTGTCAAGGAGAAAGGACTTATTTATACTGCAGACAAAAAAGGACTGCCAGAATTATATTCACTTCCAGAAAAGAAACAAGAAACAAACAGTAAAAGAGGATGAAAAGTGCAATTTTATAGAAAATGTGATGACAAGTTGTTTCCTTTCAGTTTTTTTTTTTTTTTTTTTTTTTTTTAATTCAAGGGATCTGCATAATCTCTCATATGAGGTTTTATGACTTGAAGTGGAGAAATAGGGAATGCAGCTCAAGAGCTCTGACTGGGCTTAGAGGTGAATGGTTCAAGAGCAAATTCTGGCTTTCAGCACTCAACAGAAGCTGCCAATAGTTGTGGCGCATTAAGGACAAAAAAGTCTGGACCATGCAGTTAGGAAATAATGCAAGTAACAGTTTTCTTCTGTACTTCAGTGGGTAAAGCCAGGTTTCTACTGAAGATCATAAAAGTTTATGGTGGTGGTGGTGTGGTTCTTCAGGTGAAGAAATGAACTCTGTCATCCCCTCTTGCTGTTACTGCTGGTTTTAAACAGTTCTAGACTGCAATGTGTTCTGTGAAAAGTGCATTATCTATTTCTTGATACCTGTATGTAACAGTTACACTTTGGTAATTACACTTCTACAAAATGCAATGAATAATGTAATGGATTTGGGCAGTGTGGTGAGGAAACAGAAGGGGAGGATTTACAGATTTTGGGGGAAAAGCCAATGAAAAACTCAAACCAAACCTCTTCCAGGAAATTACTGACTTTTTTTGTGGAAAACATCCTAGAATCTGTTCAGAGTTAATTAATCAGTATTCTGATTTACAAGTTGCTGCAAATTTTGCAGGCAGTGGCCAGTTGTTCTCGCAGTTTCTGTTGATGAATTTGAAGCACTATAGAATAAAACAGAAGTCTGATTTTACTTCTTTTGTTCCTTTTTTCCAAAGAGAAAGGAAACAGAAACTTAAGTGTGCAAGTGGAGTCAGAATAAGCATTTAAAATTCTAAGAAGGAACAATCGAAGTAAAATATGGGATGTCTCAAAAATATCTCTCTACTGCCATAGGTCTGTTTAATACAATTAAATTGTCTCATTCCTCCTATTCTAAAAAACAATAGAAAAGAGTTAGAAAAACAATCTGGAAAGAAGGTTAAAAGGGAATATCAGCTTTGAATAAGATGCCTTGCTAATGTAATGTATGTACATTCCAACAAACTAATGTGCAGAGGAGGCAAGAACATACTGGGATTGTTTTGTCCCAAATTTGTGTTTTGATAGGATAAATGCCGTGATAATGTGGATAAGTCAGAGTGCTAGAGGTGTGAGAAACTGAGCCCCACCAGGGCATGGGAGCTCTCCCTGTCCCTGGAAATGGAATCATTTCACAGCCCCAGGCTGTGCATAGGGAATGTTCCTTTGCACTTCCGTGGGTTCTTAGGACTGGTGGGCAACCAGAGCATCTGCTAAACTCTGTGTAAAAAAGAAAACACCCGTGGGTGCATTCTGCAGGAGCTTTGGCAATCAATTGGTAAAAATGAGCTCTTAATGGCAGGTTATTTTGTGGGGTGGAAACTTGTGATATCACGACCTTGCTGCAGCGGGTACAGCGTTCATGCCTGGATGGAGTTTGTGACAAAATCAGCATGTAATCATGAGCATTTGATCAAAAGTTCAGGGGGAGAAGATGCAGTCACTCTGAGCTTGACAGGGTCACTTTGAGAATGCATTCAGCGTGCACTCTTGCATACCTGCTGTAGCAATGCAGTTCAATCAAAGGCATTTGGAAAAATGGCTCCATCACCAGATGCTTCATCTCTGGTAATATCTTCAGGTCCCATTTCCTTGGAGAGTTAACAAGGCATATTCTGAGGATAGATGCCTTTGGCTAGGGTACATCCAATATTGTATATGCAATTTTTCATGAATATGAATGAGTGACTTCCAAATTAACATGTAAGTATGCATTTCTTCACTGGTGAGGACCACTACTGCACACACTTCTGAATGCAGACTACACTGAAAAGCAATGGCTCTGAGGCTGAAATTAATAAAAATACTCCACACATTTGGGCTATTTTGGTAACTTTTCACGTTCTTCAGCTGATCAGATACTAAAGAATGAATGGATGACTAAAAGCTGAAATGAAATTAGGTTCTAATCCTGTCAAATTGCCAGTCTGCCTCCTCATGAACTGAGTAAGGAAAGCAGCAGGATCCTGCCAAAAGCATCCAGCCTGGGATCTGCTTGTTCTGGCATCCCCCGTGAGGCATTCAGCAATGAGTGTAGCTAGGGCTTAGTATTTACTGCTGAAGGTGCCTCTGCTTCCAAGAATAAATGAATTGATAATTATGTTCTTTTTTCCTGAAAATGCACGCTCTTGTATGCATTGGTAGCAAAGCTATAACACTGAGCCAGAAGTTACAGGTGCCTCAGGGTAGTCTCTTTCTTCCCCCACTTAATCCATGGTTAACATGAAGGAATCCAAGATTAATAATGAAACCACAGAGAAAATTATATCTGCTGCTATTTATACTCTGTGTTCCTGTGGCCCCTGCTCAGGGCTTGAAGGAATCACCAAGACTCCCCAGCCCAGCATCAGATTCCCAGGGTGAGTCGCATTCCCCACATTTGTGCATGCAGAGCAGAGCTGGAGTTGGACACATCAGATTTATTGTGTTTGCACAGGATGTTTGCATGTCACACACAGCCCAGCCCGAGCTGGGACAGCAGGCACCCAAACAGCTTTATGCCAAAGCGTGATGACAGCCAGGGATTTGTATGCAGAAAATGCCTCAGAGCTCTGTCATGCTGACAGAGCTGGAGACCAATCCATATTTTAAGAGCTTTTCCTCTCAGAGGCAGAGGAAACAATGTTGGGAATTTCTCACCTAGCAAATGTGGAGGCTTGGGATGAGCCAGGGAGAGGTGAGGTGTGGGCCCAAATTGTGGTTACAGCTGACAGTGGCTCCTTGGTGTGTTTATCACACTCTGTGCTCCTAACAGCCAAAGGTATTGCAGAGTTGGAGAATCGTGTATTTCATGCCTTGATTTGGCTAAATAACGACCCTCCAGACATTAATGTATGATTATTTAGTAATTTCAGTTCTACTGCAATATAACTAAACCCTAAGGCTGGAGCCAGCCTTTGATTTTAGGATGTGCCAGTAAAGGCAAGGGGAATGGACTAATGGCTTCCTTGAACAGCCCTCAGAATATGAAAACTCATCTACATATCTGTCATTGGATATGTGATAATAGCTACAAATCTAACATTAAAATTTCATTTTCCCTCTTCTCCAAGATGGCATGAATAAAAACCAGTCAGAGTTGTAGCAAATTCTTTATATGATTTCATTTCTGCTCACACACTAAGCAGTGAGCACCACTTTCCATAGCTCCTCTCTCACATCAGGGTGTTAGAGTTTATGGCCAGCATGCTAAACTTCCCACAAATTGAAGGAAATATTGCAAATAAAAAACTGGAACCACAGAAACACAGAGGTTGGAGAGAGCCTCTGAAGGTCACCTAGCCTGAAAATTGAAATGCCACTGGAAAAGCAACACGACACTCTTTGTAAGTAAATATTTTATTCTTGATCTTTATTTATATAGGAAAGCCAAGAGAAGCCTTGTTCTTCCTCCCAGCAGAATGAGGAAAGCATTAAGTGCTTTTGTGTGCCACGGAGATCCCTACAAGCTGCAAAGGGCAGGGATGCAAAGGGCTTTGTGCAGGGCATGCCCAGCACAATGCTCTTGGAGGCAACGTCTGGAGGTCGCTCCTGCTCTTGGCTGCTCTCCTGCACCTGTACGAAAGAGCCCTAGAAAGAATCTGGTTCTTAGATTGGAAATTGTGTTTTCCTGCAGAAGGGCTTTGAGAGTGGTGAAACTTTAATAAAATGTCATTCCCAGTAATGTTTTTTTTTAATAAAAGGGTGATTGTGGTGAAGGTAAACCCATCACAGGGGAAGGGTCTACCTTCACCACAAGGTCAGGGAATGCTGGATTTGTGTGCTTAAAGAAGCAGCAGAATAAACATGTTTATATTTCTACTCCTTTTCCCGTATGTAGTCAAAATAATTTAAAAATTGCTTTAATTTCTTCAGCAGAAATTGAATAAATATTTTATTCTGGTGATGCTCTCATGTTTATGATTTTGGCTGGTCACTTCTGAAGCAAAGAGAATTTTTAAAGTGCTTCTATACTGGACAGACACAGTGTTTTCTCATCTTATTATTGAGTTTAATTAGTTTAGGTTAAAGGTCATAAAATGCCAAGTTTAAAATAAATATAATATATAATTGCTTTTAGAGTGGTTTCTTCAGAAGAATTGTACACTGCAGTTTCTACCCCCAGTCTTATTTACAAATTATTAATTCAATAGTAGCATTGCAGCATATACCATTCCCAATGCTTGAAGTTAATTAAGAATGCATCCCTGCTAATTGATTATGGTACTGCTTTCATAGGCCTTTTCCCCTAATGGCTATCTCAGGAAATTTCCTGCTAATTAGGTAGAAAATTTATTTTCTGTCTTACATTGTCACTAAAAGTAAGAACAATCTGAACTTCACCTTGGTACTATGGGATCTGTAAGTGTTTCCTTAAACTTTCAGGGAAATTGCATATTCTTATGTTTCCTACTCTTTTTCAAAATCAGGTTGGACATATTTAATTTTGTTGGGTTTGGGATTTTTTTTTCTCAATAAATTAATGGAATTACCAGTCTTGTTCACCAAGTGCATTTGCAAAGATGCTTTTCTTCTCTGTGGAATAAAAGTGCTGTGCTGAATCGAGGCATTTGAGCTGCATTTGATCCTCAGATACCTCCAAGAAATCAAAACTCCATTGAGCATTGCAGTATTTTTCTCTCAGGCGTGAAACAAAAAGGAGCTGTGGCAGTTCCATGCAGAGAGGCAAATCAATGGGGCCCCAAATGCTGGAATTTGGTGCAGATTAAAGAATTGTGGGAAACAGAAAGTTCAAATCTGGCATTTAAAGTGTGAACCAGCCATTCATTCTCAGCGAGTGTAAACAAGAGGTTCAGGTTGGGCAGAGATGAAACCCCTGATGCTGCTGTGCAGCGCTCAATGACACCTTCACCTTGTTTAGACTTGCAGATTTGGGAAGGGATCATGAAAGTTATTACAGCAGCCCCTTCCTCCTGCCACCAGCTTGTGCAGAATGAAATGAGGAGTGCGGGGGTAAACAATTGCTCAGGGGATAGGCACGGCTCCATAACTGTTTATTTCTCATTGCTTTGCGCCTGTGCTTCTGCACTTCTGATGTAAGAGCTGACAAAAGGGGGCTTGACCCCTGCACCCAGCACAACCCGGGATTAAGGTCCCCAAACTTGAATTTGATGTGAATTTTTCAAGATTTTACAGCTTCACATTAGAGGCAAATGAGAAGTGACCTGACAGCTGATAAACTCCATCAAACAAAGATAATGTGTGTGTGCCTGCTGTGCCACAGAACGTGTCTGGGAGAGCTGATTTTAGGCACACTTCCATTTCCCACATCAGCTCTGTGAGGAGGGGAGCAGGGATCTCAGGTCACCAAAGCAGCAGCAGGTGATGCAATAATTATAGCAATAAAAATAATAATAAAATAAAAATAATAGTAGAAATTTAAATATATTATAAATATTAAATTATAAAAAGAAGAAAATAAAAATAATTAGAATAATACTAAAATAATAAAGATATAAAATAATAAAGATATATAATAATAGATATAAAATAATAGTAATAGTAATAGTAATAGTAATAGTAATAGTAATAGTAATAGTAATAGTAATAATAATAATAATAATAATAATAATAATAATAATAACTGATAAATGTCACTGCAAGGATGCCTGGAGTTCAGCCCTTAGGCTCTGACTGGAGCCCTGCAGATGCACGCAGGCACTTCCCTTAGTGGGTGTGTGAGCCCATGGGCTGCCAGCTGTTCCTGCTGTTCCTTTGCCCGTGCCACAGCCCCCAGGAGGAGCAGCTGGGAACTCCTGGCATTGTCAGGACCCTCCAGAGCTGCTCTCTCAGCCCTGCTCAGTGCTCACCTACTGGCCCTGGTGGTTGCTTCCCACAGCAGTTTGAATATCCCCACACAGATCATTTGGGATATTGTCAGTAGTAGTGATGCAGTTTAAAAAGTTTGAAGGAAGCCACTGGAATAAATGACACAGAGAGGATTCCTTTATTTTCCTCCAAAGGAATTGGAGTTCTGGTTCTACCTAGCCATTTCTCCAGATCTGTTATGTCTGGGCTTGCTAGTTTTTCACATATAAATCTGGTAATTCACTGCGTTTTGGAGAACCACATAGAAGTTTGCATTTTTCAGTGTTGCCCTTTTAATGAGTTATCTAGTGACAGTCACAAGATGTGCATGGAGGCCAGAAATCCACTCAAGAAACAGAAGGAAAGGTGCATATTCATATACAGATATAAAGATTAAGATTTTCCTTATCAATCAATATAGTGCAATCTGTAAGATGTAAAATGGAAATTTAGGGAATTTTCCTGAGTTGAATTCCCCTGAAAGATGTCATACTTTTTTTTTTATTTTTGAGAGTTTACAAAGGATTGTATTTTACAGACATTTAGGTGGTCATAATATGAAAAAAAAAAATCAGAGCAAGTGTTTGGTATTCAGCAAATATCTCATTTCTTTGGTAATTTTGTTCAGAACAGACTGTGTCTTCCTGAAAGCACGCTGACTTTTTCTCATTTGATTTTTTCCCCTCTCTTGCATTTGTCTTTGACATTTAATTTCCAGATGGGTGCTTAGTATGACTGATGCCTTTTTTTTTTTTTTTTTTTGTGTGTGTGTGTAATTCAATCCTGAATTCATTTTCAAGGCTGCAGAAACTTGGCGGCTGCCAGTTGGGTCCCAGCATTTTTGTGTATCTATATGTGAAATCCTAATGTGATTAATTAATTATTAAATGCAAATTAAGGTAGCACGAGCCACACAATCTCTGTACATTGCTGGGGCTCTGTCTTATCTGATACATTTTGATTTATTCCTCATCCACATCACTGTCACCATAGTTACCACCAGGAGAAGTTAGGAAAACGTCTCAGTAAAAACAAAGGAGAAAATATCACTGCTGTGGGATCTGAGATGGCAAAAGGTTGTCAGACCATTAGAAATGGTTGGCAATATTCAGATTTTTTGCACTGGGAGGTGATGGACACATCTGATTTGAAGTTGAGCAGAGAATTTGCCAAAGTGTTTGCAGGTTCGGTGTGAGAGTTGCTGTTACCAGGGCCAGGAATTATTTTTATTTGGCTTCAAGAAGTCTGAAGGTGAATACTTGAGAGGAACAAAACCCAAAGAAAATCTTCCAAAGGAGTTGAACAAGGGGGGGCTGTTTGCTTTTCAAAGACCAGTCAGTGGAACAGTTGAAGATTGGGAAAACAATTTGGCAACGGAGTCGGCCGAATGAAGTTCAGAGGAAGTGCTGTTGGCAGAAGTTCATTTCATTTCATTTCATTTGGCTGATTAAGTTTAGCATTGTAGAAAACAATGATTTGCTTTGCAGTGGGCCAGACTTTGGGCACAGAAATCGTTTTGCATGACTTGTGGGAGCATTACAGAGAGAGCCGGGCAGCGGTTTGTACACACAGCCTTTGCTTCCAAAATTTATCCAAATTTTCTTCTCTATTTCCCCAAATTAACACTGTCCTGTAATATTATCATTTGGGAGGCTCAGAGATTCTGTACATATAAATATCTATATCAGCTATATCTATATCTATGATAGTGGATATTGCATGTGAGTGAGTAAATAATGGAATAAAGGAGAGGCTCTGCTCTTTTGGATAATGTTATGCAGCATTTATGTCAAAGTATCAAAGTTAGTTCACTTTCATAGATTATTCAGCAGTTCCTTTTCAGTCTAGATGAGTGAAAAATTAACTGTGACATTTTATATCTCTCAAAGTATCTGACCTGAACTTTTTTTCCCCCATCCCTGCTGTATATTTTATATTGATTGGTCCCACTTAACCCTGCATTTTGATGGAGAACTACTTCCTTTGAAACGACTGAATGTGCTGATATATATTGAGTTCAGCAGGTAAAATGCAGAAAGGGAAGAGATTCATTTGAACAATAAGGGCCTCTTTTAGAAATGCATGATTGCAGTGGTTCTGGACTTGATCAAATAAGGACAATTCCCACTCCAGGTGGATGTGGTGTAGGATGGACACAGATTCACACCCAGGGTCAGACACTGAAATGTGGAAAGAGCACACAAGTGAATAAGGCTGTCAATTCAATAAATCTGGGAATTGGAGATTTAAAGGAGCAGCTCTGGTTGCTTTACTTTTGTGCTTCCACCTTTCCCTGTAAGGCCAGCTCCATCTCCGTGATTAACAATGTTTTACCACATCCTCAGTGCACTCTGCTATGTTCATTTACAGGTCCCAGTGACAATCTCTACAGAGTTTCTCACAGTATCAACCAGCTGATCAGTAAAACTTATTTTCTAGCCCACATTCACTTTAAAAGAGAGGAATCAGGAGGGTCACACATGAATCTCAGCATTACAAGTGGTTCCTTCTCCCTATTGAAATCCAAGAACAAACGCATTATCGAGTCAAATACAGAAGAACAATGCAAACTATAATTTAAAAAAAAAAATCAGTTTAGCATTTCTAATGTGTGATTGTGTAGCAAGATAACCTTCAAGTGCTCCAGATCCATCAAGAATTTTTATCTCAGTGAATTATATCTGCATGTTAATTGCATTAGAGTTTCCTGCTATACATCACATGTCTAAAGCTTGTTGGCCATAAGTAAAAGGTTGCTGGAGACAGGAGACAAATAGGATCTTTAAGTAGAAGCTTTCCAGTACATGAAAAATTTGCCTCCTGTTGTCACATGCACTTTCAGGAGTTCTTTTAGGTTTACATAAAAATCGGTTCTAAGTCTGATTATCCTCAAAATTTTAAACTTTAAACAATTTTTAATGTAAAGTTTTCAAATAATTCTACCTATGATGGGCTTTTTTAATCTAATGATATTAACCTCATTTAAAAAGGGGCAATTCTCGTACAGCTTCCATTGATTGATATTAGAAAACCTTGTAGCTCTTAGCGTTAATTCATTTAGTTTAACCAGATATTGAGTTGATAATGCAATACAGAAAATATAAAATATTTTTGATAATTTTTGTTATCACCATTCCTTTCCTCGTATTTGCTGTTTATAAAGCCACTAGCTAGACTGGCATAAAGCAATATTATGTTTTTTTCAGTCATTTTGTGTGTCCAGCACTTGAGTAGCAAAGTTCAAAGTGCGATGTTTGTATTTAAATAGTCTATTATTTGATTTCTTTAATGATGATGTGTAACACAGGGACCATCACAGCCTCGTTGTGCTTGGAGGTGTGTGTAGATAGCAAGGCAGCAGTGCTGCACTAAACAATCAGCAGCCACAGTGGGTTTCACCCTGTCCAAGCCCCTCTTTGGGAGCAGGATCAGGTGCCAGGATGATGCCAGAGTCCTTGCTGATTGTTTCTTTGTCCTACACCTGTGACGGTGATGCTGAGGATGAGGGAAGAGACGAGGATCTGACTCCGTGTTTCAGAAGGCTGATTTATTATTTTATTATATATATTACATTAAAACTATACTAAAAAATTATAAGAAAGGATTTCATCAGAAGGCTGGGTAAGAATAGAATAGCAAAGAATGATAACAAAGGTTTGTGGCTTGGACTCTGTCTGAGCCAGCTGGGCTGTGATTGGCCATTAATTAGAAACAACCCCATGAGCCCAATCCCAGATGCACCTGTTGCATCCCACAGCAGCAGATAACCATTGCTTGCATTTTGTACCTGAGGCCTCTCAGCTTCTCAGGAGGAAAAACCCTAAGGAAAGGGTTTTCCATAGAAGATGTCTGCGGCACTACACCAGGAGTGAGAAAAGCTTTGCTGACTTCTCTGGGGCGCACAGCCCAGCGCTCAGAGCTCTGTGAGCTGTTGCTCTCATGTCAGGGCTCAGCACTGCCTGATTGTTTCTATGTTTAAGTCACCAACCTCGCTGTGATGGAGTTAAAATTGCTGATAATTGTCTCAATCTGCTGCCGTGACAGGAATTCAGGGATCAGGGATGCTCTCCAAGACTGTAAACCCACCCTGCCTGTGACCTGCGGTGGTGCTGGGTGCAGGACTCACTAAATCCCTCATTTAGGAGGCTGAGGAAGCCAATTCCCACTGTACTTCCAGGGCAAGGAAAAATATAGCCACATTTAGTGAAAATATGGTTATGCCTCTACTTTGAAAACTCCGTGATGGCTTTACAAATGGTTGCTGGGCAGAAAGAAGCCAGCAACAGGCAATTTGCTGTTAACACAATTACAGCAGGAATGGCTGACTCGAGTTCTGGTGTGTGACAGGAATCTGAAATCCTGCCACAGGATATTATGCATGGGAATTTCCAAGCACAACCCATTAGAAAAAGCCACAGTGCTGCTCTTTCGAGTTCCCAGCTGCAATTAGGCAGCAGTGGGACCCTGATGTGAAGCCTTTATGAATAGAAACCAGCATGGCCCTGGGCAAAAGTGTGTGAAGTGAAGGGATGGCTCAGCAGCAGCAGCAGGGGACAAACTCGCATTTTGAGCAGCTCTGTGTTGCATGAGAAATGTGTTTTAATGTGAACAGGCATCTACATTCACCTGGGTATTAGAGGAGACAAACTCCCTGACAGCTTCAGCTCCATCAGCCCCGACTGCAGCAAGAAGCAGGGTGGCTCTTAAAGAGCAAAGTGTCAAATTATTCTGTTTATGGAAGTTTTTCCACAAGTTAACCTCATAAATTGAGCCAGCAACACTGCTGAATTTTATTATATAGTAAATTTGTTCAGGGGGCTCTTCAGGTTGGTTCCAAAACTGGGCAAGAAGTGAGGAAAACCTCAAAAAAAAAAAGGTAACAAGGGAATCAGTTTTTTGCTCAGTAAGTTTTGGGGTTTGTTACCTAAGGGCTGTGATTTGTGGTGATTCCTTTCTTGGAAGATTGAGAGAGATTGGGCTGTACTGCCATGACTGGGCAGATAAGAAAAAATGATTAAGAACTGTCAACGTATGAATGTACTTAACTGAGATAAATCAATTGAGGACCTCAGTAAATGTCAAAAGATGCAGAGCTTGAAACAGCTAAATTATCAGGCTACAGAGACAAGGTCTCTGTCGGCAGGGAGCGGAAAAAATCAAGAATGAGACAGGAGGCTCTAGATTCTCACTCTCTCAATTTCCGTTGCTGTTTTAGAGTCCCTAACTCTTCTTTGTTTTTTGTTTTTTGGCTTTTGTTTTTTTTTTTTCCCTAATAAATGCTGTTCTGTGCAGTTCCGAACATCAACTGGTTGCAGAAATGTCAGAAAGGTAAAGCCTCTGAAGTGATGTTTCATCAAAAAGCTCCATATAACAACATTTAGTAGGTGTTAAGTGTCAGAGTCCAGAGGCAGAGGGGAAGCAAGTCACCATCCCTGTGACTTCAGCAAAAGCAGCTGCAGGCTGCAGGGTCTGGGGAAGCTGGGTCTGAGCTTCCCTGGGGGATCCCAGTGAGACCTGAAGCTGCTCCAATGTTGGAAACACTGAATGCTAGAAAAGCACTCAGACACCAAAAGGTGGTGATGCTGAGACAGTGTTACCTGTTTGGGAGTATTTCTGAACAGTCTGAAAAGCTTATTAGCACATCCCAGTACCATGGCTTATTTTGTCCATTATTTGCATAAATTCTGTATTTCTGTATCATATAACCACGGCAGAGCTTGCTGCAGCGTTCAGGACAAAATGCAAATTCTGATGTATTTGCACTCATTTAAGGGACAGATCCAACAAAATCTACAGTTTTGCCATAGCCCCTGAACTGCTGATTGAGGCCAGGCTTGAAAGGCTCTTGATTTTAAATATTAAATGTTAATCAGCTCCAAATCAGAACTATTTTGATCACTACCGGTATTTTTAAAGCTGAAATACTTCAGAGGTCAAAATTCCCAATCAAGATCCAAACATAGCTAAGTATGCACTGAAAAAGAAATGAACAGAACTTCATAAATGAGAACAAAAAAAAAAAAAGAAAAAAGATTAAACAGTGGTAAAACTTCCAAAGAAACTAAAGAAGAAGCCTCACAGTAGACCCCTCGAGGGTGGGGAAAAAATAAACTTATTTAAAAGTATTAAATTTGGAAAATTATCTTCCCTAATCATAAATATAATCCTGGCATTGTCAGATCAGTGTGAATTTTGCCCTTGACCCTTTGGGACTGGATTTGAAAAAAAAAAAAAATACAGCTTCCAATGTATTTGGGGAAAACAAAAATAATTTAAAAAAAAATACCAGATCTACTTACTTAATCAAACTAATTATTAATTAAAGGCCAGCGGGCAGAGGAGCTGCTGTGCTGCAGTGAGAGCTCTCCCAAAGAGCTGCATTGAGGCAGCTTTGAGACAAATTCTGTGGGCAGTGCTGTGTTTGACCAGATCAGCACCAAACCATCTGCTCCATTTCCACTCAGATGCACTTCGGGGCAATATGCAGGTTTGTGCTTTTATAATCCTAAAATGTAATTGGAACTGCCAAAAAGTAGCAGGGTTGTCTTAGACATGTGAAAATCATGTAAAATGCAGGAAAATGAGACACAAGAAGCCTGTTAGGAATCTTAGATTTGTCTTCACCCTAAACTGATGATACTTTAAGCTTCTCCTCTGTCAAAAATGGCCAGTGAAGATACAAAAAGGAAGCACATCCCAAGCCCACCTTTCCTGAGGATACACTAAATAGTTTGAAAGAAAGTTCAAACAGCTGGTCCGATCAGAAGCATTTAATATGCAGGAAGCATTTATTCTGAAAATATTTTTAAAATCCATCCTTCTCAAAGATGCTTCTTTTTTTTTTTTTTTTTTTTTTTTTTGTCAACCTGGCAAAAACTGAAACTATGTAAAAAGCCTCATTATCCCATAAAGGCAGCTCTGAGAGCCTTGTCTGGCTCCTATTGAATTAGCAAATACAAAAGTGGAGCGCTGCGATTGATGCTGCCCTGTCAAAGCAGCAGCCAAGAGGATTTAGGTGGCTTTATTAAAGCTGGGTTGTATGGCAAGACTAAGTATTAGTTCTTAATATGGTCGAACACAAGGTTGGAGCATGTCTGCTGAGACTGCTTTTTGCCTCTGTTAGATTACCAGATTCAAGCTTACTGTCAGAACAGAGGTTTAGATGTAAAGTGCTCACTGTATTCCACAAAAAAAAAACAAACCAAAAAAGCTTTAAAGTTTTAACCTTATGGCAGTCTTAAGAAAAAAGGACCCTAAGCCCGCCCTCAAACTTGGGGAATATGTGGAATAAAATGTGGAATATGTGAAATAAAATGTGGAATATGTGAAATAAAATGTAAAGGATGTCCACACTCAACTTTTTCAAGAGGGGTGTTTGAATCTTCAAGAGTGCAAGGAATGCAGTCCATTTCCTAAAAATTACTGGCAAAACAATGGCAGGAGCTGAGGTGGCTGCCCTGTCCTGGTGACGAGAGCTGGGGGGGATCAGGGCTGAGGCAGCTCCTGCAGGGCCAAATTTCCCATCCCCACACTCCCAGTGCCAGGAAAACCAGCCCAGGACTGCTTACAGGTGCTGTGCTCAGGTGGCAGAGAGATTAAATTCCTTTGGCATTCAGCAGGCTTGAAGAAGTACTTACACTTACACAGCTGCATTTGTCTACTGCACATTCTGATTAAGGGAGAGTCAGGTCATTTCTGCAGAAAAACCATCTGTAACAAAAAGAGCACCAGAGTGAGCTGGCTCATTGTTAACTGGAGGAGATGGAGTAAAAATTGAGCTGGAAGCTGGGTTTTGAATTTTGAAAAGATTTTTCAGGCTTCTCTTTTCATGTCTTTAACATGGGTCAAATGGGAAATTCCTACAACTGGAAGAGTCATACTTTTTTATCAACTGCTAATTTTATTGCCTACATATTTTTTGTGTATCCAGAAAGTGGCAGAAAACAAAAATGACATTCAAGTACAAGCTTACTGCTCATCACCACCAATGCTGGGAACTACTAAAGTGTCTGTCAAGATTTATCTCTGTGAAATGTATCTGATTGTGCAGGCTATCTTGTTCCCATCCAGAGATGAAGATATTCTGTTTGTGTTCTGTGATGCCAAGTGCACAAAGTCGGAATGCCACAGACAGGATTGTGAGTGGTGCTGAAGAATTTAGGAGAATGTTTTAAGATCATTAAATGCCCCTCTCAGTTTCTGACAGTTGCAATTAACTTTTGTGTAAGCTTACATGTGAATTGTTATCAAAAGAGGTCACAAAATATGGGGACAGCAGGGACAGAGAATAGCTTCATCCAAAGCTTAAATATCACTCCATTAGTGCAAAATAAAATGAATATTGTACCATTTCAGAGGTATAACTAGTTCTGGTTAGAACCCATATCCTGCTCTGGAGTGTGGAAGCTCCTTCAAACAACTTTGACAACAGCAAGGACACAGAGTTTGGTGTCCAAATTCATGTGAAGTTACCAAAACTGAGAACATCTGCTTACGCCCTAAGGCAAGGCAGGAACCCAGGAGCTGATCCCTGAGCAGCACATTTGCAGAAATCAGGCAGAATGTGCAGAGCAGAGCTCCAGAGCAGCTCCCCAAGTTCACAGCTAATTTTTGCCTGGCAAACAAGGAAACGAATTTGATGAGCTTTAACATACAAGATAATAAGAGCAGTCCCATGGTAGGGAACACTACACAAAAAGAAACAGGGAAAACATGAAAAGCTAATTGCTTTAAATTCTCAGCAGCTGTAATGAAGTACAGTAAGAAACATCCCCAAGCATAGTGCATTAGATTCACTTGCTCAGAAATCAAGAACTGGTTAAACAAGCAAAACTGAGATTGAACACTCCCAAGCTCAATGGCTCCAATTTCAACATAATTTTTACAGGAAAATTCATGCTGTTTGCCCAGCATGCACAAATTAAAATTAAGCTAAAAATGTTTTTTTACTTTGTTCTTTTCTACTTTACTTTTCAATGAGCAATTTTTCTTGCATAAACACTGAGCAGAGCAAATAACAAGCTCATTGAAAATATGAGTCAAGAACAAGCAGTTGATTTCTTATCTTTGCACTGCAAATTAGGCATACAACTCAAGTACAGTGTTGTCCTTCTTAAAATGCATCTTGAAGTGTCTGTAACAACGTCTTCATTTCCCAAAAATGGGGTTACTCTGCCAGCTGAAAGATTCGTTATTCTAGTGAGATTTCCACTCCTGTGTTATCCTGGGTGTGGGCCTTAAACTGAAGGATGTCCCTCAAACCATGGGGTGATGATGGGCAATAATTGATGGCTTCACTCACAGCTGAAATGGAGTCAGTGCAGTCAGCCCAATGTTCTTGTACCTGTGAAATGAGGGAAGAGTGAAGGACGCAGCATTTCTCAGGGAGAACAAGAGTTAACCATCCCCAAACACTGCTGGCTTTATTGGAGGATGAGAATGGACTAAATTGTGGAGAAAGAAAGATTTCAGTGCCGGAGTTCCCCACCCTAATTTGTATTTCTGCTCTTTGCCAAACCCATCTGGCATCAGGGCTGCTGCCTGGGCAGGCTGGAGTCCATCTGATGATATGACATGATCGGAACTGCAGCTGATCTCAGTCATTCACTGCAATAAAAGCCCAGGGTTTTCCATTCCAGGCTTTTAATCATCTCGAGCAATATTTGGCTCATGCCCACCTGGCATGGCTGTGCATGGAGCCTGGGAAACCTGCGAGAGGTTCCATGAGCCACCAGCAACTGCAACTAAAATTACATCTGCATTTAGGACTACTTCTTACTCCAGATGATAGACAGAAAAAGCTGCATTTCGTAACCTGGCATTTATGAAAATCAGGTGTGCTGGAGATCAGGTATAGCTCAGCTCTCCTGAGCTGGCTGATCACTCCCAGAGAGGGAAACTGCTCTGATTTAATCACCTGCCTCTGTTCAGTATCCATCAGTTTGGCCATTTTACTTGCAGAAATCTTTGCTAGCAAACTTAAAGACTGATTAAAGTCACTTCTCCTTAGGAGCTCAATTTGGTGAAAATTTCCGTTAAGATTTTGTAATTAATTCATTTCCTCTTTTTCACTTGGCAGTGGAAAGTGTAGAGATTTATTTAAACAAAAAAGCTTGTGGGTGTTAATTCTCATACTACATGTCCTTACTGCTGTTGACTAACATGCTGAACAAAAAAATGAAACCACTTCCTTTTCCAAAACCACAGAATTACTCATTTTTCACTTGAATATCAGGTATCAATCAAATGTGGGTCTCGTAATTACAGTTGTGCAGTCACTTCCATTAATTAAGATTATATGCAAAACAACATATTGTTTCTAAATTCCTCCTCAAAAAACAGGATTCCACTTTTTCCTTCTGCAGTTTATTTAAAGGTTAAATTTTGATTTTAAAGCAAGAATTATATTGTGCCAAATACAAAGCTCTGTTTGTTATGACTTGCACTAAAAGAAAATCTTGCTAATTTTATTCTGACAATTCTCATTCCGTACATGATTTTTGATAAGTTGAATATATTTAGTGAGGAAATACTTCAAATGTTCTTAGTTTGACAGAACAATAAATAAATCAGTAAGTAGAAAACATATTTATTGCTGCCAGCAACTGTAAGGAAAAAAAAATAAGCAGTTTATTTTTTTTCCCAGTATATTAAAAAAATAATAGCTTTTCTGCTTTAGACTAGCACAAAACTATCATATCTCACAATATTTACCCAAAATATATTGTATATTGACAAGAACATATTAACCTTTAATAATCAGAAGAGTTCAATTTTTACATAATTATCCAGAAATGCCAAGAAGTTTTGGTTTGGTTGTGGGGTTTTGATACTGCTTTTTTTTTTTTGTTTTTGTTTTTAACCCTTCTGACATCTACATTAACAGTAAATTTTAGGTTGCTCTGCTTTAATATTTTTTCAGTAGCTGAAGTACAGCCTTAGGTACCTGAACTTGCCTTTCACTGCTTCATTATCCCCGTTGTGAAGCAATCTGGATTTTCATGCCGGTCAGATGGATCCAAGGAACCATCCAAACTCCAGGCTGCGTTGTCCTGAGAGTGCCAGTGCAGATGTTTCCTGTGCTGTGCAGTGACCCAGCTCAGGGCCAGCGCTCTGACAAACCCAGCTGCTTTTGGATCCTCAGGATGGATTTTCCATGGCTCACAGGCAGGAACTGAGGGGGAGCTGGAGCTGCAACTTCTCCACCTGTTCACCATAAGGTGAACTTTGCGGGCTTTAATCTCACCAAGCCCCCTTTAGGGAAAATGGTGAAGAATTCTGAGCAGTAGGTGCAGGTCTTGGTCTTGCTGCAGGAATATCCTCCAGCTGTTGCACATCTGGCATTGAGAACTTTCAGCGGGGACAAAATGTTCTCAAACTGGGAAAATGCGATTTGTCCATTAATATGGGAAACAAGGGCAATAATTTATTTGGTGTTCCTTGAGCTTGGTGGACAGGTTGATTTGATTTGTGCACTTTTCCTGCCCAGGTAGCCCGACAGCCTCAACAATCCCATAGTTTCGGGGGGAATATTGTGTGTATCCAGCTGGGATGGGACTTCCAAGCAAAGTGCAAACCTGCACGCCTGCGTTTGGCTGTCATTCAGCAGAGCTCTTCAAGAAAGGAATGCCACAATCCTTTAATTGCCACCCAGTGGGAAATCCATTATATCACACAGTCAGTAGAGCAATTGCTTCTGTAATTTACATCCTTTCTGCAGATTTCACTCACTGGAAATGCTTTTGCCTCAACACCAGTTCAGGCCTGCTCTTTCTCAAGATAAATGGCTCACAGAAAGCTCCTAACAAAATCTGGATGCTGTTTTTGTGGTCCTAACGTACCATTAGGCATCAAAAACGATTGAAACAAAGCCTTGGGATTAGCAGTTTGTGGAAATGGTTTTGCATTTCCAGTGAAGAGCCGTGGTGCACACGAGTGGTGTGAAATGGGTTTGCACCCAGGAAGGCTGGGCTGGGCTTTGGTTATGGATTGCAATCAAAGCACAGCACAGCAGACTTTAGAGTTTCATTGAGACCCAGACAAAGGCTTCTAAAATTTCAAACAAATCATTCTGGGGTTTAATCCTCTCCCAGCTCCGATTTTTGCAGCTCATGGCTTGCTTTCACCCTGGCTGCATTGTTTTCCTTCCTAGAGTCAGGCAGAAAAGCAATAAAAGACAACCTGCAACAGCAAGGTTCAATAGTAACCATTTAAAAATACATTTTAGCAATCTTTCCTGAATGATTCTCGGGCTCTGTGACACCTTTTGGCCGGCCTGTGCCCAGGGGGATGCTGCCCTGTACTCCCAGGGATGGATGGACCATAAGGTGTTTTATTTCCTCCAGAAGCCCTCAGGAATGCTCAGCCCTGCTCTGGGAGAGGATTCCTGGCAGGCAGGAGGGGCTCCCTCTCCCCATGGCCCCTTCAGTCTCTGCTGCTTTTCTTTCCCTGAGCCTGCCAGCAAAACTGCCAATTAGTAGCAATTGTGATGGTGATTTCTGAAGTGCAGTTTAAAGGATTTCTAACCGGGTTGGAGCTGTTGTCAGTTGACTGACTGGAATAATAATAATAATAAAAAAAGCTCAGTGCTTCTCCAGAAGCTTGTTAGACTTTCCTGTGTGATCTGCTGGAACTGCAACAGCTTTTGCATTCAAAAGAGGGATTTTCCTAAAAGCATCAGTGAGCACTTGGCTGTTTTATCTGCTCTAAAAAACCTTAATTTTAAATTCTGTTAAAAACAAAAATAAATGAGGATCTGGAAATAGGAGGGGGAAAAAAGAAATAAGTAACCTGCAGGGCATGCGTAACTGTTTCAATACACCAGGATCCCTTAAGTGTAGACTTATCAAGTGGAAAAAATATTATGCATTTTTTTATGTACAGAGTTACTGAAATAGAACCATAAGCACTAAATGGGCTAAAACACAAGGGGCCTGATATACTGCAGCTTTGTGTTGACATTTTATCATAAACATCCCAAACTGACACATACTGACAAGCCATCCAAAGAAATAAACATTTTTTATTTTTATATAATAAGGGAAGGCTTGAACTATACGTGAACAGCATGAAGCCATTTTCTTAAAAACTAATCTTTGTTTAAAATAAAATATTTTCTTTCTGGGGCCATACATATTTAACTTAAATTTTTTGTCTCTTGCTAGTTTGATCTGCAGCAATGCAAGACCCGTTCTCAGAATCAATGCAGTCACAGGAGAAGCCTCTTTGCAAAACAAACACATTCTGAAATCTCAGGGCCACGTGCATTGGTTGCATCACATACACATCTTCTTTTAGCACTCCCAAGAGGCTTTGTGGTGGTTTTTTTTGGGTTTTTTTTTAAACTCGGAGATCAAACGAAGGCCACATTGAAGGCCCTGTGAGCGGCAGAGCAAGGGGGACTCGCGGGGTGGGACAGGGGTGGGCAGCTCTGTGTCCTCCTGCTGCTCCTCTCTGCAGAACTTCCAGCCACCCCTGTTGGGATAAAAGGTATCTTTTGTTGGGAGAGGGAATTTTCAATTGGAATAGGGAATTTTTCAACAGGAATGGTACAACTGGCCCCTCCACTCCTGGAAGAAGTGGTGCCAGTGCAATTAATAGACCAGCTAATAGCTCACTCAAGTTTTTTTGTTCATACTTATAACAACACATAGTTTTGTTGGTTGCAAAACTGGATGCAGAATAAGACCAAAGAATGCCTGTGGTTGTTTTCCAAGTATCCACATTGTTCAAATGCAGTTTTGTGCAAAAACCTGCACACATATATTTGTGTATTCATATATAATAGCCATATTTTCTTTCACAAAACAATAGCAACTCAAAAATGGTTTTTTATGTAAAATTATTGATGTAAGGATCTAATGTGTTTTTTTCTGGCTAAAACCTGCCTGAATATATAAATATTTTATATAATATTTATATAAATATTTTAAAGCAAATGTCTTATGTGACTATTCTTCTATATACCAAGAAAGATCACTGTGATTAAAGTGTGTCATGTATTTTAGGCACAAGCAGTTTGCCAAATTCAGAGTTATGAGCACAGAACTCTTCTGTGTAAACAAAATCAGCCTCTGTTTCTGGCAACCATATCACATAATATCTTTTATGTCAGGCTCTGTCTTAAAAATGATTCTTATGACTGCTTGGAGCTATCAAATTCCTTTAATGGTTCTTAAGTTTTCTAATTTCTGTGCCAATTTATTCATGGCATTTGTTTTGTACCAACATTATTCTTTTAATTTGCTAATTTTTATTCTTCTGATTCATCTAAAAAAATGTATTTTGGAATTCATTTTGTTAGGCAAAGGAGCAAGCATCCTTTAGTCTGCTTGTTGCAGAGTTCACCTTTAGTAATTTTCTACGCCCATATCTACCTAACTTCATTTTTTTATTGCTGTTTACAAGAATTGTGTAAACCCTTTGATAAGACCCTCATGTACTGAATCAGAGCATGAATCCCTCCTGATATCTATAGAAAAATTCCAAAAATGCCAGTGTAGAACAGGAAAGTGCCTTTATCTCTTTCACCATCATGTTTAGAGAGAGGAGCAGCTGGGGTGGTTCTGTAGAGACCCATTCTCTCCCAGTCAGAAACCCCTCTGGAATTCCATAAATGTATGTACTGTAAGAAGAAGGGGATACTTTGAAAAAGAGGTGGGAAAATGGAGGCATTAAAAAGAAGCATGTGGGAGTAAATGGAAGTTGCTAGGGTGGAAGAATTTTGGGATGCAGTCATCCTGTTAATTAGCATTCCAAAGTTATTTTCAGCTTGTAACTTCTCCCATGAACTGCCCCCTGGGCTACCATTCCCTGTTATTAGTACACTTAAAGTTTAATAGTGTTAAATTTCATTTTGCCGTCCTTCTCAAGGTCATCTCGTTCTCCGTGTTGGATGTTCCGTGCCCTTTGAGCTGGTGCCTCTCCCTTTCCTTCCCAGCAGACTCCACCAGCACCTCCTTTTTTATGGCAATCATTGACACTGGAAAAGAAGCCTCCTGGCCCCTGTTCATTTTTTCCCCTTTGCAATGTTTGTTTTGTAATATTGAAGCAACTTTTTAATCATTTTTTACAATTCTTTCCCTACCACTTTCAGCAGATTAACTTGTAGTCTCCTATACATGTCAAATACTTTACGTTAAGGTCCCGATGGGTTGGTTCTACCACATCTCCTTTATCTACAAAACCAGTTATCAGTCTGATATCAAACGCTGTGGGTAGGCTTAGTCTGTGTCATCTCCTTTACCATCCACCTCCATGTCTTGACAAGGAAAGTGATGACTTTTAGGTTTCTTCTCTCTGTGTGGAAGAGAAAATCATCACAGAAGAGTTGAACAATAAAAGATAGTTTATTTCTGTATGTTCAAAGCTTATTTTAGACAGGAAGTAATTCAAGCATTGCTTTTTTTTTTTTTTTGGAATTATAATAGTCATGTTTTTATGCACTATACCAAGTGCTGCCTTTCTGACTTGTTTCTCTGAATAATTCAAACTATATCTGAATTTCTTTCCTTGGGAAAAAAAAAAGCCTCTGACATCAACATGCAAATACAATAAAATAGATATTGCAGCGTGCCTAGGAGTGTGGGGAAGGAACTTTTGATTTCCTGATTCATGAGAACAGTCCAAGTGTCTAAAGTGGAATTCCCTGCATGGAGTAGAAAAATAACTTCCACTTCATTATTGGTAATTTTGGAATGATGACAGCATCGATTCATGTCTTGCATATATATTTAATCCTAAAGAATTATTTCTCCTGCCTTGAACTCTGGGTCTGTGTGTAAGCAAATCTTATAAAGTACTGGAATGACACATAGAATGTGATCTGGATACTTGATTTTTTTTTTATTTTTATTTTTATTTTTTTTATTTTTATTTTTATTTTTATTTTTATTTTTATTTTTATTTTTATTTAATATGCAGATCTACCATATTGATTGACATTATCATTACAGGAATTAACATAATTACAAGACTAAGGTTCTGTAAGATAATGGGCTGTCACATGCAATGGGCTAAACTCAAACTGTGTAGAGTTATTCTGTGAAATCTTTCTTAGCGTTCAGCATGTTTATTTTATCGATACTGTTCTCTTATAAACAACCACTGTCAGTGCTTGTAACCACTGCTCACACCACCTTTGCTGCAAGCTCCTGGAGACCCTGGCTGTGCTGTATCCTCAATTAGCAGTTTTATAGAATAAAGTAGTAGCTAATTTTTGTTTTGAGCAAACTATCCATGCACCTATTAATATTTAATCTGTGAAAATTGCATTTGGATGTTAACATACTATTCAGATGAATGGGGGCTGTTCATGCCTTGGGAGGTGTCCTGCTGTTTCACTTGGGTTGTGAACAAACAAGACAGCCACGAGTCCTTGTGCGGGAGAGAGTTTATCTTTGAAAACAGGAGAAATAGAATTCTTTTAAATTAAAATTTTCAAAATCTCAATAAAGGATAGCATACAGGAAGTTCTGAAATCCATAAGCTGCTATTACTCTTTCATTTCCAATTTCCATTTCCATTAAAAGCTGCATTAAAAGATATTTTTTTTTCTTTTTTTTTGGTTTACACCGCCCAAATAATGTTGTGCCATAGGGAAACAGCACTATTTGCATTAATTTGTATTTAGGATTCTGGAATAATCTGGCTTCCACACAGTGCAATGGAAATCTAAACTTTCTCTTTGTTTAGTGTATTACTCCAATTACTTTCCAGGGACTGAGGTGAAGAAACTGATATCATCTTGCAGAAATTGCCTTTATGGATTTTATAAAGCTCTACTCTCTTTGCCCCACAGAACTGAAAATTAATTGTTATTCAATTAAAGGTGATTGTCTTTAATTAATTGGATTTATTATTTGAAGTTCTAAAGGCAAAACATGAGAAATCTTTCACCTGAGCTTCTAGGGTAGTCAACACTCCTTTTTAAAACAGAGTAAAGGATATAATGAATTACTGATTGAGTTGAGAAAATACAGTGATTATTCGCTTTGCTATAGAGTAAGTGAACAAGTCTATAAATATGTAAATTGTAAAATCTTTCCTATTGTCTATGAAAAAGTTTGATTTTATTCTTCCCTGACACGTCTACAGTACCCCAGCCTGTTTTTTGTATCTAAGCTGTCAAAGATTTCCATAGATTTGAAAATCCGTCCCCTGTTCCCCATATGAAATGTCACTGTCAGTTTACTCCATGAAAAATGAAGTTTATTTGATGTGGTTGTCATGATCCTTGTGTAAGCAATGCACCTATCACTTTTGTCTGCAAAGCAAAAACTGACATGATATGTAGTCAGATTTCTTTCTGCAGTGACTTTTGCAGAGCAAAACTATCGTAATGTGTTCTTTCTTTATTGAGATGATGTACAGAACACAGCAATGTGTCACACTCTGAAGGGGAAGAGGGTAAAGCAGCAGGATTTACTCTGCGTGGGTTGTAATGGAAACCTTGCTTGAGAGCAGCTGTGTTCAATGCATTTTGTTCTTATCTATTGTGAACTTAATTGACAAATAATTATGAAGACTTATTGCAAACTTTCACCCCTAAACATCTCTGTGGATTTCATTAATTTCATTTTTTATTTCATTAAGACAAAAGGTTAACACTGACCATTTAATGAAGGATTTCTAATGAGAACCCTCCTGACCTGAGTTAGTATTTTTAAGTTCCTTGTTGTTTTTTTTTATTATTATTATTATTTTGGCAATTCCTCTGCATATAACAGGTACAATTCAGATTGCAATTTATATTTTTTTCCCCACTGTAGGAGTTTTTTTGGCCCTTTCTGTTGCCATCTATATATTTTCACAGTGGGTAGCCCCTCCTCTGATAATCCCCATACACACACACATTCTCTTATGTTCCTACAGAAAGAGAATATTTTTATTATGGATGTTTGACAACTACATTTGGAAATTATTCAGTTCTTTCTCATCTGTAGAGCTCCATTTAGAGTACAAATTTGTGCAGGTCCAAGGCACTGTTTCAAGAGTAAATCTCCATGGTAAAGAATGATAATTTTCCTATTTAAAATGTAGAATGGCCAGTGTTTGTTGGCTGAATGGCTCCTATCTAGCAAGGCCAGTTCCTGTGCTGCAGTAATATTGCTGCTGGTGGATGTCTGTTTTGTCCCATCTATTGCAGAATAGCAGCCACTGAGTTCATGGAACACCTTAATTCAGGTGTTTTAGCACGACTGAGCCTCCCTGAAATATGTCTCTGGTACAGCTGTTAACACTGTCCTTAATTGCAGCATGGCCCAGCTCACCTGTCACCAGCAAGAAGAAAAACAGGTATTTAATGAGCCATACAGTAGCCAAGAAGCAAATCCCACACTAGCAGGGGTTGAGGAATAAACTTCCTAATGGATGCTTATGAGTTATCTGGAATAAAGTGAGATTTGGTGTTTTAATTAAATACCCTTCCTAGTTTAGGGAGGTCACTTTAAAATATGAATGTAAGTTTTTGGCCTATGTTGACCTGCTACATTATGGTAAATCAAGAAATCATTTAAGTGAATATTTTAGTATGTCAAGGTTGCTAGAGCAGGTATAATAAATGGAAAAAAAAATTTTGCAAGTCTAGCTGGATTATGTATTATTAATAATAGCCTCCAAGATGTATCAGGCACTGTGCAGAAATGGAGCATTGCTTGTAGTGCCAAAGGCCTTACACAAAAACCCCCAAAACAGGTAGATAATCAAGGATGTGACTAGAAACTGTTTTGTCTTTCAATCATATAACTTCCTCCCATTAAAAAAAATCAAATCCAGAACCAACCAAACAAGCAAAAAAACCCCAAACCCTGTCAGTTGTCTGCATTTCTTTTCACCTTTTCTAAGTTTCTTCTACAGTGCAACTCTCACTCACAAAAACACTTCAGGCCTAATTTGTTCATCCACATATCTGCACTTGTACATTCCCCATTAATGCTGCATTTGAGTATTTCAGAATCCCTCTGAACAATTCTAAGGGTGAAACTTCTGGCGGGTGAGGACTGAAAAGAACAAATAGTAAAGTCATAGAGAAGGTAGAAATGACTTGAAGGGGATGCCAGGTGTAGGAGAGATGTGGCTCCCATCTGTAGGACCTGGTGATCTGCTCTCCCGCCTGCCATGTTCTCACCTGATCTCTATAATCCCCCAACTGCAAAGTGCTATCGCCTGACTTTAAACCTATTGCACATCCCAAGAAAACAATCCCCAGTTTATTTTTCAGCACCCTGGCCCAGTCTTTATTTTAGTTCATTGAAATCTCCTAATGGAATGGGCAGGTTTGGGTTTTGGGAGGTGGTAAAGCTGTGACATGGGGTCATGGAAGATGTGGGGAGGGTATTTTCTAAACCCTTCAAGGAGGAAGAGCAGAGAAATGGAAAACTGGCCAGTTCAAAATCAGCACAGAGAGCTTGTTTTTCTCCTGGAACTAATGATTAATCTGCATCACTCATTGCCATATGGTATCCTGATCTGAACATTAATAAGAATAAAATAACACTCTACTTGAAATGATTAGTATTTAAATTATGTCAGAGTATTGAAAGGATTACAGATCTTATGCTTCCTTGCATAAACAGTCTTTTGGCACTCGTAGTGAAAAGTACACTTTTCACAGGGTAGATTTGTCTCCTGAATGAAGAGTTTTGGGTTCTTTACTTAAAATGTCACTGTTGAAGACAGGATTTGGGATTAGATGGATGAGTGCTTTGATCTGTGCTGGCCATTCCTCCCGACACTCCCAGACAAGGAGTTCTAGGATGAACATGTGTCGTCTTGAAGATTTTTGATCATCTGGCTGCCTTGGGAGATGGAGGGCTGCTCCAGGATCTGACAGGGTGCTGTGATGTGTTGAGATTGCCCGTCAAGCTTTAGGCAGCAGCCAACGTTTAGTGACAAATTATCGCCCACTCAGGAGCAGTCAAGGGAATGCTAAGGAGCCTTCAGCTCTGCTGGAGGAACCTCTGCTGCTGGAATTAAGAGGGTATCAGAAAATCTATGAAGGTTTTTTTAATAATCTAATAAATGTTGAACCTTTTTTATCCCTCTCGTACACAGAGTCAGCAAAACGTGCCCTTATTTAGACTGGAGGAGGTTTGAGGGAGGGATAAGGAGATGCCTGAAGTTATTCCCCAAGTGTCCCCATTTTGCATCTATTGAAAAAAGGTTGCTATTATTGTTAATGAAGGTCAGCACACCTTTGACAAGTAGATAATGGTGGAAACTGGGCTAGTAATTTTGGTGAAAATACTGTCTTGAACTGGTGGATGCTTGAAGCATTGCACAATAGATTAGTAATGAAACAATAGGATTGTGTTATCTGAACTATAAGTGAGATTTTATTTTAATTAACTGGAGGAAACAGTGACAGTGCATGCTTGTGCACTCTCTTTTTCACTCCTTTTTTACTCAAAACACCCCAGAATCCCTTCTTTTAGGACACCTTCACAGCACATATGGTGTGTGAAGTCTCCAGTCCTTGGAGCCCTGTGATTCAATATGGGAGTTAATAGTTCCTAACTGTGGCCATCCTGGCTCAGGGCTTGGAAGTTCGAGCTTAAACAGCTCCTCCAGTGTAAATTTAGTTTATTTAATGCTGAATTGAAAAAAAAAAACCCAAAAAGCCAGCTCTTAGAGGAGTATGGGTTGCTTGAATTCATTAAAAACACTTTGTATTTTTGGGAAGTGTTAAATTAGGATCAGAGTTTTATGGATCAGGACATGGCAGAGAAGAACAATTTACCTTGAAAGCAGAGGGCTGCAGGAAGATCTACAAATATTTGGACACATTCTCCATCAGCAGATGCTGAACCAGAACCTCATTTTTAAAACTGCCATTCATGTTAGAACACCCTGGGTGTGTCAGCATCCATGGCCCTACTAAAAGTATCTTGCAATTATTGACAGCAAGAGAAGATTTTTATGGGGGAGAGGACAATGGTGAAGTCAGTGGTTCACACTTTAAGAATGGAGTAAAAAAAGCTGATTCTTCATTCACTTGGCTGCATATGAGAGATTCCACTGAGCTCTGGTCTTGTGTGTGCATCAGTGGCTATGCCCACACTGAGGGGGTTTGTGGTTTATTTTATGATTATGTAGAAGTTGTTTCTTTGTTTTAATCCAGTTGTGGGTGTGATCTTGTGCCTGTTCAGTGCAGAATCCAGCCTCATGCCTCTGAGCCCCAGTCTGTAGGGTTGTGCAGCCCCAAGGCCCCACAGCTGGGCTTTCCAGGGCAGCTGTCCCATAAATGCTCAATCCCCATGAGTGCAGCATCCCCAATCCCTGCTTTGCCTCACATGGGATCTATCCAGCTCTCATTAGAGAGCCTTAATCACGACTGGGGAACTTTGGTTTTTTTTTTTTTTTTTTTGTTTTAACCTGAGTTTTTAAGGGCTCTAGGCAGGAAAGACAAAGCTGTTCCATTCCTGAGTATCCAGGGAGTCCTTTGGGATGCTTTGAGGCCCACGGTCCCAAGGAGACACAACTCACCCAATGTTCTCCCAAAACATTCGTTTTCTGTGGGTATTTGGTAACTGTTTTCCGGAGATTCAGAGAGGAACGTGGATGTATTTTTATAGCAGGACAGTAGGGTGTGTGAAGCATGCAGATGGTGCTTGAGGGTGGCTCTGAAAGCCCATTTGAAGGCTGAGCTGGGAGGAGTGATGCCTGATGCATCCTGTGCCATGTTTGCTCATGGAGTAGTCCCAGACTTCATCTGTGGGAGATCTTTTGTCTGCAGTCCAGGAGAGATTTTGTGGATGAGCTAGCACGTGTGGAAACTCAGAGCAAGGTCCAAGGGTGAACCCTGCTGACAGAATGAGCTGCTCTTCTCTGGTTCAACCTTGTACAAACAGCAATGGGACTTAATTGATCCAGGAAGTTTTGTGCTTTTCTCTTTGTTTAATTCAGCAAAGCACTTCCACTGACTTTCAGCAGATTTTTGGATTGAATTCTCAGGCTAACAGTGAAATAATTGTGACTACTAGAGGAGCTAAGGTTAAAAAGCTTTTAATTTTATATTACTTCCCAAACACTCAGCGGCTCAGATTTAATAAAAATACCAGTGCTTTTGAATTTTGTTGTTGATCTCTGTACTGTATTAAATTATGCATTAATTTAATGAGGGCTCTATTGAATTATGATCCCCACTTATGTATGTTTAACAGTGAAGCTTTATTCCCATGTTGTTAAAGTTGTGTATGAATACATAATTTAAACCCTCCCTTTGATTGAGGATGGTTATAAGAGACACAGAATTAGAATGTAGAACTTTCATATTTTCTTTTCCAGAGTCTGAATGGGTGCTGAGCATCCCTGGCTTTGTCTGGCCTGGCAGCTCTCCCAAACTATTTTGGAGGGGCAGAGCAGAGATAGGAGTGCAAGGGGGGATGCCAGCCCTAGCTCTGAAGCACAATCAGATTGTGGCTTTATTTTGTGCTAGCAAATCACAGTTTGATTGTTTAAATGCACCTGGGGTTGAGGAGAATTATAGCTAGGGAGCATTATAAGAAGTACATAATTCTACAAGAAAAATCCTTTCTTTTGTTCAAGAAAAAAAAAAAAGAGAAAAAAGAACTTTTAAGTATTGCAAAGAAGTGCTCTTGTTACTTCTTTCTAATATGCAGGGAACTTGGCATGGTCCATGGATCTCTTCAAAAGTGCTTTGTCATTAAAGGCTTGAATGTAATAATAGATTTCAAAATTGTTCAGTAACATGAGATTCAAATTGCAGGCTGTTCTACTATTTCAGAGGGAAAAGCGAGCATCAGTGAAGGATTGTAGGGGTTTTTTTCCTGCCTAAAAAGTTTCTTAAATAAAGCTGTAAAAAAGTTCTCTACAATTTTTAAAGCAAACTGCTATTAAAAAAAAAACCAACAACTAAATTTCAGTATCACAAAAGTTCATGCATAACCTTAAAGAAGGTTAATTAGCTGTTGTTTTTTTTGCATCTAAGATATTCCAATATTTGATGTATAAATTCAGTTCCACTATGTGTTACCCATTGGGTCCTTATGAAGGTAAATATCTTACATATAATAAAAACCTAAGTATGTGCATTAACTTATAGTGCAGATTTAGTCATTCAGTATCTGCAGAATCTCCAGTTAGCCACAGTTTTGATATGAAAGTATTGAGCTGCTTGGTGTTCCACAATTAATTTCTACTATTGCCACTATTTATTTTACAAATGAGTAAATTAAAAATTCTGCATTGCCTATAATTGCATTGTTCTCACTGATTTCTTTTGCAATTGAGGCGGGCATCCCAAAAGGAGAATTTTCACCAGAGGGAAAACCCTGGGGGTGACCATGCATTTAAATCACTGTGTGTGGAGAATTCCACAAGAACAGGAGATGAGCAGAGCAGTCATTTGCAGGGTGTTTCCAGTTTCACAGAGTCCCTGAGCTCCAAGTCAGGGCAGTAAAATCTGCTTGGCACTGCCAGCCCCACAGTGCTCAGGGTCTTTGGGCATGGGGATACACCCCTGTGACATTGGGATATCTCAGTGCTATAAATCCATTAAACAATGGTCTTTGGGCATGGGGATACACCAGTCTGACATTGGGATATCTCAGTGCTATAAATCCATTAAACAATGGTCTTTGGGCATGGGGATACACCCCTCTGACACTGGGATATCTCAGTGCTACAAATCCATTAAACAATGGTCTTTGGGCATGGGGATACACCCATCGGACATTGAGATATCTCAGTGCTACAAATCCATTAAACAATGGTCTTGGGGCATGGGGATTCACCAGTCTGAGATTGGGATATCTCAGTGCTATAAATCCATTAAACAATGGTCTTTGGGCATGGGGATACACCAGTTTGACATTGGGATATCTCAGTGCTATAAATCCATTAAACAATGGGGCACATTCCTAAAATCCTGAACTGACAGGACAGGGTGTGCAGAAATGGAGTGCTTACCTTGTACTAATCTCCTCCAAAAGTTACAAAACTTCTGGGTCTTCTGTTGATTATTTCCACCTTATTTACACTGATAAATTTCTTTCTTGTAAATCTTGGTTGTGTCTGCAGAGTAACTCATGCACGGGCAGATTTAGGTGCAGTAGCAAGCTGACCTTGGTCTGGACTGATTAACAGATTTTTCAGGGGAGATGTGCAGGCAGGTTGACATTTTTCCAAGTGAAAAAAAAGTTTTTTACACTTTCAGCTTTTTTTTTTTTGTCTACATCAGATGTCTGGCAAATATCTACACACTCTGTGGATGCATTAGAGGGGAGATGGGGCACCTTATGCAGAATATTTTGCATCAGCCTCTTTTTTATTCACTTTCCTGGCAACCTCCTGAGGAAACAAGACATATCAAAATTAAAACAGCAGCAAGGAAAAATCAGTTGCTGAGGTGAAGTTGAGAAAAGCAAAAGTGACAGCAGTTATATGAAGAAGCTCTGGCTCTTGAAGTTAAGCTGCTCTGTCACATACCATCAATTGGACTATTATCTGGCACAGGAGGACTGTAATAAATTGTCAGATTTTCTTCTTAGCTGAAATGATGGGATGGAAATTGTGCTGTGTATTTTTGGACAGGCATAGGGGGGAAAATCCAGCATGTAGCAGATTTCCTCACATGCCAGACCTGCCATGATGCACAAACCCAATTTCCTCAATGTGGCTCTTAGAAATCTGGTATGGTAAAAGCTAAAACAGTTAAAAAAGAAATCCTAGCTCTTCTCTGGGAAAATAAGGTCAAGGAGAAGAGTCACTAATGAGAGACAAACTATGTATATATAAATGTATATTTAAAATATTTTAATATTGTTTCAGATTTTCTTTTTCCTCCTTGTCAGACAAAGCAATGACAAATGCAGACTTTTGTATATCACTGTCTGGTTCTGTAGTATTTTAATTCAAAGTAAACTTTTACAGAACTGTGGTATCAGAATGTTGGTTATTTGATAGCTGAATCTGATGATCATTGCCATTGTGTGGGGCAGGATATGGAGAAGAACTTATTACTTATGGCAATCGTTTGTGGGGTTTATTCAATATGATTTAGACTCTCTGTCATTGAGAAGCAGCTGATATTATGTTGTGATGGTAGGACCAGTAGATAAAAATCCTCTTTCAAAATGTTTCATGTTCTCAGGAGAGGAACTTCTTCAGCAGAATTATTGTATGATTAATATGTTTATCTGTATTTATATGTGTAATAACAGGCTATTTGATGCCCACTTTAAAATCCTTAGGTGGCTAACATAATTGACGTAGTCAAAGTTGAATTATTTTCTACGGCCAGCATGCTAATTCATGCTAGGACCTCAAGGACCTTGAAGGGTATTACATTTTAGAGAAATATTTATAATATTGTAAAGAACAAGTTCTGATTTGACCAGTACCCTGCAAAGGCATCACCAGAAGCACCCCAATGTTGGGCTGAAATTCTGAGTGAGTCACTTTAGAAGCCATTAGGGCTGCCAGCTTTGTTCCTCTGCCTCCTTCTGACCATTAGCTGGGCATCCACCTTTCCCTCTATTTTCCAGCCAGTTGCAGCTGTAGTTTAGCTGTGTAAAAACTCATTTTGGAGCCTTTTCAAAGGCCTTGGGGAGGGCCAGACAACGAATCAAATGTGAAAACACAACCACAGCCTTCAGCTTTCCCTTTGTGGGTCTTGGCAGCCACGCAGTGTGGAAGGTGCAAGGTGTGAATTACGGCAAAGACTCAGATCTCAATGTATTTTATTAAATGTTCTGGGAACATAATATTTTCATTATTAGATAGGGCTGTAAAATGTGCATGTTTTACTTAGACCTTCCTTCTTGGCAAAAGAGGAATATCAGAAGGTATAAAAAGGGAACACTGGAATTATTTTTTTTTTTCTGTATTGGTTCAAAGGTCCTGGCAGTAGGTTCTGAAATAAGTTTCTTTCCATAAGGAAATGGAAATTTCACCTATTGAAGTAATAAAAATTTGTACAAGCCAAGTAAGAAAGAGTGGAACAACAAGAGAAAGTACCAGAAACAAGTAGAAAACATATCCTGGACTGGATTAATCAGAAATATAAAAACTGTCAAAGAATCAGCAACTCTGGCAGAACACTGGGAAGCAGAGAGCAGAGTCGAGAATCATGTGGTGGTGAAAAATTGATTATTTACTTGCATTATTCCACTGCCATTAGCATCTGAGCCAAAAGTGGAGGTGCCAGAGCGTGTCAGAGGAGTGTAAAAAGTCTTTAAGCACAGACTTTACAGATCTCTGAATTCTGAAGGAACACATGAACACGAGCAAGCTGTTAACAAAAGATGTTTGAATCTAAATAAATGGTGGAAGGAAGAAGGTAGCAGCTGCAGCATGAAGTTTTTACAAAATTCTGGAAATTATCATTTCAAAATGACAAAACATGTTGGCAAAATGTTTCAAAAACTCTAAAACCTTCTAAAATTCTTTTAGAAAAGAATTCTAAAAACACTAAATTATGTCTGCATGGCCTCTGTAATAGCACATTTCCCCGTCCTGCTTCTTTAGGATTTCTTGTTTGTTGATTGAATAACAGATACATTGCACCTTTTTCAAATAATTCCTTGGAATATTAAAAGATTAAAGTCTCTGACAGATTAATAGAAAAGGAGTTGTCCTGAATTGTCAGCTAAATTATTGCTTTGGATTAGAAACTTGATAAGAAACTAAAGCCAGGGTAAGAAGAAGTAAACAATTTAAAACAGTGTTGCCTCAAGGTTCCACTCTGGTACAATAATAACAAAGTAAAAAATGGCTTAAAGTTACAAACTGATTGATGGCACATGAGAAAATACATTAGTAAATGTCAGATTGGTCCAAGGATTTACGAGGATTTGATCTCAGAGGAGAAACTTTGGTTTCACCTTTCTGTACTAACAGATATTCCAATTGTTTGTACATAGTGCAGCCTATAAAGAACTGGGGAAATGTGTGTTTGAAATACTCCTTATGATTGGAAATACATGTTGTTCTATTTTATGTTTTCTTTTCTGTGGGGAAACAAGTTTTTAGAGGATTATGGGCACAGTTTTTTTATTTGAGTGCAAAATTTCTTAATGTCCCATCAAACCTCATTATTTAACTGAAACCAAGTATTTCTGTAATTTCAGACAAACTCAGATTATTCTATGAGCTGTTGCTATTACAGTCGATTTTTTGGGTGCTTTTGGTGTGGGTATATATCTTCATTCTGCTGCTAAAGCAGTGGGCAACAAATCTTCCCAGGCCTTTCCAAAGCTCCCCAAGCATGAAAGAGATTTCACGAGCCATCTGCTGTGTGAAGGACACCTTAAAGGATCCCCCCTGTGCTCCAGGGCAGCAGCACATCCATGGAAATCCCTGTTCCCACCTGTGAGCGATGGGGAGCAGCGTCCGCACAGCCCATTGAATCCTCCCTGAGCTGTGCAGCCTCCCCCACACAGCCCAGCCCCGCAGAGAGCTCCCAAAATCCAGCGCCCACTCAGGCGTTCAGCATTTCCATCTCCAGCGCAGGCAGTCAGCTCCTTAATGTGCATAATTACTCTGAGAATTAATTGTATCCAAAGTGTGTAACAAAATTTTGATAAAGCAGCTAGAACTCCTGGAGAAGGGTAAACTCGTGACATTCAATGCTGAATTAGCAGCACCTCCTCAAAGAATTAATCCCTTATTTGTCACACTTGAAGTTACTCTACCGAAAGTCTGTTTGAAGAAAGAGACAAAAAACAAAGTTTAAAAAAAAAAAAAAAAATGCATGAGTAATGAGTTCAGGGGGGGTTGTATTGTTTATTTTCTTGTTTGTGTTGCTGATTGAACCAAGCAATTTAACCTGCTTAAATCTAGTGTAAGCGACTTCTCATCCAAATTGATTACAATGACTTTTATGCGCCAGAAGAAATGTTTCAGGCAGCAGAACCTTGTGGTGCATCACTGTCGCCCTGGTTTTTTAACATTTTCTAAGCCTTCTGATGTTGACATTCTTGTAGTGAACTTTCTCACGCACTTTCTGTAAATAACTCATTGTTTTGCATTCCTTTATGGAGGAGGAGAGAGTTGATGGACTGTTGGTTTGTCCAGTGTCATTGGAGAGGTGTCACTGTCACCCTCCAATCCACTGTCACCTTTGTAAAACTATAAATGTTGGAGTTGGAAAATAAACTGCTCTTTTCTTCTTCACCTTGAGAGTCTGGAGACCTTCTGGAGACTGGGACCTCGCTGTGGGTTTTCACTTGTCTTATCCAAGCAGGATGATCTTGGCTTCAAAGGCCTAGCACATGGAAAGATTGCTTGACAATCAATGTTTATTAGTGTTAGTGTAGCTCAAATTGCCCCCAAATATTAATTGTCAATAGAAAAGCAGTAATCAGCAAAATAAAATAAAATAAAAATTAAGCTGTTCATCATAATCAGTAAAGCACAAAAGCTGCCTGGATACACCTCAGACCTTTAGAAACAGAAAAGCAGGGAGCCTTCAATACATCACTGCTAAACCCTGAGCAGAGGCCAAGTATCCCTTCAGTTATAATTTAGCACTAATTTCCATGGATTTCTTATATTCTGCTTTGATATTTGTGTGCCTGTTCCATACAGTTAAAACATTTAAAGCATTCCATCCCAAAAGTTTCCTGTCAGCCCAGACACCTCCACCTCCACATGAGAGGAAATCCAGTCCTGGGCTTTGTGTTGGGAGTCCGTGCTATTAAAATATCCACTTGCAATGGCACTTTGATTCAGGGAGGTTTTTGCAGATATATCAGTTTGATTGCTTTACTCAGAACTTTTATTTTGGAGGAAAATAGCTCCTTGTTTAAAAGAAATAAGGAAGGAGTCTCCTGTGTAAAACTGTCTCTTTACTCTCTTCCAGGACTTTTATCTTTTTTGTGGAGTAGTGAAGCAAGTTTAAAAGAAATTAAATTCTGTATCTGGAATGCCTGGGTTTACCACAGATTGAACTGGGAAGTTTCACTGTCTGAAGAAGTTTTCTCTTTTCTTCACCTCTTGCAGCTCAGAGCTGTCTCCATCATGCCATGAAAGAAAACAAGTAGGGTAACAGGACGAGGTAAAAGAGGCAGATTTTGATAAGTGCTAGCTGGGGGGCTTTCCTGTCCTTCGCCATTGATTTGTACTGAATGCCACAGGCGTAATTCTGTTCGTTCCTGGGAAGTGATTCACTAAACTGCAGCCTAAAACTTGGCTTATCACCTTAAAGACAATCTTAGTCATTCTGGAAATCTCATAAGGCAGTCTCATAGGAAATGTTGCTTACCCTGGTTGAGTTCCTCTTATCGTGCTATCCAAAGGCAGCTTGCTGGTTTTATTCATTCCTGCCCCGCTCTTCTCCTAAATAAAGCTCAAAGAGACTGCAGTGCCTCAGGTCTAACATTTTATCTATATTTTTAAATGGTAACAAAGAATGAGAGTTAAAAATTTTATGATCTAGTCCAAATTTTAAATCAGTGTCTATTTGTTCCAAATCAATGTTTTGGTAACTGCAGATTAAAAGGAAAATGCCATTTTTCATTCCAAGATAAAATAATCCAGGAGTCGTTTCAAGATTTGTTAGATCAGCTGTGTCAGTTAAACTTTACAGCAGGCTGTTACTTCCTCAAATAGAGAGCATGGAGTTGAAAATAAATAAGAATAGTACATAATAAATAATACTGGGAGTGAATTCAGCACAATCCCCATTCACAGTGTGAGCTGGTACTGACAATGTCCTGAGCTTCCACCAGCGGTCCTGCTTGAATGTGCTCTTAGTTTATAAAGATTTGAAGTCAAAAGCCAGGAAAACACCAGAAAAAAAAAATTAGAGAAATAACAGATTAATCTGTCCTTGGCTGTGTAAACATAATTCTGTATATTGAATTGAGGGGTTGCTAATCCCTTACAATCATGTTTCTTCCAATTAAGTTGCAGGGCTTTAAATACTTTCAATCACAGGAGGCTGAAGAAGCAAGTGCAATGTCAGGGAGGAGAGGAGGGTGGTAATCCGAAATGAAAATAATTTTATTAGGAGAGAAAGCAAGCAGCAAACAGAAGCTCTGAAGAGGAGAAGTTCAGAAAATAAAAGATTCTGCAAAATGCTCTGACCCCCTAGGGAAGTGAAGAAATAAAACTGGGATTTTCAGCTTGATTAAAGTTTGATTTATGAGCTGCTTTTTGTTAACAGCACTGGAACAGAAGGAGGAGAAAAAGGATTTAACTTGTAAGGGAGAAAATTCTTTTGGAAATTGCCTTCAAGTTCATGGAGTTTAAAAAATAGTGACAAATGGAATTGTTTTGTAAATCCTCCCCTTCTAGCTCTTCTTTGCTCTCCACCCCCCTCCAATCTATAATTAGTAATAAATTATAATTAATAGTGATCTAAAAACACAGCAGTTGCCTAATTGGATGTTTTATTACAGTTCAAGAGTAAATAACTTAATTTTGGGGCATATCTCCTGTAGTTATGTAGTGTGCAGATTTACACAGGTACCTAAAAAATGCATCAGAAGATCTGGGAGGAGTTCAAAAGCCTAATTTCTGTAAATGTGGTGTCTTATAACACAGAGGTTGTTACATGCAGGAGATCAGGAGGTGGGAGAAAAATTCACAAAAATTCACCAAAAAAATCACAAAAAATCACAAAAATTCACAAACCAGTGCCCAAAAAGGTGCAGTCTTTAACAAATGGAACTCAGATGAGAAAATTGTAGAATAATAAAGAGTTTCTTATGTTTTTCTCCTACTGGTAAGGAACATGGGTAAAGTTGGGACTGGTCCCGACTTCTTCTCAGTGCATGGGAATATTTTTCCATCTTTGTTTCATGAAGCTCTTGCCCAAGTTGATGTCAGCACCCAAAGCACAGAAGAAGGAAAAACTTCTTAATTTTCCGTGCTGTCCTTTTCTCTGCAAAATGTTCACTAAGGGACTCCTGGAGCCACCAGCTTCAGGCAGGTGCTGTTCCACAGGTCTGGTTCTCCAAAATGGGAATAAGAGTAAATAACTTTTTTGGGGCATATCTCCTGTAGTTATGTAGTGTGCAGATTTACACAGGTACCTAAAAATGCATCAGAAGATCTGGGAGGAGTTCACTGTAAATGTGGTGTCTTATAACACAGAGGTTGTTACATGCAGGAGATCAGGAGGTGGGAGAAAAATTCACAAAAATTCACCAAAAAAAATCACAAAAATCACAAAAATTCACAAACCAGTGCCCAAAAGGTGCAGTCTTTAACAAATGGAACTCAGATGAGAAAAATTGTAGAATAATAAAGAGTTTCTTATGTTTTTCTCCTACTGGTAAGGAACATGGGTAAAGTTGGGACTGGTCCCCTTCTTCTCAGTGCATGGGAATATTTTTCCATCTTTGTTTCATCTCTTGCCCAAATGTCAGCACACAAAGCACAGAAAGGAAAAACTTCTTAATTTTCCGTGCTGTCCTTTTCTCTGCAAAATGTTCACTAAGGGACTCCTGGAGCCACCAGCTTCAGGCAGGTGCTGTTCCACAGGTCTGGTTCTCCAAAATGAGCAATGCTGCCATCCCCCCTCAGATCCAAAGTCACAAATTCTTCACGGCACCGAAGGGTTAACAAAAAATGCTGGCATGCCCTATAAGCAATAATGGGCTCAGATTGGCTTACAAATTGAAAGTTACTATTGTAAAATACCTTTTGAAGGTAAATGTAGGAGTGAAATTGCTTTTCAGTTTGAATTGCCTCAGACTCTGAAAATTCAGAATTGTCACAGTAAAAAATTCAGGCTGCTTGCGCTTTAACCACTCTTCACCTTTCATTTTTAGATGAAGTACCAAATCTGTGTAAAGTAATTGCACACAGAGATTTTTTTTTTTTTTTTTTTTTATTCACTGAAGAGACATTATAACTTATTGTCCATCAAAAGTTTTAAATGTGACCATGATAGGATAGTTTGGGCCACTTTGTAAGTACGTGAAATATTTTATTAATTTCAGCTGAACTTGAATTCTAAATAGACTCCAAAATGTCATGCTAATAATGAAGCTGTCACTGTGTTAGTTGATACTGCAATTTCACTTATAAACACTCTGACTGTGCATTTGTCAGTAAAACACACTTAGTATGCAGGAGCTGTTGAAAATTTCTTACCCATAACCAAGGCTTTGTAATTCCTAAAAATTTGCCTATATAAGTCCACCTGTACCCACTTTACTTATAAATGTTATATTTATAGCTGAGTGAAACACTGGAGAAGGTATAAATAATGGATCCTGAAATACCTTTTTTCCTAAAAACTATAAATCAGTAAATAATGTATATAATTTTATAGAATTCATGAATTTAAAATTATCTTGTCTTGTCTTGAATTTAAAATTATCTTGTCTTGTATTTCAGCAGATATTAACAACTGACTAAAAAAGGGGATCAGGACAGGCATGGTGTTATGCATTTGTCGACCCAGCAAAATCTCTATTTCACCATTTCAGCAGAAGTCAGGATGAAATATAAGGGTTTCCCAACTGTTAGGCACAGCGAAGCCTTCACTCTGGAAGGCTGAAGTTTGTCTCTGTTCCTGATGGTGAGCAATAATTTATCAATGCTGTCAGTAGATCCCAGTTTTCCCAGGCTCAGCTGGCCGTGGTGGGTGAGATCCTGTCAGGACCCTCCAGCCCAGGCGCCTGGTGCCAGCCCAGCCCAGAGGGGACGCCCAGGTGTCTCTGTGCCTCCTGCACACTGAGGAGGTGATGCCTTTTGGGCCTGCCTAAAAACAGGGGCCAGACAGAATTAAGAGGATAAAAAGCAGTTCTATTTACTGAATTACCTTCAGGAATATTTGGGGCAGACAAAGCCCCCCAGGGGCTGCACCCAAAAATGAACAACAGGTCATGGCTTTTCACACTTTTATAAGTTGGGGCCATTTGCATATTGGGGGTTGATGTTCCAATTCCAGCCTCAGGTAATGAAGTCATTGACCCCAAATTTGCCCCCCAGCTCACTTTTGTTTCCATCTCTCAGGCCTGAGGCAGTGAGGAGTCCTTGGTTCCCAGCCTGGAGAGGAATTGCTGTGTCTGCCCCAAATGGGAGAGCAGCAGCTCACGCTGAGTGTGGAGTTTAGAATTATTCACTAAAGAGCTGCAGGATTACAAATACATGAAAAATATAACGGCTCCAATCCTACGGCATCAGAGCCATGGCTCCCAATGCCCCTGGCAGTGCAAACAGGGCAGGTCTGGGGTGCCCCTGTCCCCTTTCCTCCCTCAGGCTCCTTCCCCTCCCCATCAGAGGGGCACAGAGCCGAGGAGCCCCAGTGTGGAGGGGGCTGGCACAGCAGGGTGGGAGGGAGCAGGGAGCTTGCAGGGCTCCATCCCACTGAGGTGGGAGCAGGGAACGTGGCTCCCCTCACCCAGAACTGCTCCAGGTACATCCCTGAATGGGCCATAGCTCTGCAAAGAGCAACTTGTGAAGAGACACCTAAGATATGAAACACCTGAGACACCACAGATATGGTGTGGAGCAAATAGTTTGGCATGAAACCAGTATTAAATGTCTGTTAAAGATGAAGCATCTTGGCTGAAAAATCTCAGCAAGGGCTCCCATCACAAATCTAAAACCTAACTTTTTTGGTTTTATTTGCTTCCTGAGTGTGCAGCCATCACGATAACATCAGACAGGACGAAAGCAAGGCTTGCACGCCAGCTGTGTCCTTTAATAAGGACAGAGCACCTTCTCTCCCAGCAGTGCCCACGTGTAACACCAGCCTGGATGCAGCAACGGGAGGCACTGGAGCGTTTAAATGTGCAAATATCAGTCTGTGAAGTCAGCAGCAGAGACTAGAAAGTACAGTTTGGTGTCTGCTGTGCACTGAAGGGTTATCTCCATTGCAGTGTGGGTGGTAGGGGGCTGCTGCATGTAGAGGTTTGCCCCTGCAATCGCTGTGCCTTTCAGACAACCTTCCTGTCACTTGGCTGTTTCTAGGCTGTCTCTGTGCCACTAAGAGAGAGAAGCTGGACTGTCACAGCACTCCTGGCTGCCACTGTCGAGCTCGTGGAGGAGAAGTGGCTCAAGCACTGCTGATGAGGGTTATCTGTAATTTACCAAGAAAAGCAGAAACTTTCAGGGTTAAAATTCTGCCCTCTCATATATTTTCTGGGTGCTATTTTATTTTTAATGTACTCTTACAAGGTAGCTTTGAAGTCATTTCACATAAAAGAGCCTCCAGCCGTACATCTCACAAAAAGCACGTAGGCCTCATTTAATCATTCTTTTTATTCCTCTGACTCGAGTGTGATCTCTGTTCCACTCTCACTGATGGAGCTGGCACTTTATCTTCATCCAAATTTATTCTTGATCTAATTCAACAGAACACACAGCAGAACAGATTTCCAAAGTGGAATAACAGCCACTTAAATATTGTTTAAACCTACCACATACAGAGGCAACAATTTCAATTCCTTCAGAATTATGTTACATCTCCAACAAACACGATTATTCTTCCTCTTCCTTTTTAAGACACCATCTAAGTCACAGCATGTCAGCTATAGGCCAGAGGTATTCTTATATAGCAGATGTGATCATTGCTACACCTTTTCTGTTGGAGTGGTTTTTTAATCAGCAGGTTGAGGGATGGGTTTTGTTTTTTTCAAGCAGAAAATGGGGTGGTTCTGCTTGGAGCTTGAGTTACTGAGTGGGGATCTTCCCCTGCTCAATAACAATGCAATTTAGCCTTTTGGATCCAGTGCTTCCCAGACCACAGAATTCTCATCTACATCAAGTGGATTCCTGCACTTCGTTTCATCAGAGAGAAATGCAGAGATCAGCAGAAATGCATTTATTGCTCACTTTCTTAGAAACACTACTCAGCCTGCAGAAGGAAAGGCTTTGAAATGTATAACTCTCTTGGAATTTTGGGTCAGGTGGGAATTGTTACCTTTTCCCATCTACCTCTGGATGAATAGAGCTGTAGGTCAGCTAAAGTGCAATTGGATTAAAAAGCTGGGATGTCTTTTTCTCATTAGCCAGTACATGAAGTAGCAAAAAGGTCTTCATTACACAGATGAATCTGTGGGAAATAACTTTACAAGAAACTTTTTTGTTCAAGTGTGCCGTTCCTTTCTTCACTAAGCAGCTTCCTACAAAGTAGAAGAATAACATTATTAAGGGAAAGTATGTCCTGGATCAATCAAAAATGATTCTTTGCCATCTAGGTGGTATTTCTTGGTGTGCTTTTTGCTAGGAAAGGCACTTTTTTAAACTTTTGAAACAAAAAAGAAAAAAAAAAGCAAAAGGGCTCCCCACCAAATGTCAGCCGTGCAATAATATGTAGTTAATTATCCTAACATTTCTGTTCCAAAACTTACAAAATTATGATAGATATCTTTATTTTATACGGATATTCTGCATGAGGTACCTGTCAAAGCAAAATCACATACAAACCTGGAGTACTCTGGCCTTCAACCTCTGATTTAGTACAAAGAAGAGAATCACAAATGGTCACAGAGTTCATAAATTAGCAGCAGCGGTGCTGTCACAATTGTGCCATGACTATGACATGTCATTTCCTCACTGTGATTAACTGTGCTTTACCAGAAACCCATTTTTCAGTGGAACAAAATGGGAGAATTAAGTTTCCTTTATATTTCACTTAGTTCATTGTGACTGCGGACTTCAGCCCGTGTCATCCAAATTGGTTAAATGTTAAAGCAATTTGGCCTCTTTTCAGCTCCAATTTCTACTTTCAGCACCTGAAGACCGTGAACTCTGTCTTTCTAAAGGGTAAACTCAGTTTTATTTTCTGTTATGTAAGCTAATTTGTGAGGGGTTCTCATAATGTCATGTCTGCAAGGAGATGGCAACGAGTGTCTTAAAGTTCAGGCCAAACACGGGGATTTGCTGTTCGTGTTGGAGGATTCATTAGCACTAACTCAGATCTTTTCCAAATGTCCACAATCTACAATTCAGAAAACCAAAAGTCTCGTCTACAAGTGATCTGAGACCTTAGACAAATTCCACCAGAAGTGTGTTTAGAGCAGACATTGGGATTCCTCTGTTGAATCTCTGGCTGTTCCATTGATTCATTATTTTTTACTTAGCCTTCAATTCTTTCTCCATTAGTGGCTGTCATATTGCTTACATTTTTATGGGGGCATGACACCTAATTATTACATTTGGCAAACTCTGACATAGCCAAATGCTTTTTAATAAATGATAAGGTGTTATTGAATGAAAGCATTTCCCATTTCGGGCAGACACAACAATTCCTCTCCAGGCCTGGGAACCAAGGACTCCTCACTGCCTCAGGCCCTGAGAGATGGAAACAAAAGTGAGTTTGGGGGAGCAAATTTGGGGTAAATGACTTCATTACCTGGAGCTGCAATTGGAAGATTAACCCCAATGTGTAAATGGATCAAACTTATGAAAGTGTGAAAACCTGTGGTCCATTTTGGGTGTAGGTCCTGGGTGGCTTTGTCTGCCCTAAATGTACCTGAAAGCCCTTCAATAAATAAAAATGCTTTTTATTCTCTTAATTCTGTCTGGCCCCTGCCTTTAGGTAGTCCCCAAAAAGATATCACTGCTGTGCCAGAGCTCAGGGCTCATCTCAAACCTCCCATCAGCTGGGATCCACCATGTGCTCATGTATTCCTGCTGATGATATTTTAATGAATGGCAGTTGTCATGCACAGGATAGCAAAAACATTAATTAAGTTCTTGATAATTTTCATGAGTCTGGCCCTGCAATAATGAAATACTGCTACCTTAGCTATTTCTTGTTAATTGTCCCTGGCTTGCAGGTGGGTGCGCGGTGGATTTACTGTCCATGTGCACTGGCAAACAGTGCCTGGGGTTTATGTGAGCTGAGTGAAACAAGTAAACTGCAACACGTGCAAAAAAAATTTAAAATTTCAAACAGAAGAAGATAAGTTTAGAGGATTCCTCTGGTTTTTAAAGCACCAATCACAGTGGTGTTTGAATACACAGCAGATCTGTGCTTTTGGAGAGTTCAGATGCAGTTTTACCAGCCCTTTGAGAATTAATTTTGTGCCTTTCCATTTATTCCATATGTAATCTGTAGATTCCCATTTCTAGTTAAATATTTTATGCCAGTAGCTTGCACTGGAAACAAACAAACAAAAAAAAAAAACAAACTGCAATATTGAGGAGAAAAAGAAGAAAAAGCCAATCCTGCTCTCTGTGCTCAAATGTGGAGAATAAAGTAGGAGCCTTAATCAAATGGAAATATCCTTTGGTGTTCATAACAGCCTGGCACTGGCGATGAGTTCCCTTCTGAGCTTTGGAAATGAGAGTCAGGAGTTCAGGGGAGTATTGTAAACTGCATCAGCTGGGGATTTATAAAGGGAATATATGGCCAAAGGATTCTCCTTCAGGGCTTCAGCTGCTCAGCAAATGTGCAGCCCCATGGAATACAAAGCAGAGAAATGTTCAGAAACTCCTAAGTTTTGTTAAAATGGAAAAGGAAAATATTTCAAGGGTAAGCTGAACTGTGGTTTTTTTGGATATTTTGGGAAGAATGGTATATAATAACAAAATAAGCTCTATAATGATGACCATTAGAAA
The DNA here is from genome assembly GCA_024865655.1 of Emberiza elegans. Classification (NCBI taxonomy): domain Eukaryota; kingdom Metazoa; phylum Chordata; class Aves; order Passeriformes; family Fringillidae; genus Emberiza; species Emberiza elegans. Next base: position 27,489,042 of record JALJVW010000129.1, on the reverse strand, counting down.
AGTGTGGATCAAATGCTTAAGCTGTTTTGCCATTGTTTACAAAGCTCTGGCCTTCTTTTTTTTATTATCTGAATAATACCTCTGCAGTCCTGTAACCCAGAGATAAATCCCTGCCCATGGAAAGAAAGCTGAGGAAATGTCATTGTTCTGAACATTTTAAAACTAGTTGGGATGGAGGGGAAAAAGCAAATTCAGGCAAAACAAGAATAGTTCTCAGCAGAACTTGTTCTGTGTTTCCTCTCGCCTGACTTAAATCAGAAGTAAATTTTAAAAATAAGTTTATATTAATTGCAGAATCTTTTAAAGTATGGGGTTTTGGGGAATCAGATGGTTTCAAAAGGATGTGAGATGAGTCTGGAAAGTCGTATGAAGAGGTATTTTAGCACATGGTTCATCCCTCCTACCTCAGGCACAGGGCTGTGGGCTCTCAGGGATGGAATATTCCTGCTCTCCTCTGCCCTTGGCCTTGTGGTTGCTTTTTTTTCCAAGCAATTCTTTAGTTTTAAGCACTTGTTCTACTTAAATCTACCTCTGTTTTAAATCTACTTTTCTTTTAGCATTCACAGTTCAATTTATTTGTATTAAGTTACCTGAAAGCCTCACTTGTGCTCATAAATAAAATAAATTAAAACAGAATCCAAGTTTTAAGTCTGCTTCCTGGCAGTTGCTCACTACATGGAAGTCAATGTAATTAATTACTCAGTTTCTTAAGAGACTTGTAATGCTGGATATCTTGATACAGCTGAACTGGAAAAGCAATATTTGAATTTCTGTGGTTATTGCAGGTTATTCTCTCTATAAAAAATCCATGGTATAATTATTGATAGTGTTTAGCCATGGCTAAGGGGTGATTGCAGATCTGTGGATTTACAGATAGCAATCCTTTCATCACCCAGCTGTGTGTTTCAGGAGCACAGGGTTTGGAGGCTGTGATAGTTGCCATGGCACCCACATGTGTACCAGGAAGATTGTCAGGAAAGGTGATTTATGTTCACAACAAACTGAATTTTAAAAAAAGTGATCAAAGGTGAGTGGTACATTTTAAACTGCGTTCCTTAGAAATCAAATCTTTTTTTTTTTTTTTTTTTTTTCTTTTTGAGTGAGGCCGAAGTTGTGATTCTCCACACCAAAAAGAAGTGCTGCTGTGGAGATGGAATGGCTTGGGCACGGTGCTGGGGTGGTGCTGTAGCACCCCTGCTTTTTCCTGCTCCAGGACACTCTCACAGCCATTCCGGGAAAAACTGAATTGCACCAGGGATAAATGAAGATTGCTAATAGCTCTCCCAAAAATTCACAGAATGCCCATTTATTGGTGTGGCCAGCGGCCCAGCAGTCACAAACCACACTTTTGATTCCCACCCTGTCCGTGTGGCCTGAACCTGAGTGGTTTGGAAGCAGTCAGTGCTCATTTCCCGGAGGAGGATGGGCAGAGCCAGCTCTTCATCCTCAGCTTTGCCCTTCCTGGGCTGGAAGTGCCCCCAGCCCTGGCATTCCCTGCTGGAAGGGGCAGGATGTGCCCCCAGCCCTGGCATTCCCTGCTGGAAAGGGCAGGATGTGTCCCCAGCCCTGGCATTCCCTGCTGGAAGGGACAGGATGTGCCAGCCTGGCATTCCCTGATGGAAGGGGCAGGATGTGCCAGCCTGGCATTCCCTGCTGGAAGGGACAGGATGTGCCCCCAGCCCTGGCATTCCCTGCTGGAAAGGGCAGGATGTGCCCCCAGCCCTGGCATTCCCTGCTGGAAGGGGCAGGATGTGCCCCCAGCCCTGGCATTCCCTGCTGGAAGGGGCAGGATGTGCCAGCCTGGCATTCCCTGCTGGAAGGGGCAGGATGTGCCCCCAGCCCTGGCATTCCCTGCGGGGATGTGCCAGCCCGGGATGTGCCAGCAGGGAGAGGTGCAATCCAAACCCAGAGCCGCAGGGAGCAGGGAGCCTCCTCCTTGCCCTGAACACCAACTTTTCCTCTTGTCTTGAACTTTGCATTTGTTCTTCCTTCCAATTAAGGGAGGTGACCACTTAATTCCAGCTAATTAGGGAGTTTTTAGATCTGTTCTCCTCTGTACACGCCAGATCAGCCCCTTACCTTTGCTGGGAACTCTCATGGATTAATCATTCCTACTGCACAGTTTAATTACTTCCCTTCAACTCTTATTTACTTTTGACTCCTAATTGACTTTATGAGTGCCTTTATTTGTATTGTGTGACTCTTTGAGGAGAAACTGGTAATATTGTGATTTTTTTTTTCCAGTAAAATTGCAAAATGCCTACAGGAAACTTTGCTATTATGTGGGTGAACTTGTTTTCTAAAAGATTATAATGTGGAGGACTTAAAATTTTTTTATGTGTAGGCCAAAGGCTTTTGTACTCACAATTTTCTAATTTTTCAGAGCTGATGATTCTCAGTTCTAGTTATTAGTTTCCCCCTTTTGTTTTCATGCCATTTGATCAGGATCTGTTTTCTGATCATCTGGCAAGACTTTCATTTTGAAAAGAGGCTTCTACCTGTGAAGTTTGAGATTAAAAGCCTCAAAACATGAATCCTGAAGATGCCAAAATCATGGATGCAGCTCTATAAAATGTTCTCTAAGTGTGACATCATGCTTGATCTTTGGATTTCATTTTCTGAAAGTCCTCTGGCTGCTCAGTTCATTGTCCCTATGGCATTATAGTGATGCAAAGTTGATTTTGTCTCTGATAAATATATTATTAATCCATCAACAATAAAAGATTACTGCATATCCTTTTCTAATTTTAAGTTGCTGTCTTTAGTTTTGAAGTGGAAAGGTTGGTTGTTGGTTTTTTTTTTCCTTTTATTCAATTTCTTGTCTGCCTGCAACCATTTTCTCATTCAGTTTAACACTCAATTTATGCAGTGTCCATCTCCTACCCTGAAGAACAAGAGTCTTCTACTTAATAAGAAATACTTATTGGCACATAGCTTTGATTCATAAAGAGAATGTTTCCTTGAGAGAGTAATTGGTTTGGGATTTTTTTTTCCTGCTTACTGAAGGAGCTTATCATGTTCTTTTACAGAATCCTTAATATTGTTGTTTTTCTTCCTTGAATGTGAATAAGTGCTGCAGTCTGGAGGAAAACTGACTCCTAACTTATCTCTCTTTCTTCAAATCAAAAAATGGCTTTCAAGAATTGTGAGTTATAACTCTGTTTTCAGGAAAAAAAAAAGAAAAAAAAGGAAAAATCTATATTGTTGAGTCCTGTAAACAAGATGATCCCTGTGACTGCAAACTGTGTTGGTTCAAAGGCAGCTGGGTCCCCTTGGCCCTTTGGAGAACAAGTCAGCTTAGAACAACACCTAATAATGCAATAGAGTTAGAGGTCAAATTTGTTGGGTTTACAGTGAGAAAATACTTTACAGGCTGATGTGCTGATGGTCTGTCAGCATCAGGAGTGGAGTGGGAATCAGGTAGACAAATCTAGTGGGTATTTGTCTAATTAGCAGTGACCTGTATTAAAGCAGAGCTGCCTGAATTCAATTAGATATTGCTCATCTGGTGCTAACTTTCTGTATATCTGAGAATCTGGCAAATCTCATCTAGAATGCTAATTCTATCCTTCTGTCTCTTCCTCTGGGGTATCTTTTCATTTAATAATGAGTTCCTTCATTGTTTTTAAATTTAGAACAGAGCCCCCTTTATTTGGTGGGGTGGGGAGTACCTTTTAATTTCTGCACTGAAATATGCAAATAGTTCTTTTGAGGGAAAGCAGTAGGAGAGGTCGGTGTTTCAGGTAGTGTCAGATCTGATGCCTTAAAATATAAAATATTGAGTATCAAGGTGGCATCTGAAAACTTCTCTGTGCTAGAAGAATTTAAAAATTAATCTCCAGTATTTGGCATGATGGTGTTTTAAACCTAAACCTCTTTTTTGGGGAGTTCTGTGCTGCCACTGGCCATCCTTCTCCTCTCTCTTGGGGTAAATAACCTCCCTTTGTTTGGATAAATCTGAGTTTCCTTGAGCTGCTGACCACCCAAAGTTTGAGCAGCTTTAGGCTCAGCTTTGGAGAAAGTCGAGGCAGTGCAGAGTGGCTGCTGTTCTCGTGAACTCTGCCAAGATGCCTCGATAAACTGGCAAGGAAATTAAAATACAAGGGTAGAAGGGATTACAGACAGAGATAGAGGGATTAGACTGTGCACTAGCAGCAAGACTTGCTGTAAAACTGTTGCTTCAGGCTTTTGTTTATTATTTGGAGAAATTCTATTTAAATGCAGATTAGATTTTGTACCTAGAAGTACAACTTGGTCTTTGTTTAGAAACTCCACAAAGAAGAATGAACACAGCGCTCTTGTTTTCATTTCTGGGTGAACTTTGACAGTCACGTTGCTTATCCTGTTATCTGGATTAGATATGCAAGCTCTGCATACAGGAGTTTCAGCAGTTTGTTTAGAGACCCGGCTTTAATTAATCAGTGTAAGATTACCAAATTGCCTTGGGATGAAAAACTGCTCCTGAGAAGTTGTAATTGGCTGCTGACTAAACAGAAGGGCCCAGCCCTGCCCTGGTTCGGGAGGGGGAGAGGAGGCCAGAGGCAGCAGGGAAAAAAGGCAGAGAAGAAGAAACAATCAGTGCATTAGACAATTCGATTTTGTGACCTGAAATCTCTTCGTTCTGTATACAGATCAAATATTTTGTATTCTGTAATCAATCCCCTTGTGAAATGACATCTTGTCTTCCTTAGAAGTAAAAATGAAATTAAAATGGTGCTTTAGCAGTGCAGGGTTTATGAAAAGTAGTCTGAAAAGTCCTATCTTTAAAGAGATTCCTAAATACTCAAAAATTATTCTTTTGCATAAAGCAAAATAATTTTCTTTTTATTTTTCATAAAAATGTCAGTAAATTGTAGCTAAGAAAATATTCCAATCTCTCCCTATGGGTTTATTTTTATTCCTTTATCCATTTTTTCCCCATACAATTACAGTAAATTGTAGCTAAGGAAATATCCCACTCACTTCCCATGGGTTTATTTTTAATTCTTTATCCATTCTTCTTCCATCTTGTCAGCACCTCTCCAGCAATCCTTACTGGTCTTCTCAAAATTATGATAAATTGATAATTAACATAAATAAGATAACTTTTTGTTAATCATCTCATTTTTCTGTACAAAAAAAAAAAAAATCCCACATGCCATACTAAAACCACTGATTTCGAGGGATACTTTCATTTCACCTGTTTCTTCCTTCCCAGTATAATTTGTTGGCTTTTCCACCAAGTTTCAGGACAGAAAATGCACACAATGATTGGCAGGAACTGTCACTGGGATTCAGGTACAGAAGCAGAACTGAAGTATGTTTCAGGATTTGAGATTTGGACCCAATTTTAGAAAAGCAGGGCTACCTTGTATTGTTATAAATATATATTTATGTAAATATAAGGATCACACTTGGTTTTTGTCTAATATATCAGATGGCAGCCAGATTTGGCTGATGGAAATCAAGAGTGTTCTCTGAGCAGATTTATTTCACCAGCCAGGAACCTGCTCAGGGATTTTCTATTGATCATTTGGCATGGCAATAACACCAATGTGATGCATTTCATGTGGTGTTATGGTCATGGTGAACCGTTTGGCCAGGTAATATTTTAGTGCCATCAGGTTCATAAGAGCTTGTCTTTTGAGGATATCATCACCATTTCTCCATGTATTATCCAGCTTTGTTATGAAGTGGAGAAAATACGAAGATCAAGTCATTGCTTAAAGGAGGTTGTTGAAACTTTTTTCCTCATGACATTTTAGGTCCCCTGTTTTTTGCTCCTTTCTTTATTTCTTTTTGTTGGAAAAGATAAAACAGCAACTAAAATGAAAGGATAAAATATTATGCAGAAAGAACCTGGTCCAATAATTTACGAGTAACATTCTTGAGAGCTCACACACTCCATTCAAAGTATCACAGCTATTTCAAAAATCTGAATTTGTACAAGTTTTTTCTGTGCTGCCCCTTCAGAGAGCCAATTGTTTTCCTTCATCTGTATTTTGTAATATGATAAGCTGTGCATAAAATAAGTCAGAAAAAAAAGTATCTATGATGAACAATGCACTTCTGGTGAGTGAGAGAATTTGCCATATATGCCAGAGGAGAAAGCACTGAATCCCAGAGTGAGCAGGATGGGATTGTCACATTGTCACTGTCACATTCTGGTATCATACAGACCAGTGGATGGACTGAAAGCTAATTATTAGAACAGCTTATTTACCTTCAATGCACCATTTCCAGTTCACTTTTACTCTTAAGCCCTATCACATATTTATGTTGAGATGTTCCTGTACCACCCTATTCATTGACTGGAATACAGCAATTACCAGCTTTGATTTGAATACGTGCTCTAATCTGTGTTCTCTGGCCAATCTTTTTTTAATATTTATTTTCATTTTTTGGCACTTTAAATTGCCATTTCAGGCAGGTTGGCAGGACCAGCAAAAGTTATAAGCTCTAACTTAGTTGTGTTTTAGTTGTGAACATTTTCTAAGAGTTTTTTGGGGTTTTTGTGCTGGAGAGAGAAGCCTGCATTCAGGATGCTCACTGTGAGCTGTGGAACTTCTGAAGTAACTGATCTAAAAATCTTTGGACAAATGGCCTTTCTAGTGGGTACTTGGAGTCCAAATTAGAAAATGCAGTTTGCTGAGCTGCCCTCTGGGGTGGCCAGCACCTCGTTACTGTGAAGATGGAACCTTGTAATGAAAAGCCTGGCATTAAACCTGATGGACCAGAGCTCCTTTGGAGTGCACCTGGCTTTCCCCTCTTCCCTTTTCTCTCTCATGAAAGGATAGATATTAATGTCTGCTTTTTCCCCCCCTCTTTTCCCTGGAACATGAGAAAATGACCATTCACTTCAGAGCTCTTATTCTTCAAGTTGTCGCAAGTACAGGGGCCAAGTGCAAAGCTTTTGTTGGGAGCTGGACACCCCTTCCTCTCCTCCTGCTTTGGAGCTCTCCTCAAGCCCATTTACACCCTCTGCTCCATAATGATATTGATCTAATCTCTACTCTCAGGAAACGCCAAGCCCTAACCCATTTTCATGTGCTTCTTAGTTCCTCTGAAGGGTCTTTCTTGTGAAAAGGGGTGTGAGCTCATCCAGGGAAATTTGAGTAACGTGGCAAAGACATTTCAAAAGTCATTATTTAGGAGGAGCAGGTATATTTGTTTGTGATTTATAATTTATGAAAGCCATTCTTGAAGATGGATTCTTGAATGAAGCCATTCTGATGAAGATGGATATACTTATGAGAGTTTTAAAGAAATTACGTCACTTTAAAGTACCCCAAAATTCTAGCTCAACAGCAGATTTTTGTCCCGTTCTCCTTGTTGCCAAATGCAATGTTCTCTCGGGGGTCAGCACAGAAAGTCTCAAATTCTCAGCAGCCAGGGTTCCATCACCCTTCCCCTGTCTTCATTCTCAGCCTCTGTCCTTGGAAAGGAGATGGGAGGTGCAGCCTGGCTGTAGAGCTCGGGTGGAAAAGGGCACAACCCATGGCAGGGACACGCAGGGAAAAAAGGCTGCAGGACCCAGCACTCCTCAGCCAGGGGTGACGATAGCCCAGCTGTGAGAAACACTGATGGAGCCGCACGTGTCTCATTGCACACGGGCCAACCTATTTCAGCTGACGCCAAAATAATGAGATTTTACAGCGGGAACAGTTGTACCCACAGTCCAGTCCGTTTTAAAAATGAATTAAAGTTTGATTCCGAGAAGCACTTTGAGGAATTTCTAGAATTGGTTTATCATGTAAAATTTTATGAAATCGTTTCATTTTATTGCATTGCAGTTAGTGCTAAATTTTAAGACAGATCTTTTGGAAAGTTTTGGCACTGTAAGAAATCATCAAAGCACATAAAATTCTCTGATTTTTAGAGGTTTATTAAAATAATGAGCTCTTCATCATGAGAAGACTATTTTAAGTGTATTCATGGTTTTTTGATGTTCTATTTGGCTACATTTAGTAATGATAATGAAAGACAGTCCTTTAATATTCCCATTTTTTTTTGTACATTTTGAAATGGGCAACACTTGTCTTTGGTGGAGGGAGAAAACTGAATTTTCGCTATCATGTTTTGTCATTTGGGTTTCTTTGAGTGCCAAGGGCATCATCCCTGTCTTCAGCAGGTATGCCTATAATATAATATAATAATATAATATAATATAATATAATATAATATAATATAATATAATATAATATAATATAATATAATATAATATAATATAATATAATATAATATAATATAATATAATATAATATAATATAATATAATATAATATAATATAATATAATATAATATAATATAATATAATATAATATAATATAATATAATATAATATAATATAATATAATATAACATAATATAACATAACATAATATAATATAACATAACATAACATAACATAATTAAGTATAAATATTAATATAATGTAATATCCAGTGTTCAAGAGTGTAAAAATCTGGTCTAAGTTGGGCACTCAGATATAAAGGAATAATGGAGGCTGCATAATTTTTGGTCAATTTTTTAATTCCTCAGTTTCCCAGATACAAATGGCCCCAATAAAGCAAATAATGCAGGTGGGGTATTCATGCTCATGAAGCTTTTGATTGTGCTGTGGAAACAACAGAGCACATGAGGAAATGAATAAATCTGCATTCAACATGAGGCTTTGAAAGTATTAATTAAAAAGGTGTATGGCCACATGCTGATTAGAGTAGATAAAGAGAAATATTGAATAACTACTTACACTCTGAATTGGGCCCAAGGGTCCTATGAGAAAAATAGTATATGATGATTTAATTAAAGTTTGCATCAAAACACATTCACACGAGGGAGCTGAGTTGCTGCTGCAGAGTTTGCACTTTCTCACTCCCCAGTGCTTCCCTGGGAAATGCTGGATCCCCTTCAGGACAGAGGTTCTTCCCTGGGACATCAGCTGCTGATCAGACACTTGGTACATTCACCTCACTGAAGCCTTAGATTCAAGGCATTCATAGAATAAATAAGTAATTGAATCAGAAAAAACCCCTCAAATATTGATAGCAGCACATTTGGGAGCACAATCCAGTTGGGTTCTGGAATATGATGGAAGAAAAGGGGGAAAGGGAGCTGGGATGTTCTGAAGGAGCCATCCAGATAAGCTACATATTTACAAACTTGAGCACTGATATTTATTATTATATCAGTATATAATATCCTCTGTAAAATATTTAGGCAGAGCCAAGTGAGTTTTTTATTTCTTGGATAGGTCTGGAGTACTCACTGTTTTTTTTTTTTCTTTTTTTCCCTGGAGAAATTTGGTTATTCAAGTGCTGAAGTGACATATTTACTCAGTGGAACAAGAGCAGGAGCAGGGCAAGGGCTCTGGTGTGTACAGAGTTAGGAGACCAGTCCATGAAGGGATGGATAAATGGAGTCAGTCCGATAGAGATGGGGCCGTGTCCAGGAGGGGGAATTCTCCCTGTGCTGAAGCTGGGGACAAAGCAATAACTGGCTGAAATAATAACAGTTAGAGCATTGACTATGATGCTGTGATCAATTGTTCATTTCAAGTGTTTCTGGGCTTTACAATAAATCTCCAAACCCCTGTTACAATCACAGTGGTGCCACATTCACGACAGCATCTCAGTGCTTTCCAATTCCACTGGATAATGGACCCATAACTACAAAATGTGTTTGATTTTTCCAATTGTAACAGCCTAGAAACACATTATAAATGCTGTTATATCCAGTTGCTTCTGTAATTCAGATGATGTATAGACACAGAGCAAGTGTGGTGTAACAGAGGAGTAGATCACCCTAAACCTCACTGAGTGCTGCAGCAATTCAATTAAATTTATTTAATTTGCTATTCATTGTCATTATCCCCATGATTACAGGAGGTTTGGAGCCCTAATGATCATTTCTGCCTCAGGGCAGCACAGAGGGTAAGAAAAGGGACCTGTGAGTGTGAAAATGAGAAAAATACTCAGTGTCAGGAACCTCCCTATTTGGGGAGTTGGAATCAGGGGTTTGTTATTTGTTTGTTTTCCCCCCAAGAGTTTCATGTCCTTTTCTGCAGAAGTTGTGCCATCATTCCAGTCTCATCTCCCAGCATTCCAACAGCCCGGGCAGTGGGAGGCTTTTTCCCAGCCATGATAAATTATTCTCTGTCAGAATCCAAATCTGCCTTTTCAAGTCTGATCATTTGTGATGAATTTATTCTGTTAACGTGGGCTTGAATAGAAGCAATAGAGGATAATAAATGAACTTTGAGCATATTAATGACATCTCTGGACTATGGGTGAGTTAAGGAATAAATAGATTAAATGGGTTCAATAACAGGCTGGTGAACACTTAGTCAGCAATTGACTGGTAGCTTCTCATTTAGGTCCTTTTATATCCTATGGTTAATTAAAAAACGTAGCAAGATTTAAAGCAGCCCTTTGGAGCACAGACTGAGCTCCAGCTCCTCCTGCCATCCCCAGGAGCTGTAGGAAAGGTGGTTGTGGAATGCAGTTTGCTGAAGCCCTGGGAACATCAGCTTCAGGAATTCAGGTTTGGACCCTCTCAAAATGAAATCTGTGCCACAGTGGTGACAGCTTTCTGTGTGGCACCTGCCAGAGCAGCACTTAGCCCAGACTTCACATGTCCTTTCTGTAGAACTTGAGAAAAAATAAACATAAATTGTGGGGTTTTGTGGGTTTGCTCTTCTGAACTGGGGATTAGGTTCGTTCAAGGACTTTCACTCCCAGCCAGAACTGCTGGGATTTGTTTTGTTCCCTTCAATGTGTGTCTGCCCCGACCAGGATTTCAAAACTGGTTTGAAACTTTCAAAAGAGCTGGATGCTGAGTTGAGTGACTTTGTAAGAACTGATTTTTCTTCAATCTGATCCTAAGGGAGCCCCTGTCCTACAGTAGAGAAATGGCTGATTGAGGCTCGTATACTAAAGGAGGTGACAAGTTCCCTGACAAGTCTGATTGCTAGTTTTAACCTTGTTAAATAATATATGTTAGGCTTTTATTAGCCTTGGCATATCCATGCCAAAGCTTATCAAACAGGACTGAACATTACATTTTTTGCAAAGACAGCTACGGTTCAATGTATAAAAATATGAATATAAGGAGGGCTTAGTCAAAACCTGACACCTACTCTCTGAAATTTGAAGGTCAATAAATTTATATCTCCCCTCAGAATCCTCACATAGACACACACAGACAGTGTGTGGTTATAAGAAGGTGTTTATATAATTGAGTTTATAAAAGCATAATTTAAAGATCAACCAATGCGTTTATTTCCATTTTTAAATACTTCCATCTTTGAAGTAATGAAGTTTAATTTCATGAACAATTGGATACCTCATGAAGTTTAACTTAATACCCCCACAGTTTTATATGTTTTACGCTCCAAGGAATTAATAGTAGTAATAATAATAATAATAATAATACCCTGTTTTCAGGCATCACAGTCCTGATGGTTGCAGGCACAGAACCCTTCCTGACAGCTGCTGCAATGGGCTGACAAGGTGCTGTCAGCAGCTGCTCACTTCCATCCTCTTGGCTGATCTTACTGACACGAAAATCTTCCAGAATAATCACAGCTATCACTGTTTCTTAACAATGTCTTTTAAAATTATCCAAGCTAGGAGAAAATGTTCTGAAAAGAATTGTGTCGAGTGTTGATCTGGCCTAAATTATTCCCATCACTTTTCAATTGTCCAGGGGCTGATAGGATCATCTGTTTAAAAAAAAAAAAATAAATAAAAAAAGAAACGTACAAGTTTAGTAATGCTTCTAGCTAAAATTCCAGAACTTTTATATTTTAATTGGAAATGACTTTGAAGAATATATATATATATATATATATAATTTTTAATATATTTGGCATATATATATGCCAAAATTATACTAGTTGGAGAAGGCTCATCTGATTGAGATGAGGAACTTCCAATCAAAGAGCAAAACTTCAGTGGAGCACCTGGTAACAAGGGAATGTTCAAGAGCTGGTAACTGTGACAGTGTTGCCTCATCAGGATGCTGCCCAAATTTCTGGAGGTGCCAGCAATGCCTACCAAGGCCCAATTAGGAATTTGGAGCCATCTCAATCAGTGATTTTGGACTCTCAGCTCAATGATGGAAACTGTAGATTTCAGGAATCTGAAATTTTCCTTTTTCTTGCTCAGATGTCTGCTCGGAATGAGGCTCTGAGCTAATGTGCAAAGATTGCTCCAAATCACTCAGAGCCACACTCCAATGCCTGACTGGAGCACAATGAAGTTTGGATTATGCTGTTTTAAATTATCACCCATTTGAAGTCATTTTCTTTATAAAACAAGATTAAAATGACTGTAATTCAAAACATTTTACCTCAAATTGATGTGAAAATTGTAGTGTTCATATTATTTCCATTTTTCAATTTGACAAAACATTTCACTCCACATACAAGCTTTTCTGTGTTGTCACTATCTTAACAGTGAAAATATGAATTTTACTCTGTGCACTTGACTCTTTCCTGATGTGTCTTATTTCTTAACACTACTTATTTAAGTTTTTGAAAGCCTGTCTTTCTATAGATTGTTGTGGTACCTGGGGAAAATACAAACAGATTTAGGAGGTTTGCTTACCTCCTTTCTGACCCACACAGTAACAGTTTATAACTTCATATTGTTAAGTTTGTTCTCTGGTCTTCTTACATGCCTGATGGTTAGATAACTGCTGATGAATGAGCAAAGCAAGCGAGAAATTGAAGCTCTAGCATAATGGAGTTGAAACTCAGATTATTTACCTGAAACTTCCTTTCATTTGCTTTCATAGTAATACCACAGGAGACATTTCTCTGCATGATATTTTCCTCAAAGTTTAACGTCTCTGAATAGAATCATATAGGGAAGAACCGTCTTTTCCTCAGAAGTTTATTTCATAGGGAGTATTATCGGTAATACTTTTTTAAAACATAGTAAATTCTGAGTAACTTACTTGAGTTCCCAATGAAAAAGGGCATTTGTGTCATCTAAGACAGAGTTCTTCTTGCAGAGTTCTTGAGCGAGCAAAGAACAGAACAGCACTGAAAAACACTTGAAAATTAAGTGACTTGCAGAAGTCCTTGCGTAAACTATTGCCAGTGAGATTTACAACTGCAAAGTTCCAGGCCTAAAAATACAATTGCATTTATTTTCAAGTCACACTGTGCTCGACCATAAGTGCAACAGAATGCCAAACCTTATCACTTAAAGTAATAGCAAGGCACATGTCAGCTCTCAGACCCTCCGACTCTGCAGAAGGGCTGTTTGTGTGCGCTCAGTCTGCAGAGGATAATTCATTCCTTACTAGGGGGTATGATTTCAAGAGCTGAAAGCTTTAACTAGTACATATGTATAGGGTAGATTTAAAGTGATTATGGAAATGTCACCGCAGGACAATGCATTATTAGCAGGCCCTCATATGTTGTATGCTGTCCCCTTATGTTTGCTGATAATTAAAAAGCAGATTGGGATGTCATGGTGAGAATGAGTGCAAAGTGTCCCTTTTATCATTTGCAATAAATATGAAATAGTGGTCTTGCTGTATCCTTCAGTGATTGTTCTATTTGTGTTGGTGACAAATGACATCTTTCTCCTTGTAATGTGCCTGCAGGGTTAAATGACTTTATTATTATTAATGAGTCATTGCTCCAGCTGCCCAGAAATACAGGGAGTAGGAAACATAAGAGATTTAGACCTAAGTAATTACAAATGTAATTATTACCTTTCAAATTTCATTTTCACGGCAATCACAAGGTTGTTAATCAAACATGGCCCTTTCCATGTGCTCACACTTTTTGAGCCTTTGTCAAAGGGATGAGCAGCTCCATGGGTCCACCGAGGGTACTCGGTGGCAGATTGACAAAGTGGTCTTGACAGAAAACTGCTGTGAAAAATTGGATGGAAGCTGCTGCGCAGCCATCAAGGAGGCTGTGCTGGAGAGGGCTCTCCAAGAGGAAAACCCTCCTGAGCTGCAGCCATATGGAGGAGAGCGTCCTCTTGGGGACTGCAATGGTGCAGTTTTACCCTCCAGCCTGTCTGTCCTTCCTCAAGGTTGTTGGTTGTCATGGAGGGATCTAAAAAACACAGCAGAGCCAGTGCGCTGCTTTGGGGGAATTAAAAACCGTGGCCTCTTACCCTGAAATATTTATCCTCATCACTCATAATTAGGGATTTTTAAGTTTTGAGGTGGAGCATAAGGTTTATTGTCCTGCAGTGGTGGCGAGGGTGTTACAGGGAATTCAGAAAAGGGGAATTGTGACCGTGTTCACAGGGGTCTGAGGATGAGGGAAGAGACGAGGATCTGGCTCCATGTTTCAGAAGGCTTGATTTATTATTTTATTATATATATTATATTAAAACTATACTGAAAGAATAGAAGAAAGGATTTCATCAGAAGGCTGGCTAAGAATAGAAAAAGAAAGAATGATAACAAAGGTTTGTGTCTCGGACAGAGTCTGAGCCAGCTGGGCTGTGATTGGCCATTAATTAGAAACAACCACATGAGCCCAATCCCAGATGCACCTGTTGCATCCCACAGCAGCAGATAACCATTGTTTGCATTTTGTTCCCTGAGGCCTCTCAGCTTCTCAGGAGGGAAAATCGTAAAGGAAAGGGTTTTTCATAGAAGATGTCTGCGACAGGGAATAGCTGTGATTGTTGTTAGGCCATGCTGCTGATGGCATGGAATATAAGCTGTGCTGTTTCCCAGAATCACAACCTGGATTGATATTTATTGTGAAATGTAAAATCTGAGGGACAGCTTTGGAAAAATGAGAACATTTCCATTCAATAATGCCATTTCTTCATAATATGAAGGAGCCTCATATTTTAAAGTAATAAGTGAAAATAAATTGAATGGAGAAAATGGGCACTACAGATACTACACTTTATAACCCCAAATGTAATGTGAATCAGCACTGTCACAAAGCATTTGAATTTTGGAACTGCATTTTTGATGGGAAAATTGTTTTGTCAAAACCCTCAGCAAGCTTTATTTATATATTCAGCTGGAATGAATTAAGACTGTTGATGGTCCAATAAAATGTTATAGCTATCAGCACTCAAAAAAGCATAGTGTTTTACATAGATATCAGCATAGGTAATTATTTTAAAAATGTTTAGAAGTATTTTAAAATAAAGAGGGTATTCATAGTTTAAAAAAATAGTAATATTCTAATGAAGAAATATAGTTTGTTTGGTTTTTTTGAAATGCAGTTGGAGTCACCACAAAAGATAGAGAATATTTTTAGACTGTTGTAGGTTTGTTCTGGTTGCTACTCTAGTGGTCTTTGACTTTAAATTTCTGTTTGTGTATATCTGATGCAAACACAATTCAGAGCAACTTTTTCTGGCTATCTTTTGAGTCACCACAGGAGATATCTGTTTACTAGCTCACTGAGCATTTGCTCATTTTATGACTCCCTTTTGAAAATTAATGTTTCATTTAAGTGTCTGAACTGTGACCAATTGCCCACAGTTGTTCAATTACTTCATTTAAAAGATTTTCTTTTAGCATTCTACTTTCCATCAAACTTTTGTTTATTTTTTACTGTGAAGTCAATAGAAAGGAAGGCAGGGCCGCATTTTGCATGGAGACACAGCAACAGGCTGAAGTGCACAGGGGGTGTAAACCCAGACTTCTGAGGGGTTTTCCCCTTGAAGGATCTGCTGTGCGTGAACAGACCTGAGCAGGAATTTCTGCTGATCCCCATCCTCCTCCCCCAGCCTGAGCTCTGCTGAGCCCCCCGTCTGCTCCTTGGCACGCAGGAATCTGGGACGAGCTGGGATAAAGGAATATTGATAGGTTCGTGTGGGTCCTTTATCAAGGGGTAGTGCTACTGACCCTGTCCTGTCCTACCCAGAAATTCTCTTCCCTTGTCTCTTTCTGACACTCATCCCATCTCCAAGCCCAGATCTTTGTTCTGATGTTTCAGAATTTTTGATTGATGTATCTGATTTTTTTTGATTACTCAGCCTAAGCTCAGGAAATGTATTTTCTTCTGTTTCCCCACCAAAGTGAGTTAATGCAGATTGCATAGTGATTCTTAGTTCTCTTTATGAATCCTCACTCTTTTGGGACATTTAATGACTTTCAGTAAAATCAATAAGCTGCCTTTCCTTATGGGCACACATAATTTTATTTGAAACTTAAACCTCAAAAACTAGGTATAGTGTTATATTCTCTGTAAATTCACTGAAAAGTGACAGCCAAAACCCTTTTTTTTTTATTCAGCACATTATTGTAGGATGTTGTGTTTATTATAGAGATTTTACACCAGTAGCAGAACTTAATATATATCACTTAAAATGCATAATATTTGCAGGTATGGGGGAAAAATGCTTATTCCAGTCTTTACTATGTTTCCAGGTCGAAGGTTATTGCTGGAGTATAAACCATTTCTCACTGTGTAGTTTCACCTTGTTTAATTGATTTGAATTTGAATTTATATTCCATGTTAAATAATGAACCATGTATTAATAATTAAGAAGGTTCAGTACAAATGGGAAGCAGTTAATTAAATATTAAATAAAGCACATTGTATTAGCCAGTATTGTAATCAATATATTAGACTTTAGGTTATCCATTTTAGATGGTCATTATACTTTACTAGTTATAGTTAAAATTCTCATTGAAAACTCAATATACACTTTATAGGCCAAGAAACATGCAGCCTTTGTAAATGATCATATTTTTTTCATAAATATCAGCAAAACACGGGCATAAAAGATGAATTCAATTGGACTGTTAGAGCAATAAGGGTCACTGCCATGTGCTCTGTCACACCCATGTTCATTAGGCTGAAAAAAAGAGTTTGCAGGAGGTTTGGGGGCTGGGCTTTGTTGTGGTTTTATTTTGGCTTGTTTTTATTTTTTTTTTTTTTGTGTGAAATCTCTTTCTGTGGAAAACAGTAATTATTGAAGCTGACCTTTTTACAGGAGCATTGCCTTTAGACCTTATCTTGAGTATGATTATTACAAGATTGAGGTTCTAGTCAGAATAGCAATGAGGTAACCAAATGAAAGATTAATGTGCTTTATTTGTGGGCCTGTTGTTTGTGAGGGATTCACTTCACAGGAGTAGTTAATGAGACAGGAATTACCAGGGGCTGACTCTCTTGCCCTGACACTTTTCCTCCCTTTCCTGTCTCCCTCACCAACTTTCCTTGGCCATCTTTAATAATGTTTGCTTGACTTGTTGAATTCAGGTGCAAAATCCTCATACCTCATCCCATCATTTGGATTTCACGAGAAGTAATTTTTTCTGATTAAGTTCAAATTAAAACCATGGCTGTTAGAATATAAACTGTTCATTGGAATGGAAGCAGAGCTGATTCTTGCAAGCTACCCAGCACAATCTGGCAAGTCTAGGTAGCATGGAAAGATGTGATTTTCCTCATCCTCAGTCAGAACATCTGGAGGATCAATCTTCCTCTGATTTCTCACAAGCAAAGCAAGCTCTGTACATGCAGCTGAAAATCAGAGAGTGGTGCGTCCTACTTGTTCTTTGAATAAAAAAGGTTCCAAGGGTAGAATTTAAGTAACTCTTTTAGGTTTTTAATTTATTGAGACGTATACAGGAAATAAAATATTCATAGGGAACTCCTCCCAAAGGCATTTTATTATTAAACCAAAAAGCTAGAGTATATTATAGCAGCACTCATTTAGGTTTTCTACATTCAAGCTTCTTCCTCCTGACCTTATTAAAGTAACCCAGTTTACACTAACTACTATTCCCCCTCCCTTTTTTATTGTTAATGGCATTTCTGTTCCCCTCATATGGTGGGGACCTCTAAATGATGTTACTCCAGTGGCCACTTTTGGTCACCGGGGTAATTCCGGACGATAATTTCCCCACATCACGCTTGAGTTCCTGCTTAGATTTACTACCACATTTAGTAAATACACATGGGCACAACGTGGTGGGGGAGCCTGCCCCATTCCTTAGGAGCCACTGGCCGAGAGGAGGAGCTGGGGTTGTCATCTCCATCACTCTGGGGGCTCCTGCTGAGCAGACAGTGCTGGAGCCGCACTGGGAGCTGCTGCAAGAGAAACGCTTCAGTAAACGAGAGGCACTTCTGGATGCTGACAGAACAGCGTTGGCACTGCAAGCCATGTATTCATATATGTGCTGTGTTGTGAAAATATGAAAAATAGCTCAGCAATGGCATAATTATGGGCAATTTGCTTAATTGCTTGCTAATTGTTGCTTGCTTTATTATGAAACAAGAGTGCTCTAAATGTAACACTGGATGGTTTGCATCCAAAATGTGTCAAATTCAAAACTGGCTTTTCATTAAGACTTCAGCTACATGGCTTTAAGATTCAAGCACTCTGTATTCTGTGGTTTAAGGTTTTCTTTTTTTTTTTTTTTTTTTTTTTTTAATTAGTTTGGAAATTTTCTTGGCACTGTTTCAATGCCCCTAAACCTGCATTGGTATGGTGCAGTCTGGTGGTTTCTGAACTTCTAATGAATCTGAGTACTGAACTTCTAATGAATCTGAGTGCTTTGCTAATGAATGCTTTTACAAATGTCTTTTGATCATTGCTGTATCTGTGGGTAAAGGTGGAGATCTTTCAAAGGCTTCTCCAGGAGCTCTGGATTGTCCTTCCTTAGGGAAGCACATCTTCCTTTCAGCACATTAAGATTTTCTCTTTTAAGGGATATGTACAATGCTGAAAGTTTGGCCTTTTGGAAGAGCTGCTCTCTTCTTTTTCAACCAGCATATCCAAATATGAGCAGAAGGTTGGACCAAAGTCCTTTCCAGCCTAATCTCTGTGATTCTGTGGTCAAGTGATGACTTTCATGGCAGAGTGAGGAAAGCTCTCTGGATGTTCGTTTAGGAGTACATCTCTTTAAAGGCTGGAGGGAAAGGGTGGAAAAGAAAGAGTGTTGTCTATGCACCAAGTGTGTGCTTCAATGATTTTACAGGTATTTTCTCACCAAAATGATTCCATAATTGTAACTTTCAACATTCTGGGACTGCTGGTAACAGACTCGTATCAACAGCCTGTCTTGCTTTGTGAATTTTCCATGAGAAACAGTCTTAAAACTGGAACATGATATTAAGCTGGAACTGCCAAAGAATTGTGCCACATTTTGTAGACTGAGAAGGAGAGTAGCACTGTCGAGATCTCCAAAAAGCAAAGAGAAGAATTAACATTTTTATTTAGTACCTCTGAAGTCCCACTCATACTTTATAACCATAGGAAGTCTCTGGTCAAAACAAACATACATAACTTTTTAAGTATTTTTTGTATCTGTTTTTGTTAAAGGATAGCTGTCTGGTAAGGCTGAAATTCCACATTGTCTTAAGTGAAGGTAAATATTCTTGAAAATTGCTTTGAACTATAAATGATGAGACTGTGGAACAATGAAGAAAGTCTTTTAACTGTTGTGCTTTTAGTTATTTCTGACAGTTCTGATCTAAACATTTCTTAAGAGCTGACAGACACTTCCTTTAAAAATGTTCTTAGTTCTTCAGACAATTAAAAAAAATGCATTTCTAAAACAACCTGGAGTTTAAATCAAAGTTGTAAACTCACATGTGCATGAGTGTGATCTATTATATGAATTAAAAATTCTCTTTTGCATTATTTGTATGTCATGTTTGAAGAGTCTCCATGTAGCATGCAAAAAAAATATCTAAAATTTAGGGTTTTAACTGAGTGGAGTAAGAAATTAGTCAGGCTGCTAAGAGTTCAATGGAATATACTCTTTATTCATAATATGTGGGGAATATGCAAACTCCTATTTCCATTTATAAACCTGTCATGTCTTGTGTGAGAAGATGGTACCAGGCACTGAATTTCACTTGCAAGAGCCATCATTTCTTCTGAAAATATTCAGAGACAGCTGAACTTTCTCTTCCTCGATGGGTAGAGGCAGGTGTCAGAGGTGTTTCCTTCCCCTGATTACTTATCAGACTATGCAGAATAATCACCTGCACCACTGCTTTGGAATGAGAGGGAAACTTCCAGGATATTTGATTGTCACCCACATTTAGAATGACTCACAAAGAAACAAAATAGAAGGAAGCTTAAAGAGCAGCAGCCAGAAGGTGCCGTGGTCAATTTGCAGAGCCTGTGATAAATGATCACTTGAACACTGAGCTCCACATCTCCCGCAGGTGTGGCTGGCATGATGTGCAAGGAGAACAGAGAATGGGTTTGACAAAAGGAGAGCTATTTCATGGCCTGGAAGAGCAGGCAAAAAATAGATAAAGCTCCGTGAATATTCGTTTTCCTACAGTTTGCTCTAGTTTGAGTTATTTTCCAAGAGTCACCGCTTTGTGGGTGCGGGGAGTTGTCTGTTTGTTGTTTGACTTAGAAAAGTTCTTTTTCAAAGTTAAGGAAAACTGTATATTTTACATGATATTAACCATAAACACTGATGAAAGCATACTCTGACAACAATATTGAAACAAGATTAAAAGAAAGATTATGACTTCTACAAAAGATGTCTCTTCTAAACAATCCTGCATACAAATGACTTTTGTATTAGAAAAACCCCAACTTCAAACAAAATATTTTGAATTCATATCTTAGGATTGTGTCCAGGATAATTATAAAACTTTGGGGGTTTCGTTCTTATGATTTTTTAAAATTTCTTTTATTATTTTTTTCACTAAAACTAAAACTCAGATTAAAATATCTCTTTATTAACAGAAAAAGCAAGACTCTAACTTTAACAATACTCTTATTCTTAACATGGCAATGTGTTCCAAGTCTCCAGGTAGTCTGAAAACATGTGGCACAAAATTACTGTCCTGATCTTTGAAATGGTGTGGAGGCTGTTTTATTCTTGACCTTTTTTCTTCCACAGTTGCCTTGGCCAATGTTAAATGTTAGATTTTTATTGTCAAATGCTTCCTTTTGCTGTTTTGGCTTTATGTGCACTCTTAGTGTAGTTTGAGAAAAATGGTACAGCAGAAGTGTTGTAACCACTTGCTGTGAAGAGCTCAAAACAATTAAGTATTATTTCCAAATAAATAATTGTGTGTTTCACGTTTTAACTGAATTAATAACATTTTAAGGGGTTTTTAATTAATGCAAAAAAAATATCAGTTTCTCTACAAAATGGGGATAACTCCACACTCTGTCAAGGTTGTACCTGATTTCAGTGGATTGCCTTCATCAGAATAGAAGCAAACCTGGATAATTAAAGAGCTTAAAGGACTTGTATATACTTAAATTTATGTCTCTAATAGCAGATAGTAGGACACAGAAAGATTAGACTAATCTACCACTAGAAACTTTTCTTTTTTGCAGTAACTATAGACTCCACTGAATTATTTCCATATTTATGTCTCCTAGTGCCCATCAAAAGTGGATTAGTATTGCAGCAGCAAGGTGCCAAAGCTTTGTCAGGATTAAACTGAAAAATACTTAGGCAAAATGACTGAGGACATGTTGAAATGCCAGCAATACACCAAAATAACATTTATAAACAATCACTCCTCTAGCTGACACATACAGCATCCTGAAGGAGAAATAATCAAGAATAGAGCATTCATGACATAACAAGCAACCAGCTGTCTTCTTAAAAATGGTAGATTTTTAAAAAAATGTATCCTGGTTTGGACAAGCAAGATTATATATTTCAATGCCTGAAGGAAAAACTTAATTCCTTTGTATTGAGATGTAACATGGAAATAAGTGTTTGTGCTCTGCAGCTTTACACAGATTTCAACATGCAAAATATTTGTTAAAACAGAAATGCAGCATCTGTTTAAACATAAAGCTCAGAGGGTGGGAGGCTCCTACTCAGCACTCTCACTGCTATAAGTAATTTTTGTGGCATTCCTTCCCCAGTGCTTATGAGCCAGAATCTGATTTTAAATGCTATTTTCATTAAGACAGATATTAAAAATATGTGTGTATCACTCATTGGGAAGTTCTATGAAGAAAACACAAGGAAATATCCAATCAGATATTCCTCTGCACTTCTGATGTATTTAACCACGTGCACACGAAGAGAATATAAAATTAATGCTTGCAACATTAAAACTATTTTGAGGAATCATGTGCAGAAATTTAATTCCATTAATTTTCATTTACCTACCATGCTAAAGCCACAATTTAAATGAAACAGATCAAGAATATTTAAGAATATTTATGTATTACATATGAACATCTTTCAGATTTAGTAGTTTACTTTGCCTTTGAACAAATTAAAATTTCTATAATCCTTTTTCAAGGGCACAAACCTTGCATCTACTAAAGAAATCTGCTTTGATTACTAGCAAAATATAGAGGTTACATCTTCTTTTGCTAGTTCTCTTTGATTTTCCAAGGTGTCCAGTATTGAATGCATGGAGAAATCAATTATCTTTAAAATAGCTGTTATGCTCTTTCATTCTTATAACTCTTGAGTGCATCTTTGAGGCCAATGGACCATCTTTGGCTAGTACCCAATTTAGGGTTTTTTTGCCTTGAGCAAAGGAAAACAATAAAAAAATCCAGTTTTAAGGGAATATTAAAAAAAAAAAAAGTTATTTTCTTTCAAATAGTTCTATGAAAATATCTAGAGTAATGCCATTACATTTTTGTAAAGTTTTTAGCTTTATTACAGAAATGACAATTGCAAGAAGTGAAAATATTATTTTAGGTCTGTTATTTAGGTTTAATGAGTGGTCCAGAGGACATGGTCAAGTTGTGCCAGAGGAGGTTTAGTTTGGACATTAGGAAAAAAATTCTTCACTGAAGGGGTCAGCAAGCATTCGAAGAGGCTGCTTAGGGAGGTGGGGGATCCTGGGAGTGTTCAAAAAGTTGTGGGGATGTGGCACTTGGGGGTTTTTAGTGTTGGACGGGCTAGTGCTGGGTTAAGGGTTTAACTCACTGGTCTTAGAAGTGTTTTCCAACCTGAGCAGTTGTATGATCTAGAAAATCAAGTGTATAAGGTCTTATTATAAAGATTTAATAATGGTGTGAACTGTGACAACAGTGTGGGCCCCAGCATCTGAACATTCACTGAAGCTTTACACCTGGAGGCCTTTTCCTCCCAAACCATGGCCATCATTGTGGGACAGGAATTGCTTTGTTGAGGAGGCCTTTTCCTCCCAAAATGGGAGGGTGGGATGGAATCCCCATTGTTGTGGGATGGGGATTGCTTTGTTGAGGAGTCCTCCTCCTAAACTGTGGCCATCATTGTAGGGCAGCGATTGCATTGCTGAGGAGGCCTTTTCCTCCCAAGCTGTGGCCATCACTGTAGGACGGGGATTGCTTTGCTGACCTTGATTCCCTCTGTGTGTCTGTCCTCGCACCCCTGATGGTGTCTTGTGTTTTTCCACCCTCCCAGCTATCGAAGTGAACCTGCAGAAAGCTCTGGCCGAAGCCTCTGAGAACTGCACGCAGGAGTGCCTCATCCTCGGCCACTCCGACAACTGCTGGATGCCGCCGGCGCTGACGCAGTTCCAGCAGCCCAACCCCTCCTTGCCATCGTTTGGCTTCCAGCAAGGCTGGGGCCGGGGGGCCAGGCCCGAGGGACGCCACACTCTCGGGAGGCCCCTGCCAAAGGACGACAGTGACAAAGGCCAGGCAGGGCCCAGGCCCCAGTTCTACAACACCTGCGAAAGACATTGCGCCGCCGAGGATCCCGTCAAGGTCATCCCCCTGGCAAACTTCGCCGCCTCCCACCCGGCGCCGGGGGCTGGCAGCAGCACCACGTTTATACACGAGCACCAGCTGTGAATGCAGATGTGACAAATCCCCAATTTCAGGCTTTAAGTGTGACTGTGGACGGTCACGGCCTAGCGCCGCTCCTGGGGCGCGTACAAACTCGTTAGGCTTGTGAATATTTGTGTATATAGAATCCTAAAGCTGAAAGAGAAAATCTCAATCCTTAGGACCTGGTTGAAAGGTGTTTACTGTAGCTCTTGGTAAAATCCATAAAATGGGGAGGAGAACCCACAACCCAGAAACAATCAGAAGAACAAAATCCTGTTCATTTTCTTACATGGGCCGTGCAGTGCAAATATCTGCCAGCAGTTCTTTCTCCCTTTGAAGACAATTCCTTAGTACGGTTTGGGGAATATTGCAGTCTAAAAATAGCTTACTCAAATTTTTCTTTGTTGTTATAATTTATAGCATATTCATAGATTTCATCTTCCATTTGCTTAGCTTTAGAGATCAAGTGAGCAATTTCTCATTTGATTTCTTGACATAATAGAATTAATAAGATCCTAAAATCTAATTCTTCAGAAGGATGGTATATCTTCCCACCAAAATTTATCTTTTGTATAATTAAGAAGGAGAATGTACGTGACAACTGATTTTTTTTTTTAATTTTTATTGGCTCAATGTACAGGTATTTATTCTCTGAAAGAACGTAATAGATGAAATAGAAAGCTCTCAACTAGGCTTTTCTGTGTGAAATAAACAACCTGACAATGAGAGGATATCCAAGATCAAAAATGGAAACAAATAACAAACAACTTTTTTTTAATTTCCAAGATTTTCTTTTCTATAATAATTCAAGGAACAATATTATACTTATTATGTTTTTTAAGCCATAAGTCTATTTCTCTGGGTTTTTTTGTTTTTTTTTTTTGTCTTGCAGAGCTTGCTTGGCTACTGTTCCTGTTAGTTGAAAATTACATGGGCACTGCTGAAAACAGTAGGAAGTGGGGTAGTTTTTTTGGCTGATGTGATGTCGTGGCAGCAAGCTACCAGTGTTTTAAAGAATATTTAATAGTGATGTGTACGGCTTTTTTTACAGCTCTGTTCACCTATTGTAAGTATCCAGTAAAAGTTTAACTATCATATTAGTTACTTCATCACAAACCTGTTAGATTAAGAAGTACTTGTCATTGTGGATTAGTTGTTAGAGAATGACTGATAGTGCTCAGCAAAGAAAGAAGGAACTAGGTAATGGAAGTTGGATTAATACAAGCGAACCCTAATCATTTATTTGAAAAACTCTCAAGGTGATTCTCTTTTTTTTTTTTCAGTGTTCTGTGTACTGGAGAATATATTCTCTTGGTAAATTCTACAGTGGATGAAAAGGAGTTTCCTTTGTTAGATGAAAAAAAAACATATTTTCTCTAGTATTTCCTTCTAGTACTTTGTTGGTCTTTTGCCATTTCATCATTTGCAGTATGTACATACCAAGAAATTTTTCCTTTAAGAAAATGCATAACTTTTTTGTTTTATTGCTACATTAAGTGAGACAATCGAAGCTGTATGGAGGGAAAAACAGTGTGTGAATATTTCCTATGGGTAGAACTCTATGTAGGCTTCATAATGTAACTTAAATCTGTAATTTATAAACAAAACTGTGTGTAAAAATGCTGTAATATTAGCTGCTTGTAAAATTTACAGAAGTTCAAGTTGTTGAGGGTTTCCAATGAATGC
Source organism: Emberiza elegans (assembly GCA_024865655.1). NCBI lineage: Eukaryota > Metazoa > Chordata > Aves > Passeriformes > Fringillidae > Emberiza > Emberiza elegans. The sequence continues at coordinate 27,463,705 of JALJVW010000129.1, read as the reverse complement.
TAAAAGAGCTTCTCTTATGTGCCCAGCAGGTATAAGTAGCTTTATATATCGCTGTCCCCACTGTAAATCTATTCAAACCACATTTAGATTTTATGTGCAAAATATAAAAAAAAAAAGCTTCACTTTTAACCTACTGATAGGGTTTAATTAATGGACATCAGATTATCTAATGGTGTACTTTCTTTGCTTTCCTTTTATTTTTTTAAATAGTTTTCAATAATGTTTAGAAAAGATATGGCACACTGGCTTCCAGTTGCATGTAAATCCTGGAAAAAAAAATCACAATCCTTTGGGTACTGACACATCTCATTTTCAATTCTGGGACAATTAAAAAATTGACAAATTAATTCATACCTAATGTATACAAAGCCCTTTGTTTGCTTTGGAGATGTCAGGAGGAGAGAATTCAGCAGTTATTTTCAGGGATATGCAAAAAATGAGCTTATCTGTAGTTTACACAGATTTACCAAACATACTAATTGTGTAAATTTAGAATAATGCTGGCAGTAATTCCTGCTATTGTAAGCAGAGGTTTTTAGTTTTTAGCACAGATGCTGCTATACCAAATGTTTACAGAATTGGCAGCTCCATTGGAAAACTCTCCTTTTTTTTTGTCTTGTTTTTTCACCTGCAACAGTTCTTTTGGGAATGAAAATTGTAACCGAAAATTTCTGGGCAAGGAATTAATTTGAATTAATTTCTAAAATTTTAGGATTTTTATAAGAAAAGGTGAAGGACCCAGAATTAGTGGGGTTTTTTTTTTTTCATTGATAGGGGAAAAAAACCCAACAAATTTCAATTAATTTAAATATTTAGGGTTACTTTGTTTTTTTTCCCCTAACATAGAGAAGCACACTTAACCCTGCCCCTTCCTTTGAAAACAAACAAACAAAAACCCAATGAAACACCCAAATCAAACAACAATAAAAAATAACTTAAACAAAAAGCATTATAAAAATGTGTCTGATTATAAATATTAAATATTATATCCATGGAAATGTGTTTGATATTTTAAAATTCAGTCAACAAGATACAGAACAATTAATTGTAAATACACATTCTATCAGGAGATAAATTGTTCCCTCATTTTTATATATTAGATCTCTAATATATAAAAATACACTTTTCTGAGTAGCATGTCAGTATCCAGAGGAACAACGTTACTAGAGACTCGTTACACATCTTGCCATATATATAAATAATTTATCTAGCACATAGACTGTATATTTTTGTGTATTTTTTTCCCTTTTTTTAGTCATTTAACTTATTTTATCTTACTTGTGTGGATTTGTGGAGAAAACAATTCTATATACAATATACAGTACAATGCTAGTTACATGATTAGATTTGTTCCATACTGTGTAACAATAAAGGAAAACCTTTGCCTTCAAAGTGATGTGTCACACAGTCGAGCCTAGATTATTCCCCCTCCAAAGTCATGCTTGTTGCACTCCTGAGTATTGCAAAAAGGATTATTTCCATGTTGTGAAGCAGTCAGTGCTAAAATAAAAAACAAACAAAAATGTTAAAAGAAAGAGCCGAGTCAAACAGTTTGAAGTAAGAGATGCTGTTTCTTTGTTTTCCTGAGCTGTGCTGCATTCTGAAGTGTGACTTAATTCTAAAGAATAACTGAGCAGTGTTCCTGGCCAGGCAGAGCCTGCAGAGCACCTGCTCCCCGTGGGAGCCGGCCCGATGCAGGTCATTTAGCTAATTAGCATGGCAATGAGCCCGCACTAATCGGACCTGGGGCTCCACACAGCATCAGCCCTGTGGTGCTGAGCCCAGCCTCGGCATCCCTGGGCCTGGATCTGATGGGATTTCCACCAGAGAAGGGAATTTGGCTCTGTGGTGCCCTGAGCAAGCTGCAATCCATGGGGAGCCCAAAGCCACCACTGTTCCCCTGCTCCCAGCACGGTCCAGCCCCAGGCAGAGCCTGAATCCTTCCACTGGTGATGCTTGATTAGCCCAAGGTTGTTGGAGCCAAACTGAGGTTTTCCAGTTGGAAAATTTAAGCTTGGCTTTATTTGATTTCTCATGTTTTCCTTTTGCAGGTTGAATACCGAGCCTTAATCAATGAGAAGCAATTAAATGATCACACTGCAGTTTACTACCCTGATTATGCTGGGTAAAGAAAAGGGAAGGAATTGGTTTGTGCAGACACAAAGTAAAGTTGAAGGCAAAGATTTTATTTGGTATACAGAGGAAAATTGTGTATAACTTATGTTATCCCTAGTGAAGAAAGAGATTGACGATTTCTTGTAAATATTTGAGTTTGTATTTCTGGGAAGTCTCCCTGCTCTGTGGCATACTACAGGATCTGAGAGTGAGCAGTGTATGTCTGTGTATTGAAACAGCCCTAACCACACTCTACAAGTGATGCAGCTGGACACCATATACTACAGTCCAGCAGCATTTAAAGTCCAGTCAATTTGCAGTAGTTCTATTTCAGGTTTCTGTACAGCATGTTGTCTTGTTAATTACAATGCTTATTAATAAACTAGATCCACAAAAGCAGTTTTCTCCTTTGCACTGTTTTCTTTGGGTTTCTGAAACATGAGTTGTTTAAAAGTATTCCCCCAGCTATGCTTTTCTCCCATTTTCAAGTGGGAGCTTTCCAAATTTCCTTTTACTGGGAAGCCCCAAACTGTCAGAAAGTCAAGAAAATTTAACTTTATTTACAGTTGCTTCCTGCACCTGAGTAGAAGGCTTCTGGTAAGCAACAAAAATATTCACACAATGTGTACAGCAATCGAGCTTTGTGTGCTCAGAAATATCTTCCATTTCTGTGCCATTTCTCCTTGTCCCAGGCTCCCCCTTTGTACTATGCCTCTGATACATTTACTTATAGAAAATCATTATGAGCTGGAGGCAGGAGTGTTTATGGTGTTTGCTTTGTTAGAAAAGAAGCTATTTCTAATTGAGAGAACATGGTTAATGAGTTGTTGTTGAGCTAAAGGGATTATCCTCTCACCATGATTGTGATATAAAGAAATAACCATCAAACGAGGAACTAATGAAACAACATTTTATGCATTTTTCTATCTTATTTTAGTCCATATTTAAAGAGCAGCTCTTGCTGGCCTGACACTAAGGCAGTAATATCTTATTCTTTGATGCAGTTATGGTTTTTATGTCTGCAGGACCCTTTCAAGCAGGAAAATATTATTTATTTTGGCATCAGAACTGTGCACGAGTAGATTCCCTTACAGCCAATAACTGCTGACACATCAGTTGCTAGGCCAGATAATATATTCAACTTCCAAATTAAGAGAATGGATGAAAATGTACGGTGATGAAGGGTTTCCCTGGTTTGGATGAAGTTGGCAATATTTTGCAGAGCCACCTCAAGGGGCAAGGAAAGTGTGGAATTTCAGAGATGTGATCGAACAAGAACAGAGCAAGGCAGAAATGTGTAGCGCCTGAAGAAGTGCAGAATTTTGTCACTGGGGTCCCTGCAGAGCTGCAGGGAGTTGCAGAATTGCGCTCCCATGGCCCTGCTCTGCCGGGAGCACCTGGAGCCCTGCTCTGGCAAGGTGGAAACTCCTGAATGCCAAGGATTTGCTGGGCAGCCCTACAAAATGCAATATTTGCACCAAAGTGTTCAAAAAACATCTCTAGCCTGTAGGAAGGGCTTCAGCTGTCCTGGTAGGTAATTTGGGCTGAGGGAAGGGCTTGCTGGAACACGCACATGGGTTTGTTTAAGATGAAACATTTGTTTAAGATAAAACATTTGTTTAAGATGAAACATTTGTTCAAGATAAAACATTTGTTTAAGATAAAACATTTGTTTCAGCAGCAGGCGGTTTTGGAGACGTGCTGCCCATGTGATATTTTAGCATTTCTGTCTTTTCCCCAGGTTTTTCCAGGCGTGGCCCTAGGGCTGAGCTGCAGCTGGAGCAGCCCTGAGTCTGCTCCTGCTCAGAGGTGCCACGTGCCAAGCAGCAGGGGAAAGCAGCAAGAAGGGGCTTCCTGCAGCAGCCAGAAAACAGCTCTCCTCCCCTGAGTGCTCATGAAAATCATATTTTAAGAAGGTACTTGTGGACTCTACTTCCAAATAAGCCTTTCTCCAAGATGTATCCTTTGTGTCATGGTCCTTGCATTCCTGTTCCAGTATGAAAACATGGCATAACTGATAACTATAGTGAGACTAATAATGTATTTCCACTTTTGTTTTTATCATTTTATGATTTAGATGTCTTTTGTTGGTGCTAATTTGACGCTTAAAGCTAAAGCTCTAACAGCAGATGGGTTTAGGATGTCACAGCTTGGTCTTCATATTTAATTCAGAAATAAAAGTCTGTGGATCTATGCATTCTGCTTTTCACTATGGAATTGGTGTTTCTCCTTTTTTCCTCTTTTCTCCACCTTTTTTCTCTCTTTCTGTGAGTTTTACAGTATTTTAGCAATAAGCTACAAAATGGCTCCCTATCTATTTTTATAAGGTCTTTTAAGGAAAAACTATTTAATTAAGAAATGGCACTTAAATTATTTTTACTTTTAACTTTAATAACTAATTACTCATGTCTTCTAACGTGGACTTCTTTGTCTAATTACATAATACCACTCAAACTTATGAAGAAGAAGGCGAAGAAGGATTAGCTGCTCTTTTAAAACTTCTATCTCAGCTTTATATACATTACTATATTCCAAACCTTAAAGTTTTCTAGTACATCGTATTTCTCACTCTTTTTCTCCACCAGGATTAAGTCTGTGTTTCTAGAAGGGAAGTTCTGGGCACATCCATCCAAGAGACAGATGAATGGGGTGCCTGGGAGCTCTGTGCTAGATTTTAACCCATAGCTGTGAGCCACCAGCTGTGGTGTGTTCTAGAGCAGATGAGGAGGATGTGCAAAGAAAAAAAAGGAGATTTTATAAGGCACTTTCAAACCTATCTAAAAGGTTTTCTAGTGGCACTTAAATTATTTTTACTTTTATTTAATAACTTTACTCATGTCTTCTTTTCTTTGTCTCCCACCAGAAGAAGAAGGCGAAGAAGGATTAGCTGCTTTTAAAACTTCTATCTCAGCTTTATATACATTACTGTTTTCTAGTACATCGTTTTCTCACTTTTTCTCCACCAGGATTAAGTCTGAAGTTACGGAGCACATCCATCCAAGAGACAGATGAATGGGTGCCTGGGAGCTCTGTGCTAGATTTTAACCCATAGCTGTGAGCCACCAGCTGTGGTGTGTTCTAGAGCAGATGAGGAGGATGTGCAAAGAAAAAAGGAGATTTTATAAGGCACTGAAATTCAAGTTATTCATTGCCACTGCAGCTGCTATGCGTGTAGTAAAAGAGTTGATTAACATAATGAGATTAAACTAAGAGAAATTGCTTTTAACCTGTGCTTAGCTTGAGTTGTTGTTTAGTTACCAGAGGTGATAAAAGGCTGTACCCAAAAGCTTGTCTAAACTTCCCAAATTTCAGCTGTTCTAGAAAGGATGTGAAGCTTTTCTTCTCTGCTGTGTAGATCAAGCTCCTGTGTACAGAGGGAAGTTAAAATCAGTCTGAAAAATGAAGTGATTACAAGAGGGGTGAGTAGGTGGGAAGAAAGGTGAATACTTGGAATATTTTTGGGAAAAAAAGACACAGGAAAGCAAAAAAATGAACAATTTTTCCAGCTAACAGGTACACTGAGATGCACTGGGCTGTCTGCAGTGAAATGCTAATTTTATTCATTAGCATTTTATAGAGATGTAAAATTTTTGGTTTGCATAGAAATATCTGTTAAAATCAATATAATCAAGATCTGTAATGACAAAGAGACCTACTTGGAATACTTTGAGGCCTCTTTAAAAAGGCCCTTTCCCCAGGAAATCTTACAGGCTCATTTCTAGAAAATATAAAGGGACTCTTGCTGTTGCTGTGCAAAAGCAAATGCTTTGAAGTGATTGGAGCTGGAGAGACCAGAATGGTTTAAAAACTGAAATTTGATTAAAAAAAAGAAAAATACATAACCAGTCTACATATAAGTGTAGACTCTCTAAATGTAATTATCATTGTTTTCAGAGTTCATCTCTGAATGAGAGACAAATGTCAGCTCTGGGTATCATGTTAATTTCTGCACATAATCTAAAAATATTCTCCATCCTATGGAGGCGTGCACAGAGTCAGAGCTTCCTGTCTTGGCAGATCCAAGCTGATGTTTGTTTGTTTTAATTGCAGCAGAGACATTTAGCACCGTGCCTGCCTGGTAATGTAGGAAATGTAATGCAGGGCCTTGACATCTGAAAAGTAAAAACCGTCTGAGCTGACTCGTAAAAATGATGCCGGGGAAATTGGCAAAGAAAACAAGTCTGTGAAATTCTAAACAAGCGTTTTAAAGGCAGGAGAAAAGATTCTAAAGGGTCACATTTGCAGCTTATGTGCTGCAGATAATGTGCTGCACAGCTCCTTCCCTATAAAGCAAAATTGTCACCGTGAGGCAGGGGAAGATTGAGCCTTTTTGTTAGCTGGAGTCACTCTCCTGCAATGATTGCACACAATCAATCTGCTTGGGTTTTTAAATGCTTCTTATCAGATTTCAGCCTATTGACTCAAAAATGTGTTTCTTGTCAGTGTAAAACTACTGAATATTAAAGAAAAGATAAAAATTTCCAACCTCAAAGCTGTCACTTCAGTCTACAAAAGGCAGTTATTGAAGCCTATTACTGTTTTGGCAGTGCTTGTCTGAAATTCCCTCAAAATATGCCACTAAAATTCAAAGAAAGGACTACAAAAACACTAATATTGAAGATTTATGCTGTAAAATTTGAGTAAATTTGCATATAAATGATTCATTGACTATAACTATGTTATGAAAATTCAGGAATCTTAATGTTTACTCTATGTAGAACAGCTGATGTGAGTACCTGAATCTAATTACAATGAAAGGAAATCTACCCAGCAGGCTGAATACAAACAAAAAAAGAAATAAATACACATTTGCCTATTATATACTGGGAGAAAAAAAATTTGTGTACTTTTAATTAGACACAATAGCCAAGGATTGCTACATCATCTGTAATTTTAGGGAGCTTTTTTGTCCAAGTTCCTTGTCTAAAGAATCTCTGAGCTAAGTGGGAAAGGAGCGTGCAGGGGTAATTCCTTCACTTGGAGAATTTCAGAACCTCCTCATGTTCACCTGAGAGAAGAGAGAAGCTGGAAAATAAGAGGAGAGAAGCTGGAAAATAAGATGTCTGCCTTTTAGATGGCTAAAACCAGTGAGTCTGTCACAGACATCTTTTATGGAAAATCCTTTCCTTAGGATTTTTCCTCCTGAGAAGCTGCGAGGCCTCAGGAACAAATGCAAACAGTGGTTATCTGCTGCTGTGGGATGCAACAGCTGCATCTGGGATTGGTGTCACCAAGCCTCCTTTGCCTGGGAATCTCTGGAATGCCATCATCCACACTGCACAGCATCACAGCTGGAATGCCATCTGGAACAGGAGAAGCACTAACATCTGGTTTTCCATTCACTAGTTTTGATATCCAGCAGCTCCTTCTGGGCACATCCCAAACTCCTTCTCACTGGAGTTTCCCAAGTTTACTTGGGCAAAGTCTGCACCGTTAAGTTTTAACATTTTTTTTACTAATTATTAATTCATTATTTTCTGGACTTTGTCAACCCTGCATGTTCTCCACATGGCCAGGAATGAGCTGCCAAAAGCCTGTAGCTCCCAGCAGCTGCCTTGTCCAACGTATCTGTCTCACATGCTGCAGCACGTGGCACTGAAATAAGGATTTGCTGCCAGATTTGGCAAATTTCTGCTTCCCAGAAAGGATCTCAGCTCCTGAGATTGCCAGGAACACCTATTAGATAAGGTCATATTTGGCTGCAGTTGGCAAAAACTTAATTAAAGTAACTCCAGCTGTAGTAATACCAGTGGTAGGGAGCTTGTGCCAGATGCAATGAAGATTTTAGTCTGAAAAACATCTTTAGTAGCCAATTCTTCAAGGATAAAAGACCTGAGAAACAAGTTTAAGATGGGAAATATGTACAGGCAGTAAAAGTGTGGGTGTTGGTGTGAAGGAAATAATGGCAGAGCTGCCTTTACCTGGTTCTCAGCTCAGCTGGACATAAATATGCACAGTAAATGTGCACTCTGGATTTTTTTTATCTCTAAATCATTTTCCCTCAACTTTATTCCTTGTATCATAAACCCTTTTAACTACCCCAAAATTTTCTTTCTGTGAATTATTGACCTTCTAAAGGAATTTTCCCTAAACTCTTAGTAGCTCAGCCATAGTTACCTTCACAGACCAGGTGTGACATGAAAATATCATAAAACCAGATATAAATTCAAGGAACTTCTTCTTGTGATTTTAGAGCAGAAAGTTCATATCCAGAGTAGGAAAATTATTCTTTTATACAGCTACATTACACTTCTTACCTGGAAGTGCAGGTACTTGATAAAATTCCATATTCAGGTTGTATTTCATGCAGATTTTACAGCTTGATTTGGCATTTTCTTAAGTGGAGTCTGTGGCAGCTCTAATAACTAAAGGCTCACAGATTATTCTGCACAGGAATTTTGCTCAGTTTATGAACACTAATTTAAACAGGCTGAATTTGGGACTATTCATTCCATAACTTTCAGTTACCATAAAGGGCTTAAAATTAAGTGATCAATTGAATGCTGACCCTCTAGAGAGGCTTTGGTTGTTCAGCATAAGTCTAAGAAGTTTTACATAAGTAAATTTTAACTATATTGTTTCATAAAAGAGCTGAATGAATCAAGGTTATTGTAACCTTGTTTATTTAAATTTTTAAAAAAGGAAACTGTTTTATTGCAGAAAATTGTGCAGTAAAATTGCATTATACTCCTGAAATGTGTTAATTTGTAATAGTATTATTACCATGGGAAATTATATGTATTGAAATAACACTGACAAAGGTGATTTGTACAAACCAGTGTTAAACCAGTGTTACATCCCACACTTCTGTCCTTAAGCAGCAGAGGTAAAAAAAGATGGACAATATCATGAATTCTTGGCAATATCTTTGAATACTGTGGCAGTTTGTTCCTTCCTGGCCTTTCCATGCAACTACCACAATTTCAGCAACAAATGAAATGATTTTAGCAAAGATGGAAACAGATGTAGCTCTCAATTTCTATTTAAGGGAGCTTGCATTCTAGAGTAATTTAAATGTGATGCTAGAAATTAGGATAGAAAAGGTAATTGAGCCTTTCTAATTTTAATATAATTATCAACAACTGAAATTAAGAGAAACCAGTTAAGTTGAGTGCTCAAGGAAATGAAGGCAATAGGGAAACTGTCAACAAAGCATATTCTGGTTTCTAAGCTACCATGAAGTCTTAGGAGTTGAATTCTGTAATGGAATGAAATGAGCATTAAAATTTATATTAACATGATAACTTTTATAGTCAAGTTACACTGCCCAGCTGTCCCTGCCAGAGCTTTCCTGTCCTTTGAATGCCAGCTTTCAGGGCCTCAGACTTTGCAGATGTGATTTATTTTTCATTTGCCATAACTAACATTACCACTTGTCCCGGTAATTTCATTTGGCCTTTTCCCAGTGCCGTTTCCCAACAGTATTTGATAATCCTTGTACTGCTGCGGAAGAATAGCTGAAGATTTTCTCCAAAGAGACTCTCATCCCTGGGAAGGCAGGGAATTTGAGTGCCTCACTGTCATTTACTTGCAGAAAGCAGTGCTGTAATTCTGCCATTGCCTCATCTGTTCAGCCCAGGTTATTCACTCCTCTGCATTATCGAGATTGCGATTTTCCTCCCTGAGAAACAGCAGCTGGAACAATTTCCAGAATGACAGATTAAGTGACTCCATGGTTCTTTAATATCTACTCAGAACTCTTGTCTCCTTGCAAATTTTCATTGCTTTCTTTAAAAGCAGCTTGTGAGAGAGGTAATACATTATTAATGCTACATGTCATAAAATAAAATAAATACTTACCTTTTGAAGAAGCTGATCCACTAATCAAGAGTAAATGAATGCACCTGAATTATTCAAAGAACCTCAAATAGTGCAACTTGTACTCAAATTGAATATTGTGAATAGAATATTCGCAACATAACAAAAAGAATTTCCAGCCATATTAACTCCCCCATTTTCATAACAGGAAATGGGATTTTTAGTCTTCTTTCTGATCACTTTAAATATTATATTAAAAATACAATATTTTTAATAATAATAAATATCTATATTTTTAAATATAGATGTTGATTATTTCTTTGCAAAAGCAAAAAGACCCAGGGTAGGTTTTGGCACTTTGTTACCCTTAAGCAGCCTGCTAAAGAACTGTTTCAGTTGCTGCGAGCAGTTGTTGGGGCAGGTGTTGCACGTTCCAGAGGAAGCAGGTAGGGCTGCGTTCCTGAGCAGCAGAACGACGCCTCTCTCCCTGAACAGCTGTGCAGAGAGCAGGGGAAATGCCACCACTTGTTGGAGAGAGGCAGCGCTGCTGGGCTGGCAGCGCTTCCAGCCAGTGAGTGACAGCATCAAGGGCAAGGCAGGAACGAGATCCCAGGCAATTAATTAAAAACAGCTCCTGCAGCCAGAATTTCCTTCCTCCCTGTTACAATCCATTCATGGCAATGAAGTTTCTGGCGCCGCTTCAGGAATTTTTCACTACAGCGCCCTGTTTTCCACAGCGTGCTGTTTCTACCCTATCCCTCACAGATATTTGCATTCCCCTTTCTTGCACACCTTTCTTTGGGGGAAAAAAAAATATTCTAAAAGTGGCTGTGCCACATTTGTCAATGCATCTGCAAAATCTTGTCCTTGCAAACAGAAGGCTCCCAAGTTCTGGTCATGTTCAGGTTGTCCTTTCCTTTAGATGTTTTTATTGAATACATACTCCTGGATTCAGCTAGACCAATTACAGGTTGGTAAAAGCAATTATATTCTTCACAAGGAAGTAAAGCAAAGAATTAGAGTTTGTGATTCTATTCCTCACTGGTTTAGTGATCCAGTCTCAAATCTTTGGGATAATCAAGTCTCCCTTCTCAGTTCAGTTTGCCTGTTCAGTAAATCCCTGATTTCCCAGTATTTCACTACAAACAACATTTTCCCAGGGAGAAGACAGGTAGGAGGGGAGAAAGATACCTTCAGGAGGACAGACAAATAACATCTCAAAATCTAAAAAATAACAGAATATTGCTTCAGACACACAGTGCTGGAATAGTTTGGAAGAGCCTTTATGTGAGCCTGAAACCAATGCTGATATTTCCTATATTCTGATATCTGTGTAACCTCTGTGCTACTCAATCAATCACACAGCTATGCTTAATTTAAACAACATCAACCACGTGGAAGTATTACACTTCTGAACAGGATTTGGAGCTGCAGATGCCATTTGGGAATTTGAGATTTGGCAGGCATTCCTCGACCTGTGATCCTATTACCAGAGATTCCAAATTAATGCTCAAATCAAGCAGCAAGTTTGAGACCTCAAACCTGGTCCAATTCCTGTTGAAATCAATGGGTTTTTTTTCATGGAATTCACTGGCCATCTGTTGAAGCCAAATGTGTTTTGTATTTTGTGACAAAAAGAGTAAAAAGCAAGAGAATATTTTCAGCTCAGATAGTATTTTCCTTAGAGAAAAGCCACAATCTGGAGCTTCAGGATTTACAAACCCCTTTTGTTCTGTCCTGGAGGAACAAAATGTCCCCAAATACCAATATTCCCATTAACTTTATGTGCCACATCTCTGGAATAAAGATATTTTTCTGGTTGTGATTCAACAACATTGCAAAAATCTGCAATAATCTTGAAAAGCAACTTCTGCCTGGAGAATATGCCAATTTCCTTCAGAATTGAGCATTAATCTAGGAACATTAAATACACACTGAACTCTATCAGATTTATTGAGATGTAAGAGAGTCACTTAAGTGTTGTTATATTTTTCTACTCAACTTTGATCATGTTTACATGCCTCCACAAGTTCCCTTACAAATTGTTTAAGCTGTGTACTACATAACTGATAGAATATCTGTATATTTATACACAGTGAGACAAGCTCTTTTTCAGTACAGAGTGAGCAGGTCAAAGCAGAGGCAGAGAGAATGTATTTGTCACATCTTCTATTCAATCTCATTTGTTTTTCCATCTACATGTATTCATCATAAATCTACTAAAAGCTGCTGGAATGCTCTGGAAGGGCAGCCTCAATAATGTCAGGAGATTTATGTTAGCGGGACCAGGTTTTAACAGCAGTATCACTTTCCATTTCAAGCCTGTGATAAAACCTCTGCTGCTGCTTGAGAGCTGTCTGACAAAACATTTCCTTGTTTCAAACGGGGCAGGGAGGTGAATGATTTGGGTTGGCAGAATGCTGTAGATAAAAGGTTAGGAGCATTCTTTATCCAGATTATTTTCTGAGAATAACTTGGAGTGAAATATAGATTATCCCTTTCAAATCTGGAATCCTTATTCATATGTTTTGCTGGGTGCTGGAATTTTCAGGACCTGAGCTGTCAGAACCCACATCCAGTGAAGCTGACCAAAAGATTTTCATCAGCCTTCAGTGGACCTTGAATCATGTACCAAATACATAGGGTTTCTCTTGCAGCATTGAACATATATCTTAATTTATTTTCTGTCTTTTATTTCATAGATCTCTCACTACCATCAAAAAGAAAATGTATTTACTATTAGTTAGTAAAATGAATGATTACTTTGAACATTAACCACCTTCCTTCCTGTCTCAGTAATTGAGTATGCCTTGCCCCGCCGTTAGTATCCTTCACACCACCTTTTTCATGTCAGAATATTCAGGGTGAATCTTAAACCAAGCAATTCCTTTATTTGTAGTGCATTTTTCATACAAGAAGAGCTTTGGATAAAATTACAATTTTTTTTTTACAGCGCTCTGCTCTCTTGGTGTGCTTTGATTTTGAGATCAGTGTCTGGCAAGCGTGGATGTAATCTCTGGTACAGGCTGGATTTGGCAGCTGCACAGAAGGAGCTCTGGCTGCATGGAGGAAGGGCTGCCTGGCAGAGAACCCCTTTTCAGGATGAGTTTGGGCTATCCTGATTGTGTAACTTGGGAGGGATTCAAAGCCTAATAAAAACCATTTGTAAAAAGTGATTTAAGTATGATATAGAGAACAGAAAACATTGACAATGCTGGGTGAAAAATATCACACTTTCCCGTCTTATCAGTCAGTCGTAAAATCTAATTGGCCCAGCTGTAGAACATGGCAGGAATCATTAGGGTGACATTATCCTGTCCTCACTCATTTCTTTCCTGCTGCATCTCCCAGGTCTGAGGTGGGCAGCTATTTTTAATTCTGAGAGCTCTCATATGCCAGGTCCCGCAAGAACGTCCCTCCATCCTGCTCAACATCTGTCACAGCAGCAGCAGGAGATGTTCCACACTCAGCAGCCACTGACACCTGACAGTGCAGCTCCTTTTTCAGGCACAAACAGCATCACCCAACTCCCTGAGTGACCAGAGGAGCAACAGCTGTCTTGGGACTTTCAGAAGAGCTAAAAATCTGGGCTCTTGCCTCATGAGCAGCCTTAGCTGCAGCACAGGTTTCTCCAGCCAAGCTTAAGTCAATTCAGGAGCTGCAGCCCCAGGTTCCTTGGGTCCTGTCACTCTGCAGCGGCAAAGTGGCAATAAACCCAAAAGTGGAGTGATTAGAAGTGTATTAGAAAATGATGAGTGGTGTCTGACAGGTGAAGAGGAATTAATTGCCCATCAAAGAACTAGAACAAAGCTAGCAAAGAGTTCAGAGCATGGCAAGAGAGGTGGCTGCAGTTCATGTCTGGCATTCCTGCCTACAGCTGCTGCCACTGCTTAGAGCTTAATGGGTTCAAGGGGACGCACAGCAAATCCTCAGAGAAATCCTCTGTGGTTTTTATAAAATACAGCAACGATGTCAGCTCAGCAGGTGCTGGATCCTGGGAGAGGGGCAGGAGGAGGTGCTGTACCCACTGCAGCATTTCCTTAGTGCCTCACCGAGCTGTGCCTGGCCTGGCTGGGTCAGACCCGTGGTTGTAGCCACCACAGCCTCCCTGCCGGTCCCTGCTCACAGCCATCCCACCCCTCAGGGGATGGAGCAAAGCTCTGGAGGCCAATGAAGGTGGCACTGCTGGCTCTGTGGGCTTGCACTGGTGTAATCACAGGATTATTTAGCTGTGGGAAGGAGCACCTGGGCTCCATCGGCCATCCCACCATCTCTGGCAGAGTTCAGGTTCCATTGGGCTGCCTGGGGCTCATTCAGCTCCTGTTCCAGCATCTCATGCCCCTCCCTCTGAGTTATTTCTTATTTATAGCTGATCAGAACTTGTTCATTCATTCACGTGTTTGCTTCTGGTTCTGCCTTTTCACTGTGTTTGCTTTGCTGAGAACAAGGCTGCTGCTTTCAGCTGCTTCTGGGAGCTTCCAGAAGGTTCTGCAGCGCCCAGGTGGGCAGTGATGGGCAGGCTGTGCTCACTGGGTGGCTCCTGAGTGGGGCTGGAAGGGACGGGGCTGCAGGAGCAGCTGGATCTGGATTCTGGTGCTGTGGGAGCTGTGCCCGGGCAGGTGAGTGCTGCCACTGCCAGGGGGTGATGGGGATGCCCAGGAAAGGGTGGGAGGCAGGGCCTGGAGCTTCCTTCCAGGCACAAGTTTTACTTGAAGCCACAAACTTTGGAGAGTTTTCTTCCTCTGATTTTAACTTTGCTCTCCTCCTCTCAAGCTGGGCTGAAGTGTGCTTCTATCACAAAGCTGTGTTAGGATCCAAGTCTGCATAAGCTGAGGGATCACCCCAAAGAAATTACATTTAATTCTGGTTATCAGGTGTTCTTTCACTAGCAAACCTTTATTCTGTCTTTGGGAGAGTCAAAGAAATGAGTTTGTTTGGCATTTGGGAGAGAAAACAAAGGGGTGAATTTATTGCTGTCCACAGCTGTGGGATGGGAAGATCTCGAGCAGACAGAGCCAGAGTCTTTGAGGAAATGCAAAGGGGAAAAGCTGAGCCACAGCAGACAATAAACCCAAGGATTTTCCAGCTGGACACAGAGTGTTTCACCATGTGAGGGGGCAGAGCCTGGACAAGGTGGCACAGGTGGGGAATCTCTGTCTCAGGCCTGAGCAGCCTCATCTGCTGAGCCCAGGAGCTCCAGAGGTCCCTTCCAGCCCGAATTATTCCGTGATTTTATGAATCCTATCGGTAAGCCTATAATACATCTCTTCATTACTACACATGCTGGAGATTTGAATAACAGTATTAACAGAAATAGGCTGTGTGAAATTTGAATATCCTGCTCAGCACATCCCTATTTCTTTCTGCATGTTTTGCCTGCTCATGATTCTTCTTACTGAAGAGGAAATGCTTTCTCAATACTCCTGGCAAGGAAAAACAACCTAACCAAGACTCCCAAACTGATCTTAATTTGAAATTATAAATTTAGTAATGTTGATTTTTCTAACTTACAACTTTTTCTTTTTTCCCCTTTCTTTTTTGTTATGTTCGGGGCTCAACATTCCCATTGTGACTATGAGGGCTCAGTGAGAGGGGCTCTTTAGGTTATGTCCTGGGAAAGCAAGAGAACAGAGAGCTTGGGGTGGTATCTGCAATTCTGCTTTGTTTCTGATGCAGCAGCTGACACAGCAAATAGACAATATGAAATCTAGGAGCAGATTTATCATAAACTGCAAATTTCCTGCTTTTTTTTTCAACCTTTCTCAACTCTCCAGTTGACAAAAAATCTCAAAATCATGTTAGAAAGCTCTCTGGCAAAAAAAAAAAAAAAAGGTGGAGGAACTTTGGAAAGACAAAAAGAGTTAGATCGGAATGAGTCTTCTGGGATGTTGTATTTTCCCTAAGATTAATTTAATACAATATATGTCTGAGGAAAGAGCCTGAAATAGGGTAAATAGCAGTCTCACAGAAGGAGCTACCCACTCACTGTGGAGGTGTTTCTAAAAATTTTAGGGCATTTTTACTTATTTAATCTCTTTCTGTTCCAGCTTTTCTCCAGTGGGAGTGTTACTAAAGGAAAATACAAGTGGCTGCATAATGTGTCTTTTCCATCACTCTGCTCTCAGGCCCTGTAACGTACAGAAATTCTCTCTCCACCCTGTGCAATATCCCTGTGCATTATAAAAAAAGAAGCACGATAGAGATCTCTGTTGTAGGAGGGCAGCGAAGGCTGGGACAGGTTTGGCAGATAAAGAGGAGAAGATGGCCAGCTGATCCAAAGCAGCTCCGTGTGCCGCTCACGGACCTCTGCTGCATCCGAAGGACCACGGGAGCCTTCCCTCACCTGATCAATCCTCAGAGGAGGCCTTTTCCCAGCTTTGATCCTTCCCGTGGCTCCTGGGAGCCTTCTCAGGCCCAGGCTGTCCTCTGAGGTGAAAGGCTCTGACCTGGGCGCAATAACAAACGTCCGCGAATCATGGATTGCTTGTGGCGCTTTATCTTGTTATGAAATGATTCACATCTGATGGGACTTTCAGGCTGGCGCTGAGCCGGTGTTTTCACTGTTTATAACACCCCAATGCCTTGGTCCTGAATTAAAACACGCACCTCAGAGCCTGGGGTTTTGGTGGGGTTTTTTTGTTTGTTTGGTTTGGTTTGGTTTGGTTTGGTTTGATTTTGGTTTTTGGTTTTTTTCTTTTAAATATGTGCAAGCCCTCATTAACCCCTGACATTCCCTCTCATGCCTCAGTTTCTCAGCTCCTTCTCAGCAAAGCCTCAATGGAGAAATTGGGTGAAAACCTTTTAGAAATACATATAAACTTTTATTAACTGGAACACTTTAACTGCACAGACGTGACCTTTGGGGAGAATTTTTGTGTTTTTAAGGTTTTTCCTGCAGGATAATTTTTGGGGAGAATTTTTGTGGTTTTAAGGCTTTTCCTGTAAGAGAAAGCAGGTAGACTCTCTCCAAGTACATTATCTCTGTCCAGATGTCCATTAATTTGTTTATCCATACAGTTTCTATAGAAATCTGACTTCCAGACAAGTTATTTCTATACATCTATCCTGGTGGCCTGAAATTTGGTACTGGATTTGTTCCTTCCCAGTGCTCAGTGATTTTAAGTCAATGGCTGTTCACTGCTGGGAGTGATTTTTTCCATTTGACTTTCATTAAAAGTCATAGTTGAGTATGGTTTAGTTCTTGTCATTTGATATTGTTCATAATGTAAAAATGGCCCAAAATCTCCTCTATAGGTATTTCAGCTTCAGATAAATTTGGGGGCTTTTCTGTTTTCTGATTTTTTTTTTTTTTTGAGGATTCTGGAGTAGGAATTGCCTCTCTTTCTGACATAAAGATCATATAGAAGAATTTGGCTTCTCTTGAATGCATCTCTTGGAGTATGTGTATTGGAATTATAGATTTTTAAAGGGTTTTCTGCTTTGTGCTTGTTGTTTCTTAAACTCTTCTGTGGTTGAATTTCTGTGTTCAAACTCCCAAAGCTTTATCAGCACTTCATTTTTAGCAGGTTCCTGAACCTGCCCAACAAGCTTTAGGGGAGGCTAAAACATTTTTAAGATCTTTAAGGAAATGGAATCGTGTTTGAATATAGTAAAATATGCTTATTTCCCCGTTGCTATTTAATTTGATTTCCCTAAAAGGTCATTTTTTTCATTTTTTTTTTTCATTACAATAGTCTATATAATGTCAGGCACTTTGCTGAATAGGGAAAGATTTAATTAGAGACTTAAATATTCTGCTGAATCGGGGCTTTATAACTCCAACTTCCCCACAGTCTAAGTGATAATGTATTGACTAAGAAGCATAAAATTTACCCCCAAACACCTTGACAATTAGTTCAAGTTAGTCAAAGAGATCAAAGCTCCATTCACTGCCTTTTTTTTAGCCCTCATTTTCCCTGAACTAATTCTTTGGGCACACTTTTCTTTCCAATGTAGGATAAAGCACACAGTGACCCTGAAAGCAGTTTTCCTCATGTCTGGTGAGTTATGAGTCGAGGGATTTGAGGTGGTTATTGTAGTCCTCCCTCCCTTATTGTTCATTAATTACAACACTGCTGTTCAGATAGAGATTTATCAAGTAAACTGAAACTCTCACTTTCATTTTGGATGGCTGCTTTTAGATTTGCCCAAGCTTATCTTGATCTCAGGTCTTCCTTTTAAATTAGTTTCCCTGGGGTTCTGAAGTTTTATCAGATAGGGGAATAGTAAACAGTTGTTCAGACTTCAAGCCCTAATGTTTCAGATTAAAGCCACAGAAGATTTGCTTCCCTGCTCTAAGTTCCAATTGAAGCAAAAATGCCAATTCAGGATTTTCTTCATAAAGAGATTCTTCTTTGAAGGAAGAAAAAAAAAAAAGCCTATATTTGTTCAACTTTGCTTTATTTAAAGATTAAATGAACTTGGAATAAAAACTGCTTACTTTACAGCTATTTATTTGCTGTAATGCACCAAATCTTTCTAACATATTGTCCATATCCTAGTCAGAACGTACCCAAAATAGCTCCTCAGGCAGAGAGCATTATGTTCTTTTGGTTAACAATAAGCTCTGCATCCCAGATTCATGTACCTAGACAGAAATAACAGTTTATATTGGGTTTGGCATAAAACAAAGTAGCCAGTTGGGGAAAATCTAATTAGAAATGCTTTCTTGCTAGCAGGAGGGATTGGCTCACTGCTGAATGATTGCATTGGTGATCCTGATGCTTTTTCTGGGCATGACTTTGGGATTGGTGTGAAAAATTCAGGAATAGCTTGGTACTGATCTTCCCAGTGAAGGAAATGTTGGTGATATTTGTGAGGTTTCAGAATTTGTGTGTTAAAAGGGGAATAGCCAAGGATTAGGACCAAGGATTAAGCTGGGGTTAGGAAGAGAGACTCTGAAGTAAGATTACAGGTGGATTAAGTAGTGCTAAAACTCTGCAGAGCTCAGGTGATTATTTTTTGGGTCATTTCTTGATCTCTTCTTAGCTTATTTGTGCAAACCCTGATAGATGGTTTTGTCTTTTAGTCACAGTCCTAAAACCTCCCCACTGAAAGGCCTAGAGCTTTGTTTGATGGGCAGAGCTCGCAGGCCCAGTGGGCCAGCACTGGCTCCAGATCGGCAGGAATCCTTCAACACTCCCCAAACCCTCTAAATGTCACTTTCTCTTTGTGCTTTGAATGTGAGCGAACACGCACGTGCCATCTCTGTGTTCCAGATAAATAAGTGCAGTCTCGAATCTCGTATCCCCGAGCCCATCAAAGTGATCAGCACCACCCTGCTGCCAGCTCATCCCCCTCCCAGGCTGTGTGCTCCTTTCCCACAGAACGCAGAGAAAATTGGCCTGCAGGAGAGGCTTTGGCAGCTCCATTTTAGCGCTAAATCTGATTTTCCTTTCCAAATTCGAGGTCGTGTGTGCTCATGGTCTCCCGACTCCCGCTGGGTTTCCTCTCCAGCCCCAAAATCCCCTGGTTTTTCCTCAAGCGCAGGGCAGCAGTGCCAGCAGCTCCTCTGAAGGGCGGGAGCCAAAAGCTGCCGGGATTTTGTCTCTCGCCATTTGTGGCTCCTGGCTGCTGCCCTGGGGCTGCTGCAGGGTTTCCCACACCACCAATTCACTCTCCTGCCCCCTGAGCAGTGGCCTCTTTGAAAAGTCTTCTTTTGTTTTAAAAGCATTTCACTAATGTGTTCAATTCCTTTCCATCTTAATTCAGATTATTCACTAGCAATACCTGCTTCCTTTCTCACTCCAGAATCAGTCATTTCAGGCAAAGATTAAAAAAAATCAATCTTTATTTGCCTCTTTAAGAAAAAAAAAAAGTCAGAACAATAAATTTGAGATTTTCATTTGCACCCACCAGTTTTGGGATTTCATGAAGAGTTTTCTGACAAAAAAAGGGCATTTCTTGATGTCTCTGAACTTTAATGACTCTAATAGGAGGTTAGTAACTCTCAGATTTATTCTTTATACAATAAATAATAAAATAAAAGGCAATAAAATTAATGAGAGAAAAAAAATTGGTGAGAAATCAGTGACAAGCCCATGACAGCTGAATGAAATTCATGTAAATGTGTCTGGTACTAAGAGCCTCAACCAGCAAATTAATCTGAACCTCCTGAACTGTTCCCTTTTATTTCTGCTCTTCCTTCATATGCATTTTACTCCTGTCAGGAAAGCCTTTGCTCTTCCAACACTTCTACAGAAGATGTTAAAAACCGCAGCAAACTAGCAGACTTGTACAGTAGCTTTCCTACAGTCTTTAAAAAAAATTTGAAAAATTGGTCCTGCCATCTGGAGCCTTGGAAAGTTTAAAGAATTTGCTTTACAAAACTGTGTTTGCATGCCTAAAGGTGTTGTATTATCACCATAATATCAAATCCCCCAACAGCAAAGAGAATAGGTGAAGGAAGTTTTCGGTTTTGGATTAATTGAATAATAGGGGGTGAGGTTGTGTAATTGTGCTTTGGAAGAGAGGAGCAAATTGTGCATGGCAGTGTTTGCCCTGACTGGAGTCCGGTATTTCGCTGTGCCAGCAGCTGCACTCGTCTCCCTCAATGCCACTCTGCAGCTGAGCAAACAGCGGCCTGGAGGGTGTTCAATAGGGCATTAAATGGGGTTCAGCGTGGTGTGAGGGGTGCTGGGATGGAGACACCTGGGATATTGCTGTGGCAGCTCTTGGTTTGGGGTTTACAGCGTTGTTCAGGGTTATTTGGGTCTCCTTGGAAGTGGTTCCGTTTTGGAAAAGCCACCAAAAATACAAACAAAAAAAAACCCCCAAAAACAAAAAGGAGAAAAATGCAAAAAACCCATAAATTGCAAAGGTAGAGCCTTACACTGAGAGAGGTACAATTCAATGGGTTTGAGTACAGCAATACATTTTCCTGGACAGACATTATTTATTCACATTTGGAATTTGACTTTTCCCATTTCCAGTGGCCAAACCAGGACTGGATGTAACATCTCCTTTATGCTCCCTGGAATGGCCCTCAGGTGTATCAGACCAAGCTCCAGCAGCAGCAAAATTAATTAAAAACTTTTCCTGTCTTAGGAAGGTAACAAGAGCACCCACCAATCCTGCAGGATACCACCTCAAGTTACACCTTCCTTCACAGAAGGGAGCAGAATTAATTTGAAACACGTTCTGTTAGCAGTACAAGTAACAGCACATGCTTTTCTTTTTTCTACATAAAGCTCCAGTTAAATATATATATATTTTCAAATATATCTATATGAACCTGGGTAAGTACTTGCAGAAATGGGTAAAAAAAATCTAACTGCAAGGCTGCATTTGTATCTATATCTGTAGAGATGTCTGGGGGGATTGGTGTGTGTGGAACATTCTATTCTAAACAAACATTCTGTGTTGCTGTAATATTTTTGTACTGAGCCCCTTGGTTGCTGCCACACCACCTCCCTCCCCTCTCCTACTCAGGAAAGGCACTGGTGACTTTTAGGGAAGTCTGCAGGACTAGTATGTCATCAAGTGGTTAAGAAAGGGAAATACTCTGTGTTCCAGCAGAAGTAAAACAAGAAATGGTCTCAATTTGAAACTAAAAAAAAATACTAATAAATTGTTAGAATTTTAGGAAAGGTCTAAAACGTGTCTTGTATTCCAATTTTCTGCCTTGTAAAGGTCTTGCATTAAGTCAGGGATTATTTTATAATGCATTATGCTTGGTGCCTATTAAAATAAAAGAGGCTGTTTTTCTTCCATTTAAAATTTGGAAATCAATATTCCAGGTTTCTCTCTCGGTGAAGCAGGGAGAGATCCAGCAGCACTGCTGAGAGCTCAGCTTTCCCCTGCATGCCAGGAAATGCTGCATCCCTCTCTCATGAGCTCCGAGCCCCTCTCCTGCTGCAGGGAGGCCGCTCCTCACGCTGCCAATGAAGAGTTGATGGGGAGCCTTTGCCTCTTGCTTCCTGATTCTTTCTCTGCCTGCTCTGGTGCCTTCAGCTTGAGCTTTCCTAGATTGTGTTATATTTCCCAGGCTCTGCACTGCACTGGTGTGTAACTCTGAACTCCACACACAGAGCCAGCAGCTCTGCTCACAGCTCAGGCACACAGAACAATCCTTGTCCAGCCCAGAACCAAGGACAGCACTGCAGCTTCAGCCCAAAAAGTGTAAAAAATGGTAAATTGAGGAGAGCAAACTGGGAGGGTGGGACTGCACAACCTGGAGCTGGAATGGCACAATGAACCCCAATACGGAAATGGATTAAAATTTATAAAAGTGTGAAAACTCCTGACCCACTGTCTATCTTGGGTGCAGCCCTGGCTGGGCTCTTGCACTGCCCAAGGTGTGTCCTGGCAAGGCCTTTTAATAAATCCTGACTTTATTCTTCAACTCTGCCCAGCCTCTGCTCCAGGCAGCCTCTCCAGGCATCAGCCCCTTGCATTTCCCCCCAGGACAGCATCCCAGTGCAGTTCTGGCTCTCCAGGGCTGAATGCCACAGCAGCAATGAGGACAAGCAGCAATTTGACCCTCCCGGTGCACTGTGCTCTCTGAGAAAGCCCAGAACATGTGGGAGGCTACAATTTGTGTTTATCATTCATATTTTATGGGTAACAACTTTGATTTTCAGTTGTGAAAGCAACAGCAAGTGATAGCTGGGAAGCTGTCAGAATCACTGAAGTGTTTAGCAGTGTTATTCCAGGGACTATGCTGAAGACTATCTGTGGAATTTGAAGCCATAAAACATAACTGAAGTCAGGTCCCTTGCTTATCTATTTAAAATGGTTGAATTCTTTCTCTGGAGACAAGTATGAAGGAAGAAGTAAAAAAGAAAAAGATAGCTGAAGACTGAAAAAAAATATATTTTCCAATACTATCTTTTCTTTTGGCATTTAATGCCAAAATATAAAAGAAGCCTGTGATTTAATGATGGAGAAATCGGTCTGGAAGAGCTCAGGAAGTCACCAGGACCATCCCTCTCATGTCAGGTGCTATCAGCTGTCTGTGTAGGCTGTGGGTTCCAGAATTTACCTCTGCAGGGTCAGTTGCTGCAGGGCGTTTGGTGATGTGTGACCCCAGGCTGGCTGCAGCACTGCAGGACCTGCTGCTGTTTGCTGTGACGTTGGGAGGGTGGAAAGCAGCAGCTCCTCTCTGCTGTGCGTGCTCCACCTGCTCTGCTGGGGCTTTTCCTCCCCTCCATCCTTCAGTTTATCTCAGACAAGGAAAAACCCTCACCCTGACAGAGCAGGGGCTGCTCCCTCCCTGCTGCCCAGCCGGACTCCTGGCCTGGCTCTGGGGCTGCACTGGGTGCCTGGAGGAGCAGGACCCCTGACAAGCTGGGAGTCCGGATGCTGCTGTTCCCTAATCAGTTAAAATGGCTTCATTCTGGGTGAAACTCTCCTCCTGGAGCAGTGCTGAATACTCAGCACCCCGGGAATTCAGCAGGGATAATCTGTCCCCAAATCAGGCCGTGGGCTACCCAGGCACAGGGGGATCTTTCCTTACAGAGAACATAGGAGGAGCTGTACCTTGGATATCTCAGAGCTGCAGTAAATCTTCATTGTTCAGTGGTTCTGGAAAAACTCTTTTGTGGGGAACACAGAAAGGATTGGAGGAAGATGATGGTGTCAGGATGTCTTTGGAACCAGTAGGAACATAAGACTGGCTGGTAGAGCAGGACTCCTGACAAACTGAGAGTCTGGATGTTGATGTTCCCTAATCAAGTAAAATGGCTTCATTCTGGGTGAAATTCTCCTGCTGGAGCAGTGCTGAATACTGAGAACCCTGTGAAGTTAGCAGGGGTAATGCAGGCTCCTGCTCTGCCCCTCAGCCACAGCCACACTGCTCCAAATGAGGAAATTCCCCTTATTCAGAGCAGATGCAGTAACAGCCCCTCAGAAGCAGCTGGAGGTCAAGGCCAGGATCTGCTTCACTTCACTTGCAATAAATCCAGGTTTATAATCCATTGCCATTGAGGCTGTGGTTTAGTAAATGCTGCAGATCTGACAGAAAAGCTGTTTTCTATCAGATTTAGCTCTGTTAAAGGCATACTAAATCCATGAGTTGGTGTGTCCACACATTTTAACTGTCACACCGAGGCTATGCACTTTTCAGTGTTCTTTTATTTTAGTAAGCTTAGATTATTTTAGTCTGGGGACCAAAATAAATGGAAACATGGCTTTCTAATCATTCACTTATAGGATTTCCAGAGAATAAAAAATGCATAAACACCTTCTCCCAACAGCAGAGGATTTTCTCTCTTCTTGCCCTCCAAAAAATCCAACAAAACACCAAAACCAGAAGACAGGCTGCATGCATTCACGCTGCTATACTTCTTTCCATGGTCAGAATAATGAGCAGAAAAGTTCTAATGCATTAAAGTCGGGTGGAAAATAGAAAGACTGTTGAGATCAGACATGGTTTTATGTTCAGAAAGCCTAAACAAAGACCTAAATCTCATTGTTTAAGCAAGAGATATAAAAAGAAAGCAGAAATAGCTTAAAGAGTATAAATTATTAAACTTAATAATGGGAGAGAGGAAACCAAATGACCTTCAGAAAGCACACAGTGTTCTTGATCCTGAGTGCTTGCTATTCCCATCCCTCCTCTGCGCAGGCTTTGCTCCACACAATGCTGGAGTGCACAGTCTCCTGCACATTCCCTGGAAATTACCATCATTCCAAGGACTTGAATGCCCAGTGTGCACCTACCTGTTATTTATATTGTTTATGCCAACTGATTAAACTGCATCAGGGACCGAAAGCAGGGATTTGTGGGGTCTTGACTTCTTGGTAAATTTCCACTGAGATTTGCCAGTGAAAAAATGGAGCAAATTTTGAGATCATGTCTTAGTGTAAAACAGTTCTGCAACACAGCTTTTTACAAGCTCAGAGTGATTAGGAAATTTTGGGAGAACATCTTGCTGTCAGCACACTGCTGCCCTTTTAGGAATGGCAGCTTGTAGATTAATGCAAAGCTACACTCCTGGACATCTGATTTTGGACACCTGAAGAATCTTTTCAGACTTCTGTAGCAGTAGGATCTTCCTTGTTTAAAAGGAAAGTCCTTCCAGATATTCAGACAAGAGTGGAGACCAGAAATATGAAACTTCAAAAAGGAAAAAGGGAGAATCCTCACTCCTTAATTCATTCACCTCCAGCTCATCTTTCCTAACACAAGGAATTTTTCCAGATAGGTGAAAGAAATAAGATCAGAAATTTTTCATCTTGATACCGTTGTTGCAATTTTTTAAGTGAGACCTATTTGTTTTTCCAAACCCAATTGCCAAGTCTGTGCAAAGTTTCTGTTCAGAAACTGCCCAAAAGTTTGGGATGCTGGGAAACAGTGGATTAATGCCAGCGAGGAACCTGGAAAAGGTCAGCTGCATTCAGAGCTCAGGGAGATGCATGGCTGATATCCCATTTCTGAGAGGCAAACAGAGGTTCTGCTCCAGAAACAGATAAAAAATTTAAAAATGATGGTGCAGTTCCAGCCACAAGGTCCACGTGCAGAGTCCTGGGCTGTTCAGCGAGCCTGCATCTCAAGCTGTGGAGAAAAAAGAACACAAATCAATGTTTTGGTGGGGAAATATCAACGGGGGTTATAGACAGAAGAGGTTTTTAAGTTTTTCCGGAGGTAAAAGCCGGCTCTTTCATTGCCTTCCCTGATACATGACAAATCTCTCGCTGCGAGGATTCCTTACAGGCTCCCCTCAGTGAGGAAAAGAAGTCGTTATCCTGCTAAAACCCTTCAGATTTCACTCAGGAATGTTTCAAATCTTTCTCATCCTCTTAAGTTTTTTTCTTTGTAGCAGTATGAACTGTTGCTATCAAAGCCATCACCCAGACTGTGTGTGAACAAAGAAAAGCATTTCACAGGTGGCACACGGAGGTACAAACAGCTCAGGCTGCTGGGTGCCTCCTGTCCAAATAATGCCCCCACGCCTGGCAAGGACCTGGAAAACCAGAAAAGGTGCAAGGTCATTCTGGAAGCTGTGTAAGAGAAAAAATCCACTGACTTCACCTGAAACTGAGCTAGAGGCGATTAGTCAGGGTGGGGATTTTTATCAGTCAATTATTTTTGCTCTTTTTTTTCGGGTAAATTTTGCATATTTTCATCGAAATTAACAATTTCCATGGGGAAGTTTCAAGCTTTTAATCCCGTCACATCACAATGCGAGACAGCTTTGTCAGGGTGACGAGTGGTTCTCAGCTGGCAGGCCTGTACCTGCCTGGTGTTAAACAGAACTCCATCTCCCTTTGAAAGGGCCGCAAATCTTCCTGTAAGATGGCATGGGTTTGGTTCCATCATCTGCTTGGCAATTCCTCCTGTCCTAACGGGATCCTTTGGGCTCTGTGGTGTGTCTTTAGAGCCCCTGAGTGGCAGTGGCAGAGTTTTACCCTCCAGAGCACAAAGGGCAGAGCAGAGCTGGGCTCACCCCAAACCAGCCCACGGTTTGTGCTCTCACATCTTCACAGTTAGAATCCTTGGCAGACACACAGAAAGTGCTGCTGCCCGCCTTGTAAATGTTCCATTGGAAACTAGGAAATAGATCAGGATTTGAGATTCCTTCACTTCAGGGATCAGTTGGTAGCTGTGGTGGGGCTTGAGGGTTTCTAGGATGAGGGAAGGATGAGAATCTTGACTCTATGCTTTAGAAGGCTGATATATTATATTATATTATATTATATTATATTATATTATATTATATTATATTATATTATATTATATTATATTATATTATATTATATTATATTATATTATATTATATTATATTATATTATATTATATTATATTATATTATATTATATTATATTATATTATATTATATTATATTATATCGCATTATATCGCATTATATCGCATCATATCGTATCATATCGTATTGTATTATATCATATCATATTATTTCTATTCTATTTATTCTATTCTATTTTATTTATTCTATTCTATTATATGGAGATTATATACTAAAACAATATATAAGAAAGAAAAGGAGACATCAGAAGGTTAGAAAGGAATGAATAATGAAACCCATGACTGCTCAGAGCTTTGACACAGCTGGACCACGATTGGTCATCAAGTAAAAACAATCTACATGAGACCAATCAAAGATGCACCTGCCATGTTTTACAGCAGCAGATAATTATTGTTGACATTTCTTTTCTGAAGCTTTTCAGCTTCTCAGGAGAAAAAATCCTGGCAAAGGGATTTTTAAAAATATCACAATGACAGGTAGCAGTTCATGGCTGTGATTAAAAGGATGGAGAAATCCATCCAGCTGTTTTGGGATCCTCTGCCAGGAACCTCTGCATGATCCCACCTTTGGGAGGGCCAGTTCTGGATTCTTGACTATCCTGATGCTCCAGTATGGGCCTGCTCCAAAAAATGTTCCTTTGTTCAAAATTTGCCAAAAGGAATTTTCCTTTCTCATTCGAAGAATTTCACACTAATTCTATTTAGCTGTTAATTTATAATGTCTGCTTTTAAGAGCAGCAAAAAGTCATATTTCAGATCTTTTCTAAAGGTTGACATCAGCTGAGCACGTGTAAATTAAAGCAGAGTTGGATTTCAGCTGTGAGCTATTTAGAGGCATTTTCTGTCAGGAAGAGTGATTTTTTACCTGGCCCTGCATCAACATATCCATGAACCATCAGCTCAGCACTTGACAAGACCACTGTTACAGACAGCTGTCATATTTACAGTTTGCCACTTTCATCTGCTGTTGTCACATCATGGATTTTTTATTTGAATTTGACATGCCAGGCTTTGCAAGTTTTCAGTACCTTAAGGAACGTGAGGGTTTCTTTTTTCAGTAATGGAAAGTTTATGAGAATGGGAAGGTAAAAAAGGAGTGGAAGAAACAAGAGCGTTGCAGTGAGTTGTTCTTCCTGTGTGGAGGAACCTCTTAACCAATAAATGATGGCATTAAACTGAAGCAGATTGCTTAAAAGTATTTAAGGGGAATGCACAAAAAGCTGCCCTTCACTGATCCTGCTGAGCCCTATCACACACCAGCACAGATCTGCCTCCTCATTGTGGTTTTGTAGGTAAATGTGGGTGTTTATGCCTCATGTTGGGTGTCATTCAGGTGTTGAATTTGTGAGGTAAGGATTTAGAAACCCACCAAAATTACTGGATTGCTGGGTTCCCATATGGTTTGATTCACTCCTGTCAGCTCTCAAACTGTCCATGGATGATAGCATGACTTTTTAACAAAATCTACCTAAATTTTGTTACCCTTCTTCACTGAGAAACCAAGAGCTCATACTTGTTTGATTATTGGATAGCAAAGAGAAATGCTAACTGTGCCCTATTGTGCTGTAGTAGAAGATTTCCCAAACTCTGTCTCAGTCAGATTTTCTGATCTTTAAAACTTTTGAGCACAAGCCTGGACCAGTAAGTCACCAGTGGAGTTTCCTGCTGTCTAAGACAAGCGATGATTCAAAAAAATATCTCAGGTTTTTCCTTGGCTCCAGACTTGAAAGGAAAAATGTCAGCTCATGAAGAAGGGACTCATTAGAGAAAACCATCCTCCACCACTGAAAATATTTCTGCATTTTAACATAATTCTGCTCAAAAACGGTCTGCTGAATGGAGCAGTTTCCTGGGTAGCTAATCTGGAAGCTGCGTGGTGTGTACAACAAAAGGAAATTCTTTAAAATTGGTTCCTTGGGCTGCTCTGGGACTTTAGGGGGTCTGTTTAATTGGCAGGGTTTCTCTCCACCCCACCCTGCTCGGAGCTGGAGGCTCCTGCAGCCACCCCAGCTGTGTGTGGGGGCTTGAGCACTCAGGTTGTGACTTCTGATGTGCTCACCCAGCCCTGGGAAAGCCTGGTCCAGGCGACAAACTTAATTAGGGCCTTTTCTCAATCTGTTTGTAACACTCGAGTCTGGCTTTCCTCAATAATCCAGGAGGATGAGGAGGAGGAGGAGGAGGAGGAGGAAGCATGGCCTGGTAGATTGAGCATGTGAGGGAAATTCAGGAATGCTGTAGCAGCGCCAGGATGATTTTGGGCAGGGTCTCCTGTCTCCTCCTTTCCTTTGCAGCCTGATAAGAATGAATGAGTTAATGTCGGCTTTGGAAAGGTGTAAGTCAAGATGTGTGTAACTAAGAATTATGAACAGCACAGATGAATTCCACTGCATCCATTAAAGTGAAATGTGCTGTTAAAAATCCTGAACATAGAGGATAAAATGTGTCAAGACTAAAAGCAAACAAGCAAGCTATTTTTAACCTTATTAAGGTCTGATGCCTTTCTGTCTAGAGGGCTTAATCTTTTAATACAGAGCCATAAAGAACAATTACTTTTTATAAGTTACATTACAATCTGAGATGATTTACTGTTTGGTTTATATTGCTGATGAGAGCTGGGCTGTTAATTTTACTGGATGTTTTTGATTTGGGGGTCTTTCTTGTTCAGGCTCTCATTTCATTTTCTGTTGCCTAAAACTCCTTCATGCTTCTGTGTCAGCAAGTAACTGAGCTATGTAGTTCAATTTGTTGAGGATGTAGCAGTAGAGAAAGCGTTGCCCCCCTCAGAAGTGACATTTGCTGTATTACCTGCATGTGCACTATTGTCAGGGGTGCAGTTTCTGACCTGCAATGCATTATCTGCTCCACTGACTTTGGGGCTGTTTATCACCAGTGACATATTTCTCTGCAGGAACCTGCCATTCTTCTTGTGTCTGCTTTAAAACCTAAATGCAGACATCCAGTCTGCATTTCTGAGAGTGAAATGAAACCAGATTTTTCTTCTTTATTTATTTTTTTTTTAAACAATTCCCTTCAATGTTGTCAGTTAAACAGGATGCTTGGTAAGCTGCTTTTACTAGGGTAACAAATATCATGTTAAAGAGCAGAGGCGCAGTAAGAGTGAAATTAATTATGTATGTTTTATGCTTGTCCAACTAACCACACTGTATTCCCAATGAAATGTTTAACACATCTGTGCCTTCCTCAAGTCAAATAACATCACTGTAATTCGAGACTTATTTTGAGCAAAGAAGGAAAGGCTTTGTTACACCTCCAGGAAAGCCATTCTTTTGGAGGGGGCTTTTTTTCATTTGTATGCTTTGATTGTGAGCTACTTAATTTAGTCAAAGATTCTAATTGAGCTTCTTGGCAGACTGCCTGATATTTGGCACAGTAGGAATCTCTGAGTTTGAACCTTTGGGGATGTTTTCAGAGGAACGTATGTCTTCTATTTCATGCTTTATTGTGGCAGACTGATGAGAACTTCTAAAGCAAATGACAGTTGACAGAAAATAACTCACCCTGGAGTTTGTTCTCCCACTGTTGCTGCTTCAGTGGTGAATTTCAGATAGTCTGTTTTGTTTGTGGCACGTGAGGTGTTGAAGTGATGCTGATAGATGGCAATGGCAGCAGGATAATCCGGTCATGGAACCAGAGGTGAAGTGTGGCAAGAGCTCTTTAGCAGGAATGATTTCTGACTTAACAATCTGTGGCAGCCTTCACTAGCTGAAGGAGTTAAAGATAGATGTTACTTGACAGAGCAGTGTGTGTCATGGTCCCAGCAGACATAATAGGATAAAATTAAGAAATATGAATATTTAGGCTACAGACAAGGCTGTTTCCTGATACTAAGACCTGTTCTAGCTTAAATGGTCTCTCAAGGAAAAAAAGAAAAAAAAAGCAAAAAAAAACCATCTCCTAGCAGGGAATATTTAACACCATGCTGAACAATATGCTAATCCTCAGAGGAACGCTACAGAATTGTCAGCAGGATGAACGAGCTGATCCCTTCCATCTCTGTTCTGTTTAATTTCAACATCTCGGTATGAACTCCACAGCTTCATTTTCCTGTTTCCTTGCAACCTGTCACATCTGAGAATGACCCAGTGCTGCAGGACATCCTCCTCTGGTGCCCACGGCCCTGGGTTTTCACCAGCTGACTCGTCAGGGATGGCTCCAGCTGAGCATTCCAGCTCGGGGTGCCCAGCTCCATCCTGAGCATCTCTGTGGCATCCACCAGATGCTTCCAACCCTGCAAAGATCCAGGACTTTGCAAACAGATGCACACAAACCAAAAGTGTCTTTGACTTCTCACCTCCCCTCTACTCACCAGGGAGAAACTGAAGGGTTTACATTGATATCTGCCCCCTTTTTTAATACGTTAATATTGGCCCCCCTTTCTGGAAACATGTAGGTAATTCCACTTCAATAGACTTTGTGTGAAAAAGGAGACAAAATTATGCTGAGAATAGTTTTTAAAAGGTTCTAAACTCTTCAAAGCATTTTATATGAAATGAAACCGCCTTTCTGCCAGATCTGGAGTGTTACATACACGTAGCCATTCCTTGGATATCACGATCTGAGTGATTTCTGAGAATTTAGCAAGTTTCTGAGAATAGTGATGGCAAACACCAGGAAGGGAGGAGGTTTGCCCATCCAAGGAGAAGGCATGAAGGTGTTTACAGGGTTTTTTGCTAATGAATTGCAAATCTTCAGAATAAGACCAGAGGGGAAACAGAGAAGTCCATAAAGACCAGAGAAGCCATAAAACACAGATTCCCATGATGAGCAAGCAGTTCCTCATTAAGAACTTGTTACAGTACATATATATAGTCTCAATCAATTTGTTTTATTTTAACAGGGCATCAGGTGCTTCCCATAAAATTTGAGGGCACTGAGTGTTTAATTGAAATCAGCCTCATATAACCCCTGCACTCAAATAAATCTTTTTTTCCAGAAGTAATCAACTAAACCTTACCTACATAATTATATATAGAGTAGCATAAAGTTAAACCTAATTGTTTCAGTAATTATAATCCTGTACATACTGTGTACTGATCAATACACTTTTAATAATTGACCTGTCAATTCTGAGGACCACTTTATTCAGAAGGATTTTTAACAGTTTTAGGAGTGGAAATAATCCAAAGCTGACTCTGCTGGTTCTAAACATACAGGAAAAAAATTAAAAATATCTTAATTTTGTTCTTAGAGAATCTCAGATTTGTCTCTTGTTTTACTATAGAACTGCCTATGTTGTTACAGTCTTGATAAAAATATGATATGAAAAAATGAAAGATTGAAATTGCTAGAAAAAGAAAACTTCCATTTTGAAGGCAGTGACCTCAATTGTGCACTATGTCACACCCTGCACCTTCCCAGGTGACTCTCAAACACCAGATTGTCTTGGATGTACCAACAGGGGTAAATACAGATGTCAAAGGCAAATCATGATCATGTTAAATTCATAATGAGAATCTTCATTTCAGGAACAGCCAGGAGGAAGCCATTCCTTCATTTGGACACACCACGAGAACAGACTAAGCAGAATCATAAATAAACATTTCTAATGGCTTGACTACTTCTCAAAGCAGACAGGATCTGTTGCTGGGGGATATAAAAATGAGGTTTATTTAATAGAGTTCTGTAACTTCGTGTGTATATTTGAGCATGTAAACTGCTAGAATGCATTACAATGTACACAAATCCCAATATGCTCTCCATGGAGCCCCATCTGCTCTGATGTGCTGATCCCTGATCGCAGCAGATGCCTCACGTGGTGGGAGCTGTTTGCTGCACACAAACCAATACAGCCTAATTACAAGTCAATAAATTCCAGATACAATCCAATTAGTCGTCATAGAGACTCTCATGTTTAGCAAATGTAACTGATCTGTTTCTGCTTGTGAATTTAACAGGGCCAATATTTAATTTATTTAATTGCAGACCGATATAGTCAGTATATTGTACAATAGAAACAATAAATGTTTCCAAGTACAACCTATTTAGGGTGGTTTGTCTGATAAATCAAATGACTTCCTGTGGGAGAGGATACCAGGAATGCCTTCCAAGTCCTCTTCCTAGCACTCCTCTTTTTGCAGGAAATTATCTCTAAATGTGCACAAAACACAGCTAATATAAATAAAAGTTTAGGATACAGACCTGGCTCTCCAGTGGAATTTTCCCACTTGGGCAAACCAGCACTGGAATGGCTGTAAAAGCCCTTTTCAGATTTGTGAGGAGGAAAAGAATGGAGATTATCCACTACAGTACTGGTGGTTTAAAGAACCCAGAATCTCTGTGTCTCTGCCAAAGGTGAAGCATTTCTAGAAACACTAAATAACTTCAAGAAAAAACAAAAAAAAAACCACAATTAGAAGAAAAGAGGGCTCTTCACACTGGGAAAGACAGCGTAGGTGACTGCACGAGCCTGTCAGTGCTGCTGCTCTGGGGAGAGATTAGATTCCAAAATCACTGTATAATGAATAGAGAGGAAATGTAAAATCACACAGGGCTGCCTGGGGAGCAGCCAGTCTGCAGTGCTGGATGTTGGCTGATTGAAAACCAGCTGGGGTTGCTCAGAAGGTGTGGGCACCACAGCCCTGCAGTGATTTGGGGCACAGAAAGCCCTGAGCAGTGAGGCAGGACGTGTCCCATGTTCTGTGAAATTCCCTCGGGAGCTTTGTCTGGGACATTCGTATCACAGGTCATGAACACTTCACCATCTGCACCTAAGCCAAAATGTCCATTATCACCAGGTGGAGTTCTTTGGATTCCTCAGTGTGAAGGTCAGCTCTGACATATTTAACCATGAAAAATTTACTGTGTCAGCTTGGGGCTTGGAACTTGTAGGATGAGGTTTGACTGCTGGGTCAGAAGAGAAGAAACTTCCATTTCTATTCCAGGCTGTTGTAGCTGCTCTAAATATTCCAAATATTGCACCCATTTCTATTCCAGACTGTTGTATCTGCTCTAAATATTCCAAATATTGCACCCATTTCTATTCCAGACTGTTGTAGCTGCTCTAAATATTCCAAATATTGCACCCAGCCCATAAACAGCCGTTTATCTGGTGGAGCTGAATTGGAATCTGCAGCCCTGTCTCTGGCAATGGTTGGTAGATAACTTTCTTTCATTTTCGAGGTGTTAGGCTCAGCATTAGCAAATTCACAGATAACTTTTTTCCTCCCAGTGAATATGCAGAATGTGACTTAAAACTGCCTTAAACGCTCCCCAAAGAAGGAAGATGACAGTGGAGGGAATTTATTTCAAAGCAAAACTCTATTGCTTGCAAGAGAAAATGGATAAAGTTGGGAATTCACAGCAGAGAAGCCTTAAGACTCCTTAGCTTAAAATTATTCCTCTTTACCATTCTAGTCTGATCTCTGAAGAACAGCAAAATTACCTGAAAAAAACTTCTGCATAAATAATTGATTTCCTTTACTCTAGATAGGGATTCTTTCTGCATAAAAATATTCTTGTGGAGTACAGTTTGTAAGGCAGGAAGAGTGAAGGATTTGGTCTTTTGCTCAATATAAAATATCTTTTTTTGGTTTTCCTGGCTATGCTTCCCAGATCTGGCAAAGAGAAGCTCTTACACAGCAATAAATGATGGGTTTGATTCTGGGTTAATGATCTGAATTTCTATCACAATTTATTGCTTCTAGGCTTTTTTTTTTTTTTTTTTCGTGCCAGGGTTAGGTCCAGGCCATTCTGCAAAATTGGAGACTCTGGGCATGAAAATAAACCCCCAAATGAAGTGAGAGGATGTGTTAATAGTGCCTGCAGGTTTCTGGACACTGGAGAGGGAGAGCTGATTTTTTATTCTCTCCAAAGAGAGCAAACAGAGGCAGCAGTGGCTCCTCTGAGGTGTGGGCGCTCTTCCCCACAGTCCCTGAAAATGTGCATCCATGGACTGTCAGTGAAAACAAGAGTGCTTATTTCAGGTTATTACAGGTCTCTGAAGCAGAAAAGAAATATCCTAAAGAGCACCAGAAAACCTTTTAACACATATCCTGGTTTTATTTTAATGGAATCAGGTCACAACTGGAACTCATAGGGCACAGTATGGAACGGCTGGATTTTGCAGAATAATGAGAATTAGCATTTTGCGCAGTTTTGTATTCCTCTGCTGCCTCCCTGCCAGCACGGATGGGTGACTGGAGTTACCTCTGGTCCACCTGGAACTCGGGCCTGTCAAAAAAATACAAATCACAATGTAAAATAATCAGCTGATGAAAAAGTTCAGGCTGAGATTTGTTTGTCATTTTGTCACATGAAAAACAAGAAACC
Source organism: Emberiza elegans (assembly GCA_024865655.1). NCBI lineage: Eukaryota > Metazoa > Chordata > Aves > Passeriformes > Fringillidae > Emberiza > Emberiza elegans. Next base: position 27,428,835 of record JALJVW010000129.1, on the reverse strand, counting down.
TTTTATTTGGGAAGCTGGAGAGTATTTGACATTAATCCTGCTGGTATGCAGGGAGAATAAATGAGGAATTTTTGTTGTTCATGTGTTTGTGTAGCATATTAATGATTTTGATAACAGCATAAGGATATTTGGCTGCTGTCTGAAATTAAATTGTTAGGGGTTTGAGACTGCTTTTGCCTGTCATGGTTCTAGTAAATTTATACCATTGATTTGTTAGAACTGTGAAGAACAAGATCAAGTGTGGTTCAGACAATAGTAAAAAAAGATTATTCTCCTAAAGTTTTATGGCATCTGTTTAACTTATTGATTGACAGATGAACACACCCATTTCCTTTTCCTTTTTTGTTCTTTCCAGCAAGTCACACCATCTCCTGTGGTATTTGTGTGTCCTGTGTGTGCAATAGTTGTTTAATAATAATTAATTTTAAAAGGAAATAATTTCGCATGCAAATAAGAAGTGATAGAGGGAAAATTGCAATTTTCTTTTTGTAAAAAAGACACATTTTTGTTTAGACTAATAGTCCTCCCACAGAGGTTGAAAAATGTAGCATGGACTAAATTTAACTTGGCTACTGTCACCAAAGATAATGTGTCCACCTTCTGACATAACAAACTGAATGACACGTGTTCCACTAATATTCACCGGCACTCAGGGCTCAGGGGAAGGGCTGGAAAAACAAATCTGTGCCCCTCATCTTGCAAATTCACCTCATTGGGAGAGACTCCTGGGCTGCAGCAGGGGCGCAGAGCGCAGAGCCACTCCTGAGCCCTCCGGGGTGGCTGCGTTTGTTTGGTCACAGGAGGGTTTGTCTGTTTGGGGGAGATGCTGAGTTTGTTTTGTCAGATATTCAGGACAATTCCATGCAGCTGAGGGATTGACTGCAATTGTTAAATGCGACAGCCCGGTGTGGGAGCTGCACCACTGCAATCTGAGATAAAAATCTGCTTTCTCATCTGCTAAAAGTCACTCTTTTTGGTAGACTTGCATGCACAGGAGTGTGATGGTGTTCACAGGGGTCTTTGGGTGATGGAAGAGACGAGGATCTGACTCCATGTTTCAGAAGGCTTCATTTATTATTTTATGATATATATTACATTAAAACTATACTAAAAGAATAGAAGAAAAGGTTTTCAGAAGGCTGGCTAAGAATAGAATAGAAAGGAATGACAATAAAGGTTTGTGTCTCGGACAGAGAGTCCGAGCCAGCTGGACTGTGATTGGCCATTAATTAGAAACATCCAACATGAGCCCAATCCCAGATGCACCTGTTGCATCCCACAGCAGCAGATAACCATTGTTTGCATTTTGTTCCTGAGGCCTCTCAGCTTCTCAGGAGGAAAAATCCTAAGGAAAGGATTTTCATAAAAAGCATGTTTGCGACACAGGAGAATCAGATTTTTATTTTTATTTTTTATTTTTTATTGTAACATTTCTTCTTGGCTTGCCAAAAAAAAAAAAAAAAAGAGTTCAGGATAACCCACTCCTACTCCAGTTGGTTGGTTTAAAAAGCCCATCCTCATTTCTGCAGTTAGGAAATAAAATGTGTGTTCAGATGTTCAGCTAGAGAAAGGCAGAGCTGGAGCTGGGCTGAACTGTTTCCAAAGAGAGCACAGAAATTCCTGATGTGTGTTACACACCATGGATAAGAAATTTGGGGCTGCTGCAGCAAAACAAAGTGAAAACCAAACCAGTTCATGAAAAGCTTGGGCAGAGCCTGCCCATCTCAGCCCTGACTCCCTGCAAGCGCAGGACAAAACCTGCGGCTGTTTTTATCTGCGGGGTTTTTGTGAATTTTGTGAAAATTAACAAACACAGCGATGTGATTCCTTTGCAGCCACAGCACAAAGATCGCGGCTTTGAACCTGTAACCATGCAGGAGTGAATGAAATGCTCATTTTGGTGCTGCTGATTCTGGAACAACGCTTTCAGCAACTGTGAGTAGGAAATTAGGAGTTTATTTAAGATAATGAGCCTTACAGCGCTTTCATCATGTAAATGCAACAACCACAGACGCACTCAAATCAAGATGATTAAATTTTATTGCATTAACCTGTTAAATTCTTTTAATGGCATTAAAGGCAGTAAATGCAATTTTTTTTTTTTTTTCAAAACTGTCTAAAAGACAACAACAACAATCATTTACTTCACAGGTCTTCAGTTTCTGTTCTGCTCTTGAGCATTTTCATGCAATTAGAGAAGCAGATCTGGTACAAAAAACAAACTAGTGCTACCTGTGGAGGAGTATTTCCTCTCCTGGGCCGAGTTATGACTGTTGGTGGTTATGCCATACCTGCAGTGGGAATTTTGTAGTTTCTGGCCCCATTTTCAGTTTAGCTTTATGCTCAGGTCTCTTGGATGGGCAGCTAAAGAGATCCAGCAGAGGCACATCAGTGTCTGTTTGTCCCTTACACAAAACCTTCCACAGAAACCCACAGAGCCGTTCTTCAAAATGCTTGAACACAGCACCCTCCAATTTTTAGCCATAAGAATCCAGAGACATGCTTAAACTAGACTATATTCAGCCCAATTAATTTTTATGCCTTAAATGGGAAAAAAGTTGCTTCAAGAGGAAGATGAAGCTCTTTGCCATGCCCTGTAAAATTGTTAAAATGCCTTGCAGAGTGCAATGAGGCGCCTCAGAGTTTAGTTCCAGAGGGTCTGTTCCACCATGGGAAGTGCAAGATGCCTCAGATGTAAAACAGAACATGGGAAGAGCTGTCTCAGATGGGAATCCACATTAAATTATTTAAAATGCCCAGCTGGGCAGAGAACAGTTAGGACAAGAGGATGATCCCCAAATCTCTGAATTAACAAAGAAGTGCAAGTTATTAACTCAGAAAAAATTAATTTTACTTCCAGAAGTCCAAGTCCTATTCAAGGTTAACTTCACATGGCTCAGATAAAGTTCTCTCTGTGTATTAAAGGCCCTTGAGTGCCACCCAGTCGAGAGAAAGATTAATAAGGTCTGCTCAGTTCCCACCTGCTCTTCCATAGATCAATCTGTCATTGCTTCCTCTGATTTTACTGCAACAAAACATAACTTTAGACTGGAATATAAATCTGACTTGCAGAGTTTACCCATTGAAACATAAGAGATGAGGCTAGAAAAGAAAAAGCTGTATAACAGAGTGCCTTCTTTACTGAAGCAAATCCTTTCTCCTCCTTGGAGAGCAGGACAGTGTAATGTGAACAGATTGCACTTCTCACATTCTGCAAGAACAGTTTATTCCATGTTCTGACAGCATTTATTTGGATCTTGAAGAAATGGCCCATAAGAAGTATGGGCAAAATGTATTTGCCATGAGTTACCCTCCTTGGAAATCTGTAATATAGAATAATGTCAGTCAGTTGGTGTCTTGTGAAGAATGTTTCTGTCATGTGTCATTAGAACAAGAAATTTGAAAACCAGATTGTACTTCTCAGAACAGTTTATTCCATGTTCTGACAGCATTTATTTGGATCTTGAAGAAATGGCCCATAAGAAGTATGGGCAAAATGTATTTGCCATGAATTACCCTCCTTGGAAATCTGTAATATAGAATAATGTCAGTCAGTTGGTGTCTTGTGAAGAATGTTTCTGTCATTAGATTCTTATTTTGAAAACCAGATGTTTTCTCAGAAAAGTCAGCACCACAGCCCCTGGAAAAAAAAAAAACTCCAAACCACAACACTGGGAAAATCTGTAACTGGTGAGAACAGTGTGGCTGGGGATAAAAGCAACCAAGTTATCTGTAGATACACAATTCTGGGACCAAGGAACATCAGCTATTGCAGGTTGGAAAGGACCTTTGAATATCTTCTCTTTTTCTTCAAAATAAAGCTTAATTTGGTGAGGCTGCTCAGCGCTTTCTGCTTTTGGGCAATGAATATCTCCAGTAATGGAGATTTCACAGCCTCTCTGGGCCCTTGCTCCAGTATTTGACCACCTTCAGCATGAAGAATCTGCTGCTGAGCTTTAATAACACCTTTCTTCTGCTCCAACTTATGCCCATTGCCATTGCCTTGTTGGGAATCTCTTAGAAATGTCTGGCTTTGTCTCTCTTCAAGAAAAAAATGTTTGTTGAGGTACTAAGTGTCCAAAACCAGGCAAAGTGTGGTCCAATAAATGCCAGGTAAAAGAGAATGATCCAGAACAAAAGAGAATAATCCCTTCTCCAGAGCTGCTGGCTGTGTTTTTGCAAATACAGCAGAGAACGAAGCTGGAGCACTTCAGGTCTGAATTTTGCTCTTACTTTATTTTTAGAGTAATTTCTTTATCTATTTAAGGAATCCCAGAAATTAAGTATCGTTTCATTGCTTTTTATATGTGATAGTAAAATTAGTTCTTCACAGAGCTCACTGAGAGCACAGCTAAAATAAGAGTTGCTTACAGAAATATCCTGATTATCTACCTGGGAGTATTCCACTGAGGCTCTGTAGATCTATAGAGGCAAAAATTGTCATGTTCATTTATATCACAAGTGCCATTATAGAGACCAGGGCAGAATAACAGATATGTTGTACTTTTTAATCTGAAATTTCTGAGTCCAGCAGTCCTTATGGTATTGTAGTGCCCCCAAATTTGCTTTGGAAGTCTGAATCAAAAGCAATCCATACTTCTCCCTGTCTGTATGTGCTGGCAGGCTGACACCTCCCAGAGCTCAGATGACCCAGACTATCATGGATTTTTATCTTAGTTCCAGGCTTGCACCATTAACATCTTTACCTGAAGATCTTCAAATCAGAAATTTTAAAATTTTTGATATGGAGATATAAGTTTTGGATGCTATAATTGGTGGAAAGGGATTATTTGAACACCATTGCACATAGAGCCCTTTCACTCTGCTTTCTGCTGCCTCAAATATCAGCGCTCCCTCCATGAATAAAGCTGAGTGTAAATAAGAGACCTGTCCATGCAGGAGCTGAAACACGTTGTAATGAGATGGCAGCACATTCCAGATAGCAAATGTTTGTAATAAACAACCCCTGGCTCTATTTATCACTGCTCTGGGATATCTGGACACGGACAGGAGTCTTGAAAAGGGACCATAAGAGTGAAGCCAAGCACATTCAGAAAGCCTTTTCCTGATAAGCCCAATCTCAGCGAGGTTTTTGCATGAGGAAAATGAATGTGTTTGATTGAATGGTGCCAAACTGCAGATAGGGCAGCTCAGCAAGTGATTATCAGAACTTTGGGAGCAAAAATAATCAAGTTGTATTAGAAAAGGAGTCACTGAGGGATGCTTGGCAGTAAAACAGGTACACAGGGCAAAATATTTATTTTTTTTTAAGCCAGTATTCCTGAATATATGTAGGTGAATCCAGTCTTATGGCTCTGGAAACTCATACAATTGTGTCAGTACCATTGTGATCCATAGATTCATAATTCTAAAGTTCCAGTAAGGAAAGTCCCCACAGTCAGGCTTCCTGAAAGATGCAGGCAATCCAGGCAAGGATGTCAGTGCATTATTCTGTAATCACAGGTTGATTTCATCAAGTGATCTAATAAACCATGCATGAGATTCAATTCTTAATGGACCTAATTCAATCAGGTGAGGTTTCTGGCTTGAAAGGTGATGCATCTTGAGGGGAGTGAGGTGCTGGATGCTGGGGAAACCTCATTTTCCACTGCAGAAGTGGCTGAATGTTATGTAATATTCAGGAAATGGCATCACAAGTTTAATGTCATTTAAAGCATTTTCTTGCTGCACTTCAGTATGAAATCACACATATTTACTGATTTATTTTTTTCTTTAATTTTGTCATTGATGTGTTTTGACATCAAAGAGATAATATTCTAATGGGATAGAAAAATCCTTTTGTCAAAGAGCTGTTGGATTTGGGTGTCCAAACACACAATCTGCTCTAATAGCAAAAAAAAATTTCTACATTTGGAATGGAGATGTTTGGGGTGAATGCAGAGAATTCTCACAGTTGACAACCACCTTACATTTTTAAGAATTTGCCAGGTTTTTTCTGCTAACTTAGGAAACAAAATTAAGAAAATGTCTTTGTAGATAATCAACCAAATGCAATGGATTTAAAAACCTGAGTGGCAGATCAATCAAGCTCAGTCTGGAATCATCCTCAATCTCCCTGGGACTCCTCATAATTTTCATGACTCAGAAGGGTGAGAGAGGCTGGGGGTCAGGCCAGGCAGAAGATTCTTCACAAGAGAACTTTTTTTCTTGTAAAGAAGTCTCCCTAACATTAACAACAAAGACTTCTCTCCCTCAGTAAACTAAAAAAAAAGACAATTCTACAAATAGTAATCTAACTGCAATTTTAGGTTTTGTTTCTTTATCAGTGAAAAATCAGAGGTTGTAGAGAGAGAAGTATTCTGAAGGTTTTGTTCTAATTTTTATTACTTTTTTTTTTAGTGACTGTTAATAAATTTTTCTTTATATCCTTTTAAAGTCTTGAGCCTGCTTTACCTTTCCTCCTAATCCTACCTCGCAACAAAAAGGAAGTTCACTAGTAATTAACCAGCACCAGACCCTCCACACTCATTCGTGCATTAACCAAGAAATCTCAAAATTAATAAAATCTCAAATTAGAAACCGAAACCACTACAGGGTCAAAGACAGGAATACGCTTTGGCACATGGGGAGAAAAGAGACAAACCCACAAATTTTACTGTAATATGAGCCAAGGATAGGCTGCTGCATTTCAGCTTTGCTCTTCCTTGATGTGTGAGGCTGGTGCAATTGCAACAGGGGCAATATGGAAAGGACCTGCTGGGCTTCCTAAACCAGCAAAGGGAGAAGTTGGTTTTTGCTGTTAGCACTGGGATATTTTGAGAAAATGTCTGTCTGAAAAGTATCTCTGTTGTTGGTTTTGTTTGACTCGCTGGTCCTTCTCAGGAAAGGTGGAGGCAATAAGGCTTGAAGGAGTCGTTCTTCCTGTGCCATTGTTCATGCCAGGTCTGTGAGCTCCCTGCTATCCCCAAATCCTGCTGGCCCTGGCTCTCTTCCCCCAGACTGAGAAGAGCAGTGAGAAATGCATCCCTGGCCTGATTCTGTCGTTTGCCATAAGTGGAGCCACAATCCAGCTGAGCAGATTTCCCAAGGGATCATAAAAGGCAACAACCTGAAAAAGAAAATGCAACCCCAAGGATTTTCCTCCTGTACTTCAGGGTAAGTCTTTGTACCATGAAACAAAATATTACTGGAATAGCACCAAAAGGATGAATCTCCATCTGCTGAATAAATAAAGAAGTGTAATTTCTATGTTATTGCACGTGTTCTGTCTCGTATTTCTCATTTCTCCAAGTTTAGGTACAAGAAGATGAAAGTTTTAACCTCTGCTGCAACTAATACATTAAGCACAGAAAGCGCCACCATAAATTACCTTTTCTTTACCTTTTTCTGCCATGGTACAGATAATAAATTGTCTTCCTAATGTAACCAGTTTTATTACATTCCTGAACTTAGCAGAAGACAGATAATCACCTTTGCACCATTAGACTTGATGAAGCTGAGCTCAGAAATTGGACCTGAAAAGAACTGAACTGAACATTTCTCAGGCCAAGCTTAAACGCACAATAATATTTTTAAATGCTAATGACTCAAGGGGCTTTTGTTTTTACAGTTATGCAAATAGTTTTCCTGGTTGTTTTCTACAGAAAATTAATGTCAAGGACATATTTTACAGCATGTAAGATGACATAATCGAGAGCAGCAAAAGCAACCAGGCATGCAGGTAAAGTTCTGTTCTTCAAATCAAACCTACCATGGTCTTTTAGACCCGTGTGTGTTAAGTGCTTTTCGTACATAGTAGGGTACAATATTATTAATTCCATTAATTCAATTGAATCATTCTAGTATGAAATAATTTTTTATGAGTGAAGATTTTTTTTTTTTTTAATTAATGAAGCTCTGATTTTCAGTTTACACTGTACATTAAACTCTGGTTCTGAGCCTGTATGTAAGTAACAATGAAGTTGAATATTTTGATATTTTGGATCCAAATTTAGTACACTGCACTGCATATTGAAGGATAACATTAGAGAAACTTTTCTCACTGCCTGTATGTCTAAAAATGAAAGCTCCCTTTATTTTCAACTCCATATATTTTCTCTCTTTTACGCTTTAACTTTCCATTTAACGCATATGTATATTTTTTTTTAGGCTTTATAATAATGCAAGTTCTTATGAAAATCTGCAATTTCTTCTTGCCTTATATCCTCAGGAGTCTCAGATTGTTACCTGTGTATACAGATGCATCTATTAACAATAGGGGAGCAAATGAGTTGTTAGTGAGGTGAGAACTACCTGGTAAGTATTTTCTGGTCTCTGCATGAATTCTCTTTACAATCCAGTTCCATGCTTTGTTGGCAGTTAAGGCTGTTAGCCAAGCTAAAAGAACTTCACAGCCAATTAAGAAAACATTTCTTTGAGTCCTTTTTTCTTTACTTGGAGGAATAAGCAAGTGAGAAGGTTCTTGGCTATGAATGTTCCAGTAGACGTTGTTAAACTCTGTGAATGCAAACTGAAATCTCCATATTTTGGCTGCAGCAATCCTAGGGTGTAAGGTGAAGAAAATTTGGCAGTGGAGTCAGATAAGACTGAGACATCATCTCTTTTTATTTTTAATGATTCATCTTTCACACATTTTGCTTGAAAGAGCAGCTCTGAATAATTCTGCTTTGGAATGAAGTGGCCTTCCAACGCCAAAAAACGTGAGAGACTTGGACTGAAAACATGCCCACCACCAAGGCTGGATTGTGAATGTTCAGGACTAGCAAAGCTGCTTGAAAATGTGTCTTTTTTTTTCTCCCAAGTGCTTCCCTGAAATGGAGCAGCCTAATTTGGTTGCTCTGCAGGATTATTTGATTGTGAGGATGCTTAGACATTGATTCATCAAACCCAAATTGCTTACAAGGAAAGGTCACAGGTGCCTACTAGTTCATAAGACAACTATTAGCCCTGGTTTGGGGTTGAAATTGCTATGGATTTCTCACATTTTCAACAACCTGTGCCTTTCCAGGAACTTACCAAAAAATAATGAAAGCACAGCTCAGGAAAATCACATTCATCATCATCTGTGCTCGTCCAGGATATGAGTCTTGACTGCCAACACTTGTACTTATAAAATATTTCCTATATTCTCTAACTCTGTCAGGAGAGTTATGCATTGTTTCTCCATCACTTTTCGGAGGGCAGAAAGGCCATTTTCCTCACCTGCTGCTGTAAACCTGTGATGGCAGAAGAGTGGGACCTGCTGAGCTCCCACACGTCTGAATTCTTGAAGGTGTTCCTTGGTGTGTGCATCCCAGTGTTTAGTGCAATATAAACCTCGTGTGTGCAAACAAGTTCATTAAAACTGCAAGAGCCTGTAGCACATTTGTAACAGCTTGCCCAAAGGTTAACATTTATGGTTTTGCACTGCCAACATCCTTGCTTTTATGGGGCACATTTGTATGCTAAATTGCCTATTATGTTAAGCTGTAAGTTCCCATTTAGCAGCATCAGGAATAAGATTTGACTATAAGTGTTTAGATTTTATTAGTGCTGTGCTAGTCTTCTTAACAGCTCCAACTTCCCTCAGCCTGAAAATGTGCTGCAGCCTCTGGAGAGGTTCTTGGCTATCGTTTGTGTTTGGGAGCGGCTGAGGATGAGGAGCATGGGAAGAAAAAGGTGCCTTGCTGTGTCTCACCTTCACACGAGCCCTAAATGTCATGTTCAAGCAATGACTGCACCTGAATCAATCCCAGTAACATCCCCTTTTGCAGCTAAGGAGAGCAGAAAGGCCAGCTGCAGGTGTTCCAGGGGGAAGGGTGTTTTATGGAAAGGTAAATACGTCCAGTGGCTTTGTTCGTGCTGTGGGTTACTTCCCAATGCATGACCTAGCAGCGCCTGTGATATAGCAGCCCTGTAAACTGAATTTCAGCTGGATATGCAGTTCTCAAAGGCAACAGAAATGTATTTGCTAATGAAACTGTGCTTCACCCAGACTTGCCTTGCTGCCAGGGATTTCTCAGGAGATCCTGGGGCTGAGGGACTTTAAAACGTCACAGAAGCCTTTCGGTTCCAGGTCACCACTGATTCCAGGCAGTGTTTTAAAAGCCTCCATGAATATCTGCTCACCTTTGCAGTCACTGTAGTCTGCCAGTGGTGACTGACTGTGGAAAGTAACTTGACAAAAATAACAGGAGCTCAGCTTTAGCCCAGGCTTTCTCTGTAAATTAAAAAAAAAATGGTGTCAGAGGTTTTTAATCCATTCCAGTGTCAAAAATGAGAATGTGAGAGCACAAAGATGCTACTCTGCTCCCAAGCTTGTCCCACCATGCTGGAAAAGAACATTTAAAGCAGATGCACTGATGTCCTTCACAGGCTGACCAGGCCAAGTTTGCAGATTTATTTTACGTGGTGGGTGTAAGGATGATGCTCTGTGTTTGCAAATTGCCACAGAGCTTGAAAAATATTATCACTGTAATTATTGGAACTGGCTATTCACCCCAGCCACAAGGGGAAAACACAGAAATGGAGCTTCAGGTTGGTCATACAGAAAAATAAATATTTTCCATGATTCACAAATAATCTTTCTATGTAACAGGATGTTCTGAGAGGCAAGAAGAATGATAAAAGTGATGTAAAACCTTGCAGCACAATCCAGGGCTGGGGAGGGCTGCCTCAGCCACTGATTAAACAGGATTGCAGAGTTGCGTGTTCTGCAGAACTCAACATTTTTCAGGGCTTGTAACAGCTGGAGTGAGGAAGGTGCTTTTTTGTGTGTAAAATACAATATCATCTCCAGGAGACAGAGGTCCCACATGAAAGGCCCGAGGTCTCTGTAGGGATCTGTCTGCTGAACACACTGACTTTGTTGTCAGTAAAGGCTGCAACCTCCAGCAAATGCAGACAGTGCTTTACCTATTAAGACAATCCATAGGGGAGAGACTCAGGGAAAGTAGCTCAGAAGTTGTTTCTTTTTTTTTTTTTAATGACCTATTTAAAGTTACATTTTTCAAATAATTTAAGGAGAAGACTTAGTTAATGCTACTTAATCAAAGTTCCCTGCAAATAACTTAAAGGTGACAGGTCAGCAAAGACATGCTTACTTAAAGACAGTATTTTAAGATTTAAAATGCTAAGAGTCTTACCAAGCCTAAGCTGCTAAAAATTATAATGAAGCATAAGAGAAGTTCAAACCTTATTTATTTCAAGATCAGATTTATTATTTTTTTCAAGACCTTGCAGGCAGAGAAACAGGCAAGAATTAACACAGCAACAATTTCTTTGAAAGCACACATCCATATACAATGGTGGATGGATGATGACTGATCCCTTCTGTTATCCAAAATATTCGGGATTCCTGGCCAATTATTCTCTGTGGCCCAAATGAGGTTTTGTGGTTTAGGTAGCTGAAATTATTTACTGTGGGAGTTGATTTTCTTTCTGCAGACATGGTGTGACATCTGTAAATACACTGCAGAACTGTGTTATTTCCAAGTTCTTCTTGGTTGTAAAGTTATTTTTTAAATGGCTGTTGCTGTAGTTTGAAATGAAAATGGTGACCTTAACAAGCACTATCATTATTGTGCCTCCAAGGGACTTACCCACTCTCCTTCACTCTGATATTCAGTGTCTGACTCGCTTGGAGTTCTGGCTCTATTATTTTGCTGAAGTTACTAAAGAAAAGGGACTCTGCATTGTCCTCTGTTGCTTTCTTTGGGCACATTTCGTATTAGAATACTGCACAGCAGGATTCTGATTCCAAGTTAGTAATTGGAATAGTATTCTAATTAGAATCACATACCTAGAACTTCGCTTTTCAGAGTTACATGGTGAATAAGTAACTGAAGAACAAACCCAAGTGATTTTCTACTTTTTATTAGGCCAAGAGAGTGGCGTGGAGCACCCAGTGAAGGCATCACAGGCTGCTGGAAGGAGAGAATTTGCTGCTATAACCTGGGGGGAAAAGGAAAAAAAAAACCAAAAACCAAAAACCACCAGCTAATGAAATGGAGCAAACCACAAGTTCAAAATTCGAAAGCAGATTTGACATAAGCACTGATATATTACTAGCCTTAAACCAAAATATAACTCAGCCTTGCAGCCCGGGCTGTGAGAGTGACAGGGCCTGAGCACCCTTTTAATACCAGAGCACTCTTGGAATTTCACCAGCTCAGTAAGGGAGGAGCAGGGCCTGAGAGGGGGAGGTTGCACCGCTGTGCATTCTCCAAATCTCTGCTATCCCAGCAAAAATAATCCGGGACACATTTTGGATCCATTTGAAGGTTTGGGAGGCAAATGTGTCAAGCATATTAAGAACGAAGCAGCAAATCCAGGCAGTTTTTAAATACCAAATGATGTGATTTAGTTTAGAATGAAGCAATCAGTGTTTGGAGAATTCCTTTAATGACATTGTCTCTCCCTCTGGAAATTACCTATTCAGTGCAGGAAATTTCTGTTTGGTTACTTCTGCAGGTAAACACTGTATTTATTACATTCAGAAAGCAACAGAAATTTAGATGGCTGAGCCTACAGAAGCTCCTGTAACATTTTCCTTCTCCTTTACATTTCTAATAAACATGAATTATATATGGAGACAGCCAGGCTTTGTTTAAACTGCTGCACTAAGTACCCCGTGACAGCAGTGAATCAATGCTTTGCTTTCTCATACATTTGAATGAAAGTAATAACTGGAATAAACAATTAATCTGATGGATACACAGGAACTCTCTGTAGCTAAGTAGAAGAATATTACTGTTCCATTGTTCATCCATTTGTCATTTGTTGATGGTCACACTTTATTGACTTTACATATTATTTGTCTAATTGTTTGATTCTCAAAGTTATTTTAAATAATTTATTCAGTCTTCGCTTAAACTGATGTCTGAAATATATTTTTTGCTTGATCTCCAACTAATAAGCCAATTATGATCAGCTTTAGAAGTTATTAACCAGACTCCAGTTTCTATTTTTGTTACCTAATTAAATCTAATGCTCCTGGTGCTACAGTGACACTTTGGGCATTAATGTGTTAATGCATTTTTTTTTGTATAATATAAATGCATATACATGTAGATGAGATAATGAAAAAAATCAATATTTATTTATTTATAATTATCAATGGCTACTTGCTTTTTAACTTGAAAGACCAGGATGAGCTCCAGTTGGGCTTTCAGGCTGTTTGGATGTGTCAGGAGACAACATGGGAGTGAAATTTCTCAGGGGAGCTTTCGTTAAGCCTCTGCTGCCTGGTGCCCTGGAGGTGCCATGGGTGCTATTAAATTAAGGAGGAAACAAGGGTGGGAGCACAGAGACGTTCCCTGGACAAGCAGGAAACATTGGATAATAAATTTTCAGAGCTTGCTCCATTTTCCTCCTGATTTTCCATTTTCTCCTGATTTTAGAAATGGAGGAATTTAAACCACTTACATGAGAGAAATAAACACTGCATGGGATTTTCCTTTTCTGATTTGTCTGTCTTTGCTAGGTGAAATCAAGGGACAAGGAAAATTCTCTATTTGTAGGACTATTACCCACCATACTGGCTGGAGTTCTTGGGTTTGTTCATTAAATGCAGAGACATTTCACTGAAAGAAGAAATTCCTGGAACATTTCTGATTGGGATTGGCCTTGCACCTACACAGAGTTGCCTGCTACTCACCCAGACATTAAATAGGGTCAGTTTTAATAAATTTGTCCCAGACTAACTCATAGTTTACCATGGGTAAAGGGCTGGAACAAGCAAGCAAGACCAGGACCTTACATGAAGGGAGAAAAAATGAGATATTTCCTCTTCCCATAAAGCTCCATCCCATTTTTACATTGACTAAAATACATTTTTACATTGAGAAAATCAATCTACACTCACGGAGATCACAGGAGACATTCCTGGCTTCTTTTTGAGGCTGACAGGGACAAAATCTCTTTGGGACAGGACAAGTCCAAAACATGATCTTGCTTTTGGGAGGCAAGAGTTTTAATGGAGAGCACTGCTGTGAAAAATATTTATCTTTGCTTCCTGCCAAGCCTGTGAAAGGATTTGGAGCAGGTTCTGTGTAGCCAGTGGTATTGATGTTTAAATGATCAAAAACATGGCTTTGAACATCTTTGTCTCGAGGCCTGGATAATTTCTTCTTCAGACACTAAACCAAGCCATTGTAAAGCTGCTGCAAAAAGGGAAAAGAAGCTCCCATGGATGGACTCTTATGCTTAAAAATATTTTAAAAAAAATAAATAAAATCCCAGAGCTATTGCAATGTTACAAGTTTTACTCTTTTTATCCAGAAAAGGGTTTATGTTTGGGGAGGATGGGACAAAACATGTCACAAATTCCTTCTGCTAGGAAGAAATAGCATTATTCAGTTCACTGTTTTCTCAATAATATTTGTGACTAACCACACAGATTTCTGTGTTGACGAAGAAACATCAGGAGTTGTTTCATTTCAGTGATTTTTTCCCCTCTTTTAAATTTTTCCTCTTTCAAATTATCTTATATTCTTTTTCCTCGATTTGTTCATATTGCTTAGATCATCCTGCCTGCTTTTCTTTCCCCCATGCCCCCTCCATATCTTCACCAAACCAACGAATTTGTGAACACTTTTGCTTAATGTGGGCTTTTATTTCAGGTCTCTCACCTCTCCTTATGCCCCCAAAGAGGGCCTGGGGTGTTGGGGTGGATCATGCACCAAACCACAGGTCAGAACTCAGAGGCAGCCTGGATTCTCTTCATGCCTGTACACCATAACCCAAAAACCACCCTAAACAACCAACCCTCTTTCTATATCTTTTTCCAAATTATTCAATGTCAAAAGGAAGGTAGAAAAGTCTACTTGAAACATTTGAGGAGCTCACTAGTTAAAAACTTCCAAAGGTAAACATTTCCATGTTTGCAAAATCAAGTGAAAGAGATAATCCAAGTGTGATGGTTTGATAAGGCTGATGATTACAAAAAGCCAAATGGCAATGAAAATAAAATAGAGCTTTGAATTAAGACAAGCTATTTTTATTTTTATTTCCTGTCTCCCACTGATGGGCTCTAATAACATATTTTTTCCTACATTTATAATTTTTATACATATATATATATATATATACACACATATATATATCTTTTTTCCAAATTATTCAATGTCAAATGGAAATAGAAAACTCTACTTAAAAAACTTGAGGAGCTCACTAGTTAAAAACTTCCAAAGGTAAACATTTCCATGTTTGCAAAATCAAGTGAAAGAGATAATCCAAGTGTTATGGTTTGATAAGGCTGATGATTACAAAAAGCCAAATGACAATGAAAATAAAATAGAGCTTTGAATTAAGACAAGCTAATTTTATTTCCCTTCTCCCACTGACTGACTCTAATAACTTATATTTTTTTCCTACATTTATATATATATTTTTTCCAAATTATTCCATGTTAAAAGGAAGGTGGAGAAGTCTACTTGAAAAATTTGAGGAGCTCACTAGTTAAAAAAGTTCCAAAGGTAAATTTCCATGTTTGCGAGAAGAGATAATCCAAGTGTGATGGCTTGATAAGGCTGATGATTACAAAAAGCCAAATGACAATGAAAATAAAATACAGCTTTGAATTAAGACAAGCTAATTTTATTTCCCTTCTCCCACTGACTGGCTCTAATAACTTTTAAGGACAAAGCTGTTCTGCATGACCACACTGGGATTGCATCCCCTGCTGAGATGTGAGTCCTCCTCTGCATTTTTGGTGAAATATAGTGAAATTAAAATGACTGATAATTGAGTTTGTAAAGCAGCTTGGCAATCAGGAAGGTGAGCCTGGCTTCCCTACAGCCAAGAGACTTGCTGGCATTAATTCTTGTTATATTAGGAGGAAAAAAGTCAATTCCAAGATAACATTTCCTGGCTGATCTAAGTTCTGGGTGTCCTCACATTTTGTTTAGCCTGGCAACAGATGTTTGATGGGATGTGGGACAGATAATTGAGTGGAGGATCAAGTCTTATTCCTGGAATTGCTTCTAGGGCTACTGAAGTAAATTTTCTCAGTTCGATAACAGCCAGAAAGGTTTAAGTAAATGAAACATCTTGTATTGTGGTCAGAGACATGAAAGGTACCGCTGCAATAACCAAAGCAGTCATATTATCAAGAAATATGCCAAAGGAAGCCAGTAGCATTCTCATTTGAAAAGAAATAAATAAAAAAAATTATCGTAATCAGAATTCAGGAAGGGAAAATTGATCCCACTTCTGAAATCCATAAAAGTGTATGTAGGAATAAAACACCTTAAATGCAGCTAACACTTGTAGTCACTATTCCTTTCTACTCTGTGCTGGAGTCTCTGTCTGCCTCAGTCCTGTAGAAGGTGATAATTGCTGCTGCCAAAACAAAAAGATTGGCAAATAATTATTATTCTCATGATAGTGAGAAGGTTGATTTTTTTTTTAATTTATTTTTTTCCTTGCAATGAAGTAGCGTGTGAACTCTATTTATTCAACTCCCTGACAGAAAATCAGCTGTTACTCTGGTTTTGGGGTTTTTTTTTCTGCTTCCCATTCCCTGCATTTTCCAATCTTCCTGGTGCAGGGACTGCCTCTGCAGCAGCACAGGGCAGTCTGTTACCTCTGTCACATCTGCTCAGACCCCAGGTGACAAGGACGTGCTCAGACAGGACCTGATGCGACTCAGAACATCCCCAACACGAGGCCCTGCTCTTTCCTGGTCTTGGGACAAGGGTGGGAACTGAAATTCTGGTGCAAAAGACACCTCAGGCAATTGTGTGCTTATTTACTGGACTCACTGATTGAATAAGAATATTCCATTTCAACAGGGAATGTAGTCAGTAATATTTAATGAAAACATTCGCTGAACTGTGTGATTTTAACATGGTTTTTTTTCTCATTGCCTGTTTTGCAAATGTTAATGTGAGAGTCGTAAATGAACAGAGGGCCAATCTAAGCCATTGCTCCTGCTTGTTAGAAACCAATTGAATCTGTGATTAAACAATGCACAAGCCCTGTTCTAATCCTATTCATTGAATGAATTTTATTCTGTAGGAATAATTTTTTTTTTTTTATAGGAAGATCATATACAGAAAGCATGTCATGAGAGATTTATCAACAAACTCAATTAAACTAAAAGCCAGAATGCCTGGACTAGCAAAATTGTACAAGAGAAATTGCTTCATGAAGTTAATGGTAATGCATTACATCCAGTGATGATCCAGCCTTCCTTCTGATTCAGGCTAAGATTTAAAAGGGAAAAAATAAACCAAAACAAAGTCAGAATCCTTTTCTGTGTGTAAACACAAAAGAATATGACCCTTTTAATCTTAACATGAACTGCAGGCTCATAGAGCTCTTACTAAAAGCAAATCCTAGGTGTGTATGCTGGTAGGGGATAATGGATGGGCATGGGCAGGAAATGAAGCTCCCCCAGTGAGAGGGGGATTTTCTGCAGCCACCACAGCAGAACCCATTGAGGGGCCCATCCTTCACCTTTTCCAGGTAGAAAAACCTGCTGAAGTACTGTAAATGCCCTTTTCCCTGGCAGAGGGTGAAAATGGGGCAAACACAGATCACAACTAATATTTATGTGATATCATTATTTATGGCTAATAAAAATGTTGCTAATAGAATACAGTCTTTCTAATAAATGGCATTGCTAACAGAATACAACCTTTCTGATCAATTACAGCTAACTACACATCCATGCCCTCCCAAAAAACCCCTGCAGCCCCAGTGGCACCAGCAGTGGGGCAGAGGCCCAGGGGTGTGTGGGGTGCTGCTCTCTGTGTTTGGGTAAAGCAGCCGCCACCTCCTGGCTGTGTTCTGTGTTCAGTGCTGCTGAGCTCTGCTGCCTTTGGGCAATTTCAGCAGCTGTGGTGCTTTACCCATTTTGCAGGTTCAGCCAGGCGGCCCCCAGAGCCCATCAGACCTTGGAAGGCTTTGACAGAATCAATTAGGTTGGAAAAGACCTCTGAGGTCACCGGGCCCAAGCTCTGACCCAGCACCACGTTGTCACCCAGACCTTGGCACCAAATGCCACGTCTGGGCTTTCCTCAGACCCCTGCAGGGGTGTGTGAGGTCACCACCTGCCCAGGTGTTTGACAGCCCTTTCTGTGAGGAAATTCCCCGAGTGTCCACCCTGAACCTCCCCTGGCTCACACTGAGGCCATGTCCTCTCCTCCTGCTGCTTTGTTGCTTGGAATCAGAGCCTGACCCCTCCTCTCCAGGCTAAAAATCTCTGTCCACATCTCACCCTCTCTTCTGGCACCTTCCTGTCCATCCCCACACATCAGCAGCTCTGGACTCAGCTCACAGGACTTTGCACAGAGGGTCTGAGACCCCCTGAACTCACAGAGGGCACCCACAAAACTCTGGCCACCTGTACCCTTGGGGTCACACACAAAACTCTGTGTGATGGGGAAAATGCCACCTGTACCCTTGGGGGGCTCACACACACAACTCTGTGTGATGGTAAAATGCCACCTGTACCCTTGGGGTCACACACAAAACTCTGTGTGATGGTAAAATGCCACCTGTACCCTTGGGGGCACACACACAAAACTCTGTGTGATGGAGGAAAGGCCACCTGTACCCTTGGGGGGCTCACACACAACTCTGTGTGATGGTAAAATGCCACCTGTACCCTTGTGGGGCTCACACACAATTCTCTGTGATGGGTGAAATGTCACCTGTGTCCCTCAGGGGCTCACACAAAATTCTGTGTGATGGTAAAATGCCACCTGTACCCCTGGGGGTCGCACACAGAATTCTCTTGAATGGGGGAAATGCCATTTGTACCCTTGGAGGGCTCACACGCAACTCTGTGTGATGGGGAAAATGCCACTTGTACCCCTGGGGGGCACACACATACAACTCTTCTGATGGCTAAAATGTCACCTGTACCCCTGGGGAGGACACAAAATTTCTGTGTGATGGGTGAAATGCCACCTGTACCCTTGGTGGGCACACACAAAAATCTGGGTGATGGTAAAATGCCACCTGTACCCCTGGGGGGCACACACAAAAGTCTGTGTGATGGGGAAATGCCACCTGTACCCCTGGGGGGCTCACACAGAATTCTCTGTGATGGCTAAAATGCCACCCGTGCCCCTGGTAGGGTGCCCTGTGTGACATTCCCAGCTCCACACTCTGCACTGATGGGACAATGGTCATTTAAAGTCAAGATTAATTTCCCTCTCCCTGCTGGATTAACGTATCCACAGCCAATTTTGGGACAGGCACCTGAACTCAAGTAGTCAATGCATGGTGAAAATCCTGAAAGAGCTTCCATTTGGATTTATTTCTGATTTTTTAGAAAGCCTCTCTCCCCCACCTATTGATGATATCATTGCTACTTGAGAAATAAAGGCCTCCACTTTTCTATTGGGGTACAGCCAGAGCTTGGCTTGCTCACACTATTCATTACTAGATGAATAAAAATGTTGATTTTGCTATTTGAGCACTGCCTGCTTGTTATTTTTTCCATGTTAAGTACAGATTGCTGCCTGTTTGTTGAAAGACAAAAGAAAATCAATACAAGTGTTGAAAAGGAACCTTGAGTATTCAACTTTGCAAAAAAGTTCTTAAATAAGTACCAAGAAAAGTGGCAATAGAAAAAAAATATGAATGCCTGACTTAATTAGCAGTGTTCACATGAGGAATATTGCTTTTTCAAGTATAAAGGACCAAGTGGAAAAAGAAAAAAAATAAAAGTGTTTTCAAGGAAACTAAAAATGGAATGATCCCATACATTTTCATTTCAGCTATGGTATATTCAATACTGATATGTCATAAATTATTTGTTGACACAGAGAAAAATTAAGAGCAAAAAATGAATCCCTCCTACTTAAGATATAAAAAATAAAGCACAGTTTTTATTTTAGTTGTTGCCAAGAATTATTGAATCACCTGTATAATCTTTCAGCTTCTAGCCTTTGAATATCTCAGAGCATTCATCTGGGCATTCTAAGGTGAAGAAACTTTAAATAATTTATGATTCTCTCAGGAAAAAAATGGCAAGTCTGCAATCCAATGTTTTGGTGGTTTTCTTCTTTTCCTTTAAGCTAATTTTACAAAAGAAATAAAACATATGGATATATTCCCTGCCTGCTCCTGAATTAAGACACTGATATAAAAATAGAGGAAAAAAAGTTGGATACTGACTCATTGGGTTGAATATAAATTAATTGTTTTGTTCTTCTGTATTAATGTCCATAAATTTCACATGGATTTTCTCACTGATTTCTAATTAGTTGTAAGAATATATTTTATATACCTGAATTGATATCACGGTATATTAAAAAAATACTGAGTCTTTTTAGGTAAGGAGCAAAACACATCATTCACATGAGAAAAAAAAAAACTTTCCTAAAAAGTAGAATTAATGATGTCTGCTTCCATCTCACATATAATTTCAAAGTCGCTTGCCAGGACAGAGCTGCCCAGCACAATTAGACTTTCTTGTACTAACGAGAGCGGGAAGAGCTGCCAGCCAAAAGGAAAAAAGATAAGCCAATCAATCCTGAAATACAAGAGAGTTTTCTGTGAGGATGAGAAAGGTACGGCCAAGGAGGAGCTGGGGAAATAAGAAGCCCCTGGTGTGGATCTGTTCATCGGCAGCATTTCCTAGGAAACAGGCACTAGGGGAGAACAGGGACAAGGACACCAGCTATTAGATATTGATATTTACCCCTTTCAATTACAGCCTTGTAAATATTTGGATCCTTAACAGAAGCAAATAAAGAGTCAGAAGAGCTACAGTGATGTCCTACAGGAAGCTTTATGCTTCAGCTCTCTTTCCCAATCCTTTGTCAATTTTTCAGCCTCCTCCCACTTCCCCAACCTATCTTCTTATATTATTTAACTGCTTCTATTAAATTCTCAGATGAGAAATGGGTAGGAGAGAAGCCTGTTCATAATTCCTATGGATATTTAAATAGGGAGCACCAGAATTTAGAAACCAACCAGAGAATTGACCTCTGGAGGCTGTTGTGGAATCATGTAGAGAAGAGCATTTGGTGTGTTTGGAGAGTTTTGTTAACATCTGTATTGATAAAAGTGACACAGAAGAGCCACACTCTGAGCTTAGAATCAGTTCACCTTTTGGTGCAAATAATAAAATTTGTCAATTAGAGTCACTGGACACAAAATGGTATCTCCACAGTTATTCCTTTACTTCACTGTGAGAAGAAAAGATATTTATCTACAGCTGATCTTGCACAGAACAGCCATTACTCTGGTGCTGTGAAGCAGTGCCTTTGAACACTCTTTACAGAGCACTCAAAAATAATTTTTCCACACCACTTTCAGCCCCAGCCAGATTTAGCAGTTTCAGAGGTACCTTGGTAACATGCCACCAATATGTACCAAAAATGAGAGAAACTGCTGATCCAGAAATCCTTTTAATTCAGGCAATTAAAGAGGTGCAGTTCTGAGCAAAGCAGTGTGTGTTTATACTCTACATGTTATGCAATTAAAAAAAATAAATCAAAAGCTCTTGGGGACTGTGCTTATTTTTTAATGAAATCAATGTCAGCATCTAGTTACTAATAAGAAACTCTCAATAACAGAACCTTGCAAGAAAGAAAGTTGTTTCAGCTTCAGGCTGATAAAAGGATTATTAGAAAACAGCTCTCTGTGTGAGTGTGCATGGCTGAATGTTTAAACAATCTTGAAAAATAATACTTTGAAGTCATTCACTTCAGGACAGTCTGGTCCCACTAAAAGCCAGTGGGGATCTGGATCTAAATGTGATGGATTCAGGAGAAAATCTGGAACTGATGGAAATGGCTGTAAAAGGCCTCTCACCCACATAAATCATCCTTTTGGTCATGCTAAGGTTTTGGGAGAAGTTTCCACAGTAGTTTTTTTTAAATACTTACCCAGTGCCAGCTTGCTGGGATTTTCTGCAGTAGTAGTAGTCTCCATGCACACTCACTGTGTAAAATAACAGCAGAAAAAAGGGTTGACATAATGAGTCATTACAATTTAAATCTTATTACACAAAGCTTCATTTGAGTCAATACGCACAGTGCAGAACTGCAGGGGTGCCTTTCAGCCTGGGGAGAGAGGAATGAGGCACAAAATCCCATTATGGGCAAGGGAAGGGACACAAAATTCTCATTATGGATAAAGGAAGGGACACCTAATTCTCATTATGGGGAAGGGACACCCAATTCTCATTGTGGGGAAGGGGGGGACACCCAATTCTCATTGTAGGTAAAGAAGGACACCTAATTTTCATTGTGGGGAAGGGATACAAAATCCTCATTATGGGTAAAGGAAGGGACACCCAATTTTCATTGTGAGTGAGGGGACACCCAATTCTCATTGTGGGTAAGGGAAGGGACACAAAATTCTCAGGATGGATAAAGAAAGGGACACCCAATTTCATTGTGGGTAAGGGAGGGACACCCAATTCTCATTGTGGGTAAGGGAGGGGACACCCAGTTTTCATTTTGGGTAAAGGAAGGGACACTTAATTCTCATTATAGGTAAAGGACACCCAATTCTCATTGTGGGAAAGGGAAGGGACACACAATTCTCATTATGGATAAAGAAAGGAACATCCAATTCTTATTGTAGGTAAGGGACATGACACCCAATTCTCATTGTGGGGAAAGGGAAGGGATACAAAATTCTCATTATGGGTAAAGGAAGGGACACCCAATTCTCATTGTGGGAAAGGGACACCCAACTTTTATTCTGGGTAAAGGACACCCAATTCTCATTATGGGAAAGGGACACCCAATTGTCATTATGGGTAAGGGACACCCAATTCTCATTGTGGGAAAGGGACACCCAATTGACATTGTGGGACACCCGATTCTCATTGTGGCTAAGGGACACACATTTTCAATGTGGGCAGGGGCAGGGACACAGCCCCACCTTCTGCAATCCCCTCGTGGCCCCCTGACCCAGACCAGGCTACCCCAGAGAACACTCACAGCGAAATCACTGCATTCCAAACTTTGGGTTTTTCTGATTCAGAACTTTTTGGAAATGACCTTGCATTCACTCAGTGCAAAAATATAATTGACAGTGATGATGAGTCCTAATTGCCAGAGGAATAAATGGAGGCTTTCAGAAACTGGGAAGGGGAGGGACATAAACCACATTAGCATGGATCATGTATTTCCTCTCCTCTCATTATCTTTCCAGGCAGACTGCTAAATTTTCTCTTCCTACCCTCTCATTGTTGTCCACAGAAAGAGCTGTTACTGAACCTGGTCACACCTCTCTTGAATTTTAGGATATATTTTTAATTATTGCTTTTTAATAAACCATGCTAGCTTATATGCTTATGGTTTTAGTTGCTTGCTTTACTAATGACTTGTTCCAGCTAATTAAAGGAAATCTCCAGGAAATCTCTTTTTTCTGATAAGTAGGTTGCACAAACATCTTCAAGGAGAATGCATCCTTCCAGACATAAATCTGTACTTAGAACTGCCAAGTCTGTTTGCACAGGCTGGAGTGCTGTGCTTGTAACTTCAGTTTTATTTCATTATTGTAGATGAATGTGCAGTTGAAAGGAGATATTTATTATTAATTACTGGGGATTTTTGAAAGAGCATCTTGTAAAATATTTTTAATTATGGACAATGCTACTGTAGATTAGAATCAGGCATAGATTTACTGGGAATATGTACATCAAAAAGGGTTGAATTCCCAAAAAAGTGCATCCTAACTTTCAAGTTAACAAAAGTGTTTCTTCTTTTAGTACTTCAGTGCAATTAAGGGATTTGATTTATGAATGTGAACCATCTGATCTTTCCAACTTTTAATTTTTCCTAGTTTTTGCAGAAAAATTCAGCTTAATTCAGATAGTTTGCACTGCTTACAGAACTTTACACTTAAATATCCAATTATCAGAGCATGATTTGAGAAAAACAATTTTGCAGCTGTTGCAAAAGCAGAATCTAAATAAAACCCCTAGATTTTATTAAAGATGAGATCTGCGCAGATAGTGAGTTTGAATTCATTCTGAAGTGAACTGGGAAAGCTCTCAGTAACCCCTCCACGGGCAGAAAGGAGCAGGTGGGCAGGGCAGAGCAGCATCAGCAGGAATTCAGCTTCGTGCACCCCTTGTCCAAGGGGCTTGCAAAGGCGCTTTGGAAAGAGCAGGATTTCCATTGTGGCCGTGCTGTGGGCTTGACAGAGAATTCATCAGCCACTATTGATTTGGAGGGAGGCATGGCTGGAGTGAGGAGGATTGATCTGAAATCTCCCTTGGCTGAGTTAACTCTTGAGGGATCTCTTCACGTCAGGATGGGACACTGGGGAGCGACTGCAAGGGTGGGAATTGTGCATCTCTGTCCCTTTGCTTTGCAGTGTGTGTGTGAAAAGCTCTGCCTTGCTCTTGGGATTGGGTTTTTTTTTTTTCCCTCTCTCCATTAGCTTTCAGAAACATTATCTCTGCTAAGTTTAGCATTCCTTGATTTTCCTGGGCAATTCTTCATGGAATTACAGAGCAGCACTTTGCTCTGAGATGGCCTGGTAAAGGGATAAGGGACAAAGAGCTATTGACTTTCTATTCGAGCTGCAGTCCTGTGAGAAACTGAAGGTGACAAAAGCCATCCACCAGCAGCCTGGCTTAGCTGGGGGTTCTCAGCCAGCCCCTGCTGTCCCCAGATGTCCCAGCATCTCCCCAGGATGTTTCTGTGGTCACTTTTGCCATCCCTGCATGGTCACTGCAGAGCTGGGCGTGGTGAGCCTTGCAGGTCCCTTCATAATCAGAATATTCTGTCTCTGGGGTTCTGCTCCTGCCCCAGAGGAACCTGCAGCTCGTTGTTCTCAGAGCCAGGACCATGAGCCGGGTGGCCCAGGAGGATTGTCCTTGCTGAGGTTTCTCCCCTGGAAAGCAGAGCCTGGGACCTCCCGGCTCTGTGTTCACCCACCCAGCTTTGCCCTTCGTCTCACATCTGCAGATTTCACAGCTCCAGACTTGGGTCAGTGACATCCATCTGAAACATTCCTGCAAGGAACATTTCTCTATTCCTCTCTTTGTACCTTTCCCTTTTTTTTTCTGTCCTGATTTTTATTTTTTTCCCCATTTCTGTCACTTCCCAGGTGACCTCTCACGTGCCTTGGTGGCCTTTCCTCATTTCCCATGAGCTGCTGATACATCAAGTGCCGCCATGGATTAGCTTCTGATCTCAGCTTTTCCCTGCACTTAGGGACAAACAGATTCATTCCTTGTCCCTCTGCTGCTCTTCACAGTCTAAAGGTCCTTTCTGCACACAAGGCCATTGCAGGGTTTTCCCTGCAGTCCTCTTCAGGGAGAAATAAACACATTTTTCTTACCTGCTGCTCACTCCCTCTTTGTGGCAAAGAAATGAAAGGCATTCAAAGGCAAAACCGAGAAGCTAGTTTTGTAAGTATGTTTTGCAATAGTTAAAAATAAATATAAATATATTATAATTTAGAATGTTACCTTTAAAAGCAGATTATTCAGACCTGTCAGCTTCACAAAGCAATAAACAGCAGATAACCTGAAAGAAAGAAAGAATAAGCATGAAATTCAATGAATCTCAGTAGCTTAAGATCTCAAGATCTTTATTTCAATACTTGGATTACCTTGTCTCATACCTTTATTATTTTAAGTACTTCAATATTAAGAAACCTACATATAGGAACTTTTTTTCCCCACATATTGTGATTTACTTCACATGGTGGACCACCAGCTGTAAATGGGAATTTAGTGCCAGAGGCCAGACTGAAATAAATCTGAAGTAAAAGTTCCTCAATGTGCATGATGTTGTTATTGAGTTTGTATCTCAGGGTAAAAAAATTAAATAACCAGACAGACCATGCCTTTGAAATTGTTAATCATGAGAGAGAAGGTGCAAACCTGCATTTGCATGGATTCCTGTGAAGGGAACAAAAGAAATCACAGCCATTCTTTTAATGATTAATCAAATGAAGAAGGCTCTATTAATATTCTGGTTCTCCCTGAAAGACACTCAGGAAGAGAAATCCAGAGCAGTGAAGGATCTGATACACAGCTGACAGCGTTTCTTTCCAAAAAAAATTGTGATGTGACCCAAGAAAAAGCTCTGACTTCTGAGAGATTTATTACATTTTATAAACTTCTCATCTTTGCTACTGAAACCACTAGACTACTTACTGTGTTAAAAATAAAGTGATCATTGCAGTGAGTTCACCTTCAAATCATCTCATATTTCTTCTATACTGCCTTTACATTTATGAGTTACAGCATATTGATTTCACCCTTCCCTTGCACTGAGTGTGACTCTCCCTTAATAGACAAAATGACTATTTGCTTTCTATAAATCCTACTATTTGTATTTCTTTTCTTCTCTGAGCTGTAATCTGTGACTTACAATAGGCCACTGCTCAGGGAAATGATGAGGTGCTAGCTCAGCCTTAATATTGTTCAAACAACAAAAACTCCGAGTGCCAGCCTCTTGTTACCAGGGCTTTTCTCACAGGTGTCCTTTAAATTATCTGACTTCCCAAGCAGCAGAACAGAGCTCTGTGTTCCCCTGAGAACTGCTCAGGTAATTATCCCACAGCACATTCCATCCCTCACAGAGCTCAGCCTTGGCTCCTGCTCCTTGCTCCATGCTCTGCAGCTCCACCTCCTCATTCCAATTGCTCATTCCAATTAATTCCTCATCCCAATTCCTAATCCCAATTCCTCATTCCAATTGCTCATTCCAATTAATTCCTCATTCCAATTCCTCATTCCAATTAATTCCTCATCCCAATTCCTAATCCAAGTTCCTCATCCCAATTCCTCATTCCAATTGCTCATTCCAATTAATTCATCACTCCAATTCCTCATTCCAATTAATTCCTCATCCCAATTCCTAATCCCAATTCTTCATCCCAATTCCTCATTCCAATTGCTCATTCCAATTGCTCATTCCAATTAATTCATCACTCCAATTCCTAATCCAAGTTTCTCATCCCAATTCCTCATTCCAATTGCTTATTCCAATTAATTCATCATTCCAATTCCTCATCCCAATTCCTTATTCATTCCAATTCCTCCTTCCAATTCCTCCTTCCAATTCCTCATCCCAATTCCTTATTCATTCCAATTCCTCCTTCCAATTCCTCATCCCAATTCTTCATTCATTCCAATTCCTCATCCCAATTCCTCATTCATCCCAATTCCTCATTCATTCCAATTCCTCCTTCCAATTCCTCATCCCAATTCCTCATTCATCCCAATTCCTCATTCATTCCAATTCCTCCTTCCAGTTCCTCATCCCAATTCCTCATTCATTCCAGTTCCTCCTTCCCCTGCCGCAGTGCTGTGAATTTCTCTGAGTTCCTCGGGGCTCTGCGTTCCCTCCCTCTCAGCCTGGATGGAACCAGAGCCCTGGGCTGGCACGGCAGCACCGTCCATCCAACCTCCTCCTCCTCCCTGGCTCTCCCAGGTGCCTGCAGGTTTCTGAGCTGTGACCTGCGGGCTCAGAGCAAGCTCCATCTCCTGCAGGGGACAGGAGGATGCTGTCCCTACGTTTCCTACAAGTGCACGCGTGCCACCAGCAGCTCGTGCCTGTCCCCTGGGCCTCCCTGCTCCCTCCTCCCCTGCTCCCTGCCAAAAGCTTTTGTCACATTCCTGGCAGCAGCGTGCCACTTTGACCATATCCATTTTTCATTAGGGGATCAGGTGACCTCAGGCACTTCTCCTTTTCTGCTCTTGCGCAGAAAGAAAAAAGAATTTCAGGCAGGATAGAAGGCACCGCACGCCATTGAGAAATATGGGTTTAAAGTGATGATTTGAGACAGAACTGGATGTAATTAGCTCATTGTTCTTTAAAACTGGGCTCTCTCCATGCTCACCTCAATGTTTAGCCCAGTGAACCAGAGTCAGGGCTTTTTAAAACTAAATAAAGTACATAAATGTCAGTCCAAACTGAATTGGAAGGATTTGGCTCCTTTAATAAGCTTGATAAGAGGAGGGAAAAGCCTGTTGATAGAACATATTTTTGTTTGCTTCCTTCTAAGCATGCCATCCATAAAGAGCTACATTCAGAAAAAAGAAAAAAAAGATCTTAATGCAATTAATGCTCGTTATTCAGCACCAAACTGTCCTGAGCAGGTCCAGCATCTTGGTTTGCCCGGGTTTCTCTTTTCTTTTGCAGAAATGCCATTTTTCACCACTTACACAAACCTCAACCTTTGGTCAGCTCTGGTCTCCTCACAACCTTCACAGGCTTCTTTTGGAGACATTTCTTCACCAAGAGTGAAAACAAGATCAGCCCCAGCTTTGGAGAAAAGCTTTTTTAACCCACTGTATAATGTATGCAAATGGAAAGAGTGCTGAACTTATGAAAAACGTGTACATATCATTGGTTTTTTTTTTTTTTATTACAATGCAACTGAATTTATATATTACATTCTTTTTCTTGTTTTCAAAAACAGATGTTTTGATGAAATTATAAATGCATCTGGAATCTGCATAAATATAATAAAGAAAAGATGCTCATCCACTCTCACATCACTAAGATCTATTGGCACTTTTACTAAAGTGGAAAGACTTGACCTGACTCCTTAATAATTAGTAATATTTCTGAAAGTCAGTAAAAATTGCATTTAACAATAGTAAAATTTTCATTTCAGTGGATTAAAATAGATTTGAGAAATACAGCCTGGTGCCTCATACATCAAACTCCAGAGGAGCACTCATCACAATGGCTGGTTTATAACAGATGATTTATTATACAAAACAGTACTGGAAAATCATATTTCTAACAACTTTAATCAGGGGCTAGCAGGCCAAGAAGGCTGTAAGTCAATCAAAGAACAGAGGAACTGAATGGAAAGTGCAGTTCCTGCATGTTCCAGCTGCTCAGCTGCCCCATTCTTAAATAATTTTAATTTCTCGCTGTTGTGGACTACCCCACTAAAGGCTATTCCTTCTAATGCAGCTTCCAAGGTATTTTCCAGATGCTCTCCAAACAGGAAAATGCTGATTGCTGTATAAAGTGCAGCTGTTTACTGCAGAATTGCAGCTGGTTTTGCTGCCCTGAGAATTCCTTGGGCTCCTTCCTTCCCTGGGAGTGGACGTGGAGCAGGAAAGCAGCCCTGGCACGTGATGGAAATTCTGCACCCATTCCATTTAACCCCAGCCTAAGGAAGCAGCCCTGGCACGTGATGGAAATTCGGCACCTATTCCATTTAACCCCAGCATGAACCCACTTGCTCCCAAATAAATTCCATCAGCTCTTAGGCGTGGGGTGATGGCAAGCTGCGGATGTGGGGAAGCACCCCAAGGAAAGGAAGGAGCAGGTTTGGGTGGAGCTGGAGGCAGGAGGAGGGCAGGAGGAGGCCTGGCAGCATTGTTATCCAGCACACAGATGCAGCATGGCTGAACAGAGATCTCAGACCCTTTAATCTGGTTTTTGATCATCTCTGAAACAGATCAAGGCAAAACCATCCCTTTCCTCTCTGACAAAGAGAACTGACTGGCTTGTCTGTGTTAACCATCCCCTCCTGCTCTGGAAATTGGGCTCAGGAATATTTCCTGCTTCCTGCACTTGTCTGCGCTCAGATCAAGGGCTGGTCTGGCAGAGCTGTGGGGCCACTCCTGCCCCATCTCTCTGAAGAGCTGGAATAACTGGGGCACGTCCCTCCTGAGCAGGGCAGATGGGATTGATCAAAGAAACCCCAGAGAATCCCAAAAAGAGCTGCTGGGAAAGAACTGAAGTGTTTGTGCACCAACAGACAGCCTTTAAAACCAACCAGAGGAATCCTAACAAATGGTGCCAGTGGTGAGGGCTGATATGATGAGAATCAATGGAGAGCTGGTATGAAAAAACAGTGGTGGCTGGAGTACATTCATCAAACACTCAAGAACAGATAGTGCCATGGTGTATATTAAAGATGGACTAGGGCATAAAAATAGAGCAGCACAAGAAAAGGATCGATTTGGATCAAAATCACTCTGGAAAAGAATGATAAATAGTCATTGAGAGACTACAGGGATTCCTTCTGTGCAGTCCAAAAGGTTACCTTAACCAGTGATTGATATCTTGATAGTATTTATTACACACAGGCGCAAAACCCACCGGCAGTTGTTTAATTTTCTCTCATTGGAGAGAAATGCTGCAGGCAGAGACAGGCCCACATGTTCTGTGCTGTGAAAATTCATGGGGTTCTTCAACAAAAAGTCACCAGCCCTGCACAGCGGAACGTCACTGGAATCAAAGGTTTGGTAACCAAGGAAGATATTAAATGAGGGATAGCAAAATAACCTTGCTGGGATGGCATCCTGATTGCCCGTTTTAAATGTAATGAAGAGCAGAGAAAAGAGGGGCCATGATAACATCTCCAGTTTGAAAAGGGCAACAGAAAAAAGATAAAGAAATATTCTTTCAGTTTATTGTGGGTCTCTCTCTTCCAGCACTCACACATTTAATCCCTAAACTGCTTGAAAGAAAGCTTGGAGAAGGTAAAGCACAGCATGGCCCACAATGAGGGAGCAGACCTGTTATGCCAATGCTTTCTCTGGTTCTTCCCCCCATTTTATGATCCCTGGCAGTTTTGAGTGCCCCTGCCATGTGCATGCACAGGTATTCACTTTAGCACCCAAAAATAATTCCTATTGCACCTACTGACTTATGGATGCTAAACCCAAAACCTGAAACAGCTTAAAATTCATCAAGTTAAGAGCAGTAGCATGGATACAGGGCATAAATCCATATTTTGACATCCTGGAGACACCGTTAAGCTTTTTGTTATCTTATTAAATTGTATCAGGCTTGCCTTGCAAAGAGTACAACCAGGATTGATAAATGCTTGGCTTCAGCTACACTCTCCCATTCATTTTCACTCTGTCAGACTTAATCCATAACTGCTGCTCGAGGGCAATGGGCAGGAGATGAGGCTGCATCCAGACTCAGCTGGTAGCTGCCTACTGGCAGCCAAAAGCTACAAAAAATTTTTGTTGTTGTTATTATTATTATTATTATTATTATTATTATTATTATTATTCAGACTGCATCCTGACACCGTTTATTTCCACTTTTTTTTAATAATCTATTCCCTGAGGATAAACAATTGATAATCACGTTATTTAATTAGTTTTTATTTAGTGTCAATTTGCTTAATCTCATTGACCAGAGAGCGTGGATTACTATGGAAAGAGAAAAAACCCAACACAGCCACAACCACAGCAGCTGAAAACACATGGGAGGCATAAATGGAAAACTCAGATTGCTGGAGTGAGTATAAAAGTCATCTCTTCCTCAAGCTGAAAGTCATAAAGATATTCCTACCCCATGGCCATGGACAAGCTTGATTTATTCTGAATATTTTGAGTGATGGATGGGGTCTCACACTGGGTTTCACCTCAGATCAGTCTTTGATTGGAGCCTTCTTCATTTTCTATCTGATATTTAATGCTAGGGACAAGCAAGTAAAGCTCATTTTCTCATGACATGTTCATCACCCCAAAAATTGCATTTTCCTTTGTCTAAGGTCTCCTTTTGGATCTGAAAATGGCTGAAAAATTACATCCAAACACACTTCCTTCAGTGAGCTGCCAGGCAGATGTAAATAAAACAACCAAATATGGATTTTGAGCATCGGTTCTTCCCAGACAGCAGTGATATAAACTCCCTGTCACTGGAGAGCTTTTAGATTAGATTAGACCAGGCTCTTGATAAGCAACTCAAAATCACTGGCAGCCACAGAGGATCCCCTTTGCGTGCTCAGCAGAGGAGGAGAGGGGAGGAGAGCTGTGTGAGCCAAGAGTTTCCACTTTTTCATCAAAACCACACCAAGGCATCCGAGCAGGAGGCAGCAGGAGAATCCTGTCTGTCTGAGGGAAAGTAAGGTGTGTTCTGAGAATATTCAGTCAGTTCCTGAATGATTCATGGGCAGGAAAACAACAGAAATCAAACCAGACAGAATTTGTCCGTTTACTCCCGAATTATTTCCGTCAGTGGATTGCTCTGACTGTGACTGTCAGCACTGAATGTGGCACAAGTGCTGTGCTCAAGCTTCAGACTAAATATTTAAAAAAATCTTCATTCAAAACAGAAAGATTGCTGATTCCAACAGACTTACCACTGATTTGGTGGTGAGGGATGAGTTGGACTGATGAGTTTGCTGTGCCTCTGCAGGAAAACGCCCGTGGTGGAAAGGACTTCGAAAACAAAGGACAAAGGGAAAAACACAGACTGCAGAGGGAAATAATCCATCATCATCATCATCATCATCATCATCATCATCATCACCATCATCATCATCATCATCATCATCATCATCATCATCATCATCATCATCATCATCATCATTATTATTATTATTATTATTATTATTATTATTATTATTATTATTATTATTCCTATTATTCCTATTATTCTTATTATTCCTATTATTCCTACTATTCCTACTATTCCTATTATTCCTATTATTCCTGTTCTTATTATTCCTATTATTATTATTCCTATTATTATTATAATTATTATCACTGAGTAGCATAGAAACAAAATGTCCCTGCAGATCATGCTTAGGGTTTGTGTCACCCAGGCAGGTCTGTCCCCAGATTGGGATGAGCAGCACTGCTGGAGTCCCCATAGAGAACTGTGTGTGAGCACTTTTGTTCCAAAACCTCTGTATTTAAACCAGGTAATAAAACTCCATGACTTTACCTGGCAGGGACACTTGATGCTTGAAAGCAATTTTTTTAATTTTAAGAGAAATTCCTATTTTCATAAGGAATGCAGTCACAGTTGTCATCCAAGCTTTGTTTTTTTAGGGAGCCTGACAGCTTTTATAGTCCTAAAAGGTTCTAAAGGTCAGGAGATCTGCCTCCCCCATAATTTGGACAAAAATCTGATGAGGCTGTTGTCTGCCATTCAGTACTGAGGTTTGCATGGGCTGGGACAGCTCAGCACGCTGCCACCTGCATTCACTCCTTTTAGGTACCACAAGATCAGTGGCCCTATGATAACATTTTATCTTATTCCTGCTTCTAACACGTCCTGCTGCAGAAGTGCTCCATGGGGGGAACTGTGTCTCTGTGGCTGGATCATCATTTTCCAGCTGCTGCACTGCAAGGGGAGGAGCACTCCCAGTGCCACAGAGCCCACTCCACTGTTTAGCAGGTGTATTTATTCACAGGGCTTGTTTGTTACCAACACATGTTCAAAGTGAAAATAAAATTTTAAAAAATGGTTCTGGATGTTCCTATTCATCATCAGAATCCATCTGAATTGAAAAGATGCCACTGCATCAAGCAACTATTTCCTTTATCCCTCGAGTTTTTGAGAAAATCTTATCAACAGAACCTCAATCCCTCCCTTGATTTGGGATATAAAAAAAAACCTATGCTGATTTCTTGGCAATTTGATTTAATCAAATACAGTGCATTGTGCACATGCAGACAGCTTCCTTCTCACCTGCAAGCTGCCAAAAGGTCTCATAGTTTTAAATGAAAGTGCTGCTTAATCTGCTCCAAACTGTCAGTGCTGTGGTTTATACCAGTACAAATAAATAAATAAATAAATAAATAAATAAATAAATAAATAAATAAATAATATAAATATAAATATAAATATATGAATATATATAAATTTATACCCAAAATGAACTGAGTGATGCACCCCCTTGTCACCTGTGGGGAGGCTGCTGGTGGCTGTCACTCACTCACCACGCAGCCCCTGGAAACAAAAAGCCTTGCACAGGAACAAGCTTCAGCTGAAGAAGATATTTCTGCTTTTTCATAATCTTTGTTTGAATTTTCTGCCTGTGAGCACCAGCCAGGAGGGATCCAGCACCAGCAGGGCTGACAAAGTCCATGCCTGGTTCAGATTTCAGCATAAATCCCATGTATTCCTTATCTTCACTTAATAAGGCATTCAACCATGTTGATTTAGGAGCAGTTTTGACCTGCTTAAATTACCCTCTCTCTAACCAGCTGATACTTAAGCTGCAAATTACCCTGGGGCCAGAAGAGCAGTCCTGATCCCAAGAATTTGCTGTGCAAAAGGCTGAATGACCCACTTATGCAGACAGAAATACATGGAGACAAAACGGAAGGAATTCTGTTGCATGTCAGGAATACTGACCCCCATAAAGCACAATTCTCCTCCTCGCACTTCCCTTTCCATCAGCACAGTTACAGGAGAGCCATTCCGAGGGCTGCACTATTGATGACCACCCTTGCAATCCCATTTAAAAAGTTGGTGGCACGGGAGAAGCGGAGCAGAGGATGGAGGAGTGGAGCTCTGAGCTGGGAGCAGGGCAGCCATGGCAAGATCCATTCCCTGCTCATTTGTTGGGACAGAATGGGGAAAGGAGCCCAAAACTAAGTATTGACTTTCATTGCCAGGAAAAGAAGGGGAAAAAGAATTTTCTCTTTACGTCTTTTGATTTCAGGAGTGATTAGGTTCACTTGCATCTCTTCAATTGCTCAGTAAGTGTTCTGCCTCCCTCCTTGCAATAAAAGGGAGAATATATTTCATTGTGGCATTCTCACTCAAAAGAGACTGGACTCATAAAGGACTGGGAGGAGGGGGGCAAGGTGGTATTCTGGGGGCATTAGGATGTTTTAAGAGTTGTTTCACTTTCTGTCTAAAAGCTCTCCATCACCCCTCTTCCCATCCTGTAAATAAGAGAGCTCTTTCTCCTGAAAAACAGCATTAGTGGTCATTTTAGGAACTTTTCTTTTTCAGGATCTATTATCCTCTGCTGAGCTACTGCACACAATTTTGTTAGGATATTCTTCAGCAGCATCAGTGAGTTAAATCTCACTGCAGACCCCAGTGTTTTGTCACAAAGTGAAATGAATTATCATGACAACAATGATTTGGAAGGTTCAAAGCATAAATTTTACTTCCAAGGATCCATTTTACCCTGCCAGCAATTCGTCACCCATTTCCCTGACTCAGGTGCCAAGCCTAGAGAAGCAGGGTGTGATTTGGAATGGATCAATAACCATTGTCCCTGTTATTAATATCAGAAATTAGTATTACTGTGGGCAAAAGGGCAATATCTGAGCCACAAGGATGCCCCCACTCAGCATTGCCAACCAAGGGTGGCATCCAAAATCCCAAACTACATCAGATTAAATGGGCCCTCACATTGCAGCACTTTTGTTTTTAAAGTTATGCAACAGCACCAATTTTGCAGTGCATGGTAAAGGTCAACAGATGAAATATTTGGAACTTTTGCTCATGAATATATTTAATTTGCTCCTGCGAGTGATTTCGATTACATTTCACAGAATACATAGCTGCTCCTCGTTTTGCAATTAAAGATTTCTAATAATGCAGCCAAAACCTTCCTAATCATTGCTCATTCTAGCATAAAGCAAAGCTTGCTGTGTTTAAAGAGAACCAAGTCATCTTAGCAGCATCCCTTTTTGTTCCTTTTTAGTTTATGAGATCAGAATACTTAATAACCTTTGCCATATCTGGCTGCAGTGCAAGTGTGAAGAAGAGTAAAACTCACACAGTGGATTATGTGGCTGGGACAAAACTCAGCTCTGTAATTAGGTTTGGTTCTGTTGCTTAGGTTTGCAGAAAAAAGTCAAAATTAATGGTTCTTTGCCTAAGATTCCCCTGCAGAGTCACATGCAGTAATTAAGCATGCTTAGAGACAGGCATATCATATGAATATTTGCCAAAATCATTGATTTATTTTTTTTCCTTGCTCAGACCCCATCATTTTTGAGGAAAACAAATAGAAATACTCAGTGCCTAAACAGTCATCATTTTAATTGCCAATAATGAAGACACTAAAATAGTCTTGGAACGCTCACAGACCCTGACAGTCATTCTTATAGAAACTCAAGCTAGTCTCAGGCATTTAAAGTCCCGAGCTGGTGCTGCAGAACAGTCTTGGGGACTGACCAGAGAGAATTTACAGAAACCCCCCAAATCCCCAAAATTGAGCACAGAGTGCTTTTTAACAGCAGCTTCATTTTCATTAAAAAGAAAAATGTGTTCAGGCAAGTTGATGGAGAAATGAACCAATTTGAATGTATTGAAGTTCCTCGCCGTGCTACAGTGCTTTTTAAATGGTGTCTAAACAGTTGGTCACATATTTATTTATGTTTCCGTGTAAAGAAAGAAAATATTGTCATTTCCTATATGGGAAACAGTTTCCCTAATTATTTGGCTCCTTCTTCTACTACATAAACAGCAATTTGTACCCCTCTCCTTCAACTGGCTGCAATTAACAGCTACATTGCAATAAGCAGATTATGTTAATTAAAAACTCAAAACTATGTAAACAATGGGAAAGCTGACTAGCCATTTTCTATTTTTGCCAACTGGGAGGAACACAAGAGAAATTTGCACCAAGCTTAATTTTGCTGTTTATAATTCAACTTATTTGTAACAAATTACAGCATTTTTAAAAGTATTTTCAACAATTAACTGTATTTCTCCACACTATTTGAACCATATCCAACTTGACAAGTTTACATCTGTACAAACTGGGGGGAAAAAGGAGTGTAAAAAAACCCCCAAATCTAAAAAGGTGTTAGGGGAACAGATTTGCACACATCATCACCAAAGTGGAATATTAAACACGAGTTTCCTACCATGCCTGAGCCACACTCTCAAAAAGTCATAGCTAAGGACAAAAGTGTAACTTAGTTCTGCTTCTCTGGCAAAAATGAGCAAACTCCAGGAATAAACATTACCCAGCTGACGCCAGTAAATTGTGAACTTTTCCCATATTGCTGCGGTTTCACAGAGTTTTGGGTTTGTCCTTCCCTTTCCAGACTGGGATTGGTTAAGGAGAGTGGGAGTCGAAGCTGTGGAATATTTGTGTTTCCAGCGCTCCTTTCTGACCGTGGGATTGCATTCAACGTGCAACTCTGGGACTTTCTGTCCAGGAGTTGGACTTGCATGATCCTTGTAGATCCCTCCCAACGCAGGATGGTCCA
This sequence comes from Emberiza elegans, assembly GCA_024865655.1. Taxonomy (NCBI): domain Eukaryota; kingdom Metazoa; phylum Chordata; class Aves; order Passeriformes; family Fringillidae; genus Emberiza; species Emberiza elegans. The sequence goes on along the minus strand of JALJVW010000129.1, from coordinate 27,392,045 downwards.
GGGCATCTGTCCCTACCCCACACTGAGGGGATGCCACCACCAAGGGAAATAGAACAGAGGGGCTGTGCAGAGAGAGATTTATTGACTGCAAACTTGCTCTGGACCAGACTTTGGGGAAAAAAAGACAGAAAAAAGTGATACAGCCTTGCTTCAATTTCATCCAGGAAATACTCCAAGTGCATGAAGGACGCAGCTCATTTCCTTTCCCTGGTTTGCATGGCTGGACATTGCAGATTGACCACAAAGAGGAGAGAGCACCAGGGTGGGGAATGGTCATGGCTTCACTGAGATGTTGGACTGCTTCCAGGTTGTTTTTATTTTTTTTTTCCCAAAGCCTGGGTAGAAAAAGAAGATGACAGCACATGGAAAAGCTGGGGCCAGACTTTCAGAGTGGCCGATATAAAAATACCAGTTGAGTGCATGGTTTCAATTACAGCCCTGAACCAAGCTGCTTTAGAAAATGGGAATGGTCTCAGAGGATGTGAAAGTTGCTGATGGATGCATTATTCAGAGCCCCTCAGGAGGCCACGAAATGCTCAGTGCACAGCGACAGACAACAGCAGCAGGGAAAGCTCGAGCAGGGCAGGCATTTAGAAGCACTCTCCACATCGTTAGAGCCTGCCCCTCCTGTCCTCCAGTAGTTTACAGAGAGGGAGAGTACCGGGGAGTTTCATGTATATTATGTTGGAAAAGACATTTCCTGTGTTTTAAGGGCAGCTCTGATTTCCCATCTCTGCTCCCTGCAGAGCTCCTGGCCGGTGGGAGGGCTCCTCCACATAAAAGTGCTGTTGATCATTTCGCTTTTTGTATTTCCACTGTTTTCCTCTTGGAGACATGAACTTTAAATGAGCTGCTGTAAAAGCTTCTTGGGGTCAAAATAGAGGAAATCACATCCACCACAGAGACAGGCACTGCAAAAACCCCTAATATGACCATTATGTTCAACTCAGCAGTCTTTTCCTGTTGGTGGGGTTTCAATACAAGCTTAGCATCAAGCCAGGCTGTCAACACCAATGAAATCTATTTCTGTGACATTGAAAGAGCTCTTGATGAAAGTCAATCAGTTTAGGGAATGTGTTTTGATGTTTTTATGATTTTTTTTCTTAATATCACCTGGAAACAAGACAGGAGAAGAGTGAGGTTTTAACAGAATTGCTGCTTTTTCTTAGTTCCAAAGAGGTGAGGAATATGTACCAAGTAAACCCATTTATTCTACAAGCAGCACATGTAGTGTTTGATGGTAACAGCTGCATTTCGGGCTGCCCATTTTCTCAGAGCCTTATTTCCTAACAGAGTTAACCCTTTTGCCTTTTCAGAATAAATGTCCTTTATTCCGGAATTACTAGAAGGGTTTAGATCTTGTTGTGACTCTGTTTCTGGGTCAACACAGAGCAGCCCTCAGGCTCCTGGGTTAAACAACTTCAGTTTTCATACTGTAGAAGGAAATGTAATCCAGATCCTGTCACTGAGTCCAGGACTTGAGGCCACAGCTCTTTTCAAGCTCAGTAAGAATTCACTTTCTGAAGTGTCTTCACCTCAGAATAGGATGATGATGATGATGATGATGATGATGATGATGATGATGATGATGATGATATAATTATCATCATCAATATTACTAAGAATCTGTGCATAAAGCCAAATACTAAACCATGCCAATATTGCAGTTTCAGACAGTAGCTGAGATGGGGTTTTTGGTTTTCTTATTAAAACACAGCACAGGGAATTAAATTGAAATAACTTAAAAGGTGACTTCAGAGTGAGGCATGTAAAGTTAGTGACTAAATAACACTGCCCATATTTCATTGTCTCTATGCATGGGAGTTTTTGCTGTGTTAAATCCTCATCCATTGTTCTTTTGGTCTCCTGACTCAGTGCCCAGAGTGGGATTTCTGTTCATCTGGAGCCCAGCCAGCTGCTCCTGCTGACACCCCAGAGCAGTGCCATTGCAGGGGCTCCTCAGGGAGTGCAGCATCTCCCCCGTGTGACAAAGATCTCGTTGTTTTTACGATTTGGGGTAAGGCAGGGCAGGCACAGAACCACAGCCACGGCTCTTTTCCTGCCACTCCCATTCCCTGCCCCGCCAGGGGGATGCAGGAATCCGGGGAGATGTGCAGAGCTCACCTTCGGTGTGACAGCCCTGAGGGACCAGAATTTTGAGCTGACAAGGACATAAACTCCTGTAAGTGAAGTGTGTTATTGATTTGTATGCAGCTACAGTGCAGAGATCAGGGGAAGTTCAAGGCTATACACTGTCATTAAATTCCTCCCAGATTAGGGAAAAAAAAAATCTAATTACTTTCATTGAGGTATACACAAAATGAAAAATCTATTTTAGTATTTTGAATTTAAAATTGATCAATTCCTTTGTGCCATTTACCTCTTGAACTGATGGAGGCTTTGATACATTGTGTAAAGAACAATTATATTTTAGAATAAATTAAAAGCAAACATACTGTTTGTAAAACTGAACCACGGATGTTCTCTTCTTGTGGGTATTTTAAAACAAATAACATCAAGATCATGACTCAAAAGGATGCAAGAGAAAAAAATTAGTATTAAAAATGTTCTCATTACTTTTAATGCAGATAACCCAGGAGTGATTCACCCTCAGAGGAATCATCCCTCATTTTATCTTTAGTAATTTTCAGGCTGATTCCAAGGCTCTTTGCAGCCCCAGGAAGGCCTGAATGGTCTGATGGTTCATTTCTGCTCTGCTCATTGGTATCAGTATTTTATCCACCACTCGCCTTATGATCAATGCTTTAAAAAATCTGCATTCTAAGAAGTACATAGAAATGAACTCATTCCACTCGGTTTTCAGAGTTATTTTTTAAAATAATCTCATCTGCTGGGTACAAATAAGCCTTGTTTAGCCCTTCCCTTCCCCCAGGTTGATTCAGCTTTTCCCCATTGTTGTGGCAGAGCTCCCAAAGGGTGTTTGATCAGAAATCCCGATGTCCTGTGCCAGTGACTGACAGCAGTCCTTTGTGGGCAAGCATCTAAGTAATGATGTGGGGACTCGTTAGGGAGCTGCTGTGTCAAGAAGAGAAATGAACAATAAATTAGAATAAAATGGAATTGCATTTGAAACTTGGCTGGAGGATTTTGCATTTGTGAGGACAAAGGACATTTGACAATCTGAGTCATCGTGCAGCTTTGCCTGTAGCAAATGTCAAATTAGTTCTTAATGCTACAGGGAAAGGGATTGAGTCACAGCATTGCTTAAAGTTAAGAGGCTCATCAGTAAATCACTGGCAATATTAACAATTATGAGCTACACATTAATATGGCAAAAAACACTCTGAATATTGTGCTTACAGCAGAAAGCCAAGAGGTGAACATGATTTTCCTTCCAGATCCCTGTGTTTTCTCCCAGTAACCACAGCTTAAATTGGGGTAGGCAGAGCAAAAAGAAGTGAATAGATTCCAGATTTTCTGAACATGTCCTCACAACTGCGCCATAAGAAGAAAATCAAGCCCTAAATCTGGATTTAGCACAGTATAAAAGTGAGGTGAGGAAGAGAAGTGCTTACCTGCATGTGAATTCAAGGTTCACGTGCTTGTCTGTCATCCCTACACTTACACTCAGCAGGATCCTGGAGTGCCCTCCCTCCTCCCATCCCTTCCCTGCAGCAGCTGCAGGATGTGCCCAGGTGCCAGAGTGGGCATTGCCACCAAAACACGGCCCAGGTAACCCAGGGACATCGTGTCCATGCTGGGCATGGGGAAGGGCAGTGTCGCACCCACCAATTCCAGTCCACCCCAGGAGAAAAACATCACTTTTCTGTTATTTGTATTGGAGAACAATATTGTCTCTCCCATTTCCTCACACACACAAGAAACTCTCAGGGTGTGACACTGCTCTGATGCCACAGAGCCTGAAGCTGTTTCACAGAGCTCGGTCCCTTTGGAGGATTTGGGTCAGAGGGTGCCCTGGTGTTAGAGAGGCTCACAGAGAATCCCTGCCTTGGAGCTGTTTGGAAAAATACAGCGCACTTCCAGGCCAGCACCTTCACAATCACTTCATGCATCATTTTATAGAGTGGCAAGGAAAGCACACCCATGTTTTATTTGTAAGATTGGAGATAAAACTGAACTGCCCTGTAGGATGATCAGCATAATTCCACCCCTTTGAAAACCCCCGTGGGCCTGGCTCAATATTCCCCACAATATTATGAGGAATCCATTGTGCCAGGCTCTCCACCACTTTTCAAAGGCGCAACTGCACAATTCTACCATTTTCTGGCATGAAAGGGGTCAGAGGGGAACGGAATTAGAGATGTTGTGGGAATGGCCTGAGGTAGGGCTGCATTGACAGCTGATAATGACACTCCAGGACAGCTTCCCCAGCAGCTGCTCGGGTCTCTGCCACAGCAGGCTCTGCCCTTTCAAGTGCTGGCACACTCTAATGAAGTCCCTTGCACTGACAAAAGAGGGATGATGAGTACATTCGCCACCTGAAGAGTCTCTTCAAAGTGACACCAGAGAAAGAAATTTCCCCAGCTCTGCAAACACCGCGCTAATGAAACTGCGAGTGGGATTGGCTGGTCAAAATTCATCAAAAAAAAAACCCAAAATCCTGAAAGCTAAAACCATAAAAACTCAGAAACAAGCAGAGAAATTATTTATGATGGGGAACTCCACTGGTGCTTATTTTTACAGGACTGTTTAGTGTACCCCAGCTTCTACACTGAGCAGAGGCATCTCTAGAGACTCACCAAATTCTTTGCCTGGCACGCAAAAATATGATCAAAGGGGTTTTCTGATAAGGCTTTTGTTTGGTTGCTTTTTGTTTTTCTTGAGTTTTTTTTTTTTTTCTGTGAGAATATTTATCTACTTCTAGCAAAATCTCTAGCAATTCTGATAAAAGAGGTCATTGTATAGAAAACAATTTCCTTCTCTTCTTTAGAAAAAGACAAATAGGTTTAAGATACTGATTTCTAATATCAACATCCATGCTCCAAACCACCTGCCACGTGTGTTGGCAAAGACCTGAAATTCAAACCACAGCCGGGAATTTTATCTTTCTTCTTGTCTTTTCCAATGGAATCCCAGAGAGCTCAGGTGGTGCTGGTAACTCCACCTGCAAGAGCTCCCAAGGACATTAAAGCCAAACTCCAGGCAGGTGTAAAACAAAGAATATCAGCAACCACATTGAGACAAATCCCTGAAGAAAGGGAAGCATGGATGTAATTTTCTCAACATCTCCCTGTTTTATGTGTTTGCAAGTGGAAGATTCCCTTTTCCCTGGACTTTTTTAATGTGGATTAATAAGCAAGGGACATTCCGCATGTAGGAACAGGTTAAGCACCCGAGAGGAACTCAGAAGAAAAACCAACTGAACAAACAAATAATAAAAGAAATCAAAACAGAAAAAGAGTAATTAAAATAATTTGTTTCGCTTGTAGTAAGAGCCCTGAGGAAAGGAATCAAGCTTTATGCACTAGCTTGATGTAGGGCCTTTTCTCTTTCCAGGGAAAATATCAATGGAAAACATCCTGAGGGACAAAAAAAGGGATGATCTGAGTGTAATGAAGGTTGACAATGACTATTATTGATGTCCTTATCCCAAATGACAAGAGGTTTAGGAGACTTTTATAACATATTGACGCTGAATTGCTTCAAATGCTTTTTTTTTTCTTTTTTCTTTTTTTTTTTTAAGTTAATGTACTGTCTGCTTCAGGGGTAGTGTTGGAAAAGCTGATGTGCAGAATGACATTTGTCACCCTTTGTCCCCCAGCTCAGAGCATTTTCTCCTGTTAGAGATCTCTCAAACTGAGTAAGAGCTGCATTAACACAAATTCTTCTCTGCCCAACAGTTTGAATTTCAAGATGGAAAACAAAGGCAAATCTCAAGTGGAAGAAGAATGTTTCAAAATTACATTCTGACCTACCCTTCTCCTACCTGTTTACTTTTACAAGAATGTCAATTCAGGTGCTAGAATTAAAGAAAATGAGAAGTAGGATATTTCCACCCAACATGATGGAGAGTAAAATGGCACAAAATATTCTTCCAAACACATCATCAATTTATGGTGTATGAATTTATTAAACACTTACAAGGAAGATAAGAAATTGGGGAAAACAAACATTTTCACCTGCAGGCACTGAGTGTGTCCTCAAGAGGTCATCTCACAAAAAAAAACCAAAAAACAAAACCAAACTAACAAAAAACCAAAACCAAACCTAAAAATAGTTCACTTAGATGAAATCCCCACACACTGCCCCTGCAATCCTCTCCAAAAAATACACAATTATGTGTCTGTTCCTTATGAAACACTTCCCATTTGTAAAAACTGGACTATAACTGCAGCCACTCACTCCGAAATTTTGTGTTTTCTGACATCAGATTTATTAAAAACCATTTTGAAATATCTCTGAGTTCTCCAGATGACAAGCCTTTAAACTAAATGCTCAAACCACAAGGTCAAGCTTTTTATCTACAACTGGACACGCTGCAAATGCTTTCTTGAAAAGGGAATAACCACAAAATTCCTGCAGCTTGTGAGGCAAACCTGAAGTTTAATTGTACACCCAGGTTACACTGTACATGTGAAACATATTCAAAGTCATTAGGAGTATGTGAAAGTAGAAGCTCTCCAGCTCATTAGTATTAAAGTCTGGAAAATGAGATTTTATTAAACAAATTTATCTTTGCATAAACCAAATTCTGCCTCTGCCCTGCTTATGACAGGCAGCTTCAATCATCTTTGAGACACAAAGTTCTCCCTCATTCTATCTTTCATTTTAATAACAAAACTGTTGCTACAAAATAAATAAACTCTAATCAAGAAAAGAAATAAGAGTGTAATAAAATGAATGCAACAATTTTTTTTGGCTTTACAGTATATTTTTGGTCAGTCCCAAGACCTGCACGTGTATAGAAGACCAGAATATTACTGTTTATTTTAAAGGGAAGGCTCATTAAGATAAAAATGTGCAGATCAGAAGTTGTCTGCATCATAAAACATTGACCAAGTCAGACATATGGACACCTCAGGCTGGATACATTGCAAAAATAATTCCTTTGCACGTGAAAAGTTCTTTAGATATTTTCTTTGAAAGGGGACAGGACTCAAAATGTGTCAGAGAATCTTGTGTCAGAGACACAACTTGGGAGCCAGCTGTAAAAACCCCACTCTATTTATATGAGATGAAAACCCCTTTATGAAGGAAACCCCAGTCATTATTTCAGAACTCAGAACCTAGGGCTAAGTTTCCAGAGCTTGTTTGTCCTGAGATGAATTTACCAGCAATGCCCTCTCCTGTTCCTGCTGGCTACAGAGATTCCTTCAGAAAACTGAAGAGCAGTGAAAACGTGTGAAATTCCTTCAGGGAGCAAAGATCTCTACAGAACCTTTAGATAATCCAAACTCCACTAATTCAAACAAAGCCATCACCTGTAAAACAAATTTTCTTCACTCTCACAGACCATCGTGACTAAACTTTCAAAAGAAGTGCCCCTCAAAGGAGGGAGAGAAGAGGGGTGGAGAGAGGAAACAAAATTATCCAGGCAATAAATCTGTCTATTAATTTAATACTTAATATATCCCAGCTTCATTTTAGGTTGTAAAACGGTTTTCATTGATCCTTGCCTATTACACTTCACCTATATTTTAAAGAGTGATGTTATTCCTATTTCCCAGCAAATCTGTGCCATGTTCTAGAGTGGCTGTCCAGTTCAGCATCTTGATATCATATTTACAGAATTCTTAGGCAAGTAATCAAAAAAAACCCCCAATTGTCTGATGCAGTTCTTTATTTCCACTAAAGCTGTACAGAAATTGCAGTCAGTGTGGAAGTAGCCAAGAGTTATGAACTGTCAACATGCTGATAGGAAAATAAACAATGTAAAAGTGAAGCCAGCATTTGAGTCTCACAGCATGGCACAGTGCTGTAATGGTTTAAATCATAAGCCAAATGATTGTTGTTAGAGATAGTGAATGTCATGCTTACAGAAAAATTGTGCATGTTAAAAATGACTGCCATTAAAAGATAAGTGGAAAATGAGATTTTATTAAACAAATTTATCTTTGCATAAACCAAATTCTGCCTCTGCCCTGCTTATGACAGGCAGCTTCAATCATCTTTGAGACACAAAGTTCTCCCTCATTCTTTCATTTTAATAACAAAACTGTTGCTACAAAAGAAATAAACTCTAATCAAGAAAAGAAATAAGAGTGTAATAAAATGAATGCAACAATTTTTTTTTGCTTTACAGTCTATTTTTGGTCAATCTCAAGACCTGCACGTGTATAGAAGACCAGAATATTACTGTTTATTTTAAAGGGAAGGCTCATTAAGATAAAAAATGTGCAGATCAGAAACTGTCTGCATCATAAAACATTGACCAAGTCAGACATATGGACACCTCAGGCTGCATACATTACAAAAATAATTCCTTTGCACGTGAAAAGTTCTTTAGGTATTTTCTTTGAAAGGGGACAGGACTCAAAATGTGTCAGAGATACAACTTGGGAGCCAGCTGTAAAACCCCACTCTATTTATATGAGATGAAAACCACTTTATGAAGGAAAGCCCAGTCATTATTTCATATTGAACTCAGAACCTCATGCTAAGTTTCCAGAGCTTGTTTGTCCTGAGATGAATTTACCAGCAATGCCCTCTCCTGTTCCTGCTGGCTACAGAGATTCCCTCAGAAAGCTGAAGAGCAGTGAAAATGTGTGAAATTCCTTCAGGGAGCAAAGATCTCTACAGAACCTCTAGATAATCCAAGCAAACTCCACTAATTCAAACAAAACCATCATCTGTAAAACAAAATTTCTTCACTCTCACAGACCATCGTGACTAAACTTTCAAAAGAAGTGCCCCTCAAAGGAGGGAGAGAAGAGGGGTGGAGAGAGGAAACAAAATTATCCAGGCAATAAATCTGTCTATTAATTTAATACTTAATATATCCCAGCTTCATTTTAGGTTGTAAAACGGTTTTCATTGATCCTTGCCTATTACACTTCACCTATATTTTAAAGAGTGATGTTATTCCTATTTCCCAGCAAATCTGTGCCATGTTCTAGAGTGGCTGTCCAGTTCAGCATCTTGATATCATATTTACAGAATTCTTAGGCAAGTAATCAAAAAAAACCCCAGTTGTCTGATGCAGTTCTTTATTTCCACTAAAGCTGCACAGAAATTGCAGTCAGTGTGGAAGTAGCCAAGAGTTATGAACTGTCAACATGCTGATAGGAAAATAAACAATGTAAAAGTGAAGCCAGCATTTGAGTCTCACAGCATGGCACAGTGCTGTAATGGTTTAAATCATAAGCCAAATGATTGTTGTTAGAGAGATAGTGAATGTCATGCTTACAGAAAAATTGTGCATGTTAAAAATGACTGCCATTAAAAAGATAAGTCTCACAGGGGGAAGTGACCTCAAGCCAGTAAACAGACAAAATGTATTACAGCAAAAAATACCCACCAAAAAAAAAAACAAAAGGGAAGTCTTGTCTAATTCCCAGATTCAGCTATCATTTATAATACTCTTTGTTAGCAGGAGAAGGCTGGAAGAGACAGACACAAGGGCAGTAGGCTCAATTATTTATTTATTTTAAAGCAACAGAATCCCAGTTAGATTTAATAGCATGGTATCTAAAATATGCATATCTGAAAAGAGATCCTGGCTCTTCTGAGGCAAGCCTTGGAAAGTATGCTGCACATAAACAATATTATTACATAAAATAAATAAAAAAGAAAGCTAGGGCTGACCCATAGAAACTTGGAGAATATTTTTCCTCCACCATTAACACAGAGATGTGTTCCTCATCACAAAGAAAACTGCACAACCATCCTGCTTGTTACAGCCAGAGGAGAGCACCAGGAAAGGAATCTCTCAATCCACCATTTCAGTTTGCTGGCCAGAAACAGGAGACTCCCTCCACGGGACAAAACCCAAGCTTACTTATCAGTGTTCTCCCAGCACACTTAGAAAACCCCTAAAATCAGTTTTGTTGGGGTTTTTTGGGTTGGGTTTTTTGGTTTTGTTTTTGGGGTTTTTTTTTTTTATTCCCAATTTAGAATCTACAAACATTTTTAGAATTTTGTCCTATAGTGGCTTATTCAGCATGCAACATGAGAAAAAGAAGTTGTGAAGAATTTGCTGTGTACAGTACATGGAAAGTCTCACTGATCTTGTGATCACCACCTCCTTCCAGCCACAAATATGAATTTAGACACACCCAAGGCCACAAGCTCTGATCTGGATTTTGAGCAAACATTTATTTCTGTACTGTGCTATCAAACATCCTTGAGGACACTCTGCCCAGTGTTTGAAACTCTCTCAGAATGGAAATCTCAGCTTACACATTTCCTGATGAGAGCCAGCTTTGTTTCCAGCAGAGCTGATGCTCAGGCTGCATTTGTTGCCCTTACACAATGACTTTTCTGAGTTTCCAGGGTGCCACAATAGTAATAAATCCCACTGAGACAGACAAACAGTGCTGGGACAGAGCCCTGTGTGGCAGGACAGCTGCCCTGCCTGCCTGCACACCCCTTGCACTCGCAGTTGTGATTTGCAGAGCCCCCGGTGCTCTCTCATCCCCAGATCTCCTCAGGAAATGTCCAGATGTGCCCCTCCTGAGCCCTGGCATCACCCCAGAGGAGAGGAGAGCAGCAGGAGCCAGCCCTGAGTGTGCTGCACCAATTCCTGCCGGCGCCTGCGCCCTGACCCAGCCAGCAGAACCACACACCCCACCTCTGTTATTTCCACAGCCATGCAAAATTAAAATCTGGCATTTTTTTTCTATTTGGTTCTCTCTCCTCCGTCTGAGGAAGGAGCATATCCTCCCCTTGGGCATCCAGACAGGCTCACAGCTGATTGCCCATTGAAATTCGAGTGGGTTATCCACTGGAGCTGCAGCCTGCTCCCAGAATAGGGCTGCAGGGTGGAGGGGATTGTGTAAAAAAGTGTTCTTTATTCCTGGGAGAAGAAGTTCCTTGACTTCTAGCTATTTCAAAGACTCATTATTTACTGGCAATGAAATCCACTTGGAAACTAATATGTGAGAGAAATGCTCAGTATAGAGCAGGAGTTGAAGGGCAAAAATCATCTTTGTAAGTTATTCTCAAGGCAATCACTTCATATCTCATTTCATTATGCAGCATATTTTTCAGGTATTCATTTCAAGTGTATTTTTTAAAAGAAAACATCGAGCTCACTATATTTTGAGACTCCTAAAATACCATTATACATTTGAAGGATTTTATGCTCAAGGCCAGTAGTTCCTCATTCCTGTTACATGTGAAACTAGATGAGAAAATAAGATTATCACTCTCAAAGCCCTTTAGGAGAAAACTGAGTTAACGTGACAATTCAAGTTCATGGAAGAAGATACTTGTGCAAAGTGTGCATGACTTATAAATTCATTTAACATTGACTTTGCAATTAAGTTTGCTTCCTTCCTCACAGATACTGCAGCAAGCTTGGGAATGTTGTGGGTAAATGAAGTAGCAATGAAGGAGGCTGAACTCATGCACTACCTTTTAAATACCACTTGGATAAATGCGTTTTTCCAGAAGTGTCCATATACTCCAGAAGTGCTCATCAAAAATATATGAAAGAAATTAAATAAAATAAAAAATACAGCTGGGATTTTAATGTTCAGAGGGAAAATGGCAAGAGCAGAGGGAAAGGAGAAGCAAAACTGCCCCAGTCTGGTCAGGGAGAGGTAATATCCAGCTCAGTTTGTTGTTTCTGTGTCCTGGAGGGCAATTTCTATAACTCTGGTGGTATCTCAGGGCTGGTATATAATGCATTTAACAATGCTAATATGTTAATGCAATTTAATTTGCTCATTGCTGAAATGCCCTCTGAAAGATTTGTGACAGAAGCACGGAGATGGATGCGGATGAAGTGTGAATAGAAATGTGGATGTGGAAGCACCAGAGAGCAGCAGAACAGACAAGAAAATAACGTCCTATACTGATAACAGAGGAAATTACAGCAGCAATAAAATGAAGAATGTGCTTCTTTTGCCAAAACCAGAAATCCTGCTCTGTGACAGAACCACAGACCTCAGAAACATGATGGGATGGGAAGCAGCATTCAATAGCTGATGCCTTTTGTCCTGAGCAAAATCAGTTTCCTTAGAGATTTTGTCAACAAATCCCAGCCTCAGCTGGTGCAACTTGTCACACAAGTAGCAAAGGCAGAGCCTTGAACTTTCAGCTGCAAAGAAATGGCTGCAGAAGGAAGAGAAGTGATTTAGGTGTCATTACTTCTCCAGCAAACACCCATAGCTTTCATTGAGAATTTCACTCCCCAAAAGTTGTCATGAAACTACTTATGCAGGATAAATGGATAAAATGAAGACAAAGTGAAAATTTTCATACAGTATTGAGCTTAATTTTGCCTTCATGTGGTGTCCTTATGTTTATATACCTAGATTATAAATCATATTTAGGTGAGAGGAGACAGAAACCTTTGTGCAAGCCCCAGCCTCTTTTAGCTGAGGTGAAATCCCAACACTTGGAAAGAGCTTCCAGAAATAAGTAGCAATAGAAAAAAGTAATAGAAAGAAAATCAGTCAGAGTAATAAATTCTTGAAATAAGCAGAAATAAGTTTGGAGATCCTTGAGAGGACAAGGTGCTTAGGTAACTGCAGAGTTCAAAACCACAGAGCCCAGAGGGCTGAGACAGAGTTTGGCAGATTATCACTGATCAAGATGTGGTCTCTCCCTCTTATATGTAAGAGATAAGAATGATTGATGATGCAAAGATCCTGCTGTTCAATTAAAAAAGTGCAATGAATAATTAGAAAGGAGCAGAGAGGGAAGAACGTTCTGGTGAGCATGAGAGGCAAACCTTCTCAAGAGTCACAACCTGCAAATCCCAAAGGCAGTCAGTTCTGCAGTGACCACACTGAGTGACAAATGCCAACTGCATCCAAACAAACCCTTTCTGCCACACTACAAATCTCTCAAAGTAATGGGAGTTTGCAGTACTGAGACTGGAGGGGTTCATCATAATCCTCTGGAGACACAGCATTTAAAATCATTTATTTTCTTCAAAGTTTGAAGCTTCCTACTCTTCATAATGTAATTGCAGCTTAATTTCATCAGCATCTCAGTTAAAGAGTGTGCAAAAGTGTAAAGCTTTGCCATCTGGTCTCTACAACACAGCTGCAGACAGAGAATATCACCACAAGGCACCAAAGGTTTTGCCAGAATTCAGATAAATGGAAGTTTAATAACTTTCCTTTGCAGTAGTCACTTTGTATCAAAATACTAAATTTCTATTTTGCACTTACAATGTGCTTTTGAGTCGGAGGAATAAAAAAAAAATAAAATTAGATAAAGAGATAATTTCCTGGATTACTGAAATAAATCCTTCTTTGGGTAATGAGGGATTGAAGAGCGTACGAAATCAAGAACATTATTATGTTCAAACTTAAATATTTGCAATTCTAGCAAGATGCAGGGACTTGGATTTCCAGAGAGACCCAAGCCAGGCCGTTTAGTAGAAGAGCAGGTGTGGTATTTGGGATATCCAGCCATGAACAGCACAAACAGAAGCGCTCACAGCAAGTTCTCCTCACAGCCCTGATTGCAGGGAGGCTTTCCCCGAGGCTGCAGCAGCTCTTGGGTCCTGCCTGTTGCACTCTCAGCTCCATTGCTGAGCTCTGGGGTTAACTCAGTCTAACGCAGCCCAGATTAACTTAAGTGCTGTGCCCTGGTGGGATCACAATGCTGGGAACTCTGCCCTTGCCCTCCCTGACCCCCGAAGCACCCTCAGACTGCAGCAGCCTTTGAAGGCCTTTAGCAAACATCACTAATTATAACTGCCTTTTTCTAGGTTTAAAAGCAGTGAAACGTGGCTTTTAGCCAGACTGAGGCAATGCTGCATGTCTCAAGAAGAGATCTCTCTTTTCTAGCCCCAGAACTTTTGATAAATGTAGAACTTTGCAATGATACAAGAGAACTTCCCATTACTAGATTACATATTCAAGTCTCACACAGAAAATTATTAACTCCAGGTATAACTTTGTCTTATTAAAGCATTATAAAAAGCCCAGAAATAACAATTAATGAACATGGTCACTGCCTCAATATGCAGTTTCTGAAACCCTTACATACTTGGGCTGTCACCTGCAAAGACCACAGATACAATTTAAAAATTGTCACCACAGAAATAATTTCCCAGGCACACCTTTGTATATTTGTGTGTGTATATGCAGAAAAACACACACAAATATAATTCTACCCAGCATTAAAATCAGAAAAAATCTCCCTCACAGCAGAACCCCTCCCCTGTCCCTGCACTGCACAATTTCATGTTTTTAGCAGCTGTCAGTAGAACTGTAGGGGCTGTTCAGTCACCAACACAACTGACATTGAACAGAGCAGCCCTTTTCCATCTGATGTCACATCCCAAAATAACAAAGCAGCCCAGTGACCTCGCAGCAGAGGCTGAGGGGCTCTCACACACACTTTTGGTACAGCTGCCTGACCAAATTCAGCACTGCAGCCATACATCTGCCTCATCACAGCCTCAACTTTCACTTCAGAGGCACCAGGATCACACCATAAATCTGTGCCTCCCACACGCCCTGCTCTCCTCAGCAGCCTTGCCGTGAGGATTTATCTCCAAACCCAACTGCTCAGGGCCACAGAAGCATCTCTGCTCAGTGAAGGGGTCTGACCCTCTCTGCAGGGAAAGAGCGCTACCAGCATGGGCACCAACAGAGCCTCTGAGCTCCAAATTCTCCCCAAATTCTCCTAACATTTCATTAAAAGCGAATTTGTCTGGTAGATTGAAGACTGTTCAGATAGGGAGATACATGTTCCCTCCTTACATGACTGTGAGGTGTGAAGTGGGGTTGTATTCATAGGAATGAGAATACAAGTCTGAATTTCTTGCACATTTTGTTTAAAAGTCATCTTGGTGCACTCTCTCTCCACCCCCACCCCCTTGCCTTCCCCTTACATCTTTTCTCCAGCAAAGATTTAATTATTTTATGCCAAGTGCAATAACATCAGGAGCGACCAAGAGCATTCTTCCATAGAATACCTCACAGCACACTAATTAGGACTCTTCTGAGAGATTCAACAACCCCTGTAGGCAGAGGAGGGAGCTGGATCTGATCTCCTCTAATCCCAGGGACTGCCCTCATTTTTGTTCTGCTGCAAAGGGCTGCAGAGCGTTTCCAGGGCCTCCTTTTGTGAGAGCAGAGCTCCACTCCAGCTGTGCCTGGGTGACTTGTTCAGCTCCAAGGCACTGCTCAGGGCTGAGTGGAACCTCTGCGCCTCCTGCTATTGCCTGGGTGGGTTCCACAGCTTTGATCCCAGCGTGGGGGCAGCTCTTCCTCCCTGGGAAAGGAAACTTGTGCGCCCAGTTCACAGAAAGGGAAACTTGTGTACGTACCCAGTTTAGAGAAGAAAACTTGTGCACCCAGTTCAGAAAAAGGAAACTTGTGTACCTGTGATGGATTCACAGGGGTCCGAGGATGAGGGAAGAGATGAGGATCTGACTCCATGTTTCAGAAGGCTGATTTATTGTTTTATGATATATATTCTATTAAGAGTATACTAAAAGAATAGAAGAAAGGATTTCATCAGAAGGCTGGCTAAGAATAGAAAAGGAATGGAATGATAACAAAGGCTTGTGGCTCGGACTCTCTGTCCGAGCCAGCCGGACTGTGATTGGCCATTAATTAGAAACAACCACATGAGCCCAATCCCAGATGCACCTGTTGCATCCCACAGCAGCAGATAACCATTGTTTGCATTTTGTTCCTGAGGCCTTTCAGCTTCTCAGGAGGAAAAATCCTAAGGAAAGGGTTTTTCAGAAAATGTGTCTGTGACATGTTCCCAGTTCAGAGAAGGGAAATTTGTGTGCCCAGTTCAGAGCAGTGAACTCCACCAGGAGCACACTGGTGTGTGAGGCTCTCTGGCCCTGGCCTTGGCTCCCTGCAGCTGGATGGAGAAGGCACAGCTGGCAGCCAAAGGGGGGAAGCCACGTGGAGAGCACGTTTTTATTTATGGCAGAGCACAGAATCAGAGAATGGCCTGGCTTGGAAGTGACATTAAGGATTATTCCATTCCAACCCCTGCCATGGGCAGGGACATCCTCCACTATCCCAAGTTGTTCCAAGCCCTGTTCAGCCTGGCCTTGGGCACTTCCAGGGATCCAGGGGCAGCCACAGCTGCTCTGCCCACCTTCCCAGGGAAGGGTTTATTCCCAATATCCCATCCAGCCCTCCTGCTGGCAGCCCCTTCTCCTGTCTCTCCACACCTTTGTCCCAAGTCCCTTTCCAGCTCTCTTGGAGCCCCTTTAGGCTCCAGGGGATGCTCCAAGGTGCCCTTGGAGCCCTCTCTTCTGCAGCTGGCAGCATGCTGGGAGCAGGGAGTTCACAGGGACCAACAAACTCCTCTCACAGTTTTGAGCTCCTGAGCTCCTCACCATGCCATCACCACACTTCAAGCAGTCTGAATGGAATTCTGCAGTGCTTGAGAGGAGCATAAGCAAACTAAAAGGCCAGCTCTGGTCCGAACATCGCGCCTGATTGCAATGGAATGTGCTCTTTGAGCCATTAGCTTTAAGTGATGTAAACCAAAGGCATGAAAACATCTCTGAGTTGCTAATAATGCTCAGTTACCTCTCACCTCATTTCAGATCACTGATGTTTGTAATATTTCTGCTCTTTCTTATGTTCTTCAGTATTGCCATTGAAAATTCAGCAGTAATTAGCTACCATGAAAACTAGGAGCATTCCAATAAGGACTGTTTATTATTATAGCATGAAAGAGTTTCAAATTGCAATGCTCATTGAAATCCACATAAATCTTCCCCCCCAATTAAACTAATCTAAGTTCTTTCCATTAAAAAACAAAGTTGCAATGTGAGCATTAGCAAGGTCACCCTATAGGGTTGATCTTTACACCAGACCAAATGTTAAATTTTCAACATATTTTAAAAGTTGCTGCTCTTTATTTTTACAGATTAATGACTCTTTTGAACTTCACCTCATGATACTTATTAGCCTTCTTAAATATACTGGAGGTGATACATCCTTCATTTGTGTCACTCATTAATCAGTGCTCAATAAGTGCTGTCAGGAAGCTGCTGCCTTTGATGTCTCATTGTTCAGCGCATTCTTTCTTGTTGGTAGTTAATCAAACGCTTCCCTGCTGTGGTCAAAGCACAGCTTGAGAGCAGTTTCAGGGGTGATCCAGCATTAAAACATGGAGCTGGTTGTAAAGGTCCAGGGTTTTTTTTACATCCCATGCCAAAGTGAAAGCTTTCATTTCACATTCCTTGGCAAATGAGGCATCCTTGTCCTGCCCTCACGACTGGGAGGCTCAGCAAACAGCGCTGGGTTCTGCCATCTAACTGAAGCAGCTGTAATGACTGACTAATTAGCTGCAGTTAGGAAATGAGCTGCAGAGTTTCCACTGTCAATCACAGTGAAATAATGTTCTTCTTTTTTTTTTTTCTTCCTTTTTTTTTTTTTTTTTTTTTTTAAGAGTGGAATTAAAATAATTGTCAAAACGCTTTAAAATTTCAGGGGGTGGTAAGTCAAATGAAAGCATCCAACAGGGAATAATATCAGTCCTGGGATAAAATGAACATTTTCATTTCTAGTGTTTGTTCAAGCCAGATTTATACTGAAAATGTTCAGGAAGAGATTCTGCAAAAACAAGAAGGGCAAACTGAAAACAAGGGAAGGAGCAACTTAGAGGAGAATGAAAGACAAGAATGAGATGGAACCAGGAACAATCACTAAAAATTAAAAAAAAAAAACTAAAGACTGACTATTAGAAAATGCTGCATGTTTTAATAGTAGTTTGGCACTGCTATGCTTGTTAAAAAAATCCTCAGTGTTTGGAATCTTTGCAAAGATGCTAAAACCTTCCTGTTTCCCTTTTCAGAGATCTAACCCTGCTAACAGGACATGCCAAACAGTTGCTGCTCTTAGATTAGTATATATTACCATTGTCTTCCACTTGTGAGTGACTTTGGAAGTTTATCTAAGACTGAAGTAAAGAAAAATAAAAGTAAAGAAAATAAACACTATATACCTTTAGAAAGAAGTCATCATTTTATAATAATATAAATCTAATAATGTTATAAATATAATAATGATATTTAGCAAGTGGTACCTAAGAAGAAGTCAAGGCATTTTTAGCCTGTTTTACCCAGTTTTAGCCAGTCTTCTCTCCTGCTGTTCCCTGAGTTCCTCTCCTGCATAAAATCTGGTGACAATCACCAATTGTTGAAACACTCAAATTAGTAAGACAAGAACTTGAACAGGAAAGGGGGCTGAAAGTGAATGATCATTAAGGTCCCTTCCAAAGCATTCTAAGATTCTGTGATGTGTCATTTTAAATAAAACATTGTGAAAGTCCCTTTGTAGTAGGGACCTCACAACCCAGACACGGCACAGATAATGACAAACCCCATCTGTACAGCTCTGAGATCTCTGTGCTGTCTCATGGCTTTCATGAGAACACAGACCTATAATTAAAATAAGAACTTGGTGGACTGTTTAGAGTCTAACTTTCACTTTGTTACCTGCTATTTCCCATTTTTCTCTCCTTTGAAACTGAACAGAAAAGATTATGCTTTAGCCCACAGGCACTTTCTTTAGATTTATTTTTTTTTAAAGACTGAGGGAACAAAATATTTCCCTTCCTCCAGACACTGCCATTCCACCTCACTCAAACCCCCGTGACCTCAAGCACCATTTTTCCCTCTGTTCAAGACTGGATACAAAAGCCCCAAGTTAATACATGGTCTGTTCATTGTGGGTACAATGCACCTCACACAAGGTGTGCCTTGTGATCTGCAGAAGGGCAGGATGAAAACTGGGAAAATCTGAAGGCTGTAAATCCCTGATGCACCAACGGCAGGCACTGACCTGCCCAAAATGCAGAGGGTAATTTGTCACGGGTCAAAGGCAGGAACACAAATCCCCTGGAACCTGAATGCTCCAAAATCCCCTGCAGTTCACTGAGCTGTGCAGGGCTCGCTGCTCTGTGTTTGGGACATCACTGCTCTGTTTTTGTGACATCACTGCCCAGTTTTTGTGACATCACTGCTCAATTTTTGGGACATCACTGTTCTGTTCTTATGACATCACTGTTCAGTTTTTGTGACATCACTGTTCTGTTCTTGTGACATCACTGCTCAGTTCTTGTGACATCACTGCTCAATTTTTGTGACATCACTGCTCTGTTCTTGTGACATCACTGCTCAATTTTTGGGACATCACTGCTCAGTTCTTGTGACATCACTGCTCCATTTTTTGGGACATCACTGCTCAATTTTTGTGACATCACTGCTCAATTTTTGTGACATCACTGCTCAATTTTTGTGACATCACTCCCCAATTTTTGTGACATCACTGCTCAAGTTTTTTGTGACATCACTGCCCAATTTTTGTGACATCACTGCCCAATTTTTGTGACATCACTGCTTTGTTCTTGCGACATCACTGCCCCTTTTTTTGGGATTCATATCACTGCCCCATTTTTGTCATATCACTGCTCCTTTTTTGCGGTATCACTGCTCTGATTCTGAGATATCACTGCTGCCAGCTCACCCTGCTCCCACTCAGGGCAAACTGGAGCGAATTCCCCAAGAAATCAGGGACCCTGATTCCGTCTGATGACCATTTGAGGAGTGTTTCAGTGGGCATTTGGAAAGCGGAGGGAGCCAAACCCAAGGTTTTTAGCGAAATCTAATTTCAAGCAGCTGGTTCTCTTTTTCTCTCCCAGGCACCAAGTTTTTGGTGCTGTGTCCTTGCCTCCAGTGATGATCCTGAATATTTTGCAGGAATATCACAGCAAATGACTCAGGCAGATTCTGTGCAGTTGTTTAATGCGTCAGCCCTCAGTGCAATGGAAACTGCAGCAGGATGAATTTGGACTCTTACTTCAGGGAGCATGAGGGGCTTTGCTCCAGATGCAAAATGACAGATTGCTGATGGCTCTTTACATATATTTTGCAGACTGAGTTACTCATAAAAATTATGTAAAATAAACTCCCCATAGCCTTTCCACAGAGGAAATCTGAGAACATTTTTAAAAAACCCAAAAATAAACCACCAGACAACCATGAGGTAGAGAAAGGAACTAACTGAAAGGTGCTTGTTTCTTTTTTTTTTTTTTTTTTTTTTTTGAGTTAATTTGAGAGGGAAAAAAAGGAAAAAAAAAAAAAAAAGAAGAAAGGCAGCTCCCACAGGAACTTTCCAAAGGTTTTCACAAAGGTGTTTAAATTTTAATTTTTTGCATTCTGAGCCAAGTGCAAGAAATAAAATTGCCCTTCTCAATACCCACACTGTGGAATCCAGAGGATTCCTGTAAATTAATCTAGCACTGAGTCTATTTACATTAGGAATAATTTATTTTCTATCTGTTTTCAGGAAATATAATCCAACTGGGAGAAAGAATTTGACTCAGACTGCATTATTTTTGACCTAACAAATTGGGTGAAGTTCTCTACTTTCTCATAACTAGTATTCTAATGTATAATTACATGAAGAGTGAAAACCCTGATATGAAGATTCTAGCTGTAGGTGACAGCTGCTTTTCAGGACACAGGCTGTCCTGGTATCTTGTCACAGTCTCTAAGATGTCTTCAGTATGCCCATTGTCTCTTTTTTAAGCTTTTTGTCTTGCTGTGATTTTTCTTCCCCTTTTCCTTATTCTCTTTTCCATTGTTCATTATTCTGCCACATTTCCCCACGGGCTTCCAGCTGACTCTCTCCTTGGATCCCATTCTCCTCTCTGCTTGGTCTGCAACCATTTTCACGTTTAAACGTAACTGTGAGCTGCTTTCCCTGCTCCAGACTGATTTCCCTGTGCTTTGCCTGTTTGACAGTCCAACCAGAGCCCCAGCTCAGTTTTGCTCTTCCTGCCCAGCAGAACTTCCCTCCTGATCCCCTCACTCACCAGCAGCTCCTGCCTGGCGCATGCACTGACAGCACAGGCAGCAAATCCGACACAAACCCCCTTATCCAGGCTCTGCTTTCATGAAATCTCCCTGCCTGCCAGCCCCTGTTTCCCCTGCTACAGGGAGCTTTTCATTTCTGGAACCTTTCTGGAACATTACCTGAGCTGCACCCATCCTGCCACAGTTTCTGTTCACTTCTGTCCTGCCCCACTCCCAGGAATGGAAAACGTCTCATCCTTTACTCCTTAGTGAAAAATCAATACCTTAAAATATCCAAACCCACCGTTTTTTACTAGTTTGGTCTATTTGGTCATCACACTCCTTCTCCTCATCATTATCTTGTTACACTTTATATATATATATATATATTTTTTTTTTCCGTTCACCATTACTTAGAGCTGCCTCATATTGATAGGAAGAGAGGAAAACTTTCCCCCAAGCTGGGCATTCTTACTGGCTCCGTAACTTCAAAATTTTTCCATACACAGCCTCAAAATCCCCCTCTGCAGTAAATATTTTCCATACACAGCCTCAAAACCCCCACTGCTGCTTGTCACAAACAGGAAACTACAGAAGTGATCACACCATCAAGAAGAAATAAAATTACACGGAAAAAGGCACTTTCAACCTTAATGGCACCTGGAAAACATCGAATTCAGAATTGCAGGCTCCTGAGGTTCTCAGGGAGGGTGAATGCTTCCAGAGGGAAACCTGCACCAGCTCCATTACATGGATCTGCTTCTCCTAAAAACACAAGTTGGATCATGCTTATTGTGGGAATTTCTGTGCTTCCAAGGGGGTTTAGTGACTGCGCTTTAGGGTTTGTTTTTTTGGGGTTTTTTGAATATATATAAATATCTTCCCAGTGGCTGTGAATGAAGTTTTGGAAAGTTGGCCTAAATCTGGGAAGTTTAAATATGGTGCAGCTATGGTTGGACTCAATGATCTTGGAAGTTTTTCCCAACCTTAATGATTCCAGGATTCTGTGCAGGGACACCCCAATTAAGGGATTTGTTCTGTTTCTTGAGGGAAGACCCTGGCTGAGTCAAGTACTGATGGTTTCTTATTAAAGAAATTCCCCTCAGTATTTCTTTACTATAGAAGTGGGAAGAAAGTGCTTAGACTGACTACAAAACTGGCTTTAAATACAATCATGTCACAAGATGTAGGCTTCATTAAGGCACACATAAAATATTGGACTCCAAACTGGTGTAAATACACAACCTGCATAAGTAAAAATACAATTTATAGAAATAAACACTGCATGTGTGAATCTCTTCATACAAATCTAACAGCAGGTACATGTACTTACATTGAATAAAACTTATTGACAAATATAAAATCTGACTCCAGCAGAAGACCAGAGTGCTGCACAAGGCAGTATTTCAGCAGCATGAGGGACTTTTACCCACTCATTTTATCAGCTATGCTTCTAACTTGAACAAAAAGGGTTATCCATCATCTTGACTCAGAACCCAAAAGCACAGTTTTGCACAATATTTCCACTGAGAGGAGACATACCCAATTTTATCTGGAATTGACACAGTTACCTACCCGAACCTGTACTAGAGCGTGTGAGCTGAGCTGAACATGGAGGTGAATAATCCAGATATTAATGCTGTGCTTTTTCATGGGCTGACTGCTCTTACCACGGCAGCGCCAGTAACTCGAGCAAGATCAGGGTTTATTTCATCCAAGGATGATGGCACGTTCTCTGCCAAAGAAAAAATCCTTCTAGCTGGAAAGTTTCTAACAGGTCCCCTCTAAACAGGGGAAACCCTGCCTTTCTATGCAAAACAACATCATTGATCATTTGAAAATTCCTTGCTCCTTCAACATGACCAGACTTAGGTCAGGTTTGAAATTCCTTGCAAGAAGGAAAATGTTTATTGAATGAACAAGACCATTTCTGAAGCATTCTGTGTGACTGAAACATTAGACTTTGGGGTTTAATTAATGGCAAAACTCATCTAGATGAGGAAAAGAAAATCAAGGTGAGTTACGAAGAACTCTTTAATCATTATATATTTCCTATTTTTCCTCAATTAACTACCACATTAGCATGGGGTATTTAATGTTTAAGTTAAAACAACAGTGCAGTTTAGCTCTCAGCAACTGTTAATCCAGTTATTTTAGGTGAGGAAAAAAAGATGTTTTTAATGAAACAAAGAGACAGCTCTTCATTCCTTCCATGCTAATCTAACACTTGTTTTGAGACTTCCTCTCCGAGTGATCTTCAGTTAAAGAGGAGATGTTTTGGTTATGTTTCCATGGGAAACACCACAATTTTCCCTCATGCTGTGCCTTGCAAGGCTTTCCCCACAGGTGTGCAGGAAGGTACCTGAAGCCCTGCAAGGGCACAAGCAGAGGGTGCTGAACTGCATTGCAGGTCAGAGGGGTTGGAAATGCAAACTGGCAGCAACAGTTGTCCCAGGCTGTCAGACAACCAAGGACTCCCAGCTCCTCTCCTGTGAAATACAGCGAGAGGCAAGCAAGGAGCAGCCAACCCTAATCAAGAAGAATGTTTCTGTAATTAGACGGGATTGTTTGTTAGCCCAAGAAATTAGAGGCAGCTCTTACAGCACAAACAATAACAGAGTTTATTGCCTCTGTAGTAATTTTTTTCTCTTCACAGTCTCATGATTTGCAATAACTTTCTGATTTTCATTTTAAGCTGTTTGGATTTTGCTGTTCCCACTGCCTTACTTTTGGGATGTAATGAATGAAGATAATGAAATTATCTTAATAATTTACCATCCCAATTATGCTGTGGTAGTTTGGGGGAGGGGTTCCTTTGTTTGTTTGGGGTTTTTCCTCATAAGAAAGCCAAGAGAATTTGCTCTTTTTTGATATGTCACTTTCCCCTTTTTATGTCTGCCCCTGTTCACCAAGTACAGCCATTCCACCATCTGAATATGGTGAGCTGAAGAAGGAACTGCAGTAAAAAAAAACCAAAAATAGAAATATTGGCATTTCCAGGTATTTGAGTATTTCATTTTCCTTATAATTTGGAACAAAGCAGGTGTCCTTGCAGCATTAAGGTGAGATAAAACAGGCAGCTGGCTCCTTTCCTGCAGTGGTTTCAGCACCCTTCCCAAAAGGACACCCAGACATCACCTCTCGTGGGGGCAGAAAGGATTTGTGTGCCTGAGCTCACATCCTGCACTGGGGGCAGCCCAGGCTCTGCACAGGGACAGATCACCCTGGAAACTGGGACAGCTGCAGGGAAAACCTGTCAGGAGCGGGCATCACACAGAGTTCAGAGCATCTCCAAAAGATTAACTGGCCTTGGGACAGCTGTGGGAGCTGCACCTCCGTGGGAAATCAGTTTGGAGGACAAGCCTGGGATGATTCACGTGGCTGAGGAGGAATGGCAGCGTGGCATGAGGCCACACAGGCGACCAGGACATCACCAATTGTTTCCCCTCCTTCCGTGGCTGCTGGGAGTTTGATGGTGCTGAATGTGAGACTCCATAAATATGCCTAGAGGGATTTTAGAAAAAAAAATGGCTCCTTGCAGCTGTCTCGTTCTTTTCTAGCTGGAATTTGTTCCCAGTACCTTCTGTTTCAAATCTTTAAAGGGATTTGCCCTTTAAATATCACCAAAAATTTTCAGTAAAGACTAATTATAACCACCTCACACCATTTCACATGCATTGTAAAAGACTTGCTAAGGAGTTGGTGCCTCTCCAGCTATAGGCATTTACACCCTGCAGGATGACACATTCCAATTGCACACTCTGGCAAAAAGAACAATTCATTTTCAGTCTCCCTTGCATAAATACAAAAAAAATAAAATAGCCAAAAAAGAAGTGAAAATTGTGTCTAGAAGTTCCCTAAGATGTCTTGCAGTGATGTAAACCAGAGCCCTCTCTGACCCCTCCAGCTCTGGGTTTATCCATTTCTGGTTTCCTGCAGCTCCACTGGGGCAGGCTGAGGGTGCAGTTCCCATCTGAGACCTGTGGAGATGAACCTGGATTTCTGGGAATGGCACAAGGCTGGCATTAATGAATAATGAAAGTGTCACAGTAACGATGGACAGGGGAATTCACAGCAGCAATCCCCACTGCCAGGCCAGGCCTGGGTCTTTGTGGCCTTACTGAGAACCTGGGCTGTTGAATTTCTGCTGTGGGAACAATTTGCAGGAGGGTTCTGAAAGATGTTATTGGATGACCACTGTTCTTTGTGTTGCTTGGGTTTTGTGGGCATATCCCAGCAGCTACAGAGCAGTCAGCCACGCCATAAAACTGAAAATACGATCAGCACATAAGCGGCCAGCTAAGGATAAAGCAGGGTCACACCTGCTCTAAACTAAAACCCACCAGGTAAATCCTGAACTTACCATGTCTACAGGAAAGTCTGAAAGCATGGAGTTTCAGCAGGCACCCAGAGACAGGCTGGGCATCAAAGGGACCAATAAAATACCTATTTGGGTATTATTTCTCCATAAATCATGTATGGCATCTTAGAGATCAAATCTGCCCTGACAGATGGCCCTGGTCTTGCTTCCCATAAAGGTGATGGGGCCATATCTCAATTTTAAGTGTAAGAAATATTATTCTTTTCTACCACTTCAAATAAAATAAAGAATTAAAAATCTCCTTTTCTTACATCTCAGTGTATAGTAAGTATATTTACAAGAAAAGCCCATATAAAATATGGTAATTTTCTTTTCAACAAGAATTAAAAAAAAAAGTTAAGAATAACAGCTTCATTACAGGATCCTGTGAAGTTACACATTTCAGACCAAACTTTTCTAATAGCATAGCAAACGTAGAGTTCTCTGCAAATAAAACTAAAATTGCTTCTCCACTAATTTAAAATTATCCAACACTTTATTAACAATTTATCTGTCTCTAAAAGTGACAGAAAGGTGCATTATTGTCTCTCTGCAAGGTGACAGAAAATCTTCAAGGTCTTGCAAGAACTTTACCAAGTGGAGAAGAAACCAAATAAATAGAATCTGAATATACATTAAGCACAGCTTGATTTAAATTCAGACATAAGCTCTACCTCAAGCATGAGAGGACTGCAGGTGATGGCATTTGAAACAACCTTAGAGAACAAAGCAGATTTCCAGCCCTAACTCTGTCTCAGGTGTTCAAGGCTTTGGAAGGAACAAATTCCCTGGCACCACTCAGAGGATGACGTAAGGAGAAGTGACAGCAGCACTTTGCGTATCTTCAAGGAGCACGCCATTTATTTACAGGCTTAGAGAGAGCCTGGAACATTCAGCTAGGCAGCTTCTTATGCAATTTCTATGCTACAATTTGCTTCTAAAATAAAAGAAGAGTACAGACTGCCTTTTGTGTCTTTATATAATGTGCCATGTAGGAACTATAGGCATTACACAGATTTGGGGCTGGAATCTATAGTTATTTCCAATATAGTTAAGTATAGTCATTAAATTTCAAGCCTGTGTGTCCTTTCCTAATGTTCTTTCATCTAGAAACACCCTCCAAAGAAAACACAGAGCACAGCTATTTGAATTTTTTTTTTTGCTAAATTTTATCCTCCTGCAGCTTAGTATTACAGGCACAAAGAATACAGGAAGGGGAGTAATAAACTCTAAAAGGCAGAGTCAATGCAGATGCAAATTTTCCCTCTTCTCAGGCAGAGCAAATGTGATTGTTCCTCTCCATGAATTACAAGAGGAACACAGATTAGCTTTGCTATAAATCTCAGAGAAATCATTTATATGGTTATATTACTGCATATCAGAGTGATAATTCATGTGACAGTTGTAGAAATCCCATGAACACCCAGCATCAAACTGATTTTTGCCAAACTTTCTTTATTTAGCTATAACATCAATTTGCATATTTCCATTTAGTCAGCATAATTTTGAGACTGTTAAGCTAATGATAAATGAGGCTGTTTATTGCCAAATGAGGAGATTATTGCACAACTGTTGATCCAGTGGCCATCCTTGTAATAACAAAGACAATTATTTATGGGTTAGGGTTGCTCCCCCCTGCGTTAGCTTTGCAGTGTTTCACTGCTTGAGGACAAAAACAACACCAAGGGCCTTGCAGAGCAGCCAGATTTTCCTGGTGAGCACATCCAGCACAGAGCTTTGGTTTTACAAACTCACCTCGGCATCATCACCCACTTCTCAATTTAAAACGCTCAAATAAGCAGAAAAGATTATCAATAGCAATGCATCTTCCCACACAAGCAATGCACTGAAGTGGCTCAGGCACAGTGATAAATATTTTGCCATTTCATTCTGAGCCATTTCTGGAGGTGTTTCCACGTTTGAACCAATACATCCCTTGTTGCTCTGTGCAATTTGTTCAGTGTATTTACTGACTGAAAGAAAAGCACTAGGCACTGGCATTAAAATATAAAGTTTCTGGAGTCATGGACATCATCAGAAGGGAAGGAAAGCAACCTATCAGCGCAGGCATCCCACTGACTGCAGTGAAAAGCAGCCCCTGGCATTTGTTCATCCTGGTGAGATGTTGTTTTTGGGGAGGTTCACACGTTCCATTTCATGCAGAATACTCTGTGCAGCAACACCACAGAGCGTGGCTGGGGGGAAAGCCAGGAAATATCACCTGGATGCTGGGAATGGGAAAGGTTGGGGATGCTACTGAGGCGTTCCTGGGCTACCTTAACTGCTCTGAATAACCCAGGAAGCAAACCCCAGCCTGGCTGCATCTCCAGAAGCATTGCCAGCACCTTGTGGGGATGCTCTTTAAGATAAACATATTATGGACTGAGAAATATTTCTGAATTATATTTCCCCCCCTCTAAATACTGATTTGTGGACCTTACTAACAAAAGGAAACGCAAGCCTTGGCTCTGTGACACGAGCAGTGCAACTGGACCTGGGAAATTCTACAAACTCAGGGCAGAAAGGGGGTCAGATGACAAATGTTCATTACAGGCAGGGATAATTTCTTCTGCTGCTGAGTCCTTTGTGAGTGTTAATCCAAGTTCCTAGAAGGGCAATATACAATGGACAGTATGAAATTGTGGTTATGATGTTTCAGAGCCTTTCTGATGACTTTGGAAGAATGTCACATGATGTTTAAGCCATGGTCTATTTGTCACCTGCACAGATTAAAGGTGAAAAATGTAATGCCATTAAGCCCATGGAAAAGTTCCACTGGCCTCAGTAGAAATAGGATTTACTGGGGAAAATCCATACACTATTTCAGACACAAGATGAAATTCAGAGTCTCTCTGGCATTTCAGGCTTATATGAAAAAGCAAAACCATTCACAGCTCTTCAGAGGAGAGCTTCACCACAAGTGAAGTACCAGCAACATTGGATTAGTTCAATTACACAACAAAAACAAACTTCAGAAAGCTTTAATACACAGAATATCTACTTGAATAAACATTATTGCAGGTAACCCTTTGGCCTGCTCGATTCTCCTGAGCGTCATACACTCCCATTGGCATTTCCTGAATGGTGATCAAATCTGATTCTGTAAATAATTTGATTTAAATGTCAGCCAGAACCCTGGCAGAGGAACCAGACTGAGCTGCTGTGCAGAATCACCATCCTGGATCCCATTCTGCTTTCTGTATTTTCAAAGATTTGGCATTCGAGCACCAAAACAACATTCGCTTCATTTTTAACATCTCTGTATTCTCCATTTCCCCAGTCCTTCTCTTTCCTAAGTGTTTGACAAATAAGCAGTGTTTATGTTTAACACACAATAATGTTTCTGCAGCAGTACCCAAAGTGCTGCCTTTGCAAGTGTCACCTTCCCAGACCTGTGGTGACACCGCTGGCAATTTCAAAGTACAAAGACACAGCAGTAGAAAAGTTGAATTCACAGCTGTGATAAAGAAAAATAGGGGAGCTGCCATAGACAAATCGTTTGGAAAAGGAAAAAAAAAAATTACAAATTCAAGGAATTAAATAAGAAATAAAGTTTTTGAAGCATGACAAGAAGTTTAGTATAAAGACACCTTGCCTAACTCCCAGCCCATAATCTAAACTAGGAAAATTCCAAGCAAAATGACTTTGCAAAGAGTCTGCCTTGAAGCAAAATCCAACTCATGAAAATTCAAACAAACCAGAAAAATTATGCCAACAGTCTTCTTATCAGAAGCAATCCAATCAGAGTGAGAGGTGAACTCCTGCATATTAACCTGGAAATGCAAGAACTCAGGAACCCAGTCAGGATCCCTGCTTTGGACATTGAGCTCTGGAGCTATTCCCAGTTTTATATATATATATTTTTTTTTTATTATTATTTTTTAATATATCCCACAAGCACAGCCCCCCCTCTGAAGGGGAGCAGCCTCAGGAGCAATAGGATTGCAGGGCTGCCCCAAACTGCCCCAGACACAGAGGAATTGAGGGGAGAGCCATTGGGACTCACCTCCAGAAGATGAAAAACAAACCCAAAAAAACCAAAAAAAAAACCAAAACAAACAAAAAAAACCCCCAAAACAAAAAACCCAAAAAACCCCAAAAAACCAAAAACCCCAAAAAATCCCCAAAAAAACCAAAAACCAAGGGGCTGGAAATATAACAATAAATAAATATATTAGAGCTCACAACAGCCTTGCTATAACATTTCAGAACATCCTCCAAGCAGAAACACTTGGTTTCATGACACTTCAGCTCTACTGTATCTGGAGAGGTTTTCTGGGATCCTGGGGCCAGAGGGAACAACATAAATCACTATAAAAATCATGGCACACCAACAACCTCCACCCCTCCTTCCTTAAATACCTGGAATCAGCTGCATCTGTGGCTGGGTTCATAACAAAATAACAAAAATAATATAACAGAATAACAAAAATTTCCTGGGAGGGATTCACTGCTTCACGCACTGAGTGTTTCTTCAAACAGCCCCTTGGTTCTGGTACAAAGCTGACAACTTTTCTCCTAAAATAATAATAAAAAACCCCTACCAAATACAAAGGAAAAGCAAATCCATATTCAAACACAGAAATAAGAGAGGCATAAATCATCCTGTTGCTCTATTCACGTGTGTGCACTCATGCTACAAACTGAGTTAATGTATTGCTGCATTAAATAGGTAAATATGAAGGGTCTGGTCACAGGGTTGAAATGTTTT
Source organism: Emberiza elegans (assembly GCA_024865655.1). NCBI lineage: Eukaryota > Metazoa > Chordata > Aves > Passeriformes > Fringillidae > Emberiza > Emberiza elegans. The sequence continues at coordinate 27,362,084 of JALJVW010000129.1, read as the reverse complement.
TATCCATCAAGAATGGACACACAGTTCCTTTATATACAGATATCCCAGTATCCACGTACCAGAAAATGTAAAACTCTTTTCCACAAAACCATAATTCTATTTTTTTTTTTTTTTTACCTGTCCTTTCCATTTCTGTAGTGTTTCAGTTGAAGAAGGGGGAGCAGCAGAGCCACGGCCTCCCAATTCGTTCTCACCTTTCCACCAGAATATCTTTTACTGGAACAAAGTTCAGCAAATTCATACTCACAGTTTGTTCCAGGTGAAAAAGAAGAGAAAAAATTCTGAGGTTTATGTAAGGGTCTATTGCTATTGATCTGGAAAGAAGCTAAAAATTCTAATGAGCTTGTAATTGTAGATTTACCTCATTTAAAATCTCTTTTTCCTGGCTGAGATGGCAACAACGACGTAAGATCTCACAGATGCTGGATCTTCCCAGCTCTACCCAGGCACATCTTTTAATCTAGATACAGGGCTGGATAAAAATAGGGTTTAAAGTCCTAGCCAGCCTCTGCCTCAGGTTTTGTATAATCTAGAAATCTGTCCACACCCATTTTTTTGATGCCAGTTGAAACCAGAGTGGGACAAACTACTTTTGGCATGGAACAGATTGGAGGGATGGAATTTAGTTCAAGTTCTAGCAGAATACAGGCTAATATAACTTTGGGAAACTTATCTTAAGGGGTATTTAATAGTAAAAAAGGCAGAAAATTCTTTGAAAATTAAAAATGGTTGAAGAAGGATTACTTCATATTGATTTTAGTTTCAAATATAGCTAATTTTAAGGTTCTAGTTCAGTGGGACTTTTAAATATAATTATCAGCACACATGAAAAATTACTGTATAACCTTTTCACTACTTCAAGTAAAATGCTTTAACAGAATCGACAGGTATGACAGGAAATACTGCAGGATCTACTTTTCACTTTACCAGGTTACTTACTGAGTATAAACAAGAATAGAGCTGTGGTTTTAAAATAAATTAGAGAGGATTTTTTAGCTCTGGGCAGTAGTATTTGTATTTCTCAACCTATTAAAGTGACTTGGAACAAATATATACCTCCACCTTCAGGAAAAAAACCAAATGATTATTTAATGTAATTATAGAGAGAACAACTGAGAATCATGAGACTATCTTAGGCAAGGATTTTTTAAAAAGCCTTTTGTTCCATCCTTTGCAAATCATTTTCCATGATTCATCACATAACTCATTATTCAAGCCTTTTCCAGAGGAACTATCAGACTTATAAATTATTTAATGGTAACTCTGTGTTGAACGTGTTTCTCTCCACTTCATACTACAGTATAATCCCATTTTGGTCTGGAAATAATAACTCAAACCTTCTCTGACAATCAGAGTAAATCACACTGAGATTTTTAATCAACTAAAAGATGGGTAAAGTTAGAAAGAGAACTCAAACTACATCCAGAGCCCATAGAAACGGGGAATCAGCAGTATTCCTATTCTTTGTGTTCCCCTTTGAGCTGTGCACATCAATCATGTCTTCAAAATAAAAAGGAGGAGAATTTTAAATAAAGAGGTTAACAGGTAAGCCCAAGCAACTGCACCATTCTTTAAACTATTTACCAGATTTGTCTTGCACTGGGCTACATTTAAAGCTCAGCTGTGAAGGGAAAAATACTATTCCTAGGGGGCACAGGGAACCCAATAACTTTCTTCTTCATGCTTAATAATCTTGTATGTGAGGGACCAATCTAATTTGTGGAAACAGATTGTACCTCAGGGATATGTTATTTCAACCCAAACTGAATATATTATTCATCCTAAAAAGCAGCAATAAAGATTATATAAGATGTAATTCATTATTTTTCTAAATGTTCCACAATTCCACGGGGAGAGGAGACTTAAATAGCTTACAGGAAGCCTACCTTAATTAGGTTGCTTTTCAAATCAAATATAATATAATTTTAACATTAAAAAAAAAAAAAAAAAAAAAGTGCCACTCAAGGGAAGCATTCCATTTACAAGGATGATTAATGAAATTTAAAGGGGAGAAAACCCACATAGATCCATGGGTAATGAAAGATGTGGAGTGATGTGGGAGAGGGAAGGACACGTAAATGGACATGTACAAATATGCTGGGAGCTAAACACAGATATCCCTCTCATATTCATGCATTCCTGCACACTCTCATGGAGAAAGGCAATTTGTTACCAGAGCAACCACGGTCAGTTGGCTTCTTTGTCCTCCATCAGAACTGGTTTGCATTTCTGTTCACTCATTTTAGCCATTGAAGCTCTGAAAAATTGGTGGCACAAACAGATTTATTTAAGACTCGTACTCATGTTTACATTTGTAGGAATGGGCTTTCCATTTCTATTAAAAAAAAAAAAGAAAGAAGAAAATTTGAATAATTTTTTCAGAGATTTGCAAACAGGTCATTGTAAGACAGTGAAGGTATAATTGATGTAATTTGACTCAGTGGGGCTATGAAAATACTGATGTATATGCCATAGAAATAGGCATTGCTTTTCTGAGCTCAGAGTAATGGTTCAGTTTCTCAGATCCCAGAATGCATTAATTTCCATAAATATTGACTTTAAATGAGGGTCGTGGTCAATGATTTAATTTGGGGACTCCAATTCCACTATCATTCAAGTAGCAACAGTAAGAGCTGAAATTCAGGTTCTTTAATTCCCAGGCAATCCCTTGATAAAGACACTCAGTGCTAAGTTTTATTTTTTTTTTTTATTATTTTATTTTATTTGAAGGTTTCTTCAAATAGCCTTTAACTGAAGGGCTTGAATTAGGCAGCAAAACCTGAAACTTCTGGCCTTACCCTGTTTGCATCCCAGTTAATGCTGTAGAAACACTCCAGGAAAATTCAGGTAACCAGGATTTACACATCATGGGGAGCCATGGCCCTGGGCTGGAAGATGCTGGACAGAATCCACTTACAACTCTTCTTTTTTCCTATCAGGCAAAAAACTCTTTGAAATGAAGAATATTTTGACTGAACAATGAGGGAGGGAAGAAAAAGCCATTAATTTATTGGTTTTTTTTCCAATCCCTTTGTTTCTTGGTTTGTTCCACTTTTGTTTTGCTTTGTTTTTTCTGGTTTGTTTTGTTTTGTTGTAGTCTGGGCAAAGACCACTCACATCTTCTCTATTAGAAACAGATCCATCCTGCAAGTCTGGGTTATACTTTAAACAAAACAGACTAATGTGTTTAATTAATTACAGTCTGTTCATCAGAGACACTTTTCCAGTAAATAAAAATCATATTATCTCCAGAGAAATGACATATATGGAGTGGTTAGGGGCTGCAAACAGTAATTTTCCTCATAAATGGCAATAGGGATTTTGTAATGTGATTTCACATAGAGCTCAGATATTTCAGTTTATAATGTTAAGATGTACTTCACTAGATCTGTGAAAAAAATGTTATTAGTTTTTGGCTTGGTGGGAAGACTCCAATTTTTAATCAATTCTGGGTCAATCAATTTCTAGTTTGCTTAGAACAAACAACAGATGTTGTTTTGAGTCAAATGAACCTTTGTTTTTAGCTATATACCTTTAACCTTAAAACCTGCTATTTAGTTTTAACCGCTTTAGATGAGATGTTACTTCAAAATAACAAGGGTTTTTGGTTTTGGGTTTTTTTTTTTTTTTTTTTTTTTTTTTTTTTTTTAAGGTCTTTATGCTCCATCCTCCTGATGTTCTGGGGCTGGAATAGCTCAGGCTGGAACACTCTCAGAGGTCTCTGCCCTCTTTTGCAGCCCCCAGGCTGCTGTCGGGGTCCCAGCACATCCTCTGTGCTTCACTCAGGCACGAGGTTACAGTTTAACAACAACGCCAACACCTGAAATTAAATACGGGGCTTTCTATTTTCCACACTCAGGTGAGTTATTTAGGATTCAGCTGCGGTCACTGCAGTTTGGGTAAGTGGGGGTCACCAAGGAATAAGGAGAGGAAAATAAAAGAGAATATCTGGAAGAAATATTTTTCGAAGGGAAGGAAAGATTTCAGTTGTCGTGTTTTATTTCCTATGATTTTACAGCCTGCTCTTTGATTTTCTGGGCAAGAAACAGTCTGCCTGTCTTATCTGGGAAAGAAGATAAGGGCACATCACATCATAGTATTTTGAACCAACTCTTAGCCTTAGACTCTGCTCTAAGGTCTCATTATTCCCAGAGGATATAGATAGAAAAGTCTGTCTCGGGCACAATTTTTTTTTCCCCTTCAAATTATATGACAAGTCTTTAAGAGCAGTTATTTGTCCATTATGCTACAATATGTCTGGGAAAGGTATCCATCATGGCTGAGGGAAAATCATTCATTTTCAGGCCTGTCAGTGTGAGCAGACAGAGTAGGGAGCCCCTCAGCATGGAAAGACAGAGGCAGCTCACCCTGCACTAAAGCTCAGCCAAGGCACCTCTGGCACCCAGAGCTCCTTCTCCCTTCCCAGCAGTCCCTTCCACTTTTCCAACGGGAAGTTCAGGTATAGAAATAATTCCAATATGCACAGATGGGACGTGCCCAGGCTGGCTGGGAATTAGGCACTTAGGCACTAGAAATGCCCAGGCTGTGGGAACTCAGTTCTTTACCTCTGGTAGAGTCCTTGGGCGAGGTGAAGAGAAAAGAGAGTGGATTCCGAGGAGAGTCTAAATCCAGACTTTAATTCCAAGGTCACACAGCTCCGGATAACGGCAACAATTCCTAACAGAATCCTAACGGAATAGAATATAAATGTGTGATATGATGCGATATGATACAATTTGATACGGTATGATTCGGCATGTATAAATATAATATATATAATATAATATAACATAATATAATATAATATAATATAATATAATATAATATAATATAATATAATATAATATAATATAATATAATATAATATAATATAATATAATATAATATTATATTATATTATATTATATTATATTATATTATAATATATTATAATATAATATATTATATTATAATATAATATAATATATTATAATATATTATATTATATTATAATATAATATATTATATTATATTATATATAATATAATATATTATATTATATTATATTATATTATATTATATTATATTATATTATATTATATTATATTATATTATATTATATTATATTATATTATATATATAATGTAATATAATATAATATAATGTAATGTAATGTAATGTAATGTAATGTAATATATATTATATGATTATATTATATAATATTATATATAACATTATATATTATAACATTATATATATATTATATATATATATATAATACTATATACTAATATATATTATATATATATACTATAGAATATATATATATATATATATATATATATATATATAATATATATATATATATATATATATAATATATATTATATATATATTCTATATTCTGTTCTATTCTATTCTATTCTATTTTATCAGCCTCCTGAGAACCTGGAGTCAATTCTCATCTCTCACCTCATCCTGGAGACCCTCACAACAGCACCACCACAATTAGTAACCACATTGTCCTGCTTTGGAAGGCATAGAGACTTGCCCTACAATGTGATGGTGGTCTTAAATGCTTCTCTCACAGAGGTTTACATCAGACCCCAAGAGCTCACAGAAATAACTGCTCTGACAGGAAGCAAGCCAAAATTATAAAAACTTCATTAATCCCTTCTGTAATAGAGATTTCTACATGCATCCTTAAATCAGATCACTTAAAACTACAAACAAACCAAAATACCCCAGAAATTTCTCCAGGTTTTAATGAGAAATCCAGTTGTACAGGTTAGCTAGAAATAGAAATTGTGTTAACATCAGTTAATGGGAAATCATGGCATTTTAAAATGTTCATTTGCAGATTGTTCCATACATAATGACAAGACAGGAAATAATTATCCAGGCCCTTAATCCTAACCCTTCATAAATTAGGATTCTGTCTCTGCTGCAATGTCTCACCCAGTCCCACAAGACCACAGTTGTGGCAGGAAAATTTCCTATTAATGATGGATTGATTCCACAGTATGAATATCTTAAAATAAGACAACAAAAAAAAGGGAAAGAATTAGCCAAACCTGAGTTAGATCTTCCAAACTATAGCAGCAGAAACATCAACATTCATGATTCATTTGTTATGAGAATGGAAAAATTCCCACTAAAAGGTGGACTGCAATTCATAAATGCAATTTAATTTAGCTTATCTTCAAAGTAGTGGACATTTTAAAAAATTAACAAAACAAAACAAAAAAGAAAGCTTGAATTAAAGCATTTTTGTCACACCAAACCATGTACAACAAAACAAATTGTATGTGTAATTGTATTTTGACCATGTTCTTATTATCTATCATAAATCTTGTGTCTGAGTATAGATATTGTACAATTACTTTCAACATTTGGCGTAATTGTTTTGATCTTAACTGTTATTCATTCTGAGAGAAAAATACAGTGGATGATACCAGATAACAAAGGGAGCATTTATGAGTAATGATGCTGCTCAACAAACCCATTGTCCTTCTCCCATTTAATAACTACAGTTAATGGTTATGTTCTGTGTGTGGCCCAAATTACGTGGCAATTCCTAATATAATGATACTGCTGTGGTAACTCTGCAATCCCTGAAAAGCACAGCAGAGAGTCTAAATTTAAAAAACCAAAAAAAAAACCCTGTGTGTCACCTGTCTGTATCCAAATGTTGCATTAGAAATATTTCAAATTTAAAGAAAAAAAAGCAAAACACTATTGAGCTTTTATATCACAGCAGGTGACATCCAATTCACCTAATTTTAGCCACCAGAAAGTGGAGACTAATAATTATCCAGGCCCTTAATCCTAACCCTTCATAAATTAGGATTCTGTCTCTGCTGCAATGTCCAGTCCCACAAGACCACAGTTGTGGCAGGAAAATTTCCTATTAATGATCGATTGATTCCACAGTATGAATATCTTAAAATAAGACAACAAAAAAAAGGAAAAAATTAGCCAAACCTGAGTTAGATCTTCCAAACTATAGCAGCAGAAACATCAACATTCATGATTCATTTGTTATGAGAATGGAAAAATTCCCACTAAAAGGTGGACTGCAATTCATAAATGCAATTTAATTTATCTTATCTTCAAAGTAGTGGACATTTAAAAAAATTAACAAAACAAAACAAAAAAGAAAGCTTGAATTAAAGCATTTTTGTCACACCAAACCATGTACAACAAAACAAATGTTATGTGTAATTGTATTTTGACCATGTTCTTATTATCTATCATAAATCTTGTGTCTGAGTATAGATATTGTACAATTACTTTCAACATTTGGCGTAATTGTTTTGATCTTAACTGTTATTCATTCTGAGAGAAAAATACAGTGGATGATACCAGATAACAAAGGGAGCATTTATGAGTAATGATGCTGCTCAACAAACCCATTGTCCTTCTCCCATTTAATAACTACAGTTAATGGTTATGTTCTGTGTGTGGCCCAAATTATGTGGCAATTCCTAATATAATGATACTGCTGTGGTAACTCTGCAATCCCTGAAAAGCACAGCAGAGAGTCTAAATTTAAAAAAAAACCAAAAACAAACCCTGTGTGTCACCTGTCTGTATCCAAATGTTGCATTAGAAATATTTCAAATTTAAAGAAAAAAAAGCAAAACACTATTGAGCTTTTATATCACAGCAGGTGACATCCAATTCACCTAATTTTAGCCACCAGAAAGTGGAGACTAATTCTAAAATATCAATTTATTGTACCATCAATTACCAGGAGATAATTAGTTTCTTCTTGGGATGGAGAGGCTGGATGTTCTCAGGGGAACCCCTTCACTGAGTGCAGATCACTTCCAGACAAGTTCTGCAGACCTGGCCCCAACCAGGATCAGAAATATTACTGTGATTCGCTGTGTCATTTGACCTCCCTCTAACAAACAGCAACTTCAATCACTCACAGAATTCGAAGTCTCAGAAAAGCCTCTGGAAACCTCCAATAGGACAGAAAAAAAATAAAAAGCCCATCAGAGCACGGATATCCAGCACAGCACTGATTACAGGAAGTTTTTTCTGGTTTAGATTGTTCAATCTATTTCTCCAGTTAACTCTGAAGTGAATTTAAAGCCTTGATATATATTCATAATAAGCATAAAACCCTTCTTAACTCACTGCATTTCTGCACAAGAGGAGCTCCAACTTCCTGAGCACGGTGTGGCCCTCGCTCTGAAAGGAACATCACTGTGCACATCGCATTCAGTTGTGCCCACTGAATGAAGTGCCCCAGGTCATTTCCTGAGCGGATGCAGTGGAAGGAAGGAAGGATGAATGGAGTTGGGATTCTCCCCTGGGAAGGCTGGGCTGGCACAGGAGAGGCTCCCTTGGGTGTTCCTGTTGAGCTCTTCCCTCAGGCCATCACTGAGCCACCCCTGGCTCTGTGCTAATTCCTCATCAGTCCCCAGCAAATACAAATATTGCACCATGTGCAAACTTTCCATATCCTCTTTCTGTCTCCAGCAAGTACCAACTACTCAGCAACATCCCAGGGCTTTCTTTTCCACCCATCAGCAACTTAAAACTGCTTTATGACAGTGGCGCTTCTAAACTTAATCTGCAAAACACTCTATTATTCCTTTTAATGAGAGTTAGGGAGAAAGAGGCTGGAGAAATCCAGACCTCAAAATGCTGCCTGTCCTGACCAGGCCTGCAAGTTTGTCAGAACGGAACAACAGAAAGTTTGAAAAGAAAAATTGCACAAAACCACATGTGTAACATAAGATTCAGCATTGTAATAATTAGCTGTCCTAAAGTCCAAACTCAATTATTCTTTTCTTTTGCCTAGAATAAAATATCAATCCAGTTGATCCATAACTCCCAATTCACGATTTTTACCTTATCCAATACTGGGGCAATTTTATAACCTCAATTTTTCGTGCAACCCTCCTTTTCTTTTAAATGTTGCTGTTAATTGTGGCTCAGGACACACAGTCAGCTCTTCTCTGCAGAACTCATCCTAGACTGGAGGATTTCAAACTGTACCTTTGGTAAATGTAACTTCCCCATGCTCCCCACTCAGAGCTGACAGCAGTTTCATTTCTCCAGGGCTGGAAAGAGCTCCTTGATTTCAAATCCTGGTATGACTTTTATTTCTTACACTGGTCTCACAAAGCTATTTTTAACCCAAACACTTTTTTTTTTGAAAAACCTTCCTTTTTACTTACTCTATTCACTATTGATATTGCTATTATATTTTTTTCCTCCCCTTAGCAACTGCTTAGAACCTTTTAAATAGTAACATTTGTTTACTACCTGTTTCCTGGTTTTATATCCCTTATTCTGTTTTATTGCTGCTCTCCTGTGTCCTTTTTCACCCAGGTGACTGCCTTGAACACTGGAGCTTTATTTAGAGAACAATATAGGGGACAAAAAGGGTTAAATTTAACTATTTCCAATCTATATAATTTAAAATATTGTAACCATTATATGTTTTTATGTATATCAGAGCAAATATTCCAGCTGTTTTTAAAAAATTTAAAATGCTTCTTTTGTTGAGTAAGACACAGCAGCCCTGAGTGACTTAGAAGGCACAAAATCAACAAAACTTTGCCCACTTTGGGGGCAGACTGAGGTTCTCCCATCTGGGTGAAATGATGGGATAGCACACATGGCTTTGTAGCTGCAGGACTTGCTTTGTAACATCCATGGATTTGCTTCATCCTGCTGCAGCCACTTGCTTAAGTATGGGTCTGCAAATAATTCTTGACTTTAGTTTTTAATTTAATCCTTTAAAAATAGCTTACTTAATAAAGTAGCAGAGATTAAACATATTGGAAAGAGTGATTTTTATGGGAAAAAATAAATGCCTCTCATATAAGTGACAAGCCAGTATGCTGCAAAAATAAATAAGACTAAAGATAAAAATACCAAGGGGAAAAAAAGTAAGGATGCTTTGCCAGTGGTGAACCAGTCTCTTAAACTGAAAAATCACTGGGAGAGGAGCTGTACATTTGTCTGCTTTCTCTTGCCATCTGTGTAAGACCTGGAGAGAAGGGATTGAAGATACTGCATGAACCCCACTCTTGTTGGTCAGCTCTGCTTGTTAGAGGTTACTGAGCTTTATTCAATGTGACAGTGTTCACAGGGGTCTGAGGATGAGGGAAGAGGCGAGGATCTGACTCCATGTTTCAGAAGAATGATTTATTATTTTTTGATATATATATTATATTAATACTATACAAAAAGAATAGAAGAAAGGATTTCATCAGAAGGCTGGCTAAGAATAGAAAAGGAATGGAATGAATAACAAAGGTTTGTGTCTCGGACTCTCTGTCCGAGCCAGCTGGACTGTGATTGGCCATTAATTAGAAACAACCACATGAGCCCAATCCCAGATGCACCTGTTGCATCCCACAGCAGCAGATAACCATTGTTTGCATTCTGTTCCTGAGGCCTCTCAGCTTCTCAGGAGGAAAAATCCTAAGGAAAGGCTTTTTTCAGAAAATATCATGGCTACAATTCAAAGCAGATGAAATCGGATGAGGATGTGGTCAAGACAGAGGATTAGACATCCAATTTATGAGGCTTTTTGGGGAATGAAGACACAAAACCTTTTAGCATTCCAGCACTCAGTTCCTGAACTCCCTTCCCTCTCCTCTCTTTTAGTTCTTCTTTTTTCAGCAGCCGTTTCCAGCCAAGTTTGGCGTTCTCAGCCCAGTCTGCCCCGGTCCAGGCTCTCGGGGTGTGAGTGGTGCTGCAGGGAGGGGATGGAGCAGAGCAGCAGCCGGGGCAGGGCTGCACGAGCACCGCATCCTGCAGGGGACAGGAGCTCCACAGCTGGCAAATTGTTTTTGTCCTTCCTGCAGCGCTGATAAGACCTGGCTTTATCTGAATGCTCCCTGGACCAGCTGTTTTCCCTCTCACTGTCCTCGCAACACCTCTGCACAGCTCTGAAGTCAGGTACTTTAAAGTCTTAGCAACTTTCTGCTGTTTAAGGCACACGAGTGGCTTTGGGGAGGCTACAAAATAAAATGAAGGGCAGAATTTAACCTTCATTGTTTGGCTGTGTGGTTACCATGAGCTTTATGGTGCACTGACCTTTCTATAAATCCAAGGTTTAATTATATACAAGCCACTGACTGGCCAGGTTTACCATGTTCTGCATGGCCCAGACAAACTCCTCCACCAAGCTGAAAAAATCCCCAAGCAGAACATACATATAAATAGACCTGCATGTCTCTTATGCAGGCATCATAATTTAGTTGATATTTCACTGCAAAACTCTGTGCCAGACACGAAGACATCTTCATCCATAATGATCAAGCCCAAAATAAAGGAAGATAAATTGTGTTTGACAATATTAAGCTTGCACACATCTCTCTTCTCCTTTACTCGGTTCAAAAGGGATTCTTTGCACAAGCCTTGCATTTTCTTTTTCTTGGGTAGAGAGTAGAAAGCATGCAGTGAGGAAGTAATTATATGGAATAACTAGTGTGGGATTCCCACATGTAAAAGTACTCTGAAATTCAGCTCTTTATAAATCAGAATATCAGTATTTTCTCATTCTTGTTTGGATTTTATCCAAATACATTTCCTGTCCTTCCAATACTTCATGTGGTATAAGCTTTATTAAAGTCACTTTTGGAAGCATTTGAATTTGAACACAAAGTCTCTTAATAATAATTATCTGATACAACACATGAATACTGAATATGAATTCGATGCTACTGGATACTTCAGTTGCCTCGTTACTTTGGGAGCCATTTAAATATGATGTAAGCCTTGAAGTGAATTAATCATACAGTCATGCTTAGGTAGCAACATCTTATATATAAGAAGGCAAGAAAAATCTGCTCTACAAAGATTAGAGGGCTGAGAGTTAATTGTGCTCCAGCGGCTGCTGTGCAACACAGCAATATCCAAACTCATTTTAACCCTTCCTCTTACTGGTAAAGCTGTGTGGAGCAGCTTACATTCAGAAAAAGCTCTCCTGCTCTGGAAAATGAGAAATGTTACAACCCTGATCTGATATTTCTCAAATAAAGCCGTCCTTGTTCACCTTCACAGGCGCACTGGGCAGTGCATCCCTCAGTCCTGCTGGAGCTCAGCTTGGAGGCTGCAGGGTTGGAGGGACATTTCATCCCCGGGCCTTTGAAACGCTGCAAAAAATGGAAGAAAAAAGGGGTTTTAGGGCATCTTTCTGCTGCCAGCTGGAGGACAGGCTGGATAAGAATGTCTGTTGAGTATTTGCCATTTTCTCCTGAATATCAAGTCCCAGAAATCATGAGAACCTTGTGTACTCACATGAGTTTATTTCATAGACTCAAAGGATGGTTTGGGTTGGAAGGGACCTTAAAAACCATCTAATTCCAATTTCTTTTCTTTTTTTTTAATATATTTCTCCATTTTTTTCTTGTGCTGTCAGTACATGAAAGGCCTGAAAGCTGCCTTGTTTCTGCAGGCTTTTTGACAGAGCTGTTCTCTGCAGAGCTTTTCAGAGATGGATGGATTTGAGTAAAAGCCAAGAGGCATTTAGAAGGAAATGTCCTATGGAAAGAGACTGCCCAGGCCTGGGATAATGGAAAGAGCAATGTGGTTTTGACAGCTACAAGGGAAGCAAAGGGGAGAAAAATCAAAAAGAGGTGAAGTGAGTCCTTAGGCAGCTGCTTTTTGTTGTTGTTTTCCATTTTTCCTGAAAGGCTGGACTGGCAGACAGCAGTCAGAGGGCCTTGGTAGGCTGGAAGTTAAAAATGAATCTCTGATTTTCGCTCAGAGTTTCTCTCCTTTCCCCGTGCACTGATTCCAGCTACTCAAAACCTGAACAAAACTTACATGAACCTTCTGTCAAGGTCTTTCCCTCCGTGCTCTGCCAACTCCCCTGTTTCAGTGTATCTCAAAACAAATGGTACTTTGCATTAAAAGCATGTCAGTCAAAGCAAATGGCTTGCAGGGTTATATTAAAATACCCATTGACATGAAAACTAACAAAAATTAAATAATACACCATATGAAATTCAGCAGCTCTGGACCTGAACAAACCCACATCACTCAGTGCAACTCCCAAAACTGTTCCAAATATTTGCTAAAACAAAGTGACAAAGGCATTTAATGAAAAATTATATCTCTGTTTATCATCATTGCATTTCTTTCTTGCAAATATTTAACCTTCGCACATTCACAGACTATTCAATCCATATTTCTACAAGTATGGTGAAAATGAAATAACATTAAGATATATGAGTTATAAAAGCGCAACCACCACTCACCAGAAAACTGCAATTCCCTACACCCATTCTAACTGCAGAACTACATTTTTAAAAAATATTACTGATACCCAGGAACTATTTCAAGACAGAAAAATTGTATTTTACAGAGAAATAATTATTTAGCAAGAAAATGTTTGGCTTGATTGAGATAGAGGATTTCATCTCCCTGAGTGAAGTGCCCAGGTGAGAAAGCTCCTCACACACTTTATACCTGAAAGGAGAAGCTGAGTTTCCTCTGGAGGGTGCAATGCAAAGCACCTAAGCTAAATTCTTACTCTGAATTGCCCGCTGGAGAAATCTCTCTCTCTCTTGTCATGAATTTCATTGGAGGCTTAAGAAGATTAGTTTCTGGTTGAGGCAGCAAAACTCCTGGAGTCAGGTGGTGCAGCTCCCTCTTTATGTACCTAAACACATTGAACCAGACTTCCTTTTCACCTACAAATGTGGACTTAATGAGCTGTAATGAATTTCTAGTATTCAAATTAAATTAAGTCACTATTACTTTTCCTTTTTTTTTTTTTTTTAAATAAAATGACAGTCCATGTTTGGGTTAAGAAGAAAAGCGAAAATGGCATTTCCCATCTTTTTAAGCTGTTATCTTCATTGCTGAGGCTGGCAAGAGCGTAGGAAGCATTTGGACTGTTGAAATCCTTGCTATTTTTCCATATGGATTGCCAGCAGCAGTTACAGCACTCCTGACTCCATTTTGCCAAACTGACTGAACACAATGAAGGGCATTTACCCTCCGGAAGGGATATGAGAACGAGTGCAGGCATAAATGAAGAAACCCCAGAGGAAGCACATCACCCTCACAGTGCCCTGGGTGCCAGAGCAAGGCCTGAGCTCAGGGGGCTTTGTGGAGAGCAGCATCAGCAGCACAGAGCTCTGCTGCCCGCACCCACAGCCCGTGAAATTCTCTCTATTGCAGGTGCTGTCCCTCCTTGCCTTGCCACAAGCCAATGGTTTGTGTCCCATCCAATTCAGCTGATGTGAGAACAGCCCAGGCTGCTCGCCGTGTGTCAGGGGCTGATAATGGCATTGATCCCCTGGCCTGGGCTCGGCACAGGGCACTGGGCAGGGCTGCCTGCAATTGGGAAATGTGGCTCTCTCTGGCTGCTGCGATTCCAATCAGCCTTGGCAGAGGGATGCATAAAACAGGGAGCGCTAAATGTGCCAATAAGGGAATTACTTTTCAGATTATGTTTCCGGTGGAGATATTGATGAGCGGGCTTTGTGAGCTGAATATAGCAGCTTGTTCCATCCTATTTCCTATTGAACAGGTGAGTGTTTTCTGATAAAATGAAGGGGGAAATGCTGTTCATCTGCAGACTTTTAAAAAAAAAAAACAAGTTTGTTTTTAAAGAGCACCATAGTTACTTCTAACAATAATTTTCACTCTTCTCTTCAATGTTCTTGTCAGGAAAGAACCCTGAGAGAAAAGACCTTTTCTCATGACAATGGACATTCAAAAACAAAGTTTATAAAACAGACTAAAAGACAAAGCTGCTGGAAATACAGCCAGACTTCCATCACTTTGTGGTACAAGATAATTGCTAGGTGATCCTGCATCAGAACCCATTTATTAATTTTTTTTTAAAATCAGTTTTGGAGATATTCTAGCTATCAACTTCCCTACCTAATTCCCTGAAACTCTTTATTAAAAAAAGCCCCAAATATCCAAACATAAAGGTGTTATCAGCAGCTGATTAAGCTGTCAGTCCCTCATTTAAGGATACTCACACTTAAAACCCCAAATTTGAACAGTGATAACTTCTCATGATTCCCATGTCTCTTTCATTCCTTTTCTAATATCCCTTTAAGCACGACGCCTCCAAATCTGGGGAAATACAGGCGCAAACTGAGAGATTCACAGCTCCATTTTCCAGCTGCCTCCGAGCACCCCCAGCTCCGAGGGATTTCTGAAAGGTGCAGATGCTCAGCACCTGTTGGGGATCTGTGCCAGGAGGCTCCTGCCTGCAGCCTGCCAAGCAGCCACCAGCACTGCGGCACTTACTGAGGTGTTTCAGCCCCTCATGCTTTACTTCCTCCAGTTTTGGACAAAACCCCACGTTCCGCATGCTAAATGCTGCAAAAATCAAATTTGAGTATCAGTCTCGCTGCTGCTTAGCCGAATTTTGCCGGTTTGTTTTGCTGTGCAGAGCACAGGTACAAGGAAATTGCACCAATAGATTAAACAGGGTGGTTTGGAAAGGAAAATGTTATTTTAAGTCAGTGGAAGTACATGTTTGAAAGGAAACTATCCATAATCACCTAAACTTGTAAATCAAAGACATGAGAATCTTCCCCACCCACCAAGAAATGCATTTTAAAAGAACTAATGTCTAAGATTTGATTTTTTAATGCAACAAGAAAACTCCCACATAATTACTCTGCAGGCAGAAAAGGAAATGAAAAACATGTTGAAAATCACTTATGGACACTTGAACTGCTTTAGTAAAGTTTTTGCTTGATGCACTTATTTTATTTTTAAAGCTCAGTCAAGGTGACTGGGAGGATAAAGCCATTGGTTCTTGTATTCCGTTATTCAGTGCTGAGTGTACTGTACACTGTCATGTTGTCTACACTCAAATAAGTGAGATTCCACAACTGGAAGAGTTTCAAAAGTATGAATTTGTTGAATTTGCCATTGGACAGGTATTTTCAACAAAAAATTGCATACATGAAAGTAATAAAGAACTAGATGCAAACCCTGACTGTTGCCAAACGTGGTCATTAATTAAAAAGTTAAGAGCTGTGATCCTGTTCTTTGGAAAAAAAGCAGTAGGTGTATCAGCATGGATTCATTGGCAGGAAATTACATTTCTAAGAGGAAGAAATTAGGATAACTATAAATCCTATGGTTTGTTAATTCATCAGCACAGCAGGATTAGCTTAAATAGCAACGAGTGAGCACATGTGGAATCAATAAAACTGGGTAAAGCGTTTGTGTTTGCTCACCTCCAGGTGATATGTGGACGTTTTCAGGTGCAATCTGATGGAGCACTTACTGAAATGAGAAGAAAAAATTCAGTTTTAAGTTCCTCCAATAGACAGTCATGAGTTGCAAATCTTACACAATTAATTGTGGTGATCAGATGCCTGCTTTACCCATAGATTTTAGATTTTATGTGGAAATATGGACAATTCTTTTTTTCCCTTCTTTGGTCCACTTTTAAGTGGTAGGCACACATGCTGTAGGATTGATTACTGCGCTGAATTCAGTAATTAAAAAAATACACAAAGGTTGCATTGAAATTAAGGTACTTAAGATTCATCGAATTCAGCACTTTGCTCCTCTCACAAAATCATTGCTGGGCAATGAGCAAACCTCAGGAAATGATCCCCAGGCCATGCTGGGGTGAGGTTTGGACTGTTTGCCCTGTGGGTGGTTGCAGCCATGCCATCCGCGCCATTACTGCAGGCTCAGGATGATATTTGGGCTCTCCAGGCTCTGGGCTGTGGCAGCACCTGAGGAATCGTGCCCAGGCACCCAGGGAATGTTCCCTCTGCCTCCTGAGTGACTGCCTGGAACAAATCCCTGTCCTGCCCAAATGGCTCCTGGAGAGCTGCATCCCTCCCAGAGCGCTCCGTCGACAGCTCTGGAACACAGCTCTGGAACACAGCTCCCGAAACAGCTCCCAAAGCAGCTCCCGAAACAGCTCCCAAAACAGCTCCCAAAACAGCTCCCGAATCAGCTCCCAAAACAGCTCCCAAAACAGCTCCCAAACCAGCTCCCAAAACAGCTCCCAAAACAGCTCCCAAAGCAGCTCCCGAAACAGCTCCCGAAACAGCTCCCAAAACAGCTCCCAAAACAGCTCCCAAAACAGCTCCCGAATCAGCTCCCAAAACAGCTCCCAAAACAGCTCCCAAATCAGCTCCCAAAGCAGCTCCCAAAGCAGCTCCCGAAACAGCTCCCAAAGCAGCTCCCAAAGCAGCTCCCAAAACAGCTCCCAAAACAGCTCCCGAATCAGCTCCCGAAACAGCTCCCGAAACAGCTCCCAAATCAGCTCCCAAAGCAGCTCCCGAAGCAGCTCCCAAAACAGCTCCCAAAACAGCTCCCGAAGCAGCTCCCAAAGCAGCTCCCAAAACAGCTCCCAAAACAGCTCCCAAAACAGCTCCCGAAACAGCTCCCAAATCAGCTCCCAAAACAGCTCCCAAAACAGCTCCCAAAACAGCTCCCAAAGCAGCACAATCACATCCACAGCACCACAGGCAGCCTGCTCTAGCAGCAAATGGATGAGACAGAGAGATCCTTAATCCATCAGAGAGGAGGAACAGGATCAAGGAATCCTTATGTTCCATCTATACTGGTTCTTCTTTCATCATTTGACCGTGGTGCATTAATTTCCTTGACTATTACTCTATTACTGCTCTATTCATCAGGCACCATTTGTCTTCAGCTGCTCCCATTTTTAAAAGAAAAAAAAAAAAAAGTTGTAACTGCTTAAACTTCTATTGTCAGAGGAAAGGGAAAAAATATAATGTGGGGTGCATAAGCTGATAAAAAAGCAGGCTGTGAGATGCAGGACCTTGCAGATCTTGTCCTACAGCAACCACTTCTGCTTTCAAAGAGCAAATAATTCCAAATTTTTGGAATTTGGAATTGCAAAAATTCCATTCCACACATGAACAGCAGCCTGGCTCCATCAGGTTGTCTGTCTAAATAAAAAAAAGCCTTTAAAGGCTTGAAAAGGGCTTTGCTAGTGTGTGTATGCAGAAAACCTTTAATCTTTACAAAGAAATGATGGTAGCTACTATTGTAAAGCATTTTTATATATGGAATTCAGAATATTCCAGTTTTAGAGTCTAAAATAACCTATAAAATATGTACATTTTCTCTGAGGAATAAGAGTTATCCATGAGTAATCTCAAGCACTAAGAGTCTTTGTTCTAGTATCAAAGCTGGCTTAGAATTTTTAATTTTTGTCTGACCACAAAAATATGCATCTGTCAGTTTTGCATCTTAAAGAACTGGTATTAATTACATGTAACTAAATGTCTCCATTATTACTTCACAAGAAAAATCTGTACACAGAACAGCTTCAAGTCACTGATCTGAACACACCCATGTGCGGAAATTTATTAAGGAACACAATGTCTATAACGAAAAATGTTAATTAAGAAAATAAAAAAAAAAAAGGTCCCAGAATCTCAAAAAGAATACTTAGCCAAAAGTAACAAGAAATTTTAAAAAACCATAAATTTAGAAAAATATCTGATACTATCAGGGAAATGTACTGCCCAGCAAAGCACAATGAACAGCACAGAGCGCAAAGCCCTTGTGCTGGGTGTGCACCATCTCCTCTGATGCTCTTGGTTACCAACAGAGAAAATATTTCCACTTCCACAGTTCCCTGCCAGATCTTCCTCCATTGCAAATTCCACCCTCCTTCGGCCTGGTTGCCCTCCCTAAATAACATTTGGTGTGCCAGTTTTGAGTGACTGAGTGGAGTTTTCTTTCACAGTGCTGCAGCTGGGACAGCACACAGGAAATTGTGGTATTGCATGGAAATGCACCAGATAGAATAAATATGACAGATATCACCAGGAACCTCTCTCTTCATGCTGCTCTCAGCTCTCACTGCTTTGGTGGAAAGGATGGCTGAGAACAGTGGGAATTGCTCCTCACTTCACTGGACCAAGAATGATACCAAGAAGTTGTTTTTTGTTTTTTGTTTTTTTTTTCTGTGAACACTCTTGAGTTTTGGCTGCATTCTTACAACTGTATTTAATTTCTGTTATCAATATTTTTATAGCTATTGAGAAAAAATATGGTGTTTTTAAAAGGCTTCATTCCTAGTGAGAAACTGCTCTTATAAAAATTCAAGCTGAACTTCTACCAGCCTTTGTTCATGCTTCACTCCGAGAGTAATTTGGATTCTGAGTTACAGGGAGACAGGAATTACCCTGACCCTCTGGTTCATATTATTTTTTTGAGGATTGAGCTGTGATGAGCTGGGGAGCTTGTGCATAATTTATGAGCTCCAGCACCAATCTGAGGCCCAGATTTAATAACCATCTCCAGTGTGATGTGCCTCCTGCCCCGTTCCTGCTGCTCGCTCCGGGGGCTGTGGATGGACTGGGAGGCAGCAGCCTCTCCACTCATTAAAGGCACTCAGCCAGAGCACAACTGTGCCTACCAGGGAACTGGAATCGTGTCCAGCTATAAAATCCTTACTGAGACTTCTCTTGGGAGATCTGGGTTTTGGGGGTTCTCTTCACCCTCATTAATACTCTCCAAATCTTTCATCCCTCTCTGAAGGGGAAGAATGGGAATGATCACACACACCACATTTTGTTGTCAGGAAGAGCTTCAGAGTGGAAAAGACATTGAATCCCCCGTGCTTAAGTTCCCAAAGGCAAGATTTGAGAGCACAGCCCTGGGAGAAGGCAGCTCCCTGTTCTCTACATAGAAATTCCTGCTCTGGCTTTGGAAATCTTTCCCTGCATTGACAGAAGCTCAGCTGGGTTTGGATTCCACTCTGGAAACCAAGCAATAAAAATGAGGAGCTGCAAGTCTGGCAGGACTCTTGTTGATCAAAATAAGCTTGAAGGATAAAAATTTGGACATATTTCCATCCAGAGTCAAGGGATAACAAGGAAGAGAGCAGAGAGCAAAGAATTATCCCAATTTTGTTTGATTGGGTCAGACCTCTTCATTTTTTATGCAATCTAAAATGGTATTTTAGTAAATAATTATAGTATTAGTATACGATTTTGTATGAATATTTAGTATACTAAATAGTAACTTTATATACTTTTTTAGCCATCAGATATTGCTGAAGAAGTGAGTTAAAAATAGGAGAGGAAAAGGGTTAGCATTTGGATAGGCTGAAATGCTGACATTTCTCCCTCAGTAGTGGCAACTCCTCTTTAGAGAGGGTGGCCACTAGAACAATTACCCAAAAAACGTTAAAAAATGAGAATCTGGAAAGCCACATTTACATTAAAGCACAGGCACCAAAGAAATCGGATGAAAGTCCAGTGAGGGAAACACAACCAGCAACCTGAGAAAATAATTGGACAACAATAAATAAATGTAGTTTTATTGTTTGTGTCTCTTTGAGCTTCCTTTCACTCATCTGAGCATTCATTGATTCTTGAATCACAATTAAGTTATAACTAAGTTATGTTTCTTTAAGATATTCTAAAGCTGCTCTTCAGTTTTAGTTAGTTCCCATTGAATCCAGATTACTTGGGGCATCTTTTTAATGGAAAAAACCCTCAATATTTTAAACTGCTTCATTGATGATTTCACTCAGATTAGAACACAGGAAATTCTGCAATGAAAAATAGAAAGCTAATCAGAAAAAATTGTAAGAGAAAGGAAATCAGATTGTCCTTTATCTTACACCAATTTACGCTGTTGAAGTCAAAGAAATGTGAGCAGTGAAATGAAATGATGAATCAGACCCAGTGCCTTTCTCCATTGCAAATTTAATGTTACGGAAAATGATATTAAAGTATAATACCCCTACTTTAGGGCTTACCAGAAAATGACTCATGATAAACACAGTGCGTTTGCAGAAATGGCATTAAAAAATAAATTTAGCTTCTCTCTCAGGCTCATTCCATATTTCAGGGTATAATTTAAGTACACGTCCTTCATTGTGTTCAAAAATTCTTCCTTGGAGTGGGAATTCAGAACTTTAATGGTAACTCAGACATTCATGCATAAAGTTATCAACGAAAAGTTGAAGTTAAACTGAACATTTCTGAATACAGAAGTAAGGCAGCACAAGGAAAGGCATGTTTCTCTTTCCCAAATTGCCTCTGAGTAAGGCAATTTAAGTGACATGAAAGATAGTTTAGCTTTTAAAAACTGCATTTAAGTGCCCATTCACCTTGATATCGAAAGCATTTTTATTGACTTGAACCTGTGCAAGTTCTTTCAGATAAATTACCAAATAAAATAAATAAATAAACATTAGACTTGCAAAGAATGGAACAGGGAGAACTGACCATTAGACAGAAGCTTGCCTTGAACAAACCAAGTGGCAATGAGGAGAAACCCATTTTTCTCAAGAAAATACCTAAACTCTCCCACAAACAAGACAAAATAAAACCCCAAGCCCTTTTTGGCTGAAGGCTGCAAGGTTAAATTGGTCTTCCTGAGAGTTTGAGGATGACAAGTCCTGTTTTATGGCAAGATATACTCTTTTATGGACCTCAGCTAAATGAAGTAATAAAAATTTCTGCTATCCCAAACTATCATAGCAAGGATATTACTCTGTACTTGCAGCCCTAAGAATATGTATGGCCAAGATTTAGGGTGTTCAGTGCTTTTGCTAAGCCTCTGTCATGATCTCAAAGGAAAAGGCTGAGGTAAAACTGTCTGTGATACCTCAACAGAAAAAAAAAAAATACACTGAAATCAATACACATTAAATTAATGTCAGCCAAAGAGTAGGAACTATTTTCTTTCTACCATCACTAATGTCTGTTCCAGAAATATTTTAAGGCTTTTTTTCCCCCTTTTTTTGAAGACCAGGTTTATTAATTTGGAGAACAAAATGCTCTTCAGCACTGCTCAGTCACAGATCAACTGGTACATTGAGGTAAAGTGCTGGAACAGTAGGAACAAAAATCAATCTGTGCAGAAAGCTGCAGAGCTCACTCCATCACTCCACAGCCACTGTCCCATGCGCTGGGCTGGAGAGGCATCTACAGCTGAGGAGGATTTCTCAGGAGGTCACACCCCATCCCAGAGCAGCTCTTTGGGGATCTCCCACTGACAGCACAGGCCACCAGAGCAGAAGAGCCACTGCAGGTTTCTTTCAGACATCTTTTATGGAAAACCCTTTCCTTAGGATTTTCCCTCCTGAGAAGCTGAGAGGCCTCAGGAACAAAAAGTAAACAATGGTTATCTGCTGCTGTGGGATGCAACAGGTGCATCTGGGATTGGGCTCATGGGGTTGTTTCTAATTAATGGCCAATCACAGCCCAGCTGGTTCAGACTCTCTGTCCAAGCCACAAACCTTTGCTATCATTCCATTCCTTTTCTATTCTTAGCCAGCCTTCTGATGAGAACCTTTTCTTCTATTCTTTTATTATAGTATTAATATAATATATATAATAAAATAATAAATCAAGCCTTCTGAAACATGAAGTCAGATCCTCATCTCTTCCCTCACCCAAGAGCCCCTGTGAACACGGTCACAGGTTTCCTCTTGTGTTTGTCCTTGTGTTTGACCACAGCCCCAGAGCAGGGTCTGAATGCTGCTTCCAGCCTTGCTCTTGGAACTCTTTCCCCACATCAGCTGCACGGATTTTATAAAACAAGCCCACAGCAAGGCATTTCCATGACAACACACAGCAGAAACTAAACTCAGACTTGGAACCAGTTCTTGTTTTAGTTCTTAAAATCTAAAAGTGCCTCTAGACTGCACTGGCCTGACCGCAGCCCTCAGTGGTGCAAGGTGCATTGTCAGAAATGAGAGAATTGAGCGCAGGGAGAGCAGCAGCTCCGGTACTTTGCAGCTATTCTTAACTTTGATGTGAATTTTGATCTCTTTTTCTGGAGAGCCAGTGCTGCCTGATCCAGCAAGCCACACCACCTGCAGCTGAGCTCTGCTCTGTCGCCCTGGCAGGGATGTGAACCAGCAGAGCTCTTAGTGCTGTTCTCCCTCCATCTATACACAATTCTTTTTGTTTCTGCGATTCCACGTGCCCTCTGCAGGGAGAGAACACATGGCTCCTGGAGTCAGGAGCAAGGTAATAAAGCATTACTCACCCCTTTGCCGCTTTACATGGATTCCTTTTGTGTTTCTGCCTCTTGCCAATATTGAGTTGGCTCCGTGCCACGCAAAGAAAGGCACGAGGAGCACGTGCTGGCACAGAGCTCAGAGCAAGAGCTGGGTGATTGCAGGTGTCCCATTCTGCAGGATGACAATGTAAAAAACACATTTCTACCACACACTCAGAGAAAGCCTGTTTGGCTGTATTAAACTGCTGTCTAATTAGAAAAAGTGCTGAAATTACAATATTTTAATGTTCAAAACTGAATTTTAGATTTTATAGAAAACCCGTGCTGCTGCTTTGTGCAAACTCACCCTTCTCTGGGGCGAAACCTTTCCTTACTCAAATCCTGCCACAGACACCCCAAAGAATTTGTGGTTTGGGTTTTTTATCAGACTTTGTTTAGCTGGGCAAAACTTTCCTGAGTGGTAAGAACGCCCCAGACAGTGAAAGGTGTCCCACAGCACCCAAATACTGAATATACTGACTAACAGGGTTAATAGATTGATTTATTGGATTGCAGACACCAATCAGGACACACAAAGCTTTGAATTCTGGATAAATTGTTGAATTGCCATACAAAAATAGACTGAGAGTTTAAGTGCTTTGTACATTTCTTACAAGAAATATCCCTTTTTGGTTAAGTCGTACACTGATCAAACAATTATTTTGTTTCAGTATAAAAATCACAGAAGTACTAATCAAAAGTATTTAGTTAATAATAAAAGAGAGGACAAAAGCCACTGGAATGATAACTTGAAGAGTTTTTTGCAAATTCTAACATGATTTTAAAGGAAGTCAAATGTTTGATGTGTTTTTTAAAAAACACCTTTCTTGATTTGAGTCAATATTAATCTCTAATTGATGAAATAAATGCTACTGCTGTTTCTCTTTGAAATGAATGGACACAAAAATGTTCAAAAGGAATCCTTTATAGACATCACATGTGGCCACATCAGAAACCTTAGGAAGTTAAACTACATCAGAGTAAGAGCATTAATAGTGGCCTGAAATAGAAGCATTGATCTGTTGAAACTGAATGTAGACCAAGTATCAAAAGAAAATCACACCAACATTATTTCCTTTTTGAAAAGTACAACCAATTAATAAAATGAGAATATTTTATTTTTTAAAAAATTGGAAATCCTTTTTAGTTATAGTCCTTTAATTTTTCAATTCTCTAAATGCTAAAATTGTGCTGTGAGAATATCCTCAGTACTGTTACAAAATATCAAATAAGTCCTTATTCTAGATGGCAGCAAAAACTTAGAAACTGAGATATAGTCAATATTTCTGGTTTTAAAGTGACTTTCTTTTTTTTGTAAGATGCTCAGTATGAGATGAGTTGTATAACCTCACTTGGTCAAAGTTCTGGAAACTACAAGATTTCTCTAGTCAAGCACGTTCCCTATTCGGCCTCTGAACATGCATCCAAAGGGTTTTGCTCGCATTCCCTACCAGGCTTGGTCAGGGAGCGGTGAAATCCCATTTCAGTGCAGCCAGGCCTTGCTGAACTCGGCGACGCCGCCCTTGGGGATGTTCTGGGCTGCAGGGAGCTGCAGAGCAGCTCTGCAGGGAGGCAGAGCACAGAGCGCTGCGGGGCTTTGCAAACAGGGGAGGCTCCGCTCCAGGGGTGTTCTGAGCTGTGAAATCACAGAAATGCCCTCTGCTGCTGTAACTCTGCGCAAATGAGGCATTCAGTGACAGCACAAGGTATTTTGGAGGTATGAAACAGCACAGGATTGAATTCCATCCGTTCTTACTCACCATTAATCTGAACCAGGTCTCACAAATTAGGCGGTGCTTCAGCGGCAGGAATGATGCTGGATTATTTTTCCTGTTGCTTAAAAAAACAAGGACCCAAAACTTAACCTTAATCTCCCAGCTCCTCCTCTTTGATTTTACCTCGTCCCACACAAAACCCTGAAACCCACTTGCCATTTATGCCAGAACCTCCCTCTGATTCCAGAAGGGGATGGTGCTCCTAACAGAGTACCCAGGATAATATTTCTGTTGATGTCCTCCTACTTGTTTGTGCTGGCATTTTTATAATATTTAAAACCATCCAGTATTTTAAATGCTTTTCTTCAATGCTACCTCTTTCACAGAAACATGAAGAGGAACCATCAAATAAAACCATCCCTGTTGCATGCCTGCTTTCTCCTTGCTTTTAAAGTCACAAAGACGTCAGGAAGAGTGAGGCAGAGCTGGAGAATTGCAAAATTCTGAAGGAATTTGACAGTGAATCTTTTCTGTGCCTATTCTGAGGTTGCCAGTTTTATCTGTGCAATTGTTTGCAGCCCCTCCAGCAGCTCAGGCACTTCTCTCACACTGCTGGGGCACAGGCTGTTCTCCTCTCCCGCAGGCAAATCCTGCTGGAGCTTTCGGGATCCTCAGACACAGCTTCTTCCCCATTCTCTTGACACCAACACATTTCACACTTTTAGAAAATCTTCGTTATAGACAGCAAAAGGAGGACAATAACACAGTTTTGGAAAAGCCATTTCAGGGTTTCAGAGTGGGAAGCAATTTATGGAAAGCAGTTTTCACTTCCTTTGCTGCCCCACGTGCAGAAGAGGAATAAACACTGAGGCTCTGCAGAAATGTGAATTCTTTGGGAGAATCAGACCCTTGAACAGCACCCATGCCTAAAACAGCAGCAAAGTGAGTTACTTGGGATTGAAGTTGGTTCAGACCCAGTGTAAAAATGCTCAGCCTGGATGGGCCAGAGGACCCTGATTAGAAATCCAGAGTAAACACAGGGGACTATTAGGCTGAACAGTTTTTAATGACAAACACCTTTATAATAACCTTAGACTTTTTGCTTTCCTGGGGATAATGAGTCAGTCCAAACCAGTTTTCTTTCCTGGTGCACAAATCTATTGAGTGGAATACAGAATATTCTCCAGTGAAGCAACTGGTTTCCGTGGATACTGCTAAGATTACACTTCAGCATATTTTCTCTTTCAATTCAAAGTCTAGAGGAGCTCAATTTGCCTTATTAAGGAAAAAAAATGTCTTTAGTAGTCTGTCCAGAATGCAGACAAAGGAAAGCAAATGCAGCATTCTGAAGCAAGAAGTCTTACAAGAACTGCTGCCCTTTTAGTTAGAGATCATTAAAAATGGTTATATACTTACAGCAACAACTGTAAAAGAAACACATAATTTAAACATTGGGAGGATGTTTGCCATTCTCATAATTATTTTGAAAGCATAATATGCATCTAAATGCTTTCCCTCAAACATTTAAAACATTTTTTATGGATATCTTGCCAAAATCCAGAATAATATTCTAGGTGGTAGATCTACTTTTCTGTAGCAAACAGACTGTAACACACCAGAGTAGAAAATCTGTACTTGTGAGGCTTTTATGTAATGCAGGAGCAAAAACAAAACAAAAAAAAAAAAGCTGGAGAAAAATGTTTTTTTTCTTAATATTCTGAACACAAGAAACCATGTATTTTTCCATTTGGTGACCCAGACAAATTTTTGTCCCTACTGTTGGGTTCACAGACTCCCACATGTTTCTGTGTCTCGTTATTACTCTAGAATATAAATGTTTCCTCAGCTACAAATAGAACTGATGTTAAATGACTCAGTTTCTACAGCCTCAATTTCTGGGTTGCCTTTCAGGCACCTCTGCTTTTAAATAAATGGTTGAACTGCATGTCCTGGCCCTCCACATGCATTCTACTGAGATCTTAAGGCAATTTCCTATAGATTCTTGAATTGAAACTCCACGTTCTACAATTTTACATGGGTCCCCCAAATCCATCATTTTAGCTGCCAGGGAACCCGTGGCAGGCAGACTTCCCCACAAGGTGAAGGAATTCTTATTCCAAACTGACAGTGCAAGTGTTGAAGACAAAAACTTGCAGCCTCTCATAAGTTTACATGCTCTTAATATGGCTTTTATTGGGATCGAAGATATTGATTTACATCAAACCATCACTGCTTTGCTGCTGCCTCCCTTGCCTGGTTGAAGAACACACATTGTATTTCTGCCCAACAAGCCTGCAGTTTTATGTTTTTATGCACTGAAGGGTATTGCCTGCGCTTGCCTGCTTTTCCCAAGCTGCATCCCTACAAAGACACTCCCAAACTTCCATCCGATCTGCCAGATGTGGCCCAGCTGCTCTGGCACTGCTCCTTTTGCCTCTTTGCAGGGCATGGTTTGCTGATTAACGCAGGAGACAGCTCTCTGAGGCTCCCCAGCTTCTGAGGGGCTGCCAGGGCTTTTGATCCACGTTTCTTCTTCCAGACAATGTCATGATAAAATTCACTAGTGCTCAAATTTCTGTTCTTTCATTAGGGCTCCCTTATCTATATAAACATTTCATGTTCTTTCTTTCACAATGCCTAGAGGTTTCCAATAGTTTTATGCATTTTTTGCCACTTCTATCTTTAATCTTGATCCCAGTTAGTTCTTTATAGTTGCCAGAGGCTTGAGCTTTTTTTGTTTTGTTTTTCTTTGTTTTTAACTTCAAACACAACTTTCTGCTATACTTCCTGCACTGAATACTGACAAGTTGAAAGGAGGGAATACAGGAAACACAAGGCAAGACTGCATTAATCTGCAAAACCTATTGCAGATAAGTAAGCTGCTGCTTAATTCATATTCTGCCAGGGTGAGGCCAAACTATGAATTCTAATAAATATCTAAAATACAAAAAAAAAAGGACAAAAAATAGAGAAGTGCTTGTAGGGTTTCTTAGATATTTTGTTCATATGCGTTCAAAATGCATTTAAAAAAAATTATCTTCCATGAACACATTTTGGTGAATACTTTGCAGTAGGTATTTATATTTTAAGAAAAGTTTTGTTTGTTTCAATGGACTCTGTAACTTTGTGTATTTTTACGTGCCTACCTCATGAATATATATGAATATATATCACTACCATTCTTCTCTTTCTGGGAGAAAAAACAGGCAAGAAACATATGGTGTCTATAACTGAATACCAAAGGAGCCATTTAAGACCAAAATTATAACATCCTATAATACCTTACACTTTTTTTTTTTTTTTTACCTGAGAGGAATTTTAAAAATCCATTGCTTTTAAATTAGACTTTCTAGAATTAAAATAATTCTTCACTTACCATTCCCTCACTTGTAATCACCCATTCCATACTCACAGATCTGAGAAACATTTATTCCACTGCTTCTGGTAAAAGTGAAATGCATACCTGGATTATTAACTTATTCATTTTGATGCAATTAATTTAAATTTTTACATTTGTAACTTATTAATCATATTGCAAGTTAATTTTCTTTCAATTAGCACTCCCATTAAAAGTTTGAGGTTTCTTCCAGATATAAAGATTTTGGTGAAATTGTTGGCAATTCATACACGGAAGGGTTTCTGCTTTAATGTAATATTTAGGTTATAGAATGTTTTTTTAAAAAAATATTTTCCTTAAATGGAAATAGTAAGGATACAAATTGGTGAAATATCCTGTTAAATTCAAACAAATATTTGAAGACTTTTTGCCTCCTGGTATTTTTCATCTCAGATATGAAGTTTTGTCATCATCGCTGTGAAATTACATCCAATCTGCTACTAAGTCCTTCCTTCTGAAAATAGCAAGTTTATTTTTTTTTTTTTTCCTACACCCACCAACTCCAATTTTCTGCCAATTGTTAACAAATCTCGAGTCCCTGGTAGAACTAAGGTAGCTCATCTTACAGATTCTATTTTCCCCTTGACCTCACACAACTGAAATTACTCTCCATGCCCACAGCAAACCAGTTATTGCTCGTATTTAATTATTCACATTTTCTGTGACCCTCCTGTTTGGGTCTCCACCCCAGGGACCCTGGTTTTATTTGCAGCAGGGGTTGTGCACCAGTTTTTGCAAGGGGCACGGGGGGACAAAGCAGAAGCTGCCAGGTGGGCTCCTCAGCAGAGCATTAACCTGAGCCCTTCCCCATCCCCTGGACAGCGCTTGTCACGACACTTCAGGAACTTAATTATCTTTGAGACGCCTGTGCCTGTGTCAAAGGGGGTTGAAATTGGCCAAGAATTTCAACATTTACCAAAGGGAGCAGGGGAGAGCAGGCAGAGGATGCCTTCACACCGACAGCCTTTCCTTAGGACGCAGGGCTAAAATAACTGTGCAACAAATGGTTGGGAGGAAACTGGCTCGGGAATGTACCAATTAAATCACAGACAAGCCATTTCTTTTTGCATCTATTATCATAAATACTCCGCTTTACCCTTTGCAGAATCTCATTTAACCGCATTCATTTTAAAAGAACAATTTAAATCCGAGTTTTGTTTTTGTGGAGCACTGAGGGAGAATGTTCTCTTATCTTCAAATGTTATTAACTGGAAATAAGTGTAACCTACCCTTTGAGGTCCTTATTGCAATTTAGATAGACAATTAGATATCCGACACCAAAAAGAAAGAGAAAACTTTGTAGCCGAGATTTTTCTCGTGGTGCCCCAGGTGACTACAGCAGACTTCCTTCTGTGTTCAAATGATTAAAAAACTACAATTTCCTTCAAGCCATTTTTAGAAAGCTATTTGTAATTGCACTATCAAGTTAATATAACTTTTTCAAAATTAGCTTATGAGATTTACATAGGATTGAGCTTTTAACAGGAAGGTGACTTGGAGCCTCATTTGCAATAGTTCTGCTCTTTCTTCAAGGCTGGAAACTTGCAATAGAGGAAACCAAATCCTTCCTTCACTTAACTGGATACACAAAGAAAAATTTCAACCTTGGAGACTTTCAGTAGCTTCCACAACAAATACACATCACTTTAACTAATAAAGGTACATGTGTCTGCTCTGTGACAAATCTATCCTTCAGAACAGCGCTGAAAATGAATTGCTTTATGCTGTAAATTTAATTTTTGTTTCAAGCGAGCCTTTCTGGTTAGATCTTTGAAGGGGACATTTGTACTTGCATCCAGATATTGTCAGCATAAAGACTTTACAGATGGAAGGAGTTTTAATGATTTAATCACAGAGGACCCATGAGGAAACTTGTGATTTAGCCACTGATGTTTTTGTGGCAGTTTGCATGTTGTAAATGGGAAACAGCCCATAGCTTGAACAAACACTTATTTACAGGAGAAATGATCTCCAAAATTAGAGGCATAAAGCTATATGAAGCTTAGTTCAAAGGAATCTGCAGAATCATCACTTAGGAAGCTTGATTTAAATGTTGTTTTGTCTTACACTTAGGAAACGTTGCTGAGAAGAAGCCAGAGTGGAGCAAAGAGCAGAATAAAGAACATTGGCACTCCCTTGCCAAAAAAAAATAGACAAGAAAAGGAAAAAACAAAATGAAAATTGTTTAGCTTTCCCCTAATTTGTAACTGCATTGTTGAATCATGCATTTTATTAAGTGAAAAGTACACCCTGTGAGCTTTACAGGAACCACTCAGAAAATGTCTTCATTTCTCACTCACATATTTGCATCAGCCTCAGATCTGAGAGCATATAACGTTGGTAAAATCATATTTTCATAAGCCCTGGAAATCTGCATAATTTCCTTTTGTTAAATGACTGCTCCAGCACGCAGTGTGCTGTAGGCAACTCATTGCTCACAATTGATAATTAGCTTCTGTTTAACAGCCTTGATGGGTGATTTTGCAGGAGTTGTATTTGGGCAGAAGACCCTGGGATGTGTGGGATGACCCTGGAGAATGTCCTTGCTTAACTGCAGCCTCAGAGCCCGGGTGTTAATTGGCCACAGAGAGTAATAGAAATGGATAAATGGGAGCAGTTTCCCCAGTGAACTGAGAAATTTATGCGGCAATTAAACTCAATTAAAAAGAATAAACATCAAGGGTTTTACTAAAATAGCATTGCAAAAATCTAAGCACACTAAGAAATACCTAAAGGTCAGCTTAAGCAAGAATAAGGTGTTATCTCCACCAGGTCAGCTCTGAGTACCTTTTCTTCTTTTTTCTTTTGTGAAACAATACTTCTGGGATATTAAAAATCACCTCTTGGAAGGTGAAGATGAAAAACCACCAGACTAATCGAACAGAAGAAAATGTGCTCTTTTCAGAAATCCAAGATTTCTGGAAACTGAGAGAGGATGTGAGATTTTAAAATAAGAAAATGAAAGGTAATCAGGAAAACAGGCTGTCTTGGAGTACACACTTTACTCCAGTGTTTTCTGCTTGAGAGCTCTGACTTCCCTTTTGCCTCCTTAACAAGGATTTATCCATGATCCAAATTCAAATTTTTCTTAGTAGGTTCCAGATTCAAATGTAAAGAAGTCATTGAAATACAGGAAATGCTGCCCTTACCTCATGGATCTCAGTCATCCAATGCCACCATTCCGACACACTGCATCTCAGTTTGTCACACAGTAACCTTGTTTTCAAATTGAAGAGAGTAATAAGCAGATGTTTTTAACAGAAAATTTACTTTGTAACTTACGTGATTGCTCATTAGAAATCTGAACTCCAGGTATGAATAAACATCACTATCTTCCCGAAGATTTTAAAGCTATCTAACCTGGCCTTATGTAGATGCTGCATTTAAGCACGTGAAAAGTCACTTTTTAACTCTTTAAAAAAAAAAAAAAAAAATGATTTGACTGACTGCTGAAAGACAAAGACAGTCACTAATGACACTTCAAAATGTGTTAAGAACACACAAACATATGGAGAGCTATAAAGCAAACCAGAGCTTACCCACTTGACACGAGCCAAAGGCCCATCTAAATGTCAGTGGAGCTGCTGGCAGGTATCAAACCAACCCTCTGATCCCCTTCAAAAAGCTGCACAGGAGGGACCTTGGCATTCTCCTTTTGTTTGACCTTGGAAATCATTTGGCCTCCCTGTTTTCCCGGTTCCTCACTTCATCTTTCTTTTCTGGTGGAGACCGCGGGATGGAAAACGCCTTCCCTGTGGGCAGGGGCTTGGAGCTCCTTGGGTTTCCCTGGAGCCAGCCCTGGAAGAGATCAGAGAGTGGCCAAGAGGGAAATGCTCCGGAGCACATTAAAGGGCTCCTGCTCTCCTCGTGGCCCTGCTAATCCTCCCCGCCATTGTTGGGTTGCGCGTAATCCCCTCACCATGACAGACTCCAAATTGCAACCTCAATGGGAGTTTGAGGAATCAACACAACTTTTAATGGCAAAATAGTTTCCTATGAAACATCAAAGAGTTTCTGGCTGATATTGTGGCAGCTGCCATTTTCCTGCTAGATTATAAGAAAATGTGACTGGCAGTACTTTGATTTTAAATCGTACCATCCTGTCCTTTAGCAAATTATTTTCTCACCTAACAGCAGTGTGCCAGTATCTGAAACAATCTGAATTTGATTATACAGTTTAATTCTTTATTTGTCCCTATACTTTACTATAGGGACAGGAAAAGTATACTTTGCAGGAAAAGAAGAAAAAAATTGAAAGACGAAAAAACTTTACTATAGTTTGCAGGAAAAGAAGCAAAAAAAATTACTATGGATCCTGTATTTTTAATTCATTTACTCCAATATTCTTACAGCACCATGAATGTAAATTGCAATTTCTTTTTTTATTTCCTATTTAAAACTAATAACAAACTCAAAGGGTAAATGGTTTCATAATGGCCGATTTCATCTATTTCAAAAGCAAAAAAAAACCAAACAACCCAAACCTCAGAACACTGATAAGCTGATAAAATAGTGACCAACTTCTATTTATTAGTAATAAATCTTCAAAAAGAAAAACATGGATTTTCAAAATGGAAGCACATCTCTGTGAATAAGGAAAATTTTTATCAGGGCCCTTTCTAACTGCAATCCTCCTCAGAAATCAGAAAACATGATGTTCCAAAATCCTGACACATTAACTTGTGTTTCCAGTTTACGGATAGAATTTCTGTTATTTCCAACTAAAGTAAATGCTGGCAAAATTAAATGTCTCAGAGGAAGACACAGACTATTTGAAACATATATCCTCAGTTTAATGGAGTTGTAAATGCTTTCATGCTACATAGTGGAAGGTCAAGTTCTTTAACATTTCCCTCCACACATAATAGAAATAAATTGCATTCTAGTTAAATCTAGCTAGTCTGAGTTCCTAGAAACTCTTGTATCTAATTTTAAGATCTTTTATTGTGTAATAGTGAAATTTTATGAACTACAAAAGCATTACCTTTAATCATTGTGCCAGATACACTTTAGGGGAGTTCCTTGTGAGATTATAAATCTGTACGTTTTTGTTCTTACCTAAGATTTTTTCCTGGTGTGACTTCTTACAGCTAAGAACATGTAATTTAACTGAATAAAGAGTTACCAGTGAATGCAGAACCATAAAGTTGTATACATAATTACATTAGAAAGCAACCTTTGATGGAATTTATTATGAAGGTATTTTAAAATCTTATCTTTCTAACACAATTACTTGTGGTTTTGGGATAATAGGTTAAACTATCTAAAAAACCCTCAACAAACTAAACATACAAAGATAAATCTGGTAAATATTCAACAGCATAATTTCACTTTCGCTTGCTCTAAATGACAATCATAATATATTTAAATTAGAATATTTTAGACTCCTTTTCTGCTGTTATTACTGGCTGCAGTTCTGCAGCAATTCTGAGCAGTGCCACAAAACTTCTTCCTACTACCAAAACAATTCCCATTGCACAGGAGCAGGTATTTCCAGAAGGGCAGAAATGGATGAATTCTTTCAACTACTTCCAACTTTTAAGGTATTCCAATAATTACTTAGCAAATTATTACAATAGTATCATAATTATTGACCAATTATGGCAGGTATGTAGCTACTATCCCTTGAACTGAGTAGAATTTAAAACTGAAAACAAGAAAAGAGGTGAAAGTCATGCTGAAGGAGTGCAGAGTATTTCACTTAGCAGGGGACCTGCATTTTTTGCTTAATTAAGAAGATTGTTAAAATGAAAAGCAAGGCTGATGCTGTCAGAGAGCCTTTCCCAACCCCAGCTATTGTTCTAGGTGTGTCTATGACTTGGGGCCAAACAGATCCAAAAGAAAACAAACTGCTGCTATCGCAGGCATAAAAATTGGTTTTTTTTCAAGGAAGTTTAACAGAGAGCAGCATTTCAGGGAGATGAATTTGGGACCCTTGTCAGCAGCTGATTCAGAGCTTTGTGCCCATGGAGCAGTCAGCAAGTTTTCCATAATGGGGTTCAACACCTCCTCCTATTACAGGCAGAGTCAGTCGTCCATAAATGCATTCAAATCGCTGAGTTATCCACACGTTCTCTTGAGCTATTTAATATGTGCATTTCAGATGCCAAAAAAGCTCAGCTCAAAAGGGAAAGGTTTGAGACTTACCAGCCTTGGATGAAGGAGGAGGAGTGAGCAATTGAAACCCATGGAAATCTCTTGTGTTAGAGGACATAAAAACCTCCAGACATTTGAGGGCTTAGTCTATGCTTCTTTTCTCTATAATTAATATATAATCACAAGTATAGATCATCATGTAAACAAGTTATAAAAAGGTTTTATGATATTTACAGAAGATAAAAGCTGTAAATACTCAGCAACCACTGCAAAGAGAATGTCTGTGTTTTGGTCCAACATTACTAATAAATGGCTTAGCCTTATTTAGTAGTTAGCTTTAAGGAAAGGCCTAATTCTTAAAGACATTTAAAATGTTTAGGGACAAGGTGTAACAGTTAGATAAAACATTAGACATGCAGTAAATAGAGCCTTCTATCTGTTGATTAAGGAACAATCAACACTTGCAAATATGGTGATGATCTTCACAGGAAAAACTTAATCAGGAATGGGGAGTTCAGCTTTTAAAAGGAATGCCAAAAATAACCCAAGTGGAATGCCAAAAATAACACAAGTGGTCAGCTGCTTCAAATATATAAACATAAAATATTCTCGTTTATTTCTTAAAGAAGTGTTAAGGGCATGATGTGATTAAAACCTAAACAGAAGTGAGGTCATGGGTAAGGTGGAAATTATAACCACATTGCAGTTTAGCTGTTTGTGTGATTTATTTGGATAAATATAAATATTCATTTATAAATATTATATGGAACAGAGTCCTCATAAAAAAAACTTGTGCTCCTGTGATATAGAGCCAAATGATTTTTAACATGTGAACTTCTGAAAGCCATGCCTTAAATTGTGACTGAAATACAAAGAGACAAAACACTGCTAAGAGATCAGGGGATGGCACTCAGGCCTTACCATGGAGGACATCAGGACTGCACTAAAAAGAAAGAAAGAAGAAAAGACAGAATTTTCCTTAGAAGACTTGCAGCACTTTATTAAAGCAAGTGGAAATGATCATTGTGCATAGCATTAAGAGGTCCATCTGGGAAAAGCAATCCCATTTAGCAAAAGCAGAGAGGCTGCAGAAAAAAGGAAGAGGAGATTGGGTGTGAAATGCAAGCCCCTTTGAAGTCAATGGGAATTTTGCCATTGATTTCACTGGGTCAGGATTTCACTCAAGGTGGACGCAGACTGCGCTCTGTGAGATCCACATTGAACTGAGGCTTCTGATTTCCAAAGCCATATTAAAGTCACCCCCATGTAAAACTAATAAAGCAGAGTACAGAATAAACTTCATTATTTTTTAATGGGGGAAAATGAAAACATTACAGTAAAAACTTGCTGTTAATAGAATTAAAGGTGGACAGAAAGGAAGAATACATATTTTAATGTTTACCTCCTGTGTCTATTTTGTTTTTTCCTTTCAGTTTTTCTCACTGAACACTTTTATGCCTCCCTGATTCACTCTTTGTGCTCTCTTCAATGGCTTAACTGCAAATTCCAGTGGCAAAACTGACGAATCCCAGTGACCAACTGACAAAAACCTATTTTTATATTTACATATTTTATATTTATAAATGCATTATTTATATTTAAATTATATCTATATAGTATATTTATACTCCCATTTTTATACAATCCAGTCACTTCAACTGCACTGTTCAGATTTCTGGGTAAAGTTTTTTGCACACAGTTTTAAATATATTTTATATACACTTTTCAGTAAGGAAAAAAACCCCTCTCAGATGCTTCTTTTGTTATCAGAAAGCAAATTCAGATTTACGAGTAGCATATGAAAATGTCAGCTTTGAGTGATGTGGCATTTGATGTAAACAAGTAATATTACAGTGCTATTTTTCCTATTGTGGAAAAGCAATAATAAGTATAATTTATCAATAATATAATAAATAATACTCTTTATAAAGGGATTCTTTCTCACGAAGAGCATTCAAAAGTTACAATGAGCCTCGTACTTTTAGATAGGCTATCTTTACTCATGGGAAGATGCATTTTCCTTTTCCAAAATTGCACACATCATAACAGTTAATAACTTTCATGCAAACCATGTCCAATTAAAAGTGAGAACAAAAGAAAGAAAAATAAAATTTTCTGTGCTCTACAAAAATGAGCCTTCTTTCTAATTAAAATTACTTCTTGAACCTAATGTTAAAAATGTGTGCTCATTCCACACACGTATTTAATGGAATCAGTGGTGCTGTTTAATCAGATGCTGGAGATTTCAGTCAGAAATATGAATATCAGGCTGGGAAAGCACTCAGATATCCTTTACCTGCTCCTTTGCCATGGTTTGGTAAATGTATTTTTAATGCAAATACATCAGTGCGCTTTCATCTCTCTGCTGCCCTTCCTGAAGGGAGTCCCAGAAAGGGGCAGCCCCCCTCCTCCCTGCTCCTTCCCTGCTGTGCCAAAAGAACAATTAACCTGTGACCATCATCCTTTGAACAATCCCCACCTAAAGCTGCCAGATCTGTGTCTAACATCCCTGAGCTCAATTTAAAAACGTTTTGTTTAAAGAATGCAGCAACTCAGAAAACTGCTGTACATGTAGCTGAAAATTCAGAACTTAATGGTTTCGAGATCTAGAATAATATTCCTTCTAAACCTCTTGTTACCTGGATTATCCAGATATCCAGAGGAACACTGCATTTCTGAACTGAAAAAATAATTTTGTTTTTAATGTTAACAGAGTCAAACATCTACTAAGTCTCATTGAAAATAAAGGGAAATCTGGCTAGTTTTGAATTGAAAGGACTGAAAACCTTGACTTTTTGTTTTAGATGAATCTATAAGAACTTGCCTTGCTGATAAAGAAATACATCTCTTTGAACATTTGATCATTTTACCAAACGAGAATTTTTCTCTGTAAAACATACTCCATTTTCTTTCAATAAAAAGTGAATGTTCTAAAGTTTATCTTTTTTTTTTTTTTTCAAAGCTGTTTTCTGTCAAGTGTCCTTGTGAAAGAGATGGCTCTCTAAACATTTCCAGAGGCATTTGTCACTCATTCCGCCTTTAGCCATGTTCAGCTTCATGCTGCTCATCAGAATATTCCAGTCCTCTACCCAAATTCAAAAAACACTGCATGCAATGGCAGCCAAGGCAAGGCACCTTCCACTAAAGGTTGCACTGAACTTTAGGGTCTAAATTACTTTTTCAGAGAGCCTTTTAAGACTAGAATCATGTATAATAGGTCATTGTCTTCAAGTTGCTGAAGACATTTACGAAACTAAAATTTATTTTTCATACATCTATGAATTTTAGGGTTTAGCATGCTATAAAGAATCAAGTTATGAAATTCTTTTGCATCATTCAACAGAAAAATAGTAAGTTTTGTTCGTGTGTTTTGAGTTTTCGTTCAAGTCATGTTCTCAACTTTTGTTCAATGAGAGAGCTTTGTTTTTTGAAGGATAATTGAATGCTGCTAATAAGAAATAATAATGTATAGAATGTAAGAAATGTATATAAGGTAAGAAATAATAAGAAATAATTATGTATCAATACTGAGAACCCTGATGTTCGCATTTATTGTGCCTAATCATTGGGGTCACAGTTTTCCATAGCAGCTTCCTGAGGTTTTTCTTAGAAGCTTTAGTCCTCTGCCTTGAGTCTGTTTGGAGTCCTGGATTTTTTCTAAAGGCTGGAAACAGTCCTGGGGAGGAGCAGGAGGGATGGGAAGAATGGTGGTGCTTTATTCAGGATCTCCAATGAGCAGTTTATCCCCTCCTGTCTCAGGGGAACGTGTCTGAATATGAGGCTCCAAACCCACTCTTATTTCACCAGAGCTTCAGGACTCAACCTCATTTTTTGCTGAGAAATCAAGACAAAATTTGTTGGCATTCTGGGTTCTAGAATTACTTTAAGCATAAGCTTAAATACACAATAAAGTTAATTTATTGGCTGAACGACTGTAATTTACAAACGCTTTAGTGATAGCTACCACTGGGGAGATGGAAAAAAAAAAAACTGTTAAGGCTTCTGAGAGTGTTGTCCCATCAGCATTAAAGCAAAGAAGAAATCAGGCTACAAACAAGAAACTGGTTTATAACTCCCAAAGGGGTGAGATGCTGAAGCAGCCTTCTGGTGGGAGAGGGAGAGGAGGAGCAGAGAAGAAGGCAAAGAACACATCCACTCTAAAATAAACTTCAAATCCAAAGAATTTGACAAATTCAAAGAAGCAGCCCCAGCAGAGGAAGGCCTTTCTAGGCTTGTTTTACCAAAATGCTTGAAGGGATTGTTGAAAGCTCAGACCTCCTGAGGTGGCCGGTGAGAGCTGGAAGAGCTGGGCACGCTTCAGGAAAGGCGCAGGACTGGCTGTGCAGACCAGACCAGGTCACCCGCGTGGCGTTAACGAGAAAACTTCTCAGCTGGGTGCGAAATGAAACAAGCCCCAGGTTGTACAGCAAATTCAATGAAAAACACAGGAACGCTCTGTCTCCAGAGCAAGGCTGGAAGAGCCCAGGCTGGAAGAAAAATGAGAATCATGAAGGTAAGCCCTGTACCAATTCATCAGGTGCTTTGGGTGCCTGCTGTATTTTCTATTTGGCGCTTGCTCTAGCTCTAAGCATTCAGCCTTTCTACAAACACTGCTCCTCTTAGGCAGCAAGGTGTGAATGATGTAGCATTTGTGCTTTAACAACATTGCTCTGGTTTTAACCATTCCAGAGCCTTTTGTGTGATATTTGACTACAAATGCAGTCTGCTCAGTCTGCCTCAAATATGCCAAAAAATTAAATTGCTAGTGAGACTATGGAAAACGGATTGATGTTATTGCTGTCAAAGACAAAAGGAAATAAAAAAAAAAAGAAAAGACTGATAGGCTAACTAATACAAAACATATGGAAGGAATATAATGAAGAAATTAATGTAATCACAAAATAATTTATTCCCCACTAGAAAAATAATAATAACTATTTAGAGTTATCTCATTACAAAACATCAAAGGTCACAGTTAATTGTCCCAAATTATCATTTGCTTTAATTGCAACGTAAAAGAAAATAATCCTCCAAAAAATAAACGTGTGGGTGGAGTTTTCCATGAAGAAGAAGAGCAGTTTGGGGCTCCACCTCCCAAAGAAGAGATGCTCACTGGCTCAATAGCATCATCAATATCATTCATCAATAAATGAAATCTGCTGATCACCCACATTAGAGCGCTGCTTGTCTCCCACCGATCCTACAGGTGTCCGAGCAGTGCTGTCCCCCTCCCTGTGTGTGACAGCAGCTCCATGGGAGCAGAGCAGACCCTGAGCCCCAGCCAGGCCCGCTGGGCTCACAGGGATGGCTGTTTTAGGCAGCAGGTTGCCATGGTAACCCCCATTTACATAGCGAATAGCTGCATGAGCTAATGGGACTCAATACCAGCATTCGCTGCCAGGGGAAGGCTTCAGCTTCTTAGCAAAGACAGAACTCCAGCGTGGAGCCTTTGGAACTGCCCAACCCATCTTCCCCACCCCAGGGTCCTCTCCCTGCAGGTTGTGCCTTGGGTGGCCTCCCTGCACACCTGGTCACCCAAAATCCAGATTGCACTCATGGAATAGTTTGTTGTTTTGTTTTTTTTTTTTTTTTAATGTGAACTTAACCTGCTGCAAAATTAAACCTAAAGTTTAAATTGTTGTGCTGTTTGGGTTGAAGGACTTGGAAGATCATGTTGTTCCATCCCCTACTATGGCAGGGACACCTCCCGCTGTCCCAGGTGCTCCAAACCCCAGTGCCCAGCCTGGCCTTGGTCACTGCCAGGGATCCAGGGGCAGCCCCAGCTGCTCTGGGCACCTGTGCCAGGGCCTCACCCCCCTCCCAGCCAGGAATTCCTTCCCAATCTCCAATTAAACCTGCCTTCTCTCATTCATCCTTATCCAAAGTCCCTCTCCAGCTCTCTTGTGGACCCTTTAGGTCCTGGAAGGGGGTCCAAGGTCTCCCTGGAGCCCTCTCTTCTCCAGGCTGAACCAACTCAGCCTTCCTCCCACGACAAGCAAAAACCCAACAATTTCTTGCACGGAGCTTAAAACCAAAATTAAGTTTCTTGTGCAGGAGCCTTGGGTCTGCTTCTGCCCTTAATTACTTAATTCATCCTGACATTGCAACTTCAGAGTCTGACTTCTGGGAGCATTTCAGACATTTAACTGAGCTAAGGGCAAGACACAAAAACTCACAAACTCCCCAACAATATTTATTAGCACTGGGACTGGTCTTAATCAAGAGCTACAGCTAATATGCATTAATTCCACATCCATACTTTCGTAATCTTACGTGCACCTACACACACATTTCTAAAAGCAAATTTCAGTGTATGAAGGAACCACTGGAGCAGGGATAATCAGTTTTGTAAATACACAAGGAAGGATCAAAGATCAGATGGAAGTTCTTCAGAAAAAAAGTCCAGGCAGTGTTTGAGTGTGGGCAAAGCACGAGTCAATGTCATGACATTGGTGAAGGCAAATATCACACTGGGATCTACAAACAGGAGTTCATAGTTGCAAGATATATGAAGTGATCCCTGTTTGAACAGCACGCAGAGAATTTCTGCTAAAATCAGAGTTTTAGACCTTCTGTTCCCAGACACGTGGGGGAAAGTGATGGGAGGGGTCAGAGGTCAAGAGAAATCTGTGCTAGGAAAGACAGAGTTAAGTACTGCTTGGCTGGGAGGAAATTCTGAGTTTTTGTGAGTTTAAGAGGCCCTTGTAAAGAGGAAGGATATCATCTGTTTTCATGGTTCTCTCTGAGAAGAAAAATGTCCATGGAATAAATAAAAGCACTGAGGTTATTCTAGGAGTAATTTCTATATGAGGAATTTTAATCTCAGAAAAGACTAAAGGAGAATATTGCAGCTATCTCTACTTTCAATTGAAAAAAAAAATTAAAGTCAGAAATAGTTTGGTGAAATGAAATGTAAGAAAAAGAATCTGGGTTTCTGAAAAATTAGCCAGAGGCTATTTAAACATGAGATGTTTATTTTCTAACTCCAGGTAAGCAATTTCTGAAATTTAATCATCTAATCTCCAAGTCTAAAAGTTCCAAAACCTTCTGGAAAAATAACTGCTCTCATTTTATATATATGTAAGTATATATACAGTATTGGAGCAATTATACTTCACTTAGACTTTCTCATATCTATCGATTCCAATTGTTAAAAAACATTCTTGAATGGGGTTGCATGTCCACACACATTAAATAAAGGCTTTTTTTCAAAGAAAGAGGCATCTCTCCAAGAGGCTCTGCACAAGAATTTTTATGCACAAATTGTCTTGTTATCCACAGATAACATATTGAGTTCTACATTAGACCCCTGGAAAAAGAACCTGCTCTTCTCTTCTCAACCTTCTTCTAATAAATACTTTATGTGTAGCTGGAAGGTGTGTGGGCAGGAGCCTGTCCACTGTCTGCTCTCCTGAAAGTCGGATTCAATAACTGACTCAACCAAAAACCCTAAAGGACACTGGAAATATATGCACTGTGTACTGGCAAGTGTGACACTTAATAGAATTGTGCTCTCTTTTCAGCTCTGCTGGAGCAAACGTGCCAAGATTTAGTGCTGGGAAGCAGACATGACAAAAAGCATTCTGTCTTTGAGGAGCTTTAGTGCAAGAAGGAAAGGCTGAAATAGCTGGGGCTTATTACCAACTTAATAAGATTCAGATTGTTACATGTCTTGGGAAGGAAAAAAAATTTCCAAATTGCACATTTTTTTTCCAGAATACAGGTACAATTCCTGGTATATCAATAGCCCAAGGGCTCAACATATTGAATGACTTATTAAAGATTCATGATACAAATTTATTTCCTAACAACACTGCAGGAATGTGTTGGTTTTCATTACAGGAAGCAATGCTCCTCAAAAGTGTTTACAAGTCTCAAATTGCAAAATTTAATTTTCAAATCAAATGAAGCATAATGAGCTTCATGAGCCCCTCATTCTTCACACCAGGTTTAGCTGCAAACACACCACAGCAAAACAAATTAGGAGGAGCAAAGCAGGTGTAACAAAGAACTCTGATGGAGCATCTGTCTCTTGACCAATGGCAAAAAAAGAGTTGTGTAAAGAGCAGAGCATGGCCAAACTAACAACCTCTGAGATGACCAAAAAAATGACATTGAAATTGGTTTATATCATCTCATATAAAGCAGCTCACTGTGAGATGTGTCTACATATAACCTGTATGTAAAATCTTAACAAAAAACCATTATTCTACTGTAAATATGCTCTTCTTGTATGACAGTACCTGCTGGCAAGGAGAAACTGAAACAAGGGAAATATTTAGCATGATGAGAATAAGAAGCATCAAACAAATTACAGGTATATAAAGTGGATAATTACTAAATCTAAGCTTTTGAGCCCAATTTTACAAGAGGTAAATCTGGTATTCTAGATCAACTTAACCTCTGTGTGGGTATCACTGATTGGAAATTTTGAAATCTGATTATTTCTATTGATCCAGGAAAAGAGAATCAAAAGAGGAGCACCACTACACTTCTCAGTGAACTACTGTGAAAGCTGCCGTCATTAAACAAAGAAACATGACAAACCAACCAAGCTCCCAAATGTGTGTAAAAAGTAGACATTACCGAAAATTTTCAGCCTTTCATGTTTTTATATACTAATGACTTCATAAAATATTATAGCCCAAATTCCTAAATTAGTTTTGAATTAGTTTTCCTTTCTTATCATGTCAACAGATATTTGTTCAGAAGAAAAAACTCTCAGAAACTTGACTCTAAATTACTCATTCTTCTAGAGCAGCTTTGCCTTGCTATTGTTCTTAAAAAGACTAAAAGATATTTGACTCAAAAATTTGGCTTCATCACACAATAATTTGAAATAT
Organism: Emberiza elegans; assembly: GCA_024865655.1. NCBI lineage: Eukaryota > Metazoa > Chordata > Aves > Passeriformes > Fringillidae > Emberiza > Emberiza elegans. Next base: position 27,319,071 of record JALJVW010000129.1, on the reverse strand, counting down.
TTGGGGTCTTTTTTTTTTGTTAGAGAACATTCAAAATAGCTGAGTAACCCCAGGCACAAATATGAAACCAATTTAAAAACAAGTGCCAAGATAAATCCCTGCCTCAGGTGAGCTTCAGCCTATTGTGCACCTGTCTGGAGAGTGGCAAAAATCTTAATAATCCCTGATTAATCGAAATCTCAATAACCCCTGCTGCTCTGGAAGGTTATTCAGAGGCTGTCAAGGCCTGGAAATCTGATTTTTGCACAGTTGAGCCACAGGTGCCCTGGCAGTGACCCTGTCCCCCTCTCCTGCCTGGCACAGCTCCCCACACCACGCTCCTGTTCCCCCAGAGGAACAGGAGAACGGATGGATGTCCCCCCTCCCTGCAGGCACTGCACCTCGCCTCATCCCTCCTCTAAACAAGAAATTAGATGCAAATTCAGAACCAAGCGCTCCACCAAATGCTGTCTTTGTCACAGGGCAGCCTGACAGGCTCACCCACAAACCAAGGAAGTGTTTGAGGTTCACGATTTACGCGGTGGAGCTGGGAATCCAACTGCACCAATACATTGGAACTTTTTCAAAGTGTCATTAAAAAAAATAAACCAAACAACTCCCAACCAGGTAAATTTGCATAAAACTTCATAAATGTCAATAAGTGTCTTGCCTGTGACTTACCAATGTATAATTGAAGAGAAGCCCAGGAGAGGCAGGAGCTGAGTTTTCCCAGGGTACTCGTTTCCTTCTGGTTATTCTGTGACAGCTGGAGAGCGAGTCTTAATATTTGTCAGAAGTGAATTTAATTGCTTTAGAGAGTCAGTTTAGCATATCACTTCAGAAATACCCCAAAGCTACAAGCAAACCCATTGTTAGCCAAATAGCTTCTTATTTGTGAGATTCTTAGTTTATGACTGGAGTCACCAAATTATGTTTTCAACACCTTACTGGGCATCCCACAGGTGGCCTCCCAATCTTATCCCTGCTGGAACATTTTCAATTAAAAGTTTTATGATAAGAATCCATGATAGTCTGAGAACTGTTGATGATAGATAATGGGCTATAACCCAACGAATTTGGGAATGAGAGGCTTAAAGGTTATGCTGGCAACAAGAATAATGCACTGGGCCTAAGCAGTTCTAAGGAAATAATGGTTTAAAATATGATAATTTGGGAAGGAGGGGCAAAGTTCCTTTTCTGAAAATGATAATGGCTCTCAGATTGAAAGTAGCTTATGTCAAACAAAACGAATATAGTTTATAATTAACAGTCATTTACCTCTGCTGAGAATACAGAAGAAAAATTAAAATTTCTGTTTAATTGTAGAAAGCTCTCTAATCTTTCAAATATCTCAACTATATATTTTCAACTACAAGCAGTTCCGGCATAAATGTGGGATAGATACTTTGCATTATTAGCAGATTAGATGACCTTTGTCATCAGGAGGCACTGATTTCCAAAAACACCCATAAGAAAATGATTATTGCATACTTAAGGAAAATACTGTAAGGTGACATAAAGTAGTGACATGATATTTTTCTGCATTTTTTTTCTCTGGATATATAACAAAATTATAACATATATATACAAAATATATGTATATATATATATATATATAATATGTAACAAAGTGTTAAATTTAATCATCATCTTGTATCCATAATTAAAATCTTATTGATGTTTTTGATAGTGACAAGAAGTTTCTTATTATCAGTCTTAACATTTCCCCTCCTTTCTGTCCTTTAAATTTTATAAAAAATTTCTATTGTTTAGCAGTTTTGTTCAGTAATAATAACCAAAAAGACAAGAAAGCTCTCCCAGTGTTATTCTAAACCAATAAATTGTGATGACTGGAAATTTTCACAGTCAGTTTTTACCTCCAAACAAAGTATGCTTAAAGGGCACATGAACAATTCTGCTGACGTGTGCAGTGTGGTATTTAGGCCCATTTATTAATTTGTATTTTTCATGAGGGAATTTAGTAACTAGCTGTGAAATATAACTGCATTGAAATGTTACATTTGGTAGGAACAGGCAGTCTCTTTACAGCTATTTATAGAGTGCCTCATTCTAATAATCTCATTTGCCTTTAACTCAGCACAGAGCACCCTGAAGTCTTTTAGGAGAAGGTTATTCAGATTGCATTTTTGTGAATTTAGGCTTTGATGTTTTTGGGTTCTGGGTCAGCAAATGATCGGGCTCTGTGGCAAATACCCTTTGCTGTGGTATCAGAATTCATCCAAAAGAGCCACCAGAACCTCACAAGTCAAGGTCACCTCGCTGCAGCTCTACCAGTGGAAAGCAGCTGGTAAATGCAGCATGCAATGACAATGGCACCACGATACTTTCATTTTCCTGCAGGCATGAAGGGCTCTCTGCGCTGCATTTAACCCCCATTCCGCCAGGTTTCGAGTGCTGAAACAGATTAGTGACCACAATTGCCTCAATACTTTTCTATCTGCTCTGCAGAATTGTGCCACTCCTTGTTTCTACAGCACAGGTGAGGGAAAATTACTGTTTCACCTCAGAGAAGCAGTCTAAATTTATATCCAAACTCTACAGAAAATGCACAAACCATTTTACAGGACAGTTGATGAACACTTTATTTCTAGTAGCAGTTCTATTTCTTTGCAGATTTGAGCACATGGCTGATCTCTAAAGCTTAGCTCTTTTAAGAGACTTTAGGACAGTTTCAGCCACATAAGTAGGAATTAAAGAATAAAAGTCTACTAATTCATAAACATACATTTAGTGTAAAATCCAGGTAAGATCAGCTCATCTCTGCTGTTTCTTTGCTAAGGTTACTCTTATATTTTCTATGTCCTGTTCTTTTTAGCCTTTCCTCCAACCAAAGGTCTTTCCAAAGCCAGAACTGTTTCTGCCTCCATGCCTAGTCTGTCTGATAAATAAATTGTACCTACTCTGTTTTCATCTCTGTACTAATAGCTCAGCAGTAAAACCATTTCTAGCCACAAATGTGAATGAGCCCCCATCATTTGTCAGGCCTTATTGGCACTTCAACAGCTGACTTTAAAAGAAAAAAATCACAAAGCCCAGACAATCTAAATGGAATTCATAATGTGTCTTGGCAGAAGCCTCAGAAGCACGGGTGAAAAAGAATAGAGCAGGAGTTACCACATTGACTAACACATCTCAGGAAAAAAAAAAAAAAAAAAAAAAACCCATCAAATCTAAATGGGTGAGGTGGTAAGAAATTAAATTAAAGAGCCACCAGAGCTGGTTCAAAAATTATTTACACATTTGCCATTTTTTCTGAGATGCACTATTTCAAAGCCCATTTCTCATGTAATGCTCTGAATTGCAAGTGCAACATTTGCAGTCACTGACTTTTATCATATTTTAAAGCAGTTTAATTACATCAAGAATGTGTTTTCATGACTCAGGACAGAAATCGACAGTGCTCCGTTCATGTAGAACAGAAGAGACTCCTTCATTTGAAAGGGACCTAAAATGATCATGCAGTCCAGATGAATACACGATTATGAATTGCAATCTATAAACACCAACACCACCACAACTGCTGCTCAAAAAGGGGATTAATTTGGTCTTAGTTGAGATGGCAACAGATGAATTAAAATAATGGATAAAACCTTCTGTACCAGAACAAATTGGTTGGTCACTCCTGAAAATGTTAAGCATGACTTTGCATAACAAACATTGGAGAGGAGTTTTCCTGTGAAAGGACACGATCCTGAGTGTCACCTGGAAAGTTTTTTTGAACAAATTGTACCCAAAATGTCTTTGATTAAATTTTAACCCTGTTTTCACCGATCTGTCCAAGTGCTGTTTCAGAGCAAAGGTAAAAAGCAGTAGCACATGGGCTGAACAACAGGAGCTCCCCACAAGCTTTCTATTTTAAAACTCACAGAAGCAGTGAAAATAATTGCCAAGTTCAGCAGAGAGGGGTCACAGCTCTGTCCTCACATTCCCACACAACTGCCTGGGACAAATGGAAGGTGACAGAGGAAATATATAAATAAACACTTCCAGATTTGTATCATTCCTTTCAGCTCTATCCACAAAATATGGCAATTTTTTGTAAGTTTCTAGATGCTGCATGGCAAAGTAGACTGATAAAACATTATACCAGCAGAATTAAAATCTTATGGTTACTTTCAGTGAAAAAACCCTAATTTAATATCTGGACCTTAAATAAAAAGTTGTTGATGGCAGTTCCAAGTTTTAAGGCATGTTTATCTAAATTTAAACTTATCAATTGTACAGGGATTTGAAAGGCACCTTCAGCTGTAATTGGAAATCCCATTAAACCACAATGCAAAGCTATGCTTATATTTAAAGACCAAATATGTATCTGGAAGGCATCTGGATTCTTTCTTTACTTTTGGGTTTCAAATAAACTGTTTTGTACATGCTGGATATCTATGAAGAAAAAAAAAAATTATTCCATAACTTGTGGGATAAATAACAGCTCTCCGTGTTCTGTCATTTCATAGCTTAAGAATTATTTTTTACACCCAGAGTAATCCTGACAAACCTCATGTCTTTGTCACTGCTAGCTGCAGTTTGGTGATGTTACAGAATGGTATTTAATGAAAACTCTGATTGCTCAAAACTAAATTAGGTTTGGGATCTTGGACTGGTCAAGGACCAATGTCTTTTGCAGAACTAACTCTGAGATTTCGTCATCACAAAACTCATCATTCTATAGGAAAACTTTCAAAAATGGATTTAAAAAAAAATCAATATAAAGAAATAGCAGAGGAATCAGGAATAAAACATGTATTCTGCAGGGATGAGCCCTTTTCATTTTAGGGAAAAGGCTCCAGGAGGAGTTTCTGGGAGGTGTCGGTGGCGATGAGATGCAGGGGCTGCAGAGCACAGCTGGAGCAGGGGCGTGAGCACAGGAGCAGCAGCAAATTTAAACCAATTTAACGAATCCACACTTCCCCTGCTAAATGCACAGCAGCAGTGCCTCACAGGGGGATGTTGTGCCAAAGGAAGGGTTTCCAAGGGGCTATGATCAGAACCAGCAGCCTCTGCTCCTGCTCTGGGGGACTCCAAGGGATTTCAATTGTGCTCACCCAGGCTCTGAGAATCTGAGATGTCTGTACTTTGTGTAAACCGTGCCATTCCCCAGCACCTTTTTTTTTATAAATAAAATCCCTCCAAAAGCTGGCTATGATTGAATTCATGGCTGCCCCCAGGCAGAGACATCACTGTAGAGTTCCAGAGGTACTTATCAAAGTTGTCAGTGCTAAGGCTCTGTCCAAGGCAGAGCCACTTTCTTGGGGAAAACAGCCTGTCTGAATATTCAGCTGATTTTATTACAGCTCTTCTTTGAGGCCATGCTCAGATCCTTTGGGGTGTTTGATTTCCATGAGCATTTGAAGTGACTAACTTATTGCCATGCACATTTGTGCAAAGTTAATTTCAAAGCACCATGCACCAGTATTTGCAGAGGGAAAGTAAAATCCACACACAAAAGTGTTTGTGCTGGAAGGGCTTTACTGCTGTGAGACTTATCTGATTTACCACAAAATCCCAACCTCCAGCAGTCAATACCTACCCAGCTCCTCGTGAACTCTGCAAATCAAAATTATTTCCGAAAACTGGGTCATTTAAACCGTTAATATCTGTTACAAAAATTTAAAATCTGCTCATAAAAACTACCAAAAAAGAGCCTTAAGATTTTATAGTGAATGTATTAACTACTCAGCTCCATCAAAACACAGCTATAATTTTAGTAGATACAGAGAATATATATATTTTTTTTTTTTTAGAAATCTATTGACCAGGGTTTCTTTCTGTTTACATTTTCATGGGAACAGTATAAATCCAGTCTTAGCTCTGCACAGTCTCCATCCTTCCTTTCCTTCCATATCAGCCCCCTTAGGACCAGATTAATCTTTCCCCTCCAGAAGAGTGAAATAACAGGTGATAACTATGGAAAATACAGCCTTATTTGATTTATTGAGTGAATCACTTCTTCTCTGGGTCATTAAGTTTCTCAGTAAGAATATTCACATTCATTCCCATTTTTCTCCATTTTCAAGTAGACATTCCAGTTGTGCTGCTCATCTACTTTCAACATAAAGGATGAATTAAAGTATTAATCTATGCAATCATTTTCTAAGGGAAGCAGTGATAGTTTTATACAAAATCCACCTCACAATGCTGTAATCACCTTTTGACAACCCTCTCATAAAAATCACATTGAGCTGAGGAAGAAATAAAGCCTCAAGACTTGTCCTTCTAGGACTTAACTATTATTTTCTAAGTTACTAAATTACATTGGGAACAGGTTCTTGTTTATATCTTCACTTCAGAAATATATTTGGATTTTAGCAGCTGTGGATACTGTCAGAAAATGTGCAAAGTAAAAATAAAAAAAATTGAGCTCAAGAGCTCAAAACAAGGTTTATTCAGGCTCCATGTTCTCACATGAAGATGCTTTTATTTTACTTATCACTGCATGATTTGTAGGAGAGGAAGAAAACAACACATTAAGTTCTGCTTCCTTGCTCTTCCACGATCAGTGGAAAAGATGAGTTTATTTTTTACTTTATAAAAAGGTAATAAAATAGTCATGGAAGAAATGAGCTTGGATTTGCTGTTTGGAGTGGAATCATCGCACCAAATATTGAAGATATGAGCACTCATTGCTCATGTAGGAGGGCACGGTGCTGGTTTAGCACATAAATCAAAGGCTGGGAAAGTTCAGGGAAGAACCAGGCTCTTCTCCCTTTAAAACCTGCATGGAGAGGAGCGGCAGGGAGAGGCTGGCACCTGGCTGTTCCCGAGTCAGGGAGGCATGTAAAACAGAAATGTGAAATAACCTGGACAGCTCGTTAGGAGAGTGCCTCCAGCACTGCTGCGCTGCTCTGCTCTGTGGAACCCGCACTCAGGAGCAGCAAGTGCCGCAGAAAGCGGCGTGTCAGAGGCATTATTGGGTAGGCAGGAGCCTTGCCTGGGGAGAATTGGACCCTTTTCTATTCTTTTTACAGTGTTATGTGCAGGGCTCACCGAAAAAAAAAACGCACAAAAAAAGCCAGACCTGAAGAAAGGAGAGATGCTAACCTGCAGAAAATGTCAAAGAAAATAAAAGGTGCTCTGGGAGCCAGCACAAAACAGAGAACGGGAGGAAGATTTCTTATTCAGATCCACAGACATGGCTTCATTTCACTTCTCTCTGCTCCACTCCTTTTTCTTAACTTAGCACAAAACTGTTCCAGCTCTGTCTGTGCTCCCACAGACGGGCAGGCACACCTGAGCACACCTGCCCCTCCCGGGAAAGGTCCTGCAGCAGCTCCTGAGGGACATCACGGGGTCTGTGACCCTCACACCTTCCTGCTTTGGGGTCTCACATCCCAATTCTCGGCTCTTCACTCGAGCACTGAGGCTCCTCTCAGAGGGACAGAGCACCCCAGCGCCCACCTGGGACCACTGGCAGAGAGTTCACTGCAGCCCAGCCCACACAGCGCCGCAAAGCCAAAGGGGCACTTCAGATTCTTCCCCCAGGTTCAAGTTTTAGACCTGATTTTTGCACTTGAACAAAATTTCTTAAGAGCTATCAAACTGTGAAATTTTAAGAACGAGCGATGTTATATTTCAGATCGAAACCCAAATGCATTTAGGAGAAGGAACAATTTTCATTTTGATATTTTGCATTTATTGCTTTTCTTATGATGGAGATCCGACTTGCTCAGTGTGTGTTTGCCCACGGGAATGGCTCTGTGGCAAATCCAGGGTGTTTCCCATGGCAGCTCCCAGCTCCAGTCCAGGTCAAACCCTTTGTCAGTGCAGCAGTGGATGGGCAATGGGAACTGGAGGAACACAGATAATTAGCTTTTCTTCCCTATTATTTTGTCCTTCCAATTTGCCTCTTTTTCCTTCTTGACTCTCTCCCCTTCATCTCTTCCTGGCAAACAATCTCACCCTGACACACGGGGAGAAGCTCCAGGGCTAAAAGTGTTCACATTACACAGTCCCAGGGCTAAAAATGTTCACACTGGGGTCATGTCCATCCCTTGCCACCATTATAGTCATTTTTAATAGTTACTTATAATGTTTAAACAGTATTTCCTATAAATATAAATTTATCATATTTTTGCTTTGGGAAAAAAAAAAAGTTTGAATTGAAAATAAGGCTTTGATATTTCAAAATTCATCAAAATGTAGAAGAATAGAAGTTGATTGAGATACATTTTCTCCTATTGTATACAAAATTATCTTTTGGCTGATTTTTTATCTTTGCCATAAAGAAGAACCACCTTGAACCATTCCCTTTGACCTTTGAGAGGTTTATTAATGAATTGCTGTGCTGTGTGCAACTACACAAATATAAATTGGAGGTTAAAGTCACCTTTCAGCCAAGTCTGCTCCAAAAAGTGGAGTTCAATGTCCCCTCTCCATTCTGGGACTCCATTTAGAAGCTGAAAGAGCTGAGAAAAGGAACCAGTTATCAGGGTAGATTGAAATTGCATAGGTAACAAAACTCATTGCCCTCACACACAGATATCCCCAAAAAATTAAAAATAAAAACAGCTTTAAGCTAAAAATTAGATGCATATTATATTATATTATATTATATTATATTATATTATATTATATTATATTATATTATATTATATTATATTATATTATATTATATTATATTATATTATATTATATTATATTATATTATATTATATTATATTATATTATATTATATTATATTATATTATATTATAATGTTATATATGTAATTAAATATGTTACACATAATAATGTGTAATTATATGTATTATAATATAATATGTTATATATTATATATTTTATATGTAATTATATATATTATATTATTTTATTTTTTATATATATTATATATTATAATATAATATGTATTGTATAGATAATAAAATATATAATAATATAATTGTATAATAATTGTATATATACTTTATATATGCAATTATATATTATATATAATATATATACACTTATATGTATATATAAAATGTATGTACAATGTATATATAGTGTAAATACACTTTTATATATATAAAATATATATAAAAAATAAATAAAATAAATATATATCTTTTATATATATAAAAGTGTGTATATATATACACATTATATATATATATATATATATATATATATATATATATTTTAAGGCTTCAAGGAACCGATTTTCCTCCCAGTAACTGCAGCCGCCAATGAATTTGGATTTCTCACGACCCTGCCCTGGGTCAGGAGACAGGAGGAGAAGAGAAAAAGCTCCTGGTGAGAATGCAGGGGCAGGGGATGCTGTGCAAAGCTACAGTTGATATTTATTGACTTATCGGTGTTTGGGAGCTTTGCAAAGATTAGGCCACACCTGGCCCCTGGGCCTCTGGCAGCATCAATAGATGTTCTGCAGAGTTTCCTGCCTTCAGCCTTGTCATCCTTTATCTTAGTAAACATCAAAATCTGAGCACAAAAGACAGAAAATGAGCTATTGATTTTCCAGTATTGTCTTAACCCACAGCTTAATTGAAGGTCAGGATGTGTATTGCTGTCCAAGGCAGCGCTGTGCTGCTCGTGGGGGTGTCTGGCACAGCGCCGTGCCCAGCAGGCAGAGCACAGACTCGTCCTGGGCAAGCCACCAAAGGGGAATGTGCAGCCCAACACTTCCAAACCTTCCCTGAGGAAAAGCAAGGCATGGAAAACACTGCAGAGGAATCGGATTAGATGTGGAAAGCTCTGCAAAAGGGAGAAGATGCAGAAAGAGAGTGGGAAGGGCAGAAAGAGAGAGAGAAAAAAGGGTCAGAAAGAGATGAATGTGAGTTCGTCATTATAAGATGACAAATAAATTGTCTCTTTTTAGAGAATGTAGGTGACTGCACAAATCCCCCTCTGTGTTCTCTCTCTCATTGAGTGATGTAGAACTGTAAATTCCTCTTTTCCTAACACTGTAAGATGGCAGCTCTTGTAAAGAAAAGTACTTGGTTTTATTAGAAGATATATGTAGAATGACAGTAGAACAGAAGTTGTCAGATAATAGATAGGAAAGAAAATCCACATCTTTCTCTTTTTTCTGTTATTGCTTTGGCTTTGCTATCCTTCACCATCCTCCTCTTGTGCAGTATCAGATTTTGACATTTTATATCTGTCATTCAGGAGGCTAAGATCATTTCTCAAAAAAAGAAAAAAAAACAAAAAACAAAAGAACAAAACAAAACAAAACAAAGCCACCTTGGTTTTAGATACTTCGCTTTTTAAGATATTCTGCTCATGAAGCTTGCACTTTTCCTCTGTCATTATTCTAAGTGTTTTTCTTGTCTACATTAAATTAATTAATTTTATCCTATATATGTCAATCAACATCATCATATACCCCTCCTGTTTCCACTCTTGCACCTGGAGAGAAGAGCAGAGGGAAACGTTTGATGTTTATTTATTTACCTCGACGTTGCAGTGAAGTGCCTCAGCTGGTGACAGACAACCTAAAATGCTTTGGTAAAATCAGAGAGTGCAGCAAAGCCCCTTCATCTCTGTCAGGATAAGAATTTAGGCTGCTGTGGGAGGACTTGCATGATCGCCAGGATACTGAACAAAACCTGCAGTAAATAATTGAATTTACCTGACGAGGTGTGAGACAGCAGAAGGATGCCTGGCCTTGCTGAAACTTTTAAACTTGGATTTCCTGGTGGAGGGTGAAGCAAGTGCATTCATTTAACTGTTATTTGCTGCAGAATAAACATGGCAGGAGCACAGAACGCTGGAACTGTTCAACTGGAACATCCAGACCTTCTGTGTCAGGCTTTAGAAAGATTAGGCTTACTTTCATTCATTTATTTTAACTTAATTGCAGCCACTGAGTAAACATCTCAACAATCTCAGTGGCCTAGAACTGTTCTCTGGAGGAACTCAGCCCTCAGGTCCTGGAAGGACAAAAGGATATTAAAGTGCTAAATATCTTCAGCCACCAGAGCTCCATGGCCACACAGGCACAACACAGAAGGCAGATGTTTTATTCAGTGAGGAGGAATTTGTTTTTCCTATCCTGATTTTATTTTTTATTTGACCTCCAGCCAACTCTGGGCCTTTCCTGGCTCAGCTCCTTGAATAAAGATGGAATGGAGGGCACCCTTCATCTCCCATAATGGGGTTAGCACAGTTTTTATCAGTTTATATCACTTTATTATAGTTAATATCAGTTTGCCATTGCAAGGAGTCTGCTTTCTTGGTATCATTTACAGTGGCTACCAAAACGTTTTGAATTCTTATTAAATCTGTTTTGCATTATTAATAATAAATAAATAAATATATACATATATTGACACTTGCTATGGCATTCTGGCCTGTTTTTCTATGCCTTCTCCTCCCAGAGAAATGCAATGCTTCTCTTAATTTTAGTTAAGTTTACTTTTAAATGAGTGTATTACTATGCTTCCTAAGTGATTCTCTCTTGTTTTAATTATTCCTGTAGCTATGAGAGGTGCAGGTCATACCCTGGGGAAAACCACAACCACCTTATTTAGATAAAATTAACCAATGCTACAGGAACAAAGTGAGCTGAGAACAAAAAACCTTCCTAAAGTAAAGATAAAACAGCCACGCCTCAAGCCACACATTCTGGGTTTGAATTCAGGATTATTAATTTTGATATTTTTAAGCAACACCGAACAGCACGGAAAATGGAGCCAGACAGCAAAAGTGAGATGCTTAAAAATATCAAAACATATTTACCTTTGCAAGTAAAACACAGCTGAGGCACAGAAAGCAAGCTGTTCTCCAAGAGGTGGATTATAACCAACAAATGCACACATTCTATAGCAGGGCTCAAACTCAGAGTTATCAAGTGACAGCCACAGTGCAACGAGGAGCTACAGAACACGATTTAATGCAGAACCAAAAGCGTTTTCACTTGAATATTTTTTTGTCCTTCCAAAGCTTATGAAATCATTCTACTCCAGCATTATAAAAACTGTGCTGAAATGTCATAGCTTCACAGTGGGAGTCTGCTTTTTTTCTTTTTAATTACTAGGAAGCTGGAAGAGACTTGACTTCCCAAGAGAAAAAGGACTTGAAACTCAGCCAGCCATCTACAAGTGATCCTACAAAGACAGTACAAGCTGCATTTCCACACCATGATCAAAAGCCCAAAAGAAATGACTGGGAATGCACTGAGTTTAGAAGTTCCTACTTCTTCTCTTAGACACTAATACAAAAATCATAAATTCTCTATTTGCTTGTAAAAAAACCCCGATGTAAAGTGTATCAACTTAAGCTAACAATCTCATATTTTATATCTAATATCCTTTTTAATTCATATTTTAAATTACATTTGAAATTTTTACTTTTACATCTCCTTTTTTTAGAAACATTTTCAGGTTGTACTCAGGATTTATTTATTCTGTGTTTCATCACCTTTCCTTGACTTTCCCTTTCCTACCTCCCAGCTTCACACACCTTTGTATCCATCACATATTCTGAAGTTGAGCCTTTTTTCCTCCAGCTTTATAGAGTTCTTCTCTGCACCATTGCCTTCAGCGTGGGTTTGGTTTTGCCTGGCTGCATTTATTAGGTGTGTTTTATAAACAAGGAAGCATCAGCACCTCGGAATACTGGATTTGAGAAAGAAATTGAGAGATTGACAAATTTAAGGGGGTATTTCTCAAATGCTGACATTTTTGGGTTTGGCCACACCTAAAGAGCTTGGTCTCCCTTCCCATCTGTACAGAGAAGAGTCAGATAAGATAAAAGGGGAAAATGGTGAATATGTGGTAGCTCATATTCTTATTTTAGAATAAATTTTAAAAGCAAATAGTTGCAGTATTTGGGAAAAAAATGTTTCAACATAAAAAATAAAAATAAACTGTTCAGTCTAGATAATATAATGAAACACAAATATATGCTTTGTACTGTTTTATAAAGGGTAAGGTTTACTCAACAGTAAATAAAATTACTGAAATGCTGCACACAATAAAAGTAGTTCATTGCTCCCAACTCTAACAGCACTTAGCAGGACTAGCAGGAGGGAAAAGGGGAATTTTATTTTTTCATTATTTATTTCTACAGACTCATTCCTTCAAACATTCATTATAACAAACATCAAGAATGTTCCCATACAGGGATCTCCTTAACTCTGGCAGGTTTTGGTGCCTTTTTTCCTGGGTTTAGGGGATAACACTTGGTGTCAGTGCTCTAAAGGGGAAAAAATTCTTTTTACTTTAAGAAAGGATAGCTGAGAGATCAGAGAAAAGATTTCATCCCAGCTCATCTGTGCAAAGCCTGGACTTTTCATCACCTGGAGGTGTTTTGGAGAGAGTTCACCTCTCCATCAAAAAATCCCCTCTGCTGCCCCACTGAGCTCCCCAGGTTTGCACAAACAGAACCAAAACGCCCCAGTGTTGGTTCAGCAGATTAACTCTGCTTTCATCTCCCTGAGGGAGCTCTGCATGTCTGACATCTCCTCCCATTCCAGCCTGAGCCATGTGAATATTGCCCATTTCCCTCTCTTAACCAGGGCCACTTCACTGCTTCCAAACTGGGATCTCCAGAGAGGTTCTGGGATAAAACCTCCTAAAGGCTTTGTAAACAAATGTAAAAACTATTCTTGGTCTTAAAGCAAGAGCTGGTTTCATGAACAGATGTTTTACATGCAAAAGAAAATACAAAGTTTTCACCTTCACATTTCCAAGAAGTCCTTATAAAACCCCTTGGATTTCAGAAATATACCCATTTTGGGAAATCAAGGCATTGAATGTGAAAAAAGTTACAAATATTCAATATTACATCTTCATACCTGGCTTCTTTCTCAGCTTTTGTCATAAATTGTGTCCCTTCTGAAAACCTGCTCACCATCAAGCCTGCTTCACTTGATTGGTGAAGATGCCTTCCTACTTAAGTTGGAGGGTTTATTTTTTAAGTTTGGTTTCTTTTGGGAGGTTATCATAGTTATGTTTTAATATTTTTATTAAATTTATATCTTAAATACATCTCCATACAAAACTTACATAGAGACTCCTCACAACTGAATATATTCAGTTAAAAACTCAAATTATGTTTAAATTGCTTGGTGTCTTTCTGTGAGTTATATTAATTTCTCCAATGCTCATTATTTAATTGTAAGTGGTTTCAGTCCTCCACACTCAGTCTTAAATAAAAAAATAAGAAGATAAAACAATATTCTTTGAGGCAATGCAATAACAGAAGGAGAGGCTTTTGCTCCTTCAGCCTGTGCTGTATCCTGATTGCTGATTTTCCCATTTTGCTGTACAGGCATTACAAAGTGATCATCATCAGCACTCCCTTTATGCCTGGGGGTTGATTTTTCATTAATAAACCATAAACAGAGTGAGTTCCAACCTGTTGACACTCAGCTTTTCAATTTGCTAGAAGTTTACTTGGTTCATAAAAAAAAAAAAAAATCTATTTTTGAGAAAGCCAAAGCTGAACTAACTTAAGTGGATTTTTCTGGTTAACTGTTCCACCCCGACCTTTCTAGGTGTTATCCCATGTGATATCCAAAACACTTTTAAAAGATGCCATCAAGCCCACCTCCCATACACAATATTCACTGGAGAAAATCTCCCCAGGGCCCTTCAGAGAGGTTTCCTGAGCTGCATTGGTTTGAAGGCAGCTTTGGGCACAGCACCTGGGAGCACAGAGGAGGAACGGAGCTAAAATTGATGGCTGGAGGTCAACACCTTTCAATGACTTGACATTCACTCTGCACTGAAAATGCCAATTTTTCCTTGCTCCTGCACAGTCTATTACAACCTTTTTGCAGTGTCAAAAACTTTCTGAAATTCCTCTCTATGGTCCTCACAGTTGCACCTTAACCCCAGCCCAGGAAAGCACATCACCCACATCATTGGCACTTGTCTGACATTCGGCTCTAAAGGAACAGTAATCCTTTCACAATTTAGAGTTTATCTGAGGAATGGGGAAAGAAAACCCTCCGAAATGAAAAATTGGTTTTAAAAACCCACAAAAAGAAAAAAAAAGACAAAAAACTAAAGAAAAGGAACAAAGAGCTGTGCAAATCCAAGTTGATATTGTCTCTGTTCTATGTTCAGGCCAGGTAATTGTCCAGCACACAATCTCATATCTCTGTAACTACAATTCCAGATAAAAACCCTGTATAAGAAGGCATCCAGTGAAGAAATTCCAAGATATCTCTATTTTCAGTGTTGACCTACCTATAAAATGTGACACCATGTGTTTACCACACCTATTATTAAACATGTTATAAAATGTTTTGAGAAGGGCAAATAGAATGCAGAAGATGAGCTCTCTCTGCTTGGCAGTTACCAGACAAATTCTGAAGCCTATTTGCCTTTTCTGAGGAAGGGGAAGCATTTTATTTAATCTTTGTGTTTCATTGAAGGAAAGCCACTAATGGAAAAAAAAAATATTTTCCCAGGTGCAGTAATTGCAGTTATCTGCAGCTATGAACCTTTCTGGCAGCTCTGATTTAAAGCACACAGGATCCATTGACACTCCTCAGGCTCTTGGCACCACGAGGCTTTCCTGAGCTCCTGCACAACTCCAACAACTCTGTTAGCAGCAGCAAACCTCCCTAAAGTCTGGTGGAGCCCTGCCCAGGCTGCTCCCTTGGCTGCTTCTCTGGCAGAGAAAGTGGAGGAGGAAAAGAACATCTGTGTATTTTCTTGGACAGTACAGCCCTGCTCCCAGAGTTTTTCACAGCTATTACCTGTGAAAAAACAGGGAAAAATACATCTGGTGTTATGGGTGTTACCTGCTTTGTAGGGACAGAGAGGATTTTGGAGCTCATGTGTGACCCTGTCCTGCAGCTGCGCTGCACTTTAATCTCTGACACCCTTTGCTTGCCCTCTCACACATTCAATCCCACCCTCACCTCCAATTTTCCTTTTCACAATCTCACTTGAGGCTCCTTCACAGCTCAGAGTATCAAAATGACTGAGGAACAAAAAGCCTTTTCTCCAGAAACCAGCTGCTCTTTCCTCCTCCTCCAGCACTGCTCAGCTCTCCACACTGGGAGCTGGGAAAACACAATGAATTCCGATATACGGCAGCACACGCACTGTGCAGTGTCTGCCCGTGTCGGAAGCAGCACCACTCTCCCAGCAAGCACAGGGAGGGTGTCCGAGGAGAGATGGCTCCCAAGTAGGTTCTCAAACCATCTGTGAACATTTCAGAGAGCATCCCACAGCACACGGTGGCTGTGGCGTCCTTGGAGTGTAAGAGAGAAGCACGTGGCTGGATCCAAACCCAGGCCTTCTCCGGGAGGCTGCTATTGACCCCCACAGCTCCTTGGGGCATTATTTTACATTTCCATTTTCAGATGGATTTCCATGTTCTGTCAAATGGTTATTTTGCCAGTCCCAACCCCGCCATGGACAGGGACACCTTCCACTGGAGCAGGCTGCTCAAAGACCATCAGATGGAGCAACTCCATGTTCACAAATAATTATTTTGCTTCATTAATAGCCTCCAGGAGAAAGCCAAAAAAAGATTGGTCTTCCTTGGAAGCAAAGCCAGCAGAGTCCACAGTGATGCTGAAGCTTTCTGCCCTCCATGTTCTGTGTACAGAAATGATGCATTTGGAGTCAAAGAAAAAAACCTCAAATAAATTACTGAGCATGCTGCTAAGACCAGAAACTTCTGTCTGAATGAATTGCTTTCTTTTAGAAACTATGCCAAATTGATTTCTTTAAATAAAGGTTTATTTTAAAGGAGGTCCTGTTCTGTTCATTGAGAGTAAACTCTTTTGGTAACAGCCTGTCTTTTGCAGTTAATTGCTGCTTGTCTCCTTGGATATCATCATTTGCATAATTGTGATTCTTTTCAATAAAAAGGGATTATATCATCTTGGAGAAGCAAACATCATAAAATTTAAATTTACATGAAATTAAAGGAATAAGTGTTCCATGGTAACAGTGCTATTAACTTGCACCAAAGAAGAAAGTCTTTAATATTATAAAGTCAACGTATTTACAGAAAATCACTTTGACTATGCTGCTTCTCAAATGTCATGCAAAATTAAAACATCACACCATACTTTGAAACAACATTACTGAAATAAATATTAATGCCAACTTTAAATGTTTGTAATAAGGACACAAGGTGCTCCCAAGGCCGGTTTTGTCTTTCTGGAATGGAAAATTTGCAACTCTTGTATGTGACAAATAAGCAGCTTGCAATTTTATTTATAAGAGTGAATTTTGAAGTATATGTCAAAGTTTTTCATGCTTTCCACTAGACACATTTGCCTAACCCATGGCTGCACTAAAGAACTGCGACATGTGCCAGTGAGACTCTGAGGTTACAGCAGAGTTGTTCCTGCCAGGGTAACTGGACCATTTATTCCTTCCTTTTTTATGTATGGATTAATTAATTGTGTTTGTTCTCATTGCCACTAAAGCTGGAATTTGCCAAGAGCCTGTGGCAGGCTAATCTAATTAAGAAAGTGCTTTGTAAGCTGAAGAACAAAACCAAATCAGTTCAAAGGTCTGACACTGACAAGTTACCAACTTGGATTCTCTAACATTGTCAGTGTATTCTTAGAGCTATTTCGCAGCATTCTGTAGCACATTTAATACTCTAAGAATTTAATTAGGCCAGACTCTGGCTTAAAACCAGAAGAATTGCTGCTCACACCTCCCTTTCCACCTTGCACCATCCAGCTTATCACAAAGTTTCCACTTTCTGTCGAGTCAGATGTGCTTTTGGTGCTTCAGAGAGTTTATTTCCATCAAATCCCAAAGCCAGCTTGGGCTGTCACTCATATCTGCGAGCTCAGATCAGTCAGTTTGGG
The DNA here is from genome assembly GCA_024865655.1 of Emberiza elegans. Classification (NCBI taxonomy): domain Eukaryota; kingdom Metazoa; phylum Chordata; class Aves; order Passeriformes; family Fringillidae; genus Emberiza; species Emberiza elegans. The sequence goes on along the minus strand of JALJVW010000129.1, from coordinate 27,301,337 downwards.
AACAGAGCTGGGGAACGGAACACAGTGCTCAGCACAGCCTGGAAAAAATAAAAAAGGTGATGAAGACACAACACAAGACATAATACATATTTAAAAAAAAATAAAAACCCAAACACTTGGAGAATGAAGCACCTGCAGCTTCTTTGAAGGTCATAAACCTCACTGCTCCAGCTTGATAACAATACTCCTCCCTTAACCTGCTCATAGTTTTAAAAGCCTGACAGAAAAATCATCAAGCTCCATAACCCAGATGTCAGCACGGTCTGGGGGTGAATTGGCTGCAGCCCTTCAGCCTGGCACAGCGAGCAACACAAGTTCTCCCCAGAAAAAACCACTGGCCACGTGTCAAGGAGCCTTCTTCCTTTTGGAATATTTTCTTAGCTGCTCAGGAAGATAAAATGGCAGAGCCTGTGGGCCCACCCCCCAGCGCTGTGCTTTAGTTGGTTCCCCAAATGCTTTTAACCCAGCAGACGAGAACATCCCTGCCTTCCCTCCTCTGCCACGGCTGCTGGGAGGCTTTGGGAATCCATGGATTGATGTTCACTACAAAGCAAACAATTCTGTCACAATTCAGTGTACACACTGGAAAAGATATCCAGAACAATAAAAATAACTGTATTTATTTTAGGTATGGATCTTGGCTGACATAGCTGGCTGGGAATACAGACAATGCAGAAAATCAGCCCTCATGTGCTTTGTATTTGCCTTTCTCTTTGCAGCCAAATATGCTAAATGTTCATGCACAAAAATAAGCACTGAGGGAAAAAACAGTAACTAAATATTGGGTGGGGAGATGGTTTAACCATTCATTCAGCTCAAAAAAGAATTCTAGTTCCACAATGAAAAAGCACTGGAAGACTTCCTGTGCAAAGAAACCTTTGCAAAGTGCAATGGCACAAACACAAACGAGCAGCAATTCTGTAAGGGTCCTATCTTCAGTGAAGTCTGACATATGGAACACAAACACAATAAAATAATTTCTGAGACACAAACTCATCTTTAACAAAGCAAAATGAGGACAAGGAAATAACAGGCATTGACACCTTGAGATAAAATATTTACAAGTTTGGAAGACTTCAGATAAAAAGCAACAAATTCGTGTTATTTACCAGATTGTATTGGACCCCTAGATGCCAAGTACATTTATAAAATAATATTATACACTGTGTTGAAGGTGCTGGATGAAAGTTAATGGCCATGGACATTCCTTCTGCAAGTGTCCAACACAGCCTTGCAACTGCTGCTTTTGTGTAGAAGTGTGGCAATACAGGAGATTCTGTACAAAACTTACCTGCCATAAGATACACATTATATGTATCCTGCAGCTTTAGAAATGAAATCTGGGGGACGAATTTGGGTTTAATTTACTGATTTCAAAATGACTCTGATAAAAAGAGTTTCATTTTTAAAAGTCTTGGGATGTTGTAAGTGCTAACATCAGTAAAATGGGATTTTTTTTTGGAACTAGAGAGGAAAATAACCTCCAGCATTGCAAACTGAAGTGTTTTGCCTAACTTAATCTGGAGGGTGGCAGAGGGGGAATAAATAAGTGGACAAAACTCCCAGCCAGACAAACAGAACAGCAAAAGCACAACTTCACCTCCTGTCTGCAGTAACCTGGTGCAATCTGTGATAAAGACACAAGATGTGCTCCCAAAAGGGAAGGAGCAGGAATGGAATCATTGCTGCCAGCAGTGAAAGGACAGTGAGTGCTGAGCTGGAGTTCCACCTCCACAATGGAATTGTGGAACGCTGTGAGAGCAGAGCTGACATGTGGGACGGGAACCCAGGGGGACAATCGTGACAAAGCCACCGGCACCACAACCCCCCGGTGCTCCAGGCTTATCTGGATTTTCCCCAGTTCTTCTGGAGAGGCTGTCTTGCTTTTGAGTGCAGATGGTTGAAATTAAAATAGTTATGGCAGCTCATTCACATTTTGGGGGTGGCTGCTTTCAGTCTGTCCTTTCTGTCTGGACTCTGTCTTTGCCAGGCAGGGATCTGCTCCTCACCGAGCCCAACAAACACCTCCCAAGTGGGCACTGCCAGGATTTGCTGTGGCATTGCTCAGTCACATCCCCCTGCCCCAGACTGGGAGCTGCAGTGCAGAAATACCCTTGAAAAACACATAAATGTCTGTGATCGTCTACAGTTTTGTGTCAAAGTCCTTGTGCAAAACAGCTTCAGCAGCTGGCACTGCGCTGCAGGGCAATAATGCATTGTGGTGTGGTACAGATGGAGATCAGAGAATCGTGGGGCAGTTTGGGTTGGAAGGGCATTATAGATCCTCTCCTTTCAAACCCAGCCATGGCAGGGTCACCTTCCACTGTCCCAGGCTGCTCCAAGCCCCTCCAGCCTGGCCTTGGACACTGCCAGGGATCCAGGTGCAACCACAGCTTCTCTAGGAGATCCATTCCAGGGCCTCCCCACCCTCACAGCAAATAATTTTCCCTTAATATCCAATCTAAACCTGCTCTCCTTTCAGCTCAGAGCCATTTCCCCTTGTCCTGACACTCCACATCCCTGTCCACAGCCCCTCTCCAGCTCCCTGTAGCTCCTTTAGATGCTGAAATGGGGTCTAAGGAAGTTTTAACCTTAAAAGGACCATCTTGCTTCTACTTCAAATAATTGTTTAGTTCACATTCAGCCCAAACTGGCCTCTGTCACCAATTACAGCCTGCAACCCAAATCAGAGTTAGGATGTGTGTCCCCTTGCATTTTGCTGGATGGTTTTGTGCAACACACACCGTGATCAACCATCCACCAGTCATTTTCCCCGGAAGAAAAGCTGTATCATCAGTATCCAAAATGCCCTATGAGTGGGGAAACTATAAATGCTTTGGTATGACACCCTGAAGAACACACAGGCACTGGATCATGGTTTTCCCTAAAAAATTCCAACAACAACAACAAAATCCCAAAACAAAACAAAGCCTAAAACTGAAACCAGTCAAACAAACAAAAATAACACAAAGAACCAAACCAAACAAAAAACCCACCAAAAAATCCCCCAAACCCTTGAAAACCAGACCAGGGTAATTTTTCTGGAATTACAACACCACCAACAAAAAACCCACCAAAGAATCCCCCAAACCCTTGAACACCAGACCCAGGGTAATTTTTGTGGAATTACAAACATCCCTGGCATATCACTGCTCTTTAACCCAGATTCACAAGCTTATGCAAAGCATTACTGTACATTACACCCGACGTGTGATTTGAAATCTGGATTAAATAGCTATTAAGAGATAAGAATCAATGTAGAGTGTTCAAGTGCACAGCAAGCCCATTATTGCACACAGCACCACGGGCTGCAGAGGAGCTCTGTCACCTTCACAGCTCCCAGCAAGTTAAATCTAAGTTATTGCTGCCACCAACAGGATGTTCCTCAGCACATTTTAGCTCAGCAGTTCTCCCAGTTTGCCTTTCTGTACAAACACCTGTATGCTTGTAAGGCTGGTGTGATATGAAACTCACTGAAAAAGCGGCAAAGCAATTAATTCCATGTTTGCTATTAAATCTGGGAAGTGCATTCCATTCCCTCCTAGCAAAAGCAGCCTGCAGAGAACAAGAGTGTTGTCATAGGCTCTATTCAATTACTGTAAAAATAAACCCAGACAAAATCCCCACCCAAACAGCCCTGAGGAAGTGAAGACAGGCTGCAGAGGGGATGAAGGGTTCAATCTGGTGAGTGCCACCGAGAGCAACAATGGCACAATCTGAATTTCTGCAGGAGCAGCAGAGTCTCTACAGATAACAGATAACATAACTGTGATAGAGCCATGCCAACTGAAAAGAAAGCAAAACTTGGGCTGAGAAGCTCTGCTGGTGTTGGCAAGTTCATTCTTTTCACGTTCTCCTGCTTGATCTGGCCTTGTCCAGCACACTTAAAATGAGAGTGAAGTTGAGAAATTGAAGAGAAGGAACAGTGACATTTCATGTGGTGGAGAGAGAGAGAGAGGCTTCACCAGTGGCACGGTCCAAGCTTTGGAGGAGGTGGCTCCAATAAAAGCTGAAAAAGAGATTAAAAAAAAAAAAGAAAATTAAAAAAAAAAAGTCATTCCAGCTGCTATGATATACTGATAAGTATCAGGCAGATGATAGCAAAATTATTGTCTGTAACAACAAAGCTTTGACAAGACTAGCAGATTTATAAACAAATCAATTCTAATCTGCTGAAAGGTCATCTCTCCATTAAGACTGAATAGGAATGAGATTAAATTACATGGTTGGCTACAGATATCTACAGCAGGGCAGAAAACAGGGGAGGCTGCACACAAAGGAGGCAGAGTGATGCTCCATGGCTTTGCTCACAAAACACTCACCATGGTCTGTGAGGCCAAGTTTGAGGTACATCTGAAATGCTTAAAATGGAGAATCGGACTGAAAAAACGCTGCAGTGAGCGTTAACTCTGCTCTTCCACAGTAAATAGTTATTTCCTATAAATCAGGTCCAGCTGCTGGAACCTGCACTGGCAGGATTCAGCTGCAGTGTATCGCTCTCTGCTCTTTTCCTTCCCTCTAAATTTTACCTGATAAAGATCTCCCATGAATTTCTGGTTTTAAAAAGGAGACTGATAACAAAATCCATGAGCTAGGAACAGAAGCAAGGGTCGCTCATGTCCATACTGGAGAAGGGAGAAAAGAAGCAGAGAAGGGACAGAACAACCTTTGCCATCAGCACTCCCAAGAAAGGTTATGCCCCACCCAAAAGGATAAACTATGAAGAGAATTTGTTGGAATTCTTTAAATATATATATTTTAATGTCTCCTTTAAACCTGTCATTATATACTTTAGCTTAATTAGCTTATACTGGCACCTATTGGTAGGAAATATAGTTTGCATCACCATTATCAGTTATTGCTTGTTCTTTAATCAACTGCAGAAAACCTGTTTATGGTAATTACTAGTTTGCACCCTTCCCTCTTCATTAAGAGTATGATTTTTATTGTTTTAATTGTGTGAGGGACAGAAATCAATGACAAAACCAGACTTTGAATGGAAGCAGAGCATGCCTGGATCTGAGGAAGCAAACCACCATTTACAGCAACTGCAGAGGAGGTAATGATAATTATCCTTTGAATGGTACTTAGCTAGAATAATAAGGTTAGGGAAAAAAAAATTAAAACTAAATGAATAATTAATAAATAAAATAATATTTATGAACACTGTTCCTGCATGGGTCCTGTGTAGGAATTATTTTCTAGTTTTCTTTTTTTTTCCTGTTTGATTATTGATCTAATTGTTCAAAAAGCTGAAAACTCAGTTCTTCAATAGCAATTTATTTAGTAGATCATATTGGGAAACTAAAATAATGTCAAGGTTATTTCCAGCTGTCCTCTGAGTGCACATTTCTCTGTATGGAAGGATCTCACCTCCAAGTGCAAGTCCTGATTTGGAGAATCTCTTTTCCCCTCAGGGGCTTAACAACATTTGAGATTATTAAAAATTATAGAAATTTTGAACCCCATTACTTTTCAGTTTTGCACCAGCTGTTTCCTGCCATTCCCAGAGACCATTTTTGACCTCCTAGAATCCCAGATTTTGGCTGCCATAAAGGTCACTGCTCAGTAATTCCAAGTAGTGAAAGCACAGGTTCCTTGTGCCATTTTGCAATTTCATCTGTAGCCTCTGGCTGCTGCTTCAGAGGAGGGCTGGAGTCCCATCCATCCTTACACCTGCCAGCTCCACAAAGCTGCCTTTAATATTAAAAAATAGCTTTAGAGTTTGATACTTAGGCAACTGAGTTTTACCCTTGATAGGAAGAAGAGGTTCACACTTACTTCTACTGTCAGTCCTATGAATTCCTAAAATGAATAAATAAATGGATAGAACCCTCTGATAGTGGGGCCTGGGAAAATACTAAAATAGACTCTGAAATGTTAGGCTTTGTGCTTTCCCAGATCAACTGAACCTGCATAAGCAGTATGATGAACGATATAATTGTTAGATGTGATAATTGCTTAACAATTAAATAAAATTATTATATAACCATAAGAAGAATAATGAGAAACCATGTTGGAAATTTAAGGGGGGCTATGCTTAGCTGAAATCTGTGTATAAAATAGAACAATATAAGTTTAATAATTAACATGAAAGTTATATAACGATAGAGCATAAAAACATGTTCATCTCGGCTGTATGGTTGGAATCAGATTTTGGTTGTAATACCCCGACTCCCAGAGCTCTTAATAAAAGCACCGACATAATCATTTTCGTGATGATGTGTTTTTGAATGCTAACACCTGAAGTTTCATGGAATGCATTCTATAACTGTCTATGCTGTTATTCCTCCTTTTCTGTTGTCCATTTTTCAGCCAATTGCTCAGGCAATCAAATGAATCCAATCAAGCGGCCATCTTCAACATTGCAGCAATTATTGCATCTCTACCAAGACTTGAGCCAGTTTTCAGATGTTGGTTGTACCCATTACACAGGAGCTGGAATAGAGACACCCAGCAAAGCCACAAAAAAAAGAAAAGAAAGAAAAAAAAGCCTGAAATGCATGAAGTATTTTTATTGAGCAGCCCTGGCCAGCTCCAGCAATAAAATGAAGTGCAGGGAAGGACCAGAGTGCCTAGCAGACATTGTGACCACATCTTCTTTCACTCGGAGCTCCGTAAAGATGCCCTGAGCACACATCTTTATGGCATTGTGGTTGTGATTTCATTTCACATCATAAGCTGCTATCAACGCAGCCTTGTCATTGCAATTTGTCACACACAGGAGCGTGAGTTTGCTCTATCTCACTGAAAATTTTATCTCACCCGTCACAATCACAGACTGCTAGTTTAAAGCAGGGCTCTCAGACATTATGAGAAGATGAAATCACAAAAGATAACATTAATAGACATTGCCACCACCACAGAGACAAATGCTGTGCCTTTTCTGGAGCTCACGGAAAGGGAGCTAACAGGGTGTAACAGCCATGAACATGTGTGTGAGTGGGAAGTGAGCAGCCACTTACAGCTCTCCTGAAATTCACATGAAACTCACCCCGTGCTGTTCATGGGAAATGCAAAACTTGTCCTTTTGGAGGTTTTTTGGTAATAATTTTAATATCTCCCCTTTTCTCCATTTCCTCCCCACAGGAAATCTCAGGGAATGTGTTTTGTTGGTTTTTTTTTTTATTTTATTTCTCAGCTCTTGAGTTTCTCACTTTTTTTTTTTCACCATAATTCAGATTTGCTCTGATCATTCTCTGTTGCACTCTGGGCTGTGAAAGTCACAATCCTGAACCCAAAGACATTAAATCAATGGGGGTGTGGTTCAATGACAGTGTTCTAAACTAGAGCACACGAGGAATTCCCAGGAACCAAAACCATCCATGTTTGGGGCTGTGAAATTCCTGATTCTCCATTTCTGAGCAATTATCTTGGCAGGGATCTGTTGTTACCTTTTAACTGCTCCATGAGACTCCTTCTGCGCTTGGATCTCCAGCCCAGCTGGTCTGTTTATTGAGTCTTGCTAATCTAAAATCAGCCATCCCATCCCTCAATTACTTGTTCCTAACTTTTTTTTTTTGGTTTCAAGTTAAAAGGACAACTTCAATAGTGTAACTTCTAAAGACCAAGCATTAAGAAATTCTTTGCTATCTACTTCTCATTAGTTCCCAGTTATTTTTCTGGCTGATATTGTCTGAAATTTCCATCAAGAAAAAAAGTTTTCCACAAAGCATTCTCAAACAGCATCCTAAAAACCATGATAAAATAAAATCCTTACCTTGGGCCAGCGTGCCACAAATACCAGGCATGGAGTCAAAGACAAGGAGCTGCTAATTTCTGTGACATGAGTGAATCTGGAAACAATCCTGCACAGCTTGTGTTGTCTTCTTTTGATTACTGTTCTATCAAAAAAAAAAATTGTTCCTAATTCCTTCATCAAAAATTGTTCAAGATTTTTTTCATTTGAGCAGCTTACTCTTCAAACAGTGAATTATGATTATAAATTAAAACCATCTACTTAAGTCTTCTCTGGTTCTTTCTTTTACTTCCACTGTAGATGGAAAAAAAATACTCTAAACATACTGGAAAAAAAACCAATAGTCTAAAATATTCTAGTTGTGCATTATTGGGCCTCTGTTTGTTCCACGCCACACCAAAATGGCAGGATGGGCAGTACCTCAGTTTGCTGCTGTAGCCAGCTGGCCTCACTCTGTGGTCTGAGTTTATTACGTCCAAAAAATCAGATCTGCCTTCCCTGCCCCAATCAAACCCCTGTGATCCCATGAACCCAGTGCATCCAGCACCTTGAGCAGAACTCCACAACAGCAAAGGGTTTTCATTTTTCCTTGTACATGACAGTTCAAAAGAGCCACACCTGTGCAGAGTTACATCTAATGAAGTACTTTAAAAATAAAATAAAGGCACCAAAACAAAACCCTCCAAAACCAGTTTACTACACGGGCACTTGATTTGTCACAGTCTGAAGCTTCCTATTAAAATATTCTTCACAGAGGCATCAAATTAGCACCAGGGCTTCTGAAGGTTTGGAGCCTTTTTTTTGCTGCCATGACATTTAGTACGTTACGCAGTTGGATTTATTCAGCTTTTGCTTTCTTGATTGTTGTTTGCACTGTAAAAACCAGATGCTTATCCAAGGATGTACAACCTTTAGCTTCACTTGGAAAAAAAGCATTTGTGTCACCCAAGAAAAACTTCTGGGGCCTGATATTGGAGTTAGCTTTCTCTACAGAAAGATGGCATTTCTGAATAAAGAACAGAAGCTTGGGCAAACCCATCAGGTTTTAAACACATTTTCCATTGTTGGATGTGAGAATACAACCTCTTCTTTATTAAAAATGGTTATAAAAATAGATCCTGTATGGGTAACTCCATTTATATATAAAATAGATGTTTCAAGTAGTGCTGGGAAAGGCAATGACAGATGCATAAAATAAATTAACCACCTACATTATTTCTGTGTATTTCTTCTCCTCCCTCTCACAAAATTTCCGGTACCCCTAGAAGTGGGAAACAAGCAGATTTTCCTAACAAGTCTCTAATTGTCACAAAATTTTACATGAGGAATGGTTTTTCTTCTTCAAGGATTGGCAAACACCAACAAGATTCCCTGGCATGTAGAAATATTGTTTAATAAGATTAACTGTTTGGGAATTTGAGATCATAAGGACAACAGTGGCAAGGCAGGCACCAGCAGTTTGGATGATGAATCTCTTAAGCAGTTATAAAGTTGAGGGGGGAAGGTACAAGCAGCAAGTTTTTATGTTTGATGAACCAAGAGCAAATCAGAGATTTTTACAATAAATATTTTCTTTGGTGACAAAATGAGACATTGCTGAGAGATTTCCCTCTAATGCACCGCAGATCCCCTTTGTTTCCATCAGAAAACATAAAATCCTAGTAAAAAACAACCAAATAGTAAGAAAGATACAAATATAGTGCTCAGCTCCTACTGAAAAAATGCAAGCAGGTCTCCATGGAGGATCTAATCTTGAGTAAGAGGAAAAGATTATCTTATTGCAGACTTCCTTTAGATTCTGGACAAGAGGAGCCCTTGATAAAACAGCCCGTAAAGAGAAAATGTGATGCATATTAATGTGTGAAAAACACCGTGAGGTGATGCAGCTGGTAAAGAGAAAAGCTTAACAAAGGAGGACTTAGGAAGAGTGAGTACACATTTCACACCTTGCTGATATTTACAAAGATAGAAAGTTTCAACAAAAATGTTTGCTTGCAATAATCAAGTAAAAAACATGTTTTGTCTTAAGTTTTCCATGGCTACATAAGGATGATGATGCAGGAACAATATAACTTGAATTACCAAAGAGGCAAAAATAGTCTTCAGAGCTTTTTCAAGTGAAAATTTCTGTCTTGGTGCAACTTCACCAAAAGCTGGGCTCATACAATATTGGACATTTTATAAAAGCTTTCAATAGGGAACTGAATTATTTTTGATGAATGCATTCAGTTGGCACTTAATTGCTTGGAGAGGCAAAGAGGAGATGAAAGGCTGGAGCAGAAGCTGGATTCAGAATTAGCAAGATGATCATTACCAGCAATGGCTACGGTGATTCACAGACATACATGAACATCTCAAATTTAACAGCCTCTCAATCTACTGAGTTAACACATAAGATATTAATTCAACAAATGCATTGTTATTTCTGTTGATAAACACAAGATGCCCTTTTGAAAGGAGGAGTGCTACTAAAAATACATCTAAATAAAAGTCCAAAATGCAATCACTGAGCCCACATTTAACCTGAAATGTCTCGATCAAAGCATTAACAGTGGATATTTTCAATACTGTATATTTTTAAAATTTAAAATAATATTTTTTTTTCTGGAAATTTCTATGATCTTCAAAAGTCTAACGAATCTCTAAATGCAGATGGGTTACACAGACTGTTTCTGCTTCTACCTGAACTAAAATATTGACTTCTTGGTTTTATAAACTGTCTTTCTAGCTGATAAACAAACATATTTTGTTCTCTCCATGTAATTTCTTTTTTTGACCTCATGAAATTTATAAACTGAAATGAAAGAGGAAGCTGCAAGAAGCAAAATCTGCAACTTGCCATTTGCACAGAGAATGTAGCAGAGCTCACAGCTGACCCAGACTGCTCCAAGACTGAACAAGCAAGGTGCCACCATCTGATCACACAAATGGGCACATGTAACCGTGGCAGCTCCTGCTTTATGAAACCAGTCAGGGAGAGAACAGATTAGGAAGCATCAAAAAGTCTTTAAATTTCAAGCACAAGTGCGCTTCACCTGTAAATGATCACCTGCCGTGCTTCACAGCCTGCTAAAGCCACACTGAACGAACAGGGCAGGTCACGCTCTGAGCCACACCAGGAGCAGGCAGGTCTCAAGTCCCAGCAAGGCTCCTTCTGTAGAGGGTGATTATCCCTTACAAAGGTGGAGGGAACGTTTGGGTTCAGGGAGCAGTTAACACATGGAATAAAAGTTTGTTGGGGTGGGAGTGTGTATTTCTCCTGCACTGTGGGGGTGAGGAACCTGTTAATGGTGAGGAACCTGTCAATGGTGCCAGGCCTTCAAGAAGGGATGAGAACATTTCCCCTCAAGCACCAAGGCAGACTGAACAACACCTGAAGGTGCAGAGGCTAAAGATAGCCAGACCTGAAGGAAGAGGTTTTCAATGAACTGCTCAGACGTGTTCCAGCAGCATCTCGATGTTCCCATGGACCATTCATGGAACCACAGGGCTGGAAAAGAGTTTTAAGGTCATCAGGACCATCAACCCAGTGCCACCACCATGCTCACAATAAACCATGTCCTCAGGTGCCACATCCTTCTTGAAGGCTGACAGGGATGGTGGCTCCACCATCTTCACCATCTCCACGCTTTCCCAGGCAGCTTCTTCCAAAGCTTCACAACCCCTCTCTGTGATATTTTCCCTGACATCCCATCTAAACCTCCCTTGACATCCCTTGAACCCATTTCATCTTGTCCGCTCAATTGTTACCTGGGAAAGGAGACCAACCATCCCCTGAACACACCAAACTTCATTCAGGGAGCTGTGCAGAGCCCCAAGGGCTCCCTGAGCCTCCTTTTCTCCAGGCTGAGCCCCTTCCCAGCTCCCCTGAGCCCCTCCTGGGGCTCCACACCCTTTCCCAGCTCCGTTCCCTGCCCTGGACCTGCCCCAGCCCCTCAATGTCCCTCTGGTCACGAGGGACCCAAAACTCAAAAATAAACTTGATGCTGTAAATCATCCTACCCCCAAACAAGGTGATAAAGTATATTACCATATACATACTGGGAATAGGACTTTAAAATTTTCAGTATATTTGTAAATTTGCTGAAAATTTAAACACTGGTAACTGCTTGTATTTTTTTATTAAGAATATTCCTATCCTTTCCTGCATTACAGGAAATGGTCTCAGCTTTTTAATGCTTTTTCTGGAACTGATAAAGAATGGCTAAAAGTAAATCAGTTAAAAACTGAATTAAATTTTTTCTTCCCAATTTATCTACTTATTAATTGCCTACTATTAAGGACATTACAGTTTTAAAGTCTTCCCTTGTCCTAAAAATTACAGCAGTAAAATAGTTCACAATCAATTTCAGAAAAAACTCAAATTTTTGCTTTCAGATGTGATAAAATCCAAATTCATTCAGAAAGTCTTTCAACACAACTCCCACATCATCCTGGCTGACAGATAAATCCTAAAAAATGCCAGGGCAATAGGTTACCTCAATATGCTTTCAAAATCCTTCAAAATTAATGTTAAATGTAAAATACTGAGCAAAATCTTGAATCCCTTACAGCCCCTCACTGGTAAATATACCCTGAAAAATTATCCTAGAGGTTATATCCTAAATAAATAAACCAAAATGATCAAAGGTTGTCATTTTACGGTCTTAAAGTCTTTTAAAAGTTGTTACCACAGTTACAGGATACAAATACTTTGTAAGTAACTGGAAATAATCCACAATGGCAAATAAATGGATGTATTTTTCTTCACCGTACCCTTATTTTAATTTCACTTACTTGAAAATGTCATATAAAACAGACTTCAAGTTTGGACAAACAGAACTCTGGAGCACAGAATATTCCTTTTAAGGCAGCACTTTTATAAATAATATAATTTTACATGCAGTTGTAACTGGGGGAGGCAAAGAGAACCCTCAGGACATTGCTGACTGCAGGAGAGGAGAGGTCAAACTCTGGTCTCAAGGACTTCGAGCTGCCTGCTTCTAACACACGCTGTGAGTGTGCCCGTCCTTCTTCAGCTACTGGAAATCATAAAATGTCTTTTATTCCTGGAAGTTAATTACAGCCCGGTTTACCCTCACCAACTTAAACGCAATTAAATAGATAAAGTGCAGAGTTCAGGAGCTGTCTCTCCTGATGGAATAAGCTTTGGCAGTCAGGAATCAAGCTAAGAGGAGAGGTTTGCACTTAAGAAAGCAAAATGTGCTATGGCAATAATCCTGTTATTTTATTATACCTCTGACAACAAGGAATATCCTCCATCTGGGTAGGTGGATGGCTGAGATGGCCTTAAGTACTTGATAAATGCATTTTTCAATCTGTAACTGCAAAGAGCACAATAATCATGTGTCATTTGGATTTTCTGTAACTTAATAAAATCCAGGAGACTTCCTTAGAAATATGTGGGTTAAGCTATAGTACTTTTATATAAATTTAGTTTAAAAGGGTCTCTGGTTGAAAAGCTAAAATGTCTGAACTGCCCAAAGAGGGTGTCTGGAAAAGTATTTCATTTCTTTATGAGTCTCTCTGGATGTTTCTCTTTGCAGTAATAATAGGAGAGCAAGCAAATGTCAATTGTTTTTAGCGTGCATCATCAGAAGTGGACCTGGTATCTCAGAAATATTTAGAAATTATGTTCTCTCTAGTACAGCCTAAAAACAGAAACAAAATAGAGAAAAGCAAGCTGAAGAGCAGATGGCACTGAATAAGATTGCAGCAGAAAACCAAAATAAACCAAAATAAAGTAACATTTTAAAAACACTTCTGGAATAGGTATGCTTCCATAATGGCATTGCAATTCTTTTGGTGGTAACCAAAAGTTCCAGGCATGTAAACAGGCACGCAGATACATCTTCAAGGTAAGTCAACTAAAAGCGAACTTCTGCCCCAGAAATAAAAAGCTCCCTGCTCCAACCACATTTAATTAACTTGCCTTATGGGGTCTTTCAGCACCACTGCTGAAACTGTTCACCTGGTGTACTGTTCAGGGAAAATATCAACTATATAATTTCCCCTTTGTTGGGGAAAAAATAAAAAATGAACTTGTTCTTTCCCTGTGAAAGGGAAACCCATCTCATATTTTGAGTCAAGACTGGATCCTTATGAAAGGCACTTTGGGGTTGGTCACCTCTCAACCAAGTTTAACCTTCCAGAGATGTTTTTACTAACAGTTAAAATAAATGTAGCATATATGCCCCTATTTCCTGTAATTATAAGCCCATGGGGTGTGAGGGGTAGAGTAGCCAGCTGGCAATGAGGGACAGAAGAAATGGGACACACAAGGATTCCCATGGCCAGGAACACACTCTAACAAAAACTTAACCCCAGTCTTTTGATTAAACATCTCTGAAGTAATTAAAAAATATATAATAAAATACAGTCCGTACCATACTCAGACAAGCTGATCCTACAACAGGGACCTGTGATGGACAATGCATGGAATTTTGCCCCTAACTCTAATACAGGGCCACAGCCTGGGGTAAATGGCAGCACACAGAACGAGGTGGACAGAACAAGGAGAGAGATGGAGCAGCCATAACCACAGCAAAGATAAAAGCTACAAATGAGACTTTTCTTACCTGATTTGAGCAGATGCCAAGGTAAGGCCTCAGCTGGTCAGGACAAGCTCAGCAAGGCTGACCCCCAGGAACCAGCCCAGGGAAACAGCAGCTGATGACCTGAAGACCCTCCTTCCCTTAAATGTGGTGCTAATCCAACTGATTGCAATCCAGGCTGGCAATTCAAAAGACTTCACCCAGTGATCTCAATCACCCTTTTCAATGAGCACATCTCTCTTAGCCCAAATATGTCATTACCAACAGGTAAATAGTGACACATTAAATAATGACTGGAAGTTCAAGTTCAGCTAAGCATCAGAAAGAGAAATTCACTGCAACTTCTTCATCTCTTCTCCAACATCTTCCCAGTGCAGCTGTACCCCAACAAGCACAAATCATTGTCAGATACACCTTACCAAAGTGCCTGGCAGAAACCAGGAAGCTCACCACAAATACATCTTAAATAATTCAGGTGCCGTTCTGGTATGTATAGCCGTTAATCATTCCCTAAGACACTTACATATATACACCCTCTGCATTCTCCCCTTGCCAAACAAAGAAAACCACAGATAAACCAAGATATTTATTATGGGTCTGTAACTGAATTTTTTCCCCTGACTTTTAATTACTTATGACTCAAGAAAGACTCTATATATTCATGAGTGCAATTTATGGTATATTGGATTTATTGTAATCAAAACTGGCAGCTAAAAGTAAAATTGTTCATCCATTTTTCAGTTTTTATATAGAGTCCCTTATATGCATATTTTCTATATGACTGTATCTGCTGAATTAATGGGAGTAGAATGAATATAGTGAAATGAATCTGTAGAACTTCATAGTACATTACTGAAACTTTGATTAGAGAGTTTAAATCAAGTGAATACCATCTTTTCCTATATGTGAAGTACTGCTCATGCAAACATTCATGTTTGTTATTTTATTGACTAAATAGAAGTTAATTAATGCAAGAAAAAAAAAATCTAGTTTGGGTTTTTTTCCTTCAAATTAATTAATTTGTGTTGAATTTGGTGTGCAATTCCTTGATTTGCATTCCCAGTTTTGTAAGAGTCATATCGTTAAGGACTGCAGGTATTTTTTAATTTCTCCATCACTTTGTTAATTTTGAGATTTAATCATCCTTTCCATCATTTAGGACCCTTGGCTGGTCCATGGGTTTAATGGGAATGTTTATTAGGCATGTCTGTGAAAAACAAGGGTTCTCATTAAGTGGAGCTGGTCGAGCCTTTCCGCTGACAGCTGGCACCCACCAGGCCACCAGAGGTTCTGGCCCCTTAAAGGAAGGTGCCACAAACCAACCTGTTGTCCTGACCTTGATCCAGTTGTTTATTGCTCACTTTTTCAGGTTTCTCTGTATTTCTCTATGGATGGCAGTGCAGAAATACCTCAGTAATACAGAAGGATGGCCTGGTTTGCAATAATAAATTTGCTAACTGAGGCAGCACAGAGCTCAGCACACCCTTAGCAAGCATCTTTTGGGCCACATCACTTCCAAAAATTGAGCTTTAAAGCATTTCCCAGGGCCTGTTGTCCCTTGGAACCTTACTTTCCCCAAGAGGACAAATGGCCAATTGAACACAGCCACATTGTGCTGGTTTCATTGTGCTGGCTCCAAAAGAGATCCTCAGTGGGTGGAGGATTCCATGGGATGCTCAAGAGGACAAATGGCCAATTGAACACAACCACATTGTGCTGGTTTCATTGTGCTGGCTCCCAAACAGATCCTCAGTGGGTGGAGGATTCCATGGGGTGTTCAAGTGCTCAACATCTCCAGCTCACCAAGTACAAATCTGTATTATAGCATTCTTTGTGATACCAAAGAGTTCTTCTCAACCACTCTCTGAGACTTGAAGGGCAGAAGGGTTAAAGAGCAGGAGGAAAGGTCAAGCCAGATAAGTAAAAGTCCATATTCCATAGAATTACTGTTTTACTTATCACTTTCCTTGAGATTTGACAGGCATTCTTGTGATTAGGTTATCACCTTCAAATAGATTTATAGGCTCTAGGGAATTTCTATTCAACTTACCCTTGGGATGTCTTGACATTCTGTCCCTGCATTGGCATTTGTGGTTCTTAAAGGTCTCAAAAAATAACGTAGAAAGACACAAGCAGCAAATATCTTTGCATTCATCGTGGATTCTGGTATCAAATATTTCACATTATTTTCAGTACGCCTGTTTGCATTGCACATTGCTTTTGAATGCATGCTGCTGGTGTTCCAGGAGAGCTTTAAGGTAGTGAATGAAACCCAGCATTGCCAACTTTAACTAACTTTGATTTGTGGCTTTTGTCACCAGCAATCTCTTCTGATGCAACATTAATTAACTTCAAGGGGTACTTTCATATTAATTGGACAGGTGAGCACTGAGGCAAACACAGTAATGGATCTGGATTTCTCAGATGCAGGATCAGGTGCGCACACCCTGCTGCAGTAAAGCCAGCAAGAATTTAAACAGGGAATTTTGCAAAAGCTTGTGCACTTTGCCAGAACCAAGTGCAGCTGGAGCACTGCCTTGAAGCTTGACATCACAAATCCGTGGATTTACTCAGCAGATGATTTCTCGAGGTATTTTCAGTCTGTGTTTGACAGAACTGTATCTTCATGGTAAGTCCTTTAAAAAGGTCCTGCCAAGTTTGCCACAAAAGATATTCCCATCTCTACTGAGAAAAAGAGCATCAGATAACACTCTATGTAAAATATTAGAGGCAGCAAACAAATGACAGCAAGATCCAGACAGTTGCCTGTTCAGCAGTAAGACTCTGCTCTGGCTGACTTGTGGACTTTACATTTCATTATTCTGGACTTCAATGCTTTTTTTGTTGTTGTTGTTGGTTTTTTTGGTTTTTTTGTTTGTTTGTTTGTTTTTGTAAAATCAGCCAAGAGCTTTAGGAAAGGGCTAGTGTTGGTGCCTGGACAACCACCCTTAGTCCCATTTCAGATGTAAAGATCCCACTGCTGTCTGGGTGGCCCACCCCTCTCAATTTAAACCTAATTTCCATTTTCCAGTTTTACTGGGCCAATGTACCATACCTGTGAACGAAAACGAGCGGGATGTTTGCTGCACTTTGTTGTTAAGCCCATCAAATATTCATGTGGCTTCTCCAGACACCTCAACATTATGGCAAGTGTTCAGAACGCTTCCCCACAGGAAGGAGCTTACTCAACTCATTCTTTCTGCAGCTTCAGAAAGAAGATCCCTCCTTGGTCAGTGCAGGGAGAGGGGGAGAGCTGTCACTGCTCCTTTCACCCTTTTGAGACAAAAACATTGACCGTCAGCTACTTTCTGACAATTGGCTGTTATTAAACTCCAACTTGCGAGGGCCAGCTGTGCCTAATTTGAGTCACTGGTGCAAAAATAACCAGTCAGCAGGAATCGAGGCAATTATGGGTAATTCTGCTGTAGAGCAGTCCTGCATCAGAATCCCAGGATTAACTTCAGCCTGGCACTCCAAGGTGATTGAATGAAGAGCACAAGGCCTCGGTAAAATCGTCGGTAGCTGGAATCAGTTTTCATATGAGCTGATTTTGGGAGCCTGTAACCTGTATTTTAATTTATTTACAGGAAGATTGTCAGAATTCTTTACTGCTTGAAGATGCATAGACGTATATAATCTTATTTTCAAGGGGCTATTGGTTTTATTTTTAAATATCCAGCCCTTTTGCCCAAATGTTAGCATATAATAACCTTATAACCAAATCAATCTCTGAATGTGTTTGGCAATTTCTATACCTTGCCTTCTATCTGCTCTGCTACACGTCAAAATAATACATTCCATTTTCTTTCTCTTAAAAAACCCCAAAACAAACTAAAAACCCCTTAATTTTAAGAAAACACTTTATTCTTCCTAGTCAAAAAACATATAACAGTATTTTTGCAAGTACTGCTGTGAAATGCATACAATAAAAAGAAAATCAGGGAGTAGAAAGTATTAATCTAAGCAGTCAGCTTTGAGTTGTGTTTCTATGTAAAAAAACAAGTAAGATTAAAATTTTAAGCAACCATGTCATTTTGACAAACAGCTCCAGAAAAACTGTTACTACTTCATACTGCTGCATGATGTAGTTTATTTTAAGCCTTTAATATGAAAACAGCAGAGAGGTTTGTTATATCACTAAAACAGCATCATTTGAAAAATACTGCACGAAGAAAATTGTGAAAAGAACCCAGCATGGAGTTAACATTTCACAGAGTCCTGTCATTAATAGCAGCATTAGGTAGTACAAAATAAAATATCTGTAGATTTGTTTCTAAGGATGGCACTTTACCTTCCACCCTTCTGACTGTTGTGTCATTGTAAAAGAGAAAAAAAATCATAGAGAAAATTAATGGTATCTTTATTTTAAGTGAGGATTACTACAAATTCTAGTTTTTCAGCTTCTTAGGATATATGTGACATACAAAAATATCAGGTACACTGACACTGTTTCCTGAAGTCAGCTTCTGCTGAAACAAAGCACAGGCTCCCTACCTCTAACAAGGTATAATTTAGGACATCAAGCCTCTACTCAAGCTAATAAGTAGATCCATGTCCTTTCAATTATTTATTCCTCTGGCAGACAATCCCATTAACCCCCTCCTGTGCAATAATTTGTTCTGCCACATGCTAGAAAAATTATTTTCCAGCTGCTCAGCAATGCTGCTAGGGTAAATGGAAAGTTTTTCCTGGCAGACAGCTGATACTCAATAGAGAGGTGAGCAGTGACATCTGATACATGGAGGGGGATGTAGGAGTAAATAGCGTAAGACAAATGTTAAGTCCTTCCAGTTTGTGGAGTGATAGCAATAGGATATGTAAAAATACTGATAAATTATTTACTCACCTCAAGAAATACCTGAAAGCTGTTCCTGCAGTGCAGGTGGAACCCAAGCACCGAGCAAACACCACCAACCTGTTACACAGAAGCTAACTGAGCAGGATAAGCATTAAGAAACAGCACAGAAGGGCTCAAGTTCACCCACCATGCTGTTTGTGGGCTTACAACTATGGGATGTGTAAAATAGTAAAGAATTCTTCACTCACCTTGGGTAAACAAGGAGCAATTTCCTTCCCTGCACCCAGGGGCTGCTTGGTGAGTTGGTGCCAGCAAATGTGTAAGGACAGCAGGGTCTGATCCCAACTTCATTGTGTAGGAGGCTGCACACCCTGTGAGGATTTACACAAGGTTGTACAGCTACACCAGCTGGTATCCACTCAACAGGACCAAGTTTTGCTTGGGTATCCAGTGACACACAATCCCAGAACGGGAGTGGTGACAGCAGAAATGTCCCCAGAACACTGTAAATGAACAGCTGGGAAGGCAGGACAGCTCAGATTTGTACAGATGTCCTGTACAAATAGTGAGAACAGGTCAAGGTTACTGGGAGGCCATGCACTCACCTAATGTCTGACCAAGAAACAGAAATAGGAAGCAGCCACAAAAATAAATTTACTAAACCCCTACGCCATCCGGAAAGTCCCATGAGGGATCACACACCACATGCTACTAAACAGAAGAGATATCTCCAACCATTAAATCAAGACCAATTGGCTGAATTGCTTTTTTTTTATTCCCTCTTTCTCTCTCATTTTTGTGGGGGACTCATTTATTTGTATTGGTTTTTTTTCAGGTTCATTTCCCATATACTCAGTCATAACATAGCTATGTTTTTGGTTTGAATACTATACACACCCATAAATACATAAATACATACATGCATACATATACATACAAAATGTTAATTCTGTTCCATGGTTAGAAGATAGGAGGGCATTTCTCATTAACAGTTTGAGCAGAAAAGAAATTATAAAGTTCAAAAAACATATAAAGAAAAAAAATCCAGGCGTCTGGAGAAGCTGGTTTAACGTGGAGAAGAGAAGGCACAGCATGCTTTACAAATGCTAATGTATGTGATGGAAAACTATCAACCTCAGCTCTCCATAGAAAACTTAAAATTCCAAGCTTAGATGGTTTACCAAAAATTACACAATAAGTCACTGCTAAATTCTGAAAGTAATCCCAAACCTAATCCCCAGACCATAGCGAGTCTCCAGGGAATTACTTATGGACATATTTTTCACTGAAATTGTGTTTTCCCTTGTTTCCTTTGCATTTAATAGAACCCATGGCTCAACACCCTTTAAATTTATTACATTTCATAAGCAGCAGGCAGAGATGAGAACCCTGTGAAGGTGTTCTCTCAGTCCTTACAGGTCACTCAGCCCCACACACATCCCTTCCTGAGCAATCTGATGCCTTTGGGCTCCCTGGACCCTCAGAGAACAGGGGGTGAGCCCAGGCTGCCTCTGCACTCCTTCAAACAGCCTCTGCAAAAGCAAAACCCAGAAATTTCTGAGTCCAGAAATGCATGGTAGGGAAATTTCCATGAGCCGCAGCAATGTGTGAATGAAATTGAGAAAGAAGCATTAAATTCATCATTGTAGAGTCACCACAACCTGCTGCCCCACCAGTTGTTCCTCATGCTGAAATCGTTCTTAATTAACATGACAAACTCTGTACCAAGGAGTGGTTTTAAGCTTTTGACATCATCTATTTATTTGCCTTTTTTCACTGGAGGTACAGTCATTCCTAGACCATTTTAAAGGACATTTAGACTGCCATGAGGAAATTTTGTATATTCAAGGCTGATTGTACTTGCACAATAACAGAGCTGCACTTGAAGCAGGCTCAACACAACCAAATTACCAAATGCAGTAGAAAAATTCATTTTCTTCTAGAATTCAGGATGCTGCTGCCAGTCAATGGAAAAAGAAAAAAAAGTACTCTGGCAGCATGGGAAGACATGAAATATCACTTTTATGCTTATCACAGAGACAGATAGCAAGGACTGAGGCAGGACACTGGGATGGCAGAACTGTTTATGGATATAGAGGGACTGAACTAAAAATGGGTCTAGCAAAAAAACCTTCTGGCTTAATGAAGAAAATGGTGAAGAAATCAGACAAAGGGAGAAATGGCTCCTAAGGAGCATTCAATTAGAATGGGACACCCAGTTGGACATTTTTTACAGGAGACAACTGAAATGTACCAGTAAATTGTTCCCTCCTGTCCTGGTAGAAGAGCCAAAATGAGTTCTTTAGCAAGGTGTTCTGCTGGGCTGGGCAGCAAGGTCTGAATGCTGCACTGGAAATCCCAAAACTGATGCTGGAAATGGAAAAATATGATAAAAAACCAATGGTCACATTTCAACAAACAAAAATTCAGATATATGAAAGTGCCAAGACTCCAAATAAAGAACCCCAAATTCCAAAACATGAGAATAAACCTTGCCTGAAAAGAATGATTTGTCTGTGTCACATTGAGTGACTGATTAATGGATGATACACAAACCCATTGTGTGCTTGTTTGTTGTTTCAGTTCGTGTAGAAGCTGGAATGCAAATGCATCATTGTCAAAAAAGAAAAAGGGATTGTCTGATAGTCAGAACAGCTGAATGCTGTTCTAAAATACAAATTAGAATTGCCTTTGTTGCACAAACCACATGTAATGCTATACAATCCCGTTAATTTAGGATTTTCTAGAGCTGGCCATTTTCCTTCTGGGGAGTGTGGTATCTTCATTAATTCCCAAGCACACAGCTTTGAAAATTGATCCTGCTTATAGATATGGTATTACAGCTCACAAGTCAATGCAGCAATGGTATAAGAATACAAAGTTCCACATAATTATGGGTGTGCTGACAACACCAGCATTTGCTCCCTTGGTTTGGGCATCCCGGATTGAGAGAATATTTGTATCTTCCTTTTGTGCCCTGATTCCCTAGTTATAACTCCCTAGTTACAGGGAGATTTTTTTCTTTGACAGTAGACTTTTGAAATTCCACACAAAAGCCAGATAGAAACTAATTCCATCTTAATGGTGTGATTTTATTTAGGACAAGAAGAGGAACAAAAATGTGCATCATATGGGGAGTGATCATCCTGTTTTAAAGGATGTAGAGTCCATGATGATTGTTTTAAAGGATATTCAAATTCATATTAATGACAGGCTGATTAAGAATGAACAGACAGCAGTAACACAATAAATCTTCCACTGTTGAATTAGAGTTGTTGTGTTTTGTTTTAATACTACCTATATGTTTCAACAATAAGCAATGCTTAGAATAGTAGAAAAAGCAGCAAAATGATAAATCAAGTAAAAATAAAAAATATAAACCCCATAAGTAGTGCCTATGAAGTTTCAATTCATGCTAAGAATACAAATGGAAAGCTGTAAATATCTCTTTTTCTTGTCTTTTAAAAGAAGTGAATTAGAAAAGCCCATAGAGAGATGATTGATGGAGTATGGTGGTATTATGAGCAATATTCTGGAAACGTCTCAGCAGAGCCTGTAAATCTGAGTTCACACATCCCTGCCCCTCACAGATCACACTTTCTGTGGTGTCTTCCAGCTGCCCTTGCTCTGTCACTTTGCTGATGCTCCACGTGTCTCAACGTGCTGGGGGTTCAGCAATTCCACAGGGGGGGCAAAGGAATTACCCCAAACCTGCAAATGAGCTGGAATTCTGTCCACAGCCAAGGAAATAAATACGCTGTCAAAATCAGTAACGTTAATAAAAAAAAAAAGGAAGAACTCTTGTTATTGATGCTAGAGGGAAAGGCGGGTTGGTATTTTTGCCTCCTCTCAGATGTAAATGCTGTAGAGACACTTAGGGCCACCTGCAGAACTCAGCAGGTTAGGAAAAAACTCAGATGCTGGCTCAGAATTTATCAGCCTTGACAAGGAGCAAAAGTCCTTTGGGAATGGAGCCTGGTCATCAAGAAGAACTTAAAACATATTTTCATTTTCCATTGCATCTGATCATGGTGTCTAAAATAGCAAGAATAATTTCTAGCAGCCATTAGCTGAAGTTCAGATGGATACAGAATCTGTCTGGCATCAGCTCTAGAGCAGAAAGATTTCAACAACATGCAAGGGACATTTGAGGTTTGGTCATGTATCAAATGTAATGGAAACAATTCTAATTGTGAAGTTAAAAGTGTGTATAAATGCTTACACAGCATTCATTATCTCACTTATAAGATTTGTGACACAGAACAGCAAAGGAGAAAATCTCTTTCTACATCTCCATAAACAGAAAAATCCAACTCAAGTATGCCTGACCCCAAAGATGAATTCCTTAAAAAGTGAAAAATGGAGATAACTATGTTGGAAACTGCTTTTATATGAAATTTTAGTTCTCTGAGACTTGTTGTACTAACTCTTTTCTTCATATAATATATTTCTTTTTAAAAGAAGACCCATAAAAGGTTTCTGTGGAAGACTGATATCCTGAACTCTGCTACCTGGTACATTTGAACACACTATGAAGTCCATTTACTCCTCATTTTAAATGGAGATTTAATGTAGTAATAGATTTGATCTAAACGTGGTTCTAATTACCTGTAGAGTTTGTCATAATGAATTGGGTTACCTTTCATCTTATTACTTGGGAGGCACTAAACAAATGAATGCAAACTGGCATAACATGCAGTATACTTAAAACACTTTACTAACTCTTACATGTTACTGAAAATGAATGAGGAAGTGGAACAAATCTTCCCCCAGGACAGCAATTTACCTCTAATTATGGCTTCAACTCTTAAGACCTCCCTTCTTTTAAGAAATTCGCTTCCAGTGAAAAAAAAAAGCCAAACTTTTCAAAAGCACCAGGACTAGAATCAAATCAAATTTTCAGAGATGTTATTAAGATGAAATTTGGAAGAAGAATTATGCTTTTAAAGCACTGATTCAAATGTCAGGAAGATGTGGCTTAATTGGGACTGGAAGAGGTCTAACAGGGTCATACATTTCCACAGATGCAGCTTGTGCCTTCTGGCTCGGAGCAGGATCTGTTTATCAGGAATTGCAAACCCCACGCGTGTAACAAAACAAATGGAAAGTCCTGAAGTGTTCAGGAGACTGATTGTGGGAACATGATCCATGCTGCTCCAGCAGCAACACCAAAAGCTCATGTGCCACTGGGAAATGTGCTACCTGAAATATTCAAATTGGCCTGAAATGTAATCTGGACTGGGGACAAGGTGGGAGCTGGTCACAGGTTGGACTCAATGATTTCATTCTCCAACCTAAATGATTGAGTAATTCTGTAATTTTACCTAATCGTGCCTACACTGGGAGTGAGGTTTTAGAGTGTTTAGATAACAATTTCACAGCAATAGTCAGGGATGAAATCTAATTAATTGTAAAATAAAGCTTGTAACATTTGCAAATAGGATTATATCATTTAATTCCTAATGATAGAGGGGCCTGGACTCCCAGCTGATATACCTGCTATTTCTAGTCCTAACATTTAGTGTGATTAATTCTGCAGAATTAATCTGCAGAATAGACTTTATATAATTTGTAAAGTATGATTAGCCAAGATAATTTTTACTGAAATCATGTTCTCTACTTTTGCTCGTGAATGGCCCATGTTCTAACTTTAATTTGGATGGGAACAATGCTAACACATTTCACACCACCTATTTTTAATCTTCTCTCCCTTCCTGCAATGAATATGATTTTTATATTCCTTCTCTGACTACACAGTGAACTCATTTATAACCTGTTTCAGCTTCCTATCTGATTAGTTCTTTTCCCTATAGATTTAGTTTTGCTGAACCACAATGGTACCACACAGACAGCAGAATAAAATATAAATTCATACATAATCATGTAAGCAGAGATAGAATACCTGCAACTCCTATTCATTTCAAAGAAGCTGCCACTGTTTAATGCCTTTAGAAGCTGCACCACTGTTTATATTCAGCAGAATGCCTTATCCTAGTAGAGAGCACTGAATAATTATCACTAGATGAATGCACACTGTAAAATAAATATCAGAACTGGCATAAAGGGGAAAAAAAAGTTCTTTGCAATCCACTCTTTCCCCAGAATAATTGTGTAATCTTCAGATGGGGGAAGTCTGAAAAGAGCACTGAATGAAAATCTGCCCGTGTCTTTGCTTTAACAAGGGTGCTACTGAAAGAACATGTACAGAGCTGGTGAGGGAACTCTGAGAAAAGCAATTGAATTTCCATCAAGATTCCAAAAGATTTTAGTACTATCAGCAGACTGAGATAAAACTCTGTACATAAGCACTTCTCTGTCTTGCAAGAGTACATAAGAGAAAAAGAGCAGCAGATTTCGTTATAATTGTCAGTTCTATTCAGATAAGCACAGAGTGGTACTGTTCCCTCACATGGAGCATTTTCTGCAGTTTATAAGGCCATTTGGAAATGTGAGCAAGCTGGCAGTTTATTACCAGCTGCACTTCACAGAGCAGGGATGGGGCAAGCAATTTCCATCAGAATTAGAATGAAGGGATGGCAGCCTCCCACTGCCAGTAACCACATGGTCCAGGAGGCTGGGTAAAAATTCGGGTTAGAGGAGCCCCATAGTGCTGCTATCTTCAGCAATGGACTTAGAATCTCTCCATTTCCCAGTAACTTTATTTTTTAAAGTAGTGGGTACAGAAAAATCTCTTTACAGGAACTGCTACTTGTCAACGATTTTAAATTAACATTAATGTTGGTAGGTCTTCATTAATATAAGTTAATATTAGCAGTAAATTAATAATGAACAACCAGGACAGCAGACATCATGGATGAAGCTAACCCGAGTTACCTGGCTCACTGAGATTGAGTCTGAGCCTCTGGACATTGACAGAAGTCTGTACACAACATTCCTCTGGTTCATTGTCAAACAATGAACAGAGATCTATTCTTCTCACACTTTTACCTTTAACCTCTGGCAAAATCACAAAGTGCTGTGTGGAAATTCCTCCACGTGGCTGGAAGGATCCTTCAGATGCATCAGAGGAGTGCTGGAGCAGCAGATGCTCCGAGCAGTGAGAAAAACCTGGAAGCTGCTCCCGGCTCTGCCGGTCCCATGCTGCCTGTTAAGGATAAGATGGCACTAAAAGTGGGTCACAAGTGTGCCACTTGGTGAGAATTGAGCCCTAAACAACTAAAGAATTGAGCTGCTGGAATAACCAGTGTGTGAAGAAGAAATGAGAAAGGTTAAATATTTGATGGAGTGGTGTCTAAGCAGCCCATCAGTATTTTGCCCCTGCTTCGTGGCTTTCCTGAGAAAACTGGTAAGCTCAGCAGCAGCACTTCAGCAGCACTGTCTGCATACATAAAGGCAGCCTGGTGAAACCTGTGACCAGAAAATCATGAAACTGAGAGCAGGAGATAAGTGAAAGAGAAATTTTAAACATTTACTGTTTGATCACTCAGGAATGAGTTATTTCCTCAGTTTGCCTGATTCAAGGTAATAACCCCAACTTGGAGCTCCCTCCATTCTGGCTGTTACCCACCCATATTCCAGTACAGTTATTAAATGTCTTACCAACAGCTGCCAACTTTTACAATCTGAGTTCTGTCTCTGAAGTGTGAATTACTCACCTGTGGGGTTTTTTCACTTCAAATCTGCAGTTCCATGCAGGGGAGCAATGGTTCTGCTGCCGATGGTGACTGGAGGGACAGGAGGAGGAGGTTCTGTTTCCCAGACTGGCTTTTGGGAGCTGGCCAAAACCATCACTGCTCTGGATTTTGTGCCACAGTTCAGGTGCGATGCTGGAGATGTGGGCTCATTGCTGCAGATCTCACTGAATGTTCTGAAAGCAGATGGGGATAACCAAGGATTGCTGGCCAGCATCTCCCCATCCCACTGCAATGGGATGCCATGCTGGCACCCATTCCACCAGCCACTGCTGCTCACACAAAACCGTCACTCATGGAATTCTCCTGCCACTGCTGCCCTACCTCAACCAACAGATTCCCTCAAGAGATGCTGCATCATCTCAGACAAACTTCACTCCAGGCTGTTCAGAGATTCCTTACTCTGCCCTTTGAACTGCCTCCCATCTCATTTCCAGCTGAGGCAAGAGCTCAGCACAGTCATTCCTTAATTTCAGGTAACTGTGGAAGCAGCTTAATTTGTCTCCAGTTAAACTTTCACAGAGCTTGGCATTTGTGTTTTTTAAATAAATAAGACTTAAGACTCTTCAAATAGCACAGAAATAGTGATGAAAAACCAAAATCAATGATCATGTGATCAAATGTTTTGCTGAGTAGCAAAGTTACTTTGAAGTTTCTTTTATGCTCCACAACAGGGAATTTCAGCCTGGCCTAAGCTAGAAATATCTTTCCATAACCCAATCATATGGTTTCTTTTCAATCAGTTAATTACAGAACCATATTCTTATCTTGCTCTACTGAAAAGAGAGGCACAAGAAAATTTCTTGTACAGGGCTTTCATGACACTTTGATACATCTATTTCTACTTTAAAATCTCAAAAAAGGCTAAAAAATCCTTTAAAAATAACACCATAGTCATTTTCCTGGTGGCATACAAAATCCAGTCACTCTTTTAGTTCTTTCTGATTACTTTTTCACAGGAGGAGAAAGATATCACAGACTAGGAAGCATGAAAGGAAAGGAGAAGATAATCCACACCGCAGACAAAACTCTACAGGATTTGGCTGAAATAATGGATCCAAAGCAGCAAACACAGCAGAGTTCAAGGGCCTGCCTTCTTTACCACACACACTCCAGTGAAAGTGCATTTTCACAGCTGCAAAGTGTGGAATTTGTTCTGTGCTTCTTTCCCTGTGCTTCTGTGCTCTCCCTCCAGAGAGAAGTCTAAAACTGAGATTCAACAAAAAGCCACAAACAACACCATGGAAAAGAATCAACTCTGTGCTAACTGTGATAGAAAGTGCATTTTCCTGACCAATAAAAGTGATATTTGTGTGGGTTGTTATTCTCAATACCTCAGGGCATGATTGTGCAGTTAATTGGATTCAAGGGAGTGCCACACAGTATAGGTGGTGTCTGTCAATAATAATTGTTGCTAAAAGTAGGGGGATGTTTTAGAAGTAAAATTACAGATGAGATATTGCAGGAGTGTTTATTTTTCTACTGAGAATACAAAAATATTTATGCACTTTTATACCTCTACAGCAGATGTCATATCGCTTCTGATTAAAATTGCTTGCCAATAATAAATTTCTGTGGGGCACAAATGAAAATCAGCTTCTATAGATAACTCCACAAAATAAAAATTTCCGCTGCATTTGCCAACATGCCCTCCATATTTTCTGATAAAAATAGGTACAAAAACCAACAAACAGGACATCAGGAGCTGCAAGCTGGGGATCACAAGTGTTCTGAATATCTTCGGAGAGCTTGTTCATTTAGAGACCCCCTGTTCTGGAATATCTTATCTTCGGAGAGCTTGTTCATTTAGAGACCCCCCTACCTGTGGATAATTTATGTGTGCTCATTCCAGCTATTGCTGATGTGAAGTATTAAGACAGCTCAGTAACCTCAGTAAAGAGACTCACAGGCTTCAATGATAGGATAAAGCAAAAAGAACAAGCTTGCTTGATGAAAAATTTATACTTTTAATATTTTGTATTTCCACATTCTATTCTATGTTCATCAGAATCTGAAGCATGGAATAGCAGTGGCTTAATTTCTTTTCTGCCTCCAGGTGTACACCAGGGCATCAGGCTGATGGCTGGCTCATAGAACACCAGCCTCTCTTATTACTCCAGATAATTTATTTATAACGAGGTTCTTGTGTTTTCCCTCTCAGATGTTGATGCAATTTGACTGAGCTTTCAGTTTATAAAGATGTATAATTGTTAAATGGATACAAATATTGATAAAATATTCCCTACACAAGAGCAAAAGTGTCAGACAGGGAGGGTATTCAAAAATAAATCCCGGGAAATTTATTGCGTATCAGCTGTTTTTCTGCCCAATGGGGAAAATCCTCAATGTTAAAGGTCTAACTACAGAGGAGCTTTAATATTTTAATTTAATATTTCTACTTCCACATTAATTAGCCTATTCACAATTACCTGGAAGTGCTTCAGTGCATGTGAGGATGCTGTTTACTGGGCTTAGCTCCTGCAGAATGGACACTGAGGCTGAGTTTGGAACCAGAGTGGATGGAAATGCAGAGACTGCTCGTTCCATACATCAAACCATGACATCAGATTGTTCTCTGGCTTAACAGGATGCACAAAAAAACGCAGATTCACTGGGAATTGTGCTGGGAGAAACGAGGAGGTTGTGCCAACCTTTCTTGCATGGCCACGAGCCTCACCAAGGACAGACCAGCTCCCTGTGAGATCCCAGGCCCTGCAATAGATGCAAAAAAGCACTGAAAAGAGCTCAGGTTGCCCACAGCAAGATGATGCCACAAAAAATTATCAATAAGCAAACCTCACCTTCTAAACCCTTTGGAGAATGGAGCGCAGACCTTTCACGGGTTGCTGGAAGTGAAAGACACTGAGAGACCTCCTGAGAAGCTTCTCACAGGCGTGAGTCAAGTTCCTGAGATCAGTTTAGGAAATGCAAAAATAAAGGAAAACAAAGGAAAACTGCAGATCCGAGGTGCACTTACAGCTGGCATAACCTTCCTCAGAGGAACGTGAGATTCAAATGTTTTGATTCTGTAAGATTCTTAAAATTTGTCAAAAAAGGATGCTGCGACTTTGAACGTTGGATATTGCAGCTTTCTTTTGGGTTCAGTAGCCACAGAGATGGTGAATATC
Source organism: Emberiza elegans (assembly GCA_024865655.1). NCBI lineage: Eukaryota > Metazoa > Chordata > Aves > Passeriformes > Fringillidae > Emberiza > Emberiza elegans. Next base: position 27,271,506 of record JALJVW010000129.1, on the reverse strand, counting down.
TTCACCTCTACTCAAACCCGTACCCTGTGCAGTGCAGCACTTTTTCAGTTCAGAAGTTAAGTGGCACAACTGGGGCTTTGGTTTGTGCCCAAATGACTTGGCAAGACTAAATTCAGTGATAATGAAACTTCACAGATTTGTAGACGTCCTGGAAACAGCAGAAGCAAGTTTAGTATTGTACTCCAGGACATAATTACAGCACTCACATATTTCCATTAAAAAATAAAAATAAAAAAAATTATGAAGAGGAAGAGACAGAAATTGTTCACAGAATTGAACGGCCCTATCAAAGGACAGCTATAAAGAAGAAACCTCTCCAGCCCTCCAAAAAAGCTATAGTCATTTGAACTGGTGATTTCAGTAATTAAATTTCAAAATACTTTTGTTTCACCACATCTAAAATGCTCCTGCTGGCATGTGAGAAGCAGTGATGTGACTGAGGACATTAGCAGGTAGTGCTGCAGTAATTAGCAGTGTGCTCTGACTGTGCTTAAACACAGGTCATAATGTCCTTACCAGAGATTATTCCTAAAAAATGAAGAAGTTCAGCCCTTTATGCAAAAAGTAATTTAGGATCAAAACCCAGCAGTGCAGGAGTCTGGAGTATGCCAAGAGGAGAAACAAAGTACCCCCAACCCATCACTTAGCAGTGTGATAAAAACAATTTTACCTCTTAAGCATTTTTATTCCTAAAACCTGAGTTTAGCCATATAAGAAAACCCCACAGCCACAGCAACCAACCAACCAAAATAATATTTTCTGTTTGAATGTCAAACACAGCCTGTGAGAGTTTCAGAGTCTCCCTCTAAAGAAAACTGTAAAATCCATCTGCTCTGATGGGCAAAAATAAATAAATAAATCTCCCCCAACCCTTTTCACATTCCAGGCATGTCCATTAACTTTCTCTATTAACACTCTTTGGACAGAAATAGCACATAGAATGCACAAGAGCTAATATTGGAAAAGCTAAACAAAAGCTGTAATCAGATTTTAAAACAGACAATATAAGGCATTGTAATTAACTGGGTTGGAATAAAGTGGTCTTTATTGGTGCAAATGAGCTCATCTGCTATAGGAATGAATATTTCACCATCTAATCCAGAATGTATTGACACTAGCCACACATTTACATTTCTTCCATGGACAGATTGTTATTGACCTTGTGATGTGACATATCTACTGTCACCAAGCTACAAAATGGGAATCTCATCCCGCCTCTCCTCTTTTATATACAGAAAGCAACTAATTTGTCAGCATGCCAGCTTTAACTAGCTGAGATGAAGGTAAGCTAATTTAATGGGAACTGTTCAATAGCTTCGACCCACCTGACACTGTCAGTTAAGGCAGCTCCACATTGCAGTGTCTTTCATTATTTCCAGCTCTTTCTTCAGACTACTTGAACAGCAAGTCAAATAATATGCTCAGGAGTCAATAGGCCTGACTTTTTCTCAAGGACATTCTTTTGATGCCAGGAAGCGTCAAGTGGGAAAACACAGCGCGTGAAGGTGAGAGGACACTAATTAAATATACATAGCTCTGGCCAGGGAAGAACGAGGCACAGCTTGCTATCTGAAAACTCCGCTGCCTGCGTGGCTGAGGTCACAGCTGTTGACTTGTACAAGTTCTTAAGTTGCAGGCTCAGTGTGAGACGCTTTAGCACCGTTAAACACCAGACAAAGGCTATCTGCGAGGATGCTGTGTGCAGCTCTGCGGGCTTTTGTACTTGAAAGACACACAAAAGAGATTCCTTGTTTAAGTTTGACTGAAATGAGTATGTATCTTTTATCTATCAAACTGTTCTGGTGTTTCCTGAAGCTGGGAAAGGCTCTGTGCTTGTCACACCACGAGCAATGCCATTAATCTTGTCCGTGCAGGATCTGACTTTCTAAAGGATCATTTCAAAGTGTTATTATCCAAACCACAACACCCCTTCAGATTAAATTGGCTACAGTGAAAAGCAGGTGTTTACATGCATGGATTATTTCATGCATGCACTTGGATTGTTTCAGAGGGAAGCATGCATGCTCCCACCCACCTAAAACACTTTCAGGACATGAACTTGCATCAAAATATCAAATTGTCCAATCCTCTCCTCCCTTTCCTAGGTTTTCTTGGCACTGCTGATTGCTCCCATTTAATATATTACCTAAAAATCAAAATTTCAGTTACCAGTTTGCCAAATGCCACCCTGACCTGCAAAGTCTTGCTTTTACCCTGCCATGTGTGATGTGAATTTTGGATGTTTGTCCTTCCACAGCCACCTGGGCGGCATTGGCCCTACCTACAAAGTCATTTCTGGTTTTGCTCCTGTGTTTGTGCAGGAAGAGGAGAATTTGTGGGGCTGTTTGCATGCTGCGAGTACTATCCCTCCCTTCAGGCTCAAGGGTAATCAAAACTCACATTATCTCTAAATGGACAGATGAGGAAGTGCTCAAAACTGGGCTTGTTTGATAGAAAAATTATGCAAATTAAGACATTTAATAGTTGCATAATTTCACACTAACAACTGAGCATTCAGAACTCCAACGTTTACTATTCCTAGAACATAAATATAATGGTGCACCACATCCATTCTTTACTGTTTGCAGCCTCTTGCAATTTTATCAGTCTACGGCCAAAGAGAGTGTTTTCCTGAAAGTTGAATATTTCCTCCCAGTTTTTCCCTGCTGACCATGCAAATAACATTGCACTTTTAGTTTATGAGAACGACTTTTGCTCACCAGCCATGAAGTTCTTGCTTTCTTCAGAGACTGGGCCTGACCTCCTCCTTCCCTCCACCTGGAAGCTGTGGGATTAAACACCATCTGATAAATTGCTAATACACCATTTATCTCGGTCTCTCAAAGTATTTGGGAGCAATTGCAGGTCTCAGCTCATAAGATTTTCGAGTTAACAGCCTTTTTGCTGTTGCCCCTAGCTCAAGTTTTCTCTACAGAGAACTTTGTTATTTTGCCTTTTATTAAAACTTTTCTGTTTCCAGCCCTTGTTCAGAAGCCGTCCTGCTCATTTCATGCCACTTGAGGTAGCTGAGCTATCCTGGGTGTGATAGGCTTCTCTGAGAGCTCCCAAGACCTGGTTTGAGGAGTGTGGGTCCCAGCTGTGGGTTCCTCTGGGGCTGGATTGAAGGCACTTGAGATGGTGTTTCAAGTTTGGACTCAGGTGTTTATTATTTCTGATCAGTAAAACAGTCTCACTGCAGGGAGTTCTGCAGCTTTTCATCAGAAGGCACAAAATGGCCAACAACCTCTTGGTACAAGGGCTTTTAAGACTAAACTCTCCAATGAAGAGCTGACACCTGGATTATTTCCCTTTAAACCCAATAACTCATCCCAAAGAGCTGCAATGGGGACTTTTCTGCCCAATTACAAAATGCCACCCAAACCCATGGAGAAGGAGGAAGAAGCAGCATGAAGGAGAAACCCAGGATGACACCCTGTGCCCTCCATCTTGCTGCCATCCACAGCACACTAAAAACCCCAAAACCTCAATTTCTCCCCAAGTGACACACCCACACTGCTCTCTATAATCTATTGCACACTTTAGTGGGTTCCAGTCTGTCCTGAAGCCTGGGAAACTTTCTCCATGGATGAGGGTCACAGTCAGAGCTGCCCTGGGGGTCAGGGCACCCAGAGCAGACACAGAATATTCCCTGGGTGCCCTGGGTTTGCACAGAGGAGAAAACAGATCAGTTGGGCACTTCCACAGACACAGATGCAGCAGCAGACGCTCACTCCCTTCCCCCTTCAATCACACGTTTCCAGCCCTTTGGGTGTCACAGGTGCAGCTGTGAGAAGCTGGAAATCTGATGGGTTGGGTGGGGCAGCTCAGGAGGCATTTCCCTGTGCATCCTGCTCCTTCCGCTGCCCCTCTGCAGTGGGATTGCTCTGCTGATCGCAGAGGAAAGCCTCACATCTATAAAAACGTAACACAGAGCAGATTTTGTCCTTTTGGGTTTAAACACAGATGAATATTGGCTGTGCTTGCTGGTTTCAGATCCTTTAACACGTTACACTCCATATTCCGGCACTGTGCCACAATCACGCTTTCATCCAAAACCACTGAAAGAAAAATTACATGCTTTGATCTTTGCAAAAATGTGTATTATTTCCAGAGCAGTTTTCAACTGTGGTAATAGAGAGAGGAAATGCAAACACAACCATCAAGAAAACGGTAAGAGACAGTAGCTTGTGATAGAGGCAAATTGAATGAAGGCAAAATGTTCAAGAAAAATATTTTTTGACTTTCCATTCACCCTGAAACAATTGCAATATATTGATGGGAGATGAGAAATGTGAGATACTAAGATTTCTACAAAATAATACATCAGCTCCCTAGCCAATGGCTGTTCTGTAATTAGTCCACCTCTGACACTGACCCACTTTAACAAAAAATCAAAAAAATTAAGCTATTTTCCTTCCTTCATTTCTTCAGGGCAGGAAGCATGTCAATGTTTGTAAGCTGTTATGTAAATGCACAGCACTACATAATTTTGTTAACAATAAAATAATTCTGTTTCTGTGCCCAAAATCCAGATATTAGGAGTAACCCTTTCCTAGCCAGTGACTCTGTGTAGGAGCATCCCCCAGCAGGGCAGAAGAAAGGGAAGCCCAGAGCAGCAGCTTTGTTTGGTCACACAAATTTCAGCCTCATGAGCAGCTCAGGGTGATCTCAGAGCTGGCCTCATCAATCTGCACAGAAAACATCGACTGGAGATGTTTAACAGCGCTTTCAGCTTCACTTCTTTCTCATAAAAATCCACTGAGAGTGTATTACAAGGTCATTTGATTCATCTCTGGTATTTAGAGATATTAAATATTTCAACATTTTGGTCAAATCACAAAACTGAAATGCTAAGAATTTAGAGATCCCATCCCTGCTTACCACACCAATGCTCTTCTGGTTCAGACCTTGTGTCCTGCAGCATTTTTTGGATTATAATACTGTCCTTTAAATTAATCAATCAAACTAATGACACAGTTTTTCAACATGAAGTTGTAAAAAAAATCATGTTCCATGCATCGATTCAAGAAAGGATATGACAGGTATATAAGATAATGAATTATGTTAATCAAAATTCACCATCTCCTCATAAATGATCTGAGAGCTAATGGAAACTGGGAAGTAATTATTAAAACAGATTTTTTTAATATAATACGTAATTAACACATGGAAGTTACTGCTTCCAGGCATCATTTAATGAAGATGTTTATAGGGTTGAGGGTTTTACTTTGTGTGGGTAACAGGAAATTTCACATATAATCCAGAGGAAATGTTCTGCTCCAAGCTAAAGACCAGGGCCATCATTTAAAAAGCAAGACTCTAAAAGACTTCAGGTTTCTAATCCACTAAACCATGATTAAACTACTGTGCATTTTATCATTAAAAGTCACAAATAGATGCACTGGGAAATTTATCCTTGTAATAAAACCACTTCTACATCAAGTAGGGAGCCAAATGACAAACCGTGGCTCACTCAGAAGGCAGATTAGACAAGGTCTTGTGTGCCAAGGCCCAGAAACTCCACAGGTAAACCCCAAATTTCAGTCCTAACGTTCCTGAGAAAACATGAAGAAAATCTTAAATGGGTGAGGATCAAAGAACCCTCAGTGGAAACAACATCTCTGTCTCTATGTGGGCGCTTAAGGAAAAGCCTGCATGGAAAATGCTCCCACCTTCCATCATTCTGAAGCCCCAAACCCTCCTGACTCTCTGAGCCCTTTCTCTACCTGGCAAACCTTAATAAATTTTCCCCAAAATAAATTTTTAATTCTTTCTTGTTTATTACTTAGAAATGGAAAACGCAGTGAGGATGGATTTGATGAGGTTTCTTTAACTTCCAGTTTGGTTACCAAGTTAAAAAAGCAAACAATTTGCATAGCACCAGAACAGATTCTCTCCGACAAAATAAGAAGATATAAATATCAGCAACCAACAGCTATCATAAAAATAAACAAAAATTGGACTGAAACCCAAAGTTCCTGATCTCCTTAAAGAGACCCAAGCAGAATTTCAAGGCTGCAGGAATTCCTCTGATTTCCATGGATGGGGAAGAAGGAGAACTGAGAATATGCAAATAGGCCAAGTATTTCATGATATGCAGATGGTAAGAAGCTAATTTCCATCTGACTTTTTTTTCCACTGGGTAATTACACTCTCCCTAGCAGAAGCTTTATGTCTGCATTGAAAGCAATAGCCAGCTCTCTGTAAATAACCTACTTCCTATAGTGGGATGGAGGAAAGGGAGTTTAACAAAAGCATTTTTATCTTTTTTTTGGTTAGAATTTTTGTGCTGTAATTTCACTTGAAGTGGCTACTGCAATTACAGGTTAAATTTGGCACCTACACTCTACTAATCCAATATTTTGCTAACTCATTTAAGCTATAACATAAGAGGAAAGAAAATTAGTTTTAGGCTTCTGTAATGTAATTATTACCTTTTATTAAAAAAAAAAAGCAAGCATGGCCAATTAGTAAATAAAGGGAACTAATTTCTTTTTGGCAGTTGGCAAAAAAAAGTGCAATTTTGTTCTTACAAATTTTTAAAAATTACCTGCTGTATATGACCAATTTTTCTTCTAAGTTTTGCAAGCACTTTTGCACAAATAAACATCAAAATTCTATAATTACAAATTAGAGTCACTGATTACAGGTATTTACAGTAATTACATAATTAGCAATAATTACATTAATTAGGCAAACAATACACTGCATTGACTAGCAATGGAAAACAAGAACATTCACACATATAAAAACCTGCTTTGAGCTAGGAAAGAAAGATTTTATCATTAGCACTAAATGCAGAATTAAAGCACAGAGCAGCACCACTGGAGCGTGCCCTGCTTTGTTCAAGCACCAAAAACTTTTGAAAATGCTGTTACAAACACAATGAAATATTTTGGAATATATATATCCCAAAAACAGGAACAGAGGAATACTGAATCGATGTGGAACACCTTAGGGACAAGAATTTCTGTTTCAGGAGCCTCTAACTCATCTTTTCCAGAGCCTGACCCCATGGCTGCAGAAAGCTGCAGCTGCCCATGCCGTGGGCTGTCACTGAGAAATGTGACCTTGATTTTGGCACTGATGCTCCTGCTGCACCCTCCCACCCTTTCTTTGGGGCTGCCTCTGATATTCAGAGCTCAAATACCCGTTTTTATCCGGCCTGCTTTGTTTCCTGCCAAGCTGCTCCAGATCTTCCTCAGGCTGATGCTGCCAGGGAGAACAAAACTCCCCTGGAGCAGCAGCAGTAGCTTGGATCCGGGGAAGCAGGCAGGGAACCCGCTAATTGAGGTGAATAAATGACACAGCCACGGTAGGTAAAACCAAGCAAGAAGACAAAGTCACCCTGGGGATGCCCCACTGCACAGGAGGTGAACACAGAACCTGCTGCAAGGGGACCGGGAGGAGGTCAGGGCAGAAAGCTCAGGAACACAAATGTGTGTTTTCCTGGGAAAAGGAAAAACCCTGTTATTCCATCTGCCACCAGAGAATGGTCACAGCCAGTAATGGCTAATATAGAAAGAGTATTTTTAGTCTGGATCTCACCCTGTTCTACTGCAGTGCTAATTCTGTTCCCATCCAGGAGTGAATCCCAAATTTCAGACAGCTCCTGTAGAGTGCCCCCAGACTCCTTGGAGCTCCACACCACGGTGTCCCTGGGCATCACACCATCTCTCATGGGGTGTTTTGTGGGGTTTTTTATGGTATTGATGGGGTGTGAGAGCTGTGCTGCAGCCCACCTGAACAAAGGCATTGATGCCCCACAGTGCCAGCTCCAGAACTCGGGATTTTCCTAGGAGAAGGCAGCTTGTCCCAGAGGTGTCCCAGGGAAGGGACAGTCTCCTCCACTGTGCTGAATGGAAGAAGGGAATGCTGAAGGAATCCCACTGCAGCAAGGGATTCCCAGGAACACACCTGTGCTAGGGAGAACTTGGACAGAAAACTAATTAGCTCAAACCAAAAGAGAGATTATCACTGAATTAATATTTGTGCAACACAGGCAACCAAGGGACCAGGAAATAGGACAGGATGGGGAGAGAAAGTCCTTGAAAACACAGTTGCTCATATTGGATTTGTCAGAGTTGTAGTGAGGGACTATGGAAACAGTGAGGGTGAGGCAACCTGGAATAAGTCAAGGCAGCTGCTCTGAGGGTTTCATTAAACACATGACATCGGTATTTCCGAGGGTTTCATTAAACACATGGCATCGGTATTTTCCGAGGGTTTCATTAAACACACGACATCGGTATTTTCTGTCAGACAAGCACAAAAGAACCCGGGACAAAACTGAAGGTAGCTGGGTTAGAGCCCTCCCAGGTCAGTGTGAAGGTGCAGTGCCAAGACCCCTCTAAACAGTGAGAGAGACCCAGAGGTTTGGGGCTGTCTGTGGCCACTTCTCACCTCCTCAGGGGACCGATGTCCTGCCATCCATTCTTCTTTCCCAGGAAAGGACGCAATGATGGTGCTGATGCTCATTTGGGATCAGGAGGGAGAGGCTCCCCTCTGCAAACTGGTCGGCAGCCGAGAAGGAAGGCAGACAGGAGCAGGCAATCCCACACATGAAGGCGTTTTGTTGGTTAATTAAGACTTTGATACAAAATAAACTATCTAAATATCGTTTTCTTGTTCTGACAGTGAAGTTGCTCCCTAATATAAATTCCCCACTGTGTTTGAGCACAGCCTCAGGTGTTATCAGGATGCCACCGAGCGGTCCCCAGGACTCACCCGCTTTTAACTTCATTGCCAAGTGACCACAATATCACATTCTGAGAACACTTATGATATTAATCTGAACATCAGCAGGACCTCAGTTTGCGTCAGCATCCAGAACACTTTGACAACAAAGGCTCAACCATTGGGAAGGTCTACCAGGCTCAATAAACGGCCAAAGCTTCTGGGGCGCACTGGGACCTTATTCATTATCCGCACTACTCCTTATTCCACAGAACCACAGGTAAAGTGGTTACTGTTTAGAAATTTAGCTACAGCAGTCTGCCTAAAACACTTCAATTATGCAGTTCCCAAGCTACCTTTGTGTTTAGTGAATGACAGCGCTGCTGAAGGTTTAATGAGCTGTGAATGACTATACAAAACTTAGAGGATCACAAAACCTGCTTCTGGTAATTTACATGAGCAGTTACATCTAAGTGCCAGAATCTATGTCATGATCCATTGTTAATACACTCTCTGTGTTCCTTCTTAAGACTGGTTGGAATATAATTATTTCCAAGTCTCCAAGCTAAACCTGTCCATTCTGGTTTTCCTTTGTCTGAAGCACTCATTGATACACAAAAAGGAACATCAGCTCCCTAGAGCTTTTAGCAGTTAAAATATTTGATACTTTCATACTTTCCACCTCACACGAGGGGGGTTTTTTAGGAGGAAATGCTTTACATTTCTGTTTAAATCTGTCACATTGTGCTGGTGGGTTTGCAGACTGCCAGTATTCCCTGCTGGAATAGCTGTGGGCTCATGGAACCGCTCACGGAGCCCACAGAGGCTCCTCAGCAGTGAGCTGATGCCTCACCATCGCCTTCCCTGGCGCACTCATTTCCACATTTCACCCCGTGCTTTTCCCAGCTGCCCAGGGTGCCACAGCTTGGGCTTTTTGCGCATTTAAACTGAGAACATGCCCGTATGAGGTGCTGTTCCTGGCATTCCTGCAAAGTGACCAGATCACATCCCTGCGTACCTCGGGAGACACAAAAACCCCATCTCAGAGGGCCACAGATCAGCACAGTAATCCTTTAAGCCATCAGATAGTGTTATCTCATTATTTGTAGCTATTCACTCACAAAGAATTCTTCATCTCCTGCATTCTCATCTGCACTTCTAGCTCTACTTATAAATAGTAGCCACATAATTTATGAAATTCCTATTATTAAGAAACCCTGGCTTTGAGTGTCTCATCTTGACATCATTTATCCATTAATTACAGAGAGAACCAAAAGCTACATCCCACATTAACAAGGGAAAGCTTTGGGAAACAAAGAAACCAGAAGCAGAACTGATGAATGTTCACTGCACTTTTCCTGTTAAGACACCTTCAATCCAGAGCATAAAATTTGTTTTAAAAAGTACAGGAAAATGTATCAGGAAAAATAATTCACTTTTAGCCCTTAATATATATACATACATAGGTGCAATTACTATCATTACTATTTCTGCAGTCTAGAGAATGCCCAAAAATAAGTGAAATTCAACTGCAGAAGCATGGCTAATGCTGCAAGGCTGGAAAAATAAAATCAGAAATGCTGGAAAGCAAAGCATTGTTCTTTACTGCCAGCTTGCTGAAGATTTCAGAAAAAAAATCTGTTAAAAAAAAAACCCAACCACTCATTTTTTACAATTCTGTTTATAAAAGTTAAAACCAGTTATAGAAATATAAAATAATTATCTAGAGATTTCATGCAAAGAATCTTGCCCTTGATGTTACAAAGTCAGATTCAGAAACACACTTTATGTATTACTACTATATTACTACAATATTACTACAAGCCCTCCAACAGCCCTGCTGAACATCTCCTTCTGAAATAACTCAACATGACCAAAAAGCCCCAGAAAAACGGGAGCGCACAACACAGAAATTTCATCATACAGCAGAAAAATGAAACACACCCAGGAGGAGGAACTGACCACAGCCTGGCTGATGTGGGCATGGAGAAGTGAGCGTGGGGCTGCCATTCCACTCCCAGCGATGAACCCACAGCAAAGGCAAACATTTTTCCTCTTATATGTGAGTTCTGCACATCAATCACTCCATATGGGACAGAGGCAAAAAAGTGGAGAAAATAAAGCCCACAAATAATTCACCTTTCCAATGGCTCAGTTCTGAACTCAACGACCCAGCTTGGCCAAACCGCCCAGGCCTGCGCTGCCTTTTCTCTGTACCTTAAGCATGAATACAGAATAATTGACTGCAGGTATCCAGTGCCAAGTGTCCAGCTGTGTCTGTCCATGAGCTGTCACAAAATCCCCCGTCCTACCCTGGGATGAAGGCAAACTTTAATTGTGCTGGGTGGGGAGCCTGGTTTAGAGTCAAAGCCACATGTTCTCTGGCATGTTCTGTGAATTGATCATGCAGATCAGTGGGCAAAACCCAATTTAAATAATAACCACAACCCAGCAGTTACAGCAGAGCGCTGGTGACCTTCCACGGTGTTAGCAAGTACTTTGTGTTTTGCCAGGGCTGATACACTTGTTCCCAAAGAAACATTTCATTATCTAGATATTGAAAATGTTATCACCCTGCTTTGAACAATGTTAGTCAGAGCTACCTTCTCTCTTTATTTTTCCGGCTTTTCACAAGGAAAACAAAAATATGCTGACTTCAAAATCTTTTAACATTTTTTTTTTCCATCTAAAGAGCAGGGAAATTAACACCCTTGGAAAACAGTCCCAAATTCTTAGGTTTATATTTATTCTCATTTGGGAAGAACAAGTTTATTCTGGAATTTCAGTAATTTGGGTGATGAGTTCCTTATTTAAAGCATAGGGAAGTTCATGAATACCACTCCAAAATTGTTTAGCAGGTGTAGCCAGCAGGAAAGGGAGGTTTCTTATCCTTTGAGTCTCAAAATCATCCATTCCCTCCTGTTGGGTCTGTAATTCCCACCTGCACCTTGGTGCACTGGTCATACAATCATCCTTCTAAAGCAACATCTTTATCTCACCGTGGCATCCTCCTTTATTTAACAGAACCATTGTTCTTTGTTCCATTCGGCAGACATGGCTTGAATGCTTACCCAGCACAGGGGATGGTTGATAAATAGGTAGATCAATTAATCTGAAAAAGGTTGTAAATTGCTGTTTCGTTTCCCTTGAAAAATTACAATTGATGAAAATTTATTTGAAGGGAGATTTCTACAACAGACTTCCATAATTAACAATCCAATGTAACAATCATTCCAATTCCCAAAGGTTCAGAAGATCAATTTTATAGTATTTTTCTCACTCGAGCATTATTTATTCATGCATTCATCTTAAATTGTTGATTTTTTTGTCGTTGTTTTTTGCTGCAATATGATGATTTGTCAAAGACAAAGCATTTTCCAATTTTTTTTTTTTTTAACACCAGCAAGGTGTTAAAAAATGAAAAGAATATATTTGAAGCCATTCACTAACAAAGAGCCACCAAACTCCCTGAAATGCTGTGGAATTCTATTCCAGGAATATAATCAGAACTGCCCCTCCTGTATCTCAGGTTTGTGTCCTGATCCTGGTGTCTGCATTGCTTCATTTCCCTCCTTCTCTCAAAGGAGAAAATTTAAAAAAAAAAAAAAAAAATTCCAATCCCCCCACAACACAACCTTATGCTTCAACAAAGATGGATATTTCAGGAATATTTAAATTGCCTGAGCTGACAATGCTGAGAGGGTGGACTTCACTCTCAGTTTCTCAAGGAACAGAGATAACTTGTGAGTGCTCCACTTTAGGTGTAGCCAAAAGGAATTACAGCACAATAACTGCAGTTGTGAGACCTTTCAGAGTTCATCAATAAATCTCTCCTTGATACTATGTGAAGATATAGGGAAGTTTAATCAATAATTAATGTTAATCGCATTCAGTCTTAATCAATGCCAGAACTACTGCTCTTCACAAAGCCCAGAGACAGCTCTGTGAGGTACAAAATCACATTTAATTAAAGCTGCGCATGCAGAAGAGTTTTTAATGCTATCATAATTAGTTTGTTTAATACTGCAATTTCCAAACTCCCCTGCTCATTTTTGCAGAGCACTGGAATATCAAATCCATTATTTGCACCTGCTGTGAGAGCCAGGTGGGCTGGTCACGTCCAGCTCCCACCTGTGAGAGTGCACAGGGACAGAGCTGCTTTCACTCTTCCAACGCCCAGAAACAACCCAGGAGATGGGGCCCAGAAGTCCAAACCTCCCTGAAGATCAAAACCATCAATGGAAAATGCACCAGAGTCACTCAAAATGCAAGTTACGGCTTCCTCAGCCTCCCAGGGTCACTGGGGAGAAGAACACTTTTGCTCAATGCTGCTCACCAGGGAAAAAAGGTTTCTTCTGTAACCTGGGGATGAAAAGAGGGAGGTGGTGCCCATCACTGCATCCAGCCTCCCGAGGGCTGTGTTGAGGATGGGCCTTTCCATTTCCCTTCTCACTGGGAAGGGGAGGAACAACCTAAACCCCAAATATTTATCAACCCTCCAAAGAGCACACTCAGTGCCAGAGCACCCGAGCCAGGAGAGGCCAACATTCCCAACCCTGCTCTTGGAGACCCTTCCCATCCCAGCTGGGAGGTTCCCGTTTCCACACAGCATAAATTAGGTAAATGTTAACCCGTTCACTGCCTATAATTGTACATTTCACACAGAGAAAAGGAAAAACCCTGCTTGTTCTGCCATTATTTCTCATTCTCACACTGGCAAATGTCACCAAAAGGACTGCTTAATATCATGGTTTTGCTGAGAAACAGGAGAGCAATGGGCTCTGATTTTTACTTGATTAACATCTAAGTTTTCCTTTCAACAACTATATTTTTTTTTTTCATTAAAAAAAAAAATTCTGCCCTGCATTCAGTCTTAGCCTAAGTGTTAATGTAGGAGTTAATATTGCAATTCATACAAATACTTTGAGTTTCACCCCTTTTCATAGCTGCCTCAAGCTCCCAGGTATGAAGCAAGGCCCCAGAGATTTGTGAGCTCAAGACCTTCAGAACTCAGCCATTCTCCAGCAGTCAGCTTTGACTGAAATCCAACAGTAAAAAATCCCTTGGCATGAAATAAACAATCAAAAGACAAAAGCCCAAAATGGAAATGTCACGAGGCAGTGTGCCACCAGCACAATAAGGAATGCCATAGATGACCTGCCTGAATGGCTGCCATTGCTCCTTTTATACATTTTTTTTTAAATTAAGCACTGAGAGAAATTTGCTGTCTGTATTTTTCTGCCTTAAGCATTCCTGATTGCTGCAAGATTTAGTCTTGTTAAAGAGCAGTCTTGCATCATTATATATTTCATTGACCATTTACTGTAATGCTGAATGACCGATCAATTGGCAGTTAAACTGCTCATTAAGAAAAAAGTACAAGTTTCTCTAAACTCAGCCACTCCATTTTTCTCCCAATCATTTCCTTGGTCTATTAATGGGCAGGTTTTGTCCTGCTGTTCAATAGTTCAAATTTAGATTTACCTTATCCTGTGCAGTGTAAAGCACTTAGGCAGTTTGAAACTGAAAGGACTTTTTGAGAAACTTCTTTAAAGCCGAAGTGACAGTAATAACATGCATCTTAAATGCTAGATTTTTATGTTAAAGCATCAATTGAATAATCTGTGATCTGTGAAAAAGCAGTTATTTTCCTGTGATTTTATTTGTTACAATGAACCGACTGCAATTCTCAGGGACAAATTATGCAGGCTATAAAGTTCAAACTTAAAAATTTGACACTAATGGAAACTCCAATACACAGATAGAAATCTACTTAGTCAGCAGCCACAAATCAGGACCAACATTTTCTTTCAATAACCTTTGCAACTTGCAAGACAAGTCGAAAGGGCTTATTAATGGCACCAAAAGCAGCTGCTCCCAGAGGTGCAGCTCCTCAATTCTTCACCCCCTTACTCCAACCTGGCAAGGTGGGCTCTGTGCACAAGAACTTTTCTGGGTCCCTTCAGATGATCCCAACTCATCCACATCAGAAGAAACCTCTTATTTTTTATCTTCTGTACAAGATTGAGACGCTGTGTATATATATATGTTTGTACAATTAAGTCGCATGAGCAGGTCCTCAGAACTGAGATATTAATGACTCATGAAGCACAGGTTAGTGCTCATCTGCATAAAACCCATCAAACTCGAGGTTAGATTGAGCGCTGCCTCGTTTATTACATCACCACACATCCCTTTCCCCACATAGATGAGTCTGCAGCACTTTGGCTCCGAGCTGGAGGACCAGATGCCAAAAAAAATAAAAGGCACCTGTTTTCTGAAGCTCAGGAGCAATTCATCCATCTCACAGCACAGCAACCAGTCAAAACTTGCTAAAGGCACCAAGCCTCCATTCAGAGGCTCGGCAAGAGCAGAATTATCATCTCAAACACCTGCACATCAAAAGGTACCATTAAAAACCCCCACGTGCGAGCAAACCCCTGACGAGCTGATCTCCACAGGGATGGGAGCAGTGAGGAAGGGTGGATGAAGAACAGAGAGGACACCAGTAGGATGCTGAAGAGCCCAGAGGAGCAGGGAGACCACAAAAAAAGATGAAATTTTGGGGAACAGCCTGACCAGGAGCAGAGGCACCGTTCTGGTCCAGGTGCCCTTGCAGGGAATCACAGGGATTCATCCCCCACTTCTCCTCCAGAGAGAATCTGAGCAGGAAACGGAAAATTGGGGAACTAGCTGGGCTAAAAAGAAAAAAAAAAAAAAATAGTGCATTTTAACAGCTTTACAGTGACTAGCAGTTTTGCCAAACAGCCTTTTAGAATGGGGAAAGCACTTTTATTGTCATTTTTTCACCCAAATTTCAGTGCACATGATAGAACTGCAGCCTTCTGGATTTTGAGACAGTTTAGTTCCTTAACATTAATGTGAAATGCCTCTCATGCGGGTCTTTCAGTCAGATTAGAGGTGGGATTCTCCTTCTCTCTTCAATAGGCAGTCTTTTCTATCTGGTTTCTTTTTCATTTGTTTAAGCATATTTGCAAAATCTGGCAGGCTGAATCTCATCAGGTAGAAGAAAATAGAAATGTGACAGGTTTGGAGCTAAAAGACCAAACAGTCTGTGTGACATTTGGGTAGGAGATTTAATATTTTGGAAGAAGGAAGCCACTCATAATCAAGCACAAAATTCAGAAGTTGTTATTTGGCAGCACTTGGAAATTTTTTTTTATATATATTATTTGTAGTTTTGCACAGAATGCATCCAGAACAGGCAGAGGAAAGAGCAGTTTAGCACAAAAAATCCAATTTATCACATGTTTATCACCAATATGGATAAAGACTGTAGAGAAAGGGACCATTTGCTTCCATTTTTGGTTTGAAATTCTGCCACCTGTGGAAAAGCTGTAAATCAGAACCATGTACGTAAAATGTCAGTTTAATCCAGCTTCTCAGAATTTTATAACAGTAAAGGGAATGGTTGGTGGATATTTTTTTAGTTTTAAAAGGCAAGTTATTGGATTTGCAGTTGTGTATATTAAACACAACTTCAATCCTATTAGCTATTTTTTTTTTGCTTGACTGAGTGACAAAATCTCATCAAATATCTTTAAGAACATTCCTGATAACCTGTTCAAGTTTTTATTATATATGTTGCCATTCAGTGGTAGTGATGAAGTTAAAATAACAATGTTTGGGATGATAAGGAAGGATATGATAAGGACACCCAGCACTGCTGTTACAACCATGCACAAAAATAAAGTCCCTATTGAGAAGAAAAATCTGAATTTTCTCACTTAATCACACAGAAGCTAAAAAAGCAACGTTTGTGTTTGATTCAGAGAGTAAAAGAGGCAATAGAGAGATAATGTGGAGCCATCTGTCCTGGTCAAGAGTGGCGAGTGGAAGTCACTGGACTTCCAGTTCATGAGCAGGTTTTACATTGCCACAGCAGCCAGGACTGCAAATGAAGTAAATAATCTGCAAACATGACAATAAACAGCCCCAGCCTTCCGATACACAACCCCTTCAGTGAAACCCTCTCCTGTTTTGCTTTTGTGAGCTCTGCATTATTCAGCTGGTTCTTTTGATGAGGAAATGCTCAGGCTCAGACCTTCACACACTCTTAATTCACTGCTGTGGGCAGGACAATCAAAGCAAAGCATGCGAATAGCAGAGCAAAGCAGTGACCATCTGGAAAGACATTTAATATGTTTGTATGTCCAAGCAGCTCTTCACAATAGGAGCCTGAGCAGATTTTTGCCCTTTACAGATTTTTTTGCTCTTCCCTCATTTTGAAAAACAAAAAAGCTTCACACGGTTTACACAGAAAACTCCAGTCTCCCTCCAGCCTGGTTTGCAGTTTTCTGCATGATTCCCAAACACAGGGACTGAAATGGCACTCCGTGACTCAGTAATAAAGATAAAACAACCCCCATAATCTTTACTGAGATCTGAAAACACAACCTCATAGTCACTCCAATAAAGGCAGCGTCAGGCACAGGCAGCACTGAGCAATTCTGCTCCAAAACTTCCTAAAAAAACCCAACAAGGTTTCTAAAAACCCACACAGCTTTTCAGATTCAACTCTATCTGAAAATGAGAACAAAATAGGTGCTCAGATAAGTCACCTCTCTCTCTCTAACTGGTATACATTAATAAGTGTTCATTTCTAGAGCATATAAAGTTATAACATAAAACAAATAAATGCCAAGAGGTGGATTTTGTTTAAATGGGAGGCCTAAAAGCTATCGCTGGCTCTTTAACTTTTAAGTACAAGACTTTCTCACAATAAATAGTCAGCTAGCTCCCCACTGAACTCTAAAGAACAGATTTAGTGGATACATTATTAGCTCTCTGCTCCTAGACCTTTGCAGCAGAAAGCCAAATTAAATGCTGGCCTAAGCAAGATCAATTTGGTTGCAGTCAGCAGAGATGCATCAGCCTACCTGTGATCACAACACATCTGTAAATGGAAATAATGCCAGTTACAGAAATCCTGGGGAACGGCACCTGAAAGGTTTGTTTCCTTTACAAACTCATGGCTTTTGAATTTAGTCCGAAAGCGATGATTTTCTCACCTAATTGAAAACAATGGGTTTTAGGGGTCTGTGTATTAACTTGAGAGGGACTCTGACAGCATCTGCAGCAGTGAACAATAATGAAAGGGGGAGGAATTAAAATGCACCCTTCTGTTCAGCCATTTCCACATGGCTTCATCACACCTTGCAACACAAGAGGAACCAGTTTGACAGAGATATTAAAGAGGCCTAAAACTTGAAATTTTTAAGGGGGAATCAGCTTTGTGGGATTCACTGCATGCAATGATCCTCTTGAATGCAGCGAGACAAATGAAGGTCAATGAGTACATGAATAAATTGAAGTGAAATCAAAGTTCCTCAGGCTGTGTTGTTCTGGAGCAGCATCCCAGCATCCTGAAGCAGCAGAGTCAACGTACAGATCCTAACTGCTTTTGAGATGTAGCTTGATCAATTTATTTTACAATCCCTCTCCCATGCCTGGCTGCACCAGTAGGAGACTGGATTCAGTCATGCAGGGTGTTCCTTCCATTTCTCTGCCTTGCTAAGAGATATAAATAATACCTTCAATGCTTGTATTGTTTAATATTAAAAAATCAGTGGAGTGAATTTTCTAGTTAGCTGGAGCTCTGGTGCTGGTACAGAAGGAAGGAGGCTTTGCCAAGGTAAGGATGTAATTTGCAGTGACTGCAGTTTGAGTGCACCTGGATGGAGCTGCCCAAGGAACTCAGTGATGAGCTGACAAGATCATCACAAAATGCTCAGGAAGTAAATAGCTGCTCCCAGCTGTGCACGAGCTCTTTAAACAATAATGGTTTGGCATGATTCTGCAGAGATTAACATGGATCCATAAATATGGAAAGGATCTATCTGCAATGGAATGGCTCTTGTTCCTCAATACAGGTGACGGAGCTCAGCGGAACCATTAAACCCATTCCAGTTTGGGATCTCTCCACGCCTGTGTAGCAGGCACAGGCAGACTTGTGCTCAGAGCCCCTAAATGTGACACCTGAACCTGATCTGAGGCTGTTCATGCTGTGATGGCCAAATGACGGGCTCAGGTTTGCCTCTGGATAAATATCCCAGCCCTAACTCACGGTTCAGAGGGTGGTGATAGTCAAGGTAAGCGCAGTTAAGTCTGGGAAGGGAAATAAAGCTACACCTTAAATTTCATTTTCTGTAAACAAAGGGGTGTATTTTTTCTCACACCTATTTGATTTATCACTTTTCAATAAAAGAATGAAGTATTCTTGTGTTTGAAAATGGCTCCCAAGGACTAAATTTGCACCAAATGATGTTTTTTGTTAACATTTGAAATCTTTTGTCCACTGAAATGCTGAAATCTTCCTTTTCTTTTATTAAAGCCCAGGGTGGGCCTTTCCATTTATGGTGAACTGGAATAGCCATAAAGGCCGCTTAAGTATGAAAGAGAAAAATGCAGAAAATTGCATTAAAATTGCATTAAATTTGTTAGAAAAATAAGAAATGAAAGATGTCTGTGATAATCATTGTTAATTTATTTCCAAAAAGAAATAGTTCTTACATTTCATTTTCTTCTGGTATTTTTTGGTTGGTTAATTAATTTTCTGTAATTTTGCTTCTGGTTTTGTTTGTTGCTGTGGTTTTTAATTGTTGTTTTTTTTTAAATATATTTTCCATTTGAAACAAAGATGACAGTAATCACTATATTTAATATGGGTGTGCTGGGGCTAACTGGAAAGCCAACTATGAACTATGGAGAGATAATAAAAGTTCATTTTCTCTTAAGATACACATTCTCTTACTAGAAATCCAACAATACAGATATTCTGATGTTTCTAATAAGTTTAGACTTGTGCAGCACTTTAACTCATAGCCTGTTACATTTCGATTATATTTTTGAAAGTATTTTAAATTAACCAAAAAAAAAAAAGAAAGATCTGGTCTTCCTTGCTGTAATTTAATTTAATACAGAACTCTTCTAAAATGTCATATCTTTAGTTTGGATTGTACCAGCATCTAGCTTGGATCTTAACAAATACATTTTTAATTAATCACACTGGTGGTTTTTGGTTTTTTTTCCTTGTGAACTTCAACAGTTTGTCTAAAACACTGCAATCCAGAAATACTTCCATGTCATATCATAAAGCTAATAACCTCACCAACCACTTCCTCGCTGACAGAACACACTGTCCTCATTTGCAGAATGTGAAGAACTTAGAATTTGAAAGGAAACCAAACGCCTTTAACAAGGTGTAAAGCACAATTTCCGAAGGAAGCTTCATCACCTCGCTGAATTCATACAGTAGCCTTCTTTCCTCTCCAACCAGTCTAATTAAATACAGCTGGAGATAGCACAAAAGAATTCCATTAATTAATTGGCAACCTGCTGACACTAATTAAGCTATGAAAATTCAACTCCCTCACACCAGATTTTGAACATTAGTCAGTTCCATTTGTTGGGAAGTTTGCCTCGCGTCTCTAACGCAACCAGAAAGGAGAAAATGAACTTTGTGGTTAACATGTGTGGGAACAAAGTGACCTATTATTGGAAAAATGAGATATTAAACCTTGCAGTGATACAGAGAAGCTGTTCTGAAGAAGCCCTTGCTGAGAAATTCCCTCACAGGAGGGTTTAAGGCCATCCCAACTGCAGGGAAAGTGTCCCAAAGCACCAATGGCACAGCGCAGGGTAATTAATTTATTTACTCCTCTCCACCCTCTGCAAGATGCCTCAATTCTTCAGCCACCCACAAGTCAAAATTTCATGCAGTAACTGGGAGAAAACATCCAAACTCCATTACCCTTATTCGAAATCTCGTGTAAAGCATCCAACGAGCCCTCAGTTAACATCTTAACAGCTAATTACACAGTAACAAGGAAGATTTATTATTTAATGTCTCAAGGCCGACTGGCAGTGAGTGGCTCTGCTATTATCTGAGTGGACACTAATGAACACCATCTGGTGCTCATTCCCTTCCCAAAATCCCAGCCCCATCTCGCGAGGAAGGTTTCAATGCCGTGTTGGAATGTGCTAAATCTGATTTGTGTCAACATTATTTACTAACAATCCCAACAAAAAAGAGGAACATGGCACAGAATAAAATTATTGTCTACTTTTCTTGAAATCCTAACCACTGCAACGCTTCAGGGACCATAAGAATCAAGAAGAAACTAATAAAAAAAATAAAATTAATAAGTTACTGTAGAAAAGTAGCATATAACTTTCCTGCTTTTTTCTTCTTTTCAGTTTTCTCTTTCACATGACAGTTAACAGTTAAATCCCTTAGCCTTCAGATAATACAGTGCAGCACAATTTGCCCACCTCACCATATTTTCAGAAATCTAATTAATTGGAAGGTGTTAATTAATTTTGAATTTACTGGAAAGTAGATTTCTGAAACAATTTTATAAGAATTGATTTATATAAAGGGTCTGTAACCTGATATGCTTTCAGTTCTGAAATTTTCAGCACCTGGAAAATCAGCCAGGAACATGGCAAACTTCTGGCAATGAATGGATCATTCATCATCAAATGCAAAAATCTTTAAAAAATTAAAATAATGAAAAAAAAAAAAAAAAGTCTGCATTTATACCAGTTCATATCCTGCCCAGTAAATACAGATCCCTTTTTCTAAGGTGTGAGTTTTGCATTAAGGCTGTAGCTCAGTGCAAAGTCCAATAAAATTCCACCTTTCTGTGCAGGTTAAGCTGACTCACCGTGAGCCTCAAGGTGGCAAGATCTGAAGAGCTGCATCTGGAAAATCCCTTCTTGCTGTGGCTGAGCACATGGGCAGAAGGTGATGCTTAAAAGTTTCTGGTTCTGCCTACTGGGAATAATCGGTCACTGAAAAATAGCAGAGGTTTCATTGCCTCAGTCACTGTAAAAACCAGTGAGATCCAGGCGTGACCAGACACAGAATCAGACCCTGCAATGAGCTGATTGAAACACACAAAATATAATGAAAATAAAGAAGATAATAAAGAATATTTCTTTGCCATTTAGGGTGGAGAAGAACTGTGCTGAGCAGTGTAGCATTCCTACTTCTAAACTTTATTATACTCTCATTTACTACAGCCATAACTGCAATATTTTATCATGAGATTAGAATGCAACCGACAGTGCTGGATAATGCATTTGATTCATAGATGATCTAAAGTAGAATGCTGGCTTGAATCCCACTGTTCTCACAGGGAATCTTCCATTCCTCAGCCTACCTTGTTCATCCAACTTTGGGAACTTCTTCAAAATGCTGAGAGGCCAAACTGGCAGAAAAACCAGCACGGGGCAAGAAAACCCTGAGATTATCACCAGAATCTGCTTGGAGGCTTCACCAAGCAAGGTCAGGCAAGATCAGATGGGATAAGGCCATTTCAGAGACTGGTCTTCACATTTAGACATTTAATTAGTTTTTCAAGAGAGACTCACAAATTAATTCCAGAACAGTTTTTAATGAACATTTGTTTTTATAACAGCAATAAAAAATTGGGTGATTAAGGGTGATTGGCTTTCATGCAAGGGGCTACTGTCAAGTGAGGAATGCAGTGTCTTGTTGTGAGAACAGTTCTCATAACAACACCCAGAGCCACATTCTGGGTGACTGGCAGTTCCTAACTCTTCCACTTTTCATAAAACTACCAAAAAAAAAAAGAGAGAAAAGAAGAGAGGCAAAAGTGAAAGCTGTATCTTATCTTAATAACCCTTTTTTTAGTCTATTGTGATTGAAACTACTTGGATATTACAACGAATAAATACTAAGAGTCAGAAGTAGCAAGCTCTTCTATTGGGGACTTTATCCTTCCATTTCCCTGAAGACAACAACGTGAAAACTGAGACAATGAAGGTTATATTGATAACAGGAAGGAAAAAAAAGTTCAAGCCATGCCTGGGGCATGAAATGCAGAGCAAAAGTTGAAGGAAAAAATCATGAAAGATGCATGACTATCAGATTCCCATGTATTGCTGTTAAGTGCATTCATTAAATGATCATAAAGAATATATGGCATAAAAATGAAAGAGAAGATCAGTCTCTAATAGAACGCGATAATTTCAGAGTGGGAAAAGCAGCAGACCATGACAACAATTTAAACTAAGAACACTAAATCTTACATTCCAGCTTTCACTGCAAGCAAAGGAAAAAAAGAAACACGTAGTAAATGATAGAAGTGACAAAAGAAAATATGACATCGAATTTTAAGGCTACACTGGCATAGCAGAAATGAAGCAATCATTTGTTTTGAAATAATTACAAAATTATCTGATAATTTACCACTCATTTCTCATTTCATGAGGAAAGCATTGGTTCTGAATGCACACACGCTGCAAATCTCCTGAAAACACATGTCCAGCTAAATGAGTCGCTGTGATTGTGACCGGGACATTTGGCGTTTGAAGCCCTTTATGTTCCATTGTGGTTTATATCATCTGCATTATTTCACATAACAGGTTCTAACAGATCCCTTGGCCGGGGTTTTGACACCTCTGCATGAGGCTGTGTTTAACACCTCATCACTTGGTATACATATGCTAATTGTTGCTGTTTAGCACCTGTTTTCTCCTTTCCTGCTGTTCAGGCACAACATTCAACTACCACAACTCTGCCTTTGCAGAGCATTTCACCATCTTGCAGGGCAAATCAGATCTTTTGAAAATATAGCAGGGAAAATTCTGTCCCTGTTTGGAGTGGTAAAATGGTTGAAGTAACTACTTGTCGTTAATTACTCTTTCCCCACCAATTTTATAATTACATTTAAAAAAGAGCAAATCGGGTATGGAGAATGGGAAGGGGCTGACTTGGTGCAGGAGCCTCTCCTCATCAGTTTTGGAACTTCTTTGTGGTCATTGTCACCAATGTCCACGGCATAAACACACTGGTGTTCTGACCACCCATGTCACCTGAGCACAGGTGAAATAATTGTGAAATAATTCTTGGATTAAACGCAACCAACTTGGTTTGCAACCAAGGAACTCAGTCATCAGCACTCTGTGCCACTGGAATGGAAATTGGTGATGGAGCCGCAGGGATTGCTCAAATGGCAATTCCCACATCTCTGTCTTCATTTCTCAAGGTCTTAAAACTCACCCTTTTTCATAATTTCGCTGTTGTGATGAGTTTTCTTCTTGGGAAGTAAATGAAGGATGTGAGCAAAGGAAGAGAATGTATTAGAATCTATCACAAGGATCTATGCAGGGCATTTGATCGGATCAGTGTAAGGATAGATTAGAAGATAACCACAGAACCTCAAGGTGAAAGAACTTTATTCTTGAACCTCCAAACATGAGTGGAATGCCTGTCGAGGCGTGAGGGAAAAGCAAATAAAGGAACAGAGAATGATTGCTGGAATGAACTATCACAACCATCATCCAAGAACGTACTAAATGACTTTAAAATGAGTAATCCTCATGAGGGTTCCCATGATACACACCTGAATACCAGCACTGAAATATTTGTCAATACTGAAGGAATACACCAGCCTTTTGTGACAGCAATCATCAGAAATGTACATAATGCCCATCCCTAACTTAAAACATGGATGTGTCCCCAGTTTTAACGGGTAAATATCAATAATGGAAGAAGAATCTCACATATTACAAAGTCCTGCACTCATAGAATCACACTCTGGGCTCTTGAGAGCTGTTTCCATTGTTAAATTCACTAATTAGGACAATAGCATGGCTGCTTCAGATATCAGGAGATTTTAAAGCTCAGAGCAGAAGGAAAACAACATCAGTGCTTCAGGCTCTGCTGCTTGAGCTTTCAAGATAACCTGAAGCATAATTTGGCTTCATGTTGTAAGCAAGTCTAGAGCCAAATTCAGCACTCCCTGCTGAGCCAGTCTAGATATCACATGTAGCTGTGGCATGGAAATGTATAAAAGAACAGAAATTTGACCAATTTAATTTGAAGAACAGAAAACATTGCATAAAGCTTTCCAGCTCCTTGACATTGAGAATAATGGTGTCTGACAGTTCTAGGGTTAAGTAGCCACTCATTCAGCACAGCATCGTTTATCTGCCAACAGTATGTGTCTCTTGTTGTTACTTCAAAGAAAAAATTCAATAAAAATTTAAATAAAAACAGATCTGTCAGTAGAAAGCTTTAATATTTTACACCAAACTCAATCTCTTTCCTTTGTAAAGTGCTTTCATACTTCCTGAACTCGTCCTGCAGTACACAATTCTCATTTTTATAAAAGAAACCATGAATCACCTTTAAACATCTACACTTTCCTGAAACATTAACATTTATTTTTAATAGGCATCACTCTGAAAAGGCTTCACTAAGTACTGCAGAATGCTAAAGAATTCTGTAGATTGAGAGAACTAAGAATATATATATGTTAAGTCCTTGAGCATCATTGCATACAAGCAGGTTCCCTGGTTAAGAATTCATGATTCAGAATATAACAGTAATTATTTAATGCAATTAATTCCAAATGCTCTCTCACAGAGCACATTTGTTGTTACTGACTGCAGACTGTGCTATAAATACACTTTGAAATAAGTGAAACAAAGGATTCAGGTATTCAAGGCCATGTCCTCTCTATGTATTTCTGCCCAATTTTTCGTTTGCCTCCCACATATTTTATGAAACTAACAATTAAATGCTGCACAATCACTTCTTATGTCAGACTTTTTGTTTTAAAGTTGCTAGATTTGAGAAATCAGAGGCATTTTATGAGAGATAATTAATGTCTCTCTTCTGCAAGTGCACTTGGCAAGGTATAATCTCTCCATTTTAAGCTTTCTCCCACATACCTTTGAATAATAAAATCATTACTCTATTTAGAAACCTCTCATATTATTTAGCAATTCAGCTCTGGACTGTAACTACTTTGAGAAGAGAAAACGTGACTTACCGGCCCCACGGAGCAGATTCTGATTCTAACAGCCTCAATAAAAACATTTTTTAAACTTTCATTGCACACCCTAAAAGCAAAATTAACAATCTGCCAAAGCCAATATGTTCAAATAGAGAAAAGTTGTAAAATATGACCATAATTTTATATATGCAAACAGGCTCAGTTCTATTTGATTTTAAAAGTTTCTCCCAGCATCTTTTTTTCTATCACAGACACAAGTTTATAACCATGCTACAAATTACAGCAATAAAATTTTGTGAAGAAGATCACAATAAAATTGTCATTTCATGTCAACTTTGCTGGGCAGAATATGTGCAGTAACATGATAACAGGAATAATCTATTACCTTATTTAAGTATCTTCATTATTTGAAATGATAGTTGCTCCACTCTATTTGCCAAAATACGTTAAGTGGTTTTGAAAGTCATAAATCTCTGCCGCTCTTTCCCTTATACAAGTGTTAACTGTAAAGTTCTATCATAAATTATGAAACAAAAGGGTTTAAGCCAACCCAATAATACAAAATCTGTTCTTTCAATAATAAAATCTGCGCAGCTGGGAGCTGCTCATTATTTATTTAGCTTCTGCAAACCAACACCTCTATTTGTTTCCTTGTAACTTCACTGTTTTCCTTGCTTTTCTTAGGGGAAAAGCACAAAACCCAATCAAGCTGTAGCTGTGCCCTCTCAGTGCTGTGTGTGGCACTGTTCCCGGGGCTAATCCACCTCTGCCACCCCATTTTGTCACCCTTTATCAGCTCAGGTGAGCATCTCATAACAGCCCAATGAACACGTGTCCTACCACCACCACCACCAAAAATCACCCGTCTGGAATCTCCAGATCATCCAAATGGGATCTCAGTATGTCAATACTGCGAATTACTTGGAGTTTTCATTTGTTAATTTTCATTAATTACCTTTCCGAAAACTGGTGACATGTCCCTGCCTGAGAGGAAAAGCAAAAACCACATCCAAAGTAAGCCACAGTGGAATAAAACCCCACAAAAGCAGGAACACAATCAAGTGCTGGTCAAAGCTCTCCTTCTGAATTTTCTTCAGAAATACAGCCACAGTGCATCCTGCACATCCAAACTGCCACACAACCCTCCCACTGCACCCCAGAACATGCTGGAATGTTCTCCAGCTGCAGGAACCTTGTTCCTGCTCTGGGTCTGCTGTGAGAGCAGCCCAGCTTCTGAAAAGAAAAAGCAGAAAGGTGAAGCAGATGGAAATAAGTAAATAAATATTTTTAAACAATAATAAGTATACTGGAGTATTTGTAGATGGTGGTGCATGAGGTGGAATTTCGACCAGTACCAGTGAGGCAGCCTGGCTGCAGGAGCCAATTCCAAGCCGTGGGCACACTGAGAGCTCTGCTCACACCCACAAGGAATGATCTCAAAAAGCCAGCAGAACTTCTGTAACCCAAGTGGAGAAAATGAAGTGGCACAAACCAAGTTCAGTTCTGTAAGTCCAGGGTGGAACACAAGACCCCATTCCCCATGGGTATGTGTCAGCATCAGTGTGAATCCTGCATTTATTAGTGACATAACCTGTTCCCGCATTTATTAGTGACATAACCTGTTCCCGCATTTATTAGTAATACAACCCGTTCTGCTCCTATGAAAAGAATCATCTTGGCCTTCTGTTGGAGCAGGAGTCTGCAAAGAGCCAAGGATATGGCTGGGAGGCTGCAAAATAATTACCTGAATCAAAGAGCTGAGGAAAATGATGCCCAGAAGTGCAGAAGAAGCCAGCTGCACTCCAGATGTGGGAGGTGTGAGCTAAAGGGGACTCCTTGACTTTACCTTGGCTGGATAATTGTGAAAATGATGGCAGGAAAGGTCAGCTGCTCGCTCCTCTCCACACAGCAGTGCTGAGGCTTCTAAAGGATAAACTGACATCCATGTGAAATCATTTTGGGCAGGAGGAGCTTCAGAGAACCAGCTCCTGCCAG
The DNA here is from genome assembly GCA_024865655.1 of Emberiza elegans. Lineage (NCBI taxonomy): Eukaryota > Metazoa > Chordata > Aves > Passeriformes > Fringillidae > Emberiza > Emberiza elegans. Next base: position 27,244,042 of record JALJVW010000129.1, on the reverse strand, counting down.
GAGGGGCTGGAGGGGAGACGCTGGCTCGGGGATGGGCTGGAGCTGGGATGGCAGCTGGACAAGAGGAGCTCTGTATGACCTGCAGCTTCACCTGAAAATGACACGAGTTCAGATATTCCCCTGCACTTACTTAATATTATATACTTAATAAAAATATGTAGCAATTTGTAATTATTAAATATAATAATATTATAATTTAATTAATAAAATTAATTATATTCTAATATTATTGTTGTATTTAATAATTCATTAAAATAATATTATTATAATATATAAATATATAAAATATAATTAAATATAATATATTTAATATTCCCCTGCACTTATTTAAACTTCCTTGCTGCCTTCCAGATGGCAGAGACCAACAACACCCAGCTGGGACCTGGGCTGAATGCATTCCTTTCAGGAGAATGGCATAAAAAGTTATTCCAGCAAGTCTGGAGCAAAGTATATCAAAATTCCTGGCACTTCAAGGGAAGAAAATTTCTTCCCTCTTCCTGATTTACATGTGACAATGATGCCATAATGCATACAATACACAAAATGCTCTTTTGTGGCTTAGAAATACTACACAAATAAAGTTTGAAATCTTCCTGTGGAACTGAAAATGTGCAATCAATGAAAGCCCAACAGTTAATCAATGGTAGTTTCATCAGTGATTACTTTATGTAAGGGCAGCCTTCCTAAAGTCCTTGATTTAAAAATTTGAAGTTAATTCAGAGCAACAGGAGGCAGCCAGAAAAGCATTGTCTGCCACCTAAAAAGTCACACATTTGAAAGTTATTTTGCATCCAAAAGAATTCCTACTGCTAATAATCACCACAAAAATAGCAGAGGATTTGACAATATACCCAGAAATTAATGTAATCAAAAAAATGTGTTTTCATGGGAAAAAAAGAACAACCTTTTAATATTTGTAGAAGTCTGGTAAAATAGCAATTGGTACAGTGAAGCTTGCAAGCAGCAAGAAAACAATGAGCAACTCTTCCCATTAATTATCTGCTCTAACATTCATAAAGTCTCAGTATTTCAGACAAATTTAAACGAAGACATAATTCTCTCTGAAATTCAGAGGCATTATCAGATAAACAGAATTAATCAACACGCAGAATCATTGAATGCCATGGATTTTAATTCCAACAGCAGCTTTCATATCTGCCCTGTAACAATGTAATATTAACAGGGTTTTTTTTGCAGTTCAGTGAAAGTTTAGGTCAATTTGTAACCCATTCACTGGTAAAACAAACTTCAAACCCACCCACATCAGAGCAGAGGAAATGTGGGAACAGCAGCAGGACGAGGCTCAAAGAAACCTCTCCCGAAAGGAGGAGAACACGTCCCCAAAATGCTGGACAGACAGAGGGAGCCCTGGGGCAGCTCCACCTGCCTCTGCCTCCACAAAATTCACTGATGAACCCGGGCCAGGACATTACAGAATTCATAGAAATATTCACTGATGAACCCGGGCCAGGACATTACAGAATTCATAGAAATACCCACTGATGAACCCGGGCCAGGACATTACAGAATTCATAGAAATATTCACTGATGAACCCAGGCCAGAACATTACAGAATTCATAGAAATACCCACTGATGAACCCGGGCCAGGACATGAAATACCCACTGATGAACCCGGGACAGGGCATTACAGAATTCATAGAAATACCCACTGATGAACCCGGGCCAGGATATTACAGAATTCATAGAAATACCCACTGATGAACCCGGGCCAGGGCATTACAGAATTCATAGAAATATTCACTGATGAACCCGGGCCAGGACATTACAGAATTCATAGAAATATCCACTGATGAACCCGGGCCAGGACAATACAGAATTCATAGAAATACCCACTGATGAACCCGGGCCAGGACATTACAGAATTCATAGAAATATTCACTGATAAACCCGGGACAGGACATTACAGAATTCATAGAAATATTCACTGATGAACCCGGGCCAGGATATAACAGAATTCATAGAAATACCCACTGATGAACCCGGGCCAGGATATAACAGAATTCATAGAAATATTCACTGATGAACCCGGGCCAGGATATTACAGAATTCATAGAAATATTCACTGATGAACCCGGGCCAGGACATTACAGAATTCATAGAAATATCCACTGATGAACCCGGGCCAGGACATTACAGAATTCATAGAAATGCACAGGACAGATCACCTCTGGAGCCAAACAGCAAAGTTAAATTCCTGCAGCACTCTTGCTGGGTTTCAATCTTGCTGCTTTCCCAATATCCCTTCTTTTTGTTGCCTTTTCTACTTTTCATCACGCTTCTGCCGAGGTACAGACAGTAACCTTTGGCTAAAATTGAAGAAGGAAAGATTAATTTTGCTTTAACAAAGAAAGGTTAAAGGTACAGAACATGTTCCTCCAAGTCTATCCACTCCAACACGAGTTCTTCTTGATCTATTAAATGTATGCCCAAAAGAGTTCCTGTCCTAAATGCAAAGACACTTGTTAGAAGATAAATAATACAAATGCTCCATTTCCCCCCTAATTCTCTGATTTTTCACATTGTTTTATGTCCAGACAGAGAAAAAAGAACATTCCTGAACACCTGATACTTTCCTTTAGGAGGAACAACATTACTAAAAGAAAAGCAAAATTGTGTAAGTCTTATTCAGAGAAATATATTCTATAATTTTAAAAAAATCACTAATTGCAGCAGGCAGAAATGTAGCACTAAGAATTCTTTATTTCTGGTGGAACTAGGTCATAGCTGCACATGTACAGGCATCAGAACAGAAGCTTCAATAAACAGGATTATTCCTATCAATGTTGAAAAAAATATGACTAATTACATCTGAGGTAATTAGGACCACAAACAATCTTTAAATGAAACTGGTGATCAGAATTTATTCTATTTTCTTCATTTTGCAATATGTTTTATCCCTCCAGAATGAAGCACTGGTGCACACTTGGTAGGTGTGTTTAACAGCACTTCAACAGAAAATTGTATTTGTTCTTGGATTTGCTAAAAGGGATAAGAAAAGGAAGTCACGGGTCATGGAAACACACTTTGCTCTGTGCCCTTGTGGAGACTCCCCCAGGCTGGGCTGCGTGTGCCATTTTATCGCAGCTGAAGGGAAGTGCCAGCACTGTGTTTATAGAGATTGGCAAAGGAATCAATTAAAGCTGTTAACAAGATCACCACGGCAGTTCAAGTGCCAGTGAGCTGGAGGTGCTGCTGCAGAGCGCTGTTAACCCCTTCCCTCCCATCTCTGCCAGGCGCCTTCACCGCCAGGCTCACCTGGAAAGCCCAGCCCTCACCTGGGACTGCTCCTCCCTTCGGTCTCCTATGGGTTTAACTCTCCTATGATTTATGGGCTTAAATCTCTTATGGGTTTAAATCCCTTATGATTTAACTCTCTGCTGGTAAGAGTTCCCCCTGCCCTCCCAAAATACTGCTTGGACAAAACTTCATGTTAATTTTTTCAAAAATTCTCTTCCACCCCCCAGAATTTGTCTTTTATTTGCTCGCTTCTGAATAGATTTTTCTTTCTATTTTTTTTTTTTTTATGGTGTCATGACCGATTTCTTTCTTTATCTGACAAATTAGAAAACAAAGAAAAAAAGCATTAAAAAATCATGCACAATCTGCAGTTTCCCAATACAAAGCAGCAACTCCTCCTACCTGCCACTGGAAATAGCTACTCAACATTATTAAGTACCTCCAGCTCCCCACAGCTAGACAAATCCCAAAGTACCTCCTTTACTGCATTTTTTTATTGATGAGGTTTGTCATTTTATGGGATGTGGTACAATAGAAAGCAATTAAGTCACTGATGCACACAAATGTTACCTTTTTGCAATGCGTCAGCAGCAATAATCTTCTCTCAAATATGCTGAGAAGCAGCTATAAACCTTCTCCTGCCAGAGGCAAGCTCTGGTGAGCCTCGTTGTGCTGAAAGTTCCTCACAGAAGGTGTTGCTTAAGGTCTGCATCCATCAAAACCAGAGATAATTAAGGTGCACGAGCAGCTCCACTTTGGCATGGCTCAAAGAGAATAGCCACGGAATCATCCCTCCGCTTCCCAAAACTGTTTATTTCATCTCTTTAGTGGCTCTGCGTGAGAACCTTGAGGAGGACATGAAGGCCAGGTGCTGTTTTCATGCCTTATTCATCTCAGGCAAGGGCTGATTAGCTGGGTCACAATAATTAAAGGACCCCAGGATTTCAGCATTCCTGCTGCTGGCAGAACTCCTCAGAATTGAACATTTTCAGGTGTAGACCCCTGAGTTCAGTCAGGATCAAAACCTTTTTCCCTTAACCTTGGTGAAAGTATCACTTTCGACTTCACCAGAAGCAGAAAGAAATGAAAGTCTGATCCTCTCCTCAACCTTTACAAGTCAGCTAAATAAAAGGCATTACAGCATGCAATTGCTTGAAGCAGTAATATTCATTGAAATGAAGAATTTTTTTCCCCCAAGTACCAGAGAAACACTTGATATTTGCTGAAGGAAATGGAAATATTTCATGGAACAATTTATAGAGGTGACATTTTCACTGGAAACAATCCTGCACCAAATCATTCAATCACAATTTATATCCAGAAGTGAAACGTTGGACAGATTAAAAAAAAAAAAAAAAAAGAAAAAAAAAAGGGGGGACCTCATGCACAAAAGTTGTTTCTGAATAAGCTGAGGCTGTAAACTCTGACTGACATTGATGGAGAAACAGCTCCCAGGGCCAGTAATTCCAGCAGCGAGAGCCAGGCCTGGGGACTGCAGGAAGCACAAACTGCTCCGGAGCCATTTTGATTCCAATCGCGCTTTATGGCCCTGTGGAAATCACTTCATTTCTATCTCCATTTTTTTTTCATTTCTCTGAGGAGGAGGATGTGCATTTTCCTATAAACCTCTTTCAGAGGGGTGGTGGGCAATTACTTACGACTTGCAAAGCTTTCTGGGGTAACAAATCTCTTTTGATCGAGCTGTGTGTTTTTAAAAGGCTGCCATTTTCATGACTCTACCTCCAAACAGCTCATGGCACAGGAAATCTAACCTGGACCTTGATTATACTTCCAGACTGAAATAAAAGTGACCTAAGAAAATATAAATTAATTGTTTCAATATCAAACATTAACCCTCATTGTGCCTGGGGAGAATTTTCTCAGCATCAGTGATGATGATGTATTGCAGGACCACTGCAATTAGCACCACTGTAAGCTCCTAATTTAGCAAATATTCCCACTGCAGGAACTTTAATGTATATATTTATCTATATATGTGTGTGTATTTATATATATATAGATATATATACACACATCTCCCAGATGAGTTTGTCAACAATTTTTTGGGATTATTTTTGATACACTTACATTTCTATTTCATGTTTTAAATTATATAAACACACAGATGGAAATTCAAGCATGTCACGAAACATTCCAGCCAGTAGCTCTGAGATACTGCTTTGCATTTTATACCAGCCCTCATTTTTGTCTCTTCTCCTAAAGCAATTAGCAAACAGTTGTTCCAAAAGCTGACAAGGTAGGAACAGGAGTGAAATACTACTAAACCTAGAGCTGTCCTTCAAACTTCAAGCATTTAATGGAGTTAAAAGGAACTGCAGATTCTGTGCACTGCCAAAAATAAGATGCAGGACTTGCAGAGCACAGTTCCTCTTTTACCACCACCATTCTCCTGATGTGCATCTTTCTCAATAACTATAGAAGGACTCTATGAGCAGGGAGTTCCTCATCTGGAAACTGTGGAGAGCTGGGAGAGTCCTTTTCTCCCACCTTCACTATCTTCTACTCTGCTTATCCATGTGGCCACAGCAGGTTAAACATGGCCAATATCAGTCTCAGAAGTAAATTTCTAATAGTACTTGGATCAGTCATCACCTAGGAATACTGAGAGTTTCAAACACAAGATCTGGGTTTTCCTACTGTTTTATTATCTGATTTATGTGTACCACTGTACCCTAAAAATGCATTCACCTTGTGATTGTTTCTCCATGGACTGTAAGGCACAATGACATAAAGGCTGGACATTTTTTCACTATTATTTGGCATATTCCAGTAACCTCAGCCTTTCTTCCCGTTAGCAGCCACCTACAGAAGCAACTTCAGCCTGCAGTGAATGGCCTGAGCAAGTGAAAAGCACTTACTTTGTCCCCCAAGACCAAAACCCTCCAATCCCTACTTTTAAGTTGCTCTGGGCTGGAGACACAACTCCATTCTGCTAAACTGCAGCACCATCCATTGCTGCAATTCCACAGGGTCATTCTTTATGTAAATTCTCATTAGGGGAGGCTTGGGTAACATTACATTTGCAACATTCCTCTCCAGATTCTGTGTTCTGAAATCCAGCTCCAAGGCTGAAGCAGCTCTTTCATTAACTCACAAATGCCAGACAGATCACTTGCTTGGCAGCCACACACAGGTTTTTTTGGAATGTTTACAGGCAAAAAATCCTTTCCCTTGACCAAAACAATAAAAGGAATTATGCCCACAGCTTGGGCCTGAAGATTTGTACGTAGGGCAGCTGGAACAGGGAGTTAATGGGAAGTCAGTGCTGGCTGATCCAGCTCCATACAACATTCCAACCCCATTGACCTTCTGAGGGCAATGTGACACCATTACTCACTCCAAATGGGGACATCTCAGAGAGAAACCCACAGCTCATTTTTCTTAAAATGTTGGTTTTTGTGCATTGCAACACAAAGGATGCTTGTAGGAATAGCAATAATTAACAGATTTAAATGAAGCCACAGTTAGAAAGCCATTAATAAATTCACTTTCCACGGATTTTTGAGCTAGATATTGAGCAAAGTATGATCCTCCAGCCCCAAAGTGGCAAATTAGTTTCCACTAAATGATCTAATACTAGATTGCATGGGTCAGCTGTTTGTAAAAATGTGTTTTTAAAGAAAAGAAATAAAACTGTAAATTTCCTTTTTGCTAGTTACAACAAAATGACTTAACGACTGGACATAGCATTTAGTGCAATGGTTCAGTTGGGGAAACATCACCGTGTCAACTAAACCTAATCAAAGCTTGGACTTGATCTTGGAGGTCTTTTCCAACCTGAATACTCCCTGGTTCCATAAGCTTGTTTCATTTTGATTCCATCAAAGGTCCTGTCATGTCCCTGTGGTCGAACATTTTCCAAAATGAATAAGCATTAGAGAAAGGCCATGAAGAAACTTGGTTGACCTGCTGAAGGATGCTGTTTTGACAAAGTTATCTTAGCATGCCGTGTTTTTGGAAACTCCATCCCAGAGGCCATGGGAGCACACACAGACTGAAAAGCCTCATGGAGTGCTGCTGGTAACTGATGCTACAGTGGTTTTAATACCACAGTGAATAAATGTACAGAGGAAACCAAGAATTCCTGAGAAAAAGGCTCCTCCAAGCTCCCATCACCCACCCTGCCATACTCCAGGGGAAGGTGCCAAGTCCTGGACCCTTTCTATTGCAGGAAACTCACTTTCTTCTTTTACATTTACTCTGCTTTACATGAGGCTGAAGCCAGGCCTCCCATTCTAGATAGCTGCACTAATTAAGCTAATTAGCTCTTTAGATCAGATTTCTTCCCATGGACTGATGAATATTAGATTATTTAGAGCACAGTCAGCTGCCAGAAGGCAGAGAGATGATCTATCCCCTGAACAGCCAGTGCAACTCAGGTGGAACAGGAGTTTCACCTCAAATCCTGCAATAAACACAGAACTGTTACACTACAACATTCTGCTCAATCCTTAAAATAGAGCTGCGCTGGTTAACCCATAAATACCTGTCCTGCAGTTACACAGAGTGTTTGCACATACAACAGAGAGCTAAATCGGAAAATAAAAAATACAGCATCCTAAATCATCCTAACGCATGAGCCAATCTGCTAAACTGAATCAATATAAAAGCAGTAAAGCCAGGCATCACAAAGAGACACAAAACATGGTGCAGACTTAAAATCTGGGAAGACAACTGGAGTCATGCTTAGCTTAAATTACAGTTTAATTTTGCTTTTTACTTTTTACCTATGCATTCATTATGGAGAGCCTTTAAAATTTATTTTGTCTAACTAATATTAACCAAAATATTTTAAATTGAAAATTATAATAAGATGCCATTTTACAGTTTGCATCTGTACTTACAAATAGGAATAAAGATATTTTTAGGCAGGATAAAATCAGACTCCTCTATGTAAAATTATAATTTTTGTGATTATAATACAAAATTGTAGTGTAAGAAAAGAAAAATTTCTGCTCATTTACACACTTAATTCAGAACTGCTACAGTTTAGCTGGTGATTACCTGAAGCACAAAAAAGGACATTAGCAGACCTCTCAGGACAAAATGCTCATATTTACATCAAGCTCACAGGCAACAGAACTGGTAAAAGGTTATGTAATATCGCAAATATTAAATTAATTATGTTAATACAAAGACACTCTTCAGGAGGAAATCGCTATTTATGTTTTTAATATTGGGAACAGTCCCTTTGTAAAGGAACATTTGTGGATCTGATCAATTTTTCAGTTTCCTGTCTAAAATGGGACTATTTTATAGTAGAGCTTGCTTTAGCATTTGGTGTTTGCTAAGCCAGGATTCTGAAGTCAGGATAGAAATTCTACTTCAATTAAGAGTAAGAAAACAACCCTGCAATAAAGGGATGATGGATATAAAACTGAGAGGGAGGAATTGTAAGTGTTAAACCTTTGAGACTTCAGGTGACTCCTCTGAGTGCCTGGCTGTCACTCACCTGGCACTCTGAGTAATGGTGATCCAAAATGATGGGGACACCCAGGATCCACGTAGGCAAAATGTTCACATGAGATTCACCAGATCCACTTCCAGTCCAGTGCTATAAAATACATTGGCTCTTCCGAGCTCTTCTGTTTGCTGCTGGGAGACACGGGGAGATATGGATGCTGGTTGGAGGATATTTTTTTAAATTTCAGAAGGAAAATTAGGTTTTTGGAATACTTTCTAAGTTCTTTGCATGTGTGCTTTCCAACAGCATTTCTAAGCCGCATTTTCAGAAGTTCATTTATAAAAATGCTGACCCTGTGGGCAAAATGCTGTCTAAACTGCAAGCTACAGAGCCCCGGACCAAAAAATGCACATGGAACAGTAATCCTTGGAAAAATGGCAGCAGCAGGATCAGACCCATTCCTGTGCTAGACCTCTTTGCACAGGCAGCCTCTGCCTTTGGATAAGTCATTAGAAAAGATGACATGTGTATCCTGGCACAACTAGGTCCTAGGGAAAAGTTGACAGATGTTACAGTATAAATCAGTTCTGATGCACATTGTGTTGCCTCCAGAGGCATCTTCTGGTCTCCCACAAAAGGTTACTGAACCATATATAATACAAAAATGCAGATACAATTGTAAGGAAGAAATGTAAGGTTCTGTTCTACCCCACTTAGAAAGTCTAATGCATGAATAATGTTCCATCTGCACAGTGGTCAAATGAGACTGAAATTGATTTTAGATGTAGCACATGAGCAGCACAGACCTCAACAAGCCCTGTGACATGGGGGACCTTGTCAGGAATCTGTACAAAATTCATGATACAAGAAATTTGTATCAATGAGAATCTGGGACAATGAAGAATGGGGCTTACATTACCAGAAACTTTTGTACCAAGTGATCAAAATGAATCACATACCAGGGGCATTCTCAAGTAGAAGATAACAAAGTTTAGTCACATTAAATTTATAATAAACAAGTGAAACATGTCAAATGTGCAGCTACATATCCTGACCATTAACTTTTCTGGATGCATGAATAAAATGTGAGCAATGGGAACAAAACTGTCTTCTCTTCTGCTAACCTGTTTAGCTGGGTAGAGGACTTTTTATTTATTTATTTATTTTTTTTTTTTGCCTGCAGCTTCAATTTTTCCACCACTTACCTTCATCAGGATCAGGGCAGCCACACCTGTAACAATCTGGAGTGGTTTAGGATTGCACATATCACTCCTAAAACCTCGACAATAACCAATTCCATCTGGTGACTCTGCAGAAGAAAGAAATATTAAAAAAAATATTAAAAAATGAAAAAAGCTGTAAATGGAAAAACAATAAAATAAGTCACCTAAATTTTGGAAATACTCTGTGCCAGAGCTGGTGCATTTATTCACTAAAACCTGATGACCAACAACAATCTTTCAACAAACATTCATGAATATTTTACCTTCCCCCGACCAATCCTTTTCATCAGTATGTAAATGCCATTGATGATATTTACATCCATTGATGATATTTGCATCCACGTTCTTCCATTTTAACACACGGGTGGCATGAGAACTGGGAGGCTGTGGGTGCAGTTTTCTGTTCTGGAGTAATAAATGGGGGAGACCAAATCTTCTTCCTCTCTTGCCTTTGAAATGATGGTTTCGGAGCTCAGGCTGCAAAGCAGACTCACAAAATATGTCTGATCCAATATGTTCTGTTCAGGCACCACAAATTCATGAACTAAAAGGCCTGTCAGCCTACCAATTTAATACAGAGATTTATTTTTACATGTTGCAATGACATTACGAGCCACATAATATTTTGCTTTGAAAGAAAACAAGAGCAATATTTTTCAAATCGGGTTAGAATTTATACATTCACTCCATAATGTCTCAAGATGCTTTTCACTTCAAGATTTTGATTATGGAACCCATAGAATTTAAAGACAAGCAAACTAAATAAAAGTTAATATAATAAAACCAGTTAAATGTTTCTTTCTATTGTCAGTCAATTCAATTTTCACAGATAGGAAAGAGAAATAATTCAAGTGGGCATCCACCCAGTCTCCTTTTCTGGATTTTAACACACTTTGTTTTGCATTCTTCTAAATGCATCACACTTTAAAGTGGTTAGGGATCATATTCCTTGGCATATAAAGATTCTTCAGGATAGATTTATACAGAGGGGACCGCAGCAGCTTGAAGGATGGAAACTAATAACATCAGCACAGCATGCATCTCATTCTGTGCCCAGAAACTTGGCAAGACTAAGAGTGCTTTTAGAGGAATGTGGCTGTGCTGATACTCCCTCCCGTGAACAGCTCCTCTTCGCTGGATAATCAAGATCTCCATGCAGCCATCTGAGATGGCTTTTCACAGAGCTGCTCTCCAAAATGAAATTATCTTCATTATTATTAATTTCATGAAAATAAACTGTCCCAGAGTTTAGTGCTAATTACTGTCCCTGTCATACAGCCCAGGGAGGGGAGGTGTGGAGTCTTATGCAACAGAGTCTCAGAGACACAGTCACACCTTGCAGAGGGAGGAAATGCCTCCCAATAACCATTACAGAAATCTTCAGCTAAAATGTCTCCAGCTGCAATTACCTCACAACACATCCTTCCCCTTTATTTTAAACTCCAATTCTATTACTTTTATGTTTGGAGACAACTTCAAACTAAATGCTACCATTTCTCTGCTGTGTTTTGATGAGATGCCAACAAGCTTACATGGCTGACAAGCACGGCACCCCACACGTGAATTTTGGCACATCTGGGCTTTTATTTCCTTCTTTTGCAAATCAGAGTTTATATTGAAATGCTACTAAAATAAGTATTAAAAAGCACCTGTGAAAACCCATTCAGCCTCAGAGTTTCTGCCCTGACCTGCAGAGCAAAGAAAACTCACAGACCTTGATTCCTGTTATCACCTGAGAGCAGACCAGATAAACTCTTGGATCAAATTAAAGATACTCCAGCCTAAAATCACCTGCCAAGTGTCCAACCATGGGCTTAGGCTGAGCTTACTGTCCAAGACAGCCTTGTCCTACAGGTCACACTGGATGGCAGCAGTCCCTGAGACAGGAGCCCTGCCCAGGGTGATTTATTCAGGATTTGTTTCTGAAATCGAGCCCCAGGGTGCTGTGAGCAGCAACCTGAGCAGAGCAGCTCGGTGAGACTGAAACCCCCCAGCAGCTTGTGGAAAACCACTGCACTAATAACAGCTCACCCCCTCAAAAACCAGCAATTTTGAAAATGACTGGTTTTTGTTCTCTGACCTTAAAAGTGAGGAGGGAAAGAAGCCTGGAGACATCTGAAACACAAACCCACCCCACAAACCCCTAATTCACGTTGTTTCAGTCAAAGAGAAGCCCCACAAGGCTGTCTGCATGAGAAGAGGGGAATGAGGAAACTCCTGCTGCTTTTAGTGCCTTTCTATAAACCACAGTCAGCAGAACTAAACAGTGTTACACAACATTTTCTGCATAAACAGAGTTTAGTAACTGCTAGGTAAGAGAAATAAAAGTTAAAGGAGGAAATTCTTCTTTCCATTCTCTCTCTCCCTCTCCCCTCATTCCAGCATGAAGCTGATCAATAAATCTGAGGGCTTGTTTAGGTAAAAAATTAGGAAAGAAATAATTTACTGCGAAGTCCCTGTCTGGGTACAGGTGTAAATATCATTTTAGCTCAATAGTGAGCCAAATGCAGCACAAATCACCAGGAATATGAAAATAGCTTCCCCTTAAACACTATTGCAAGCAGATGAGTTAGACTGCACACCCCTGAGGCTTTGGGGATTGAAAATAAAAAACATTGATCTGCTGAAACATCACCTCCCTAATTCTTTGAGGTTTTAAACCCAAAGGATTCCTTCAAGGTATTCTATGCAGTGAACACTTCAATTTTATGAAAAACCCACCTTGTATATTTACAGAGGTTTTAGAAATATCTATTTAAAGGTGGCTTTAAGAGATATCTATTTAAATAATAGAACTCTTATTTTTCTCACAGTTTGAGAAAGCAAACATGAAGTTTCATTAAATATGAAAAATGAGACAAAATGACAAACACCACATCCATCACAACCTCATTCAGTTAATTAAAATCAGATGCTCAGCTGAGTAATTTTAATTAGTAGCACTGGACACATTTTCAATTGTTTGGAATCAGGAGTTTTTAATAATTTATCCTCATTTCTTGGAACTCAGAAGTGTATTTCACTCTTGGACCTTAAATGCATACGCCCATAAATTTTACCCATGAAGCATGAATTACTGGAACTGTTTGTTCACAATTAACGAGCGGCTAAACAGGAGTGGAACAGGGCTAGCAGTGTTCACTGCAGCTCTTCATTGGAAGCTTGATGGAGTCTGAGTCCATTATTTCCTTTTTTCTTAATCACATCTCAAGTGCAGATCTCCTGTAAAAGCACTTTTTGTTTTCAGATGAGTTAAGGTTGCACTTCAACTCGCTTACAGGATTCCCAAGGGACCTCATGAAGTTGTTTTTTCACCCAGAGTGGTAGCTGTACTTTTGACCTCAGCAAGCAACAAAAATCCTGACTGACTTGTTTTTCTTAGAAGGAGAAATGGATATTGCTTGATACTCTGTTAATTGAGAATTTGTTATCTTATAAAATAGAAGTTCTTGGGACCAGGAGATATGAAGGCACAAAAATCTTTGTCTTCAATAATATAGATGCCTGTACATGTTTTGATCTGGTAACTGCTTCTTTTCAACACTAAATTCTAATGATTTCTCACAGCTGTCTTAAATGACATATATCCTGCATTCTTAGCTGAGTTATACCCAGCTCATAACCAAATACAAACTAAATTCTTTCACTGCTAAAAATACTGCTAAAATTGCTAATTCAAGTACTGAAGGCTAGGAAATGTCCCCAGGGTTTCCTGTTCAACCTTGCCTCTGCCTCCAGGGCACCATTAAATACTGTTAATTTTTAATAGGCTACTAATATCCCAATTTTTTCCCCACTGACTCCATTACTGGGGAGTCATTTTCCCACTGAAGCAGCCGCATTCTTGATTTCAGTTGGTGTCAAGTGAATGCTCCAGAGGTCCCAAAAAAACAACACAGAGATTAATGCTGAAAGTTATCAGAACACCTCCCTCAGCCTGGAGATCCTTGATTTCCTTCATTATCCTCACATCAGGCCAGGCTCAGGCACAAAGGGTTAGTCAGGGATGTGCCACCACGTGCAGAATTTCTCAGCCTGATGCAGTCAATAAAACAATATATTCACTGTTTACACAACCCCCAGCGCTGGCTGAGTGCTGCTGCTGAGATTCTCATGCATAATTTTGGTTTAACAGTCAATCTTGTTAATATTTTTTATAGGGACAAAGTAAAGTGCCACTGTATTAGTCTGCCTGCATGAGAGCTCAACCTGAAAGCAGAGTGTTCCACTTCTTCCCGTGGAACATCTGTGGAGTATAATTATAATTAAGCACGTCTTGAATATTAATTGTTCTAATGTCACTGATGTAATGTCCTAGGATACACTGAATCAGTTCTGTTTCAAAGTACTGTTTTATTTAAGAGCTCTGCCAGATGTTCTCATCATTTCACTTAGATTTTTCCACCAGGAAAACAGTTGCTGAGACTTGTGAATCTTCTGCCTTTGCCAACTGTCAAGGAAATAATTTCATCCCCAAAGAGGAGGCAAAATCACCAAGTTTTTTTTGGATTTTTTTTTCTTTAAAAGAAAAAGAGAAGTGATGTTCCAGAAACTTCTGTTCTGCTGTTGGCTCAGAGAAGATTTCGCTGAGAACAACACAATTATTGTAATCTTGGGCAACAATGAGCCCCTTAATTCACTCAAGTCACCACCTTAGGTTTTCATTTGCATCTTATTTTCCACCATATCATGCAGCAGAAATTCAATGCAGCTGGTTTCAGCTACAGAAATTAGAAATTACTGTTTTGAAGGCCCATATCCTTAACCAGTACCTTGCTCTATTTTTGCTGTCTTGAGTGATCATATGCCAGAAAAGAGCACCTGGGGATCCAATCCCTCTCTAATCAACAACTTTTGTAATAGTGGAAACTCAACAACTGCTGAAACTAAAACATATTTTACAATTACTGATTCTGATATTCCCACAACACTCAATCTAAATTCACTTGCATTACTTCACAGCTGAACTACTTTAAACATGTTATTTTAGTTTATTTGTAAAGAACAATAGAAGAAAGGCTTTCTCATCAAGGTTCAGCAGTGACAGTGAATGACTGAAACATCAAACCAGGCCTCAGTTAGAAGCCTATTTGCTTGACATATTTGTTCTGAAATAGTTCTTTCAAAGAAACTACTTCAAAAAAAATTGCTGAATACCGTAGTAATTAAGGATTTGATCTCATAATGTGGCAAGTGCCTTTCAAAAGCAGTAAAGTTTTTGTTATGTATTGTTCTCAGCAAGAATGCAGGTTCCATGGAGTGGGTTGGAGTGTTTAAAACCCACATGAAGTTAACATGGACTCGACAGGTTTGTGAACCTTGGGTTGGACTGAGATGACCCCAGACCCCTTCCATGGGTTCATCCCCAGGTCAGAAGACTTTTGATTATAAAAGCACATTTTTTTTTTCATTTAACAGTAGAATACTAAGCAGTGCTTGTCAAGTCTTAACAAATTCCAGTGTCCTGTCGCCAGCTGATGAAGAAAGAAGATAATTAATTGCCTTACCTCTACTAATAGAACAGCTTTGCCAGAGAGTAACTCAAAACAAATGAGCACATGAAAAAAACTATCAGCATTTACTGGGCTGCTCTTTATAAAGAAGACTTTTGTTCTATACCATTGCCATAATTTCCAAGCAGGTCTGACCTTGCAATGTTACAAGCTGTATGATCAAAATCCATTTTCCAGTGACTGATTTGCAGAAGTTCACAGAATTACCATCAAGGCTGGGCACCAAGGCTGCAGATCCGTGATTTCAGTGCTCTGTAACTGCTCCCTCCCTCTGGGGGACTCTGCAGCTGTCCTCACACCAGCAAAACAGATGGGAGCATTTTTTATCTCGACAAAGTGAGTGAGCCTATAGTGCAGTTGCTTCCACAGAGAGCAAAGGTTCCCTTTAATGGGCTCACTGCATCCTCATTTCCATAATTAATTCTGTTAATCAAGAGGCTGAAGTTTAATCCTGCATCCTCTTTTTTAGTCTAAACCAAAGGCTGATGGCTTCACATCTCCTCATGACACAGGTACTGCTGAGCAAACCACAAGTTTCCACCAACATTAACGGTTCTGCTTCCGCTCAAAGCCTGACTCACAGGAAGGAACATAATTAAGGAATGAACATTAATTCTCCACAAACTCCATTTTTTTAAATATTACCTTGTCATGAAATACATTCATCATCAAACTTTATCATTCTAGTCAACAAGACTCATGGTTTGAAACGTGTCCTGCTCTTCAGCTGAACATCAAAGTGAAAATATGAAGTAATTTCTAATTATAAACAACTTGAAGAAACAGCAAGTTTCTTGTTAAATATACTTAATATTAAAATAGATTTTGCTTTTCAGAGGAATTCATATCCTCAGATCTTTCTGTTCTCACTCTCTGAAAATGTTCCTTTGAAAGTGCTACAGGGTGCAGTTGAGGTCACTATGTACGAGTTCCTCGACTGGCTCAAAAGCACAAAGATCGAAAATACTACAAACAGTTGCTCTAGAAATCCCCCTAAAATGTCTATTTCTTGTATTTAAAATGCGGTTAATTTTTCTTCACCTATTAGCAATATGTGCAAATTGCACTTTAAAAAGAATTCAAATAAATGTTAGATAAGCATAGATAACATTGTGTGCATCCTGTCTTGGGTGACTCTCACATTGCCAGTTTGGGGTATTATTTTTCATGTTATGTGTTGTTAAGGACTCCTAATATGTAAAACACTTAAAGAGATATCCCTGACAAGACCCTCCTAATAATAAAGAGCAAACACCTAAATACATGGCATAGCCACAAGAAACACAATTTAACTTATAAATTAACATGTGTTTTACTACACATTTCAACTCTGAAGCTTTAGAGTTTTATAGCCATCATTGTTTTATCCAAATTTCCCAAAGCATTTGTGCATTTTGTACCACAAAAGCTGATAAACAACCTCTGTTTTCCAAATGGTACTATTGACCTACCTCTACTCACAAAAGCAATCTCTTATTTAATGTGATCCCTCACACGAGGCGGGCTCCACTGAGAAATGGAAAAGAATCTACCTTTGCAAGCCTGCCAGTAAAATATATTTGGGTTTGGACAGTGCAAGCTATAAACAAGATAATTTGTTCCTCATTACCTTTATCCCACTCAATACACTCTCTTTTGTTAATTATACCAACGTGCCCTCTGCTGCACAGCTCCTTTTTTTTCAGCTAAGAAGTAAAAGAAAATATGGCTAAAGCACAAAGGCTGAGGGAAAACCAGCTAGGAAATGATCTTTGAGTAGAGTTCGACGTGATCAAATTCTTATTGATTTCAAATTGTCAGAGCTTGACAAACACCCAAGTCCCTGTCTCTTGCCTTCTGATTTCATTACCTAATGTACCAGGCTGTGACAGGTTTTTAATGTGCTTACTTGCTGCCATCACTGCTGGACGCAGAGCAAAGACTTCCAGAGTTCTTTTTAATGGAGGCATAATGAAAATGGAAATGGAATGAAATGAAAATGAAAATACTTGTTTATTAAATGAAAGTACCTTAGCATTGCTTGAAATAAGTTCTCTTAAACAGCCTAAGCAGAAAAGTAGGTTTTAAATTTCTGTGCGATCTTGCAACAGCTATTCTCTTTACTTAAAGACTCAAAGTGGAACTTTTCTGAAGGCAAAAAATAAGAAGAAAAATCACCTTGTGCACCACTGGCAGGTGCTCCACAAGCAGCTGGGCCACACTTCATCCATCCCCCTCCTGTGGGAGCAGCAGATCCTGGGGTTTGGACCCCTGGGGACCTGCAAACCCTTCCAGGGGCTCTGCTGATGGCTGAAACAAAGAATTAGGAGCAGTACAGCTCTGTCCTGAGCGCTCAGAGCAAACCTAGGGGATTTCAGTGCATTTCCTGTGACATTCCACAGGCGGCACCTCCCGTTCTCAGCTCAAGGCTGCAGAGCTCCCTTCTGCACACAGGGATAAAGTTACTCCAACTGGAGCAGCCAGTTACTTCACTCAACGACTGCTTCAGCAAATGGAAGTTTATTTTGTGATAACCGGTGGAAATTTAAGCAAAACAAAAGTCCTGAGGACAACCAATTTCAAATGCTGATGGGTCGGGCTGATGAAGCAGCTCTGCTGCACACAGTCACTGTGGTGCAAGCATGGGGTTTTCAGTTTCTGCATACCAGACTTCTATTTTTGCAGAGCACTTCCTCAGCATTGTTAATATTCATACCTCCATGGGAAAATTCATAGGACTGAAACCATGCTGAAGTTTTGCCCATTATTTTTCTAAACAGAAAGACATTAGTAACAATTTCTTTCATCTCACAAAAAAAAAAAAATATGGTCAATAAATATATATAAAACCCATATGAAAATAAGGTAACAAAGTAAAATATTCAGGGGGTTTTTTTGTGCCTATTTAGCAGTGAAAAGGACAAATAAAAGGATTGATAATTTTTTTCCTCAATTATTATTTTTTTAATCTAGTCTTCAAATATAGTATTTTATTTTTTATCATGATGAGAAACATCTAGAAATTTTCATATTTAGTGAACAAGGCTGAGCATATTTAAACAAATAGAGGGGGAAAATACTTCATGAAAAAATAAGTATAAATGAAGGTACAAATGACTCAATCAGAAGTCTAAAAACATGGACAAAGTGCTGGAATCCCAGCACACAATTGGAGCCATGTAAGAACAAAGACCTCATGATTCAACCTCAAAGAATTAATCTTAAATTAAAAGTGAGTTACCTGAGATAGTGAGTTTGACAGCCCATGCTGTCAGGTCTGACACTACATAAATTACTGTAATCCAAAATGAAAAGGGTATCATTCAACCTTCCCTTGCCTAAAAGACCTTGAGCTCCCATTAATTTCTTAATAATGTCTACAAGTTAGTCCTATAAAAAATGATAACTGATCTTGTTGTTCAAAAAAAAAACAAAAAAAAAAAACCAAACCAAAACAAAAAAAAAAAAAAAAAAAAAAAAAAAAAACCACCCCAAAAATCGCCCTCAAAACAGACAACCCAAAATTCTAATGAGTTATTTTTCTGCTTTTATTTTCCATGGAGAGCCTCTAAACTTCCCCCAAAGTCTGCAGAACTTGCAGGCCAAGGGCAGAGCCGCGCGTGTGACATCGGGCAGGAGCTGAGCCCCCTGTCCTTGCCCAGAGCTGAGGGGTTTGGTGTGTGAGAGCCCTGCAGAGTGAACCCCACCTGCACCCAGCTCTGGCAGCTGCTTGCGCTCCTCCCTGCACGTGGGGTGGGTAATCTGCAGCCAGAGGATGGAGTCCTGCCCAACAAGGCTTTATTTCAACCACAAAGGTGGGGAGCAGTGGCGTCCACTCCAGGCTGCAGCTCCTTTTCCCCCCTCTGCCTCTTAAAGGATCAGCCCAAGCACTGAAGCACCAAGTGCTGAAGCCCAAGTATCGAAATCAGGGAAGTTCAAGACTGCGGGATTGTTAGTTTGTCTGAGTGATCCCGAGAATTGTTGGAAAGTCTCTGTTCCCAGCCCGGTGCTTAAAGAAGGAGTCTGAGCTCTTCATTTCGCGGTCTCAAGGTCGTTTATTATTTCTTATCTACAAAATTCTTTCTCCTGCCCTGACGAGGTCAGCTTAGCAGGATCGTCTGAGGCATTCTGCCCGCCCACGGGGCAGCCGTGCCTTCTTATACCACAAACTACGTATAACATATTTACAATTATCTCCCAATGCCCATCACCTATGTTAGACAGTGATCTTCTACTCTAAGCCAATCCCCAAGTGCCAACATCACCCAGAAAATGGATGACAAGAAGAAGGAGAAAAGACCACGAGGTCGGGGCCTGAATCCTCCATCTTGTCTCCCAAACCCCCCTGTACCAAAATCCTAAAATCTACATTTTCACCCTGTGAATGAACTATTCAAACCCAAGTGATTCCCATGTCCCCACAAACAGGTGGCAGATCCCTAAAAGGGTCAAAGTCAAGCCACCAGGTGCTTTTGGCAACATCCCAGAGGGATGTGCTGAATTCCCACACAAGACCATAAACTCCTCTCTGGGAGCATATTTCAAATGAATGCAGCCCTATCTCAGCCTGGTGGCAGTGGGAAATGCAGCTCCAAGGGTTTCATCAGCAGGGAGGGCAAGGAACCACTCCAAATTCCAGGAAACTCACTCCAAATTCCAGGAGAGCTACTGAAAGTGATCAGCCCTGTGCTGATTTTACAGCACCTCACAGTAACTCTCCCTCAGAACATCAACCTGTTGTGTATAATCTCATGTGGGACATTTGAGTCCTGGATTATCCCTCAGGATCTTCCCAGACCTTCAATCCCTGGCCTAGGGAATGCTAGAGGATGAAACTGTCTGAAATGGCCTTTGGAGACACAAAAAGCTACTTGAACGCACCAGGCTGGATCCTATATTTTTTTTCCTCATGGTTTCAATTAAGAGCACTGTTTTGTTGCGGAATTTGAAGTTTCAGAAAGGAAGTTTTCACTGAAAGAGATTTGGCTGAAAAAGGCAGTGGTATCTGAGACTGAAGGCAGCAATCAGGATCTCCAGACTGAGCTGATGTGCAGCAATACACCCAGCCATGACTCCCAAACATAGCCTATAACTTGGATTTAACATCCAATCCCAGGCACAGAACTGAATATAATTACCCCAGTAAAAGAAAAATCTGCTCAATCCCTAACAATCAATTACAGTAATCCAACAAATACACTCTTCCACAAATCTTACTTATAAAATTAACTTCAGCCTGTCTGTCCATAAGTCTCTGTATCAGGGGCTGAAAGCACCCAGAACAATAATCAATATGCCACGTTGCCAAGTTAGATGCAGGAAATAAGCAGAGATATTTTCACATATCATATGAAAAACATCCTGAAATATGCATAAAGTCCATATGAACCAGGAGGAAATACAGACAAAAATAATCAAATGCAAATAGATTCTGAAACTGAAAGATCTCCAATGTATTCAAAGAATCAGAAAAGCAATGTGTGTGGTGTAAGAATGCTTTTCTTCATAGAAACATGAAGAAAAGCATTCTTACAGCCTCCAACTCCTGCCTCAGGAAAGTCTGGGAAAAAAAAATGCCCGAAGAGGAGCAGGATAAACTTCACTTTGAGAAAACTTTTCCTGCTCTGTTCCTAAGATCTTGGCTACCTTTTCCTTTCATTGCTCTCTCCCATTTCTTCTGGAGCTGCTGCATTTTTGTGCTCCCTGCTGCCCCCACTTTGCTCTGCCCCACTCACTGTGGCTCCCCTGCTCTTGGCTCTCCCTAGTCACCAGAGAACTGCCCATCAACGCTCGTTTTCCCCAAAATAAGTTCATAAACTGCCAAAACCAGCACCCTGGGGGCTCCTGGAGCACAGGTACCCCAAGCCCAGGGAGCTGCCTGCAGGACAGAATTATTCTCCTCCTGTGCTCCTGCAGAGCAGCACCAGGGATAATTCACTGACAGAAAACCAGAGAGACTCTGCACGCAGGGCAGCCTGGGATGACCAGACTGAGGTTAATCTGAGATAACATCCTTGCAAAAACCTCAGCCCAAAGTCCTGATGCTGCTCCTGAGCACACAAGCTCTGTGCTAAAACCACTCCTGGTAATGCCAGCGGGGACACAAGTGGTGCTCTGCAGAACAGAACGTGCCTGCAAATGGCAGCTTCCATTTCTAGAGGAAAAACGTTTAACTTGTGAGCTCTGTACAGGGTAATACACAGAAATTAATCCAGAAATTAGGGACAGGTGAGTGAATATTCATATCTGCCTTGTAAATTCCTTTAGAGATTCATACATCTGTATTTAGACCCTTACATAGTTCTAAAAACTGTTCCTATACAAGTCACCGGAGACCAGCGAAGTTTAGGTCTGACCCATATTCACACAACTTCCAGGAGCACAAGGGTGGTTTCCAAATTCTGTTCTTTCTGGGGGTGCTAAGGAGAAAAACCCCACACCTTCACTTTGAGTTCAGCTTTGAGGCTTGTCCCCGGTGAATAAAGCTAAAGGTAAACATGAAAGTGAACTGAAATTCTAAGAGCGACTGTCAGGACTTAACCCTCACTCTGATTGTGCTTTTGGGTTGGAAAGGGTGCGTTCCCGTGACCCAGAGATAACAAAATCTGCTCCTTTATCCAGCCTCAGCTGGCATGGAAAACAATCTGCGTGTGCTAGAGCAGCCACAGAGCATGCAAGGGTACAAACAGCACAAAAACATTTCCTGTGGTTTCCCTTTGAGTGAATTTTCCCCCTTATGTATCTTGAGTTGTTCTCGTTATTCTTTATTTGACTTAACATGAAGATGCCTGGAAGCAGCAAAATATTTTCTCTTCCTTATTCTACTGTCAGCAGCATTACTTTGACCTTATCAGACAAATTTATGTTGAAAATTTTCTCAAGCAGTATTCTCTTGTGAGCTGCTATAATGTGCATCTTTAGATTATCTGGTGTAATTTAAATATGTGAGGAATTTCTTAATTATTAATTTTGTCCTGTTTTAAAAGTATATATTAAAAATTGAAAGAAATCCCTGGACACAGACATCTGTGTTGCACTTTATAAATAATACCAATAAATAAATATTAATGCTTATATTTCATTTATATTTCAAGATTAAGGCTATGAAGCTTGAGACTCCCAATAATTAAAGTTAAAATTGCCTAATGCTTCACACTAAAAATGTTATGGTAATTTCTCAGGTTGAAAGTATGAGGAGCTGCTGCTTGCAACACCACACCAGAGCAAGAACGAAACAAAGCACCTCTGATTTTATAAATCAGTGAAAAAGGGATCGTGTAATGACACTTACATCCTGTTAAAAATGATCTAGTGGCAGCAGAGGTCCACAAAGCTGTTCTATTACACATGCTCATTAATTATTTCAATAGTATTTTGTTAGGCAACAAAAGGAAAAAAAAAAATAAATGTGGGCATAGAAGTGTTCAAAAAATTATAAAGCTGCAGAAATTAAACCAAATTCCATTTGCAAAAACCTTAAAAGCTCTTCCTTAAAACAGTATTAACATGATTTAACTGATGTTACAGAATTCATTAGAGCCAGCTTAGACTTTTTGCAAAGTCCAAGGGAAACTTGGTGCAGTTAATCTCACATTTCCTGCACCTGGAAACAAAACCTTTATTCTCACACGAGAAAATTACCGGCAGCACAAATTGTCAATGTGCAGCTTGCACCTGCCTCCGTCAGCACATCCCCTGCACTCCTGTCTGGGCACAGAAATAAGCCACAGTTTAAAGGATCTGTTCAAAGTCTAAAGCGCTCCATGAAAAGGGGAGGAAGGGAACACCAAGGGGCTCAAGGAGGCCCCTCCAGGGATCTCCCCATCCCTGCCTCCCTCCCGAGAGCCTCTCCAGCCCAGGGATGCAGGCTCAGAGGAAGCACTCGAGGCTCTGCAGCTTCCTGAGCACCCTGGCTCTGCCCTTCGCTGCCCTCTCCCACCCACCAGCACATCCCAGAGCTCAGAGCCAAGGTCATGGAGCAGCTCCTCAAAAACTCAAATGGAAAATGGCCCCAGGATGAGGAAACACCACTACCACTCCTAAAAAAATAAATTTAAAAAATAGAGGAAAAATAATAGAAATCTGCTAAAGAAACACAAATAGATTTTACTTTGAACCACCTCTAAGTTGCTCAGGCTGTAGCTCAGGAATTTCACTGGAACAGCCAGCTTGGTCCCAGTGAAATTCTCTTCATTGCTCTCGCCACAGCCTCTCCCTGTCCCAGCTCCCCACAGCAGCCATGGGCACTGCAGATTTCACTTCCAGCTCAAAACCAGCACATTGTCTTCATGCACTCCCATGTGAGAGCCCAGGAGGAATTGCAGCTCTGAAAGTCAGCTTCCTGCAGCTTTTCCCTGTGTTTCAGCTCGGCACAAAGCCATCTTTCTTTGGTGTGAAATTTAGGAAGACTGGTTGGGAACCTGTACTGTGCCATGGGGAGTCCCCACTCCAGAGACAATTCTGAGTATTTCTGTTTTCACTTCTGACTCCTTTTCGCTTTACTCTTCTCTCATCTGTTTGTCAGGATAACCTCTAAAGAGAGCCTATGGGGAAGCTGCAAAGAGGAACCTGAAGGATAAAAGTCAAGCTGCCTAGCCCACAGAGCCTGGATTTTGTTTGGTATGGAAATGTGTGGCTGGAGAAGAGTCTTGTTGTGAGCCCTGAAAGAGAGGCAGGAGTGCAGGACCTCACAAGGAGATCTGAACTGCTCTGTGCAGCTGGGCCGGGCTGACATTGTTACCTGCTTAGGAGGAGGGAGCCAGAACCTCTGGAGTAAAAACAACCTTCGTGATGGATGTTTGACTTCACAAGTGAAACCTCCCGAGTGAGGGAAAACTGCTCTGCTGTGCCTCAGCAGAGATGTTGTCCCCTCGCTCTCCAGGCGCTGCTGGTGGAAAAGGACTTTGAGATTAAGTAGACAATAAAGTTTCCTTCTCACTTTGAAAGCTGGGGGAATAGGTTTCCGTGGCAAGGCAGCAATAGAGAGGCTTTGGAAAAAAACTAAAAAATGAAATCCAGCCACATGGCGTTTCTTGCAACTCCCTCAGCTGCTGTGGCATGGACTCACCCATCTGTTATCCGACAGCACTTCCACTGCAGCTCCAAACTGTTCAGGGTGGAGATTATTCACATGTCAGCTGGGACCTGGCTTTAGTGCAGCCTGCTCAGCCATCCTGGCACAGCATTTGTCATGGAACATTTGGGAGATGAGTTTCTATGGCCTGTCAATTATGATGAAAGATTTGGAAAGCGTCACGTTCCTCAAAACATTACTTCAAAGAGGCCTTTCTTTTTTTAAATTTATGTGGGGTTGGTGATAAAAAAAAAATAAAATTAAAAAAATTGGAAAATATAAAAGTTATTTTACTTCTACAGAGCTTTAAAAGTCCTGCATGAATTCTTCAGTACCATACGAGGTGCTGAGGCAGGAATTCCAGGAGCTCTGCTGCAGAATTGGGGCCACCCAAAGTCACCAAAAAGACCTCACAGAGTCACCAAAACCACCCCAGCTGCCTCTTCCAGCACTGTTGGGTTCTGCCCCTCAGCCAACACCCAGCCCTTAACATGCACCATTTTTAACTTGATCATTTCTGTCCTGGAAACTGAAGAAGACACATGAATCCCACAAAAAATTTATTACTGTTATATCATCTTTTCTTTCACAAATATTAATCTTCCCAGGGTCCATTATTGATTTCTGTAGAAAAGATGGAGAAATTAATCAGCTGCTTCAAATTACGCCCATAAGCAATGACTATGGGAAGAAGAGTTACTTAAATTTTAATGTACGATCATGAAGAAAATATTTTAGCCAGAGAGCAGAGCATCAAACTAAAATAAGCAGAATCGTGAGTTATTCAAGGAAAAAAAACCCAAAAACTCCTGAAATTAAGCCCTCCCATTTGATACAGAGTGCCCACACTATTCCCCACCTGCATTTCTGCTTCCCAATTAATAATTTGGGTTTGTTGCTGGGCAAGCTGCCAGTGCATATAGTTCCCACTACGGGATTGTGCTGCTCTTGTGTGAAAGTGACCTAAAATGACATTGAATAATTCTCTAGCCATAGTAGGTGTCAGAACGCCCATAGCAAACACCAGAAACAGCCATAAGAACACAGGTAAATGCTGGAGACCAAACTCAGACAGATTGGACAATTGACCTCTACTTTAAAACAACATTGTCTCTTCATAAATATATATTTGTATATTATACACATGTATTAAATCTTTTATGTTTTTTTTCTCTAAATAAAAACAAGACATGGTGACAACTATTGTTTATTAGTCCTGCCAGCTGGACTCAAATCTGCTGCATATGTCAGCACAAATCTGTGACTGGGGACGTGTTCAGCTGATATTTCACTCAACTAAACATTCCTGCTTGGGAAACACCTAAAACAGGCCATTGGAAATGCAGCATCACCCTACACCAAGCTAATCCTAGGCTGCAAAGCAGGAGATTACATTGTAATTGTAATTACAGCTGATTTCTCAGTCAGTTTGAAAAATCATGAAAAATCAGAAGCATGCTGTCCCTTCTGCAGCGTTTGAAGAGTGGCACACTGTGAACCAAACCTGAAACTGTTCTCACAGTTGCACAATTTGTACAGTTTGCACATCCCTTTGTCAGGCAACAGGAATCCCCGGGACAAACTCACAGAAGCAAATGGCTTTGGATGCTGCAGTGCCCAAGGTCTGAGCCCATTGCTGACTGCAGCCGTTCCCCTGCAATCACACATCCTGATGCCTGTGACAATAACGTCAGGGGCTGCCTGTGCTGCCTCAGCCAGCCAGCAGCAATGTACAACACCATCCCACTCATTTTCAGGGCTTACTCACTCCTCAACAGCCTCAGATAAACTGCAAATCCAGTTTAACAGCTGAGCTGAGCAATCAATCATTCAGAAACAAGATTCAGAGCAGTCCTGGTGAACACACAGAAGGCAATTAGATGCCACTGTTTGTAAAATAATATTGGTGGGAATTCTTTTCCCTCATCTGATTTATTTCTGTCAATCTGCAGTTTAGATTCTGTGGCATGATTAACTCCTTTGTCCTGAGATGCCACATAAAAGTAACGCTGGCATTATTGAATGCCTCTGAAAGCAATTCTGAACCTCACAATTGCTAAGGAAATTGATTAAAGAGAGTCAGCTAGCGCTGCTAATTTGCAACTGGTTATTTTTAATGACAGACTGATAAAATGAAATGCTAAACCTGAGAATAAAACTCGTTTTATGTCATATGTTAACTTGTACAGAACACATTTGCATAAACATTTGCAGGATAAAATGAGTCCTTGGGCAGTTCAGACTATTTGGGCTGGCTGGTTGGGAAGAGATGCTAGACAGAAATATAGTGCCTGCACTGACAAATGCCAGTGTCAAAAGTATCCATCAAAAGTCATAATCCCTTTAACTTCTTTGCCAGGTTTTACAGAATAAATTTTTAGGTTGTGCTTTTCATCAATACCAGCAACTAAACTCATCTGAGGGAGCACAAAGATTCAATTAATGTGGTGTTCAAGGGCAAGAGGACACAAGAAATTCAAACAAATAGCAAGGTATGTAGAGGTTTCCAAGTATTGAATGTATTTCTGGTATTCCATGTTTGTATTGTATGTACTTGTGGTTTCCATGAGCATACCAGGGTGATATTAAAGAGAAAACTTGAATAAAACAGGTTTGACTAAATTGCATATTGCCCTTCTCCTCCTAAAAGAGAGACAGGAAAGTGTTTGAAGCAATCAAAAGATAAAAATCTGCATTGATTGCTCTCAGGAAAGCAGGCTAAAATTGAATGCCTGTGTCCTTACAAACACATTGGAAAGATTTCCAAAACCCTCTGAAAAGCAAGTTCAAGGCAGGGAGAAACAGAAAACTCTGATTTGCAGGGAGAATTTTGTATACTCATTCCATTGAAACTGCATTAAGTGAAAGCTTAAGTGATCACTATTTTTAAATTATTTAGAATATTACAGTAGTAGAGACATATTTACTGCAAACACTGCAAATTAATCAGGTTTACTGACAATCAATGCATGAGGAGCATTTTCAGAGCCCTGAAAACTGATTAGCTCATTGTGAAACCTCTATAAATTAATTTACCACAGCTCAGCAAAAGTTGAAAATCAGTTTTATAGTAATTTAGGAGTTTTCCACAGAAGCACATTTGAGTTCTGAGTGTTTCTAGAGGGACAAAAGCAAATCTTGTGAGCACTGCTCTGAGAATGGACCCAGCCCTGCCCACCTGCATTCAGAGCAGGCTCTGGGCTTTGGAGGGTGTCTGAGCTGACAATATTCACCTCCCAAGGGCTGTTTCTTTCCTGTTGCCACTCTTGACACCTGAATGCCTGGTGAACTCCACACCAGGACCTATTCCCAGTGAGGAGGGCAGAGATGCTAAAGTAAGAAACCCTTTTGTGATTGAAAAGCTTCAGCACTGACCATAATTCTACAAAAAGTAGAGATCCAGCAGCTTAAAAATTCCACTTTTCCAATTAAAGGTATGGAGATGCCCACAGGGGAGAGACAGCAGAACATTTTATCTCAGAAAGTTCTTAACCTGTGACAAGAAATGGTATCAACCTCCTCAAATGAGCATATTTACATCTTTTGCTGTAAATCCACATTATTTCCAATAGAAGTGGTCCATTTTTTAAAACAATCTTCTAAAATACCTGAATCAGATAGAATTTTCCATTGTATTTTGTTTGCAGTCATGAACACATTGAGCCATTGTGCAACTGAGTTTGTCAGTATTTGGGCTATTCAGGGGTCATTGCTGTTTTAGTTGTCTGCTGGGATCTAAAATAAAATAATTCCATGTCAAGAAATTACCAAATGCCATCTGGTTTAGGTTAGGGCCAGACTGAATACCAGATAATTTGCAGTCTGTATTGCACTGTGGGACTCACATTATATTATTTATAATGTCCTCACTGGTGAAAGACACCAAATTTTTAACACATATCTAATATACATTAAGGTATAGGTAATTCCTGAGTGAAGTGCACTGTTTCAATTGTAGTTAGAATATAGTTTCCAGCTGCACTCCAATTACTACTAGTGATACTTTTTAAAAGATTGATAGCAGAGTTTTCTCCAGAATCCATCAACCTCATTAAGTGGCAGTAAAATCTGGGCTACAATTCAAGATTAGAGGGTTTAATATACACAAAAAAAAAAAAAAGAAGGAGTAAAAAAAATAAAAATAAAAAGAAGTCGACATAAGCCAGTCTTCAAATTGAACGTAACAAACACTTCATTGTCTATCTAGGTACAAGAACAGTAATTATGACTCAACAGTCAGAGGAAAAAGAAAAAAAAATCTACTTCTGTGACCTAAATGTGATCAAACAGAGAAAATCAGTGTCTCCTTCCAAAGCATAACTAAGGTACGTTGTAGTTTTCTCTCCTACTCTGTAAATCTTTTGCTTGTTACTTTTACAGCCATACACATGCACTGCAGCATTCAAATAATAACAGAACTGCTGAGCTGCGGCCACACAGGAGGCCAGAACCCCTGAGTGTGAGTCCATCAAACCTGGACTCGGAGCACAAACGCTCTGAATGGCAGGGGTGGCGCAGGGAGCCCCCTCAGCTCTGCAAGAATTCCCTCTCACCCTCCCAGTGCAAGCCCTCACTTCTTTTGACCCATTGATAATTCAGGATAATGCTTTCATTTAGCAAATTTCGTACATTTTGTGTGAGAAATGGATTTGTAAAGGATTCTCAAAACCCGACAGAAAGCTCACACAGCCTGTGCATCTGTGTGCAAACTGTGAGAGGAGCTGTGCTGGCTTGGGAAGGCCACGGCACAGAGATGACATTGAGAGAGAGAGATTGAACTGGAAACAAGTTTCAACAAGTTCCAAAATATAATCTGGCAAAAAATATCAGCTATTTTAGAGAATTAGAACTGTGAAAGATGCATTGTAGCAGGACCATGTTGGGTAAAAATAAAGGGAATTGGGGTTAGAAGTAACAGCAACATTGTGTGGAAAACATTTCTGAGGTATTGCAAGCAGGAGCTGGGCTGGGTTCTGAGGGAATGGAGCTGAGTTTTACATCTCTTGTGTCTCACCCTTCACCGAGACTGATCATGGGATAAAACCTTTAAAACACCTCTCAGTGGCCCCATCTCTGTAAAAGCTGGGAAAACCAACCATGTTGCATTGTTATTTTTCACTCACCACAGATGTCATGGCATGGGCCACGCACGGCTGGTCATAAGAAAATGCAAAATTATTCTGGTTGATATCAAAGCAGGGAACACCTGCTGCTGTCTTTGACCATATTTTTTAGCAGTAACACAAATACATCATTCATGACGGGATGGAGATCCTGTGGCCACAGCAGTCCCTGCTCAACAGCCCAAAACCAACACTGATGCATTATTCTCTTTCCATTCAGGACCCTTACTTTGGCCTGTGCCACAAACCCCAAAAGGTGTCTACTAAAGTACATTTTAGTGACTTCAGAAACAAAGAGAAAAGTGGTACATTAAAAGACAAAGAGAGGTTTAGTTGGTTTTGAATGGCCACACTAAGGACAGGGGAAAAAAAAATTCAACTTCCTGAAGTAAATTCAAAAGTGCTGTCAGTGCCCTGTGTGCGAACAGAGATTATTCTAAGAAAGGTTATGGAGCTGAAAAGCATCAATGTCAGTTTGCAACGTACCTGGAATTTGAAATATTTTTTTTCATTCAAAATTTGTAATATAAACAACAGCATAAAACAACAAAAAAATAAACTGGAGTCAAAAAAGGGAAAGAGCACTGGTCAGGTTAATTTACAAATGGAATACGGCAAGATTTGTTAAGAATTCTTTAAAAATGAATAGATGTGTAATTAAGAAAACAAGAAAAGTAACAAGGATGGCAGAATTTCACTGGATGTATTGAAAATGAGCATTGCCTCCCAAAAACACACCTTGGGGAAAAGGCAAAGCCTTTCACAGTCCCTGTATACAATGGGAAAGAAGAACCAAAGGCATAAATTCATTTATAAAAGAAGCCAACACAGAAAATCCCTGCCTAAGATGACATTTATTTCCTCATTGGTTCTGTTTTTGTTTTTTTTTTAGAAAAGAGAAACCCTTTCCCCCTAAATGAGAGAGGGCAAGATCCACTTCCTTTTGCTTTGGAGAGCAAAAGCCACTGTCCAGTTTCTTCACAAGACGTTTCCTAGCACAAAATCACCATCAGGGTTTGAGAACCTTTTGAGATTCTTCTGGTCCTTGTCACTGAAACACCCCTGGAACAATCTTTGAGTTTCTTTGTGCTTCTAAATATCCTCGAACTGCTTTACTGGCTTACGTGAATTAACCGCTTCATAATATTTAAACCCTTTTTTTCCCTCTACCATGGCTCACCACAGTCACTCTTCTCAGCACATTTTCAACTATATTCTTTGTATATTTTCTGCTTCAGATATGGGCTTTGTGAAAAATTTACCTGTACTAATAAAAACCACATCCCATGCACTTCTGGCTCGCAATGCATGCAAGTATGACTCCATCTGACTTTTTTCCTCACTGTCAGAGTCCAAAACCTTGTGAAATACTCACTAATCAGCATTTCTAGGGGGGAAGGAAAAGCCCTGAACACAGATTCCCTTAATGCAGACAATTATATTAATAAGGCAGCAGTTCCAAGCAATCCATGGAGCACTGCAGTTCACACACACACATGAGATTTGCAGCCCTTGTCAAAGAGTTTGCTCCTGGCTATCCTCAGCCTTGCAACATTTTCACATTAATTTTGGGCAGCATGAATTATCCCGCTTGGGGCATTTTAAACATGCTTGAAAATAAATAATTAATGCATTGGACACTATTAATTAGCAAAACTCAGAAACAGCCACTGTTACAGAGCCTGAAAAGTTTTTCTAAACTTGTCAGGCTGTTAATAATAAATAGGGTGGAAATGGCCAATTAACATACTTAAATAGCAACCTTTATAAACAGTGGAAAATACCACTGTTAATGATCTTTTGATATGAGAAATAAAAACCACTAACTCTGCTACTTTAGTCCTAATACTCCACTAACAGAAATGCGGATTTACACTTGTAGGTGAAGCAGACCTGTGGAACCAAACACAAGATCTAACTACAACAATTCCTTTCAGTTACTAGAAATCCATTTTCTTACACTTATTATGTGGCAATGAAGTTTGTTTAAAATAATGTATGAAGGTGAATATCTATGACCGTATTTACATAGATCGATGACCACATTTACTCATTCCTGCAATTCTGGAAATCCCAGATCTACAGTGATACAGGTTGTATTATAAATCATGATTTCTCTAAGGCATTAATACAGAATAAAAACAGGTTATTTCCTAGTCTCAGCTTTTTGTAACAAAGACATGCTTTTGTTGTAGGACTGCAAATAATGAGATGAAGCCAGGAGGATGATTTGGAGCATGGATTTACACAGCAGGATGACCTTTCCCATAAGGAGAGGTGCTCAGTGGAGGATGGCAGGGCAGGGCTGATGTGGACCTTGACTCCAGCAAGGTTTCCAGGGCTGTCTCCCCCAATATCCTCCGGGACAGACTGACAAGGCAGGAGCCAGAGGAGCAGGCAGCTCAGCGGGTTTAAAACTGGCTGAAGTGCTCAAAGGTTTCTGGTGACACATTCCAGCTGGAGGCCATGCGATTACAGCCACGGACAATGCACCACAGCAGTGCGATGGCAGCAGGAAAAAGGAGAGGGGAAGATGCAAAACCAGGCAGCAGCACTGCTCCTTCACTTCCCCTTCTCATAAAAACTAACAGAGAGGGTGAAAGAGAAAATTATACAAAATTGACTGCTGTAGCATTTGAGTCCTATCAATATTCATCTTGAGGTGACTGAGACACTGACAGAGCTCACACACAGCCCTGGTACAGCATAAACCTTCTACTTGACAGTCAACAAAAACACCAGTACCCTGAGCTATAATATTGTTGCACTGCCAGTTCATTTATTCATGAACTGCAGAGGAAAATAAGCACGTGGAATGTGTATAAATTTTCAGTTCAAAAGTTACTGCCATCAAGGGAGAGCCCTAAGTTATGCACTACCTTTATAAAAAAGTTTGTGGTTTGTTTCTTTTTCCCCGGGAATGCTGCAGCACATCTAATGAGCACGCCCCTTAGCCTTTCTCTTTGGGAACAAAGCTTCCCTTTGCTGCTGGGGGCTCACACTCAGCTGACGTGCACCAGAAACAAAACTGCTCTAAAAGTTTGGAAATAAGAATGTTCAATTTGCTGCCTCTTTTTTTTTTTTTTTTTTCCTTTTTCCAAATACCAAGAGTCCATCTGCTTCTTTATCTGAGTTCTCTTTTGCCTACATTTGGCCGTG
This sequence comes from Emberiza elegans, assembly GCA_024865655.1. Taxonomy (NCBI): domain Eukaryota; kingdom Metazoa; phylum Chordata; class Aves; order Passeriformes; family Fringillidae; genus Emberiza; species Emberiza elegans. The sequence continues at coordinate 27,211,288 of JALJVW010000129.1, read as the reverse complement.
CAGTAAAACCACTTTGCACAGCAGAGAAATCCACTAAAGGACACAGATTTAAGATAAAATCAGATTTTTAGGCAATAATCAGACACTAAATTCTATCCTGGAAGGTAATGCAGCCCAGTGAGCATTTTTGTTTTCTTTACAACACCTGAACAGTGTAAAATTGTTGACTGGCTTATGATAGAACAAAATAACCTGCGTTTGACAGGCAGCTGTTGTGAACAATGTGAATTATTATTTATCTTTATGAATTATTATTTATCTATTATTGTGAGAGCAGCCAGGCTGTCCTGGGGTCCAGCTGTCACTGCCAGTGAATCCAAACTCTTGGGACAGGGCACATCAGGGAGCACCAGGAGGAATCCACCCAGGAGCTCTTCCTCCTCCGCACAGAATGATGCTCACACAGGCTTGAGACGTGGCCAGGTCCACCTGTTCAAGAAAGCTCCAAATAAAAGTATGAAAATCCAGGATATTCAGGCCTTTTAAAAAGATATTAACCCATGGTTTAATGCCTTAAGGTACCTCTAAGTACTAACACAAAAAAAAAAGTTTAAATCTTTGTGTTTAGGTGAATATTTTGGGTTTATTAATTTGTTGCGCTCTGTGTCAACAAAAGCACAATGTCATGGGTTTGGACTGGTCTTACTATGAAACAGAACAATGAATATTTATAGTTTTCATGTAAAAGGTTGGGTAATGAACAAAGGCAATTGATAATTAAGAATTACAAGTAAAGGTGTTCCTAGGTAATGACATTTAAAACCTGACCTGCTCAATCACCAAACATTCCCAATAAAGCCACACTCAGAGATTATCAATAACCATGGAGATTTCAAATTTACGAAATCTTCAGGTTTAGTTATGATGAAATTAAAAACTCCCCAAAAAGCAATAATGGCTTCAGAAAAAAACTAAGGTTAAAGTGCATAACTACACACTTGAAATGAAAAAAGTATCAGTGAATGAGAAATAAAAGATGCAATTTGTTGTTTCTGTATAAAATTCAAAACAACCAATTAAATAAATTTGAAATATTTTATACACATACTTTGCCATTTTTCTTATTCTTCAATTTAGATTTCACAACATGTTCATTATTAAAACAGGCCATTAAGTCATTTCTTCAAGCTAAGAGAACCAAAACAAACTGCCAAGACATGTTCCTTCTTTTTCCTTGCATTAAAATCCTCTTTTATTGTAGCTATCAAAGTGTTACCATGATTTCCTCTGTCCACCTCATGTGAAAACAAGCACCAAAAAAAAGGGAGGAGGGGGAGAGAGGGATGAGGCAAAGCTCTGGTGGAGCTGCCGTCTGATCTGAATCCTGATTACCACCTGCTGCATCGTTTAACTGCAAACAAGACCTAAAATCTCCCTGGAGAACTGATGGCTGTGATTTAGCTACCTGACATCTGGATGCTGCACACAAACAGAGCCCAGAGAACGTTTTCCTGGCGCTTCCAAGCCCTGCTGATAAAGGAAGCACTTTGGGCATTAAGGCTTCAGGTGCCTCATTACATCTCTATTGACAGCTCCAATATTTTTTCCCCAAACCTCAAGCCAGTTCCGGCACAAACTCGTGGCACCACGCACGCTTGACTCCTGTGAGAAATCTGGGAGGGGAGGTCTTTGTCTGCCTGGGAAAACACCCATAAACTGCACGGGTGCAGATAACCCAGGAGCAGAAATGTTTCCTTGTAAAAGTTGTGTTTTGAAATAGGCATTCTTCAGCTCGTGTTCTATTGTGAAATGAAAACTACAATGTCTCAAAAACCATATCTGTGAATTCCTTCATACACAGGTCCAAAACCAGAGTAGCACAAACAGCAAGTGCAGAAGTGCAGAAAAGTACAAATCACTGGAACAACCTGCTTAAAGCCTAAAATATCTTTATGCATTTTTTTAATGCTTCTTCTCGCCAATATCAGCAAACATAATGAACAGAATCAGATAAAAGGAATAATATTGGGCAGATCCTCTGCTCTTGACAAATAAACCCACCTTGTACAGCAATTCAGCAGAGGAAAAAAAAAGACATTTCCTTATCCAACATCAAAAAGTCTTACTAGAAAAACAGAGGGGATGAATGCTCTGGATAAAGTTTAGCTGTTGAAAAACTTAACAGCCTGAAGTATAGATTTATACCAAACACCTGGAAAATTACAAAATGATGCATTGCTGAAAAGTAAAACTTTTTGCTTATGATAAAATCACTTGGAAATAAAATTTTTGTGGTACAGCTGAGCTTTTTTTTTTCTGAAGAAATTTAAAGAGCTTCAGCACAAATAGTCTCATTTTCTAAACATATAGGATGAAATTTCTATATATATTTCTAAATATATAGGATAAATAAAATAAATGGAAGATAAATAAAAAACTCAAACAGATAAATGCATCTTAGAGTCAGTAACAAGTACAGAACCCACACTCCATCAAGCTGTTACCCACTTTTTATGGAATTAAGAGATTCATTCAGAAGCCTTAATATGATAATGCATTAATATAATGGAGCATTGTGTCTCAATAGCACTACGGGACAGCTCCAAAAATGCAAAACAAAATTAAATGGCAATCTAATTTGTTAAATCCCATTTAGTCAGGTTTGAAAACTCTTTTCTGCCAACATCAGCTGTTTTGGTTGCCAGTTAGTAAAACACTGCTAGGAATGCAAGGAGAGGTGAAGTCACATGCACAGCCACAAAGCACAGACCTCTACAGTAAATAAATCCTGGACAGAAGAAATCCCAATAAACTGGACATGAGTCAAACACTGAAATCCTCTAATCTCCCAAAAGTTTCCCAAATTTCCATGATCACATTAATATAATTGGCTCACTTCATAGAACTGCTCAGAAATTCATAAAAGCAGTGAATGTGCTCTCTGAGTAGGCAGTAGTAATTGGGAATTTTCTGCTTAGGGGAAAAAATGGAGGGGTACCTGGAAAACACAAATCTTGATGCTTCTAATAGTGCAGAATACATGAGCTTTAAGTGGATTTTCCCAGGTCTGTTTAAAATTATAACGGGCCAATTTCGTTTACTCTGATGAGTTCCACAGTTACAAAGCTGCTTAGGAATTTCTTGGCTCTAAGCTGCAGCTCAGTGCTTTTTATGGTTCTGGCTGATAACTGAAACTGACTGGGCTAAAACATGTCTTGTCTCAGAAGTCTAAAAAAATGACTTTTTTTTTTCTGCATTGATAGTCCAGAACAGCTCCCCTGACATCTAGATCAGCAGAACCAGGGGGGCAGCGATGGAAACGTCTCATGGAACAGAGCAGAAACCCCAAGGACACCACCAGGAGCTCTGGGGAGTTCACTGGACATCCTTGCAGTGAAATGAGAACTACCCCAGCATCACTGCTGATTTCAAACTCATTATGAAATCATTTCAGCTCATGGCAGGGACCCCAGGAGTGGCACAGGGGAATGTGACCATGTTCACAGGGGTCTGAGGATGAGGGAAGAGATGAGAATGATGACTCCATGTTTCAGAAGGCTGATTTATTATTTTATGATATATATTCTATTAAAACTATATTAACAGAATAGAAGAAAGAATTTCATCAGAAGGCTGGCTAAGAATAGCAAAAGAAAGAATGATAAAGGTTTGTGTCAGAGAGCCTGAGCCAGCTGGGCTGTGATTGACCATGAATTAGAAACAATCACATGAGCCCAATCCCAGATGCACCTGTTGCATCCCACAGCAGCAGATAACCATTGTTTGCATTTTGTTCCTGAGGCCTCTCAGCTTCTCAGGAGGAGAAATCCTAAGGAAAGGATTTTTCAGAAAATACCATGGCTACAGGGGAGGAACGAGCTGCCTGGGGCAGGAGGTGGCAGGGCTGCTGCTGGCAGCAGCTCCCAGCATTTGCCAAGATGCAGCTCCTGGTGGCTCTGAGGGACACCCGAGGGGATGGGAGGGCTGCTGCTGTCACAGGGGGCAATCCCACTGCTCCTGGACTGGCCACACATTCATCTGACCCCTCAAGAAAGCTGTTCAGCGTTTTGCCAGAAAAATAACAACTCAGAAGGGAGAAAAGGTGACAAGTGTTGGAGCTGACACGGGGGAGGCTGGAGAGGTGCCTGGACTGCAGGATGAGGGAGAGGAAGCCCAGCAGGAAGCTGCAAGCTGTTAGGTGAACTCAGGTGTCACCAAACTTCACGCTTCAAGACCGAGGTTAAAATTGCTATTTGAACAATTCATTATTTCAGGCACACGAGCACTCCCAGGGAAATGAAACAAAAGCAGTGAACTTCATTTAAATACAGGCTGGGAACAACTGCCAAGAGGAACAAGGTCAGCATCAACTCCCCTGATCATACCCCTCAGAGCTGTAAAGTACATGCTGCTTTTATCTCCTAACAGTCCAACTGATTAATATGACGAGCTAAAATTGCCAGCCTCCATGGGATGGAGAGGAGCAGAGAGATGTGAACATGTGCTGAAAATTAAAAGGTGCTAAGAAACGAGCAGGCCGTTCCCCCAAGTCTGCAGAAAGAACAACTTCTGGCAGCCAAATTCTGAATTGTGGCGCCCAGGCTCATTGCAGGGTTGCCAATGCCGTGCCAGACATGAAGACAACTTCACTGGCACTGAGGTGCTTTGTTTCCAACAAGACTCTTGGGCTGATGGAAGATGAGACAGAAGCAATTCCATCTTTAGTCACAACATCACACCACCTCCACCAGGCTCAAAACAACCAGAAAAGGAGAGAGCTCATGGCTGGCACTGAGATAACTCAACCATTGGCTTCTTCTCTTTCCATTTTCTCAGCATAACCCAAAATACCTTGGTTTAATACTGGTTCTTGTCAAGAATACTGCTGAGAGCTCAGAACTTTTTTTATAAAATAGATTTACTGAGAAGTTGGGAACAAATCCATTTAGATGAATTGTAAAATGAGGGCTTAGCATTCAGTGACACAAAATGACAGGCACATGCTGGAATGAACTAACCCCACTGGCTTGGATGTAATACCCAGTGTCTTTAAATGTATCATCCCTCCATTTCTAAAATTATTTTAAAAGAAAAACTCCTAAAATGTCATGAAAGTAAAGGAAGGGGCTGAAAGTAGAATTGAGCTCCTCATTCTGGTTTTGATTTCTTAGTCATCTTAGTAAATCACTAACTCATTCTTCACTTTCCGCCTCATAAAACTGAGAAAAAAACCTTGATATATACCTGACACTTTTAATATGAAAAGCACTTTAGAGAAGCTTTTTGACACAGGATGAAAGATTGTACTTTGCCATACAGAATAGCTGTATTACCTGACATGCTCATTATACACTGTCAGAGCCCAACAACTTTCAGAATATTTTCCTTTTATTATTCTTCACTCTTTGACTGTGTTCAGTAATTACAGATGGAATTCTGCGGATTGGTTTAGTGACTTAGGAGAGTACTTTCCCCAGAAATCCAGATAAACCTGCTTCTCAACTCTTCAGAAATGTTTTCACAAGAGTATTGCAGGATTTGGGTAAAGGTTTTTGTAATGCAGCCTTCTCAGTCCACAGAGTTGTGAAGAAATGAACCATTCCTATTCAAAAATCTCTGGCATTCCTTAATGCTACAAACAGAAAATAACCCAAATTAATTGTATTTCCTGCCTGGTGTCACCAAACGCTGCACACATCCACACAAGCAGCATTCACAGCACAAACACAATTATTTGTCGTTTCTATTCCTATGTCCTAGGTCACAACCCGGAGTGGGTTTTGCTCCTTCTCCCTTTCTGTCTCTGCTGCACAAGGTGAGATGCCCACACTGTGAGCAGCTCGCCATCATTTTCAGCAGCCCAGCTCCCCTGGCTGTGCTCACAGCACTGGAATTTCTCTGAACCGCTTCTGGCACACTTCAGACCCGCTCTCCTTCAGCAGAAATTGCCCTGCCTATTTCAGAAACAATCAGCTACACGTTTATTTGACTACCTGCCCTGCCCTTCAGAGCGGGATAATGCTTATAATGCTTCAAAAATAATTATTACCATGCAGGATAATGACATTCCACAGAGAGGGAAGTGCTGCTCTCAAAGGCTTTTGGGAATCATTTCAGCAAGCCAAACAATGCCAATGAACTGACATCACTCCCAAAAATACCTCTTTGTGTGGCAGTGAAGTGATGCCCAGACACACCAAACAAGGGGCTGTGTGTTCCTGGGGGTGGCAGACACCCATCTGCTCCCTCCACGCTGCCAAATCCAAGGGCCTTTATTCAAAACAGGCCTTGGGTTATGCAATTTGCCAGACTCTGCCCCTTTCCTGCTCCTCACACAGTGCCACACTCACGTCTAGAGGGATGGGGGGAAAATCCTGCTTCTCTCCCACTGGCTTTCACAGGAAGTTTAGCCAAAACACACAAATTGCTGCTGAAAGTTCAGAGAAAATTTATGGCTCTGTGTATTTCTGTGTATTTCTGTTTCTCAGCTCCTCATGCCAGTAAAATTACTGTTTTTTTCCCAGAGTGAAAGTCATTGCAGAGAACACCTTACCCAAATGCAAAGGAACCTGAAGGGATGGCCCCTGATGAGGATCTGGCTCCTGATGATGAGGATCTGGTCCCTGATGATGAGGATCTGGTCCCTGATGATGGGGATCTGGTCCCTGATGATGAGGATCTGGTCCCTGATGATGAGGATCTGGTCCCTGATGATGGGGATCTGGTCCCTGATGATGAGGATCTGGTCCCTGATGATGGGGATCTAACCCCTGATGAGGATCTGGTCCCTGATGATGAGGATCTGGCTCCTTATGATGAGGATCTGGTCCCTGATGATGAGGATCTGGTCCCTGATGATGAGGATCTGGTCCCTGATGATGGGGATCTGGTCCCTGATGATGAGGATCTGGTCCCTGATGATGAGGATCTGGCTCCTTATGATGAGGATCTGGTCCCTGATGATGAGGATCTGGTCCCTGATGATGAGGATCTGGCTCCTTATGATGAGGATCTGGTCCCTGATGATGAGGATCTGGTCCCTGATGATGAGGATCTGGCCCCTGATGGGGATCTGGCTCCTGATGATGAGGATCTTGTCCCTGATGATGAGGAGCTGGCCTTGATGATGAGGATCTGGCTCCTTATGATGAGGATCTGGTCCCTGATGGGGATCTGGTCCCTGATGATGAGGATCTGGTCCCTGATGATGAGGATCTGGCCCCTGATGAGGATCTGGTCCCTGATGATCGGGATCTGGTCCCTGATGATGGGGATCTGGCTCCTGATGGGGATCTGGCTCCTCACAACCACCACAGCTTGGAGCACTGTGGAGAAACCTTTTCCAGCAGGGATCACCCAAATATGGAGTGGAGATGAGCTCTGAGCCTCCTCACACCCAAAATCACCACCGGAGGCTGCCCCACACCTGGGGACACATCCTAAGGTTAATTTGGATAATTCAGTTTAAGTGCTGTGAATGTTCGGCGCCTAACAAGATGTTCTAACCCAGAACTATTTCAGGATTAATTCGTTGCTGGTGTAATGTTTTGCATTTTTTACATGCATTCAAAAATACTTAATGATTATCAAAACAAACTGAAAACCCAAAAGAAAAAGCTTTTCAAAGACTGTAGAGGTGCACAGGAAACTTTGATATATAGTCAAAATAGGGGAAAAAATGGAAAGAAATAGTGGCTTTTTAAAATATATTTGACTGAATATATTTTAAAAAGTCATTATTTTAAAATACAGAATACACAGCAGTGAATAAAGACCAGTGTCTGTTATATTATGCTAATATCTATATTGTGGTAGGAGCTCATCTTGTCCCAAAGTTTCTGTTGGTTATTAGTTTAGCCTTAAGGTTCTGTAGGAAAAAAAAAAAAAAAAAAAAAAAAATTGTTTAATTTAGGAAGTAAGAGTAACTCCTTGTTATAAACAACATGCACTCTGGGGCCAAGATAATTTCACTGTGCACTTGTTATTTAAATGAGTGCAGTGTCTCCATATGGCCATATGGATGTGAGATATATGTTACGTGCTCAAGGGGCACTGAAGGATTTAAAGTACATATGTTAACAAATAATGCTGAGCTGGCACCCAGCATTGCTGTCCTCACCATGGCAAACAGTAACCTGCTCCATTTTTTCATTTGTTATTTTCCTTAGAAGTGTTTCTAAGAACTGAAAGCACGTGGGGACTTCACAGAGGCTTTACTGCATAATCAAGTTATTTCAAGAATTACACTACTGGAAAGCATCATACCTTTGTCTATGCTCTTCCAAGCAAAACCAAACCCAACTATATAACTATAAATATTGGTTAAATTGAGAATTCCCAGAAAATCTTCTCAGTATTAACACTTCTCATTTATTATGATGCTATGTTAATTCATGCCAGATGGAGACGATTCAAATGTTCATGACTTGTACTTGTCACGAACATATGTTCCTGGAATAATGGAGTGGTTTCATAGCAAACAACAGCCCATATTTAAAGACCTGTGATGAGGCTCATAAAAGAAAAAAAAAAATAAACAGAGAAGGGCACAGCTGGAAAAAAAAAAAAAAAAAAAATCAGGTTCTTCACTACCAAGAGGATTATGGAGAGCAATGCATTCTCTGAGCCTACACTGGGCACAGACCTTTAACACACCCCACCAAAGATGTGGAAGGGAACACCTGGTATTTCCTGACTTCCCCACATCACAGCACTTCTTGTATATTCAAGGTAAGTTCTTCCATTACAGGGGAAAGCAACACAAAAATTAGATCTTCACAATCCTGCACTGCAGTTCAAGGCCTACCCCGTAGGAGTGCCCAGGGTGGAGGTGCCAAGGACGTGCCTGGGAGGTGACAATGACAGTGCCCCAGTGGAGGCAGAATCTGGGCCTTGCTGCTCTAAACCCAGGGAAGGCATGGCCAGGGTTAATGAAGGCTTGTTCTCACAGCCCTGTCATTGATTAACCTATCAGACAGAGGGGCTGTAGGAAAAAAAGTATCTGTTACTTATTTTTGAAAGTATTCTGCTTAATTAGGAAAATATATTCCTCAGCTTGTTGCCATGATGTCCTTGCATTATGAGCCCAATTCCTCTTCCTTATGTACCAGAGTTCACTTCTACCTGCTTCCATTCCAACACAGGAAATTACTGCTTTGGGATTTTGCCCTAAATTGCAAAATAAACTCCAACTAACTTTGTGGCACACAGGCTGGTTTCTGCTTCTAAAAATATGATCTGACTAGTTAAAGGTTCTTTATTCCCCCTTTAAATAGAGCCAGAATTGTTTTTGCTAATGCAATGAAAGGTTACAGAACGCTTTCCTGAAGTTTTTACCGGAGATTCACAAACTCCAAACTTCACTCCTGTCCTGTCATATCCAGAACAATCAGAATTTGCAAACTCTTTGTGCGTAGGGTTGAATGTGAAGTTTGAAAAATGGGAACACGGGATGACAGATTAACTTTGGGGGAACAAAACAGCAGCAGAGTTGAAAATGTCACGTGATGGATCGAGAGGTGGGGACAGGTACAAGTGGGAAGGCAGAGCAGAAATCCATGAAGGAAAGGATCTCACACTCCAGTGGATACCAAAGAAGTGCTATGAGCAGTTATGGAAACATATTCAGATGGAATGAGCAACAAAGGAAAATTAGAGCAATCTCAACATTTCTTCCACAACACAGAAGTTGCTTACAAAGGAAAGAAATTGCAATTGTCAAAGGTAAAAAAGCACTTTTGTTTCAAAACAAAAACACTAAATTAATTGAACAGACTGAACTGCATGTCACGCCAGGAGTTTTAAGCTTTAAATTTCAGGCATGCAGAGATGTTAAAAATCACAGACACAATTTTTATCCTTATACACTGATAAAATTCTGCAAGAAAATGATTTTCAATGATTTGAAAAAAAACCAAACAAACAAAACAAACCTTTGTTTTCTTTACTTTTGCCTGCTGGGGAAGAGAAAAATATAGAAAGCTGAAGTGTTTATATTCAGAGGCTCCACAAATTCATTTGACTGATTAAATCAATTTGTAGCCCACTAATAGGCACCATCTTTTAGGCAACTCAGGTCAGGATACCACCCATTTTGGAAGGGCAAATGGGAGATAGGAAGAGACAGGAAATAAGGGCTTGGATTCTGAATTATCATGGCAGAGCAAGCTCCCACAGCCTGCAAAGATTGTTATAATATTTATTGATTTCTGCCAGTGGTAATGGCAGCGCGCTCCCCTCTGAGCTGACTCAATGGGCACAGAGAATGAAAACCTGTTGGGTGAGATAATAAAATGTGCATGTGTTCTGCCTGATAGCAGTAGCCCTGGTGATAATCCTGTGAATTCCCAAAATATGTTCCAGCATGACTCAGAGGAAAAGTATTACATCCTGAACAGAAGAAGAAGGGGAAAACAAGACGTGGCAGTGGCAATGACCAAAACCTCCAGCCTAAAAAATGGATAGAAAAACCTCTACACAACTGTTTCCTTCAGAGAAAAAAGGAAAAAAAAAAGAAAAAAAAAAGCTAGAAGCAGATGCAGAACAAGCAAGTATTCAGCCTTCAGTCAAATATAATCTAAAAATCCCCATCACCAATAAAACACACATGAGCTTTAATGTGTCTCTGTCGAGTCTGCTTTGTTTACAAGCCCTGAGAATGGTCTCCAAACCTTCCTATGGCTGAACCAGATCAAATATGCTCTTGAATGCAAAGGATAATACTGATGTCACCCTAAATATTTTGGGTTTGGGTTTTCCTATATTGTAAGAGCTGCTGTGGAAAAAAAGAATCAAGAGATGCAATAATTTCTGTTTCTATTTGCACTCACTCATTACTGCAGCAAACAGCAGCTTCCCATTCAGTCTCCTGAAGGAGTGGAGAAATGAAGGAAAAGTTGGAAATATTTTGCATATTCTATAGAAATGGTGTGCTAAGGTTACTTATATCTAGAATATGTTATGTGGGTTCATATATAAGCCCTATATATACACATGCACATGTATAAAAAGACAAGCAGCTTTTTCCATGGATAGTGCTACTTATTTTGTTATGAAACAAGAATTTTTGAAAAGACCCAAAAGCTACTGTCAGCAACCAAGCGGAAAAAGAAATGTATTCTTCTTGTTCTTTTTTTAAAAATGATTTGTTCAATCGCTTTTTACTACAGACCATTTAACTTGCTCTCTCCTCCAGTGACAGAAGACAAATCAAAAACTGTCAGGTATTTTAAACTGTGATCTGCACTACACTTGAAGTTTGAACTGCAGCTCGGAATCACTGGACTCAGACCTACAATTGTTGCTATTCCTAGACATGTCACAAAATCCAGCTCTGCTTGAGGGATACAGATTCTGCCTAATTCAAAAATAGGACAAAACCTCGTTCAAGGCAAAGAAGCCCTACAAAGCCAGAGTGGCTGTGAACAATCCCCAAAGCAATGTGTCCCCATTCCCAGAGCTGGGCACGTTCAGCCAAGCCCAGCAAATGCTCGTTTTACCTGCGCAGCCCTCAGCTCCTTTCCCCTCAGACAATAATGTGTTCCCTGACCTTTCCCTTGGTCCTGCTCCCAGCCTGATTCCCAGGTTCACCCTGAAGCTCTTTGCTACGCTTGCTGTCTTCCCTTTTCCCAGAAGGGAAAGAAGAGCTTTGACATCTTCCCAGAAAAATGCACCTTCCCCTTCTGCAGCCACATTCATCCCCTTGCTGAGGTCTCACCCTGCTAATCACACCAGCTCAAGGAGTGGTTCCCACCTCAGATGTGACTTTTCTGCCTTTTCCTGTCTCTGCCATCAGTTTTCCAACCAGTTCTGAGACAGTAGGAACTCTCAGTAGCAGGAGATCCTGGCTGTGCCCCATAAGGGATGTTCTGAAGCGTCTGACATATGCAAGGAAAAAACTTGCAAATCAATGCTTCTGGAAGGACTTACTCCGTGTGACCCTTCAAAAAGATTCTGTGTGACTTTTCCTGTCACTGCTGAACATCCAGATTGCACCAAAGGAAAAATATTCCAAAGGACAAGCCCATAAGAAGTCGAAATTCTTTATAGATTGCAATAAACCAAACCTATACCCCAAGTCTCACACAGTTCATCTTCCATCTTCTCTTCAGTGAATAAATCAGTGTTACTAAGCAGAGTGAAAAGGTGGAAAAGGACACTCTGCACTTTGTTTGAAATATACTGCCCGCACTCCATTTTATATTCCTTTTGTTATTCGGTGAGTAATGTTTTACTGCACCACTTGCCCAGTTAAGAATGTTTCAGTCTACACACTTATCATTTAAAACCACGATTCCCCCAAAGGGAGCACGATGGGAGAACATGATGTTAATTAGCCTTATGGCATTATATCCCAATTCTGCTCTTGCTACACCACAGTTGCTGCATTCCCAATGCCTATTCCTTCAACCTCTCATGAAAAGGATCTGCACTTAGTCAACTCAGAGCATATTACTTTCCCATAAGGGAAAAAGACTCATGTAAAATGTACCGACCTGAAGTGAACACCGCTAAAACATTAATGCTCTGTTCTTTAAATAGGCTTCCCTTTCATGCTCGCTTTATCCCGGTGCCATGCGAGACTGCTCGACATGTTTTGTTTGGCTGCTGTTTCAAAGAGTGCAAATTCTACTCAGTCCAACTTCCAGGCCCCTGCAGCCCATTCATCCAATTAAAGGACTGTGGAATGAAAACAGAAAAAGCGCTTTGTGGAGCTTCAGAAATATTGTCCCTCAGGAAGGCTGCCTGCAAAAAGCGAGCAAACCCATTGTGCAAACTGGTGCATTGCAATAGAATAAAATTGCTCCTCAAAGTCTCTTTATCCAACATGGATTACTGACTCCTGATAGCTGTAGGTTAGTTGAAGGTAGAGTCTATCGGAGTCAGGAAAGCTCTTATTACCTTTTATTATAACACATCCTCCCCCCATAATCTATAAAAGAGCCTCTAGGAGCCCATTCACTTCTCCACCTCTTTGCCGCCTTTCAGTTTCAATAATGCTGAGTACAATTCAGGACTCTTTGCAGTCCACTGTAGTTTCCATATGCATTCACAGGCTAAATATTCCTGAAATGCCCTTGGGAAAGGCAGGCTGCCATTTATTATTCCAGATTTCTAGGGGCTGCAGCCCTTGCAGCTCCCTGGGAATATTGTTTCAGACAGTTCTGCTAAAACCTACAACCTTACCTCTTGACCACACTAAGTGGAATTAATTATCATGCAAAGTTCCTTGTGATACCCTTCTCCATGCATTAGTAATATAAATAAAGAGCAGAGGAAGACATTTAAAGTGGGGCTGACAAACAAATGCTAAAGACCAAGTTTTTATGATTACGGAGCCAAGATTTGAGGAAGGTCACAGCAATAACTGCACAAAACTAATTATGCACTGCTTCATGCTGATTGAAAACCCAGGAATGCTGCTTGATCATCCATATTTTAGGCACACACACACACTCCTCAAAGTGAACTGCACAAACTCATCCTCCTTCTTGTTAGGAAAGAGCAGAAAAAGACAAAAATTGAGCTACCACTCCTATATCCCAGCCTTCAACACATTCACAGGGTTTTGGTCACCCTGAAATGAATTCACCCCTTTGGTCAAGAACCAGAGCGTACCCCCTTTCACCCTGCCCACAATTTAAACCAATGGTCACTCAAAAAATGGATTCACATTTAGACTGGTTTGAATGCATCCCAAATTTCCAAGGATTTTGGTACAAACCTGAAGAATTTTGCAGGTGAATCAAATGTAAAAATTGTTTGCCACCACCCATTGTGTGTTACCCACGTTTCTTGGGTAATACTGGGCAGCTGGTTTGGACGCTGCTCTTCCACTGGGGTTAGCAAGTGTTTCCAAAACCTATATTCACATGAATTTCCTTCTCCTTTTCCCATATTCCCAAACGAGATTGATGCCTCACCACACTTCAGCACTGTCACTTGAGATCTGGGAGCGTGATTTGCCAAAACAAATCATATCCTGATATGGAGAGAACCACTCGCTTCCTGCAGGCTTTAAACTTGTTAATTATCAGCAGAAATGATGATCAGAATCCTGGACTCCTCATCTGTGTGTAACAAACAAGATTTTTGGCAGAACTTCTTGGCTGATGTGCGAGGAGGGAAACCCCAGTGGTCCTGTCTGCATTCCTCACAAATTTGTTCATGGAGCTGTCACACACTGGCAAGAAATGCCTTTTTCTGTTCCAGTGCATTTGTATCAGTTTTAACCTTGCATTCAAGAACCTCTTGTAGCTTCTCAAAGACCAATATCTCCCCCTTTTAACACGTAAAAGGAAAATGTTAGCATTGAGAATATATTTCCCTTTTTTTCCATACATCATGGCCATTTCAATATCAGACAACGTTTTTTAATTAATTTTCCAATTTTCCAATTGGCAATTACTAACCCAAAAGCATTGATTAAGGGAAAGATTAAGCTAAGAACTAGCTTAATTGAATTCTCACTCTTATAAATTTGCTTGCTGTTGAAATTTGTCATTATTTCATAATAAAGAAAGGAAGGTAACTTTCTTACCAGCAAGTCATAATTATAGCTTTTATACACATGTCTAGGTTGATATATTTAACAATTTAATTTAAATATGCACTTAAACATCTGGATTCTTTCCCTGAAATTTGTCATGACAGTTTTTAAAAAGTACTGAAAAAAAATTTTGAAGTGAATCTTACATCCTTATTTTCTCTATCCTGGTACAATATGAATAAAAAAAAATCACTCCAAAATATTTGCTAATTTCTTAATTCTAAATAATCTTGTAATACATGTACATGCATATAAATATTTGATTTATAGAATTTGTCTTCTCAATTGATGAAGTCCCTGATTGTCTATGCATAAATGCCAATACAAACACAGAATATCAGTACCTAAAAAGGCAGCTGGAATAGAGCTCAAGTTCTCATAAATAAATATCAACTGTTTAAATTTATATCTCAAGTAACTCAAAATACAGGTGAGAACCTATTTTTCTGTCCAATGACTCCTGTTCAACATGTTCTTCCTATCCAGCTATGGAAGAGAAACCAATAAATCTTCATCTTTAAATGAGATAAACTAGAGGAAAATGGGCAGCTGGCAAATTAAATACTTATTTACTTGTTTACTGTATGACAAGTTAAAACAGGATTCTTCCTTCAATGAAGCAAATTATGCCTCCTTTAATATCTTAAATGACAAGAAAACCCAAAGTAGTGAATCATTAAAAAAATAAAATTTAAAGAAAGCATTTGTTGAAATAATATTTCCTGTCAAAGTGTTTGGACCTGTACATCAAACAGCCTAACAGAAATTCCCATTTCTGAGATCCATTTCCACTGCAGGTTCCCTCCTCCCCCATTCTCCTTTTGCAACTTCTCAGAGCTCCCCTGGGCATTTTGGCCAAGTCAGGGCTCCATCAGCCTCTGCAGCAGCAGAGTTTCCTCTTAGATGAGCTCAAAAGCAAATGGAAGAACTATGGAAGCACCGAACTGCAAACCTGAGCACTCTCACGGCTCAGTAAGGGACGTGAAACTTCACAGTCCAACACATATTTGTTTGGGAATTCCAGGAGCATTACGTCCCAAGCTAAAAAATACACTCTAGCTCCTTTCTCTTATTTTGGAGCTTACATTCTTGCTGCATTTAGGGTAATGCAGAAATATTTTTCCTGGGGACAGGATGAAAAATGTTCTCCAGAACCAATTGTTAAATGTATAAGAATTAAATCTTGTTCTGAGCTGCTGGAAAAATGATTTGCCAGTCTCACAATAAAATTAACGAGCTGAACAATTTAATCTGTTAATATATGGAATTCTCAAAGCAGGAGCTTTTCCTGTCTTCAGCCAGACCTGTAGGACAAGAACACTTTCTAAAGAAAGCACGGCTATAAATACAAACTTGGCATGTCAGCTAGCAAGTGGCATTATCAAATAATGACCTTTTTCATCTAGGAGCACCTCCTGACCCCTCAGACTTTGGGGCTGTGTGCTGAGTGCATGGGGTTTGCAGAGCTGACAGTGAAGCAGGCGCAGGACGATGCCCTCAATCACATTAAAGCAGCAGGATCAGCTCCGGCACCTGGCAGAGAGCTGCCACTGCACCACTTCGGTCAGGACAAAAGGGGGATCTGCTCTCTTACTTTGCATCACAGTTGGAGCTGGAAATCAGCATTTTTGACAGGCCCCTTGCTCAAGTTCCTTGTATCATCAGCTGGGAAAACTTTAACGCACCAAGTGGAAAAGAGGAGCTGTGAAATTGCCGGAAACCACAGGGACACAGCTGCCCTGGCTCACTGCTCCCCAACCAAGCCCATCCCCTGGCAGTCCCTTCACACCCTCAGCTCCCTGTCCTGCCCTAAATTCAGCCCAGCCACAGGTGTGGGAATCCATAAAATCACACGGTTTTGGGAAAGCTGCAAAATGCAGGCCCCAGAGACAGCAGAGCTGTGATTAGAGCCAAGCAGCAGCCATGAGATTGGTCAGCAGAAAAAGTATTTAAACTGTAGAAAAGCAAGGACAAATAGAACAATGGTCTGTGGATTAACGTTTGTCTAGAATAACTCTCTAAGCTACAGAAAAGTTTATCTAGTGAGATATTGGGAAGGTTAAAGCTTAATAATGGAGCTCTGTGTGTTGCGTTTTAAGGTTTACAAGCAGGTGTTGTATTTGAAATAAGCAAGCATTGTTTAACCAAAGGTACCTGTGCTTATAGTGGTTGGATGGAACTACTGTCAACGTGCTTTTGCTTTGTGAGATTGGTCAAAAAACTTATAAAGTGAGTTGTAACATTAAGTTCTCTGTCTGCTGCCTGAGATGTGAGCTGCTGGCATCTTCCCATTGCCATAACCATGGAATGAGGCTGATGCTGGAAAATCAAACAGCTCAGGGCAGTTCCACAGCAGTTCTGTCCCATTTGGGGTCTGTAAATAACCCTGGGCCGGTGATACACAGCGATTCCCACAGCCAGGATAATCAATGATCACGGCCATGCTGCCTGGAGCTGGCTGGGGTGGGAGCAGAGCATGGGATCAGCTCTGCCCCTGTTCCACAGCTGGGCACAGATGTGGCAGCACCCAGGGCTCCTCCCTGGGCTGCAGCAGGAGCAGCATCAGCCTGGGCTGCCCAGGCACATTTTCAGTCAGCAAGACACCGAGTCACTCCATGCCTCACTTCCAAACCATTTTAGCCACACTAAATTAATTTAGAGATAATGAACCACATAGAAGGGTGGACTGCCAAATTATTACCAGAATTCCACAGTAACTTCTCAGTAAGTTTCTGCAAGAAGCACATGGGACATGTACTCAATCCCTTTTATTTGACATTTTTTTTTGATGCTCAGTTTCTGTTTGCAGCCTTTTGAATTCTCTGCAAACAGCGGAGTTGGGAAATGGAATCGTGGTAATTTCACAGCTCTTCTTTTCCACTTGGTGTATCAAAGTTTTCCCAACAATGAAACAGGATCATCTGTAAAAAGTGCTAAAACTATTTAAAAACAAGCTTAAATATATATATATATATATATATGTATATACGATATTTATAAATAAAAATTATGTAAAATGTCATTTTCTTGCCATAAATTTATAATCTGATAGAAGGGAAAAATCAACCTCTATTTTGTTTAGGAACTTCTGGATCTTTTTGTTAAAAATGGATTTTATATTTTTCTTTTTTTTTATGAAAATGAGCCCTGGAAATCTGGCCTGCAATATCATGGCAGTTAAATGGCAGTGATTTAAAACCTCTGTGCATTCTTATCACCTATCTGTCCTCTCTTTCAGCTTAATCCTGATGAGGGTTTCCATCAGCTTTCAGGGTTCGGCACAGCTGAGTTGTTCTGTTTCTCAGCCTGCAGAAGGAGATTCTGCTGCCTCCAAGCCCCTTTTCTCTATCTCAATGTGCTGTGAGACCTCTCCTGGCATCTCACTCTCTTTTTCTGTTCTGAAAGGGCTTGTCAGGCTACAAGATGTCATGCACCAAGTCATTAAATTTCCTTTTTTTGTGCCTCCAGCTTGGAAGAAGGTTTATGCAGCAACAACAGTCTGTTTTCCTTTGCATTGTTTTTTTTTTTCTATTTATTTGTGTTGTGTTTCTGCCACAGTGACTTAATTTGTGCAGCTGACAGTGTTGTCTCACCCACCTTCCTGCTGCCAGCAGGAAAGGAATTAATGCCTGGCACTGATGGCTGCTGGTGAGTTTGTAAGGCTAAACTCTGGTTTTATTTAACTCAATTTTATTCTTTCTCTTCTGTCCTCTAGGATTGGCATTAATGCCCCAGAGGCAAATGAAATGCAGTGTTCCAAAAACTACTGATTTGCTATGTGATTTATTTGCTACATAAATGTTTTGCATTCTTCTGAACCTCTCAGCAAGCAACCCATAGCTGGGTTTGTTTTTTTTTTTTTTTTTTTTTTTGAGAAACAAGCCAATGTTATGTATTACATAGCACCAGAAACCTCCTTTTCAATTGCATAAAAGAGGAAAGGGCGTGTGGAGGGAGGGGGAGAAGGAGGATTTCACACACTGCAAATTTCTCAGAGCTCTCAGAGCCCTGGGAGTGAAGGGATGGAAGCCTCCATCTCAGTGGGCAGCTCAGTTAGGCTGCTCTGTGCCACTGCCTGCCTGGTTACACTCCCCAGAAGTTCCCAGGCTATTCTGAGTAAAACTTTCTCAGCTTGCAATCACTGCTTTTTGAAGAAATAATTCCAAATTCGGTGTGGGACGCAGAGAGAAAAGCTGCCAACTGTCTTGCTGCTAAAGACTCTCAAGATGGGTCTTGGGAGATCCAGATTAAGTCTCTAAAACAATAAATATTAGCAGAACAAGGATTAATTCAGAGTAGCAATTTCTCATGGTCACAGGGTATTCTGAGCTGGAAGGGACCCACAGGGATCAAGTCTCACTCTTCAGTGAATGCTGCACGCAGGATGGAACCCACAAACCCTGCTGTTAGCCCCATGCTCCAACCTGGTGAGCTACTGTGGCCACTGAAACGTGAGATATTTCTAATTTAATTGGTATCAGAGAATTTGGGGTTGAACTAGTCAAACCTCCCATGCAAAGCTGCAAAATAATCCAAAGAGCTTTATCCTTTTCGCTGCAGTGCAGGGTGGGATGGGATAAACCAGACAACGCACCAGAAGTGAGCTGCTATCAAACACCAAAGAGGTGAATTGGATCTTCTCCCTTCTCTCACTAACCCTGACCCAATTCCCTTTCTGCCCTGCCTGGGATGCTGACAGCTTTCACTGAGGTTGCTGTCCCAGCCCTTTCCACCCAGTGTGAGCCCATTTTGTGTCCCCAACTTGGGCACAGCAGAGCTGAGCCCCCATTCGGAGTCCCCAGAGCCCCTGGCAATGCCCAGGCTGTCACCATCACATTTTCTGGAAAATCCCTTTGCCCAGGAATTCTCTTCTGGGACGCTGAGAAGTCTCACAGTGAAAGGAAAACAATAAATATCTCATTTGCTCCTCCTGTGCTTTCGAATGTGGTTGGAGATTGCTTGTCCAGCATGTGAATTGTTTTTATTTATTGGCCAATTGGGGCCAAGCTGTGTCAAACTCTGGAAGGAGTAATGAGTTTTTCATTATTTTCTTTTAGCCCTCTGTAAGTATCCTTTCTGTGACAGTGTTCACAGGGGTCTGAGGATGGGGGAAGAGACGAGGATCTGACTCCATGTTTCAGAAGACTTGATTAATTATTTTATGATATATATTCTATTAAAACTATACTAAAAGAACAGAACAAAGGATTTCATCAGAAGGCTGGCTAAGAATAGAAAAGGAATGGAATGATAACAAAGGCTTCTGTCTCAGACAGAGAGTCTGAGCCAGCTGGGCTGTGATTGGCCATTAATTAGAAACAACCACATGAGCCCAATCCCAGATGCACCTGTTGCATCCCACAGCAGCAGATAACCATTGTTTACATTTTGTTCCTGAGGCCTCTCAGATTCTCAGGAGGAAAAAATCCTAAGGAAAGGCTTTTTCAGAAAATATCATGGCTACACCTTTCTCTATTCTTTATTGTAGTTTAGTATAGTATATAATATAATATAATAATATATAATAATATAGTCTATAATATAGTAGTCTAGTATAGTATAATATAATAGTTTATAATATACGAATACAGTCTATAATATAGTATAGATAACATGGAGTCAGATTCATCATTTCCTTCCAATGCCAGGGCACCCCAAAACCACAAGAGGACCAGCACGGAGGAGAAGCGGCGCGGCTCCATTTCATCCAAGCCTGAGGAGCTGCAGAACCCATCCCCAGTGTCTCTGCTGCTCCCCCAGGCCAGCAGCTCTGTCCTAGCAAGGGCAGAGCTGTGGCTGTCCCAGAGTTGATGTGACACCACCAGGGGACAGGTCTGCAAGACTTGTCTCAAGTTTCAGGTCTTGTGTGCGCTGAGCTGACAGGCTGAGGAGAGCTGCGCCACAGGCAGCAGGGATGGGTCAAGCTCTGCTGCTGGGACATCACACCGTGAAGAAAAGCACTGGAGGGGGGAATCTTTAACATCGTTTTTAAAAAAAAAAAAACCCCACAGTGTCTTGTCTTTAATTCAGAAACGTGATTAGAGATTCAACAGTTGCTTCTAAGGTGACACCGTGGAAGGGCTTGCTAAGGATGGTACAAGACACACACACTCACCAAAAAAAGGTCAAAAAAGAAAGAAAATGTTCTTTCCAGGGCATCTAGGCAATGCTGAATATACACAGAGCAGCAAACATAAAACCTGATAATTTATAATGTAGGACAATGAAATGAAGCAATTCTTCAGTAACCATATTATATCTAACACTAGAAACAATTAAAAATCAAGGTTAAGTGAAAAAAGATTCAATTAGTATGTATTAAGAACTAAAAATATCCCCTAGAAACTCCACATTCACACAAATACAATTTCTTGTGAAGAATAAATTGATTCCCTCCTAACTGCTTTTGTTGCCAAAGACAGAAAACCTCTGGAATACTTTGAAGAGTTCAGTGCACCTAATTATGAGTTTTTTAAGCTACAAATCCTGACTGTCCAGCAGATGTTAACCATACATTCCAGTCTTTTAATTATTCAAAAAAATTCAAGTTGGCAAGCCTGTCATCTCTGACGAGGAGAAGCTGAGGGAAGAGCAGCAAGTCAAACCATTATTTAAGGCTTTTTAAACCCATTTATAAAGTGAATTCCCTTTGGAAAAAAAAAAAAAAACTTTGACAAGTTTGAATAAAAGGGAAACAAATGTTGAATTATAAATAATTATTGCTTTGGTTATTGAGGTTTATTTTGTGACTACAATGTGTTCTCATCTCTGCTGCTAAACTGACAATTCCTTTGCTGAAAAGCACTGTGTCAGCACAGAGATGTGATCAGCCCTCCAAACCCACCCAGGCATTTCAGAGCAGGCTTCCCTCTGCTGTGCCTCTATTCCCCCTCATTTCAGTTTAAAAATGTTTAATTTTCTTAATTGCATATATTATAAAAACCTCCACAGCAGCTTCACTAGACAGAAGGAGAAAAGCTGGAATACCTTCACGTTTAAAAGCACTGGGCTCATTCATGAATGGTTTCCATATTTGCAGAGGTTTTTATTTTATTTTACTGATTTCTTGCAGCTGAAACTGTTGAGAAGCTTTCACCCTTTCTTCATGGGACAGCACAAAAGGCAGGAGGAGCCAAGGTCTTCCACTGCCCCTTGTTCCCTGTTTTTTCCGGCTCTCTGCTAGGCCATGGTGAAAAGGGCTGAGTGATGGACCTTTCTCCAGAATATTGGGCTTTTCACTTAGCTGAATCTCCAAAAAATCCCTTCTGATGGAGCTTTTCCCCTGCCCAGTTCATGTAGAGAAAGTCAAGCAAACTTCTCATGCCTACGCCACCCAGCCATTTACAAAAGGGGACTTGGGTTTTAATAATTAAAAAAATCTTGCTGACTAATTCATATTCTTTTGCTAGCCTATAACATAAGCAAGAATGTCTTCCCAATAACAATTTCAAAAATAATTTCTTAGGGCTTGGTTTCCAATTCAATCCAACAGTATATCTAGTAAGAAATTTATATGACTTAATTTAAAGCATCTAATTGAATGATTTAGCTTTGTGTAGATGTAATGAGCCATTTCATAAAATCAATAACATTGTAAAGTATAAACTAAATTATTATAAATGGAGGCAATAAAAAAAGAGCTCCTCTGTATTAGGCAGGGTGACACTTGATTAATGGGTTATTATTGTAGGTTGCAGCAGAGCAGGCAGAAGAGGCTGGGGTGATATTTTCAGAGGTGCAAGGGCTGGCTGCCCAGCGTGCCAACAGCAGCAGTGCTGCGAGCCCAAATTCCAGCCCAGAAATGAGTTCCCAGATGAAGGGGACAGTGCTCTCCATGAATGAAACCTTAATAATTCTGGTACCTCCTTACGCGCGATCTTTCTCCTGTGCGTGTTTAGAACACCCTTATTTAGACTAATCCAACATTGTTTGCCAACCAACAAAAATGAAGGGTTAAAAACTTCCTCCAAAAATGACCATAAAGGTGGGACAAGGCTTTATACACAATATCTGGTACCCAGCTGCCCACACACACACCTCCAAGCAGGATAAAAATGGAGTCACAACTCTGAACTCCTGGACCAAACCAATAATTCCAACATCTAGGAATGCTGCGTCTATTCTTCTTTCTTTTTCTGAAGTACAATATACTCAGAAGTTTTCAGAAAAGCTTAATGATTAATTACATGGATGGAATTTCATTTGTGAATGTGCAAAATACCACCATACACTTACACTGATATTTCACTCCATAAAATTCTTGTAAATATAAATATACATTAGTATATGGGCACATATATATGCTCATGTCAATAATTAACTAAACTATATTTGCATATATTTCATATACATATGTTTATATATAGACATATAAACATATAAATAAATACATAAACTTATAACTATTTTCTATATTCCATACTTTATGCAACATGAAATTATAAAATGCAACAATATAAATACCTCAATGCATCAGATAAAATATGGCATTATATATATAATTTATATGTTTCCTGTCTATTAAATATGTTATATATGTGTGTCCATTGACTGTCTGGGCTGGAGTAGCTGCAGCTGTTTTAGCCTTGGAGTTAACAGCTTAGAGGAAGACATGAGGGGAACCATATTATTTTCACTGTATAATGAATGAAAACAAGAAAGAACCTTTCCTTCGGCTTCTCTCAGTGATTTTACAATCTGAGGAATCTGAGGACAAGCAAACAAAACAAAAAGTAACACAAGAAATGCCAAGAAAATGCATTAACAAATAGAAAAATAATTTAAACAAAACATTAAACACACACCCAAAAAAATATAAAGGAAAAAAAAAAAGCCAGGGTCTCCCCAGATTTCAAACATTCTGCTTCTTAAGCTCACTAAACCCAGCATCATTTATTGACCTGCAGAACACACAGTGGCTCATGCAAGAGGAACTGCTCTCCAGAACAGCACGCACAACATCTGTCTCTTCCACCAACGATTTTGGCTCTTGCATCACAGCATCTCTGACTTCAAACAGGTCACAAAATGCAAACTGGAACACGAAGTGGGAGAGAGCTGTGATGAGGAGAAAAGGAGAATGCCACGGGCAGAGAGTGTCTCGATCCACAATCCTGCTTGGAAAGCAGAGGAACACAAAAAGCAAAAAACCACAGGTCAGCCTCAGGCCCCAGCAGATTAATAGAGGGAAACAATCAATGATCTGAAAAAGCTACGTGCAAAACCCAGCCCCATCCTCACTGAGTTACAGATTTACAGCAAAATCCAGACCTTAAATTCGCTCTAAAATGGCCAAATGATGGAGGGCAACAAGTCTTTTCCAAAGGCAGAGCAGCACCCCTCCTGTTATCCCTTAAAAAGGGAGGAAAGAGAGACATCTAGCTGCTGAAGGGAGCAGGAAAATCCAATTTAACAGCAGCACCCAAAGCTCTGAGCAGTGCCCCTGTGTGGGACAGCTCATCCCTGTCACACACCAGGAGACAAAAGGCTCCCAAAAAAAAGGCCAAAGGCTCCCAAAAAGCCACAGCAGCTCATGAGAGAGTGAAGGAGGGAAAAGGGAAAATAAGATTTTCACCAGGGAAGATAAACCAGGTGAGGGATTGCTCATCTCTGAAGCAGAAGAGAGGCTTTCACTTCAAAAAGTCAAAGAAAGATTGCCTTACCTGCCATGAATGATGACAGTCAGGAATCTAGCTGGACACAGGAGGAGAAAACATTCTTTATGCTGCAGAGCACTGATGGTCTGTGGAGAGAGATAAGGAGAACCTGGTCAGGGGAGCTGGTGAAGACCAAGCAAGCAACACAGGCAGTCCTGCTCAGTGTGGGTCAGGCTGGGAGCAGTGCAGACAGTGAATAATTTGGTCTCTGACAATTAAACGAAATACTTCAGCACGTGAATGTATTTTCCAGGGGAATTTCCTCCTGAGCATTTCCCATTTTGGGTAAAGCAGCTTTTCTAACGAGAGGTTTCTGCCAAAAGCTTTGATCAGAGGCTGCATTGGGTCTCTGAACAAAGCCCAGCAATAGCAGGGTGAGGGGCCAGGGCACTGACCCCTGCATGGGGGGAAGGAAGGAGGGACAGGCAGTTCCTTCACACAAAACACCTGTTCAACCCAACACTGGAAATAAGGAGATTCTGCGACCCTTTCCAAAGTTTAGGATATCTGTTGTTGACAATGTCTCCATTCAATAATGACTTGAAAGGATTTTTCACATACAGGTATTGGTACAAGTATCAGCACTGCAATATTAATCCACATCTTCATTTTATCATTTATTTTACCTCAGGAGACTTGAAACCTATTTATTTTCCTACACCTTTTGTATTTTGAACATTTGGCATTTTTGGGTTACATCATGCTAGGTACATTTTAAGCGCCAGGTTTGACCCTCTTAATGAACCCCTATATTCTAAGTTAGAACCAAAAGTGGTCCATAAAAACCAGTTTGGTTGTGTCTGGCATTTTGGCACCATGCGAGGAGGGATTTCTGAAGATCAAAACCTTAGAAATTGTACAGGCTGAATGGCCTCTGTGCGAGTAGTTTGCAGGTGTAAAAGCGTGAGTTCCCAGAAAGAGAAGAGAAGGAGAGAACAGAGCCCAGAGCTGCTCTGGGGCCAGCTGCACCAACCCAGCTCCACACACTAAACTGCCCTGTGACAGATGGAAAAAGAAAATAACACATGAGAAATTCACTAAATAAGGTGTCACTGCAGATCTTACAATAAAAAAGCCTGAGAACAGTGTTAGGTGATGAACAAAGCATCTGATACGTTGTGAAGGACAATTCCCTTCCACAGAGTTCTACTATGCACTTGCAGCTATGGACAAGGGTAAAGCAGATTATACACTACAAATAAAAAGCCTCATCTTGAAAATAACTAAAATACCAAAGATTATGAAGAATGCCAATGACAGAAAAACTGGAATGCAAGAACTCTCCCAGCCCCAGCCCTGTGGCTTCAAACACTGCTCATTCTCTCTCCAGACCTAAGTTGCATTCCTTTACCTCAAGCAGAAAGCAAGAATAAATAGGAGTTGGGGAGGGGGAAACAAGAGAGGTAATTTGCCTAAGAGAGTTAAATGAGATGACTCTGGTCTATTTTCCTTTGTTATTCCATGCCTAATGAAGTGTCTGGGTAGTTGGAACAGCTCCTGCAGCATGATCTGATCGTGGTAGTTGCCTGTTTGTTTGCTGTGAGTTATTGTTTTATTTGGCTCTCATTTCTGAGCTGCTGCCCTGCTCTGCTGGGCAGAGGGATGCTGCTGGATCGTGTTTATGAGCCTCTAAATGATTGGGGAGCTGTTTGTCCAACATAAGAGATTATGAGAGACAGAGAGAGGGGCTGAGCTGGGCAGAGCACAGACTGCTGCAGCATATGATGGTCTTTGTGTGCCCAAAACCCAGAGCAGCATTTGAATGCACAACAAAATGTGGTGTTTGGGGTTTTTTTTTCCAAAACCAAGTTAGCTGGTCAGTGAACTCTTAAAATTACACAGTGTCCTTCATACCAAACAGGATCTTGAAGGATCCAGCATGGGGAACATCAATACCTCCAACAGGGGCTTCTTGAAGCCACTTATGCCTGCCTGGGGAAAAGTGTGGCAGAGATTTCATCTTCCCAACTGTAGCTTCTGGCTTCCTAATTAAGTTATAATCAATATTTTCCTTTATGCCTGAATAGAACATCAATCACCTAACACCATGCGGTATAAATCAAATCCTGACAATAAATTCTCATGCTTTGCTGCAAGTATGAATAGAATATTTTGTGATTGTCCAGTACCAATCAGTCAAATACTTTCTGGACTGAGGAAGACATACAGTTCTTTGGAAAATTTACTTATCACTTCTGGAAAAACTTGGGCTTTTTAGCTTAAGTTCCTTATTTCCTTAATGTCTTTACAGTCAAACAGGATCACAGACAGTAACAAAATACTCTCTGAGATAAAGAAGGGGGCAAGGGGAAACTCAGGGGGAGGAGAAAGGTTGTGTATCTTTTCCAAAAACAGGAATTGCAAATGCCATGCCAAAAATCTGGCACACAAACATCAAAATCCCAGCATGCACCCAAGGCCTCCATTAGAAGGTAACTTCTGCCCTCTGCTAAGGGAATTAAAATCTGCAATAACACTGAGGGCTAAAAGATTGCCCTTCCACTCCTCCTCACATTAGGTATTATGAACAAGGGCCTTTTGTGATTCTTTTGCAAAAGTGCTCTACAGAAAATTCCAGTTCATTACTTAAAGGGTTTTCACCTGATTTAAGGAACACTGAGAGCTCAGAAATTCTCCTAAGAAATATCTCTGTCAGGAAACACTTCATTGCAACCATCCTTTTGAATAGGAAGGCAATGGTAGGGCTTATGCTGTGATGCATTTCAGGTAAAGCACAGCACAAAACAGAAAAACAAAGAGATCATCAGGAGAAGCTATGTGAGAAAACAAAGATATTAATGTCATTTTAAAGAGGTCTCAGGGTGCCACAATGCAGAACATCCAGTCATCACCTACAACAATAGTAACTCTGCTACTTCTTAGGTTCTTTACAAGTTAACATTAAAGTTCCTCAAGAGCTCACAATTTTGCTTCTGTGTAGGCTGGGTCAAAGGAGTTGGAAAAATGAAGTAACAATAGCAGCAAGGTTTCTATCACAATTCCCTTCCTCAGCCTCTCTGAATGAAGTATCACTGCTTTGGCATGTCAGGGCTGGGAATCCTTGGGTTTAACCTCGGGGATACTTTGGTCAAATCCTCCCTTCCTACACTGGCAATCTCCTACAAGATCAGAGTTCCTGGGACAATCAGTTATTCCTTGTGTTTGTCAGAAAAGTGCTGAGAAAAAAAAAAATCTGTTCATGAGAAACAAAAGGAACCTACACATGGACAGCCAGCTGCTCTGCTCACCCCACGAAAGCTTCCCAACTCTGTTCGCAGGCATGGCAATGGAGAGAATTCCAGCTCTGATCTTTACTGCTGAACCTCTGAGGTTCCAAACACGTTGGCTCAGCTCTGCTGTGTCCCAGAATAAAACCTCTCCCTTGGTTTTCCTGCTGCAGCCATGCTGAAAGCAGCTGCAGGGTCTAAATGAGCCAGGCTCTGTTAGACTTGGGTCTAAATGAACCAGACTGTGTCAGATGGGGCTGGCCCCACTGCCTCCCCCAGAACCCCTGCTCTGGGGAACATCTCCTCATCCTCTGCAGGGCCCAGCACCACCAACAGTTACCTACAAAAGGTGTAGGTACAAAAGGTACCTACACATGGACAGCCAGCTGTTCTGCCCACCCCACAAAAGCTTCCCAACTCTGTTTGTAGGCATGGCAATGGAGAGAATTCCAGCTCTGATCTTTACTGCTGAACCTCTGAGGTTCCAAACACGTTGGCTCAGCTCTGAGAATAAAACCTCTCCCTTGGTTTTCCTGATGCAGCCATGCTGAAAGCAGCTGCAGGTCTAAATGAGCCAGGCTCTGTTAGACTTGGGTCTAAATGAGCCAGGCTCTGTTAGACTTGGGTCTAAATGAACCAGGCTGTGTCAGAGTGGGGCTGGCCCCACTGCCTCCCCCAGAACCCCTGCTCTGGGGAACATCTCCTCATCCTCTGCAGGGCCCAGCACCACCAGCAGTTCAGGCTGCAGTGCACCTGCCAGCCCAGTTGGATGGGCTGGCTGCGGCAGCAGCCCCTGCCATCAATAAATTCCGCTGCTGCACATGATATTTCAGGCAGTCACTGAAAAACGGGTGACACAGTTGGTTTCACTGGCAGAGCACACAAGGTTTTATTTGTCAACAAATGGGTTTCATGATCCATCATTAACACTTGATTGATTGGCCCAGCACCTTGGCAGGGTATTTTTTTCTCCCACTTTCCTGCAGCACAATGTATTTCAGGAGCTGTCTTAGGCTCTGATTTGCTGGCAGAGGCTGAGCTGGCAGAAGGCAGAAATGTTTCCTTGCATTCTCTGCTGGTCAGCCTGAGAGTGTGGAGTAGATAACATGAGGGACTACGTTATGGCTTTACATCTGTTTTTGTTATGATCAGATCTGTTCTTCCTCTCATGACAACAAAAACAAGTCTCATTTTGTTTCCTCGCCCATCGAACGCAATCCAGATTCTCAGTTGCAAAGAAAAAGGAGATATAAAAAACCACCAACCAAAAGCAATGCCCAGCCCAACTAACCATTCTATAACCCAAATTTTAAATATTCATCTTTACATTTTTCCATCTTTCTTTGTGCAATAAATACATTCAATCAGAAGAAAAACACACTAACTCGCTGTGACAGATTGGACTCCATCTGTCAAGATTTCATGTTTGATATAGACTGGAAATTGTAGATAAAGGGGAAATATTCAGGTACTGTTCTTTCAGTGAATGTCCCGGAGGGAGATTAAGGGAATGATAAATTGGTTATGGTTACACCCTGAGCCAAACCATTGGAAGCATAATTAGAATGCAGAAGGATTGCAGCCAGGAAAGACAGATGCTGGAAAGAAGAGTGGTATGAGGGAAAGGATTTTAGTTTCAACTGGGACAGAACAAATGTACAAATGACCTTAAGTGTTAGCCAGGAAAGAGTGTCTTTTGTCATTTTGGTACAGAAGATGTTCCTGCAATGAACATCCTTGCAGAATCCCAAAAAATCCTACATGCAATGAAGGGTATTTCTGAAATAAGAAGAAAAAGAGAAGGTTTGCTTAAAATGCATTCAAGGAACTAATAAAGATCTACCAACTCAGGGCATTAGGGTGAAAATTAGAAATCCAGAAGATCTGCCTTATGACAGCATCCTGCATGATTTTGAACAATTCATTTAATTTGCCTGAGTTTCCTCATGTGTGCAAAGAGTCTCCAATGTGCTTTCCTGGGAAAAAAAGCAATATGGTAGCAAGGAAACGTCCCAACACTAACAGGGATACAAACACTTGGAGAGAGACAGTGACTTTCACACTGAGAAGAAGGAAGCATCCTCAGGGGAAGCACAGGAACAAATATTAATTCCACCTCATCACGACAAAGCCAAGTACCTGACAAAGGATATTTATGCAAAGTGGCTCCAAGCCGCTGGAAGCAGC
Source organism: Emberiza elegans (assembly GCA_024865655.1). Taxonomy (NCBI): domain Eukaryota; kingdom Metazoa; phylum Chordata; class Aves; order Passeriformes; family Fringillidae; genus Emberiza; species Emberiza elegans. The sequence continues at coordinate 27,181,730 of JALJVW010000129.1, read as the reverse complement.
GCGGTGGCTCAAGTGACAGGCCAGCAGGGCTCAGAGAGGGCACTGAGCCCCCGGGGCAGGGGGCGAGTGCAGCTGATGGGCTGAGCTGACCCTGGCACTCAGAGCTGCCCAGGGACGGGATGCACGATTGCATTTCAGCCACAGCAACCTCAGCTGGGAGCCCAGCAAATGCCAGCGCTGCAGGAGCAATCACACGGCGCAGACAGACGCTCAGAAACTCTGGAATGTCCTGGTGCTGATTTCCTCAGAGCTGGAGGGGGTCGCTGGCCCACACAATGAAACCTGCAGCATACATAACATCTAGCTTTCCCTTAAATTCTAATAAAATCAAAAATTCTAATAAAAATGAATAAAGAGTTATAATAAATTCAAAATAAATTCTAATAAATTCTCAAGTAAATTCTCAAGTAAATTCTAATAAAACCAAAACAGGAGTTATCCAAAAGAAAAAGCGTGAAACAGATTCTGCTCTGTTAAAACAAAAGAAAAACGAAGAGCCTGAGCCCTGGAGGGTGGGTAGATGAGAAGAGCTGAAAGGTCACCAACATCTCCCCTCCACCCCTGTGGTTTGGTGTCTGTCACCCTCTGCCTTTGGCTCTCCCAGCCTGTTCAAACCCCCACCTTCAGCCACTACAGCCCAGAATTCAGTGAATTATTTTCCCCATGGCACAGCAGAACTCCCGCTGCAGCCCCATCCCTTCTCAACCACAGACACTAAAGTTTCTCCTTCAGAAAGACTCTCCCTAGAATCTCTGCTTATTAACCCTGGAAGACAAAGATGTAAGCCACTGCTTCCAGAGGAAGAAGAGAAATATTCATTTTGTAGTTATGAAGGAGCTATTAGCAGCAGTGAAATTTTCCATGCAACACATTCCTGTAAATGAAATTAATTAGATAAAAGTAGTGCAGGCTTCAGGAAGAAAGAAATCCAGACATTTTCCTGACAGACATTAAGAGAGAGACAGATATGTCCATATTAGCAATAGAAAATATTATCAATTTCCATATATATTATCTCACCTCAAAGACAGACAAATTCTGGTAAATAGCAATGTTACTTGTGGAAAGTTTAGTGGTTAAAGCTTTCAGTAAAACTGTCTTGTTTTGTCCTGGGAAAGGCAAGACAAATTCACCTCAGAATTTTGTATGCAACTGTCAAACAGGACAATGACTACAACCTCCTCATTAAGCTGCAGACACTTCAATAAAAGATGCCTGACAAATGTCCTTGAAAATAATAAACAAAAGAATTCTTGCAAGCAGCAATATGTAATTTTTGGCCAGCAAGTTACAATAATTGATGTGCCTGTGCGTTTACAGTGCAAGAGGATTGTTTGAACAACAATGCTGGGTTTTGTCATCATTCATATTTTTTAAGGCAGAAAAAACTTATTTAAAATAATGACAGAAGATAAAATTAAAAACCCAGCTCCTCATAGCTGTGGCACCAATGTTTAGCACAGAAAGTCCAAAAGATGTTACTCCATGCCCAGTTTTATGTCAGTAGTGTCTTCTCCCTAATTTACCATCTCTCCCTATTTTTTTTTTTTTTTTGTTTTCTGACCTATCAAGCCAAGAAATGGACTATGACACTACAAAACTAATTATTTCTTTTTTCTTTTAATTCCCTCACAGGCTAAGGAACTAAACATCACAACAGGAACTCCAACAGTAATTGGGCTTCAGTGTCACTCTGTGCCAACCACCTCTGAGCTGAAATGCAAACTTTAATTTACCAAACTTTAATTTACCAAACAAATTGCAGAGCCTCAGCCCATCAGAGATCTTTGCTGCGGTGACACTGAGGTGAGAGAGATGTGAAAGCTGTTTGCATTAATAACTGCAGACATTGGACACAATTATTGCAAACACAATCAACTTTCCCTAATCGCTGCCCAAAACCAGGGTTGCTGCTATGTGGTGGATTAGAAGAACAGGAATTAAGAGTATTATGTAGAAAAGTGAATAAAAACAGCTCAGAAAAGTTTACAAATACCATTCTGCTTTCATTTAGATCATCTCCAAATTCCAGCATAGTCCAACCCACCTGTCACCAGTGTTATCAAAACAAAATTTAATTTGCTTTAAGCTTTGCTGGCTTTTTAAAATATGACAAGAATAGAGAGTATTTGGGTATTTTTTTGTTCTTTGTTGTTTTTTGCAAATATCTCCTCAATATATTCGCTATTTTGCTACTTTAATCTCTGTTAGTGACAAAGGACCTGGAGGTTTAAGTCTGAGGATCACCCAGCTTCTGACATTGTAAGATTTAAAGATGACAATTTGGAGATCAAGGGAACTTTACTGCTGGCACTGGAGGTAGGCAATTTTGGGATTTAGGTAGCTAAAGCAGCAGTCAGACCATGAGATTTGTTTCCTAGATTTTTAACACTGTATTTGAGGAAAAAACCCTTAAATACAGATCTCTCTGGGGTTTAGCTCATAGAGGTGCATAGGGCACTCTCATACATTGCAATTTTGTGTATTTTTCATGTTCCATGCAGGGTATCTTCCAAACACAGATGATTTTTTTTTTTTCCCTTACTATATATAGAATAACACCAAGTACAGGACAGTGTGGCCTTGACTCTGATATTTTTTTCCTCTACAGTTCAATATTCATACAGAGAGTTTTGCCATCCGCAATCAGGAATCACCTCACTTCCTTTCTAACGTGCACAATTCTGCTGGCTGCTCTTCAGACACAACAATTTCATTTCCTCACTTTTTAAGATGCCTAAATCTCTATGTTTTAAAATGCAACCATGAGCTTGGTTCTTTTGAGCCTGCTTAAGCTCAGCTTCCCAGCTCAGTTTAACTTTGGTCATGCATGTTTAGGCTCCACTGCCTGCCTGTGCCAGACACCAAACACCAATTTCCCTTCCCTTTGTCACCAAAGTGATCTACACTGCAGAGGGTTTTTATTCAAGCCACAACACTTAATGCATTAATCACTTTTATTTTCTGTTTTAACAAAGAGAATAAAGGGAATGATAAATAAGTGTGTAGGTGAGATGATTCAGTAGTGATCCTGCACCTGAAAACGACACAGTCTGGTCTCCTGAGAGATCCCTGCATTTGTTTCCACAGCATTCAGCATCATCTTGATAAATATTATGACTATCTCCAGCTCAATCAACCTTCTGCATTAACATGAAGGATAATTCACCACCTATACAAGTGCACAGTGAGGGAAACAAGAGCTCAGTTGGGGAAGAAGGGAGGGAGCCTGGTGTGGTTAAGCTGCCTCATTACAGATGCTATTTAGGATTCAGTCACTGCTGATATCCAGGAAAAAAATCTAGGAAACTATCTTATCAGAGCAACCTATTAATTAAAGTGCAATATAAAGAGAGCAATTAATTATTAGCTGTATAATTGCTCACAAGAACCACTGACAGGAAGAGAGTGCTGCCTCACTAAGATATACTGGGTGTAATCAGCAAAATAAAACATAAAGGCCTTGCCTTGTGCATTCCTTTCTAGAACCACATCAACTATAAAACACTTCTGGTAGCCATTCATAACATAAAAGGAGGAAAAGTGAATAAAGGAAGAGCCTGTGATTAACCTGTTGGCAGAAAAATTGTGGGTATCCATGTCCCAGCATTGATCCTTTCTCTTTGGCTCTCCTTCCCCATGGCCACAGGATGTTTGGGGAGCTCAGATTTGTTTCACATTCTGTCTGCTGGGCTTCTTAATACCCCAGCAAATATTTGCCAGACAAAGGCTGTTAAATGCTTTCTTTACCCATGTCAGAGTGTTTGACTGCCCCTTGTTTGCTTCTCTATCTTCCTTCACTGCTGTCTTCAATCACGACTCACTCTCTTAATTCCCTTTTTATTTCCTTATTGCCCACTCTAATTTTTCTAGTTTATTATGTCCTATTCTCATCTGGCTTTCTAGGCTGTTCAGAGCTCTGCTTTTCTTGTCCCCAACTTCATCACCAGCAATTTCAGTCCCTATTACAGAGTTTCTTGGATAAACAGAGTAGCATAACAAAGGAACACAACTGATCTACATTTTCTGAAGAAAATATTTTAACTTTATAAAGATTTTATAATGAAAAATAAAGTTTAAAAACGTTACTTAAAAGAAAGGGAATAAAATAAAACAAAGGATTTCTTACCAGATGGACCAAAAAAGAGACCAATGCATCACTGAGGTGCCAAACACCTGCTTTGAGACCAAATGGCACAAGTTGCATTTGAAAGTACCAGATCCCATGGAAATGGGCACATTACCTTTATTTGCAGTGCCAGCCAGGTGGGGTTTGGTGTTTTGCTCCTGTTCTTGGCACTGCAGCTGCAGCAAGCCCAGCCCCAGCAGGCGCCACCCCAACCCACCTGGTTCTGTGGAGCCGGGCACCCACAGCTGTCCCCAGGGACAGCTCACAGTGCTGAGATTGTTCCCAGCTAAATCCCCCTATTTCCACACTTCCAGCCAGCCTGGGGAGACGTTCAGCTGGTTTCAAAACACCAGAGCAGAACTCAGGGCCTGGGACTGTCAGGTAAAAACAGAATCACTGCAGAAACATCCCTGTACTTTTCTTTGCTTAAGTAGTGAGAAAATACATTTCCTGCAAAATGCTCTTCCATAATAGGAGTAATCATAGTGCAGAGGGTGGAGATGCAGATATTATCAGTGCCCTGTGTCACTTCTTGGATCTTAAGAAACTGTCCCCATTTATTTCTTTATTCACAGAAGTGAATTCAGCGTGTTAATTGGGAATGGGAAAGAAATTACCTTCATTCAAAAACTCCAAATAGATTGGCTGTCTTATTTTGTTAGAAAAAGTGAATAAAGCCCTAAACAAATAAACTAATCTACCTAGGCACACAATTATTCATTGTGATTCCTTTTACTGTGCCCCTTTGTGTTCATTCTGGCTGTAAGAAAAACCAGCCCCACTCTTCCCATCTCACTGCACACGAGACGTTTTCAAAGGCCCTCCTCAGCCACTCTTGATAAAAGTCTAGATTTGTTTATTTAGGCTTATATTAAAACTACACAAAAATACTGATCTGCTTGAAATTAGTTGTCTTCAAAGACAGTTGAGGAAATATTACTTAGTCATATGTCCAAGGTGAATAATTCTATAGCTGATCATTTATAGGTGAGGTTTTTCACCACCAAAAAAGAAAAAAAAACCCAAACCCAAAAGGCACAGATATCAAGATAGAATTGTGTTTTATTTTAAAGAAAATTGTGGTGGTCTGGACTATTCTTACTAGGCAAAGCCAGGCTTCTGAGCAGCATCAGGCACCAGACACCTACAGATTTCTCACTATTCCCATCATTGAATGTCCTGGGGAAATGGGCAAAGTCAACTATGTTCAAAAAGTTTTCTCTCTCTTTTTTTTTTTTAATAGAACTTACCTGACTGTTATATTTAACAGAAAATGTAAACTTTTAGAAAAAGTCTTCTGAAGTCTTTTGAGAAAATCAGTTTTGGTTCTGCAGCTTTTACAGATGTAAAATGAATCTGACATGAACTGCCCAAGTAAGCAGCAAGGTGACTGACAATAAACCTCTCAAAAATAATTTCACTCACTAAATGAGATTTTTTGGAACATTTCTGAACTGTAAATAATATAAAGGTTGGTGCTCAAAGATTAGAGTAAGTTAGAAGATAATTTATTTTCTGTGTGTTTTGCAAAATACAGAAATCCAATTTCCAGCTACTTTTTCCATTACCTGAAATAAGCACTGGGGTCTGATCACACATTTAATAAGAATATGCATAACTTTCTGGAAATTTCATCAGGAGAAAGGAGGATATGGACAGTATAGACAAACAATCCAAAGAAATGAAGCACATTGGCTTTGAGAAAAAATGTTTTCCATATTATGATAAAAACCCCTTTAGAGTGCTAAGGGAAAATCATCTTCTGCAGTTTCTTGGACATTTTCCTTTGCTCTGAACTGACAGATTTACTTGGCATTTTGGTTAAATTTATTTCAGCAGGACTGTTCACTTACCTAAGTGTTTTAAAACATATATTTGATTAATAAGCTTGGTTACTGAAACACAGACTTTCAAGAAATCCAAAAGATTATTTCCCAGAAGTTGGGACTGGCTGTTAAGAAAACCCCTGACATGTTTAGTGAGGACACACTCTAAACATGTCCTGTACAATATTGCAGAAGTGGGAAAATCCACCTGGGGCTGTGCCAGAATTCTGCCTCAGGTGAGGCCAGAGCTCCCCACCAGAGGGGACAGCCCTGGTTCCATAATTTGGTTTCCATTTTTGCCCTCCTTCACAGGCTACATCCCCTTTGGATGACACTGCAAGGCCTTGCTGTGACCCAGACTATTGGGTTTTAAAAGAAAACACAAAATCCCTGATGCAGTTTAGAGCAAAATCCTGCAGGAATGGCTGCAGCCCAAAGGAGCAAATGTCAGAGCAGAGACAGCAAAAATGCCAGGGCAGGACAAGGCACTCTCAGCCACTGCAGGGGTTTGTCTTGGGGTGTGCTGAGCTCCAAATCTCAGTAATAACTGATAAAAAACATGCATAAAATATATATATACACACATATTTTATAGATGTATTTATATTATATATATATATATATATATATATAAAAAATACATATAATATATATTTATAAATACATTTATAATTATATATTAATAATATATAATAATATATACTATTATAAACATATTTCATATATTTATAATATATATTTATATATTTATATATAAATATATATTTATTTTTATTCATATATTTATATATATGAAAATATTTTTGCTCTTGTTTCCACTTAATTGAAATTCCAAAATACTTTGCAGTGAAAAGCTGAATCAATTTCAAATCCTAAAATAAAATGGAAAGATGTCCTCAAACCCAGGGAGCAGAAGTCTCTTTGCTCTTTCAACTAGTGACAAAAGTTGCAATAACACGCAGGGAAATAGCTCAGCACTCAGAGCATTTGCTTTGGCTGATTTATTCCACTCTGCCTCAGTTAAGATTGCCATTTGTTAATACAGCAAATAATTTGATTTAAAAGTGAGACCAATTCAGAGATCTCATGTCTTGCTATCTGTGTGCATTTTCTTCACGTAGTGACTGAACATCTTAGAACTCCTTGGGAATGCACGCTACAGTGCAATATAATATTTAGTCAGTTTATTACCATTGCTAAATGCACTGTTACAGAATAAATCTTTAAAAGCATGTCAGGACCTACCTAAGCTTTGTGACGGATTGAACCTTAATGCTTGCACTGGCCCAGGAAAAATCTCATTTCCCAATATTATGACAGCTATACAATGTGTAAATGCTGAAGTCACTGATTACATTTAAGTCAAATATTTATTTACCAAGTGACAAAGTGTTAGTCCTGGCAAGATAACAAAACCTGATGCTAATTAAGGGAACAATTTTTTTCTGATGGCATCCAACACTAATGCAGTATGTTTAGAACAAAATAAACCCCCAAAAATACACAGGCATTTCAAAGATTTTTTTTTCCCCTGAATATGGAATAATTCTATTTCATGCACCTAAAATTTCATGGCACTATTAAGAACATTCTCCCCCTTACATACATCTGGTTTTCTTTCCCACTGTTACAAAAGGTGGTGGCAGCAAGGTTCCATGATTGTAAGAGTACGGAAATATCCAAGGAAGGGATATTATTGCATTCTATTACTACTTCAGCCCCAGGAAAACATCACTCCCCTCTCCTGAAGATGTGAGGATGCTGGCAAGGTACTAACAGGAAAATCCAAACCAGGCCAGAAAGTTTCTGCAAAAGCAGCACCTCAGGATAAAATATTGGGAGTTCTGCAGGGAAGGCAGCTGAAGACCAGAATTTGTCATCATGGGAAACTGGAAGATGAAACATATAAATATATAAATAAATAAATAAATATATACATATATATGTATAAAGACTATGAACTCCATACTGGGTTCAACTCATAGGCAAAACAGTGTTTTTCCTGTTCTTCCTTCTATCCCCCTCCTTTTTAAATAATAATTTATGATTTTTCTTACTGTTTTTTTTTTTCTTTTTAATTTTTCACATGGGATTTTCAAACCTACAGTCTTTCTCAAATGTTACCCAAAAAATCCAGAAAATCAAGAAAAATTATATAGTAGAAATTGGCTTTTCTACATTGACATCAGTCTTGGAAATGGAATTTAAGTTCCTGGTAAATCTGACTTTTGAATTGAAACTGTTCTTGAAATTTTTTTCAACAGGCACTAAAGATTTTCTTTTTTCCTTTAAAGTTGAGTTTCACATGTGATAAAGAGGCAGGTAAAGAAAGCATTGAGAAACATGCCCAATTGCCTAAAAGCAAGAACAAAAGTATGTGGGGGAAATCATGTTAGAAACACAGACAGGAAGGTGATAAAAAGGAAATAAATCCTTAAAGTTTAAAACCAAAAAAAAAAAAAAAATCCTAAAACAAATAACAACCAAACAAAACCCAACAGGGAATGTATGAAGTAAAGAAAACCAGAATTCAGAGGGAGGTAAGGACATGGAAGAATTAATACTGAGATCTATCCACCATAACACAAGGAGATATTTTGAATTAATACTGAGATATATCCACCATAACACAAGGAGATATTTTGAATTAATACTGAGATCTATCCACCATAACACAAGGGGATATTTTGAATTATTACTGAGATCTATCCACCATAACACAAGGGGACATTTTGGAGCTCCCATTGTCACCCAGTTGCATTACGAAATGAATCCACACGCAATGTTTTGAGTTTCCCAGCACACCTCGTGGTACAAGGTGCTGCTACGCCGTTTGTGTGACATTTTCACTCCCAAACATTCATCTTCTTTCAGCTAGACCAGACTGATTAAAGTTTAAGCAGGGAGGACACGAGGCAGGCAGGTTTATTTGTGGCTCACATATGGCTCCTGTCATTGTCACACACGGCTCTGAACACCAAGAAAGGGCAACTGTCTAGACCCCACTGAATCACTTGGGGTCCTACAGATGGTTCCTATTAATCTCAGTTTCCTCAAAAACCTGCTCTTTCTTCCCAATCTGTAAAACCCTGCCCTCCTCCTAAGCCTTGCCTCAAAACTAATTTGTGAAATTAGAGTTGGATTCTGCAAACATTTGCCCACAGATGCGGAGAAAACTTCAGGCTACGTCTCCTTAACGACTTCAATATGACTGAAATAATTAAAGCTCAAAGCTTTAATATGAGAGCTGTCTTGATCCAGGCTAGAAAGTCACTGCCTTCCACGTCACAGCGAGCGAGGACTCTGATCTGAGCACGGGAACGCAGAAATTCAAAGCACCCTCCATGTCTGACATTCACCTGAGGGAGGAGAGCCTCAGGCAAAGCACAGGGAGGGAATCAGCCAGAAAGGGACAAAGGCATGCGAGCAGAGGCTTGCCTGCCCTTAAAATGATACAGCACAAAGCAGCCCCAGTTAAAAAGAGTCAACATTTCGTGATTTAGGAAAAGGTCTCGAAAGCTGTGGTTTAAGAGCCTGAAGTGCCCCCACAACCAGACAGAGAGAGTTGGAGGCGATTTCTGCTGCCGGGCGATTATCTGAATAAAATAAAACCAACCCCACAGAGGACACCTGGCTGGGCTCAAACAAACCAACCCCACAGAGGACACCTGGCTGGCCTCAAACAAACCATCCCCACAGAGGACACCTGGCTGGGCTCAAACAAACCCAACCCCACAGAGGACACCTGGCTGGGCTCAAACAAACCCAACCCCACAGAGGACACCTGGCTGGGCTCAAACAAACCCAACCCCACAGAGGACACCTGGCTGGGCTCAAACAAACCCAACTGCACAGAGGACACCTGGGTGGGCTCGTGGCCATGTGAAATAAACTCCCAGAGAATCATTAAACACCAATCCTTGGAGATTTGCTGTGCTGTGTGGGCGCTCAGTGCAGGTGTGGGACAAACACAGCTCTGAGCTCTCTCTGTGCCCATTTGAAGCACAGGGAACAGCGGGGACAGCCGAAGCATCACAAGGACACTCTCAAGGCAGATTTTAGGTGAATTAGTGGCATTGGTTGCACAGCCTGGCTGCTGGGGCAGGGATTGTACCCTGAGCCTGTCGCAGTTTGTGAGCACAGTGCCACCGACACTGCGCACCACTGCAGATGCCAGGCAAGAGCAGGTGCTGTGCATAAAGAAAATGCAACTTCTGGGCCCTCTCTGCTGCTATAAAAAACACAGCAGCCTCTCAGAGAAACATCAAAGGCAGGATTTTTCATGTGAGATGGATATGACTCCATTCTTCCCTACTTCTGCAAGTCAAAATATAATTACAGGATGAACTGGACCGCGTTCACTGGTGATGTAATTCTACTGAAGTTATTTCTGGGAGACAATCTAATCCACTAACACAAGTCTGCAGCAGGTTGATACCTTATAATTAAACAAACTGGATTTCCCTTTGTCTCATCTGTACTGCTTGAAAAATACATTGTTTTGAAAAGAAGATTAAATTAATACCTTTCTGGGTGGACCAGGCTAAGACTGTGAGGGTGAGGAGGCACCAGAACAGGCTGCCCAGAGAAGCTGTGGATGCTGCACCCCTGGAAATGTTCAGGACCAGGTTGGATGGGGTTTGGACAAGTGGAAAGTGTCCCTGCCTATGGGAGGGAGTGGGACAAGGCGATTTTTAGGGTCCCTTCCAACCCAAACCATTCCATGATTGTATGGCCAGCAATGATTAGGTGTGCCATGAAAAAAAATTTCCATTTATCTTTGGTAGAATTATATTGGCCTTTTCCTAAACAAGAAACTACCTTTCAATATCACAGAATAAATTTTAGCAAAATATTTATGTCCTAGGCCTGGTTTCAAACATTAGCACAGCTGGAGGTGGAACATGGATTTTCATTTGTTGTCTTTTCTAGAGGGATGGAGGGATGACCCTGCCCAGGCCCTGCCAGCACAGCACAGGGCAGGAGAGCAAACATTTGTGTCCCACCAAATAGGACAGCAACATCTGCGCTCTTCCAGCTGTTTTGAATTCTGGTTAAGGTAAAGAATCCACATGATCTAACAGGCATGCCTCCACTTGGACTGAGCAGGCAGAGCTTTAACACCTCTTCCAACTGACTCTGCTCACATCTCCTCTGTGCACATTCCCAATTCCATTCACTGCTCTTGTCCTTGCATATGTTTTTGCATTATTCAGTAGCAAATTCAGTCCTCAGGCATAAACAAACAAATCACATATGTTTCATTAGCTACAGCGAGGTCTAATTGCAGTAAGCAGAAACACACAGGAAACTCAAAAATGTCCAGAATTGTTACTATAGCCACCACAAGTACAAATACTTAATGCAAACTTTATCATTTAAATAATTTAATAGAGAGAAACCTAATGAAAATGAAAGGACACCCAGAAAGGAATATATTCTAAAGCCTTAACATCCCATGAAAAAAATATATTCAGGAATAAAGTGGCCAAACACAATTATAACTTCAGGTTCTCAATGGGAGAATGGGCTTCAGACCCTTCTGCCATGCAGCAGAAACAGATGAGCTTTTCACTAATGAAGGAACAAATAAAAACCACAGAACAGAAAATTCAATTCCCCAGAATTCCAGGCTTTACAGAAGAGAAGGGGATCACGACATAATTAACAGTGCCAGATTGCTTTTCTGTTCCCAGTGGAATTGTTCTAGATGTTCCTTCCAACCAGAGTTATCTTTTAAAAATGCTTCTGCACCCCCAGTTTCTCACGTTTCTCTCATGCTGCTTGATTTGTCTCAGTTTGGCTTACAGGTTCTGATACCAAGCTATCAATAACCCTGGAAGATTTATAAACATTTAAGGAACTTTCAGGAGAGTACAGAGAAATAAATAAAAATATATTCTCCATCCGTAATAAAACTGCATATCTAGAAATAACATTAAACATGAGAATTTCAAAGAATATCCTAAAATAATAGCTTTTGCATTCTGAAAGTTTAGCTTGCGAAGTTATTAACCAGCAAGAACAAAACCTACAATAAGCTTTCAAGAAAAAAAAGTTATTCCTACTCTATCAAAATAGACAAGTACAGCCACCAAATATTTATGTTTGACAGTGCTTGTAAGAGAATGTGAGAAAAGTGGCCCAATTCCAGCCTGAAGAACTTCTTTAAAAAATAAAAGAAGTTTTACTGCCCTATTGTCTCTAGTGTTAACAAGGGGTAGATGCACATCTTGAAAAATCAGAAAAAGAAATTTGTTTGTCTATGAAAATATGTAAATTACATTTATACATCCACTTACATGCACATAAATCCAGACAGAGGGTCAAATAAATGCCTGCATTGAAACAGGTGACAATGCTAAAAACCAGAAGTGAGCCATCAACATTTATCACAGCTTACTCCAGTTAATAACAGCGAGGCCTGGACCACATTTTGAATCTATTTTAAGAACAAACATTCAGTCAAACATCAGCAGCACTCACAGATCTAACAAGAGAATAATTTTTTCTCTGTTTGGCTGGGAATGAGTAAGAAACACCAAACTGTTGGAGTTCCCACCTCCCTCTGCCTCAACTTCACATCATTACAAAACAAATCCTGAAAAGAATCTCATAGGAGAAATGAGCATTAGTCCAATTCGCTATTTCTCATCGTGAAGAGTAAAAAGGTAAATTCAGATGAAGACAAATGGGAGCCAGGAACTTCAGATATCTTCTTATAATTAAGAAAGTGTCAGAACCTCTGTCCCAAATTTGTTCTGTCAGAAGTAATAGAACAAATCATTGTTTCCAAGGCTAAGACACATTAGAATTTTTATTAGGAACTCCTAACAAATGAGAAACACAAGAGCAAAGCTGTTATTTGAATGTCACTGATTCTTCAGGTTTAATACATCTAATTTCCCCTTCCTCTGCCACTGGAGCTGTCTGCAGCATTCCACAGCACACAGGCACAAACACAGAGGAGCCTCTGGTTTGCAATTGAAACGGGATTTCATAAATCAAGGGAATACTGCATTGCATGTTACTGGAAATCTGGCTCTTCACTGTTTTAAAACAATATTTTAAAGCACGCTTTAATTCAAACAGAAAATTATTTTATCAGTAGTGTTAGCACCAGTTATTCTTTTATATGTTATTGGTGTCTTTCCATGTCTTGTGCATAAAAATATATCATCATCTGTTCTTTCAACAACATCCTCTCTACATGCATTAAAGATATCATCCAACAATTCTAGTTTCTAAAAATCTTACCCTTATTTGATTGTGCAGCTTGGCTGTTAATTATTTTTTCACTCAGTGTTGATTTCCTCCATGCAAAGACTCCAGTTTTATTTTTAGTGTCTTAGATAATTGTTCACTAATGCCTTATTAAAGCTGAACACCTGTAGCCTCAGTTATCTTATAAATGAGTTAACAAGGAAAAAACACTCCCCCAGGGAAGCTTGTGTTATATATCTGAACCAGGACAATTAAACCATTATGTACCTCCTCAAAGTTTGCTCTTCTTTGGTTCCACTATTTCAAGCTGTTATTCCTGATTTTTGGCAACCAGGGGAGAATCAGATTCAGCCCACAAAGAATGAACACAGCAAAATGAATTCTTCTGTAGCAAGTTTCTGCAGAAGCTCATGGCTTTGAATATGTTAGTCCTCAACAGAGATGATGAAAATGTCTTTTTCAGGAGCCTGGCATCCTGCTCCGCAAACAGAGCGGATGAGAGCCCCAGCATTATTTGCTCACAGTTGTTCATGCTTTCAAACACTGGTGCAGGCAGCAGCAAGAGGTTTCTCTGCTGCCTCTGCAGAGCCAGAACATTGCCAGGCTCCAGAGCTGGCAGCAGCAGCCAGGGGGATGCTGGTTCCGGGCACCTTTTACAGCTGAGCCCAGAACCAGCCCAGCCCTCCCTGTCCCTGGTGGGATTCAGCTCCAGCAGAGCAGCAGAGCCCAGCAGGACGAGGAGGGGACCCCATCTCAACTGTGAGCAGGGATTGCCCCAGCTCAGAACCATCTTGTGATGGTGTTCACAGGGGTTTTTGGTTGAGGGAAGAAACGAGGATCTGACTCCATGTTTCAGAAGGCTTGATTTATTATTTTATGATATATATTACATTAAAACTATACTAAAAGAATAGAAGAAAGGATTTCATCAGAAGGCTGGCTAAGAATAGAGTAAGAAAAGAATCAAAACAAAAGCTTCTCTCTTGGACAGCAAGTTTGAGCCAGCTGACTGTGGTTGGCCATTAGTTAGAAACAACCATGTGAGCCCAATCCCAGATGCACCTGTTGCATCCCACAGCAGCAGATAACCATTGTTTGCATTTTGTTCCTGAGGCCTCTCAGCTTCTCAGGAGGAAAAACCCTAAGGAAAGGGTTTTGATAAAAGATGTCTGCGACGCCGTCTCAGGGCAGAGCAGCTGTGAGCAGGGACTGCCCCAGCCCAGAACATCTCAGGGCACAGCAGCTGAGAGCAGAGCAGAACCCAGCTCAGAACCCCCCACCAATCCAGGCTCAGAGCAGGTAAAGCTCCTTCCCTGGGCTGGCACCAACCCCTGCGGGCAGAACTGGCACTGGGACACCCTGCTGGCACTGCCAGCACAGTCACTGCTCTGACACCAGCCTGCCCTTGACTGAAACAGAACCAAATCCCCAGAATAAACAATCTCCAAGAACAAACACGGACAGAAGCCAAAGAGCAAGGACAGTTCTCCAGCACCCTGGAATCTGCTGCTTTCATTTGTCTATACAGCTATATAAAACTAGCAATTTATCTTGTCTTTTGCTGAACAGCCTTTTATAAAGCAAATCAAATATTCTCACAAGTGCCATTCCAGTATCATTTCTGAATGGGAAGCTTGGGCCTTTTTAGTATAATTTGATAGTGTGTGATGTAATTGGCCCCTGGTTGGTATCTTCATTTATTTCATGCATTTTCAGGTTCACATCAATGCTGAAATCTGGCACAACCTTTGTCTTCTTGAGGAAAAGAGCCTGTAACATAAACCTGGAGGAAGGAAAAGTGAATTATCCCAAGCAGGTGTGCCCTGAACAAAAATTCCCAGTAATTTCAGGTGTCTCCTTCCACACTCCATGCTGCTGGATGCACTTTCTTTGCTGTAGCTCTATTTAAAAGTCTGACAGCGGAAAGATATCTGAGTTAGGACCTATGCCCTAAATCTGCAGGACATGATTCCCAATAAAAATAAAAACAAGAAATTCACTGGATGAGCACTAAAGTAATTAGAGCCTATCAGCCTCATTGCACTGCTGGTGGGATATACCCAGACAGAACTCTATTGAATTCCCATTTCCTTACCTGAAAGCACAATAATGCACATCCACTGCCTCTTCTATAAATGGTTCTCTGAGCTTCTTCATGACTGATGGTCAAAACCACATACTGGGATGTCCTAAACCAATTCTTTATTTATTTACAGGTAGGAAAATACAGCCCCCAGTCCCAGTCTGTCAGATTTTACAGAGTATCACAAACCCCAGAATACAAACCCAGTTTAAATATGTAAAATAAAGATGACTCAACTCAAATGGTGGCCCAAGGGCTTGCATGTTGTAAAGTTGACATGTTTGAATTACAGGAAAACCAAAGTGTCCAGAGTTAATTAAATCCATTCATCTTGGATTTTAAATTTCATACAGATCTGTAATGAAAATTTATTTCAATTTCTCCCTCTTACTTATTCCAAATCTCTCTATAGCTCTGCTAAATGACCAGATGTTAGCAAATCCTGGGTCTGGTAACTGGGAAGGGCTTTGTGGTGCTGGGAGCTGTTTTTAACAAGAATAACCATGATTCTTTATGGTAGTGCATTAATGTGACAAAAAGCAGCTCTGTGAAGTTCTCCTGGTGAATGAGGTGAATTCAAGCACCCAGGGCCTGCCCTACCCTTGGTCTGGGTTGTGAGGGAGCTGCAGCACCCACTGGACACAGCTCTGCTCAAGAGGAGGAGGAGAACTGACCTTCTGCAGTCCATTTATTCTGTAGCACTCTGGCCACGAGGCTGCAGGAGCCTGAGGGACACAGAACTCACAGAATCACAGAATGACCAGGTTGGGAGAGACCTTTGAGATCATCGAGCCCACCCCAGCCCCAACACCTCAACTGAACCCTGGCCCCCAGTGCCACATCCAGGCTTTGGTAACACACCCAGGGATGGGGACTCCACCACCTCCCCAGGCAGCCATTCCAGAACTTTCTCACCCTTTAAAAAACTTCTTCCTGCTATCCAGCCTGTATTTCCCTTGGCACAGCTCGAGGCTGTGTGCTCTGGTTGTGTCAGTGCTGCTGGAGACAGAGCCCAGCCCCAGCTGAGCACAGCTATTGTATTTGTGTGGTGCCCTGATGAAGGAAGGAATGATGAATCTGACTCCATCTTCTCAGAAGGATAATTTATTATTTTATGATACTATATTATATTAAAGAATACTAAATTATATTATACTAAAGAATACAGGAAGGATTCTTACACAATGCTAAAAAGATAATAATGAAAACTTGTGACTCTCTCCTGACACAGCTTGGCCCTGATTGGTCAAAGAGTGAAAACAACTCCCAGCAGAATCCAATGGAACAATCACCTGTGGGTAAACAATCTCCAAACACATTCCACATGAGCACAACACCAGAGAAGCAAATGAGATAAGAATTGTCTTCCTTTTTCTCTGAGACTTCTCAGCTTCCCAGGAGGAAAATCCTGGGTGATGGGATTTTTCACAGAATGTGAATGCCACACACAGCCACCTTTTGGGGGGTGTAGAGAGTGATGGGGGCACCCCTGAGTCTGCTTTTCTCCAGGCTGAGCCCCCCAGCTCCCAGAACCAGAGCAGGAGTTGGACACCAGGGTGGAACCCAGGACACAAACACAGCATCCCTCACCTGACAGCAGAGAGCTCACCAGCTCACATCACCCTTGGCCCTGCCCTGCTTCCCCAACGTCCTGCTCCAGGACCGGCAGCCCCGGAGCCTGGGGAGCCATCCATCCATCCATCCGTCTGTCCATCCATCCATCCATCCATCCCCTCCATCCCTTCCTCCTTCCATTCATCCCTTCCTCCATCCATCCATCCATCCATCCCTTCCTCCATCCATCTGTCTGTCCGTCCATCCATCCATCCTCTCCATCCCTTCCTCCTTCCATCCATCCATCCATCCATCCATCCCCTCCATCCCTTCCTCCTTCCATTCATCTCTTCCTCCATCCATCCATCCATCCGTCCATCCATCCATCCCCTCCATCCTTTCCTCCTTCCATTCATCCTTTCCTCCATCCATCCATCCGTCCATTCATCCGTCCATTCATCCGTCCATCCATCCCTTCCTCCTTCCATTCATCCCTCCATCCATCCATCCCTTCCTCCATCCATCCATCCATCCATCCATCCATCCATCCATCCATCCATCCATCCATCCATCCCCTCCATCCCTTCCTCCTTCCATTCATCCTTTCCTCCATCCATCCCTCCATCCATCCATCCATCCATCCATCCATCCATCCATCCATCCATCCATCCATCCGTCCCTCCCTCTGCAGGCATTACAAACCTGGAATTCTGGGTTGGTCCCCGGACTCTTGGGGCTTTCCCCGCTGCAGATTTGGAAGCCTGGAAGTTCTGGGCTGGGTTCCCAGGTCCTGCATGGCACAGCAGCCATCAGGCACAGATCCTGAGAGCCCTGCATCTGCTCAGGGAAACTGGTATTTGGGTAGAAACAGAGAAATTGAAACACACAAAAAAAAACCAATTTTACAGAGCAGCTGGGGTATGGAGAGAGCACACATTTGGAAGCATTGCATTTTATTTCCTGAGTTTGGGGAATAAGGGTGGTTTTGCTTTTAGTTTGAGTTTCATTTAATCCCTCATTCAAAGAAACAGAAACATCAGAATGCTTTAGGTTGGTCTCTGAGCAAAATCTCCCCTTTTCTTAAAATACCCAAAACACAACTCACGAGATGAAAAAAATCATGACAACTCTGATAAAGAATAGATGAGACAAAGTGGAAACAACAGACACCAGGTCAGGGAAAAGCTCCCAAAACAATTATGACATGAGCTCTCTGCTCCCCACAGTTACAAGAAGCCATCAGTGCTACCTCAGCAGCCCAGGAATGTGCATCTCTGCCTGGATTCCATGAATTGCAGATGTTCATCTCCAATTTGTCCAGGCTTCAGCCACTGCCTGCACCTGGATGCAGATCAAGAGCCCTGCAGGACATTCAGAGAGCCCAGAGATTGCTCTGCCTCAGGACTGATGGCAGTTTCACCCTGAGCTGCTCCTCCTACTCCAGGAATGATTCCACCTGTGCCCTGTCCATCTCTCACACATTTATTTGATGCCTGTGGCCTCCTTTCTATGAAAAGAAAGGCACCAAAAAGAAGCAGGTAGGCACAATTAAGCAAAAATACACAGCTTCCCAAGACCAATCTTTATTATGTCTTTACATGTTAGTGATCATCATGATTAAGTTTTAATCACTATTTGGGACTACAGCCTTAATCATATTTTCCCCCATTATATAAATGATGAATGACAAACAGTCACAGGACTCAAAAGTTGATCAAATCTGCTGGAGGATGACAGGTAGAGATTACCTTTTGTTGTGACAAATGAGATTTCCAGTGGGGACTCTGACTTGACTATTAGCATCTAGTTAATTAGTGAAATTCCAGGCAAATGACTCCAACCCAAAGGTCAGAAAAGTGCTTTCCACTGGTGTACTTTGTGCCGCAGAGCATTCTAAATAGTTAAATGGCCCTGTACACGTGCATGGCTTTTATCGGTAATTTATTCATGATTTTGCATTAATCACTGACATCCTGACACCTAATTAGCAACACTCACAGGTAACGTGGGGTGAGAACCACCATACGTATTTTAATAATCAAAGTTGAGACAGCAAGCAAAAATCAGGCCTTCAAGATGAAGAGTGACAGTCAGTATTTAATTAGTCTCATCTGTACATACTCCTCTCCTTTCCACTACACACAGCTCAGGCTCACTCAAAGTCAAACAGAAATTAAAGCAAAAAAGCTTTCAAAGATACTTTATAGAAATGCTACAAAATTCCATTAATATATGAACACTGTAATTTATCATCTATGGCTTAGAAAATCCTATGGAATTCTGTCACCAGCTCTCTGGAGAAATCACTGACATCATTTTTGGCTCCAAAAAGCATTGCTGCCATCCACGTGCAATGCCACAACCTGAGGATTTAGGAGTGAGTATTTCAAAGGTTTCTAAGGCCCTCTCCCTTCTTCAGATGATGCTTCAGGGTAGTACTTACCTAATTAGAAATTAATTTCACACTAAACCATTTTTCTCTTGACTAAGTAATGACAAATCTGTCAAGGAGATTTACCTGGAGAAACATATTTCCTATCTTTTCATCGTGCGCTGCTTTCGTTGTGCATTATTTTGTTGTGACATGAAATTCTTTTAACCTGCAAAGAGAAAAATTAAAATAATTCAAGTTGAACCAATTTTTTTTTTTTTTTTTTTTTTTCAATATCACTTTCTCCATTTTTGTTTTCAAGGTTCAGGTCATTTTGGACTATTTGTTTTTATTTTGATTCAGCCAAGCAGCCTGAGTTACTCCCAGAGTTCCAGTGCTCTGTAACTTCCACACAAGGCTTTGTTTCCCCAGCAGAGAGATTTAAGCTCTTTAAAGAGGGCCAGGAGTTTCTCACCTGGAGGGTTCATTGAAATGGAGTCAGTTGGGATCTCCCAAACACCCACCACAGACTCCATCTACTGCTGCATCCAGAACATCACAAATGTTCTGTACGTTGAATTTCTGACTGGGCCATTTCATGAAAAATCAAATCCTGATTCCATGCAGCAGGCCCTAATTTTTGATAGTGAATTTAATAGGGATTTGTTTTTTTTTTTTTTTTTTATGGATCACTCACAACTTCCCTGTTTCTTAGCAACAGCCCATGGTGGAAGACTTTGACACAGAGGAAATAACAATCACTCCATTCAGTAGGACAATGAAAACCAGAAAGAAGCAGCAAAGATTAGATTTAATTTGTTTGAGGGTTTTTCACCCAAACCATTCACCCACATCCTCCAAGGCTTCTCCACAAGAAGCATGGAAAATGGGAGAAGTTGTGCTGCCCTGGAATTGAATTTATTGTTTTCTTATTCATAGCAGCAACTATTTCAAAATAATTTCATGATAGTACTTAACATATAATCACAATGTATACTCTCCAAAGAATCACATTATATAATCTCCAAAGAATGGGAAAAAAAAAAGCCCATAATGACAAGAAAATAAGCAATTGCATAACTTGAGACAATCGTGACTAAATGAATTCCAAATGTAAAGGGCTTGGAAAAGAACAGTATTTGTCAGTGAATCATAACAGGTATTTAAAACAAGGTAAATTCTAAATTGCACCACTTTTAGGTTGTCACTTTGAGCACTTTAGCCACCTGCTTTAGTGAGTTCCCTCCATGAGAGCACCCTCACATCTGCCTTTTTCTGGTGGCATTTATCCTCCTTTCTCCCAGCAGCTCATGCCAGACTCCAGTGGTGCAGAATGATTGGAATTTTTTTCTCCTCCTGTGAACAAGTGAAGCATCCATCTCAAACAGCAAAGATATCCCCACTCCCCCACCCAGCTGGAACAGAAAAGCAGAAATTTCACATGTTCTGGTCAAGACATTTGGCTGCAGATGAAGGTGAGCATGCAAATGGCTGGAAATGACTTTGTGGATCTCCATTTACACAATTTTGAGCAAACCAAAGCCACATAATTGATCTTCTCCCATGAACAACCAAAAACAAAAATCCAAGAGTTATTGTTTTTTTTCTGCTTCAGCAAACAAAGGTGTTCT
The DNA here is from genome assembly GCA_024865655.1 of Emberiza elegans. Taxonomy (NCBI): domain Eukaryota; kingdom Metazoa; phylum Chordata; class Aves; order Passeriformes; family Fringillidae; genus Emberiza; species Emberiza elegans. Next base: position 27,160,912 of record JALJVW010000129.1, on the reverse strand, counting down.
CTGACAGCAGTTTCAAATGACAGCACTGCCAAATTGGGCTGATAACATGGGGAGATTGCAAGTTGTGGTTTTGGAAGATCTGATGGATATTTCAAGAGCCAGAGTCTACATCCAGCCTGAAATTCCATCAGGGCAGAGGATGGTAGCACTCCATGCACGGCCAATTGCACACGTCTGTGGGTGTTGATACATGTCATGCATCTAAAGATACAATATATTCACATATAAAGTTATTTGAGGGAAAATTTTAAATATTAAATTGGTGGTTTATACTATTAGGGGACTTGAAACGCTCTGAAAAAATACAAAATACAGAAACACTTGTATTAGAGAGCTCATATTGTAAAATCAAAGGCTGGAAGAATTAAAAACATCCCTACAGGATGCAGCAAAGGCCACTCAAAACAATTTTAACACCTCTTGAAGCATCTGAGGATCTTTAGCCCACTCATTTATTTATGATTTCTCTTCTATTGTCAGCATTAAATGAGAATCCTGCCATGACCTTTGCCTATGAAAGAGTCATCAATCAAAGCTCACAAAAAACCCACACTGCAGAAGCAATAATGAAGGTTTTCTGAGGGGTCACAGGTTCTGTTTTATAAAGAGCCCTGAATATTAATACAGAAACCTTATTTTACAGCTTATCACCTGTGATGTTCCAGTTGACCACAGCAACAGCTGATTATTCAAAGGAATAAAGCTCCAGCTCTGCTGCCCACCTGTCCCACTGCTACACTCACTACAACAGCTGCCTTGCAAGTGCAGATTATAGTTAAAGTTTCTATTTCTGATGTGTAAAATAGACTTCTATTTGTCCAACACATTGCTTCATATGAGAAAGTTCCAATGGTTATTAGAAATATATTACAGCTCTTCCCCTATGCTCAGAAAGAAGCTGAATGTGTTATCATCTGCAGTGAATTTTATTTAAAAGTCTATGGAATACATGAACCCTTTCTTGCTTTAGACTTGCAACATCATTGTGACTTCAGGATGTTTTCATTCCTTCAGAGGTATCTATTTTTTTTATCTTTTTTAAATAACCTGTATTGTTGGCAGGAGTTATGAATCCCAGTCTCTAGCAGGGATGCATTCTGCAGGTACAGGGGTTCCTTTTGGAGAGAAGCCCTTTGTGAGCCTTTGCTGTGGGGACAATACAAGGTGTTGCTTTTTGCTCCTGGTTTGAGCAGCCAGGAGAGAAAGGGAAGTGTTTGATTGCTGTCCTGCAGCCTGTTTGCTATTTCTGCCTCCCAATCACAAAATACCCCGTGGATCTGCTGCTGCTGTACAAATTCAAGCATCTAGAAATACCTATTAAAACTTGGCAGGTAAGCATGACATTCTAGAAAGGATCTGATTTCTAAGAGAGCAACTAAGATTCCATGAAAGAATGGATAGAGCACCATAGAAATGGCTCAGAAATGATAGAGAACCAATGAACTGTGCGGGAAAGGAAATGGGAAAATGAATAAAAAACCCCATAACAGTGTGAGAACAGCTGGGGAAAAGAGAATCCCCAAATTTCCTGGGTGAGGTGGTGGAGGGAAGGTGTAGGGGGTGCTGATTTCAGAACTACAGCAAGAATCACTGTTTATGTTTATAGACTTTTAAACTGGCAGATAAGTGTTTTGTTTCGTTTTCAATGCCTGAACACATTAGTCAATTATAAAAGCACAATAAAAATCTCTCCTGAACAACAGAGAAGGCAAATGTTTACTTTTTTCTTCACTTTTTAAAATAATTAATTAAACCAATAAAATCAATGCTACTTTTAGGAACCTCCCTAGTAAAATAATACTGGTATTACTGCAGAGAGAAACAATTCCCTCAGCTTCCCATCGCTGCCACGGGCACACACCACCCTCACCACCACAGCCCCTCCCAGCAATCCTTACATTCATCTGCCATTTTCAGCTGGACAGCCAAGGGGAGGCACAAATTGCAAGATCTTCAGCATTTTCCCTGCAAAATCTTAGCAAAACCCAGGAATTTGGGGTCTGATTGCGCTGGGTACTCCCAGCAATCAAGTTCTAGTCTCAAAATCCCTCTCAGCCATTCTTGGAAATCTGAATTTAAAATAGCATTCCCTTATGTGAGAGATGACAGCTCTGTGATCTGTCCCAAACAGCTCATCTTGATGATCTCTAAATTCCCACAGCAGATTGGCTGTGGTTATTCTGCTTCTTTATCTGGTTCCTGAGAATCACAACAAGACTCCATGAACTGGAAACAGAATCAGGATTTTTTTTTTTTTTTGCATAAATACCAGCTCTGGATATTGATCAAATTCTTTTCAAACAGACTATGAACAGCCAAATCCAATGATTAATGTGAATATCAACTACGAGCACTCAGAAGCCAGGAACAAACTGGCTGGATGAAATCATACGCATTTGTGATATTGCAAATAGGAAAAAGAGAATTGATCTGTCGTGGATGCCTTCCCAAAATTTCACATTGAGTTTCAGCAGAATGAGTATTTGAAAACCTTGAGCCATTTGTTATCTTGTAATGAAGAGATTTTCTTCTTCTGTTCAGACAATATTGAACTGAACTGCTCACACCTGTCCACTGAGTGCCTGCTTGCTTTTATATGTCTCTAATTCACCAGTTTGGGCGGCATAAATGTGAAAAATAAATAAATAAATAAAAAGATTTCACAAGGAAAAGTATTTGTGAGAGAAAACTACACTGCTTTCTTGACTTTCAAGGGTAATTGGCCATGTGTGATGGAAACACTGACATATTTATCACAGGCTGAATCACACTCAACTCAAAAAGACATTTATCATTAAAAAGAACATGCAGAGTTTTACCAAGAGGGAATAATATATTCTGCTTTTTCTTTCCATCATCTTTAATATGTTTTATATAATCAGCTTCTTGATTATTTGGGTCATTTAAACAGCAAAGCTTGCTTATAAATTCTACAACATAAACAAGGTGCACAGCAGAAGTTGATAATGAACATGAAAAATGTGTAAGAAATGTAGTACTGGAAAATACAACATGCTTCAATGACACCATCAGCAGCTGAAATGGAATATTTGTCAAGTAACACCATTATCATCTTTCCATCAGCAGCCTCTCCAAGTGACTTTTAAAAAAGTTAGCTAAATTTTATGTTGGGCACATTTACATGTGCACAGGAGTTTGATTACACATTAAAAAGAAACCATTAATTTTCTATTTTTACAGGTATCTTAATTGCTCAATTAATTTATTATCTTTTATTTGTCATTCATTCTGCCAAAGACAGAAGCAGCACTGCCCATCCTATTGCCAGGCTGGCAGAGCCCTGTCAGGTACCAGCTCTGTTCACCGCTGCCCCTAAACCTGCTCTGCCCTCAGAGTTGGCTCTGATTTCCAAGGTAGGGGAGAAATAAATGAGCAGCTGGGCCTCTGTCCTGTCCCCCTCAGAGGCACATTTCCCATCTGCCCAGTCAGACTGGGACAAACAGGAATTTCCCTGTGTGTGGACAGCAGTCAGCACAACCCTGGGACTGCAGCCCTGAACCCTCCTTTTCTTTTGTTCCCTACCCGGGCAGTGGGCTGGACATAACCTAAAAAACCACTTTTAATCTGCACTGCCAACCCCCCTGCTACAATGTCCTTGTTTAATAGAAATATAGCAATTTTTGTTAAGAGAATGAAAGTAAGATAGAGATTTGCTAATTCTTGGAGTTTTTCACTTCAGAAACAACCTTCAGACACAAACTGCTCCTCCAGCAGGAGCTGTCCTGCCAAGGGCAGCAGCGACACCCCCAAAGCTCGTGCCTTGACCTGCTGGGATTTTGGCCATAAAACTTTACAGATCACCTTAAAAGAGCTGGAATTAACACACAGCCACAGCTGTGAGACCATGAAGGGCTTGAACAATCCTAACTTAGATCCAGTCCAAAGGCAGACCCCAAAGGGACTCAGGAATGTGGCAAACACCAATTATTTTTATGTTCTCAAAGCAATTATAAGTGAATATTATCCCTTTACGAATTTATAAAACATACTCTAATTTACAATTACAATTTACAATTTGCACTCACCTTAACCAAGTTTGTTTAAATCCACAGCCAGGATGGCGCTAAAGAGCACAGATTAAAAAACTCAAGAGTTTAAATTTTTCTCTTTAACTTTTCTCACCAGTTCATTTACCTGGAAACAAGAACTGAAATACAGAATTACATCATGTCCTCCACACCAAATGAACTTTATTTTATTCCTAAGCCTAAACACTGTACTATAGTATTATTATATTCCTATGGTAGTACACACATATGGAAAAACACTCCCACAGCCTCTCAGCTGATAGTTGTCATTGCCTTACCCTTAACATAGGGAAAGCTCAGAACTTCAGAAATAAAACCATTCCACTGAGTTAAACTTCCAATAAAATACTATTTTTATGCTGTTCTATAAATTATTTTATACTCTTGTCTAAAATAATAACTATGTCCAGCCAGTTTATGGACACAAAGTAATATTTAAAAAAAAAACCAACACATTTTATCTACTCTTAGAGTCTCTGCTTGAAATTAATATATCATTTCTGGAAGCTCTGCTCACTAGAACTGGCAGATGCTCCATGGAAAATTGCCATTAACAATTAACACATAATGAAGAATCAACCTGCTGGGGCACCTGGGATAAATTTCATTTTTTCAATGCATTATTATTCCACTTGAGTGAGATAATAGATTATAATTTTAGAGAAAGTGACATATGGAACATTTATGAGACTTTGCAAAAATCATTTGAGGCCCTTAACTTATAACATTTATCACACTCTTGGAGGAGGGGAAGGACTTTGACAGGGAGATTTTGGTGGGCCAATTTTCTTCACAGAAGATTGAAAGACTTTTATCTCAAAGCCACTTCAGCAATGAAGTCAAAACTCAGTTTCCAGCTCATGCCTGGAAAAACTATTAGATCTGAGGAGATGCTCTTGTTCCTCAACTTTCTCCTTCCAGAGCAAAGACTTCCTTTGGTAGTAATCATATAATTCCTTATTGCTGAGAGGGTGAAAATACCTGATTTTGCTATATTACTAAATATATATGTATATATATATATATATATATATATGTTTAGTAATACATATATATTTAGTAATTATATATATGTGTGTGTGTGTAACGTCCCAAATCTTTTGGAGAGGGAAATTACAGTTCCAAACACCAACCACAATTATTTTGGACAACATCAGGAAAAAAACAAGCTATTAATTTCCAAGGGCACAGAACCATCTACAGCAAATATTTTCCTCATTCCTCCCAGAGAAGCTGTGCCCCAGTCTGGGATGGGGAAGATGTGGAAATTTCACATTTGTGTGCGATGGTTCCAGGCACAGCCAGTCTCACCTACTGCAATCTATTCAGACTTTTTCCATTTTCAGATTTGTGACTTAAAATGGGCAACTGAGCTGTTCCAGACCTGGCTGTGGTACAAAAAAGCTTTCAGACATCCCAGGAGAAAGACTCAGAATCTGTAAACCACACTTTGAATTCTTTAATTGCCAACCTATACTTTTAGCCCTCACTATTTATTTGTGAGAGGTACAGCAGTCTATACGATAATTTATAAAAATCACGCAGAGCAGGGTGAAGCCTTGAAGGAAAACTCCTTTTGCTGCTGAAATGACAACAGTGAGACTCAAAAGCACGAGCAGGCAAGGAAAGCTGCAGGAGTTCTCTGCATGAGAGGGGGAATCCAAGCCCAGGGTTGCATTCCTGGCTCTCACCTCCCTGCCTCTGCATCCTCCTTCACCTGAAGGTGCAAATAAACATCTGCTGGCTGTTTGGTCAGGTCACCAGGGCTCTAAAAGACAGGAAAAAAGTTAGATATTCCAAACACCTGATAGACTTAGAGAGTTTAAAGTGGCAGGAGTGGTGGTAAAATAATATTCTCCTGAACATGCTCTCACTAAAATAAGGTATGGCATATTCTCTGGAGTGAAGAGCTTCTTTTTGCTGAGATTGTGCTTCATGGGCATCTTGACATGTTGCCCTTGAGAAAAACGTGCAAGTTCGCATTTCTGAGAACAGAGAGAAGTTTGAAAAAGGAAAAAAGGACAAGGAAAATACCCAGCTCTATCAATAGCACAGTGCTTAAAGCAGCCTGAGAAACCAACTGCCTCAAAAGAGTCTCCAGCCATGCTAAAAAGGAATTCAGAAACAAGAGAAAATAAGTTACTGCCCAAATCCATGCTAAGAGTCAAGGTGGACGAGGAAAACCAGTGACATATTTCATTGGTTAAAAAGATGCAAAATTGGCCCACAAAATTTCAGTCATTCGTCAGTTAGACAAATTTAGTTGTGAGAGTCAAAAAACAAGCTATTAATTTCCAAGGGCACAGAACCATCTACAGCAAATATTTTCCTCATTCCTCCCAGAGAAGCTGTGCCCCAGTCTGGGATGGGGAAGATGTGGAAATTTCACGTTTTTGTGCGATGGTTCCAGGCACAGCCGGTCTCACCTACTGCAATCTATTCAGAGTTTCTCCATTTTCAGATTTGTGACTTATAATGGGCAACTGAGCTGTTCCAGACCTGGCTGTGGTACAAAAAAGCTTTCAGACATCCCAGGAGAAAGACTCAGAATCTGTAAACCACACTTTGAATTCTTTAATTGCCGACCTATACTTTTAGCCCTCACTATTTATTTGTGAGAGGTACAGCAGTCTATACAATAATTTATAAAAATCACTCAGAGCAGGGTGAAGCCTTGAAGGAAAACTCCTTTTGCTGCTGAAATGACAACAGTGAGACTCAAAAGCACGAGCAGGCAAGGAAAGCTGCAGGAGTTCTCTGCATGAGAGGGGGAATCCAAGCCCAGGGTTGCATTCCTGGCTCTCACCTCCCTGGCTCTGCATCCTCCTTCACCTGAAGGTGCAAATCAGCATCTGCTGGCTGTTTGGTCAGGTCACCAGGGCTCTAAAACACAGGGAAAACAGTTAGATATTCCAAATACCTGACAGACTTAGAGAGTTTAAAGTGGCAGGAGTGGTGGTAAAATAATATTCTCCTGAACATGCTCTCACTAAAATAAGGTATGGCATATTCTCTGGAGTGAAGAGCTTCTTTTGCTGAGATTGTGCTTCATGGGCATCTTGACATGTTGCCCTTGAGAAAAACGTGCAAGTTCACATTGCTGAGAACAGAGAGAAGTTTGAAAAAGGAAAAAAGGACAAGGAAAATACCCAGCTCTATCAATAGCACAGTGCTTAAAGCAGCCTGAGGAACCAACTGCCTCAAAAGAGTCTCCAGCCATGCTAAAAAGGAATTCAGAAACAAGAGAAAATAAGTTACTGCCCAAATCCATGCTAAGAGTCAAGGTGGACGAGGAAAACCAGTGACATATTTCATTGGTTAAAAAGATGCAAAATTGGCCCACAAAATTTCAGTCATTCGTCAGTTAGACAGAATTCAGTTAATAGAAAAGTCACAAACAAAAACAAGCAAAAAATAAACTGAGTGCTAGACTTTTTCAGAACAACTAAAGAAAGATAGAACACACTTCAGATATAGAGAAAAATATCTACATTTTACTGCTTTGATACAATATCTACTTATAAATTTCACCTGTACCTTTTAAATTTTTTTTACATTAAATAATTAACCACTAAATATCTGGAAATGATTTTGTCATAAGTGAAAAAAACGTGTCAGTGGTTTGGGGTTTATGGTAAACTGGAAGCTCCCAAGCTCCTCTCTTCAGTATAACTGGGGAGGTTTCACATACCAGGTACCCAGGGGAGGACAGCCCCAAATGGTGACAGAAAGCAGGAAAAACCTCACTTTTCACCCCAAAAAGGATACCACTGGTGATACACAGCTCCTGCTGAAAAATGGGACAGCTTAACATGCCCTGGGCAATCCATCTTCCCTTCAAAGACACACAGCCCTCCAGTAAAACACTTTGTAATTCTGCAGCTCCTGGCTCAGAGCTTTCTGCAGGTTCCAAAAGCCTTGAGAAGGAACAGCCCTGACCCTCACTGCCAGCGGGGATGCCCCATCCCTAAACCCAGCTTGCTCTGTGTTTTCCTGCCTGTCCTGTACTCCAGAGCCCACCAAAACCAGCTCTGCTGCCTTCCCCACGGCCCAGAGGCTGCTTGGAAATAAACAGATTTTACAGGCATTTTTCACATGCAAACACCTCGTGGATTTTGGGTGGATGATGATTTGTCCTTTACCATGTCCGCAGCAAAGTTCAGCAATGTGGAAATCCAAGCACATTTTTAATTTTAGGACATCTCTGCCTTGGGTGCTCTCTGTTTTCCTCATGATTTTCCCTTCCACAGTAACTACAAGCCACAGACCTCTGGGAATGATGCTGAAGCTTTCTTTCTGTTTTCTCATTTTTAATGGGCTGGTTCTCTTTCTCGGAATGATTTTGTGAATTCTACAACATCTATGAAGACTAAGGACAAACTGTGGAGATTAGACAGTTTGTGGATTTTTCTGTCTGCTTCTTAGGCACAGTGAGTTTGATCTAAATGAGTTTTCTGCATTCTCCCTTTATTTTTCTCCCTATAATCTCTCTTACTCGCACGTAATTCACATATGAAAAGAAAAAGCTAACAAAAGAAAGAAATGTTAAATCATTGTTCTGCTTTAAATTTTCAATCCCTTGAGTGGTTCCCAACCCACAAGTGCTTCTTTATTCCTTTCATTTCAATTACCATTTAACCATCAAACAAAATAACCAGCAAAGGCAATAAGTTATAAAATATATGGCATTCCCCTGGAAATATTAAGTAGTTCTAACAATAGGTTATTTGACAATGCTGAGAAACAGATAGAAGCAATTAACATCAAATTGTTACTTTCCTCCAAAGGAAAATATTTGTTTAATTCCACCATTGAAATGAAAAGAGAAATTTAATTACAACAGTGCTTTAAAGCTGCCTGTCCAGATGAACAGAAGCACAGTCACATCTCCCTGGAGCCCTGTTCAATATTAACGTGGAATGCAGGTGAGGCAGTGGGGGAACATCACAGGATGCCAACCGTCACCCTGCCCACGTTCCACAACACCACCAGGAATTCCCATGACCACCGACTTTTCAATAAACACATAACTACCAGAGGATGAGCAAATTGAAATATTAGTTTTCCCATCTTTTACATTTGAGCTGCAAGTTTGCTGCATGCTCGGTCTGCAGTTTTCCATAGTGCCACTGTCATATTTTCTGCACAAATCCTTTCTCCAGGATTTCTCCGCCTGGGAAGCTAAGAAGCCTCAGAGAGAAATGAAAACAACAATTATCTGATTGCTTCTCCCCGTTTTGCTGCTTTGGAATGTGGCTGGAGATTGTTTACTGGTCATTGCTTGATTGGTTTCATGCAAATTGTTTTCCCTTAATGACCAATCACCATCTAGCTGTGTCAGACTCTGAGGAGTCAGTCACGAGTTTTTAATATTCATTCTTGTTAAGCCTTCTGTCTGTACCCTTGCTCTTTCTTTAGTATAGTTTTAGTATAGCATTCTATAATATAATATATATCATATAATGTCATATATCATATAATATCATATATCATACCATATAATGTAATATAATATCAAAATGTAATATCATAATACATATAAAATATATGTATTGTGATATTATAAATATATAATAAATAAATAATAATGAATATAATATCGTAAAATCATATAATATAATAATAAATTAGCCTTGTGAGAACACGGAGTCAGATTCTCATCTCTCACCTCCTCCTGGGGACCCCCACAAACTCAACACCACGCTCTGTTTCCAGCTATGGATTAGGATTGCACCAAATGAGATTTTCACCAAGACAAGGCTGTAAAATCAGGACTATTACCAATAATCCTTGAAAAACACAGCAGCAAGAACAGGAAACTCTTGGTTTAGCTTGCAGTGAATAAGAAATAGCTGTTCAAAGGCTTCAGACATGATCTGGTGCTTAAAGGGAGCCACACAGCAGCCCTGAGTTCAGTGTGACCCTCAGGGACAGCTCTGTGGGACTGGAGCAGCAGGGACAGTGACAATGGACGTAATTTGGCAGCACAGCACCTTTTAGAGCCTATTTTTAAATTAGGAGCAGCAACACCACAGGTGTGACAGTAGCTAGTCCTCCCCTTCCTGCTTTTCTTTTTGATCTTGCTGTCATTTACTTGTATTTACAGAAAGCAGCTAATTAATTCAGAGTGCATGTTCCTTGTGGGGCTGCATTTCCTTACATGCTGAATAAAAACAGAGATGGGTGGGAAAACTACAAAGGGAGGAAAACCAAACAGAAATAGGTTATGAATCTTAAAATTCGTGTGTGCCGAGAGAACAAAGAATGAAAGTTGATTTAATATACGGAATATAAGGGATTTCTAGAGACAATTCAGAACCACAGTATTCACAAAGGTGTCTTTCAGTGGGAGTAGTGGAGTATTCATCCCAGGGCTTGATAAATCCAACTCTCATTGTACTTCAAAACTTGACTGAAACCAGCAGCTTATCACTATTAGGTAACATAACACAGGAAAAAACCCAGGACACATTAAAGAGCAGGTTCAGTCATAAGTGCAGCTGCTTCCTGTAAGCTCCCTCTTTTGAATAATAAAATTATTGGGCAATTAAAAGCAATTGCCACTTCTGTTTTCCCAGTGATAAACATTATAAAACCTCGGAACCACTGCTTTTTCCTGTTTATAGGAGAGCTCAGCATCACCACCACCACTGCTTTTTCCTGTTTATAGGAGAGCTCAGCATCACCACCACCCAGCAAACTGCTCTGCCTCAGCCAGGCTGGATTTGCAATGGGAGCCCAAAAAAGGAGCCGCAAAAGGAGATTTAAATAAATTATTAAATAAGATCGGGTGGTTAAAGAGCAAACAATCCACGCTGGTAAAGCAGAGTGCCACAAGCACCCTGCCCACAGAGCAGGCTCCCAGCACACCTGAGCCCTGGGAGGCCTCTTGTCAAATCCCAGCACCAAATTCAGTGAATTCAGCGTGTGCTCAAAGTGAAAGTGCTCTGTGCCACAGCACACAGCTGGGCAAAACCTCTCACTTCAAAAAACCACTTTGGTGTTTGGGGTTTTTTTATAATCCTGAGCTGGATTGTTCAATTTACCTTGCCCTTATAGAGGGAACTATAACCAGCACTCTGCTGGCTCTGCAGGGCCCAGGCAGCAGCTCCGCATCCTCCCCCTGAGCTCCCCAGCCTGGGGCTTCTGCTTCAGCTCAGGGAATGCTCCCTAAGGACCACTTGGCTCTGAGCTTGTGGCTGGAGTGGGGCTGTGGGGCCTGGGGGCTCAGAGGTGCAGGGCCAGGGATGCAGAGCAGGCCCAGGCTATCCCAGGAGCTGCAATCAGGGATGCAGGAGCAGCCCCAGGTTATCCCAGGAGCTGCAATCAGGGATGCAGGAGCAGCCCCAGGTTATCCCAGGTGCAATCAGGGATGCAGAGCAGCCCCAGGTTATCCCAGGTACAATCAGGGATGCAGAGCAGCCCCAGGTTATCCCAGGTACAATCAGGGATGCAGGAGCAGCCCCAGGTTATCCCAGGAGCAATCAGGGATGCAGAGCAGCCCCAGGCTGTCCCAGGTACAATCAGGGATGCAGGAGCAGCCCCAGGCTATCCCAGGTGCAATCAGGGATGCAGGAGCAGCCCCAGGTTATCCCAGGAGCTGCAATCAGGGATGCAGGAGCAGCCCCAGGCTATCCCAGGTACAATCAGGGATGCAGGAGCAGCCCCAGGCTATCCCAGGTACAATCAGGGATGCAGGAGCAGCCCCAGGTTATCATAGGTACAATCAGGGATGCAGAGCAGCCCCAGGTTATCCCAGGTGCAATCAGGGATGCAGGAGCAGCCCCAGGCTATCCCAGGAGCTGCAATCAGGGATGCAGGAGCAGCCCCAGGCTGTCCCAGGTACAATCAGGGATGCAGAGCAGCCCCAGGTTATCATAGGTACAATCAGGGATGCAGGAGCAGCCCCAGGCTATCCCAGGTACAATCAGGGATGCAGAGCAGCCTGAGGAGGTTCATGGTGCACACACAGATCTGTGTCCATAATATCCATGCCCTAACTCCCAGAAGTGCAGCCTGATCAGTCAGAGAAGGGAACAGGATGAGAGTTCCAATCCTGTTTGATGTGAGGGTGTAGAGCTGCTCAGAGATGTTCACCTACTGCAAACACACTTCTAGTCCCACCCACAGCATCTCCATCCGTGAGGAATTAAGTTCTGCTTCCTTTTTTAAAATATTTACCTGTTCAATAACATTTTCTGCCCTTTAAAGCAAATATAATTTGCAAAAAGTTCAGAACTTCTATGCATAAAGTTGTTTGTTGCTATGCTGGTTCAAAATGCTTGTTCTGAAGTGGAGCAGGGCAGGATTTTCACAGGCCAGCTGGAACCTGTGTGATTCACCTGAGAGAACACATGCAAGTCACAGTGATCAGCTGTCATCAGCTCGGTGACAAAACCTCTTCCTCAGCCAGAGGCTCCAACAGAGTGTGTGTGATAAATGTTGTCGCCTGCAGTGGGATGAAAGGCAATGCAGGATTTATTAGTACTAGACAAAACCAGCAAATATTTGGAGAAAAGTTTCAGTGTATGCAGCATAGAAAAGACTTGCTTTCCCCTTCCATTTCAGGTTGTAATGAATATTTAAAATTCTCATCAACATTTTCAAGCAGTAGTCTAAAGACTGTGTAATTCTCAAACTTAAAAAGTGATGCAAAATATAGAGGTAGTGCAGGATGATAGGACCCTCCTCTGATCAGGGTAAATTCAATGCCTGATTGATTGGGATAAATGAAGAGCAAAAGCAAACAAAACAGTTTGAGATGATAGTTAACTAATCACAAAAAATCAAATAAATCACAGTTTGGGAACTTTCTAGTGGAGTGACATTCACAGCTCTTTATGGCAAGTGATGCACTGAAAATTTCACAGCTCTTTATTTACCCTCTGCTCTAACACACAATCCAAAACTTTGGTGTTCAGTGCACACAAAATAAAGGAAGTGAATATTCAGACCTTATAACAAAATAAGGATTTTCTCCAAGAACCTTGACAGCTAAAAATTTGTGCAACACCTTGAAAACTAAAAGAAATAGGAAAAATAAGAAAAGATGCAATGTCACAAGGCAGATCCTCCTGCACTGCACCGCACCGCAGCAGGAATATCTGAGAGGGATGGGCTGGCACCCAGCACAGCCAGGCTGGAGCAGCTCCTTTCCAGCTCCTCACGGGACAGGACCTGGGGGTCTCACCTGGAGGGCTCCCAGGGCAGCTCTGCCTCTGGTTTCTGCACTTTTTGGGCCCAGTGCAGGACTCAGCTGCACACACACCTGGAGCATGAAAGATCCCCTGCATCTCCAGCTCCACACTTCGCATTTCAGAGCGGACAGGCACAGAGGACAATCAGAGGTGTCTGACCAACACCAGAAAGTACAGAAAACAACAATGCTGGAGTGTGAGGTGCCCATGGGAGGGTGACCAGAGGCCACAGAACTGACTGATTTCTATCCACAAAGAACCATTCCTGCAGCATTGCCCATTCCAAAGCAGCAGCTCTTATCTTCATTTACAGCCAATCAACAAAAACAGACCAAGGAAGTGTTCTAAGAGTAAAAACCACCAAATGCTCCAGTCATTTTACAAGCAACATTTAATTTTACTGTGTTACCGTGTTAAGCTGAGCAATGGAAGGAAACACAATCAAATGCTCATTGTATTTAAAGGGCTTCAAAAAGATCAATTATCTTTATATGGATAAGGAGCAGCTATCGATTTCAACAGTGTTATTCAAATTCCATTTAAGCAATGGATTGCTCTGCTTTTTTATCAGCAAGAGGAATGGATTAGAGTGGTGCAACCCAATCCTTAACACTGCTCAAGCAAGCGCAGCCCAGTGGCTTCTCTAAACCAGGGAAACCTCTCTGACATTGATCTTTCTGGTGGAATGGAGCAAGAAACAGAATTCTTGTTCACTATTCCTGCAAAAATCCTGTTCAGAAATAGTGCAACTCTGTGAGATCCAAGGCAAGAGCTACTTAGAGATGGCAGCATTCAGTCCAGGGGCTGGACCTGCCTGTACAGGTGGGGGTTTGCAGCCAAAGGAAAATCCCTTTCATCGACTCACAGGCAAGGCTGATGACCTTCCAGGGAAATTCACTGGCACCTAAATCATCTCAAAGAAGAAAAAAACCCTTGCTGGATGCCTAATCAAGCCAAGCAAGTCTTTATACATTACCCAACTTTTTTTTCTTCTTCTGTGCTTTAGCCAATTTAACCCAGTGATTTTATGGACACCCTGGATTTTAAACCATTCTGAAACTCTCTGAAATTTGGTAAGAACTTAAAGCAAGAGAAAAGAAGTTATTTGTGGTTTGAAAGGACAGGGTTAGGCTTAGAAAGAAATCCTGATGAAAACACAAGAGTGTTTGCAGCATTTCTTTGGCATCTCCTGTCAGCCTGCCTGATTACAGCCCTTTTCCTCACTCAAAACTCAGCTCCACTCCCAAACAGTTGTGTGACTCCAATCAATCCACTTTGTGTTCACCAAAAGAAAAAAAAATAGGTGCAAAATTGGGCTGTAGATTTTTATTAACCTCTATGGAAAAAGAAAAATATCAGGACTGATAATGCCTAACTCTCTGTGTAGATCACAGCATCAGAAAAAAAAACTGCAGAGAGAATCTCAGGTTTCTAAGATTACCTTGGAAACCTTGATGAAACAACTACTACAAGTGGAAAAAAAAACCCCATTTTGCATAGAATACTGCTGTCTAGGGGAAGGGCAGCTAGGAGGCACAATGGAAAACAGATTTTAAACAGGTTTCATTCAATTTAAGGGTAGTTTTCAAGTCTACCCACTTCCAAACTGGAGGCAAAGCCTCACGTCCCCAGGAGGAGCCTCTGTTCAGCTGGAGAACTGCTCCTGGATCAGCAAGGCCTGAAAATGCAGATTCAGAGGCACAGGGCTGCAGAGGACAGTGCAGTGAATGGGGACAGGGTTTCAGCTCCTGCTGGGGCTGTGAGCACATTCCTGCTGCCTCTCCTCACTATTAAGATGATTTGCTACCCCAGCCACAAGCAGCACACTCCATTATCTCCAAAGTCTCCTACCCACCTATCTGTGACATTTAAGTGGTTTTGCAGGTTTTAATGAAATTTCCAACAGGAAGGACATAATGCTGACCTGCAGTCTGGAAAAACGCAATATTTGCGGTAAGAACAGCCATCCTGGGGAGGAGGCAGCCTGCTGCTGCGTTCCTCCTTGGAGGACACTCACCCCAGCTGGAGAACTCCCTCCTCAGGAGCAAAGATTCTCCCAAGCTCCTCACTCTCCTGAACCCTCCCTCCTGGGCAGGCAGCTGCCACAAGTTCCTATTTCCTTATTTGCTGTCTAATAAACCCATCCCGAGGGGTTTGCAGCTGTCCTGATCCCTGTTGCGTTTTGCCCGGGTGCACTAAATAACCCTGCTGTCAATAGCAAGCACAGCAAGCGCTGGATGAGTGCTGCGTGTTTGAGGTGAGAAATGAAAAATCAATGTAATATGCCCTTACTGGAGGCACCTGCAGATAGCATCCAATAGAATTGATTAAGCCCTACACAATAGATAATGAAGCTAATTAAAACCCAACTGGAACGCCACAGTGCAGCTCCACATTTAAATGCAGTGGGAAAGACAACGCAAGAAGAAATTAGAGGGAAAACTTAGATATGACTAATGGAGGAAGGCATCAATCTACACCTAGATAAAGGTTTATTATTGCCCATAAAGTCAAATAAAATCCACAGTGTTCATATTTTGTTTATCTGAATACAAAAAGTATAACCTCATACGTTGCAGTGTAACTTTGACACATTTTTTTAATTAAATAGCAATCCACGTATTCACGTTATTCTGCTGAGATGGAACAACTTCCTTTTATTCTGCTCTAGATAATCACAATTTTAAAGATTTAATGATTTTATAATCTTCAAGCAAAGTATCCAAAATAATGTCTGAAACAAAATGAAAATAGAACAAAATTAGCACCAAACAAACTTTAATGTGACATTTCCTGCATTCCCCACGAATCCAGAACTCCATTTAGGTGAAAGCTTCTATATTGACTACATATACACCCCTGTAGTTCTAACTGCCACTTCCAAAGGAAGAATGGGCTACAGGAACAAAAGGAAGCAAGGGAGGGGAAAGAAATTCTTATTTTAATTGGGTATTACAGAAGAAACCCGATCCTGAATGCAGCTCTAAAAACCAGCTAATTCTGTTTCATTTCTCTTGTCCATTCCTAAAGCTCATTCCTTAAAAGCATAAAGCAAACAGAATCCCATCAGAACAACCTCGTTTGCATAGGAGATGAGACTGGGAATGATAAATGCCTCTCATTATCTAGGAAAACTTCCAAAAGAATAAAAAGGTCAGAGCTGTTTGTAAGCAGGACAACATTAGAGACGCCCTCAGAACTGTGTTAGAAAGTTCTGAAATAATATTTTTCATTTTGCTATTATAGAAGAACAACTTCAGTCAGGAGTAAAGTTTGGTGCCCTCCAAAACAATGTTCAGAACAGGAGGGAGAAAAGGAGGAGTTGTGTGCTGGGTAATCCTCCAGCAGCTGTGCCAGACCCTGAGCAGACACGGCGTGTCAGGGTCAGGACCCTTCTGGGCAGCGTTCACCAAAACAGCTCCTGGATTAGCCCACATTTAGCTTAGTCTGTGGTTTTCATCCATGGCAAACCTGGGTTGTTCCCAGCACGACCCACAGAGCAGACCCAAGGGACACAGCAGCAAACAGCAGCAAGCACCAGCCCAGCTCTGTGGTCAGTGCCTGGGCGGATCCTGCTCCCAAAGCCCAGGCAAACATTGATGGCTCCAGGTCACAACCACTCAGAAGCCTCCTTCCATCTGCCTGGTACCCTCTGCCCCCTGCCTGTCCGGCATTATTAATTGGGCAAGTGTTTGGCCACAGTTTAAAGAGGTTTCAGAAGCCAATGAATTTCCCACATCCTCACCTGGAAGCGTTCACATTTGATTTCTGTGCTTGAAGTTTTTCCTGCTTTGACCTCTTCCACAGCAGCCTTGGAGAGCTCAAACAAAAGGCAGAGGAGTTTTAATCCTGCAGTCCTGCACAGAGTGGACATTGGTGACTGGGCCATGAATATTCTGTCTGTCCTGGGCAGTTCAATCATTAATTGCCCAGCTGAGTGACTGTCACCTCCAGCCCTGCTGGACATGGCTTGTGTAACCGGGAGCCACTTCTGGTTTTAATAAAGTGTTTTACAATGAAGGACCAACACTGACACAGGTCAGAAGGACGCTGGTGTAGAGCATAACTCCAGGAAAACCAGAGTGCGAGTGTGACAGGAGAGTGAGCCTGGCCTTGAAAAGTTGAAATCACATTTTTTTGTTGAGGTCTGCTGCAACTTGTTGTACACGTGTTTTGTAAACTTGAGCATAACAGCAAAAGGTCTTTTAAATCAGTTTAAAACTGAGGATAAAATAAACTCTTCTAACAAAAAAAAAAAAAAAAAGAAAAAATCCAAAAGTGCCTGTATTTTGCTTTTGTGCAGAAACTCCATAAGGAAGCAGGTAAAACACGGTTCTATATGATGCATCCTTTTCATGTGAAAAGATTCCGTGAGTGACAACTCTCCTGTGGCCCCGAGAGCAAGCTGCCTAATGAATAGCAAGAGCTCTTTAATGTTAATGAAAACATCCTGTCTAACTCCTCTTCAGACACCCTCTTTCACTCGGTGACAATCACCTTTTAAGTTGCCACAATTCCCCGCTCTGGAGGAGCAGCTGAGGCTGTCACAGCCCGGTGCGGTGTCAGAGATTAGCTGAACTGCTCCTCTCCTCTTAATGGAGTTACCTGTTAAATCCCCACCTGCTGCCTTGGCAGGTTTTTATTAAGCAATAACATCTTTGGAAGATTCCAGCTACCAAAGGTTTAAAATGAATGGTCTTTTTTTTTTTTTTTTCATCCTTGTATTAGACAAAATGAAGCCTTCCTTCTGACATTTTAAAAATCTAGCTCACATCTATTTCTAATAAACAGAATTTTCAAGGATTTAGTGGGGTATTGTGGTGACATCAAAACAGCAGAAGAGCAGATTATAACTTTCAGTGATTGGAGGGAGAATTTTACCAGTAGAATAATGTGCAAAACTGGGAGAAAAGCTCGAGACTTCTCCCTGTCACAGGCACGTATGTATCGACTCTTAGTGACATTTTAGGTATTATGTGCAAAAGAAGAAGGATGAATTAACATCCTGTCTTCTTGGTAATGGAGAAAAAGGAATCTCAGCCTTGTATCTACAGAATTCACGCATTTCTTGCTAACTTTAAATCTCTATTAACCATATGGAGCAAGTCCATCTGTTTTTACTAAATTTGACTACGAAATCTCTCTGTGCATATGATAATTACATATTGATCTTGAATATATTCTTGTATGCTCAAACATTCCACTGGAGCTCATTGTTGGCCAATTTCCTTATGGTAATTAGTGGTTAAAGGAGCTCTGAACATAATCTCATTACAACAGAAGGGAATGCAGCCTTTTCAGAATATCCACAGTTTTGGTTTTTTGGTGTTTTTTTTTTTTCCTGGATTTCAATAAAGGTGCTATCAATGCAGTAAACAGGGAAGAGAACATGAAATTGTGTCTATGGCAACCATATTATAGCTCTCCACTTTGTACTTCCCTGGCTTTTCAATAGATTCACACTCATTTTTCCTGTAAACAGGTCAGTTAAAACATATCTCAGAATTATTTCACAACTGCTACCAAATACAATACTGGACCTATAAGTCCTCATTTAAAAATAAAAGAGTCTTTTCAGGAAGAAAAATGAAAAAAAAAATCTCTACTGAGCTAATTGCTTCCTAGAAAGCTTCTGCTATTGTTGCTATCTGGCACCAAACTCTGCTACTTGCAGACAATTATTGCAAGAATATTTACAAGAAGATAAGCTCAGTTCTGTAGGAATAACATATTTTAAGAAGAAAAAATATCCCAAGTTTCTTTGTAATGATATAAATTTAATTTCTAAACTTAATTTGAATAAAACTTCCATGTCTCACCTGTTGAAGGGGCTTTTGGGTTTGGATTTGTTTTCCATTATGCAGAAAAGAGCTATAATATATATAATATATATTATATATATAATATTGTATATAGTATATATTTTATATATATAATTATCATGTATATATATATATATAATTGTATTTATATATAATAAAATTGATCTGGTCTGAATTCCAAGAATTATTTCATTTCCAAAATGAAAACTGCCTTTCATATCCAGATTTACCACTGCTGGCACAGGAGCTGTTGCATTAAAGCAACATACAGCAGGTATAAGGTAATTTGAAGTATTAGAAATGCCAGTGTTTTACAGATCATGCTTCCTTCACAGGAGACTTCTCCAGGGGCACTGAGGATTAGGGAAAAAACCCTGACATAATAAATAAAGCCTACTTAAGAGGAACGTTTGCAGTTTACTACAGGAATAAAAGAACACATTATTTTCATGCAATAACTCAGTGGCAAAAGGCTGCCAACCTGCGACAGAAACTCTTTTAACTTGTCATAAATGTTTACTATCTATTCTTATGGAGTTGCTGATTTATCAAACTCATTTTTTCCAAGGAACTTCCTAGAGAGCTTGCCAGCATTTTCTCCATGAGGTGAGCTCTGCACACCTTCTACTTGAGGAGAGCTCAACCCTAATCTAGATTTGCCCTCATAAAAATATCACAGCCTTTCAGTCAATGATTGTTGGAAGGGATAGGACGTGAATTAATGGCTTGATATTAAGTTTCAGAACCCCCTTCTGTATCTGTTTTATCCCTTCACAAACATGATGCAACTCACTTTCACATCAGTGTTTCAAAACAAATCCTCTCTCTTGGCCCCTAAACCATACAAAGAATTAAATCTTTACTGTTGGAAAGTCTCCTCAGACTTCCCAACGCTTAATAAAAAATAATGACAGTTAAAACTCTTTCAATACTCACATTCCAATCCCCTGCCTACCCCTCTCCTCTCCTGGGTACTGTTTTAAGACATGTTCCTCATCCTGGGCTTCCTCTTACATCCCTTAATGAGCAGCAGCCGGGTCTCTTAACTGTCCTGCACGTAAATGGATTAAGTTTCACATGAGCAGAGATCCCCAGGTGTGTGTTAGCAGAGCTGTAAGCAGTTGTGTGAGATGGGATGAGAGTGGGAAATAATTCACCTGCTCCTGACAGCAGAGGCTCCAGCTCTCTGCAGCATTTATTTTGACTCCCAATGAAAAGACCCCTTTAAGTTGTCGCATCTTTTATTCAGCAACTCATTTTCTGCTAAGCATTAAAAGTCAGTAGGGTGTGAGGATTTGTTCCAAGGCTTGCTGAGATATTACTCACACAAAAAGGAGCTGCAGATCATTTCTGCTGAGTAAAGCCACTGGGGATGTTTGAAATTCAAATGCATCTTACCCCCACCCAGCACACAGAGTTTCTTCTCCCTTCCCTTTGTTACTACTCCCAACTCTCTATTTTGCTCTATATTTTCCTGCAACTTTTATTCTTTCCACTGAAACTTCTGAAAATAATAACTGCTTAAAGCATTTGAGAGCATTACCTACATTACTGCTCCTATCTCCAAGAAAACAAGGTTCCATTAGGACTGGCTCAAGTTTACACAGCTACTCAACATTTCCAGGCAAAAATGATCCAAAGTGAAGTTTGTTTCCAAGATGAGCCAGTACCATTTTGGATGGCAGATCAGGCCTTTTATGTACATTCATAATTCCTCATATTTCTTGCTCTTGGAACCCTGCATTAAAGCCAGCCCTGCTGGCAGCTGTACAGGTAATGAGCTCATGGAACAGCAAATCTGTCAGTACAACACAATCAGAACTTTTTCCCTGGTAGATTTATGGCATCTCTTTCTCACAAGTTTGCACATCTATGTAAAACCTCCATTATATGAGAAAATAATGAAGAATCTCTCTTATGAACATTTATGGCATAACCAAACTCTCTGTGAGAGGGTAAAAATCCTGAGCAACATGAATAATTCACTCTAGTACGTAGCAAAGAAGCAAATTAAATATGACTTATATCAATTTATCCAATTTATCAATGTTTTAGTCATTAGCCCTCATTCCCTGTCAAGCACAATAAAAATGTCAATGTTAACATTCAGATTAGAACCAATTACCCAGGGCATGTAATGACTACTGGAAAACATATACAAAGGAAAATTATTAAAATATGACCCTTTCAGCTCCATACTGAGCTGAGCAGAGAACAACCTGCTCATGGAGGACATATAAATTAACTTTCCATTATCTGTAAAGCAAACCTTTGACAGGTTTTTGATAAGACATGAACTGAATTACCTCACACCTGTATCTCTGTGTTGTGTTATCCAACCCCCAGCTCTGTTAATGCCTCAGTCTTTGGTACTTCCATCACAGCCCTTGGGTTAGTCAAGAAACTACCAGATAAAATACAGAAAAGGACCCAGGAATGGAGTAGAACTGAATTCTGGCATACAAACATATATTCTGAATACTTAAACACATTCTCATTTATTTCCCACCCTGATTTTCACCTCAACAATCGATAAATGATATTGCTTTTATCAGTGCCAGAGTGCCTTTAAATTTTAGCTTGGGCATTCCCAGGGAGGTGGAATATGTGAATGTGTGCCCCCAGATGATTTAAAAATGAGCCCAAATCTCACCTGCAGGGGAGCACATTCCAACTGGTGCCTCAGCAGACCCAGCCCTGG
The DNA here is from genome assembly GCA_024865655.1 of Emberiza elegans. Classification (NCBI taxonomy): domain Eukaryota; kingdom Metazoa; phylum Chordata; class Aves; order Passeriformes; family Fringillidae; genus Emberiza; species Emberiza elegans. The sequence continues at coordinate 27,139,143 of JALJVW010000129.1, read as the reverse complement.
TGTACCTGGACAAGGCAGCAAACACCTCCAAGGTGTGCTGGTTCCTCGAGAGACGCGCTGCTCTGGGCAGCTGGCAGCTGTAAGGATGTGGGAGAAAGCTAAGGATGTAATTGCACCATTACTCTGGTACGGCCAGGGGCTCCTTACAGCCCTGCAGCTCTGACAAAGGCACAGCAGAAGCAGGGGAGCAGCAAAGAGGCGGCAGGAAAAGGCCAGGGTGAGTGAAAAGGTGCTGAGGCACCAGGTACAGATTGATTGCAGGTGGGGAAAAGGGGAACAAGAAACGCTGTGTCCAGAGACAGAAAAAAATCACCTTTAATTAGTTTTTCCAGCAGCCCAAGACAGATTGGCAATGCTAAACTTGGCAACCACTGAAAACCCATCTGGAACCACCACCAGAATCCACCCAGCATTCTAAAAGCAAAGTACAGCAAAACCTTCCAGGGGCTGTGGGACACCAAAGATATCCCAGCTGTGCAGTAATCCCTCACTGCCCAAAACCCAAATCCAAACTCAGTCACTGAGAACAAAAGCTCATTTTAGAGCAGCTCCAGTGCCACTGTCATATTTTCTGAAAATTCCCTTGGCCAGGATTTCTTCTCCTGGGAAGTTGGGAAGCTTCAGAGAAGAATGAAAACAATAATTATCTGATTGCTTCTCCTGGGTTTTGCTGCTTTGTAGTGGGGTCTGGAGATGGTTTATCCAGCAGGAGGTTGTTTGATCGGTTTCATGTGAATTATTTTTACTTAATGACCAATCACTGTGCAGCTGTGTTGAGACTCTGGAAGCAGCCATGAGTTTTCATTGTCATTCTCTGTAACCTTCTGTCTGTATCCTTTCTCTATTCTTTACTATAGTTTTAGTATAGCATTCCTTAATATAATATCATAAAATAATAAATTAGCCTTCCAAAAATCAGAGTCAAATTCTCAATTCCTCCCTTGTCCTGGGCACACAGAAAATACCAGACTGCAGTGTCTGGAGGAGCAGAGGGACCTGGGGACCCCAGTGTGGCACTGCCACCACACCAGGGAGGGTGTGAGGGCACAGCTCGGCCCAGCTGGCACAAGGAGAACAAAAATCACCCACAAATTCAGGCTCTCCTCACCTCTGGGGCCTGTCCCCAAAGGTTGTCCTGGCAGTGAAGGGACATGGGGATTTTTGACAAGGACAGGACACAGGGAATGGTTTCCAAAGGAGAGGGCAGGGCTGGATGGGATTTGGGCAGGAATTGCTCCCTGGCAGGGTGGGCAGCCCTGGCACAGGTGCCCGGAGCAGCTGGGGCTGCCCCTGGATCCCTGGCAGTGCCCAAGGCCAGGCTGGACACTGGGACACCCTGGGACAGTGGGAGGTGTCCCTGCCATGGCTGGGGTGGCACTGGGTGGGCTTTGAGGTCCCTTCCAACCCAAACCATCCTGGGGTTCTCTGATCTCACCAAATGCATCTTTTGCTGCTTTCCTGACAATTACTCCTGTGGAGTTTCCTGGAGGAAGCCAAGCTCCTGAAGCATTTCTCAGTCTGGGCCTTGGTGTTGGGAAATTCCATGAGAACTGTCGTGTGCCAGAAGCTTCTCTAAAATACAGATTTTAGTGAAGAAAACAAGGGGTGTGAGTCTATGATTCCTTGTGCAGACTGCTGACAGAATGTCAGTGTTCCTTAATGCATTAGATTAGGAGGAATTTCAGTCTGAAGCATAAGCATTATCAGATAGATGAGCTTAGAAACAACCTTGGAAAATAATCACAAGTTTTATTTTTCTTGTGTTGTCTGATCACTAAAAAGCATCTTTAAAAATTTATCTTATAGTGCTGAGATGAAGAAAACATGCCTTCAGTGATATTTGATTGCTCCTTGGTAGATAATTGTTTGTTCAAACACAATAACCCAAAATTTCTTTGCAATCCTTTGCTGCCATCTCTTGGCAAGGAGATGTTGATAAGGAGCAATTTGTTGACACAAATGAAAACGAAAAGGAAATGCCTGTCTACATCCCATGAAGTGCATAAATGGATGTGATTACAGGTGCATCCTTTGGTCTGCTGTGATTTTTTTTTTCTCTTGCTACAACCTTAGATTTCAAAAAAAGATGAGATAGATGCCAAATCTTGTAAAGTTTGAAGACATTTTCTCAAAAAAGGAGAACAAAAGGAAAAAAAAAGAAACAAAAATCAACAAAACAAAAAAACTAACACAACACAAACAAGCAAAAAAAAAAAAAAAAATTAATAGACACAAAAACCCTAAACAAACAACAAAAACAAACAAACAAAAAAAAAGACCCCAAAACACCAAACCAAAACCAAAAAGCAGGAATCTGACCCCATTTCAGACTAGAACCCAAACATCTGGGTTTGACTTGCATGGATAAACTCCACACTGAGCCAGAGAAGCCAAATGAACAGTTGGTGTTGGATCCCTGAGAATGGCCCCACACTTTGGTGCTGTTTCTTTAATTCCTGGCTAATGACAAAAAATGACCATTCTGAGTTAATCCAATTATCCCAATCACAAACATTAAAGGATTTAGGAGTCAAGATGTCTCCCAAGTTCCAGGACTGGGCATTTTCTGAGGCACAGCCTGATGGATATTTTCAGGGTAAATTGAAAGATACAAAGGATTGGGTCAATCGGTTCAATTGGAATAATCTGCTTAGTAAGTTTTTGCAGTAACCTCAAGCGAGAGTTATACTGAGATCAAGTTTTTGCACTGGCAGCAAGTCCTTTTGTCCTCTAAAATACCATCTGTTAGATTCAGAACACAGCAAAACCAAGACCTCCTTCGTCAGCAAAAAACTCTATATATTTTGGGTTGGTTTTTATTAACCTCCAAAGAACAAATTTCTCTGAGACCACAAAAAATTAGGGAGAAGCTCTCCAGACAGAAATCTAAAATTATATTAGTGCTGAGGTCCAGAAATATATGGCATATCCAACTTTGAATGAATTTTAGCACCAACTCAGCCCCCAAAATACCAAAAAAAAAAAAAAAAAATCCCATTTATCAATATTGTTGTGTTGCCAAAGAGTGGAAGTTTCCAGAAAATGTGCCTAGTTGAACTTCACCTGGAGAACTGCCATGTAGGGATTTAGTCTGCTTTAGCCAATGTCAGCTAATAATTTATCTGCCCAGATAATGCATCACAAGATTTTTATATTTAATCTAATTCCAAGAAGAAATATTCAGGAATGATGAGGTTTCTATCGTAGGAATGATGTTCTTTATGAGAAATTTAGTGCCAAAGGAAAGCACAAAATCATCCATAATGGTTACAAGGTAGTTTAAAAATTCAACTAGATCCTCATGCCATGTATTAAAGCCTTAGAGACCTTTTATATTTATTTATATATATATATATACATATATATATACACATATTAAATATATATAAATACATATACATATATATACATATACATATATATACACATATTATATATATATATATAAAAATATACATATAAAATATATAAAACCTTAGCTTTTGATTGATATAGTAAAGCAAATAATAAAATTTATCTGCCTTCCAGGTAGAAAGTTTTATTTTGTGGAAGGTAGAAGCTGAGGGCAGTTCCTGTAGTGTCATAAATTTTAAATGCAGGCCAAGTTACTAAAGAAATCCAGAATGCCTTATGCCTTCTACAAACCGAATATTTCCAAATTATATCCTAATGGGGAACATAAGACAGGACTAACCACAAATATTCACAATATTGATAACAAGTGACAAGTTATCCTGATTTTATTTTAAAATGTGAGTCTTCCTTTTTCAAAAGACAGATGAGAGATATAAACCAAGTTTACACTGTTCTTATACTGAGCATCAGTTTCATTTTTTCATTCTTGTGGGTTTAGTTTTGAGCTGCAATACGTAGAAAACCAGGTTAACTTTCTTTAATTGACACCAGATGGCACTGCAAGAGATGAGCCATGATAAACCCTGGGCCTGAATATCACAGACTCAGCCTAAAGTCCTACAAAGGTTTGGGCTGGAAGGGCCTTAAAAATGATCGTGTTCTTACCCCTCTGCCAGGGCTGTGTCTTCTGTTTGAAACCAAGCTTAAAGCCCAGCTCACAACTGCATTTTCCAAGTGTTGAAAGCCCATATTCAGATTTAAGAACCCAGCAGCTGCAAACAAACTTGACATGCGAGATAGTGAATTAAAATCAAAGTTACATTTGTGGAAAATCCCAAGTGAAAAAAAGACACGCTCACATTTTGGATGTCTGCATCTAAGAGAAAATTGCATTCCAGAGAAGTTCAGTCCTATTTATTTTACCCTGAACACACTTACAGCTAGCTGTTGTCACCTGGCAGTGCTGCCCAAAAATACCTGCTGCTTTTTAAAATAAAGGAGTGCAAGTAAAGCCTTGCTGAGGGTGTAGATCTGAGCTCTGAGTACCTGTGAGAAGTGACACCTCCTGTTTTGGGACATCCTCCCTCCCAGCCCGCTTTCACTCCCTGTTTTCCCTGAATTAATTCCCAGGAATCCATCTGGAGGCCAGGACACGGCTCCAAGGAGGGGAGCTGGGCTGGCACATTTGCTCACACTTTTTGCCAAGGCTGTTTAGACTGTTGACACACAAACAGGAGGGAGGGAAAGGGATCTGGGAACGTGGAACTGCTCCAGAGTGCTGCAAAGGTGTTCCTGTGCCCTGCCTTACCTGCAGTAATGCACCTGAGCATTAACCTGCACCCGCAGTGATTATTGCACTGGCACCATGGCTGCCAGCAAAGGAACCTGACTAAGGGATGGAAAATACAAATGCAGAGCATAAATTAACAGTGCTTGAGCTGGATAGAAGCTGAGAGAGCGGCTCTGCTTTAAAGGAAAGCCTTGGTACACTGACAGAAATGTGCTTTTAGCATACACAGGAGTAAGGCCATGCGGCCACTCAGAATTTGACTGAAGAATTTTTGTCATCATTTCTTGTCTTAAATTTGTAACCTACAGGAAATGCACAGAAATTCCTGGTGGCCTTTAATCACAGTTCCCATTTCTGCCCACATTCACCCCTTAGCTCTTTGGGATGCCCTCCAAGGCCTGGCTGCTGCAGCAGCTCCAAGGCAGAGCTGAGTGAGTGCAGCCCCTGCAAGGTGCTTCAGACGCTAATTCTGTTTATTTACTTACTCAGGACTACTAAGGGGTGCAATCATTATGCCTCATATCAGCACAGGTAAGCCTTCACTAATTTTGTTCATCAAATGTTGGTATTTAATCTGTCCACAGACTTTATATTTTCTGCAGGGCCAAGGACAAGTTTAATTTTTAATCCCTTTAGGAATCTGCCTTAAAGAACAGAACTGCACTGCTGTCCACAAGGAATGCCCAGTTTGGAGCTGAAGCCTAATGAATCCACTCAGTAATAATTTAAATATGCATCCTAACAACCCCTTCACTTCTCATGAATTCAGGAGCTGCTCTCTAAAGGCACCTTTTTAATATTACAATATTCACCAGAAAACGAATTCTGTTGCTGTGAACCAGCCACCACACATTTTGTATTCAGCCATTCTACTGCACAGACAACATAATTGCAAGAAAAACAGGACTGACTGCACAAGATTCATTCAGCTGCTGGTTTAAAAGTAAATGTACCCTTTAGGAGATATTATCCTCTCGAAACCTGCAGAGTGCTACTACCACACAGATAATCACAATGAGGAACTTGGGCATAAATCAGGATTTTTTTTTAAATTCTCTTTCTTAAGGGCCACTACAGACATGATTGACCATTTCAGAAAAGAAAAAAGTTTTCCTTCCTTGCAATAAGGGGATTTTAGAGGCTAGAATTGTCCATGAGATATATTTCATTCCTTGATTGCCTAAATAGCTCTTAAATATTGGTCAAATATGATTAGATTTGATGAGCTATATGCAAACTGTTTAGCCATGAACTGAATGAGAAAAACAAATTGACAAATAGAAATATTTTTTCTCCAGATGATGGTCAGCAGCATGGATTTCTACCTTTTATAATGGTGAGGAAAAGGAAGAGGAGGGGAAAAAAAACCAACAAAAAATATAACACAAACAAAACCCAAAAGGACTCATGCATAAAAGAGGTGTTATTCTACCTAGCCTTGAAACATTTAATTATAATTAGGACCAGCTAACACAACAACCACAGAGAAAAGATGACAATAAAATGTGCCACTGGCCTAATGATGAAGCATGTGAGAAAAACCATTAAACTTTATCTCAATTAGGGCCATTATTATCACACCAGTCTACTATGCCCTACAGCCTACTGGAAAAAAAATTACAATCAGAGACAGCTCCAAAGCCCTGTGATCATACAAAAATCCTAGGGAAGAAATGAGAATGGAGAGATGAGTTTAAGTGGCTTTAAAAGAAAACAGAGATATGGAAGGAGATAAACCAGTTATCCTATATATTGACCAGTTGCTAATTGTAAGAAATCCTAGGCCAGATGTTTGTCTCCTATAAAGAACGCTTTCTTAATAGGACAACCTCCTAAAAAGCACTTTTTTCTTCTCTTAATGGAAGGTTAAACCAGATTTTGATAGTCAGATATGTGTCCTTGAAGCAACTGAAGTAGAAAAGTCATTACAGCATGATTAGCATCCCTCATTTAAATGGACAGAATGAGAACCAAATGGTAACTGCTGCCATCCTGCACGAGACCAGCACATCACAGGGACCCAAAGCCAAGGCCACTGCCATCCTGGACCCTTCTCATATTGCCACCTGGCACAGAACTTTGCTCCCCTTCATGATTTTGGATGAAGGTTTCATTGCAGCAGCCAGCCTTCCCCAGAAGAAACCCTGTGACACATTCCACGTTTTAGGGGGTATAAACTGCCTGCCTTAGGAGGTAGAAACTACCCGATTTAAGGGGTATAAACCCTCTGCCCTGGGGGGTATAAACCACCTGCCCTAGGGGGTATAAACTAAACCACCTGCCCTAGGGGGTATAAACCACCTGTTTTAGGGGGTATAAACCCCCTGCCCTAGGGGTGTATAAACCACCTGCCCCAAGAGGGTATAAACCACCTGTTTTAGGGGGTGTAAACCACCTAAGGGATATAAACCACCTGTTTTAGGGGGTATAAACCCCCCGCCCTAGTGGCATGGGGTCATCTCAGTCCTTTGCACAACCCCCTGGCTTTGTGGCACACATCAGCAGTGAGAACAAGCACAACAGACACCCAGGCACAACATAAAGCACCGAAATGTCCCCCGAGACACACATTTTACTGCTGATAACAGCCACACTGAGCAGAGCAGAGGAGAACACAAACATCAATCCCCAGAGCAGCTGTGGCTGCCCCTGATCCCTGGCAGTGTCCCAGGCCAGGCTGGACAGGCTCTGAGCAAGCTGGGGTGGCAGAAGGTGTCCCTGCCCATGGGACTGGTGGCCATGAGAGGTCACTCCAGCCCAAACCTGCCTGTGATTCTGTCACTGCATTCCTGTGCCCAAGCAGGCAGGGTAAGAGCTGGGCTTGAGCTTGCAAACTCCGACCTTGCCTTTCTCTGAGAGGTCTGGGAGCCAAAAGCAGCAAACTCCAGTCCCTGTCCCTGCAGTGTGCCACAGGAATTTGGGAGCTGGCATCCAGGCCTTCACGTGGAGATAAATGCTCCTATCCTCCCCTCCCTGTCAGCTGAGAGATTAGAATTTATTTCACTCAGTTAATTCTGTCTCCAGGGCAGCATTTCCACCTGACAGCAAACAGGGGAACCTCTGGAGTTAGCAGAAAGCATCTGGAGCCACCACAAAGGTCCTGAGGAAGGATCAAGGGAAGGGATGGCATCCACGAGCTCAGCACTAAGGACAGCTCCCGGGATCAAGGGAAGGGATGGCATCCACGAGCTCAGCACAAAGGACAGCTCCCGGGATCAAGGGGAGGGATGGCATCCACGAGCTCAGCACTAAGGACAGCTCCCGGGATCAAGGGAAGGGATGGCATCCACGAGCTCAGCACTAAGGACAGCTCCCGGGATCAAGGGGAGGGATGGCATCCACGAGCTCAGCACTAAGGACAGCTCCCGGGATCAAGGGAAGGGATGGCATCCCCGAGCTCAGCACTAAGGACAGATCCCGGGATCAAGGGGAGGGATGGCATCCACGAGCTCAGCACTAAGGACAGATTCCAGTTTTGTAAGGGGTTTTTGTAAGTCACAGTTTGTACTTTGCTGGAGAGAAGATTGTCTGGTTCTTTTAGTTTAAAATATGCAAGGAGAGGAAAAGTAAACAGAGGGGCAGGGAGACATTGATTGCCAGATAGCACTTCCCTGGAATTTGAGATTACCAGGATGTGCCTGCAGTGTCTAATGGGAGGCTGCAAGCAGGGAGAAGGCAGAGAATGACAATCTCCAAACAAGAGGATTAAAGTGTTCTGTGCAGTTAGGACTCAAAAGTATTTCAATAATCCTTCCAAAGTTGAAATGGAGAGAGAAGTAATTAGATTTCTCAGAGAATCAGTTTCTGGCAATACTGTCACGTTAGAAAATGCTGTTAAACTTCATCAACACCCATGTTTGTGGGGACGGGAAGAGGGTCAGAAATTTGTTTAATTATCTTAAACCGCAACTCTCCTAAAAAACACCCCAAACCATAGAACATTGATTTTATTTTTCTGTCAACCGCAAGTACAAGCCTAAACTTTCCACCCTGACTGCTGAAATCAGTAATTTATAGTGGATGAATCCTTCCAGATTGAACAGGCCCTGTTCCAAGGACAGGGATCTAAAGTGAGGGTCACCTGAGAGGGAGACACAGAACCAGCCCTAACCTTACCTGGCTTCTCCGACCCCGGGACAGGCAAACAAATATCGAGCAAAATGACTGCTCAAATAATATTTTGGCAACCACAAAATGACGTTTAAACATTGTGGTTAATTATTAGACTTCTGATGAACTCTAATTTGAATGAATCATTTCTATATTTCAAATTGTTTATGAGTCAGAGGAAGAGCTGTTTACCAGGACTGTTCAAAATACTTTGTCAATTTGCACAAATGACAACAAGCCAAAGCAAACACCAAAAAAAGGAAAATGAGTTTCTATGACTACAACCTTACAAATTCCACAAATTCCCCAAACCAAGTGCAGATAATGAAAACCCCATCCGCTTCCATACTTATCTAATATTAAATTATGTAGCTCTAAAGATTTTTATCTGGAACAAATCAGAACAATAGAATTTTGACTGCACTAGTTTACAAAGCAAAATAAATTGCCACTGTTGGGCTGCATGGAAAGTCTAGATGTAATAAAAAGTAGCTAATTAACCCATTTATCACAAATACCAAACAGGCCAATGGTTTTTGTAATTATCAAGACAATTCAATTTTTGCTTTAGTGTGCAGGCTTGTTTGCCCAACTCAATTGGAGATCATCAAAATTACTTACAATACACTGTCTAGCAAAGCATGACAAAATTAGTCTGCTACAACCAATTAATTGAACTTAATAAAGCTTTTAAATTATTTTTGTTTATTACCACTGCTTTGGGGTTAATGATGTAGTCCTTTTTGGCTAGGAGGAATAATTAATATTTTTTTTTAAAGAAAATTAGATTTTGAGTGTGTTAAGATAGACCAACAACTCTCCCTAATGGGTAAATAGTAAATTATTTTTCAAAACCAATATTTAAACCAGTAATTTATTCCCCTAATAAAAGCTTCTGCATCCATGCAGTTGTGTGTACAAATGCAGACAGATTATAGGCAAGACCTCATATTTCTAAGGATGATTGCTGAATTACTTCTCAACAAATATGTACTAATTAAAATTAACATTCATAAATAAACCCCTGTTGTCTTTTCTAATGGAGGGCAATCTGACCATCACCACGTGGACACAGCTCTATCAGGTTCCTTCATGAAGGGCTGCATTTATCAGCCCCAGTGAAAAGCTGCTTTGATAAACAATGGCAATGCCATTAACGTGCAGATATTCAAATGAGGCCATGTTCATCCAAAAGTATTAATGCTGAGAAACTCTAATGAAATCGATCATCTCCTTTAATATAAAAAAATGCATTTACTGTTTTGAAAACTTTTTAGTTGCTCGTTCATGACAGAAAAGAAATCCCTCTCCTCCCTGCCTTAACAAACATTTCCACCTGAAGAACTCCCAGCTTATTTTTATAATGAGGGAGGAGCTAAGCATGATCCCATTTGGGAATTATCAGAAACTTGTGAACCCTTTCATACCTCTTGTGCAGAACTCCTTGAACAAGGGGTGAATGTTGCATTATTCACAGAAATATTCTCTGTGTTTCACAGCAGAGAACACAGAAGCAGCAGCACATTCTCCTCAGGAACTGGCCTGCAGAACCAGCATTACCCTCAGATTTACTCCCCTTTCCAGGGGGATTCTGGGACACAAACCCAGAGCTGGTGAATTTTTCAGCCTTTCTGTCTCTAATCCACACAGTTCTGGCCCCTCCTGAAAACCAGGGGAGTGAAAGAACTTCCATAAAATGAGAAAAAGCAGAATAGAATTTGTCCTGCTGGAGAAAATTGGAACATTTAAGTCTTCCATCACCAGCTCAGTTTGAGACTTGAAATATAACTTCATTATAGCTTTATCGCTGGAATGGCCTCTTAAGATCACCTAACTATTGCTTTATTTGTGTACTATTTAATGTTAGAGTTTATCGCTGGAAATGTCAATTCTTATTTACAAGATGTTTCTCCTTCAGTAAATCTCATCCACAATAACTGTGTCATTATCTGCTGTCTGTTGCCTTCAGTAAAACAATTCTTTTTTCTACCAACTACTCAAAATGTTCTATTATGAGAATAACCCAAAATGATGCAATTCATCAGTACAGAGTTATAAACAAATCAACTTTAAGGAAACCACTTTTTAGAAAACAGATTCAAAGAATGGAAAATAAGTAAAGTCTGCCAAGAAATGCTGATTTTAAAACTAAATACTTCTTCATGCAAATGAGGGATGAAAAAGTGATAGGAAAGAAATGTTTCTCAATTACCTTATCCATACAATTTAACTTCAAAGAGACTTCATATTGTTATTTTTCAGACATTTGACAAATGATTCCTGGCTTGCAATGGCAGAAAATATCACAGCAATTATGTGAAATAGTTTTCCAGCAAAGAACCATTTCACAAGTAAAACACTGAACTCTGTTTCTGTTGGGTTTCTATTATGGCTTCTCCAATTCTTCCTCAATCATTCGTAACAGCTCAGCTTGATTAAACTTTGTGTTATCATCCTCAGAAAGTTGCTTTAATGTCTGGATTTTGCCAGAGCCTCGGCCAGGCAGAATGACCTTAAAGAATCCCCAGTGATGATCAGTCCTGCTTCACACCCTCATCTCAAAATTTAAATTTCAGGGAAAACATACAAAATCTACTTGTGGCTTTTTGTTGTTGTTGTTGGTTCTTGGGTTTTTTTTGTTGTTGTTGTTGTTGTTGTTGTTTTTGTTTGTTTGGTTGGTTTCTTTGATTGTTTTTTTTTTTTTAATTCCCATGAGGAATGGTGAAGGGAAGGAGAAATCTATTTGCTGTGCTTCCAGACATTGAAAATTAGGCTTGAAGAACCCACTGGTTCCTAAACTTCATGGAGACAGATAACGCTCCAAGTACATTGAAATCTTTTCCAGGAGTTCCTTTCTCAGTGAGAAAGTCCAGGTGATCTGCCATGGTCAAGACATGAAATCGCCTCAGCTCACAGATGGTTATTTACACTGTGAAAGTTCAAAAGAAAATTTAAAATCTCCTAAAAGCTGGAAAACGTTGTTTATACAAACTGATGGTTGTTAATTCCTCTTTTCCAAAGTTTTTCACACACGTTCTGCCTTCCAGAATGAGCTAGGTTGGGAAAGGCAGCCCTCCACAGTTCTGGGGGAGGTGATGCTACCTTCAGTTGGATGATCAGAGCTTCCACTGTTCCTTCACATTCCCAAAACATCTAAAGGCATAAAATTGGTTCTTGACGCTGTAAATCAAGCTGCTCACTCACATCACATTCACAGCTTTTCTTTAAATACCATCTGTCAGTTCCTAAAATGGGGTTGGATCTGCTGCCTGTCTCCCTTGGAATACTGAAGGACCTGAATCTACAGAGAAATGCTTGAGAACCAAACCAAAAAGGTTATCATATTCAGAACAATAAAATCACCTTATTTTTTAAATGATAACAGAAATCTAACAGTGGAGCTCAGAGCACTTTGAATTAATAAGCCTGACAACGACAGTGATCATGCTTTAACAAAAGTCCTGGGAGTACAAATTATTTGCGAGATGAGTTTGCAACACGCTCATCAAAATTTTTGCAAAGTTTTAGAAAAGTCTCTGAGCAAGTGAGTTACTTCTTGTGCTAAGCATAATGAGCTATAATTGAAATGATTTGTTTCTTCCATTACAATGATGAGTATCACAGAGACACGCTGCAGATACAAGCAAACATTTAAATTCTCAATCAATAACGCGCTCTTACTTTCCTGCATTTCATTAGATAGACAGTCACCTGAGTTATTATAAAGCAAGAAATTACCCAGGCTTAAACCCAAAGCAACTTCAATTATCCCTTTATTCCAGGCATTTGAGGTACTTAGTTATTCTTTCAGATTCTATTAAGACATTATTGCTGCTTTATTGCCAGTAAAACAGTATGTTTTCAAGGCTTTCTAATAAGATGCCAAAGGAACATCTGTATGTGGAACAAGCTGTTTGGTGTTTCCCTGGGAGATTTGTCACTTATGCTGAGTTCAACAAAACCCATACATCTGTGGCTAGAAATGTGTGTGCCAGGACATGCACTACACTGTGCTGTATTCATATTTCATATTTATAAATATTCATTGGGGAAATTTCCATGCAAATGTCATTAGCGGTGGTCTGTCTTCTGTAAATAAGCTTTTAGAGTACAAATCACATTTGGAGGGTTATTACAGCTTCCAAAAGCAAAGGCATCTCAAGGATTCTTACTTCTCAAAGGCAAAAGCACTTTTAAAGCCCACATGTATTGGTTATTGCTCCTGGGGACATCAGCTTCCAGCTCTGATGGAGTTCCACCAAAGGATCATTTTCCCAATCCAGTTTTCTCTCTCTAGCCCAATACCTGCTTCTCCAAAATTCTGCAGGAAAGCAGCAAGAAATGGTGGATCTGGATCTCAAATGATTATGGGATGCTTTGCAGGTACGTGCTCTCCAAGTTAGACTCCAAGGATTAAGAAATGAAATGAAGACAGAGGACAGAGGTGTGATATTGGTTACTGCTGAGATTCGGCTGCATAACCAGGGATATGCAGCATGACAAACACCACAGCTCCAGAAAGATATAAAGAATCATTCAGGACTGAAATATTTCCTTCTTTACAAGGAAAAAATGTGCAGAGTAGCAATATTTCACCATGGACAAATGCTGAAGGGTCAAAGCAGAGCACCACAATGCTCCCTTTCCAATCAATGAACCTAAGGAAGTTTGATGTAAAAATGATCCCAGCGTACTCGACTAAAAATCCTATTTATTCCGTCTCAGAGGCTTGTAAAAGTTTACTCATGGTCATTAGACAGAAGCATTTAAGGGATAACAGGCAGAAAAAAGCATCTTGGTGGTTGTAACGGAATGAGCCTTCCCTGCTCTCTGGGAAAAACACAACCAGGTTGCCTCTAATAGAAATTAACACAATACAAGCACTTTGGGGATTTCCTAAAAAAAAAATATGAGAGTTTCCTAAAATATATCAGCACCAAGAAAAAATAACAAACCACAGAAACCTGCACCAACACCCCACACCAAAAATGCATGTTTAAATCAGAGAGCCAGATTGGAGATGGAAGCAGAAAGAAATCAATTTATCACTTTGGTACTTCTTCCCATTTAGAGTTTGCCTTGGTTGGATGCATTTAATGCTGGTATTAACCACAATTCAGGGCAGTGACCAGATTACACTGGGGGATCAACTGGGGAAGCCAAGAGCCAAGAGAAATGACATTTTCACAGCTCCTTCAGCTGAGAACAAACAAGCTCTCCTCCAACAAGATGGCAATCACATCCAAGAATTTCTGTCCCAATAATATTTTGGTTTTCCCTCAACCTTTCCACCCAGGCAGAAGCAGCAAAATCTAAAAATATGTAACAATAAATCAGCCTAAATGTTCTGCATGTTCTGCTCACTTCTAGTCTGGCTGCTGTTGATGTTTTTATTTACATAATTAATTACCACAGAAGCTCTAACAAAATAATAAACACTCATTAATTCAAAATATTTACCAAAAAAATCAATTATTTCAATCACACACAGGCTCTGAGTTGCTTTATAGTCACCATTCCTATAAAAGTGAAATGTCTGAGTCACTCTCACTTTGATTATAATTGGGAAATGAAAGTACTGTGACTCTTAGTCTAATTACTTATTTAAGTAATTGCCTTTAAGAACCATAATGATTCAGTGTCTGCTTATCTAAAAATATGTTTCCACGACCAAATCATTTGTGCTAACAGCCAGCAAACTTTGTGAATTATGAACATCTGTCCACAAATGCTCACAAGATAAGGGATAGTGCATAATTGCCAGTGCCAGTGGGGAAAAGGGAAATTTAGCAGGTTAAGGAAGCAGCCCAAGGGGCTGTGGGGTTCCAGAAGTGAGATTTTGGCTGGCGCTGCAGCAGAGCCACACTTCAGTAATTTCTGTTTAACGCCACAGCACTGCAGATGTTCCCTCTGTTTCTCTCACCTCCAACAGAACCGATGGGCTGGTGCAACTGCCAGCAAGAAAAACATCTTGGGAAGCACCCTGAGAGTGAGAGGTTCTGCTGTTCTGATGTTTGCCATCTTTGTTTCTGCCTAAATTCCTTTTAAAACAAGGTATTTTTATTAATTTCTTCACTAGAACATACTGTGCTGACAGCTTAGAATAAACACTGAACAAAGTAGATGAAGGCTGAATAAAGTAGATGTCAATGATAACTACCAGGAAGAAGAAATTAAGAAAAGTTAAGAAACCATAAAAATTATATAAATTATAAAAAAGTTATGTCAGAATAAACACTGAATAAAGTAGATGTCAATGAAACTACCAGGAAGAAGAAATTAAGAAAAGTTAAGAAATTATAAAAATTAGATAAATTATATAAATCATAAAAAGTTAAGAAATCAAGTTAAGAAATTACATTAATAAAAGTTTTATTCCATTAACAATTCCAAGGCTATAATCCTATCAAGTGTCCTAAATTACAATATTATTGCAATTCATCTGGCATTACCAGCTAGATCCTGCCAGCATGTGGCCTGTACACAGTTCAGGCTTAATTAATTCCTCCCAACTTCTATTGCCCTGAAGAACAGATCTAAAGAATAATCCCAGAGGACCCAAAGTATTGTAATTCAACAATTCACATGAGATTGCTGTAACTCTTACAGAGACCAATTACACTAAAGAAAAAAAAAGTTATCTTGAATATCATATGGCAGCATGAAAAATTAGCTCTCTAAAATTTGAATGTTGTAAATGAAGATTTTTCTAAAGTGAAAAAATAACCTGTGATATCCAAATGTTTTCAGTGCATAACCAAAACTACCTCCTGCACATTGTGTTTATTTAATTAATATTAAATTTAATATTTATTTGGAATATTTATTTGTAGCTCTGATTATGGAAAAGCAGTGTTTTATACTCCCTACTGTCATTTTTAAGGGATTGTGCTGAAATGCCATCCATTCTCCCCAAATCCTAGAGAGGTTTTTAAAACAGTGGCAAACACAGATCTGACTCACAGGATGGGCAATATTCCAATAATAGAGACCAATAACAAATAATCAATCCAGTGGTGGAGAAACAAAATCAAGTTCTCCCATTTTAGTAAACTCACAGCGATATCTACAGCCCAGACAGACTGATTTTTGTAGCATAGACCTAAATAAACATCCTGTGGGCTTTCCTCTGAGGGAAAGAAATATCTAAACAAAAAGAAAAGGTGAATATCAGTCATCTTTTCACTGGTCTCATGAAAACTCAAATATGTATCCTCATAGATGGATGTGTTTGGGAACAAAGAACATTCTAAAAGAGACCCAAAGTTAGCAGAATGTGTAAGTATTTGCAGAAAACCTCCCATATTACAGCCTTATTAAGCTATTGTATTATTTTATACAATTTTCCTGTCTTTCCTAATTTGCTATGAACTGTATTCTCTTCAGTTGGGAAAAAAAATTCCTTAAATTTACAGGTGCAATTTTCCTATCTTGTATTCCCAGGAAAAGAAATAGCCACTGAATAATTACACACATTCTCCAGCTGTAAACCTCCGACAATACAGCCTATTTTCACAGAAGATTTATTCCTCCTATTCACAATTCCTGGGGTTTTTTTGTGAGTTATGCCAGATGACCAATTGCCAAGGAATTCATAGCTTGTGAGGTCTGTAAGAAATGCATCTTAATTTCACTGTGGACTTTTCTTTCTTTCTCACCTGAACAGAGAAATACCAAATCACTGAAATTTATCATCCAGAAATCCTTGCCTATTGGAGACACTTTAGCAAAAAAGCCAACAGAAATGAAATAAAACCCAGCATTTATCAAACAGTTTTTCAAAGCCCTTATCAAAGTCAGGTCAGCACCAGTGAAGATGTATAGTCCACGTGCACATTTTCATATTTAGAAAGCTTGAAATCCATTTACATCAATAAGCAGAGCCACTTTCCATGAACTAAGAACCAGCAGCCCATGACAGCAGTCAATCTCAGAGTTTCTCATGTGGGAAGCATTCACAAGTCAATAGGACTCATTTCATAGAAACCCTGTGACTAAAATGAACTCAAATTTTTCAATATGTCTGTGTTTCAGGAGGAGAATGGTCTCTAGTGCCTTTTTTTTTTTCTGTTTGTAGTTAATTTTCATGTCAAATGTTGAGTTTACATGACTTAAACAAGCAAACTACACCAGCACAGAGTGAGGCAGCACGGTGTGTGATGGGGAGATGATTGCCACAAAGGAGCTGCTTTTTGGGGAGCTGTGCAACACAGCCAGGTCGGACTGAGCTGTTTGAAACAGGCATGGGCACAAGGAGGGCTGCAGGATGCACAGAGAACAAATCCTGCTCTATAAAGAGAGAAACTGCCCAGAATTGGGGCTTCCCATCCCTGGAAGTGTCCAAGGCCAGGATGGAGCACCCTGGGCTGCTGGAAGGGTTCCCTGCCCACGCTGGAACCTTAGGATCCCCTCCAACCCCAACCATTCCATAATCCTGCATGGTTTAAAAGTCCTTTCCTGCTCTAAGCAGGGTGGCAGCTCACCAAGACACGGCCAGAGCAATTTCTTGTGATGAAAATGGTGGAGATTCGTCTCTGTGAGCAGCCCAGCAGGGCTCAGGGCCTGGCAGTGGGCAAGCTGCTGGTGTTTGTGAGGCGCCAGGGAGGGCAGATCCACGCACACAGCAGCAGGGAGGAATTAATCGGACGTGGATGGATGTTCCTCTTTTAATTCCCATTTGCATTTTCAGGATAATTTTTCACATGATGAGTCCACAGCCCCTGCAGATTAGCATTTTATACTTAATAGACTAAGAATTTAGGGCACCCCAAGGGCTGATAATTAAGGTTAATAAGGTCTACGGTCTGCTCCAGCCCATCTCCTTCGAGGTAAATAACTGGGTTCATACTGCTTTATATTACATTTCCCATCTCACTGATAAAATTAGCATTTTATAATCTGTGTAAACATCCCTCTAAAGCTGTGGGGTTTGCTAGCCATGCTGGTATTACTTCAAAATCCAGGTTTCCACCAATGACAATTGGCTAAGGCTTGCAGACACGAATTTTAAATCATCTGTGTTATAACAAAATCTGGTTTTGACACATCCTTTTGAACACAGATCCCTCCTCTGGCATCTCCAAGTCTGCTCTAGATTTTCTATTAACCCTCCTGCTTTTCTGACTGTTATAACTCCTAACTGATCAAACCCCCTCGTACTCATTATTCTCAAAACCTGCTCGTTGAAGTTCAGAATAGCTTTATTCACTTTATTTTGCATCATTTTTTCCCATGAATCTCCCCTTGCAGCTCCAGCCTGCTCTGAGAGGGCTTTGGAAGAGATTATTCATGTGTGCACTTCCCTGCATAACACACTGTAACTCCTGAGGGTTTGGAAAGCTGCACAAGAAAAACTAAAAAAAATGCCAGCTATAAAGCCTTATCTTCAGAATTGTTGTCATTCCAAGCAGAAATCCACTGGGCTCTTTACTGTCCTGACATACAGGTCTTGGCCTTGGTTATTTTAGCTGTGCCTTTGTTTGGCAGCCCCCTCAGCTTTCAAAGTATTTGGATTAATGAGAAAAACATTCCATATCTATATATATATTAATATCTAATCTATATCATCTATATCTATATATCATCTATATATATATGTATTTATAGATTCAAGTTTTATCAACTTTATCTATTTATACCTATATCATCTATATCTATATCATCTATTTTTGTGTGTATTTATGGGGTGTTCCCTCCTTCCTCTACTTAGATTTTGAGTTAATGGAGTGGAAAGTACAGCCAAATTATAATCTCTCTTTAGAAATTATCCTTTCTCACCTGAACAGAGAAATACCAACTCACTCAGAAATAATCCAGATGCAATCCCAACTCAGCTAATTTCAGGAGGTTTCCCTGTTCTTGAAGGAAACTACAAATTTGTCAACTTGCAATCGACCATCAAGGCTGTATTTGAAATGTATTTAAGCATTTGTGAAGGTTAAAGGGTAACTGTGTTGTACTTCCCCAACCTGTCAGCATAATGAGCTGGCACCCCTTGAATATGCTTTGCATTATGTTCTTCCCACTTTGCAGCTTTTAAAGCACAATGTTATTAGTGGATCTGTTAATCCAAGAAGAACACCAGAGCTAATTATGTGAAAAATGTTAAATTGCTGGGAAAATAAGTTACTGAAGTCAGCAGTTGTTCTTTTTCACACTCCCAGCACATCCCAGGATGGCATCTCGAGGAGCAATTAGTTTTGTCAGGGCAGCTGAATTCAAACACACCAAGATGTCATTTTTTCCATATTAAGAAACATTATTAATAAAGAAATTATAGCAAGTTGTCATAGACTACCCAATTACTGGAATAACAATCCTTTTCTCCCAAAACTCAGGGGAAGGTCTTCACAACACTGAGGTGGCAGAAGAAAACACTGAAATTCTTTTCACTTTCTTCAAGTGAAAAGGGAGCCAAGAGCATTGCTGTTACTGCCTGGCTGTTCGGGAGTGTTGAGAACAGACAGAACAAGAATACAAAATTCATTTGGATCCTGCAAAAACTGGTGTCAGATCAAAACCAGTTAGAGCTAAAGCTTTGTATTTTATCCTGCATGCAGGGACACATTAATAGTAATGACGAGGATGATGACAAAATGTCTCCCACGATGTGACACAACCAAGCTTGGTATTGTAATTATGAAATATCAATGGTGCTCCTTGGCAAGGAATAATGTCTTGCCTCAGCAAACTTCCTGTAAGATTTCTCATGTTTGCTATCTGTTTATGCAAAGTGAGGCTGTACAGAAGCTTAAATGTGACAAGATTCTCTTTATCTGCCCAGGTATTTCTTGCATCCTGATCGCTGTGACACCCATCTGTCAAATACTAATTGTCTCTAATCCTGTTGCCAAGTCCTTATTAGAATCACAATAATTAAAGCAATTAAAAATTTCAAATAAAATTAATAAAGTAATTTCTTACCAATTAAAAGTTGAAATATTAGAAGCAATCATCAACAGACATTAACTAGAAAAAATAGCAGTAATTGATAGAAGAGCCCAAAATTGTTTAAAATATTAAGCTGAGAGTTTCTTCAAACCAAGATCTCCACAAAACTTGTTGTGACATTTCATCATAGAGAAATCACTTTCTGATTTTTGCATAAACTGGTACATTCGGGGGAAAAATATCTGAGATACTAAAAAGTTGCGCTGAATTGCTCAAATAGTTGTAGACAATAAATTATTTCAAACACTTAAATGTTTGACTAACTTTAAAATAAGAATTATTCTGAGAGAAACACATTGGCTTTGAATAAAAAACAAAACTTCAGTCAGTTCAAACGCATATTCCTCATAGTGGGAAGGCAAGGATTGGCGTTCCAGCTGTAGAACACGTCCTGTTGCTTTCCCCCATTTTCAGGGTCGGGGTTAATGCAGCAGAAGCTGGGGTCACCCTCATCCAACACCACAGATAACCCCTCAAAGTTTCACACTGGCTTCAATGGCTGCTACCCACGAGACTGAAATTAATGCCACTCCCCCTTTCCCTGGGGTTAATTGTGTGTTTTGCTCCCACAACTTTCCCTGCCCAGTGCTCCTTGCCACAGTGTGGACAATGAAAATCGCTGGCGAGGCTCTCAGCAATGTACACCAGGGGCAATGACCAGCTCATTAACAACTCATTTATTGCCTTCAAAGCCTAGCCATAGTTCAACCAATATTGATCAAACACATGCAAAGAAGAAAAGGACCTACAAGATAACAATTCCACTGGATTCACAAAGAGTTTTATAATAAATACTTTTGAACTTCACTGATGACTCCTCCCGCGAATGAAATTTGTTATAAAAGTTTTTTTCTTCTCATAATGTCACTGTGACTATCATCAGGGATTCAAAGGAACTGCTTACTTAGAAGAATTAAAATATTTATGCCATATTTCTCCGTCTCATCTCTGATAACTTCTCAAAGTGTAAACTAATCTGATAGCACCATGAATATTTATATATTGCTCAGCGGGGAAAATTAATGTAAATTAAACAACTGATAAAGCTGGTAATATTTGTGGTATCCATATTTTCACAAATCATTCTCATGTTAGCGTGGACTCCAGGAAATATTCCTGTTGGGCTGTCACATGCCAGGGCTTGTGTGGCATCTGCAGCAGGGATCGCTTCCTTGCAGGGAGCTGCAAATACAGACATTCAGTCCCAGCCTTTCAAAACAGAAGTGGCAACCATGAAGAAATTATTCCATCTTTTGTATGCAGCAAAGCAGACAGTTCCTGTTAGGTTCTATATCCTCTAAGATTACAGTTAGCACAGAAAAAAATCATTATCTAAAGCAATGGAAGTAAGAAAATGCATCTTCTGGAATGGATATTAAAAATAGAGGTGTTAAACCAGATCCAAAACACCATGAAAACCAGCTTTTAAGAAACCCCCAAAAAACCTACACCTTCAAAATGATTTGTCGAATTTTTAACAAGATCTGCATTTTAATCACTTTTGGGAACACCTGACTTTGCTGTGCGCTAAAGAACTGCTGATAATTTCAATCAAAGAACATGGCACTGAAGATGCAAGCCAAGAATGCAGCCTGGATTTGTGTTAGGCAAAATGATATTTTGGATAGGATTAGCTTGATCTGTTGGGGCTCTTAGCAGCCAACATGCCAAAAATTCACTCCCATCACTGGATTCCCACTCTGGAATACTCTGAACCACACAGATATCATCCCCCCATTTCTGTAAAACATTGTCAGGAAGAACCAATATAAATCTTCACTTGTTTTAAAAGTTTATTTAATTTGTAGAATTATGTGGGGAGGAGAATTTGTTTCTAAGTATCCACCAATTTTTTTTCTTGTTTTCCTCATTAAGGGTTCTTAACCAGGGCAATGGTAATTCCTATCTTCTCCATGAAACCCGTAATTTTTGAAAACCATGATTTTTTGCACAAACCCAAGCACCACCCCTGCGAGTTGACTCCAAAAGCCAAACATTGGTCCAGATAAAACTGTTCTCTGTGCCCTTCACTCCAAGGAATGAAATGTGAACACTCATCTAACATTCACTTGAAGTTCTGCAGAAGGAAGGACAGCTAGAAAAACTTGTGAATTTAAATTCCTTTGGTTTTTGAGGGAATCAAGCAACAAACTGCAGGGATCCTGGATGTGGTATTTGGAAATATCCTTCACACCAAACTCTTACCTGCACAATCATCTCCCAGCCTGTCCCAAGCTCCTTATGCAACTGATTGGCTGCTGCTGAACTCACTGCCCTTGCAGGATGGAAAGATCTAGAAGGAGAGTAAAATTCTGTCAAATTGATGTGTCCATGTTTTGCAACACAGTGTAAAATACACAGGAAAATGCTGTATCAGGCCTTCCTCTAAAATACACACTACAAGGTTTCTGTAAAGGTAATTCTGACCCTGAATAGTGAAAACGGGAAATATCATGAAATCCAAAACACAGGAAAGCAAAAGCACAATTAAATCTAAATAGTACAACAATCAGTGGAGGTTGGGAGAACTAATCTTGGCTTGGAGATATGACTAAAAGCATTTCTTTCCACACTTAGCAGTGCTAAAACCAGGGAGGAAAGGCATAAAATGCAATTAATAACTGTCCTGTCTATGGTCTGTCTACTTTAATTTGCACTAGACATTAAAGGTGTGGGACACTTCAGCTTTTCAGCATAAATTGCATTGAATCTGGAACAACAGGAAAACAAAACTGCCCAGCCTGCTCCAGGCTGACCCCTGCCCTTGCCTTCCACTGCTCACCTGCCTCCTGAGTGAAATGGAAATTTGTCTGAACAAATGTCCAAATCTAGGAAATTTGTCTAAACCCAAACTGGGAGAGCCCAGCAACAGCACTCCCTTTCCATTACACGCTCGATGAATGACTGTACACAAAGGAAGCCAAACAAATTTACTGCTGAAAGTTTGCTGGTTTCCTTATAAAATATAAAACACTCAAGTCCTTAATCACTGGAGAAATTATCCAGGAATGTTTTAATGGTGGAGCACCTGAATTTGCCTGTAGTCCCATGGTGATTTCTCCTAAAATGCGTGGAACACACAAGGCTCAGAGCGTGAAATGGATAAATATGAAGTGTGTGGCCATAACAGACATGTCTGAAATGGTTTTGAAACACTAAGCAAAGGAAAGTCACAGATTAATTTCTTCATAATGCTGTGAAATCACCCCAGTGGAATTAGAAATGTAAGAAAAAAGAGATTGCATTATGCTGTACTTAAAATTCTCCAGTATGAGATATTTAAACAAAGTACTTATTAAGACAGAGCAGTAGCTAAACAGATCATTCACCACAGGATTGAATAAACTTTTAATAACTTCTTAAATGCATGCTTTGAGACATAATACAATCACTTCCTGGCATTAGAGACTTACCTGACGTATAGATAATCAATAAGTGCCTATTCCACAAAGACAGACCCAAAGTTACAGTTCATTTAGACTTGGGCTTCTTGCTCCGCCTTATGAATCACCAGATTTACTCCTCTGAATAAAAAAGTATTTATCTGAGATGCTGGAGGAGTGCATTTCTGAATAACTATATGGAAATAGAGGGAGGCTGGATGGCAAATGCCTTGCTAAGCCTCTTCCATCTCCAATTCCCAGCTCTCTCTGAGCAGGCACTTATCCTTGCTGAATTCTAGGGAGATCAGCACTGATCTACATGAAATCCATAAATTAATATTAAAGAGTGGCTCTGTAGAACAATATCTGTTATAGTGCATTAAAAACTCCTACAACTCTCCAAAACTTTCTGCTGCTGCTGCCACAAATCTGGTCTGAGGGACTGGCTGAACTGAAAATGAGGGTTTGTATTTGAGAGCCAATTGTCAGTGATGGCACAAAGAACAAAGGCCACAACTAATATTGGAAGGTCAAAGAAAACAGAATAGAAACCAATTCTCTGAAAGGCTCACTCAGAGTGTAACAATTAGGACAAGAAAGACTCCCTGAGCCACGAACTGCTAAGGTAGAAAATGCGTTTTCAAAAACATTGACAAAAAGAGCTGGTAAAGACTGAAGACTGGAGCAGCAGGAGCGACTCCGGACAGTGATGAGGACAAAGATCTGCAATTTTAATTGTGCCCAGCACAGGCTGGGCTCTGTTTCTATCCTGGCAGTGTCTGATGCAGCAATGGAAATGTCCCACACACCCTCCTGGTGGATCCCCTCTCCATGGATGGCTCAGGACCTGCTTCCACAGGAGGAGCCCAAAGAGTCCATCGGTGCCACAAAGAGGTTCCCACCCCATCCTGCAGAGCAGTTCCAGCAGCACACCCTGCTCCAGGCCCCGGCTGAGGGATTCACTCTCCCACTGGCAGCAAACAAACTCAGCCCTTCTTGCAAGGGTTTGTGCCATTACAGAAAGCACCAGAATGGGAAAACAGCAGCTGTGGAACTGCCCAAGTGGCAGCACAGAGCAAAGTTACAAAATAGGGTTTGAAAGGAGTAACTCAGAGTCAAATTTTACATGTATAAAACATTAGATGTTTAATTTTATTTCTTCACTGTAAACAAACATGAACCTATTTTTCTCCTATTTTTAATGCAAACAGAATGAGCCATGCCATGGCAGCACAGAGAGGCTTCAGCTGAGGCTGAAATTCCCCAAACAAAGGGCTGAATAAACATACTGTGAGCTTGTTTAGTCTTTTAGCAAGGACTTCATCCTTTTTTTTACCTTTTTCCCTATTGGAACAGACTTAGCAGAGTTTAAGAGAAGAAACTGGAGCTGAACTGACTTTATCAGAAATAACATCCCGATTTAGCAGGCCAGGGCTCCTCTCAGACTGATGTCAAAATGTCAGACGATGTAAGTAGCCCACACTAAATGTATCAGTGGTTTAATAACAAGAAAATTGACTTCACTGCAGAGCTTGAGTCCAAGAGCCTTCAGTCTCAATGCTTGGAGAACAGCTTTTTGCTTTCCAAAGGTCATCTGATTTATCCTGCCAGGCTCTAAAACCAGAAGGTGAGAAGTTGTACAAAGGAAACACCACAGCCTGTTCTGAGATTAGGGAAGCAAAAACAATGACAAAAACCAGGGCAGCCCTGAGTCTCCTTTCTTGCTGTCCCACGTTGGACACTATTCTGCACTCCCATCAGCTGCAGAGGATGGACATTTAGGTTGCTGCGAGTTATTTCCCAGAGCTCATAATCAATCCTCTGTAGGGTTCTCCTCTCACGGTGTCACATCCAGAGCATAGCAATGCTGAAGGGAAGCTCGAGATCAAATCTCCGTGCACTGGCAAAGTGAAACTCGGCAAAACAGGATTTGTTATTTTCCTGTGCTGGATCCACGGCTGTAGCTGCTCCCAGGTTCTGGGGCAGGCTCTGCACACAACCCCCAGCTCCAGGGGGAGATGCTGCTCCTGCAGACACAGATGGGCACCCGATGCACAGAACAACAAATGAAACGTTCAAAACAAAACTCAGGGCTGGACCCTGATCATTCCTAATTTCAGCACCACTCCGAAAATAGAAGCTATTTTTTAATGTAGAAACATAGAAACACCTCTCAGCAGAAATTTTGTGACCACTGAAAGAATCAGGCAACAAAAGAAAGCAGAGCCTGTGCTGTTATCCTGCTCCCTGTATCTCTGCACATCCCAGGTGTGTTATTATTCTGGGATAGATGCCCTTCTTTAATTTGTTCACTGAATGTTTATTTCTTGACTGCCTGTCAATGAAGCCCCTTGAATTATTTCTTTAAAAACGCATTTTTTTTTTGTATACACAAAGTTCGGTGTTACCTATCTATGGGCTAAGCAATGCTTTCAATCAGCTTTCAAAAACTGGAAAAGAGCATTCCAGCATTCTCGCTTTCCAGCAAAACACACCGATTTAGTTTCATTTTTATCTGGAGCCTTCCTGCTGTGAATTGCCCAAGTGTGTACAGCAGGTTTTCTGTTACAGGCCTGATATGAAAACCCTGATAACTTACAGAATGGTTGCTGCTGATATTTTATATTAAGGAACAAAAATAGAACCAGGCCTCAACAATACATGAGACCATCAAGGCTTGCATTAAAATCAGTTCCTCCTGATGTGAGAAAAAAATGAATCCTTTTTTTTAAGAAAAAAAAAACAAACTATATCCTTTTGCTTTTGAAAACCGTATCCTTTTGCAGGGGTCAGGATGAGAAGTTTGATAAACACCAGAAGCTGTAGGTGGAGGCTGAGGCAGCAGCTCCTTGCTGGGTGTGGAGCACGCGCTGCTGCAATAACCTCAGAGCTCGTTGGTCCAAGGTGTTTTGTGCTCCCCCTTTGGAAAACAGAATATACTCACCAATTCCAAATATCACTTCTATAATGTCCTCTAAAGTTTGCTCGTTGCATCAATCACCTTTCCCAGTATAATTTATTCAATAGTGCCATCCAGTGGGAAGTGACTCTCAGCACAACGAAACTCTAAAAAAACCCCACTTAACTCTAAATTCTTACCATTGATGCAGCTGCAGACAGTATTTCCACAGTTTATCTTCTAAATAAGCTGAATTTCACAATAACCCTAACTTCCTGATGGTATTTTGGCATGCTTTATGTAAGCTACAAAGGCAATAAAAAAGCAGGAATTCTCTGTGTGAAAGGACACATTTAAAGGGCATGGCGAGGTAGCAGTGCCAATCCTAAATCCCCTTAAATCCTTGACAGCATCCAAATACACGACAAGAGATGTTAAATTTTTTCTCCCAGAAGTTCTGAGTGTTCAGAGGGATATGAAAACATTGACAAGGAGTGACCTGACTATTGATTTTAATTCTACCAATTCATGTGGAACTGAATTCCCAGGAAAAAAGCATCAGAATCATGGACCAATTGTTTAACTCCCAAAGCACCTTTGCATTACTTGCTGCTGATGGAACACAAGTACTGAGCACAAACATAAATTAAACCAAGAGGCATTTAGAGGGAGACAAAACCCTGCCTTCCCCTCACCTGTTGCTACTGTGAGTTTACAGACCTGCAGGATTTGGTGCCAAGCACAGAAGGAAATTTCTGTGCAGTTGGAAGAGCCCTGAAGAGCCGTCAGCAACCTGAGAGCTCATTCCTCTCCCCTGCTCTGTATTTCTCCATGAATTGCCAGCATGAATCACAGCTCTCTTCAGATAATGAAGTCTTAGAAATTTCATGATCTGGTGTAGCAATATAAATCTATATGGCCACCCCATTAGAAACACCTACCAGGGAACAAAATGTGCTTTCTGGAAGTCATTCAATGCAAATAGTTCTGCTTTTTTTTTTTTTTTTCTTGGCATTTCACTAAAGAAAATGTAAGATGATAAATGTCCTGTGATAGTAAAAACCACCAGAGTTAGTTCTATATGTGTAAAGTATTCTGAGTAAAAGATACTGCATGTGCAGAAAAGTTTTTGTATGAGAACAGGACACATCAGTACCAGAAAGAGAATTAAGAAATGGGTCCATAGTCCACTATTCAGATACCCATTTGAATTATGCCAGAAAAGGGAAATGAATGCATTTGCTATGGAGAATAGAGTAAAAAAAAGAAAAGTACAAAGTACAGCACCCAAGTCTTTTTAAATGGTAACAGTACCAGGTATTTCTTATATTAAAATAAAAAAAATCAAGTGATGAGCAGTGGCCTGGATATTCACAGTTTTTCAAAGTAAGAGCAAAGTATTATATTCTTCTAAGCTGACATATGAACAGAGAATGGCTCCATCACCTTTGCTATTGCCTTATTTTTTACTCCTCTATTATGGATATGATAGTGGAATTCAGCTCAACCTGTTCAAGAAGTTCTTCACCGAGGCTTTGAGAACAGTGGAGTTTTAAATTACTCAATAACACATTTTAAAATTATCTGGGGATACTTGGGGACAGTTAAAAATAACAACAATGAGGTGCATTTGGAGACAGAGGAAGTTGTGCTCCCTCACAAGCCCAACAAGCATTGCCCCATCCCCACTGTCACTGGGTGCAATTCCCACCTTGCCCATCATGAGATGCTGCTGGAGTCCTGGAGGACAAATTCCTTTCAGAACTGTTTCCAGCCCAAATCCAACCCCAACCCCTCACCAGCTGCTGTGAAGAGTAACTCCACCCCAGCCAAAACCATCACAAAAACGTGCTTGCATTAAGTTATGGATATTTTCTGTAGGCAGTTTCTTAAGAATTGATTCTCTCTTCATAAATTCTTTTTTTTTTTACACCAAGGAAAATAAGCCAGAATATTAGTTACCCAAAATTTTGTACAAATTATTCTAATGGTAATCTTAATTAATTTAACCTTTTTATAGGCACAAAAAATTTCTAGCAATTAGTTTCTTCTAATTGTGCCAACAGAATTAGTAATGTATTAATTATTATAGCATAAAAGTTGGAATAATGTAGCTGTTAATTAAACTCAAAATATTGCTAAATAATTATTCTCAAGAACATAATTTTTACTAATTAAAGCATTATTGCTAAATATAATTTCACAAGATATTTCATACAAGTATTCAACTCTTAATTATATTATCAGTTGAACAGAAACAGTCAGATGCTAGAAGTTCTGCAGTTTGGAAACAGTTATGGTTAGTTGACTACATATTTTACAAAGAAATGCTTCTGCCCTAAAAATGATTTGGCACTTGATAAAGGTTCAGCAGCAGCTCCTCCAGGGAATTCAATCCATCTACTCATCACTCGGAATCAAGAGGCAGCAAATAAATGGACTGGTATAGATGTCTATAAATATCTATCTATAAATATCCATCTATATAAATATCTATATAAATATAAATAAATAAATATAGAAATATCTATATAAATATAAAGAGTTTATAGAATAAACTATTTCAAGGTGTTTTCTCAGATTAATTGTGCAGGACAAGGCAGAGGGGCTGGGCAGGGCTCTTGGTGGAGGAATTCCTCCTGCAGCTGCTGCCAGGTGGGTGGATAAAAAATGTGATATAAGATCCACTCCATGAAGTCACCACACCACAACCCAAAGGAAATGAAAAGTTTTCCTCACCCAGGGAAGTTTCAGCACAGCCTAGTACCCATTATTATTTCCATTTTTCTCTATCAGCCACTTCTGGAACTAAAACCCAAGGGCTCCAAGCAGATCCATCAGCACTGTCAAGTTTGTCCCAATTCTGGATTTTACAGAGGCAGAACCACATCTCCCCACCTCGCTCACACTCACTTCAGTCCCCCCCAGAGCTAAATTCACCCAAGGGTTTGATGGCACAGTGCAGTACCTCTGTTCTCCATTTCCAGGATTCCTTAAATCAGCCAAATCCCCCAAAGCTGGAGTGGTGACCCTGGCTTGGAAAGGATGGTGACAGGCTTTAGTTTGGCCTCTGGGAATGCTGTGTGGGATTCCCCAGGGGTTAAGGGTTGTTCTTCTGCTTAAAATGAATAAACCCATCCTAAAAGCCATGCCACTATTGCCCCTCAGCATGCAGTAAAATGATCACAATTTTTCCTGTAGTTTTAGTTTGTAATTTAAACACAACATGGCTGACACGAAGGAAGGGAAAAAAAACCAAAAATCTCTGCTTTGGATACCTTTTCACAATAAATTCCAACAGTGAAGAGAGAGCCTCCAAGCCCATGAAAGCTGTTTTCATGTTCAAAGCACAAGCTTCAGTGCTCCTGCCAAAATGAAGAGGTTCCCAAAGCAATCAGTATCATATTCCAGAATTACATAGGAGGCTTACTGCAAAGCCTGCTGAAGGACAACAAATTCCCTGCAGCTTCTGAATTATAAATACACAGACAACATTTCCCAGGATCATGAGTATTTTCCAGACTTGGCAACTCTAAAAATAATAGGTCCTGGGTGACTTGCTAGGCAAAACCTCTGAACTTGGTGGATAAGAGAACATGTGAGAAGAAAAAAAAAAAAAAAAAAAAAGGAGTGTAAAATTAATTATTGCAGTGTAAACCTGGAATAATGGGGACTCCTGATACATGTTTATAACCCATTTTTCTGGAAACAGCAGAAAATAAAACATCTGAAACGCTGGGCATTCACTTTATGTCATTACTGTGTCCTTTCTAGAAGGCTGGAAAAGCCCCAGCACTTCTGTGTTGGTCAGCAGAAGCTGTCAGAGCCTCCCCCTGCTCAAACAGCAACACCAGGTTTTTGTGTGGTACCTGTGCCCTCAGATTCCCGTGCCCACAGAGGTGTGGGACATCTGGGCACAAACTCTGCACAATTCTGAGCCTCTTTTTGCTCAAAGCAGCCCAGGAATATATTTTTGTAGTAAAAGCAAAAGTACCCTGAGAGAAACTAAGGGCACAGTGCCAACATTCAGCGACACCTGAGATCTCAAAAGCTTCATGTGCCAGGGACTGCTCTCTTAGACATCAATGATGGATTTTCCTCCCATGCACACCCAAATCTTTGCTCAATATTCAGTTTCAGCCTTTATTTAGGACATTCTTTTCAAATGCACATTTCAGATACGATCAGACAGCCTTTCCAGCCTTTGCTTGACAGAGCCAATCTGTGCTTCCATAACGTAAAACACTTTTGAGAGAATGTGTTCCAAACAAAACATCAGCAAAGTTATTCTTCATTTTTCACAAGTAACTTATTTTCATCACCTGCAACCATTGCAAAATGACTGCCTTGAAAGGAAACCAAGCACTGCAACTGCTTAGCAAAATATCTGAATGCAAAAGCACAGGAGTACAGGAAAACAGAATTCCCTTAAGCATCATATGGTCACCACTAGAAATTTCAGCTGCATTAGGAGAGCCTAGGACTGGCCTCTGGCACTACCAGTTACTCGTCCTTTATGACAAAAGTACAACATCAAAATGATCACTCTGAAAGCCAGTTTCTTACAAAGATTTAGGGTTTGTCTGCATGCCAACACAGCCACAAAAGGATGTGGTGCAGCACTCCAGGTCTGAAGGAGGGAGTGAGAACAGCAACACGATCCTCATTAGTGGCACCAGCCTGGGAAAAGGTCCTAAATCCCATTTAATGAGCTGTGAAAGCAGCAGAACACGAACACTCCCTCTGGAGCCAGAGCTCTGCCCCAGCCCTGCCCCAGGCTCCCCCAGCACCCTGCCCCTGCCATTCCAGCTGCTCCAGACATTTTCAGGGTTCCTTGGAGCTCAGAACCATTGAAGGAGAGAAAGGGAGGATGGCACAGAGTCCCCAGCACTTTGTGTCTGTGTTCTGTGCTGGCACAGCCCCTGTACAGGAGATGCTCTGGGCATTTCCATCCCCGGGGTCACGGAGCTCTGGTCCCCACAGAGGGATTCCAACCCCAGCCTTCCCTGACTCCCTTGGTCCTCATGGAAAGGGAAGGAGGAACTTTGTCAAACGCCACCTCTGAGCTCCTGTGAGCCACTCACAGCATCCAATCCTGGAGTTCAACCCCAAAGTTCAGCAAATGCATTTTTTAATGTATTCTCATTTCTTCCTCGGGTTGCAAGGTGGATGCCAGAATGACTATATTGAGATTTATGATGGGCCACTCAAATCTTCTCCTCTACTTGCAAGAGTTTGTTCTAGTTCTAAGGGCAGTCCTGCTCTGGAGCACCTTCCCAGCAGCAGCAGGTGCCAGCTCCAGCCTCACCCTGCAGTGATTTTCACCCTCCCTGGGGATTCTCTCCTGGTGCCAGGGGCCAGAGCTCCTGCTATTAGAGGAAATGCAGCGCCTCCTTTGTTACCACAATGCAGCAGGAAATTCAGGCTGGGCATTAACTGCAAACACAGGGACAAGGGGGCAGCGATCTTTAAATGCTGTTTACCACTTAACAACTGCTTTTCATTTTGATTTGGCAATACCAGCTAAACCTCTGGAGTCTGAGTAATAGAAAATCTTTTCTGTTTCATTTCAAGACAATCATCTCAGTAAAGATAAAAAATATCATCACTCTGTGCGAGCTACTCAATAAAGAAATGTAGAGGATATGAATAGTTTAAGTCTTGTGCTCTAGCTGTACTTTAAATTTCATTAAATGCAACATATTTCTTGAACTAAATTATTATATAACATGATGAATGCATTATATAACATTTCTTGAAAAAAATTATTATATAACACATTTGTTGAATGAAATTATTAACTTTTTTGGAGTGAAATAATTAGATGTTGGTAAATAAATTGTCACATCAGAACATCGCTGGTTTGATCAAATAATTTCATCAGAGTTTGGTCATCAAAACAGAAATTATCATAGAGCAAAAGTCTTCAGTAAATGCCACTTAACTGTGAAAAGGCAGCTTTGAGCCAATGCTTTTGTGTGTCCACTGATAAAGAATGTGGTGAATTAGTGAAAATATTATTTAACCTTTTGAGTATTCCAGTGTGTAAATGCCAATAATTTAAAAACTATGGAACCACTACGTACCTTGGATGTTGGACATTAGCTTAGAACTATTAGCTACAATATTTAGCTAAAAAATTACAACATTAGCAATTACAAAAATATTTAGCTAACAAGTAAAACCAAATGCAGAATCCATGATGTGTATTCTGGGAATTGCTTGGGAATTCCTTAAGATCCCTTTCAAAGCCACACCAATGGCATTATATGCAATATATAATTTTTTTTTGCTGAAACAACTGGAGAGTCACTAAGCTTCAGCTGTGGGTTTAAAATGGGATCTCCTCTGTCCCTCTCAGAGCAGATTTCCACTATGAGCACAGAATATTTCCAGCGTCCCCCTTTGGGCAGTGGGAGCCTGTGGGAGCCCAGGTTGGTGCCAGGTGCCTCTCGCAGGCTCCAGGTCCTGCCCAGGAACCTCTCCCAGATGTTCTGGGCCCCCATTCCCAGTCCCAGCTGCTGAGGAGTCACTGCAGGGACAGCAACATCTGCAATTCTCCCAAAGCTGGGGCACTCAGGCAAGATGCAAGCTCCCAAAATCTGCTCTGTCACAGCCCTGGCTCTTCCTCAACTCTTCTGAGCAATGTTAACCCCAGGAATGCTAGAAAATATTGTAATAAATGGCTCTTCTCTTTTATCCCCGACTGAAAATCTTTCAATATTTGGGGAAAAGAAAAAAGCCAAACATTGTTACCTCCTGCTTGCAGACAGTTTTGAAACTTTAACTGTTTTTCAGGTGCTTTGTTTGGAATAAATAGCATTTAAACTAGAAAGAATCTGATTTAGGGACAGCTCTCCTCTCCACTCATTGTATACTTACAATTTCAAGTGTGCCAGAATTGAATCTCAGTAAAAAAACAAAAGGAGCCCAATATTCTCCTTACATCAGCCAGAAGGTTTAATGGGGATAATGTGGAATGATTGATGGCATTCTTCCTCCCTGTCATTACCTCAGAGGAGCACTGCAGGTAACCTGAAGGGGATAATCCCTCTGGAAAGGAGGGTTTGTGGTCACACTGAGGAACTCCAGTCCTGGAGAGCCCAACAGTGGATTAAACAACTCTCTATTATTTGATTTTGCCTTCTCTTATGTTGCCGCACTGATTTCTCCAACTAATTTCTCTGTGGACATCACAGGATGAGAAACGGCTCAGTCCCCAGTGGTGGAGGGCAAAACTAAATACAAAACCTGTTTTTTTCCTCCTGCACACTGAAAGAAAACTCCAAAATTGTTCCATTTCACCAGCACTCCCTTCTGTGGCCCCAGTGCCTGTGTTTTAAAGCTGGCCTTGACTGTCTGGCATCATTTCCATTCACCATCAGCCACAAGGTAATTAAATATAAATGTTAAATAGCATGAAGGATATGGGGAACCGCCACACCATTCCCTTGGTAAGCTCAGCCAGTGACACAGCAGAAAAAGCACCAAAAATGCCAACATCAAGGCTGCCCTGCCCTCCTCCCGTGCCAGGGGACTCTGCCAGAGCCCAGAGGAGCCAACAGGACCTGTAACCCCAC
Source organism: Emberiza elegans (assembly GCA_024865655.1). NCBI lineage: Eukaryota > Metazoa > Chordata > Aves > Passeriformes > Fringillidae > Emberiza > Emberiza elegans. The sequence goes on along the minus strand of JALJVW010000129.1, from coordinate 27,105,576 downwards.
CAAGGACCCAGCCGGCCCCACGAACACCCCACCTCCTCCTCCTCCTCCCTGACCTTCAAATGCCACCAGACAAACTTCTGACAGCCTGAGCAACCCCTCAATCTAACTTTAGACTGGAAAAATTGCATGGCAATGGGAATAAGAAACACAGCTTCCAGTTCTGGTTAGCTTTTTGGCTTGTCTCCTACATTTAAAAGGGGTAGTGACATCCTTGGTTTTCAGTTTTTGCTTTTTTAATTTCCCAATAAAACCCACAAAACCATTTGCTGAAAAATGAGATCAGCTCTTACACTCTGAATTCTTGCAAGGAGAAATAAACAAAGCAGAACCAATAGCTGGCATGCACTTCAGAGATATAAAATATGTTGATATTTTATGGTAAACAACAGTCCCCAACATTCTCTCAATGAAATTGCACTTCTCCAGCAAGCAGAGTCTGCCTTAGGCCCAGAAGAACCACTCTGTTCTACAATGCCTCACATCATTCCCTTTGCTAGCTAATTACACTTTAATTTCTTTAATTAAGTCTTGTGTCATTTCTGCTGTTAATCACTATTCTGCTATAGCATGACAATAATTCAATGTATTTTATGCAATAATGTCTCTTTAAAAATATTTAGCAGCCATCAACAATCAAATGCTTAAATGTTCAAAATGTGCTTAAATTTGCAACAATTTGGATTCAGTGTTCTACAGTGTTAGGGTTTCATTCAATATTATTAGTCAAGAATTGTCTACCAGAACCAGAAAATGAAGATTTCATTAGTCATGGCCTTAAAATAATTCAGATTTATGTTCTGGAAAAAAAATAGGTTATTTTCTTAAATCTTTCTATGTCTACCTTCAAAATTTGGAATCATTCAACAGACCCCTGCTGCTCACCAAAACTGCTATTCAAATGGAAGAACCACTAAAAGAATTTTATTAGCAGTTTGCACTAAAAATAATTGGTTCTGACTTTCCAGCAGTTCTATCAACTGTTATGAAGATATTCTTACTTAAGAATAATAATAAAACGTTAAATCTCCCTGAAGTTTCAAAACTTACTTTAATTGTGTGTGCATGACTGATAATTGCTTCTCTCCCAACAACACTGTTTGTGTAATTTGATTATCATAAACCATGAAGGACAATAACCTTTACTTCAACACATTTTTAAAAAAAAAAAAAAGTGGCCAAAGAAATCCGTAAATAATTAGATCTCATCAACACAACTCCTGACACACTACACTACCACTAATTGAACTTCTGACTAATGCTAGAATAGAAATATTATGTGAATGATTTATGAAAGAACTATCCTTGTGCAACTCTTTCATTTCCTAGTGGAAATAAAACCATTTCACATTTTTAATAATACATCATTTCATTTCCTGCAAGATATTCCCAAATGATGCTAAATGCTAGTAATGTTTACAATATTTTTCCAGCACACTCTCTTTCAAGCAGTGATTACAACTTGATAATTTCCTCCCTCTTTTGCCACAATTTTTATTCCCCTGGGACTATCACCATAATTCCATGATTTGCTTTGGTGTGAGGGATTTGGGTTGTTGGATTTTAGGTTGTTTTTTGCCATGGCTGATCCTCAGGGTGAGGGGTCATGCTCAGCACTGGTGCGGTTGGCAGCTCCCAGCTTGGCAGGAACCCTTTGCGACAATGCCACATCACCCTCCCACCCACAGCTGGGGGACAGCACGTGGGGTGGCATTCACATTCTCTAAAATATCCCTTAGCCCAGGGTTTTTCTCCTGGGAAGCTGAGATGCCTCACAGAAAAGGAAAACAATTCTTATCTCATTTGCTTCTTCTGTGTTGTGCTCATGTGGAATGTGTTTGAAGATTGTTTCATTGGATTCTTCTGTGAGTTGTTTTCACTCTTTGGCCAATCAGGGCCAAGCTGTGTCAGGGCTCTGGAGAGAGTCACAAATTTTCATTATTATCTTTTTAACCTTCTGTAAGTATCCTTTCTGTATTCTTTGGTTAGTTAGTTTAGTATTCTTTAATATCATATAGTATTATAAAGTAATAAATGAGCCTTCTGAGAACATGGAGTCAGATTCACCATTCCTGCCTCCCACAGGAGTCCCTGCAAGTACAACACACATGGTTTAACTCCTGAGGGCCCTAAACTCTGCTCCTGGGTCCATATTTCCATCTCCCAGCTGCCCCAAATCCCTGATTCCAGAGTGCTCTCCTGGACCCCAGACACGGTGCCAAGCTCACACTGATCTTGTGTGGTTTATACAATTTAATAGAATTATACAATTTAATACAATTATACAGTTTAATAGAAACATAAATTGATACAATTGTTTGGAGTCTCCCACCCCTTGCATGCAGCCTGGCTCTGTGTGTGGATGGCATCCCCTGCCCAGAGTCCCTGCAGGGCTGCTCAGTGCCACTGCCCCCCTCACCAGAGGCTTTTCAGCAGTGCCACCCCAGCACAGCCCCTGGCACCAGCCCTGCTCTGTCCCTGGACAGGGGACACTGGCCCAGCTCCGAGTGACCACCCAGCCGTGCCTTACCCACCTGTGCCCAGGTGTCACCCTCACCTGTCCTGTTCAGGGGTCACACCGCGTGGGACAGTGACAAACGCTCACACCAGGGCAGGTGGGTGATGCCTGGCCCTCAGCCCTCACCCAGCAGTGCTGGCACTCTGTCACAGGCAGTTTTTCCTTAGTGAAGTCACTCTGCCTGTCACCAATCACCTCCTTATTTCCCACTGCATGGCTTCCAGCATGATGCCATCATCCGGCCCTTAAAGATCATGTATAATCTGCACGCTGGCAAGGCTGCTGGGAACAGACCTGAAAGCTCCTAAAAAGGACAGAAAAAAATCCCCTAACTTGTACTTCCAATGTCTGGAGACAATGGAAATAAGGGTAAATTTAATTCATGGGGGTTTTTTTCAGTGTATACCAAGAAGCATGAAAAGATCCTTAATTTATTTCTTCTTACAGCTTAGTGTAAAGGTAAATAGACTATCCATTAGGTTTAAAATTGTATTTCATCAATTCCATTGGATAGCCAAGACCTTATCATCACAATATTGGTTAAAGTATGGCAGCAGCAAATGTCATGTCTGTCAGGCTCTAGTGTTCTGAGCCAATCCGTGTTAGATTTACTCTGAGTAAATGTCAGTGCTATCGAGAGCTCCCAGAAAAAGCAGATTTTTCTTTACAGACAAGCATTTAACAATAAATTGTCTGGCTAGTACAACAGCAGCAAGCTAATGACTCAGTCCTGCTCCCTGGGATGATTGGAGGAGCTGTTACACGACTGATCTCCCATCTCCAGGCAGCTCCCACACTGTGCCACAGCCACCCCTGCACCACTCCAGGGTGACATTTACCACATGGCTACCAGCACGTCCTGGGCTCCCTGCGCCTGGGGGTTTTCAGCACCCCAAGATGTTTCAGAGAGGTCCAGCTCATCAGTTACCCCGGGCAGGAAAATTCCAAACCCTCAGGTCAAGGGTTGCCCCTTGAGTCTGACACCTCCTCCCTCGCAGAGCTGCCCTGGGCAAACACAGGCTCTGGCCAGCTGTGCCTGCCAGGCAGCTCCACTCCGAGCTGAACGGCAGCCAGGGAGCTGAGCTGGAGCTGGGAGCACCCTCCCAGTGATGTCAGGCAGCTCCTGCCCCTCCAGACCCCAATCATAGGAAATGACATTCATTACTTGAGCCATGGAACCTGGAACATTCTCCCAGTATTGCCCAGTGGCAATTGTCACAGTTTAGATGTGCAGAAAGCTGAGATAATCAGCTCTCTGTTACCTGTTTATCCAGTTCTCTGTTACCTGTTTATCCAGTTCTCTGTTACCTGTTTATCTCATCTGTGAGAAAACATCCCTGGGTTTATGAGGTTGGGGTTTTTTGTAAGGCTTGGCTCTAATCCTCATCCTTACAGGGTCACTCTAAACTCCCAGTGCTCCTCACAGGCTTGGCAGGACTCACTCACTGCTAGCCCAGGGTGCTCTCCTCTGGCCAGAAAACCTTTCTGTTACCGTCCCCCATCGCTGCCCCATCCCTGGCAGTGCCCAAGGCCAGGTTGGAGCAAACTGGGACAGTGGAAGGTGTCCCTGCCATGGCAGGGGCTGGAGTGAGGTGATCTTGAAGGTCCCTTCCAGCACAAACCATTCTGGGATTGCTCCTGGTCTGGGAACAGTTTGCCATTTTATCCTCAGTTGCCCTCTTAGCTCCTTGAAACAAAGAGAAGATGGCCAAAAAAAGACAGAGAAAGCAGCACAGACAAAAAAAAAAAAAAAAAAGAACAATTGCACCTAAAGCCAGACTAGCACCCCCAAATATTGCCAGCTGTCTGCACAGCAGGTTTGAAAAAATAATCTTCATTCAGGAAATGCCCAGCAATCATCACCATCATCTTCTCCAGCTACTTCTAACTTGCACTGATGCCAAAAATCTCTTTTGCATGGCTGGGATCTGGATGTGCTGGGTTGAAGGCACAGAGCTGGTGTAAGAACAAGGCTTTCCCTCTGTCCCTCCCCCCTGGTTGGCTAAGAGAGCTCTGCACCTCTCGGTGCTCCACAGCAGGAAGGGAACTGCAGGCAGCTGAGAGTTTCAGAGCTGCCCGAGGCTGGGTTACAGTCAAAGTAAAGTACTGCATTGACTCCAGCCTTTCTTTGGAGAAAGAATTCACCTGCAGTCTGCACTTGAGCATTGGCACCTGAGTTTCCATTCCTTCCATGTCCCAGACTCTCAAAGGACTAAAAAAGGCATCTCACTCTGCAGAGGTCTTTGTGACCGAGTGCTTTGAGGAAGAGAAGATCCAACATCTTGGGGTTTAGAGGAGCGTGTGCCTTGCAGAAAAGACAACCCACACCTCTGGGGTTTAGAGGAGTCGCAACAAAAGTCCTCTTTCAGGTTATCAGAGCCTTTTCCATCTGAGAGTTTGCTGGGAAGGCGGCTTGTTAGCACAGCCTGGCAGAGAACAGCAGAGCAGAGAAGGAATTTCACTCACAGCTCCAACAGCAGCCCCGTGGCTTGTCTGGAAATTTGAACAGGAGGAAAAAAGTGAAAACAAAGGCAAGCCAAGCAGGTTTGTAAAAGACAAGACTCCCTGCCATTGTGGGGAGAGGCACTCGGCAAAGCAGCCTGTCATCCTGCAAAATGTGACAGCAGAAACTGCTCCGGGCTCCAGAGCTGCTGCAACACCCTCATTTCTGGGAAAAAAGAAACCAACAAATGCAAGCATTTTGTAATCAGAACGGTGCTGGGTCCTGGCACGCAATGCAGGATTTAAGCACCTTCTCTGCCAGGGATTGAGCCCTGCCTGGTGCAAGCTCCCAGCTTCTTCCCTGCTGCACACACTGCGCCTCAGTGGGCTTTGCCACACGAGCTGCTCTGGCTACACTTGGAGCAGATGAATTGGATTTCTGCTCTCAGGTGTTAAAAATCCCCTAAATCTAAGCTACATATCACTACAAAGGAGTTTTACACCTAGACCTGTTCTCTCTGTGCCCCTTCTGAGCACCTGGTGACTTCTGGCTGTAGATTAGCAAACATTTTGAACCCAGGCACCATTTCCAAGTGTTCAGTGATGTCCTGCCTCAGCTCCCAAGAGAACAGATTTTACTTTCCTTGCTACAACTGGTGCACAGATGACAACACTATTTAGAAAAGAGAGATGATGTTTAACCAGCAGGTCATGCACAAATCCGAGATCTCTCAGCTGCACAGAGGAGCAGATTATGGATGTGTGCAAGTTTAATGAACACCAGATTTGACGCATTTCTTAACCCTGGGACCTCTCTCCTTACTATACTCCAGGAAAATGGATCCAGCTGCAGCCAATGTTTCTGTAAGGCAAGCTGTTACATGCATCCACCTCTTTCAGCAATGATCTTCAGCAGTTAAACTTATTCTTCAAAAGAAGATAGAAATAAGAAATGTACATCTCACAGAATTTCCTCTGACACTGTATACATATTATACATTACTCACAATCACCTACAGAGTCTTATTCTTTTTTACCCTCTAGAGCAAATCCTTCTCGTCTTGCAAATTTTACACCTGCTTTAATTAAGTTCACTACCCAGGTTCTCTAGAAATTCCCATGAAGATTCCTTTTCTTGTTCATTCAAAGACAACACAGAAATTGAAAGAGTTTCCTATTTCTATTACAACTCAAAAAGACATTTTAGATAAAGCTCCTGCTGGTTGTCAGGAACAGCAGAAGGGGTGAATCTGAAGTCAGTGAGTACAGTCCAATTTTTAGTTCTTTACTCTCATCAGCTCTAAGGGAATATCTAGGGAGGAAAATATCTATAAATATTTGCATGTACAGACAAGAATGTAAAAGCTACGATAATGTCAAAAAATCTGGGAAAGGACTAAATTCAGGAGCTCAGAAACCACAGGTGACGGGTAGCAAGTGTTTGTTCTGTTCTTGTTTTTATAGAGGAAAATTGATCTTACAGAAGGCAAAGATTTAACCGGAGAATGTCATCCAAAAATTGAAAGGCAACTGTCTAAGCTTAATGGGTCTGAAGAGAATAAAGAGTTTATAGTAATTTAACCAAAACATGGTTATTATATGTCTAAATGTAATTATATAATATCTCAACTCCAGCATTCTTGGAATTTATACATTTTCTTCATGGAACTCAAATCACAAGTTATAAATCTAGATGGGGATCTCAAGAACCTTGTTAGACAATATTAGGAACAAAAGGAATCAAAATCCGGGTGTTCTTTGTGTATTTAATTCCAATACTTTCCTGCTGCCATTTAATTACTAGACTAAGTGATACTACTCCAAATTCAAGATAAATGTTCTTGGATAAGAAAAAATTACTACTGGGCTACATATGGGGATATGCATCCAATCACTTGGTGTTTACCTTGCTGTAAAAATCTATTTTTAATAAATTGCTTTCTAGCATACATGTCATAAAAGTGAGGAGAGCCAAAATTAGTTCCAGGTAATAGAGAGTTTGAGAAGAGAGGAGGATTTGGAGACAATTTTTGATTCAGATATCTGTCGGCACCTAGCAGTTCAGGAACCCTCAAGTCTTCCTGTTTCCCAGTAGGTTCTCTCTGGTAGTGATGAATCACAATCAGTGGAAGATGAGGTTTTCTCTTGAGCAAGAAGAGGGGGGGGAAAAAAGAAATCCTAGAAATCCTTGATCTCTCATGTGTAAGAAGGACAAGTGCAGTGGCCTGGCTCAGCCAGCTCAGGGCTCACTGAGTCCCACTTATCACCATTCCCAGCTTGTTCAAGATCCAAATCTGTGACTACACTGGCTCAGAGTTTCCCTTTAACAGCATTTGGACTTACTGATGCTCCCCAGAAATAATTCCAACACTCTGAGGAGTCCATTTGGCTCCTGGGCCCTTCTGCTGCACATGTGGAGCAATCAAGCCTCAATCTGCATAAGAGCTGAGAAAAATCTGCTCCAAATACAATGCTCAGCACTCAGCAAGACTGTGAGCACCTATTTTACTTTCAAGAGAGCAGCAAATGGACAAAATTATGAGATGTTCCATCATTCCAAAAGGCCACGTAACAGTCTCAGAAGTGGTTGTTATTTTCACATGTTCTCATGGATTTATGCTGTTGAACAGGAGATAAAGGCTCTTGGGAGGGGATTATTTCAGCACACTGGGAATGAAGAGCAATTTCTGACATTCTCCCACTTCTTCCAAGACAAAAACTTGAATTGTAGAATTTAGTCTCTGTTCATATTTAATTGAACATCTTCCTAAAAGCATTTAAGTCTCCTGACCCACTTGCAGAAATCAAGAGTTAGATCACTTCTCATTCCCAGTATATTGATATAACCATTTCACTCCATTTTGTTCAGCTGAAAAAGGCTTTTCACTAAGATATTTATTCCCTTTTCTCTTCTTTTCATGTATTTCACAGCTCAGTAATATCCTTATAATAATTTTGTCAATAACCACATGACATCCAGCTCCTTCATTCTCCTTGTGACTGCAGCTCCATCAAAGATTCCTTCTGATAATTTAGTCATAAACACCTGCCAAGCCAAAGCAATCCTTTCTGTGCTATAGCTGACCAGAACTGTGCACAGTATTCCAGATGGGGTGGCATAAATATTTCCCCCTCAGAATATTTTTTGTGATTGTTTTCATTGTCATCAGCAGCCCCAGTGATCAGGTGGAGTCAGCATCCCTCTCATCCATTATTGCTGACAGGCTTCACTCCTCTCATGCCTCACCCTCATTACCTATGTACATGTTCTAGCACTGAATTTCCTTTCATTTCTCCTGCCTGCAAGGTCACAAAGGCTTCTCTACGTGATCCTCAACCTTCTTCTGTCCTGACAGCACCTCCCTAACCTGCAACTTTGGTTTGGATCACAGAGCACAAGGAGGGAAGCTTTCTCCTGTGAACTTACCCATAACAGATTTTCTTGCACAGCCTGTTCATCCAGTCTAAGTCCATATTTTAATACTTCCAAGTCCTGAAGAATTTCTTTGTTCACATTATTTCCTGCTACAAAAGAAACTTCACCAACAAGCACTGGAACTTGTAAAATGCCTACAGGAACTGTAGAGGTGAATTTAGCAATAGGAGTTCGCCTTGCTTTTTCTGCCCAGTACACAAAATAACACAAATAACTATTAAAAGGCTCAAGAATCATTTGTGTACATTCACTTCCAAGCACAGTGAGGTAGTCAAGAACAAATCAATCCACTTAAAACTAGGACTGGATGTGATAGAAAATATTACAACCCCATGCCCAGAAAATGTGTTCAGTGTTTTGGGATGATTCATCCTATTCTTCTTCTCAAGCTAATTCAGAGGTATTAGGGAGTCAAGACTTACATTCAACAAACTCCTTTTTCCTTCTTGGTAATCTTAGCTATTTTTTACATCACACAGCCACAAGATGATACTCCCTCCTCTAAAACTGCCAGTTGTACAATTAAATAGCAAAAACTAATCATCTGCTCTAGTTCAAATTGCCCTTCCTCAGCACAGGTTTGATTTCAGACCTCAATGGCATAGCCTGAACACTCAAAATTCCAGCCAACCTTGGTTTCCTTCCCCTCAAAAGTTTCATCTTTGCTCCAGCCACAGTCAGGAAATCCAGTGCAATTCCTGCACTCTGAGGAATTCCTTTCTTCCTGTGCTCATTTCTGGCAGAAAACAAACCCCTGTATAGAGGCTGTATTTAAATCATCACTATCATCTGTCACTGCAATGAAATTACCTGCTGGTTTACCCAAAATAATTATTTCTTTGGCTCTGCAACTTAATATGTGACTGAAACTCATGTCTCAGAGAGAGAGGGATGAGTGTTTAATTCCAGTATGTATTTTTACCTAAATACCCAAGCGTAACACTCACATCAAACACAAACTTCAATCTCTTCAGAATGGAAATTAAAGAAAACATGGTAAGCCATTATTTTTAGAGTTGTTTGTGGATATCTTGTGACTTCAGGCACTGCAGGCTTCTTTCCCTGAAAAGGTCATATCATTCTTCAGAAAACTAAAAAGAACAAAAACCCTGAGATTCCTTTTATTTCTTTGTATCTCACTATTCCAAAGCAGGTCTGAAGTGAGAAACTAGCTGAGGCTTCAGAACTCCACTGGAGACGTTTTCCAGTTAATCTGACCTCTTCTTTAACAGTAATAACTCAAAAAAAAAAAATGTAAGAGTTCAGACATGCCCTTGATTTGTTTTAAAGGGCACATTCTGCTTTTGAAAACAACATCAGTTCAAATAACTCCTAAAGCTTTCTGCAGCAACAGATTCAAGGAAAAAAATCAGGAATTTTACATCTATAGTATTAACTCTTGAGCTTCCCTCCTGCTTTAAGGTTCTTTTTTAATGACAGAGGATATGTGACACCCAGGTTGGCTCACTGATGGCCTCTGGGCTCTGCCACACTTCAGCAATAGCTGTGACACCAAGCAGACTCACAGAGACTTGCAGTGCCTAAACCTGTCCCAGTAGTAAGGGGGTTGAAACACCAAAATACAACTTCACATCTCCTTCAAATCCGGTCTAATCTTACCATAACTCTTTTAGGGGAATTTGCAATATTTATAAGACACAGAGGTAAAATTTTGCTGTACTTGGATTCATTTTCAACAACTTTCTAACCACACCCATACAGGACAAGGAATGCTTCTTATTGCATGCATGTTGGAACTGCAGATGACAAAGTAATGTCCTGTACCCCTTCAGTGATTACAACTAAACTTTCTATATCCACAGACTGCTCTATCAGCAGCTTTCACAGTAAATAGGAGAGGCCTTGATGAAAAAAGTCATCTTGGTTTTCCTTTATGTCAGAGGGGAAATTTCCCTTTTGTAGGCACCAGCACAAAGCCCACAGAATTCCAAGTGTGGGAGCAATCACCCACATAACTGGGTGATTTCTGTCTTAATAATACCCCAGGAAAGGAAAAAAACCCCAATATTTCAGGGCTACACGGTCTCAAATAAAAGTGTTTTAAGCAACTTTCACTCCCATTAGCAGCTCAGGTCCAGAGCTCTTCGAAGCCAGATTATAATTAAGAGATTTTCATGCTGAGTGCACGATGACAACTCAAGTGCTGTGCCTGAGCCAGAGGTGAGGGCACTGGAATGAAAAATGAACACACTTCTCCTAAAATAAACACGCTAAAAAGCCATTGAATATTTAAAGGTAAAATAACCCCAAAACCATTCAAACTTTGCTTTGTCTTTCAGAAGATTTCAAGCAACACTTTGCAGCCAGAATCACTGGCACACGTGAATTTTTTTTCTCAACTGTGTCCTTTAATTTTCTGCATAAAGTAAATGCTCCTCTCTATATCTCTAAGCCATTTTACACTTTTGCCACTGGCACACTTGCAGTTTGCTGTAATCCTTGGTATCAATCTTTCATCCAAATTAATCCTTTATTTCAGCGACATCTGGGTAGTGAAAAAAATAGTTCTTTGAATATATCTATATATTAAATTTATAAAATTTAATATATAGATATATAAATAAATAATAAATTAAATATATCTAAATATATATTATAATATATCTATAAAAACAGCAGTCTGGTAGAAACACCACAGTTTCTTGTTTTCCAGATTTCTAAATATGGTGTAAGCCCCATCTAACATATTTTAATGTAAATATTTTAAAAGAGAGGGAGAGAAACAACCTTATCTTTTCTCTTTTGGCAATAAGATATAGGTAGACCTTTAAGCAAAAAGATCAATGTATCTTTATATATAAGCCATAAATTTAAGCTCAGGAGTCTTTTTGTGTTTTCCCAGTTCAACATCAGAATTTCCAAACACTAAAAACAATCTTCACCCTTTCATTTGTGACATAATTGTTGTCATTTAACTGGGGTCTAAATGCCTGCCCATCTCAGGGTGTCTGCTCTGATGCGATAAGGCCAAGAGCTCTGCAGGATAATAACACTCCAATTTATTCACCTGCAAAAGTAATCTGCTCTAAAGTGCCTCATTCTGGTAACAAGCCTGAAAATGACACCTCTAAAACGGCCTAATCTCAGTAAAATGTGTTTCCCAGTGTAAGAGGCTTCTCTATTCTACTGCACAAGTTCTGGTCAAACGCGAAAGAAACCCCATTTATCTGCCCCTTCATTCATCTGAGACACTTTTGTCCCTTTGCTTTTGGTCTGGCAAACCAGGAAATTCTGCTTCCGTGTCCCCAGTAGGTCATAACCACCGGTTTGTGTTCAGCTCCTTAATCCTTCCTGACCTATATCTCCCATATCATAAAAATAACTCACTGGAGTAAAACCTAATTCAGGCCCCAGAGTTGTTCCAGGAGAAATGAACCTTACAGACTGTGCATACAGCTGGGCAGAAATCCCATTTAACTCCTTTTGACCTGAAAGGAGCACGCCATAGCAAACAGGCTGTACAATTCCTGCAAGACAAGGCAGGAAAATGTCCTTCCTGCTTCCTCTGGACTGCTCTATATATAGATGTTATTAATATCTGACCATAAAATCGTCTACTCCCTCTCAGATTTAGCCACAGAAATTTTTAATAAGTAATGTGCCTAATGTATTAGATATTAAACTAGACATTAGCTGCCAGATCTCACTAAGCTGTGCAAAATTATTTTAGCTACTTATCAAGGTGATATCTGCTGCAATCTCATTTTTAACAAAGCACTGTAAAAAGCAAAATTTCTCATGCAAAATTCATGGAAGGACCTTGTCATTGCCCCTAATCAAAAGGAGCAAATGAGCTCTGCCACAGAAATCCGTCTCTCTCCTCCTGCGTGTATAAATAAGGAACTTCTGCTTCCAGATGAATCTTCAGAAATCACGCTCATCATTCTCTTACTGACACAAAGCCACTTAAATGACAAATAAACATAATAAACCTTTGCCTGCCCTCCTTATTTAATGTGGCTTTTGCACCACTTCCACGCTGCTAAATTCCATTTCTTTGGAAACACACACTAGAGGTGCTGCCATACAGGTTCTCAGCTTTTATATCTTTAGTAATTTTAGTTTCATGCCCCTTATTTGCTGTGCTGCTCTTTTGAAATCATGGTATGAATTTATGCTCTAAGCCAGCCATGAAGTGTGTTAATTTAAATAAGTCTCATATGTGTACAAAAAAAATCTGCTATGGACGTTGATAGTTATCCAAATAGCTGAAAAATAAACCAGCAAAACAGGGTAAGGATAAAATTCTTCATTAATGAACCAAACACAAAATTTGGCCAAAGAATTGGTACCACATCAGATAGTAAGAGGGGGGACTTGATTAATTACATGAGCCTAAATATATATTCAAATTTATTTAGCTTTGAAGAGTAGACAAGTCTAAAATACTTCAAAACAGATGCATTGAAAGGACAAAAAAAGTATTCAAGTATGCAAGCCTGTGCCCACCACAGGGCATGGCACTGCACATGGAATATCAACTGTTCAGCAGAAAGCTTTGTCTGGCTAAAACTGAAATCTGTGCTGTTCTCATCCAGCAATACATTGGTGAGTGCTAATAATTAGGGACTGATTAATGATTCACAGCCAAATTTGTATGCTTGGACTGAATTTTTCCCCACTGCTTTTATTCCAAATTCCATCAACATTGTCAAATACTGGAAACTGGAGTAGCACAAACCAAAGGAAATCATTCCAACCAAAAGCAAGAACTCAGGCTTGGGCTGACCCCAATCTGCTTTAGACAGCTGCTTAGGTGGTTCTGACTTGATTTTCTGTTAGTCTGGAGCATTTCTGCTCCCTGATGGAAATCACTCATCAGTTTAACGAGCATTGGAGGAAGGCTGACCAGAGGGGTGAGGAGGGATGATCTGAGCCCTTGGTTACTCACACACTCCCAGTAGCCATCCTCAGTCAATCTGACAGACTCCAAACATTAAATTCACTGAAAGGAAAGCCTCATTTTGAACCACGCTGTCCCACACGTTCCAAACAGCCTGGGAAATGCCTTAATTTTTTTTGTCTGAATCCACTTAGATTTTATGTCTGAATACCCCCCTAGCGGGAGGGGGAAAAAAAAGTAGAAACTCATGGTTGAATTATTGAAATAGTAATAATAATAATATTCAATAATATCAAAAACATTCTTGAATATTGAATTGAAAATAGAAATCCATGGTTGAATACACGCTCAGCAAAACCTCCCCTGCTCCAACTCCTGAGCTGACCTGAGGGGTGCAAAGCAGAGCACACTGAGCAGCGCAGAAACGGAGCAGTGAAATGTGAATATTCCAAAGAACACAGCCAGGTGAATTGGTTTCCTCCAAGGAACCTGAGCACCCCCACTGCTCTGCCTACACAGATTTGGGGCAGTCAGCAAAGGCTGCTCGTGGCAAAGCACAGGTACTGCAAAGAATGATGCTCCAGAGCCGTGCAGAAATGTGATCATTGGGGCTGATGAGGCCGTGCTCCTGCAGGAGCTCGTGTGCCACAGGCAGGAGCACAGAGTGGCACTCAGGACAGGAATTCTGCGGCTCTGAGATGCAGCAGGGAACACCAACGCTGAGTTTGTGCTGTCCTGATCAAGCCCCACACACAACCATGTAAAAGGCAGCACGAGGAGGTTAATGGCAGTGAACTAGAATAAAACTAAATGTCACTACATGTTACTTTTCTGTAGAACCTTCTAAGTAGATAAGACGTGTTCAGGAAGCTGTAAAATGTGCCCTTTCCTTACAAGAAAAAGGTCAGTTCTGTGCTAACAAATTGTAATTGGTTAGTCATAAGTGATCATATCAGCAGCTGGAATATGGTACCTTACATGTAATTTAAATATTGGTACAACTGCTGCAGTCACAGAGAAGCCCACTTTGCACTCTGCAAACTCCTGCATGCATTAGGATGATGCAATTCATGAAAATATGAACACAATATCATGTAGAAGGAAGAAATTACCAATTTCACAGCAATGAAACATGCTTAAATAACCAATTACACAGTTGCCTTTGGCATTAAAGAGCACTACAAGAAATCCTTCACCAGAGCCTGTGATTCAGTGGTTCTCTGCTGCTTTAAGAGACCAGCAGCACAGAGCAATCAGCTCTGCTGGTTTTCAAAGCAGTGAAGGAGCAGTTTTGCTGCTCCTTGCATGCATCACTCAGAGCTGAAGTTCCTTTGCAGAGTTTCATAAAGAACCACCCAGCACACAGAGCACCAGGCCATTGCCCTCCTCTTCTCTCTCAAGAAATGAAAATCAGCAGCAAAGACAACACTAATCTGCAAAAATCCAGCACAAAAATGCAATAATGGGATAGTTTTGTTGAGGTAAAAGAAACCAGTTCTTGTCTCAAGGCCAGATGAGACTTTTCCTATGCATCTATAATTTTTGTGGCACAGTATTGTTATTACTAAAGAATTTATTTAATAGCTGTGTGGTTATTTCAGCATTTCTCCCTGTTCTGGTGTCCAGAACACTTTAGGTCCTAAACAAGTGTCCCATTCAAAAGGGGTTAAAGTTGTGGGGTGCAGAAAGACTTTCCTAAGAAAAAATAGGTCCTGAGCCTCCCCCTGCTGAGAAGGGACAAGTTTAAACTCAGTTCACAATAACCTCAGGGGTATTGCAGTGATTCCTGACACTGGCGCAGCACATGCCATGCTCAATAGCAAAAAGCTAATTATCAATATTAATTCCCAGGCACTAACAAGCCTGTACAATGAGATTGTGGGTGGTTTTTTTCCTTTGAACACTGTATTGAGTCGTGTATTTCAAAGCTGACAGGGCCCTTCAAAGCTGACATGCACACACTGAATACTAATGCTTCTGGGGCAGGAACAGCACATTCAGCTCTCACACACGTTCAGAGCCACCTCAGTAAGAGTTACTCAAGGTAATGGTTTGTGAAATGCAGGGAAAAGATGCAATCAGTGAGCAGAAATGCTGCAGCTCACCTTGCTCTGAAATCCCCTTTTGGCACTGCCAGGGCAGCTGCCCAGCTGTGCTCACACCCATCACTCCCAGCTGCAATAACATTTATCTACTCAGGACCTAAAAATTGTGATTAAAAATGACTGAAGTTGTTATGGTTCCTGTATTCTTTTCAAAAACTTAACTTCTATATCCTTCAAGACAACACCCACTTGTATTTTGCAGAGAAAGTTTGGTTTATCTTAATTAATTAAACTTAAAGGATTTGTTATAAAGTTCATTTGATTCACACTGTGCTGTACTCACAGGAAATGTTGTTCTTTACAGAAAGGTGTCAACTCTGCTCAGCTCAGAAAACAGATCAACACAATTGCCATTTTCTGCTTCATTTCTAGTGTTAGTAAAAGAGAGAATAAAATAACCAAAATTCAGGAAATGTCTGCTGATATTTCAGTTCATTTTTAAATTTTTATATCTAGGTTTATAAATAACAAATATTTGAATTGCACTGAGGCCAATGAAATGTTTAATTTCTCTGGCTAAACCAGGTTCTGAGTGATTCAGAATTTAAAGTCTTTCTTGAAAGGGCTTAGCACTGCATCTCCTTTTATTTCTTGAATCTCTCTTTGTCCAAGTTAGATTTGTGTGGTCTGACTGTGTGAAAACCAGTACTAATGGCAGTAATTATACTTTAGATGACACTGTCTCACTTAAAATTGTAATTTTTTCTAAAATTTACTATTCAACCTGTAACTTTGGAATGCAAGGAGCTCCCTGATCCCCTCCTTTTGAAAGCCATTTTCACTTTACATTCCCTTTTGGGTGCCTAAAGCCGCAGGAAATGCAACGCTGCAATCAGCCCATGGGCACCTCACACTTGAGTTTGTGCCACAACTGTTTCATGTTTGCTTATCCAGTGGGCAATCCAAACTGCCCTCAATGTCAGCACTGTCCTCTGATAATAAAAGCAATATTCTAGGCTAAATTATGCGCCTTGCCTACGATCTGGAGGCTGCAGAGAATCTCTCATCCTCTTCTGAACCATTTCCAGAGCAGCTGGGACTGGAATGAAAGTCAAGGTGGCAGCTTTGTAAGGAACATTGCCCATTTCTTTCCTACTTTAATCTTTTAATCCTACTAATCCATATTATTTACTCTTTTTTTTCCCCTCCTGTGTCTAAACTGATGCTCCTGTCCTTGCCAAGGCACTTTCTGCTTGTCCTTGTTTATTGTTTCCTCTGTACCTTGAAAGGAGCCAATAAGTTTCAGTGATTTTTACAGAACCTGAACTGATCTAAGGTGAAAATTTAAAAGGTCTTTTCAGTCAAGTAGTGAAGTTTTAGGAGAGTTTCCTCCTGACAGTGATGACTTAGTGATACAATTAGAAATTTTACTGAAAGGACTGCATGACAGATTTTATCTAAAATTATCATTGTCTGTGATAATAGCAATGAACTGAGAGAGGAGAGATTTCCATTAGCACCAATATTCCTGCACAATGCCAGAAAATCAGAGGATCATAAAATGGTTTAGGTTGGAAGAGACCTTAAAAATCATCCATCCCATCCCAGCCCTGCCCTGGGGGGACCTTCCTGGCTGCTCCAAGTCCCTCCCAGCCTGGCCTGGGACACTTCCAGGGCTGGGGGCTCCCACGGTGAGATGAGAGCCTTATTTTAAATAAAACCAAATATCTGTGATTTCATAACTTGCTTTGCAAAACATTGCTTTTCAACCCCTCAAGACTGTGGCATGAATTGAAGATGCCTTTTGGGTTTTCCAGCAAAGTTTGCTGCACAAGTTGTACCTCTGAGTTGACTAAAATCGCAAAATTCAGTATTTATTCATAAGGAATTGTGCCTGGTGTTCATCCTCCTCCCCTCCCCACCACACACAAACACAAATATCTCCACCAGAAATAATTCCACATGCTCATGAAGTCCCAAAGAGGAGTTTATCAAGCCCCACTCAAGACTTCCTAATGGATTTCCTTGCCACAAGACACTTCATCATCTTCACAAATTCATTTTCAGGAGGCACAATTTAATTTGCTGCAGACAAGATGAAAAGGTCATAAACAAAACACTGTCGTTCAGTTTGCCCTTTCCAGTCAGCTCCAAACGTGATCCATGATCTTCTTCATTGTGTTAGAATTGGGCGTGACCACCCAGCCCCTCCAGGACCCACCTCTCCATCGCTGAGCAGGTTTAAAGCCTGCAGCACTCACAGTCTGAGCACAAAACTCACAGCCACGAGCTAGGGATGCCAAAATTCCCATTAGCTCCTCTGAGCTGTAAAATAAATAGAAAGAATTAGCAAGAACACATGTAGAATCTTATTGTTACAGCAGGTAACAGGATGCAGAAGGTTAAGGGAGATAAAAAAAGAAAAGTTTTTTGTTCTCACCACTGGTGTCAGTTATTTTGTGAATATTTTAAGCCTGCAAAGGTTCAAAAAGCAAACAAATTCCCAGATGAGAAGTCTAAAGGAAAAAAACCAACCAAACAAAAATAACCAAAACCAAACTGTTCCCTGGTCTGGAAGATGAAAGAAGAGAGAATGGGAATCAGGCAAGTGCTCAGTACACAAAACTGATTTTTCCCTCCACTTTTTCTTCCTATAACACATTTGTGGGAAGTGCATCATGCACAGCACTGCTGGCATGGAGGAGGAGCTGCCCCATGGAGGGGAGGAAATTCTTACCAGAGGTGGCACTGACAGGACCTGGGGATGGCTTCAGAGGCAAAGAGAGCAGGTCTGGATTTGAGACTGAGCAGGAATTCCTGGCTGTGGGGGTGAGGAGGCACCCAGAGGAGCTGTGGCTGGCCCATCCCAGAAGGGTCCACAGGCAGGTTGGAACAATGGGCCCAAGTGGAAGGGGTTGAACAGGACGATCTCCAATGTCCCATCCAACCCAAACCATTCCGGGATTCTCAATCCAATACTCACAGGACAAAGGACAGAGACATATTGCAAGGGGGGGAAAAAAGGCAAACCACACAAACAAACAAAACCAACAAAAAAAACCACCAAAAACCAAACAAAAAAACAAAAAAAAACCACAAAAAAAAACAAAATAAAAAATTCTTATTCTGTTATTTGCAAATTACCTGGTGGTTTCACAGCTGTGTTTTGGTTCAAAGTCATAAAAGAACTTGAGTTATTCATAAAACAACTTGAGTTATGGAATGAGGCTCAGCCCAGTGTCCTGCTCAGACAGGAGCGCCTGGGCACCTCTGACACCCACAGGCCTGGAGGTCACATTGCCTTTTTAGATTAAAAAAAATGCCAACTAACAAAACAGAAATTAATCAAAGTGCCAAATTAGTACCACAGCTTTTCATACAAATTAAACCAGAGATGATCCATATTTCTGAAACTGAGTTTGAAGTGCAAATTTCAGTTGGATTTTGGTTTGGCTCTATGATTTTTGCAAAACAGTCTCAAAACCACGAGACTGATCCTAATTAGCATTTACTATTGAAGTGAAGAACTCAAGAACACTTTTTGGAACAGGTCTCTGATATTCTATCCTCACATTTAACCTTTAATTATGAAATGAGAGGGACAAAGTATTCTAGTTTGCTATTTTATTATGATTAGGATTGAAATGAGTTCAGGTGTTTGTAGCACAGTGGTTAGGCTAATGGTGAGGGTAATTGGCAGAAATGGCCACTAATTCTCACTCAATGGATTTGAAATATCCTCAACTTTTATGCATAAAATCTTCATCTTTGCCCTGATATTTAAGAAGCAGGGGGACTTATTAACCTGGGATGATTTTCTGTTCCACTGACATTACATCCTAAATTTATATTGTTACAGCAGACTGAATATTCCCATAATGAACTTGCTCATAATGCAACCATAAATATCTCTGTTCTAATCCAGAATTATTAAAGAAGATTTCATTTTGTTGTTGTTGGGGAGAGATAAAACTTGGGGTGGCATTTTCAGTTGGGTTTCCCTGTTCCTGTGTTTGTTGTTTTTTTAAAGGGACATCAGTAGAATATTTTAAGCCATTCAGAAGGCATAAATACCATGGAAATGCTAAAAAAACTGCTTTTAATAGGTGAAAATGTGGGAAAACAACCCAAGTAGAATAGTCCAGTTCAAAAAATATAAACACCTTATGTTTAGGTAGAGGAAACAACGAAACACCACTGACAAAACACTGGCTATACCTTTTACCTTATATAATTCCCTTAATCACCTCTATTTTTCCAAGAACAGATTTCCTGAGTCACAAAAATCATTACTTCAGAAGATCCAAATTAATTTTGAAAATAATCATGCCAGGCAGCATGTCAGTAGTGAAAGAGAGGTGAAAACTACAGATTTTCCAAGAGCTCTTACATGCAGCACAATGAGAACTGAATTTCTTCCATCCCCAAGAATTCCTCCAGGACAGAACTAAGAAGTGAGCTGGTTTTTCTCAGAAAACATTTTCCCTAAATCACTTCACAAGCAAAAAACCCTTCTGTAGCATCAATCAGACATAACTCACTGCCATCAGCAAGCAAGTTTACTCCCTGTCATATTAGAACTGGTGAAAGAATCATTAAATCTTTATTTTTTTTTATTCTCCAGCTGAGCTGTGTTGTCATTTTTGTGTTGCAGATGCTGCTGCAGCCTGGGGTGTGCATCCCACAGCCTGCTGAGAGCCCAGGCAGGGCCGGCACAGGGATGGGAGCTTCATGAATAAACATTTGCTTAAAAAAAGAACATTATTTCATCATATTCCCTCTGCTCCTCATCCATAAATTGAGGCAGCACCAAGGAAAAGCTGCTGCAGTGCTTCAGTTTCTGCTGGCACAGAGATTTATGTGGGCCCACAGAGGCATTTGTGGAACAGCAGTGGCCCCAGATTCACAGGCTTCCCACGGAGATCATTATTTCATCCCTTTGGGGGCTCCCATTCCCTCCATTTTTTACCATGATAAAGCAAGGAAAACGTGGGAGAAATAATGGGAAAATGACTTTAATTTTCAGCATGTGGATTTGTTTCTTTGCAGCGTGGGTTCTGTGGCAGCAGCAGGAGCAGGCTGACATTAAAGGAGGGCAGCAGGAATTCCCACAGCACAGGAGATTCATCCATTCCCAGAAATTATTCCTGGTTGCAGATATCCAATTTGAAACCCATTTCAAGAGTCACCTTTTGCTCTGTGCAGAACTTGCCTTGAGAATTAGGTACTTTAATATTTAAATGGACGTTCCAAAGTAGCAGGCACTTGAAAAGCATGACCTTAGGCTTTATTACTCAAATAAAGGAGACACAAAAAATATATAAAAATGTGCCCTTCTCCAATTCAACCATCCCTCCTTTTTTCTTCTCTCTTACTATTTCTAAATATTATGCATATGCCATGTAGAAAAAAAACTGTCAGGAGAAAAAACCCAACAACTACAAAAATTAGCAAAGGAATTACCCTAAAACCTTGTGGAAAAAAGCCAAGGGCTATTCCAGCTGATAATCTATAGAAATAAATGTGCAGTTTTCTTTGGTTTTCTCCTCAAGTCACCACCTCCCACAGCAACTGCCACCACATGAGGAGGAAGAAACCCCTGCAATAAGCAGTTCTTTTTCCACCTCATAAAAAGGAAATATGCTGGGAAAGACCATGCTTAGCACACTTGTTAGGGCTTGATGGAAGAGCTGTGGATTGAAATATTTATTCTAAATTAATTTGTGGTGGTCAGTATTGAGTATGGATGTCCTGCACTACCCTAGCATTTACAAATTAATAAACATTCTGGGTTTGTATAACAGTTTCACTTTGATTTGGGTTTTTTTCCCCTTGTTTTTTATTTCTGTGCAAATCCTTTTTTTTTTCTCACCTTCTGTAACCTCCCATTGCTCTGCTTAGAAGGCAAGGAATTACTTACCTGAGCAACACTGCTTAACTAAAACTTGTTAAAAATGCAAATATCATCTCTACCGGTATAAACTACTCTTTTTGAATTCAAAAATACGCCATAAACACAACCCCATTTACACATTTCTCAGACAGGTTCCAGTTATCTGTTATGGCTGTAGAAGGGAAGGCACTCTCGGCAATATTAGCTATCTATATGCACTGCAGGGAACAAGCAAAAACCCAAATACACATTGAGAATGGGCATAAACCTTTTTACTTTCTTACTATTCCTTCCACACAGGCAGGAGCAGATGATAATTATAGTGTTCTATTCAATGGTTGTCTTTATCCACGTCACAAAAGGATGTGAGGGCTCTTAATGAACTCTGTGGCCTTCCTGGACTGACAGCAATGTGCTTATTTCCCATAAAACCAAATTTTACAAAAACCCTGAAGCCACATGTCCAACCCAACCTGTTCAGTTCCTAAAGCAAGTCCTGAGGGAGAAGGAAATAGTTGGAGATAGTCTGGATTTTAAACTTCAAAGGATTACGACCCATCTGAGCTTGGTGGTTTGGGTTTATTCTTGGTTGGTTGGTTGGCTTATTATTTTATTTTGTTAAATACATTTATATATTAAATTTAAATACATAATAAATATTTGTAATAAATTATATATATAATCAATATCATTATTTATTATAAATATATATAATAAATATAAATAGACCATATATATTGTGTACTGTAATATATAACATGTATAATATATAATAATAGATAATATATAACATAATATATATTATATAATTAAATTATATATATATATATATATTTGGTATATATATGTATAACATTTTATGTATATATGTATAACATTTCATAGAGCAGCATCATGGATCCACTTGGAACTGGCAGGAGAGCAGAGTTTCCAAAGCCTCACCCCAGCTGCCAAGCTGCTCCCTAACAAAACACCTCCTTCCATCGCTCTGCTTGCTCTGAGCATAATTTTGAGCCCTATAATGCCAATTTATGCCAATTTACTGCCATTGCAAAACCCACTTCTCCACACAATGAAATCCTGTTTCAGTAGCCCTAAGCTCCTCCATCAGGTGCATAAATTTCCCTTTCATTCAGGAACCGCTCAGTGAGACCAGCCCAGCAGATGGGAACGGGAATTCAGGAGCTGTGGCAGCTCTCCCTGGCTCCAGCACTGTGGTACCCACACAGATCTTGGGAGAAAAAAGGAAGTTATTTTCCCAAGGAAAGCTTCAGAAGTGCACCTTCATGTTCTGTTGGAATACAATGGTGGAAGCTCCCTGTGGTGGTGACTTTCTTTGCTCTCTTTGCTACATCCTTTTCTAAATCTTCCTATGGATTTTGGTTTTTGGCTGACGCGTTGGAGTGAAAAATCAAGGTTTGGGAGCTCCAGCTTGGGAGGGAGGTTATCAAGCTGTCATTGATCAGTTTACTTGCCCATCTGCCCTTCCACTCCAGTGTTTTTTGTGCTCAGCAGCAGGGAGAGCACGGAGTGAGAGGCCGGGCAGGGAGATGGGGGCAGCGACCCTGATGGGAGCAGCAAAGGAAGCATTAACTCCAGCAGCAGAGGAAGCAGAGGTCAGCAGGGAGAGCAAAACAACAGCAGCAAGACGCCCCTCAGAACTCCAACAGGGAAAAAACTGCTCTGAGGGACCAGAGGAGCTCAAGGGCAATGAGGTGAAGCTCAGAGAAAGTGGAACAAACAGAAATGGAGAGCACAGAGATAAAGAATCAAGAGAGCTGGAAAGAGCCGCACATTTCACAGCACATCAGCCTCTGCTGCAGATACGGGACCTGAACTCAAGGCAAGCTGCCTGTGCTCCTGCAGAGCCTCTGCTCAGCAAAGGCCACTCTGAACATGCCTGAAAATAATCCATGGCACAGTGACATGGTAAATAAAGATTTAGGGGCAGAAATAATTAAAATATCTACTGCAAGTTCATTTATAAACTTAATAAAATGCATTTTCCAAACCAGAGCACATGTTCTGTATGCAGTACTTAACACTCAAATGATATCACATCTATAGATCTATATAAAAATTATGCATATCTGAAGTAATAAAGAGCCAAACTGATTATTAGCAAGGTGGTTTATAAATATAGTATATTTTCATTTCTGTTACTGATAAGAGCCTAAGATTTCCTTATGACATTCAGTCATATTTATATTTATGTATAAACTAATGTATGGCCATGCAGCAATATTTGTTTTGAGTGCCAATTCTCAATGTGCAATTATGAAACAAAATTCACGTCAGAGAGATATTTCCCTACATTTTTCAAAGCAAGAGAAAAGGCTGGGGAAGATTTTTTACTTCACACAGTACACACAGAACTATGGAGAAACAGAGCCACAAAGTTGCTGTGCAGAAATTAAAGTCTCACCTCTACCTACAAATATTCCAACAAGCCATTTCCTTAAAGAAATTAGTGATGAAAGGTGTGAAAAAAGCCATCATGTCACTGCCACCCTTCACAGAATCTGGCAGGAAATGCAATTGGTGGAAAAGGAAAACGGGTGTGGAACATCAAATAAATGTGCCTAAAATATTTGTAAAGTCAAATTTGGCTCACTAAACTTGTTCATACCTACAGCTGCTGCTCCTGATGCAGAAATAGAGGAATGGATATGATTTACCAGCTTCAAAAATCTGAGTTCAGCCACATTTGTGTGTCCTGTGCATCCACTCCCTCATGTCTCCAGCACAGACACACGGCAAACCCAAAGCTAATTTTAGCAATGAAACATTAGCCTTTGCTGTCTGATAATTAATAACACAGTGTTTGGTTCAACAAGGACATAATTAAAGTTTCAAATGCAAGCATTATGAATTACAGATACTTTGGGATTATAAATCTCCGCAGTGTTTTTTTTAATGAAAATAAATTGAAGTGACATTGTTCCAGAGGAGTTGACTCATTTCACCTTCACTCCCAGCATCTGATGAAGCTCTCTGTCTTTGGGAAACATCTGAAATATCTTCCTGGGAACCACGAGCCGAGCACCACCCAGTGCCATAAAGCAAGCCGCCACCAAATCCATCACCATTGGCTCTGCGCATAACCTGACTACTCCTGGAGATTTAGTAACTTTACATTAAAGCCTGAAATAATTACTTTAGGCTTCATGGACACATGAATATTTCTATTATGCTACTTGATCATCCCTAAAATTGCAAGTTTATTAAGAGGTCCCCAGCACAATAACCTGGTCCACTTTGATTAAAAGAGCTGCATTCCATTTCTGTCATAAAACACAGATGACAGAAGCAGGGGAAAAGAGGCTCCAGACTCAATCGATATTAAGCAGAAGACAAAGTAAATGGAAATTATAACAATAATAAAGTGTAATGGTATCTACTTTCTCAAAAAAAATATAGTACAAAATGCTTTGATCTGAAATGTCTGATTGAATGGGAATATGGCTCATCCTTTTCCTTGTCATGAAGTCAGGAGTAATTCCAAGCAGACATTTCATTTTTTCTTAATGGGAATCATCCAATGTCTCAAGAAACCTTAAATCTTTATATCTGTTTACATAATAAATGTGCAGAAATTATCAAAAGTATTTCTTTATTTTAAAAGCTTATTATATTATGGGCAAAACCTAGAAAGAACCCAAAACAAAGAGCAGAACTAGCAGCTGGCACTCAAAAGAAGCATCTATTTTCTGTCCTGAACCACGCAAATAGAAGATATTTCAGTTTTGATCAAAAGGGCAAGACAGGTTATGCAGAAGTTTTTCTCTCCTAACAGTCTCTGATTGTATTAAAAAGAAAATCACTAAATGTAATGAGCAAACTTCCCAAGCATTCAGCAGAACACCCCAAGCCCTGGGTGTCCTGTGAGTTTTCTGTGCAGAAAACTCATCAGAAACTGAGGTGACATATCTAAAGATGAAAACTATTGCTCTTTATTGTGGAAAAAGGTTTCCTCATCTAAATCTCAGTTTAAAGAACAATTTCAAAACCATTCAAACTTTAATAAAGTATTCATTTCTAAAACACTGAGTCTGTGCCCAAATTAACATTAAAGAGAATTAATCTCTTTTTCTCTTAAAAGATTTCCATGGAATTCAAAATAAATATTGCTGGGCAAAGAAACACAGATCCTAAAATAAACAAAAGCGCAAGTAGGAACTCTCTACACTTCCGTTATGATCTTATTTTCTCTGGAAAATTAGAATTCTCACAGTATGCATGAAAGCAAGGAAATTTCAGAAACTTTAAGAATATCAAATAGTTAGGAAAAAAACCAACAAAAATTCACTGAAATAGATACATCAACCTCCACAAAAATAATCTTTTCCAGGGAAAAGCAATGTACCATGACCTGCCCCTAAAATCTCCATCTCCTGGGCCACACTTAGGTTTTGACCAAAGTGATTGAGGATTGATCCTGATGACAAAGTGGATGAAATGATTGTCCCTGGCAGGCTGCACAGCCTGTTTAGCTGGTGCCAGGGTGCATTTTGCAGCCAGAGGGATCAGAGCAGCCACAGGTGCTGAAATGAAGAGCAAGAGCTGCTCTGACTCACCAGAACATCATTTTTTCAGGAAAGAATAAACCCTCCCAAAGGTTAACTGATGTTAGCACTTGATATAAAAGGTGTATTCATGTCATCAGCTGAGCTGGGGCTGCCGCCTCTCAAGTGATCTTTAGCACTGCTTTAAAGGTACTTAAAACACAGCAAATGTCATAATTCAACTCAAACTTCAACCTTGTTTTGGGTTTAGAGGTTTCCTTTCTGTTTCTGGTGGCTGCTAAGGGACACAAACACTCAGTGACAAAAAACCCACCAAATGGGGAGCACAAACACTCACAGTGACCAAAATCCCACCAAATGAGGAGCACAAACACTCACACAGAGACCAAAATCCCACCAAATGGGGAGCACAAACACTCACACAGTGACCAAAATCCCCTCAAATGGGGAGCACAAACACTCACACAGAGACCAAAATCCCACCAAATGAGGAGCACAAACACTCACACAGTGACCAAAATCCCCTCAAATGGGGAGCACAAACACTCACACAGAGACCAAAATCCCACCAAATGAGGAGCACAAACATTCACAGTGACCAAAATCCCACCAAATGAGGAGCACAAACACTCACGCAGTGACCAAAATCCCACCAAATGGGGAGCACAAACACTCACAGTGACCAAAATCCCACCAAATGGGGAGCACAAACACACAGTGACCAAAATCCCCTCAAATGGGGAGCACAAACACTCACACAGTGACCAAAATCCCACCAAATGAGGAGCACAAACACTCACACAGTGACCAAAATCCCACCAAATGGGGAGCACAAACACTCACAGTGACCAAAATCCCACCAAATGAGGAGCACAAACACTCAGTGACCAAAATCCCACCAAATGGGGAGCACAAACACTCAGTGACCAAAATCCCACCAAATGGGGAGCACAAACACTCACAGTGACCAAAATCCCACCAAATGGGGAGCACAAACACTCACAGTGACCAAAATCCCACCAAATGGGGAGCACAAACACTCACAGTGACCAAAATCCCACCAAATGGGGAGCACAAACACTCACAGTGACCAAAATCCCACCAAATGGGGAGCACAAACACTCACACAGTGACCAAAATCACACCAAATGAGGAGCACAAACACTCACAGAGACCAAAATCCCACCAAATGGGGAGCACAAACACTCACACAGTGACCAAAATCCCACCAAATGGGGAGCACAAACACTCACACAGTGACCAAAATCACACCAAATGGGGAGCACAAACACACAGTGACCAAAATCCCACCAAATGAGGAGCACAAACACTCACAGTGACCAAAATCCCACCAAATGGGGAGCAAGGCAGAGATGCCTCCCCACTTCTAAATCCAGGTTTTCCTCTCCTAACAGCCTCACTGAGTGTATTAAAAGGAAAATTATTACTGAAATGTAACAGCCAGCTTCCCAAGAAACACCCTAAGCCCTTCACAGGGATCTCCTATGAAAGAGCTCTGAAAGATCGCACAGAAAACTCTGCAGAAGTTGAGCTACCATCAATAATACAGCAAATATTGCTTTTCCTGTGGGACACAGGGAGCTGGCTGGGACAGGTTCTGTACCCACCCAACAGAGAAAGCAGCATTACTGCTGGGCTGAGCCCAGCTAAGGGCGTGCTGCCAAGAATAAATCCCAAACTGAGAATATCTGCATGGAGGGAGGGGATTGTGGAGATTATTTATCAATATGTGGATGCAAATCTAAATCTGTGCATGGGAGCTGAGGTACCTGCTGTAAATCAGTGTTCCAGCAGGCTTGAAGAACAACTATCACATGTTTGGGTTTTTAAAAAAAAAGTTACCACAATTTCTTATTTTTGTGGATGATCAATGCCCATCAAAAAGCTGTTTTCTCTCCATAGACCAACTTCTTGCTGCCGGGAAATTAAAATAATTTCCATTTCCCAGCCACCATATCCATTCACTAGATCAAGTGGCTGGTTGGTATAACTGGGCAGTGACCAGTTTCCACACTCTGTCATTTAATTTATTTATTTTTTATACGGATTTTCAGAAGGAGCAATGAGGAGAGATGGAATCACTGACAAATTACACATCTCAGGAAGCACAAGTGAAAAGAAAACTCTCTTCAGGCTGAAATCTCCTTATTTTATCTTCATTTCTTCTCTCAAAAGTGTTTTACCTTCTCTTCCTGCACCCTGCAGAAAATTAAGCCATAAATCCTGAATTTACTGGGTATAAGTAGAAGGGTATGTGGAATTGTAAATGAGTTTCTATGAGCAACACTGGATTTATCTGAGGCCAGCACAGAGGCAAGAACAGCCTGGGGAGAGGGGCTGGGACTTGGGGGTGGGAGAAAAGCCAGGAGGGTGAAACTGTGCTGGGTTCCAGACTCACCGCAGCGGATTTACCTGAATAAAACAACCCAACACTGGGCACAAGTCCTGAGCCTCGCACATGAAAGTTTCCCTTTATCCCCTCACCTCTTCCGTTCAAGAAGGCAACAGAACCAAATCCCAGAGCAATGGAGCTCAGGGAATTTGCCTGCCCCCCAAATTCCTAAATACTTTTACTACTGGAAAAATTAATTAAAATATTAATAATTATTAATACTGTTAATAATTATTAATCCTTTTAATAATTATTAATAGTATTAATAATAATTAATACTATTAATAATTATTAGTACTATTAATAATTAAACATTAAAATAAAAATACTCATGCTACTGAAAATATTACTTAAACTATTAAAATAATAATTAATACTTATAATTAAATATTAAAAAAAAATAGTTATGTTACTGGAAAAAACTAGAGTGGGAAAGAACAAGCAATACATTACTATAAATAAAAAAAAAATCCAACTAAAAATAAAGACAACTATTCATTTACATCATTAAAAGTAACAATTTACAGCATTCTGTATTTTTTTTTCTGTTTCTGCAACAGTACATCAAGGAAGGAAGGCCATGTCAGGCCCACAGAGCAAAAAGTGCACATGAAATTATTTCTGTACCACAATGAGGAAGACTGAATGCAGAAAACAGCTACAAGCAGCTGTGGTGACAGTGCAGAAATTTAAATTAATAAACACTAAAAAGCACCCACCAACTCCCACACCCATTGTCTTTGCCAAGAGAGGTTGAGCTGGATGACCCTGAGGTCCCTTTCCACCTGATATTCTAAATTCTGTGATATCTTGGTGCTGCTCAGGTCAATCAGGATTTGAGCACAAATGTAGGGTTAAACCCATGTTCACATCTAGCAATCAATTCAAAGTAATAAATTAGCAGAGAAGCATCTCTAGAATCATAAATATTTTTAAAAGCCTGCTATAAATGATTCAACATCAGAAGAAATCTGCAGGAATGCTGATTAGAGGACAAGGTTGTACAAGCACAGTACAAAATGTGATTAATTTCACAGTAATTAACACCATATGCAGCTTATGCATCACACAGATCAGTATATAGAAAATGTTGTTGAAAACACATTAGCATTTAAAAATAAAAATTAAGAGATCACAAAAGGAGTTATTGAGTGCTTTTAACTGAAGCCCAGCTTGCCTCTGTGTCACAAGTCCCATCCCAATTCCCTGCTTTTCCCTCCTGATCACAGCCCTAAAGTGGTTTTAAATTGCTATTGTATGAAAAGGCAAATTATTTCAGGAGGTTAGAAGTCATCCTGTCACCCTGCAATTTCTTTAATTACAACACTGTGTAGGTGGAGAACGTGAAAAATCCGTGTGAGGAGTCTCTGTTAGAGAGGTTGGACACTGCTCATAGAGCACACAAAGCCGCATTTCAGAGAGAACTGAAGCTCTGCTCACAGGTTGGGGTTTCGGGGCCACCACTGCTCCCAGCACACCCTGCTGCCCTCAAGGGTGCTGCTCACACAGGTGAGAAGATGCTCAGTTGTTTCATGTACTCAATTACTCAAATATACTCATACATTTCTCACTCATATACTCAAATACTCAATTATTTCCTTCCTGGAAGAGAAGCACAAGTAAAAGCTCGAGGAAGGGTTTCAGGATTGCCTGGGAATGACCAGGAGCCCTTGCCCAGCAGGGATTTATTTATTTCCCTCCTGCACTGGCAGAACGTTCAGCTGCTCCCTAATAAAAAACAAGGAGCTATGATGCAAGATTTACACAGCAATAACGAAGGGATTTGTTAGCATGGTTCTGATTATTTGTAACGAAAGGCTAATGAGAGTAACAGAGCTTCACCACAGCCTGCAGGGATGGTGCCAGAAGCCAGGCAGGGCGTGGGAATCAGGTTGGGAAGGGTCTTCAGGAAATCAAGAGAGGAGCAGGTCCCACCTGTCCCTGGGGGCTGCTGGGCAGGGGTGGCCAACCCCAAGCCTGTACCAGAACTGCTCATCCCAAAATCACAGCAGGTTTTTGGTTTGCACTGTCCAACATGAAACCAGCAGTCATGTGTTTTGAACCAACTTTATTGTGCAAAATAAACACCCCAAAATCTCTTTTAGGCACCCTGTGTTTTAAAGCCATCCAGAAGTCTCTAATCCCTCTAAAATTCCACTGACTTGAAGAGAAGCACACCTCCAAAAGTGACTTTTTACTTGTAAACATCAGATTGCTGGTACTGGAAAACATTATTAAGAGTTTCCCCTCCAGACAGCTGCTGAGAGCAGAGCAGGAGGAGCTGGGGCAAAGACCAAGCCCAGCCAATCCCAAGAGCCTGCACTGGAAGGTCGCTGTGTATTCATGCCTGCACATCATGGAAAACTGAGTTTGCTGGGCTGCACCTGTGAGAACAGGGCTTGGATGTGGCTTCTGCACCAATGGGCAAGAAAAGGGATCGGAGAGGGTCACAGCAACTTCCACAAGGGGATGGTGGCAAGGGCAGATCCCCTCCATGCAGAGAGAAGGCTGAAGGGTCACACAATTAACATCTCACAACCGACATCTCCAAAATCATGGAAGGGTCACACCATTAACATCTCACAATTGACATCTCCAAAATCATGGAAGGGTCACACCATAAACATCTCACAGCCGGTATCTCCAAAATCATGGAAGGGTCACACACAATTAACATCTCACAATTGACATCTCCAAAATCATGGAAGGGGATACACAACTAACATCTCAATTAACATCTCCAAATCATGCAAGGGGACACACAACATCTCACAATTAGCATCTTCAAAATCATGGAAGCAACACCTGAGTAGGGAACTCTCCATGGCAGAGTCCTGCCCTACCAAGCACAGAACAGTGGAGAGGTAGGGATGTGTTTGACATCCCCAATCCACCAGGGAGGGAGGAGAACGGCTGAGCCCCAGTGCCTTGGCTCACACCATCACCCCAAACAGAGCTACCCTCAAACACCGCTGCTGGACACCAAATCTCAGCCTCCAGTGTCCCCAGCAGGTCAGCTCTGCTCTGAGCAGCTCAGGCTGTGCGAGGAAAAAGGGAGATGTGTCCTTGGGCTAAACCTGCTGCTCCCTTGCAGCAGGTTGGCCCCAGACACCTCTTCCTGCAGGAGGATTTTGCTCTCCCACCAAACCACGAGTGCCCCCCTAACTCTGAGGGCACAGAGAGGCAGCAGCAGGCTGCTGGTGCTGCCACGGCAATTAACAGAGCCCACAGGCAAACCCACATCTCTTGACAGCAAAAAGAACCTGCAGGCTGAATAAACTGCGTGTTCTGGAGTGGCTGCTGAGCAGCACTGGGTGTGCAGAGCGCTCCAACATGTTCATCCTGCAGCAGGGCACAGACCTGGAGCCACACATGCCAGGGAACATCCCTCTGAAGTGGCACTTCACTCCAAAAATGAATTAAATTAGAAGTTAATTAGACAACTTCCCAAGGACCAGCCAGCAGAATTGCTTAGGGTGTGCTGGAGTTAATGCTGATAAAGCAGGAGTGCCTGGTGATGAAAGATGTCTGTGTTAATCATGATAGGAAGCAAACAAACAGCTTTTAGCCTTCTGAGGATCACTCCCACCAATACACTGCTGCTCACAGGGAAAGACAAATTTCCCAGCTCCAAGGGAAATATCTGAATGCTCAGAAGCTCAGCTCACTGACTGTGTAACATTATCTTACATGCAGCACTCACATTCTTTCCATATCACAAAACTATCCCCACTTTGAGCTGTGCACATTTACTTGTGTATTTTCCAAAACATCATTACGCATCTTTTCCTTATGCATATGTATTTCTCATAAGAGATTTTTTGAATAGGTATGAACAGGATACACATTGCTTTCTTTGGCAGTGATAAACATACATTAATAAAAGAATAAAACCTTTTAGTGAACTGCAGCTCAAATCAGCTTGTTCTTACTCAAATTCTTAGACCCTCTGGCAACCCTCGCATCATTTGAGGGAAACAGCTCCATCTAAAGGGTGATTGGCTGCACAGGCCCTGCCTGGTGTCTGCCACATCTGCTCAGTAAACACCGGGAGCCCTGGGATGTTTGGGCAGGGAAAATGGGATTGCAAACTCCTAAAGCTGGGAGAACCTTGATTCCTCTGCCTGAACAGGAAACGGAGTCATTAACACTTTGTTCTCCCTTTCAGTCACCTATTTATCACTTCTCACCTACATGGCCCCTGGTGGGTTTTTGGTTTGCAGCCCACTGTCCAACATGAAACAAACAATATTCATGTGAATTTTGACCCAACTTTATTGTGCAAAAAGAACCTAAAATCTCTTTTTTTAGGTGCCCTGTGTTTTAAAGCCATCCAGAAGCCTCTAATCCTCTAAAATCCTATGGACTTGAAGAGAAGCACACCTCCAAAAGTGACTTTTTACTTGTAAACATCAGATTGCTGGTACTGGAAAACATTATTAAGAGTTTCCCCTCCAGACAGCTGCTGAGAGCAGAGCAGGAGGAGCTGGGGCAAAGACCAAGCCCAGCCAATCCCAAGAGCCTGCACTGGAAGGTCGCTGTGTATTCATGCCTGCACATCATGGAAAACTGAGTTTGCTGGGCTGCACCTGTGAGAACAGGGCTTGGATGTGGCTTCTGCACCAATGGGCAAGAAAAGGGATCTGAGAGAGTCACAGCCACTTCCACAAGGGGTGGTGGCAAGGGCAGATCCCCTCCATGCAGAGAGAAGGCTGAAGGGTCACACAATTAACAGCTCACAACTGACATCTCCAAAATCATGGAAGGGTCACACAATTAACATCTCACAACTGACATCTTCAAAATCATGGAAGGGTCACACCATAAACATCTCACAACCGGTATCTCCAAAATCATGGAGGGGTCACACCATTAACATCTCACAACTGACATCTCCAAAATCATGGAGGGGTCACACCATAAACATCTCACAACTGACATCTCCAAAATCATGGAAGGGTCACACACAATTAACATCTCACAATTGACATCTCCAAAATCATGGAAGGGGATACGCAACTAACATCTCAATTAACATTTCCAAATCATGCAAGGGGACACACATCATCTCACAATTGACATCTCCAAAATCACGGAAGCAACACCTGAGTAGGGAACTCTCCATGGCAGAGTCCTGCCCTACCAAACACAGAACAGTGGAGAGGTGGGGATGTGTCTGACATCCCCAATCCACCAGGGAGGGAGGAGAATGGCTGAGCCCCAGTGCCTTGGCTCACACCATCACCCCAAACAGAGCTACCCTCAAACACCGCTGCTGGACACCAAATCTCAGCCTCCAGTGTCCCCAGCAGGTCAGCTCTGCTCTGAGCAGCTCAGGCTGTGCGAGGAAAAAGGGAGATGTGTCCTTGGGCTAAACCTGCTGCTCCCTTGCAGCAGGTTGGCCCCAGACACCTCTTCCTGCAGGAGGATTTTGCTCTCCCACCAAACCACGAGTGCCCCCCTAACTCTGAGGGCACAGAGAGGCAGCAGCAGGCTGCTGGTGCTGCCACGGCAATTAACACAGCCCACAGCCAAACCCACATCTCTTGACAGCAAAAAAAACCCTGCAGGCTGAATAAACTGCGTGTTCTGGAGTGGCTGCCGAGCAGCACTGGGTGTGCAGAGCACTCCAACATGTTCATCCTGCAGCAGGGCACAGACCTGGAGCCACACATGCCAGGGAACATCCCTCTGAAGTGGCACTTCACTCCAAAAATGAATTAAATTAGAAGTTAATTAGACAACTTCCCAAGGACCAGCCAGCAGAATTGCTTAGGGTGTGCTGGAGTTAATGCTGATAAAGCAGGAGTGCCTGGTGATGAAAGATGTCTGTGTTAATCATGATAGGAAGCAAACAAACAGCTTTTAGCCTTCTGAGGATCACTCCCACCAATACACTGCTGCTCACAGGGAAAAGACAAATTTCCCCAGCTCCAAGGGAAATATCTGAATGCTCAGAAGCTCAGCTCACTGACTGTGTAACATTATCTTACATGCAGCACTCACATTCTTTCCATATCACAAAACTATCCCCAGTTTGAGCTGTGCACATTTACTTGTGTATTTTCCAAAACATCATTACACATCTTTTCCTTATGCATATGTATTTCTCATAAGAGATTTTTGAATAGGTATGAACAGGATACACATTGCTTTCTTTGGCAGTGATAAACATACATTAATAAAAGAATAAAACCTTTTAGTGAACTGCAGCTCAAATCAGCTTGTTCTTACTCAAATTCTTAGACCCTCTGGCAACCCTCGCATCATTTGAGGGGAAACAGCTCCATCTAAAGGGTGATTGGCTGCACAGGCCCTGCCTGGTGTCTGCCACATCTGCTCAGTAAACACCGGGAGCCCTGGGATGTTTGGGCAGGGAAAAATGGGGATTGCAAACTCCTAAAGCTGGGGAGAACCTGATTCCTCTGCCTGAACAGGAAACGGAGTCATTAACACTTTGTTC
The DNA here is from genome assembly GCA_024865655.1 of Emberiza elegans. Lineage (NCBI taxonomy): Eukaryota > Metazoa > Chordata > Aves > Passeriformes > Fringillidae > Emberiza > Emberiza elegans. The sequence continues at coordinate 27,070,979 of JALJVW010000129.1, read as the reverse complement.
TCCCTTTCAGTCACCTATTTATCACTTCCCACCTACATGGCCCCTGGTGGGTTTTGGTTTGCAGCCCACTGTCCAACATCAAACAAACAACATTCACGAATTTTGACCCAACTTTATTGTGCAAAAAAGAACCTAAAATCTCTTTTAGGTGCCCTGTGTTTTAAAGCCATCCAGAAGCCTCTAATCCCTCTAAAATCCTATGGACTTGAAGAGAAGCACACCTCCAAAAGTGACTTTTTACTTGTAAATATCTGATAGCTACTGGAAAACATCAAGAATTGTGAACAAAGAGCTTTCAGAAACACATTCCTAACTGTAGTAATATGGATTTTTGTAAAACCATAGTTTAGGAGTTTGCTTCCTTCACCAACCAACAATTGTGAACCCATCCTGACAATGGTCCCATGAAGGTTATTCTCATTTTCCAGTATTAAGCCTGGAAATTTCCTTTTTAGTCCTCATTTCACAGTGCAGTGAGTATGGCCACAGCTAAGAACAAAAATAGGACATTATCTCATACAACTTTAAGAATACTCTGATTAAAGGTTCCTAAATTATTTTTTGGCTCCCATGCCCCTGCAATCCTGAGCATAATTTGTGCACACTGTCAAAGCAAAAGCAATGTTTTAATAAAGGCTGCAGTGAGGATGAAGTACTAGGGGACTGTGGCCATAATTACAATCTTAATGGGCATTAAGTTAATAATGATGACAAAACCCAAGCTTTTCAGAAATCGAGTAGTGTTCATTATAACTGTGCAGTCTTTATTGAGGTGAAATACTTAATCTAGATACAATATTAGAGGAAAAACCTGATTATATTCCAGGTAGCAGAATATTCTCAGTGGGGACAGTTACACTCAAAGCCAACTCAGCAGTGCAAGTTGGGACTCCTGGCTTTTATTTAGCCCCACTTCAGCTATTCCAGCTTATTCCAGACAGGGCTGGTTTAGATCTACCTCTGCCTCACTCCAGAAACATTTCATTTCATAATGTCTCTAATTGATAAATTAGATCAAGTGTCTAATGTATTCAGCACAATTTAGGAAAGAGTGAATTGAAAAACGGCCCAGGCAATGGTGAAAGTGGTACTGGACATTTCTTGATTCCATGAGATGAAAAAAGCTGCCATCCACATCATTTAGAGAATATCTAAGCTATTGAGCTAGCAGGCTGGATTTGGAGGGGTTTTTGGGTGAGTTTGGCTTTTTTTTTTTGGGGGGGGGGGGTGCCCCTTTCCCTGGTGCCCCACAGTGCCCCTTTCCCTGGTTTGGATTCTGCAGCATTCCCACAATTTGCCTTCCTTCCCAGCACCAAACTCTCCCCATCATCCCCTCTGCAACTTTCCACAGCAATTCCTGTTCATCTCCCATCCTGGAAAGAGAACTGGCTTTCCTTGTCACACAAAGGCTGAAATTTGAAATCTAACGAAGTCTGTTCAGGGCTCATTTCCCTCTGATTAACCATAATTAGGGTAATAGCAGCACCCAGAGGCATCTCCCAGACCCAAAAATCTCTTTAAGATCACCCTCCCCATGACTGGCTTGCTTCTCCCTTTGCAAGTTCAGCCATGTATCATCCAGAAAACACTGCCTGTAGATCATCTGGGGCTATTTCAGAGAGGGAAAGAGGTCCATAACTGAGCATAGCCACTCCCCGCTTTTTGCAGCACTGGGATGGTTTCAAACAAAATTTTACAAATTATTCACATTGGCACTAAGCCCTGTTGAGGGCCAAAAGCAGGCACAGGAGGAGGGGGGCAGGATCAACTCAGACGTTTCATGAAGGTTTCCCAACGTCCACAATTCTAACTTGAGCTACTTAGAGCCATCTCCTGCGTCTGTTGGATTTCTGTGTTCAAAACAATCCTCTATAAAACAAATATTTCTGAGACAAGATAGCCTAGGTAGTTTTTGCAGTTAAAAGCCTATTGTTCATCAAGTCTGTAAAAGTATTAGCAACTATAATCCCAGTCTAAAATAAAAACATTTTGTGTTGTTTTTAAACTCAAATTTTAAGGAAGCTTTTTCACTTTTAACAGCCACCTAAATTATTTTTTTTTTTTGTAAAACCCAAAATAGGCTACATTGCTTGTTCCCAATAAAACCACCACAAAATTATTAAAATAGATCATTAACAAACTGCAGAGTCCACATATGCCAACAAAATGCCATTCAACTAGTTCAGGGAAGGAATTTTCCACTTTGTAAGCCTCCGGTTGATGGAGAGTTTGAGTTAGATGCTAAAGAAAGATTGATGGTCTGGAATTCCCTCCCTCCTGCAAACACACCTGGAACAGCAATGTGCGATTAGGACAATGTAGATCAGCTAGAAAAATAAGAAATTGGTAAATTAAGGTGCTGAGCATCAAGCAGGAAAGATTTATGATCTGGACATAATGAGTGCTGCAAGTGCTCAGTGCAACTGGAATCAGCAATGGGAGAATAAATCCTGGTGGGGTCTTCTTTAGTCCAAAGGTGGGCAGTGAGCTGAGCACAGCCATTTGTGCCTGATGTAGATTTGTGTAAGACTCTTGTTAAATAGATTCTTCTCCTGTGAATTTCCTGTTCATTCCAGAGACCACATTTAAACAGCTTTCTTCTCTTTTAGAGACAGAAACAGACTGGCTTCTAAGAAAAATTGATTAATTCAGGCTTTGCCAGTGGTTTCATGCTTCACTTTCTTATTCCTTCTTTGGGTCTCCTGCTGGTCCCACGCTGAGTTGAGGAACCTTGATTTTTACAGCCTACTCAAGCCCAGTGAGCAGCTGGCATGCTGTGCACACAGCCTGCATAAAACATTCATCCAGCAGAATTAAAGTCTTCTGCTAAATCCTTTATTTGAGCTCAGGATGTCTCTCCCCCTCGCAGATTGCACAAACATGAAATTTTTACATTTAATATTTTCTTTGGGTTTCTTCTCAAAAAAACAAAAACCTGCATGAAATGGGTTCAATCTGCACCTGGATTCATCACCAGGACAATTCATGGGCCCACATTCCCTTGGACTCTTGAAGGGCACTGAAACCATCAGAATTTACTCTGTGCAGTGTCAGTCTGGAGAGGTTGGGGTTTTCCTCCCCTCTCTTTGCAGATTCAAGTAAAAGTAACTTCTGCATTCACAAAAAAAAAAATTAGAGCAACTCTTCACTGCCTTGAATGCCTCCATTAGAGCAGCAGAACAAAAGTGGAAATTCAGGAAAGTGGAATCTTAGCAAAAGGTATCAACACTCGGGGAGAAACGCATCAGCCAGAGGAATGAAACACCTCGAGGTGTTCCATTCACTCCTCAGGTGCTCTGGAGGCACTTGATCAGTCCCCGGCTGATGTCAGAGATAAACTGCGCCTCCACTCACACCTGAATCCACGAGGAGAGCTGTTAATCACTAATTATTACCGTTACCTGCACCGCAGGCGGAGCCAACCATCGTTACAGCACCAAAATATTCCAGAGGTGCCCAGGGTGGGCTCGGCAGATTCCATCTCCTCCTCCTTCTACACTCTCTACCGTCACTGACATATTTAATGAAAAATTATTTTGTTAAGATCTTTTCTCCTGAGAATCTTCAGCTTCTCCATGTTTTGCTGCTTTGGAATGTGATTTGGAGAATTGCTTTTGCAGAGACTGCTGTACTTAAATCCTATTGTTCATCAAGCCTGTGAAATTGTTTTTACCTGATGACCAATGACAGGCACCTGTGTCAAGGCTGTGAGCAGTCACAAGATTTTATCATTCCATTCCTTTCCAGCCTTCTGATGAAATCCTTTCTTCCATTCTTTTAGTGTTGTTATAATATATAATTTTCTTTTAATATAATATATATCATAAAATAATAAATCAGCCTCCTGAAACACGGAGTCAGGTTTCTCATCTCTTCCCTCGTCCTGGGACCCTGTGAACACCAGCATCTCCACCTCTCTGTGTGTCCCCACAGCACTTCCAGCTCTCTGCAGCCCACTCAAATATTTTCAAAGTGCACCCAGCCATGCCCAGTTATCCCCAGCCCCAAACACTCAAACAATCCTGTGAGGTGACTCTGAATATTGATGGAATGACTATATTCAATTCGCAGACTGATCCCTGGTTCCTTCACAACAGCATCCCCACATTCTTTACATGATAATGTCCCCTCACAGGTCTGCAAAAGTGGAATCTCTTAAAATACACAGGAAAAGTCATTTTTTTGTGCTGTGTCCACTCACTTTACTGGCTCCAGACCACAAAAGGAGCAACTGAATGAGTTTGCTGCTAAACCATTCAGTAAGGGAAGCTCCAGGTTCCTTCACACCAAAATCCAATCTACTCAAAGCTGGTATAACACCTTTTCATCCCCTCTCCAATATTGTGACTTGGGAATGATGGCATCTCGCTCCCTTCCTCGTTACACAGAATCTGAAATTGCCAGCTAAGGAAAAAGCCTGTATAACCCAGAGTCAGTGAACGCCTCTTAGAAAATAAACCTGCTTCAAAAAATGTGATGGACTTACTGACAGACTGTAAAAGGTGAGTCCTATTTCAATTTAATCAGTTCTAAGGGCTGGAAATTGGGAACATGAGTGCTTTTCACAATATTGTTAATTTAAAATCACTCCAAAGGCAGCAGCTACTCCCAGCTGTCCTATGCAAGGACTCTGAATACCTCTCACTACTGATGGTTACAAATTCTCCTCTCCTTCTCCTCAAGAATAAAATGCTACAAGAGTGGCTTTTCCAACTCAAACAGCCAAGAATTTGACAAAGAATTTCATAGTAACAATGTTCTGGTACTCTCAAAACTGAATATTTCCTTTGGCATTGCTTTGCTCAATGTTTTCATTCCTAATTATTTGATATTTAATTATTTTCTGACCAGCCGCATTTATTCAGGAATGGTTGAAAGGAATGAAAATAACCATTTTTGTGTATTTAATTGCTCTTCTGTCCCAGAGCAAAGAACAAAATCCTGTTTCACAGGGCTGCTGATGCAGAGGCAGCGAGCTCTGAGGAGCCTGTGCTTCCCTCCCGTGCTGACACCTCAGGATTACACAGCAGCTAAATTTCAAAATGACAAAACCCCCCAAAATCTGTGGTTTTCCAGTTCCTCATCCCCTAGCATATACTCCATTTCTAGAACATTCTATAAAAAACTGTATTTTGCTGTATCCACCCCTAACCAGGGGATCAGTCATGGACAAAAACATCAACTGTAACTCCATCAGCTCTGATCGCTGATTTTGTGGGGTTTTATATTGCAAGCAGCAAGAACAGCTTACAACATGGAGGGTTAACTCCATTTCCTCCCAAAACTTAACATTAATTATAGAATCAGACAAAAAATTGACAATTTGGGGACCTTCTAAAACTACTTCAACCTTCCTTGTTCTTCAAGGGGAAGGAGACCAATAACCAACATCATAACTCTGGGCAGCTTTACTCAGATCTGTGCTGGGAAGAGGCAGAGGAACAGATTTTCAGCACTGAGGCAAATCAAATCAGTCTCTGAAGAATTAGTCGGAAAAAAGAAATTAAAGGCATCATCAAGTTAAGCAACATTGCAACCAGCTGAGGCCTGTGTACATTTCCCTGTAAAGTGGTGCTGAAGGTGCAAAGGAAGGGCTCAGAAGTGCAGTTTGGGTGTCCTTGGCCTCTCAGACACACTGCATTAGCTCCATATTTTCAGTCTTTGGGGGAAAATACCTGTACACCAGTTAAAATTTCAATTTGATACTCAGGGCAGGAAAAAAGGAGAATTTAGAACTGAATTCAAAACAGGAACTGAGCTTTACACCATTTTAACGCTGTCAGTGCTGAAAGAAATAAGGTTTGCAATAGCTACAGCTTTATTTAGGGAAATTATATACAATTGTACCATTCTGCAGTTCTTGGGAATGCCTATTAAAGCCTTGTGGATAAGGCTGAAAGAATAAAATCCAGATGTGAAAATCAGATCCCATCACACCTGCCCAGGACTTCTGGCAGTTCATTTAGAAGCGATATCAGGCATTAGGATGGGATTTAATCCTGAGACTTAATTACCAATCCCTGTGTCAGAAATGGTATTGTAGGAACGAGGGGCATCACCTTTCCTTTTGTGAAACTTGTAAATGTTTGGTAACTTTATCTTAACAACGATCCATATTAATGTTATTACAGGAACCCCTGGGAGACTTTTCACAAGTGCTGCAGAGAGGTTGGAATTTTCTTCTGAACCCCTGGCAGAGATCCCAGCTCATAAAAAATGGGATAAAACCAGCCTGTCCTGAATTATTCAGGGCTGTAAGTGTTTGAAATCCCTGCTTCCCTCTGAAACCACGGGGTGGTGGACTTCTCCTAGCCTGGTTCAAAGTTCTGAAGGAAATAAAAATGGTACCCAAGAGATCCCTGTACTTTTAGTCAATGCTGAAAACTTCTTTCCATGAAAGCACCAGATGATGAATGGGCTTATTCTGGGGAGGAGTTTTTGGTAGCTGTTTTTATTTTATTTATCCTGTTGTAAAACAGATCTGACTGCAGCTAAAAAGCTTTGAGGGACACATGGAAAATGTATTCTGTGTAAGGACTGTCATCCTACAGAGTCCTTGTGTCCCTGGTGCTCCTTCATGCTGCACATTAGTTACCAATATGCTATTTACTTAAAAATAAATCAAACCACTCAAGAACTTGGCTTTTCACACAATAAATGTAAAGCATAAATCATTAATTAGACTACTTCAATGAGTTATTTTGCTTTTTGTTTGCTTTGTTAGTGTTCCCTAACAGCATCATCCAGTCTGCACCACACTATGGGATTTTGGAGTCTCAAAAAACCACCAATCCTCCCTGATTTTTGTTTGTTTTAAGGAAACATTAATTGGAGAGAATTCTCTCTCACCCATCACTGCACTGGTTAATTTAACTCCCAAAGCCTGCCCTACTGTCCAAGAGCTACTGTTGTCAATTTACTGCATTACTCAGACATTACTAATGATTTACTGCTGTGAGTAACTGAGCTTGGAAAGGCTGTGGGGTTTGTGAGGGCACCTGAGGGATCTTGAGCTCTCCTTTGCACAATCAGAGCTTCCAAAACAGCCAGGAGGGACAGGACTTCATCTGAATTTCCCAAAAATTCAACACATTTCCAGTTTGGGAAAGTTATCAGACTTGGTTTTGAGGGGATTTTTTGTGTGTGATTTTTTTGGTTTTGTTTTTGGTTTTTTGTCTGTTTGTTTTTGGTTTTTGTTTTTTTGGTTTTTTTTTTTTTTTTAGTTTCTGGGGTTTTTGGGCTTGAAATTTTATGTTAAACTTAAAAAAAGATCCACACCATCCATTCACACTTAATAACACAAACAGGGTCTGATGATTGCTATCTTAAGCAAACAGAAAGGATTTCTAAACTAAATAAATATTCTCAAAACTTTTTTCTCCCACCAAAAGCTGGAGCTTTTCAGAGGGAAGAGGAAGCCCTGAGAAGCAGTGGGGCACTGAGAATGGAAGAACTGACATCAAAGGTGTGAAATACTTTATAACAGTTTCTTTCCTCATTGCAAAATAGGATTTCTTACAACTCCAAGTAAAATACACCTTCTCTAAATGCTATTTTTATCTGCCAAACAGATCTCAAGCCTCTGCTTTCTGACATTTTCTACTTACACTCCTCAAAAAGACACAGTTCAAAGAATAACAGGATCAAAAATCCCAGTTGCACATATAGAAATATAACACACAACTGTCTATAGGAGTGCTGCTGCTCTTTTTTTCTCTTCTTGTTTGAGTTTTGTTTGTTTGCTTGCAGAATTTATTGCGAAATCCCAGAAGGGAACACCAGGAATCATTTTTAAAGCACACTACCTTTGAACTTAACACAAGTGGAAAGACAGGAGAATTTCTAGAATAACCATAACAATTTAAATTTCCAGCAGCACTGATGCCAGACACACCCTCGTAGAGGGATTACACACAAATAATTCAGCAGCACGTTGGTTTTGATGCAGAGGAAGCCCGCCAGGAGCAGGAGGAGCTTTGCCAAGCCACAATTGTCGCTCACAGTCCCTGCAGCTCCTTGGTGCTCACCCACCCATGGCCTGAGCAGCGAGGGGGGACCCCTGCCCTCGGCCTCCGAGCGCAGCACACACGAGTTCTGTTAACCGAGCTGCGCAGAAACGGCCAAAACTCATTTCATCTCAGTCAGGTGTCACAAGGACATAATTCCTCAGAATTACCTCGCTGGTTCTCCGGCCACACCACAGAGTCACCACTCACACAGCGCTGGCTTCACCGCGCACACAGCTGCAGACAATGGTCAGCCGCTGCTGTGACATCGCACTGGGTTTCATTTTAATGTTCTGTAAACATCGTTTGAAAAGCTTTGCTTTCCTGTGGCATCAGACAGAAAATGCACTGCACAGGCTCAGAGCACAGTCCTGGCTTGGAAAGCCATCAGGGAATCTCACTCCACTTCTGACACAAATTATGGATGGAAAATACCTTCCTTTGGTGGTTTTATTCTGTACATCAACCATTCCTTCAGTGATTAATGACATTTCCCTAAAAAATATCTCTGTATGACAGTGATGACAACCTGGCAGTCTCCTCATAAATTTATAAGGAAATAATTTAAATAATATATATATTTTTATATTATATATATATATAATATATATATATATATATAATATATAATATATATATATATATATATATATATATATATATATATAATATATAATATATAATATATTATATTTTATTATAATATATAATATTATATAATAATATATATATATATATATATAATATATTATAATATAATATAATATCTATAATATTATATATATACTATCTATAATAGTATATAAAATCTATATTTACATATAAATATATAAATAATATATATAAATAAGGAAATAATATAAATATAAATTTATATTACAGATATAAATCTATATCTGTACTGAAAAGAAACTACTCCCTGAAAGAACACAACCTCTGAAACACAAAACACTTAAAAACAATTGCGATAATTGATTATTTAGACCTCAAAGGAAAATATTCTACTTGAAACACAGCACTATCAGACTTCTAAGCAACATCTCCTGCACTTGAAGCACTGATTTATGAGTAAAAAAAAAAAAACACTGAAACACTGACTCTGATTTGGTTTTTCAGTGAGAAGTCCCTAACACTGGAGGTAATTTAACCTTTTTAAGCCTGGTTTCACAGAAGCTGTTCTGAACTGCTCCCAGTGCATGTGGAATAAAAGCCATTTAAAGACAACCTCAAATTCAACAGCAAGTGTTGTTGGGATCTGATTACATTCATTTCTAGAGACGGCTTCTCTAAAACTCTGAATGAATTTTGTATTATCAGGGAAAATAAGAACAGGGAGAATTTATTTATTTACCACCCCTTTCTGCAGTTGAACTGTGCTGCAGGGCCAGGCCCCACTCACGCTGGGGAGCCCTGCTGTAAGGATAATTCAGAATTTCAATAATACATGGAACAGGCTGGAGGATGGAGCGGGGATTTCTGTCCAGGAGATGGAGCTGCAGCTCCAGAGCTGCGGGAATGCATCCAGAGACGGGAGATGGAGAGATAAATACACTGGGAGATAAACCAGGAGATAAATACACCGGGATAGAGCCCGGGAAATTGATACACAGGGATAGAGCCCAGGAGAGAGATGGACAGATACACTGGGAGATAAACACAGCAGGATAGAGCCCGGGAGATAGACACACCGGGCTAGAGAACCTGGGCTAGAGCCTCACAAGAGGACAGAGCCCAGGACACGGACTGGGATACAGCCTTAGACTGGGATACAGCCTGGGATAGAGCCCAGGAGATGTACTGGGATACACACCGGGAGCTACAGCCCAGGAGAGACACCAGGATAGAGGCTCACACTGGGATACAGCCCGGGATACAGCCCAGGATAAAGCTTGGAGCAGGGCCTCACATGGGGATACAGCCTGAGATACACACTGGGATGTAGAGCCCAGGAGAGAGCCTCACACTGGGATCTACATTGGGATGCAGCCCAGGATACACAGCTCACACTGGGATATACAGGATCCACAGCCCAGGATACACAGTTCACACTGGGATATACAGGATCCACAGCCCAGGATACACAGCTGACACTGGGATATACAGGATCCACAGCCTGGGATACACAGCTCACACTGGGATATACATTGGGATATAGCCCAGGATACACAGCTCACACTGGGATATACAGGATCCACAGCCTGGGATACACAGCTCACACTGGGATATACAGGATCCACAGCCTGGGATACACAGCTCACACTGGGATATACAGGATCCACAGCCTGGGATACACAGCTCACACTGGGATATACAGGATCCACAGCCCAGGATACACAGCTCACACTGGGATATACATTGGGATATAGCCCAGGATACACAGCCCAGAATTGACAGCTCACACTGGGATCTACACCAGGATACAGCCCGGGATACACAGCTCACACTGGGATATACATTGGGATATAGCCCAGGATACACAGACCAGAACTCACAGCTCACACTGGGATCTACACCAGGATACAGCCCGGGATATACAGCTCACTCTGGGATACACATCAGGATATAGCCCAGAACACTGCCTCACATCAGGTCAGCCCCTCCTGGAACCCCAAGGTAACAGCTCAGGGAAAGAAAGAAAGATTCCCCAGTAGAAGCCTTTCCTTCATGTCTTTTCTAATGAGGGCTGCTCCAGGCACAGCAAGAATTGCCAAAGTATTCAACAACCCCAGCAGGTTCTCCCACATCTCAGGTGATGCTTCACAGGCTGTGGTGGATGCTCCTTGCGTTTGGTTCAGTCAGCCACGAGCAGCAGCACCAAACAAGGCTCCACCTACAAAACTCTACTGCAAACGCACAAAAGGAGAGCCAGGCAGAGCTTTTTAAACCTCCTTTGCAGGTTAAACCAGACCCACACCCTCACAAGGAATATTTTCATGAAGGCACTGACACATCCACCTGGCAGATGTATTTTTTCCATCTTTCTCCTCAACAGGATAATTCACAGGTCAATGACAAACCTAACCATCAATTTTCTCCCTCCAAACTGCATCTTCAGTTGTTACTAGACTTTGCCCACCAGAAGCAATTTCATTTGAAAATAGCTGATTCAATCAACTATTTCTTCCCAGACATAAATATCAAGAAGCCTCCATGCAAATCTATTGTGAACAGTCATTTTCCTTCCTCAAAGCTCACCTTTTGGGTAAACACACACATTTTCCTCTGAAAAGATAAAGTGTCTATCTACCAACCTAACTCCATGTGAGCATCAGCCTGCAGAAATGGCCATATTGTACAGTTTATTGAGAAATTAAATTACTGCTAACTTTGATTGCAGTAACTACAAAAATCACCGTAGCAGCAAATGCATTGTACATCCAACTATATTAAAAAATATATATTTTTAAGTGATAATTTTCAATGGGGTAATTTTGAGCTGGTTTTTCTCATCTCGAAACATCAGAGTCACGTTTTCACAGTCAAATCTTAATTGTTGTGTTTTGCAGACCTGTTGATAAAGCCTACAGGAATTCCAATTAGCTGTGCTGCTGCATTACAGCTTCTGCTGATCTGCTGCTGTTCTCAGCATGGGCTCTCCTCGTGCAGCTTGCTCAGCCAAGGATGGAGAGAACCACTGGGATCTTGGCTTTGATCCAGCTTCCAAAACCTGCGGAATTTATTTATTGTTTTAATTGTCTATTTATTCATTCTCTCTAATTTTCCGTCTCCAGCTTGCTCTGTTCAGAGAGGAAAAGAAAAATCTCGGCTCCTAAAAATCAGAGAACTCCTTTGTAAGTGTAATTTTGAATAATAAAGTATAGTAAAAATGAATAATAGTAATAAAGTGACAGCAATAAAGTAACAATAAAATAAAAGGGAATAAAAAGAAAGAGGCATTTAAAGTAATTACTCTGGATATTCAGACTTAGCATGAATAGGGAGAATTCTAATGAGATGTTAAAGAACTACTTTCATCTGCTTTTTGTAATGAACTATCTCCCAAGGAAAGAGGTTTTATTGCAGGAAATTTGTAATTTTAATATCTCTATTTTTACACTAAAGTACTCAATAGTTTAAGTTTTCTGGGAGTAATTCATGAAATGAACTTTCCTATCCATTTTTTGGATCTACAGAAGGAGTCAGCCATGGATGCTGGTTGAGCAGAACGCAAAGTTCCCCTCCCATTTTCCTCCCAGAAGTTACAGAATTCCCTCCCACAATGCCTTTACAGCAAAGGCAAGGCACCAGCTCTTTCTCCACACAATAACAACGGCACAGCACAGTCAGGATGAAAGGAAAACGCTGTTGAACCAGCCAGCTCCCCCCAGCATCACACCCACCGCAGAGGTGCTGCTTCTGCCTCTTGCCGCCACAAAGAACAGCAGCAGGACTGCTCCAAGTAATCAACGTGCTCCAATCACTAATTACCAAAAAAGCAGCAGAAAAATTACAGCCTTCAAGTAGATTAAAAAGTATCTTTCTACCCAAAAAACTAGAGAATTGTCAGTGTAGTGAGGGGTTCCCTGCCTGCTGTGCCAGTTGCGCCCGCAGAGCAGCATCTCCGGTCCAGCTGTGCGACAGACACCTCAGGCTCCCTGCAAACTCTCCAGGAGCCCTTTGCCATCCAGCTGTGCGACAGACACCTTAGGCTCCCTGCAAGCTCCCCAGGAGCCCTTTGCCATCCAGCTGTGCGACAGACACCCCAGGCTCCCTGCAAACTCTCCAGGAGCCCTTTGCCATCCAGCTGTGCGACAGACACCCCAGGCTCCCTGCAAACTCTCCAGGAGCCCTTTGCCGTCCAGCTGTGCGACAGACACCCCAGGCTCCCTGCAAACTCCCCAGGAGCCCTTTGCCATCCAGCTGTGCGACAGACACCCCAGGCTCCCTGCAAGCTCCCCAGGAGCCCTTTGCCATCCAGCTGTGCGACAGACACCCCAGGCTCCCTGCAAGCTCTCCAGGAGCCCTTTGCCATCCAGCTGTGCGACAGACACCCCAGGCTCCCTGCAAGCTCCCCAGGAGCCCTTTGCCATCCAGCTGTGCGACAGACACCCCAGGCTCCCTGCAAACTGCCCAGGAGCCCTTTGCCATCCAGCTGTGTGACAGACACCCCAGGCTCCCTGCAAGCTCCCCAGGAGCCCTTTGCCATCCAGCTGTGTGACAGACACCCCAGGCTCCCTGCAAACTCTCCAGGAGCCCTTTGCTGTCCAGCTGTGCGACAGACACCCCAGGCTCCCTGCAAACTCTCCAGGAGCCCTTTGCTGTCCAGCTGTGCGACAGACACCTCAGGCTCCCTGCAAACTCCCCAGGAGCCCTTTGCTGTCCAGCTGTGCGACAGACACCCCAGGCTCCCTGCAAACTCCCCAGGAGCCCTTTGCCACCAAAGGGAGGGGTGATTTAGCTGCAGGAGTGCCGGTATCATTAATGGGTGTCACATGGCCAAATCCCCAGGCCCCACTCTGAAATGTTAGATCTCTGTGTAATTGGGAACAATCTTCTCTGAACTGACTTCCTTTCTGCACGGGGAAGAAACAGCACGAGAACCTGGCAGTGCCAAGGCCCTGCTGACAGCTCTGACAGGGCACCCAAGTGACTTCCCACAGCTCCAACCATTTCTGGCTTGCTTGCTTAAGTCTTAGCTTCCTCCTCCAAGGTATTTCGATTGGTGAAAATAGATTGCATGTTTCTTTTCTTCCACAAAGAACACAAAATAATGACAATAATGGAAATGTTAACAAAAATAATACTGATTAAATAAATATTAACCACACACCCAAACTGAGCCATTTATTTCAGGTAACACCTCTACAAACCAAGCCAATCCCCACAATTTTGTGTGAAGCTGCAATATTACCAATGCATTTTCTTCACCTTCTCCTGGCAAAACCTCATTTTAGTTCTATGCTTTGAACAAAGAAACACCTAGTTTTTGTTTTTCTAGTTCTCATCTCAACATGTATGTCTAAAGTGCACTATCATTTTGACATGCATGTGGAAAACAGCAAGTTATTAACACGTTTTTCCCCCCACTGTCCCTTGTAAGGCTGCTGTTTTATTTTTAAAAGTCACATCATTGAAACCTCAGCCTCCTGTGAGAGCTCCTCGAGCAGCTACATCCAAGAACTCCTAACAAGTTATCATGGAAATAGACCCTAGAGACATTTTAAGGACAGAATTCCAGTAAAACACCCAGTAAAAAGAGATTCCCACCATTTTTATAAACTCAAAGTCACTATGCTCTGGCAATGAAACAATTTTAATGGCTAGAGTCTGCTCTAGAGATACACAGATTTTTAGAAAGCTACCAATTCAATCACATATTGAAAATATTTTACCACTCTGTGCCACAGCTGTGACTTCAATCTGTGCTCAGGAACTCTGCAGTCTCTACCAGAAGGAACAGAAAATCCAGAGAAATGAAGTTTGGTCCATCCCATCTGCAGCACAACTGAAGAAAACCCAGCAAGGTTTAATTCCCAGCAAGGTTTAATTCCCTCTTTGCTGCCTTCTAGACTGTCAACATCCTCATTTCCACAATGAGGGAGGTGTAGATATTTTATTTAAGGCTACTTCTAATTAATGGACAGAAAACCACTGAAATCTTATTCAAGACAAATCCACCTGACTGCAAATACCAGCAGCTTTGTGAGTATTGGTGCTTTTATTTGTGAATGGATCGTGGATTTCCTTTCCCTCCTCATCTTAGTACAACTTATTTCCTGCTTTTATCCTTCCTCCCCTCCTTTACCTGTCAACTTCTGTTTTTATTGTTATACTGAACTTGCTGCCAAAACCCTCATTCTCTCATCATGTAATTTAGCAGCATTTTGATTCCTAAATCCGCATTATTACTTTAATCCCTTGCAGTTTTTATGTTTCTTACATCCAATCCCTTTTATCTCTATATCTGTCAATCTTTCAAAAATCTCCCTAAGACAGGATTTTGTTATTCCTTATCCTTCAGGTTTCTCAGGTATTCTTTAAATAGCAAACCTGCAGACAGACAAGTTTTATTGCTTTCTAAGCACTATTATTATATTCCCCACTCAAAAAATAGCCTGATATGGTCATAATTACAGGTGAGCAAGTTTGTAGTTTGCACTTGTAGACAGTTTATCTCTGGCTGATAGTAAAAAATGACAATTGAACCAGAAACAGAGCTAAATTCTGCATGCAGGACTATTAATACACTTCATGCCCAAAGAGCAAAACTTTTGTCCCCCTCCATCCTTAACATAAATGCCAATTGCGACACTTCCAGCACATTTATTTTTAAACTGTGAAAATTGGTGGAGATGTATCTCAGGATATGTTCAATAAGCACATTTTTCTTGCTGATCAGGGATAAAAAAAAGGTGAAGAAGTGTTGCAGACCAATTTAATGATTAAAAAGCAGTGGGTTACATCTGCTCGGGCTCACTTCCACCCTTTCTGCACAGCCCACAAGAGAACCATTTGGGAAACCACCACATAAACACATTTTTAGCTCAAAGTGAGTTCATGCAAGGAGCTGTGAATGTGTTTTAAAGCCACCCATGTCTCAAGCTCCACCAGACAATTCCCAGCACTGCTCAGTTCCAGCCAGATCCCTCCTCAAGGAGGGGTTCAGCCCAATAATGAGGGGAGGATTCCTTGTCCTGTTTGCAGTCGGGGTCAATCCACACCTCAAACTGCCCCAAAGCTCCTCTAGCTCTAACAGGATTGCCTGGCAGATACACTGTGCAAGGAGCTCTTGCAGAAAAAAGACAATTTTTATATTGAATACAAGTTGCCCCTCACCACATTTGTCCCGGAGTTGCACAGTAAATTAGAGGTTCTGTGAGTCTGTGTCACCAGCTGCAAAAATACCACTGACGTCCTCATCTCTGCATTCATCAGGGTTAAACAACTGGGGTTTGACAAGCAAGGAATCAGCATTCATTTTTCATTACCATTAGGTGAAACACAAGCAAACAGACTGCCTAGACAGGTAAATTTCATGATTATTCCTCAGCACTCTTTGCAATGAAGTCAAGTTAAAAAATGCTCCAATTCTGGCACTGCAAGAGTGCACAGAATGTACAAACCTCAAGGAAATTTCCTTTACCATGCCCTGCTCTGCCTGTAAAACTCATCAGTAGTTTGTTTTAAATCTGCTGCTTCCAGACCATGGGTTTTGATGATAATAAGTAAATACCTGGAGGTTGTGTGTACTGTGCTGTCCCTCCAGGGGAGTAACATCACTTGTTATTCTCTGTAGCTTTATGGTTTGATGCCTCCCTTAAACTATTTTTTTAAAAGCAGAACCTGGTTCTTCCTGCAGCAGGTTTTGCCATTATATATTATAATTTGATGGGTGTAATTAAGCATTTCACCTTTTTCCCTGTCTTCTGTGCCCCTCCCCTACCCCAGCACCACACACCTCTGTGAGCTTCTCAGCACTGAACTCTGCTGAGAATTAAAAACCTGCTGCTTTTAAAGTTCCCATTACTTTGGTAGCTAAAATCAAACTGTAATGCAGCATATGGAAATCTTCCCTTGGTTTCCTTTGACTCCTAGCAGAACCTGAGGTGTTTACAGGACGTGAGTTTGCTCAATAATGCAGGAATTTGAGCCAAACACGAGGCTGATCTGCAGCGACAATCCAAGCGGCACAACAACACCTGTGCCCCTGAATCCTGAATTAACCAACCAGGGAACCTCCCCATTCCATTCTATTCCACTCTGCAAAGTTCATGGCACAACATTCTCTGCTGGGACTCCAAATTCTGGAAAGGTTTTTAACATTCCAAATTCAAGATACCCAAGTTAGAACCATTGCATTCTGTCCCTGCTCCCTTTCCCACTCCAGTGGTCTCTGAGCTCCAGCACAAACTGCTCCTGTCCAGGCAATGAGGTGTCTGCAGAATGCAGATATTGATGAATTCGACTGCAGCAAAGGCTGCCAGAGCCTGCAGACACAATTATTCTCAGATCAGGATTTTCCATAAAAATATCCCGAGTGGTCCATTTTTCAACAAAGAAAAAAGGACATTTCCTCAGAAAATTTGATGGCCAATATCAGCAAATATAACAGCCTGGATAAAGGCAGAAAAATCACAATATTTGGGCATCAAAATATGCAGAAACAGTATTTGAGGAAAACAATCGACTCATATTTTTTCATTTAAATGGAAACTCTTCCTCCTGGTCATCCTTGTGGTGATCTGATATAAATAACTGTGAACTCCCTCCTCATTACAAAGCTGGTCCTTCCTGTATGCCTGCCTTCTTCTGAGCCAGCCTAGAGTCCTCAGGAATTTATTTCCATTGGAAGAACTACACAAGGCAGGAAGGGAGAGCTCCAGGAGGGAAAAAGTCACTTGGTAGAAACTCCCATCCAGATGAACTCTCTCACACAGGAAAAGAGGAAAGCTGATCAGTGAGTGACCTGCAGCAGGGAGGAAGAGGATCTGAAAGGGTAACTCTGAAATTTGATTTTTGTGCTGTTTTTAACAACTCAAGAAATTCTCCAGCCTTTTCTCCTTGACTTGCACAAAGCAGTGGCTCCCCTATGCTCACACACTCAGTTTGCAATCATAAGTATTTCTGAGACTGGAAATGAAAGGATGCTCCTTTCTCTCCCTCTCTCTGTTTCTCTTCACAAAATATTACAGAAGAATTCAAAAGCCTGAGCTGAGCCTAATTGAAGTTACTGAACAGGCATCATCTCACATTCTGAATTGTAAATTACTAATGAATGCCTTGGACAGTGTAAATTTAAGCAATGTTAGTTAGTTAGAGGTGATCCCAGAAAATTTAACTGCTGTCACACCTTTCTAGAATGAGGTGATGCACTTCAAGCCAGCTGTTATTCTTAGCAACAAATTAAAAATGTGTAAGAAAGAGTCATAAGCAGAGTTAAAAGTTAAAAAGATCCTTCTTTGCTAGAGAAGAGGAGAATACCTGGGTGAAAGAAAGTGCTGACAGAAATGTCACAGAAAGAGCACTAATGACAGCAGCTCTCCTGGCTCACCAGGCAGGAGAAAATGACAGCAATGAACACCAGGCTCTAACACGCCACAAAAATAAGAAAAAAACCCAAACCAGATGTAAATCACCTATATTTTTAACAGAGATGCTCACAAAAATTGCACTTCAATCCAGCACCCAGAAACTTGTTTTCCAGTCGTGGAAAGGCATTTATCCTAAAATCTCCCCACTCAGGAAGTGAAAATCAACTGGGAAACCACATTTAGGAGCAAAATATTCTGCCACCCTTTAATCTGCATCTTATCCATGCAGAAATAAACGGAACTAGAAGGGAGCAATCATTAGGAAGAGTGATCTCAGGAAAAAATCTCCTATTTTACACTTCTGTATTAAGCATCCTACGAGGTGTAAATGAGCCACTCAGACTGCAATGGAGAGTTCTCACCTTCACTCACAAGTCTGAGCCGGAATTATTTCTGAATTGTTTGTTTTGTTTTGCTTTCCCCTTTGATTGGGGCGTTTGGGGTTTTTTGGGGGAGAGGGGATTGTTAATCATTTGGTTTGGGTTTTTGCTTAATAAAGAGATCTTCATTGGCTTATATTTACATTTATTATATTGGTTCCATTTAATGCTCGTTGTTGTCTCAGAAAAAAGGACAAAATACCAAAAGCACTGGACGTGAAATGATCCCCCAGGAGAGGTCCTGTCCCTCGGGGACAGCCTCAGCCACCCCTTCTGCTCTTTGTCACTCCTGGCAGCACGGCAGCCTCGAGGAACTCAACTCGGTTATTAATTACATCAGTGAGTGATCAGCTTACAATTAGTGAATTAAAGTTTCATTCATTATGCCCTGGATTACCAGCTTTTAGTCATGAAAATTAAGGGTGCAATTATTCAGCAGAAAGAAATGATCAAGCCAAATCCAGTAAGAGACCAATTTCATTGCCACCTCACTTCAAAGAGCACTTCTGTAAAAGAGAACGTGATGAACCAGGAGCGCATTTAACAATATCCCATTTCTGCTCCAGCTGCTCCAATTATTTTTGTCTTTAGCATCTGGCAATACTGCCAGTTTTAGCATTTCTAAACCAACATCATTCCCTGACTAGGAACCTCTATTAATTTCTAATTGAACAAATTGATTCCAGTGTATTCAGAGATTTGCTAATTAAAATGACTGATGGTCAATACCAAAGTCATTTATAGTCCTTGTCAACATATTTGTCTTGCTCATGAATGCATTGGGCACATTATGAGATATTAAAATGCATCAATGACAAACTTTGAGGAGGTAATTGATGAAGTCTGTGTATGATTCACTGGTGTTGGAAAAAAAGCAAAGATCCTGCCATCATTGAAGGGAACAGGGTCATCCCAGCATCTCACAGGGGATAAATGTCATAAACTACCATGGAACCAGAAAATCCATAGGACAAAAGTCAGCAGCTAAGCCAAGTGTCCAGAACAGCAAGGCTGGTGGCCTTGAAATTTACAATTAGGAAATAGAAAATGTAGGGATTTATGCTCTCCCATCATAGCACAGAAAACTAAACAGTGACAACTACACTGATCTGTGTGAAGGAAATAAAGGGAAAGGGAGCTGCTCTGGATCTCAGAATCTTTCTGAGCAAAGCTGACTTCAATAATTCACAGTTTGAGAAATTGCAATTTCATTTTCATAAACAAAAATTACTCGATAGAGCCTAGACTGAATTAATTTTATACTTCTGGGAAAATCAGCAAACAATCTTTTCTGCAGCAGACCGAAATAGCAACAACACTGTGCAGGCATTGCCACAACATGCCAATTACCATGGTGGGGTCTCTGCTGACGTGTATTCCCAATTTTCAAAGCTGAAAGACCTTCAATAATGGTAATTAAAGATGCTCCAATGCTTAAAACCCTAAAAGCACCAGGGATGGGAAGAGAGATTAAACACTTTCCAGTGGCTTAGCATGGAGCTGGTGTTGCAGAACCCAAGTGGGGTTTGGCAGCTGGCAGAGCCCACGGGCCTCATTTCCAGGCACTCCCTGGAGCCTCTGCCTGCCAAGCCATGGCTGGGACCTCCTTGCACAGCTCATTAGTGTGGACATGCCAAAAATCCCAGCAGGGATGGCCCTGACAGCCTGCCAGGACAGAGCTGGGCTCCAGCACCCAGGATGGCTCCTAGGAACGTCTGAATTGAGGATGTTTCCAGCCCTTATTTGCATTTCTGCCT
The DNA here is from genome assembly GCA_024865655.1 of Emberiza elegans. Lineage (NCBI taxonomy): Eukaryota > Metazoa > Chordata > Aves > Passeriformes > Fringillidae > Emberiza > Emberiza elegans. Next base: position 27,050,805 of record JALJVW010000129.1, on the reverse strand, counting down.
ATTACACCCTCAGCCTGCTCTGTGTTATTGAAAAGATGCATTCCAGGACCTTTTCTGTTTCTAAATTGGATAAATGGACTGATAGATATTAAATGATATCCTCAATGGCACAACGAAACTTGATTTAAATCAAGGAAAAAAAAAAAAAAAGTCAGTAGGGCAGATCACCAATCACCATTAGTTCAAGTCCTCTCCTTTAATAGAATAAGCAGCCTCTAAATTGAGAAAAATTGCAGTGGAAGTACAATGTGGTAATTGAGTTCACGTTGTAATCTCCTTCAATGCACTAATATTTCAATGCATTCAAAGGCAGAACACACCAAGGCATGTTTAACTTCTCTTCATATTCATTTTCTTTCACAGCAGCCAATTGAGAAGCCACACAAAAGAGCAAACTCCCCATGTTTGATTTGCTGGATGGTCACTTAGAAGAAAGAAGAAAATAATTAAATCTATTCACTTGCAATTTGTATTTATAATGTATTAATGCCCAAAGCTCAGCCCCAGTTTTGCAGTCATCTTTCCACAAAGCAGAGCACAACCTGACGTTTATCACACTTTCTACATCAAACTATAGAGGTATCCATACTCAGAATGGGCACAGACCAAATATAAATTATCTTTAGGGAAACAGCACTGCAGGATGCCACAAAATAGTCATAAATATTGGGCAGATAACGACCCCATTTTCCAGTGTTTTCCTTGAGACAAGGAAATTCACATATTGTAAACTCCCTTGGGTAAGACCTGGGTGTCCCTGCTCCTGCCACCTTTCAGAACAAAGGCTTCATTCAGAGAAATCCTGATGAGAATGTGAAAATCATTTATCAATGAAAAAAAAAATCACTATTTATAAAACACAGGATGTACAAGACCAGCACCCCTGTGGACAAGGCTGTGACATTTAATTTAATGGATTTTGGGGGCCAAGGCTGCAGGTCCAGCCTTGCCCTGGGGTGCGCAGGATGAGCTCCTGAAACCAGGAATTCATCCCCATGGACTCAGATTTAGGAGCTGCTGAGGGAGTCTCTGCATTCGGGTGGCTTTTATGGGGTTTGAAATGTATTCTTTCCACTCCATCAGCACTGGGCAATGGGCATTCCATCTCCCTAATCAGAAAGGATTATACTTTAAAACCTGAGCTCCAAGGAAAGCTCTGCTTGTTCTTCACACTTTTAAAGAGATGTGACCACGTTGATGGGCACATAAAATATTTGATGTTTAAAGATCCTTCTTTTAGAACAGTTGGTATTTGCCAGTCTTCAGGGCAGTGAGTTTCACTTTCACTAGGGTATGTTTGGGGAAAAAAAACCCAACAAATCAAAAGAAATATGGTTTCTGATCTACTGAGTTCTCACATTATGTTGTAGTAACAGAATTGGGGGAGAAAATTTTACAGCATAAACTCAAAATCTCCATTTAGTGATTTATCCTTAAAACTGCACTTTTATTCACAGCATGACAATGTTAAATCACAGTTTTTGAAATAATAAATTACAGTAAATTATTAAAATCCCCAGATAAACATTTCAGCCATTGTTTCTATCCTATTTAATACAGTAAGTGGGAAAGAAAACTATGGAATAGTCACATTTGTACAGTTATTTTTGGTTTTGTGAATGGTCTTGCACAAGAAAAACATACTTTGCTCCCAGCCCCCAAGTCAGTGGGCTGGAAAATAATTAAATGCACAGGAAATCTTATTTCCTCGACAGATTTTCACCGTGTTCTCTGATTAAACATCTTCCTGCATCCCTGTTGATTCCCAATAACTTCCTGAGCAAGGAACTGATATTTTGCCAGGAGAAATTTCACACAGTTTGCCATCAGATGCTTCTCACACACATTAGACCGACTCCATTGCACTTGCACACGTCAGGGAAAAAAAAAAATCCCTTCTGGGTTTTCTGGGCTAAAAATCCCTCCCGAGCTGCAACTGCCCGAGTTCAAAAGGGAAAGATGAAAAACCACCGGTCATGAAGCCTCCTGCTGTTCCAACTCTTGCTCCCAATCTGGAAAATACCTTGGCATAAAACCACAGCCCCATCTCTCCCTGTTCAGCAGCTGCAAAAAGGGCCCCACTGCTTATTTCCCATGTTCAATTAACGGGCTCAGAAACAGCTGACAAACCACAGCTGGATCCCAAGAAATATTTAACATTTAATGTTTCCTTTTCTTCTCCAACTTGATAAATGGCTCTGAGAAGTTCAATATTACAGGAAGAGACGCATCAGAACTTGTTGAGCTACCAGGCATTCTGCCTTTTTGCATTTGATCCCACACAATTAAAACATCAAGGTGACATTAAATTTTTATGGAGATTGATTCCCAGAGATACTTCAAAGACTTTTTCCCCTTTACAAAGACATAATTACACTATAAAACCTTTTTTTCCTAAGAAAGTCAAGCTTTCTACATAGAAACTGTTGCTGCTTGCCTGGATTAAAAAAATATATTCTAAAATTTTAAGAGTTTATCTCAAAATCCCATTTTTATTACACAATGAAGGAAACTGTTCTATCATTTTAATGATAATAATAGAACAACTTCTGACAGAATTACCTATAGCATCCCTGTAGCCAGATTTGTAGATTGGCAAGGGATAAATGGACTATGAGCTCCTATAAATGGGCTGAAAATTGTCCAGGCTGGACAAATGAAAGGGTTTTAATTCATATCCTAAATCCAGCTGCCAATCAGCAGCGTGGGTGGGAGTGTTTTCATATGGACAAAGCATATACATAATTTATTTCATATTTATCATCAACAAGTGCCAGGCAGCAGAAGAAATTGTACTCAGCTAAAAGCATGGCTTAAATATTAGCTATTAAAATAAAAATAATTAGAATAAATACTTTAACTGCCTGTGTAAAGTCCAATTACAGCTGTAGAACCACAAAAATGGAGTGGTAAAGCTATTAAGCACTAATACACCATTGTACTTACTACAAACAACAGAACAGCTCAATTAATTCAGTTTAATTACTGCAAACCAGTAGAAAATGTATCAATTTACTACATACTAAGTCAACAGCTTAGAGCCCAGCCAAACACTGATGCACAAAAGCCCACAAGAGATGAACAAGTGATAAAATTCTACTCTGAACAAACGAGCAAACAGTAAATGCAGTAACATTTCCAAATTCACAAAGCTCAGCTGGGCAAAGCCAATGAGAGAAAACTGATTCAGCTGAATTTTTGACAAAGAAAGGGTGGCTTTGCTTTTGGTTTTTTAAAAATCTTTCTGTAGGGTACAAATACAGAAGACGAATATTTGGTATTCCAAGCCGAAATCACCAATTCTTAAAACTTTTAGCTGTCGCTTTGATTCATTAAGACTGATGAAAGTCGTTATTGATTTTGGGCAGTAAAATCCTTTAAAGCAGCTGTACAGAACAATCAATACATCTGGGACTGCTTTTCCCACAGCACCTCTGTCCACCACCAGCTCCTGTTCCTCCTCCCTCCCCAAGCTCTTTACCTCTGTTTTCAGTCTGGCACATGACAAACTTGAATTTGATTTCCCCCACCTTTGTAATGGACAGTAAAAGGTTGAATTTAAGTTAGTTTGAGGTTTTCTTGAGTCCAACATAACTTTTTAACAGAAAGATTAAAAAAAAAGTAATGATGCACAAATTTGGTCCTGGGAGCCCTGTGAACACCACCACAGTACTTCAATTATTAATGTCAGAAACAAAGGGCTTGGCTCTGTCAGCTGTGGGAGAGCAGCTGCCAAGGTGCCCCCCAGGTCCCCTAAAGCTACTCCTGCCATGGCAGCCCCCAGGGACATGGCTGTGACTATTTTCTCCCAAAAACAACCCAAAAACCCCACAACCCACCTCCCACAGGCCAGCCAACCAACTCCAGGCCCCAAGGCCAATCCCACACCCCAAACCATCAGCTGCTCCCACTGCCACGCTCTGGGCACAGCTCCAAGTTTGGCAATTCTAAAGCAGGAAGGGTTTGATGCCCCAGCAGCTCAGTGCCTGCAGTGGGTGTTGATCCCAAACTGGCACTGACAGCGCTCCTGTGATCTGAGACACCACAGAAAACGCTGACAGAGAGGAAACAAGTGACAAAGACAAGCAGAAAGACCTGAAATCCTGAAGCACTCCATTGTACCCACTCAGGTTACTCATCCAAGCAAGCCCAGCCCACTGCAGAGCCAGCCATGCAAGAAGTGACAATTCCCTGACATTTAACCAGAGTTATTTATTCTGAGTGGTGTCAGTGGGAACATTTGTGCTTGATTTGAAGCAGCATTTTGTCTCCTGAAGCACTGCAGCAATCACAAGGCAGGGCTGCAGAGTTAAGCATCAGCTCTGGGAGGGCAAAGCTGAAGATTAGAACTGTTAGGCTCAGATCAGGATGTTTAAAGAAAAACAGTTGTCTCCCACTGAAAAGTCATCTTAATTCAAAATATGGTGTATCTCTGAAGGTACAGTGAAAATAGAGAGTTTGCCCACAATATAAAAGAGAGGGAAAAGGATTCCCTCTGCTTTGCAGATGCAGACTTGTCCAGGCTACAGCTGTACAAGGGGAGAGAAAATCTTTCACCATTGCTTCACCAAGGGGATGAATTTTATGTGCTCATTAATAAGATTTTATTCTGGCTGATCTATTCTTCTCATCTGCTCTCCTCCTTTGGAACACTTAAAATTCTGTATAAAACTTGGCTGGCTTGGCTGGAATATTGATGGAAATGTGTATTTTCTTTTATTTTTTTGTACTATCACTAACCTATTTTTCAGTGCTCTCTTAAGCAGGCAAACCAGAAGTTTTGTTATGCAAATTCCAAAAACAATGTCACACCACTGGTATGTCAAAATGGAATTCTCAGAAATAAATGTGTTCAAGTCAGCAATGATCTCAAAGTCATTCTTCAAGATTATTCCACTAATCATTTACAATACATTAGAGGTAAGTCTAATGTGCCATTAAACATTTGCAAGAAAAAAAAATACTTTCACTGAATACATTACTCTCTGTGAATATTTATTCACAATGATCCAGTAAATTTGACCACTTTTTTCCCCTAGCACATTCAAAAAGCTGATGATGGCCAGTGGGAACCAAGGCACGACAATAATTCCAGAATGCCTAAAGCACATCCCCTCCGTTCTTTGTTTCTCTTCCCAGTAATCACTGCTACTGTCAGGATTTGGTTTATTGGCTCACATGAGCCCGTTTCCATCTCCTAACTGCCATGCTAAGATTTATTTTGATTCTTTCAAACCTTATATAGAGGTCAAAAGAAGACCCAAAAGTCTGACACGCAGCATTTTGTGAGCAAATTACCTTGCTGAAGGCAAACTATGCAGTCTTGTCAACCTTGTTCCTCCCTTGAAGCACATCCACCAACTCTTTATTTTTTTTTAATTACCCTTCCAGTGGCAGAACCATGGAGCTCTCCAGTAACTGTACACCTTCACAGCTTTTTTCTGTGCAGTGTTAATGCCTGAATTCATACCAGCCTCCACATTTGTTATTAAAAGTTCCACAAATATATTGCCTTGGAATTATTACAACCTCAGGGATTTGGAAAATGTCACCAAAACATTCAGGTGCTGCTGCACGAGTTCAATTTTTCCATTAACCACAATAAGAATGTATTAAAAGAAAATTAGTAAGGAGACTTAATCATGAATATGCATATCATAAACCATCAGCATCCTGCCTTTGTGAGTCTTGGAAATCAACAATATCCCACTCCTATTTTTTAAATATAATCCTTTTTTTCAGCACAAAGATTTATTCCATGCTGTACTAGCAATGATTTTGCACTCTGTGGTTCTCATTTTTAACTTCTCCCTGCTCCCACACAGGCAGAACTTCCAAAAAATTTCTAGTAAAATGTCATTTTGGGACTCTTTGATGGTGTTGAGCACTAACAGCTTCAGAAAACCCTTGGGGATATCAGCAAGTGTTCCATAAGCTTAGCAGCTGAGTTTTCACACCAGGCTGCATTTTCTGTCTTGTAATCTAAAAAGTCTACACCTGCACAGGATCATCAGTTCCTGCTTTCCACTGAGCTACCAGATGAAAATCCTTGTTCCACAGCAAGCAGTAATGACACCCTGTCCTTCCTGCAGCCTCCTCTGCAGCAGCTCAGTGACAACTGGCGTGCCTCAAACTCCTGCAAATCCTGGGCAGAAATCGCTGCCAGCGCAGGAGGGATGAAAGAACAAAAAAATATCTGCCACAACCAATTTTTGAGTTTGAAGGTTAAACTTGAAATAAGATTTTTTCATATATTTTTAAATGGATGAATGTGAGTTTGGAAACCTGGTATCAGCTGCTTTTCAGACAGAAGCAAATAAAAAAACTAATTGGCAAAGGCAAATCCAGAATTGCTTCAGGACACATTCAGGAATGGAATTTCCATCTCTGTGAATGGAATTTACTCGCCATGTTCCCGCTCTTATACTCCACAACAGATGAATTCCATCCTTTTAACAGAATGTATTAACAAAATCCACCCCGGCCCAGATGGAGGAATTTGGACCAAATCTTATTTTTTAGTCAGCAAAGAAGTTGGACATTATAATGCTCCATTAATATTTTACTTGCCAGTATCTGAGTTCAAGGCCAGCTACAGAAATTGTGTATTCTTTAATAACTAGTGATTGGAAATTACTCTGAGACATCCAAAAGAATTTACTTCCAGAACAGAACCCTTCTCTTCCAACTCAAGGCACCACCACAGGTTCTGCTGTAGAGGATTTTTCACTGAGATCTTAAAAATCCCAAAGAGCAAATGTTTTGTGTTTAGTCTGAACTTCAGCTTTGGGTATGACTAAAGGACATTCAAGATCTTAAATCGGCCAAAATGTGGCCCTAAATAAATTTAGGTGAGAAATGACAAAGAGGTTTTTAGGCACTGGAAAGAGAAAGCTTTGTAATATCCTTGCAAGTGGAAGGCAACAATTAAGCTGCTTTTAATCAGCACAACTGATTTATTTTCATCCAGACAGAGCTCTTATATACACAGCTGACTAATAGCTAGGGAGAGGCAAGCTAGAAATGGAAAGAAATCTTGCAGCCAATGTTTCCAAATTTTTCTACCCATTCATTTTGGAACAAAAGGATTTGTGTGTATGTGCTCCATAAACAATTCATCAATTCCAAACAAATAAATGCAGTGTGTATATTTCAAGCCTGCGGTAATTTTGAAGTAATTTCTATCATTTTAATTTAAAAATATCTTCTTAGAGATATTTATGATTAAGTATCAGCTGCAGTTACTTTGTGCAGAAGTGGAAAAAACATCTGTTACTGAACAACAAACCCTGAGCATGCTGACACAGTTGGAATCACAGAGAATGGGACGCAGGAGAGAACTCACAGGTCCTGCCCAGGACAATACACTGAAGTTTCTCGAGCAGTCTCCAAACCAGAAATGATGGCTCAAAACCCCAACCTCAGATTTCTGTCCATTACTGCATTAAAAACTCCCTCACGCCAACTGCAAAAGCTTTACTGGAGATCCACACCTGGGTTCTTGTTCTCAGACCTGGCCAGGTGTTAATTTGGCAAAACCTGAGACACAAACCACATGGCTCTGTCAGTCATTGCATATTCACTATTTCTGGGTGGCCCTGCAGAATCCCCCCATTGGCTGCAAACTTTGTGTGAGAGGATGCAGAAATTCATCCAGGATATAAAAAAGACTTTGTCACAGATGAGGAACTTCCCCACCCTCTATCCCTAATTGAAATCAGACATCATTGCAGCATCCTTCAATTCAACTACTAGATGGCATATTCTATATTTTTAATTATTTTTCTTCAATAGTCATAGGAGAGGGGTAAAAAACCATGGCATCTTGAGATAAGTATATGTTACTGATTAAAAAAAAAAAAAATCACTCTCAAACAGATGAGAAAGAAATTGTTCCCAAATTCTGAATGTTTTACAAGTTGTGATTCCTCACCATCACCCAAAAAATTCACCAGGAAGAAGTCAACATGTTCAACTTCCAGAACGCAAAACCATTCATTTAAAAAAAACAAATCAAACAGAAAACACAAGAAAAATCCCACTGTTTTGAAACAACCTTCAAGCAAAAGGCAAGCAAAGTCTCTCAGTAAAAATAAATTGATCATATATTCTATTCTTAAAATTTTCAGATTTGTAGTTTTTTTTAAAGTAGATTAAAAAAACAAACCTCAATGTAAATCAAGTACAGCAAAGGTCATTTGAGAATGAAGTTAATTTATTACAGAACCTTTTAAGATCAGATTTGAGGTATGTCTTAAAAGCACAAAAAACTTCAGCATGTGAATAAATTCCATACCTTAGAAGTTGTAAATAATTCAGCAGGACTAGAGCCTCATTTTTTTATGAAAGATGTTTATTTAATGAAATGCACACTGAACACAAACCACTTCTTTCCCTTCACTCACAATTGCTATCCAAATGTGTCTCACAGGATTTGCTCATGAAATCCTTGGTGATCCCCTCCGAAGGGAGGACAGGACTGACGGCACAGGGTCTGGTTCTGCAATAAATCTGAATGGATTGAACAATGGCAAACACATTTTACAGCCCCTGTTTCCATTACTGCAAGATGTGAAGTGTAATTGAGTATGTAAAGTGTGGGAGCATTCCAAAGCAGGGGTGATCTATTCTGCTGCTCCCAAGCACAGGATATTGCAGCCCTCAGGCTGAATCTAAACAATGGCTGGAAGCAGCAGTCAGCAAAAACTCTTCATCATTCCTGACTCCAAGAGGTATTCCTGGACTTAAGTCAACAGTTATTTTATTCAGGTTATATATTTACTTCAGGCAACTATTTATTTTTAATTTCCTAATGCTCACTGGCCCTTTTCAGTGTAATCAACTGGACACTCTACAGATCTAGTTAAAAAAAGAATGAAAACCAGAATTTATTTTTAATTGAGCTCCTCTTTCCTGGCTTGGGACTGCTCTTGAGGTCACCCATGGCATGGAGAGTTCTGAAATTGCTGCTAAATGAGAATTGCAGAGCTCAGCCAGCTCTGCTGCCCTCCAGTCTGGCAGCTTTAGAGCCCAGCCACAGACCCACTGCCCTTCCCTCACCTGGCAGAAAGCAGAAATTAGCTATTCATGTGAACTGCATTTGATTAGTTCTCTCAGCTACCTGGGAGAGAAAAGGACAGGAACAGCACTTCTGCCATGACAAAGGTTTGCAGTCTGAGTCCCGCCGAGCTGCTGCACTAGAGGGCACGATTTAGCCAAAAATGTGCTTTGGTAGGCAGAGACACGGTGGGGGGATGGAGGAGCACAAAAAGCTTTCTCTTATAATGCAGTGAAAATGGCCAGTAAAACGTTAAAACTCATTTTATCAGAATTATCCTTTTAATCGTGCCTAAAACAAGACCACGGCCAGGCTTTTTGGAGAGGGGTCCCTCTGCCACAGCACCCTGAACCCAAGGGGCTGGATGAGCGAGGATAATTGCTAAAGTGAGGTTTAATGAAGGTGTGGCTCAGGAAAACCTCCCCAAGAGCCCTGTGCACACGAGTGTTTGGGGAAAAGAGCAGAAAGGATGTCTTGGGAAAGCCAGGATGAATTATCTGGGGTTTGCATTGCACTTGCCAGCTGCAGCGGGCTGTTTCCATCATGGCATCCCACAGCCAGCAGCCTAAAAGGCACCACTCACTTTTCCATCAAAAGGAACCCCAAAGGTGTCTAAAATCAGAAGGATGTTTAAATACAGCCTTTCCTGCCTTCCTCCTAGAAGTGAAACCACCACAGCCTGGAGGAACACAGCACCTGCCCTGGAGCCTGCACAAGAACAAACCCTGCAGCATTCCCTGCAACTCATTTAGCCCCACTCCGGTGGATCTGCAATCCAGAATCAAGCCCAAACCCAGTGAGGGGAAGGCTCATCCCTTCCTTTAGCCCCATTCCAGTGGATCTGCAATCCAGAATGAAGCCCAAACCCAGTGATTGGATGGCTCATCCCTTCCTTTAGCCCCACTCCAGTGGATTTACCACCCAGAATCAAGCCCAAACCCAGAGATTGGATGGCTCGTCCATTCCTTTAGCCCCACTCCAGTGGATCTGCAATCCAGAATCCAGCCCAAACCCAGTGAGGGGAAGGCTCATCCCTTCCTTTAGCCCCACTCCAGTAGATTTGTAATCCAGAATCCAGCCCAAAGCCAGTAATTGGATGGCTCATCCCTTCCTTTAGCCCCACTCCAGTGGATTTATCATCCAGAATCCAGCCCAAACCCAGTGAGGGGAAGGCTCATCCCTTTCTTTAGCCCCACTCCAGTGGATTTACCATCCAGAATCCAGCCCAAACCCAGGGATGGGAAGGCTCATCCCTTCCAAGTGCTACAGCAGCATCTCCAATATCAGCACCATCTCCTCTGCTGCCAGCCCTGTGATGGGCACATCACCAGCAGAGACTGAACTGCTCCACAGCACTGAGCCCATCTCAAAGGGACACTGGGGCCTTTGAAGCATTTCTGGTTTCCAGCAGGCAGATATGAACAGCAGCCGGGGAAATGCCGCAGTTGGTGCAAATGGAACTCAGCAATGCTCAGTGTCAGGGATGGCGCCGGGAGAGGAGAGCATATTTTCTCTATAAAGCAGTTTAACCTCTGACTCCCCAGCTTTAAGGCAATTGTGTTGCCTAATCAGCCACTGCATCTCTGGGTCATCTTCCTGCAGCTGCTGAAATCATTAGTCAGGGAATTGGAGAGGAAGCTGTGGAAGCTCACAGTAACAGCAGGGAATAAAAGTCTTTAATGGTGATAACTCGCATTGGAAATGACAATTTATGGCTTTTTACAGCATGTACCATAATTTATGGCATGTTGCATGCTGATGTAGATGTCTAATGAGTGTTGTAGGAAGCCATAAATCATCAGTGTTTCCAACTTTCCATTAAAACCTCATTTATTACTCTGCTCCAGAAGTCAATCTGACAATAACCACACCCTTGACTTGCCTTATTAAAAGACAGATGAAAATAGAAAAGGCAAGTCTAACTGTGGCCTCATGCAGGATTAATACCAAAACCACTCTCCAATAAATACAACAGAATAAAAAACCAGATGAGACTTTGCTAAGAAACGCATTGACTTGCCCGATCTTATTTATTTTATTAACAACTGGGGGAATGCACAAAGAAACATTTCACCACATTTATCCTCTGAAATGGAACATCTCATTTAAAGAGGCAATATAAAAGGGAAAAACAAGACAGGAATCCCATCTCCAGAGCAGCACAATTCTCCCCACTGGTGACTATCTCCAAACTTAATCTACTATTACAGGGTAGAGGAGTTGTAGGACTGATAAAGGTACAATTCAGAGCTGAAAACCTCAATTGTAAATAAATAGATGTTACCCTAAAAAAGGTCTTACAATTGAGAAGAGAAATAAAATTTAAAAAAAAAATAGAGAGCCTTCTGAGTAAATAAAACATTGGGCACTAAAAATAAAAAATGAAAACAAAATTAGAGAAGTATGCTATGTCTGATTACTGTTTCAGGGTTTGCCTGGGCTTTTTGCTTTGAGCATTATTTTCTAAGTCTCTGGTAAGTATTTGTCTATTTCAGACCAAAATCAAGTGAAATGTCTCATTTCAGATAAGCTGTTTTAAGGTTTCACCTGGTATTTTATTAAGGAACGTTCTTTCAATAGAAATTCTCAAGGACAGGACAGCTTCTGGTCAAGCTCTCAGAACAGTTAACAACCTGTAGGTCAGTCTAACTGCATAACAACACACAGATCTTTATCATTTCTTTTTAGACACAGTTCTGATGGCTCATACATAGAAAAAGGCATTTATCCACAAACTCAAGTGCAATTGAAATCATTGAGATTATGCCAACCATAAAACAAATACATCTGGTTTATGTTTTAGCCTTAAATGTGTAATTAAGCAGCACAACAGCTCCACAGAAGCAGGGATGAGTTTCAGAAGTATTCATTTTATTTGTGTTTAACATTCCCAGGACTCCCTGCAGAAGTCACCCATCTGCCCATGGGATACAAGTCTGCAACTCCAAAAGGCAAACTCTGCAGAATTGGACACACAGCCCATGCAGCTTCTGTCAAGATCAGCCCAGTGGAGGAAACGAAACTTCCAGCTTCCTATTGCTGTAACTGCATCGCACTTGCATCCCAAATAGGCAAATACAACAAAGCCGTGAAGCAATTTGGGTTGGAATGACCTTGTTGAGTTGATCTGGTCCCACCCCAACCTCAGAACAGAGACAGTTTCCAAAAGGAACACCCATATGATCTTTACACATCCCAAACCTTCTTCTAAAGCGGAGACACGATAACAAAAACCATAACTCAAAAAATAAACCCTGCACTGGAACACTTCATACAACAAAAGACTACAATATTTCTAAACCTTCTCTCAAAGCTCTAACAGAAATGTTCTCTCTCCCAAAAATCCCATTCCATGCAGAGCCACAGCCGGGACTGATCCCACATCTGAAAAGCCTCTGAAGTTCTCCTTGCACAGCTGCCACTGCAGTGCTGCACCAAGAGCAGAAGCAGCCAGAATCTCTTAAACTGCAATCCTTCCCCCCATTTTCAAGGCTTTAATGACTTTATGGGGGGTTTATCTACCAAAGGTTCAGTCTCTGCCCCTTCAAATACAAAAGAGCAGGAGTTGCTCTCAGTGTGAGCTGTTTAACCACCATCAAGACTCTTGGATGGGAGGAGAAAGCAAAATCAGGAACAGCCAGCCCTCCAGCAAAGAAATTGAAAATTAATATATTTTTATAGTATAAGACAATCCCTGCCTGAAGCAACACTTGAACATTATGGAGAAACTTGAGGAAATTACCAATAAACCATTCAAGATCAGCTCTCTAGGTCTGAAACAGAACTCCCAATAAGAAGTTCAGAGTCCAATTAATTAGACCAAAGTAATCTAATAATGAAATCTTGGGAGTGCAAACAAATCTGGAAATGTCACTTATTTGCTCTTTATTCTTCCTCCGCTAATAGAGGTGAGTTTTCCACCTGCACAGAGTTTCTTTCACATCTGAAGTTTTGGCCATTAAAATTAGAGGCTGCATTGATAAATGTGCACTTTTGAAAGTACTGACCTCATTAGGGATAGGTGCAATTCACTGCAAGGCAGAATTTGTGGCCAAAGCCCCTTTTTTCTAATGAGGTTGGGAGATTTACACCAAGTCAGAGTAAACTAATGAACAATTCGATAGTCCTTTAACTCATCCAGCTTGAACTCCTTCAGTAACTCCATGGGCAAGTCCTCAGGATGATCAAATGCAAAAGACAAAGAGGAATAAATTGCATTTGGACTTCTCAGTTCCTCCAAGTATTTATAGTGTTGTATATGAAAGAAAAAAAGCTGGAGGAATATTTATGACTTGTACTCAAAACCAGCATTTCAGTCACTAGGAAGGAGTCAGGACTCAGTAGGAAGATTTTAGGGTGCCAGACCAAGCTCAAGACCTCTGTGTATTTATTTTCACATTTATATTAAGGGCTGAGACAACGGATCCTCTCGGTGATCTGTGAGCTGTGTGAGGTTGCATGAATGGAAATCCAAGAAGCAACAGGCATGCACTGCCTGCAACACACAAATCCATCTGCAGGAAAACAAAACAGTGATGAAAACAAGCAGAATTTTTGAAGTTACGTTTTCCCAAAGGGAATTAAAAAATATAAATAGAAAAAAGTTAACTCACTCTCGATTAATTTAAAACCTCACTCCCTTGGAAATTACTAGTTCTGAAGGAAAAGAAAAAAAGTCATTGCTGAAAATTTGGCTTATGCAAAAGTCATTAAAATTAATGAGAATATTTGATATTTATTTCCAAGGAAAAAAAAGTAAGTATTTTTTTTCCGCATGAGAAAAATCTCCAGTCTCCCAGGAACAGGGTTAAGAAATAAACTATCAGGTATTGGAAGTCTCTGAATCAAATTCCAGCTTCAAATCCTCACTGAATTTTCCCCAGCTCTTTTTATGAGTTACCTATTTACATTGTATAATAAAAGTTGTTTTTCAGCACAGTAAACTTTATTTACCCTGTTCTTTCTGTCTAAGAAAATATACTCCAGCCCCACACTGCAGCACATCGTTTCCATCATAAAGGATGTAGGTCTGGTAAAGCCAGAAATCGATTTTTACTTTTCTGTGACCAGAGGACATTTCAAATGGCAGGTGCCCTGCACCCTGCAATATTCAGAATATTCTGAAGGAGCTGCTGAGGTTGTGCTGTGCTCACAGGGGACCCAAAGGCCGTGCTCGTGCAGCTTTTGAACTGAAACTTTGGCCTTTTTAGACTGGATCAAAAGTTAAACAGGCCAGAATCCAAACACACTGATTGCACGTCTTAGGTGTTATTTTTGTCACCAAACATTCCCAGCTTCTCATAGGAAAGAAATTATATTTATGACCCCAATCAGAAAAGAAGCAGCCGGCTAAACTCAGCAATTAATTTTTTTTTTTTCCCCTGGGTGAATATTTACATCCCAGCACTTCACCTCATCCTCTTTACCCTGTCCTCTTTATTCATCTGCTGCTCACCTCCAAGTCAATGGTTTATCTCTTGCTGCTTGTGTTAGTGCTCAGGAGCACATAATCACAGAATGATTATGTGCAGGTGCTTTTATTGAAGGGCTCTGGGTGTCAGGGGTGCACAGACCCAAATCTGACCCACCATGGTTTTGAGCTGAGCATGTTTTATTTTCTATATAACTTACATATTAATTATAAAACTTACATTGTTCTGCTGTATACATTGATTTCATCCAAGCACGGGTTCCTCGTGATCCCCCTCAAACCCCTGACATAGTTTCTCATGATTCTTTAAACAATAATTATATCTAATCACATCTAACAATTATATAATTTATCATATACTGGTTACACAGGTGCAGTTTCACAAGATCTAACATTTCCCAGGGCCTACTAAGCCTAACTTTCTAAGCCCCTGAATTTTCTATGATTTTAAAATCTTGTACTATCACTTGGAATGTTACATTTCAAAGCAGGGTGTGAGTTAACAGCCAGCCCCTCTGCAGAGAGGCAATTTTTCTCAGATCTGTGGTTAAGAGCAGCCTCCAAGAGATAGAGAGCAGAGGGGCTGGGGCAGGGCTGCACCTCCAGGAGCAGCCCAGGAACCATCCTGAGCATCCTCACAGGGAGAGAGAGGATCCTGCTCAGACAGGAGCAGCCCAGGAACCATCCTGAGCATCCTCAGAGAGAGAGAGGATCCTGCACCTCCAGGAGCAGCCCAGGAACCATCCTGAGCATCCTCAGAGAGAGAGAGGATCCTGCACCTCCAGGAGCAGCCCAGGAACCATCCTGAGCATCCTCACAGAGAGAGAGGATCCTGCACCTCCAGGAGCAGCCCAGGAACCATCCTGAGCATCCTCAGAGGGAGAGGGAGGATCCTGCTCAGACAGGAGCAGCCCAGGAACCATCCTGAGCATCCTCAGAGAGAGAGGATCCTGCTCAGACAGGAGCAGCCCAGGAACCATCCTGAGCATCCTCAGAGAGAGAGAGGATCCTGCACCTCCAGGAGCAGCCCAGGAACCATCCTGAGCATCCTCAGAGAGAGAGAGGATCCTGCACCTCCAGGAGCAGCCCAGGAACCATCCTGAGCATCCTCAGAGAGAGAGAGGGAGAGGATCCTGTGCCTCCAGGAGCAGCCCAGGAACCATCCTGAGCATCCTCACAGGGAGAGAGAGGATCCTGCACCTCCAGGAGCAGCCCAGGAACCATCACTGCTGAGCATTCTCAGAGAGAGAGAGGGAGAGGATCCTGCACCTCCAGGAGCAGCCCAGGAACCATCCTGAGCATCCTCAGACAGAGAGAGGATCCTGCTCAGACAGGAGCAGCCCAGGAACCATCCTGAGCATCCTCAGACAGAGAGAGAGGATCCTGCACCTCCAGGAGCAGCCCAGGAACCATCACTGCTGAGCATCCTCCCAGGGATGGAGAGGATCCTGCTCAGAGCAGAAATCATCACCAACACTCTGCAGCACCAGGGGCTTGGCCTAATGGGGCTTGCAGAGTGCTGTGCATGCTTTGGGCACCAGCAAGAGAACAATCAGCATTTAACTGAGCTCATGAAATTCGGTGTGAGCCAGGACTTTTCTGTTCCAGGGAAAAGAGAATAAAATACAAATTTAATAATATTAATTAATGTTTGTCTTCCCATTCTTTGTACACTATGTGATATATATATATTTATCTTTATACACTGTGACACGGATTTTAATAACTGGGAAATCTGCCTTCAGATCTTGCACTAAGAAGGAGATAACAGAACTAGGTCTAAAAAGGTTTTCCAGAGTTAATGAGTATATTTGAGAGGGCCACAGATATAATTCACCTTGATATAACCAAGACTTCTCTGCTGTTAAAAATATAACTCTAAAACCAAAGAATATGCATTGATAATGGCACAAACTTTATATTACCAGAATTCTTCCTGCAAAGTCACTTTGAAGAAAGAAGAAACATTCCTTAAAACCAAAGGCAAGAATATTATCATCATAATTAATGGGTCCTACAAAAGGAATCTTCATCCCTCAGTCACATTTACTTGGCAGTAAAGCCCCACAACCTCAATGAACCTCGAGGATTTTGGAGTTAAATTAAAGCAATTAGAGCCCCGTGCTTTTAACTGTGTTAATTAAATGTAGTCCTGAATAACTGATGTTTAGAAAAAGGTGCAAGGGAGGTGTGGGGAGTTTGCTGCTTTCCTACTAAAAGCCAGAGTAAACAAAGCAGTTTTTGTGTGCCATGCACCACATCTGCGCTCCCAGGCACTGTTTAGTCTATTTACAAGAAAATAAAGTTATGAGGACAGGGCAGGTTTCACTGCACAGGTGGCAAGGACTGTATCACCCTTGGACAGGACACTCCCGTGTCATTCCATCCTTCAGAATTGAAACACACTTGTAAAGGTGGGATTTTCTCCAAAACCCAGCAAATCATTTACATGGAAACCTTTCATTTCAAAATCCCAGTATGAACAAAAAATTACACATAAAATGGGACTTGATGGTAGCATTGACCTGCTGAATGCCTTCAACACACACAGTTTGAGAACTGGTGACCAGAAAAGGTCCTTGGGAAACTCAGTTTTGATTCTCTTTATGCTGAACCAACTCAGTTTTGTAAATACCTTTTATTTAAAAAGGTATTTTATTAAAATATCTTTAATTTAAAAATTGTCTTATTTTTTTATTAAAACACTCAGAATGTGACAGGATGAAGTCTAAACTTCATGTTAGGGGTAGAGTATGTGGGATCTTGGCTCTTGGAAGAGAGGAAATCTAATCTGGATTTCCATTTCAGCAAAGATGTAGCACACTAATAACTTTTACAAATTGTAGGGAGATTCTTAGACCAGAAGTATTTACTGAAGATTTTCTTGCAAATTTGCCTGTCAATAAAATGTTGGTTGGAAGATTCTCATTGAACACTACATCACCAGAAGATAAATACAAAGTCAGAGGAGAGCTTGTTTATGATTTCATGATGAGTTTTGAGGAGGCAAGTAGTAGATAGAAGACTTAGGCATTTAAAACAATTTAACATAGGAAATGTGTCAGTTCAATTAGTCTGGAAAAAGAGAATTTTAATTTAAAAGCATTGCTCGGTAGAGAGTCTAACTCTTCTCCCATTTATTATAAAATGTACAGAAGTGTTTTTTATAGCATTGACTGGTGTATTGATCAATTTCTAAAATTCATGTTCCAACCTAACAAATTGCCTTTAGTCTGTGGCATCCCAAAAACACAGCAAGTTTTCTCAAGCAGTTCATCACACAACTGTTCTATCAAGAGAATTGCAGGTTCCTTTTATTTGTGTTCAGGTTTTTCAGGAGGTGCCCAGAATAACAATGGTGTTGATTGGGCACCAACCCCACAGAGCAAAGCTGGGGAGCTGCAGTTTAACTCAATGCTAACTGAGCACCTGGGATGTACAACAAGAGGTCCATAAAGAACACAAAGGGAAATATTGTTATTTTACAAAGGAAGAGCTGGAGGCAGAGAGCTCCCATCCATTGTGGGGCTGGGGGTGAAGGTGACACCATATCCATTTTCACTGTATTCCCATCCTGGGGTGTGACAATGCACAGAGGAATCTCTGTGGCAAAATGCCAACATCCATTTTCTCTGCTGGGAGAAGGAAATGAAATGCAGAGGTGTCAGGTCATGTAAAAACAACCTTTCAGTGCTGTTTAACAAGGTTCAGATGGAGTATATTGCATTAAAATGAGTCATCTGCCAGCTGCAGAGCTGTGTTTCCACAACACTGCACTTCCAAACACCAACCCCGTGCACAACAAACAGCCCCTCACACCAAGGTATTGCAACAGTCCCACTGACACCAGTTACAGGTGGGAAAGGTGGGAAAGCAGCAGCCAGGTTCTGCAGGAGCTGGGGTTAATGTCAGCCAGGGCAGAGGCGATGAAGGCACACCCAGAACAGCTCTGGAGCAGATTTGGGGATTCTGGATTTGGGTAGCACAACAGGAATACCAAGAGGCCACCAGAAATTTTCTCAGTTACTAAAAACAACTTAAAATTCCATGGCAAACCCAGCGATTACAGCACAAGCTTGATGAAGTTTTGATTTCAAATTAAAGTCAAAATGGAAATTTTCAATCAAATCTGGTCTGTGATGATGCTTTCCCCTCAGGGAACTGATCCCAACAATCACTGGCCAGGGGGAGAGCAGGAGCAAAGGGCACCGAGGGTGCACAGGAGATTGGAATGTGATAACACTGGAGGGATTTTCTTGTGCCACAAACCCTCCCCAGGGCCAGGACAGAGCTCACTGAGGCGCATTTCTTGTCAGAAGGCAGGCAGGGACCCAAGTGTCAGAAATCAGGTGACAAGCACAGGTGATTGAGTCCTGTGGAGGAGATGGAACAAAATCACAGGGACAAAAGTGTGTGAAAGTGATCCTGCATTTTGCTAAGAGCCTATTGAGAATATGCACCTTCTCCCTGCTCCCTGCACTCTTTCTGCATCAGAGCAGCTAAAAAATCCAGGAGTCATTAGAATCTCCATTCCATTCTATAGAAAAAAAGGAAATTCATGTCAAATGCTATGCAGGATGGAGGCTACAGCCTAAGATGTGTCTTGTACAATTTAAAGCTTAAAAAACACCAAGGGTGAATGGAGCAGACTGTCTTTAGAAAGTTATAGGAAAGCAATTTCTTATCGTTCAAACTCTTTTTTAGGCATTTAATGAGGTAGGGAAGCTGAGCACTCACTCTGAGGATGCTTTAGGAGTGATACTGCAAGGACACTAAAATGTTTATGCTACACATGTATAAAATTGTTACATAACTCCCCTGATCATAACTAATAATATCCACTAACACCATTCAGGCAGGTGGACTCACTGCTGCCCTGCTTTTCCAGTAAATCCTATTTTAGTTTCCTTGAATAAAGACAGACAAACCCAACTGCAGTTTCACAAAATTGGGGTGATTCTTTATTTTTCTGTCCAATTCATTCTCACTCAGTCTTTTCTCAGTCCTTGGCAGAAATGATGCTTTATTCTTAATTTAAAATGCCACAGGAATTGTGGGAACTCAGGTAGCTCTTTAATACCAGCAATGAAAGTTAATATAAATATACATAAACAGAACTCATTTCACTTGGACTGAAATAAACTGTGGGGGAAGGAAAGTGATTTCTCAGTTGCTCTTCAGTCTGCTGCTGAATTCCTTTTCTCTGAGTTGGTGCAAATTCACAGCTCAAGGCTGGTTCTCCTCAATGTTCAATAATTACTGTGAGCATGGATTTGGAAGTTTTGGGTGGTAAAAGAACCAGGGTTTGCATTTGTCTCACCTATGATTGATGGGAGACTTACAGAAATTGGAATTTAATCTAGATTTGTCATCTCATTGCACATGACTGAATGTAATTTTACTGCTGTCACCTGAAAAGTTATGTAATGTTTCTACCTCAGTACAAAATGACAGTATTTGTAAAATACAATGGTATTTAATACTAGCCACAGCTTTCTGAGAATATAATGCTAAAAATAAAGTTTTATCAAGCATTTTCTTACAAAAATGGGTTATTAGCAGATTTAGAATAAAATTATTTTATTGGAGGTAAGAATCAAAACAATGCTGTACGCATTTATTTCTTATAAAGACTTTAAAAAGTCTCTTTAAAATAAATTTTCCCTAAAGAAGGGGAGGTAACTGCTAAGGAAATGGATAGCATTGGTTTTCTTTGTGGCCTTCTGCTGAACTTGTTCTCTCTTTTCATGAGGGGATCTCAACCTGGCCTGCCCACTCAGAATGATGTCCTAAAAGTGCTGAACAAGGAGGGAAGAAACTCAGGTTTTGTACATTGCATTAAACAGTTTGAAATCTTTTAACACAATTCTGACATCGTTTTCTTTCATTTCTGTATCAGCAGTGCTTTTTCTTCATATACTGAAGGATCTAGAACTTTGATTTGTCATTTCAAGGTGGTAAGGGATAGAAATTCTGCTATTTAGCTATGCTGTTTTCTGAGCTGCAGTTCAAGTTTTGGTGAGCACTGAATAAAAGCAAGTAGTAAGTGATAGGATTAGGTTTTCTGGCCGGGAACTTTTTGAAATAGGGAGAAGAAGGTCCCAGCTGAAGTGTGAATATAAAAAAAAATATGTCTTTGTTCTATGCATTGAGAATTTAAAGAGAAAGTTCAAAATGCAGATTTAAGATTTTTGCCATTGAAGTTTTGTCAAGTGTCCCTGTAAACAGGGATTGGCTGGTCACAGATACAATGGATATCTGTAATGCTGATACAGCTGGGATTGGCTTTTCTGATCCGATTGTTAATTGCATGAAATAAGTGCTGCTTTGGCCATCTCCGCAGATCTTGGCAAGGCTGCGAGCCATAAATCTTTCAGTTTCTGTGTCAAACCCTGCCCCGATCACAGTGGCTGGAGCCTCAGAGGGAAGATGAAGTGCAGCATACACGTCTTTAGAATGAGTCTGCTCCCGGTGCCGCGGGACTCAGCCCTGGCAGAGGATGCTCTGGGATCCATAAATCAGGAGCTAACCTGGATGTGTCCTGATTTGGGATGCTGGGATCCAGCTGTCTCTCTGGTAATATCTTCTTTAATGCTTCATTGAGCCTGCTCTCTCAGAAATGAAAATGCATGTGTTTGACACGCTCCCGTGCTTGGCTGGTTGATCAAAATAGATTTTTCTCAGCCTTTTTTTCTCACTCATCTTTTCATGGGCATCATTATCCATTACTTAAAATTATTCTGAAGCTTCCTTCCCAAACTTATTTGAATATGCCTGTATAATCTGCACAAAGCAGTGTCCTTTTGGACATGTGATAAAAAATTAATAGGGCTTCACATTTTTTAACAGTTGGCTCCAGCTGCTGGATTTCTTCTTGTATTAAAATCACTTAAAATCTCTTTTCAGTTCTGTTCAGAAGGCAAATTATCTACGAAGGGTAGATAAAGCAAAACTGGCAGACTGAGTATTTCCTGGTGAGATGTGTGTATTTTAAAATATGCAGTTCTGGGAGGAAACATATAAAACATGCATAATCTCTTCTAATGAGATTCCAGAAAGTTCCATTCCCAGGTCTGAAATGTTTGGAAGTGATAGGAAGGAATGTGCAGCCTCAGATGGGAGCCTGAGCCCTGTGAAATGAGGGGGGAGTTATCAGTGCAGTCCGGAACAAAATGCACCTGTTGCTGTCCCCACTACTCGGGCTGCAGCAGAGGGAAAATGTCCTTTTAAATCAAAATAAAAGGAGAACAAGAAGTGGAGCCGTGTTTTACTAAATATCCCATACTGCACTGTGAAATCACTGTGGTACAGAGTTCCTCTTCCTCTGCTCTCCTTTCCAGCCCAATGTGATAGAGGGGACGAGAGGGAAGAGCAATTCTGTTCCCAATATTTTGGAGGCTGAAAGATGTTAATGGATTTTTTTCTGGCATTAGGCAAATAGTCTGACAGGACAATGAATCATTTTAAAAATCTCTGCTCCCACGGTGTAAGAGCAGAACACTTCTGTGTTCTGCACATTTTAAAATTTTCAATAAGATAAATGATGTTCTAAGAGGAATGGTTACTTGGCTCAGAATTGCACTATCCTTTTCAGTAATAATTTATTTCCAAAATATTTGAAATGCTTACATGATGACATGTAGGGTCCTAGTTTTGCTTCATATTTACTAATAAATTACTGGTATTCTGTTAATTAATCCATCTTTTCTAGTTATCTGAACCTAAGAAAAACTTTTGAATATTACTTAGGACATCACATGCTGTGAACACAGAATTCCACAGGCTAATTAAACCTGATATCTTATTAAATAGATACCAGATCTATTTATGTAGCAGAAAGAGCCATGGCCCTGAATCAACCCAAAATTTGAGAATGCAAATGAGAGATTTCCTAAATAAGACACCTGGGGCAGCTGGTGACGGATACTGAAATGTGAGTTGTATCTGGAGTCTTTGGGTTGGTTTTTTTTAGGTTTTGTTTGGGTTTGGGTGGTTTTTGTTGGGGTTTTTGGGGGTAACATGAGGGCATTTCTAGCACTGTTAAAGGAAATGTAGGAAAACAACAAAGAGCAAACATATTATATCTTGTTAACCATTTATCTGTCATTTGGCACAGGCTGGAGTTCATGGGATGTCATACACGTCACCAAATTTGATTTTGTGAGTGCCTCTGCCAGGGAAGCAGCACCAGCCATCCCTGTGCCCGGTGTTGGCTCTGCTGAGGCTCCAGGGGACGCCCTGAGACAGAATCCAAACTTCCCACACCAATTCCTGCCCCACCTGAGGCACAACATTGCTGCAAATTCCAGGAATACTCCCTAAGTCACCTTGTGCTTTGAAATGCTCCATAACTTTTAAATCAGAGCATGTAATTAATATTAAAACCAAAAAAAATCTGCTGTTTTTATATTACAGTTATATCAGCATTACAGCCAGCAGGAAAATCCCTCCTTTCCTCTTTTCCCATCTTCCTCTCTTTTCCCTTTTTTGCCCATGTACCTTCTTGGGAGGTGCTGCTGTGGCAAAAATTAGCCCTCGTTTGTTTTTTGCTATTTTAAAAGATAACTGCAAAGTGTAAAGAAACAAGGACAGAAATGTGGAAGCTGAGTAAGAGGCAGCACTTAGAGAGGAGGAGAAGCAAATATATCAAAACAAAAGCCACCCTTTTTAGTGGCACCAGCCTCTGTGGCCATGGCTGCAGGGACTGAAGTGCCTTTTGTAATCCTCCAGCACGGTCCTACTGTAAGCAATCGATACCTGGGCTGGGGCAAGCTTATCCCTCTGACCAAACCTGCAAGATTGATCACCTGCACCACTGCTATTTTTAGGAATAATTCATCAAGGCTGTGCAGACACCTTGGTGCCTACAGCAACATTAACACCTTGGAAGCTTCCCCTCTCCTCCCCATCACAGTCAATCTTGCTTCAGCCTTTTACAGCTTGGAAAGAATTAATCTGTGGGGGCAAACAAGGCAAGGACAGCGTGTGCTGACAATCCCAAACTCACAGAAGCCATTTAACATCTCCTCATAAAATCAGAAAGTCCCTGGGTGACCCAGGCCGGGTCTCTGCAGAGGCAGCTTCCCCAGTTTGCTGGAGTTCCAGGAGGCAACAGAGCAGCTGCTGTCCCTAGGAAATAAAACAGCAGCAGAGTGATTATTGTCTGTAATCCCTCCTGACCCCTGGGGTAGAATTTAGCCCACCCTATTCCTTCTTGCCCCACCCTATTCTGTTTTGCCCCACCCTATTCCTTCTTGCCCCACCCTATTCCTCACCCCACCCTATTCCTTCTTGTCCCACCCTATTCCTTCTTCCCCACCCTATTCCTTCTTGTCCCACCCTATTCCTTCTTCCCCACTCTATTCCTTCTTGTCCCACCCTATTCCTTCTTGTCCCACTCTATTCCTTCTGCCCCACCCTATTCCTTCTTGCCCCACCCTATTCCTTCTTGCCCCACCCTATTCCTTCTTGTCCCACCCTATTCCTTCTTGTCCCACTCTATTCCTTCTGCCCCACCCTATTTCTTCTTGCCCCACCCTATTCCTCACCCCACCCTATTCCTTCTTGTCCCACCCTATTCCTTCTTCCCCACCCTATTCCTTCTTGTCCCACCCTATTCCTTCTGCCCCACCCTATTCTGTTTTGCCCCACCCTATTCCTCCTTGCCCCCTTGTTCCCAGGAGCAGGAGAAAGGCAAACTGGGGTTTCTGGAGGGCACAGGGGATGGCTCTTTGCTGGCTGGCAGCAGGAAAGGGGCATCTGGATCCTACAGAGGGATGGATGGGGATAACAAGGCTGCTCAGAGAACTCAGGAGAGATCCTGCACACTCCAGGAGGGGGAGGAAAGCATTTCTTCCATTGAAATGTGGGAGAGGAAAGGGATCTTAGATTAATAGGATAGGCTGGGGAAGAGAGAAATCCAGAGCTCTACACCACTCACAGTCTTGTGAAGTTTCTGGCAGTCCCTCGAGCCTGACTGACCCTTATGTAACAGAAGCTCACTGAAATTCCTTTGTGCTTCTGTGTCCTGCCTTTCATCCAGGATTCTGCCTGAAATTCCAAACTGTCTGGTGCTCCTCATGCATGGAGGAGTATCCTCACTGCTCACTCACTCCTCACCGCTCCTGTTCTCCAGTGCCTTTGAATTTTGCATAATTGCAGAGCTTCCCCAGCCCTTACCTGGGAGCTCTCATTGTGAAGGGAACATTCTGTCATTCATTCCCCACCTCTGCTTCCCCTGCATTCTGCAAGAAATAAATAGATTGAGCCACAATTAAAACTAACCAAGCCCGTGTGGGCTTGCCTGTGCTCCTGAAAGCATTTTCCATGGACTCAAGACTCACAAAACTTGGTGAGAAATAGGAGTAAAATTATTTGTTAGCTGCAAACCAGGGCAGGAACCCCCTGTCTACCACAGAGCAGATGACTCTGCTGCTGCACCTTTTTCAGAAGAAAAATATAATCCATATTCTTGTTTACCAGATTTCTTTCTGAGCCATGGAAATTACAGTGAATGAGTATGAAAATGACAACAGAGAAATTGGATGTTCTGAGATGGGAGTTCAGAGGCAATTCCAGCTGCTCTTTTAACAAGAAAAGAATGTCAGATTTCTCACTGTGTGATTATACAGGCATTCTAGACAATTTTTATTTGTTCTTGGTTTAGAATTGTGCTTCTAAAGCTGATTTATGTCTGAAACTGGTTGCTGATGTTAGGCAGACCAACTCAAAAGAATAAATTCTTGTGGCTTGGGAAGCCTCAGTGCAGAATGTTTAATGGTTGATTATTGTGGATCATTAAACTCCTTTCTGGAATAGTGTTAAAGTGGTGTATGGGGGGTGTTATTGGTCTGAATTAATTTCATGTGTACTGGAACCAGATGGGATGATTTCCTGAGGGATGTATTGATTACTTTATCTTTCTGTGATACTTTAAAAATTTTGGTTTAAAAGTGTTCGCAAGCAAATCTTTTTGTACTTATCGTGTTCTACAGAAAGGAAAGGAATTAAAATTGCTCCTTTAACCACAGCAGAGAATTTCTTTGTCTTTATGGCTGTTCTGTGTTATTGGCAGTTCTCTGCTGACCTTCCTTTCATCTCTGAAACTTTGGTTTTACTGTGGAAATTAAAGAGATTATGATTTATTTATAACCTCTGGGACAACATGGATTATTTTGAGCCTGTATGACAATGCAACAATGATAATTACACAGTAATTTTTGTTACAAACCTGCTATGTCCACATGGTAACAGACCTTGCCATGTACATCTTGAGATGAACATCACTGCTGCTCAATACAGCCAGGCTGGTGAGTGTGACAAAATGGGAATACATTGAAATAACACAGGAGAATACACTGAAAATAATACAGGAAATAACACACATGGGAATAGATTGAAAATGATAAGTGAAATAACATACATGGGAATAGATTGAAAATGATAAGTGAAATAACATACATGGGAATAGATTGAAAATGATAAGTGAAATAACATACATGGGAATACATTGAAATAACACAGGGGAATGCATTGAAAATAATAAATGAAACAACACAGGGAAATACATTGAAAATAACACATGAAATAACAAACATGGGAGTACACTGAAATAACACAGGGGAATACAAGGAAGATAACACATGAAGTAACATACATGGGAATACATTGAAATAACCCAAAGGAATACATTAAAAATAATAAATGAAATAACACAGGGGAATACATTGAAAATAACACATGAAATAACATGCATGGGAATACCTTGAAAATGATAAATGAAATAACACATGGGAATAAATTGCAGAAACACAGGGGAAAACAAGGAAAATACTAAATGAAATAACACATGGGAATACATGAAATGACCCAGGGGAGAGCTGTGTTCATGTACCAGACAGACAATTCAGGTCTTGAGGCCTTGTAGCTCCTCTGAGGAATAAATGCTCAGGGTAAGAGGCTGTAATTTAGTGAGGGATGTGAAGGAAGAGGGAATCCAATGGTTCTCTCAGGGAGGGCTGCAGACCCTAAATTCTGCTGGGATGAGGGGGTTAGTAATTGAGAATACTCCCCAATCTGCTTCAGATTAGCCATTTTACTCTTTCTTACACTCCAATGTGAACATCTTAAGAGGGCAAACCATTGCTAACACTGTGTTTTTATTTCTGATTTCTGCAGCAAGCAGCAAAGAAAATTCTGTCAGCTTAATCAGCCAGTATTATGTAAATGAGGGGGAAATTACAGTAGTTGATGTTTGAAGAGGGCTGTCAGCAGTGAAAGTGTTCATAATGTTTGATAAAGTTATGGTGGGGTTTTTTTGCAAACAAGTAAAAATAAGGCATGCATCACCACAATTTTCCATCCATTTAAGTTTTAGATTCCCAGTGAAACTCAAATTCAACTGTATCAAGTTTTGTCTAATCAGTGCAAGGTGCTGACCAGTGTTTAGTGCTGGTGTAATATATTTTTGTGTTGATTTTTGTTCACTCTTTTCGACTGTTGAAAAATAATAAACAAAAGGAAGGAGGGGAAAAAAAGCTGGAGCTGCATTAGCTGTGGTGGGGGCATTTTGTGCCCAAGGAATGGTGTGTTCACATAGAAGAGAGCAGAAAATATGGAACTCCTTATCTCTAGAGAGATGATCTCCTGATCTCTAGAGAGGGATGTTGGGTGGTGATGGCTTCACTGTGTTGTTTTTGTGACCCTGAAATAGCAGAACACGTGAGATTTATCAGAGATTCAGAAATAAATAACCACAGTGGCTTGAACTGTTACAAATGAAATGCATCAGAATAAGCTGAAGTTACCTAAAGCTTGTAGAATTCAGTGCAAAACCTGGAAATTAAGAACAAGGGAGAGGTAAAAGTGCAGTATTTCCATCACTGGGTGTTAAAAATGAAAAAATCACAGAATGGTTTGGGTTGAAGGGACTTTAAAGCCCATCCAGTGCCACCCCTGCCATGGCAGGGACACTCCCACTGTCCCAGGTGCTCCCAGCCCCAGTGTCCAGCCTGGGATCCTGGGACAGCCCAGGGATCCAGGGGCAGCCCCAGCTGCTCTGGGCACCTGTGCCAGGGCCTCACACAGACAGACAGGACCTCTGTGCTGATGGGTACAGCAGAGTTCTTGCTGATTTCACAGTGAAAAGTAGAATAATATGATTTTTTTCCTACTGAAAGGCACTTGCACTGCACTTGGGAATGCCTGGCTGCTCACACAGAAATCCCAGTTTGACCAGGATGCTGACCAGGATTCAGGACTGGTGACTTTCCCTGTTCCTATTGTCCCACCCCTTCTGATTACACTTCTGTTTAAGCAGCTCTGAAAAAGAATTACCTCGTGGATCATTCCATTGAATTTCAACCTAGAAGTCTTTTGAGTGTAATTCAGTGAACTTTGATTTTTCATTAGTCTAAAATTGGAAGCTGAAAAGTAGTAGCTTGTATAATTGCATGTCACAGTGCCTGCAATATACTTGCAGCTGTATTTCCTTGATTTTCTTTTTGTGCTGTAGGATACCTGCATTGTTTTGAAACAGAAAATAATACTTCTGAACTAGCGTGCATAAAGAGAATTATTTCATGTACTGAGCTGCTCTGGATAGAATTCTTTTCTTTTTTAGAATTGCTTTAGCTAACTTACAGCTCTCTTGGTTGACATATATCAACAAAAATAGGCGCAGACAGTCAATTATTTGAATTATGTTCAAAGGTATTCTCATCCCTGTTTTATAAGAAAAGAAACTTGAATGGAGCAGAGCTTTTCCTGTGCCAATTACTGCTGTGCAGCCTGCTGGGAGGAAGGAGCCATTCAAGCCAGGGGTGTGGGTGGTGTTGGGTTGGTTGTGGTTTGTTTGGTTTCTCACATTGCTGTCAAAAATCAGACCTGCGAGAACATCGGATTAATTTAGGAATAAAAAGTGCACTGACTTCAGCCTTTTCATCTGAACAGAGTCCTGCAAAAGCCAGTGTATAAAATACACTAAATGGTGATGCTGCTTTTGGGAGAGAGAAGAAAAACTTTGGGTAGAGATCTTACAGGGCTTTTTGTGGTTCCTGTTTCAAACGTCAGTGCTGCTTTCTACAAATCAGTACCTTGGACAGCAACCACTGCAGGGTGGGTGGGAGATTCTGTCTCCTGGACACACCCAGTGTGTGTTCCCTCCCCTGGCCGAGCATTTCCTGCTGCCCCCAGACAAACAGGTCTGGGACTGATCAGGGACATTGCCTGTCCCTGCCCAGGGATGGGGAACTGTGTGTCCTCTGAGGATTTTGCTTTGACAGAGAACCCACAGGCATTCATGATGTGATTTTCATGTTGAGAACACACTCCCCACTCTTACATAGTTGGTAATTTCAATAAACCATAAAACAATTCTGCACTTAAAAGTTTTCTTCCCTTCCAAGTTTATTTTAATGTGGTCAGAAAATCTTGATTTACTGTAAGGTAAAGGGATTTCCTCTTCTAAATCACCAAGATATTTCTGCATGTTCTTAATGAAATAGTTGGATTTTTTCAATCTCTCGTGTTTGGTGGCTGAAGTTAACCTGGCTATCTGTGTTTGGGAGAATAAAGGAAAATCTCTGAACACAGTGACAGCAAATTCAACTGACAGCAGTAAGGCATTTTTAAGATAAAGATGCTAAGGGAAAAGAAAGAATCTAATAAAATTAAGGGTTTATCAAACCTTGTTCTTGGGCTGAAAATTATGTTTCTTGTATGTAATTTGCATGATATAAAGTGCTATCAATTATTGAAAATAATTCCTGGCTCCACAGTTACCTACTTGTGCTCAAATTGACTTGTCAAATATTTGACATTCAGATTATTCTCTCTGTTTGAGTGCAACTGCAGAGACTCTTATGGAAAAATACAAGCACTCAGAAATTCAAGCTTTTCACTGGAATTTCATATTAACATTTTAATATAGAGTTCCTAATGTTTTCAAAGCACAGAGTAAAGAGAAACAAAAGTAAACTAACACAGCTTCTGCTGGTGACCAACATAGTGGTTTAGATGCTGAAATTTGGTTTTCCAGATTATCAAAGGACAAAGTTGCAAAGCACCAGGTGCTCTTTAGTTTATTGCAAAATGGAGCTGATTGCTGTTCTGGCTGCTTTCCTGATTTTCATAGTCTTCATTAGAATCAGCTGATAAATAACAAGCTGAATCAGCATTTTGATTAAGGAGATTATTCTAATAATAAATTAATAGGCTTCTTACTTTTGAGCAAAATAGCAGCTAGAGAACTCTTCAGGCTTTTGTTTCTCTGAGCCTTCCCAGGCAGGTTCTGGCGCTCCCAAATTCCCTTCATTGGCTGCAGCAGGAGGATAAACTGCATTCCATGGCAGCTCTGCTATTCAATATTGCCCTCAAGAACAGAAAGCTCAAGCTGGAAGCTTCTAGAAAAACTTCTGTAATGAGCAGAACAGTGTAAATTTATAAAATGAAGCCCATTTATTTAAACAACAAAATCAAACCCAGCAACTGAGTCCCAGTTAAATCCCTGATTGAAATGAATAGAGGTGCTCACTAGGACAGGGTGAGAGCATTGAGATGTTACCCCTTTTTATCCTCAGTTCATCACCTCTTGGTATTTAATAGCATCCTGATAAAGCAGACTTTAATACTGGCAAGAACATGAAGGGTTTGGGGGAGTTAATGATCATTTCCACCCATTCTGTCATCATCAGGAGCCTGGAACACGTTTCCCACAGTCTGAGCTAAGGTATTTTTCTGTCTCTTTCTGGTTTCCATTTCTTGTGCAATAGTGCTCCCAAACCTTTCCTTCTAATTCTCTTTCCCCTGGGAAATAATAAAGGCTGTTTTGTTATCCTAACTTAAAAACAATCAATGAAATTAAAATGAACTGTCATCTAACAGAAATGCAAATGTAATCTGCCGTAGTCATTTCCCTGCCCTTGCTCATCAGCAGATACCCTCAAAGAGCTCTCTGCATACAAGATTGCCTCCTATTTATCTCTCTTGATCTCTCTATTTCATCTCCTGAGAGCAGTGGTACCTCCTGATTCTTTACAGACCCTTCCAGAGTTCCCTCAGTAATTTAAGATGATGCTCGATGACTTTCACCCAAAAAAAGCACATTAAATATTTCTGACAGTCAGAGCAACGAGATGTTGGGCAAAAAAAAAAAAAAACCCAACAAATTACTCCTCAGAAAAAAATAGACGCTAAAGATAGAATATAGAGATAATCTCATTTCAGCTTATTAATTATGCCTTGTAAGCAATGAATCAAATCACTTTGCTGTATAATACAATTACTGCTGTAATTTGTAGTCATTACAGTTTGCACTGAGGTATAATTGTGTAATTCATTTTCTGCAGGTTATTGACAGAGAAGGTCTTAACAACTTCAGCATGGAGGCTCTGGGTTTGCTACAGTTTAATTTGCAGATCATTAGCACAATAGACCTAATAGCTTGCTGTGTCTGCCCATCAAGGAGTTATTTATGTTTGGAGCAGGCACAAAAGAGGAAGATGAAGGGGGATTGGAGGTACAGAGATGTTACCCCTGGTTATCCTGGTTCATCACCTCTTGGTATTTAATAGCATCCTGATAAAGCAGACTTTAATACTGGCAAGAACATGAAGGGTTTGGGGAGTTAATGATCATTTCCACCCATTCTGTCATCATCAGGAGCCTGGAACACGTTTCCCACAGTCTGAGCTAAGGTATTTTTCTGTCTCTTTCTGGTTTACATTTCTTGTGCAATAGTGCTCCCAAACCTTTCCTTCTAATTCTCTTTCCCCTGGGAAATAATAAAGGCTGTTTTGTTATCCTAACTTAAAAACAATCAATGAAATTAAAATGAACTGTCATCTAACAGAAATGCAAATGTAATCTGCCGTAGTCATTTCCCTGCCCTTGCTCATCAGCAGATACCCTCAAAGAGCTCTCTGCATACAAGATTGCCTCCTATTTATCTCTCTTGATCTCTCTATTTCATCTCCTGAGAGCAGTGGTACCTCCTGATTCTTTACAGACCCTTCCAGAGTTCCCTCAGTAATTTGAGATGATGCTCGATGACTTTCACCCAAAAAAAGCACATTAAATATTTCTGACAGTCAGAGCAACAAGATGTTGGGAAAAAAAAAAAAAAACCCAACAAATTACTCCTCAGAAAAAAATAGACGCTAAAGATAGAATATAGAGATAATCTCATTTCAGCTTATTAATTATGCCTTGTAAGCAATGAATCAAATCACTTTGCTGTATAATACAATTACTGCTGTAATTTGTAGTCATTACAGTTTGCACTGAGGTATAATTGTGTAATTCATTTTCTGCAGGTTATTGACAGAGAAGGTCTTAACAACTTCAGCATGGAGGCTCTGGGTTTGCTACAGTTTAATTTGCAGATCATTAGCACAATAGACCTAATAGCTTGCTGTGTCTGCCCATCAAGGAGTTATTTATGTTTGGAGCAGGCACAAAAGAGGAAGATGAAGGGGGATTGGAGGTACAGACACCATTACCTGGTGCCTGGTTCCCCTTGCAGTCTGGAGGTTCTGGAGCATCAGTCCTGGGCAGAGTTAAATCCCTGGGCAGCTGCATTTTCTAGCAGGTTGTTTGAAGATGAGGTGGCTTTCCTGCCTGCAGTGAATTATTCCAATTAACAAGTTAATATTTTGGCATAGTCGTCTGCATCTGATTAATGTTCATTAAATCAATCATGATTTGATTGAAATACACTTTTAAGTGTCACCCTTCCCATTGAAATGGAGCACAAGAAGTGCTGTTCCTGCTGACATCTGCCATGGAATGAAATATAATAAATAAGCCATGTTCCAATTGTGGTTTTTCTTCTGGTTCTGCTAAATGTCTATCCTGACTCTTATTCATGGTGGCTTTGGGTTTTTTGCTTTGTTTTCTTTTTTTTTTGCCTTTGATGTGTCTCTATAGCATTTTTAGGATGATTACTTTTACACTTATTCCAGCTCCTTCTCAAATAACTGGCTGTGCTTCTAAGTTATTGTGAGTACAATTATTCATAATAAATGTGAGATGAGATTAAATGTGCCCACTGAGGTGACAGGCACAGAAAGAAAGAATCTTGTATTTGACTCAGGCAACAGCACCCAGGAAATTTGTATTCAGGATTATGAAAAATATCATATCCTGTATGGAAACCATAATTATTTTTCCACACTTCCTGCCATTATTGGAAATTCCTTTTAATTGACCATTCTCAATTAGCATGTTTTCATGCAGTCATAATTTCTGCACCCTATCTCCTGAGAGTTACATAAATCTTAAATTATATTTAAGAAAATTAAAAGGAATTGCAGTCCTTATGGTTTGCATGTGACTTCTTTTTTAAACTACTCTTTAGGGGGAAAAAAATCTTTTTAAAAGTTGCCATTGGGGCCTGCTACCAAATAAAGTTCTTCCATTCTTTTCCTTGATACAAACTTTATCCTCAGAATGCAGAATTCAAATTGTAAAGCCTCAGAAATTCTTTGAAAAAATAATAATGGCAAATGTTGCTATGGTTACAGAGCCATTCCCATTTGCTTTGCTTTTCTGCCTCAGTAATGAAAGTGGAATGAGGGATTTTTATTCCAACTGTCTGTACCATGCTTTGTGGGGGAAATGCATATCCCACTAAATATTCCCCATTAATTTTTGAAACCAGAATGTTTCGGGGGTTGCTGTTTCTGAAGCTGTTTTCCCCTGTTTTCTTATTAAAGTTGATTAAAGACAAATATCATCTCAAAAGCTGCAGTGAAAGTGGGAGTTTTGCTCACAATTCCACTTGGATAAAGGACAGACTCAATTTCTGTCCTTCCTCAGTCTAACACCCCTTGGGTATAAAATACCGAGCTTGAGTTGCCTTAATTTACTGAGTTACCTTATTCTCAGGAGTGACTGGCACTGGCGTTTTTATTTTCAGACTCAAGCACAGGATATCCTTAAGATTTCTCCAGCTCATGTGGAACAGATAAAGTGGTGCTTTGGGATGTCCAATCTTATCCCTCTGGGCTGCTGCTTTTCTGGGTTTTTTTTAGTTGTACTTTCGTGATCAGCTTGCAGTTCCTTGTCCTTGCAATAACTCAAACCCTTGTGACCCCAGAAAAATCCTCCCGATGCTGCACTTCCCAAGGCACTTCCCTCACTGTCATTCCTACTGTGGCAGAACCGAAACGTTTGTGAAAGGCCTCCTGATATTCCTATCAACAAAAGCATCAGCAGCAGCTTTTCCCGAGAATGGGAATGCGTTTGGCAGCAGGGATTGGCAGCTGAACTGCTCCCCTGAGGGCCATGAGCAGGCTGTGCCAGGCAGCAGAGACGCGGCACCACTGAGGCTGGAGTCACCCATGCCGCCCCTGGGGCGTCCAGTCCTGCTGCACAGAGCTTTTTGGGGAAAGACAATGCAAATAAAGGCTGCCAGGCACAGAAACACACCAGAGATTGCGCGGGGGGTTCAGGGTTTGGGGTTTTTTTCCCACAACCCCATCTGGGATGAGAGCAGGGTTCTGTTTTCCAGGAGCTGAAGTCCTGCACTATTCACAGAGCCCATCTTGTTGAGGTTCCTTGCTGGCTGTCTCAACACACAAACATTTGGAGTGGGGATGGCAGCAGGGCCCTCATTAAGGTTTTCTGATACTTTTTGCAGTAACAAGCAGTGCTCACCAGCTCCCAAGCAGCCATGGGAATTTTTCCACTCTGCACGGCTTTTCTGGGCTCTCAGACACACACCCACACAGAGCCAGACTCCCTGTGATGCTGTGTTCCAGTTTATTTTATTATTTCAGTTGAGAGTTAACCTAAGGAAGCAGTATATTATTGTGGGGTTTTATTTTGGGGGTTATTTTTAGGTTGGATTTCATTTTCCCTTCATTCTCTCGAGCCTTTAATTTTCACAAAACTTGGACTTTGCTGCAGAAACTGCACTCAACTTTAGCAGTTATCTGCCTTTGCTGCCCCCATGAAAACCTGTGCACATCTTCCAAACCACAGACTAAGAACTCCAGCTAATTCCTGGACAGGATTGGCAAGGAAGCTGAGCCCTCCAGAGGGTTTTTTTGCCTGGATATTGTCTGTTCTCACCCAGCAGCTGCCTGGGCAGACTCTCAATGAGCCTGGGCAGGCAGGGAAGGGAAAAGCTCTGGGAATTTTCCATCCTGGGGTGCAGCAGCTGCTCCAGGCTGGAAGGAGAGGGGCAGAAATAGGGCTGGGAGCTGCTGCCCCCTGAACCCCCTGCTGATGTGGGGGGACAGACTGCCACAGACATCTTTCATGAAAAATAATTCCTTAGGATTTTTTCCTCCTGAGAAGCTGAGAGGCCTCAGGAACAAAATGCAAACAATGGTTATCTGCTGCTGTGGGATGCAACAGGTGCATCTGGGATTGGTCTCATGTTGGTTGTTTCTGATTCATGGCCAATCACAGTCAGCTGGCTCAGACTCTGTCCAGCCACAGAACCTTTGTTATTCATTCCTTTCCATTCTATTCTTAGCCAGCCTTCTGAGGAGAGAACCTTTCCTTCTATTCTTTTAGTATAGTTTTAATGTAATATATATCATAAAATAATAAATGAAACCTTCTGAAATATAGAGTCAAATCCTCATCTCTTCCCTCACCCTGAGACCCCTCTGAACACGGTCACACCAGACCAGGTGGGATCTGAGTGTGGACACTCCGTGCAATGTCATCACCCAGGAATATTTTAAAGATTCCAAGTAACTTGGTGCCTAAAGCTTCTTTGACAGAAAAGTCGCTTACAGAAGGGACAGAAAGCCTGAAAGTGCCACAGGTGCCGTGCCCTTGGGCTGGGAGCTGTGGTTCGAGAGGCAAGCAGCAGCAAAGGACAGGAGCAGTTTGTGATGGAGATCTGAGGCTTGCGGGGATTGCTCAGATTGCCTGCGCTGTGCTGACAGCACAGAACCGGGAGATAAGAGCACCCCTGTGATGTGCAGGCAGAGCTCGACACTTCGCAGCACTGTCAAGAAATAAGAAATAAGAAATAAGTGGGTTTTTTTTTTCTTTTTGCACTGGCAGTTGACTGGGCTCTTGAGAAATGGGGAGGAATGGAGGAGAGGAATTGCAGGAATTTTAGAAATGGAAGTTAAAAGTGGAGAATTCAAGAGGACTGCAGATAGGAAGGCGAGTAAAAAAGGGCCGAGAGGAGTCTGGTATTTCAGGAGGGAGAGGAGGGGGACCCATGAGATTCTCAGAGTGCAGCTGACAGAATAAACATTGGAGAGAGCAGAATAAAGCTCAGGAAAGAGCACAGTAGAAGGAATTTTTCAAATTTCAGCGAGAAGAAAGAGAGTGTATCCACATAATCTTGCAGAGTCTGGATTTGGAGTTGGACAACAGCAGAAAAACCAGCCACTAACAGTGTCACAGCCAAAGTCACCCCTGCCAGGGAGGGGCTTATCATTTTATTATTATTATTTATTATTATTATTATTATCATCATCATCATCATCCAATCTTTTAGCTGTGCTTCTTCAATGAGAGCCAAATTAGAAATTCCTTGAATCTTTTCCAATTATGAAGTGACCAGAAGTGGGTTAATCTGGAGCACGGATGATATTCAAGACCTAAGAACTTGACTGAAAAGTCGCTGCAATATGCTTGAAAAAAAATGAAGCCGTTTTTTCCCAAATGTATTCTGGAAGCTGCCTTAAACAATAAATGTTTCTGATTCTAACTTGCTAACACTGTCAAAGAACTTGGACACTCTGTGCAACATCATAATCTAGGAATATTTTAAAGATTCTAAGTAACTTGGTGCCTAAAGCTTCTTTGACAGAAAAAGTAACTTATTCAAGTTTTAGTTTTGTATTTCTGTGAAATTTATCTTCAAATATTTGACTGAAGTTTTGAGACGTCTCTCTTGATTTCGTGAGATGTGAAACGTTTAATTAAAATTGACTTAAAATCTAAAGAAATACATGGAGAACTGGTTCAGATAACTTAAACATGGGGTAGGGAAAGACTTTATATATTTGCATATTTTATTGCTGGATATAAAAAGCAATTTTTCAAATAAATGCCAGTTCTTCTGAGCCTTCCACATTTATCTGCAGAAAGATCAAACAGAGTATGAAATTTCAGAATGCTCTGACTTCCTAAGCTGCACTAAAAATATTTTAGTTCTGACTGTCCAATGCAAGTTACTGGAGGATGTTCTGTGATTTAATTGGTCTCTACTGGTTTTATGCTCAAAGGACAGTTCCTTTCAGATAGCTGGCAAAACTCGTGTAAGAAAAATAGCAATCAATATCTGGGATGGGGTTATTAAAGGGAAATCTTATCTTCTTTGTCTAGCTCAGTTTAAATTTTTATACATTTTTTTTTCAATTTTAGTCACTGAAATAATTTTTTAAATTATTAATGCTGCTCTGTCTGTAATTTTATGCCTTTTGTTGGTTTCTAGAACTGACTTCAATGTGGGATGAGAGTTGCTGAAGGTTAGATTGACATCCTTTGCCGATTCCCAGCCAGAATTCCCACCCAGCCCAAAGCCTGAACCTCTGAGAGCAGCACCAGCACCCCCGAGCTCTGGGTGCATCTATAGAGGGTTAATAAAGAGGATTTTAATGCCTTAAACCATCTCCCATTTAAACCTTCCCAGCTGCTCAGAGATGTGTCCTACTAAAAACACACCATGCTGTCCAAATATGCAGTTTTATGAAGTATAAATCATTTTCCAAGTGATTCTTTATCTAGGTTTTTGCTGTTTACACCTGCAGATATCTAAAATCTGCCGTGAGTCTGTGCATTTTGGACCTGGAGCTGTGTTTATGTCACACCCCACACATTCCCTGATGAGACAGATTTATACGCACAAATTGTTTTAGTTAAAGCAAAGAGAGATTGCTGATATCGATTCTTGCTTAATACGAAGGGTGATCACAGAATTATTAAGGTTGGAAAACATCTCCAAGGTGACCAAACCCAACCCCTGGGAGATGGTTCAGTGGGCAGAGCGGTGCTGGGGCAAAGTGCCACCAGCCTCACTCATTTATTGAGCACACCCAGGGTTTGTGACTCCTCCACGTCCCTGGGCAGCTCATCCCAATGCCACACCACTCCTGCAATTCAGGAATTGTTCTTTATGTCCAACCTGATTATTGATTTTTATTTTAAAAAAAAAAAAGGAAGAAGAAGAAGAAGAAGGTGATTATTGAGTGATTCTTTATCTAGTGAATTCAGCCCACTACTTACAGCGCATGCTGGAATAATCATTTTTTAACAAGTGGAAATAAAGGTGTAGCAGGAGGGCAAAGGAGCCTGCAGAACTTCAGATGTTTTTGGCAGGTGGAAACTCATTAAAACTGCTCATGCTTGAGGAGGTGGCAGAGAGAGCCTGTGCTGCTCTTGAGACAATGCTCACAGAAATATTCCTGTTTCATCTGCCTGATAAATGGTGATCTTGGAAAAGAAAGTGGTTCTTCTGCAGGCAGCTGTGCAATTCAGCGCCTCGCACTCCCTTTCTGCGAGCCCCATAAAGATGAAGCCTATTGCCTCAGACATTTACAAATCAAATCTTTTCATGCCACTAACCGCTGCTGGAGAGAGGCACAGATGGAGAACCCCTGCTTGGCTCCGAGGGGAGGGCGGCAGCAGAGCCCCAGCAGAGCCCGCAGCCGGAGCCCCGAACAGCACCCCCAGGATGAGCGGAGCTGTGCTCTGGGTGCTGGGAAACAGCCCTGCCCTTCAAACCAGCAACAAGGGACACAGCTCCAGCACGGCCAGCTTGCCATTGGTCCTGCACCTCAAACCAACCGTGCTCACAGCGGTTCTTGGATTGGGGAAGAGATGGGGAGCTGACTCCATGTTTCAGAAGGCTTGGTTTGTTATTTTATGGGATATATTACATTAAAACTGTACTACAAAATAGAAAAAAAAAGATCTCTTCAGAAGGCTGGCTAAGAATAGAATAGCAAAGAATGATAACAAAAGCTTCTCTCTCAGACAGAGGGTCCAAACCAGCTGACTGTGATTGGCCATTAATTAAAAACAACTCTATGAGACCAATCCCAGATGCACCTGTTGCATCCCACAGCAGCAGATAACCATTGTTTGCATTTTGTTCCTGAGGCCTCCCAGCTTCTCAGGAGGAAAAATCCTAAGGAAAGGGTTTTCCATTAAAGTTGTCCGTGACAAAAAAACACCTGTCCATCCTCCTCTGCTCTGGGCCCAGCTTCCTGATGCTGCACTGCAGAAATGTCTGCATTTGGGGGTGGGATTGCTTTTTAATTTTTTAATTATTATTTTTATTTTATTTATGGAAGCAAAGGCATTTCTGTTTGCTCTGTGCACACACAGCTGCCAACCACACGTTTGGGGAAGGGCTGAAGGTTTGAGGAGGCTCTGGAAGGGGCAGGGCAAAGCCCCAGCCTGGATTGCAGTCGTTTGTTTTTCAGCCAGTGCCACTGGACATGCACCTGCATAAAGCTCCCACACACTTGCATAACTTGGAGGATTCCAATTAAAATGAAATTATAGCAGCTCTGCGGCTCTCCCCTCTCTTTGTGGAAGTAGATAAACTGATTGACTGTTTTCTTTTCTGGTCTGAAATTGTAATGCTTCATAAAATCAAGCCACCAACAGAGCACTCACAACTAAAACAACAATGTCAATTTGATTTTAGTTTAATCTAATTTGGGATAGAGCTTAAATCTTATATAACACATATGGCAGTCTTTATTTTTATCTTCTGGGAAACTTATACCAAGAGTTTGAAGAAATTTAAACTTTTAAACTGAGAATGATGTCAACCCAAAGATTGGTCAATATTGGGACAAAAGCAGATTTTTGATCCCTCAGCAGATCTGGAATTGCTTTCATGAGCTGACCCCTACTTTTTGATTTTTGAGAAATAAAGATGTGAGTGGCATCCTGATGTCAATGTATGAAGTCCTTTCCTCCACAAAAGCACAGCATGTTAAAATTCCAAGTGATAGAGGAAACTTTTCTGGCATGCAACAGGAAACATTCTGAGTGACTCCAGCATGGTTTTCCTCTTGTCAACAAGTTAATTTGAAGAAAAATAGCTGTGCTTCCAAAATAATAGTGTCTCCTGTCATAGAATTGCTGAACACTTGGTTCTGCTACAAGGATTTTTATTAGAGAGAAGCGAGACTAATTTACAAACATCAAGAGGCAGAATGTGATAAACCTGGCTGTGCTTGGATGTTTAGAGAATCTGCACTGTCAGTTTAGCTACAAATGTGCTGTGGCAGTCAGGAACACTTGCCAAACTTCACTGCAGCCAAAGCCCGCTTGGTATTCTAAAAGGATTTCTTGTTTTTCTGAGACAGACAAAGGTCATAAAGTCTGACTTGATGTAGTGTATGTCTCTATCATCTGGGTATTCAAAAGATAGAAGCTGAAATCCTTGAAGTCCACTGCAGCTATTCAGTTACATGGATTAGAAATGTACACTTGAATTTCTTTCCTGTGGCATTTTCATCTGAGACGTGCAAGAGAGGTGGAGGGAAAGAATGAAGCAGCAGGAATGGATTAAAAAAGCTTTTAAGCTCATCCTGAAAAGAAATATATTGCATCTATCCATCAGTCACATTGCCCATGACCACTTTAAAAATTGTAAAAGTCCAACACCTTTTTGACAGTGATTGTCTATAAATGTGCACTGCAATTCACTGCTTCATCCACTATTTTGGATGCAAAATATTATTAATTCATAATTGCCCACAGCACGGCTGGAGACCCACCTGAGTTTTGATAATGACAATTTCCCAAACTTCTGCAATGCTGTCAGCACAGCCTTCAGTAATTTGCCTCCTTTTGTTATTTTGGAAACAGCTACAAAAACTCCCAGTGTGTGCTCCTGGGTTTGGTTTTCTCCTTTAATTTCTCCTTTTTCCTAAAAAGAAACACATCATTATGGCCTCCCTGCCACCTTTGTGAACACAACTGTTACATCTCTCTCCCTCTCCTGGATATGTTTCAGAACTTCCACATGGGCTTTGTTATTGTTCCCCTCATAAGATCCTAAGGCACCTGCTGAGGTATTCCCTGTGAACCCCCAGTCCTCTCGATGCAGACACTAAATGGCATTTGCAGCGCAAAGCCGGTTTGATTTGTTTCCTCAGCAGCAAATCAGAGGGTGGATTTTTAACTCTAAGGACACGTTCTTGTCTCCAGAAAGAGATGGAGCTCTGCTACCTGTGCTGCATGCAAACGAGAGCCAGCTCTGTGACTGGGGGGCTGAGCACAGGGCAATCCTCACCTCTGAATGGGATGCTGTGTTTATTAGAACACATGTGTGTCCCCGCTACAAATCAGCACTAAATTCTACAAGGCAAGGCCTCTTTGACTTGAAACAGCTGCTAAAGGCAGAAATCAAACACACAGAGACAGAACCCAGTCCTGGCAAGCTGCGCTGGGAGCTTTCAAACGCCACCGAGTGCTTCTACCAATATTTTTGCTTTCACTTTCATCACTGTAAAGGCATTACACGATTCCCTCTGAAAATAAAGCTATCCAAGGAAGATGAAATAAGGGGAAAATCTATATCTGAATGTATTATTTGCCTGTTGCCTCAGAGAACAGCTCGTTGCTGCGGTGCTCTAACGAGCCGCTGTGTGCTGGGCTCTGCCTGCATTGCCAATGACACAGCTCTGCTCCCTGCAGTCCCAGCAGCGCTGCTGGGGTGGCACACAAAGGCTGAGCATCCTCCCTCTGATTCCTCGGGAAAAGCTGGAGAGCGACCAGAACCCACAACCTCAGCGCGACCAGAGCAAATCTGCTCGGACAGAAAGAACCAGGGAAGGGGAAGGGAAAGAAGAAGGGAAAGAAGAAGGGAAAGAAGGGGAAAAAAATGGAAAAGGGGAAAAAGGGGAGGAAAGGGGGAGGGGGGAAAAGGGAGAGAAAGGGGAGAAAAGGGGAGAAAAGGAAAAAAAAAGGAAAAAAGGGAAAAAAAGGGGAAAAAAGGGAAAAAAGGGGAAAAGGGGGGATGGGGAAAAGGGTGGGAAAAGGGGGAAGGGGGGGAAAGGAGGGGAAAAAGGGGAAAAAGGGGGAAAAAGGGGGGAAAAGGGGGAAAAAGGGGGAAAAAAGGGGAAAACGGGGGAAGGGGGGGAAAGGGGAAGAAAAAAGGGGGGAAAAACGGGGGGGAAAATGGGGGGGAAATGGGGGAAAAATGGGGGAAAAAAGGGGGAAAAAAGGGGGAAAAAAATGGGGAAAGGGAAAAAAAGGAAAAAGGGGGGAAGGGAGGGGGAGAAGGAAAAGG
Organism: Emberiza elegans; assembly: GCA_024865655.1. NCBI lineage: Eukaryota > Metazoa > Chordata > Aves > Passeriformes > Fringillidae > Emberiza > Emberiza elegans. Next base: position 27,009,084 of record JALJVW010000129.1, on the reverse strand, counting down.
ATTTCCAGTCAATGCAGAAGGGCGCTGCCACGTGAGACTGGCACGTGGGGCTGTGTGAGGGTCCGGGATCTTTGTCCTTGCTGGGCAAGGACAAGAGTGCCCAAGCTGTGCCAAGGCATCACCATTCTCATAGGGGAAAATTTTTTCCTAATATTTACTTCAAACTCATATATTCACCCTTACAGGGGAGTATTTTTCCTAATATCTACTTCAAACTTACTCCCTGGCAGTTTGAAGCCATTCCCCCATGTCCTGGCACTATATGCCCTTGGAAAAAGTTTCTTGATGAAAGGTATCTAGGCAAAAATAATTTAGTTTTTCTCCTGGCTTTCTCATTTCTGCTAACCTGAGGTTTTCTGAGGGAGAGGACAGGAATAGACATTAAACCAGACCTAAGATCTTCCTTCTCTCACCCCTTAATGAATACCATGGAACCCAGCCTGCTGGGTCTCTCATTATCAGGTAATCATGCTGGACCCAAAATAACTTCACTTCTGAAGCTTTATCAGCACCTGACCTTTCCTTAAAACCTTTTAATAAATTGTCATTTTCTTATGAAACTAATCTTGGAAAAATCCTGGCCAAGGGTTTGCCCATGGACTTTAACTTCAGATATCAGCATGGATGTGAATCCATGATTACACACACACTGTCCTTCCAGCACTACTGACCAACCAGCATTTCAGTTTTATTTTCAGCCATAAGCTTTTTTTAATCTTTTTGAGTAATTAAAAAGCTTTGGGAACTATAGATGCAGGCATAATTAATAAAGCCTTGTGTATTTATGGCAGTATTTTAAACTTCTCAGTGGACCGCTTCAATTTTGAGAGCAAATGTGTAAAAATCTCCATCTCCCGTCATGCCAGTCTGATATCAGAGGGGCAGTTTCAGAGCTCTGCCACTCCTCCCACATTCTGTTTCCAACAGCAGCCAGCCTTTTTTTGCTTTATACGTGCTTGAACAGTTACCTGGCAAACCCGGTTTGTGCTTTTCTCATGTAGCGGGAAAGAGAACTGAGCCATGATTATACCACAAATAAACACCTGAGAGATTTAACCTCTGGCCAAGAACTGTCTCGGGATAGATGGCATTGCACATGCCTGTGAGCATCGCCAAAATGAGCAGAGTCTGCTCAGGAAGCTGGCAATACATCACACAGTAATTCCCAGCTGGGAGGAATTCCTGGATAATCCCCACAAACCCTGCCAGGATTCCCTGCACCCCCCAGCACAGCTGGACACCAACACAGACCTGCACTAAGAGATGCAGCTTATTCTAAATGAATGGATTTTGTCTGACTCATTTTCCTCAGAGGTAACACTGCTTCCTCACTGTCCAACAGCTCAAGAAGCAGTTTCCAGTTGAAATTCATCCCAGGACACGGCATGTGGTGGCATTTAGCAGGGATCCCAGGATGAGGGAAGAGATGAGAACCTTGACTCCATGTTTCAGAAGGCTGATTCATTATTTTATGATATATATTATTAAAAGAAAATTATATACTAAAACTATACTAAAGAATAGAAGAAAGGATTTCATCAGAAGGCTTGCAAGGAATAGAAAAGGATGATAAAAAAATCTTGTGACTGACCAGAGTGCAAGCCAGCTGACTGTGATTGGCCATTAATTAAAAACAACCACATGAGACCAATCAAAGATGCACCTGTTGCATTCCACAGCAGCAGATAATCAATGTTTTCTTTTCCTCTGAGGATTCTCAGCTTCTCAGGAGGAAAAAATCCTAGCAAAGGATTTTCCAGAAGATATGCCCATGACAATGGCATTTAAACCTGTTCTCTGCTAAAAATCAAACAGCAACCAACCAATGAAACAAAACAAACAAAAAACCTCCACAACCCAACAATCCACGTTTTCTGGAAGGGAAGGTCTCATTTGCAGGCATTTGTCCTTCAGAGGCTGCTGTGGGCTGCAGTTTGACACAGAATTGTCCGGAACTGTGGTGGGCCAGCCCTGGCCGATGAGCAAACTGCAGCCAGCTCCTGGCTCAGCCTCTCCTCGCCTGGATTTGGGCGGATAAATGGGGAGAACACAACCAAGGGAATTCAGGGGTCAGGACAAAGACAAGGAGATTCTCCAGGTGCACCCAGAGCAGCAGCTGAGCCTTCTGTTCATGTGCACAGTGGATGGAGAATTGTTATTGTGACCTGACAACCCCAGAGCCACCGTTCTATCAGTCTTTGTTATCAGCTTGTCAGCCACCTAATAAATACATTCCATCATCTCCGTGGGAGTTTCACTCATTTACATGGTAATTCCTCTTCATAGGTACGTTCTACACCAGGTGCCAAATATAATCATCTATAATATTACTGGGGATGTATTTTAACACTTTTCATGTCCCTACACTTGTGTGATGGTTTTATTATGTAGGAAGTGTCTGAATTTGAATTTATATATCCCATCCATGAAGGACATCTTCCTCTTGAAACTTGGACACATTACTGCACTTCTGAAATGTGACAGCAAGACAGAGTAACAAAAGTTTATCTCAAATCCAGTTAGAATTTTTTGAGCAGTCTAAGCTACCCTTGAATATTTTTTTATCCTGGTCTGTTGTGAAGTGTCCTATGAGCTTGGTGCTGCAGTTGAAGTGATTTTAGAGTATTTTCTTTCATCTCAACTTTAGATATTCAGGATGTTTCTCTCCAGCTGCAAATGGCTCTGCAGTTGTCTCCCCACACTCCCAGATCAGCCTTCAGGGAGGGAACAGGGACCAAGTGAGAGCTTGGCATTAATAAAAGCTAGACAGGCTCTCCCACACTCGTATCAGACTCCCAATCTACAAATCTGGGCCAGATCTTTCCCCGAGTACTTCTGGAAGCTTTTCTATCCCATGCGCTGTAAATGTATAACAAGGAACAGCAATTTTAGCTGATTTTTTAGTTATTTTAGTGAGCACGTGAATAAATTTTGCATAAAGAGAGATATTTAGAGCTGTATCTATAACTTTAAGGGGTTTTTTTAAGAATTGTTTGAGCAATACAAGCACAATCTTTTTCAGATTTTAAAGAGAAGCTGGATTTACTGTAGAGGACTTCAGCCTGCAGCAAAGGGGGGAGAAGGGAAGGGGTATTAGCAATATCTGCCACTGTTGCCAGAATTTTCTACTGCCAAACCCATAACACTTTGGGTCTGAAGTTTTCTGAAGGACAAAGCACAGCCCCTATTAATTCCCATCTTAAAAGTTCCATCTCCAAAGTCTGTCTTATTCTTTGATGTGTAAAAACTGAAGTGCATCCAGGATGAGGACTCACCTGTGAAAACATGGCAATTAGTTCTGCATGAAAGCAATCAAGTCAAACTCAAGAAGGAGAACAAGCTCTTCTGTCTCAGAGACTGTCCCAGAAGACCCTTCCAAAAGGATGATCAAGAATACTGGGAAATATTTAACAGCAAAGGAATATCTTCTTTGAAAAATAAAAGTGTGGTCCTCAAACCACTCAGTTTTTGGCCTAAAGAGTTAAAAACCAAGGAGTAGAACAAAACTTTCAAGTGTTAGGTCTGGAAAAAATGGAAATGAGCTGGAATTTGTATTCTGTAGAAGAGCTAAAGTAGAGCAAGAGAAGAAAACAGCTGCTTCAGGAATACAAACACTAAATTTATGAATGCAGAGAGGACAGCGGGATTGAGCTGTTTAATGAATTGTGTAAAACTGTTGGCTTAAAATATTTAACCAGGAAGGCTAAAAACTGAGTCCAGGCTGGACTAAGCCCATCAGTGGGTTACCTCCCCATTTCTTTTGATTATTTTTGAATAATGTCTTTTCCTGCTCATGCTCAAGCCTGGAAGAACTGCATTGCAATAGGGAAGGGCCTCGGCAGTACCGGTGGCTGCCCCAGGCAGGGTGAGTCCCTGGTGACACTGAAGGGACGCCTGGCCCAAGCCAGGCCACCCAGGTTTGCTCACCACCACAGCCACCACAGCATTTAATTCTTGCACTGCAGAATTGCCCAGCTCATCTCCTAAATGGCCCCTCCAGAAAGCAACAAAGAGCAGAAAAACTGAAACCTAACTCAGATGAGAAAACACAGATTTGGTTCCAGGAGTGAAACAAATGTAATGTCACCAGGGCAATCCAGTAACAGGGCTGTCAGGGATGTGGGAAGGTATTTTAACATCACTTTCTCATTCTTATTTTTTGCTTCCTGTCTTGAATTTGGTTGCTTTAATCACTCTCAAAACAATAAAAAGTTACCCTACACATAGTAATGTATAAGCTAATATAATATTTTCTAATATTTTTATATATTGTCTGCTACTCACCCTCAAACCAGCTGCAGCAGGTAAAGGAAGAAGGGGAATTTTGCCATTCTGATTATTTGTTGTTATTCTGGTTATCCTGACAGGCTCTGCAGGTCTGCACCAGTGGCAGAGGCCTGGACAGAATTAGAATACATTAGAATTAGAATTAGCGAATGAACACAAAAGGCTACTGAAGCCTTGTGTCCCTATAAGCATGTGTGTGTGTCATAGACATATTTTATGAAAAATATTTTCATTAAGAACTTTTCTCTTGAGAAGCTGAGAAGTTTCAGCTTCTCCATGTTTTGCTGCTTTGGAATGTGATTTGGAGAATTGTTTACTTGGCATGTGAAATTGTTTTTACTTGATGGCCAATGACAGCCACCTGTGTTGAGGCTGTGAGCAGTCAGGAGATTTTATTATCATTCCTTTCTATTCCTTTCAAGCCTTCTGATGAAATCCTTTCTTCTATTCTTTTAGTACAGTTTTAATGTATCATTTTCTTTTAATATAATATATATAATAAAATAATAAATCAGCCTTCTGAAACATGGGGTCAAGGTTCTCATCTCTTCCCTCAAACACCACCACCTATGTGTTCATACACACACGCACGCTTTGCAGCACTGGACCAGAAACAAAACCAGATGAACTTGGACTCACACCCAGGAGCAATGTCTGTCCTGACAGGCAGCACACCCTCCTGCCATCCCTGAGTGGGATTTGGGTCGGGGAGTGGTGAAAGGGATCCGTGCATGCCTGCAGGAGTGAGCCACTGAGGAGAGGCAGGCTCCTGTGCCATCAGCCATAACTGCTCCTCCCAGGAGGAGATGCTGTGCAGAACCAACGTCACTGCTCTGCAGGGAGGACATGAGCGGAGCTCTGCTCGTGGGACTCCTTGCTGCTCACTGAGGAGCGCGGATCCCCTGGCAGCTCTGACCTGCTCTGGGTTACACACGCTCCAGTGAGGCCAGGGGAGCCTGGCTGCTCCTGCCTTGAGGGCACAGCAACCTCAAAGCCGTTCCAAACAACAGGACAGCAAAGTGCATCCTCCCCAGAGATGGATGAACAAAGCGCTCAGCGCTGAGGGGATGAGGTGCAGGTGACACAAACCCACTTTGTGTCAAAACCAAAGATCTGTGGGAATCCTCTCTAAGTGCAGTTATGGCAGTTCTTGGCTCCTTCCACCCTCAGCAGAGATTCACCAAGACAAACCATCCTTTTTCCATTGGCTGTGGACAAAAAAATCTAAAATTAAAACCAATTTTTGTGACTGTTTGCTGAAATAATCAGTTTTATTCTTATTTACAATGACTCCAGCGCATGAGAGCAACTGCTGGATCCATTATCAGTTACACTCTGCTTGCCAGTCTCAGCTATTTATGATGCTAAATTACACAGCCGAAGTACAAAACCAGAAGTTGCCAAAAATCAGGGAACTCACAAACTGAGAAAGCAGAGGAGGTAGGAGGGACAACCTAATGCCATCAGAAGCAATGGCTAAGCTCCTTCAAAAGGAAAATTCCATGTGCTATTCAACAGGTTAATCATCAATACATTTCAGCAATTTGAATATCATTTAGCAGGCACTGTCCTGTGACAGATACTGTCAAGCATACAATTATTTTTTTGGTCCTAGTGCAATGATTTTTGGTTGTAGGATGAGTTCCAGTTTCTAAGAGTATCCTAAATTGCAAAAAAACCATGCTGCATGTTTTCCTTTGGATTGCAAATGAAGCAAGGTAGCTTCATACCATGTCCTACTTCTCCCTAATGTATAAACTCCCTCTCTAACTACTTATCTTATGACTTTAATTTAAAAGCTAATCTTCTAAAATTAATTTTAATTAATATGTCTTCTTTGTATTTCCCTACCACCTTCCACTCTCTCAGTTGCAGGTTTGCAGCTGGAATGGCTCAGCCCCTCTGCAGGGCGTTGTCATCCTCCTCACAGATAACAAATCCGTGCCAGCCTGCTGAACGACCCCAGGGCTGCTCAGTTGCTCAGAACTGCTCTGTCTGTGTGTCCATCCGTCCGTCCGTCCATGCACCCTGAGTGCCCCTCCCACCTCTCCTGAGGGATCCACATCCCAAAAATGCTCCTTCCAAAGCTGCCCTGCCTGGAGCCCCCAGGTGTTTGCTCACCTGCTCAGGTGCGGTTTTGGCCTCTCGAGTCAACTTTGCTGCTGCCAGAGATAGAGGGAGACCCACAGAGGGAGTGCAGCAGGAGACAATGGAATCACTCTAACAAAAATGAATAGAAAGCAAACGTTTCAGGCAGGAAGGCGAGCAGGTCAGAGATCAGGCAGATTCCATCAGACTGATGAGTTCAGGTTTCTCTTCACATCCACAGATCTGCCATCTCCATTGGTTTGCCGCTGATAGGCATTTAGGCAACTCAATTATTCTATTATTGAAATTAGATAATGAGATAATTACAGAAACTTCCTTTCTAAGCTAGTACATGCTCCACTGACACAGGTTGCAGAAATATTCCTGCCAAGAATTTGATTATTGAATGTGAACTTGCTTCAGCAGACATGCAGAAATGCCCTTGATTCTTTGTCACACATCTGTGCAGCTCTTTTTTGGTTCAGCCCAAAGTTCAAACATGGGATGTGAATCAGCAGCTAATCATTTTTCAATATATTTGGCTTATAAATATTTCCTTAGAAGAAATACTCTCTTTTAACAAGAGATTTTATTGAAAAAGCTTTACTTTTATTTTCATTCTCATGCTTTACTATGCACAACAAATCAGTTTTTAATGAAAGATTATAATAATATACTTACAAGTTACATAAACCATTGGACAAGGTACCAAAGCATTTGAGTAGTTAAATTTCCAGTGAGATAAACATTCCATCACTCCAATATCAAAGCTGCTGCCTTGAGCAGCTACTCACTGATGGGGCATTTGTGAGAGCTGAAGCTGCTGCCTCCCAGCTGTTGGTTACCATTATTTACACCATTATTTGTATATATATTTTTATATCTACCATTATTTATATGTATTTTTTATATACACCTTTATTTTCTTTTGCCAGAAATTGCCAGAATGGGACGTGCTGAGGCAGCAGGATGCTCAGTACCAAGATTCCCTCATCTGCCCCAGGGGAACGTCAGCCAAGTTAACTCCAGTCCAGCTGGTCCTGCCCCATTCAGTGGTTTATCAAAAGGAATGGCAGGATTTCTTCTAAAGGGTAATTCAGGGTAATGTACATTTTATAACATGGTAAAAATAAATTTAATTATCAAAAGAACTGCTCCAACACTGAGCCCATTCCATGGGCTGCAGCTGTTCCCAAACTGCTCCAGCGTGGGTCCCTTGCCATGGCATTCAGGACCAGGCTGCTGCTGCACTGTGGGAACCTTCCAGCAGCTTCCACAGATCCTGCATCCCCGCCCCACCAAAACCTGCCCATGCACGGGGGACAGAGGTGACCCAACCTGCCCGTGCACACAGGGGGACAAAGGTGACCCAACCTGCCCACGCACAGGGACAGAGGTGACCCCACAGCCACACCAGCAATGTCCCAAGAGCCAAACAGAGCTGCCAGGAGCATTCAGAGCTGTGCCATGCTCAGTCCCCACCATCTGGAAGCCTCTGCCCAGAGGCACAAGATTTGTCCCCAGCAGCTGGAACGTGCAGAAGGTTTGGATGTCTTTGCATCATGCAAATGCACTCTCTTTCTGACATAGCAGTAATCCCCAATTATAGCCCTGACTGCAGGAATATGCTGCTAAAATCATGAGAAAGGAAAAAAAAAAACTCCTGTTGAGAGAATATCCTTGATAAAGCAGCAGTGGCCTGATGTCAATTAGGCCTAGGGACATTCAGGTTTTTAATGTAAGACAGAACTGCTGGTTTTAGTCATACAGGTGGATTCATTTATAAATGCTGACCCTGACATACAATTCTCAATAAAAGCTGTGCTTTTCTATCTAATTTCCATCTTTCAGCTGAGACATTAGCATTTCTTATTCAATGTTCTTCCCTCTCAAGCATTACCTCAGATTAATTGGCACTGTATAAAATAAGTTCCTGGGTGCACAATGGTAACCATGGTAGCCTCCATCCTATCTTCACAATGCATATGCAATTCAGTCCTCAGGAAAACATAATTAGTACGTAGCAGAACACATTCTCTCCAAACACATCACCGTGCTAAGAAATGCACTAAATCAAAGCAAATGATGCCCACAGCCTCCACCCAACCGGGCTCCCGTTGCTGAGCAGTTACATTACAAATGAATATACTCTTAAAGAGTTTTGCTGCAGCATCCCCAACTTGCACAATGAGCTTCTCTCCCCGTGTTTGCTCTGCTGTCTGGCCAAAGGGTGGCAATGTTCTCCTGGCTATCAGCAGAATTGCATTCCTGCAGGAATAGGAAATAGGAACAGCTCTTTGCAGTCAAGGCAGAGAGCTGTTCATCATTAACTGCACTGCTAACTGGGTCCCAGTCCACCAGCACTGACCCCTTCAGCTACAGGAACAGAAATATTCAAACACACTGTGGGCTGGTACCCAACGAGCCGTGTGAAGGTACATCCACGTGGATCTCCTTACGGGGGAAATGAAAAAGCATATGCAGCTCAAAAGCCAAGTGTGCTCTCTGTTCCTTATCACCCACAATCAGGCCCTGCTGAGGGTGCTCCTGACGTGTTTGCACAGGACAATCTCTGCTCTGCAGGCACGGAGAGGTTCCGCAAGCCTGCCTGCCCAGGAGGGGCCACCCAGCCCCTGGAGATTGCTGCAGAAGCTGATTGGACTCATTTGAGAAGTTCCCCGTGGCTCCTTTGGGGATTTTCCAGCTGTGAGGATCGAAATAATCTGAAGCAAACATCTGCAGCAAGGCCTTAGCAGCACAGCCACAGAGAGTGGCAGTGACGCAGCAGCACGGGACAGGCTGGGCAGCTGTCACTGCTCTAATTAGTGCACGACAGTCCCTGAGTTAATGGCAAAAAATGGGAATAACCTCATGGAGAATAAACTGCTGCCCTTGTGCTGGACCCACTCCCACGATTACCAAACACAGCCTGTCCCACGCCCAGACATCCAGCCAGATTCCCTAAGACACTAAAAGAGAAATGATGTTTTTCCTGGAAAAGTTACACTTAGAGACCTACAGAAAAAAATCCATTTTCAAATGCCACCAGTTATTATCAGTCGAATTACTGTTAGCTACAAAAAGCAAAATAAGAACCACTTCTGCACAAAACAGGAGCAACAAGTGTAAGGAGGTGTCCAAACCTGTCCAGGATAGGTGGTACTTAGCAAACATGAAAGTAATTTAGTTCTTCATCTGAATAAATATTGGTTTGTTTACTGAAGTGTTAAAAAGACTGCTTTCATTAAGCCTGGGATATCAGTGTGTCAGACGAAAGCAGGCATTCACTACACCCGTGGTAAAAATTTCAGACAGCTGTTTTTGGACCCAAATCAACGTAGCCAATACGATACCAAGTAGTTGCCTGGTAGTTAATTAATCCCAGAATTCTTAGCAATCTTCATATTCACAATCTAGATCTTCACTTTATCCCCTGTATGTGTGCATGAGAAGAAATACTTTCCAATCCACACCAAAAAGCTCTGAAACAGCTGTAATATTTTTAAATGCCTTTGATAATCCTGTTTGGCCTTTCTTTTACACCAAGGATATGCTCTGGACACTTTTCTCCTCGTGCCCTGGCAGTGCTGGTATCAGGACATCAGAATGAAGTGACATTCCCATTGTCACTGCCACCCCTGCAGTGCCAGCCTCACATCCCAGCCTGCCAGGAGAACACATCCCAGCCCCACTTCAGACATTATGGCACAAAGGAGCGTTATGAGCACAACATTCCAGCCACCCACATGCTAATGATGCATGTGCATCTGATTCCACACATTCTGACTTTTAGATATGTCAGGGAATGGAAATAAACATTTCTGTCAAGTAACAGTGCTACAAAACAACTTTTCAGGTAAAAATGTCATTATTTCAATTATACAGAAGCACAGAAATGCCCTCTGTTAACACTGCAATGCTTAAGTAGACACATCACACTTCCCTTTTATGGCCATTATAAAATTTATTTGGCCAAAAAAATGGGCACAACTGGTAAAATGGCACATTTTATGTGCAAAAGCATGCTAGTGCAGGAAAAGCTATTTATCTTCATACAGGTGATGACATTTATTTCGTGCAATTACATTGGCTAATCTATCACAGAAGTGTTACATGACACCAACTTCACATTTTTCTGAAGATTTTCTGAAGCATTTCATTACATGTTTTGTCACCTGGTCTCATCATGGCAGCAATTCTAAGAGCAGCTTTCAAGTGGTTCCAATAATTGCTGGACTCACTGCACTCACAGCCATCCTGGGACAGAGGAGAAATGCTAATTAGTGAGCACAAGAAGGAACAAAACCAATTCAAGGTTCAGGTAGCAGATTTGGGAGCAGGATGATGACAAAAACTAATCTGCCACACGTTTCATGCTCTGTTTCTGTTACATAAACTTGGCTTTGCTTTCTGTAAAACGCCCAGGCAAGACTATCTGCGACTGCAGAACATTCTGAACCCACCCTGCTCAAACACAGATTACTGAGCCCTCAGAGCAAGAGTTTTTATAACCCATCACATGGAAGGCAAATTTAGCATGGGAGTGGGGGAAAAATCAGGGACTGGATCTTGGGAATGATAATCAGGTACACTCAGCTGTCCCATGCCAAATGGCTGGGGGAAATCTTACAGGCACGTCAGCAACAGAAATACAAGTCAAATGTTCTATTATTATCCTAAGTAATATAATTTAGGCAATAACAGTGTAAAATATTGAAATATTTTGAATGCCTTTAAACTGCTGAGAACAAATTTTCTTGGTCATTAACTGCTGAACATTAGAATTTTTTTTTCCATTAAGATTATTTAATGTTTGTGAAATTATTTGAACACCATTTAATTACTTGAAATTCAGAATCATCACCAGTTTCAGTCATCCTTCCCAGAGAAACCTCCTTCAACTGCCAACACACCAAATATTTACCAACCATGAATGTCTATATTTAGTGAATAAAATGTATAGATGTATGCAGCAGGAAGCAGTGCTCCTTTCAAAGTCTCTGGCTTTTGGTACCAAAAAGATATGGAATGATTCACTAGAGAAAAATCTCCCCAGGAAAGCTGAAAGTGAAGAGCCTAAAAAAAGCTTCTTCCACTGAAGTGCAGTGGAAAGACAAAACCAGCAGCATTTTTTAAACAAAGGAGAAGCTGCTGAAGTTCCCACGAGCAGAATTTCACAGCACAGATCCCACACAGAAGCTGCTCTTTTTCTCCACGTTGAAATGCCAAGTTCTGGATCAATATTGCAGATCCACAACTTGCAGATGCAATCCCAAGGCATCACAGAATGCAAAATGCCTCCAGACACTAACTCAGAACCAGGCAATGCAGTTAAAATATCCCGGTGATTTGCAAACCAGCGAGGTTTTACGAACCACTTCAGATCACCTCCCATATTTTAAAGTACTATGTGTACATTTATACAACAAAAGGAAAATGAAATCAGCATGACACCAGCATCAGTCTTTTTGATGTCTGCAGCACACTTCTGTCAACATTTCTGCCAAAATACACCTTAAAACTTTCGGACAATTTTCAGATTTCCTGAACATTCTGAAAGTGTTCAGAAGCACTTAGGGTGTTGGCAGGGGTTTTTTTTTCATTTGGGGAGGAGGGATGGCATTATTCATAGAATTAGAGATGTATTTTGCAGTCATTTCCCAGGTCTGCAGGTACAAATACAGGTCTGTGCTTGCTGCCATCCAAACATTATGGAGTTGATCCCTTGTCCAAAGTTCTGAAACTAAACACAGTCCATGTACTGCAGATATAAACTGAACTTCCAAAACTCATGCTTAAAATACTTACCAAAACTTACAGTGATTTAAATTCAGATTTCTGGCTACGTTCATGAGCATGAAAATCATGTGAGAGCTTCCCCATCAGCCCTCAGTCCAAGACTCCTGTCCTATGCTCATGAGTGTCAAATACTCATTTCTCCTTTTTTGTAAAGCCAGATGCCATTGAAGATAAATGGAATAGCGATTACACACAATTACTATATAAATAACAATATATATAACATATATAACATATATAGGTATATATGTGCACGCAAATGCACATTTAGGGACACAAGTGGTGGCTTCTGCTACAGAAAAAAATAAGAAAAAAATTAGGAAGAGGCTGGTGACAGTCATTGCCCAAGTGACAACAAAAGGCATGGCAAGAGTTTTGCCACCAATGTGAGCATTACAAGCTCTGACACCCATCACTACTGACTTTTTTACTGGATGACATTTCACGATGTGCCTGAGAACCCTCTAATTGCCATCAACAATATTCTGTTGGTAGGTGCTGCAGTAGAATATTCTGCTACACACATTCAAGTCCCTTTCAGCAGACCAGCCAGATCAGTTGAAAATAGGCCTATTCCAGGTGTGTTGTAAAATGCAGCAATGATTAACTGTGAAATAGTCACTCAGGAGCGGAGTCTTTTCTTTACACAACGCTGGTTTACAAATGCTGTCATTTCTCAGCACAGAGAGGAGCTGTCACTCAGGGGGAGCTGTCACTGCAGTGACACACTGCAACGTGAGCTCCGGGGTAATTGTGCTGATTAGGAAACAAAATATTCATGTCCCATTTGAATGAATGGGGAAATTGTAAGACAAATTCGTGCTTGGTTAAGTTAATAAAGTACCTTGTCTTCTGATGTGCTCCTGTGGGAAGCCAAAAGTGTGCAGCACATGAAGTGACTTCAATGCCTTTTCACATGGAATGCTCTGTTCTTTCCAGGGTGACACTTCAAAGGTTATTTCAAGTTCATTTATCCAGTTTCTGGAAATGAGAGAGGGCAATGGATCAAGAACAACGGTGCAGTAGCTAAATACGGAAATGTAGAGCTGTCAATTAAAAATTACAAATAGAGCAACAGATGTGTATGACTAACCTGGGGAGCCTTTTCCCTGCAACTTTCTGGAAGTTCCAAAACACTGGGCAAAACCAACATTTTTATCAAGAGCACCTACTATGCACACCTGCCATAAGCACTAGTTTATTGGCCATAAATGCAGTGTACAGAATCTGGAGTAAGAACAAACTTCACAAAGATTGGACACCTGACATTCCCTGCCAAGCCAGCAATCTCTGTGTAAGAGTCTCTTTTCTGGAGAACTCCTGAGAAACAGAAAGGGGGAGAAAAGCAGCTTACCCTGCTATGCTAAAAGCCACCAGCAAGGGATAATTCTCTCTCTCCTTTCTCATTCACAATGGTGCTCTTGGAAACAGATTTATTTTGTACTTCAGTGCCTAATAACAGCTGTTGTGCATTGATTGTCCCACTACCCTGACACAGTCATGTTATCCTACTTAACTCTGGACTCTTTCTGACACAGAAACGCCCCCACCACGACATTCCCTAATGCTGAACCAATCTGGCAGGGACCTGGGGCTCCAGGGCTCTTCCCTGGCTCTCTGCAGTGCACTTCACTCCCCCAGCACTAATGGGCACAGGTCACCACAGGGTAATTGCAAACCATCACCAGCAAATAGGAAATGCCCCATTTTAACGCCAAGGTTGGCAGAGCTTTGCTCTCAGACAGAAGCATTTAAAGCAGCACTGCTCTGTTGTTTTATTCCTCGCATTTGGGATGTTTTTCAGACACTCCCAAAGTCCATTTCAGTCCAACAGGACATTGGCTTTAAACCCACCATTTCTAAGTCCCATTCCCACAGAGCTGCCCTCACCTTCTGTCCCATCTCCACTGATTTCCTGGGGCTTTGTCAGAATTTCTAAGTCATCCATCCCATGGTTCCTCATACAGACCCCAAATGTGGGCTCAGACATGATTTTCTCCAGACAATTCTTCAGTATTATCCAGCTCCACAAATTTCACCATTTTTCCAAATGGATTTGACTGGGGAGGGGGTCTGGAAAGGATGAGAGATAGTAAAAGCACAATGGGCTTGTCCACAATTTCTATTTCCTTCCAGAATCAAAGACTCATTTTATCAAACTTCTTCAGTGTCTGGTCCTTTTCAAACACAGATGCTACAAACAGCTAGAAATCTTCACTTGTTTGTAGCAAGAGATTGTTAAGCATAAAAAATGAGACATTTCTAGCAGTCATTTCTTCTTCTCCCTAATTACCCTTGAAGGCAGAGTTTAAAAAGTCACACTCTTACTTTATACATGACTTACCTTGTAAAGTCCCCTAAAGTTCTCATGAATTTCCCTTTTTACGTCCAAATCATCACAAGTTTGTAACCTGGTATGGTGAACTGGTTTAGAGTTTCACTTAAAAGAGGAAAAAAAAGGGGGGAAAGAAACATGGAGAGCTAAAAAGGATATTTAGAAAACAGAGTAAATACTAATCACATATATTTTAGTTCATCTTTTCTTCCGGGTGAGCAATAAACTGAAAAAAAAAGCTGAGAAGTTTCTTTCAGACATATTTTTCTATGATCTGCACTTGTTATGTCACACAAAGTGGTACTTGAAAGAAATTCTACTTGTATTAAAAATGAAATGCTTATGTCTCTCTTATTTAGGCAAAAACCCCCACGGTTCAGCAGGCACAAAAGTACTTGTTTATTCGATCTTGTTACCTATTCTGTAAGTTTTTATAACCTTCTAAAACGTGAAGTAGCACACTGTGTAAGAGCTCCTCCAGTTTTCTCTGAAAATCCTTCCCAAACAGCAGCTTAAGCTCTTTAAACACTTGTCCAACATTCTCTGCATGCACTGACACCATGGAATGTCTTCCAATAATAAAGAAAAGTAACAGCATGGTATTTTATTTTTCATTTTCCCTGAGCTCTAAGTCGTATTTGCAAGACAATGATTACTTCATGAGCAATTAACCCATCATGTGCTTAAGACAGAAGCTGTTTATTCTGCATTTTTACAGCCAAAACAGAAAGGGTGGGCTTGTTTTGGCAATTTCATGCTGATTACTTCTGGTATTAATACAAAAAATCTTAAATCAGTGGGACTACCCTGAATATTCCTGAAGACATCAGCCACAGAGGAATGTGTCAGCCTTTTCTTTCAGTAACAAAATGCAATAAAGCAAGGAAACGAGCTGGAATGAGCATGTCATAAATATTTTCCAGAGCAGACACTGTTCAAGCATGATTCCTGTGCTCTCACACAGTGCCTGACAGGCACCAAGTGGGCGAGCAGGAGGATGCCTGCTCTGATTCCTCTCTGATGCCCAGATTGCTTTGCTCTGACAGGAGCAGTGAGATGAACACACGGGGTTCTCTGTTTGCTTCCCAAATGGAAGTTTGTCTCTCCCTGAGGTTCAGAGCAGCACAGCCCAGGGCTCCACTCAGCTGAACCAGCACAGGAATCTGAGATAGATAAAATCCAGCCTTAAAAGGCCGTATTTGAAAAAGAAACCATTTGGAGGATTCCTCGTCCACCCGTAGAACAGCAAAGAGAAGCCCAAGAGACCATTTAAAGTTACAGGGACTTCCAAATTGGGAACATCTCAATTCATCCACAATTCATTTTTCAAACCAAAATACCAACCTAAAGCCACGTTCTTTGAAAATAACTGTTTCAGGGTCACATCAAATCTTGGAATTTGGTTTTTCTGCAGTTATTGTAATCATAGCTCACAGTCAAATTGAAGAGCACGAGCTAATTGAGCTCAGAAGGAAATATATTCAGCTCAAGCCCTGTTCAAGCACTGCCTCCTTCCTCATGCTGACTTCTATTTAAACATGGAGAAATAACTCTTTTAAAAAAAAGAAAAGTGAATTTGAAACCACTTGGGATCAGCAGGATCAAAAACCAGCCACTACTTCTTAAAAAGAATTGGTCAGAGGAGACCTGAATCAAGGGTAAAGCAGCAGGGCTAAGGCCTGGGTAAAAAATAAGAATACTGATCACATTTGTAGCCCTGCTTTAGTCACTGCTCAGACACTTCAGGCAAGAAAGAGATTTGGGAGGTAGATTGTCAACCAATATCACCTCAGACAGCTCCAGTGCAGCTGACTTAGCCAGGTTTACAGGAGCTTTTGATCTCAGAATGAAGGATTTTCAGAAATCCCTTAAGTTCCAAAAGTGAGAGGAAAGGGAGGCAGCCCAGGCTGAGAGGGAACACAGAAACCATCCTCAGTACAGGGGAAGCACAAACACCACAGACCACCAGAACACCCCAAAAACCCCAACAGAAACAAGCTATCAACCACCAAATCCAAAGCACAGGAGTTCCCCTCAGCCCCCAGCTCTCTGGTTTAATTATTGCCCATCCCCTCTCCAGGCTGCACCTTCACACGAAGGCTTTTTAAACCTGCACAACTGAAAACCACAGAGGTTTCATTTTTACTGCTGCTCAACACCCATTCAAATCTTTCTGGAAGAACGTATTTAGAAAAAGAAATCATTGTTATTCCATAAGAAAATCAGACTAGCATGCAATCCTTGTTCTCTCCCAGCCTTTCTTGTTGCCACTCTCTCAGAGAACTTCTAAATCTGAAAAGCCAGTCAGACTCATGTTGTAAGGATTAGTTCTAAAAGCAGAGCAACATAAACTCAGAAATGGAAAAAAACCCTCATTTCCACTGTCCTTGAAAAGAACAGAGAACTACAGAGCTATTTTTGCCCACAAAGCCCAAAAAAGGGAAAAAGTTTAAAAAAGGATCAAATAATTCAAAATCAAATAGATATCTCTATATTGAAAAATATACTGAAATAATTCCAAACAGGAACAAAGGAGATGCTCATCTATTCTTGACTCCCATAGTTTTAAAATCCATGTCTTACTCCGACAATTCACATTGACTTTTGGCACAAAGGATTCCAACCAATTGAGAAAAAAACCTTGGTGAAAAAAACTTAATATTTCAAATTAAGATTAACAAACACATCATATCAAAGCTTTTTTCAAAGATTATGCAATGGCAGGCTATTTAATAAAGTTGTCATTTTATTCTTTCCTGAATTCTTCATTCCAAAAGTCCCATTTTGGTTACTTTGATGTATTTTATATTCACAAAGAGCAGTTTGAATACAAGAAGAGAACAAAATGGTGAAGGATGTTCCTAATATATCAATGAAAAAAAAATCCTGACATGAAAGTTCCTTTTTGTAAAGTTGCAAATCCCAAGGAAAGTCTGGATAAACTCTGCTCCCAAGACAAGTTTACTACCATAAATTATTAGTGCATTTATCTGCTACTTTGTCACACATCTTTTTTTTTCCTCACATCTTTCTACAAAATTAGGGTGAAAAATAAATACTCAACTGGAGGGTCTGAGTCCTTAAACAATATTCTGTGTCTCAGCTACATTTTACGGTTCTTTTTTATGCAATGTAAACCTAATTTCTGGTAGTACTTAAAACATTAATCCAAATCAACAAGACTTAAGGGCACCTGCCAGTTGAGATTTCTGAGCAGCATTTTAGCTGACAGCAACTGTGCACTGCTTAAAAGTCAGTTTAATTTCTACATAGTGCAAAATAATTCTTAGGAAAGTCCCTGAACTCCTGCTCTACTGGAGACCCAGGCAAGGCATTAATTAGAGGTATTAGAGGTACCAATTTAAGATGCCAGTTTTGTACCAGTTTTTCTGTGCCCAGCAGCTCAGAGCCATTGCAGCCTCCTCACTGCTCCAGAGAGGGGGTTCGGGGTTCAGGCAGCTCTAATGCAGCACCTCCCACACGTGTTACTGCACAGCACAGGAGGAAGCTGCTGGATGGGGAGTGCTGAGAAAGAAATGAGAAATAAATTCTGTGCTGGCTGCTGGAGCTGCAGACGTTTGCTGCACCTTTGGGGTGAAGAGAGGTCGGTGATAGCAACACAGCCTCCTCTGATGCCCTGTGCAGGCTGCCCTGGAACAGGGGCTGGATGGGGTTAAAGAGTAAAGCAGGGATTGATTCAAAGGGTCTCCTCCATGGATCCACCTTGGGCAGCACCAGAGCCCAGCCAGGGCTGCACCCAGGATGAACCCAAATGGCCCCAAAATGCACGATGGGCACGGGGTCTGTCCCTGGGATCAGCTCTGCTCCATTTGCACCTTGCAGTTCATTGTCCCATCCCAGCTTTAGCCCCTGCAGTCTCACCCTGCTTGTTTTTCTCTCTGCAGCCCACGGGGTTTGTGCTCCTGGGCTGAGATTTGGGTCATTTGTCCTTGGTGCCCAGCTGGAGCAGGAATTGTTTTGTCTCCCTGCTCTGTGCACAGAGCTCACCATCCCTGATGTGAAGCCCAGACCCACACACTAAAGCAGCACAGAACCTGAAACACAGAAAAGCTAAACTTGAGGCATCACCTCGTGTCCCCATGCCAAGGGATTGTCACCCCTGCACTCATGGCTGGGCACTCACAGACATTGGGATGTGGGGATTTGGCACAGCCTCGGGACAGGTCTGACCCAGCAATAACTTTGCCCAGAGCACCTCCCCAGACTCTCATACCCACATCTGCATGACAGACTCACAGCACAGGGGCAGTTCAAGACAACATTCCTCAAGATGGGGGTTAAAGAATAAAGCGCAAAGGGTCTCCTCCATGGATCCACCTCGGGCAGCACCAGAGCCCAGCCAGGGCTGCACCCAGGATGAACCAAAATGGCCCCAAAATGCACGATGGGCACGGGGTCTGTCCCTGGGATCAGCTCTGCTCCATTTGCACCTTGCAGTTCATTGTCCCATCCCAGCTTTAGCCCCTGCAGTCCCACCCTGCTTGTTTTTCTCTCTCCAGCCCACGGGGTTTGTGCTCCTGGGCTGAGATTTGGGTCATTTGTCCTTGGTGCCCAGCTGGAGCAGGAATTGTTTTGTCTCCCTGCTCTGCGCACAGAGCTCACCATCCCTGATATGAAGCCCAGACCCACACACTAAAGCAGCACAGAATCTGAAAACATAAAAGCTAAACCTGAGGCATCACCTCGTGTTCCCATGCCAAGGGATTGTCACCCCTGCACTCATGGCTGGGCACTCACAGACATTGGGATGTGGGGATTTGGCACAGCCTCGGGACAGGTTTGACCCGGCAATAATTTTGCCCAGAGCACCTCCCCAGACTCTCATACCCACATCTGCATGACAGACTCACAGCACAGGGGCAGTTCAAGACAACATTTCTCAAGATGGTTTTGCTCTGCTCCTGATGCTCCCTCCCCAGCAGTGCAAACAAAGGAGGATGTGCTAAGGCAGCTCCAATTGCAGTTCTGGAATGCCAAAGGAGGCAGGAGCATCAGGAATGTGCTGCTGTCACAGCACAGAGCCCAATGCCATTCTGACTGTGACAGACACACAGCACGCTTTTTAGTTGAAAGTCTGGAATTAGACAGAGAAGGCAATAGTTACAATATGCAGCCAAAGGATTACTGAAGAATGTTAATTAAAACATTTTACCCCATTTATTACTCATGCACTATCCATAATTCATAGATCTTGGAGAAGTCAGACTAATTTTACCATAATGATCTCCTTAAAGATGGCTGATAATTGGGAAATATAATTCTTACCAGAACTTTGGGGGCTGAAGCTACACGATGAAAAACAAAACACCAAGGAACTCAGATTTTTAGATACTGAGCTAATTTCACAGAAAAGAAAGCTTGCATATTTAGCAGGAAGCCATCAAAATTCAAAATAGAAGCCAGCTTGAAATAAATGATGTCTTATTTTAGTAAGCAAATTTTGTTTAATTGCTCTTCAGAAAGGAATTCAGCTTGTAATGGAAGATAAAGTTTTCAGTGAGCAGTGCATAATAGCAAGCATAGCACAAACATAGCACAATAAAAACCATTCCCACCATGCACAAACTCTGTCCAGAGCATTGTGATTCGAAGATATCAGTCATCCTGACTAAATCAGGGCAATGCTCTGACATGAAATCTGAACTGAGTGCTCCTCTGAAGGACATTCAAATCCTTCTCTAACACTTAAACCCAATTCACCACCACGCTATTCCCAATCTGTGGCCCTACACTGAAATCAAACAGCTATTTTAATTATTGCAACACAAACAAGACTTTCAGAGAGCTGGGGCCCTTTGGAGTGGTTTTGTGCCCGAGTTAACGAATGCAGCCAGTGGAACTCAATCCTCTCAGCTCCCTGCACTGTCACAAAGAGCAAAACCAGAGATTTTCATGCCTTCTTATGGGAAAACTCTGCCTGGCTGCCATCCTCGCCCAGCTCTCTCCTACTAAGAAACAATTGATCTGTCAGAGCCTCAAGATGGGCTGATGAAACAGTCCCAGGACTGCCAGGATTACATCCCAGCATCTCCAGTCCACTTCCTTTCTATCCCCACTCCCACACAGGCTCTTTAACATGTTCTGTGCTTTTGTTTGTTTGTTCTGAAGTTTGTCTTTCCTCATTAGAGACATTTGCATTCCTAGGGAAATGTGCACCTGATTTACATATTTGTTAAATCCAGGAATATAAACAGTTCTGAGCATTAGTACACTGACAGAATGTCACCATGTAAATAATGCAAGAGTCTCACAGTGATTTCAACACATCTCAGGCTAATTTGTATGAGTGCTCTGCCTTGTGGCATTATTAAGAAAATTATTTTCATGCAAGCCAAAAAGAAACAACTACAAAAGAGGGAAAAAAAGTCTTAACTTAGAATTTTGTCCAACTTCTTACAAAGAAAAGAATTAAATAAATGAGAGGAAAACATATTCATATAAGACAAGTGAAAAATGTAAAGAACTAGAGTTAGAATTTCCATTCCTTGTGAACAGTGCTCTGCTGCTGCCAGGCTTGCAGAGAAGCCTCTTGAGAGCAGAGCAATCAAAGCCCAAGAAACGCTATTGAGTCACTCAACATGTGAAGAGCTGGGTCCATCTAAAATCCAAGCTCAGATGAGCTCCAGCTATTGCATTATCTCAGCCACAGAGAACCCAGGCAAACCCTCAAACAGAGACAACAACACTCAGCTTGAAAGAGAAAGAATTGTCTGTGCCATCAACTGACCTCATGACTTTGCTCTAATTCTGTTTCTGAAATGTTGATTTGTGCAAGTCAAATCACACCTTGATTTCCACGGGCCCACAAATGACACGCAGCTTCAGAGATTGTTTTCTTCATGGAAAGAAAGTTTTCCCTTCTTTTTGGGTCTTTCCTGCTGCTCTCCTCTGAACACAGGGAGAGCTCTACCAAAGCCCAGCACCACCAAATATTTATCTGTCGGTAAATAAGCTGCTGACAAACACCCACTCAGACCAGAGCGATAAGCCAGATGAGTGACTTCCAGGTTACCCTCAAGCAAGTCTGTTTTAGGAGCTGCATCATCCAATGTCCTCACAGGATAAAGGCAAAACGTTCCTTTTCCCCAAAACTAAAGATTTTGGCCCTAGAATGCTCATGGGAACCAAACGCGCAGCTATAATGCTGCAAAAACAACATTATTGGACCTTCAGAGGTTAAAATTACACAAGTCTCAGCACCAGAGTCCCTATTCTGAAAACTTCCCATCCTAGTTATCCTTACCCCTTAAGAAGTGGGCATTAAATAAAGTTGCCCCTTATCCTCTTACAAAATAAAAAGCATACTTGATTTTCATAAAGCAATAATAATAACTTTACATAGTATCTATGAATATAAATAAGCACATAATCATTATTGCTAAATATAGAAGTACAAAACACCAATTCTTTATTTTATATATATTTTTTTTTCCTCTGCAAAAATAGGGGTTATTTAAAAATCAGATACTGGTATAAACATATTGAAAAATATCTCTATGTCATAAACACAGTAATGCAAGTCTGGCTTTGAATACTAACATCTCAGATTCAGGATTTTAAATCATGTGTACAGTGTGTACACAGTGAAAAACAGAATATTGTTGCTCAGAAGATTAATCAAGAACAGAAGCCAACTTGGAAAAACAACCAAAAAACCAGATATGCCTTCAAAGATATTTTTCCTCCAAAATCTTTAAATCAAGCTAGACATGAAAAATGAAGTCAAACACAAATACATCAAGAAAATCTGAAATATGACAGATGAAACAACTGAAAAATACCCAGATGTGTGTTTCTTCTGCTGATAGACCAGAAAACTGCTGGCTTAGAAGACCTTCACCCCTGTCCTATTTGAACAGGATGTGATGCTTTTCCTTTTCCTTTCCTGAGAGGCTCAAGGGCATCCTGGCAATGGAGAATTCTGTAATTTGTGGAGAGAGGAAGGTTTCCATGCCAAAGGCAGCAGGTCAGCACCGCACTGGGTGAGACAGGAGCTGGTGGCTGGAGATGGAAAACCCCAGGTGGGGCTCAGAGTTCATCCCTGCATTTGTCCCCAGAATTACCCCTCAGGCTGCTGGGGGAAAGGGGGCACGGGTGCAGAGCAAAGGAAACAGAAGAAATAGATTTGGAATCATGGAAATGTGAGTTTGCAGTGGCAGGTTTAGGGCTGTAGTGAATTTTCTTGGATTAAATGAGGCACAGGCTGCTGAAGGAAACAGCAGAAGCTCTGGACAAGCAAAGGAAAACCTTTACCTTAGGAAAGTCTTGGGAAATGTTTCTCTGGAATTCAAAGTACTGAGAACAGCAAGGTCCTCTCATTAGGAAATCACACAGTATCCAGCCAGACTGTATTTCCAGGTAAAAGTGAGATAAGGTATTATTGTTATCCCAACATCCATCTCCTCCCAGGTACTACAGAGCAAGGCCATTACATTTCCCAGATTTTCACTGCTTTATCTCCAAAACTGAGGTTGTCAAAGCTCCCATGCCAAGGATAATTAATTTCTTATGTCTCATCTGATTGTAACTAAGGATGTTTGGAAGGGGGTTAATGATACACAGAAACCATTCCCTTCTGCTTCCAAACTCATGATTTGCCCAAATACAAAAATCTGAATTTCAAATTATCAAACATAACCTGGATACTTACAAAGCTGAAAGAAAGAGCCAATTTGTGGTGGCCACTCTCCATCATTTTGCTTATCTGGGAAAAAAACAAACAAAAATCCACCAAAAAAAATCACTTAAATATTACTTTTTCTACTTGACAGACACAGGAAGAACAGCCCACAGCTGACAGCCAGGCCCTTTGGATGCAGCATGCTTGGTGAAACTGGTTTCCCACAATGTGCAGATAATGAATAATTTCCATACTCTAAGAACATATTGCCTTTGTGTTCCTATTTAATTTACAAATTCTCAGCTCCTGTAAACAAATGCATCCAACATTTCCTCTCCCAGCCTTCCTCCTCTCTGCTTTAGCATTTCTTGCCTTGCAGAAGAATTTGCCCATTTTTTGTTTGCTCAGTGTTTTATAAAGGCAAGAGGCATTTATAAGGCAGATTTACAGAGCCTGCAGTCAGGTGGATTTCTGCTGGTGTGTCAGCTGAACATATTTCCTTCCCCTAATGTCTGTGGAGTTGATAGCTGCAGTCAGATAACAACAGCAAAGCACCAGCACTGGGAGGCATCCGAGTAACCCAGGCAAGTTACGGCTGTTTAATGGGCACAGGTTGTCCACTGTGAAATGTTCAAAGCGTAATTCACAAAGCAATGAGTCACTGGGTGGGAGGCCCAGCTGTGGTGCAGACCAGCTCCAGAAAAGCTGTTATCCCCTCGCTGGAAGAGGTGAAGCAGAAAACTGGAACATTGACTCAGCAAACGAGTGCACCGGCACATGGTGCCGCAGATGCTGGGGCTCTGAAGGCTGATTTGCAGCTCCAGCTATGAAACGCAGAATTTCAGAAGAATTCCATTACCTTGTAGGTTACAGACCGCCAAGAGTAAATTGCTGCTTGCTGAAAGGCAATAGTGGCTGCAGAGCTGGATTGTACAAGGTCCATTTTCATTAATAATCATCCTGCAAGTCATTTGAATGTTAATGAGAAAGCAAAGAAATGAGTTCTCAGCGAAGGCAGGCTGTTGTCCACTTGAAAACATCGATACTGCAGGAGCCAGTGAGAGCATCCTCTGCTAAGATTTCACTATAAATATTAACATGCCTTATATTGCTCACTAAATCACACATGATTAGGGAAGTCAGCACTGTGTTGTAAACATATGTATTACATACAGAGCTAAGAATGTTTTATAGAATTTTCTTTGTAAATGTGCAGCTAGATGCTGGTAATATGCCTGCCACGATAAAAAAAATACATTCAATTTCATGTTTTACATGAAAACCTTAAATCTTTTTATATATTATGCTGCATGCAGGAACAAGCATGTTTAATAGAAATATTTCCAGAAACAAGGCTTTATCTCCCCTAAATTGTGGCTTTGTTTTGAATTCCTTCCTTACAGGGGAAAATGAATTTATTAAAGAAGAGACCAGCACAAGCAACAGGAACAGCGTGGTTTACTGTGAAAATAGGCAAAGGCACTGCCACAGTTCTTTATCATTGCTCATTCTTCCAAAATGACAACTTTATATAACACTAGCAAGAGCTGACTGCTTCCCATCCCGTTGTACTGACAGCTTTTGGCATCAGCAATTATGACTCAATTTCAAACACCCCAGAGAGAGCATCTGAGCGTGAGCACCAGAGAGGGGCCAGCTCCTTTTTAATCAGCTATTAAGCATAACAAAATGGCATTTGAGTTCTGCCTGGTCATTCTTCACCTTCCAGATTATCTGGGGGGAAAAAAAAAAACAACAAAAAAAACCAAGCTAGTAGGCAAATGAGAAAGGCACAAAAATGCAATTAAAGCAGAGAAGAAGCAGAGTGAAAAAGGCTGAGCAGAAAGAGTGGAGAAGGGCTACTGCTGTAAATCTTGAAATGACAGGATGCTTATTCCAGATGAAGTAGCACTTACTTCCACTAAAACCAGCCATTTATTTCTCATGTATCTTCCCAAATAGGATAAACTGGAGGAGGGAAGTTGGTAAATTTTATCTGCATAATAATTCAGGCATTGTGTGACAGAGTATTTCTCACCAGCTTCCCAAAATATTCCGCACCCCACAGAAGCCTTTCATGTTAATAAAACCACAAACACCAAGGCTGATCAGCCCCAAATCAAATGATTTGTGAGCAAACAAAACAGATTTGTGGCAATTATTTTTCCCTATGTGAATAAATTTTCATTTTTCCCTGCTAAAACACAATAAGCCTCTCCCAGAAGCAATACTGAGTGTTACCAGATTTGTGATTTTTTCATTTTTGGGGCATTCAGGTAGTCCAAGGCACAGCATGTGCTAATTGTCTCCTGCTACTTGCATTTTCCTTATCAACCATCTGGCTTCCTACCAGACAGGTATCAGGGCTGCTGATACAAATGACACTATCAAAAAAATACACATTAATGTCAATATTTCAATTGTAACTATTAAAAGGTATTCTTTTGCAAACTAGGTTCTGTTAAACAAAACTGCCCTTTTAATTCTGGGGTCTGTGCATTTGTATTCCAGTCAAAGTTATGTTGACAACACCATTTTTTGTCTGTGATCACATAAATTAGGCTTTTTCCAGAGGATTAGGGTGTGTAGTGCGTGCCCACAGATGTTACACAAATCCAAAATCATTTATCTGGTGGCAGTGAGAGTAAGAAAGGTGCAGTTCATCCACGGGGGGAAGTATTGCATCTTTTTATAAGCCTCTGACTATTAATTCTCTTTAAAGTGCTGATCAACTTGAGCAACTGGGACTTCCCACAGTGACATCCCCACTGAGGAAAGATTAACAGAACTTTCAAGGAGCAGCTTCTGGCTCCGCTCCATGGTGGCCAGGCAATAATGGCACAATGCTTCCTCCAGTTTAAACTGTTTATCTTGCTTACACAAAACAATTCCATGAGGTACCTTGGGCCGTCCTCTCTGATTTAGGGATCCAGCCTTCAGAAGAAGAAAGCTCAAAGAGAAGCGGGTTTGGAGTCCCAGCCATTCTCACAACAAATGTTCGTGTTGTTGTCCTCAAAGGGGTTTGCTAAGCTCCTGCCCTACATCCTTCCTTTGAAAACTCCTTGTCTTCTTGCTCGGAGCGTGTTAGCACAGCAGAGTGCTGGGAATGGCATTCTCTCATGGCTCACCCACGCTCCACCACAGAGGGGAGAAAAAATAAAAACCCTCACTCTAAACTGCTCCGATAGAAAAGGGAACCACACTGGGCTCTGAAAAAATCATGCCAAGGAGGTGATAAGGAAGGTTTCATTGTCTCCTTTTCCTCCCCAAACCCATTCACTGGTTAGAGACTCATTAACAGATGACATCTGAGCCAAAATTCTGCCCTCAGCCATTATCTGAAAGTGAAAATGTGTCAGGAAGATTCATCTGGACAGCTTCTCTGCAGGAGCACGCAGGGCAGGATAAAGCACGCCCCACAGGAGACATCCCACAGAGTTCCTACAAGTTTTCAGCAGCGTTTCAGCCTGGATAAGGGACTCCTTCAAGGGAATGCACCTCCCACCCCCCTGCAGGAACAGCTTTGCAAGCCTCCAACTACAAGGCTGGGAACATAATGAGCTCCCTGCAGACTTCTTCCCAACACATGCAGAGGGATGTGCAAAATAGAAAGTAATATTGCTAATTAGGCAGGAAAAAAGCCCTGTAATTCTCATCCCCAAGCAGCTGGGCACTCCCCTTCCACTGAGGGCAGCAGGGTGACCTTGTCCCCGTGAACCTGGCCCTGCTGTGAACAACTGCAGGGCACAAATGCTGAGGTGGCTTTCTCCAACTCCACTTCCAATGGCTGCCTTCAGGAACATTCTCTACTATCCACACCATGGATGGGAGCTCTCCAACAAGTGGCCAGCTCCTTTATTGACAATTCTATTGGTGGTTGAATAGCAGAAAAGGAAAATAAAGATAAACCACAGCCACACATGTAGCTGTTTCCTGCAGCGCATTGATTAGGGAGTGGTGAAGCCATCAATGGCAGTCAATCCGGAAAATCAAGTTACTACAGTCCCCAATGATCAGCTCTTTCCTGGAATTCTTTGCATTTTATAGCTTAACATAGCTTGTGCTGTAAAGATTACCTTTAATAAATGAGGTTTAGTTCAAGCCATCTTAAGTTTCATGCTGAAATATTAATTCAGAAAGAATTATTAAAACACAGAGTGACCATCCATAATTGAATAACCTCTATGATGAGGCAGGAAATAATAACCCATCATAAATGCAATTTAATTGTGGTAAAACCTCAAGAGTTCCCTGGAAGATTTTAGGGAAAACAGTTTTCTCTGGAAAAACAAATGCAGTAAAGCTCAACTTCCCCACAGAAACAGAAATCTCCTAAGATGGATCATGCATCCAAGTTAGTTTTGACAATAGCCCAACCAGATGTTTTGAGAACACTGGAATTTCCTTGCTTCTGTGTGGCAACAGATTTCTCCTGAATTAAATGTCAGGGCTGCCATCACCCTACACCTACTCTGGACCAGGAATCTGTGCATCTGTCCTGGCTCAGTTATCTTCACTCATTAACATGGTCTGGAAGCTGGCATCATTTAAAATCTTGGATTTAGTGTGATTTGGAATATGGCATTTTTTTAAATGCCAGCTTCTGCTGGCTTGAAATTAATTTGGAAATCAACTCCAACACGACTGCCATTGTGGTGCATTTCTCTGAGTACAGACATTTCTGCTAATGAATACTTCAACAGAAAATAAAACATTTATAACTGAAAGGTAATAAAGTTATGTAGCTGAATAACAAGATTTAGCATTAAATTTGATCAGAAATTGGAAAGCCTGTTACTTATTTCTTTGTGCTTCCCTGAGCAGTACACTCAGCAGGAGACTGCAAGAGGCTCATTTAAAGAGAGAAACACAGAACCAAACCTGGCTAACAGAAAAGGGGAAGAAAAAAAAAAAAAAAAAAAAGAGAAACATTGGGAAAGCAGTAGCAGAAATTCCTTCCCAGCGCAAATTTTGGTATCAAAAGTCAGGCAGAGCCTCCCAGCTCCTGAAGCAAAAATAACCAATGAGAAACACAAGACAAATGGCCCTGCTGCAGTTCTAGGCTGGAATGCTCCTCACAGGTAATTTGCTCTGAGAAATTCCTCTGCATGTAACTTCTTTCACACATAATTAAGAGCTGCCAGGGTTCAGATAAAGAGTTGCTGGAAGTGGGATAGTAATTGCAATCTTCCACCGGGAATAGGTGCAATAAATACCAAAGATCTCTCAGGAAACCTGCCTTGAGAACAGAGCTGCTGTCTCTGTCACCTTCCAAAAGCACATGGAATCTGCTATGGAAATTGAACTCAGAAATGAGGAAAACTTGGCTGGATGGTGCTGTGCACAGAAATGTGTTAGAGCTAAAAGCTAGAGACTACAAAAGAGACTCAGACTGACTGAGCATTTGTAGGGCTGGGTGAAGGTGCTGTTAAAGTGGTTGGCATCTCCCAGCTAAAGTCTTCCTCCACTTCTCATCTGCACCTCATTTTTCACCAATATTTTTAAGGTGAGTTCTTTGTAAATCAGCAAGATTGCATTTTTTAAAGTCAAAAAACCTACATGCAGCATTTTTGCTTGCTCCCCTTCTTTTTCCACCTGAAAGACCCGTGTGTACCTGCCTGCCATCAAGCATGTGTGCTGCCCTCCCTTCTCTCCTAACACCAGCTCTCCCAGCCTGGGTAACACCACAGAAACCCTCGGAGGGCAGGTCCATTCTGCAGAGATGTGTTTGAGAGGTGTGTTCCTCCTCCAGGACCAGTATCTCCCGTGGAATTTCTCTGATGGGAATTTTGCCCTCAGGGAATTTAGCCCTGATGGGAATGCAGGTGCATCCCACCCTCCTCATTCCAACTCCTCACTGCTTTCTCCTGACAGCTGCTGGGAGCCTCGGACATTAAACTGTTGTACTGAACCAGACAAAGTTAATACAATTAAGATGTAATGCTTTGAAAGATGACCCATGAACCCAGACTTTAAACACATTTTTGCCTGCTACAGCTAAATGGACGTTTATCAAATGCTGTAGAACAGAAAAAGCAAAGTGATGAACACCTCATGCAGAACAATTGCATTTTCTCCTCTCTAACAAAGTAACATTCATCATCTCCTCCCTTCCCTGCCACATTGTCCTATTTTCTTCAAGTGATGCATTTGAAGTTGAACATTTTCCTTTACCATTTTATCTGTCAAACCACTCAAGAGAAATCAATAAACTACTGGAGTTCACTCATGTTTACATCCACTTTCTTCCACTTTTATCAGCCGTATTTACAGTGATTTCAACCACTACCTTCTCTAAGTGATGCATCTTCTCACTTGCACTGATACTGAGGTTAAATCCTTTCAGCCCTGTTCCTGCCCCGCATCACACATTCCTCCTCCAGGTGCCTTTCACTGCAAAATGCAAGAACATGGGACAGCCACGAGAAAAAGGTTCAGAGGTCTAATTCTTCAGGGTGAAATTCCCATGGCTGATGTTCTTACAGTGATCTAGGATAGCCTTAAGTTAGAGCCACTTGGTTTTGCTGAGGAGTGAAAATTCTGCTGATCTTCCCCCAAAGATTCAATTAATAGTTGGGTAAAACTACTTTGAATGTATCAGAGATAATGCCAAGAACAGCAGGAAAGAGGCTGGAATGGGGTTTTGAAACATTATTCAGGGTTCTTTTTGTTTCTTAAAGAACTGTTAATGGAACAAGGCTAAAATACATCACATTCCCAACTAGCATTCAGATGCTTCTCTGGCAAGAATTTTTCCTACCATCTCTACACTACTGAAACTTTTCTGTTCTGCTGAATAAGAATGGGCTTTTTTTGATAAGTTATCCTATTTATAGTTCCCTTTATGGTATTGTAGGGCACATGCCCCCAGTTATCAATAATTATGCTCACATTGAAAATCTCTGTTGAACTCTGGGGATATTTTCAAGGCTTCTAAGATATAACATCAGGCATATTTTAAAATTTTTGTTTCATAGTTGAGAATTTTAAAAAGAAAACCAAATTCAATTAGGAGTTAACTCAGTTAAATCCAGCTTGAAAGCAAGTCCTTTTAGGGTCTCAATATTTCAATGGTTTTGTCCATAGAGCTTGCTGCATGTATTAAAATAGTTCAAAACACTTAATACTATTTTTAAACAGTTCAGCTCTACATAAAACATTCTTACCTGCTCTTCTATGTTGCTGTATAATTTTTCAATTTACTTTAGACTGTAGCATTCCCTTTCATGCACCCTACACACCAAAATTACACTTTGTCCAAAGGTGGTTGAGGTACAAGAAGTTGGATTGGAGATAAGTTCCTGAGGAAAGCCAGAAAACATTAATGTGAAGAATTGAGAGGGAGTTTAATCCTAAACTACATCTGTTGGGAAGGGGGAGAGAAAAGAGGAGGCATCCTGTGGATGACTGGCTGCTTCCCACACATCATCAACAGGTTCTGGTTCCTCACTGACACATCTGGGAGGTGTCTCCAGTTTGTCTGCAGAGATGATGTTCACCAGCACCTGCCAAAACCCCTGGTGGAGCAGAAGCCACCTTTCATTACCAAACATAAGGGGAAGCACTGATGTGCAGAGCGGTTCTGCCACAGAAAACACTGGTTAAATGAGGCAGGAAATTAAAGGAGGGAGGTAAGGAACAGATCCTGCAATGAATCCTGGCAGATCTCCCCAGGGAGAAGCCAACGTGCTCCAATCCAGCCACCAAGAGCTGCAGGGACCCTCTGGGACCTGTGAGAGCTCAGATGTGGCCTCACGTTCTGGTCAGAGCAAAGTGATGGCAACCAAAATAATCCCTGAGCAAACCAAAAATAAACCCTAGAGTTTACCACTAGTTACTTTCAACAGGGAACATATGGAAACAGATCTGCTTTTCCTTTTCCAGCACTGAAACACTTCTTGGAGGAAGCTCTGGCTGTGCACTTCAAGTTATGAGCAAAAGGTAACTTGTATAGATTTTTTTTTTATCCTACAAATCTTAACAGGTTTCTGCATATTTTGAAAGGGGTGTTGACAGAATCCTCAAATGGGTTACAGTGCCAGAGAACAAAAAGGGAACTGTGATCTTTTATTGAAGAACTGAAAGCCTAAACTCAAAGACAATTCCAGCTTTAAAGAACCATCATGCAGGAGATGTAATTTTCACTTGTCAAGGTGCATTTCCTTTTTTGAAGCCTTGCTTGGTTTATTCAGAGCAGAATACAGAGCCTGATGTTCCAGTATGTTCCAAGGAACCAAAGAGCTTGCCAGATCTAGTCAAAAAATATATTTCTGTAGTGCTTGAAATCCTGCCCCATACTTAGGGATTTATGATCTAATACCTGATTTGTGCAGCTCCATATGCAAAACCACCTCTGGAAACATCTGTTCAAAGGGATTTATGATCAAATACCTGACCTGTGCAGCTCCATATGCAAAACCACCTCTGGAAACACCTGTTCAAATCAGGTGTTCTCTGACAGAACTGACAGAAACAGAACGTTCAGGATGAAGTCCCAGTTCCAGTAACATCAACACCCTTCTTTGGCCTGCCTAACAATGGCAACCACATTATAATATTTGCAAAACATTGATCAGATAGGTGCAGCAACACAAATTCACCTCAAAATCAGCTACCAAAAGACCCACTAGGAAACTGCACTCCTGTAAGAGCCATTTAGGAACATTTCTGTACAAGACATGTGTGTAGGTTGTACACACAGAGCTCTGGATGAAAATTAAAAATGGAAACAGTTTGTTCCTAACAGAACAATGGCAAGACTTTCACTACCTTTTTGAAATAAGAAGATAGACAAGTTAGAAGAAGTTAAATATCTGAAGCAGGAACAGGACTGTATGGAGGGGGAAAAGCGACATATTACCACATTGCCATTTGGAGAGACATCTGTACTTGGCTGCCAGAACTCCTGAGGATTCTTAATTGATAAATTTCCATAGCACAGTTCAAAGCTCACATGCCTAAATCACCAGTTATAGACTTCAGGACTGAAAGCTATAAATGCTGGCTTGGACATATGTCTGTTTGAGTTATCTTCTTTGGGATTTTGATATTCGGATTTAAATGTTACCACCACCATCCCAAATGCCTCTGATCAGCATAAAGCTAATTATATGCTGCTATTAAAGGAGATTATATTAGACACTGACAGTTGGAAAGGCCTAATGACCAGATGGATAGAAAAATAAGAAATCAAGCTATGTTGTTCTGTAATAAATTTGCCAGAATTTTTATAGGCATTTTTATCATCAGCTTCATTATTTCATCCTGCCATTAAAAAAACCCCAAACCAACAAACAAACAAAAAACCACAAAATCTAAACCTCAAACACAACTGGAAAAAATTCAAGGTAGAAAATGCAATTAAATTTATACCGTCAGCGTAATCCATCATTAATCACACAGGCCAGTCCTGTTCAAAAGGTGAAGATTTTTCTGAATATCCAATGAGAGTTTGCAAACCACAGCCTAAAAGAATGGAACAAAACCAACATGCATTTGTGGCATGTGTGCAAACCCTCAGAGACAGGGTACTGACAATGGAGCTGCTCCCATCAGGGAGAATAAATTGATTTAATTCCTCTGAGTCCTGCAGGGCTGGGATGACCAAGGTGAGCAAGAGAAGCTGAGAGGGACCTCTGGAAGTCATTTAGTCCAACCTGACTCAAAGGAGAGACAAATTAAAGGTTACTGCTCAGGGCCTGAAGTGATTTTGCATTTCATAAAATGTGATTGATAAATTTCAGTCAAACAGGTATATCTGAATCTCTTAACAGAAGTCAAAAGAGAAAAAGAACGGCAAACCCAAATTCCCCCTTTCAGGCAGTAAAGACCATTTAGACAAGTTAAATTTTCACTCTTTGCCCTGCCTTATGAAACAACACCTAACCTACCATAAAATTAACAAACCACTTTGACAATAATGTGACTCCACTGCAAGAACATGCAAAATACATAGGAAGGAGGGGTTCTTTTTTCCTCAAAATGTAAAAAGTTCAAAAACTGAAAGCCTAGGCTAGCCCACAACTCAAAAAAGCTTTAGTCTAAGAATGAAATCAAATAAATTACTAGTGCAAAGAATACATCAGACAACAGCATGTTTCCAAAAGGTAACTGGTCAAGTTTTTCTAGCCAAGTTTTGTTCTCATGTAATACATTCCTTCTCTGTCTGGTCACTGGCACCTCCTCCATTTGTGAATCAGAGATCAAAATCTCCTGGTTGTGTCAACTCAACCTTTAGACCCCTTTGAGAACTCTGCAGTCAAACCTCTCCCATGTAAACCAACAAAAACCCATCCACACAAAGCCTCCACCTCAGCTCAGCTCCACTTTGTTCCCAAGATGGAGAAAAGCCTCCCCAGCCTCCTGCTCCCCTACCGTCATCACCACCCTCCATAATCTCCAGTGCTTTGTATTGTACTCACAATGAGCTGGTTTGGACATTGATTAATAATCGAAGCAGAGTTGAGGCATTTAATCAATCTGAACAACAGATTATTGCTTTGTGTACCACAAAGAAAGACAGATTATCCTTTTATTATTGATTCCAGCAGCAACGCTCCTGCCAGCTCCATTGCCTTTATTTCTAAATATTTTTGCTCAGCAAGTTTTCAACTTGCACCAGTCTTAAAGACAAACAAAACATTTGTTGGGGCTTTATACACATCGAGCAGCTTTCTACCATGATCCCCCTGCTTTTGCTGGGTGATGGAGCAGGTGCAGCACACATTAACCTATTTACAATGCCTTCTTCCTCCCAGCAAACACCCTGAGCACACTCACACCTTCCACATCTCTTCCATGTTCCCTCGGCTCAGCTAAAATTGCTTCCATCTTCACTCCTAACACACCCCCAGAGGAGTGGACATAATTTACAGGTGAGCACCCAAGCTGCATCATTTTCCAAAAACGTGGCTTGGCACTGGACTGCCCAGATGGGAAAAGAATCATCAAAATAATTAATTCAAAATGAAAACCAGCTTGAGTTGAGCACAGATACACAAAATCACCAAGACAAATCACTCAAAATAGTGAAGTACCAGCAGATACAAAAGTCTTTACAGTCTTTAGACTGAAGTTACTGTTAAAAAACTTCCAAATGTAACAAAAACTCCCAGCAAGGTGAAAGGAGAAAAAGGAGAACCTCACTTCAATGCCCACAGAACAGGACTAAGTTGGTGACTTTGCCCTGCTGCCAGGGAAATGAATTAGAAGTAGGCAATTCTTCACTGTAAGTTAGCGAAGAACTGCATCATGCCACTATAATGAAATGGTTTCTGGTACTGCATTCAGATTTTAAAGCAGAGATAAAGATTTAAGAGAGAGTTCAGTGGATTAGATGACCTCCTCTTTCAGCTCTGTTTTTTTCCGATTGTGTAAATGCTTTCAAATAAATTATTTACAGGCATTGCACTAGAGATAGGATTTGTTTATTCTCAGATTTACCAGAATGAAATCAATTTTATACAAAACATTTGTGTTAAGAATTTGCTCTTTAACCTTAACTTGAAAGAGAAAACTATTATTCTCTGCTCTAAATCTCTGAATGATGAGCCAAGATGCTAATGCAGAACAAGGCAACAGTGCCAGTGCGATTTTTCATTGTTGTGACTGGAGACCTTTTGCTGTGTTGACATCAGCACACAGATACTCCAGTCTCTAAAACCACAGCATCTCCTTTCCCACTTGGTAAAAACATCATTCTTCATCATTCTTTGGGGAGTTAAAGAAATGTCCTGGTTTAATCCTGCCTGGTTTTGTGGTGTCCATTTGCTTTTTCAGAGATCTTTTCCCTTCGGGAGTGACCTGGGAGGATTCAGCACGGCTGAGGTGCAGCTCCAGCCCCAGTAACACTGAGCCCTCCTCATGGGCTGTAACTGCAGCCCCAGGGTGTAACTCATCTAAAACACCACAATTCTTATGGATTAAGCAAGACAGTACTAAAAAACTGATACATCTGTGAATAATAAGGCAGCTAATAAACCCACAGCTTGTATTCATGTAGAATTTTGTCATTTAGTGCACTGCTACACACCACCATAAAGTCATTATGCATCACTCTCACATATTACAAACCATGGAATCAACAAGTTTCCTTCCTTCCTAAAGATGATCTGCTCCAACCATATTCCCGAACCACCACAATCACCCGTGAGCTGTGACCCCAAGTGCCACATCCAAACTGAAGTGTCACACCAAACTAAAATAAATCAGTTTTTAACAGAGCAGCATCTTCTTACGAGACAGAAGCTGAAGCACACTCCTTGCCAAGGATATTATAGTTAAAGGATTATGTATTCAGTTGGCAAAAACCCTAAGAATGTTTCAAACCATTTGTAACAGAGAAAAGTGTTCCCACCCAGTACATTTTCATACTTATTTCATAATTCTGCCAAAGCACACCCTGAGGAATTCCTCTCTTCTCTCCATTCTGGTGCAAACCCATCATGCAGGGAGGCCAGGCTCTCCCTGCAGACAGAGTCCTTTCCCTTAGAACAGAAAATTTTTCCTCTTAAACTGCTGTTTGTGCAATGCCTGGCTAGTTTCATATTCCTTTCAATTAAAATTCACCTCCGATATCTGACCACTGGCATTCATTAGATATTTATCCACTTCTTGTTCTTGAAGAGCAGTGGACTCGTGTCAGAATGGACCGAACCAGGACACTTTGTTCTGAGTGTCTGCATTCCATTCCAAGAGAAGGAAGGACACAGGGGCAGCCGCCAGGGCTACAGCTGTTCCAGGAAAGCAAATGCTCGGGATGGATGAAAGTTGGACAAGAAAGTCTCACAGATATGGGTGCTTGGCAGAAATATTTGAATATAGAATCTGAAGAAGGAATAGAAATGAAAGCAAGTTTTGATATAGAAGAAAAGATTTGCTGAGCCAGTCTTGCTGGATAACCAAGGAGGCAAAGGGTGTGTTGGTTAGAAGGGGTTTGTATGGCTTAGAGCAAAGGATAAACCCACCTCAAACAAAAGATGTTTCTACCAAGCAAAAAGTTTCCACAGGCAAACAAGTCAGCAAATGTTTCAAGTAGAAAAAAGGTCTCAGAATTTCCCACTGCAAGAAAACTGAAAAACAACTTCTAGCTGAAACTGTAATGTACTAACTTTTAGTGATTGGATAGTATTAACCATAGTATGATAAATACAGTAGTTATGATAGGCTATAGGTAAAAGTTAAGGTATAGAGTGGTTCTGTATTAAGATGCTCAGCAAAGAAAAGTCTATAATGCACTGTAACCAAAATGAAAAGTCTATAATGCACTGTAACCAAAAGAAAAGTCTATAATGCACTGTAACCAAAATGAAAAGTCTATAATGCCCTGTAACCAAAACCAAAGGGTCTCCAGGCCTGTCTGCAGCTGGAGCTGACAGCTGTGGGCACAGCTCTGTCACCCAGGCCCTGGATACAAAAACTGCATTTTGAAGAGCCCCTGGAGTCCTGCATCTCTCAGGCTCTTACAACATAATGCCAGGAACTCTGTCATTCCTGCTTTCTTCTGCTGGGAGAAGAAAGGCACAACATGGAGCTGGGAACCTGCAGCTCAGGAGGGGACTGTGCCTTTGGTGAAACACAAACCTCAGCACGGACCAGGGAAATTCCCTGTGACCACAGCAGCCTCCGGGCAGCCTAATGATGTTCCTAAAATGAAAAAGTTGATTGAAACCAGGCCTGGAGCAAGGACCTGTCCTGACAGGATGCAGGAGAAGAAGCAGAAGACAGAGAGGAAGATTTGCTGTGCTCCATCTCAAATATTCTGAAGATCTTTCTAGCAGGAAAGAGCTGAAGAGACACATCCCAAAGTTCTGATTCTGGCTGTGTGGGCATTACCAGGAGTAAATGGTGACAACAGCACTATCTTTATGCTTCTAATCCAAGGTTACGAATATAGATTGGTTTTATTCAGCCTTTTATCTAAATACAGAGAAATTGATGAAGTGTTCACACCAAAGGACAGTATTTTGTAGCGTCCCTCTGGATTTATGGCAATGACTCCTACTCCACTGTTATTTGTCACCACTCCAAATGAACAGCCCAATTTATCAATTACTTCTGGAATATCTATTTGCTCCCTGTTGTCCAAGGCAGACAGGTTTGACTTGCACATTTTTCACCCCAGCCCTCCAAATATTGTAAAAGCTACAGTTGGGATATACAAAATTCTGGTTTAGTCATGTTGCTCAAAGCAATCAAAACAGTGAAATAGAAAGTTTCTATATGTCCATTAAGAAACAAGTCCATAAAAGACATTTTCCATGTGCAACTTTTCTGCACAATAAACAATTTTTTCCTGTCAGATCCTTATACTAATGATGCTGTTAATTCTGGATGTTTTATGAAATATTAATATGAACCTGTGGGTCAGAAGAAGTTCATATTTTCTGGGAATCTCATACTATAAAGGAGTTATCTGGCTCACTAATAACTGCTGCATGGGGCCAGGGAGGGAGGGAGGGAGGAGTTCCCATTTATCACAGGAATATTTTTCTAAAACAGTGGAACAGGTAAAAAATTACAGAGATGACACCACCAACATAAACAACACAGATCCCTGCTGCTAAAAGGTTTATGTAGGACCCTGCTTTGGGCACAGGAAACTTTTATCCTGGTCTCATTTTAATCTGCACCATTGTAGGGGTCTCTGCCTAGAGATGGTGACAGTACTGAGGCAGTCCTTATAACACTGAAGCAAGATTTATTTAATAATTAACGCATGAAGACAATTTTCAGCCTTGTGTAAGATCGAGAATGCTCAACACACAGTAACTTAGATAACACCAACTAATCCTGTAAACCATGGGCTTTTCTGCTCCCAGAACTCTGCTTGGCCAAGTCCTCTCTGTCAGTATCTATAAGACAATTGGCATCCTTTTGGAAATTGGAATTGGTTATCTTCTCCCAGTGTTGTCTATATCTGCTTTTAAACCGATTTAGTTTTTTGTTTAATCTTTTCTCTGGGGTTCCAACCTCCAATAATCACCTTTTCACCCACCCTTTCCCTTCAGCAGTCCCACTTATCACCTGTGGTTCTGTTTATTGGCAGCCTTAGGAACCTGTCTGGAAGGCATTGTGCAGACAAAAGCACTCATCACCGCAGATCAGCTGGAAGCTGCATGGATTAACTCAGCACAGCAGTGAAATCGAGTCAATAAAGCTCCTGAAAGGCATGCTATCATTAAATCAAACTCTGTTCCACACTGCCCGCATTGCCCCAGCTCCTGCCTGGCTCGGGGCTGGCTGGCAGCCGTCCCTGTCTGCTGGAAAAGGCAGCAGAACAGATTCCTCTGCTGCTCTGCAGCTGCAGCCATCTCCACCAGCCACTGGCACCACACCTGCAAGGCCAAACATTTAAAAAACAAAAAGGAAGATTTCTTAAAACAGTTATTAAAACACACATTTCTTCTTATCGGGGGGTGATGCCCATTCCCATTGGTGTGAGCAGAACTCTCTGGAAGCAGATCTGCTCAGAGCAGAGCTCTCTGCTGAGCCACAAAGACATTTGTTCTCTGGAGGCTCCACACTCATCTCTCACAGCCCCCAGGCAAAAAAAATCTGTTTTATGACATGCCCCATGTTTTGGCAATTTGTTTCCATTATATATTTGGTTAAAGACCTTTGAGCAGCTGTAGTGGAGAATGTGGGAAGGGGAAAAAATACTGTTGAAAAAAAAAGGTGAGGCTTCCAGTTGTCATAACCCTTTCCAATGTCTGAATAGTTTGGGTTTTTCTGTACCAGGGAATATTTTTTACAAGCTTAATTGGAGAATTTGAAAAAAAGAAGGACATGAACTAATAGTGAAAAAAATGCCTGCATCTCATCTGTGGGTTCAAGTCATTGAACTCTAAAGCAAATTTCCAACTCACTGCTAAACATTGAGTTCCTCATTTCCTTACATTCTACCAGGGAACAAATTCTCAGTTTAAACTATGAGACCTGCTTAATAAATTAATTTAAAGTATCTATTAAATTCAGGTAATACAAAAAAACAGTCCAGGTCTTTATCTAATCAGGAGAAATTCCAGAAAAATATTACTGCAAGTGAGAACACATGCTTATTTATCTGGAAGTTTTTTATCTTGAGCCCTTTTCCCTCTCCAAATCAAACCAAGCTTCAAAAGAGACTCTTGAAGGAACGACTGAACAAAAATAAAAAAATCATCATTCTTTATGTGGTCAATAAAGTCGCTGCAGAGAGCAGACACACAAATGGAAGTGAAATTGCCACAGAAATGTCCCTTTCAACTGAAAGCAGGCTCAGAAAAACAACACTCTGTGTGGGCAGGAAAATTGACTTTTTAAGATCCTTATGGAAGGGAAAGCATAAAAAAAAATTGTGATGCCCATGATGTTTTGAGTATGAATATTTTTACCGTTTCTCATGCACCTCCAAGGGATGTGAGCCTTAGGACTGGCATGCCAGGGATACTGGTGGAAAAAGCAGCACAGCATAGAGCTGGAGAGCAGATTTTGGCCAGGAATACCAGCAAAAACCAGAGGCCAAATTGCAGCCCAAGTGACCACAATAAAAAATGTGTTTTATTTTGAGGTCCCATTCCACCCTTCAGCCCTGAACTGTGCAGGACAGGTAAGGTCAGACTCAGTCACAACTGATGTGCCTCTCACCAAGCACAAGTGGGGAGCTGCTTTCTGACCCAAAACCCCCGTTCTGAGGCAGCTGCCTACAGCAAACCCCCAGCAAAAATAAAACACAGCCTGGCAGGTGACGGTGCTGGGATCATTCCCTCTCTGCCTATCATAACACCAGCATAAAATGGAAAGAACAAATCTTCCATGAGGTTTTAGAGTACCTTTTGCCCAGGCAGCACCTCAAACACTCGCACATCTCACAGGTTGAAGAAGCTGAGTGCTGTGAGATGCACAGGTTACAGCTCCACCAAACCCGCCAGTGCTGGAAAAGAACTCAACAGCTCTGAGCAAATTAATGCAGCACAGCAAGGCAGAGCTGGCAGCATTTTACAAACTGCTTGTGTGCCAGCACACCAACGGCAGCCCATGAGTCAGCTGCACAGCCTGAGCTCCCTGCACATGGAGAAACAGCCAGCACCAGGGTGACAGCCTGGGCACCACAGCCATGGCTCTGCTGCTGCTCCCTGCACATGGAGAAACAGCCAGCACCAGGGTGACAGCCTGGGCACCACAGCCACGGCACTGCTGCTGCTCCCTGCACATGGAGAAACAGCCAGCACCAGGGTGACAGCCTGGGGACCACAGCCACGGCACTGCTGCTGCACCCACAGCAGCACCTGGGCACCACAGCCACAGCTCTGCTGCTGCTCACTGGAGAAACAGCATGGAGAAACAGCCAGGAGAAACACCAGGGTGACAGCCTGGGCACCACAGCCACATGGAGAAACAGCCAGCACCAGGGTGACAGCCTGGGCACCACAGCCACGGCACTGCTGCTGCTCCCTGCACATTGAGAAACAGCCAGCACCACAGTGACAGCCTGGGCACCACAGCCATGGCTCTGCTGCTGCTCCTGCACATGGAGAAACAGCCAGCACCAGGGTGACAGCCTGGGCACCACAGCCACAGCTCTGCTGCTGCACCCACAGCAGCACCTGCAGCTGCCCTCCATGGCCCACCTCAGCCCTGCTGCAGCAGGCACAGCCCTAGGAGGCTGCAGCACTCATTCTGGACCTCCTGAAACAGCCCAACCCCACCTGAGCACAGCCACCTTTGTCCAGCAGCACTGACAGAACTAGAGGACACAGTCTCAAGCTGCACCAAGGGAAATATAGGTTGGATATTAGGAAAAAGTTTTTCATGAAAAGAGTGATAAAGTTCTGGAATGCTCTGCCCAGGGAGGCGGTGGAGTCACCATCCCTGGGTGTGTTTAACAAAGCCTGGATGAAACCCCCTAAAACATGCCGCCAAGCAGGCTTCAGCTAGACCACAGATGCTGATCTAGATGTGTTTTAAACAAGCCAGGGTTTAGTTGAGGTGTTGGGGCTGGGTTGGATTTGATGATCTCAAAGGTCTCTTCCAACCTGGCAATTCTGTGAACCCTCCAGCTCCTGCAGCCTGGCACAGCCAGCACCACAGTGTCACCTGCAGAGTGGGCCATGACAGAGACACAGCATCCCATGGCACAGGACTGCACCACAGAGAGAGGGCAGCCAGAGAGCCACAGCAGCAATTCCCTCTGAACTCCCACAGAAACACAGTTTGTTATGTTCCACACAAAGCTCACTTGATAAACCTGCTGCGCACACCTGCACTTCTACAGGAGTTTTATTCTATCTGCTAAACACCTGCACATTTAGGACTATTTGTGCCTGAAGGCCCTGTAGCAGCAGGGCCAAGGATATCGTTGGAAAAATTCAAATATCACTAAACTAATTCAAATTCATGTGAACACTCACTAAGTAGAACTAAATTGGTTCCAAAATTTACTACTAACAGTTGACAAATCGAATCAAGTATTTGCAACAGGCAAACTTACAGCATGTGAATTTTAATTTAGGAAGAACTGTGTCCAAAATGAAAAAACTAGCACATACCCAAGGGTGTCCAACTGAAAAACAAAACCAAAAAAATCTTGGAATTCTGTTTATCATTCTGCTCTTTGGAATGTAGCTATTTTACACAATTTACAGTTGTTTTATACAGCTTGCAGTAATTCCATATGTATTCGGAGCAATATAAGCTTTAGAATCCAGGTGTACACTAGTTTTTCAAAGTGTGAAAGCAGCACATTTTCCCATGAACATATATTTTATTTATACAAACAAGTGTTTCATGACACCCAACAACATCTGGTATAAAACATGCTTCATTATGATGGAGGGAAGCGTGTGTTTTCTTTAAGAAACCCCTAAACCCTGCTGCCAAACAGGCTGCAGCTTGACCACAGAGGCTGATCCGGAAAGGGGCTGATCCCATCCGTGACCTCCAACTCCCAGGCACTCCAGACCTCTTCAGTTAATTACTCATTCTAACAATGCCTGACCATATTCCCAAGAGGAAATAAAACATCATGCTTTTTAAGGATACTGCTGGTGTAGTAACACACAGTTCTAGGTCAGAGGTAGCTGCAATTTGAATCATACTGAGTTAAGCTGCTAAAGCAGACATCAGTAACAGATGGTGATTTCTAAAGGTGAGGGCTTAAATTCCTAAATCATTCATCACCAGCAGGCTGTACAAAAAATTAAAAATCATGAACTAGTTTTAGTGAAACCTTAGCAGCAGCTCAGCAGACAGAAGTTTGCATGAATGCTGCTCAGTGATGCACACACATTCACATCAGGTGGGCAGGGAGTGGAAAATCAATCCCTGCTTGTTGCACAGATATTTGATGAGTAGCTCAATACCCGAGCATGGATCAGATCGCATTGCTTGGTGTTGTAAAGATATTTCTTCTGTGCTCTGTGTCAGATGGCATTATTGATTCAGTTTGGCCCAAGCACTGCAGAAGTGCTGCCATCCACCTGTGCCACTTGAGCTCCGGTTATAGATCTCTAAGAGACACAAATCAATGCTTCTATCATGACAATGAGAAAATGACTGAAAAGTAAATAACCTGTTGGTTTGTCCTAACAAGATTTAATGGCACACACTTCACTTCCATGTCTGACTATGAGGAGCTTGAGAGAATAACTTTTCCTTTTTTGGTTCTCATATCCAGTAATTTCAAATAATGAAACTCCAGATCCTGCATATCTGAATGATTCGGTCACCTGTAAAGTCACCACAGGTGTAAGAGCTGCTGATCCTCTGCTGGACCTTTAGCCAGGTGTGCTCCACAAGCCAAACGCAGTCACCCTGCAGGGACACAGGTGACCTGAGCCAGGGGAGCGTGGGACCCACCCAGGGAAGCAGGAACACCCTCCCTGCCATCCCTCCCCAGCACGATCCCCTCTCCCAGCCCCTGCTCCCACCTTGCTGCCCTCCTCCAGCCCAGCCTGGCCTCATGATTCCCCAAGCAGATGGCTGCTGCTGGTGGGTAGATAAATTACAGCCAGCAGAGAGCAGGAAGCTTGGCACCACTGCCATGGTGAAAAACTGGATCCTCAGGAAACAACATTATATATAAACTTGACACTGCATCTAAAAAAACACCCTAAATTTTTGAGGTTTGCTTTACAAAGCAAGCTAACAGTTTCCTTTCTTGTGCCTGAAGCTTGGCAATCACTCTGTTTCTGAACTGTATTTTTTCATTAGTCTTATGCTTCCAAATATAATCTATTATTTGGCAGCAAAGGCAGCAAAACATTTGTTCCCTCTCAGTACAGCTGCAACCAATTGGATTTTAAAAAATGGCATTGGCTATCCAGCAGTCCTCTATCACGTTGATTTTTCCATGGAAACAGTGTTATATTTTTTCCTTTGGGGGGGTGGGTGGTGCTAGGGACCGGATGCAGAAATGCATTTCCAGTGTTCTCTGCTTTTCCAGTTCTCATCCCTCCACACACCAGTCATAGGGATGGGACCAGAGTCCCCAGCTGCATACTGGGAACTTGAAACTTCTTTCAAGTATATTGGTATGAAATGAGCTTTTGTCTTTTCATTCCCAGGCATGCAAGCATAAAAAAGTTCAAACTATGTCATT
Source organism: Emberiza elegans (assembly GCA_024865655.1). Classification (NCBI taxonomy): domain Eukaryota; kingdom Metazoa; phylum Chordata; class Aves; order Passeriformes; family Fringillidae; genus Emberiza; species Emberiza elegans. Next base: position 26,965,356 of record JALJVW010000129.1, on the reverse strand, counting down.
ATACCTGAAGACTCAACACATCTCAGAACCACCCCAGCCTTCAGTGCCTGTAGCCTTAAAATGGTAACTCCTGAACACACGGCAACACCTGCAATGCCAAACGCAGGTTTTAGTTCAAATTAAGAGCTTATCAGGTATTACTGATAAAAATCGAAATAAACACAAAAAATACTGAGTAAAAATCAAAATAAACACAAACCCCAGAAGTGGCAGGTAGCAGATGAGAGGACAAGTCCTCATCTGAGCCCCCAGGGCTGGGGGCAGGGCTGGTGGGAAGGGAATTCCTTCCTTTGAGAATTTCACTTCACCTCTGCAAAGCATGATGAAAATAACACAAACAACTGCAGAGAGAACCAAACACAAGCATATTGATTTACCAAAGGTTTCAGAGCTGTAGGACCCATTTATCAAATACAAAAATTGACTTCTGTTTTCAGGCTACATTAGGAAGGGAAAAAAGAAAACCCCCACAAACCACATGAACTGCAATCACTGCTTGGTAAGAAGAGTTTATCCCACAAGAGTGGAACAAATCAGGAATGCTGTTCTTGGTCTTTGGCCTCTCATGGAAATACTGACTTGATAAACCCACCAGGTTTCTGAAAATTTGGTGAGGTTTCCTAACCATAAACCAATAGATTGAAATGAGTTCCATGACTTATGTGGCTGTGGGGGAGAGACTGTGATGCTAAATGAAGTTGTACTCTGCTGCTCCAGAATCCAGCTCAGTAACTGCCATTGATTCTTCTGTTTGACTTCATCAATATTTAAGCTACTCAACTTTGACAAACATTTCATAATGTAGTTTCTGGTAATTGTTCCCCTTATCTATAATAAATTTTCCTACATATTAAGTTTAATGAGCTATCCAAAGTACTCCCACCAGCTCAAAAACACGAACACAAGCAGGATTTGACAATATGATTATTTATCAGTCTGTGGGACAAAGATTTAAAAACGCATATGGATGAAACGTGTGTTGTCATTTTGAGGATTTAAAGACAAAAGGAAGTTAAAATAAATAATTGGAACAATACAAAAGAACAGACACAGATCAGAGAAAATACTCTCAGGGCATCAATGAGTAATTTATCAGAATAGCACATAATAAATGAAACTCCAGTCATAAGAGTGCCAGAGCAGCCTCCCTCCTCACAATTCACAACCAGCACAGTTCTGCAAGGCATCTGTGCAAAAACAAGGCTTTGGAAAAATGAGACACGTTCCCCTGGGCCTTCCCCCTCATCTGCTGTCCCACAAAGTCAAGATAAGTTTTTGCTGCCATCATCTCCTTGTAGCACTGCAAGTCAACAGAGACTTTGTTTTCTTATGAAAGTGAACAGATTTCCTAAATTTCAACCAGCGGGGCCAGGACAAGCAGGCTGAAGCCATCAGTTTGGCATTAAGGCAACTAAAACTTATCTTTGCTTGACAAGAGAATGTGTCAGTCACTCCCCAGTGACTTTTCAATCAAGGCGACTGAAGGAGTACTTAAAAAAAAAATCATCCAAATCAAAAAATCATCCAAATCAACACAGCACTGCAGATATAGTTATTTTAGTGGCTGACCCTGTGAAAGGAAGCCTCTGACAACATCTTTCAAGTCACTTTGAGGAGCACGAGCTGATGTCAGAGCGCAGCTTTGCTGGAGCAAGGGTGACTCACAGCAGATGCTTCATAACCCAGGCTTGGCACAGCTCTGCTGGGTCCATATGTACCCCATGGCTGGCTCAAAGGTTTGGAAATGTGGAAAACCACGAGGTAGAATTCATCATCATCATCCTAGTTTGGAATAAAGCATCAAGGCTTGAAGGGCATCCCTTGCCTTCCACTCCCCAGCAGTGTGACAGACAGGACAGGGTTTCATTAAAATAAAGTCACTCTAAAATCTGACAACTTGATACAGTTAAGAACACACAGTTACAACCTCTTCCCTGGCCTCTTTTCTTCAATTGCCATTTTTGATAGCTCTGTGTCAAAGTATTTTTAAAAGTCATTGTCTAACTTGCACAATTCAGATCACTCTGCTTTTTGACCTTGCTTCAAGCTCCACAGTAGAAATTCCAATAAACATGCTGTGTTTATATTCTGAAGTGACAGAACTCAGATGGCAATCAGATCCTCACAGAGTTTTTGAAAACATTTCTTATTTTGTAATGACTTTCCCTGCTCTGCCTGCAGTCCCCACCCTCCACCCCCTCCCCATACCCTCCTGTCCCCTCTCCCAGGACAGCACGAGGTACCCAACAGGTGACAGTGCCCAGGCAATTGGCCCCACAAGAAAATGTTAGTGAACAGTCAGCAAGCTGACTGTTACACTGAATAAATTTGTTATTCCAGGCCCTCCAAAATAAATCAAAATCCTTCCCCAAATTTCTACAGAGAACCAACATGGCCCCTGCACTGGGGGTGCCTCCAGCATCCTCATTTCTGGACTTGCCCAACACAAATTCCTTGTGGCTCTCACTGCTGGCACTTGCTTTGCAATCTCTTTGCATCTTTTATCCAGTAACAAGCTCCTGTTGTTCCTTTCACTTTTATTTTACATCCTCAGGGTTGACTTAGCAGAAGCAAATCCAAAGTTGATGTGTCTACCAACTGCACAAATTTGGCTTAACAGAATCACAGAATGGCCTGGCTTGGAAGGGACCTTAAAGATCATCTTGTTACCTACAAATATCCACAGAAAACAAGGTCATAAACTTCATGTTTACACAACCACCAGTCCTGCACTCTTTATTACTACACATTGCCTTGCCCTCAAGTTTTCTCCTACACAAATACCTGAATGGGGATTAGAATATGAAATTCAGCCACATCAGAAGAAAGAAGATCCTGATTCTCATCTTCCTGCAAAGCCCTGGATGTGCTGGAGAGCTGCACACTGTGCCCAGAAGGATAATTAATTCTCAGAACATTTACACCAAAGAGCTGTTGAAATAAATAAACAAGGATAAAAGTGGGTTCCAAGTAAAATCTTCACTACTGGTATCTTATTATTGGCTCATCTATGGGGCACTTCTGAAGAAATGTTATTTTAGAAACATAGCTTAGCTATAGAAGAATCTACTTAAATTACAATTAAAATTCTGTTAGAACAGTTTGAGGACCAGAGTAACCACTGTTAATCATACATTCTTCTAGACTGTTGCATGCAGGTTCACCTAAGTGTTATTGAACTTGAGTTAAAATAGCAGTAGTTTAATAATTTACCTTATTTCAGTAGGGAAAAAAATCATTTTTGATAAAGCAGCAACTTACAGAAATTTAAGCTACTCGTAGCTGCAAGCAATCACATGAATATATTCAAGCACATGATCAGTCTTCGTTGTATAACAAGCTCCACAGAGATTGTTATTAGTCACAGATAATAATTCCCACTGTTACAGAAAATCTGTGCTCAAAATAGTACCTCCTAAAGAAAAAAATCATTGCAAAGGCAATAAAGCTTGGTATGACAATCCTCAAGTTGGGGAATTGGGAAAGAAAATTGAGAGCTTGCAAAAAATCATCTGACATTTCAGGAAAAGCAGCAAAGCAATCAGATCTTCCAAATTATGTTGCAGATAACACACAAGAGTAAGGGGAAAATACCACTTGTGAACTACAGAAAAATGAGAATATTTACCTTTTAAAGTTAATTCAATTATAAAACTATGGGTTTAAGCTCACTCAGTATTAATGGGCTCCAGCTTTTGGCTCTAGGAAGTGAGAATTTGAATTACAGCTTAAATGAAGGAAAAGGTTAATGGGATAGATTCAGAAGGAAAATCAACATGTTAGATAGCAGATTCATCACTCCCTAGCAACAGCAACAACCTTCAGTGTGTCAGCTGAGCTCCACCATGCTCTCACCAGCATGCCTTGATGCGTGAGCTGGTTTGCACCTCTGTGCTAACACATCTCCTTCACAGCTGCACCTTGCCACATTTCACTGTCTCAAACATGAGAACTTCACTCTTGGAATTACAAACACCAACTTCTCCTCCCAGTGTTTCCAGAAAAGGATTGCAATATTTTCTTGACTTTAATTAGGTTATATAAACCAAGTGAGTTTCTTCTCTGTTGTAACTAAAACATTTCAACATTGAAATTTTAACCCTATTTAAAATGAGTCTTCTTTCCCCATGTGATACTGAGAAAATTGCTGTATGCCCCAAATGGTTTGCTTGGTCAAACTCAACTACAAATCCTGATAATTCACATTTATCAACTGACCCTGACACCAAAATACACCAATATTTAAGCAACCCTTATATTGCCACAAGAATAAATTCACAGTCTTAAAAGGCTCTTGAATATACCTTCAATTTGGAAACATATTTATCAGTTCGGGTGAACTTCAGTTAGAGAAATCTTGACATTTTTCTGGACTTTTATTTTTTACTGTTACTTCCTTAGCAGAACATGACTTCTTGCCACTTGGGAAAAAAAAAGTTAGCTAGGTTTTATCAGTAATGCAGAATTATTCATTCCTTTGGATTCAGTGTATTTGTTATGAGTTTCATCAAATGAACTTTTCTGAGATTCATCATGAGGATTTTTATTATGTTTACAGTTACTGAAATAGTTCAGTTTATTACTACTGCTTGCTGTTGAAAGGCTGATATTTCAGTTTAACAGGTCTATCAGTTCTCAAGTTTGTAACACAAATATCAGAATATAATTTTAAGATTCATATTTTTGTACTTATTGGCTTTGCGTACGATTTTACAGCTTAAAAACAGAGCGGTGTTTGAATCATGGACTGCATATTCAGAATGCACTTATAAAACATGAACATAAAATAAATGGGACTAGAGCACTTTTTTTATTAGGAATCAGATACCTCTTTTACCCCAACCTCATTAATTATCTTGGGTAATATTACTGGAATCATTGGCAAAAAGATTTTCCAGTTCACTCTGGTCACACGGGAACACTTCACTGCCAGTCCTGGTGAAGATACTTTAAAAGAAGGATTTAATCCTGTTTGCTTGGCATCAGAGTTAGTGGGAAACTCGAGTATAACTGGAGTTGTGAGTGCAGTAACGTATGAACACAATTGTCATTTACACAGCTTGAACTCCTGTGTCCCCTTTTCCCCACTATTCCTTCCTACCTGACAATCTGATTTTCTCTCTCCTTATGGCTCTTGTCCCCTCAGCCTGTTCTTGCTGAGCTGCCAGTAGGGAAGCAGAGACAGGTGCAAAGCGTCCCTGCACTGCAGCTCTGAACATGGAATGGGTTGGAAAGGACCTTAAAAATCAGCCCCTTCTCCCCCCAGCCATGGAAGGGACACCTCCCACCATCCCAGGTGCTCCAAACCCCATCCAGCCTGGCCTTGGGCACTGGCAGCCCCAGCTGCTCTGGGCACCTGTGCCAGGGCTGCCCACCCTGCCAGGAAAGGAATTGTGCTGGTTTCTAAATGTAAACCCATCCTCCTTCAGTTTCAGGCCATTCCCCCTTGTCCAAGGTTCCTCTCCGCCTCTCCTGGAGCTCCTTCAGACCCTGGAAGGGGCTCTGAGGTCTGCCCAGAGCCTTCTCCTCTTCAGGCTGAGCAGCCCCAGCTCTCCCATCTGGCTGATAAACCATTGTACATCTTATTTCCAACATATCCGTGGGCATTCACTTATTTTTGATGCAATGGTGACAAAGGTACACCAATGGCATTACACAGAATTCTCTAAACACCAACTGCCCCTGTCCTGAACCCCACCTGGCAGGATTAGACAGAATTAGAGGAAGCAGATTCTGCTTCAAGATCATTTCATCCTCCAAGAGCCACCCACCTGTGCCTGCTGGGAGCTCTGCTGTCCCTGCAGTGACTCTGCATTCCCCCGGAGCAGTCCTGCAGCAGCCCCGTTATGGTGGGAGAAGCAAATGCTTCAAGTTCCGTTTCCTAAAACTTTCACAGGGTAAGGAGAAAAGAAAAAAAGAGGCTTGTCATCCAAGTGAGTATTCATGACCATTTATGTATAATTTTGATTTCCCTTGATTTCTCAAGTAAATAATAGCAAGCAGTGAGAAATACCTACAAATGACAGAAATGATGATTTTCTGTGAAGAAGGAAGACGTGGCAATATTTCAGAGGAATGAATGTGTTTTTGAGCTCCTCAAGGTAAATTTCAGGGGAAAAAAAAAAGTCTGCTTCCAGGGGCAATCTCTGTACTCTGACAAAAAAGCCTTTCTATCTCAGCAGTCCAATACTTTATTACCCTTGCCATGAATACTTTTTAAAAAACATCTCCTCAAACATTGTATTCAAACTGAACCATCTTCCTCTAACGTGTAACATTACCTGCCTGATTATAATTTACAATTTTATATCATCCTGGTTTTATAACTCGACTGCTTAAATGCAACTAGAAGCTAATGGCTTCCATTTTATGCAGCTTTTGAAATCAACATCCAATCCCAGCCAATACAGAATCTCTATATTGCAGTTTTATTTCACTTTGCACTATATGGAGCATCATTTAGTATTTTTCAAGGTAGTTTAATATCTTCCCTCTGTAGGCTTCTATTTTGTGCTTGTGGAAGAATTACAAGAAAACTTGAGAAATGTGAAGGTTTTGGAAATTATTTAAGCTTTGTGTTTCTGAATTACTGTCTCTTTGCACCAATCTTAAATTCTTTCAGCATTCTTAATGGGGAGAAACAGAGAAACCATTTCCTCTATTTCACTGCTTTTCTCTCTATAAAATAAGTATTTTTATTCATGTGCTTAAGATCTCCCTTACACCTAAATTAAATTCAATGAAGTCAATAATATTCATTATTCAGACATTATTTTTATAGTACTTTTTATAGCACTTGTAGTATCCGTTCTTTTCCAATCTCTATTTGTTGAGTTTGAGATATCAGACTGATTCCAAGCATGATTTCTCTACTCACATTGGGAAACACTTTCCAGTTCCCAGGATAATCCACTCCTGCAGCACCTACCAACACTGAAATTTTCATCAGGGGTCAGCTTAGCCCCTAAAAGGAAAGGCTGACATTTTGGGATTGTTCACTGAAATTCACTTTTGGATATCTTCAAAGTGGCTTTAGGAAGAGTAGCACAAAGTTTAGCCCCAAGCCTACCATAATCAGTAGTTGAAGTGTCTTTTTAGAGGATTAACAAAATGTGAGACACAGTAAAACAATAGAAATAAAGAAACTGCAATGCTGTGAATGGCTCATCTCTGTTTAATGATAAAAACAAGTTCACAAATCAGCTTTCAGTCCAAGCACAACTGGCTGTTCCGTGATGAGTCCTTTATCATTGAGAAAAACACAGTTTACTGAGCAAAGAGCTCCAACCATTTGCAAGGAATGCTTTAATTATGATATCTTGCTTGTCACAGGCAGTCTCCAATCCCACTAATTATAACAAACACCCCTGGTGACAGCTCTCACCTGACTGAGCTTGCTGTCCAACCCCAGTGCATCATTCCCACCCAAACCACTAAGTGCCACTGATCAGCACCAAAGCACCAATGGAATTTACAGCAAGAACACTTAGTTAAAAATGCTCTTAAAATAGAGTGAGAGCAATTTCCCAAGCCTACTGCAACAGTCATTAAAAGCCAGAGCTGTATGTATGAGAAATTATTTGTAAAGATTCTTTTTGGTAAATGCATTTTTGAGGAGTATGTCCTTTATCATTTGTTAAAAAATCTAGAAAGGGAAGTAATTCTGTGTAGCTTATTTATGGGCTACATTCACTGATTTTTAGTTTTTTTTCTTTAACTGTATGAGTAATTCTTTGGCACTACGCCTTCAAAGTTAAAAGGATGAACATTAAATTATGCACAGAACATTTTAGCAAAGACTGCTCATGCTGCACAGAGGAGTAAGAATCCACATTTTGAATTTTATTTGGTCTCAGGATTTTAAATTGTGGCAGATAACAATCTATTAGCTTCTGAATTTGTAGGTACTCTGCTGGTAAGTGTTTCATTTAATGCCTCTTCCACAGACTCTCCCCATGTTCTGATTTCCATTTAACAGTTTAAAGGAAATTAAGCTCTACAGGTTCTTGTCAGGTGATTTTAAATTCTAGACAGAACCAGCTTCCCTATCAAACATGTGGTCGTTTATTTTAAGTCCAGAGAGGAAAAAACAAGTCTCTGTAGCTTTCTACAGCTGCCCTCATTCTATCACTGAAACACAAATCCACTTCAGGGCTGTGACTGCACAGCAGCGATAATGAACCAGGAGGAACAGAACCATCCCAGCCTCACCAAGAGGAGAGAGCACAGTGAGTGCTCCAGGGAAGCAAAACATCCAGGCTGACTGGGGGGGTTCTACTGGTGGGGGAGACAGCTTTGGAGACACTGACCTGGGGCCACCTCAGACACCGACCCAAACCTACCTTAGACACCGACCCAGACCCACCTCAGACACCGACCCAGACCCACCTCAGACACCGACCCAAACTCGCCTCAGAGACACAAATACGGACCCAAACATACCTTGGAGACCCACATTGACCCAAAGCCTCCTCAGAGACCCACATTGACCCAAGGCCTCCTCGGAAACCAACACTGACCCGAGGCCACCTCCTCAGAGACCCACGTTGACCCAAGGCCACCACCTCAGAGACCCACGTTGACCCGAGGCCACCACCTCAGAGACCCACGTTGACCCGAGGCCACCACAGAGACCCTGACCTAAACCCACCTCACAAACAAGACACAGACACAAGGCCACCTCAGAGAGACGGCCACTGACTGGCCCAGGGCCGCCTCAGAGGCCCACACTGGCCCAGGGCCGCCTCAGAGGCCCACACTGGCCCAGGGCCACCTCAGAGGCCCACACTGGCCCAGGGCCGCCTCAGAGGCCCACACTGGCCCAGGGCCACCTCAGAGGCCCACACTGGTCCAGGGCCACCTCAGAGGCCCACACTGGCCCAGGGCCGCCACCTCCCAGAGCCGCGTGTCCCAGCACAGTCAGTGCCAGAACAATGATGAAGAGCTGGTCCTGGGCAGGGTTTGGAGCAGCTCCTTGGTCAGAAAGCACGGAGCTCTGTTGCTCCAAGCCTGCTGCAGGAAGGCTGGGCCAGAGGCAGCTCCAGCAGCACCAGGAGGGATGCACAGAACCACCCTCAGACTGCTCTCAGCCACCAGGGCTGAGCTGGCCTAATGACAAACACATTTCTTGCTCAGCCTGGAGAGCTGGCCTGGCTCTCCATCCCAACAGAGGGGGAGGAGATTCTGGCAGTTACAGGGATGGCCTCTTGTTAAAATCAGTATTCAAGAAAGAAGAGAGCTTCCATTTTAAATCTTTGCAGTAAAGGTTGAGAAAAATGTAAAATCAAGATGTAGAATCATGTGAAGACTTGTTGAAAAGAAGTGGAAAGTTACAGTCCTGCATGGCTAATGGCACATCACTGAACAGTAAACACGGCTTTAAGTGACCAGATATAAATAATCTTAAGAAAGAAGAACTCTTTTATTCACACTCCGTCAGGGATCATTATAATAATGCACTAATGAGACATCTGCAAACTTTCAGAAACTTCCTTTTCTAGAGATCCTTATGAGCCTGTTAGCTCCAAGGAACACAAAAGGGAATTTTCAGGAAGATAACAGAACCACAGGGCTTCCCACTTGTACAAAACTCACTGTGGAGCCCCACCATCACTGCAAGTGCAGGAGGCAATTCAAAGCCAGGATATTTCATGAGGTACAGGGAACCCTTTGGTGGCTCTGTCTGGTTGCTTGCACCATCTGCAGCACTAATTGGCACCTGTCTTGGCAGATTCAAGTGAACAAAAGTATTGGAGACTGAACAGCATTTCAATCATTTGGAGAGAGAACATTTAAGCCTTTACAACCAGTCCTGAAAATTCTTTTACAGCCTCCAATTTGAGGAACAAATCCAAAAGAAAATCTAACATTGATGAACCATGCAGCTTCATCTTATTAGCTCTTGCCTAAACTGAGAATCACAGGGAACAAGTTTTACTTTGAGGGGGATTTTTCCTTTACTTTTGAGAACTTATTTGGAATTTGCCAGCCTGTCCTGGCACCTGCAGAGCAAGGATGGGTTGGGTGCTCGAAGGGAGCCAGGAGAGGGCTGAGAGAGCAAAGATGGAGCCAGGAGGGGTTTGTGCTTTCAGGGGAAACAGGAGGAATTTCAGAACCAAAAGCTGACTCGGGGCCTTGGCAACAGGTGAGGACAAAACCTCCATCAGAGAGGGCATTTGGGTCACCTCAGCACTGGGATTGTGCCATTCCATCACCAAAGTTCCAGCACTTTCACCCTAAGTTCACATCAAACCATTGCAAATGGCCACACAAGGTGCTCTGATGAGCATCTGACTAATTTATGTTGGTTTTAACTTCATCAGCTTCAGAAGGACAACTGCAGCAGTGAGAATATGCATCAATTAAAAATAATACTAAAAAAAAAATCACTTGGCTTTTAAAGTTTTTTGTAAAACATTCAGCTTTCAAGACCTGCAATTCTTTCACAAAACAAACATATTGCAACATAGTATTTTCAAAGCAGATGGAATGCAAGCCCAAATGAAACAATGCCCTTCCTGGTAGCTCTCTGTAAGGTCATTACAGGAGGAGAACAGAGCAAGAACCTTTAGATCACCAGAATGCCCAGTAAAGACTCATGATGTTCCCAAGCTGACAGTTTCAGTGGTTTTGTTCTAACAGCTGGCACAAGAAGTTGAAATCCCCTGCTCTTCACTTCTGCCATACAGCAAGACTTAAAAAAAAATCTTACTTGTCAAAAAATCCTATTTTTCACTGAAAAAAAAAAAACCAAACCCAAAAAACCCACTAAAGACAGACTAAGCTTTCTGTCATATATTTAGCAGTAAAAGCACCATTCTTCCTTAATTTAAATTCCTTTTTCTGGTGAACACCTTGCCTGGTAGCTGCAGGACGTGATCTGTGACAGCACTACAGAGCCTTTTCATTTCACAGCAGCCACTTGCAGACACTGAATCCAAAAAATGATCCCTGGGTGCCTCCATTCAGGTCAGCTGTGAGGAAATATTTGTTTCACCTCAGCCAATGTGTACTTTGGCAGCAGAGAGGGGGAAACAAGAACAAAATGAAGAAAAGAGCCAGCAGGAGGTACAAGAGGAAAGATTACATTTCCACCTGCATGGGGGTTTGCAGCTAACCCAGCCAGCCCCAAACTATTCCACTCTGTCTGCATTTCCAAGAGGTTCCCACTGTGCAGGATAACAGCTCCCACCTCCTCTAACACCCACTGAAGTTTGAAAATGAAAGAGAATGAGTTTTTAAGAAGGTGCAATTTTGATGGAGCACACTGTGCATCTACCCACTGTAAAGAAGCAAGTTGCTTCATCATTGTTGTGGTGTCAGGGAGCTGAACACCACCCATCCCCTCGCTGCTTTACCCCCTCCCCAGTGAGATGGGGGAGAGAGGAGGGGGAAAAGGCAAAATTTGTGCCTTGCGATAATTTAACAGGACAGAAACAGAATGGAAATTAATGGTAAAATAATTGGAATATAGAAAACAAGTGGTGCACACTGAATTGCTCAGCACACACTGAGTGATGCCCAGTCAGCTCCCAGGCAGGTTTTCCCAGCCCAGTCCAGGCACAGAGCAGGATGCCATGCAGGAAGCAATGTCCCCTTGGCCACACGGCCCAGCTCTGCCTCTTGCCTGCCTCCTGCTCACCCTTCTTTCATCCCGTACTAAACAAGCTGACTTCCAACACTCCTTGCTGGGTGCAGGAGACTGACGCTGGCCCGGGATGGCTCTGAGGAGCAGCTGCAGTGCCTGCAGCCAGGGATGATGGAGCAGCCACTGTGCCCATTGTGATGTTGGCAGATCCAGGGACATCCTCGTCCATTGGAGCCCTGAATGGTGTTGAACAGGGCTCCGGGACCAGCACATCCAGTGATTCCTGTCTGCCTGCAACTGCCAGAGCAGCAGCACACTTTCCACACGTTTTATTGGGTCTGCAGGGTGAAATTCCAAATTTCTGGAGGTGATCACTGCCTGAGGCACCCTCATCACCCAGCCTTGGCTGGGATCGCAAAGAGCGGCTTAGCCCTAAGCAGCACAGGCAGCACGGCAATAGAACCGCGCTGGTTTCAGCATCCTGGGGATACTGGGAGCTCCCAGGAGCGGCTGGAACCGGGAGGGAGGAGAGGAGGAGGAGGAGGATGGAGGAGGAACAGGCGCAGGGAGGGCTCGGCACGGGCGGTGCAGTGACCGAGCGCGGCCGACAGATGGCGCCCGAGGCACGGGCAGCGAGCGAGCCGCAGCTTCGGCACCGCCTAAACCCGGCTTAAACCCGAGCCTAAAATCACCTCATATACGGCTCCGTCACCGCCTAAACCCGGCTTAAACCCCAGCCTAAAGTCACCTCAGGCACGGTTCCGTCACTGCCTAAACGCGAGCCTAAAATCACCTCAGCCACGGCTCCATCACCGCCTAAACCCGAGCCTAAACCCGAGCCTAAAATCACCTCAGCCACGGCTCCATCACCGCCTAAACCCCAGCCTAAAGTCACCTCAGCCACGGCTCCATCACTGCCTAAACCCGAGCCTAAAGTCACCTCAGCCACGGCTCCATCACTGCCTAAACCCGAGCCTAAAATCCCCTCAGCCACGGCTCCGTCACTGCCTAAACCCGGCTTAAACCCCAGCCTAAAATCACCTCATATACGGCTCCACCACCGCCGAAATGCAGATTAAACCGGCGCCTAAAATCACCTCTGCCACAGCTCCATCACCGCCTAAACCCGGGTTAGACCAGAGCTTAAAAAGAACCTCAGCCACATCTCAATCACCGCTTAAAACCCATGTTAAACCAGAGTTTAAAAATAACCTCTGCAGCAGCTCTGTCCCCATCTAAACCTGGCTCAAACCAGAGCTCAATCACTGCCCCAACCCAGCCCAATCATTGCCTAAACCCGAGAAGTAATGCAGTTATTCTTCCCCAGTTTTAAATCCATGGCTTTCCTGGCCTCAGCCATCATCCCCTCCTGTATTAGCTCTAATATCATGCACCACTCATTAGCTGTAAAAATTAGCTTGGAATTAAAAAAACAAAATCTAAATTATTTTTGTACCTGGGTAACATTTTGTTTACTATGTAATTATTTTTTTTTATTAGTTTATTTAGTTCAATTTATCAGAAGCCTTTAAGTGATCATTTTGGAGGCATCCCTAGACAGAAGTTAATTGCTGCACAACAGAATTATTTGCTGTTTCACACAGAGGCTCACATCCTGTCTTGTTTTGCTTCCCTTGTTTCTTTGGGTATGATAAAGTATCCACAAACATGGTTAACCCCAGGGTTGAAGTATTTAGTTCTGAGAAACTTTAATACAATCAATTATGTTTCGAACACAGGGAAGCAGGCAAAGGGGGAAGTTTTAATTACCATTAGTTAGCACAACAGTCCTGATGCACTGTTTGATTACATTTTCTAAAATTCCCTCGATATTTCAAGTTCATTACAAAGATATTTGAGTTCCTCTGCATATTAACTATTTCAGTATAGCACTTCAATACAAGCTTTTAAAACCAATCTTGTTGGATTTTTCATGAGAAAAGGAGGCAGAGAGACAGAAGCACCTAAAATCAGGAGATGCAAAACAATGATACTTCCATAAAAGAAAGCTAAAATTAATACATCTGTATTCCATGGACAACCAGTTGGTTTTTTTCTGCCAGCAGAAAACCTAATTCTTAAATAAAAGATGTCAGCAAATCAGTCCTGTTCTGTAGTCAACAGAATAAAGAAAACTCTTGTTCATTAGTGTTTAAAACAAAGACTAAAGCAAATCCCCAAAAAACAGAACCCAACAGAACACCTGAAAATCCTAAAATTCTACACCCTCCCAATTAAACTCGCAGGGTTAAATCATTCCAGTGAATTAAAATTGGGTTTCTCACAGCCCAAGAACTGTCCTCAGCACTCAGCTGTTGTCCTGCCCACAAATTCCCTTCCTGATCAAAAAGGAATTCCATCCCACATATTCAAAACATTTGTTTATATTTATTTTATTTCTATTCAAAGCATTCCTCTCTCTCCCATGTAGACAAAAGGCTCCCATGCCAACAGGGATGCCAAAACTGAGCAGAGCAGATCAGACCTGCAGTGCCAAATGCACCTTCCTGACTGTTTCAGCTCCCATCAGTGACCAATCCTCAATCCAAAGGAGACCCCAAGCACAGGGATGTGCTCTTTGCACACCAGATCCAGCTGTTGGCGTGTTCATGATGTCACTGGGCTAGGGCTGCCTCCAAATCTTTTGGATTTATAAATCTTATCTCCATTAGCTTGATTCCCAACAACCCCAAAACGCATAACAGTGAAACTCATAGCTTGGCTTTACAGGCAGATTTGCTTTTACAGATCAAATTTCACCCACATGTATCTTAATTTCTGATCTAATTTGAAGCCAAACACTCTCCAGTTCTAGCAACTGAATAAAACCCCAACACGCTAAAGGGATTAATCCCTTGAACTTTCTCTTTTAATCTTTTCTTACACCAAATGTTAGATTTAAATATATTTCACAAAGTAAACCATGATTTTTTTACAAGCACAAGTGAACAGCCAGTGCCTGCTATTTCAAAACATTAGAAGAATGAGTGGAAAAACCCAGCAATAATGGAAGCTGGAATACCATTCCTTGCCATGACTTGGGGATAGATCTGAGACAAAGCAGGTGAGGGGCCTGGGGCTCCCAAGCCACCCCCTGACTGCAGATCAGCCTCACCCCATCCCCACTGGAAGGTCACTCCTCCTCCATAGAAAATGCATTGAAATGTGAGCAAAGCACAACATTACAGATTAGTGAGTCTAAAAGCTGCTCCTAAGTTATCCTCTTGCCTTTGGTGTGTTCCACACATCCAGAGCTGCCAGTTTAGAGTCACTCTGCGCTCACCCCTCTGCTCCTGGGCTGGCATTGCTCACTCACAGCATTTGGAAGCTCTGCTGCAGCACCCGCCATCCATCTCAGAAAACATTTCTGTGCCTCCCGGCCACACCTGACTTCACTGGATGAGAGCAGCTGGACCCTGGATATCAGGCACCACACTGAAATGTGTGTTTTGATGCTATTGATAAATGGGAAATCAGCTCCACCCCACTCAGAGGCAGCCATTGATAAGGAAGCAGCTGAGATGAGAGTGACTGATGGAGGGATGCAGCAAAGAGTTAAATCCAGAACACAGCACCCTTTGAACTCCACTCCATATGGCTACTCCCACCACAGCAGATGGTGGAGCTATTTGTTTTCTGTTTACTCTTGCTGTACTGTTTTCTGTCTCCTGATAAGAATCACTGTGGCTAAACAGCAAAACTGACAGCTGCCCATTGCTGCTGTCCTTTCCTCACAGCTTGCTGCCTTCAAGCTCAAGAACGCTGCTGAAGGAGGAGATTGCTCATATGCTGCAGGCTTCGCAATTGCTGTTTTGCCACTTCCCACTCCTCCCCAGAGCAGAGCTTTGCCTGGCTGAATTATCTCCCTGCTTGGGAAGCAGGAGCAGGACACTGCAGAGGAGCCAAGGCCTTTCGTAGAGGCCACCAGCACTGGATAAAAGCAAATTGTTGTGCAACAACTCCTTACAATACCCAGTTAAATGTCCCAAATCATGGTATATTTTAACTTGGGTGTGTTTATAAAAACATCAAAACCCACACAAGATGCCTAAGTTAAGCCAGTTCAATTTTCCAACTTCAGACAGTTTTGGCCTTCCAAGTAATTTAGTTCCAGCCCAACTGTGTGCCCCAGGAGAGGCTTTGTACAATTCCACTCTGTGCCTGACTCCTCCTTAAAGATGAGGCTAATATTTAATTCAAGTCTTTCTCAGTCACTTCCTTCTCCACCTCAGAAATGACATTTCGGCTGCCAAATATCCCAGGAACATGGCAGTGAGCAAGAGCTGTGATAATTCCCAGCCTGCACCCAGATAATGGATACAAACATATTTCATGCAGATCACAGAACAGTGAGGTCTTCACTACATTTTCCCTATAATTTATTGGCTAAAACCAAGATGAGCCTAGAAAGTGCAGCAAAACCCCACAATCATTTATATAAGATAATGACAACAACGTGCATCCATTTACAATGTAAAAAGACATTTCTGGGGATTATTTCAGCCACTATTGAATGAAGTCATTAGCTTTCATTTCTTGGTATGACCAACTGAAAAATTACCCAAATGCCAACATCAAACTGCAACGAGAATTATGTACTGCTAAATTATAAAACAATCTCCTTAATACAGAAAAATCAATTCTGTAGGCAAGGTGGAAATTTGTGGGAATGCCTATTTGGCAGGAATAAGTATTATTCAGTCTTTTTGATATTTCCCAGGAGAGTTTAAACTCCTATATTTATTTGAGGCTGTGTAATTCAGCCTGCAGACAAGTGACCCCTACCGCAGTGGCTACACAGGTTGGTGGTACTGGCTCAGCTCTGTCTTTTCTCCATAGAAGTAATACCGAGCCAACTTCCAGGATTCACCCCACAAACCCCAAGATCCTGGGCTGATGCTCACTCAGGCACTTCTAACAGTGATTTTCACATGGTATCAGTGGGAGATTTTCTATTCTTGGCTGCTTTTAAAGTTACAGCAGTTTCACTGTGAAAGGCAACCTTTCCAAGGGACATCTCCCCAACTGTACCCTGAACTCCAAGCTGCTCCTTGTCCCAACACCAGGCTCCTCAAGGATGATTCACGTGTGCTGTAAGAACATGAAACCTTCTGGTATCAATTTGAGTCTGAAACATTCACTTGGCTCATAAACGGGTTTGCTTGAACCATGTCCAGCACTGAGGAAGATGTGTAGCTGGAAATTGCAATGTTCCCCCTCAGGTGTTTTCTCTTCTTTTAGACCTTATTAAACCACTTCAAGGGCCCAGGTCCCTTATTTTGGTGGCTGTGCATGGACCACTCTTTCCTCCACTGCTATCCCATGCTGTTTATCATGTGTGAACTCTTTATATTTTAAATGGATTGGGGACAGTCCCTAAGTTGATCACTAGACCTGTGCTACACCTCAACAGCAAATTCCTTTTTCTCAGCACTTGCATTTCACCTAAGGAAGAATGAATAAAGTGTAGCATTTGTAGGACCTCAGAGAGTTCTGCATGCTGATGGACACAAAACACTGCAGAACCTGCTGCTGCTCTGGGCTGAATCCTCTATTTCTGCACTACACCAATATGGGCCATAAGCAAAACCCCATTTTTGACTCTGTGTTAACCCTGCAATGCCCCGTGGTTTGTCCAGACTGGGCAGCCAGGCACACACGGCTCCAAGCACACAAACCTGACACTCTGCTTTGGTTTCCTATCCATTTGCCACATCAAATATAAAGCATGAATGGTCCAGGAAGGGCAGGGGAGGCTCCTGCAGGGACACAAGGTTTGCTGAAGGATCAGTCATTGCCAGAATTACTCCAGGTACTTATTCCGAGCTATGCACAGGGAAGGTTGTGTTTCCCTGGCAACTATCAAACACATTCTAACGTCCCTGGAGGATTTCTAGTCAATAATGATTCCAGCCCTTCCAAGCTCATATTTTAAACTAACTTTCTGGATTGCTTAATCCTACCTCTAGTTTGTGTATCTATTATTGTCAGCTGGCTGAACATTTTTGGGAAGCAAAGTTTTTAACCTTAGTTCTCTGTAGACATTCAGAGCAGCACCTCTGAAGAAATCAGAGCTATCAGTGAGAAATAAAAACATATGAGTGACCTACTCCATCTTTCAGAGAAATGTAGAACCAAACTGAATTAAGGTGCATGCTGACATCACATGACAAACACCAACTCCCATTTATGTGTTTTTTTCCCCAGGTAACTCCTACATGGAGAACAGCAAATCCAGTTTAACTGCAGAGATAAGGACTCTCATTGAAAACACAAAAGTAGGATGATAAAAAACAGCTGTAAACTGAGCTGGCCCCAAGATAATTTTGTTTTGGTTTTGGGGTTTTGTTGGGTTTTTTTGTTGGTTATTTTTATCTTGCTTTTCTTATCATGCTGTCCACAAAAAATGCATGTGACTAGTACAATCTGCCTTGTGGTTCTTAAAATGAAAATATCATAGAAGTGCACATATAATTAGTGAATATTAAGAAATATTGGGGGGCACATAGTAAATTTGGAACAATATGATTCCCTTCAAGGGAATTTCTTTAATAAGAGGAATTTATGGTATCTAAAACACTCGAAGGCAGCCCAGTTATTTTCTTTGGAGCTGCATTTTTCCCTCACAACTAAAGCTTTGCTGTGGAAGAATCCCAGCCAGAAAACACTTTATGGGAAAAGGAAGTCAATTGGTTTTGTAAGCTATAAAGGTCAAAATACTTCTGTGAAATATTCCCTTTGGAAAGCTTGGAAGCAACCTTTTCCTCCAGAATTTCATGACAGCTGGCAAAGCGGGAAGACATATGTTTTTTTGTATTGCCTAAATAAAAGTGACTGATCTGACTTATTAACACTGATTTTCTCAAGATGCAAAACAGAGTTTCCAGCAATTTTATGCTGTTCTTAATATTCATTAGCAATATCTGCTTTTAGATGAGCAGTATTTATCCTAAACATCTGTTTGCAGGATCAGTTAGAGGATTTACAAGATTCACTTCCAAATTTATTAGCTTTCATGGAAAGTATTTTTCAGTCTATTGAAAATGATTAACTGAAGCTTTCAAGGCTGCAGAAATAAAAACAAGCACTAAGGTCTGATAAAAGTCATGCTTGCAATTATCTGATTCATAAAACAGAGAAGTTCAGCTTCTTATATTTTGAAAAAGCATTTCAGAGTTTTCTTTTCCATACACTTTAAAGCCAGGGAAGAGACTATTCTATAGACTGAGAATAGAATAGTAAATTCATTGTAGCAGATAAAATAATAATAAAAAAACCTCTAAGTGACACAGACAAACACAAGAGGCTAGTAAAAATTCTTACTAAAACCCCATACAGCTTTCCAGAATAGGCAAGACCCCATAATTTCTCCTGCAGAAACTGGGAGAGTGGGATTTGCTCAGCCTGGAGAAAACAATGCCCAGGGAAAGCTTGGAGCCTTCTCCAGTGCCCTGAGGGCTTAAAGAGAGGGAATTCCTACACAGGCCCAGTGACAGAACAAGGGGAAATGCCTCCAAACTGAAAAGGGCAAGTTTAGATGAGAAATTAGAAGGAAATTCACTCTGAGGACAGTGAGGCCCTGGCACAGGGTGCCCAGGGAAATTACGGGAGTCCCTGGATCCCTGGCAGTGCCCGCAGGCCAGGCTGGACAGGGCTGGAGCAGCCTGGGACGGTGGGAGGTGTCCCTGCCATGGCAGTGGGACAAGATCATCTCTAACATCCCTTCCAACCCAAGCCACCCTGTGATTTTATGGTAAAAGGAACAAATGAGAAAAATCAACAATTAGCTGGGAACCTTTTAAGAGTGGGTCTATTAAATCCCACACAGACTCTCTATAAAATAATCTAGAATCTCCAGAACTTTCCACAGACCCTCCTTGTTCTGAAGAGCAGCATAACCCCAGCACCACCAGTGAAGCTGGTTTTGGGTAAGTTCTCACCCATGGACACAACAACAGCCAAGCGTGGTGGGCAGGCTGGTGACACTGAACAGTGTCCCAGAGAGAGGCACACCTGCAAGGGGGCTGCAGGGAGGGCAGAAAGGTGCCCAAGGGAGCCAGACAGGGTTCAGGGAGCCACGGAGGGCAGCAAAGGTGCCCAAGGAATCCAGACAGGGTTCAGGAACCCAGGGAGGGCAGCAAAGGTGCCCAAGGAATCCAGACAGGGTTCAGGGAGCCAGGGAGGGCAGCAAAGGTGCCCAAGGGAGCCAGGGAGGGCAGAAAGGTGCCCAAGGGAGCCAGGGAGGGTTCAGGGAGCCAGGGAGGGCAGAAAGGTGCTCAAGGAATCCAGACAGGGTTCAGGAACCCAGGGAGGGCAGCAAAGGTGCCCAAGGGATCCAGACAGGGTTCAGGAACCCAGGGAGGGCAGAAAGGTGCTCAAGGAATCCAGACAGGGTTCAGGAACCCAGGGAGGGCAGCAAAGGTACCCAAGGGAGCCAGGGAGGGCAGAAAGGTGCCCAAGGAATCCAGACAGGGTTCAGGAACCCAGGGAGGGCAGCAAAGGCGCCCAAGGAGCTCCTCTCCATCACACGCTCCTTTCTGCAGTCACCTCACTCTTTGCTGAGCACAGGCCAGACCTGCAGAGCCCCAAGAACAGGCACTGGGCAGACACATCTTAACCAACACTCCCAGGCTCCCTGTCAACATCCACAGAAAGCACCAACATTTTGTGCACATGAAGGATGCTTGGCTTAAAATATACAGTAAACAGGATCTGGAATGTTATCAATGCCTCAAAAATAGAAGCTGTTAGACATGTTGTGTTCCTCATACAGACTGCCCCACTTGCTCCCTGTTCTATATCATCACAAGCACATTAAGTATTGGTATAAGCATTCTCACTTACATGGTTAAGCACACAACATTTTTTCCCCTCCCAGGGAGTTTTTTGTATTTCTTTAATGCAACCCAGCTGTCTAACACTGAGATACTCTCCTCATAATGGAGCAGCACCACAAAAACTTGCAAACTTACACTGCCCTGCAACACAGGTTTTGTCCAGCTCATCTTAACCAAAGCACAACCTCCCTTTCCTGACAGCAGGCTCAGTCCTGAGCACACACACTGCAATGTAAATGAGAAGATTTTAGCTTTGTTACACTCCAACAATGCTTAGAAACATTACAGGTAACCGTGAGCAAGCCCAGCAGAATTACCACACAAATTCCAGAATAGGAAATAAATTAAAAGCTCCCCTCCATAGTGGAGCTGCTGGTTCACCACCAGCCCCTGACTGCCCTTCTAACTTCAGTGGAACAAAACAAGTTTTTATCTTTTTCTCTTCTTTATTAAAACAGATTTTCATCAGTATTACAGTGCTCCTAGATGACATCAAACCACAGGGGTTTGTTTGGTGTTAATTTACCTAATACATCTAAACAATAAACTGATAAATAGATCATGCTATGGTTTTCTTCCAAATGCAAAATATTGCAGCCCACTGTTTTTCCATCACATCCTTCTCTGCTGAAGCCTCCCAGAGCTCCCTGAGAGCCAGCATTGCTCTCGGATGTTGTACAATCAGCTTAGAGGCTTCCAGGGCAGTGCTGGTCAGCCCAGCACCAGGTACCACCAACCCCAAGGACTTCATCTGAGGTTTGGAATCTCCTGCTGTGCTTTCTATTCTGTACAGATCCCCCAACCAACCAGCTCCGGGCTTTGCTTCTCAAATTACTCCAATAACCACATATGGGAGAATTAAGAGCCAAGCCAAGAGATAGAAAAGGGATAATGATAGAACAAAAGGCTAAAAGTGAAGTATTGAGGAAAATCAAGACAAAATACAGTGATTTAACCCACATTATAATGTGATATCTGAAGAATAAAATTCTTAAGAATAATTCCTGAGGACAGGAAGGCAGTTGAGGCTGCTGGTCTTTGAATTGCAATGTGCCAAGACAGCTATTTAATCTCCCAGCCTATCTATAGTAACATTCTGCAGTTCTACAGAGCTAAGCTATTTTTTCCTTTCCTCTCACTGTTCTTCCCATGCTCTCTAATGCTAATGTGCAAAGCAAGTAATTGACTTTCAGCAAAAATCCAGTTTTTCAGTTGTTCTGATCCCCTGCCTGCCCTTTGCAGGGGTCTCAGTGAGGTTTGCCAGTGCAGGGTCAAACACTCTGCACCACCCTGCCCCTGTCCCCAGAGAGCTCCAAAAGCACAGGAAAACACAAGAATTATTTCAGCTGGATCTTCCCACAGCCCAACTGCAGCCAGTGTTTTGTGTCTGAGCAGATGCTGCCCCAGCCTCAACAAAAGCTGGGGTAGAAAATGCAGAGTGCTATGGAAATGCTGTGTTCACTGATTAACAGATCCTGCTTTAAGTGCTATTTAATGCAGGTAACCAGGCAAGAGTTACAGTAAACTGGAAAAATATATTCATATAGTCCTCACTACAGTGAAAGGAAATGACTGTACTAATAATTTGCCCAAATAGAAGGAAAAAAATGTCTCGAAATTACCTGATACCACCAAGTTCATACAGCAACCCATTCACTTACTAGAACTGATCTGGCCAATATAATTCCTATTTTCTGGCCCTTCCCTGTGAACAGAATGTGAACACAATTCCAGCTCAAATCCCCATGGTCTTTAGCTCTTGTATATTGTTTCAGTGTTCTTTGGTATTAAATTCTGAACATTTCTGTGAAAACCCAGGGGATCCCCAATCCTGCAGAATTTCAGCAGACTGCACTGACACTGGGGATGTGCTTGTGGGTCCCAAACAGAAGAGTTGCAGTCCCTAAAGCTGTAAAATTGACATCTTCCTCACAGGCACAGCTCATGCTTATTTGGAGCTACAAAGTCGTGCTCCAAACCATGCAATTGTAAGTAAACAAATAATCACAAAATTATTTTGTGCTATTATGTCTCCCCTCTCCTCTGAAGGCCTTTATTTAAAAGGAAAGCAAAACCAGGTCTCAATATTTAGTACTGAGTGCACTTTGAGAAACTTCAGTAACCAAATCTGTCAGAGAGGAGATGGATCATTACATACAAAATTACACAGCTCATCACTCATCTGTCGGCTCAAAATGGAAGGGAGGGGCAGGAATTTCCATCACCTAAGTCACTTCAAAGCAGTCCCCAGCATCATTTTCAAGCTCAAGCTATGCCATACCTCCAATAATGTTATAATATGACTTATTCTCTGCCTCAGCAGCGACACAAACATCAGTTAAAGAACATTCCCGGCAGCCAGTGGTTGTTTCAGGTTGGAAGGCATTTAGAATTCACATGCCTACATTACCCTTTCCTTCTATTCATTATTGTCCTATTTCCAAGATCTTATTTCCACAAATATCTTCATGCACCTTGCTGACTTTCCCCCATTTCCATCTTCCTTACTGATGGCACATCTAGGAATTCATGCATAGAGCTGGTTGCCCAGATGATGACAGAATCATTTCTTCCAAAATAAACATAAGAACTCTGCCTTCTAAGGTTATTACTTTTATTGGTTCTTATTTGAAAGAAAACAGGGAGAAAAGGGGAATGCAAAAGAAAATTCACCATTGTGCTGCTGAGAACTGCAGCAGTAAAATGCACTGGGAAAAAGCAAATGGAGACAGGAGGATATTTAAAAAGAGGTACTGATACAGCAAGTATTTATTAAAACATTAACCTTTTTGAGGGGGTCATTAGGGGAAGGGAGTATGTTTCCTGTATAGGGCCTTAAAGATCAAGCTTAGGAAAAGGAAGGAATCTTTATCATTAAAAACTGCAGGGAGTTAAAAATATATCCATATAAAAGAATTTATAATCAGGTAATTCCTCCATATAAGCAGTTCTGATAAAGCAACTTATCTCCACTTCATCAACTGATAATCCTTGTGTCTCAAGGGCTGGCTTTCTTAAAATGAAAATTGGATAGAATTCCCTGTTGAGAAATGAATCCATATCCAATGAGCACCATCCTTTTGTATGAATTTAAATCATCAAGCATACAAATTCTTAAATTTCACGTCCTAACTACAGAAATTATTTGTTTCCTTGGAGAGCACACTTCTATGTATTCAGTGTGATGCATTTAGTGTTTCTCACATCGTGCTTATTTACACCCCAGAAACTGTTTAAATGATGATGCTTTCCCTTCCTTTCCATCTCTGCATCAGCAATGAATACTGAACTGTAAAATCACCTTTTGGGACCTTCATCTGTTGCCAAGGATACTGGGGATATAATTATGATTTTATTGTAGACTAACTGAAAGACTTCTCTTTGTTGCAAGTGCAATTCAGCCTCATCCAGTGTTAATTGCAGCTCCACACCCCCTTTCATCCTGCTATTGTGGAGTGCTAGGAAAATTATACACCAACACTCCTGAGACTCTGATTCTGGGTCTGTTCCATGGACTGGGAACCTGCAGCACAAAGGAATGACTTCCTGAAGGGCAAAACTTCTACTGGAAATCAAACCAAGTGCCACCCTAATGGGGCTGATAAAATCCACACACACGTGGCCAAAGGCTGCTTCCACTGTCAGTGCTGGTCTGGGTGTGCTCAGGAATGCAGCTGAGCAAAACCTCCCTGTGTTCCCCAGGTTTTACCAGACAAATTCCACCCCAGCACAGGGGCTGTCACTGCTCACGTGCAGCTGGGACCTCCCTGGCCAAAGCTGCCAGGAGGAAATCCCAATTCATTACCTAAGGTTACCCTCCAAAGAGCACAGAACTTGAAGGAAAACCGGAGCCAATTATTGCTGCAATAGTAATGACAAAAAGCAATGGTATGGAGACTCAGAAAGGGAGGGAGGGGTGGTGTGGGGTGTTCCCCCTTGTTTGTTGGAGGGGTTGTCTATTTTTTTATTAATTTTCCAATATTTTTATGGAGTAATAGACTATTCCCCTTCCTACAGCTCTCAAGCTTGGTACAAGTCCTGTGGACTCATTCTCCTCCCCACTCTTACCTTGAAAAGAAAAGAACTCAAATGAGAATGGCAAGACAATCAAAAAAGAAGGGGGGAAAGCCATACATCTACTAAAGGTGCAATTCAACCCAAACACATCCATCAAAAAGATGAAAACCATCACACAAGGGGAAGAAAAATGTACTAAAGGGCTCAAACATCTTGGAGAATTTCAAATTTCAGACCCTAAACTTACTGCTGCAGGGATGTCCTGTCCCAGCTGAGGAGCACACCTGCTGCTGCTGGCCCTCAGACAGGTCCAGCTCACAGGGTGTCAGCAGCTCAGGGGCACCAGGACATTTCTGTGCCACGTTTCAATGTGTGCCCATCCCGCTCTCTGCAGTTCCAGCAGCTCAGGGGCACCAGGACATTTCTGTGCCACATTTCAATGTGTGTCCATCCTGCTCTCTGCAGTTCCAGGGGCACCAGGACATTTCTGTGCCACGTTTCAATGTGTGTCCATCCTGCTCTCTGCAGTTCCAGGGGCACCAGGACATTTCTGTGCCACGTTTCAATGTGTGTCCATCCTGCTCTCTGCAGTTCCAGCAGCTCAGAGGGTCCAGGACATTTCTGTGCCACATTTCAATGTGTGTCCATCCTGCTCTCTGCAGTCCCAGGGGCACCAGGACATTTCTGTGCCACATTTCAATGTGTGTCCATCCTGCTCTCTGCAGTTCCAGCAGCTCAGAGGGACCAGGACATTTCTGTGCCACGTTTCAATGTGTGTCCATCCCGCTCTCTGCAGTTCCACCCATCCTGGTGGCCCTGGCTGATGTGCATCCACCAGGGCTGTAAGGTGGATTATGGAACAGTTCTAAGCTCTCATGAACTGCGTCCAAAACCACTCCTCAGTTAACTCAGCCCTTTTTTCCATGTGAACCTCAAAAAAAACCACTAACATTACTTTCAGATAACATCCACACATAACATCAACCAAGCCTTTAAAAACATGTATTTTTTTTTTAGCATTTCACTGCTGAAACTGAGCCATGCTCTCTTTCATGTCATGAAAAGCTTAAGGTGTAATTAAGGCAGTACCCTAATCTAAGAACAACAAAATAAGAACTAGCCCACTAATTTTGGCCAAAAAAACCCACTAAAAAGCCAAAATAGCCTTGATGCACTTTTATTTTGATTCCTGCTGTCAAATATTTAATTGTTTGCTCTTTGTACTGAGAATGCTCAGGGTTAGCATCACTTGTAGACATGAAGTGGCTTAAAATACTGGTATTCCCTTCTTCCCCAAACAGAGGCCAGTCACTTGAACATGAAGCTGGTCTGGGATGCAGGTGAGGGATTTAATTATCCCTGTGTAAGGCACTGCAATAACAAACCCCTTTCCTCCCTCCTAAGCACAGGCTGCCTTTTTTTTCAAGGAAAAATAAAAATTCGTTGCTCGTTTCACAGTAAGATTTCCTCTCTGTGTGGCCAGCAGAGGGAAGCATCGATTCCCAAAAGTAGCCCAGGGATGCAGCAGCACAGCCTGAACGTTTCCTCGTTCAACTCCAATAAGAACTTTCCCAAACACCACATGGAGATGAGGAAAGTGCCGCTTTCTTTGGGATTTCCATCACCAGGTGAGGTCTGAAGTGAGACAGGATCCACATCAGGCAACACCTGTGAGGGGCAGCTGGAATTTGGCATGAATATTCTGTTTAAACCCAGAGTTTGGTTGGTGGTTTTTTGTGTTTTTCCTTTAGATGTTCTAAAAGATCACAGTGGTATTAGAAGCACTTGAGGAATCAAATTCCTAACTATTCCATATTTTCCTGTGTTCATCTTAATTTTATTCCAAGTTGAAGGTATATAAATCTCTTTAAAATCAATTTAAGCAGGGAATTCTGCTTAGGAACCACATGAAGAACTATGAGAGGGTGCCCTTAACAAAACACTTGTTTTCTAAAGCAAGACTTGATATTTAACACCGAAAGAAGCACCATTGTAATGGTTCTCTTAGATTTGTGGAAATCCTTCCTGTTCCTAGCATATTGACTTTTGGCTCCTTCACAAGGCCAAACCTTGAAGGGAGGCCCTCACACAAATTTTAAAACAAACAAAACAGATTTCAGCAGAAAAAGCCTCTTGTAATCCATCACACCTTCTAATTTTTGGTTTGTATTCATTCCACTAATTAACATGAGCACTCTCTGCAGCATCTTGTTTGGGAACACTGGAAAAAGCTGGACCAATTTTAGCAATAATCTGTTCATCAACCTCCCCCCCCGTTTCAGTGCCTGTCCTTTCAAATAAAGGAGGGCCAATTCTACCACTTGGAACAGAAAAATCTCTGCAATGCCCTCCTTCAGCAGGGCTCAAAAGCAGAAGGGGACACCAAGTGATCTGCAATTTGCTCTAACCTGATTTCTGCCCAGCTGCACCTCTCAGACAGGTGACTCCTTTATAGCTCCTTTATTACTCTGCTAATGGACAGTCCCCAACAGCCCCTTTGGGTCACAGCTGGCTGCAAACCTCCAATAACAGGACCTGAATCACATTTCAGTGACATTACAGGTTCAAATGTAATTCTGGTTTGGACTGGGACAGGCATTCTCTGCTGAGCACGGCCTCTCCAAGCTCAGATTGCTTCTGCTACATGTGGAGCTCAATTGGTTATTAATCACCACCCATATTATTTGAGATTTTGAAATGCTCTGTCCCAGTGACCTCTCCTCCCACAGTTATTGCTGCCAGTCCACAGTCACTTGTTAACTTCTATCAGACAGAGAGAAAAACTGGGTTTAAATTAATAAAGCTCTCACCTTCAGGATGAAGAATTTATTACTAGTGTTTAAAATTGTACATCTGAGGTAATTTCATAAGTAGTCTTCAGAAAACTTGGATTAGCAGAAATTGGAAAAGGCAGTAAGGCAGAGAGAGCCCCATGAAGGGGGATTGAGTCCTTCCAGCACTTTCTATGGCACAGCTCCAACACAACACTGGACTCTTCCCTCCTTAAAAATCACTCACTGGCTTGCAATATTTTCAACAATTACAATTTCCAGCTGTGCACAAAAAATATTTTCACACAGAATATGCAGCTTTATAATTCCTCTCATAAATTATTTTAGCAGCTTTTTCCTCTAGTTCCACACTCCTGGATGTCTCCATACAATGCCTGGTTTCCTGCCCCATCATCACTTCCTATCTGACAAAGCTCCAGAGGGCATAAATCACAACACAACCCCTGAATCAGTGCTAACAGCAATGTCCTCTCTGCAGGCTCAGGAAGCAGTGGGCTGGTGTGATGTCCCTTATATCCATAACAGAACACTGAGGTGTGCAGAAATACAGGAATTTCACATGTGGGAATAAACACAATCACATCATCTTGCTTGTTATAGAATTTTACATTCCTGAAAACTTGACATGCTTCTATCATCTGGATTTTAAACCTGTGGAAAACTCAGGGTCAGACATGAAATGATGATGACATGCATTATTTCATGCAGAGTTCCCAATTCACACTGTTCTCTCTGTGCAGATCTGTGCTGCAGAGGGCTCAGCTGCCCTGCAGAACACTGATTTCCCTTACACAAGTGTGGTTTTTGAGGTCAAGTTGATTCAACTTGAACTTTTTCCATGGCCATGACCAGAGTATTTCCATATCCAGGATTCACTCTCACCCCAAAACCAGCATTCCTGTGATTTCACACTGACACCCCTGCTTTCCAGGATGCACTCAGCTTTCAGAGGACACTGCCCAAGCACAGATCAAGACTTTCATGTTATCCCTAGGCACTACAACACAAAGAATGAAGGGGAATTATGGAATAGCACTACTGGGGGGACTAAAGATGAGAAAGACTCAACAAATCCACTTCTGGTTTTAAGTTAAGCCTTGATTCTGCTCCCTGCCTAAATTATAAATTCCAACACAACAACAGCACTACAAACATGGCAGAATTTCTCAAGGACTTCAGATACAAAGGAACAAAGTACAAGAGGAAATTCAGCTGGTGACGAGGACACTGTCTGCCTCTGTCACTTGAAAAAGCTCTGTGCTTCCAGCTGATTTCAGCACTGCAGGAACATTCCTCTTACTCATGGGCCTGTTCCCAAAACTTGCAACTTGGGAAGGTGCAGAAACTGGGCTGCTGTTTTGTACTGCTAAAGATCAAAACCTGAATTTCTTCAACAGCAATCAATGCTCTCTGTGGAGGATGAACCCATGTAAATCATGAACATCTGCTCTTCAGAACAAAGATGCTCTGGTCACCCACAGGTACCTCCCCTTCAGAGAGCCAAAGCCTCTCCAAAATTCTGTGTCCTGTCTACAGGTCAATGACAGATTTTAACTGCAATGACTTGGTGCTCTGCAAGTGTCAGAGATCATTTCTAGAAAGCTTTTACTGCAATCTCAGCTCCATCTTCAGTTAACTTGTTGACTTTGCAAATACCTAAAGATGCAAAGCTGTCCTGTACCATTAATTTGTGCCTTGTTTACATTATGGCTTCAAGGAAAAAAAAGTTTACCACTTAATTACATCATGCCACTATTACTGAAAGCATTTGGTGCTTTTCAGCATCATTATCAAAAGGCAAGTTCATTTCAAATTGTGTTGCTCAGAATTACCAGTGTACAGTGCTGGTGACCCATTTCCCTTTAATGATTATTTCCAGAGCAACAAGCAACAACATTAAACACAACTAAAAAGTCTAGCATGCAACAAAGCTGAATGGAAATAATTAGCAAAGACTCAGCTATGAATTGGTTCTGTTCTGGATAAATTTAAACAAAGAATGTTGTAGCCTCTAACTCTTGTGAAATCTCCAGGTAACAACAGAGAACTCCAGAGACAGCAGAGCAAGCTGAGGTTGTTGAAAGCTTTGGTTTGTTTTTCAGGAGCCTATTTAAAAATGTTCATAAGAGATAACCAGAGAAAACAGAGCTCTTGGTTTACTGAGAGGAAAATATAACTGTATGTGGAAAATCTGCTTCAGAGAGCAGCAGGGAGAAGGATAAAGATCAGATCACCTTCATCACTCAGTGTGACATGTTCCCACTGCTTATTTACTGTTCCACAAGTCACTTGGCAGGGAAAACAAAGTCATCTTTAATTATTTACAGAACACCAATATAAGCAGATGACAGAGGACAGTTAAAGCCTTCCCCAGTTCACATTACCAATGCTGTGCTGATTCTGACAGCAACCCAGAAACCTTCTTCACAAACTTCCTGAACTACCTGTGGTATACCTGCTTTGTCTTTTTTTCCATCCCAAATTTAACCCAATTTCCCCCAGAGATCTCAAAAGACGGCCTTAAAAACCTCTCTGAAGATGGGTGGCAGTGTGGAGGAAAGCTCCATGGTACACTCTGTATTGAAACAGCAGAAATTATCCCTCATACACCAGAGATCCTGTGTGGCAAGGAGGCAAGCACCTCATCTGCAGGAATGATTCCAGAGTTTACACCTTAGATATGAGAACTTGAGCAGAACACTTGGAGAATTCAGGCTTCATCAACTCCTCTGTTCATCATATTAATTATCCTTTTACAGCCTTGGTTTTGGTTTTATTTTTATGATCTTTCACAACTCCCAAAGCATAAGTGATTTGAATTTCCACTTAGTTAGATTTGAATACCTGCAATCCCAGCTTGGAGAAATCAAGGCAAGTTTTGCAATATTTTCCAAGCATCCTATCATGCACCTGCAATGCTCCAAATCCAAATCAGAACTTAAAGTGTGTGCTTAGATTGGATTGCTAAAACACAACTTGATTTTGCTTGGAAGCTTTCTGCCTACTCATATTCCATTCAGGCTTAAATACTTGAAAAGAGGGTCCCTATTTTCAGAAAAGGCTAAAATCTGCTTAGATATATGGAATGGAAGATACATGACTCAAAATAGGAAACAAAACCCCTTATCTGGTGACCCAGATCTACTCTGCTTACAGGTGGGAGATCCCATTGCTGTCATGAACATCTGAGTTATTCACTTAATGCACTTATTTGTAATATAAATAATCCTGTGCAGTTAAGTACTCAGCTGTACAGTATCTCATCATCTTGTTGTACTTACACGGAGTAAGTATCCATTACCACTTGGAACACTCATTTAGCTGCTCAACTGACTGCTTAATGAGGTCTGCAAAGGAAAAGCCTTATCTGCAGAAAGCCAGTGTAGGAAGAAGCATGTATGCAGTCCTTTCTCCAAAGCAAAGCAAATTATTTGTTCAGACTTAGTGTGAAAAGGAATTAAAGAGAGTGTTCACAAAAAAGAAATGAAATAAAAGATCAAATACATATATGTAGTATTTTCTAGTAATGAAAGCAATGTTTTTCCCCACTCACTGAGTACTGTATTGTTAGAATTTAGTCTCTATAAATATCATCAGACTTTCAAAGTTTCTCCAAGGAGCTAGGCCTGCTGCCTTACCCCCACCAAATAAATCCTTTAAGAATTCCATGCAGAGAAAAGGTCCAGTACAGCTTTTTTTGGATTGCTCAATGACAACTTAGTCTGGTCTGTGTTTCAGCTCCAGAAATACAGTGGGACATGACCTGCTGCATTCATTCAGGTTTTAATTAACATACTGCTCATCATTAAATGTTTCAAGGATAGTGGCAGTGAGTGCTGAGTCCTTCCCTTCCACCCAGCACTCACTGAGAGCTCCGTGCAGGGCTCCAAAGCAAACACAGCCCCGGTACAAACCCTGCCACTGCTGCCAACGGCTGCAAGCCACAGCCACCAGCTCAGAGCTGCCCACGGGGATCAGGCAGAGCTCAGAGCTGCCACTGAGGTTACACAGACTGTTCACCACAGACCTGCAGCACGACCCAAGGGCCCTCAGCCACAGCTATCTGCTACCTCAGGAACCCAAGTTTAACAAGTGTTCCACGAACTTTCATTTGCCTGTCAATTGAAAAATACTGTTTCAAGCAGACTTTGAGTCATTTCAATGCTTTAAATTAAGTTTATGCTTACTTTGCTGCTTAAGAGCTCGCATTTTTAAAAGCAGTAATTTGTCTATATTTACTTTTTCATTAAAACAAAAACATCTCCACTGACCATACAGCAAACAGAGCACTTAATCCTCCCTCATGTGACAGCATTACTCAAAGATCTGCTATGCAGCAGCCCTTCCATCTGCAGGAACATCACTGGCACCGCTGAAAGCTCCCCTTTAGTCCAGTATATGCACAAGGAGAAGCTGAAAAACGGGTCAAACCCATTAATTTGTCATTCCAGGAGCCCAACCTGAGCTGCCCCCACCCCCTGCTCAGGGGCCAGCCCTGGGTGTGCCCCAGAGCTCTGCTGGTGCGTGGTGGTGACACAGCAGCCCCCAAAGGAAGCGTGACAAAAAGCTGCTTCCTGCTCTGTGGCCACGTTATTCATCAGTAACTAACAACAACTTCAGTTTGTCTACACTTGGTTACACATACCGACATATCCCACACAAAAACAACACAGAAACGCCAAACCCAAACAAAGGGAAACCCAGGAAAACTTAGGTAAAATCCATATGCTTTCTCTTCCTATAAATACCTCCTTACACTGTTCACACAGGTCTATCCTGTGCTTATGACACCTGCCAGTCAAGGGATTTTTCCCCAATATACCTCATTTCTCTGCCCTTATGGTGATAAAATCACTGTCAAGTGATTTGGGTGACAGTTGTATGATGTCTCCAAATCACCACTGCCATTTCACGAGAGAACTGGTCTCATGAAAGACAGAATACAGTGAATTTCCTGATTAAATGGGGAAAGGTAGCATCAGCTAGAAACTGGAAAAGCTCTGAGGCAGTAAGAGTGAAGTGCAGGCAGTTTGTAAAAAGAAGGGTTGGGTGAGAAGCCCACATATTCCCAGCATCCCTGACTGTTCCAAGACGAAGGTTTTCCCATTGCTTGGTTATCCCTCGCCTCATCTTTCAGCACAGGCTCCCCAAGCCCTGCAGCTGCTGGAGGCAGGCAGGAGGTGGAACAGACCTGAAGGGCAAAGCAGCTCTGCCTCACTGTGACTGACACACGCCAGTGCTGCAGGGCACTGCGCTTTCACCTCGCACCAGAGAGACAGAAATCAAAAGGAACAGGTCAGTGATGGCAGGCACGTGCAAACTCTGCGATAAAACCATCTCTGAAACAGGGGAACAATAGGAGGTAACAGATTTTTGTCATCAGTTATGAATCAGGTGAATTTCAGCTCATTCAGGGCTGCTGGCTGGGAAGGCACAGGAAAAATGAGCACCAGAACACTCCTGAGAATGCTCCGAAATGTTCAGAAAGTGAGAACCCAGAACCACTGAGTGTTTTCTGAGCCTGGAAGCTGCTCACAGCTCCCCACCTGAGCACACTCCTGCAATGCACCACTAAAGAGCCTCCCAAATGAGCCAGTCCTTTATCAGGATAATGAATAATTCCAACCTTCTCTCGGCGTTTCAGGTTGTTCTCATTTGTACAAAGCATGTATTTTCTTGGTTTACTTTCTGAATAGAAAGTTCAGCCAAGTTTAAGGTACAGACAGGCAGAAATAATAACCCTGTGCATCTGAATAGCACTTGTGGTCATCAGTGCACGACTAATTAATACAAGAACTGCTTTGGAATCATACTTTGACTTCCAAACAGGACAGCATACAGACATGATACAGTTGTTTATGAAGACATTTCTATAACAAAAAAACCCCAAACTGAAACAAATCAAAGATGTTATACATGTTAACCACCTGGACCACTTCTTTCCTCAAGAACATTCTACAATCAAAAAGATTTGACATTTTTAATAATTAAAGTGTATGATTTAGAAGCAGATTTCATTTCAAGCAATACAGTTTTTGCATACATCTTTTTTTTAAGCCAACGTTTTATGCAAAAAAGGAGCTGCCATCACAGGAACTTGTTACAGGCAAATGTTAATGCTCTTGATGTATTTCATTTTAGAGAATCCAACCCCTCTACTCCTTTGTTCAGTTTTCAGAACAGGCTACTTGATTTTGAAAAAGAAGCTCTAAAATTCTCATGCTTGTGTCACTAAACCCAGATTAACATAATCTTGGCTGCTGTGCATCACTTGAAGGCCTCATTAGCTTCAGTTCTAAGTACATTAGCCCAGGACCTACTGTTAAA
The DNA here is from genome assembly GCA_024865655.1 of Emberiza elegans. Taxonomy (NCBI): domain Eukaryota; kingdom Metazoa; phylum Chordata; class Aves; order Passeriformes; family Fringillidae; genus Emberiza; species Emberiza elegans. Next base: position 26,931,796 of record JALJVW010000129.1, on the reverse strand, counting down.
TAACTGAGTTATTTAATACTCCTGATAATTATTTCATTGTGTTTCCTGCACTTAATGAGCAAATAGCAGTAAAAGAAAGAAGCCCTGGAGCTCTGCTCCCAACTGAGCATTTCCCTCTCCCACACAGAGCTGGGCACTGGGAACTCCACCATTGCTTTTTGGGTGTGCCAGTCACTTCTGACTGTCCTGTGGTTCCTGTGGGACATCACTGGGTGGATAAAGCCCATCTGCCAGGGCAGCCACACAGGGAAAGCCCAGGGTTCAAGCCCTTGGCCAGGAGCAACCAAAAATTGTTTCCTCCATGTCAGTCGAGTGCCCAGCTGCTTACACAGAGTGCTCCTGCTCCACTAAGCCGAGATGATAACAAGCTGCTTATGGCAGCTTAATATAAGAATATTTGTACAGAAATAAGTGTAAGCATTGGACATAATACAGGAATCACATTGAAGCAATTCCAACAAGCTGCTGCCAAGCAGCTCCTTTTGTTTATTATAGATCATTTTAAAAAAGAAAATGTACTGGGCAGGTAATAGACACAGAACTGGAAGTTTTTTCCCAAATTGTTATTGGGAAGAAATGATGAATAATAATTAATATTATCTACCAATTTATTTACTAATATGAGTTCACAATACATCACCTAAAAATCTGCAACAACACCCAAAGACTTTTAAAACTGCTATAAAAATTATATACTTCTAGTTCTGGATGTTTTTATCACTGTTTAAACACTGGATGTGTTTATCCAGTAAATTGCCCTTAACTGCTGTTGTGTATGGAAATTATATTTTTGAATACTTGAAAGCTTAATTACTAATCAACAATGGCTATAACATTGTAAATCTCCCAGTTTGTGTTATGTTCCAGAACTATTGCATGATGCAGCTGTGGGGTCCCTTACAAACATAACCTCACCACAGTGAACGCTGCAAAATGTTGCTTGGAATGGAAAGAACAAGGAAGATCCAAGTTGTTTTTGTTCACATAAGGAACATGAGAGAGCCAATGAAGTTTTCACTGATATGCAGAATTATCTGCTGGGGTTCTGACTCATGAGCAGCTTGCTGCTATATTTAGCACCAGAGGAATGTTTACTTGATTACCTCTCCTATAACAATAAATAAGATTTTACTGAAATCTGTGGAATGTACTGTTAAGGATTTCAGGGTGTGGGACAAAATGCAGGCAAAGCCCAAGACCCCCAATTAACCAAAGAATCCATTCTAAAACTTAAAATAACCTCTCAGTTGATAGAAACTGGGAGTTGTTCACAATTATGTCATCTCCCTTATCTAAACATTCACAAGGCCAAAACATTTTTACCTCAAGTCAGTCCCCCGTGACCAAGTGTCCATGTAATTGCATTAAGGGATTTGGTGACCTCACTCAGATGAGGCCTCCCAAACACTCCCCAAACCCAGACCTGAGCCCTGCAGCCTGGAATTACTGAAATTTCTATCAGAAAGCAAATCTAGATAAGATTTTTTAAAAAAAGTCCACCAGTCCAAGCCTGAGCCCCAAGGTGTCACCCTGTGTCCCTCCAGCTGAGCCAAAGGGAATTTTGGGCACTGCTCTCTATCAAGGCTTATTCTGCCTCCTCCTGTTGGAGCACACTGCAGCCAGGGCTTGTTTCAACAGCTGCCAATTCACAATAAATATAGTTTTGCATTGCTAGGAAAAAGCTCAAGGCACACTGTGGTTTACACAGAAAAAGCCATGATGTGCTGGAAGGCACCTACAGAATAAGCTCTAAGCAGATCCATAGCTACAGACACTGGCCTGGGACAGGCACTTGGTTATGAAGGAGAGAATAAATGGGTTTGCTAAAGAACAGATTGATTTTGGAAAAATAATTTCAAGAGTTAATTTAACAGGTTAACCATGGCAAATCAGATTACACCAGGATTAAATTAGTAGAGCACAAAGTATGAAGAGACATCTGAGTCATACTAACACAATAGGATTTATTAATTACCTAAAAGTTTCAAAAAACTGGTTTACAACTACAGTAGGTTCATAAACAAAAAAAAAATAACCAACAAAACCACAAATGCCCTTTTGAATTCATAGCATGACCCAAACCCACGAGTTTATTTAAAATACTACATTAAGATGCAAAAAGGACCAGAAATAAACAAAAACATTCCTTTTTACTTCAACTGATTGGTCTAAAAGAAATTAAATCCAGGAAAGCTCATCTGCTGCCATAAAATGACTGGATGCTGCTATTTCCCATGCAAGTGAGACAAAAGCCAGCCCTTGTATAATTGCAAACACAGAGGGCCAAGAGTGGGGCTAAAACAGCCTCCATCACTGCCTGGGGCACTGCCCAGGCACCCTCAGCCCCCAGCAGAGACCACACAAACATGAAATGCAGCAGCTTCAAAACACAAAGCAGGAAGCTAAAAGCAGAATGTGGGATGAAGAAGTTATTTCATTAAGAGCAGCACACTCACCAGGCTAATCCAACACCTGGAAAGTCCTTGCTGGCCACACAAAACTCGCAGGAGATAAAAAAAAGGAGCTTTTCCTGGCTGAAGCATTATCATTGCTATGTAGACACCTTTCATTAAGTTCTTCCTATTTTCCCTTAGGATTTCTTATGAACACTTCTCACTTTTTAATCCTTAAACCATAAAAAAAAGCCAGGCTCAGGCTGCAATTCTGCCTTTTCCGCTGCCCTGGTTGTGGTTTCCAGCCTTCCCACAGCTGTTCTTCAAAACGGGACAGGTTCCTGCAGCCAGGCTGGGGCACTGGGCCAGCTCAGAGTAGGAACCAGGCTCTTCATTTCCTTTCCTCACCAGTCCCCCCTCTTGTACCACTGCAGGCATTTCTGAGAGCACGTGATAGGTAAAAGCAAGGGCCTGAGCTAAAATCAGCCATTTTTTCAAGTAAGGTAGATTTTAACCCAAATCACTTTTGCAATCCCTTAAAACCAGTCACATGAGTGTTTGGTGGGTACAAAGCAAAGCACCAGGAGATGGGAAAGGGTAACAGGAAGGAACAAAACAATTAAACTCTTTTCACAGCAGCTTTGATGTTCTAAAGTGACACACCAAAGTCCAAATAAAATTTGAAGCAACTTCTAATAACATTCCATGAGCAAAATTATACATGGAAAAGAAGAAAAGAAACAAGCAATGACCGTTTATGCCACAGAACCCCAAATTCCAGCAGAGATGGGGGCCAGAGAGTTCCATGCCACTTCCATCCCTTTAGGCTGCAGGGAAACCACTCAGTGACACCTGGAATGACCCTCAGGTGCAGCTGGGAAAGCCTGGCCTTTCCTGTGCCATCAGACACCTTCAGAGGGACACAGCCAGCCCTGGCCCTGAGCTCTCTCTTGCTGCTCCTGGTTCTGTTTCAGAGCCTCTGGTGGACAGTCCCACCTCTCTTCAGCTCTGTGAAGGTTACAGAGCTCTCTCCTCTGGACTTTAACTCTCCTTGTTAGGTTCTCCTTGGACAGCTTCATCCATAGATGTCCATACCGTTTGTATTCTGAAATTTTAAGACTGTCAAAAGCACCATGTTCTTAGAAAAAATTGATAATAACCATTCCTGCAAACAGAACCTATACTCTCCTACACATGAAACTGGCATTTTTTGTCCCGTCCTTCTCACTGGAGTTGTGTCACCTTCCTGTAATGGAACAAACATCTGCCAAGTGCCTGAGCTCATGTTCCTCCTGCGCAGGAGAGGGTTTTGCATTGGCACCTTTGGATTCATGCTGAAGACTCAATAAAGGACATGATGACAAAGAGTTCTGACCCAGAAATAGGCAATAATATCCACTGATATGGCTGATGAGCTTAACTTGCCCTCAGCCTATAGACTTTGCCCTCTTTGCACAATTTCTATCGATCTTCAAGCACATGGCTAAGAACTGGTGCTCAGTTCTGGTCCCTAAGTCAATGTGGCAGCAGGAAAGGATAAAACCCCTGCCAATTTTCACAATATAAACTGTCACATCTCATCAACCAGAGCTCTTGTAGTGGAGAGTTAAAGGTGAGAGAACATTACTGGAAATCTCTCACTGCCGCATTTGTGCCCTTTCCCTATGCCAGAGCTGGGACACTACAGGTGAGGATTGGCTCAGCAGACTGACCTGGCACAGAACTGGTCTTTTTTTAACCCTTATTAATTTTGTACCATGAAAAATGATAAGGCTGCTGGACAAATTCACTTTGCATGTGGATAAAGTGAGGGAAGCAAACCACTGCCACCCTGAGAGTCACCTCTTCTCACACTAAATCAAGTCTAACGTGTGTTCTCCTGGGCTGAGCCTCCAACTCATCTCCAGCCACTTGTGGGATTAAAAATAGACAATTGTGCATGTGCAGGAGAAGGTCAGAGTTTGTCTTTCTTCTCACTATTTTAGCACATGGCATCTTCATTCATTTATAAAAAGGACTCAGTGGACAAGCAAAGAATTTTGATTATTGCTTTTCACAAATAAGTTCAGTGTGAGCAATATTTAGGGAACTAACAGACAAAAGGAAGAATAATTCAGAACAAACCAAACATGCAGAGAAGAGCTGATCCTTGTTTTCTGCGGTGTTTTACACAGTCCCATCCTGCTGGAACTGCGCTGGGTGACAAGGATGTATATTTGACTTCAGAGTCAGGTTTTTCCCTCACAAAAGATAAACATGCAGTCGATTTCAGTGAAAGTTACTAACGACTCCTAAGTTCAACCCAAATATTGAGTGAACAAAATCAGCATAGGGAGTATACCAAAAATATCCCTGCTGAGCATAATTCTTCTCATTCCTCAAAGCTGCAATACCTGCTTTTCAAGGTATTTAACTCTCAGTCATTTAAATAACATGATGAAATTATATAATAAAATTAGTTTACATACTAAATAACTGCATCATACCACTGGTTTATCCCCTTTGAAAGAAGCTGTTTAAACAATCCCACTGTTAGCTCCTGTAAAAGGACACACTTGTAAAATGTGTCCCTTTATTGTCCCCAGACATGGGCTTCAGTGAAGGCAGCACAGGAAAAGTTAGCAAAGGAAAAACCTTTGGTCCAGATGCAGTGGTGGAAGTCCCTCCATACACCCCCAATAAATGATATGAGCTACCCACAGGGCAGAACAGTTAAATACAAAATAAAATTCCATCTCTTTCTAGTAAGTGTAGCTACTATTAATATGCTGAACAGGCAATGAGCATGGATGAACATTCCACAAGTTTTGATCTTATTCCTCCATTGAACAATTTGAACGAAGATTTTGTAACATGATCTTTAGCTCTAATCAGGCCTGTTTTGTCCATCTGCTGGAACTCTTCATTAGCATTACTAATGCCTTCATCATGTGCATTATTTCCATCCAAATGAACTTTATTTCCACCCAGAAATCTGCTTGTTGAAGTATGGGCTATGGAGAGAGGCATTTCAAGCTTCTCTGCTGATAATTATTCATTCCCTGCACTGTAGAATTCTTATTTGTTAGGGGTTTTTATCATGTACAGAAATGATAAACACTGTGATAGAGCTTTCTTTATAGACAAAATAAATAAAATAGGAAAGTTCCCAGCCTGACCATTAAATGCCCAGTTTGGTTCTGTCATGCTTTGAGTGGCCCTGGGCAGCTATAGAAATGTGGTTTATTAAGGAAATTGCTGTGGTATTTAGTTTTTGTGAAAAGCTGTGAAGATGTACAAAAGCAGGATAAATAGAAACATCTCTAGTGCTGAATGTGGTCAAGGGAAGCCTTGTATTAAATAAAAGGAGTTTATTTTGAGCTGTTCAGTCTTGTTTGAGAAGCAAATTGTGCTGAGAGATACGAAGATCAAAAGATATTTTCTAAACAATTTGGGGAAGATGCAGAGCAGGATAAGCTGAGAACTCAGCCATGGGGCTGTGGGGAGATGTGCACAACAGAGAGGAAAAGCCTCCAGGAGCCTCCCAGGGGAAAATGAAAATCCCAGTGGGAAGAAACGGGTCTTCAGTTTCCTTCTGCAGAATTGCACTGTCAGAGTCAGATAAAACAGAGGTGCTGGGTGCCTCAACCACCAGAGATGACAGAAAAGGAGTGAAAAGTGAGGAGCTTTTACTGAGACCTTAAATACTCTATTTAAATCCACAGTTACTGTTGGGATTTGACTCTAAATCAAAAAGATGTACTATATTGTTAAAAATTGTAAGTAGGGCGGCACATATGAGTAACAATAATTGTATGCTTAAAAACTGAATACAGTGTTTAGTGATGATGTTAACATTTTATTTTTCCTCTCTGTACAGATCATTTCCAGTTCTTTCAGGCTTGGAAGAAAAACTCATAAAGTATTATGAGACATAAATGTGTTTTATTAACATTGAGCAGTTGTGTCCCAGAATATAAAATGTTGGGAAAAAACAGAAGTAGTAATGCAAAAAGTTCTGCTCATTCTATGGAATAGGATATTTGAAAGGTAAAGGGGAAAAGAGAATCAATTATTAAGTAATTAACCATAACTTCATTTATTAACAGTTTGCTTAGTTTTTCTTGTGGGAAAAGTCCAAAATGAAGCAAAACAATTTCTTGTATTTTTTACGTTGTCCTCTGAAATTACCCTGTGATGTTTTTTATACATTTCTTGTTTCTAAAAAGCATGAATGGAGAAAGAATTATGTTTTCTTACTGTTCTGCTAAAACCTGAAAGCAGAAAATCTTTTGGAGAAGATAAAACTTGTTGGGTTCTAGAATTACAGACTGAGGGGTGAAAATGGAGAAAAGAGTGACAAGACAATTCACTTAAATCAGTTCACTGCTTCAAGGAGGGGAAATGCTGTAACAGAGAAGAAACACTTTGGAAAATATATATAAACCTAAAAACTATATTGATGTTTTACTTCCTAAGTATTAAGGGAGCCTGGCCTGGAGTAAATTAAAATCTCTAATGATTTTTTCCCAGATTAAAACAATTATTCAGTTTAGTGAAAAAAAGTGCCAGGACACAAGTAAACTTCATATTTTTACTTTATCATTTAATAATGGTAGAGCTCATCCAGCTGTAGATTTTCAATCAGAGCTGGGTTCAGTCAGTCAGGTTGAACTGGAGGTTTGCTGTAAGCACAATTACCTCCCCAACATACTCAACATGAAATCTTTCCTAAACAATAGGTGGGAAACTCAACTTCCTCTTCCTACAAGGCAAAATGAGCAAGATATCTTGAACTGAAAAGTTTAAAGCCCAATAAATGAGCTGTGGTGCAGCCACCTCACCGCTGGTTAAACACAGACTGCAGCCAGGGAGAATTAACCTTGCTCAAGTGTCATCCTGAGCCATTCAAAGGAATGTTCAGAATCAGTTTTAATTAACATTTGTTAGAAGGTTAATGTAAGATGTTTTAATGTACCTTCGAATCACTAATAAATTTTATATGTGTGTGATAGTAACTTCTCGTGGCTTCATTTACAGAAACACTACAGAGTGTTCAATTATTGCCTCTAGAAAGCCAGGAAATTATGGTTTAGATTAAATAAAGTTTCAGCAAACAAATAATTCTTGGAATTATCAGTGAATGGATTTTCTGTGGATTTGAGTTTGCAAATAAATAATATTTATTAAGTAGTCCAAGAGAGTACTGTTTAGGAAGTGAGGTAGTTTTGTCAATAGAGACTATCTATTCATATGCAATTAACGCTCTTCATTTATTTTAATTGCTTAGCAGTTAATACTTCTAATCCTATTTTCCCACCTGTTAAGATAAGCTATTCAACCCCAACTTTCCTTGTTATTTACCACATTCTCATGCACTGTCAACAAGCCTAGACTGATTTCCATCTGAAGATAAATACAGGAATTTTTAAAAATTCCTAAATGTAAATCGATTCCAACTAAAACTGCAAAAAGAGGAAGAGACAGGAGAGTAAAAACTGAGTGCAGTGATGACACTGATCAAGAAGAGAGAAAAAGCTTCCAGCTCCCCGGGAGCAGGGGAAGGATTGTGGTGTGTTCTCTTGGTACAGTGGCTGTGCTAATGACATAGAATTTCTGGATGAAAAGCTGGGAATGTTCTGCTGGGTGACTTAGCAACATATTTCCTGTTTGTGGTTGAGTTAAATACTGTGTGTTTTCTCCTCTGGTAGCATACCGAGTAATTACTTTTTCCTTTTTTTTCCCTCCAGTGCAGTTAGGACAAAGACTACAACACTGTTAACTTTCTTCTTCAGTTCTAGAAAAGTGGAGACCAGAACATTTCCCAGGGACTGAAAACTCAATCGCTGCTCTGGTGATCTGTCAGCTGCACTTTTCAAGCAGAAGCCTATGCCTTGTCTGGCAAATGGAAATTCTACCACTGAATTATGAATTCCTACAAATCCAGCATCATTTTCCTTTTGGGACATTCTTGGAGAGAGTGCCTTCTGCAACCCTGCATGACTGAACTTTTGGTCTGTTTAGAGGGAGAGTGTTAGAGCTGTGAGATCCCATATTGCTGGGTTAGCCAGTCATCCTCAGAGGCCTTTTTCAGTTCAGATATAAAATCATGCACGGTTTGGGGATGCTCAGAATGCCTCATGCTCATCAGTGCCTGATCATTCTGCTGTCAGGTAATTGTGTGATCTCTGAGAGCTGCTGTGGCTGTGACTGAATGGGACTGAGATCACACCTAAGGAGAAATGTCAGCACCTACAGAGCAGTGGCTCTTTGGAGTTGGATGTTTGCAGTGTTGTGAAATGGTATTTGTAATAAATAGTTCTGAATCCATTTGCTTCAGAGATGAAGCCAAGTTAAGAACAGTTTGTACAACTACTCGTTTCCACCCTCAGGCCACACTGTTGCTCTCGGAGTTGAGCCAAAATGCTGCCAAAATGAGCTTTGTCTGCCTGCCTTAGGCAGAGCTGTGCTTTTCTGGAGGGTTTTTTCTTTGTTTCATTTTGATGTCGAGGGACTTTTCCCTGTTATTTTTTCCTGATTAGGATAGCTATGTTATTTCTCTTCCCTCCCTTTGTTTGGAACTACCTGCAGAGTTTATATGGTCATAAAGGTCCTCAGTTCATACATGGAATATTTGTTTCTCAGTCCTGGAAACTGGAGTGGGGTGGGGGAAGAACACTAAAATGCTGCACTATGACTAAAAACATTTTCAAAAAGAAAGCAACAGGCTCTAACTTCTGCTGAGGAAGGCTGTGAAGTGGATCGAATGGCACTTGATCGATGGCAAGCTTTTCAAAAGCAGGTCTCCAGCAAATCCTGGAGCAATGTTTTGTACAACACAAACAATTCTAAGTCACAGCTGAAATCTCCAAATGGAGACTTGCAAAGCATTTGTAAATCAGAGTTAAAAACTGAAATAACTCTGGTAAGCAAGCAGCCATCTGTCCCAGGAGAGCAGGCAAACCAAGGAAGGGGAACTAAGAGCAGCTGTGGGATGACTTTTCATCTTTTCATCACATGATGCAGCTGCAGCCCGATGGTTGCACTTCTTTTCTCCGTCACTCAGACAAGGGTACATTAATTACAATGTACCAGGAGTACAACAGCAAATCCCCTGTGATGTTTTCAGTGATGTGTGGTGTCTCCACACCTGACTTCAGTAAGTCTTTCATGTTTTGCTAAAATCTGGAATGTGATCTGAGTTCTACTCCATCAAAACTGAATTAACTCAAGGCCTGGCTGTACATTTGCTCAGTTTTCTCAATTTCTCACACGTGCACTTGCTTTCACTCACACCACAAATTATTTTTGGCGTGTTGTTCCAGCTGCTCCTGAATCTTAGAGGTCAGTTAATGTAAAGGTTTTACTGAAGAACACTTGGCTTGTGCAGTATGAGCAGCATTGTGGCAAATTTAGAACATTTGAGGACAAAAAGTTCTTGAGCACATAAGAAGTTATGCTGAACAAATAGTGCTACAGAATTTTGTTTAAAAACTCTTAAATTTGTACATAGAGATGCCAGGCTGTTGGAAATTCTTCTGTTTTTTCTCTGAATGTGGACCAACTGAAATTTGTGCTCCAGATATGGATGATGCTTAATACAGAAAAATAGAGACAGCAGAGAAAACCCAAAATGGTCATTAGAGCTAATTGAAAAGAAGAAAATAACAGATTTGAGCATTTCTTTTTAACAAACCATTGTTAAACTGGTGCTGTAGAATGATATCCTGTAAACTATAAATGGATGTAGCTGGATATAACATGACATTGCCTGACATTGCAAACAAATGATTAAACTCATGATTACTTGATTAATTTCATCATTACAACTGAGGTATGTTTAAGATGGTATCATAAGCTATGTCCAAATAATTATTTTTAAAATCAACAGAATGAGAAAAAGGAAGAGATGGATCTCAAAGGAAATGTTAGAACAGAGCAGCTAGCCAGAGCTGGCCTATTTTATAACCTCCTAACTTCTGCTGCCAAGATTCTACTTTGATTTCAAGGCACCTGCCAGTTTTAGAGCTGTCCTTTTATTGGAAAGCTGATGTTGTCAGATTTTATCAACAGGTGTTCATTGCTGGATTTAGGTTAATATTTCCCCCAGTACTCAGGTAAGACCTCAGAGAGTCACGAGAAAAGGAGAGCCCCCTGAATCTCAGGCTTTTATCACTGTGTATGTATAGGACACAGATTAGAAATTCACAATTCTGTCATGTTTGTCTTTTGGGACTCTCTCCTAGAGGACAATAAACTGATACATTTAACTCTGAATGTGAACTGTAAAGGATTGCCCTTATCCCACCAAAACAACAGATCATGATGGTGTTCATGACTGCTTTTCCAACATAATTCAGCAGGTATAGATTGAGCTATACCAACACAAAATGTGCATTTTTCTTTTAAAATAGCCACAATATTGATATGAAGACATCTGTCAACATGAGGCCTTTAATAACCAGATATGTGGCCCGTGATTTTCCTCTGTCCATGCTGATACAGAGCATTCTGAGAGTCCTTCAGTTTACACAGCGAGGCTCGGCCAAAGGGATTCTGGAATCCACAGGAATGGTTTAAACAGTTTTCCATTGTTGTAATCGATGGGCACGGGCAGAAGACTCAGAAAATGTTCAGCCTGGATAAGAGAGAGGCAGCTTTGGGGTGCTCTAAGCGCCCTTCCAAAACCTACCAGCCTCACCAAAGACTGGGCAAGACAATTGACAAGAGCACGTAATGACAGGACACGGGGGAATGGGTTCAAACTGGAAGAGCGAAGGTTTCCATCCGATATTAGGAAGAAATCCTAATGCTGTGCAGATGGGAGACCTTAGCACAGGCTGCCCAGAACAGCTGCGGCCGTCCCTGGATCGCTGGGCGTGCCCTAGGCCAGGTGGGACGGGCATTGCAGACACCATGGCAGGACGGGCAGTGCCCGCCCCTCCCAGCGCCCCGTGCCATAACCCCGGGCCGGGAAGCAGCCGGGCCCTTCCCCGCTCCGGGGGCGTTCCGAGCTCCCCTCACGGCTCCGCCATTTGCTGCCCGCTGCCGCAGGGCGCAGGCGCGCGCCGCCCGCTCAGGCGCGGTGGCTCGGGCGGGCCGTGCGCGTGCGCGGCGGGGCCGGGGGAGCAGCGGAGCCGCCCCGGGCGGAGCGGGCGCGGGCGCGGGGGGCCCATGGGGCCGGTGCGGCCGTGAGCGCTCGGCTCGGCTCGGCTCGGCTCGGCCCGGCGGGGGCAGCCCCGCGGAGCCATGGACGGACACGCGGCTCCGGGCGCGGGCGGCGAGGAGCCGCTGAGCTCCGGCAGGATGAACGCGAAGCGCGGCGGGCGCGCCGCGGAAGAGGAGAGCCGGAACAAGCCCAAGCTGGTGAGCGCGCCGGGAGCGGGCGGGGAACGGCCCCGGCTCGAGCAGAGGCTGCAGCCGGAGGAGGGGACGCGGATGCGCCGCTCCCAGCGGGGAACGCGGGGCGTGGGAGCCTTGCCGGGGGTTGGCGGCTCCGCGCTCCGGGGTTCCGTGCGGGTTCGGGGGAGGCAGAGCCCAGAAGGGCCGGGCCGCGGTGCCGCTGCTCGGGGCTGGGTGGGCGCTGAGCGCGGGCGGCGGCGGAGTTCCCACGCTCGGGAGGGGACAGCGACAGGGACAGCGACAGGGACAGCGCTGCTCCGCAGCCTGTGCCCCGCTCGGCGGCCGGAGGCGGGTGCGGCCGGCCCCGCTGAACCATCCAGAACCATCGCGGTGATCGCCATGCGAACCACGTGCTTGCCCATGGAACCTCTCACTTCATGGGAAAACAATCTCAGAAACTGGGTGGTGTCTTGTAATTTTTTGGAACGTAAATCCTGTTTAGGACCGCAGTTTGCTTATGATGGCTGTGCTCTTTGGTTTTTTTACTGACAGACCTGATAAATCAAAATACAGGTGGAGTTCAAGGCAGCATCAGTGGGTTGTGTCCCAGTTCATACGCGCTGCAGCAGCAAAAGCTGTAGTGTGACAGTGTTTACCTTTGGTTGTTTACATTTGTCAGTTGCACGTGTCCAATCTACCCGATTTAGCTCAGTTCTTGCTGTATTTCCAAAAGCAACAATGTAGCAGACACTTACAAATGTTGAGTCCTCTCCTTGGAGGGAGTACTAAAGTTACAAACTTTATTTAACCTGTTGCAAGGGCTTTCCCCGACACTGGTAACATTAAGTCAGTGTTGAAGTTCTCCCACCATGTGTTCCTTTCAATGAGTACAGAGCTTTTAGGTAATCAGACTGACTACTGCAGTTTGGGTTCTTGTTGTTTGTTTGGGTTTTTTCTTGTTTTGCTTCTTTGTTTGTTTTGTTTTTGTTTTTGCTGAACATGCAGTTTGGGGAAGTTGTTAATATATAACATTGAGGCATAGAAGAGTTACTGAAAGTTGTAATTGTTTCAGGGGATGACAGAAGCATGAATGACTTGAACTGCACTTGTATTAAAATTGACAAATGTATCTTGGCAAAAGATAAGCGTGTGGTGTCTTGTTTTGTTTCATGGTGTTATTGGAAACAAACTCGTGTTTCCTTGCATAGGATAAACTTTGTATAAACAGCACCTTTGGGTGTGTTTATACTACCCCTACTATTTCCTGCTGAAGTATGTAAGATACTTTCCCTGCCTGAATATTCCTGCAGGGAACTGATTCAAAAATCACTCAGGGAAGTGCTTCTCTTGGTAGCTGTGAACATAAATTTGAATTTTGCTCTAGCAGAAGAGAACTCTGTTCTGATAGAAACACATAATTTGAAAAATCGAAGTCAAATGAACTCAAAATTGGATTGAACAGGATGACTATTTCCATTGCATGGTCTATTCACTTATTTTAGAATTGCTAGAATAAACTTTCATTGTTCCATTGAGTGGAAAAAAAGAACATTATGTTAATATTTGACTTCATTCACAGCAGTATGTATTTATTTCTTGAGGGGGTGGATGATTGCAGTCCAGCAGCACCCTGGATCAGAGCAGGGATATATTGCTCAAATCAGAGCCTTCTGAAAGATAGTTTTGCCCTGGGGTAAGTGACTGGCCTTTGATGATGGAATTGAGTGAGTGGGTTGAATAGGAAAGCAGCTTTTTTCACTCTGGACACGATGTACCTGACACAAAGAGAGATTTACTTTTGAGGGAGAAAAAGGGCTGGGATTCAGGCGTGCTTTAAATTGAGTTGTAGTGACTGGACAGCCAGATTTCCCACTTATTGCTGTGGGTTGGTAAGGGAAGAACAAGGCTGTGATCAGGGAAAGGCTTCATCCATCATACAGGAGAGTAATCCTACCACATTTTGCTGGCTTTAATTGGAATGAGGAGTTGGTTCTGCTGGGGTGGCAGTGTCCCCAGGCACTGGGGGAGCGCTCTTACTTGCACCTCATCCCTGTTCTCTTCTTTGCGCAAGATCAAGATGTGTTTGGGACCTGTGGCAAAGAAGCCACGCTGTTTGTGCTGAGCTGTCACTGAGCTCATATCCAAAGTTCCTCTCAGCTGGGTGTGGAGATTTTCCTGGTTCATCTTTGTAGCTTACAGTTCATGGAGTTTCAGTGGAGTTAGAGATGAATCAACCTGCACTGCCTGTCATGTGTGGGGTGTAATTCCAGGAGCTCAGTGTGCTGACAGGAGCGTGCCTCCTCCCAAACTCATTGCACACAGCCAGGGGAGTGCTGAGCAAGGGCTTGCTGGGAGGGGCTGTGCAGCTGCACACAGAGCAGAAAGTATTTCTGCTTCCTGGCACAGGAGCTGAAATTAGGCAAATCCTTGGGAAGAAGTCCAGGGGAATGATATTTTTATGATAAAAATGGCTCTAGGTGACAGAGGGCTAGGAACTGAAGTCGTTATCCTGAGGGAAAGGAAACTAGAATAGAAAGGTGGAAGGTTTTGATTTCCCTGTTCTCTTCATCTGAAACTCAAAGCTGTGCAGTGCTGCTCTGCCTGCAGAAGTGCAGGGCTTTGTTTGGTGGGGTTTTTTAGGGCTGCAGCCTGATCAATGGCACTTTTCCTGATGGACAGGAAATAGGACTGGGCTGTTGGGAGGGAATCTGTGCTGGGAAGGAAAACAATGCTGAATGTATTTCTCTGTAAGACAATTGACTATATACACACACAAGTAATTAAGGGTGAGTTGTATCAGAACTGCTCATTCATTTATTTGCTGCTCTAGGTAGTTGGGAGAGGTGTTCAGGTTTCATGCAATTTGTTGAATGTGACTGAGCATAATCAGAATTTACAAAAATTGGAACTAGTAGTTGTGTGTAACCTGGAGTATTTTACTGAAGTTTGAAGTTTGATATCAGTCTTAAGATCACCTGAACTCAACTGCTGCTAAGGGAGCTCTGGGTTGGTGTTTTGGTTTTTTTTTTCCCCTCTTTTTTGTTCTGGCTTAAGGACTAGAGGTTGGAATAAGTGCCTGGTATTTTTGTCATCATTTTTGTTTACAGTGAAATGGGCAGAAAAAAATCTAGATTGTTTTGGCAAACAATCATCTGATCTCACGTCAGCCCTGCGAATAGGCTGCCAGGAGGTGGCAGAGAGCAGTTCATGGGTTTGGCAACATGCTAATTTGCTTGTTTTAAAGCATGCCTGTTCTGCTAGGGCAAACACACTAAATTAAGGTTGTCAGGGAGATTGCTGGGATTCCTCTGTTGGTTAATGCTTAACTCAGATGTTCTTTGCTCTCCTCCACGCTTCAGTCACATGGGAAATAGATAATTCTGTCAGGGACCTAGGAAATGGGAGTGCTTGAGAGTGGTTTGGCAGAGCTGGGGTGACTTTCCAAGGGCCTGGAAAGCTGAGCAGCTTTTTGGTTGAGAAGTTGAAGCCAGACTTTTGACAAAAGTTCATGGCAGAAGAAAGGGAGACAGAGAGGTCATTAAAAGGAACTGGAGAGGAGAGTAAGAGGGGAAGATGATTTGAAGGATGAGGAAGTATTTGTTGGTCAGAGACACTGAGACCACTGTTGTTGAAAGTTTTCAAGTTCTGGTTAGATTCTTCAGCATGCTGATGTGAATTTGGTGGGTGACCCTGCTTTTTGGGCTGCCCTGAGAAAAGAGTGAGATCCTTTCAAACATCTGTGGCTCTGTGAGTCAGCACTTGAAAAGAGGTGCTGTAACAGGGTTTGGGTGCTCTGGGAGTGGTTGAGCACTGCCTAACTAGAAATTACCATGGCCAGTGGTTTTTGGTGGTGTTATTAATTCCAGTTAATATCTCGTGTCACTGTGGGATTAGCAGAAGCACGTGGTGGCCAGGACATGCTAACACTCACTGCTTTACCCCCAGGTTCCCTCCAGGTCCGTGTGGGAGCTGTTCAGTGCAGGATTCTCCACTTCCTACAGACCACATTTCTGAAAGGGGCTGCCTTCTGAGTGTGATGTGGCCTTTAAAACCAGATCAGGAGAAAGATGTTGTGTAACTTGCAAAACAAATTGTTAGGGGGAAGAGAGAGCTCCTTTAATTGGAGAGCAAGTGGATTTGGTGATTCACCCAAGGAGCATCTCATATTTTGTTTTAAAAACAGAAATTGTTTGTGCTTAACACTGAAGTCTTTTGAACCATGTGAGCTTTGAGAAAAGCTAGGAACTCAACATTCTGACTAATGTGCCATAACCTGGCATCAAACAGTGGGATAAAAGTTTTTATGAAGTCACTTTAAAACAGAACTAAGCCAAGGGTGCTTGGGAGAGGTTTCCCAGCTGTGCTGCACCACCCATATCAGTGCAGGAGTGGCGTGATTTAAATTGTGCCTACCAATCCTTGTCAGACAGACTGTGTGCTGCAGGACCCAGGAAAAAAAAAGCTGTGTTCTTCTTGCATGACTCCTTTAGATATCTGTGCACTGCGTACGTGAACTATGAGTCAGGGTGAGCAGAGATTTTTGGCAATCAAATCAAATGTCTTACATTTGAAATCACAGTGTCTGAGTGAGATCCATGCATGCCTGCAGGGAGTTCTTGTTTCAAGTGTATGCTTGAGGAAAAAGTGCACCAAAATGCTTGTGTTCTAAAAGAGTCTTGGTAATACTAGCTCAAAGTTGGGATATTCCAGCAAGTGAGGCTGTCCTGGGGTGACTTTCTGATGTTGGTATCCCCATTGGTCTGTCTAACCCAGAAATAAGTTTTGCACCTTTAAGGCTGGTTCTGAGAGCAAAGACTGGGGAAGAAGAAGCACACAGTTTTCTCCCAAACTTGCCCTAAACCAGGACAGAAGTTATCAAGGGCTCAACCATTTCTGAAGAGTAAAATTAATGTCTTCTGGAACTTCTGTTGCTTGAAGTTATCCTGGTCAGGCACTGCATGGAGGGTAGGGCAGGCTTGGTGCTGATGTTCAGGTAAATGCTGGAGCCTTTAATGGGAATTGCTGTTGACACCGTGTAAGCGAGGTGATAGAGACAGTGATAAGCCTGTCTGTGGTAATTAAACTTCCTGAACTGCTCCTTGTGAGACAAAGCTGTAGAGCGCTTGTGTAGCCTGCAGGAAGCTTTGCAAACAGAGCAGATTCCACCCAGGCTGGGTGAAAGGCGGCTGTGAGAACTGGCAGCGTGCACAGCAGATGGGAGCGGTGCTGTCTGAGCCTGCAGGCAGCGTGGTGCTGGATGCCCAGGTGTTCCAGGATGAACTCTGGTTCTGGGGTCCCAGAACTGGCATTGCTGGTGACCCAGCAGAAGGACAAGATCTGCCTCTCCCTGTAGAGTGGGCTACAAGATGACTTCATATTTTCTGCATCATTTGCAGTTCTCTGGAAGTAAACAATAAAGCAGTAATGGCTAATACCATCCCTCTGCTTCTTTTCATCCTTGTCCAAATTCAGAGTACAAGCAGCAATGTCAGTTACTGCTGGAGCGACTGTCTATTTCAGTTTGTTCTTCATCAGTTTGCTTGTTCAACCTTGAAGCACAAGAAGTTAGGAGATTACTCAAATGAGTGCTTTTAGCAGTTGTTTGCAGCTTTTATATCATTATCCTTACAAAAAAAAATGCAGTAACTTTGTTTAGGAGGAAATAAGGGTTTTTTTCTTAAAATCAGCTATGGTGGTAGAACAGATAATTTTGAGAGATGGAAACAATTGAGAAACTTTTTTTAGTGTTTGTGTAGCAATTGATAAAGCTGCAGGTAGAGAAAGGTAATTTTTCTTAAACTTGCCTATTGGTTTTGTATCAAACTGATCTTCAAATCTTGTCAGTGAAGTGGTTTTTGCTGCAGCATTGGAGGAGTGAGCAGCCCAAGGATTCCCACCTGCACCTGTGGCTTCCTCCCAAGTAGATAGATGGGATGTTGTGTGACAGAAGTGGCACTAACACAGCCTGCAAGGCAAATGTGTTCTACCTGGTAACAATAAATTGTGTGGGAGAAAGGGGTGCCAGGTCAAGGATTGGCTTTTTTAGGGAACAGCACTCCCTGCTCCCCTTGGTGCTCTGCTCTGACATCAGTTTTGTGTGGCAGTGGGACAGACAAAGTCCTGAAATGAACCTGTCAGAACCACTCCTGTACTATTTGCTGCTCTTTAATTATTGCCTAGAACCAATGAGACTGGAACTATGGCACATTATGACTCCTCCAGTTGGATGAATTTGTCTAAAGTTCATCCACCAGTTCCATGGAATTGTCTGCTTTTCAGCCCTCCTTTCCTGATCACCTGTACATGGTGTGATAGCAGCACAGATCTGAGGAGGATCTGCTGTGGCAGTGAAATGACATTGTGACGTACATCATCATCTAAAGCATGGACTCTTCTGATTTGTAGAAATGGGGAAATACCTTGGAAGTTCAGTTCTGGAACAAGCCACACATGGGAATTTCATGGTTTGCTGCAGCTCCTGAGGGTTTTTGGTTCACCTGGGTGTGGTAATATTTGGCCTGAAGGTGTAGTGCAGAGTGTCATGTCGCCACACCTTGTGAGTTGTGTAAGGCAGGATTGTTCTGAGGAGTTTCTAATGGATACAGGCTCCTCCCGTGTAAACAGGAAACCCTTGGGAGTGAGGCAAGGGCAGTGTTGAGGTGGTGCTTGTGGCAGGCAGCTTTCTTGTAGGGCTCCCTTCCTTTGCGTGATCCTCAGAGGAAATCCTTGGAGACAAGAGGGTATTGGGGAAAATGATGAATGTGGTGAATGGCTGCTGCCTGCGCGTGTTCTTTGCGTAGTGTTACTAGCAATCTTTTCAATTTGTAACAGTTTAAACTTGTTTCAAAGGCTGAAAATGTTACTGTAAAAGTGACATTGAAAACAATGTCATTGGAAGAGGTACTGCCTCGTGTTCCTTAGTGATTTTTGTGTGTTTGTAAATATATATATTAACACACTTACTGCTGCCCTACTTATAGTGGAAATAGGAACTTTTCTTTTTATAACAAGACCCCATTAACACATTTAGTTTGTCCCTTTGAGTCAGAATAAACAAAGAAGCACTTGCTTGAGGATTGTGGAACTTTGAGTGCTGCTGCCCTGCAGTTTAGAACTTAAATTTCTAAATTAAAAAAAAAAAAAATTGGGAATAGTGGTGTAGAATCCCAGCCCCTGGTGCTGCAGGACTGTTGCTCTTCAGCCGGGAGAGCAGCAGCTGTAATTTTAGGTTCCAAAGGCTGAGGGAATTGCAGGATTGGTGGGTGCAGGTTGCTTTGAGGACACAGCCTGGTTCTTGGTTCAGGGATTAGCTGGTCAAACATTAATAACTTTGTCCTGGCTGGAGTCACATCAACTGCTCCATGCTACGTGTGCAGGCATGAAGGTGAGAGGAAATAACCTGAGACCTTCCGTGTCCCCATGGACACCTTTTGGTCACAATTAGTTGGCTGTGTGTCCACAGGTGGCTCTGTATAAATTCAGTTTGGGCTCAGGGATGGTGGAAGAAGCCAAAATAAGTACTTGGTCAGGAGAAATGTTAGTTCTGCAGTTCATTACTCCTTCTTATTATGGTAAGAGCTAATGATGGTTGTTATAATGGCCTTTAAGGGTGCCTGTGGTTCAGTGTTTCTAATGAGTGTGGCTTTGTCAGGAACAAATACAAAGCCAACATGAGATTCATTAGATTCTAGCCCCTAATAACAGAATAGAAGCTGTTAGTTCTTGTGCAGTAGAAAGTTTTCTGCTTCCTTGTCTGCATTTCAGTTCTTCATGTTCTTTCTCTTGCTGTGAATTATTTTAGTCTATTAAATTTGACTGACTTCTGGAGTACTTTGGTTTCATAATGGAGCTGAGCTGGATGTTTGCATTTGTAATTGTGTGAGTACAGGAGTAGATGAGAACTTGACAGTCATTAAGAGTTGAAGTGGTTGTGTGTCCCAGTTGTGTTAGAACAGGGAAGGATTTCCATAAAGAAGGAAGAAGACAAAGCACATCAGGCTGAGAATATGCACTGGTGCCATGTGTGTTTGAGTTTTTGTGCCAGCCACAAAGATGGCCAAGTTCCACAGCTGCCACAGGAGCTGAGCCCGCTGCCATCCTTCAGGCTGGCCCTGCCCCTCCTGGGAGCTGCACAGTGACTTTATCTGGCTTGTGCACACTGAAGGGAATTAATTGTACAGTAACAAATTCACAGCACTGAGTTTTGTTTTCATCCTCCAGTTTATTGTAGTTTGGTGGAGATGTTCCCAAACTGGAAAGGTGAAGAGTGCAGCAGAAGGGTTTGGTGAAGTTTCTGCCTGAAAACCAGAAAGGCAATTTGCATTTTTAATATCTATTCATATTTGAACTTCAGACAAATCTTGGGTGGATAGGACAGGCTTCCTAAATCCATCAAGGTTAGTTTATACTGTTCTGTGATTCAGACTAATTCCTGAATGCCTTCTAAGATAAGCAATATTCCCATCAGTTAACATTTGATTTTTCAAAAGAATTGTTTTGTGAAAAACCTTTATAAGATTCATGTAAGTGTTCTGGGGTAGCCAAAGCACATTGAACACTCAAGATAAGGAAAAAAAAAAAAAAAGATGGTTTATCTCCTTTAACAGAAAATAACAGATTCTCCATAATCCATGACAGGTTTCTCTAACTGCCCTGAATTCCAGTTTCTTCTTAATAGGGACCCTCCCTGTACTGAAGTCAAGTGATACCATGGGATTCCTCATTATGAAGTACAATGTAATTCCTCTCTGTTCACGTGCTGCTTCATTTCCTACTTCCCCAAAGGACAAATAATCTTCTGAGGATGCTGCTATAAACAGGAAAGAATAGGGAAGAGAACAGGCAGACCTGGAGTGTGACACAGCAGCTGTACATTGTTCAACCCCATATTCTTTGCCTGTTGAGGTCCATTATGGTCCATGCCTGTGGAAATTATTGGGCCTTGAATTTCAGTTCTGTGAGGAAAAGCCAGAGTTCCCTGCTATGGCAGCAGCACTACTCATTTTTCCAAGTTTTAGTATCACATCATTTATTAAGGGAAAAAAAGGGGCTTTACCACCAGCTTGTTGCAATGCAGAGATCAAATACTGCTCTGATCAAGTACTTGCTCTTTACTTGTCGGTCTGTCTTGGAAGACAGACAACATTATTCTAAGAAGTTGTTGACATGATCCCTGTGACCACGTTCCAAGTCTGCTGAGTACAGACAAAATGAATGTTCTTCCCAAGGAATTCCAGCTCCTTTGGCTCGCTGCACCCCTTCTGCTGCCAGCTTGTTTGTGGGCTGTGGTTTGGTTGGTTGGATTTTCTTACTACTTACAAAACAACCCAAACAAAGCAGATACACATGTTCTCACTTTCTCAAAGCCTATCAAAGTCAACCTATTCCATTTTCCAGGAACTGCCCAGGATCCAGTGAAGCTCCTGCAGCTTGCTGTGGGTGTTCTGCTTTATTTTTAAGTGCATCAGTCCTCTCCCAACAGATGCATTCTGCCAGTTTAACTTCTCAAATGGTTTTGTAAGAAAATCCAAATGGAGTCTGACACTTACTTCAGTGTTTACTGTACCCACAAGAGCAAGAAAAGTTCTACACAACCACCAGCATGCAGTGCAAAATCTTACCAAATCCATCTCTGCACAGAACAGCAAGAGAAGTTTACAGAAGCTGAGCCCCTCCCTTGCAGGGCTGTTGGGCTGTCCTGTGTACACTGTCATGGAGGAAGCAAGTAAGCTGAAATGAAAAAAAGTGTGTAAGTATCAGAGTGAAGAAATGTCTCAAAGCAGTTTCTGCTTCAATTTTTAAGATAATTTCAAACCAACTCTGTCAAGTCAAGTTGCTCCTCTTGAGAGAAAATACTTGGATTACAACAAAAGATTAATTTCAGGTTCAAGGTGTGTGATTGTGGTTAAAAGGGTCAAAACTAGGATTGCAGTTCAGTCAGAGCAAAGGTGACTCTTGTCGTGATGAAAAGGTGTCTCGAGGAGGTGAGGCATAAAAGGAGGCCTGCTCTCACTCCTCTCCACGGACCCACTCAGGGCCCGGCAGCTCCCCAGAGTGTCTCCATGAAAAGCTCAGCACCTGCACCCAGGAGGGCCAGAGCAGGGAGCAGCAATTCAGCGCACATCAAGTGCTGCTATGAAAAACTGCTGTGTGCTCCCTCTGGGGTGAAAGCAAAGAGCTCAATCCCACTGCTTGTATCTCAGTATAAAATTGAGATCAAGTCTGCACTTACTGTGTCAGGAGTTGTTTTGACATCGTTTTTCCAGTTTAACTGTTCCAGAATGTTTCAAAAGCACTTCACCATAACATTATACCAAAAAAGCAAAAGAAAAGTTCCCTAAAAAGTCAAAGCTCAAGTGAACCACGTTTTTGAAAAGCAAGCAGCAGAGATCCAGTGCTGAGCGTGGTTCTGCTTTGCAGGAAAGCATCTCGGCTCTTTCCAAAGTCTAATTTGCAGAAGTTTTAACAGCAAACTCTGTTGGTAGTTTGAAGTGAGGAATGTAGAAGCTGTAGAGCATTCTGAGGAGAGCCTGTGTTTTTGTGTTATGAAAATCATGCTGTCTCTAATGAAAATCATGCTGCACCTCCGCAATGCACCTTTCCTGTCATGCAGGGTGCCCAGGAGCGGAGCAGAACCAGCTCCTGCCTGTAGCCTGGGGAGCTCTGCAGTTGTGTAGCAGGGGTGTGAGCCCTTGTCTGATACAGCTGCTGTGGAGACGTGTTGGGGAGTGTTTGGATTTCAGCTGTGGCTCTGGAAAATGCCAGGACTTCCTTCATTTGCCTCTGCACTGGCAGATGTGTCTCAGATCAGTCTCACCTGATGAGTCCTGCTGCCACCCTTGCCCTGTGTCTCACACCCAGCAATTTTGTTGGCTTAGACTGACATGGAGCTGCAGCTTTTGGAAAGAAGTTCATCATTTTCTTCTGGTTTTTAAAGCTTACTTATCAATGAGCACCAAGAAAACCTTGTCTGAAACAAACTTTTGAAAACAGTGATGGCAGTTTAAGCTTCAAATTAAATATATATTTAAAAAAAGTTAGGTCGGACATCTTCCTCAACTCCTTTTGTATCTCTAGTTACAAGGCTGATGAAATTGACTGTTTGTTTACAGTGATTTTTTTTCAATTTCTGAATTAATTTGCTTCTTTACGAAACTCAGCCCTTGGCATTTGTGAGGGGAGTGTCTGATATGATCCCCATCTTCTGGCGTCTGTTTGGGTTTGGGAGCAGTGCTGAGGCATCTCCCAGCAGGTGATTAAGGATTGGTGCCCTCTGCTGTCAATGATTTACCAGCCTGGCTGACCCTCGGGCTTTATTTAGCACGAGGAATTATCAAACTTATTTCTGGAGCCTTGCTCATTTGTGCATGGTCATTCTCCTGGGGAAAAAGTGGAGGAACTGGGCAAAGCTGGCAGCTTCCCTCGGGGAGGTGGTGCCGTCCTGCCCTGACTCAGGGATGCCAGCAGTTCTCCATCTGCATTTTGGCAGCCCATGCTTCCTTCCATGCTCAGCTCTAGGTTGAGCCTTAATTTAAAACGTTGAATAATGCACATTCAAGGAGTTTGTGAAGCAAGCAGCTGCAAGGCAAACAAGATTTTTTCCATATGGTGTCATATAGCCCAAATGTAAATGTACAACAATAGTAACAAAACCATTGGTATTGCTCAATTCAAGTG
Source organism: Emberiza elegans (assembly GCA_024865655.1). Classification (NCBI taxonomy): domain Eukaryota; kingdom Metazoa; phylum Chordata; class Aves; order Passeriformes; family Fringillidae; genus Emberiza; species Emberiza elegans. Next base: position 26,908,406 of record JALJVW010000129.1, on the reverse strand, counting down.
TTTTGGAGAAAGCAGATGGATAACAGCAGTCATTTCAAGGATTTTCTGAAAGCATGGTGAATGCTCCTCAAAGTGTGAAAAATATTATGCTAAAGCAAACATTAGTAATAACATTAGTACAAATATAATTCACAAAATGTCAGGTATACTTCATCATGGGTAAAGAGCTTGAAAGGCCTAAATGAGTGTGTAGTCCTGGCTTCTGCACATCAGCTTTTATAGCTTGGGTATCTTTTCACCATTTCCTAGGTGCCTTTTCAGATTTAATTCCAAAAGTGAATATGTTAACAGATGGTTAAATTGTCTAATGGGAACATTATTCATTCTCTGAACTGAAGAACAGAGGTTGTAGGAGTGAATTCTATTTTGTGACTAAGACCTAGATTCAAGATGCAGACAACTTTTTGTACTTCAAATATCAACCAGGTTGGGGTTTGTCCCCTAAACTCCCTGGGTTCAGGTGCTCATATGGGAAGTTATTCCTTTCCTGCTTGTATGCAAATTAAAAAGCTCTTGTCCTTGAGTGAAACTTTACCGTGGCTTTTGCAGGTGTTGAAGTCGAGGTAAATTTTAGAAAATAGCAGTAGCAGCACAGTTAAAAAACAAAGCAAGAAAAAAAACAAGGCATTAATTTTGAGCGAAGGTCAAGTTTCTGGTTGCTACCCCTGGAAAATGAGCTTTGCTGGGAGCTGCTCCCTGAGCTTGCAGCCTGGCTCAAGCCTGTTCCAGCACACCACAGTTTGCCTGGGCAGTGGAGTGAAAATTGCTGGTAGGTTTAGGAGTTCCCCAGCTGATCGTTGTTCATTCTGCACGTGGAGATCTGGGAGTTCCTGCTGATTTGATTTTTGTGGTGAGAGTGAGGCTCCTGAGCATAGCAATTAAGAACATGGGAAAGTAATACTTAAAAATAATCAATCCATGTAAATGCACCTCAGTGTACAACTCATAGCCAGCTTAAGTGATTTGGAAGATTTTATTAAAACACAAGTTAGGAAAAGGTATAAAAAAGTAGACTTGGTGTGAGTTTTGTATTAAAGTTGATGCAATCAACTCAAGTAATTGAATTCTGTGAATGTGACGTTGTTGCTGCCTGCATTGTTTGCCTGAGGAAGCAGTGATTTCTGCATCAGGAAATGTAGTGATCCACAAATATCTTTCTACTGTTTTTATGTGCAAGATTTCAATTACTCTGAATATTAACTTGGCTGAGACCTTTTGAGATAGAAGAATTGTCGGGTGCAGGTGCATTAGTATATGCTATTATTTTTGTGTGATTTACTGTCATGATCTGTCTGTGCTTATAAAAGTAGCCAGATAAACAGAGTAAACTAAGACTGGGAGGAGTGACTAGAAAATGATATTAACTGTTGATGGACTGGAAAGGCTGTTTGAAAGGGAGAAGCTCTATCACTTAAATCTTCTAAGTACTGAACTAAGTCAGTAGGAAATAGTTCTCTAGTATAGAAGCTGAAGAAATTCTGTGGTTTGTGTTGACATTATTACTAGGAGAGAGAGATGATCTACAGCTGTCTTGAATTGTATGTGTATTTTCGATATAAATGTTAATTTGGTATCCCTTATCTGCAAATGCTTCCTTGGGGCTTTTTGTGAAGCCTTTTCCCTTGGGCTGCTCCTGCAAACAGGGACTCAGTGCCTTTAACAAGCCAGGAAGGTACAGATTTTTCTCTTGTGTTGCTCTGGCTTGTCTCATAGATGGCAGAATAATGCTAGAGGACTACAGAATCTACAATATCTTAAATTTCCTTCTAGGGAGGTAAACTACTTTTGGGTTATGTTCTGAAATCAGCCTGGAAGTGCGATTTCTTTGTCAGCACAAGAGATTGTCAAAATGGTGTGAGGATCTGTGGGTACAGAAGTGCCTTGGCTTTGCCTGCAGCTCCTTGCAGTGTCTCTGCTACCTGTTAGATGTGCTGCTTATCTCGAGTGGCTGCTGGCAGCAGTGGAGTTGTGCACCAGAAGGAAACCTGGGAAGAGTGCTTGCAGGGTCTGAAAAAATGCAGTGTGCTATCTTGTTTTAGTACTCTGTACTTTGCCCAGAGGAGTTTGAGTGACAAATGCAATATAAGTGTAGAGATGGGGTAGATGATCCTGTTCCAGCTTCTGGCACAGATTGACAGTACTTAAATGAGAAGGGGAAAAAATGTTCTCATACAAGTAGCTCCTAAAATGTATGTGGAGTTTCAGAACTTCTTGCTTGCCTGGCTGTCTCTATTAAAAACAGGCTCAGGTTTTACTTCATTTTTCTCTGCAGTCTCAATTAAAAGGTTTATTTACCAGAGTGGTAAGTGGACATCTTAGTTTTGCTTTCAAGATGATAAATTCCATATTTGTAAAATACAAGTCCAGGTGAGGAGAATACAGGAGAGGTGTAAGGAAGGGTGTTAAGATGTGGCAGTTTGGAAGATGAAAGGTTGGTGCCAACACCTGGATGTGCAGATGCCTGTCAGGCTCAGGTGGAGCTGGCTCAGAACAGCCCATCTGGTGCTGTGCCCTAGGTTTGTGACCAAAACAGCACAGACAGAAAGAGCTCCAGTGCTTCAGCTTTTGCTGAACGGCCCTTCCCAGTCTCCAAAATTTCTTTCTGTTTCTTGTGAGCTCCCTCCAGGAGCAGGGTGGGTGGCCTGGAGGTGGGGACACGGCTGGGACAGCTCATCCCCAGTGACCAAAGGCATTCCAGAACACATCACATCATGCTGGGCAGTAAAGGCAGGGCTGCAGGGTGGGGAGGAGCAGTTTTTCCAATTCATCAGGTGCTCAGAAGCTGGGTATGCACTGGCCTGCTGGTGCCAAGAGATGGCTTTTTTTATTTGTTTCTTTATTTTCCATCAGTTACTACATTATGTTTATATCTCAACCATCAAGTGTTTCTTGCTTTTGTGGTTTTGATTGGCTCCATGATCCTGCTGGGGGGGGAATGAGTGGGGACTGACCTGTGAGCTGGGGTCAGTCCTCTCCACTGTCCCATGGATTTCTGAATGCTTCTCAAGTTCTGTCCCCCATGAGTTCTAGACCTGAACTCCTATTCATGGCTGCTTTGTGTCAATTGAGCAAAGTTCATGAACCAGATGGTCCCTCAGTAATGACTGTTGATATTGGTGTGCAATATGTGCAGTGTTTTGGCCATGAATGAAAATGTAATGTTGGTGATTGCTGTCAGCAGGGTTTTCCTGCTCAGGAAGAAGTGATGGGGCAGGAGGGAGGGAGGGTGGTTTGTGCATCATCACTTCAGTGACTTGAGCCAGTTGCTCTCCAGGCAGCTGTGACTCAGTGGCCAGCACAGTTGGCAGAGGCTGCAGGGCTTTGGGCACAGGAGGTGCCTGGGCAGCGCTGAGCTCACCGCCCCGTGGTGCTGCTGACGCACTCCTGTCCCTGCACTGCCTGTGTTTGTTGTGGAAACCCTGCTGGGAGCCCTGGCTGCTCCTTTGGGCAGCACTGGCGGCGCTGCACTCTGGGGCTTCAGGTGCAGCAATTCCATACCCAGAGGACAGCGTGCAAGGGGATGAAAGCTTGCTTTTTCACACCAAAAATGGACATTCTATGTCCGTTTGTGTGCAGTTTTTTAGAACACTGAGTAAAATTTCAAATGCTTTTAATGTTCAATTACATGAAATAGACTCCTTTATTCTGAAGCAGTAGGTAACAATGTCTTTTTTTCTTTGATTTGTGTGTGTTGTTTTTTGTTTGTTTTTTTTAATAGAATATTCAAATAAAAACTTTGGCAGATGATGTGGTAAGGTCTTTGTAGCATCTTAATTTGCAATGGTAACTCCACGCTGCATGCTACTTTACTCAATGTTGTGGACAAAATAACATTCTTATAAGGATATGAAGCATTAGGTTTCAGAAAGTTGAATGACTATTCCTAAAGACCTTAATTTGTGGCTTCAGTTGAAGAAGGTTAATCATGATTTCCATTTGGAGAAACTTCTTTAAGCACATTTGAAATACTTTAGTAATACTGTGGCTATGTTGAAACTGTTGCTCAACAGTTGCAGTGTTATTTCTCTTGACCTTCTCTTTACCAGTAAATGGTCTGCAGTGGCTCTTCAAAGTTGGTTGCCACATGATTCAAGTGGAACCATTTTGGGTAATAAATGTCCACTGAATGCCAGGGAACAAGTGTGTATTCAGTAGCACTACCTTGATAAAGTTGAATACTTTGAAACTGGTTCCAAAGTATTTTTTTGCAGAAACTTGTATCAAAATTGAGTTCATGAAAATTACAGCCTTGTATTATATATATACAAAATAAAGCCAGAGTGGTTCTTGAGTAAATGATTGTCTGCACATCTGAAATGAGGAAATGGTGCCTGGAAATCGCACAGAAGATTGCTTTGTGTCTTTCCTGTGAACTCACCGGTGCAATCTAATTGAACAAATTTGGTGTTAATAAGTTACACTTGAAACAGATGAAGTGTGGTGCAATTGGATCTTAAATGACTTTTTGTAACTGTTGAATGGTCAGTATAAAACTGCATTTCAGGCACTGTCATATCCTTGGCTTTTCACCAGGCTGTGCCCTAATTTTAGGTTCCAAAAGTGTAATTTAAGCTATTCTAATAAGGTAGAAAGTGGATTAAAGTTATGTTCTTGCTTTGTTGAAGACATTAACAATATCCTTATAGGTATTGTGCTTCTGTCCACAAATATAAAAATATCTAAGGAAGAAAACCTCAAAAAAAAGTTAAAAAGCAGTTTAAAGGGAATGCAGCTTATCTAGGGACACTTTCCTTCAGAGATTTAAGGTAATCTCGTAGGATCTCAACAATAACAAAAAAAACAATGAACAACAAAAATGAACAAAAACAAACAAAGCAACAGAAAAATAATCTTTCTTTTCCATACTCCACAGCTCTCACTCTAGTGTCTCCACTCTGGACTCACTAATCTAAAATGAATCAAAATTTTTGCAAACAAAGACATTTCAGACCTCAGAGAGGTCATTTTGTTGTAGCCACTATAAATTTTGGTTTACACGTTTTGGTGGAGATGACAGTGACTGCTCTGAGTGATCCTGGTAACCCTACATAAGCTGCTGTTAGACCAAAGCACATCTTCATAAGGCTGTTGAGTGTCTGGAACAAATACAGGAGTATTTGTGCATGCAAACAGTTATTTGAAATTGCTATATGCATGATGTTCTCAAATTGAACATACATATGTATTTATATAAAAAAATAAAGGTAGATATTAAATAAAAAATTTGGACTTTATTCAGAAGAGTGTTCTATGTTATCAATACAACAGAAATGGCCTTATAAAGAAGGTGCTGGTTATTTCCACCATTAACCCAGTAACTGAGCATGCCTGCAGCCCAGGAGGGGGGCTTGGTGCCAGCCCTAACCCGAGAGCCCTGGCAGTGCCTGGCCGTGTGTTAACCCTGGGGGCTGCTCTGGGAGCAAGCCTTCACCTGCCTTTCTAAAGCTCAGCACTAATTCCACCAGTTGCTCCTCAAAAACTCTTCAAGGGGTTATCAGCTATGCTGGGAGCATTAATTCCTCTACGAACTTAATTTTACTCCAGCAGGATGTTTTATAAGCCTGATGAACTTGTGAGTACCTCCTTCCTCATGCTGCCTTTTTTAGTTGTCCTCCAAAGACTGGTAGCCCGTCAGGTGAAGGGACAGTGGACATTACCTTTGTGGTACCATATTTATTCACTGTCAGGATAATTAGTAGTGGGAGAAGATGAGCTGAAGATGTTTAAGTGCTTGGAGTTTAACCTAGCTGGTGCAATTTTGGATCAGTGACAATTATTTAAGTCCCTTTTGCATGTGACCTGTCATGAGTTTACCTTATATTTTATTGTCTTTCTGTGCAAAGTAATCTCTAAATATTAGAGTATTTTTACTTATAGTTGAGTTTAACTCTGCTGCTTGAATTAACTAAAAACATGTGCATTGCTGCCATCCAATTGGCTGCTTTTCTCTCTTTCTATTTCTGCTTATTTTGGAATGTCTTTGCAGCGTGACAGAATCACAAGCTTCAGGAAATCAGCTGTGAAGAAGGAGAAGCCTCTCATTCAGCATCCTATTGACTCCCAGCCTTCCATCAGTGAGATCCCACATGCCCAGGCACTTGTTGATGAGCGCTGCATGAACTTATCAGAGAAAGAAGTTATGGATCTCTTTGAAAAAATGATGGTAAGGTGTGCTATGGGGAGAGGTGTCCTGTTCCGCTGGGTAGCTCTGCTCTGTTCAGTGGAGCTGTGAGTGTCTTTTGAAGGATCGGGTAAGTGTTAATTAACTCTTGCTTGATTTGCCTGTTAAGGGATTAGGTTGTAACTTTTCCAAGTAATGGTAATTGAAGCAGACAATGGGTCTGTCTCACAAACACTGAAGTTTGGTGACAAGGCTGTTCACCAGTAGTGATTGCAGAGCATTGACTGCTCTTAGGTGCCAGTCTGAAATTCCTTTGACTCTTAATGGCAAGCCTAGTCATGACTGGTAATGACTGCATTGTATTTAATCTGTTATCAAGTTAAAAGAAATGTCTCAATAAATTTAATCTAGCAGAGCATTTTGACTGTTAGGCTTGTTTTAAATACATCAGTTGGAACAGGTTCAGCTCTATCCCTTCCACAAGCTACTAATCCATGTAATAACAGCCCTCTGATTAGATAGACAGGAATGGTGTCCACTGTGATAAGATTTCACTGCAAACACAGGAACATCTCAAGAGTTGGCACTTCTGCATCAACTTGAGATGTAGAATTGTTGTACTTGTCCTCTAGATTTACTTCTTGAGCCAAATTTTGCAAATGTTAACTCCCTTTGATTCAGTTTAGATTTTGGGTAAGTCTCAAAAACAATGAACACTTGAAGTAACAGAATTAAATGAGAAAATCAGGTAGGGCAGAATCAAACACACACAGATAAACTGGAAAAAGTCACTTCTGTTTGTTTGAAAATGAATTGTTTAACAAAAGTAGCTTAAAAAGAACAAAGACTACTGAAAATCCTGAGCTGTGTTCCTGATGTTGTGTGGTCTGGTTCTTTGCAGGAGGACATGAACCTGAATGAGGAACGTAAAGCTCCTTTACGAGACAAAGACCTGAGCACCAAACGTGAGATGGTTGTCCAGTACATTTCTGCAACTGCCAAATCCGTAAGTACCCACCTGAGGAAGGAGCCTGGCTTGGAGTCTTGGGCTTTTCAAGCTTGAAACTTGAATTTTTTTGTCTGGATTTATCTAAGGGTGGTAGGAAAAAATAAATGTGTACTTGCTAGCACACTTGTGAAAGCTTGCAGCTGCATCTGAGCAGTTAGTTTGCATTTGCCTTGTTGGGCAATGTCAAAACTTGGTCCTTTCTTGGAAACTATAGGATATTGCAAATCCAGTGATGTAGAGTCATGGATGGACCCTGAGCATATTTCTGTGCCATTCATCTTCACAATTTTTGATACTCAAAGTTTCTTTGTGGTTTCAGTAGCGATGTATGTGCTAGACTCCTTTAGTGAAAGGATGGTCTGAAATCCAGTTCCAAATTACATTTTGAATAGAAAAAATGTTTTGATTTTTCATTGATGTTGATTATTCTCTGTAATTTGTTTGATTAACCCTTCATGCAGAATTTTTGAAGTCTGTCATCTTTGGGGTGCAAGAAGTGTAAGGAAATTGAAGACTGGATACACCAACATTTTTGGGGTAGAGAAATAAAATTTCAGGTAGTGAAGAGCTGCAATTTATTTTCTGCAGTTGAACTTTTGTACTAATTAGTTATAAAATACACCAGCAATGCTTTGTGTGTGTTAAAAGTTGACTGTGGCAAATATAGAAATAAGTTAAGATTATGTTGGTGTCTGGCTAAGGAATCTTTAAGCCTAGACTGCAAGCAGTACAATTGACTTGTTAACCTTGAAAATCACCTCTGCAGAGTTAAATTTCAAAAATTAAGATGACAATGACATGCAATTATTATGCAAATGCATTGCCTGAAACATTATAAACTTCAGTGAGGAGAAGTTTGTTATAATGGTGATGAAATGGTAATGGAAGTGGTGATTTAAGTTCTGAGAGGAGTGATGTTCCTGCATGAGTTCATCTTAAAGAAAATCCACAGTCCTTTAGTGTGTGCTGGAAGGAATCCAGTGCTTTAAGCATGGTCCAACTAAATGTACAAATTACTGGAGAATTATTCAAGCGTAGGCAGTGAATGTTATGAACTAGACTGTCTTTGGGAACTGTTAATTATGCTTGCTAAGGCTTTTATCTTCACTTGATGATCAATATTAAATCTGGAATTTGTCTTAGTATGCAGAAATATTTTAGTGAAGCAGTAGAAATGGAAGTATTTGCATTTTTTCCCCAAAATGTAGTTAAACAATCGTGATGTCTCTCATGTACACTGCAATTGAAATGTAGCTGCCTGCAGCCCCAGAACTGTGCAGCTGAGTAAGGAAAGCATGGCTACCATTGCATGGCTCACTGCTGAAATGTTCATGCATTGCATTGCTCCCCACGTGTGCTGCAGCGTGGGAAACTTAACAGAACTGGGCAGACATTTGCCTAAATGTACTAATAATTTAAAACCAAGTCATCCTAGAAGGTCCTCGTACGTGAATGTGCACTTTGGGCTTAAGTCAGCACCAGTGTGGCTGTTTTACACATTGCAAAGTGTTTTTCCTCTAGGAAAAACAACTCATATTAAAGTTCGTGTGCTTCAGTATGTCCTCCTTGCAATTGAATCACAGCATTTGAATGGAATCTTTCAGAAATACACATTACCTTTCTGTCGTGTTATCCTAATTTAACTTTTAAATAGATAGCATCTTGATTGTTAAAAAAAAAATTAAAATACAGAGGTTAATTTTAATATGCTGATTGGGATCTTATGGTGGCACCAAACCTCATTTTCACTTGTGATTTCATCTTCTGTTTAGTGCAACTACTATTCTGCTCAATGAATTCAAGCCCTACTCAATCTTTACTGCATCATGAATTGTCAAACTTTCCTTTCTTCAGGATTGTCTTCCATGAAAATGCTGGTTGCATTCAAAATGATCTGTCTTTAAATTTTCTACCTTTTTCTTTTATCACAGATAATTATCTGTCTTCCCTTTTTACACTGCAGATACTTGGACCTTCTGCTTAGAGCTCACAAAACACATTTAACAGTTGATGTGACTTTTCTTGCAGTTCATTTCATGTTTGTTTTAATTAGGCTTTTGAGCTCCCTCCCTTCATTGAAAATATCACTCTCATTTGCTGATGTTGTCTTAACCAAATTATTTTCAATTTGGTGCTTCATTTTCTCTGCCTGTGTGCTGTCTGCAGCATGTTGACCATGCTTTTCTGAAACACTTGTCTTCAGAGTTCTGAGAAAGGAACTTGGGGTTTCGCTGGGTGAAGAAAGTTTGCCTTGGCCATGGAGGATATGTAGAAGCTGATGAGCTGGATGCTTTCATGGGAAGTGATTTTCTGTGCTTCTCATTCCTTCTCTCACTTGAAGAGAAAGGTTGTTGACCATGGAAATTACACCTGAGAACTGGTCAAGGATTGAAATTCTGTTCCAGAACTGACCCCGGTGACATTTTGTGCTGTACTGACTACTTGAACATTGGCGAGAGGAGAAGATAATAGATTAGGAGAGGAGATTGTCTGGTGATGGCAATCGCTTCTTGTGCTTCCAGGGGAAACTTCTTCAGGAAGAGAAGTGTTGATTGTGAAAGACTTGCAGGGACTTTTGTTTCTGAAGAAACTTCCTAAAGGAAAACTGGAAGAGAAATAGTAGAAAATGAAGCAGGGGGAGGCTGAGCAGGGGCAGTCCCACTGAGATGTCAGAAGCAGAGCAGTGGTGCTCAGAGGAAGGCTGCTGTGCAGTGAGCTTGGCCGCTGTGCAGTGAGCTTGGCCGCTGTGCAGCGAGCAGGCCGCTGTGCAGTGAGCAGGCCGCTGTGCAGCGAGCTTGGCCGCTGTGCAGCGAGCAGGCCGCTGTGCAGGGAGCAGGCCGCTGTGCAGCGAGCAGGCCGCTGTGCAGGGAGCAGGCCGCTGTGCAGCGAGCAGGCCGCTGTGCAGCGAGCAGGCCGCTGTGCAGGGAGCAGGCCGCTGTGCAGGGAGCAGGCCGCTGTGCAGGGAGCAGGCCGCTGTGCAGGGAGCAGGCCGCTGTGCAGGGAGCAGGCCGCTGTGCAGGGAGCAGGCCGCTGTGCAGGGAGCAGGCCGCTGTGCAGGGAGCAGGCCGCTGTGCAGGGAGCAGGCCGCTGTGCAGGGAGCTTGGCCGCTGTGCAGTGAGCTTGGCCGCTGTGCAGTGAGCTTGGCCGCTGTGCAGTGAGCTTGGCCGCTGTGCAGTGAGCTTGGCCGCTGTGCAGCGAGCAGGCCGCTGTGCAGCGAGCTTGGCCGCTGTGCAGCGAGCTTGGCCGCTGTGCAGGGAGCAGGCCGCTGTGCAGCGAGCTTGGCCGCTGTGCAGTGAGCAGGCCGCTGTGCAGTGAGCAGGCCGCTGTGCAGTGAGCTGGCTGCTGGCAGCCTGCAGCAGGTGAGCTGAGCAGAGCAGGAGAGGCTGCACTGCTGGAGCAGGTGTCCATGGTGCTCCCAGCAAGCCGGGCATTTGTGCAGGGTGACAGAACAGGGCACACGTGTGCTGCCTGCCTGCACTTTCCTCTGGGGAAAGTCACCTTTTTGTTCATGAATATAGAGAGATGCTGTTCCATGGTAAAGAGGAGATGGCATTCTGAAAATCACTGTTTAATTATCCATGTAATTAAAAGCATCCATACCGAGCAGTTGAATAAAAATGTCATGTGAGATTTTCTGAAATGCAAGTTGGAGTTATAACTGTAGGCTATGTTTTTGATTACAAAAACTTAATTAAATTCAGTGGTGACATCATCTAAACAGATCAAAAGCTCCATAATAAAAGCAGTTGTTATACATACAAGGAAGTCAGTATGCCATTAGTGTTCTCAGTGTCATATGTAAAGTATCTGACCTGATAATTTTAACAAATGGCATTTTTAATCTTTCAAGATGTAGCTCTCAAGACAGGTAGTTCTTTGTCAGTAAATGTGTCAAATACTGAAGATTCAGCAGCAAAACATAAGAATTTGAAATTGATGCTCCTGCTGTAGAGCTGCTGTTTTCCTGTAGAGAAGCTCTAACCCCTAAACAGGTTGATAAAGTAATAAAAGAATGTAACTACTACTAATGATTAAACACTGAAAAATGTGTGTGCAACTACATCCTACTAAGTACTGTGCTGTGTTTATTTATGTATTATTATTATCTTTTTTACACAATAACCTCTCTTGGCTGACCACTGCATGCAGATAGTCGGAAGTAAAGTTCCGGTGAGTACGAACACGAGAGTTTTGTTTTCTCTTATGAACTTCCCTTTTTAGAGATTAGGCTGGAATTTTTTTGATTTTTATCTGGGTTTTAAAAGTTCAGTGGGCACAACTGAATCCTTGTTTTATCAAAATAATTGTCAACCACCTCAATCATGTTGATCTTAGCAGAATGAGATCATTGCTTACACTTTTGAGGGATTTCTTCAAGTTTTCAGGAGTCTATTTCCAAATACGTCAAACTCACTGAGCTCATCTCTTCATTGTCAGCAACAAATACAATTTAAGCTTGTCTTGCCTTTTATTGAAGGCAGGCACTTGATTTAAAATTGACAATATTTGGCTTACTTCATTCTGTTTAGATGAGGAATTTTTGATGTTCTAATTGTTGGTATTCATAGCTTGTCTTGGAAATGCCAACTTCAGCAGATCAATGTGACAATAAGATTAATTTAGAGGATTCAGGAGGTCAATATGTTTAAGATGAGATCACTAAGAGCATAACTTCTCTCTTATTAAGGACTCATCTACATTTTGTTGTTTTGATTGAATTCAAATATTATAGACAAGTATTTGGGATTTAATTTGTTGGAGTGAGTTCAGCAAGTTTGTTTCCTCGTATATAGGATTTTTTTGGGGAATAATTACATATGGATTTAAAATAGTGGTTGAAAGCAAAAATGTTCTTTTAAATTATGGATGGACTTTATTTTTGATTACAGCCAAAACAGGATTTTCAGGTACAGCAAGGCTTTTCACTTAGGTCATATTCAGTAATTAAATTCTGTAGTAGAAATAATAGAGAACAATCTATGACTTGAAACTGCCTAATCATCACCTCAGATATAGTTAGGCTTTTTCTCCTACACACTATATTCTTGGTTTTTTTTCTCTTGGCTTTGTTTTATTCAAAGTGGCCTTTAAAGAGACTTTTATGTTCACCAGTACTGTTTAGTTTTGTGCACACTATTGCTTCTTCCCCTGATTGAGGAAAATATCTTCATTGTGCTTATGTATTTATAAGTATTTGATTTTTGGGGGGACAAATTATTAATTTTCCAGTTCAGCGTGTTAAAACCAGTTTCAAAAAATCCCTGCTGCTGTTAGCCTGAACAGCTGCTTTGTGAAGAGATTATTTTATAAACAAGCTGATTCTCCCACAATGGGTAGGGGAGAAATTCTAAGCTGTTTTCTTCCCCATGCCTTTGAGTTCAGGGTCTGATAAGAGAGCAAGAACAGCTCTGCATTAAAAGCATGTTTTTGTGCAAATAACTTGCTAAATACTAAAATCAGAAATGCTGTGCCTGGTGTATGGCTTTGCATATCATGGCTTGAAGAGCTCCTGCACCTCCGTGTGCTTCCTCCCGGGTTCATCCTTTAGGACCTGTTTGCTTCTGCCAGCACGTGGAGCTGTTTCCTTCAAGATCTACAGATCCACTGTGATCAGGGAGGAATTTTGGGATGTTCCTGTAGTGCTGCTGGCTTGTGGAGATGGCAGAGAAGAGGTTTCCCTGTTCATGGGAACTTGGGAGCCTGAACTTCTTTGAATTTTACCTGGGATCCTCAGCACTGCTGGGACTGCTTTGTGGTGTAGGCTCTCATTTGAGTTGGCATCAGGGAATCATCCTCTACCTTTATTGTAACACCGAAGGTGACCAGTCATAAAGGAATTTCTAAGATTTTCATTCTTGAGCATTGGTTTAATCTCTGAGCATCCTGATGTGGGACCCAGCCCTCTTCAGTTTCTTTCTACTTCACTTTTGCTTCCATCTTTATTAGGTGTTCTCCTGTAAAACATTTTTCACTGAGACCTTACACCTCAAAGTAAATGAGAAATATTTGTATTAAAATCTGCTCCTTATAAAGACATAGCAATTCTTAAAAATAGTATTCCAGTCAAACTCTCTTTGAATAGGGAAATAAAAGGAGCAGCACCTGGTTCAGCATTCGAGTTACCATGGCTAGAGGTGAGAGTGGATTGAGACTGAGACATTGTTTGCAGGGAATAACAAAGTAATCCTGGTAAGCTGAAAATTCTCTGAAAGATTTCAAGAATGGATTTTTATGAGCTGTCTTGAGTGACCATCCATTTTGAAGGGGGAGGAAAATGAGGAAGAGCAGTTGGTTCCTTACAGCTGTGCAGTTAAAGGTGCTTTTTAAAGAACCACTGCAGAAATGTGCCTGTCCTGCAAGCTGTGGGAAGGAGCCCTAGCAGAGCACCTTAGCTGCCAGTTCTTTGAACTATTGATCTGTTTTTGGGAGTCATGGGTCTTCTGAAAATAAGGGATGAGGCAGAGCGGAGGTGCTTCACCAGTGGCCTGGATGGCACAGAAGGAGGAGGCAGCAAGATCCTACCTTGGTTCAAATATGAAACAAAGAGCAGCAAAGACTTCAGGTTGCCCCAGTCTGAGCTGGAGTTTCCCATGGAGCTGGCAGCAGGCTGCAGGGGAAGGACAAACTCATCTCTTGGGAGAAGCCCCTGCCTTGCATTCTGGAGAGCTGTTCAGGGCCTAGCTTAACAGGCAGTGGCATTGATTGAAGTTGCCATTGCCTCATCTCTGTACATTTTGTGGCTCTCAGCAGCATTTCTGTTCTCTTCTTTTTCCATTTGGGGAATGGCAGAAAAGACAACATTTGTGCCAGTTGGATCTGTACTGTGGAGATGATGTGCATTAGTTCCACACAAAATCTTCTGATTCCCATCCATCCAATGGATGGGATGAAGCTGTTCCTTTTTCCTAGTTCTTTACCTTATGGTCCTTCAGAGTGATGATTTTTCTGAATTTTGATGATATTTGTTATGTTAATCTGATTTACAACCAGCTCCTACTCCTATAAATATAACCCCACCCATTTATTCCTTTTTCTTTTGGTGGAAGAGCATCTCTTTGTTTAGGATGTTGATGGAGACTGATTCTAGTCCCTCTGTATCCTTCTTACCCATCTTTGCCTTGGTCCTTTGATGTGGTGCCCAGCTGATGGTGCTTTGCATGTCAGCAAGGAGCAGCTTCAGAGCTGACACAGTGCAGAGGACGCTGATGTCTCACTGCAGTCAGTCTGGCCTGGTTTTGTTCTGAATCTGAAAGGATATTGTGAACACAGTTCTGCTTTGAGCCTGCAATCTGCCTAGGCCAAAGTCATTAACTCAAATTTAGCCAAGTCATTTTGTCATCAGCCACACTTAGTGTATTTTTGGAAAATGAATAGTAAGAATTTGAAGAGAGCAAAGCAGCAGCTTCATAAGAAGTGGAGCTTTGTGAAAGAGACAAAAAATTGAATATTTGTGGTGGAAGTGATACAATTAAAAGCAAATGCATATAAATCCTCTTCTAGGACAGGCACTTGATACTGCCTTTGCACCCATGACATCTTTATCAGGCTCTCTTCAACAGACTCTTCAGAGCTAAGGAGCTTTAGGAGCTGCAAATGAATCAAAACCACTGTTCTGAGATAAGCCTGCTGCAACTTGTCAGAGCTGTACAAAAGATTAGTTGCACCTTTTGGAAAAATCTTTTGTCTTGTTCAAGAGTTTGAATACTATAGCTCTAAAAACTGATATTCAATATTTAGTAGTGAAATATTGTGTAAGTAGTTACTCTTCTGTAGTGGCACTTCAGCAGGAGGGAGCTCTTTGTCATATCTCCTGTATGATTTTTTTTTGCAGCAAATAAGATCCTCTAGAGATCTCTATTGGGGTCAAACATGAACTACGGTACAGCAAAAAATTGGCTCAGGAAGTTACATGAACTGGGTTTTTTGTATGTCTCTCTTTATGATTGTTTCCAATACACTGTCATTGCATATGTTAATACAGCTGAATGATGGAATTCAATTTTTCTATTCCATTTGTAGTACATGCACTTTTACTCAAAAAAGTAAAAAAGATTCCAGCAAAAATAATTATCCTTGTGATGTAAAACCAAAACTATTAAACACTGGTGACAAATCCAAGTCAAATCAGCTGTCTTGAATACTTGTAGTGTGATTTGGAAATTCCTATGGAAATATTCGTCCTCTGTTTTATCATGTAAGCACTGTTTGATCACTGGAACACTCAGCAGCGTTCTGCCTTCTGTGCTAGGGGGGACTAAAAAACAGCAAACATGAATGTACCCTGTCCTCACAAGAATACATCCATGAGCTGCGGTCTGGAATTTCAGATGAAAAACTTCTTAATTGCCTGGAGTCCTTGAGAGTGTCTCTAACCAGCAACCCAGTCAGGTAAGCAGAGCAATTTCTGCAGGAGTTTTCATCATGCTGTTTTTGCTAAGCGGGAGGGTTGTGGGCTTTGGGGTTTTTTTGGGAACCGGAGTCATTATGCTAATGCTTGTTGACGGGAGGGCAGTGTTCTCAGCACCCTGCATCAGGAGCAGTGAGATGCTTGCAGCTGTCTGCACTATCTGCTCACCTTTCTCTGTGGTTTCAGCAGTTTGGACTTGTTGGAGCTGTTTGCCTTCGTGGCTGATCAGATCTTTTGGGAAGTGAGAGCAAGAGTGGAGCCTGTGAAGGGGTGCACAAGCAGTAACAGAGAAATAGCTTTGCAAGTTCTGCATTTGATTAAGAAATAATTAAAAGCATTTTTCTCTTTTTTTTTCAGCTGGGTTAACAATTTTGGACATGAAGGTCTTGGGCTCCTGTTGGATGCATTGGAAAAGCTTCTGGACAAGAAACAGTAAGGACCTGGAGCTTTGAAGGGAGGGATGGGGAGGTTGTGAGGATTTTCCTTACATGATTTTTTCCTCTTCCTTTCTTAAGGCAAGAAAGTATTGATAAGAAGAATCAACATAAACTTATCCAGTGCCTCAAAGCATTTATGAACAATAAAGTAAGTATTATTTTAAATTCACATATTTTATCATGTTTGAGTTCAACACGTATATAACATATTAAATGTTGGAGAGGGAAGGAAAGCTTGTGTATCCAGTCTTTAACACTTTGGAAATGCATGTCTTAAACTTAGTGTAAATTCTGTGGAGAGTCTTCTTCATGAACCTTTCTGCATTTCTTCTTAGTTTTGTTAAATATTATTGATTTTTGGAAGTAAAATGTTTGATAAAGAGGGTGATAGTGTACATTTAAGGTAAGTAAATTTGGAAATTACTTGGAAATTAAAAAGAAACAACTTTCCAAATTCAAATTTCAATACATGTTTGTTAATATAATGTACTTTTCACCTGATTTAAATTGAGTAGGATTTGATATCTTTTTAGCTGCAGTTTTTAAGTTGGTAGGTCATGGGTAAGGGGTTAGGTTAACTTGTATCTGATTTGTTTCTAACACAGGTTACTCAGTTTTGCAGACTGTGAGTACTTTCTAGAAGCTGATGTGTGAAACTTTGTTTTGCTTTATTCATGGTGAAATCTGCAGTCTTGTATTAATGTATCTTCTCCAGCAAATAAAATGGCATAAAAGTTACTTACAATTACTTGTGCTCAGTTTAGAAAAATCTCACAGAAGAACTTATCCAATTAAATGAGAGCAAAGCAGATTTTTCATGCTTCTGAGGTGTTTCAGATATAGACAGAAAATAAAACCTGATTTGTGTTTTGGTGGATACTGATTTTACAAGGTCCTGGTGTCCTGAGGAGCTGAGTCTGTTTTTCTCTGTCAGGAGAATGCAAATTCTGGGGCCCATGAGCTGTGTTCCCAAGCAATGATGGGCTGGGGTTTTGGTGGGCTCCCTCTGGGAGGGAGGGGCTGGGACAATCCCTCAGGATCTCAAGTTGGGGATGAGTTTCCAAGCAAGCACAACATTTCACCAAGAGCTTTTTGTTTCTGCCAGTACGGTTTGCAAAGGATCCTAGGAGATGAAAGGAGCCTCTTGCTGCTGTCAAGAGCAATTGATCCAAAGCAACCCCACATGATGACTGAGACAGTGAAAATCCTTTCTGCTATCTGCATTATTGGGGAGGAAAACATGTAAGTGAGATATTGATGCTTTTTTTGGTGCTCATGAGTTGTTAATTTGGGAACAGATGAGAAAAGTTATCAGTGAAACAAATGCAACCTGTTAAGTCTTTAATATGATTTAAAATTAAAGAGACTTCACCTGTTGTGTTGTCCCCAATTCAGCATTAAATCAGAGAAAAGCAAATGAGCAGAGACCTACACACTGTGGCTGAAGTGGAAGGTGTGAAAGGACAAATCACCTCTACCACAGGAACCAGGAGTTTACATTTACAGATTTACAGCTGGGCTTTGGAACAGTTCAACTTGGAGTTATTTAGCACTTGCCCATGAGATTTTTAAAACAAAGATGATCACTTGACATATGTTTCCTGTAAATTCACCACTGTGTTTATTTACTGAAGGTTAAAATGGGCAAACTTCATGTCTTCTATGCAATAAATAGATTAAAACATTCTGATTCCTGAAAGGACAGTTTATTAGTTTCCAGATGTTAAACATGTCCACTGTAATCAAGTGCACAGTCTTGCAAAGGGAGGGATTTTTTCCCTTCATTGGTTGTTTCTTAGCTGAAATAATAATACAGAAATTTAGTCTCCTTTTTTTTTATTTCAGCATCAATCTAGTAGACATTTATAACATTTGGTTCTTGGATTGTTTTCAACTTTGTGTAGATAAATGCATTTAAACTCTGTCAGGGCACTAAGCCTTGAGTTGTGTGAGCAGTGGGCTGAGGTGTTTTCAAATGAGCAAGTTGGCTGTGCTGTGCTCTCCTGACCGTTTCTTTCTCTTAGCCTGGACAAGCTTTTAGGTGCTATAACCACTGCTGCTGAGAGGCACAACAGGGAGGAACGCTTCTCCCAGATTGTGGAGGGCCTGGAGAACCACGAGTTCATCCAACTGCAGGTGAGTTTGTGTGTGTGTGCTTCAGTGAAAGGCTGAACGCTGTGGATGGCTTGGTGATCCCTGGTTCACACACATCTTTTAGTGCTGTTCATCAGTAAAAGAGGAGAAATAAATACAGCTGGCCTACTGGTGCTGGATTGTCTGCTGGTTAGTGGTGGGAGGCCAAGGAACTCAGTTCCTGTCCCAAAAACAGGACTAAGAAATCTTGACCTTACTAAAGAGAGTTAGTAGTGATATTTCTTTCCTTGGATGCCAGGTGTAATGTTCAGGTAATAAATCTGGTGCTGGTACTTTAGGCAGCAGAACTTGTGGCCTTGTAAATATTCAGATATATGCTAATTATGGCAGGTGTGGCATGGGGTGTGCCCATTTTGGGCAGGGTTCCCTTTGGGATGAGTGAAGTGCAGCAGGACATTATTGGTACTTTTGTCAACAAGGACTCTGCATTGCTTGCTCTGTGTGTTCAGTGTGTGCATTCACCAGCCACCAGTGCCTCTCTGAGGGTAACCTAGTGGGCTTTCACAATTCTTTTTATAAAATAATAAAATAATCTGTGCCAGTGGTTTTTACTGTCATGACTTAGATCATGTTCATTGCTGCTTATGTGTCCATAGCTAGAGATGAACATGTTGTGCTCTGTGGGCACCAGAGTTTTGGTTGGCATTAAGATGTGAGCTATTTTTAGTTGGGATTGGTTGGGTTTTTTTGGTACTGCCATTTTTGCATAGAGGCCAAGTGGCTGAATATCCTAATAAGGGATGACTTTGACTTATGGCCTTCTCATTATACAGTAATTATGCACATTTTGTACTAAAATTTATTTTTCAGCTACCTTGGCTGAAAGATATGGAAAAATACAGGCAGGGCAGGTATCCTTGGGATGCCTTTTTCCAGTCTTGGCTCAAATCCACATCAGCTGTAGCTGCCTTAATGCTGTGTTTACCATCAGCACCTCTTGTTTCAGAGCTGATGAGTTAATGGTGGCCAATAAGTGTCTATAAATGACATTCTAATCTTAATAGTGCTATCACTGGAAAATTCATTCTGGAGTTGTCTCCCACTCCGTGACCTTGTTGATTTAAGGCAAATAACAGCCACCATCCCCCATTCCTGCCAGCCTCCCCTCCCAAAGCTCAGTGATACCTCAGTGAAGGCACAACTGCAAGACTCATTACCTTGTTTCTGACAAAATCCTTCTTTGCTGGGAATGTATTAGCACAAGCCATTAAGGCAGAGTCTCTCTGGCAGAAGCAATCAGAGCAGATGGCACCTCTTCTCTCTATTAATTTCAGATTGGACATGTGCTTTGGCTTGTTAAGTCATGTCATAGTAGTAAAATAACAAGAATCATTCAAGCAAGCATGATGATACTGCATTATCTGAAGATGCAGCTCTATCAAGAGAGTGCCTTTGAAAGGGTGTTTTAATAGAAATTTGAGACTCCATAAGGTGTTCTATTAAAGCTAAATAGTGAATGTAATTAAAACAGGAAGGTGCTTTTTATCTGATTTTTTTCCTCTGCAGCTATTGATTTTTTTTTGTCCTACTCTAAAGCTACTTCTATTTGCAGTTAACATCTTTTACCAAACTTGCTATTTCCCTTGAGACCCATTTTAGTCTTTTAAAGTGGATCAGCACTTTTGGAGTTGTGCTGTTGTCTACCTGTTTTCAAATAAATCAATTAAAGTGCACAGCTGTTCAATTAAAGCATTAGCCACTACCCTGAGACCAGGCATTTTGCACAAGTGCTCTGCAGGAATGGAAAAAACACCTGGTGATGTGGACTAATTTGGGTATGGGTGTTTATTGGGTGGTTTTTCAGTTCTTAGTTATTGTAGAAAGAGTTTGCTTTCAAACTGGTGAATGCTGAGGAGAAACAGAAGGGGCACCTTTAGTTTAGGAAAAAGTAGTGCATGATTTCAGGGTGGCTGGCCTTGGCACAGGTGCCCAGAGCAGCTGGGGCTGCCCCTGGATCCCTGGAAATGCCCCAGGCCAGGCTGGGACAGTGGGAGGTGTCCCTGCCATGGCAGGGGTGGCACTGGATGGGTTTTGAGGTCCTTCCAGCTCAAACCAGTCCATGACATTATTCTGTAATGATCATTCATGTGGTACTCTGTTAATACAGTGGAAGCATCCTGATATGGAAACAGAGCAGTATTCAATGTTGCTAAAATAAACCCAAGTGTTGCATGTGTGCTGCATAATAAATAATTTCCATCTCTCTGGGTTTATAATTCAACTGGAAGAGTGACTGAAGGTATTGATTTCCGTTCTGTGTTTCTGATTGCAGGTGGCATGTATGCAGCTCATCAATGCCCTTGTTACATCTCCTGAGGACCTTGACTTCAGGATACACTTGAGAAATGAGTTTTTACGTTGTGGCCTGAAGAAAATATTGCCTGTAAGTCCTTTGTATGCAGGAGTTGGTCACTGTCCACTGTGAATGCTGAAGATAACCAAACTGTTTAACCAGGACAGCAGATGGGAAGGATTTGGGGGATGCAGAGGGTCAGATTATCAACCCAAATCTGCTTTCAGCCTGCAGAGTTACAAATTCAGATTCTCATGAGCTGTAGAATAGTAGTTTGAAATAAGTCGATATATTAGAAATTAAATGAGGGTAGCCAAATGCTGCATAATGAACTCAAAGCACATGCAGTGAATGTGAATCTGGCTGTGGAACCAATCTTGGATTAACTTTCTTTGTATATGCTGTTCCTGTTGTTTTCTGTGAAATCTGGTTTTCTTTAATCTGCCTGCTGAGAATGCATTGGGACTTTTTAAGGAAAAATCAAATCAGAAATTCATTCTGAGGCTGCACGTCTGTCTTCATGCAGCTGCACAGACAGGAATATTTCTGACTTGGGGAGAGATTTGTAGCTCTTAGCCAAGAAAGCATTCTGATGCTTACATCAAAAAATATTTATTTTTAAGGTACTCATCATTTTCTTACAAAATAAGAGAAATTGGAGTACCTGCTTATATTTGTCTGAAACAGAGTTTATTCTGCTTATGACTTTTAAGATGTGAAATTTCAAATTGTCAATTTGTCAGGAACAAAAACTTCCATTTTTGGCTCATTCAGCCTTGAGACACTTTCTGATGTGTGTTGTTATTTTTTCTTAGGGATATTTTTAGGTTTATATCATGTAGATACATCAATATGATCTAGTGACTTTATTTGCTGTGGAACGTCTGAACAAATCTTTTTACACTTGTTTAAACTTCTTAAGCTCATGTCAATTAATGTTTTGAAATATACTTATTGTGGTTTTTTAATGGAATTCTGACATTAACAAGCAGGAACTGCTATGTCCATTAAGAGAAATGGATTCAACTGGGAGTCTTTTTTATTCTATTGCCCATACCTGCTCTGAGCTGATGTTTTGCCTTTAGTTTTCCTCAGTTGAATCATTATAGCAAATAAACCCAGACACCGAGTTGAAACTTGCTGCTGTTCTAAAGGTTAATGTCTTATATTTCATCATGATGCAGCCCTTCAAGGGGGGGAATTCTTGCTTTAAAAAAGGATAAATTAAGATATACCCTACCTTGAAAAACAGGCCTTGAAAGATAAGGAAAATGACGAGCTTGATATTCAGCTGAGGGTGTTTGATGAGAACAAAGATGAAGACCACTTTGAACTGTCACATCGTCTCAATGACATCAAAGCTGAAATGGAATATCCTTTAAGGAAATGCTGTTCTAACTTGTGTTGTTTCAGAACTTTATTAAATGGAAATTACAGTGCTCTGTGTGCAGGTTATTTGTCTCAGTTGTATGTCTTACCAGGGGCTTTGTCAAGCAGATTTCTCTCCAGTTGCTTTTTTTGTTGGAAAATATTTGGATAATTAGAGCTTAAATTTGCATGTCAAATGTAAGTCATTGGGAACTGAATTAATTTTTCATAAATAACATTTATTAAGCTAAACTCTGTCTCATAATACATCAAGAGATAAAATTATACCCGTGGAAGATCATAAGTTTGAAGAAAAATGAGTTTTGATAATAAAAGGAACAAAATTTCTTGTAGGTTCTGAAGCACTACAGATGTGTGCCTTTTCTAGCTGTGAAGTAGCAGGAAATTTAAAGGTAGCTGAGTTCAGAATGGCTGCTTGAGGCTTTAGGAGGAAGCAGAGGGAGGTAGAGGCAATCAGTGGGAGGACTACAAAATCCCCTGGCATGTTTGCTTTGCAGAACAGGTAATTACAAGTAAGGGTCATCTCCAGGAAATGACAAAGATGGCCCAGTGTGTGTTTGCCAACAGCCTGGCTGAGCTCAGAGGAAACCAAGCTTTGTGTGCAATGTTTTTACAGGATTCTAAAACACAAAGTCTATATATGATTGTTCTGATTGATAATGAAACATTTCCTAATTGATAAACAGGGCACAGAAATTCTGTGCACTATCTTAGTGGAGAAATAATCTTTACTGCTAAAGATAGGAGCCCAAAGTGTGGAGGGGTTTTACTTGAAAAATGGGAAAGGGCTGGGGAGCTGTGTTTGGGTGGGGTGGCTGTTCTGACTGCAGTGGCGTTTTTTGGGCTTTTGTTTGTTTTTAAAGTTTTTGGTTTTTTAAATACTGCTATTTTCTTAACAATGTTTGCACTGATGTGAGCGAAGTATTTCACCTGCTGTACAATATGGTGAAAGATACTTCTTCTGAAAATTACTTCTTGTCAATTCTCCAACATTTCCTCCTGATCAGGAACGATTACTATGTCCGGTGAGTGCCAGCTGCCAGGCTGGGTTTTTGGGGGACTAGGGGCCAGAACAGAAATTAAGACCCTGATAAACTGAGTAGGTGATGCCTAGAAAGCCATTCTTTGAGGCTGATGTGTTATTTATCTTTTTGCTACATGTTAGTATTAAAAATGTCTTGGTGAATACCATTGTATTTATTTCAAAGACTTGAAGCTTAGGAGCACCCTCATTCCAAAAACCTCTTATTTGTTGGGCACTTCTTTATTCAAGTTTGATGTATTCATTGTTTCAAAGAACATGGAAGTTGTACAATGATAATTGAAAATACTCCCATGTGCTTGGATCTGCTCTTTTCAGTGTAAACTTCTCTTATGTGCAGCACGGTGTCATAGCAGGGTCAAGGCATCACATCCAAAATATTTACAAATAACAGTTTGAACTTGATGCTTCTTCTGGCACTTGCAGAATTCAGATATTAGGAGTTAGTTGCCCCCTTTCCCCAGCTGCATAAAGTCTTGTTCACGTTTTTATTGTCTTGTAAATGTTTCCTGTTGTAGACCTCAGTATTACAAGATCATAGAGGAATGTGTGTCACAGATAGTGCTGCACTGCAGTGGCATGGACCCAGACTTTAAGTACAGAGGAAGGATGGACATCAATTTTACACATCTTGTTGGTTTGTACTATTTAAGCAGTTTTATCTTTTTATCTTTGTGTTGTTCTGTCTTTTCTTACTCTGGCTGGGAATTTTGTCAGTGTTCTGGAAATATGCGTGTGAGCTACAGGTGTGCTTGTGGAGTACCAGACCAAATGCTGTAGCTTTCAATGAAATGAGACAGGGTCAAAAGAAAAAGTGCCTGTTCCTTTTGTGTCATGGGCTCACAAGTGAATAATGGCTGGAAGCACCTCAGAGCTGTGATATGTTTGATTTGACTTGTGTATGGCCTTTTCTTTAAATTCTAGATGCCTGTGTGGACAAGGCTAAAGTAGAAGAGAGTGAAAAGAAAGCAGCAGAATTTTCCAGGAAGGTAAGTCCTGCTCCTGGTGTGGAACAGAACCCTGACAGGAGCACAGTCAGCTTGTTTCCCAGCTGAAACTGGGAAATAGTGACTCTCACAATTCCACTTGTTGCTCTCCTGTCCTGATATAGTCATAATGAAATAACTTAAGTGCAGGTATAAGCTTAAAGAAATGAATGAATATGCTGTGTTAGCTGCAGTAGTACTGAAGTTCAGGTATTATGGAGGTGGGTATTGAAATAATTGCAGATTTTGGTATTTTTTGCTGCTCTGGCCTAAGTAGGCATTTTCAGGCCAAATGGCAGAACATGTTCTTGAACATGATGATTTCAGGTTTAATTTTTAATGAGTTTAAACTTGCTGCAATAGATGTGGACTCGAGTTTGGTTTGAGAAGTCTGCAAGTTCTCTTGGAGGGAAGAACCTGACCTGAGTAGCTGGATCTGGGTGGTTCTCTGTCACTGACTTACTGATGGAAGAAATTGTGGTGCTAAAAGGAACATGTTAGATAGAAAAATGCAGCTAAAAGGGTTAAAAGTGCATAATTGCTCCAGCTCTGATGTTGTTCAAAGAATTCCTGCCAATGTAGGCTCTGGTGTGGCCATAACTGGACTAACTCTCCTGTGCTGGTTCCATCTTTACAGTTTGATGAAGAGTTCACAGCTCGACAAGAGGCACAAGCAGAGCTGCAGAAACGAGAGGAGAAAATCAAAGAACTTGAATCAGAAGTCAAACAGCTCCGGACCCAGGTAATAAAATAATATCACATTAAGTTCCACAGCTGAGTGGGTTTTTTTTGAGGAGGAGTTGAAGAGAAATGGCCCCAGAGTAACTTGTCTGTCTGGAGTTTGGAATGTCTGGTAAAGGGGTATTGATTTGTTTGGCAGCCAGCATAACTTACTAAGGGTAGTTAATGGAGGTAAGATTTTACAAAATTCAACCTGTCAAAGGTACCTGCTTTATTGAGAAAAAATGTTCCTTACACTACAAAAATCTTGCATCCAACCAGATTTTTTTGTCCTGCAGGTATTTGTTTATGCTTTCTCATTGCTGCTTCTGTGTGTTTTGCAGAAAGTTTTTATTTTGGAAGTGTTTGTTTTTAAAGGCTTTTGGTTTTATGTACATTTTTTACTCTTAAACTTTATATAAGCCTTTTATTATTTTTACACCAGCTTTGTGTTTTAGACAGGTCATTTATACCTTTTAGGAACTAACAGATATTATGATTTAGTGCTTTTGCCTCAGTCTGGCTTATTTTGTACTCCTTCAGTGCTAGGCAAGGTCTGCCTTTTTGTCTTGATTTTTTCTGCCTTAAAGCCTGTGATCTCACTTCCTATTTGGGCACTAAGGTGGAGACCCAAACACTCCTGCTCTTACTTCCTTCTTGCCAATTTTCATGTTTGCTACAAATTCCTACAAGCCGGTGTTCCACTGAAATGTGACAGTCCGTTTTAATGAGTTCTGCAGCAATTGTTGCGTTATGACTTGGGAGCAAAGAAACACAGTGTGCCTTGTGCAAAACAAAAAATGTACTTTTAGTCTAATTATTGTTAATCCTGTTTTATTGATTCTAACACAGTTCAGATTATCCAGACATGACAGGGCATTCACAGTAATGCTGACCACTGGTTAATTAACCATGTAATTCTGGTATCTGTTCCCTTTTCTAGTGTGATGCTCCCCACAGAACTATTTTTAGCTGCACTCACCCCTCTGATGGTTTGACATGCTGCTGTTTCTCTTCCTTAGTAATTAGTAAGAACTTATTAGAATGGATATTGTGATTGCTCTTTCTTCCTCTCACCAAAGAAGCACTCTCAGACAGATCCAAAAGACAGCAGGACAGGTTGTTGCACACCCTTCACCCCTCCAGATGTCAGAATAGCTCTGAACACTGTGGTCCTGTGGCCTCTTGCACTGCACCAGCTGCTCCTCTGATTGCTGGGGAGCATTTCCCAGCAGCAGATGAGTGTTGCTAAAATCTCACCATGGTGATTCTCATCTCTGATGCCCCAGCTTGCCGGGGTATCCTAAGTGGGATAAATGTTTTGTGCATTGGTAAGAAATAAAATGCTGTTCTGTTCACTTAAATGTTACTGCTACTATTAAATTTTCTTTAAAATTGAAACAATTTGTTTTTATAAAAATGCTAGGTTATTCAGTTTACTTGGCAGCTTTATGGTACGTGGGATAATCTATTGTTATTGTTTCTCATTTAAATAGGAGAACAGTTGCATTTCTCACTTTCTTGAGATGCAGTTGGCTAAAAACCATCCTGCTTGGTTCAGCTTCATACCAAACTGCCTCCTGTCACTGATGAAGGGAATTCCTCTGTTCTGTTCCAGGGTCCAGGCCTGACAGACGTCCCAGCAATACCTCCAGCCCACCCAAGTGAGAACGTCCCACCATCTCCAGCGCCTTCACTCCCTGGTGGAGCCATCCCTCCTCCTCCTCCCCTCCCTGGTGCAGGAGCCATCCCTCCTCCTCCTCCATTACCTGGTGGAGTAACAATTCCCCCGCCACCTCCCCTGCCTGGTGGAGTAACAATTCCCCCACCGCCTCCTTTGCCAGGTGGAGCAGCAATTCCTCCACCACCTCCCCTGCCAGGTGGAGCAGCAATTCCTCCCCCACCTCCATTACCTGGTGCATCCCTTCCTCCACCTCCTCCTCCTCTGCCCGGTGCAGCCATCCCACCTCCCCTCCTCTGCCTGGTGTGCCCCCACCACCCCCTCTGCCTGGGGAGCAGGGCCTCCTCCTCCTCCTCCTCTGCCTGGAGGAGCAGGGCCTCCTCCTCCTCCTCCTCTGCCCGGCGGAGCAATCCCTCCCCCGCCGCCTTTCGGGGGGCCCCCCATGCCTCCCCCCCTGGGAGGGGCTCCCTTTGCTCCCTTCCCGATGGTGCCAGCACTGCCCCACGGGATGAAGGAGAAGAAGAAGTATAAGCTGGAAGTCTCCATGAAGAGAATCAACTGGTCCAAGGTATGCCAGAGGTGTGGGGATGGTGTTTCTTCCCCTCCTGCGCTGTACTGATAGGCTTGGTACTGTGTACTATGGGTTTTTAAATCACATTCATCTTGGCAGAACTTGGTTGTGCCCAGTGTCCCAGGAAGGCAGCTTACTTCAGTCACTGTTGTGCCCAGTGTCCCAGAAAGCCACGTTACCTCCAGTGCCTTGTCTCAGCTGCAGTGAACATCCACAGCAGCTTTGAATTGAGTTATAAATAAACATACCTCTATCTCCAAACTATTTTAAAGCAGCTTTCACACACACCTAGCAAAGCAAACCAAATTAAGCTTTTTAAATTTGTGGTGTTTAATGTTGCTGTGAGTTCAGGGGTTGCTGATATCAGGTCTTAGTGTTACTTGTTGATTATTTATCCCAGATATTTATTGTTCTCCATCAGTGCTGTGCTGGAGCAGGGCTGTGGCCACTGGGAGGAGCCATGGGACTGCTCAAGGGAAAGGTTTGGGCATCATGAGGTTCTAGTGTCTTAGCTTGATTTAATCACATTTCATTTTTAAAACCATCTTAGAATCTAAGCATTCCTTGAGCAGTAAAGTGCAAGCACAATCTGATTTGCAGGTGAACCCTTAAAGCAGTTCCCAGTTATTCCTTGCCTCTCAGTATATCCAGTCCCTCTAACAGAAGTTATGCAAACATCCAGGTGTGTGCTGGGGTGTGTTGTTTTAAAACCCCTTTTTGATCAGTGTACCACTGCTCCTTCCATATAAAGAAAATTAATGCAGAGTATTAGATAATTGATCTGTTATCAAGACTAAATCATTGCATCCTAAAGTTGTGGTTGGCAGTTTTTTAGTGTATAAAACATGACAGATATGTTGATGTTTGGTGTAGGAAAAAGTACCAAAATCAACAAAGCATCAAGGAAAAGGGAAGGACTTTTATGTATTCCATGCTGTGTGGTTCCTCTGAATTCTGAGTAGTCAAAAGGCTTTGAGGTAATAAAACAGCAGAATAATCCCACCAGTCTTGGAGGAGGAATCCAGAAGGTTGAGAGAGAACCTGTGTGGAAATGTGTGGCATGCCAATTTATAGTTTCTTTTGGCAGAAGAATTAATGCTTCAATGATTTCAAATGATTTCAAAATATTTGGAGATGTGCTCAAACAATCTGAAAGTGTATCTGGTGGCCACAGTTTAAAAACAGGCTTTCAGTATATTTAACTAGACTGATATAAAACTGCCTGCCATATTTTTAGAGTTCTAATTTAAGTAAATTTTAAAATCAGTTTGAAAATCTTTACTTTTTCTGTAATTCTGATAAAATAATTGCATAGAAGGATAAGTGATAACTTCCCTTCATTGTGGGAGGAGGAATTAAATGTCTTGGGGAGAAAGGATGGATCAGGATGCACTGCAGGAGTTTTGGAACTGTGGGACATAGACTGCTGTCCTGTAAGCACAGAGAAAAGCAAGCTTTTATTTTATAACACATATTGGTAATTGCAGCCAATTTCATTGTGATCAGTTCCATTGGGGAGTTTGTGGGAATAATTTCTGGAGTGTCTGTGTGAACACTGGCTGTGACAATGGGAAGGAACTGCAGATGGACGCTTTGCTTAAGTGCTCTGGGAACAGCGCCAGAGATCCCCTGCCTGCTGAGAAAGTGCAAAGTCTGTTTGATCATCACTTTTAAGGAGCCATCATTTGAAGAATAAAATTCTTACTGTTTAATTTAGTCCCTTTTGCTGTAACTGTCTTCCCCATTTGTGTTGGATTAAGGTAGATTTTTAAAATGTCTTCCCTGGAGCTGCTGCTAAAGCAGGGCTGGAAGGTGGAGGACCAGGATGTTGCAGGGACATTGGAGTGAGGCTGACAAATGCAGTATTGCTGAATTCCCTGCGTGTCATCTTGAAATTAAATAGCCCTTGGAAATTATTTTCATTTAAACAAATTTATAAACAGTAATTAATAATGTGCTCAAAGCTGTTAGAGGAGCATATTTTGAAAACAGAACAGCAGTTCTGAGTCATACATGAAGAGTCAAGTTGTCTTTCAGCTTCTGTATTGCAGAGCACTTTCTTCCTTTAGTACAGCCAGCAGAGAGCTCAGCCTCAGACTCTGCAAGGTGCCCGTGGCCAGTTCATTTCCTGGCGAAGCGTTCCATGCAGTTCTCAGGTAGCACGGAAAAGGGGTGCTGAAGAGTTTGGGAACTCTCTGGAAAGTCATCAGGAGAGAGCTAGAACGCTTTCAGAGCCAGCTGCTGTTATTAGCTCTGCTTGGAAAACTTGCTGGGTGGCAGCAGTACAATGAAGCCCAGTTGTGGCCAGCTCAGCTCACTGTGCTTGTGCAGGAACAGCAGGGAGAGAACATTCCAGAACAGGGCTGAACTGCCTCAACCCAATTCTCACAGAGGTTCTGTAGCATTTGTTTTAACTTGGCTGTTGAAAACTCTCCTAATTGACTCTGGAGATGCTGTTTTTCTTGCAGATTGAGCCTCAAGAAATAGGAGAAAACAGCTTTTGGGTAAAAGCTGAAGAAGATAAATTTGAAGACCCGGAGCTGTTTGCAAAATTGGCACTTACCTTTGGAACCCAAATGAAAGGTACATTCTTACTTTGCTCTTTATTGTGCTTTTATTAAGTTTAAAACTGTGTAATGGCAGTTTCTTTTATGCTTTGTGCAATACCATGGAATTCATTTGATGGTTTTATAGCAGGAAGATGATTTAAAACATATATTAAGCATAACAGTCTATTACAAGAATTGCTCCCCCTTCACTTTACAGCATGAGGGGAGGAACCTTTTTTGCAATAATACCTTTTAAAAGTGCACTGTATGTTGCAGACAGATGTGAGTTTTCTTTTAATGGAATTATAATTAAATTTAAATTCTGATCCTAAAATCATGTTTATTTGCATTATTATTCCTAGCTGAAAATTTCTGGAATAAGAACAGCAGTTCTTACTAACACAGTGTTAAAAAAGATTAATTCGGGAAGGGCTCTCAGAGGACTGTAATGAACTATTTCTTGAGTAGATTCCTTGAATTATTTCTGAATGTGGTTTTTTTCTGTGTCCTTTTGAAACCTCTTCAAAGAGTTGGTCATGGCTGTGTTTTTCATAAGACAGATTCATATTCCTTTCAGTAGTCAGTGAATTTAAACCATTAGAATTCTCTTTTTGCAGCCCACCTTGGAAGCACTTTTAATTTAAATGTTCAGCTATTCCATGCAGTAATTCAAAATCATTTGCAGTAATTTATTATTTTTTTCCACGCCCAAGTTGGATTGACTCTTGGTTCCTAGCACTGCAGGGAGGGTAAAATGCTGTGGAGTTGGTCACTTCCTTTGGTGTGACAGGAAGAGCTTTAAGGGAAGGAATGCCCAGCAGCAGATGACAGAATGGCATGAGCCCCTTCTAAATGAAAAGGACAAGCTTCTGCCTTGAGCTGAATTCTCTCACCAGAAATCTGAAGAAATGTTTCAGAATTCCTGAAAAGCTTCTTCGTTAAAAATGCTGAAAAAAAACCCTCTCGAAATGTTGACATAACTGACAGTTTCCAGTGCAAAGAAATTCTTGTTGACATAGTTGCACAGTTGTAAAACAGGGAACAACAGCAACTCCTCCGATAGCTTGGTGTACTGATAGCCTTGCAGATATTTTTCCTTGTTTTGTTCTCAGTTAATGGTTGTAGAAAACAAGATGCCATAGCAAAGGATGCACATTAAAAATGCTGCTGCACAGTGCTTGGGATGTGAAAGTCATACTTGGCTGACTCCTGCAGAAAGGCAGAGTTGTCTGTCTGATTTCAAGGGTTTTTTTAAACTTGAGAACCTACTGGAAGTCAAAAAGACTCTTGGAGCATTTGGTTGCAGCACAGACCCAAAGAATTGCATGCCAGAAGGAACTTTTCCTGCAGCTGCCATCTGAAAGGGAAACACGGATGGATGTTCACTGTTCCTCCTCCCCTTTGTCCTTAAGCAGTTCCATGATGTCCCAAATACTTAATTCAAGCATCATCTGGGATCAGATTTCCCTCTTGCTTTATCCCATTTCATGAGCACATTACAGGAGAGTGATAAAAAGCCAAATAGAAATGCATGTGATATTCTCTCAGGAGCACAGTCAGCATGTAAAACAAACAAAGGGATGAGTGGAAGCAAACTGACAATTGCCAAAAGCAGTTTGGATGACTTAGTGTTTACTGTTTTGTATTCTGTGGAATTTTGGAATGCCACTGGGAATGGTAACTGAAGTGAAAGCAATGGTAGTGTGCACATTTATTAAAAATTTGTGATTCCCTCTAAGTTGCAGCGCTGAAATTTGATTAACCCCCTGAAGACTATTCATGGTTCTTTGGTACAAAACACTTGGTGAATTTTTCTCATGTAACATGGTTTTGGTTTAGGGTACTCCAAAAATGACTCTATGTTGGCTGTCACTGAGCTGCCAGCTGCTCTTTGAGTGCTGTCTGTTTTAGAGAAATGCAGCCAGAGCTGAAGGGGTGTGGTACTTCTGGGGAGAAATATTGCTGTGACGTTGAACAATAATTTTTGCATGGTTGTATTATTAATCAGTGAAGTTATACATCTCAGAAAATCTGGGCTACTGTTTTTTGGTGGAGTTGGGGCAGTTGATTTAGTTCTGTAGAATGTCTTAAAACCCCCATCAAGTGAAATTAACAGTTTAAAACACTAGTGTTCTTGTCAAGAACCTACTTAAATCTTTGAAATCCTTTAAGCAGGTCATTTTATGGCGAGCACTCTTTTACCGAATTTGCCTTTGTCCCTTAGCTGATAAGAAATTTTCTCTCTGGCCACCAGCAGAAGGGGGAGCACCAGCAGCACTGTCATGACCTCAGTGCTTGCTGGAATATGATGTCAAAAAGCTCCTGTTGAATTTATGGGATGTTAAATCCCATAGAATTGAATGTGAAGTGTGTCCTAACAGTGCAGGTAAAGGCTGCAGTGCTGTGACTCTGCAGCCGGGTTGTGACATCCCATCCTCAGGACTGGGACAATACTCAGGGCTGGGCCTGCTGCTACCCAAATCATTTCTCACTGTTTGATTGATGGTCTAATTGCAAAACACTGCAAAGCAAGTTAATGCCTTCTCCCTAAAGGATCATGTTAATTTCTGCCTCTTGTAATTTAGGTTGTGTATTTTGCCAGTCAAGAATGATAGTAGTGCTCTGAAGAAATTAATTATGTGTACAGTAGGTCTGTAAAGGTAGTAATTAGTACATAATAGTCTGTAACTACTGGGATTGTTCCAATGCGGAATTCATTATCCATCCAGCTTGCCTCAAGGGAAAACTTCTCCATCAGGGTTCTGTTGCTTTACAATTAGACTTTTAAAATACAATTCAACAATCATTTTCATATGTTTTCAAAACTGCAGTAAGGTCTTAATAGCTGAGTGGTATTTTCCACATGATGGGAATTTGAGTGGGAAGGGACAAGAGAAAAGACCAACTTCCATGTAAGCTGTAATTGAGCAAAACATGAACAAAATGTTCAGGTTTTGATTTTATATGAATGATGTATATAATGTCTAGAATATGTATATAAATAATGTGTATAATGTACATATAATGTATATAAAGAATATATGGCAGGTCAGTGCACCATTCAACTTGAAGGAAAATTCTTTGCATTCATTTGCATTTAGGACTTGTAAATACAAGGAACACCAATTGGTACTTTTAGAAAATGGCTTTGAATTTGCCATGCTGAGAAGCCCAGATCTAATTCATCAGAGAACTTCAACATTTGCAAGCTTTCAGTGGATCCAGCTGTGGCCAGATTTCCTCTGAGGCAGCTGCATTTGTAGGTGTGAGGCAGCAGGACGCAGTTGATGCAGAAATCTCTGCTGGTAAGCGTGGCTGTGTTGCACTAGCTCAGCTTCCTGCGCTGCTTTGTCAACAGAAAAAGGAAGAAAAACCTCTGAACTCACCAGGAATTTGCTTCAGGATTGCAAACTGCAGGTGGCTCCCTTGGTCTGCTGATGGTTCAGGCTGAGTTTGTGTGGCTCCCTCCCTCCCCAGCCTCTCCTTGCACAAGGGTGAGATCCAAGCAGAGCAGGATCAGCTGTGCAGTGTGGGGTCACCCAGGGCTGTGTGGCAGCAGAATTTCATTTCCTTGGCTTGCACACCTAGGTCATCAGTCTTCATATCTGTTTCACACAGAAGTGCAGCAGATCGGGTTGTTTTCATCTCTGGATGTATTTGAAATTGTTGTTTTTCAGCAACAGAATAAATTCAAGTACCATAAAGGAGGAGTGAGTTATTAGTTTACTATTTTTCACTTTCCTGTTCTTCTCCACTGGATTTATCCAGCAGATAAACTCTCAAACTGAAGGGTGAAAAAGCTTGACATGGTTTAAGCAAACTGCCTGAAATTATTACCATCTAGCATAGATTTATGTATGTATGTCTCTGTATTTTGATATATTTTATGTACATTTTTTTAATTCTTAGATGGTCTAAGAGTTATTTTAGTGTCCAAGTCTTATTTCAAGAGCATCAGAACCCATGTCATTTATCATAGGACAAAAGGACTGATATGAGTATAGTATATAAAGAAAGCAAACGTTCCAATTAGGAGGTAAAAATTGTAAATATTAGTTCTTAAGATTTTATTTCAAATAGTATTTTAATGCACTCACCTTTCAATAGCTTAATTTCTATGTCAAAGGTAGTTTGTAATACAGGAATCATGAGAAAACAATTTATTTTGAAAAAACATCCTATGTAAAATACACGTCCTGTTGGTGTGACCTACTGACTGTAGTTGTTTTCATCATGTAACAGTGAATGAAGAATATCCCAGATTAAAAAATAAAATCTATTTAGACTTTTTCAGAAGTTAGGCTCAGTGTCAGTTGTGCTGTTTTTGTTTATTGCCTTATTTTCCTGTAAAATCTTAATTTATTTAACACCTTCAGAGTGCTCATGCTTTAGGGTTGGACAGAGGCACGAGTTTCACTGCAGGTCTCAGTGTGGCACACTTTGATTGTGTCTCTTAGGACTCTGCTTTTGAAACTTTGTGGAGGATTCCTAAGGGGGAAAGATCAAGAGGGATGGGTCAGATGGATGCAGTTTTCCTCTCTGCAGTTTGCTGTTCCTGGAGCCTGCTTTCTTTACATCTGCAGCTGAGTTAGTTTTTCCAGAGAATTGTTGCTCCATAAGAGGGTTCTGAGAGAGAAGTTTGGGCATTGTCTTAATCAGCATTACAGAAAGAACTGCAATAATTGCACCTCCAGAAAATGAAATCCAAACAGCCTGTGTGTGAATTAAATTGTATTCAGATGAGGAGACAGGTGGGAAATAGTTTGAGGTCTGGGCTATTTGAAGGCTGCTATCATTATTCATGGATTGCTTGGAGGTACAGCATAATGTATTCCTCAGAATTCCTGCAGAAATGGAGTTCATTCCAGAATCAGCATTCTGTCTGTTCTGAATCCAGGTCAGATGCTCTAACGTGGAGGCCATTCCTTCAGTGTTACTTTAATTGGCAGTGCTTAACCCTTTTGGGGCATCCCTGGGACAGGGGAGAGCTCCCTGCTGGAGATGTGAGGAGCAGGGATGTGAAATGAGGAATCCTGCTGGCTCCTGAGCGACTGGAGTAGTTCTGCAGGTACAAACTGATTATCCAGCTGCCTGCTCAGTGCCACGCGCCCAACTGCCATTGGAGGGGCTCTCCTGGCTGTGTGTG
This sequence comes from Emberiza elegans, assembly GCA_024865655.1. Lineage (NCBI taxonomy): Eukaryota > Metazoa > Chordata > Aves > Passeriformes > Fringillidae > Emberiza > Emberiza elegans. The sequence goes on along the minus strand of JALJVW010000129.1, from coordinate 26,873,901 downwards.
CCTGCTGCAGGGCCATCCTTTGCTTAAACCATCTCTGGCACTGAAAAACTTCTGAGAAATATTAGTGACAAAGCCCCTGCTGCTCAGATTTTCTGCAAGTTTCAATTAGTAATTTTGTCAGAAAGCTTCACTGGAAGAATTTAAAGAGAATTTAAATAGAATTGGAGTGGGGACAGACGTGTATTGTCTAAAAAAACCTCTTCTATGTATTTATAACAATGTTGTGACTGAGTTGTCTTAGTAATGTGTTATATTTTAGGTGGTTGCTTACAGAGTTCTTGTATTAATTTGTTATACCTCAACTCTCAGAATATAAAAATGAAAAATCTTGAAGAGGAAAGATGGAACAGCAGTTGTGACGATAAAAAAAGCCAAGGGAAGGTGAACTCTCAAGGGCGTTGGGTTTTCCTACCAAGGAAATTGCTCCAGTGGGTTTTTCCCAACCTTTAAGGTGTTGGAAGTTCCCATTAGGGAAGTGTTTGGATCACTGCTGGTGACACATGGCCCAACGTTCATTACCCACACATTCCAGCAGTCTGGAATTCCAGCCCACCGTGGGATCACTCTGGTAGCAGTTGGTACCTTTGTGCCTCCTCCATGCTCATTTTTCTCAGGAGCTGGAGCTTTTGTGTGTATGGGCTTGCTGCAATCCAGCAGGGGAAGAAAGGCGGCTCTGCATCCCCAATGTGTGGTTGAGGCTCGGTGATGCAGTGCTCAAATAAAGCCCAGCACTTTTAATGAGGAGCTGAGGACAGAGACACATGTACTGGCACTGCAGAGACAGGGATTGTGTACAAAGACTAATTAGCATGAAATATGAATACATTCATGAAGCAGTCTTGATCTATAATGCTCTTACAGAGAGTATTTTTTTCCTATGAATTCGATGAAAAAGGGATTCAGAAGTTGAATTGAAAAAAGAATCTGTGTTGAACTGCAGAAAGAAATGGGGTTTGTTTGTTTTTAAACAAATAGAAATCCATATTCCTGGAATAAAAACCCTCTGTATGAATAAATAAAGAGATTAGACTGAGAAGAATGCTTTCTCTAATGTCAAAACAGAAAGAATAACCTGCAAAAGATGCTCCTCTTCAAGTATGCAACGGCATTTTTCATGGAAAGTTAGGTTAGATATCCTGAAAATCTATTTATTGTGAATCTAGTTACTCTCACCATGAAGTGTTCCAGGCCAGGTTGGATGGAGCTCCGAGCAGCCCTTGTGGAAGGTGTCCCTGCCCATGGCAGGGCTTGGAACAGGATGATCTTTAGGGTCCCTTCCACCCCAACCATTCAGTGATGGTATGATGAAATCATCCTATGGGTTTGACAGCAATCCTCTCTCTGTTCAGTGGCTGTTGGGATTATCCACAGTGGCAATTCTCCTCCAGTGTGGCTTCTCTTTCACATGCAGGAATTGGTCTGTGTAAATGCCCGTGAAGCGCACTGCTGATGAGTTGGAGGTCGGTTCTGCCTCTGTGCAGAATGGTTTTATAACCGTTCCTGTTGCCCTCTGATGGGTTTGGAGCTGTAGATCCATTTTCTGGCAGCTCCCTCAGTGTTGGTAAAGGCAGCTCCAGCTGAGTGTTCCAGTGCAGGTTCTTCAGCTGAACATTGGCTGGGAATTTGTGACCCAAGTGAAGGAGGGAAGAATGAAAAGTCCAGAGGAAAGGCTGGAGAGCAGACCAGCTCCTTACCAGGACAGTTGGTGCTGACTATTAAATAGCTTATGCACCAATATTTCACTCTGCTGAACACTTCCAGCAGAGTTCTAGGAATAACAATGTATTTGCTTAAATAAATAAAACCCCACTGTAAACAAAGCTGTGGTTATAAGCAAAATTGATGGTCTTACTTGTGAAATAGTTCTTTCAAGGCTGCATTAAAGAGCTGCCCCCTGCATCTTTCAGCAGAACCACGGTTAGCACATCCTGCACTTCCTCCTAAATCTACTTTCCATCAAAAGAAATAGAATGTGGGGTTTTTTTCCTGCAGAGGCATAAACTGACAAAATGTGTCTGATTCATGGCCTGGTTCCACTTGCTCACTGTGCTGACCTGCAGTGATTCTGTGTTTGTAGAAAAATGATGCCCTCTCCATGGATTTTATGTTTTATGTGCAAAACTGTTTTTTCCTTTCTTATTGCTGACCAAAAAGCTCAGAAAAAATGTCATCTGCTGTTGACATGGAACATTTCTCTGAGTGATAGTTGCTTCACCTGTAATGCTGTTCCAGGCTGCTTTGGACAGAATATCTGCTATTGCAAGAATTTCTGCCATTTATAGCAGAGCAAGGATACTTCTGTTACCTACATGAATAAAGGTTCTTTGGAGAAAGAGACATTGAAAAGCTATCTAAAGGATTAAAAGTTAACAATCATGCTATTAAGTTTCTGAATTCATTGAGAAATTGAAAATACTAGGTACATAGGCATTAGTACAGATAATAACAGAAGTATCAGCTTTTTGAATTACTTATTAATCATCTCAAATGGATGTAAAGCTGTAATTACAACTCTCTATATTGTGTGTGTTCTGCAATGTGAGGAACTGAAATGTCTGAAACTTCTTCCTCTCAGGTGCTTTATTCTGCTCTGTGAGGTGGGAATGTAATTATTGTGGAATACTGCTACTGAATCTTTTCCCACTGTGAAAAGGCCATGGCTTAAAGGCTTTCTAAAAGCAGAAGTCCACATGGTAAAAGTCAGTGTGGAATTATCATCAAGTTGCATTTTCTGAATGGGAGTACCTGTGGAGTGAATGTCAAGGTTTTCTTTGGCATTTTTTTGTTGTTGTTTAATTGAAGATTTGGATCATTAGCACAGAGGCTGCCTTTTTAATGAATCGCTCTAGCCAAATGTGGCTTGTGTTGGTGCTATAGAAGGTAAGCAGAGCACAGGTGCTAAATCCAGGCTGTGCAGTGGGTCCTGCCTGTGCTGGGGTGAGCAGTGGAGCCTGGTGTTGTGCTGAAGGTGAGAGACTGGGAGCTGTGTGCTCTGTGCTATTTTTGGTCTGCTGCAATGCAAGCAGCTTCATTTAGCACCCTGTGGGTGCCCTGGGACTGATGCTGTGATGTGGCAGTAATTTATCTTGTGTGTCCTGAAGGCAGATAATCATTGCCTGTGTGTTCTCTGGGCACCTGGGGGTGTTCACAACTTCGGTACCTGGGCCCCAAGGAAGCTTTTCCAAGGTAAATCTGAGGTGGTGGCAGCACACACAAGCATCCAAGGCTGACTTCAGGCTGCTTGAGCCCTGGATTCCATCTTCAGCAGGTGACTGAGGGCAGCTGCTCAGTCCAAAGAGTAAATACATGTTAGTGTTTATTAAATATCTGCTGCTGGATGTACACAGAATGAATTAAACAGAGTTCCTTCTCTGCTGCTAGCGTTGATGTTTTTTCCAAGCCAGAGGTCACATCTTTACCTGTAGTAAAGTCTTCCTTGTGTTTTGTCTTCAGTGAACTCAGGATCTTTGAGCATTTATAACCTGTGCCATTGCACTTCTCTGTATTTCTGACAGATGTGGTGTTTTGCAGAGCTTGAACCCTGCTGCTTCTGGTCATCCTGGTTTGCTGCCTCCTTTTTCTCTCATTAAACATTTTATTAACAGCTAATTAATATTTATTTCTCTGTGTTTTCAGAGACTGCCCAAAGGGGCAGCCCCAAATCATGCATGACCCACAGAAGGCACAGTAAAACCCCCCTGTGGCCATCACCCATCACCCAGAAATGATCAGTGGGTCCCCCCTTTACTGAGGGGCTCTCAGATGTGCTTGTCACCGAATACCTGCCTGGCTGTTTGTGCTTCAGAGTGACACTAGAGTGCCAGAAACACTGCAGTGTCCCAGGGTGGTTGGGATGCCCTGGTTGAGGTGGCCCTGAGTCAGAGATGGGGACAATGGCAGTGCCTTCCCTGGGCAGTGTGGGGCCTGCTCTGAGCCAGCCCCAGTAAGAGCCTGAAGGAGGGATGTGGGACTCCAAGGGCTCTCAAAAATGCACTTTATTGTATCCAAAATGCACTTTATTGTATCCAAAATGCACTTTATTGTGTCCAAAATGCACTTTATTGTGTCCAAGGTGTCACAGCAGCCCTGGTCCAGGGCCGGGTGACAGAGCTGTGCCCACAGCTGTCAGCTCCAGCTGCAGGCAGCCCTGGAGACCCTTTAATTTTGGTTACATTGCATAATAAACTTTTCTTTGCTGAGCATCTTAATACAGTAGAACCAATCTATGCCTTAACTTTTATCCATAGCCTATCATAACTATGATAATTACCATATTCTCGTTGTTATTCTCCAATCACTAACAGTCAGTACATTACAGTTTAAGCTAGAAGTTGTTTTGCAGTTTTCTTGCAGTGGAAAATTCTGAGACCTTTTTTCTACTTGCAACATTGGCAGTCTTGTTTGCCTGTGGTACCTTTTTACTTGGTAAAAACATCTTCTTGTTTGGGGTGGGTTTGTCCTTTGCTCTAAGCCATACAAACCCTTTTTCACTAACACACCCTTTGCCTCATTGGTTATCCAGTAAAACTGGCTCAGCAGTTCTTTTATTCTATATCAAAACTTGCTTTCATTTCTACTCCTCCTTCCGATTCTGCATTCAAAACTCTTTGTGCTAAGCACACACATCTGTGAGACTTTCTTGTCCAACTTTCATCCATCCCAACCAGCCCTGCCCCGTGCGGTGTGCTCAGAGCCCTGGGGCAGCCCTGGCACAGAGCCCTGGGGCAGCCCTGGCACAGCCCTGGCACAGGGTTGGTGCTGAGCCCTGGCGGGGCTGGGCACAGCCTCCTCCCAGCTCACTGCGTTTGTTTCATAGTGCCCTCCACAATGCCTCCGTTTTCAATATTTGTTTATGGAGGACTAATTTCCCAACATTTTATCCTTATTTCTATTGATCAGCTATCAAAGCTCTGCTTACCACTCAACCTCACGGGGTGCTGACTTTTACTGCTGAAATTAATGGAATCTATTAAGGCAGATCATTTGCCAATTATTTTTAATATGATCCTTTTACCCTGTGAAGTTCTGCTTTGGCCCTGAGGCCTGTGAATGCTGCTTTTTGAGTCCTGCAGGTTCACTACAACAATAAATACCAGCTAATCTTATTATTATTTTTATTTTTACTCTAAATGGGAGAATAAACATAAACATAAAATTAAATGTCTTGTGTACTAAATCAGTGGAAATGTAACATTGTATATTTGATTGTAGGGCAGAGTGTATAACCAGGGTGGGCTACATTACACTAGAAAGTCAAGCAATTTGGATTCAATATGTTTATGTATTTTGCATGCATGTTTATTTAAAACCTTGTTGATAGAGCAATGCTTTAAAAAGGAAGAGAATACTAAAATGTCTGTTTGGACAAGTGTATTTTACTTAGTGTTTCAATATTTGGTCAGGATTGTTAAATGTCAGATATCACAGTGATAAAAGAAATCAATTCATCACTTCATTTTTATTAGCATTTTACTGTTTTCCATTAAACACCAATATCTAATTAACTTGACTGTATAAAAGGGTTTTTGGATATTGGGATTTTAGCTTTGGAAAGTTCCTTTGGAAAATGTGATTCCCACAAGTGTGTTTGTTTGTGAAGGTGAGTTTTTATGGGCATCATCAAGGGGAACAGTGGGTGAACCAATAATTTAAGAGATATCTAGTTATTAGACTTCTCATGGTAATAAAAGAAAATGAGTTTGCTAGAATCTTGGTAAAATATGACAGCAGTTTAATGACTTTTTTTTTCCTGAGTCTTGATACTTTTTTTTTTAACTTTTGAAAATTGTATGGATAAGAAACTCATCAGAATCTGGGAAATAATTACAGCTGTCCTGTCTCAGTTTGGTGGTGATGGTGGCCTGATGTCAGAGGAAAAAATACAACTGGGCCATGTGGCTGTTGAAATTAGAAATGCTATTATGGGCAGCATTTTATTGACGTAGCAAACATCTTCTCTCCCCCACCAGAAAACGTCTGTGCGAGTTCTGAAATGCAGGAATGGCTCTCCTGGGTCAGACCCTGACCCTGGGGCTGTGCAGAGTCAGGAGCTGCCCCCAGGGTCTGCTCCAGCCCCTCCTGGCACAGCCTGGGCACGGCACAAATGGGGGGCACAGTCCTGAGGCTTCTTCGTTTCAATATTCATGGGGAAATGGGAGAGCACAGCTCATGGAAAAGGCCTCAGGGGCTTTATTCCAGCTTCTTACAGCACATCTCCCACACTGTAAATGGGGCCCACGGAGGATATTTTCAGTTTAATCCGTGTTTGCCTGCTGTTGTTTGATTTCTAATGTTCATCTGTGTTGCTGTGGCCATTTGTGTGTCCTGAATTGTTAATATTTGCTTTTATTGTCTCACAGCAAAAGCAGCATCTTCTGCAGGCAAGGCCAGTTATGGGATCAGCTGTGGCTGTGTTTGGGATCAGGTGTGGCTGTGTTTGGGATTGGGATCAGCTGTGGGTGTGTTTGGGATTGGGATCAGCTGTTGGGTGTGTTTGGGATTGGGATCAGGTGTGAGTGTGTTTGGGATTGGGATCAGGTGTGGCTGTGTTTGGGATCAGGTGTGGCTGTGTTTGGGATCAGATGTGGCTGTGTTTGGGATTGGGATCAGCTGTTGGCTGTGTTTGGGATTGGGATCAGGTGTGGCTGTGTTTGGGATCAGCTGTGGGTGTGTTTGGGATTGGATTCAGGTGTGGCTGTGTTTGGGATTGGATTCAGGTGTGGATGTGTTTGGGATTGGGATCAGGTGTGGCTGTGTTTGGGATTGGGATCAGGTGTGGCTGTGTTTGGGATTGGATTCAGGTGTGGCTGTGTTTGGGATTGGATTCAGGTGTGGGTGTGTTTGGGATTGGGATCAGCTGTTGGGTGTGTTTGGGATCAGCTGTTGGGTGTGTTTGGGATCAGCTGTTGGGTGTGTTTGGGATCAGGTGTGGCTGTGTTTGGGATTGGGATCAGGTGTGGCTGTGTTTGGGATTGGATTCAGGTGTGGCTGTGTTTGGATTGGATTCAGGTGTGGATGTGTTTGGGATTGGATTCAGGTGTGGCTGTGTTTGGGATTTTCTGTGTGTGCATGAGGAGAGGAGTTGTTTTGGTTGTTTTGGTTGTTTTGGTTGTTGGGTTGTTGTCTCTTTTTGGATTTTTTGTGGCTCAGGCACCTCCTCGGTGCTGTTGACACAAAGCTGAAAGCCATCCCAATACTGAGCGGGTAATTGAGTTCACTTTAGCTGTACAACTTCGCACAAGTTCTTGCTAGAGATTGGCAATTAGACTATTTACAGTCATTTTAGGGCAATTTTAACAGAGCAAGGAATATTTCATGTGAAATTAATAGTAGTCATTAAATGTGGTGGTCGAATAAAGTAGCAATCAATTATACAAACAATTAATAAGAGTACAGATCCCCTGTTCCTTTTTTTTTGCAAAACTAATTTGTAAAACTAAGTTATGATCTTTTTTATTCTTCCACAGAGCATAATTTGTTGGGTTGATGCCACTTCCTTCAGCTTGATTACATTAATTAGGCAAAAAACATACAAGATTGCAAGAGGTTCCATGGTTTTTTCCTCCCTGTTAGTTTTATTTTTTTATCTTAAGAGCTCAGTGTAAGATTTGCTTTTAGATCAATTGCTTGCTTTGTAATAATTCTTTTTTTATTGCTGTACCAGGTATTGAGCTCTTCTGATTGCAGAAAGGGCAGAGTGACAGCAGGAGTGCTTAATTAATTTTGCTTCAGGAATTGGTAACTGAGTGATTTTAGGTGAACTGAAAAATGCCAGGTGGCTTTGGGAATAAACATGAGATCCCACAGCTGCTGCCTGAATTGACAGGAGGCGTGGCTGACATCTGCTGATGCTCTTGCATTTCTCTCTGGATATTTGGGGAAACTGTTTGCTGCTTGTCAAAGTTAGAGCCCAACACGACGGAGTGAAGCTGTGCATGAGTTTGGATGCCAAGGCACCTCAGTCGCAGTCCCTGCCGCTCATGGGTTGTGTGGCACATGCTCTGCAGGGTCCAGGAGAGTCTGTGCCTCAGCTGGGTGAGCTGTGGCCTCTGCCAGAGCCTCTCCTCTGCATCCTCTGCAGTTCTGTGTCGCTGCATGCGGGGCTGGGGAGGGAGCTGCTCCCTGGGGCTGCCCTGTGCCTTCCTCTGCTGCAGCACCAGGGCTCTGCTCCTGCAGGGCACGAGGGACACGAGCAGGGGAAACGGCTTTGGGTTAAACCAGGGGAGGTCCGGATTGCATCTCAGGAGAAATGTCCTCACAGGAAGGGTTCTCAAGCATCAACTCAACCTGCCCAGGGAAATGGCATCCTGGGGTGCTCAAAGCCACCAGGACGTGGCATCCTGGGGTGCTCAAATCCACCTGGATGTGGCATCCTGGGGGTGCTCAAAGCCACCTGGATGTGGCATCCTGGAGGTGCTCAAAGCCACCCAGATGTGGCATCCTGGAGGTGCTCAAAGCCACCTGGATGTGGCATCCTGGAAGTGCTCAAAGCCACCTGGATGTGGCACTCGAGCATGTGGTGCTGAAGGTGGTGGTCCTGCTTGGACTTGAGGATCTTAGAGGGCTTTTCCAGCCTGAGCCATTCCATGAGTCCGTGGGCACGTTTGACAATCAGCAGGTTGTTTGTGCAGTTTGGCCTGAGCACACAAACTTGTCAGAGTTCTTTGTGCTCCTGCAGCCAGAGCTTGGCCATGGTTCCTCTGCTCTCCCAGATGTTCCTCTGCTCTCCAGATGTTCCTCTGCTCTCCAGATGTTCCTCTGCTCTCCAGATGTTCCTCTGCTCCTGCAGGTGGCTGGAGGAGGGTCAGGCTATGCCCCAGCTGAGCTCCCAGTCCCTCCCTGGGTCATTCCAGCTGGGAATGCTGTGGGCACACCATGCAGGGTGGGTGTATTGCTGAGGGAAAAGAACAGCAGCAATTTTGAGACTGCTTTGTGTTTGACTTCCCTCCTTCTCCCCCTTGATTCAACCTTTATTTCCATTTCTGAGTGCCTCTAGGTCTAGCACAGAAATGGAAGATGATCAGTAGCATTCCAAGATGATCCATTTAGCCAGACTCTGAGAAGTTTTATTGTGTTGCAACAGAATTTGCTGCACTTTTGTGCTACAAATTACTTTCTAATCTTTTGGTGGCATTCCTAGCTCTTTATTTCATTTTTCTATCAAGTTATATCACATCAGGAGCTTTTTAATTTATTTTTTTAGGGAGTGGGATAAATTCAATGCAATTATTACTTTCAGCTGCTCAAGTCTTCTCTCGTGTGTAGTTCAGATCCCTTGCAACTGTATGGACACTGAATTTTTTTCTCCTACACTCCTGTAGTAGCCATAGCTCTTGTCTCAGGTACAGGCAATAACAAAGCAGTTAATTTCTTCTGTATGTTTACTTCTGCTGCCAAATACTGGCAAATGCAATTGGGAAGTCACTTGCCAGATGGAAATAAGATGAAATTACTCGTTCATTTCCCATGGCAATATAAGGATGTTTTTGTTCACTGTGTGAACAGACTTGACAGAAATTGGAGACTTAGGGTCATGTTAAGGTAGGCTAAAGTTCACCTGAATATCTGCTTTCTCCATGCTGTAATTCAATGTACTCCTTTTTAGCTCCCTTTAATTTTCATCCTCATCGTGTTCATGACTGACAGTTTTTGCTGTTAATTCTTTATTAAAATTATTCATTGATAATTTAAGGAAAGAAGGGAATTTTATATGAACTGGACATTTCAGCTCATAATAAAATGCTTTAACAGCTTCAATATCATTAAATAAAATCATATATATTTCAAAAAATTGTCATGGCCACTTCAAATGCTATTCAGTAGCTAAATTAATGAACAGGTGTAAAATGATAATTTTCAAGAATAATGTATGCTTCCTTTTTTTTTTCCTACAGAAGTACAAAAGTACTGATGGTAGGATTTTTTCCTAATTAAGTCTCTAAAGCATTTCAACCTGTTTATGTATGTTCCTTGCCATGATTATCATTAGCCCTGCTTAATGTGTTTTAAGCTTAGCTAAGGTTTTGTTTAGGGTTTGTGTGCCCTGGCTGGGCTTGCAGGGTTTCAAGCAGGGCACTTGCAGTGGGATTAGAGGAGTTCCCAGCTGAAGGCACACCTGGAGCTGCCCATGCACTGGGAAATGTCAGATCAACAGCAAACAATGCCTTGCAGCTTCTTGCATCAGCTTTTTCCCTCCAACACTGATAAACAAATGTACTATTGCTAACTTAATAGAGCTTCAAATTAGGAAAAAGTAAGTTCTGTAGTGCTGGTGTTTACATCTGTGTTTGCTGCTCTCCAGAAGGAATCTGTGTGTGCCGAAGGGCCTGGGCTCTGCTCTGGCTTTGTCACGGTGGCTGTCCTCCCTGTGTGGAGGGAAAAATGCAGGGAAATAAAGATAGTGCAGAAGGGAATCTCACACATGAGGAGTTGCAGCTGCACTCGTCTCCAAAGATGGGGAACAGGCCTGCCCTTAACAGGTCGCAGGTGTGTGCAATAGGAAGAGTGCTACAAAAGAGTGGGGTAGCTGGGTGAGAGAGAGTTGGAGTTTGTTGGCTGTGCCGCGAAGGGCGATGGAGTTTGTTGGCTGTGCCGTGGAGGGCGATGGAGTTTGTTGGCTGTGTCATGAAGGGAGATGGAGTTTGTTGGCTGTGCCGTGGAGGGAGATGGAGTTTGTTGGCTGTGCTGGTGAAGGGAGATGGAGTTTGTTGGCTGTGCCGTGGAGGGAGATGGAGTTTGTTGGCTGTGTCGTGGAGGGCGATGGAGTTTGTTGGCTGTGCCGTGGAGGGAGATGGAGTTTGTTGGCTGTGCCGCGGAGGGAGATGGAGTTTGTTGGCTGTGCCGCGAAGGGAGATGGAGTTTGTTGGCTGTGCCGCGAAGGGAGATGGAGTTTGTTGGCTGTGCCGCGAAGGGCGATGGAGTTTGTTGGCTGTGCCGCGAAGCGCGATGGAGTTTGTTGGCTGTGCCGCGAAGGGCGATGGAGTTTGTTGGCTGTGCCGTGGAGGGAGATGGAGTTTGTTGGCTGTGCCGTGGAGGGAGATGGAGTTTGTTGGCTGTGCCGTGGAGGGAGATGGAGCTGGTTGGCTGTTGGAGGAGATTTTGTTGGCTGTGCCGTGGAGGGAGATGGAGTTTGTTGGCTGTGCCGTGGAGGGAGATGGAGTTTGTTGGCTGTGCCGTGGAGGGAGATGGAGTTTGTTGGCTGTGCTGTGAAGGGAGATGGAGTTTGTTGGCTGTGCCGCGGAGGGAGATGGAGTTTGTTGGCTGTGCTGGTGAAGGGAGATGGAGTTTGTTGGCTGTGCTGTGAAGGGAGATGGAGTTTGTTGGCTGTGCCGTGGAGGGAGATGGAGTTTGTTGGCTGTGCCGTGGAGGGAGATGGAGTTTGTTGGCTGTGCTGTGAAGAAGAGGGAGTCAGTGCTGTGAGGAGCTGCCCATGAGAAATCACCGAGAAGGTGTGGGAGCTTTTGCAATAAGATGACAACATCCCTGTCCCTCTTCTGTCTGACTGAGGTCAAGTATAAAGAAAGGCCTCCCAAAGTCTTGTACAGCTCTAATGGTGTGAGGTAATTGTGTATGAGCAGCTCAGCAGAACACGCTCGCTGCTCCAGACCTGTTGTCTCAGTGCTCTATTGCTTCATCAGCAGAGGTCAGAGAGTAAAGAACATTCCCTGCTGCTGCACCTTGGGTTTTAATCCCTGACCATTTCTGCCATGGGAACCTGGCTATGGCAGCACCAGCTCTTGTGGTGTCTGTAGGACTTGCTTTGGAAAGAAGCTGGTTTTGAATGAGGATGTAAGGCCGCACCATTATCAAAGTGCTGTAATGAACAATCACAGCCCTGAGCTCCAAGGTCTCTGTGAGGTAATACAGCTGCTTCAGCTTCCACACTGATTTTTCATCTTGCTTTTCTGAGCTGCCCTGTGCTGTCTGCTGTCAAATCCTTCTTTCATCTCTCCCTTTGGTTCTGTGGCATCAAACCAAGAAGTGTCTTATCTTTGAGCAGGCACTTGTGAAAGGAGAGCCTGACGAGGGCTGGGAGGTTGGTCAGCACTGGTGCATTGAGTTCTGGAAAGTATCAAGTGTTTTTTAATTGAGTTAATTATTTTTCCACATTCCATAATCCGTGGTTGTGTGACAGTTGAATCACTGCCGAGATGGGTTGTGTGAGCAGAGCCTCTGGCAGAGGAGGGATGAGCTTTTGAGGGCTCTCTGATGCTCCATGTCATCTCAAGCATGGCTGAAACGGTGATGGAGAGATTCTAGGACCTGTCTCATCTAGAAATTTTATTGTGTCTCTTTCTGCCCATGAATTTGGGCTTGGTAAGATTGGTGTTGATGCTGTATTGTGGCTTTAGCGCAGCCACAAAAGCATCTGGTTCTAGTGTTTCTCTGTTTTTGTGAACATCCTTGAAGTGAACTTTGAAGTCTCATGCGTGGGAAGATAGAACTTTCTTGAAAGAACATTTCCTCTGGCTTTTTCTAGTAGAAAAAATTTACTTTAACCTTAGACATCTGATGTTTGTTAAATGAGTGATCTCTAAGCAGTGGTGTTGCAGCCCTTCAGGCCTGAGTAGGTCAGAGCAGCCCTGGTTTGTTATGAGTGTGTGATGTGCTGTGGTTTAAATGCAGTTCCTGATTTACAGCCAGCAGAGTGCACCTGCACACAGGTGAGGAGGGTGATAAGGGAAGCTCCTTCTGTGCCTGTACAGGCAGAGTTCCTGTTGTGAATTCTGCCTCAGCTCACCCTCTGTGTGTCTGTTTATCAAATATTATGTGTTTAAACCCCGAACCCCTTTTCCTTTTTTGCTACTGGAGCAGCTGAATAACTTCATACCTGTTCTGCGCTGGGCTGGTGTAGCACCTCTGCCCTTGAGCTCTTGCTCACGGGGTGTTTGTCACTGGCTCTTTCTGACTTGTGGGAATTACCACTCTAGGAAGAAACTTTCCTTTCCGTGAGGTGATGTTTGGTAACAAAAGCATTTATTACTCTTGTTCTGCAGCCTGCAAGCCAAGGAGCTGGGTGTGTGTTTTATGTAGGTTTGTCTGTGGTGCTCCCAGCTCCTGAGACAAGTCCGGGGCCTGTTTGTGGTGTTCGGAGCTTTAAGAACTCAATCCCTGGAGGTCTAGAGAGTTTAACTCTTGGGCAGTTCAAGGTTGCAGTAGGACACTCATCTTCTTGAGTCACACAAGCCCAGCCTTTCTCTCTGCTGTGACAGAACAAAACTTGCGATGATGTTTGTTGCCTGCCCATGGGACGGCTCATTTTTAACTCTTGGGTGGTTTTCTGTTTGTGTTGTTGGGCACCCGGTCTTATTGCCTTGTTTAATTGAGAGCAATTAGTGCTAAGGGCCTGATTGCTCACTGAAGTGTCACTTTGGGGTTTTGGAAGGAGCTCATTGCAGCTGGGGGACGCTGGGCTTGTCTGGGAGGGGGCTCAGGGCTGGCACAAGCCCATGGGAGCTTGCTGGGCAGTGGAAGGCAAGGGCACAGCAAGGGATGCTTTGTTGTTGAATCTTTCTTTTTGTTCACTTTTCTGTGATTTAGGCTCTTTGGAGGTAGCTGGGGCTGAGGGCGCTGCCTGGGACTGGCTCAGGTAGTGCTGGCGTGAACATGGCCAAGATAAACTGATTATTCAGGGCTATAAACCCAGCAGAATTCCTTTGTGCCAGATGTTCTCCTGCTGGTAATGGGTGTGAGGAGACAAATACCTGGTCTCTGCATTCTTTTATTTTTTTTATTAAAGAGTTTGAAACTGAGGTTTTGTGTTATTCTTCACACTAAAAATTAGCATTTTTTTCCCTTAGGAAATACCTGTAATTAAACCCACAATGGCTCATTACAGTGCAACAAAAAATAGTGCTCAGAGAACAGAACTGTATTCAGTCTGCCTGAAACTTCATCTTAATTTGACTTTCCAGTTTTTCAGTTACTTTTGAATGACTTAAAATATTCATTAAGTTCAATTAATGTTAAGCACATTAAGATTCTATTCCTTCAGTGCCAAATATGTGATATTTAAAAGGAAATAAATCCTTGTTAATGGGTTTACTTAATGCTTAAGAAAATTCTGCAAAAATTGACTGTTTTAAATTATGCAAAAAATAAGCTTATATTTGAGGTACTCCAATGCCACATTTCTTTCCTTGTAATTTAAAGTGCTGAATATAAAGACTAGTGAGTCTTGCTAATTTAAAAGGAATCACTCTAAAATACACACTGTTTTCTTAGTTTTGCTCTTTACCACTGACAACATAAATAATTAATGAAAACATACCTTTGTTCAGTGTGATAAATATCAGATGATTTATGTTGTTGGTTTTGGATGAAGAGCTTACAAATATTATGCATGTTTCAATAGAGGGCACTCATGTGCTTCGAGGTAACACCAAATCCCTGTATTTTTAAAAATGCTTGCAATGAGTTGTAGCTGAACTGAAATTCCATGGGGTTAAAATACATAAATATTATTTGATAGTGCTTGGGAAAATTGTTCTTTGTCGTATTTTTATTTCTTGTTCCTTTCAATTTTGGACATTTGCTTTGTTTGTTTGGATATTTTACAGCAGGTGGAGGCAGTGCAGTCACTTTGCCTTGAACTGATTGTAAGAGATGTATTATTATGGCTTGCTAATGGACTTGCTGTTAGCTAAGATGGAACTGTTGTAATAATGAATAGAATTTAATAAATACCTTCTTTCCAGCCAAAAAGCCTGTAGAGGAATCAGAAGAAAAGAAAGCAGCTCAGTCAAAGAAGAAGATCAAAGAATTAAGAGTTTTGGATGGAAAATCTGCACAAAATTTATGTAAGTGATGTGAAGGGCACTAGGTCAATGTCTAAGCAGCATCTACACCTCAGTGTTCATAAATTGTCTTTTTTTGTTTGCATGTGCAATTACTTTCTCTAAAAACTGCTAATTTTAACATGAGTCTTAAATTCAGTGGTGTTTAAATACACATTCTGAATTCACCGCATAACTTGGGAAAAATGGAAAAAAGTAACATGGAAAAATTATTTAATGAGTTCCTGGCGTTTTTGTCAGCTAATTCTCTCAATTAACTGACCAAATTAACTGCTCAGGACTGGAAGTGCAGTTAAATGATCACTAATATGGGCAGAGCGTGGGGTGGGGTGGGGTTTAGGGGCCATTCCAGATTGTTCCTCCTGGTCAGAGCAATGCAGAAACGGAGGTTCAAGGCAGGGTAGATTAACAAATCACCAATTACCAGAGAGGCTGCAGAGGTGCAGGTGCTACTGCCACAGACGGGAGCAAAACCAGCCCACCTGTGCCATCCGGCGTGCTTCTCTCCTCCTTAACTATGCAGGGAAATCAATCACTGAGAGTAGCAGAGGCTTTTATTTGAATCAGAAACACCATAAATGTCACTGGTCCCACTGTGTGCCCATGGCAAATCAGTGTACAAACCCAAATGTGGGCATTGTTTAGTACCACATCCATGAGCAGAAAACGAACTATGAGAGAAGAGTTCACCATTGATAGAAAAGTTCAAATTTTGAAAGCATGCATGCAGGATAATCAGCCACACTAGTTAGGCTGAATATAAAGCATTTTTTCACAATGTTATGCTGATGCATCTGTTAGGAATTCTTTGTAGTTTACTGAATGGGGCTCTCTTGAGATTTTATAACATTGAGATCAAATTGCTTTGAGATCTCCATCCTTGAAGGGTTTACATTGTGTGTCTGTTGTACAAGTTCAGTTACCCTAAAAGTGGTGGAGTTAGGGCATTTTTCTTACTTTGCCCAGCTCTTCATTACCACTTTGATGTGAAATCTTTTCTAGAATATCACATAAATATCATTGACCCAATTGTACAGCTATTCATACGTGGTTATGGAACCAATAATAAGAATAATAGCTGAAGATATCTATTAGTGGCTGAGTAGTTCTGCTTAAGTAGGAACGGAGATGTCATTCATGAAGAAAAAACTTTAATGGAAAGTATCATTGCTAGGGAGCAGCTGAGGCTGATTTGAAAGTTAAAATTGTTGTCATAGTTTCATTTCTTAGAAAGTGTATTCATTGTAAGTCAAACTGCAGCAGTGTGCCTACCTAGCATTTGTTTATATGGGAGACTTAACTGTGAAACAATTTAGATGGAGATGTGACTTTTTGAGTTGCTAGAAATGGTTTGCCTTTGTATCTCAATTTTTTTTGACCTTTTTGATTCTGATGATGTGTTACTGAATTTCAGCAATATTTTTGGGTTCCTTCCGTTTGCCTTACGAAGAAATAAAAAATATCATTTTAGAGGTGGATGAGGAGAAGCTGAGTGAATCCTTGATTCAGGTATGTGAAAATGCCTCTGCTTTTGGTTGTAGCTCATTTCCCACGTGAACGTGGCAGGAAGGAGTAAGAATTCAAGAGTGAGACAGGGCATCAGCTGCAGGCTATCAGTTGTGTTTCCTCTCCCATTGATTTCACTTCTGCTTCTCATGTGGTCCCATGTAGCACTAAAACTGCCTTTCAAAGACCCTGTTAGCAGAAGAATTCCTTGGGATTTCCCCTTCCCAGAGGAAATCTTTGAGAATTCTCGTGTTTCAGCTCGGAAGAGAAGCTGAAGATGATTCAAGCTGGTGCATAATGGAGTTTCAGGAGGTTTCTTGTGGGAGCAGCTCTGCCTGTCTCCAGTGAGAGATGAAACTCCCTGAACGTTTCAGGATCCTGCTGCAGCTCCAAACCCATCTGTACCTCTGCTCTCGGGCTGGTTTAGTCTCATTTGGAGCCCCAAATCTCTCAGCTGGAGAGTGGGAAGGGTGGAATTCAATTTCTGTGCATCCCTCTCTGATTCCCTCCCTCTAGGAGAGCAAGGGTGCTCATGGCCCCTCGTGGTCTCTGAGGAGGGACAGAGCAGCAGGGAACCAGAAACCCTAAAAATCACAAAGATTTAGCACCCCAGCAATGCTGCTCTGGTTTTATTTAACATCATCCACAGATTCCTGCTCCCTCACTGGGCCTGGATTTATCCTTTCATCCTTCCCTGTCTCCTGTTTGCACCTTCGCCCTGTTCCCCCAAGGTTTTCTAAATTAATTTCTTCTTCCTTTCTTGGACCTGCTAAAATGGCTATTCTGGAAATTCTGGTCTAAACTGAGTTGTCTCAGTATTTGAAAATAGGTGAAAAACCCTAATTTTACTGGGGACTTGGTTTATTAAGCAGAAATGTCAGATCAGAAGATTAGGAAACCTTCAGGTTTAGTAAAATCAAAAATCAAGGGGAAGGAACAACCGCACCTGGGATAGCTGAAGTGCAGAGCAGCTTGGAATTGATCTCCTCTACTGAAAATACTTTATTGTTTGAATTTCAGCTTGTGTAGATATGAAAATGTTATGTGTTAAATGCAATTTACACTTTTAAAAATGTAATATTTTAATGCATTATTTTAAAAAAATATGATGTATTAAATGCAAATCTGCACTTTTACTGAGTATTTCTTAAAATAAACTATTACTCAGTCATAATAGAAGTATTTTAAAAACTTACCATATCTGTATTTTGACACTTCATGATCATACAATAACTCAGATTTTCTATTGGGGACATGAATAAGACTGCAAACAAATTGAATTTTTTCCTGAGTTTCTGTATATTAGCCATCCAAAAGATCTGTACAATTTTGGGTTGTTGACCTTTTTTATAAGGTATTTTTAAGTGTACTTGGTGCACAGATACTTTGAATATGTAGTGATTTAATTTTTTTTTGTTTTTTGCTACTTCTGTCATGTTTTACACAGACCAGTTATTTCTTGATTGATATTTAATGAGCAAGATGCAACCATTAGGGCAAAAGGAGACTGTAGAGAGACAAAAGTCATTGATGCTGTCAGGCCCTGAAAAATGATGCTCTACCCTTTTAATACATTCTTCAAATCAGAGACTGCAGCAGAGCAGCTGATGTCTGTATTAAATAATTGCTGCTTTGATTTGATGTTTATATAAAGTTAGAGCTGCGTAAATAAAATAAACGTCCCGTAATTTCCTCGTGCATTTCCATGTTGTGGTATTTTAAGCGTGTTATTTTTAATATCTTAGGTGGTTTAATGTAACAAATTTGATGTGATGCCTTGTTTGTTTTAGAACCTGGTGAAGAATCTTCCTGAGCAGAAAGAGCTCAATGCCTTAGCTGAATTAAAGGATGAGTACAACGACCTTGCCGAGCCTGAGCAATTTGGAGTTGTGGTATGTATCAGGGCAAGGGTGAGCTGCAGAGTTCCAGTTTGGCGCATGAAATGAAACAAGTTTAAGGATAAAAATCTTCTTTTAGTGTTTTTGCAAGACCTGCAGTAGGAAAAGTTACTATTTCCTGATGAGTAGTAATCAAGAAATCTCTTCAGTGTGTATTAGGCCAGCCTGGGCGGGCTGTGAGCAGCCGGATTGGAAGCAGATCATCCTTAGGGTAATTTCTTGTGTGAACCCCTCTGATTCTGGGTGTTTTTCTGGGAGGAATTACAGTATAGCATTAAAAACAACAGGCACTCAGGTGCCAGACCAAATCTTTTGTCTGCCTGTCTTGCCTTGACTGTTTATTGAACAGTTCTGAAGAACCCTCTGCCTCCAAGCAGATACATTTCCAGGAGCCCACAGAAGACCCTGTTACCCCTTGGCATTGGCCAGTCGGATAAATTTGCTTTGTATCAAAACCTGTGAGCAGCTGAAGGCGTTAATATCCATATTTTGTGCGTATGTATATCCATATTCTATGTGTATGTATGCATACACATACCCAACATCTGTATTTATACCAACACCAACTTGCAGGATGGCTCAAGGAGAGCTGTGAATTTGTACTAGAACTGAAATTGTAGCTTGTGTTCTGCTCCTCTCAATGCAATGTACACTTTAAAAAAATGCAGTATTTTAATGCATTGTTTTAAAAATATTATATATTAAATGCAAATCTACGCTTTTACTGAGTATTTCTTAAAATAAACCATTACTCAGTCGTATTTTAAAAACTTACCATATCTGTATTTTGACACTTCATGATCATACAATAACTCAGATTTTCTATTGGGGACATGAATAAGACTGCAAACAAATTGAATTTTTTCCTGAGTTTCTGTATATTAGCCATCCAAAAGATCTGTACAATTTTGGGTTGTTGACCTTTTTTATAAGGTATTTTTAAGTGTACTTGGTGCACAGATACTTTGAATATGTAGTGATTTAATTTTTTTTTGTTTTTTGCTACTTCTGTCATGTTTTACACAGACCAGTTATTTCTTGATTGATATTTAATGAGCAAGATGCAACCATTAGGGCAAAAGGAGACAGTAGAGAGACAAAAGTCATTGATGCTGTCAGGCCCTGAAAAATGATACTCTACCCTTTTAATACATTCTTCAAATCAGAGACTGCAGCAGAGCAGCTGATGTCTGTATTAAATAATTGCTGCTTTGATTTGATGTTTATATAAAGTTAGAGCTGCGTAAATAAAATAAACGTCCTGTAATTTCCTCGTGCATTTCCATGTTGTGGTATTTTAAGCGTGTTATTTTTAATATCTTAGGTGGTTTAATGTAACAAATTTGATGTGATGCCTTGTTTGTTTTAGAACCTGGTGAAGAATCTTCCTGAGCAGAAAGAGCTCAATGCCTTAGCTGAATTAAAGGATGAGTACAACGATCTTGCCGAGCCTGAGCAATTTGGAGTTGTGGTACGTATCAGGGCAAGGGTGAGCTGCAGAGTTCCAGTTTGGCACATAAAATGAAACAAGTTTAAGGATAAAAATCTTCTTTTAGTGTTTTTGCAAGACCTGCAGTAGGAAAAGTTACTATTTCCTGATGAGTAGTAATCAAGAAATCTCTACAATGTGTATTAGGCCAGCCTGGGCAGGCTGTGAGCAGCCGGATTGGAAGCAGATCATCCTTAGGGTAATTTCTTGTGTGAACCCCTCTGATTCTGGGTGTTTTTCTGGGAGGAATTACAGTATAGCATTAAAAACAACAGGCACTCAGGTGCCAGACCAAATCTTTTGTCTGCCTGTCTTGCCTTGACTGTTTATTGAACAGTTCTGAAGAACCCTCTGCCTTCAAGCAGATACATTTCCAGGAGCCCACAGAAGACCCTGTTACCCCTTGGCATTGGCCAGTCGGATAAATTTGCTTTGTATCAAAACCTGTAAGCAGCTGAAGGCGTTAATATCCATATTTTGTGCATATGTATATCCATATTCTATGTGTATCTATGCATACACATATCAAACATCTGTATTTATACCAACACCAACCTGCAGGATGGCTCAAGGAGAGCTGTGAATTTATACTAGAACTGAAATTGTAGCTTGTGTTCTGCTCCTCTCAATGCAATTTACACTTTTAAAAAATGCAGTATTTTAATGCATTGTTTTAAAAGTATTATATATTAAATGCAAATCTACGCTTTTACTGAGTATTTCTTAAAATAAACCATTATTCAGTCATATTTTTAAATGCTTACCACATCTGTATTTTGACACCTTAAGATCTGCTTAGGGTGCCAGGATACAGATGTGGTGGACACTGCTCCTCTCAGTCCCTGCATCCGCTCAGGAGCTGGGGCCCCTCTGGGAGGGAATTCCAGCATTTTCAGGAATTCTTTAATCGTGCCTGGGGTCAGGGTGGGACGTGAGCTCTGTGCCAGCCCTTGGGAATCACTTTCTGCTCCTGGGCTTCCAAGGACCTCCGGAGTCTTTAGGCAAATGAGCTCCTGTTCTCACTTCCCCTCTCAGCCTCGGAGATTAAAATGATGATGAGAGCTCTGGAACGTGCTCAGGATTTATCCCCAGCTCCACAGGAGCTACGCTTGCTCTTGCTGGATTTTTAAGGCATTATGTACATTAAAATGCATTAAAACAGAAATAGAGGCCTCTTAGAAGACTTTTTTACTAAAAAGCTCTGATTTGAGCATAATTTGGCTGCAGAAGTGGCTTTTGAGTGCTTTTTTTTAAAAAAAAAAATTATTTTTCAGTTGGGGAAGTAACAGAATATGATTTGTCCTAATGAGATTTTTGGGGAGGATTTAGAAAATGAAAGAGATCAATGGCTTCTTTTGAAAAACTTTAGCCTATTGATTTCCTTTTATTTTAATAAATGGCGTGAAGTTCCAAAAATCTTTTATTTCCAAACAAAGATGAGGAATTTTGGTAGAAGTGGGATACATTATTTAGCCTTCCTACAAGAAGTGAAACATTGCCATTTATTGATCAGTAACAGCCTAAAAATCTCTATAAATACATATTTGCTGCTTTCTTAGAAGCAATAATAGCATGGATTTACATTTAAAATATAAACATGTGTATTATATCTTTAGACAGACCAAAACTTATTTATGACTATGTGTATTGTTATATATGCATATATTATAGATTATTTTATATATACATCTATTTATGGGTATATTTCCCCCTACCCAGATATTGTCAGACAAAGTGAGGAATTCCTTGGGTTTTGTGCAGGTTGTGTGCAGGTTTTGTGCAGTTTTTGTGCACTCCATATCTGGAGTGTGTTGAAGGGAAATGCTCAATGGGAGCAGGCAAGCTGGAGGTGTTCGGACAAAGGAAGCCTCTGATGTTTGGGAATTCTGTTCAGTTTCCTGCTTAAAATCAGCCAAGAAATTGGCAAAATTGTGCATCATAATGACCTTGATTGAAGGGGCTGTGTAGGCATTCCTGTGTTTCACTGCTGGAAATCCCTCAGTGTTTCACCCTGATCTTTTAACTTGGATCATGTCCTGCCCTGCTCCCTCCTCCTGCCACAAATCCCCTTTGCCAACATCTCCTGCCCTGTCCCGGCTGATATTTCTGGCTCAGGATGCTGCTTTCCATACCTGGGCTCCTCCAGGTCAGCATTCCTGCTGGTTATTGAAAAATCCAGAAAAATCCCATTATTCCCAGCAGTCCCGGTGCAGGCATGGCCACTGTTCCATGATTTCTGAGGAAACACTGACTAGAGCAACTTGAGAGAGTTTCCAAGTAT
This sequence comes from Emberiza elegans, assembly GCA_024865655.1. Taxonomy (NCBI): domain Eukaryota; kingdom Metazoa; phylum Chordata; class Aves; order Passeriformes; family Fringillidae; genus Emberiza; species Emberiza elegans. The sequence continues at coordinate 26,851,932 of JALJVW010000129.1, read as the reverse complement.
GTAATGCAACATTAATTAGCAAAAACTGCTTAATCAAACATCTCCAAATGGTGCTGTTTGCCTTATGAAGGAACCAAGTTTCCTGAAGCTTGTTTGCTTATTCAGCTTTGCCATCTGCTTTAATAAAACCCAGTACTTTGCCTTATGGGTCCCGCTTCTGCCTGATTTCTGGAGGCCTCCCTGGTGCTGGAATGCTGGGTTTGTTTCTGGTTATGATATCCTGGAACTGTCCCTTCAAGTGGAAGAAATGCAGCTGAACCTAAAGTCTTGACTAAAGTTCTTTTTTCCAATGTGTCAAATTAATTTTGGAGTTTTTCATTAATAATAATCTTAACCTTGGCTTTATGAATAGAAGCCACACTACCTTAAATAATAATTGAAGTGTGTCCCCTTGTTTTTATATAGATTTAGGTGTGTTAATTATTAAAGTATGTTAATTGGATAATCGCTTTGCCCATCAAATTTAATAAAGGTTGGAATAGGTTGCTTAAAATTTGTGTAGAAAAACCATACTTAGTAAAAGATTAACTTATTTGAAGGAACCGATTAACTTAATATTCAGCTGATATGTAAATGAAAATTAGAACTGCATTTTCATTGAGATGAATGTTAAAACCAATTATATATTCTAATCAGTTATGGAACTTTTTGAAGTTATATCCTGGGATCAAAAACGGCACCACAACTTCCTCTAAAGGAAAGTTTGCATTGATGTTAAAGTAGAGCAAGAAAAATAGAAAAAAAAAATTTAAAAATTAGAAAATTTTTTTAAATGGAAAAAAAAAGAAACAAAAATTTAAAAATAGAAAAAAAAAAGAAAAAATAACTGGATCAACTGTGTAACATGGGCTCATCTGGGCAGATGTTACCTGAGTTCTACACCCAAACCTTGTCTTCAGGAGTTCATTTGTTATGATATGGGAACAGCTGCAGCTTCAGTGAGGAGCTGCATTTCCACCTCAGGAGCTGCATTTCCACCTCAGTGCCAGCTGAAGATTTTTAGTGTAACAAAAGCATGAATTTGACTAAGGAGCTCTATAAACTCGCATATTCTGGGACCCCTTTTTTCCTGTGTAACCAGTCCAGCTGCCTCGAGCAGTCCTGGCTGGGGGGCAGACAACGTGAACTGAGAATTGTACAAGTTCACTGCACCTCCATTGCTTTAGAGTCATTCAGGCTTTGAAATTGAATTTATTGGCTGCTTGTTTGGCCTCATTGTAATTTTGTGAGCTGCTGCAGAATTAATCTTCCTAGAATGTTTCCAGGGGAAAAAAGGCAACTTTAATGTAACATAGGTAAGAGGCTAAGTTGTCTTAGTAAGTTGACAAATTTTTATTAGAGGAATGTCAGCTTTTTCTTAGGAAGTGAGGCAAATTTAATTGTGCTTTTTGCCTTTCTCCAGTAGCCTTTGATCCTCGTTTTAATACAGGGCTTGAGAATTGAATGATGATAATAAAGCATAAGGAACTGAATAAAGAACTTGATTAGGTAGAGAGTTCAGACAAGACCTTTATGAGAGCCCAGAAGGGGAAATAATGACATGCAGCCCATCACTGACAGTCAGCTGGAAAAGAAATATCCATTTTCTTGCCCCTTTAACTGTTTGCAGGGGGAGCCACTGCTGGCTGTTCCGTGCACCTGTTGGAATGTTTGATTTCTTGTATTTTTATATATATATATATATATATATATATATCTATATATATATATCTGCCTTTGACACTAATTTTATTTAGAGCCATAAAGAATTTGAGCTTTCCAAGTGAATATAGACTTTGTTCCTTACCTAATTCTAGGAGATTGCTCCAAATTCAGCACCTGATCACTCTTTTCTCTTCCACTGAACATGTGGATTTAGACACAGGACCAAAAAAGGGGAAACCAGGGCAGGGTGGGGTGGGAGGAACTAAAATAGCAATTTGTGGCCATCTTCTGCCGATACCTAAAGGGCATTATTTGTATAAAAATGTCCTGGGCTTTAAGGAAGCAACCCACATGAAAACAGCTCTTAGGAAATTACCAAGATGGTTTGAATTCCATTCCCTGACCTACATAACATTTTAAAACTTCCTGCTGGGTTGGTGGTCGTAAGCTGATAAATGATCGGTGTTCCCTGGCACTACACAGGATTAAAGAAGAAGGGACACTTCTCTCAAGTTAAGGATTATTCTTCACTAATGTTCATGTCACACTCTCCTGTGGGCTTGTACTTTGTTGTATTCTGGTTTTGGGATCTAAAGCTTTCAACAATTTTTTTTTTCTGTGCCATTTTGAGTAAAAACAGCAATTGGAGATTGTTCTACAAAAGTTAAAGCAAATTATGTGATTAATTTTAATTTCCATCTACTGCAGATTAGTGTAAGTAGATCCTTTCAAGGCAGATGTTTTCAGTACGATATTTCTGAAATACAGGATGATTAGAAGAATAATGTTTCAAGACTTTCAATGATTTTGGCTTATAGAGGCTCAGAGAGAAATTTGTGACAATGGAGATTTATAAAAAAAGATCACTAGTTCTGCTGAGATGCTTCTTTTCTGATCCTTTCCTTTTCCTTGTTCCAGCCTGATCATAGGAATTGTTTGAGACCATCTGGAGCCTTCATGTTTATGTTCATTTTAGAATGAATTCATTATTATTCAGGCCGCTCAAGTCCTTCCTGTGAAAGTTATTGCTGCAGCTTCTGCTAGCTGCTGGGAGATAGCGCTGGTAGAAAAATTGTGGTTCCTCAAAGGACCATGGCCAAATTTTGGCCAACAGAAACAGGAGCACATCAAAATCTTCCTGTCTTGAAAGTCAAGATCTGTGATTTGTCACACAGCAAAGCTTTTCTTGCCAAGTGCTTCAGGAACACCCCTGATGGTGAATACATTGGGGAAGGAATCTTTCTGTATTCTGCTAAGTAAAATGAACTAGATTTGGAACATGATTTGGAACATAACCATTCTTGCAATTAAATTAAAAATTTCAAGTGATTTAACAATGCTCAGTACATCTTTTTTTTTCCTAATTTAAATTCCTCTTGTGAATTATGGTGTGCTAAGTGGGAGGAAATAACTCTGATCACTCGTGCAAAATATGAAAGATATTTTGTGACCTGGGCTGGTGAATTTGGTCTTGGGGATTTCAATTAATGAGTCAGCATTGTAGATTATTTTCAGTATCTGCTGTGTTACAGCATCAGGATTTATAACATCCCATCCCATTCCACCAGAGCAGGAAGGGATGAGTGCTGTGCCATCGTTTGCCAAGTGTCTGAAACACGGAGGGAGGTGCTGGGATCCTGGGGTGCCTGGAAACACAAGGCAGGCAGGGCAAACACACAGAGGAGCTGTTGGCTTGGTGGCTGGTGCTGTGTGACCGTGGTCACAGGGGTGCGAGCATGAGGGAAGAGACGAGGATCTGACTCTGTGTTTCAGAAGGCTGATTTATTATTTTATTTTATATATTCTATTAAAACTGTACTAAAAGAATAGAAGAAAGGATTTCATCAGAAGGCTGGCTAAGCTAAGAATAGAAAAAGAAGGAATGAATAACAAAGGTTTGTGGCTTGGACAGAGAGTCCGAGCCAGCCGGACTGTGATTGGCCATTAATTAGAAACAACCACATGAGCCAATCCCAGATGCACCTGTTGCATCCCACAGCAGCTGATAACCATTGTTTGCATTTTGTTCCTGAGGCCTCTCAGCTTCTCAGGAGGAAAAATCCTAAGGAAAGGATTTTCCATAAAAGATGTCTGTGACAGTGCTGTATTCCAACAATGAGAATTTGCACTTTTTGAGCTGTTGGTGGTTTGAGTTTCCCTGCTCAGTCGCTGTTTGGTGCTTGCAGATGAGCTCGGTGAAGATGCTGCGTGCGCGGCTCAACGGGATCCTGTTCCGGCTGATGTTCGAGGAGCACGTCAACAACATCAAACCCGACATCATGGCTGTCACCCTGGCCTGCGAGGAGCTCAAGAAGAGCGAGAGCTTCAGCAAGCTGCTGGAGCTGGTGCTGTTCCTGGGCAACTACATGAACTCTGGCTCCAGGAACGCGCAGTCCCTGGGCTTCAACATCAGCTTCCTCTGCAAGGTCAGTGCGGGCACAGGGGCAGCTCCTGAACTCAGCACAGCACGAGGGCTCAGAGCGGGGCAGCATCCCAGGGAGATTTACTGACTGCACCCCTGTGTTTAACATGGACAGGACATACACAGTCAGCATTCCCAGCATTCCTTGGCTAATTTGAAGATATCTTTATTTTTTGCTCTTAGGGAATGTATTCCAGCCTTCAAGCTTGCCTAGCAGAATTTGGGAACCTTTATTTTGCATTTTGTTATCATAACTCCTTTTATAGTTAAATAGTTATAACTATAGTTATAATAACTCCTTTTTCAGACCAGTGACTATGATTTAGTGGACTTTGTGCCCACGATAAGAGAATTTTATTGTTTTTTTGAGCCAGCTGTCAGCAAGGTGTCTGTGTACACATTTCTATGTGCAGAATACACACACTTCATGATGAGGGGTCCTAATGTGATGAATTCACTTTTCAATACAGCCAGAGTTTTGTATTGATTTTTTTTTGCTTGTTTCTTGAACAATCTTAAAATTAATTGTCTGTTTACTGGATGCAGTGCTTACATTATGCAGTCTGAAAAAAAGAGGAGAAAAAAGGCAAGTATTGATCTGGGATAAACGTTTGGTTTTGGAAAATAAATGATTTTACAACAGGGCTGGTCATTTCGTACGCAGAGATCTGGTTTTGTTAAAACTTTTATTAAAACATGATAAAGAAAATAAAAGAAAGCACAATTCCAAGCTGTCTGGACTGAGCTGGAAGGCTAATGACTGAGGAGTAATTGCAAATCCTTAAGAACAGATTATCTCTCTGGATGTTGTATTGCAGTGTATGATGTTATTGAAGATAGAAATGATCTGTAAACAACCCTTGGCAGAAGGCAGAGAACTTAATGTTGTTCAAATGAGAGACATCAACATCAGAATCCCTGGGATATATCGAGACTGGCCAGGGAGAGCCGCTACTCCTGTGCCTGCAGCAGAGCATCTTCAGTGCCTGAGCACGGAATGCTCTGTGAAAACAGAAACACAGCAGCAAAAATAATAGAAATACAGCAGCAAAAATACAGAAATACAGCAGCAAAAATACAGCAATAGAAATACAGCAGCAAAAATAATAGAAATACAGCAAAAAATACACAGCAGCAAAAGTGCCCAGGCTGAGGGAGGCTGCTGCAGTAATCCACTGAAGTTTGCTGTGTTTGTTTAATATGTCCAGAGGATCCAGCTGCTTTTTGACCCCCTCAGGAGCTCCAAAATTCTTCTCTGTGGGAGAGGAACTGAAAGGAAGGAGGTTTGTTTGAGGGATGTGCAGGTACAGCTGCTGGTCCTGTGGGGCAGAATTCAAGTGAGGACCAAGAGCTCAGCTTCCATAAAGCTTTTGCAGTGTTCTGGCCGGATCAATGTGTGTTCATCTGTTAAGTGCTGCTATGATGCTTTTTGTTCAAAGTGCAAATAGAACAAGACAAGCTGTTTATCCAGGCTGAGCATTACTGATGAGGGGACATTTATTGTCCAGCAGCCCTTGTTCTGGCAAGGGGGGAAAGATTTCTAGGGTAGGAGAAGGTCTATAATCTCATAAAAATCAATAGAGAGCCTTTTTATAGCTATAATAAAGTGTCACTCCAGTGATGGTTCCTACATAAATTTTTCCTTGCATTGGCTGCCACGTTTAACCCTCACACCTGGGAGAACCCAAGCCCATCCTGGCAGTGGGTTAGGGGTGATGGCATGGGTTAAATAAATGCTTTACTCTGTGCAGAGGGAGAGTTTTGTTCTGGTGGTGTTTTCCTGGCTCGCAGAATTAAACATCTTACTCCGTGCAACTCTTGATTTGAGTGGTTGTGCTGTGTTGTGCTCTCAGTCCCTTGGCCTTTAATCCTTCCCCAAGCCATGGATCTCATGGTTTTGACCCTCAAATTGATGCTTCAGCATTCAGCTGGAGCTGCTTTCTGTAGCCCACACTGATCTAGCAATTTATTTCATATATTTTTAAATTGAATGTGTTATTTCCAAATTCCATCTCTTGGGCAAAACAAGGCCCTAGACTCAAAACCTGTGTTTTAAAATTTGAACACCACAGTGTTAAAAATTTATCCTGAATCATAGAATGATAGAATATCCTGAGTTGGAAAGGACCCACGAGGTTCATCAAAGTCCAGCTCCTGGTCTTGTAAGCACAACTTAATAGGCTCTTTTTGCTTTTCATCCACTTGGCTGGAGTGTGTCGAACAGCAGAAATCAGCCTAAGCCATTGGGTTCTTTACAAGCCAAGGAATGTTACATCTATTGGGCAGAATTATTGCAAGGGAAGAGCTGAATGTAAAAAGAATTGCATTTATTGCAAAAGAATTAAAATAGGGGCTGTGTTATTGAGTATGAGTGTATATTGGGTATGAGTACAGGGTGTGATACAGACACAACCAAGCTGCCACCTGTCCAGTTCCTACCTTTCATTTCTATTTTTATATTTAAATCTTATGTGCTGAACTACACTCAAACACCACCTATCTTATGTTTCATTATATCATGGGGCTTAGGACTTGATTTTTAAAGTACAGCTATTCATTCTAAATATCAAGCAGACCTATCTGCATCCATTGTGTTAAAAGTGAAGATGAATGTAGCAGAGACTTGTTTATGATTGGGCCAAAGAAATAAATTTGATGCATTTGTTCAAGTTCTAGATAAATGTTTATTTAGGTATGTATTTAGATGTTTACCTTTACTACAAGGTGCTAATGCTGGCTCTTATTGTGATGTTGCTCTTAGTGGCAAAACATGTTCCTGTTGTAATTTGAAAGCAAAATAATTTTGTCCATTTAGAAAAAAAGTGCTTTATCCACTTGATGATGTCAGAGAGATCAAAGACTGCAAATCCCACTACTGTTGTTCACAGACAAATTGAAATGCAATTTCTTTTTTCCATGCAGATGTTTAGCCAGTAAATCTACTATTTTTTTCAAGTCAGGAGAACTTCTGTGTATGTAACACATGAAAGCCCTTTAACTGCATACCATTACTGAGCATTGTTTAGTCTTTAATCGCTGAATTGGTATGAATTAAATTGCTTTCTTAATTGCCTAAATACCTTATATTTTTAAAAGCCTGTTTTTCCACTGCACTCATTTATTCCTAACAGGGTAATCCTTAAAGCTGAAAGGCCTCTATTAAATTGAACATCGATGGCAAGCCTGTCATGAGGATTATAGAATTAGAACTTCAAGTGATTTAGAGAATGAGAAAACAAATAGGAGATTTTACACAAGCATTTATGTATTCTTCTTAAATAAATCCTTTATTTCATTTGTTGTGTATGTTGTAGCTTACTTCTGTGTAAGAACTGTACTAGATGAGTAAAATGCTGTTAAAACAATTCTTTGCAGATGTATTACTAATTCTCTGTCAAGTGAAGTGCGCTCCTCTCAGACTCTTACATGCACCTGCTCTGTCTTGCCTTTGTGGATAAATCTCTGCTCCTGCTGGGTCTTCCATCCACTCACACCTTGCTCCTTCACATCTGCACAAAAATGGGCAAACTCAGGGTTTGGTCTTCAATTTGTTCTCTCCTTCTCTGAAGTTCACGATGTTCCTTTGTCTAGACGCGTGCCCTGTGCCTGGGGTTGAGCCATGAGGTTACTGGAAATGTGCCTCTGCTCCTGTATTCTAACAATTAGTTCAGATTTGTATTCTTTTAACTAAAAACCTCATTTCAGCACTCAGGCTGATGGAGAACAGAGTTTTATCACTCCCAAGAATACTGACTTGTTTCAGGCTACTAAAAATGCCTCTGCTGTTGAAAGAACACCAGAAATATTCATTTACCTGTTACTTCCCATTGTGCACAGTTTTCCTGCAGCTTTTCATAAATTCAGCTGGATGCATTGCATTTCCTTCAGCTGCAGTCAGGATTACCTTTGCTGTTTTCTTATTCTGTATTCTGGTGAGGCAGGGTGCATTTATTCTGTGTTTCTCTATAGAGTTGGTCTCCAAGTCTTTAGCCCAACACAGCTTGGCTTAGATTTTGCTCCAAGAAGAAAATGTGGATTTACAACAAGGAGTTACTTTAGTTTGACAGGTCAGAATGCAAATTCTGACTGTTAGCAAGGTGTCCAGCTCTGCAGCATTTCAGGGATTCCTGCAGAGATTTGGCATTTGTGGCATTGAAGGAATGCTCTAATTTCAGTTCTGTTTAATCTCTGTCCATAGCCATTTTTGTATCTGGGGGATTCTGAACTGGCAATGCTGAAATCTCAGAACTTTATCTCAGATCTTGTTCTCATCAAAATGAATCATTATTTCTTAAAATACATCATAGGGTCGATTCCTTCTAGTCCCAAATTATGAAGAATTCAAGAAATTTCATTTTTTAAATCTGTTTATTTGCAGGCAACCCATGTAGATAACTTTTTGCTAATGAGTTGAAGTCTGCAATATTCACTTTATTGAAATGTTTTATCAATGTTTTTTATTTTTACCTTCTCCCCTGTTCACATTTTAGATTCGAGATACAAAATCATCAGATCAGAAAACCACCCTGTTGCATTTCCTGGCAGAAATCTGTGAGGAGAATTACAGGGACATCCTGAAATTCCCAGATGAGCTGCAGCACGTTGAGAGTGCGAGCAAAGGTAAGCAGCAGGCAAAGCACCTAAAGATAGCAGTTGTTTGCTTTGACATTAAATACTTCCAGCATTTCATTTGGGATTGTGGGATTATGTAACCTGTAAGCATTGATAATCCACGTGGATTGTGCTTTTCTGGTGTTTATAGAGCTGAGGGAAAAAAAAGGAAAAACAGCAATAGAGCAACTCCTTCTGTAGTAGGCTGTGAAAATAATACAATTTATGATAAAATTAAAATTAAAAAAGTTAAATTGTATTAAAAAATTTAAATTGTATTAAAAAAATACACTTAATAAATTGTATTATATATTGTATTATAAATTGTATTATGCATTTATTATTAAATTTGTTAAATATATAATTAATTGTATTATAAATTGCATTAATAAATTGTAGGGAGGTGCTTGAAAAGCCACAGCTCAGGAGTTGCCAGCAGTGCAGGGATGGTGTTGGCTGTCCCATCAAACCTCTGAAGAGTGAGCTCCAAGTGTGCAAGGAGCCTTCACACACAGTGTTCCTCCTTTCCACACCTGACAGAGAATAGTAAATAAATAGCCATGCTATTTATGCAAATAGGTATATATTTATACATGAAATAGATAAATAAAATATTATATATATAAAATAGACATACTATAAAATATATATAATAAATATGCATATTTATTATCTATGCAAATAAATAGCATGCTCTGGAAAAATCCCAGGCTGCCTATGAATAGATCCAGCTCCGTTGTCCTGCACAGGCCACACTTAATGATTATTTTTGGTCAGTCAGCAGTGCGGGGTGGGATGTGGTAGCTGAGGTCACCTGTTGGCCACGTTCTCGTGTGGCACAGGCTGGGCTGTTTGGGACCCTCATTGCTGAGTTTTCTGTAGATTAAGATAGCAGAAATTTTTAATTGGTGCATTTCATCAGAATATAAATATAAATATAAATATAAATATAAATATAAATATAAATATAAATATAAATATAAATATAAATATAAATATAAATATAAATATAAATATAGATATAAATATAAATATAAAATGCCTGGGTGAGCACAAGAAAATGAAGGAAAACAGAGGTGAGAAGGATTTGGATGCGCATTTCCACCAGCCCTGTGCGGGTTTTCTCCTGGAAGTTTTTGTCTCCTTTCCTGCAGCGCTATCAGTCAATGTCTCTCCTCAGTGCAGTGATTAGCTGGTGGGTGCTTTATTAATTAGGCCATCACTTGCTCTCAGGCTGTGTTCTCTGTGTGCTCAGAGCAGAGTCCTGTGTCCCCGGGGCCTGGGGACAGTTCATCCATCAGCCCAGCTTTGCCATGGCTTCACCTCACACTTCTTCACTCTTTTGTGTGTCTGTCTTCATCATACTTGGGTTTTTTGCTGTTTCTCAAACTGTGCATTCACCTTTCCATGGTTTTTTCCTGCATGTAACCTGTGGTTTATTTGTGTTGGTTAAATGTGTCCCTGCCTCACTTTGCTGCAGGACGGTTCATTGGCCGGAGTCCCGGCTCTGGGATTTTTGGGATGTCTGTGCAGGGCTCAGAGATCCTTGTGAGTCCTTTCCAGCTCAGGACATTCTGTGATGCTGTGGACTAACATATTAATTAAGTTATTTATGCAAGTAGCAGTTTGGCATCTTATCTAAATTCCAAAAATGTTTTCTCCCACTTGATAATTCTTTTCTCGAGGTGACTTTTCATCTTTTTCTTCCTTTCTTTGTAAAGTCTTCTGGTTTACCAGGCACTTTTGATGATCTTTTATGAATTTTCTTCTGTGGGTGACACTTGACCTTGCAGCTTTGAGATTTTTACAGTTTGATTCAAAGCCTCTGATGTTCTGTAAGTTGACTTGAGGAATTAAACTGGAAGAGTCAGTAAAGTTTAGTTAAGCTGTAGCATCCTAAACACAGAAAGCATATTAATGGGAGCAAAGCCTCCAATCATTCTGATGCTTGGAACACATATGAAAAAGATTTTATTGCAGTTAAATTTGTTTCATTCTGTAAGACAAAAGCTGCATTTCCTATAAACAGCACTGACTTCTAGCAGGGCACAAATTGCTGTTCATTTTTAATGACCAAAACTTCTCTTTCAGCCCTTCTTTGCTTTCTGGAGCAAGGCGGATTTTTGGCAGAATAAATGGGATTTGTGCGAGTTGCTTCAGCTGCTCCCCATGGTGCTGCTGGGGGTTGGGTAATTGTAATGTTCATCTGCTCTGCCACGCCGGTGCTCGTCCTGTGCAGGAATCTGAAGCGCTTTGCATGGAGGAGATTTGCACTTCCTATTTATTGTTCGGCGTTTTATAAACCAGTGGTTTTGGGGACGGACAGTTGGGTTTATTTTTCCTGTGGGAAGCCTCCTTTGGAATAAATTGGCTGGATATGAGGATGCTGGCATCAGTTATTCATAAAATAGGAAGAAATCTACCAGCAAATATTATCTCTGCATGAATTTTAAATAAAGAAATATGAGCTGGGCAGGTGAGTGTCGTTGCTTGAGATGGATGCTGGTGCCTTTTGAGTCAGGGGGCAGCCTCATGGTCTGGGCTGTGCAGAACCTTCCAAATGCTGCACTTGGCATCTGCAACTTCTTTTCAGTCTTGGCTGCATATTCTCACTTCCATGTCAAGGAAAAAAAAATCCTGTTCGGCTTAATTTTCATATTAGAATAAAGAACCAGCATCTGAACAACAGCTGATTTTTTTATTATTTTATTTTTTTTTTACTTTTTAACAAAGAGCAGATAAAGCATAAAACTGGATTTTAATATGAAAAGGCCAATGGGATTAGATGAACTGCCCATGCACGTACTAAAATCTTCAATAATCTGATATTAGGTATAATAAAATAGTTGATCTTTTTAAAGATGGAAGATCAACCTGCAGCTTTATGAAACGTAAAAATAAATTAGGAAACAGTTTTACTCTGGAAAATACAAGCAAAGGTCAAAGTGATTAACTGTCAAGAGATCATTGGAAAACCATTTCTTCTTCCTGCAAGCAGATTGTGAAAGGAAAACCAATCAAAACTCACAAGGCTGTGATGCAGTGCATTGTTTGATGGCAGTGATTTCCTTTTCCCCCCTTTCTTTCTTTTCTTTCTTTTCTTTCCCCCCTTTCTTTCTTTTCTTTTCCCCCCTTTTTCTTTTGTTTTCCCCCCTTTTTCTTTTGTTTTGCCCCCTTTTCCTTTTGTTTTCCCCCCTTTCTTTCTTTTGTTTTCCCCCCTTTCTTTCTTTTCCCTTCTTTTCTTTTTCCCCCCTTTCTCCTGTCCTTTGGAGCCAGGCCCATTCCTGTTGGCACCTTCCTGCCTTCTTCACTTCCCTTGTTATCCCTCTGGCCACTTTTCATGTTATTTGCTCTGACCACTTTGTAACCTCAGCTTTTTATTAAAGACCTGAAAAATTCCCATCCCCTTTTGGGCCTCAGTCAAATTTCCAAACAAAAACAAGAGGTACCTTACAAACCAGATATTTCTAGGCAGCTGTGTGGTTAAAAGTTTATTTTAATCACTCAGAAAATAAATATATTTTTAAAGTTAAGGCTTACCTGAGTGTCAAGCCTTTCAGAAGTCATAAAAGTGAAATAGGTGACACACAAAATGAAGATGATTAAAATAAGTTTGCCATTTGTTTTATAACAGAAACTTTATGTTAGATACTAAGAGGAGCAGTTTTACATCCCAGTTTGTGATTTCACCATTTTGCCTGTAAATAATATCAAAATGAGCCCCAGCTCTGTCTTTATCTGTTGGCTATCACATTCCTGATGGAGCTGTTCCTGCTTGGTCTGCCAGCAGTGGCACCCCCTGGGCTGTGCAGAGCCACAGCAAATTGAGATTAACTGGGAAAGGGGGATATATATATATAAAATCTGTGTTTTTTAGTCTCTTTCAGTAATAATGAGGGTTTTTTTGAGCACTTAACACACTGAGTTCTTTGCCTGACATCAAGGTGTGCCACTTGATAGTTCTTTGAAAGTGGTGTTGAAAGTAAAATGAAGTGAAAGGTGCCTTGTGGGGGTGAATTAGGTCTGTGCAGTGGACTGAAAAATGCCAATATCCCCAGCACTGATTTGTCACTCACTTGGACATTGGAATTCATTTCATTAATTTGCAAGCATATGGTTCTGATGGTGCAGGCATCTCTCTGGAAAGGCCATTAGCAATTGAAACACTGGGGAATGCAAATATGTGTGTACTTTTTATTACAAATACTGTCATAAAGTATTAATTTTAAGATTTTATACAGGTACTTCACTGTGATTTAATGGCATCATTTTAGAATGGGGGAAATATTTTAAAACATCCTGTGCCACTGTCACTTTGAAGTACAGCAATTTAAAACATGCTCATAAGCAGCAGCCGTTTTTCTGTCAGACAAAAGTTTTATAGTTTGGTGCAGCAGAAAAAAACCCTGGGTTTTAGCAAAGAGATCTGCAGCATTTGCACCTTTAAAGCACAGTTTAAATTGCTGAAGCAGATTTTGCCCAGTCTGGCCCGTGAGTGGGGGAAAGCAGAAACCTCGCAGGTGCTCCTTGTGTTGTAGTTCTGAGCAGGAATTTCTCCAAGGGATCCTTTTGGAGCCTGGCTGAGATCCTGGATTGCCTCACGCTCTGCAGAATGGCTCAGTGAGTTCTCCCACTCTGGGAAGGCTTTGAGGAGTTTTTAGTTGCAGCCTGTGTGTAATAAATGCTGCAGAGAACTGTGGTTGTTCTGCAGCTACATTTTGAAGTTATAATTCGGAATCTCCATTATGCAGCTTTCTGTATGGCTTGCATTTTAAGGCTCTGCTCCTCTCCCTCAAGTGCAAGTATCAAGGGCAAAATGAAAGAACAGTCCAAATGACTCTCATGGGCTGTTGCTTATTAAAGAAATTAAAGCTTTTAAGAATTTCTGGCTGTAGTTAAACCAATTCAGAAATGAAGATTGCTTTAAATGTCTTAAGTTGTGTAATCCATTTAGAATTCCTTAATGCAAGCCTCCAGAGAGAGGCAAAAGCTACAAAATGGCACTGTGTTCTTTCTTCTCCTGCTTATCTGTGGTGGAATTTGCTCTTTGTGAGGAAGGTTCTGGCCCCTCTGCAAGTGGCTCAGGCACCCAGGAAGGCCAGGATGAATTTGCCCAAAATCTCTGTGGGTTTTTCTATCAGCAGGTTGTGTGACAGCAGCTCTGCTCCTTCTCTGTGCCTCCCTCACTTTGCGTTTCCTTGTCTCCTCTGCTTCATTTGCAGTTTGTCTTCCACCCCTGCCAGCAGCCCTGCTTCAGCGTGCTCGTTTAATACATACTGATTTTGTAATTATAACCTCTCTTTTAAAAATAAACTCAACTTCTGAGATCTTGAAAGACATCTGTAAATTAAGTCACCATCAAAGTGGGGTGAGTTTCTGGAGTGCTCTGGAGGTGATATCCCACACTGCTGATTGCAGAGCTCCTCACTGCAGCTCCAGTGCTCCTGGTTCTCCTTCTAAAATTGGGCCATCTGTTTCCTAAAAGATTTGTAGCTGTAATATGAAAAAGCAGTTCAACCAAAGAACTTTAATTCTACAACATCCTTTGGTTAGTGAGGTAAAGGTGGAAGGTTGGGGGGAAAGCTGCTCCTGACAAGGGAGAGCAGGAGGGTGGCACACACAGAGTGCCTGAGACTGAATCTCTCACTAAACAACAAACCAGGAGTCATGGGGCTTGTTACAAAGGGCTTTTACATGGGAATTGTGCTCAGCTGCCCTGCAGGTGGGCAGGACAGGGACAGCAATCAGTGCACAACTGCTGGGCCTGCTTGGCCAGGGCAGTGAAGCTCCTGTGGCAGCCTGGAAAGGTGGGACAGAGGCTGGAAAGGTGGAAAGGTGGGGCAGATGCTGGAAAGGTGGCAAGGTGGGGCAGATGCTGGCAAGGTGGGGCAGAGCCTGGCAAGGTGGAAAGGTGGAGCTCAGGCTGGCAAAGTGGAGCTCAGGCTGGCAAGGTGGAGCACTGCTGTGTCCCTGCCTTCTGCCCCTTTCCCCTGCAGGGCTGGGAGCAGGCAGAGCCTCTGCTGGGCAAGGAAACCTCAGCCTGCAAATCAAAAGTGCCAATGAGTGAAATCTGTCTGTTGAAAATTCTGCTTTGAAGCTTCCTCAGATCAGATCCCAGTACACAGTATTAGGATGCAAACAAAACATTGCCATGTGGGCAGACCTGCTCCTGCTCCTAAAGGCTGCAAAAGTGCAGGGAAGACGGTGTCAGGGAGAAGGTCTGTTCTGCATGGTGGGTTGGTGGTTAAGCACCAGGACTCGGTGTCAGAAAGCTTTCCCAGTGTTTGGAAGAGGAGGTTGGCAGCTCCTCTAGCTGGGTAAGGTGGGAGCTGTTCTTCCCCTTTGACCCCGAGGTGTTTAAACATTTATTGTCCCAACAAACAGAAACTTGCTTGGTATGAATTGAGTAATCAATGCTTGTAATTCCTGCAGATTATGAACTTGCTCTCCCATTTCCCTCCAAACTGCCTCTCAATCCTTTGTGAAAGGCTCTTTCCATCTGCCCTCGGGCAGTAAGAAATAAATAGTCATTAGTATGCTTACAATGTAGTTATGGTGCAAATACTGTCTAGACTTAAAAATCCACGAGTTAATTTGCTTGGTACAGACCTGCTTTTGCTTACTGAAGTAATTGATGTTGGCTTTCCCTTCAGAGTGTTTTCCAGCTGTGGACATGGCCATCCCAGCTCTGCATCACGATCAGAGACCATTTAAATTTGTCATGCAAGAGGCACTGCACCTAATCAAAATGTATCATTTCACCTCTTGTTGTGGGGAGGACTCTCAGCCTGATGCAATCTTATTTTAGAAGGGATTAGTCTGACCTTTGCTCCTGTTGCTGTATTAATGTAAATACAAAATGCTTAGCTTGGCTACAGGGACCAGCTAGTGCTCGCCATCAACGTGAGATTAACTGCTGGGAGCATTTTCTGGGGCTGAGCTGCTCCAGCAGGCACTCACTAAGCCTTCCTTAGCGTGCAGACTGTGCAGTGCTTGCTCCAAAACAAGTGGATAGGATTGGTTTGGGGGCTTTTTCAGAAGAGCAATTAATATAAGGAAAATAATAAGGTGAAGGAAATTATCGCCTTCCATGTCAGAATAATATTGTGCCGTCTCTGCAGAGGCTGTGATTTTCTACTATAATTAAATAATAATATGCAAAATAATCTCTTAATCAGTCCAAGATTTAATGACGCATGATTGAGTTGCATTCAGTATTTGTGCAGAGACAACACTGATGGATCTAAGGGCTTGTATTGCTGTGCCCCTGACAGGAATCATCTGGGCAGCGCATTGTCACACATCCCTCTGCCTTGTTCCTGCTTGCTCTGTGTGTTACAGTGACTCTGCAGGGAGTTGAAGCACAAGTTTAACTTCTCTGCTGGCTTTTTGCTTTGTCTCATCAATCCTTTTGGCACCAGGGTTTGAGGTCCACACATTCAAGGTCCTGCATTTCTTTCCACCTTCGAGCTGCAGGTGCTGTCTGCAAGCCAACCTTTTCTTAGGGCTAAACTAGAGCCAGACTGGCACAATTTGGCACAAACTGAGAAATTTTGCTGCTTTTTTCCTCTCTTTGGTCATGAAGATTGATCCATATATAGTTATGTGGGTTTTTAGACAGGCTGTTTGGGGAGAACCCTGCAGGTCCTCCAGGCTGTTTCCCCCATCTGCACGTGTTCAGAGACTTTGAAAAATTCCATCTCTGCTTTTGATCTTTGACTTCTTTCTGAACCTGTTGTCCAAGAATCCACATCATTGCTTACTGAACTCATTTCTCCTCTGTCTTCACAGTTCCCTGTGTCAGCAAAGTAGTCTGACTTTGGAATTCTCCCACTTTCCCATTTCTTGAATTTCTTTCCACCGTGGGTGGGAGTCCTGATTGTCCTGTGAGGGTGGGTGAGGTGGTTCTTTACTGCTGCTGATTCATTTTCATTTGGAAATTAAAACAATCAACCTTTTTATCCTTGCTAATACCAGGAAATCAATGGCCAGGCATCCTTTAGGTTGCTTCCCTTATTTTGGGGTCTGCTCATCCTTGAATGTTTGGGGTTACACACAGGGTATTTTTCCCGGTGACTTTTACTTCTGGGTTTTTTTCTTTGTGTTTTCCTCATTTTCTGTACTTGCCTCATGTTCCTACCTTGACATCAGTTATTTATGTGTTGGATTTAGTTGGCTGCTCTCTCTTGCTGCAGCATTAAGTGGAATCATGTTGGAATGGCTGCTCCAGAGAGGCTTTGTCAGTAAGAGCCCTTGCTGCTGAAGGCCAAAAGCTGCCTTTCGTGTTCATTTTTGAGACCAGTCCCATTAAATGCCTGATTCTCCTGTGGGGTGATGGGCAAATGGAAGGTGAACAAGGCTCTGTCTTTGAGGAGAGCAGGGGACAGGCTGTTCAGGGTGTGCAGTTTGAAATGGTTTCAAGGAAATGGCTTTGTGCTGCAAGTAGAATTTATGCTTTCATAAATTAAAACCTTGCAAGGGTTTGAAGAAATTTACATGAATTTCCCTGAAAGTAGAAGGTATTCATGGTGATTCCTTTGCACATTACTGAAGTAGTAAATCTCTAATAAAAGGGTTTATGGGAGGAAATGCAGATATTTTATTATAGTCTATATATATATATGTTCTCTCTTCTGTCATCTTTTGAAATTTGTCTTGCAGAACAACAACTGCATAAATTACTTTAACAGAAACTTGTGCGTTTGCCTGGGCATGGGGGCGGGGGGAAGTGAACAGAATTGCATATTCTACAACATTTTTTTGTTAGTTGAGTGTGGGTATAGAAGTTAATTATGGGAAGCACAGCTTTAGGATGCAGCCTCCTTGCCTGGATGGAGTTCCTCCCTGCTTTCAAAGCCAGTATGTTCCTGATTTGGGCCTTTCTGAACTTAGTTTTACAGGAGTAAAAACACTTTCCATCCATCTTAATCACAGAGTTCAACGGTTATTTGTCATTGCTTGCTGAATTTCTTGGCACTTTTGAATTCCAGACAAAAATAAACTTTTACTCTTGCTACGTGGTCGTGCATTTAAATATTTTCAAATTGCTGCAAGCAGTTAAACTCTGTTATGTTGCCTATTTCCTTACCAGCTGCTATTCTAGGAACACAATGACCGTTTGCATCCTCTTCATTTATTTTTTAGTTCCAGCATTTTCCTCCTGTGCTGTTTGTCCCCCTCTGCAACTCCACAACAGCCCATAAAAATATTACAGTAATTCAAGTTCTTCAGTTCAAGCAAAAATGGGTGCTTTGATCGTAATATCAAACGATTAAACTAATGCAAGCAGAACCTAAAAGCTTTGATAATTTGTGTTATTCAGAGTGTTTTAGTGGTTGATTTCAAGGTTAACTCTCAAATGTGAATTTAAAAGCTACAAGGATTCTGTGGTCAATATAGATTCCCACCCCAGCTGAATTAAGCTTAAAAAACTTCCCCTGTAATTCTAGGATTACATGATTAGTAGTTCCTTTGGTACCCAGTATAAAATGGATAAAATTGAAAATAAAATGGAGATAATGGCTGCTATAAAGACAGCTCTATTGGTGCCATATGTATTTGAACACGCTGGTGAAATCAGTGTTACAGCTGATGTGAGTCCTCACTTGGAAAGAATAGAAAATTGATTTTCCTCTGGGAACAGCTCCCTTATTTACCAGATTTTTATTTCCTGTGTGCTGTTTTTCCAGCCATCGTGACTCAATTTCCTTCTGCTCTTTAATCTCATGTATCCACAATATCTTTTTATTTTCTTTTTTTTTTTTTTTTTTTTAATAGCAAGAAAATAGAAAAATAAATGGTTCTTTAGAAAGTACTTCGTGGAACTTTTGGGCAAACTGCTTGGATTCCAGCAAAACATACTAAAAACTCCTTTAAAAAAAAAAAAAAAAAAAAAAAAAGGAGTAATTTGATTTTCTGGGCTGTGCTGGGGCAAAGGGGTCTTGGGATTCTCTGATTTCTCCTAAGGGCACTGTGTTGAGAGCTGTGCAAGAGGAGCCAACGAATGAGAGGGAGCCTTGGGTTTCCAAAAGCTTTGACTTGGCCCATTGTTCTTTGAGATAAAAACCATCCTGGCAGGTTGGCCTCCTGGCTTGTGCCATCGAGTCAGTATTTCCCGTTCAGGTTGTTCCCGTTCTCAAGTCAGTATTTCCTGGTCAGGTTGTTCTCGTTCTCAAGTCAGTATTTCCCGGTCAGGTTGTTCTTGTTCTCAAGTCAGTATTTCCTGTTCAGGTTGTTCCCGGTCTCAAGTCAGTATTTCCCGTTCAGGTTGTTCCCAGTCTCAAGTCAGTATTTCCAGTTCAGGTTGTTCTTGTTCTCAAGTCAGTATTTCCCGTTCAGGTTGTTCCCGGTCTCAAGTCAGTATTTCCAGTTCAGGTTGTTCTCGGTCTCAAGTCAGTATTTCCCGTTCAGGTTGTTCTCGGTCTCAAGTCAGTATTTCCCATTCAGGTTGTTCTTGTTCTCAAGTCAGTATTTCCCCCATTCTCAGGTTGTTCCTGTTCAGGTCCCAAGTCAGTATTTCCAGTTCAGGTTGTTCCCATTCTCAAGTCAGTATTTCCCATTCAGGTTGTTCTCAAGTGTTCTCAAGGTCAGGTATTTCCTGTTCTCAAGTCAGGTTGTTCCCGGTCTCAAGTCAGTATTTTCAGGTTGTTCCCGTCTCAAGGTTGTTCCCGGTCAGGTTGTTTCTCAAGTCAGTTCCGGTCATTTTCCGTTCAGGTTGTTCAGGTTGTTCTCAGTCTCAAGTCAGTATTTCCCGTTCAGGTTGTTCCTATTCTCAAGTCAGTATTTCCCATTCAGGTTGTTCTCGGTCTCAAGTCAGTATTTCCCGTTCAGGTTGTTCTCGGTCTCAAGTCAGTATTTCCCGTTCAGGTTGTTCCCGTTCTCAAGTCAGTATTTCCCGTTCAGGTTGTTCCCATTCTCAAGTCAGTATTTCCCGTTCAGGTTGTTCTCGTTCTCAAGTCAGTATTTCCCGTTCAGGTTGTTCTCGTTCTCAAGTCAGTATTTCCCGTTCAGGTTGTTCCCATTCTCAAGTCAGTATTTCCCGTTCAGGTTGTTCCCGTTCCCAAGTCAGTATTTCCCGGTCAGGTTGTTCCTGTTCTCAAGTCAGTATTTCCCGTTCAGGTTGTTCCCGGTCTCAAGTCAGTATTTCCCGTTCAGGTTGTTCCCATTCTCAAGTCAGTATTTCCCGTTCAGGTTGTTCCCGTTCCCAAGTCAGTATTTCCCGGTCAGGTTGTTCCCGTTCCCAAGTCAGTATTTCCCGGTCAGGTAGTTCCTGTTCTCAAGTCAGTATTTCCGTTCAGGTTGTTCCCGTTCTCAAGTCAGTATTTCCGTTCAGGTTGTTCCCGTTCTCAAGTCAGTATTTCCGTTCAGGTTGTTCCCGGTCTCAAGTCAGTATTTCCCGTTCAGGTTGTTCCCGTTCTCAAGCCAGTATTTCCCAGTCAGGTTGTTCCCGTTCTCCGGCTGGAGCAGGGATTTCTCTGCTGAGGCTCTGTCGCTTTTCATCCATGCCTGGGGGTTCTGTGTCATGTGGGGCTGCTTCACCTCCACGATGCTGCTGCCATTTTCTGCTCACAGGATGCATCAATTAGGGGCTGTTTAATCCAAATTGGCAGCACAGTGCTTTTCATTAGAATAGCTTGTCACACAGCGAGCAGGAGTTCTTTACAGTCCCTCTTTTTTTTTTTTAAATTAGTGTGCTGTACGCTGAGTCCTTTGCTTCCTTTTGATTATCAGCAGCTTTTATTATTCAGACCTACCTTTGCTATTAACACAGCTCTGGGCTCCAGAAATCAGAGTCACTTCAACATAAGAAAAAATATTTAATTTTTTTCCCCATGTCTATTCTTTAAATCATTCCTGTAACAGAAATGTGCCTTAATAAGATCATTCATTTAACCAAGTACATGCATTAAGAAGATGAAATCTCTTTGAACTCTAGTTAGTTTTTAATCTTTGAATTAGATTTAAAAGAATATTAGAAATAATAATATTAGAAATATTGGAATTTTTACCATAAATTTAAATAGAAATGGAATAATTTGAACTAATGGTAGAATTAAGTGGTGACATTTCAATGTTAAATATGATGATCTGGTATATTACAGTAGATATTTTCAATTTATTTTTATGAAGGGAAGGTTTTTTTATGAGCTGTAATTCAGAAAAAATATGAATCTACTTAATGGAACCATTCTCTTTCAGATTATTTATGCTGCCATTGTTTTTTCCTCTTCTGATACCATTTCTGGAATCACTTTATAAACTTTTCTTTGCCCTTAGTTTCAGCCCAGACTCTGAAGAGCAACCTGGATTCCATGAACCAGCAGATCCAGCGCCTGGAGAAGGACATTGAGAACTTCCCCAAAACCCAGGACGAGCACGACAAGTTTGTGGAGAAGATGAGCATATCCTTTTGAGCATTCTCATCCTCTGCTCAGGGATCTGCAGCACTCCAAAATGGGTTTAAAATCTCTTGTCATGCATTTCTTCTAGAGCAGAGAAAAAGCGTCCGTGGGGCGTGGTGAATGTAAGCAAACAGAGAACTGAGGAGAGCTGAAAGCATCAATAATCAGATTTTCAAGGGGTGCCCAGACAGCTTTCCTGAAGGAAGTAGTTACACTGAGCAGCCATAAACTCAGTATGGGGATGTTTTTTCTGTCTGAGAAGCATTATTTATTCAATTTTAGAAAAACACCAGCAGTAAAGTTGATGTATTTATTATTTTAGGTCCAGATGTGATGTTTTTTTGAAGGGCAGAGTATTTATTTTTCTAATGGTTTTAAGTTACATTTTCAACTTTTTAGAGAATATTTACATTTGTTTTCACTCTGAAGTGTTATGTCCTTTAATTTCTGTAGAGAATAGAGACTATGGATTCTTTAGGTAAAATCTGGGGGACTCTAATATGATGTCTGTCTAGCTTGTTTTTCTATATCCAGCTTTCATTTTGTTCAAAACTTAAAAGTAACAAGTCTGCTGAAGATACAAGAAGCTCACAAAAATGCAGCAAAGACTGAGAAAAAGCCCTTTTTTATAAAAAAGAAAAAAAAAAATTCCCAGGTTTTTATTGTGCTCGAATCCCATCTCTGTGTGGAAATATTGTGAGCATTTGGAGTGTGGTGCAAGTCCAGGGCATTCTGTGCATTTCCAGAAGCTCAGATACTCCTGTGAGGTCTCTCCTTCCCTGGTGCATCACAACTGGTGGGTTTGGGGCTTTTTCAGAGGAAAGGAAAAGGAGGGGGTTGATGTTTAGATCCATTCACAGCTGCTCAGCACGTTTGGTGGGTGGCTGCAGTGAAGATTTCTCCCCTCTGCTGTGCCTGTGCAAAGTCAGTTTTTTGCAGGATTTACCATCTGAATGGAGTCCGTGACAGAATTTTCACAAGCAGATATTTAACATCTCCTCTGGATGGATTTATTTTAAGTTTCTGACAAGGCTGCTGGAAAGTAGCTTAAAGGAGACAACTCCTGACTAAGTGGAAAATTGTTTCTGATTCCTTCCGTCTTCCCTTGCACCTTGTCTTGCGTGCCAGGTTCAGAGACGTGCTGCTGGTAATCACTTTTATCAGTTCTGCTATTAAACAAAGCTCATTATTATTTCCCTGAGCTTCATCCACATCAGAAGATCTTTCAATATTGCCCTGTAATTGTTCTGTGCCTTGTCACCCCATCAGAGGCTGAATTCTGTCACGTTGGCCCCACTTTGGTTCCCAAATCAAACCAATTTATGAAATGCACCTTTACCACTGTTTTTTTCTTGTTAAGTTTGACAGCTCTGCTTTCCAGCTTACAGAAATGATTGTTCAGTTGTATTTTTGTTTTGCTGCCTGTGTGTTTACTTATAGCCATGATTAGCATCACTCAGATGGTTTGGTGAGGAAAAAGAGCCGAGTAGATAATATTGAACAGTTTTCTCTCTGCTGCATATCACCTGAATTGCTTAGAGAAGAAAAAGTTTGTCTTGTCTTTACATTTTGCATTGTCTGACAATGCAAAAAAAAAAAAAAAAAGAAAGTACTAATGCTTCTTTGTTTTGGCAGAAATAGGAGGAGCGTATGGAATGCTCGGAAGTGAATTATTCCAGGTCCTGGCCAGCCTGGCTCGGTGATTGCAGGTGGATTCCTCCAGGTTGATTCCTCCCTGCTTTTATCAGCGCTGGGGGCTTGGCAGCAGAGATAAAGCTGGAGCCTCCCCCTGGGCATTTGTGTTTGCATAATGAGCAGATGACCCGATAAGTGCTGTGCTTTTATTTCAAAAGTCATCTCCCCTTGGATCAAGGGATCCACTTTGTTTCTGCTTATCACTGAATATGTTAAAGCTTTCTACACTCTCATATTTTTTTATTAGGTTGGAGAATCATTTTGGAGGGTGTAAAAGTGACACCCTAGCCTGCAGTGTGTATCTCTTTGATTTCCTCAGCTGCCTGGAGATTTGTTGGTGATGGCACGTCCTGAGATGGGAAAGTTACAGAATTTCAGGCTCAGCATCTCTCTGAGTGTGTGAGAAAATCTGAGATGTCTCAGTAGAGTTTTGGGATGCAGCAATTAGAATATTCAAGGCAGAGTTTCTCATTCCTGTCATAAACAAAGCTATTTACCAGGAGTTGTGGATGAGACTTTCTTCAGAGGATGTGAGAGTGATGGATACTGCTTGGAGTATCAGATTCATGTAGGAGGCCAGTGACAAGAAAAATACCATTCATAATATGAATTTGTAATAATTAAATTAATAGTCAAAATACAGAAGCAAATTCTGTCAAACAGTTTAAGTCATTTTAGTTTTTCTAACTTTTTTTAACAAATAAGCTTTTGGTGCTGTGAGTGACAAGATGAATAGAAATTCTACCTGCATTTTCATTTTGGGCTTTTTTCTTGCTCAGTTTCTAAGCAAGATAATTTTTCTCTTCACTTAATCAGTTTTTTATTTAGCACATACAGTTATTCATCTCAGTGCAGTGTGGCTGAAGAAAATAAAGGGATTCAAATAGTCCTTCTGTGAATTTCTTGCTATATTAAATAACTTAGGTGTGATTCCTGAAACAACTTTTCCATGATCTGATCCGTGACTGGAATTGTGTTTTACCTGAAGATCAATTTGTAAATAATTCAGCTTTAAATGGGAGAGGTTCCTTTTATAATTAGCCCTGCTGCATGCAGCACTGGGGAGTCTGATTCAACAGTTTAGAAAAGTAATTACAGACCATGCCAAGCCTGCCTTTCACTCCTGGTTTTATTTCAGTCTGTGCCTCTAATTGAAGATTTTTCCAAAGTGCAGAACTCTGAGTTTTATATTTGTGTGCTGTAAGTGTATACAGAAATTTCAGTGATGTTAAAATGCGGGTGTCTAGTTGGGGATTGAGAAAAGTATTCACATTCATGGAGTTCAAATGGAAATGTTATTAACAAAGATTAAAAACAACTGAATTGAAAAGCAATTTCAGAGGGAGCAAATGGAAAGCTGTACTGAGTTAACATTAATATTGATTTAGAACTATAAATACATGAATAATAAATACCACTTCTTTCTCCCTTCCAACATACACACAAACTAAAGTTTGTTCCTCTAGAAAATAATTCCTCTAGAAATATATATAATATATATAGCCCCTCCTGTTCAAAGACAGGAGCTTTGAATGTTCTTCCAAGGGCACATATTTGGTCCCTGGGTTCATTCTTTTTATTATCCTGTTCCCTGCACAGGAATAACTTTGGCTGTGCGGTTTTATAAAATCCCTGACATGAATTTATCTCTCCAGTGTGTCCTGCATGAGCCTTAAATGGAGACCTTGTGTGGCTTTTCTGCTGTTCAGCTGATCATTTCCCCTAATCAGAGACATTAATGTGCCTGAAGTTATTGAAATCTTTTGCCTCCCAGCGCAATCAGTGCTGCCACGTGGCTTTGCTGACTGATTGCATACATGTGAGGAATTCAAAGCTTTTTTTTTAAAGAGTTGCGAAATTAAGGGAATGATGAATGAAAGAGCAGAAATTACTGCAGATAAAAAAAAATTCAAAGCACTGTGCATTCATCTTATCATTAAATGGAACAGCAGCAATTTGTGAACTAATTTTAATTTCCAGTAAGGAACACCATTCATTAGAAGAGAATCCTTTTTATGGAATAAAAGAGCTGCTTTCCTGACAGGCATGGATCCTCTCTTGATGTGTATTTATGCTCCCAGTGCTGTCTAACAACCATTACAGCCTCACAACGAAGCATGAGGGGTTCATTTCCCCTCTGGATGCTCTTCAGTTGTACAGAAATGATCTGGGGACAAGTCTGGGGGCTTTGATGCAGTGGGAATGTTCAGATTAAAATCAGCTGATAATTCTCTTGTGGGAGCTGCTGGTGTTTGCATTTAAGTATGAGAAATTATTTCTTAAAAAATAAACTTGGGATTAATTTAACTTTCTATTAGCTTCATACAGAAAACAACTATTTTCTTCTAAATTACAATACTAAGTGAAAGAACAGGAATTTGCAGTGCCTGTTGACGGCACAGCACAGGAAAGTAGTGATTTATTTACTGTTGAATCCTCAGTTTTATGAGTTTTATGTTTAAATGGAAAATGTTTTAAGCAATAATTGCAAGCCTTATAATGCTGTACATCTGCTTGGCAACTAATTTTAGTACATATATTGTTCAAGTTTCAAGGAAGTTTTTGAAGCAGAGCCTGAATTTATTTAAGTGCCAGGAATACCAGGGTTTTTTTGCCCTGCTACAGACTTGTGTCAATTTGAATTTATTGGTAATAAGTTAATCAAATGTTCTTCTTGTACCACCTATTCTGTATGGTTTTATGCAAATTGGTTAACATGAGCAAAGGACCAAGTATCACATGGGTGGTGTATGTTAAATTTTGCATCTAGGATGCTCCGTTCTGTGTTCTTGTAGCTCTAAGGCAGCAAAATGTGATTTGAGATCCCGGTGATTTGCTTGGCTGTTTGACAGCCCCAGTCTGCGTGCTCCAGATTTGCATTATTTTGTATTGCCCCAAATGCAAGTAAAGCATCCCTAAAATGCACTTTGGAGAAGGAAATTGACAGTGTCTCCTCTTCTGAGGGGTTGCATTTAAAAACCTTTTATCTCTGAGCACTCGCCTGGTATTTAAATGGGGCTGCCAAGGCACCCTTGATGGAGCTGCGGGTTGTGATTGTGAGCAATGATCCAGGGGCTTCGTCAGCCCTGCCGGAAAATCCCCCTGCTGAAAGCGCGCTGATAGCAGATAGGAAGAATTAGTTTGTACAAATAATCTGCTTTTCTTTTCCAAACTAGAGGCTTCTTTGGGAAGTGAGCAGAGTTTTCCTTCTCCGTTTTTTTTCTTTTTTTTTTGCATTGCTAATTGTTTAAGCTCGTGGCATCTCAGCAGTTTGAATCCTATTGGAGAACTGACCCAGCCAAGTTAAAAATCAGATTACAAGCAATTTGGGCTATATTTAGTTACTTATATTCAATTGACATTATTAAGCTTTAGGGGAAAAAGCCACCAATATTTGATGATGTTGAGCTCAAATGTGCTTTAGTTGTTTGCTCAGTCTTTGGGGGGTGTGTCTCCCCAGCACACAAAATGATCTGTGGGTGCAGAGCTGCCTTTTTATAGGTAAACATTTAAAAATAAGATAATTAGTGTGTCAGAAATATGGCCAGGACCTCTTGCAGTTAGAGGGAACAGCATCAGCAGCACATTCTGAAATGTCAGCCCTGAGCAGCCCAGCAGCGCTCACACAAACAGTCCCAGAAGCTGGGATTTGTTTATTGGTTTATTTATTTGGAGAGCCTGTTGTTCACTGACAGTTCTGATAGAACTGTTGTCATTCAATTTGATTTCCACTGAGAAATTTCCTCGGTGGCATTTATTAATCCTTTCATTTACCTGATTTTTCACCCTGGAATAAAAAAAAAAATAAAAAAAATAATGCCCCCACTAAAAGAGCTTTGAAATATTTGCATGTCTGGTGTCACATTTGGTGTGACTGGATGTTTGTCATGAAAATCAATGGATATAATTGAGTTAAAGGGAGGTTAAATGTTCTGATTCTGCTGCAGATAAATATTCCAGAGCTGCAGCTCATTACCCCTTCTGTTTGCTGGGATGTGCAGCAGGTGAATGCTGTGAGTCTTTGGACAAAGTTAGATATATGTATAAATATAGTGCTGAGAAAAGGCAAATTATTTTGCTGTTCTAATAGAATGGCTCTCCTTTTCTGCTCATGGCTGAAACCAGTTGTTTGGTTTGTTATTTAATACACTAAATGACAATATTGCTAATTATTGTCCCAAATCATCATCTTTCTAAATTAGTGGGGGGAAAAAAATCAATCCATTTGTCATGATCCCATTACAAACCTAATTCCAGAACTGCAGGTTTTTACACTGGCCTTTTAAAGGGAAATGCTTTTCCTTCATTCCCTCTTGTGCTTTGAGCATGCATGGTTACTAAGCTGTAACCCTGGCAGAATTAGATATTTCCCAATTAAAGATGAGTTTAACCTTGTGGAAAAACAACTTTAATCTCCTTCTGCTTGGTCAAGCCCAGTTTCCCTGCTGAGAGGCAGGAGAGCATGAGCATTTCTGTGCTGGGACGTGGCTGAGGAATTCAGGTCTCCAGCATTTTTCTGCCCTCTGCTTTGTTTATCCTGAGTAAATTCTAAGAGGGGTGTGAGAAATCCTGGTGGAAAGGACTGGCAGCCTGTCTTCTTAAAAATCTGGGACTTTTAGAAGTCAGGCTGGAATCACAGGGGCTCCTTGTGGGGTGTGAGGAGTAGCAGGTTTATCTTGAACCACAGCATCATCTCAAACCTTGCTTTTACAGCCTCTTTTTCTCAGCTTTAACCAGCCATGGTGAGGGTTCTGGGGTGGATGTGGGGATTCTGTGTGTGTGTGTGAGGGTTTAATCACTCCAAATATGAAATTTTCCCTAAGGTGTACTGAAATTCTGTGTTTGCCCCTGTGGTGCACTAAGCATCCAAAGAATTGTTAGTCTGGTTTTATTGCAAACCATCAAGTAGCAGACGTGCTGTTGAGGTGTTTCACGTGAATTGTTTAATTTGATGTAGTCTGCATGTTGCTCAGTAAAATGGAATTTGAAAAACTTTAAATTGGTCAGGTCTCATCTGGCAAGATTCCAGATGTTTATTTTTATCATAATATGAGCTTTTTTACAGTGCTCTGCTTGGTACCTGGCTTTGTTTCCTTTATTATATCTACGTATTTTAATATCTTTATATTCATTGTTGGGAAAAGAATTCTACCCAGGCCTGCATAATTGATCATGAGATATTCCATTCTTTTATGAACAAAACATGGTGTAAGCCAAGAGGGAGCTATTAGCAAGTCAGTGTTTCAGTGCTTGACCAGTAATGTGAAAATTGTTGATTTGCTTTGGGACAAGCTCAGCCTCAGACTCCAGGCTGCCTTAAGGGTGTGAGCGCAGCGAGAGGAGAGGTAACGAAATGTTCAGCGAGATAAGGGAGCATTCAGGGGCTGGTGGGAAATCCATTTTTATCTGCCTGCTTCAGAGAGAGGCTGTAACAAAATTTACTACATCTCCTAAATTACCAGATAAAAAAATCAGGAAATAATCCCCATGCAAAAAAAAAGCAAAATTTGGAAGGGTTGGGGATCAGGAATCAAGACCTAATGGTGTGAGGAAAAATGTTGGAGAGGTTTTTCTCCACTCTAATGGAGAAAAACAGTAATGGGCTTGTGCATCAAGGAGAGGATGTGGGTTATGGCAGGATAAATTGTGCACTGCCTGCTCTGTTCCATGAGGTAAAAATCCAGCAAGTCAACCCAGCAGGAATTGCAGTATTAACAATGTGTTCATCATAAAGTAAAATTAATTAATTTAAATATTTGCTGAGGGGAGGGTTTTTATGTTGTGGTGCAGGACGGCATTGTTTGGGTGTGGATTCCACGGTTTGATGTTTGTGTAGCTGCAGACACCGAGGAACCCAGGGCGCTCTGGACATGGCTGGGCTGGGAGGGTGGTGGAACTCACAGAAACAGCTGTGGGCAGGCCTGGGGCAGCAAAAGTAAAAGCAGTACCCAGAGAGAAAAAATATGGCAGAGAAGTGTTTGTAATTCATCTTCCTGAAAAATCCTGTGGTTTTTATAGGAATATTGAATCTGGGAACTGACCTGAAGCCTTGTGTTTGTATGCCCTCAGTCATGCCTGCTAACAGCTTTTGTAAACTTCCCCAGACGGAGAATTTACCCAGTTCAGCTGCATTTCAGGGGCTGTGGGGACTCATTTTTTGTTACCTTACTGTTGCTCTTTAGAGGGGTTTTCTCTCCTTGTTTCCCCCTTGTACAGAAAGAATTAAATCTCTTGTCTTGCCAGACTCGACAGAGCTTTTTAAAAAGCTTTCCACTCCCTTTCCTATCACACAATATTTCTTTCCTTTATTTTTTTTTCCTCTTTGATCCATCTTAAAGCAAAGTGAAAATGCTCACCGTGTTGCAGGTGATAACTATAGGATTATTTAGGTTTAATCTTTGCTTGGATTGAATTTGAAAAGCACCTAATAATGTGTCATGTTTTACTGCACAATGTTCATTTCTCTTACAACTATTTGATGTCACGAAAAAAAAAAAAAAGACAAATCCCTTTGGAAATGATCCTTTCTATTTTTACTGGTCTGGACTAAGGCAGAGTTTTCATAAAGTTAATAGTTTAAAATACAAGAACTTTGGAGCATTAGAAATGAAAATTGTGTTATGCAAAGCACGATATCAATTTTCTTTGACAGTTTATTTCTACCTTCAGGTTTTCATTCCTTTTTACAAAGGAAAGCCCTAATATGAGGAGACACAGGATTATATTGACTCTCTCACATTGGGTGCAGTAAGAATTGTGTGAACAGAAGCGCACAGATGTCTGAGCATTCCACGGCAGTGGGAATCAGGAGGAAATTGATAAATGTCACAAGGGGAGGCAGAATGATGTGCAAGAGGTGGAGCTGTGGGACAGGCAAGAACTGCCAGTCGCTTATTTTTCTAATTTTTATTTCCAGAAACACGTCTATTCTGTGAATTGTGTAGAACGGACTTTTGTGCATTTAATTGCTGACTGCAGATCAGAGATCTCTGCTGGGTTTTTGGTTGAATCCCCGATATAATGGAGCTGTGCCCCAGGAGGGGGCTCTGCTCTGTTCTGCACCCTGAGACATCCCCTGAATTGTGCTGCAGAGCTGGGGAGGACCCAGAGAGCACTGGGGACAGGGGAGGAGGAGAGGAGAAAAGAGCCTGTGCTGGCTGGGGACAGAGCTTTGACAGCATCCGCAGCACATGGAACATTATACAGGGGAAAAATCATGTAAAGATTCCACGGAACAAAACTCCATGAGCAGAACTCCCCTTCTGTGCATGTACCAGAGATTTAATGGCTCCTCGGCTGTGAGTCATTGCCTGGGGGAAACTGGGCTTTCATCCTTAAATTTATATTAAACCAAGTTGTCCAGATCACTGAAAGATATTTTTGTAAAGGATTGTGCTTTATGAGAGTGATAATCCATTAGAAATCCATTCTCTAATTATTGTATGCTTATTTTAAAATCAGAAATTGAAGGGGAAGCGCACTCTGTAAATGCCTGGAGCTGCAGATTTAAATACCAAAATCAAAGTGTCCTGAGATTCTGCTCTAGCAAAACTCTTGGTGTTGATGGAGCTGCTTTTTGCCCTCTACAGCTCTGTTCTCCAAACAGAAACATTTTCTTTTAAAAGCCCAAGTGTCCTGGAGGAGAAGGATGTCACTGAGCAGCAGGAGCTGCCTGCGAGTGGAGGAAATCCGGATTGCAGATCCCCATTGCCTGTGAGCCTGCTCTGGGTTTCCCTCTGGCCAGAAGGGTTCTTTAAGGGATTTTTCAAGGGCCTGTTGTCTGAGGGAGAATTTGGAGGGATCCCTTCGCTCTCCTGGCGTTTCCTTGGTCAGTCCCAGTCACTGGGGCCAAGGCTGTTTGTGGTGAGCTTCTAGCAAATCATTGCCCAGTAAGTTATAGTTAATAATTGCCCAGAAATGTGGGACCGTGTCTGGAGGGGAAAGATGAGTGGAGGGATATAAACCACCTTACTGAAATCATATCTGATGTGTGGTTTCATGTAGGCACCTGCAAAATAAATTCATTTTAGTGTATCTTTCACTCATTTTCTCCTCTGCTTGAGTTTGTGAACATTTCATTGCAACAGTTGTTTGTGCTAAACAAACCTCAATTTGATTTTTTTTTCCCCTCAGGTGACATAAAATTCCTTTTCCTCCTTGATTTGGAACATCTGGGCTCTTGAAACATTATACAATCAGCAGTTTTTCAGATTTCTCAAAACAAGAAATTGAGGATTTCTGCCATGGCAGCCTTAAAGGAAACCTAAAAATACAGGGGGGAATTTCTCTTTTTCTTCCCCAACCTTTACCAAAAACTTTTTCTCGCTGAAGTAACCATCAGGTCTGATTGAAGCTTGTGAAAAGCAGCTGCAGTGACAGCTCAAACATTAATTAAAGGCAGCTGAAGTGAGGGAAAGCTGCCTGATCAAAGAGAGGGAACGTGGCTGCAGCTTCCCTGAAAGATTCAGGGCACACCAAGCTGTAATTATTGTCTAAGGCACCTGATTGTGTGATCCAGAGCCAATAGAATATTGCTAGGAGTGGCCACCAGGCTTTTGCTGAAATACCTAAAAAGTGATTTTTAACATTGTTAGAGCATGTCAACACTTTTGTTATTTGAAACAGTCACAACTAATTTGAATATAATATGCCAAGCAAATTTTACAACAGCATTTCATTGGTACAAGCTGCATTTCTGTTGTTTCCTTCTTGTTTTTCTTCTTCTAAAGAGATTTTTATCTAATTGTTCTCCAGGGAAGGGATGCTACAAATCCATTACTCTGGCAACATCTTCTGTCTGATACATGCTTGACTATCATGTTCTGTGCTCCTTCTAATTAATGCAGGAATAGTGACTAATTGTTTTGTCATCACAAAATAAAAAAGATATTTGAGTTTGGAAAAAAGCTACAAATACCACCCTTCATACTGTTTGAAATTAGTTAAAAATCAGAATATCACAACTGAGAATTAAGAACTAGGTGGTTTTTGTTGCCAGGCAATATGAAGGCAAATCCAAAGTTCTGGTGATGCATCAGTGGAGATTAAGAGCTGCTTTTGCCAGGATGAGAGGTTTGGTTGTTCCAGTGGTTGTAGAGCTTTTAAAAACTCCCTCTTTAAAATGGGACTGTGGAATTTGGGGATTATTTCTCTGTTAAAATAATGGGAAAAAATTTTCTGAGTTCAGCAATTTTCTTTTTCACAAGTGATTCAGGTTAATTTAGATTAATGCCTAGCTCTAATTTTGGAGTGCTTTTTTTTTTTTTTTTTTTTTTGTAATATAGATAAGATCTTGCCTTCTCTCTAGCCTGTGGCTTCAGAAATTTTGTCTTTTGGGTTCTCTTTGGAGAGCCAAATGCTCTTATTTATTTCTAAAGTTTTCTTTTTGCTACCACAGGAAATTTCTGATTTGCCACCTAAATCTTGGAGCCAACTTTCCCAGTTTAAAATAGTTCAAGTTTTAAGTTCTGTGGGGCTTTATATTTTATAAAGTAGGCCCTTGTTTATCAGTTTTTGCCCAGAGACTTCCTCTGGGACTTTCAGAGAATTGAGCAGTGATCTTTGTGTCCTCATCAACAGAAGTATAAATGAAAGAGTAATATTGAAATGATGTTGACTAAAGCTTTCTCCTGTGCATAGCAATGTTGTGGAATCAATGGAAATTCTTTTCATTACAGAGAAGTTTGAGTACAGCAAAGTTAGGGACTGAATTGATTGCTTAGAGCTGGGAGGAAGTAAACACTGACAGATTTTCTAGTGTTTACCAAGATGAAAGTTTTATGGCCACAAGTCAGAAATTTCATTTTAATTAATGTGAATTAATTGTTATTCTAAAATTCTGGGAGAAGGAGCAGGTCCCAGCCAGGGTTGTTCTTGGGATGGTTGTGACCTTTCTGTGCTTCATTGCCACAAACACAAAATCCACTGAAATCCTGGCTTTTCCAATGAATGCAAGAGTGTTACATAATTCTGATAGTTAATGATAATTTCAGGTACTAATGGAACAAGGGAGGAGGCAGAGCCCTCCTTGCTGAGAATCCCCTGCTCCTCTGTGCTTTGCTTTGTTTGGGCTTTTTCCCTGAGCTGTTCTGTCAAACCCCGAATGATGAGGTAATTTGCTTTGTAATGAGAAAGAAATTCTCACACTGAGCTTTTTATGGCACTTTATTGGGGAATCTTTCAGCTTTCCAGAAGCACGTGATTCTGTGTACACAAACAAAGTTGGGCTCCTGCAATGGCTCGTGGCTTCTTTGGGTTCTGATTTGGGTTAAGTGTGTTGCAATGAAGATTTCTGCAGGTTTGTTTTGTTTTGGTTTGGTTTTGCAAAGGCTTCCAACAGGAGGAAAAGATTAGGGATATAATTGTGATTCATAATTATCTGTGTATGCTCCAGAAGTCTTGGCTGCTGTGCAGTCACAGAGATGCATTATGGATGGAGCGAGTGATGGAATTGTTAGCATGTGTTTACATCCTGATAGCAGGTGAAAATAGAGCTATCAGTGGGAATGACTTAGTGCTATTAAAGCTGAATTTCTGTCTTCAGTTAACAAGTTCTGTTTGCATTGCCACAGTTCAATTCAAAGAATGCTCTATTATGAATGAGCCGGGAGATTACAAACTGAGAGCTCTTGTGCATCCTTCATTAAAGATGACACCATTGACTCAAACTTTCTCTTCTAACAAATTAAAACAGATATTTAGCCTGGTGGTTCCTCAAGCCAGAATCCTGCTCTGCAGTGACATGCAAGAAAATGTGGGGAAAACCAAGCTTCTGAATAAAGTACTTTCTGCTAGTTGGACAAGCACCTTTAAACTTGCTAGTGGAA
The DNA here is from genome assembly GCA_024865655.1 of Emberiza elegans. Taxonomy (NCBI): domain Eukaryota; kingdom Metazoa; phylum Chordata; class Aves; order Passeriformes; family Fringillidae; genus Emberiza; species Emberiza elegans. Next base: position 26,818,333 of record JALJVW010000129.1, on the reverse strand, counting down.
AATCTGTGAATTTTGGTTTGGTTTGGAGTGGCGAGAGTGAAACCAAGTTTGGAGTTCTTAAATGAGCACTTGGCAAAGCTTCAATCTCTCTTCAGGAAATCTGTTGGAATGAAGGATTGCTATTACACAAAGCTGACACACCTCAGACTCCTCACTGATTTGTTTGATGAAATTTGTTGGCACATCTGGCTGTGCTCCCCTGGATCACTCCATTGCTTGAATCACCAATTTCCAGGGCATGTTTTGCACTACTAATTTGTTAGAAGTAGGAAGGTGGATGAAGCACACAGAGAGTGGCAGTAACTTGGTTAATATTGCATGCTCAATGACTGGGAACTATTGTCCTTACAGCTCTGCCTTGTCTTCTTCAAAATGAAGCCCAGCTGAAATCCTCAATTCTCCCTTTGGCTCACCCTGTTCATCTGTCTTGCTGACACCCCTTTGTCTTGCAGGCCATCTGTTAAAGTTATTTCTTACTTGCAGTTTGGTGCTTAATAGATAAAAATGATAATGTTGAAATTACAGTGTCTATTTCTAGAGTGGTGCTTTAAAATATCTCCTTTCAGTAGCACTGCTGGGGTTTTTTAGTGCTTACTGTTGTTATTTGTTACGTGAGGGCAACATCGGTGGAGAGCTGGGAGCTTTGTCTCCAAGAACAGGCTGCAAATCTGAAATTGTCCAATATTTTTCTTTTTTTCGGACTTTTCGGTCATTTTAGGGTTTGTATCACATAATGTAAGATTCTTTTTAAAGGATCCACTGAATTAATTTCTACATTTATATGTATTTCTTTTTTGGTGAGCTGCTCATGACAGCAATCTGCTGACTGTAAGGCAATTCCTGTTTTTCTAAAATTCTTAGTCTGTGCTCAATAATTCAGTAATGTGCCATTATTACCTATTTAATGTATTCTTGCCATTAAACTTTCATTTCCTTTTGTGCAGTTAAATGTCACTGAAGACTGAACTGCACCAGGTTTATCTTGAGATGAGCAGCTCAACAGTCCAAGCTTGAAATTCTAATCAAGCAGCTTAAACTTGTTTTCAATAAACTGAGAATTAGGTGTTGCCACTGCTGTGGCACTGTATGGGCAAATATTATTTCAAAATCTTGATTTTATAAATTAATATCCATCACTGAGTGGGTTTTTGTTTCTAAATGAAATTTAGGAACTACCAGCTTTGCTCTTAGGCCACCGAGGCTTTAGTTGAGAGGATTGCTTGGAAAAATTGATATTGATGAAGTTTTCAATCATACTTTTAAGAACCAGTTTTTAACTGTTTATTTATGTTTATTTATTTATTTATGACTCTGTCTCAGTTAAAATGGGCAGATCCAGGTGGGATATTTGGCCCCTTTCCAATGGAAGGCATTTTCAGCTCTGTTGTGCTTGTGCAGGGACAGCCTTTAGGTGCTCAGCAGCACCCAAGAGCTGCAGAACCGCTGAGAACAGAACCTGCACCTGCATCTCCAGGCTTTACTCTGCAGTTTGCTCAGTGTTTTCTGCAGGGTCCCTTCTGGGTTTGGTCTATCTCAAAAATAAATGGTTTTTTTTTTAGGATTTCTCTGTGTGTCTGTGCCCTGTGTGTCTTGCAGAGCCCGGGATGTCAGCAGTGGGCTGGGGTCAGAAATGCGACCCCAGCGGGCTCTGAAGTGAGGGGAAGCTCTGGGGAGAGGCTGGAGCGGAGCTCTGCCCTGTTCTCCACCAGCATTCCCACGGCAGCTCTGGGTGTGCAGCTCAGGGAACCTCTCCTGTCCTTCATTCCTTCATCAGCCTCCATCCGCCGTCAGCAGAGCTGCGTCCATCCCGCAGCAGCTGTGCTTTGCCCAGGCAGCTGTCCCTTTGTGGCTCCAAACAGCCCCGCAGAAGGAAAGAGCAGACTGAAATGCCATTGCTTTGAGGCAAAGCAATGTTCCCTTTAGTAGCTTGCACCCTTCCTCTAGTTTCAAAATAACTGTGTTTATATATATATAAAATATAGTTATATATAAAAATATAGTTATATATATAATATAGTTACATAAATAATGTAGTTATATATAAAAAATATAGTTATATATATAATATAGTTATATAAATAATGTAGTTGTATATACAAAATATAGTTATATAGAGAAAATATAGTTATATATAAAATATAGTTATATATAAAAATATAGTTATATATATAATGTAGTTATATAAATAATATAGTTGTATATACAAAATATAGTTATATATAAAAATATAGTTATATAAAAATATAGTTATATATAGATATAAAATATAGTTATATATAAAATATTATATAAATAATATAGTATATATAAAATATTATCTAGAGAAAATATATATATATAAAATATAGTTATATATATAAGATACAGTTATATATATAATACAGTTATATAGAGAAAATATAGTTATATATAATATAGTTATATATATAATATAGTTGTATATAGAAAATATAGTTTTATATATATATAATGTAGTTTAAATATATATATTATAATTTATATATCTATTCTAGAGATATTATAGATAGATATATATTTATGTAGGTTATTTTTTTTTTACACGGGGAGAAAAAAGCACCACATTTTTCTATTTAAAAGCATTGTGTCAAACTTTTAATGATGGCTGCTAGGATGAAAGTCAATCTCAGTCTCATTTCCAGGCTTCCACACTTCCTAAAGAAAAAAACCCCAAGATTTCTGTTGTTCCATGTTTTTTTCTCACTAATAATTTCTCAAAGCTGTTTGTCAGTTTGCTGGGATGGGTGGGTGGATATTTCATTTTTGTAAGTTGGCTGAAATTACAGAGTTGAGATTGTGCCTCAAAAAGTGAACCTGGTACAGGCAGCCCGAGGCGTGCACTGTGTGCCTGGGCAGGAAAGAACCCACAGAGAGGAATTTTGTGATAAAAGGCAAAGAAAATGAGATGTCATACTGTGTGACTTTGTCATTGGCAGTTATGCACATTTTGTATATAAAATATGTGTGTGTGAGGTGGGGGACATGGATTCACCAGAGCACCGAGACCATAGATCCTCACAGCAAACTGAATTTCACTGGCTGTTTTCACAGAATTCTTTTTATAAAATTGTTCATCTCTTCAAATAAAAAGGCCTACAGCATTTAAAAAATTTTAAAGCAAGTTGTATTCTCTGTCAGTGGGAAATCTTCACCATTGGAAAGGGATCATTTAATGGAAGTATTGCCATGAACTTGCAGACATTAATAATATTAATTTATAAAATGCTAATATTAATAATATTACTAATAATGTTAATTTATAAAAATGTCATTTTTGGAGGCACCTGCACATTTTGCAGTTGTAACTTTCGTACTGAGAGCTCTTTCCTTGTGTAATGTTTCCTTCATTTACTGGGTTGTCATTTTTATTCCTTTATTTGTGCTGCATTTGAGGCATTTTCCTTAACAAAACCTCACAGCTTTGCTGAGAGCGCCCGAGAACAATATGAAAAACTGTCCAACATGCACAACAACATGACAAAATTGTATGAAAATTTGGGAGAATACTTCACCTTTGATCCCAAAGCAATAAGCATAGAAGAATTCTTTGGTGATCTGAGCAACTTCAGAACTCTGTTCTTGGTGAGTAATACCTGCCAAATGTTATGTATTTTCTTAGAGATTTTTTCCTCCCAGTTTTAACTCTTTCCTTGTCTGTCCATTTTTTTCTGCTATGCTTAATTTTGTGTGTTTTGTTCCATGGCAGGAAATTGGGTGAAGGTTTCCAGAATTATTTAGATTTTGGTCATGACATAATGTCCTCCAGTGTGTAAGTTGACAACTCAACTGTGGATAAGGTTGAGCCCAAATTTAATTAAACTTTAATATTTTAGCAATGTTCAGATTTAATGGGCCAGGGCAAACATTAAAAGTTCACAGTGAAGGATTTTTGTGTTTCTGTAAGGGACAAAAAAAATTACAAAAAAAAGAACTAAGATTTTCTGCAACATTTTGATGCTTGCAAGAAGTTTCCCCAGAGGAGAAATATGCTGAAATTCCTTTAATCTGTGGGATTTACTTTGAAAAAGTAATAAGTACTGATAAGAATTGAGGAGCAATCAGATAAGAGTGGGGTAGAGAACATCTCCAAGCATTCCCTGGAGCAAGCACGGTGTTAAATTTGTGCTGTTCCCATTCCTGACACCTCCCTGCTCCCTCCAAGGGCTCCCATCACCTTCCCTTGGTGTTTTGGTGATTGGCTGAGGTGTAATTCCAGATTTTTTATCACTATTGATGGCTCGTTTTTTCCTGTTTGTCATTCTTTGTGTTCGTGCTGGCACAGGAACTGTCTGTTGAGTAATTCTCCTTTCCTGTGCCGTGAGCCAGTTTTCCTTAGAGGCTCCAAAGTCCTGCAGGTGGCTGCAGAACCACAGGAATTCACTAAAGCGTTTCCACGGGGTTCCCCTTTGCCATGGAACATGAATCAAAACTCAAGGCTGGAGAATAAACAGAAAGCTGTATTCTCCTGGAGCTGCCAGCTGCAAATTGAATTGAAGTAGCAAAAAAATTGCTTTGGTGTGGGTTTTCCTTTTTTTTTCCTCTGTTTGTTGTGGGCTTTTTTTTTTTCCTCTGTTGTGGGTTTTTTTTTTTTTTTGCAGTTAAAGATCCACTGGATAATAATATTTCTTCAATATTTAGAACTCTTCTGAAGAAGAAATATTTTTTTAAATTTTTAGTCCTTTATTCCATTGAAAAGAAACACAAATTTCCATTGTCCTGAGGACAACCTGATACAACATCAGGCCCCAAAAGGATCAGGCTCTTATCAAATAATGATTAATCAGCTGCCTGGAGCAAGATGCCAGTTTGTTCTTTTCCATTTTTTGTCTTTAACTTGCTGTCTCACACTCTGTATCAAGTGACCTGTAATGTTTTCAGGCTGTCAGGAAATTGGGTGAAGGTTTCCAGAATTATTTAGATTTTGGTCATGACATAATGTCCTCCAGTGTGTAAGTTGACAACTCAACTGTGGATAAGGTTGAGCCCAAATTTAATTAAACTTTAATATTTTAGCAATGTTCAGATTTAATGGACCAGGGCAAACATTAAAAGTTCACAGTGAAGGATTTTTGTTTTTCTGTAAGGGACAAAAAAAATTACAAAAAAAAGAACTAAGATTTTCTGCAACATTTTGATGCTTGCAAGAAGTTTCCCCAGAGGAGAAATATGCTGAAATTCCTTTAATCTGTGGGATTTACTTTGAAAAAGTAATAAGTACTGATAAGAATTGAGGAGCAATCAGATAAGAGTGGGGTGTAGAGAACATCTCCAAGCATTCCCTGGAGCAAGCACTGTGTTAAATTTGTGCTGTTCCCATTCCTGACACCTCCCTGCTCCCTCCAAGGGCTCCCATCACCTTCCTTTGGTGTTTTGGTGATTGGCTGAGGTGTAATTCCAGATATTTTATCACTACTGATGGCTCGTTTTTTCCTGTTTGTCATTCTTTGTGTTCGTGCTGGCACAGGAACTGTCTGTTGAATAATTCTCCTTTCCTGTGCCGTGAGCCAGTTTGGTTTAGAGGCTCCAAAGTCCTGCAGGTGGCTGCAGAACCACAGGAATTCACTAAAGCGTTTCCACGGGGTTCCCCTTTGCCATGGAACATGAGTCAAGTTCAAGGCTGGAGAATAAACAGAAAGCTGTATTCTCCTGGAGCTGCCAGCTGCAAATTGAATTGAAGTAGCAAAAAGGGTGCTTTGGTGTGGGTTTTCCTTTTTTTTCCTCTGTTTGTTGTGGGCTTTCTTTTTTTCCTCTGTTGTGGGTTTTTTTTTTTTTTTTTGCAGTTAAAGATCCACTGGATAATAATATTTCTTCAATATTTAGAACTCTTCTGAAGAAGAAATATTTTTTAAATTTTTAGTCCTTTATTCCATTGAAAAGAAACACAAATTTCCATTGTCCTTGAGGACAACCTGATACAACATCAGGCCCAAAAGGATCAGGCTCTTATCAAATAATGATTAATCAGCTGCCTGGAGCAAGATGCCAGTTTGTTCTTTTCCATTTTTTGTCTTTAACTTGCTGTCTCACACTCTGTATCAAGTGACCTGTAATGTTTTCAGGCTGTCACTTTCTCAGTGTTTGTTTGTGTTGGTGGCAGAGGATTTAAAAACCTCCACCAAATGTGTCACTCCTGCATTTGTAAATGAACATAAACTTCCTTTCCTGTGCTGTGGAAGTTGTATGAAATATGCACCTCAGCACTAGATTGGAAAATTTCCTTTTTTCTTAAGAAATTTTCCTTTTTCCTTAAAATTTCCTTTTTTTCTTTTTCATTTAAAAACCCACTTAAATTAAGTCTTAGATTTTGTTTGCTCTGTGGGCTTCCTTTAATGCAGATGGTATTAAAGGCGAATTTTGAGTCTAAAAAGCGAAGTTGTTTTTGAAGCAGGAAAGGGGATTTTTGGGTCTAGTTGCATGAAATGCAGAGGGGCTGTTTTGTTTGGAATGATTTTTTTTTATCTGGTAGACACTTTTATCAGTGGGGACTGCTTCCCTCGCATTTGTGTAAATGCAGCTCTTTGAATAAGGGATTAAATCCTAAAGTCCATTATAAATGTACTTGGAGGACAAGGGTTTATTCCGGTTCCAGGCAGTTTTTAAGCAGATGTGAGTAACTCATCAGGTGGCAGCATGAGAGATGGGTTTGGTGAAACAGCAGTGAAATAAATTGTCCTTTTGTATCAACACTGCTATTGATTGATGGCTGCTGTGTGCCCTCAGCGCAGCATCCGCCAAGTGAAAATCTCCCCAAAATGAGGAGGCGCATTAAATGATCAGCAAACTGAACCCGTTTGGTTGGTGCCCACCACTCTGGGCTCCAAGACTTTGTGAGATGGATGCCCTGCCCCAGACAGGACAGGAACATCAGTTTTGTTGCCTTCCTGCCAAACAGCTTTTCCCAGAGTGCATTCAGCATCCTGAGCACAAATGGACCTGCGAGACCCTTCCTTCTCCCTAATATTTGTTTATTACTTGCTACAGAGCAAGTTTCAAGCTCTGTGACTCAGGAGTGGTTGTTGTGGTGGCTTTTTGAAGTGTCCCTGGAATGCAGCAGGTCATTTGCTGCAGTAATACAACTCAATGAATCTACAATACATAAATAAATACATAATAAACATCTGATTTACCATGAAATACAGTGCATAGTCAGGCTAAAATTCCCAGCTTTCAAACTCATAAATTGTGTTTGCAATTCAGGAGTGGTTTAAAAGAAAGGCTCTATTTATTCATTGTTCTCTCTGGTTATTTGTCTGGGAATACACTTCATCCCTTCTGCCTAAAAAGTAACAGTTCTTTAATGCAGCCTGAAAGATAACAGTTCCCAGCTAGCAGGAAACTGGGAAAAAATAAAGAATAATGAGCCAGAAGTATTTTCTTCAGCGAAATTTCCCAAGAGGCGGTACCTAAAGTGAAACACTGTCCTTATTAACAGGCAATATACAGCAAACCCTTCCTCCCCCCTGCCCAAACCAGAAATACAAACCTTTTGTGAGCTCTCAGTTCTCATCTGAGTGTACACACACAGCTAGCACCGAGCAGAATGGGTTTTAACCATTATCCCGAACAAATCAGGAATTAGGGGTGGGCTAGGAAAGGATGCAGGTGGTGGAATTCACATAGGAGCAGTAACTCAGTGCATTTACAAGGGGTTAGTGCTGCTAGATAACTGCTTTATTCATGATGTAAAACACAAGGATGGCATTTCTCTTGGAAGCTCCTCAAAAGGTGCAAAAATAAATAATAATAAAAGAAATTAAACTGAGTTCAAGTGCACTGTGTTGGCAAGTGTAGAAATAAGTGCCCAGATTGAGTTGGGATTTTGTTCTGACCTTTGCTTCTCTCTTGAGGTGGCTCTTTGTGGATGGGGGAGAAGCACTGGATGCCACATTTCAGGGTAGAGATGCCATTGATTAGGGAGTATTTTCAAAAGTTATAGTGGAGAACATGGTCCAGAGGAAACCATGAAGTTAAATTTCCTAATCTTGAAAGGAACAGAATTTAAAAGTTTTCTTTAGGTTTTTTTTTCTGTTTTATATTCAGTGCTGGTAGCAGTGAGTCCAACTGAGAAATGTCATTATTTCCAAGCATTATCTTTGTAAGTTTGTAATATTTAAATGAGGATTTTGAATCCTCATTCCACTCTGAAAGCAAAGCCTGGTTTGGGATTTTGGCTGAGGCAGAGCTTAAGCTGTTGAGAAGCTCTTGTGCAGCTTTGCCTTCATTACCTGCCCTGGCTGAGGCCCTGGGGCTGTGCCCAGGCCAGCAGAGACCCCGCACAGATGATGTGTGCGGGCTGCAGCTGCCAACATCTGCACTCAAACCTGCCTGAAAACTCTCGTGTCAGAATGAGCTGACTGCTCTAACACCTCCAGAGCTTTCTTTCACATGTATCACCTTACCCTCATCATTCTGTTTGTTCCCATATCCCATTAAGATAATTTGATAATTGGAATCCGTGTTTGTCTTAATTGTGATTCCAGATTGATCAGCGCATTATTGCGGCTTCATTTAGTGCGATGCTGCTGGAGTCAATTACAGCTCATTCCCTTCCTCAGGTTCAGATCTGCTTGCTTGGCACGGTAGGAAAGCCCAGGCAGGCTGGTGGAGCTGCTGGTCCTGCCAGAGCACAGAGTGCAAGGTGTAAGAGGCCTCGAGGAAGGAATTGCAGCTGTGGGAGCGTGTCCCTGCAGTGCTGCTTTTCCCACATTTTTAATTTCTTTGCAGTGCAATGCCCCCCACCCTCTGCAGGGCTTCCTTCCACAGCCCATCAACCATGTCTTGCAGGAAATCTGCAAAGTCTTTCCAAGCCAGGCACTTTTATTTTGTTATTTAATTACACTTTGTCCTGATGTACTACACTGGGTGTAATTCTCACAGTGGCTTTTAAAATCTGTCAGAAATTTCCACCCAGAAACTTTGAAACCTTTCAGCATGTCACATTCAAGGTCCTGCTATTAAAATGAGTAATTCAGTTTTTTTATTGAATTCAGGTTCTTTTATGAGCAGTTCTTACAGACTTATCTTAGAAAGAATTTTTGTTAAAAAGTCTAAAGGCTTGTGCTCACATGATGATGTGCCAAAACACTGCTTTGTCTCTTCCTTCATCCAAAAAGATTGCTTTTGGAACAAAACAATGATTGGTCTGCCCTGGGCTGTGGTTTCTCTTTTAGGGTTGTACCCAAACAGACAATATTTGTTTTCCTGGGTGTGTTTTTTGTAAAAACAACGATTCAGCTTTGTTTTTGTGTGTGTACTTCAGCTCCGGGTCTCTATCAGGAATAACCTGAACGAGGTGTGAGTGTTTATTCTGCTATCCAAATATTGATGGACAGGAGCAGGAAACCAGTCCCAAACCTGTCCACTCAAGGGCCATTTAATAATGATTCCAACTTATTACCCAGTGCAGTCATTAAGTGATACCCAGCAGCTTTTCGTTGGTACTGTTAAATTTGGGGAGTAAACACTGCAAAACAATTTGGTTAGCAGGCGCTGCAGGGCTCCTGTGCCTGGGCAGTTTGTGGTGGTTTTGCACCCAGCAGCAAACCCCTGTCCCTCCCTATCCAGGCAGCTCCCCTTGCCAAGCCCTCTGTCCAAGCCCAGGGCATCTCTGTCCTGGGGGCACCGTCCCAGCCTCATCCTCTGCCCAGTGCTTCACTGCCACCCAGCAGGAATTCAATTTATCTGCCCTTGTTTAATGCCAGCTCTTTCCCATTATTTCCTTGGGGATAACAATGTATTTAAATGTGTTATCCTCCAAGGAACACCCAGGAAAGATCTCCCTTTTACATGTACACACTGATTGCTCAATCTGCTGTGTTTTAACTGAATTTCTGTAGATTAACTTCCAGATAATCTGAGCTGGTCGTTCCTCATGTTTGTGGCTGGAGAAGATTATTTTGCTGGAAGTTCGGCTGACATATTTTGCAGTTGCAAGGCAAATTTGGGAAGGCCTGAGGGATCACAGGCAGCCTCATTATTGGTGCATGACCGCTTTGTAGCCAGCTGCATCTTTAATATCCAGGGAGATTTGTGCATTACAGTTTGTTTTCTTTCTTCTTGTTTTTAATAATTTACCTTCGAGAGTCTATTTACAACCGTGTCGATGTGTGAATGTGTTTGTCTGTCAAAACTTAAGATATGTGCAGAATGCAAGAGATGCATTAATTTTTTATTTGCTTCTTAAGGAAGCCAAGCTGTAAACTGGCAGTGCTGAGTACCAGAGCTGCACTTCAGTGAATCCTAATAAACACAAGGGGGAACATCAAACTGTGTGCTCCTTCAACTAACTCACTTAAAAAGAGATAATATTCCTTGCTGAATCTCTTTGCTCTGCTAGGAGGGACAATAATTCAGTTTTGGTTTTATTATAACAAAGCAAACCCACACTCAAACTTTCTCTAACTTTTAATTTGCTGTTGAATTAGCAAAACTGCTTGCCCTTATGCACCAACCAAAATAACAGAGGGTCATGAAAAGCCCATCAATAAAAGGGTTTTATGCATTTAGATATTTCTGTCTGCTGAGATTCACTCAAAAATTATTTCCCTTTTTGCATGCACTTACATGTTTTCAGAAGACAGCATCTAGATGAGCACTTTTCAAAATGTGCTCTAAAGCTGTTGAGAAGGCTTTTATTCTTACCAGAGGATTGCTTCTTTGTCTGATTTCTAGCTGTTAGATTAGTTTAGTTTTAATTGGAGAATACATTTAGTTGTCCAGTAGATCCCTATGAACAGTAGTAAGTTCTTTGTCACTGTGGGACTGTATTGCAGTATCAAAAGTGCTGATTTTTATTCCCTGTTTTAAAAGCAATTACACAACTATATTTTTTTTTCTTAGTTTTCAAAGTGATCTTTACCTTTTGAAGTAATTCAGCCTGCGAAACTACACAGAAAGGGGATCACTGGCATTTGTTAGTTGAAAAAAAAACCTGCTACTCTGGAATAGCACTGTTCTGTGTTAGAAGAAATCCACTGCAACTCAAATGTTTGGAAGAGAAAAGATCTGGGGGAATACAAAAGCATGCCATGAGAGAGAAAAATAACCCTTTGCAGTAGGACTGTAGGAAATGAAACTGAAAAGATTGATACAATGCAGGCAGAGCAGATGCTGTAGGAGCCACTCCACACCTGAGTCAAAATTCTCTTTATTTACATTCATCACCCATCAGTTTTGAGATACTGTGATCAAATTTGTTAGCAGTATTAATTTAGATATAAAGTATGCTTATAACTATAGATGAAAATAGATTTATTTTGTTTTCTGCACTGGCTCTGATAGCAGGTGGGAGTATGTTCTTACCAATGATTTATTTCCAGCTTTCATCTAACTCTGACTAAATGTATAGCAGTAAATGACATAACAAATATGGAATGGGTAAGAGTCCAGCTGCCTGATGGAGGGGAGTAACAAGCAAGTCCATTCCAGGAGGTGGATGGGTGTAGATAGATAAAAAGGGCTACTCTCACACAGAGTTATCAGTGTTTTCTTATCTTGCTGTTCTTCAGGAAGATTAAACTTTTTGGGGTTTTTTTAATCACTATTGGTATCCATTCTGCTTTATGAAGTTCAGTCCGAATCTTCCTTCAGATACAACTCATAGAGTTTGGCTCAAGGAGAATTTCCAGATAAAATTTAACTTTAGAGCTTGTTTAGTTCAGTCTGCTGGTAGAAAATGTGATGGAATCTGTGATGTGATCACAGAATGTCAGTGGCTGCCGAGCTACCAGTGCAACCATGACATTTCATATTTGCTTTCTCTGTAAGACTGGGGGCATCTCCTCCCATTCCAGCCTGGGAAGCTGCAGTAAAATGAAATTTCTGTCAGGTGGGATTGAATGTGCAGTGACAGAACTGTCCAAACCCAGAAGGGACAAGACATTGGCTTTGCCCTTTAGTTGCCTTTTTTCTGGAAGAAAAGGTGTTTGTGGTGTTTGTGCTGCAGCTGGCTCTGTGCTGGGGCAGGAGTGCAGGTCCTGGTGCGGTTCCTGGTGCGGTTCCTGGTGCGGTTCCTGGTGCAGGTCCTGGTGCAGGTCCTGGTGTCCTGGTGCAGGTCCTGGTGCAGTTCCTGGTGCAGGTCCTGGTGCAGGTCCTGGTGCAGTTCCTGGTGCCATTCCTGGTGCGGTTCCTGGTGCAGTTCCTGGTGCGGTTCCTGGTGCAGGTCCTGGTGCGGTTCCTGGTGCCATTCCTGGTCCTGGTCCTGCGGTTCCTGGTGCAGGTCCTGGTGCGGTTCCTGGGTTCCTGGTCCTGGTGTGGTCCCGGTTCCTCCCGGTGCGGTTCCTGGTGCAGTTCCTGGTGCAGGTCCTGGTGCGGTTCCTGGTGCAGGTCCTGGTGCGGTTCCTGGTGCGGTTCCTGGTGCCGTTCCTGGTGCAGGTCCTGGTGCGGTTCCTGGTGCGGTTCCTGGTGCGGTTCCTGGTGCGGGTCCTGGTGCGGGTCCTGGTGCAGGTCCTGGTGGGGTTCCTGGTGCGGTTCCTGGTGCGGTTCCTGGTGCAGGTCCTGGTGCAGGTCCTGGTGCGGTTCCTGGCGCCGGTCCTGGTGCAGGTCCTGGTGCTGTTCCTGGTGCAGGTCCTGGTGCAGGTCCTGGTGCGGTTCCTGGTGCGGTTCCTGGTGCGGTTCCTGGTGCGGTTCCTGGTGCGGTTCCTGGTGCAGGTCCTGGTGCGGTTCCTGGTGCAGGTCCTGGTGCGGTTCCTGGTGCGGTTCCTGGTGCTGTTCCTGGTGCAGGTCCTGGTGCAGTTCCTGGTGCGGGTCCTGGTGCAGGTCCTGGTGCGGTTCCTGGTGCAGGTCCTGGTGCGGTTCCTGGTGCGGTTCCTGGTGCGGTTCCTGGTGCAGGTCCTGGTGCAGGTCCTGGTGCCATTCCTGGTGCCATTCCTGGTGCCATTCCTGGTGCAGGTCCTGGTGCATTTCTTGCTGCAGTTTGGAGTGAGGCTCTGGGTACCAGCAGTGTCTCTGCACCACAGGGCTGAAATGTGGTGTTTGACCTCAGGAAACCCCTGAAATGGCACACTGAAAGATGCTGCCCCTTGCTTGAATGAATATTCTGTATTTGTATTTGGGAGTCTTGGGTTTTAATTTGCTCTATACAGTAAATATATAACCCATTACCTCAGAGACCTCAGGTATAACCTGTTACCTCAGAGACCTTTTAGTCATAACCTAAAAATTCAGCTATTTTCCATTTCTTCTCCTGTGTTTTCTGAAGTTTAGACATCCAGACTGGCTGTATCAACAGAAAATTTTGGTGAATTATATTTAAGTTCTAGCACCTGAGTTTCAGCCACTTGTAATTGAATTTCCATCGCAGTGGACACTTGGCTTCCTCCCCACTCATCCCTGCATGGCATGGCACAGGCTTAAGGTAGACTTGCAGTCTTAATAGGGAAAATACAAACATGTTGCTGCTGGGAAGAAAGTCTCTTTTTCCTTTATCATAAATACAAAGCTATTTCAGTTCCTCATTGCTTTGATCAGTAATTCTCACATGTACAAATAATGTGGTGTATTATGTTCTTTCCAAGATTTCTGAGCACGCTGCAAGCGTTGGGTCAAGTCCCTGGTTTCTTCTCCTCTTATTTCATTTCACACCAGGTTATTTTGGTTCTCCTCAGTGTACACACATTCACATTCCTTTCCTCTAACGCAGGAGGCATTAAAGGAAAACAACAAAAGAAGAGAATTGGAGGAGAAGACCAAGAGGGCCAAGCTGGCCAAGGAGAAGGCAGAGCGGGAGAGGCTGGAGAGACAGAAGAAGAAGCAGCAGCTGATTGATATGAACAAAGGTAAGGCAGCATTTTTAGCTGAGAGATTATCATTAAAAAAGGCAAAACCAAGTCAGAAGTAATAAACTGAAGGCTATTTCTGATCAATATGAGAAATACTTGCTGGCTGTTCTGAAAGCTGGAGAAAGTTCACTTTTCAAAGTGGAAAATTCTGTTTTGTTTCAGCCTACCTGGTCATGTCATCCCATTTCTGCCACTTAATGTGTGTAATGTTCCTTTCCAGGCGTGTTGTTGTGAATTATTGGCTTTTTTGCATTTGTAGCACTTAATTGATTTTTTTTTCCTTATGGATTGACTTCCAAGAAGAAGTGTCCTCCTTGCTTTGTTGTTAATTTCATTCTGTAAACATCTCTATAATCAAGGCATTGTGGCAATTAATGTCTTTCTTTTTGGGCTTGGGGGTCTGTGTTAGGATGGATGTTCTCCCAGTAGTCCTATTAGGAGCTGGAAAATCTAGTTGAGCTTGGAGCCCAAGTGCAGAGTGACATTTCAGCAGGATAAAAAGCAATGTGTTGAGCTTGTCAGCTGGGAGAATATTGCATTTCACATGAGACCTCTGTGACAGGGAGGGAGGTAAGAAAGCACAAGGAATGGGGTGGGCTTGATATTGATGCTGTGCAGATTTCCACAAGGTTGTAAAATAGAGGCTTTATTCTCTACCTGACTCCAGAAGGCAAGTAGAGGTAAAATTTGATTTAGGCAAGAGATCACTTGCGGTTTTTGTTCAGTTTCTATGAGTTTGTGTTAATCTGCTAATCTGACCCAGCAATGAAAACACCTGTCCTTGTTATCCATTTAACAGGCCCTGCTCAGGGAAAAATGCTGCAGTGGCACCACAAATCCTGTTATCTTTGGCCTTGCTGGAACTGGCACTGGCACTGCCTGGAATGTTCTGTAGCAGAAATTCTCGTCTATAGATGGCAAACTTTATTATCAGATCATGTAAAGATTAGTCTCATTTCAGTATAGCTATAAACAAAATGTAGAATTTAAACCCAGGGGGATGCATAAATACATTTTCTTTTCTTTGTGAAGGTTTCTAATGAGACTGTACTCATTCATTCATTCATTCAGCAGATGATTAATATTTCTTTAATATCTGCCACCTGCCACAAAAATGCCCATGGTAATATGGACAGGCACTTTTCTGAGAGTGGGAACCAGTGAAATATCCCTGCACCACCTCCCTCTGCCAGAGTGCTCGAGAATTTGTTTGAGCTGCCCCTGAGGCCATGCAGGCAGAGTTTGGTGAGCTGGTGAAAAGTGTGGGAAGCCCATGGAGGCTTGGTCAGTGGCCTGGGCTGTGCGGAAGGCCTGGAGCTCTCACTTTGGAGTTCCAGCTTCTGCAGTTTCTCAGCTCAGCCCTGAGTGAGCACCTGCATTTTTCTGCATTTTCCCTTTCCAGGCAGGTGAGGGGACACCACCCTGAGCAGTGGCACGAATCACACTGACAGCATTCTGCTTTCCATCAAGAAAGTCTTTTCCTATTAAATGATACAAGTAAAGTTCCATTTTGCATTGTAGTCCTCTCTCAATGAAAATGCAAATGTATGAATGTCTTTACATGGCCCAGTGCACCAAAACTGCCATTTAAATAACTGATGTCTGGAAACCTGTGACACAAAGTTAGTTTAATACTTCTAAAATATTTTTTTCCAATTTGTAAATATTTTATAACATCCATTTCACATATTACAGCTCTGCTGCTGTGGTGGGAGGAGGGCTAAACCTCCATCCCCAGTGGATTCCATGACATTGATATTCAATTGACTATTTTTGCCAAATAACTAATTTTTTCTTGATGCAGCTACTTCTGTGTGCTCATTGCTGCTTATATAAACAGTTTGTAAATTTGTCTAAGTGAATGTGACACAGCAGGCTTAGAGGAAGGAGGCAGATGTCCTCTCAAGCTGTCACTTGGACAAGGTGATTTTCACCCAAAGGCTCATTTTAACCTCACCCTCTCTCAGCTCTTGCTCTGCATCTCCCAGAGTCAGATTTGACTCAGAGCTGCAGCCTTTGAGGGCACAGCAATTGGCTTCCTGCATTTGACAGCTTCTTGTGCAGTTCTGTAAAAAGGAATTTTCCTGTTTTCTCAATATTCAGTGACCACTTTTTGTGTGGTCACAGATTAGGTTAGTTATATTTAATTAACTGAAAATTAAGATCTGTTTCTTGGTGTAACTGTAGAAAAGCACAGTGTGGCCAGAATCAAGAGTTGTTCTGAGTATTTCCTAATGATGAGCTAACTCAGACTTTGGCAGTGTTTTGAAGACCACTTTACTCAGTTTGGTGGTTTTGTTCTTTGTGTAATTGAGCTGCCACAGAAACACTACATGTAAACTGATAAAAAACCTGCTGAACATTCCAAAATATTTAAAGATTAATGCAAAAAAAAACAAACCACTATAAAAATGAATATTTCAGAAAGTCATCAAGATGGTCAGCACCTGAAAAGCCCAGGTTTCCAGGTGAGGCTTGGAGGCACAGAGAGGTTTGTGCCTTATGCACACACCTGCAGAGCCGGAGTTTGACAGCTCAGATCATGAACAATCCTTTCTCCTTATGGGAGATGAATTGGGAGGAGAAGCCTTTCAGGACTCCCATCTGATTCAACATCTGCAGAATTCCTGCAGCATTGCCTCTGTGTGCATGCCTGAGGAGAGAGAGGAGAAGGGAAATTCAGCTTCCTGGGAGCTGCAGAGTGTCTGACTGCAATTCTGATGCAAATGTTAGTTAATCAGAAACAGTTTTGCTCTTCATTATATCTGATTACCATGGCAATTAAAATCACCTTTTAACTACCAGCATTCGGATAAAAGATAGAATGAGCTTTCTCAGTCCCAATTAGGGCTGAATTAATTGTTTTGAAGACACATTACCATTCTCCCCTAATGCAGATGAAGGTAATGCCAGTGCAGTTCTGGGCTGAGGTTGATGGATATTCCTGCTTTCCCTTTCCAAGTGCCCCCATAGATGATTTCAGGGGTTTTTCATTCAGACTGGTGTGTTCTGTTTCCTTGAGCTGATGTTTGATTTCACTGGCGCAGGACATAATTCTAGGGGTTGCTTTTGCTGCAGTTTTCTGATGATTCTGTGTTTTGTGGTCGGTTTGTCTTCCTTCTACGTCCTTTAGCATAAACAGAAATCCATACTAAGCTTATTACGAGTTACACGTTATTTTGTAAATGTCTTTTTGGATTTCTCTTTTTGCTGGTGATTGCATGGGGTACCTGGAGTGGTAAATCTTGGCTTTTATTTACATTTTAAAGATTATTAGTTTGTGGTGCTGGATGTCAATGAGGCAAATGTTGAAATTCCTTTGGGAAGTCATTATTTTTCATATTGACATTGATGGTCTGTTTGAATATGCTGCACACCTCCTGAAACCTGATATTCACAGAACAAAAACCAGATTGAGCTTTGCATTATGCTTCAAGGCGAGCATCTACAGGTTTGAGTTTTCCTCTTCAAAGCAGTTCTGCAGGAATTGCTAACAAACTTTGTAAGAGCTGTTTGTGCAGAGTTTAAAGGGGTCTTGAGAATGGGGTGAGTGCCAGAGTTACTGAATTGCTGCTAAATGGGTCAGAAAGAGCTCAGGAGAAATGCAAATGGATGTGAGCATGGACAGGAAGTTAGAAAGAAATTACAGCTTGAAATTTAATCTCACCTTTAAATGCGTTGCTCTGGAAAAATTTGGTTTTGATAATGAAGATGGCCCATATGGTACCTTCTGATTGAGTTTATCGGGGGAAAAATTATTAGACTGACAAATCTGTGACTGGGATAATTGCAGGGAAGAAAGAGAAATCGGATTCTTTTCTCTTAAAAGTAGGTTTCTTGGGGACTGTTTACTGAGCAGTAACAAGGAGTAACTTCAGGGAGTTTTCTATGCAAATTCATCTTTTCCTTAGAGAAATTATTTGTGTTTCAAAAAGTAGGTACTGTTATTAATGTTGAAAGTAGCCTTAATTTTGTTTATCTCAATGTAACTGCTGTAAAACAGTGGATATTTTGTAGAACTTAAAATATTAAAAACCATTTCAGAAATAATTATTGATGAGCCTTACTGTAAGGCTGGTTCAGGAATCAGGGTGGGCTGGGGAGCAGAATCACCCTTGGCTCAGTGATAAGAAAACCCCCCTGAATTATCAACAGATTCCAGCCCCAAAACTCAGCCCCCACAGCTGCTGTGAGGAAAATTAACTCTATCCCAGTCAAAACCATCACCAATATTAAATTTAAAAAGAAAGTAAAAAGTCATCAAGAATGTGTAAGAACTCCCCTATCCTCAGAATGTGTTCCCAAAACTTTTTTCCCTAAGATGATAGAGTTGTTCAATAATAAGGAACTTCTAAGAGGAAATTATTAACAATGGTAAGAGCATTGATGATTTGTTCTGCCTTACATATCTGCTCATCACAGAAATTAAAGTACCTCAGTACTGTAACTTAAATGCAGCCTTGGAACTGCACAGAACTTTATTTTCAGGTGCAATTACTGAGGTATCCCATTGGATTTCTTGGGTGGGGTTTTTTTGGTGAGCTGCACAATCTTTTCCTTCCCACACAGAGGCAATCTCTTCCCATTTCTCCAGGAATTCACATTACAGCCTGTTTGAGGTGTGGTCCTTGCAGGACGAGGCTCCAGGGGCTGTGTGGGGGCATCTCAGTGAGGCCACAGCAGACCTTGACCACTGGGACATTTTCTCCCAAAAATTAAAAAATGTGCATTTCAAGCATGGTTTTCAATAGCCTGCTTCTGCAACAAAGCAGATTACTTTTTTTCTTCTATTCATTTATTTGAGCCTGAGGTTATCAGGTTATCACCAACAATATTCTTAATTGGTGTGTGAGCAAGGCTGTGCCTTGTTTTGTAAACTGACATGAGCTGGGGGTTCACTTCCCAGTCACACTGTCCCAACTTGTTCTCCTCTAATTAAAAAGTAAACAAGAGGCACGAGACACCACTCTGCTGCAAGCTGCAGAGCAGCCCTGCTTCCTGGAGATATTTATTATGCATGCAAAATGAATTTAGCAAATGAATAAAATGCAAATATATGAGGAGAACACAAAAACACGCTTTCCCAAAGACATTGAGAGCTGACCTTTTTTAGTGAATATATTGCAATTAAAAATTCTGGTGCTGGTTATGAATAAAAAGTCTTGTTTAAAAGTTTCTACAGGACACCCATTAGACTTTGAAAAGTGCATTAAAGTTCAAAGCCAAACAGGGTAGTGCAAGATGTGAATAGAAGCATAATTTTAAAACCCTTTGGAGCAGCAGGAGGCAGCATGTGTTACCTAATGAGGTATTTGACTGGACTCTTTCAGTTAGCGCCCAAATTTATGAAAAAAATCCTGTAAAATTCCTGTAAACCTTTGCCCAAATGGCTGTGCAATATCTACACTTCCTATTAACTTAGATCAGTTTGCAATCTGTATATTTGTAATAAGGAGTACAAGATGTTCTGCAAGTCCGTTTGGAAAATACTAGAAAATAAAAATGTGCCAGCAAAATGTGTTTGAAATATGTGCAGGTAGTCCTGTAGCAATCAGAGCACGCTGGTTACCGGAGGCATTGATTACTGATTAAGGAGGGAGGGCAGCAGAACCCCAGGAGCAGCAGCACCTGCCCAGCCGTGCCCTGAGCTGAGGGAAGCAGATCCGCTGGAGCAGGCCCATGGGCTGAGCTCTGGGGGAGGTTCTGCAGCCCCAGCTATCCCTGCAGCTGGCACCTGCTGAAATATCCCCCTCAGCTCCCACCAGAACCCTTTCGGTCAATTCTGCTGCCCGGGCAGGGTTCGGGCGCTGGCAGTGCCACCCTGGGGCTGTGCTGCGCTCAGAGCTCCCAGCCCCTGCAGGGTTTTGGGATTTTCTCCTTTCTCTGCTGGCACTGCCCAGGTCCCAGAGCCCAGGAGGAGCTTGTCCTGCATCCCCCCAGTGGCTGCTGTGTGTGGCTGGAGGAGCTGTGCTGCCTCAGGCGCTGTGTGTTGGAACGCCCCCCACATCAAAGGCTGCTCCAGTGGTGACTCCTCTCCTGTCACTGCTGTCACCAGGCTGGTGCCCCACTGCCCCTGGAACCCAGGATCCTGGCTTTTGCTGCTGTTTCTTTGGTCACCTCTGCAGATTGGAGCTCTTGGGCATTCCCTGTTGAAGAGCTCCTGGCTGGCCTGTGAAGCTACACACATTAATTCAGTTATTCCAAATCTTCTGCATGCCAGGTCTCTTCAGCAGTGCAAGGAGCAATAAGATTGTTCTATGGAGGAAGAAAGTTATTTTGTCTTTAAAATACATTAAAAGTGGCCCAAATCTGCTGAGCAGCCCTGGTGTAAGCCCTGGGCCCTGCAGGAGCATTTCTGAAACTCCCAAAACCACACCTGAGTCTGGGGCTCCAGAGCAGAGGGAACAGAACTGGTGTCAAACCCAAACCCAAACAAATGGGGCTCGTGGTTAACACTTCAGTTCATCCCTGAGAATCCTTTTGCAGTCCTCTTTAACACCTGGAGTGAATCTGGCTCTTTGCTAAGGCAAATCAAAGAAATTACAAATTTTTTTTTTTTGCATGTCTCCACACATTTTCTCTTTTTTAAATGCTTGGGGCCAACTTGGAGCAGAAACAATGAGGAAGAAAATTACTTGTTCCAGATGAAACTCCTGTCCTTGTGTACAGTGAAAGACATCTAAAAGACAAAGAATGATTATGTGTTTTATTTCTGCTGACAGAAATGTTGGAAATAAGTTTTTAGTTTTCAAACTTCTGGCAATTTCTGTCTTTGTTTTTTATTTGTGTCTATAAATTGCTGTGGGTGGTATAGAAATGACAAATGGAGGAGGTTGCTGGCCCTGTGTGAAGAACTGCAGCAAGAACTGCAGGGAAAGACTGAAATTTCTGTTGAATTTTATTTATCAATTTTAATCAGGGCTCCCTGAAGATGCAATTCTTTGTCCAGTTCCCACTTAACCATCTGAAATCTTTGATTAAGATGCACTGCTGTGATCGGGCCTTGCATGAATTTTACTTTGAGGAGTTAAAAATCTCATCTCTCTGTCCTAGAGCTTCCTCAGGAATGTGTTTTATGTTGGATATTCTGGCATCCCAAAGCCAGGCTGGCTTTTGGCACTTGCAGTAATTAGCAGGTAGAGCAGCTCACTCAGCAAAAAATGGAAGGCTGCATAAACATTCATGAAGTATTGAAGGGTTTTTGTCTTTTTAATAAACTCTGCCAACTCTTACTTTTAATGAAGATCGAAGAATATTGTAATTTTTCTACACATTAAATATTCTAGATATTAACTAGTTCTGGGTGTGCAGTCGCTGCCATTAAGTGTTTCAGACCAACTTGATGTGTATTAATTTGGACAAAGTGTATTCACAGACCTTTGATTTTGAAGGTAAATTTAATACAGAGCCAACAACAAATCAATGAATAAGCATGGGTAGGATAAGAAGCACAAAGAAAAACAATTATGTTGCACAGTTTGGAGAAAATTCTGGCTTTGGATGTGAGTGGGAATTGAGAAAAGCTAATTTGCTTATTTGTTTTGCAGGAGCTCAGTTGTTTAATGCTTTTAGATGGAATGTAATTAAAACTGGTATTTCAGGGTCTTGTGCTGGTTCCTGCACTTGCTCTGCTCCCTTTGCTCCTGCCCTGGCTGTGTTGAGTAGGGTGTGTGGAACGGTGTCAGTTGGGTGGGTGTATAATTTAAAGGAATCCAGTAGTTATTTAATGCTTGTAGAGATTTGAACCAGGCTCTGTTTTAGGTGTGCTCTTACATCAGGTGTGGATTGAGTCTAATAAATCTGAATGTAACAGAGAACAGGACAGAACAGCTTATTCATTAATAAGCTGCTTCTAAACTTGAGCATTTGGGAGCCTGAATGTGCATCTAACCTCCCACACCTCATGCGAGTCAGAAGGTTTTTTACCATAATGTAATTTTTTTTGCATAAAGTAATGATCTTCCCTTTCCCAGATGGGGAAATTTATATGAGTTTGGAGTCTGAGAGATGTGGATGAAATGTCCACCTACCTGCTGAGCCTAACCTATATTTTAGTTTTGGGTTATAACACAGATATGGGAACAGAAAGAGGCATTCAGCAGTAGTTTTGTAACCTTTCAGTTCTTTGACCTCTATTTCTCATGCTGCTGAATGCTGCTGTCAACTGTTATTAACAGACTGAAATGCAAAGGGATGTAAAGACTCAAATATATAAAAAGAAGTAATTTTTCCACCCAGATTTCCATAATACACCATAAAGTCCAGCAATTTAAAGGCTGCAAGTTACCTTGGATATGGAAAAAAAGCAAAATATAAAATGGAACAGAAGTAAAATTCAGCTGTTAAGAAATGTTACACCACTGACTTCCACTGCATGATTATCCCCTCCTCATTCTCCTTATGTCACCCGAAGACCATCCATGCTATTGATTGTATAGATAATTTTTCCAAAGATCTAGTGAGTCGTGAAGTCGGGAGGCATCATATAAAATATTTTCTGTGTGCTGCAATATTGAACTCTCTGCTGCTCAGTGCCATCAGATGCATTGATTAAATTGACCTGGTTGCACCTCAGAAAAGCCTCCAGCCATCCCAGCAGCGAGGCAGCCGTCACCCAGCACCTGCTGCCCCTCTGCATGCTGAGGATGGCATCGGTAATGCACAGGGTGACATCTCCAAGCTGAAAGGAGGGTTGGCATCACCTTTGCCTGGTGGGCACCACCCACCGCACACAGTGCCACCTGCTCTGAGATGTGCCAGCCTCTTACTTGGCAGCATTATGGAAACAGGACAACTCTTGTTCTTCTATTGCCTTCTAAATCTGCTTGCAGCTGTACTGACGCAGTTTTCTTGCTGAAAGAACAGTAGGGTTGGCATCACCTTTGCCTGGTGGGCATCACCCACAGCAGACAGTGCCCCCTGCCCTGAGGTGGGCCAGCAGCCTCTCTGAGGTGGGCCTGCCTCTTGTTTGGCAGCATTATGGAAACAGGACAACTCTTGTGTCGCCCTGGTTTTTTAAGATTTTCTAAAGCCTTCTGATGTTGACATTCTTGTAGCGAACTTTCTCACACACTTTCTGTGAATAACTCATGGTTTTGCATTCCTTTATGGAGGAGGACAAAGTTGATGGTCTGTTGGTCTGTCCAGTGTCATTGGAGAGGTGGCACTGTCACCCTCCAATCCACTGTCACTCTTGGAAAACTCTAAATGTTGGAGTCAGAAAATAAACTCCCCTTGTTCTTCACCTTGAGAGCAGCGGTGTGCGCTTGTGTTCTTTCGTGTCCTACAGCGACACTCTTGGACTTCTGTTGCCTTCTGAATCTGCCTGCAGCTGTACTGATGGAGTTTTGTTTTCCTGCTTGCAGAGGGTGACGAGACAGGGGTGATGGACAGCCTGCTGGAGGCCCTGCAGTCGGGAGCAGCTTTCAGGGACCGCAGGAAACGAACGCCGCGAGCGCAAGGTAAGGGAAATTCTGCGCGCTTTGGGCTGAAAACTGAGCAGCTCCAGCTGGGCTCCAAACAGGACAGCTCCAGCTGGGCTACAAACACAGCAATCTGAAGTTTTTTGGCAAAGGCTTGCCAGCAGTTTTCACTGTGCTGCTGTTGGGCACTGAGCTCCTGTGAAAGCCCAGCGCAGTCGCAGGTTTTTAACCTGCAGCTCAGGCTCCAGGTTACTGTGTGCTCTAAGGGCTTCTGTTGTCTTTGAAATGATGTTTAAACATCCCTGCACTGAGTGTGCTTCATTCTTACAGCTGTAAGTACCAATTAATTCATTGTAGGTGGTGCCATGAGGAGTATTAGCTCCTTAACAAATAAGATGTGAGTGCTCAGCTGATCATCATTTGCAAGCACTGCTCTTGGGTGTGTTCTGCTCTGGTAGGAACTTCCAGCATTTGGAGTCTTAAAAGTAAAAATACATTAAGATAGCTTCGTTTTCCTGAGGAGGGCAATGGTATTGGACTCAACTCTGTGTACTTTACTGAGCAATTGCTTCTTCCTGCAAAGCTGATTTTGAGACAATTTGAGAATCAGTGGCAGCATTTCCTTCGTTCACTCCTCTGCTTATGATATTCCAGTGGCACACACTTTGTGAAATGCATTTACTCTGCTTTCACTTTTCATCAAAGCTCATGGTAACTGTGTTTTGCAATTTTTCATTTCAAACATGTCTTATAGTAAAAAATGCAGCCTTAAGAAGCTACAGTTGAAGTTATTTGGCATAAAATCAAAAGCTTGGTTTGGATATGTTTGGCAAAAGAGGGTCATAAATAAGCCATGTTAATCCACCTGATCCTCAGTGAGCTGGGGTCAGGGTCATGTTGGCTGATGGTTTTTTTAGAGGAGCAGAAGAGTAAAGGCAAATGCTATTACCTTCTTTAATAGCAAAGGTAGTGCATAATTATTTTTAATTTGCCATATGCATGATCTTATAAAAAAAAAACAAGCAACTTGATTTGTTCATATTCTGAAGTCAATTCCATTACAGTTCCGGGATCATTCTTAATTCAGGGCTTGTTTCTGCTCTCAGATCAGACGTGAAAGAAATCCTCGATCAAAGTTTGGTTTTTCCCCTGTCTTGAGAAGTATCATTTTGAGAGATGGTTTCTCTGTGTTGTGGCTTGAGGAGACATTCGTCACCAAGTGGTGACAAAGCAAAGCTTCCCAGGGACCAGAGGAGATTGCACAAAATCTGCTGCAGCTGAGAAAACAGAAGATGATTGAACCTGGGGCAAAACCAGGGATTCCTCAGCAAAAATAAGGGACAGAGCTAATTAAAAATCCCTTTGGCTGATCATCCGCTTTATGTAGTTACTTTGACTTCTGTGTTTGGAATTTCATTGAGTCAGGTGATTTTCCAGTGGGGCCTGGCTTTTAAATCTAAGGAGCTGATTGACCTTGGAGAACTCACTGTGAGAAAAGGACTGGGCCCTCCAGCTCCAAACTCTGGCCAAATGTGATCTGTAAGAGAACAAGGCCATAAAGTGAAATTTTCAGGTGTAGCTAAGAGTTGAGAATAGGATGCAGTAAATGTTAGTATAAAGTTAAATATCTCGTTGAAACTTTCATGTAAATTTTCTCATGTGGTTTAGAAACGTACATGACATTTTGTGAGAAACTTGCCTACACACCAAAGTAAAAATGTGGCTAAAATGTGAGCAGTGAACTACAGCATGAAAATCCTGGAACCATTCACATCCTTCCACGTCTCTCCTTCAAAAAAGGAGCACTGACAGTTCCCTCCTTGGTGCCACTCTGTCCTGCAGAGTTCCAGCCAGTGAGATTGGGATAAACAATTCATTCCATGCCGCCTCTGGTCCAGTGGAAGGGGGAAAAAGGAAATAAAAGGCCTGGAAAGAAAAGATTAGGGGATTTCTGGGCTTGCTGGGTTGTGTGGCTGTGATTGGCAAATGGAATAATTCTGGTTTTGGGCAGGGAACAGTGCAGGAGTTTTCTGAGCATTGTTAGAGCTGAACTGCTCTGGAGTTCGGGTTTGGGACACTCATGGGGAAAAATTAATAAAGTTGTTGCTATTTCCAAAGTTAGACTTGTCCAGCAAAGTTTTGGGTTTGAACTTGTCTTGGTTACACATTATGGTCTGAGAGGAAAATCCATTAAAAGTTTTCTGCCTGTTTGGACACAGATCTCATTTTTCTGCGTCAGTTGTGGTTGGAGTTTAGCAAGGAGAAAAAACAACTTCTGCTTGTTCACTTTCTGTAGTTCTGCTAATTCCTTGGTAACAGGTGGCCCCTACAGAAAAGCACAAAACCCCTGTCCAAAGCCCTAAAAAACCAACAAAGGAAATGCCCCCCAAACCACTCAGCATGGCAGCAGGTTCACTTTTGTACACTTCTCATGCATGTGCTCTAGATCTGTCTTTTTCCGAACTTGCTCATTCTGTTTGCATCTTCTCATGGTGAAAATTAAAACTCGAGAGGCTTCACACCCTCACAGTGGCTGCAATCAGAAGATCATGGAAATTTAGCTTGTGTTGTGTTTTTTCCTCCAGTGGATTCATGAAGGAAATTTAACTCGGAAGGAATAAACTGAAGTTTCACTTCTAGATTTTGGATCAGTTTAGCTGAAACCCCACAACTTTGCAGAAAAAATCCAAACAAACAACCAACCAAACAAAAAACCTCTGTGTGTGTTCCCTGTGGCTTTAGGTGAGTGGGCTGGACCTGGGAGGGATTAATTAATTTGGATAATGGAGCTCCAATTACTACAGGCTTACAGCAAGGAGTGTCATTCCACCTCTTCAGTTTGCCTTTGTTACAGGGGTTGCTGCTGTACCTTGTAGAATATTTGTGCCTACATGGCCATGCCTTTAAAATAATTCCTTTTAAATTAACTTCCAGTCAGATTCAGACTGGGTAAGAGGTGCAGGAGGGAAGAGAGGGACCGCTCAACATTGCAGTACTTCTGCAGGGGAAAAATCAAAACGTGAAATGTACAGACAGGTTCAGAAAAATAAAACCCATTTCAAATATGTTTCACTGCATTATGTTTGTTTGCTAAGCCTGGAAATGAAAAGCTGCACTTTAATGGGTTGCATTACAACCCCAGACTTTTCCAGTAAAAATGGTTTTGTTAGCAGGTCATGGAGGTAATAATAATAAATTCCTGCCCCCCTCCTCTGGTTTTACATTTCACTCTGCTCTTTTGTGCTCTTTCTGCTGTAGATTTCTCAGTGTGCAAAAACATTGAGTGGTTCCTCTCTCTCCTGAGCTCAGTGCTGCACTTTATTGTTTCTAGGCACAGATTTTGAGGAGAGAGATTGGCCTTCCAGGGGATTGCTTTGCTTAGAGAGCCTACAAAATAATAATTAGACATCAGCTTCTAGAAATGTTGGTTCCTCTTCCAAAAATACCCTTGCATTTTTGCAAGTTTGCCAATATTGGGGTAATAAAGAGCAGTTTTAGGTGGCATTTATCACAGGGTGCCATTAAAATCTGCATCCAGCACTGCTGCTGCACAATAATCCCTGCCCTTTTTCCTGGCCCTGGGCTATGAAATTATTAAAAGAAGACCAATTCAGGAATAGTTTTTTCTCTCTAAATTAGCTTAAGCAAATTTCTGCACAGAGCTAACTATTCTGCTAAGGCTCTTTTTATTAAGTTTCTAAGGTTTTTGGCACGGAATTTAATTTCTTTTAGGAATGTTAATAACCAATGCCCTCCTCTCCCATATACGCAAGCCTCCCTGATGCCCTGGGTCATTTTTCCTGTGGCTCTCACTGCTGGGGCTGCAGTGCTGCAAAGGACCTGCATGGAGGTTCTCCTGCTTTAGATCTCTGTGTGTTTCTTCAGGACTCCCTCTGCAGCACACATTTTGGATTTGTTTTTAATTCCCGCATCACAATCAGATCAGTTGCTGCCCTGTCATTGTTTCCATGCTGAGAGCACACCTTGAGGATGGAGAGGAGACCCTGAACCTCCCTGGTTCAGTCTCAGCATCTGGTTTGTGGTTTTGGTGGGAGCCATCTGAAGGGCTTCCACTCCTTGTTCAACCTTGGCGAGAGAAACAGGAGCTGTGGTAATAGAGTGTTCCTATTTTTCAATGATTTTTGGTAATTTTCATACGGTATTCAGACATTTTAATTTAAAATATGGGTTTGTTTAAGTAGGTGGATATTTTTCATTGCATCAGAATTCTAATAGAAGGTTATTGTTTTAGGAATATTGTGTCTTCTGCTTGGAGATACAGCTGTGCTTAAAGACTCACTTCAACTTGTCTAGCTTGCTAAACTAATTTTACCTTTGCACTGATTGTATTAAATAAAATCTGGAGGGTTAGTTGGGTTTCTGGGTGTACTCCTCATTCACCTGAACCACATTCGAATAAAAACCTTCAGTCAAAGCAAATTTGCTTTCCTGAAAGCCCTGTCAGTCATTGTGGATGTGACAGTTGTCTAAATAAGCTGGGTTTTGATATGCTTGCAGCTGTGATTTGGCGAGAATGTCATAAATGTTCAAATGCAAGGAGGTGGGAGGTGCGCTGAATTTGTGCTCAACAAAATGTCTTTGAGAGGAACAGATCCTTAACATGAAATACCTGTTATCAAGCTGGAAATATCCATTGTGAGCTATAAAAATTTAGTCCTGAGTTTAAAAATCAGTTTGTATTTCAAACTTCTTCATCTTTTCAAACATTTTAGCTTTTAGGAGCGGAGTATTTAAAGGCATGTTTGCTATGCACTTGTGTGATGGGGGATTTTTGCCTACAGCCAGGTGCTGTGGACTAATGGGACTCACCCGAGATCCAAGTGCTTCAAAATTCCCACATCTGTGATAGCAAGAGCTGAACAAGATCGCCAATAATAAATTCACTCATTTTGCTATCATGGCACTATTGTAGATTTAAGTTTGCTTTTTATTTCTAAATATAAATATGGGCACCACTCAAATTGAATCTCAGCAAGTTACCTGAGTCCTGAGAGCTCCATAAACAGTCCCAAAGCTGTTTAACAAAGGTATTTGTGGTATAATCTGTTTTTACTGTGTCTGCATTTTGTCTTCTGGCTTTTGTAATTAAAGGAGTACTTAGGTAATAGATTTTTCCTCTGGCCTGGCATGAAAGGAGCAGAATGAAATGGGGAGATTTTACTTGACAGGGGGAGGTGTCTCTGCCCATGACAGGGGGCTGGAAATAAATGATTTTTAAGGTCCCTTGCAGGCCTAATCTGAATTCTGTGAGCTTTCAGAGGAATTCTCCCTACAGGCAGGATGGAGGAGAAGTGGACAAAAAGGGACTAAAGAGGCCTCAGCCTGCTCAGACTGGATGCTCCAGGTTTTTGGGTGGACACCAAATTCCCTGGAACAGGCAAGGAGTGAAGAGGCTCCAGAAGCACCTCAGGATCGCTGTTCCTGAAATTCAGGAATTCTGAACATTTGCATAATTGCTTTCACCTCTGTGGGTGCATTGCCCTTCTCTGAAGCAAGGGCTGCAGATTGATTTGTTGTCTTTGAATTGATTTGCTGTTCTCGGTATGCAGGGACTGTTCATGTGTTGGCCTGGAGCATGTCAAGTGTTTATAAATGTTTGGGGAGCTCCACAGACGCAGAGAAACGGGACTGGGAGCTCTGGACTTTGGATCTGCTGTGCTGCTTTCTCTAAGCTGTTATTTGCCATTTAATGTATTCTTGTTTCCCAATACCAGAGTTTTTCCCGAACAAATGAAAATGTGCCATCAAGTGGCAAAGCCACGTGCACATTCTGCTAAATGTCCTTCAGAAAGTTGTTGTGCTATGTAATTGTAACTAATTACCTCAGTTTGCTGTTCATCTAAAGCATTTAATTACTTACCCAGGCTGAGGAGAGCCCTGTACCCCTTGCCTTTACTGGTGCGCTGCAGAGTGCATTCAGTGCCGCGGGAAAAGTTCTCCCTGTGAAGTTTCAGAATATTTTCCAAGTTTCAGCATTTTTAGAACTCAGCACTGGTGTTGCTTTACTGACTGAATTGCCCTAAGATCCAAACATAGGAAATTTTAAATTTTGTGCCTTTTGAAGTAAAAACTCACAGTCCATGAGTGATGATGGGAGGTCCATAGGAGCGCTGAGGATTCTTCATCTGCAGCTTTACCAGAGCATCTGAGCTTGTGCCAGTTGCTCCAGACCTGGAAACTGAGTGTTGTTATTTCATTTTACATTTCCATACGTATTTGTATTTATTTCTATTTATTCATTTACAGTTGTTTGTGTCTGTTTGGTGGCAGGACTCTGCAGGCACCCAGAGCAGCCCTGGAGTCTCTCACAGTGTTTGTTGTGGAGCTCCTTTCTCTTAGAGTTGCTCTGGTTCAGCTGTCTCTGAACCTCCTAAAAGCCTTTTTGAATATCCTGTGCTGTGAAATAGATTTTTACAAATAAAACAAAGCTTTTCTGAGAACCAGGAATTCTTCCCAGCAAGCAGCCTATCACAAGGAGTGATCCAGGAGGAGACTGCCAAGGTCACAGAGCAGGATTTTGTACAAGTTGGAAGTTACTCACCATTCTGAATTTATTTATTTTTTAATTCACACTGAATCTGAAAACTGTTCTATTTTAATGAGCTATGTCCTGCTAGATGGGAAGGCCTCCATTTCCAGAGATTGATAGCTGAGTTTTGGCTGCATCTTTATGCAGTAGCTGAAGTTAGAGGAACTTTTTTACATGCAGAGAAAGGATATTCATGCATTCATTTACCAACTACATGAGTAGTAATGAACGATATGCAAGGCTAACTTAATTTGCATTTGGCCATTTGAATTTTCTTTGTCAGTGCTGACAGTGTTATCATGCAATTATTGTGAAACACTTCTATTTGAAAAATTTTCTCCCACAGTTCTGTTTACTGAGGTAAAGCACATTGGCTTTAATATTTTAATATAAATACATAATGAATGGAAAGGGAAGAGATGAAAATCACTGTTGCGGTGTATGACTTGGGAGGGATTAATTGAAGTGACATTAGGTCCAAACGGTTATTTTGTAGGCAGGGAGGGTTCCTGTTCCATCCTGTTCAGGGCACAGGTGTAGAATTGGGTCCCCAGCCTCAGCACGGGGCCACTGGCCCAGAGTCCTTCATGGTGGCTGTCATCTGAACGGTGAGAGCTTCATTTGTTTCCTTCCTGCAAAGGCAATATTTACCCTGTGGGTTATGATGTAAGAGAGCAAACCGTGAAACTTCTCATTTTCTTGTTGCTTTAGCAGGAGAAAATAAGAAAACCCCCCAAAATAACAATGCTCAGTTACAGAGCATTACTGATGCCATCTTAGGCAGTTGTGTCGTTCTGTGAGAGGCCAGCATTGCAGTTGCCTCAAGTAATTTTATTTTCCTGATTTTTTTAGTTTCATAATCATAAGAATTTATTTACCTGATGGTTTAAGTTGACAATTTTTCATTTCAAAAGAAATAAATTTATTTTCCTGCTGTTTTTAGTTTCATATCCTTCTGAAGGAGAAGTTAAAGAGGCAGCCCAGGTGTGCAGTGGCAGAGGGACAGGTGGAGGCCAGCAGAGCTTTTGGAGCAGCTCTGCAGAGGGGGGCACCACGTGTGGGATGGCAATGCAGCCTGAATTGTGTGCTTAATTCTGCTGGGGTTATGGTGCACACAGAGGTGTGCTACCCAAAACCAGAGTTTGGTCTTTATAGCTTATTACAAGTGCAAAATGTTTCCAATTTTGTGGTATAGATTTTGTGATATCACCTCGTCCTCAACTGGATTGCTTTTGTGCTTCTAGGAATTTGGGGGAAGATCATTTCAGGGAGCTGATTTGTGTATTGGCAGGTTGTTGGCTGGCTTTATCTGTGATTTTTTTGCATCTTTCTACAAAGCATCTCTGGCCATTTATTCCCAGTGTATTGGGTTTGGAAGGCTGCAGGGCTGACTTTGCCTGCAGTGCTCTTTGTCAGGGCACAGGCACTGTGAGCTGCAGGCAGGCTGGGATTTCAGCAGTGCTGATGGTGCCTTGGGAACGCTGAGCTGGGGCAGGGGCTGCACAGAGCTAAAGAATAAAGCAGGGATTTATTCAAAGGGTCTCCTCCATGGATCCACCTCAGGCAGCACCAGAGCCCAGCCAGGGCTGCACCCAGGATGAACCCAAATGGCCCCAAAATGCACGATGGGCACGGGGTCTGTCCCTGGGATCAGCTCTGCTCCATTTGCACCTTGCAGTTCATTGTCCCATCCCAGCTTTAGCCCCTGCAGTCCCACCCTGCTTGTTTTTCTCTCTGCAGCCCACGGGGTTTGTGCTCCTGGGCTGAGATTTGGGTCATTTGTCCTTGGTACCCAGCTGGAGCAGGAATTGTTTTGTCTCCCTGCTCTGTGCACAGAGCTCAGCATCCCTGATGTGAAGCTCAGACCCACACACTAAAGCAGCACAGAATGTGAAAAACATGAAAGCAAAACCTGAGGCATCATTGAGACCTGGTCAATCATCATTTCAAACCCAATTTCCTGTCAGTATCACCATTGCATTTCTGAAACTGCAGCACAGGTGGTTCATCTCATTATTGCACATTATTGCCTCAACATAATGTAGCTGAGCTGGTACATTTGTAATGTATGGAGCTCCAAAATTGCTCTCACATCCTGAGCACTATCCATGCTGGTTAATTGTAGGACATTTGCACTGCTAGGTTGTTTCAGTTTTCAATGCTGTTATATTTTAAAGGGTGCTGCAATTAGGGTGAAGTTATTTTTAATGACGACTAAAACCAGATGTGAGATATTGATGATGTACATTAATAATAATTATTCTGATAGTCCTGTATTTTAGAGTAACTAGTTTGAATTTCCAGAATTGCCTTTATTCTGTAAAAACCAGAATAAAGAGTTGGTTTTATTTAGCCATGCTCAAAGCACCCTGCAGAAGTGAACCTTGGATATGGTTTGTTGATCTTCTCAGTAGAAGATCTCTGCGTGTTGCACAGCTGATTTCTCTTTTGGAGGGGAAAGTGACATAATAGGCTTTGATATAAGATTTTATAAGAACATTATCACTAATATATCTATTAGTGTGTGCATTAGCTCATCTCCTTTACCCTCTCATGGAAGTATATAATGTCATAATATTGTTATTTAAAAACTATATACACACTGCATAGTGCCTTCCAGATGGAGGTCTAAAAATAACAGAGATACTGGAGTTCTTCCTTAGATCTCCATTATATTCCCTTCTCATTTTCTCTGTGATTTCTGTATTTTTTTCTTCCATTTCTTGTTGCATTGGGTATTTCTTCTGTTGGTGAAGATTCTATTTAAATAATTATAAGGAGAGTATATAAAATTTTACAATGCTGTCTATGTGTCTGTAATTCCATGAATATATTACTGGAGTGGAATGTCAGCCTTCCTGCATTTTTCCCTACAAATTTAAATTACAAATTAAAATAGACATACCACACTGAAATAGGGAAAATGTTCAGTCATTGTGAGGATGATTTTTTTTTTTTTTTAAAGGGAACAAGTTTCTAAAATAACATAATAGGAAAAAAGCCATTATTGCCAGTATTCCCTCAGGAGAGGGAGAAATCATTCAGCTTGGAGGGCCACAGCATTTTCTGTGCTGTGATCAGGTTCCATTGTCAGCTCAGCTGGCTTTAGGCTCTGTAAATTGTGCCCAAAGCAGAATGGGATGGAGGGAGGACCCAAAAGGTCCTTATGACTTCATGGAGCAGAATTTGAGAGAACAGCAGCAAATTCTGTCATCACTGGGGGCTGATTAAAATCCAGCAAGGTGTTCAAGCAACAATTTGAAAATTAATTATTTCCTTACAAAAGAAGCAAAACAAGACGAACCACCAAAAAAACTACCAAAAAAACCCCCAAACCAGAACAAGAAAAACCTCCTAGATCTGATGATTCACTCCTGAAAAAATACATTATCATCCCTGTCAGACATTGCAAAGATGACTGGCAATTTCTTTCCTTGTAAAATCTGTTCATTACAAGATGCTTTTGACAAAAGCTTATTTTATTTTTAAATCTACTTTACCAGAGTGTAAACCTTAAAGGGAGATTTAATAGAAGTTTCTTTTTTTTTTTCTCCTAATGGATAACCACTCAGAAGGAAGCTGGAATTGTGTTTATGGAGTCTTCTGAATATTTACTCCCTGTTGAAATAATAGAGACACTATTACTAAGGAATATACATTTCCAAAAGATCTCTCTTCACTGAAGGCAATCATGATTTGGTTGAAAGGAGGAGCAGCTCATCATCTGAGTGAACAGATACGAATCCATTCTGAGCTGTCCTTAAACTTCTCAGGAAAATCTCTTGAAATGTGTTGTTAAAGAATCAGAAAGTTCTGTAGCACCGAGGGGGGAGGATTTCAGGGGTGGATGAACATTTATAAGGCAGGTTTAGCATTTTGCTGGAATTAGGTTTGTGCCAAACCCTCACTGGTAGGACAGGAGTGAAGGGATGGAGCACCCACAGCCCGAGCAAGGCAGAGCAACACAAAGCCTGTTCTGGAGGAATTGCTCCTCTCTGCAGGGAGGTGTGGAAATTAATTTCTGGGAAAATTTAGGGAATTTTTAGGTTGGATGTGGCTTTTTTGTAGTTGTTCGCTTACTAATTTTTGAGAGTATTTCATTTTTTCAGTTTAAGAGGTTATTGATCTATTTAAATGGGCTGATTGGTTTTTTATGATAACTTTAGAGCAGTATGTGTTGATGTGGTTTCTATCAAAAACTTTTTATCTTCATTTTATTGGGACAACACATCTTTCTTTCATACTGTCATGGTTCCTGTACTATGAAGGGACAGATGGTTGTTGTTTTTATTTTGGGAGAGTGAATTGTAACATCTACATTATAGCATCTACAGTATAACATCTGTATTATCTCACCCTTCACATAAAACTGAAAATGGAATAAAAGCTTTTAAAACCCATCTCTGGGTCAGAAAAAGGCTTAATCCAGGACAGGGTCCTTGCACAGGAGGTGCTGTCCAAGGTCTGCAGAGCTCTGTAATTCCATGGGGCTGAGCTGGAGGATGAAATTCTGGTGTGGGAGAGAGAAGAATAAAAGCCTTTGGTTCTTCCTGAGTCCCTGTGGTCAGGCTGGCCCTGTCCCCTGAGTGACCACAATTAAATTTATTCACAGGATCTCCTCAATGGATCCACCTCGGGCAGCAGCAGAGCCCAGCCAGGGCTGCACCCAAGATGAACCAAAATAGCCCCAAAATGAACCCAAGATGAACCAAAATGGTCCCAAAATGGCCCCAAAATGCACGAACACTCCCAGGGTCTCTCCCTTGGATCAGTTCTGCTCCATCTGCATCTTGCAGTTCATTGTCCCATTCCCCAGGATTCTCTCCTTTATTTAAAACATGATATGAAATACAGAAGGAATAGAAAATATGGTGTTTATGGGACTGTGTAGCCTTTTGATTTCCACTTTCAACTCCTTTCTTCTGTACATAGGTAACTCACAGAAATCACAGAATATTCTGAGTTGGAAGGGACCTGCAGGGATCATCACATCCAGGTGTTAAGGGAATGGCCATGCAGGGATTGACCCCTTAACTTTGGTGGTTTTAGCACCTGGCTTTGACCAGCTGAGCTCATCTCTATTTACATATATGTATATTTTTAGTTATTTTTTATAAATGTCTATTTTAGAAAGGGCTTCCCTCGAACAATTGGCATGAGAAGGTTGCATTTGGTATTTTTTTAAAAAGAAATCTCTCCCAATAGCTCACTGTTACTATCAGCCCTGTAAATACTCTGGGCTCTGGCTTTAGCCTTTTGGAAATTACTCAATATGAATTTACTGTAATGATGGGCTAATTAGTTAAAGTTCACTGAGTTTAGCTCAACACACAGCGTTTGATTTGGAGAGATAAATCTGTGCTCTGTCAACCTTTCCAGCCATAACCCTGCTGCCAACATTATGTGACAGGTAGTCAGGCCTGGGGATGTGCTGCAGAGCAGCTCGGCTCAGCTCTTCACTCTTGACTAGTTATTTATCTCGTGGAGCAGAATTCACAACTGCCAGATGGGAAGTGGGGAGCACCCAAGGAA
The DNA here is from genome assembly GCA_024865655.1 of Emberiza elegans. Taxonomy (NCBI): domain Eukaryota; kingdom Metazoa; phylum Chordata; class Aves; order Passeriformes; family Fringillidae; genus Emberiza; species Emberiza elegans. Next base: position 26,783,033 of record JALJVW010000129.1, on the reverse strand, counting down.
ACCTCTCCAGCCGTCCTTTCCTTCTGCCGTGCAGCGGGAAATGGTTTGGAGGTGGTGGCTCTGACTCACATCGCTGTGTTTTGGGGTTTTGGTTGCTGTAAACCCTCCCTTTGCCCTGTATATTCTGAAATATCTTTCTACTTATCTGAAATATTTTTATATTTAGGAATGCTCTGTTATAAATAAGACTCTGCAAGCATTTTTAACATTTTGCATTTTCAGGATATTCTACAATTCCAGGAGATAATATCAGAAATGTCTTCACGAGTGAGTTGTTCACACGTCACCAGACAAACCAAAACCCCCAAACCTTATTGATCCAATCCGTGGCACCTCTGGATGTTGTTCTATTGCAAGGACAGGGACGAGCTGTTTCTGCTGTAGTTCCAGGCACACAGAAAGATGCATTTAAATCAGTCATTGGCTGGAGCCTGTCCCTGTTGGTGGGGAGATGAAAGTCAGGAGCGGGGTGGTGGTGCCCGGGTTGCTGTGCCGGGGGGTGGGCAGGGCCGCTGGATAAAAGCAGCTTTTTTGAGGCACCATCAAAGCCCCCAGCAGCAGAACCCTTTTTGCTCTCAGCTGCTCGAGCAGTCTGACCCAGGGAGAGCTTGCTCCTGGCCACAGATGAGAGCACTTGTTTAAAAAAAAGAGAACAAACAACAAAAGGACCCAAAATGTCATCCCGTACACAGAATTTTCTGGCAATTCTTTGTAGAAATCCTGTCGTTTTAGCAAATGAATCAATTGGAAGCTTTGACCAGCTGAGCTCATCTCTATTTAGATATATGTATATTTTTAGTTATTTTTTATAAATGTCTATTTTAGAAAGGGCTCCCCTCGAACAATTGGCATGAGAAGGTTGCATTTGGTATTTTTTTAAGAAGAAATCTCTCCCAATAGCTCACTGTTACTATCAGCCCTGTAAATACTCTGGGCTCTGGCTTTAGCCTTTTGGAAATTACTCAATATGAATTTACTGTAATGATGGGCTAATTAGTTAAAGTTCACTGAGTTTAGCTCAACACACAGCGTTTGATTTGGAGAGATAAATCTGTGCTCTGTCAACCTTTCCAGCCATAACCCTGCTGCCAACATTATGTGACAGGTAGTCAGGCCTGGGGATGTGCTGCAGAGCAGCTCGGCTCAGCTCTTCACTCTTGACTAGTTATTTATCTCGTGGAGCAGAATTCACAACTGCCAGATGGGAAGTGGGGAGCACCCAAGGAAACCTCTCCAGCCGTCCTTTCCTTCTGCCGTGCAGCAGGAAATGGTTTGGAGGTGGTGGCTCTGACTCACATCGCTGTGTTTTGGGGTTTTGGTTGCTGTAAACCCTCCCTTTGCCCTGTATATTCTGAAATATCTTTCTATTTAGCTGAAATATTTTTATATTTAGGAATGCTCTGTTATAAATAAGACTCTGCAAGCATTTTTAACATTTTGCATTTTCAGGATATTACACAATTCCAGAAGATAATATCAGAAATGTCTTCACGAGTGAGTTGTTCACACGTCACCAGACAAACCAAAACCCCCAAACCTTATTGATCCAATCCGTGGCACCTCTGGATGTTGTTTTATTGCAAGGACAGGGACGAGCTGTTTCTGCTGTAGTTCCAGGCACACAGAAAGATGCATTTAAATCAGTCATTGGCTGGAGCCTGTCCCTGTTGGTGGGGAGATAAAAGTCAGGAGCGGGGTGGTGGTGCCCGGGTTGCTGTGCCGGGGGGTGGGCAGGGCCGCTGGATAAAAGCAGCTTTTTTGAGGCACCATCAAAGCCCCCAGCAGCAGAACCCTTTTTGCTCTCAGCTGCTCGAGCAGTCTGACCCAGGGAGAGCTTGCTCCTGGCCACAGATGAGAGCACTTGTTTAAAAAAGAGACGAACAACAAAAGGACCCGCAAATGTCATCCCGTACACAGAATTTTCTGGCAATTCTTTGTAGAAATCCTGTCGTTTTAGCAAATGAATCAATTGGAAAGGGTTCCTGGGAAGAGCCCTTATGGTTTAAGGAGAAAATGGCATTGTCTGGATTCCAGTTTGCGCTGAAAATGAATGAAAAAATAATGAAAATTAACGTTCAGCAAGTGAATGACTGCCTTGTACAAACTGAACGCTTATCCCTTCAATATTTGATGGGCCTGTAAGCAGCGAGGGCTGTGATGTGTGGAAGTGATGTCAGCAGAAGTTCTGGCCGGGGGGCTGTTCCCAGTTTGTCCCAGTGCTGCACTGGGGCCCTGTGGGTGCCGCTAGGTGGAACCAGCAACCCTCCCTTCCTGCCAGCACAGAGCTCGCTCAGCTCTCAGAGCCTCTCCAAAGGATGCAAGCCAAGAGGTTTTGTGTTATTTGTGTGTGTGTGTGTGTGTGTGAGGGAAGAAATAAATTGCTGCCTGCTTGGCTGAAATTGTTTTTACTAAAATAGGCAATACAATCTTTCCTCTACGACCACTGGGATTATGTGCACTGGCAGTAATGCAACCTTTGCAGCGCTCTCACCCCAAAGTTTCTGGGTTTGTGTCCCAGTTCCTGGCTAAAATCCCCTTTCAGAGTATGTAATCACTTCTCCAAAAATTAAGCCGGGCTTTAATATAAATTTCATTCTTTGCAGGTTTTTGAATGAGTAGTGTCAGTGGAGGAGAGCTCTAGAAATGCATTTTTTAGAATCACATTTAGTATTTATATTAAATATATAATATTTATTATTTATAGAAATATTTATATATTTATTTATTTATCTTCTTAGCAAAAGAATAAATGTTTTTTCATTAGGGAAAACATGAATTCCAAACTATGACTGTGAGTAAGGGTAAGATTTCTTGCTTTATTCTAATTTTCTGTGTTAGCTTGCATTGTGCTGTATTGTCCCCAGTCCTTTCCTACAGTAATGAATCTTTCAGTGCTGTCACAGGGCCGTGCTCACTCCAGCTGCAAAGCCCTGACACTTTGCTGGACGTGGGGATTTCTTGTGAAATGATGCAACAGCACTAAAAATAATTGCACCTTGAGATTGGGAACATCTAGGAATGGAAACAGTTTGTCATTGTGCTTTTCCTCTCTTTCGTTGTAGTGAAACAATGATTGTAGTGAAAGATAAGCAGAAAAGAGAACTTTTATGGTGAGAACAGTTCCTTACCTCTTATTTTCTCTCATTTTCTGTCTTTGGTGCAGCAAAGGGGAAGCTTTTCATGTGGGGACCCACAGAATGCAGCTGCAGACAGCAGGGGGAAGAGTTTGGTCAAATTGCCACTCCACCAAGCATCCATAGAAAAAAACAAAAAAATTTCCATTGCCAATGACAAATCCAAGCTGAAAGTTGGCCTTGCCTGTTGTCATTCATTGCCATTCATATTTAGGAAGCAGACTGCTGTGATAATTGATTTGATGGTCCAGCTTGAGTGGAAGCACTTCTGGGCATAGCAGGCCTCAGAGATGCCAAAAAAGAAGAAAAGGTGGGAATGAAATAATGCACTACTTTCTCCTCAGAGGCATGTGGCCCAGTTTTTGAGAACAGAAAAACATGCTTTAGAAGAAGAAAGAAAAAAAAAACTTAGTAACTCAGTAATAAGTACAAAAATGACCATATAGCCTCAGTCAGATAAAAATAGGCATTCAGAGAGAGACAATGAGTGTACATATTTTACTGGCAGGTGAATAATAGGAGAATGCTGTGGAAATAATCTGATTTTTAACGGACTCTGTCCAAGGGAGTACCTTTCTTGCTTCTTTTTTTTGTGTAACAACAAAAGAGGCTCCCTTTCCTCAAAACACAGACACAAAATAAAAACCACACGGAAAACAATGTTGAATTTTTTTTAGGCTTTCCAAAGAGGAATTGATAGTTCAGAAGAAGGGAACGAAGGCAATTATTGAATTTGAGAGGCCATAGATGTGCTTGGATTAAGTGAGCTCCCGTTGGGTTTATTTACTTCCAGCCTAGGTGATAATGAGGCTTTTCCCTGCATTTCTGGCCATGGGGCAGTGTTCACCCACAGCCTCCCGCTGCTATGAATAACTCGGGACACTGAGTGCCGCTTGGGGGGAAAAGTAGATTTAAAAACTTTTGTATTCAGTGCTTGACCTCTTAATCACAAGTGCCAGCAGCCTTTCATCGATTTAAAGACCCAAACAAAACCAGATCAGATGTGAGCCATTGAAACACAGAACTGCAATCACAACTGGTTTGTCTTTTGAGCGATGCTTATTTACTGGCAAAACCAGTGTGGTCCCTCAACTGCTGAACTCTTTGTATTCATGGTCCTGAATCTTCTATCCAGGAGCTGAACTGTACCAGTAACGCCTGGAAAAGCAGAGCTGCTGGAGGAGCAGGAGGCTGAGTGTGCTCTTCCAGGCCATACATGAACACTACTCTGATTTTCAGGGTTTGAAGGACCTACCCTGCCTTCAGGGGATGATAGTTGGTGTGAGCACAGAATATATTCTACACTTAGAAAAGAGTCTGTAAAAACACACTCGTTTATTAGGAGAAAATATCAGATTTTCTGATCTGTTAGGACTTTTTAAATTCTTTTTTATATATTGGAAGCAGAAGCTCAGAGTTTCACAAGCCATTAAACATCTGAAAGTGATATAACCCATGTGCCATTCTTCCTTTGAATTCTCCTTGCTTTCTATCTACTTATCTATAAAATTCCTTTTTAAGTATCAAAACACTCCATTAAATTGATGGATAGGAACCATCACACGTGGCAGGTGTTTGAAGGAAATGCTCTTTGTGCATCTCAGCAGAAGAAAACTCAGAGAAGCTTTGGTTTGGAGCGATGCTGAAGTTCAGGTGGGATGCTTGTCTTGCTCTCAGGTGGGGCAGCAAGGGAATAAATGGAACTCTTGAAGAGTTCTGGTTTGGTGGGAATTCATGGGGAGCACTGCAAGTGGCAGCAGGAAGGATCAGCTGATGGGGAATGCCTGGGTTAACCTGACCCTGCGCCCCTTGTGCGTCCCTGCTGAGTCAGTCTGGGTCTGCACACAGATCGATTTTCTGTGGCTCTGAAATGTGTGAATTCTCCCCCGTGTTTGTCGGGAAGCGTGTTCTTCCTTCCAGGGTGCTTTGGAGACGTTTGTGACAAATTACTGCAGCTCCTAAGCGCACAGATCCTGGTCAGTTCATCTGAGCTGGAGCTTGGCAAGTGCTTCCAGCTGAGCTCACTGCAGTAAATATTATTAGACCTTGATTCAAAGATAATTGGAGTAATTTAGATTTTGACTGCGAATTCTGCGTGAGCCATTGTGTTGTAGTGGCAATGATGAGTAATTATTTTTATTCTATTTTCAAACCGGGCAGCACCTCCATGCCTCACCAAGTGCAGGCTCCTGCCTCTCAGGAGCTCCAGGGAATGGGGCTGGGGCTTCCAGCTGGAGATGTGGAATATTTCAGGAGCTCAGTGCCCCCCGTGCACACAGGAGCAGCTGCTGGCCCTGGGAGGGGGAGCCTGGCCCCAGGGAATGGGGAACCTTCTCAGTCTGAGGGGATTTTCCACTCTGCTGTGTGATTGACTGATAAGTGAGGGTAGCACAGAAATTCCCTGCTGTGCCATCTCCCTGCCCAGGGGGGTGGTTTGTGTGTCCTAGACCATGGAAAGGTCTGCTCTGGAGGGGCCACTCGTCCAACCCCTGCTGGAAAGGGGCCACACACCAGGGGCTGCTTCCCCAGGGCTGGGTATATGATGTTTATATCTGCAATCCTCTTGTTCTGCTCATGCTGAATAAAGCCCCGCACTAAGTCTGCCCTGAACCAGGACACCCACCGAGGGTATTTCCAGCAAAGGGGTTCCCAGCACGTGTCTGGTGCTGTTCCATTGCTGCCGCAGTGGGTTTGGAGCTCACCCTGGGGCACCTCGGGCCTTGTGTCCCCTCCTGGTTCCCCTGGGAGCACCATGGGGAGCTCAGGCGGCCCTGGCTCAGGGTTAGGCTGAGCCCAATCTCAATGCCAGGTGTCACAACACTCAGGAGAGAGCTCCGGGTCTGAGAGTGGTTAAATGTGCCTTCTGTGAGTGGGCACATGTGCCCTCGGTGCTGTCACATCATTTCTAATGGCCGCATGCAACTGCTCCATCATAAAAGCAGCCGGTCCAAAGCTCTGCTCAAAGCAAGACAGAGATGATCAGCACAAAAGCACCTGATTTAAAAAGGGAGAAAGCTATTGGAAGGTGACAGCTGGAATTCCAGTGCTTAATCTGTGTAATTAAAACTTTTCTGAGGAGCAGGAAAAGCAGGTTGGGCTTGAGGTAGTTTTAGGAGTTAATTAGCAAGGTCTTTTTGAATATTAAGAATGCCTTTGAAGGATAAAGTTTTAAAAACTAGTTCAGGGCTTTCAAACAGCATAAATTAAGAGAGAAACTTTCTTTTTACACATCTTCAAGATGCAGACAGAGTCATCCTCCCTAAGCATGCCATTTCCTTCCATCAGAAATATAATCATAGATCCTCCTGTCTGATCTCCATAAGGATTTATTAGCTTGCTAACAGTGCACTGGTAATTTAACTGGAAATAATATTTTACAGGAGGTTTTTTTGCACATTCACCATTGCAAATACTGGAGTCAGTAGCTCTCAAGTCATAAAGTGAGTTTCTTCCTGGGCTGGGTGCTGTGATATATCACCAATATTGGAAACAGCAGCCTGCATATTTCAAGGCACAGCCACAGAATTATAGAGTGCTTTGGGCTGTAAGGGAGCTTAAAAATCACCTGAACCGTCCCTGCCCCACCTCCCATCAGCCCAGTTGGCTCAAAGCCTTTTTATTTGACCTGGCCTTGGACACCCCCAGGAGGGGAGGGGGCATCTCCATCTCTGGGGGCAGCTACACCCTGCCCATGAAGAATTTCCTCCCCAGGTCGCACCCAGCCCTCCCCTGTGCCAGTCTGGAGCCTTTCCCTGCTCCTGTCACTGCTGCTCTGGCCACAGGTGCCCCTCCAGGCACTGCAAAAGGCTCTGAGCTCTCCCCAGAGCCTTCTTGTCCACAAGTTCTGCCTTTTTACAAGGGAGTGCAGCTGAAAATGCAGCCTTGCTTGTTCTCACACGGCTCTGGTGGGTTTTGTAAGCATTTGCCAAGAAATAAAACTTAAGTGCACTGAAAATTTGGGGCCGTATCTCTTAAAACATATGGAGAGTATGGGCTTGTTCTGTTCATATTTTACCTGGGTTTATGCTTTGTTTTGTGAATGCACTCACTTTCACAGGGAGAAAGAGCTCTGCGTTTCTTTTACAAAGCTATGTGGGCAAAATTTAGGAGATGTACTTTACTTTCACTCACTTTTTATTAGTTGTGATGTACTCAGCTCTTCGAGAATTTCTCACCCGTGAGCTGTTTCAAACAGCTGTTACAACAGCAGAGTGCATCTTGATATGAAACTAAATTAATTCACCTGGATTATCACCTGTGGGTTTGGAGAGCAAATCAAGCTCAGAATTATCTATCAACAATAAATACATCAAAGCAGGACACGGTGAATGGCAGTAAAGTTCTTGTGCTGTGTGCAGAGAGGGTTTAAAGAGGAGTGCACTGTTCTTTGGGTGGGAACTCCAGAGAAACTGCAGAATTTTATAGAACTGAATCATTCACAAGGCATTATTTAAGTTTATTTTAGTAGAACATCCAATCCATTGAGTATTTAAGCTTCTCAAACATCCAGATTTTAAAAAAAAAATTCAACAGGCTTCAAAACCAGTTGATGAAAAGTCAAAAAATCCAGTTCTGAAAGGGAAGATGAAGGTATAAATTTGTATTTGAAGTTTTACTTCTGCCCAGTGGTGAATTATTTAGAAATGTTACACTGATTGCTTCATGAATCAGTACTTATCTTACTCCTTAAAAATGCATTGTAGAAACTGTAGAAATTTATAAACAGAACTGTCCAAAAGTAAAATGCTCTGCTTCTAGGATGAGGGGGCTGTTACGGTTCCTAGTAAGAGGAAACAAATGACAAAAGAGACCCAAATAACAAGAATAACAACAAAACCCAAACCTGAAGTTCGTTTAAAGCAATGTGCAATACCAGAACTGAGTGGCAGCATTGGCCCTGCAGCAGATCACTCTCCCAGCCCTGTGTGCAGTGGTGTGGGGAGGGGGCACATTCCAGCTGTGCCCCAGCTGTGCGCAGACACCAGGGTGGGAATCTGTTACCCCTGGGAGCCCCAGCCCAGTTTGGCCCCACAGCTGCACAGATTATTTACCAATTAAAGGATGTTTGGCGTGTAGCTGAGGTGTGCTGCAGGAACAGTGTCAAACATGAAATAATTGATTCGTTTGCTCAGAGTTGGGGGGTTTGTGGTAGTACAAAAGAAACGGAACCTCGTGGTGGAGCATATGTCACATCTCCTCTGTGCCACGCTTCAGCTTCATTATTTGGGATTTTCGGATGCCTTTTCTGTGGCAGTGCCTGCCTCGGAATCACAGAGAGTGACTCTGATGCCTGTGGTGTCTGTCAGGGCGCCCTTGGCCCGGCTGCAGCCGTGTTCAGCAGGAGCGATGGGGGAACGCGCCGTGGCACGTCACACTGAGCTCCGACAGCGAGGGATGGAGCGCACAGACCTCTGAGGAAAACGCTCCCTGAGCACGGCCGATGTACTTAGGAACATATTTTAGACAACCTGTCTGTGGTGCAAATTAAAGACGTGAGAGGTAAAACACTTTTAGCGTGAACGTCAAAACATTTTATCATGCAGAAAGAGCCGTGTCTTTTTTATCAGTCACTCGTGGTGCTGTGGAAGGGGGAATCTTCAGGCCTGAAAAGTCATTTTTGCTGTGCAGAAAATGACACCAAAAGCTCTGGGTACATGTAGATATTATACATAGGTGAATCTGTGTTGGATTCTGTATAGACAAATACGTGTGTAAAAATTCTGTGCCGGCACCAATATTTCATGGAGCTGCAAAATTTTATACTGACTCAAAGCAGACAGTTCAAGACTGGCCCTGCATGCAGAAAGAACCCAAAATGCCCCATAATTTCTGTGAGAAAGTTAAGATGTAGTTTTAGTGTATAAACTTATTTTAGCTGACTTGTAAATTTTCCATTTAAGGTGATCCATACTGCCTGTAGTTTTAGTGTCACCTCACCATTTATCTCTGACTCTCATCATGCTTTGAAGAAAGTTTTTCAATTACAAAATAATTATGTAGTTCAGTTTGTCTTTTTTTCCTCATTTTCTACACAAAAAGGTTCTTGCTGCTATTTCTCTTTTTGGCCATAAAATTCACTAAGCAGAAATGTTCAATTTGTGACATTTTCCATTTAAGTTATGATTTCCCATCCTTGGTAATCTAACTCCATCTCAGGTTATTTGTGGGCTTTAGACTTAGACTTAGATGAGCACAGAAGTGACCTTAAGAAAAAAAACCAAAAACAATAAACCAAACCCCAAGAAAATATCATCCCAAATGTCATTCTTCTGTTGGGTTTATTTCTAATTTGGCTACACAGTGGGCAAGGTAATGGCAACATCTTCTAGGTGTAATATGTCTCTTTTTGACTATGTTCTAATTTCTTTTATGGAAACAGAGGTTTCTGTCCTGGGACAGGTACAAGATAAATCCTGAGTTGTGCATTAAAGGTGTGCTGAGCTGGCCAGTCCCATTTCTAGTGCAGAGATGGAAATTGTCTCTTTTTCCTGCCATGTCTCTGGTAAATCCTCAGTGCTCATTGAGAGGAAAGATTTCTATGGCGATGGGAATGTGATTGTTTGCTCAAAGAGTTGTCAATTGATGTTCATTTTAAATACATTTCATTTTAAATGCCTGCTTGTCAGAGTTTTGCTGGGCTCCTGGATCAAACCCCACGCCAAGCTCTGAAGTCAGATTTTAACAAAAGGTGACAGCAACCTTTTAAATGTTCCTTTTTCCTGTGCTGAGCTTCCAGGTGACAGGAATAAAATGTTATAAAATGGGGTGAGACTGTGCTGAGGGGCGTTAGCAGGTAAACAGCTTTTGATTTCTAGTTAATCCAAGCTGGTTTTCTTCACCTTCTTCCGCCTTTAAAAGTGGTAAGAATCATCATTATCCTATAATTAGCCCCTTCAAAAGTTGAATGTAAAAGTAATGAGATATTTATTTGTACAGCACAGGGGCAAAACAGATATTCCTGAAGTAAGAAAATGGTTTTGTCATCATGAAAAGTGTTTTGTTCAATTTCACACAGCTTTAATTAGCGACCTTATCTTGAATAATGGGCTACTCATAGTTTTTCAATTTCAAATTTCATCTTCACCTCTTTTATTGACAAGGCAAAGGATGCGAGACTTGACAAAATGCAGCCAGTATTTGTCTGTCAAATGAAGTTTCTCCTTCATCAGAAGATGCAAATATCTGAAATATTTTCACTTTTTAAATATCCCCTGATACTTTGTTGTCAATTTTTTTTGCTGAATCGTATGCATATTAAAAACTAGGAAACAGTAAATTAATTAAAAACAATCAAATTAGACAACTCAAAACTAATGATAATTTCTAGTGCAGATGAATGGAAAATTACTTTTGTTTTGTGGGTTTGTTTCTGGTGCTAACATGGCTCAAGGAAACTTTCCTTGGCATAACCCAGTTTCTCCCAAGGACAAGTTTTTCTCAGGTGCAAATAAGGATTTTTGCAGCTCCAGACACCTTTTCATATCCAGTGTAGCTCTGCTAATTCTAATTCTGCTGCTTTAACGTCTGCTACCTTTAATTCCCCTGTACGAGTCCCAGGGCTGGCAGGGGAGCACTGTTGGCCATTTGAGCTGTTGGTCTTCTCAGATATTTTTATTTACTGTTAATTTTCTGCTGTTTGCAGTCACATATTTGTATCTGAAAAAGATATTTTTATCCACTAAAACTGCTTTGTGGAGAATAATTAATAATAGTTGCTCACATCTCAGACCATATATTCTCAATGTTCTCAAAATTCTCAAATTCTCAATATCTCCCACAAACATCATTGAAACAGGGATTTTCTAAATAATAAAGGAGAATTTTTAAGTGAATTCCCCCTTCATTTGTCACTCTACATCTTTCTCCAAAGTTTAGAAAGAGCCCAAATAAGATTTCAGTGCTTTGCTGTGTTTTGCTCTGTCTCAGAGGGTGCAGTGGTGCTGGTGATGACTTTTAGAGCTGTAGTTCCATTGGTCTCTAAATCTATGAAGGAAAAACAGCCCACATTGCATTTTCAGTGGTAAAGCAGAGTTCATGACAGCAACCAAAGCACACTGCTTGTGCTTTAGCTCTTTTGTGTTTCCAAAGTATCTGGAGCCGGGTTTGTCCTGGCTCTGCAGGCTGTGTCCAGCTTTTGTGGTTGCATAATTCATGGGCCAAATATAGAGCAAATTGGTGCAGGTTTCTGACTCTGTTGGAGGAAGCTCAGTTTGGGAGTGATTTCCATGCAGATAAAGCCACAGTGGTCTCGGGATGTGTGTCATTTCATTCTAACAGATTCTCTAAAGGGCAGAGAGTTCTCTTAAAGGCAGCGCTGATTTTTCAGTGCTGAGGTTATGTTCTAACCTCAAAATTAATTAATTGAAATACATGAGTTGGGCTTCAAATGCAGTCTGAGTCTTGAAAAAGCTCTTTTATAGGAAAGTATGATTGTGACCACAATGAAACGAAAACTGCATTTCTGAAATGAAGGGTTTGAGGCTTTGGGGGGCTGGAGAGAGGTGGAAAGGAGCAGTTTGGCAGCGCTGAGAGGCTGTGCTGGGGCTGTTCCATGGCCCTGCCTGCTCTGCCTCCAGCAGAACTGTGCTGCTCTGGTCAAGGTGACTCAGAGAGGAAAATCCCAGGGGCAGCCTGGCTGTGCCATCCCCTGGCTGGGAAATGCACAAATGAAAATGGACAGGCCCGTGGTATTTATGTTTTATAAAGCTGAGCACTTAAAGCCATCCTAATAAACTCCTCCTGAGAGCCCTGCTGGTGCTGCTCTGGGGGCAGCACAAGTTTCTGATCCTCTGCTCTGGGTTGGGATACCTCTGTGCCATCCTGGCTTTTGCAGCCTTTGCTCTGCTCATCATTGGCCAATATTGGGGATTTGTGTATTTGGCCAATATTGGGGATTTCTGTGTGTTTGGCCAATATTGGGGATTTCTGTGTGTTTGGCCAATATTTGGGGTCTGTGTGTATTTGGCCAATATTTGGGATTTGTGTGTGTTTCATCTGTGTATTTGGGATTTTGGGTGTGTTTAATAATATTTGGGGTCTGTGTGTATTTGGCCAATATTTGGGGTTTGTGTGTGTTTGGCCAATATTTGGGATTTGTGTGTGTTTGGCCAATATTTGGGGTCTGTGTATTTGGCCAATATTTGGGGTCTGTGTGTTTGGCCAATATTTGGGGTCTGTGTGTTTTGGCCAATATTTGGGGTCTGTGTGTTTGGCCAATATTTGGGATTTGTGTGTGTTTGGCCAATATTTGGGGTCTGTGTGTGTTTGGCCAATATTTGGGGTTTGTGTGTGTTTGGCCAATATTTGGGATTTGTGTATTTGGCAAATATTTGGGGTCTGTGTGTGTTTGGCCAATATTTGGGGTCTGTGTGTGTTTGGCCAATATTTGGGGTCTGTGATGTTCTCACTGAGCACTGTCAGGGACATTCTATCAGGAAAAAGCCCTTTGGATTCACACACACACACCCCACACTCTTCCCACAGGGACAGACAGCTTTGGGAGGGTGATATTGGGAGTTTAAAGTTATCTGTGCCTTAGAGAATTAAGATTATTAGGAAAATCCATATTTTAGGCCAGAGTAAGACATCCCCCATTACCAAACCAGACAATTTAACTCCAGGTGCCATGGTAGCAATTTGAAATCAGCCACGTGCCTCAGCATGGGAAATTTCTGATGTGGTTCATGCGTGACAGCTCCTTTTTCACTCAGTTGTACTCAAAGCACTTAAATTATTCTAAAGATCTGCAGACAGAAATGTTCAGAAAGCCGTAATTGCATCAACCGTGCACCCACTGCTGACCTTCCAATCTGCTGGAGCTGCAGAGGGAAAAGAGCCCAGCTTTGGGGCTGCTGCAGGAGCCCCCAGGTCAAACCCACGCCTCTGTTTTCTGGGAGCGTGGGCAGGGAGTTCATTTAGCTGAAGTGCCCTTGATGAGGCAGGAGCGAGGTCGCGGGTTGTGCTGCTGCTCTGTAGCTGCAGGTGGGTTGCAGAGCGGCGCTGCAAAAGAACTTGATTCTCCTTCTGGACGAGGTGTTTTGGCGAAACACGCGGCCTCTGTTTTCCTTCGGAAGAGCAGTGCAGGATCCGTGGGGCATGGAGATAAAGCCTTGGCTTTGCTGCCTCCTGAAGGTGTTGAGGGTGGGAGATCCATTCTGGGCTTCAGAAGAGCTGGGGACTAATGGCATAGCCATGAAAAAACCGTTTTATCTTTATGGTGAATTAAGGATACAGAGCTGCCTGGCAGAAGAGCTCTGCATCCTTCTGGAGACTTGTCTGCATTGTTCAATTCTCCAAATTCCAGGAGATGATTGCAGGTGCAATGCCTCAGCCTCAGGACTGGGTTCCACATTGGTATGCATTTAATGTTTTCAGCATCATCCAAATAGCCATATTAATTTGCATTTTATTATTTTATTTACTCTGATATCATGTTTCAGAAAAAATTATGACTTTATTGGATCATCATCATCTTTTGAAACTCTTCTGCTGTAATTAACCACGCAAAGTAATGAATTCCAAATTACATTTTCAATTACTCGTGACTGAAATTATCTTGAATTTTTTAAAAAATGGGTTTTTCCTCTGGAAACATTCATTGCTTTCTCGGTGTTGTTGTGGTAGAGCTCTAGATCAGGGTAACTTGATTTTTAAATGTCAAATATAATTTACTGTTGGAAACATAAAGGGTATGCCTGTATTCTGAAGGAGAAAAAAGTCACTTCAGCATCATTTAATAGTGATGTGTATTTAAAATCAGCTTTTTCTGGCAGAACAAAAGAGGTTTTTATATCCAAAGGAAGTTTTAGGTACCCACTTGTGAATGGATGGATCTAGAATGTGTCTGTGCACACAGTGCTGGAAATGGAGGACTCTGCAGGTTGGTCCCAGATCACCTGGGAAGAAAAGATTCCATAATTTAGAACTTTCCATGGAATATGAATGGCCTCAGAAAGGTGAGGTTGGCCTGCTGGCCATGGGCACCTGGGGCTGATGTTGTGTGTGAGGGGATGGATTTAAATGTCCTGAGGCTCTGTGAAACAGCACCACAGCACAAGGGAAGGAGGAACAGGGGGGAAGGAATTGAAACAGGAATTTACATTTACTGAAGGACTTGTAGGGAGGGTGTTTGAGGACTACATTGTAGGTATGACTTGGTATGAGTTAGAGCTATTCAGAGTTTTCATGAGCAGTCTTCAAAACAAAGAACTTTATCTGCTCTGCTGAGATGGGAAAAGGCTTCCAGTGAAAAAGTTCCATTTCCTTCATCATCTGCAGAAATGTTCTGTGAACATTGAGCTCAGCCTTTGCTCTTGGAGTAGGTGTCCAAGAAAAGGACACCTTTTTTTCCTAGGAAGTTAAAACAGGAGAGCAGACATTTTAATTAAAATATTCCAGATGTGAGGATTTTTGGACCAGTCTAACATAAAAGTCGTGGGGAACCTTAATCTAAAGGGAAATTTGGGGGTGTGTTCATCTAAAACCACAGCAGCATTGTTGCTGCCATCATTTGTCACTCTCACTGCATGGGGACAGCAATGACACCGATGGCACAAGTGCCAGCATCTGTCACTCCTCCTGTGCCACCCCTGGCATTTCAAACTGGGCTGGGAGGCTGGCAGCCCCAGGGGGCTGTGACCCCTCAGAGGTGACAATGAGGGAGCTGTGACCCTTCAGAGGTGACAATGAGGGGTTGTGACCCTTCAAATGTGACAATGTGACCCATCAGAGGTCAAATGTGACAATGTGACCCATCAGAGGTGACAGTGAGGTGACACAATGAGGTGGGTGACAATGAGGGGGGTTGTGACCCCAAATCAGAGGTGACAATGAGGGGGTTGTGACCCTTCAAATGTGACAATGTGACCCATCAGAGGTGACAGTGAGGTGGCTGCGACCCCTCTAAGGTGACATTGAGGGAGCTGTGACCCTTCAGAGGTGACATTGAGGGAGCTGTGACCCCTCAGAGGTGACAGTGAGGGGTTGTGACCCTTCAAATGTGACAATGTGACCCATCAGAGGTGACAGTGAGGTGGCTGTGACCCCTCAGAGGTGACATTGATGGGGCTGTGACCCCTCAGAGGTGACCCTGAGGTGGCTGTGACCCCTCAGAGGTGGCAGTGCCACCAGTGCTTTGTCCAGAGGAGGCTGTGCCTGTGCCCCTTGGGTGGCTGAGCACTCTGAGCACCAGAACTGATCTCCTGCTCATCTTCCAGCCCTCTTGCCATGAGCTGGCAGCAGTTTGAGGTCCCAGCCTCTCTTTAATGGTGAGGTGGCTCCTCCAAACTGACAAAGCAGAATGGGGAGATTGAGCTGGGGAGGGCTTGGAAGGCAAAGGAAAGTTAATTACTTCCTGCAAATCCCAGGTTCCTCCTTTGCCACTGAAGAGATTCAGCACTTTTCACAGCACCTTTTAAGTTTTACGTTGAAAATAGCAAAGAAATGGATTTTATGGGTAAAATGGCATCTTTGGGGAGCCCAGAAGTGGTATAAAGTTAGCATGAAGGACAACTCATTCACCTTTAGCTCAGTGTGCATTCTGCAGCCCACTTAATGTGAGCTCTGTGTGCAAGCTCAGAACTGCTCTGATACAGAGCAGAAAATGCCCGGGATTAAACACATCGTGTAAATGTGAGGGGAATGGCAGAGAAATGGATGTGTGGGGGAAGAAGTGAGAATCTTGACTCCATGTTTCAGAGGCCTGATTTAGTGTTATATTTATCATACTTATTATATTTATTATATTATATTTGTTATAGATTACATTATATTATATTAATTATATTATTTATATTATATTATAGTATGGTTTAGTATAGTATATTATAGTATATTTCTTATATTATATTATATTATAGTATATTTATTATATTATAGTATATTATTATATTATATGAAAATTATATACTAAAACGATACTAAAGAAACAGAAAGGAGACATCAGAAGGCCAGACAAAAATTATAATAAAATCTCATGACTGACCAGAGTCCTGACACAGCTGGACTGGGATTGGTCATTAATTAAAAACAATTCACACGAGACCAATCAAAGATGCTGCTGCTAAACCAGCTCCAGAGCTCATTGCACAGCCATCAGATAATTATTGTTTGCATTTCTTTTCTGAGGCTTCTCAGCTTCCCAGGAGAAGAATCCTGGCGCAGGGATTTTCGTGGAATGTGTCAGTGCCACGGATGGGACCCCTGGGGCAGGGCAGAGGTGTCCTGCTAAAGCCACAGCTGCATTTGGGTGGGACACCTGGGGACAGGGCAGAGGTGTCCTGCTAAAGCCACAGCTGCATTTGGGTGGGACACCTGGGGACAGGGCAGGGACGCTGCAGCAGGCAGAGCTGCAAAGGGAAAAAGGGAAACGCTGTTGTCATCTTTGATCATCGCCCAGCATTTCTGCGCATGGAAAGATCTCCAAAATCCTTTCTCAATTGCTGTACAGGCAAGTCAAGGCAAACAGCATAAATCAAGCTGTGCTTTGTAAATGTTTCTTGGTATTCCACAGTGATAATGTTTTAAGATTTTAATGGAAGGTAAAAATTTGAGATTGTGTTTTTGTCATTTATCATTTCTTAGCCCCTTCCAGGCTGGCAGCTGGGCTGAGGGAAGGTTTCTCAGCTGGGAAAAGTGTATATTATATGGTTCTACGCAGATAGTTACTATATGTATTTTGAGGTATTGATTAGTAGTGTTGTATTAGTTTTCACATCAGCTGTTTTGGTCTCCTCCCCTCAGACATAACCTGCAGGGCACATTCCCACCCCTCCTGCTTCCATGGGATGGGAATTCCTGGGATGCTCGGGCTAAAGCAAACAGGTCTGCCATCAGCAAGAGTGGGTTTTTCAGGGCAGCAACCTCTAAATCCTGTTTCCAGTTCATACAACTATAGATTTTTGGGAATTTGAGGGAAGCACTTGCCAGGATTTTTACTGCAGTCAGAATTCCCTGGAGCTGCCTTTGGAGCTCACTTTGGCTCTCAGGTGTTCTGGTGTAATCTTTTACTCAGGGCTCGCAGAATTGCTGCCCTGGTTTGTGTTTTACGGTGATTGCAGTCAGGAGAGGCAATGTTCCATCCATTGCAGAGGTACAGTTTCAGCTGGTTTATAAATGTCAGGAAACAGCACAGGGATAAAGGATGAGCAGGGAGGCTGGGAGGGGTCAGGCACAGGAGGAGGCTGCAGGGGGTGGGCACAGCCCCAGATCTGAGCTGCCAGAGCACCTGGACCAGGGTTAGGGTTGGTGCCCAGTGATCCTGTCAGTGCAGGGTTGGTGCCCAGTGATCCTGTCAGTGCAGGGTTGGTGCCCAGTGATCCTGTCAGTGCAGGGTTGGTGCCCAGTGATCCTGTCAGTGCAGGGTTAGGGTTGGTGCCCAGTGATGCTGTCAGTGCAGGGTTGGTGCCCAGTGATCCTGCAAGGGGCAGGGTTGGTGCCCAGTGATCCTGCAAGGGGCAGGGTTAGTGCCCAGTGATCCTGTGAGTGCAGGGTTGGTGCCCAGTGATCCTGTGAGTGCAGGGTTGGTGCTCAGTGATGCTGTCAGTGCAGGGTTAGTGCCCAGTGATCCTGCAAGGGGCAGGGTTGGTGCCCAGTGATCCTGCAAGGACCAGCGAGTCACACTTGGGGATCCTCGCTGATCCTTCCAACTTGAAATATTGCATGATTCTGTACATAAATAGATTGTCATTGGCTCGTTCTTGGTTTTACACTGTCCCTGCTGCCAGAGACAGCTCTGGGGCAAAAAAAAAAAAAAAAGGAAAAAAAAATCAATGCACGGGCTGTAGAGCTTCTGCATCCCCATTTTTCACACCACTGTTAGTTCTGATGTTGCTTGCCTGCAGACATGACCTGAAAGCTGAAAATTTACCTAAAAATCATTTACTGCATATCATTTTTACTCGGCTGAAATGAGTGGCTCTGTAAGATTGCACAAAGCACATTATTTGGACGCACGAGTTCGGCCTGGTGGCCCTGGGTGAATGGATGCCTTGATCTGGAGGGCAGTGTTGTCTTCGAGCGAGCAGCAGTGTTCCCACAAGGGCACTGGCTTAAAACCCTTCCATGTGTTTTCCCATTCCAGGCTTTTCTGGAGGAGTGCTGGAGGGGTTCAGTTTGTCTGTTTGATCAAAGCTCGGGGTTAAAGCTCTGCGGATTTTAATGAAGGCCCCTTTTACCTCCTGAACCTTTTACTGTACCAAGTCAGTTTTTTGCTCCGTGTTTTCTTTAAAATTAGTTACTGCTCTTAGGAAATGCCTAAATGGATATTCTGCATGATGTTTTCCTTATATATGTAAAATCATTTTATTTTGTCTGAATTATTATCTCAGTTTACTTTGTAATTCCTAAGGGTTATCAGATGATCATTAAATCTTGATTTTCTGTCAGGAAGAATTAATAATCTTGACTTCTGAATGAATTTAGAAGCAATAGGGGATTGGAGTCAAATATTTGAATACCATTTCAGTGTTAAATCAGTTATTCATATTTCAGCTTAGGCTTACTGGTAGATAAAAAATAAATTCAATTCATAAATCCTCCTTTGCATTTGAATATTTTATTTTTTACCCCCCACAGCTGGGTGAGGATTGCTGCTTGAGTGTTTAGAACATATTTCCATATACATCCCAGCACAGATCTTATGTAGCCGTGTGCATGCATCATACATGATGCTGTGTTCAAAACCAGCTGTGTGGAGGAAAGTAGGAGTTGATTTCTGGGTGAATTGGTCAATTTAAGATAAGGAAGGCTCAGGATGAAGGTAAGACTTTGATATTGTGGCACTGCCTCCCCAGGAACTGCCCCTTGAGAGCTGCTTATTCTCTTCTGTGATTACTTTAAATGGCTGTGTTTCATTAATTACTCACTGCCTCAGTCTCAGGGAGCTCTGCAAGGAGAACCAGCCAAGCTGCCAACATTTCAGAGGTGTCTGTGGTCCGTTCTTGCTCTGTGGATTTCTGGGCTGAGCCACCTTGTCCCACAGCTTTTCCTGTGGCCAGGGCTGGCTCTGGAGGACACAGAACGTTCCCCACGTGGGGCCTGCTCTGGATGGACCAGCACAGGAGGTCTCCCCATCCTCTGCTCCCTTCAGCCTGCTGGTCGTTGAACTGACGTGTGCTGCTGCGCAGCATCTCATGGCTTCTCTGACACCCTAGGAAAACGTTTTCCTCAGCTCTCCTATTCCCAATTAATTAATTTCTCTGCCTGGTTTTTCCTGCTGTGACAGATTTCTGATCAGCTCCTCTAAATGCCATGGGTTTCTCCCAGATATATTTGTGTACATCTCTGCACCCATCAGCCGTGGACATATATTCCACATATTATGGATGTGTTTATGGCTTTAGGCTTGGAGTCTTTACAGTATTTTGAACCCATATGTCATCCCGTCTGTCCTTTGAAAATAAATCACATTTCTTGCCTGTATTTTGTTCTTCCTTCTGTGTTTATCCTGAGCTTGAGGACACAATATTCAGCTCTCAGTGAATTTCTGAATCTAAATCATGTTTTAGCTTCTGTAGTCCAGCTTCAAAGAGCCACGAACAGAAAGCAAAGATGTGTTGAGAATTCAGTCTGAACATGTATTTTAAATTCCAAATCTAATAACATTAATTCATTCATTCATTAAGTGGCAATGAATCCTTTTGTGGATAATAAACAGGTTTACTTAGGAGCTACAGGAAAATAGTTTGTCAGAAGATCAAAATCAGTCTGGTTTGCTATCATGAGTTGGTTCATCTTATTCTGTTTTCCTGTTGATTATACAAAGTTTTTTTATAAAAATTAATGTTTATACTTTCTAGAATAAGAATTTTTAACAATGCTTTGCTGATTTATAGGGTTTTTTTCCCATTTTACCTCTAAGGCAAAGATCCTGCCTGAACAAAGGCTCCATTGGCAGGTGCAGTTTTCAGTGGTGGCTGAAAGTTATTCCATAACTCAAGCAAAAATATGACTGGGACAATTTTTACCAACCAGTTTATTCTTGCCTTGAAGTTGCCCTGTAATTTATTTTGTTTCCAATTTTAGCCCACGTCATAAAAAGCAAAGCTAAAGTTGCTTGTGCTTCATGTTTCAGACCACGCACGCTTGAGAGACACCTGTCAATCTCCAGCCCTGCAGATCCCATCTTTGCTATAACAAGGCCACAAAAAGTAACAAAACAACACCAAAAAAGCCTCCACATCACGAAGCAGTCTGATGGGCTTTTTTTTCCCCTTTGGTTTCTTTTAACTTCTGAATTTCCTTCTGTTTTCCATGCTGACTTCTCTCAGTTACACGCCGTTTTCCTCTCTTACACACATTGACAAATCAGTGACATCTCAAGAATTTGTCAAAACTCGCTGCTTTTCTTGGAATGTCCTTGCTTACAGATTCTGTCAGCCTTGTGGTGGAGCCCATCAGCAATCTAATTAATAAATGAAGCAAGGAGAACTAAGTTTTGCCAGTCTTCCATTTGCCTTCCTCCTCCCTCACCAGCCTTGCCCAGCTCCCTCTCTGGGTGAATGCTGAAGATGATCCTGAGAGCTCATTTAGGGTTCTGGAAACCCTAAATCATTCCCTGATTAGGGCTGCTCTGGTTGTGAAAATATTATTAATCATATTTCACATCTATTAAATTCTGGACCATTACTGGTAGCTTTGGGAATCCTGGTTCTGCCATTTCTTCTGAGTCCTCAGGAAGGGGTGAAGATCCCCTCTCTAAAACTTTGGTTTATTTTTTCAGTGTGCGCTGTAGCCCGTGGGCATATGTTAACTATTTTAAGAATGAAGCCAAATAATAGATGTTAATTTATTTTAATTTTGTACAGTTATTTATGAAGAAGTCTCACTGAAGAGTTCTGGCTTAAGCTTTGAACAGATTAGAAATGATAAATTGGCAAAAAAAAAGCCCTTTCCTTTTTGAAAAATATCACTGGAACAGGAGCCTTGGCATTTCGAGCTGCTGAGAGTGTGGATGTAAATACTAATGACAAGCCCAAAATAACTAATGTTAATAGTTATTATTTCTGAATGCCTCCATGTGCTTGCCAAGAGCTGGTGAGCTGATGGGCTGTGAGGAATGTTTGAAAGGGCTTTGGGATTCATCTCCTGCAGGGCTGCCCAGCTCCTGGGCACCCCATTCCTTGGGTAGAATTGGGGTTTTTTATAAATTAAGGCTTGAATTTTTATAAATTAAGGTTTGGGCTGCTGGCTCTTGTTTTACCTCCTGGCTGTGCCCAAGAACGTTTGACTCGGGTTTTGTGATTTTTGTGGTTTTGGTCGTTGGGTCCTGTCCCAGCCCTTCTCTTCACACGAGCCAGCAGGACCAAGTCCTTGAGCCTCTGTGTAGCCCACAGGAGCAGTGATGTGTCTGCAGCTCACCTGAAAGAAAAAGCAGGACAAAACATCTTCACAGGCTCAGTTTGCTTCCTTTCCTCCTCTCCTACAGCGCCTGTATGACCCGAATTCATTTGAGGATTTGGTACCAAAAGTAGATTTTGCAAAGGCAGGGGATTGGAGACAGAAGATTCAGTGATTTTAGTGAATTATCTGAATATGGGCAATATTAGTATCATAGATTAAATATCAATTCTGTAGGATAAGAATTAGTGTCTGCTTCCATCAGCTGTCAATTACAGGCAGGGAGCTGTTTAATTGCATGAAGGCAGGCTGGATGATAAAGCCATTTTCAGGGAGGAAGAAGGAAAGACAGCTTAACTTGGGGCTAAACTACAAGGATTAGACCCAGCGTACCCAGGGCTGCGTGCTTTGCTTAAACGCTGACTCTGTATTTGACCTGGGATTTTTTCAAGATACTTAGTGAGATTTTCAGCACCACTGAGATGAGCAGGGAATAATTCTGCCAGACATCTTTCACTGGGAGAGAGGGAGGGGTGGAAAACCTCCTGCTCCCATCCGTTCTCATGTGCTGCACTGGAAATAGGGGTGGAAATAACATTGCTGCTTCCTGTCAGGGGCTGGCTTTGGGAATTCTGGGGGGATGCAGAGATCATGGTGCTTTGCTGGAATAATTTAGACAAGATTGGAGCTTTTGAAAGATTCCTGCTTGCTCAGAACAGCTGCTCTGCCCCTCTCAGCACTGGCACGTCCCCTCCATCCAGTACCACGCTCAGTCTGTTTTTCCATTTATTCCTCCATAAATTCCCCTTTCCTTGCTGCAGTGGCTGGATTGTTGTAAAACAGCTTGGGGAAAATCAGATTGTACCTGTGGATTTAACTGCTCTCTAAGTTAACTGATGTTTTATTTACAAAAATAAGAGTGCTCTGCATTTCTTACAGGCATGTTGTTGGGACTCGGTGGGTGTAAATTATTTTTCTCAGTGCCAAATTGGTGTGAAGACCCTCCCTTTCTTATTTTTTTCTTTTTTAGAAAGCTGATGGGTTGTTTGTGACACAATTTAATATGCAAAGCAGTTTTCTCTCTGTCATGGATCTCACCAGATAGCTCTTGGCAAAGTGCAGTTTGGATAAACCTGTTAAATATCCTCACTCACACAAAAATCATGAACTCCTCATGGTTACCATCGCCTTGCTTTGTTTTTTGCAAGGATTCTGAAGCTTTATATCACATTTCCTTATTACTCCCTAAAGAGGGGACACTGAGCAGCAGATTGAACCTTTTGTACTTCATCTTGTACAGCAGAAATAAATCACTGGAAGTGACATTATTTGAAAAAATCATTTGATTACGAGCAAACTCAGCAGAAACTGAGAAAAAAAGTAACTCAGAGGTGTACAAAGTCAAAATAATCCGTAAATGTACATAGATATTTCATCATAAAATACTGCAGTGTGCTGTTAATGCCTTATTAAAGCTGAGAGGTCTGCTGGTGGCAAATGAGGATGGAATGAATGTTGTCAGCAGCACAAAGTGCTCCCCTGATCCCCCTGCCTCGTCTGCAGGGGATGGCCCTGGACCAGGAACATCCAAGGAAAAGTGGAAATTGGGTCAGTGCCTAAAAATCTTCCTGAGGAAGAATTAATACCTTGTGTAATCATGTGTTTTCAGAAAATTTCAAATGTGCTGGAGCCATATTGCTCTGTGTAATTACCCCAAACCTGACTTCTCTGTTTGAAAAATGCTTTGGGGAAAGTGTTGAAAATGGTTCAATATTACATTTCATTGCTTTTTGAAGGAAAAAAGTTTTGGTGCTTCATTTAGCCAGTCTATCAGAACTCCAATTAATACTAATTTTATTGAGTTTTGAGAACATTTTTAGACCTTTATCTTTCTACTCAGATTTCTGATGGCAGAGATCTTTTACATGCTCTGAGAATGAGTTTAAAATGCTAAAATTTACTAGATTTAATAGTGTCTTAAGTGTTGTCTTCAAACTGCAGACCCATAATTGTTTTCAGCTGCTCGTCCAGGTCCAAAGACCCAAATGTGACCAGAAACAGAGTGAGATCCGTTTTCACTGAGTTATTGCAAAGCTGCTGAATTTCCACACATCATACAAGTAGCATTACCTATGGCAAAGGAAATTCAGGAATGCTGGTATCAGCTGTTTATCATTTCCAGTGACACTTTGCCAGTCAAAGGGCCCGAGTTGGTGTTCCTCTGAAATATACATTTATGTACATATATACAAACTTACTTTAAATTATCCAGAGCATTTTTATTTAACTTTTGGAGGGTCCCTCCTGTGCCCAGGTTTGCTCGTGTGGGTGAGGATGCAGCAGAGAAGGGATGATGGTATTTTAAAGAGGGGAGGCTCACAGACCTTCCAGCCTGATGCAGATTTTTTTGAAGGCACCCTGCTGGACTTTTCCTGTTCAGCCTCTTGAATCATTCCCTATTTTAAGGATCCGCTATGCCCTGAAGGTGTTGTGACATTTTCTAATCCTTCCTGCTGGACTTTGCAGATATTGAGGCTCGCTCATGCTGGGCTGGACTTGAAGTGCACGAGCCTTGGGTTTGAATAAGAACTCAAAACAAACCAAATAAATCAAATTGCAGTCAGCACTTTGACCTTTTTACTGGCATTCCAAGAGTATTTAGCTGTGTTCTTGTAAAAAAGAATTAAAAGGCATCTGAAAATACTTTGCATAGTTAAAAGTATTTATCTTCCTTGGATTTTTCCCTTCTGGAGTGAGATATCATTTCCAGCCCTCTGCAAGCATGCTGTTTTATGAAATAGTTATTTGCCTTAAACTGAGTCAGTAGAACTCTTGGAATATAAGTAGCCAGATTTGCATAGTTTATGGAAAAAAAATCTCAGTAACAAACTTTGTAGTAAACCTTTTGAAAATATTTCATCTACAGTTTGCTTTGCTGCTGCTGAGTAGGAAATTCCAAAATCACAGCTGTGAATTTCATAGAATTAAAACCACCCCATATTTTAAAAAGTCCCCATCCTCACAGAAGAGTCCCTGGAGATGGCTTTCTGTATCCAAAGCCTGAAAATTGCAAGTCAAGTTGTTAAGCTGAAATACAAGCTCTCTTTTATTTACTATTTCAGCTTTTTGCTATTTTCTTTTGGAATATTAGGTTGGAAAATTGGAGGAGTTTGCTGATCCCTGTTTAGGTTTTTTTTTCCATTCATGATAAACAGCTGATGAAGCACTTGTAAGAGCATCAAAAATGTCTTTTTTTTTTACCCTGTAAGTTTATATGATTGTTTCCTTGAGTGCAAAAGAAATACTTGGACAGCAGCAGGAGTTCTCATCAAAGTGCAGCCAAGTCCCAGCCCCGTTTTACAGAAAACCCTGTCTGAAACATCTCTTTAAAGAGGATACAGACAAAAAAGGTAACGAGTCCTTTGATCAGGCGTTTAATTCAACAGAATGGGCTTTGCTGGTGCACAGTGGGCAAGCTGCTCTGGGTTTGCACTGGTTTGGAGTCAAAGCCATCAGAACCCCTGGACTGGGAGCTCTGAGAAAGTTCCGGAAGGGGTGGGTGCTGGATAAAATAAAAGGCCGGGGTGGCAGTGAGACACAAAGAGCGTGAACTGTTCACACTCTGCCTTTGTTATTCCTGAAGATGAAACCAGTCCAAGCGTGAAAAAATATTCCCTGGGATGAAATAGAAGGAGCTTGTAGTGAGAAGTGTTTATATACAGCAGAACATCATTCTAAAGGACATCACCAGCTTTGGGCAAAAACAGCTGATGGATTAATGTGATTTTAGTGGCACTAAGGATGTACTTTCCTAATCATTTTATCCAGCAGCAAAATTTGTGTAAGTTCCTACTCTCTCCCACCCCAGAGAGAAACTCCTGACTGTTTTCTATCACCCAAATTCAGAATTTCCTTGTCTGTATGGGAAAACCACTTTTGGAGTGGTGCTCTAAACGAGATCTCTAAATGGGAACAGAACTGGAAAGAGAAATAATGTTTATTTTGTGGCACAGATCATTCATTTTCCAGTCTAAGGGCACTGAGGAGGTGGTGGGGGATCCTGAATCTCTTCCATGTGAGAGTGAGGAGGCTCAGCCAGCAATGCTCACCCTGGTTAGCCAGGCAGGCTCCCTGTGCACAGGACGTGCTGGAGGCAGGGTTTGTCCCCAGAGTGCTCATTTTGGTGTCCTCTCAGCAGGGACCTGTTCTGAGCCTGTTCTGGGCCTGTTCTGAGCCTGTTCTGCTGCCCCAGACACAGCCAAGCTCCCCTTGCCTCGTCCCTCAGTCCAGCCTGAAGAACAATTTAAATCCCAAACTCCTCCTGGGTACCTCTGTGGGAGGCGTTGGTGCTGCCTCCCCTGCAGCCCCAGAGAATGTGAATATTTTTCTGTTCACTCTTTACATCCCCACCCGTTGTGGGAGCTGAAGGAGGGGCCTGGTTTGGTCCTTCTGCATCTGGAGAGAAAAAACCCGAGTGAATTTGGAGCAGCACGTGAAATAACCCTCCTCAGGTGCAAGTGTTGATAAATAGAAACACTTTTGGAGCTATTTAAGGACACCTTGTTGCCCTGTCCCAGCATTAACTGCTTCTATATTTTTATTCTTTATATGAATAGAAAGGGTCAAATTCTGCTTTTTGTGAGCATGGGGTTCTCACACTGAATCATAATGGAGTTGTCCGTGCTCAGCCAAGAAAGAAATTAGACTCCTAAGTTCTTAAAAGTTATTATATTTTACCTCAGAGCCTGCCATGTATCGTCTAAATTACTTTCTTGTATGAATTATTTTAATAAGCAACAGTTTCACATTCACATAACCTGCACATGCAAATAGCAGAGATTAAAAGTCACTTTCAGGATGGAGTTCTTCTCATTGGGGGTGCAGAGAGGTGTCAGGTGGTGGTGAGATCATCCTGCCAGGCTGGAACAGGAGCTTTTCTTTCCTGTCCTGTGCTAAAATGCAGATGGGCACAGAAAGCCATGGCCCTTGCCAGCCAGCCATACAGGAGTGATGCAGTTTTAAGTTTTCTCATAGCATATTCAGTTCCATTTAAATATTGCAAAATGCTGAATTGTAAATGTTAACCTAGCCATGAATAAAAAATGCTGATATTTTATTTAATCAAAAAAATAATTATGGATATTCTGCCTTTATTGTATTATTTAAAATATTTCGCTTTTACTTGTAGCCTACAAGTTCTTGCAGAGTGGGTTTTATATATAGATATTTATATAGAGAGAGAATATTTTTCTGATGGATAAAAAATACAGAAGACTGACTTCTGCAGGCTAGAGGAAATATTGCCATTGTCTGGGCATGGAGAAAAATCAGTTTACATTTACCAGTAGGAAATGCCTCTTTTCAGGAGTGTTACCCGACTCCTGGATTGAAAGAATTTCCCTTTTCTCCCTGTCCTTGAGTTCATTGCTGCCATGCTGAGCGCAGAGGACAGAGCAGCGGTGCAGGAGATGTGGCTGCAGTGGTGGAGCTGCAGAGCAGCTGGGTGATCCTGGAGCAGGGGCTGGGCACAGTTAAAGAATAAAGCAGGGATTTATTAAAAGGCCTTCCCAGGACACACCTTGGGCAGTGCAAGAGCCGGGCCAGAGCTCCACCCAGGATGGACCCCAGGTCATGAATTTTCACACTTTTATAAGTGTTGGTCCATTTCCATACTGGGGTTCATTGTCCAATCCCAGGTCCAGGTTGTGCAGTCCCACCCTCCCAATTTGCTCTCCTCAATTTACCATTTTTTGCACTTTTTGGGCTGAAGCTGCAGTGCTGTCCTTGGTTCTGGGCTGGACAAGGATTGCTCTGTGTGCCTGAGCTGTGAGCAGAGCTGCTGGCAGTTTATATGGAGTTCAGAGTTACACACCAGTGCAGGGCAGAGTCTGGGAAATATGGAAAATAAAACTGAGGGCATCACTCCCAGCCAGGGAAACCTGCCCGTGGTGCCTTGGAGTGGCTGCCTGCAACAGAGGCCAGACAAGGTTGGGAGAATAAAGTAATAATTTCTAATTATTTAATTATTTATTTTAAAGAAAGTAATTTTAAGTAATTATTTCATTTAAAGAAGACAATTTATTTCTTTAGGGACAGGGACAGTGGCATGAGGGATGCGGGGAGCCCTGGGGTGCCAGCCCGACTCCCTTAGGGACACAGGGGCAGTGGGATGAGGGATGGGAACTCTGGGATCCCCTGTGCACTTCCCATCCAGAACCTATCCCTGTCTGTATTCCTTGTCCTGCCCTGTGACCTCCCGGCCACCTCACTTCCAGAGCGAGTACAAATGTAGGAGTGGAGGTGTTCCTAGGGGAGCTGGGAATAGGACATTTAAATTTCATTATTGATGAGGAGTACAGCGGATTAGCACCAGACAGATCTGTTTGAAATGTGAATACATGGTTTTTGCAGTGTCACAGGCTTTTCCTTGGCAGAGAAATAGTCGGGACAATTAAAACAGGGAAACAGAGCTTTCACATCAGCAGACCCGTCCTCTCTGACATGAGGTGGTTTTTGAGTAAAGGCTCTACTTTTACCTTTGGACAACTACTAAAAGTGTGCGTGTAGTCATGAAAGAAGAATCACAATCTCTGTGTTTTGAGATTTGGATTCTTTCAGTACTTGAAGCAGACAGTTAATTTACTCTCTGAGACTTGTCTTACCCTTCTGATTCATCAGCTAAATGTTTTCACTATGCAGGAGAGGTTACAAATGAGAAGTTCAAGGGAAAAAATATCTGAATAAATGTATTTTTATTGCCAAGGATCTCTCTCTCTTTTTCTTTGTTGCTGTTACTTAGTCCTGACCTTGCTGGATGTGACACACTCGATTCTCACGTGTCTTATTCTTGTCTTGGAGTTGTTCTCTGAAGTACTTTCATTTGTCTCATTTGGCTTCAAACAAATCCTACATTCATGTCCTAAATGTTTCACTAGTCAGAATAATTAAGTTGATCAGGTCTGGGAGCATTGAAAGGAAAATAATAGGGTCACTGAAGCATTGAGGCTCTAATGGGAACCTGAGTTCATTCAGATATCAAATCTAATAATTGCTTTACACCTGTACATGCACTCCCAGGGAGCGAGGTCACATCGATGGTTTAGTGCTCTCAGGACTGTTTCCAGGGAATATCAGTTCTGGTTTTAAAACACTAACTTGTTTTGACTTTTTTCAACTTTGTTCTTGTTTTTAGGTATCAGTTGTAGCTTAGCTGATTGCTCATCTTTATGCACGGGGAAATATTTTCACGTGACAATCTCTTATTAAAAGTAGAGTGTGATTAATGTATTGCAAAGCAGATTTAATAGCAATCAGAAAAGTAAGAAGACTATCATCTGAATTTCACTGCTATCAAACAATTTATTAGCCAATTTAAATGCACTGTATACAATTTACCAGTATTCAAAGGCTGAAGCTGAGTCTGCAGGTGATTATGTGTACAGCACAGCAGAAGGATTCTGGGGATATTCACAGCCATGATTGCTCCTTGAAAAGGCAATTTCAGAAGAATGAGGTAAAAATCAGTATTACTTTGTGAGATTTTATGGGAAATGAAGCAATAATTATAACTCCTCAGTCTGACTAACTTCTGTGATAAATCTCCATGAATGCCAGCAGTACAGGCTGTCACAAAAATTTGAGAAAATTTTATCACAATCAAGAATAAAAAAATACTGCCTAGGAAAATGACAGCTATTCATAGCAGGTTTCAGTAAATTCCAGCCTCAAATGCTGGTCACAGTGCTGCTTGTTATTGGAGGGGATTTGAACTGATGCAATCGTTCCTCTTCATCTTCTTTTTATTTTCCCACCTTTATAAGTTTACCTCTCAGCTGAGAATTCCAACTGAAAAAGAAATGGAAAATGGCTGTATGTGTGCCTGCATTGTGCTGACACGAAGGCCTATTTTTCTCTGTAATTTTAAAGGCCAATTACCCTTGGAGGAAAGGAGAAAAATAGATTGATTTGTCTTGTAACCCCTGAGGCAGGCATGTGTTGTCTCCTGCTAAGGCTTTTCCAGTGCAACTCTTGTGGAAGAGCTTTCACTGCACATCCCAAGTGGTGCTATTAGCAAAGAAAGCAAAGGCAAATTAAAATATTAAACAGATCATTTAAAGGTTTAAGGAATCTTATCTTACTGGGCCAGTTCTTTCTTTGTTTTTCGGGTGGTTTGGAAATCTTAAGGCCCGGAGTAAGCAATAGTGAAATTTCCTTTAAACTGATTACTTGAAAATAGGGTTTACAAATCCATTTGTCATCCTACAAATACTGAACTTCAGCTCTAAATAGGGTAAGTATTTATTTCTTTATTGGAATTACGATACAGATGGCCAATATCCTCACTCTGGGTTGCAGCAGTGTGACTTTCATTGTGCTGCCACGCTGGATTGGCCGTGGTCACAGCTGGATTGAGCTGAGCTGGTAAATGTCATCACACATGCCATTTAGCATTAAAACTTCCCACATTATTCCCTTTTAAAGCATTTTTGTGTCTAACACACAGGACACAAATAAATGGGTTTTCTACTGATGTTCTGCATTTTCCTTGGACTCAAAGGCTACAATTAGCAGTGCCCAGCAAGCTGGGTCTGAGTGGCAGCACAGAGATTAGACGTCGCTTTGTTCCCTTTTAATCTGAGTAAAACTCTTTTGTGGCAGGGCTTAAATTCTTTAACTCTCTGTATTTTAGACCTGCTTCTGTGCCACGGCGCTGCTGGGCATTAACAAATTTATTTAGCAAGTTAAAGAGGATCCAAACAGGCGCCTATCTTCTCCATGAGAAATGGTCCACACGGAATCGTCTGGAAACCTTCAAATGAAGGTGCTGTGTGTTACCTAAATGGCTTCACAGCTTTGAAGGCAGTATTTCTGAACAGAACACGACACTCCTGACTCCTGCAGATAACTCAGGAGATGTGTTTCTGCTTTTTTCCTGAGGAGGAACCATTCAGCCTTCAGAGACATCCTTTTAAGTGCTGCAGCTCTCCTTGGTGCTTTTTCTTCCTCCTTATTTCTTCTTAAACCTTTTCTTCCCCCTCAATGCCTCACAGATCAATGGATTTGTAAATATCCCAATAACCAGGAACACATTTTTAACAAATGATGTCTTTATAATTAATGTGTTCAGCTGTGCTATCTTTATTTGGGGGCTTTAAAAAAAACAAACAAAAAAGAGAACACCAAAACCATTTTGCTTTCTTTTTGGCCTAAGGGTAAGTTTCTGTTTCTCGATCA
The DNA here is from genome assembly GCA_024865655.1 of Emberiza elegans. NCBI lineage: Eukaryota > Metazoa > Chordata > Aves > Passeriformes > Fringillidae > Emberiza > Emberiza elegans. The sequence continues at coordinate 26,752,329 of JALJVW010000129.1, read as the reverse complement.
TAACATTTATAAACCCAGGTTATCACTCAGCTTTCACATGAAAGTCTTGACCTACACCAAAATAAACCAGGATTTATAGAATTTGACCTTACAGCTCCAGGGTTTGTTTGAAATCTCGATGTTTCCTTTGAAAGTGATGCTAAAATAACCTTTTTAGCTGGCATTTAACTTTGGTTGTCAAGAATTTGAGATTCTGTTTAGCAAAAAAACCCAAAAAGCTGGGAACAGGGATGTTGGATCACTTGGTCTGTTCTCATTTTTGGTGACAGAAATATCAAATCCCAGTGAATGTCAGATGGGATGGAACAATGGACCAAGGTCAGATTTTGCCAGGCATGTTTGGGTCGAAATAAGAGTGGTTTAAACACTTAATGATTAACAGAAAACACATTAACTGTACAGTGTCCCTGAACCCAGCTAGAAAAGAGTTTTATTTGCTTGTTTCATCTGCTGGCAATAAGGATCTTTTGAAAAGAGCTATTTCAGCCCCTTTTCTGCAGCGTTATTTCGGCTGTATTTCTCCCATAACTGATTTTTACCTTATTGCTATTTTTTTTTTTTTATAGGCCATACATTCTGAAAGATCAATTTGAAATCAAATCTCACAGAGATGGACTGAATCTTAACAGAATTGAGGTTAGGAGAGCCATTTTCTCTCAAAAAGGGTTTTTGCTCCAGACAGCAACAGCAGTTTTGATGCTCTTAATTTCCTTTCCTGGCCTTTTTCTCAGTTGGGATCTGCAGTAATGTCAGAGGGACAGGCCAGGGACCACAGGCAGTGTTCAGCTGCTAAAGAGGAGCTGGCTGGGGATGGGTTTCCCTGCTGGTTTACTCTGGGTCAATTCTGCTCCTGCCTGAGGTTCTACCAATTCCATTTTCCAAAAAAATGTACCTTTCGTTGTGGGAAGCCGTAGGTGATGGAGGTGCCTGCAGTCCATAAAGGAAAATAAGAATAATAAAATAAAAACAGCAATAATAAAATGAAAACTAAAACTTAAAATAATATTAATTGTATTTTTTTTTTACTTGATTTGTTCCTTCAAGCAGTTGGTAATGTGCTGTTACAGCAAATGATGAGTTGGTTTCAGTTTTCCCTGTGCTTGGGTAGCTCCAGAAGAAAACTGGAGGCTACCCAGGCTCAGGTGAATTGAATTTAACCTAACTTATCACAATTTTAATCAGTGACACCAGAAAATATTTGGTTATCCTGATCAAAAAGAAGTGATACTTGTAAAACAAAGTTCAGGTTCTCACCTTTTTCTATAGAGTAAACGCCAATGTCATCATTATTACAGATGAGGTCTTTGATCCTTGGAATCCTTCTGTTGTGGCACTTTGTCCATTTAAAACCTACTAAAAGGAGTCCTTTCCTCTTTTTTATCACTCCCCACCTGTAGGAAATTGTCTTGCTGTTTTCCCTGTTTCACTGCTGCATGCTTGGGACTGCAGGAGTATTTTCCCTTTGGTTGCTCATGAAAACAAGATGTGTTTCAGTAGGATTTCCTAGTGAACAAGATTTTACATGAATGAAGAAATAAATGTTTGATGTAAAGGCTTTCATTGATTCCCAAAGGCACGGGCCATACAAATTCCCTTACAGCACGCAGTTCTGTCTCTTTTGCATAGTCAAAACTGTTTCAAAAAGATGAAATTTTAAATATTTTATTAACTGCTGAGAGTTCTACCTTCTTGCTGTGATCATTTTCAAGAGAAGTCAAACCAGGACCTCCTTTCTCTGAGCCTGGAACAGTTTTAATTATTATTATTATTATTGTCAGCTGTGGAAAGGTCAATTCTTCCACCTTGGGGAGGTGATTTAGGAGAGGGAAAAGGAGTCAAACAAGGTACCAAGCCCAAGGTAGCAGTTTGTAACACATTTATAATTTTAATCTCAGGGCTGAGAGATAATGATAGAAGAGAACTCTTTTTTTCCCTTGTTGCAGAATGATGCAAATTCCAATCAGGTACCTTTGAGGTATGGTTTTATAGACTCTGCCTTTCCATTATCAGATATCTCAGTGTCCTGACCAGTCCATTGGACTGCACAACATCTCTATTAATACTAGCATTGATTGCTCATAAAAAATAGAGTTTGTAATTAGGAGTGCATAAAGTTACTACCTGGAAGAGTGGATAAGGAGAAAATGAAATGAAAAAGTCACTTAATCTTAGCACTGCAGTTGTGCAAAGTACCATTTATTTTTCTCCTCATATAACCGAGTTCTGTGTTGATAACAAGCTGCTGAGTTAATAAATCTGTGGCAGCTATTGAGACTTCTCTTTTAATAACAGAGCTAATGAAGGAGCATTAAGGAAAGGAAAAATAGATTTTCCTGGGTTTATTCCCATCTTGGTGCTATGCTGAGTGCAAGAGGACTTGAGCAAGGAATTGCTTTTCGAACAAAGTCCATTTGTTTTTTGCAGGGTCACCATTGCATTCCAGGGTTCTGTGTACTAAAAAGGAACTCCTGATTTGATACCTCAGCATTTAATTTTATATTGACTTCATTTCCATTTGATCCAGCTAGCTAAAAGAGGGGGATTATTTTGTGACATAAAAATCTGCTTTGTTTCCCATTTTAATCCTTCACTGTTCTACCTTTCACTGCTCCGAGATCCTTTCAGCAGATTGAGAGGCCACCTTGAAGGTCGTGTGTTCACTTCTGAGACAGATTATGATGTCTGTAATGGGAGCAGAATGGGTGGGCCCTGCTTTTAAAAGAAATGGACTTCTAAGATTAAAGTGAGAAATCCAATTCTCTCCCTGTGGGGTTACCCAGAAGGCCTGGCTGGTACCCACAGAACCTATGATCACGGTTTCTAGTCATGTTTGCATGTTTTCAAAGTACACCCGAGCCTTTGGGCAATGATTTCTTATTTCATTTCAACTACTTTTAACTACTCTTATTTTCCCTCTCCATCCCACCCTTACAAAAGGAAAGAGTTTTACCATTTATTGATGTTATAGTTGATTTTATGCCAGAATAGTCAGTCATGTTTATGAGCCAGACTTGCTTTGTGTTGTGTTCAATATGGTCTGTTACATTAAAAAGGTAAATACAGATGTTGGAGATAAGTGAATGTGCACATTGAAAGTGATAGAAATTTAATGATTTTTCAAAATTCTTGCTCAAGTAACTGCAATGCCAGCCCAACCCAGTTTCACAAGGCATCAAGATATGAAACCACATGAAACCCTTTAACTTAACATGTAATGTATTAAGAAAATATTTTGTTATTACCTGAAGAAGGAAATTATAATTTTTGACTATTTTGTTTTGTGGTTTTGTGTTTGCCTGAAATCCCAGCCCAGCTTTGCAATTGCATGATGAAGGGAGAAAAATCTAAAAAACAAAAATCAAAATCAACAGTTCTAATTCTCTCTCAATGTGTTTTTAACCTGTGGAGTTGAAGCTGATGTGCTGAGGCCACTGAGAGCAGTATCAGCGCAGCCTTTGCTCTTGGAGGAGCTGATGACTTCCCTTCCTCTGTGCTTTAATTGCCAGCTCTTAGTGACACCGCAACCAGCACAGAGATTTATTCCCATGCAAAACAGATTGACTTAGGGTAATTTGAATACTTTATGCATGGCTAGGTTCATTAGGAAAAGGAGGCAAGGCAGAACTATAAAAAGAACTAATAATCTTGCTAAAGGAGCCGTTAATTCCCCACAGCACTGCAGACACTTGCACTGAGCAGGGAAGGGGAGGCTGATTTTGCAGCCTCTGTTCTCTGTCCAGGAACAGATCACAGAGATGACTTCTTTGTCTCCTTTAATTGCCTGCCCGTGTCTGGCTCTGCTGGGTTGGAGCAGGACTGGCCTTGGAGGGGGCTCTGGAGGTCACCTTGGCCACCCTGTGCCCAGCCTGGCTCCAGGGGAATGGAGGGAACATCTGAGGATGGAGCTCCAGCCCGTCCTGGGGCAGTGCCCAGTGCCCTTCAGAGCCAGAGGGGTTTGCTGCTGGTCAGTGCCCTGTCAGGGGTGTCCTGCTGGTCACTTGTGCCCTGTCAGGAGTGTCCTGCTGGTCAGTGCCCTGTCAGGAGTGTCCTGCTGGTCACCTGTGCCCTCTCAGGGGTGTCCTGGAGTGTCCTGCTGGTCAGTGCCCTGTCAGGAAGAGTTTCCTGCTGGTCAGTGCCCTGTGAGGAGGAGTGTCCTGCTGGTCACTTGTGCCCTGTGAGGAGGAGCATCCTGCTGGTCAGTGCCCTGTCAGGAGCATCCTGCTGGTCACCTGTGCCCTGTCAGGAGTGTCCTGCTGGTCACTTGTGCCCTGTCAGGAGTTTCCTGCTGGTCACTTGTGCCCTGTGTTGTGCCTGTGGCCAGCTGGACACCCCTGGGCAGAGCCTGGTGTGGTCCCTTGGCACCGTCCCTGCAGGTGCTCACAGTCCCTGCTGGATCCCAGCAGTGCTCTCCCTGCTCCAGCCTTTCCCCAGCACTCAATTTCACCCAAACCCAGCTCACAGGCCATGGGTGTGCCCCCAGGGGTGCTGGGGACCCAGCTGTGTGCCCAGCCCTCAGCATGGCCCTGCCAGGGGCACAGGCTGGGCTGGCAGAGGGAGCTGAGCCTTTGGGAAGAGCTGAGTGCCTGCAGCGTGCCTGGCAGGGGCTTTGCTTCCGAAGGGACTTTGATGCCTTGGGATTGGAGCTTTTCTGTTTTTCATGTATTTGTGATCCTAGAGCTCTTTTTGTGTAACTCTGAACTCCATGTACAGTGGGAGCTGCTGCTCTCCCAGTTTGGGCAGACACAGCAATTCCTCTCCAGGCTGGGAACCAAGGACTCCTCACTGCCCCAGGGCCCAGAGATGGGAACAGAAGTGAGCTGGGGGAGCAAACTGGGGGTCAATGACTTCATAACCTGAGGCTGGAATTGGAACATTAACCCCCATATGGAAATGGACCAAACTTACCAAAGTGTGCAAACCCGTGACCTGTGGTCCATTTTGGGTGGGCTTTGTCTGCCCCAAATGTACCTGAAGGCCCTTCAGTAAATATCACTGCTTTTATTCCCGTAATTCTGTGTTTAGGTGGCCCCAAAAGGCGTCAACCTCTTTATGATATTCCAGCCCTGTGCAAAAGTCCCAGCCGCTCTTTGGGACATCCTGGTGCTGCAGCAATGTAGGGGCAGAAATGGTGCAGAGCAGCACCTGAACGGGACAGGGGAGAAAAGGTCAAAAGGAAGCAGCCACCAAAAAAAAACAAAAGAAGAAAAAAAGAAAAACTGTGCGTGGTAGGAACTCATTGTCCAAAAGAAAGATGCAAACCTGCAGAACACTGAATGGAGGCTAATCTCCTGCCCCTGTTTTTGTGTGTGTGTGTATTCATGGCTGTAAAATTTTATTGTAAAGGCATTTAGGAGCGTGGCTGGTACTTGGTGATTGTTTTCCTGTGATAGAGACATCTTTATTATCCATTGCAATAATTACTGGGTAATATTTTATACTGAAAGTTGTTCACGTTGCACAATCAGGAAATGCTTAGGAAGTGGCTGATTTAACTGTTCTATTTTTAACTCTGTACCAAGTTACAGTGAGAGGTGTTTGGGCTTGGAGCATCTAGCAGGTTTTCACTGGTCAGTGTGTTCTCATGAAGCTTGAAATGTATTTTTCCAGAGATTCTGTGCATAAATTATTTATAAAATTTGAAAGATTTTTACCCAGAATTGTATTTATTATGTGCTGTTTCCAAGGGGACCGTGTTTCAGGATTCTCCCAATGCTTTTATCACCCAGCTTCTCTGATCAAGAAAGTAATTTATTGCTGATTGCAGAACTCTTGAACTCAGTCTGGCAGCTGCAGTGTGAAACTTCTCTGATCCAGTCTCCTACTTACTTATTTACATATCATTCAGAATGATTTTCAGGGCTGTTTGAAAACCTCTTGACATTGCATTATCCGTGTTTCAAATCTTGTGGTGATTTGTTTTTTTCTCTCTTTTTGTTGCAGATAACAAACGAGTGACTTTGGAAAGGTCTCGTTCTCGACACAACGGAGCAATTGCAGCTGTATGATTCTTCTGATGCCAAAGAATTAATGAATTGTTTTATTTACAATGAAATGGATGTGCTTTGGGAAGAGTTTATCATCCAAATTGGCAATGATTATAAAGGAATACTGGTATTGATTAAACGAGATGGTGTAAGAATATGTAATTTTAAAGCAGTTGCTAAAAAAAAAATCCACATACTGTATCTTATTACCCCAACTACCAAGATCTGTAAACAGTGTTAAACAGTAGGGTATATATCTTATTTTCTTATGTTCTTTCTTTTTTTTCACCCCTTTTTGTTTAAGCTGGCGACTCACATGAAAGGAGTTGGGGATTTCTAGGTTATGTTTTATATGGGTAAGAAAATACACTTCTGTTGAAAGAGTACAGCTGTGGATTCCATTTGCAGTTCTGATTTGAACATGAAAGGAAAAATAATAAAATTGTATGTTAATAAATTCAGAGATGAGCTGGTCTACATTATCAGAATCTTTTTTGTAACCATAAAAAAGCAACACATAGCCCCAGTCAGGCTGCTGAAAACCTTATCTCAGTGTAAAGCCTGCTGGATTCAGCTGCCAGTGGGATACACCACATATCTACACCTCCGGTGATATGATGAGGTGAAGTTACTTATCACTGCTAAAAAGAAAAAAAAAATTAAATAAAACAGAGCATAGGATTTTTCCAAAATTATATCAAGGGCAGAATATGTTTTTAACTGTATCTAAGGAGGGATTTTTCTAATTGTGCACTTATATATTCTTTATAAAGCTATTTGGGGGAAAGTGTGATTGTCCTATTTTGATGATGCTGAAATGCCTGTGTGTAGGTTTTTAGAGACAAGATACACAATGAAGTTTTTCCAGAACTGCCTCTGAGTTTTTCCTCTGTTTCTCAGGTAAAACACCTAGGGGGTCTCCACTGGTGGATTTTAGTGCTGAGAGTTGAGCAGCTACCAACACATTTCCTACCTGGAGCGCTGCCTAGCAGTGACCAAGTCTGATTTTTGGGAAGCTCCTGCCGTTCCCCTTTGTGTCCAGGCCCTTGCACTGCAGTTCCTCAGGCGAGCAGCTGCCACTGTTTGTGCTGGCGCTGCTGGGGAAAACCAAATCCTCCTCCCCTGTCCCCTTTGTCCCCAGGGCAGCCGCCCCATCCTGAGGGTGCGCTGCTCACCTGCAGGGGATGGAGGATCTGGAGTGGAATTCCAGTGGAACTACTGCATAAGCTGCCGAGCTATGACATTTGTAAAGAATCAGGGTGCTCTGCAGCAGCTGGCACTTGTTCTCAGATTATTAATGCTTATCACTGATTGATATTTCATCATCATCACTGATTGATGAAATTATTGTGGATGCTTTTATTGCCTGGGGTCATGGGGAACCTGGGGTTTTTTAGTGTCTGTAAAGGCTGCTTGGAAGGCGAGGTGTCAGAGGTTTCTGTGCACAAACTGCTTGCTCTGGAGGGACTTTGCTCCCGGGGCAGTGGATCTTTGCACTACTGCTTGAGCCAAGCGTCTTTGTACAGTAGATTCTTTTTGCTTCTCTGCTGAGATCCTCTTAAAACTATTGGACTAGTTTGGGATAAATTCCCACACTTACAAACTGCATTATTGTGAGAAAAGATACGGCTCTTTTTCAATCTAGTACTGAATTGTAATTTTTGGGTTTTTTTTCAAAGACTGCAGGGGGTTTGCCCATAGCTCTAAACATAGGAATACCACTGAAGCCTAGTGAAATGCTTGCTGTCACCTAAATACTCTCCCTAAACTGTTTGGGGGCTTTAGGAGCAAACTGAAGAGTTGTATGGTACTTCAGGAAAAAAAAAAAAAAAGAAAAAAAAAAAAAAAACATGCAACAGGATTTTGTCTCCTTGTTTATCAGGAAGAGCTAAAAAGAATTAAGGAATTCTATCCTGTTTTGTGCAAGGTCAACATCAGCCTTGTATTGAAGCCCTGCTTCTTGAAATGGAACTATTAAATTTACACTTATAAAAATGTGCTTAATGTACAAAGCCAGTTTAAAGGATTAGGTTCATAATGTCTATAAAAATCAATAGTGTCTTAGAATTCAGATTTTGAAATTAGCATTTTGCTGGGATTTACAAGTATTGGTATAATCTTTCTATGTGAAAACTCAAAAGCTCTCCACAGAATCTTTATACGATAGCAGTAGTTATTAGTGCACAAGTTTTTCATTTCCATGGGTTATAATTTTTTTTTTGGAAAGCTCTGTGAAAGCTGGCTACAGATTTTCAAGAACCAAATCTTAGGAAAAAAAAAGGCAAATCCAAAATAACAACATCATCTGATGCTTCTATTTTACTACTATTTTTTTTCATATTTGAAACATTTATATAATTTAATGGACATATCTGTTAGAACGAAAGTGTCTTTCAAAGGAAAACTAGTTTAGAAGATAATTTATGTAAATATAGGGTGCTCGTATTTATGAAGTCTAAAATATTTTCTGAAATTGATGCTGGTCACTTTGTCTTTTGATAGTTTTTCAGTCTATATTAAATTGCAGATATTTTTAATGTTTTTATTATTGATCTAATTTTCAGAGGTGTCACATGTTTATCTAGAAGTGTAGAAGAGTAGCACCTTTTTCAGAAATGCACTTGCCTTATTTTCTAATTTAAAAAAAAATGAAATATATCAGTTAAATTATATTTGTATTCAAAGTAATCCCAGAAAGAAAATCACTGGAGGGTTCATACATAAATTTCTTGCTAATTATGTTTCGCTCTCTGTCCTCTGAGACATGACGTTAACAATATACCAGCACATCTGTTTGCATTCACATTTTACCAGTTACAAGTTCTGAGAGAGTTTTTTTTTTTTTTAATGATGTTACACTGTTTACATTTCTTAGTTTATTTAAGAGGAAGATAATTTTACCTTTGCGATGAACCGAACCCAGCCTCCGAATGTCACGGGAATGGAAGGTTGGAGTGATGTACAAATATTCCGTATCCGTGCCGAGCTCCTGGCTGGGAGCTCAGAGCTGGGGAGGCCCTGGGCTGCTCCTGCTCCAGTTCCATGCGGTTTGCTGAGAGAACAAGTGCAGCCTGCTCTGTCCCGTGGGTTCGTGTGGGATCCACAGGGATCCCTCCCAGCACACCCGGGACGCTGTGTAAATCTGATTATTTGGCTAAAACCAAAACAGGAGCCGTGCCTCGGAGGGCACTGGCAAACGGGAACATTGTCCCTTGTTCTGGTTTCAGCTGACTGTGGTCAATGTGAGCAGTGTGATCTAAAATGATCTGTTCTTCTTGAGAATTGAGATACAAGAGCGTTCCCATAGTTCCCTTCTGTAATATGCAAATAATCATGAATATCTGTATATTTTTGCATTTTTGTGTGTGGTATATGTACTACCTCAGACAAATGCTGTAAAAAACCATAATATTTTCATGGTTTCTATCCAAGCCACAATTCATTAGTAACCTACTTCAAATTCATCCCACAACACACCAAACTCTGAGAATCTGGCTGAGTTTTACGTTTGGCTCTGCAAATCCTCCTATAGCTTTTGTTAAGGAAACTTTGCAGCCTTCAGCTTTCACATCCCTCAGGCAAGCCCTGCTTTGATGGGCGACTTCAGCCCTTCCTACCCTGAGAATGATCCAGCTGGTGAATATTTCAAACAGGTCATAGTTCTGTGGGAGCAAACTTCCCTGTGTGTGTAAATTGCTTTTTTTCCATCCGGCAAAGGCTTGGCTGAGTTCTGCTTTGCTGTTTGCCTTCCAAGTGCTGCAAGGTTGGGCAGGACGAGTGCTGAGCAGTGCCCAGCCCACCTCTGATGTGCCATACTGTATTTGTGAGTTTAAACTCATTTTTGAAATAAGTCTCGTGAGGAACCTCTTCCCCTGCGGTGTCTCCGCACACGCCCGCGCATGCACACGAAATGTAAATAAAAAAATAACTTTAAAAAAAAACAACAAAAAAAGAAATTAATCCAAGCAGATGCAGCCAAATGCCTCAGCTTCGGGTGTCTCCAGGTCTCCCAGTGCTGCTTTCGTGCTGCAGGGAGGGAGATGTGCATCCTGCAGTGCTGCAAGCACCCACTGGTGTCACGGGGAGCGTGGGGAAGGAGAAGGATTTGTTCAAGGATTTGTTCTTGGAGTGCTTTTAGCGCTGTTTGAGGTGATACATATGCCACAGAATGTGAACAATAACCTATCACACTTCAGTCAATCTGCTACCATGCACCATTTGATTTCCCTTTTGGAAGTCATAGGACTCCTGATGCCAAAAAAAAAATAAAAAAAAGATCAAAAAAAAAAAAATAAAAAGGTGACAAAACTCATGCATTTCTATTTTTTAAACAGCTCTGTGTTTGTATGTAATGTTTAAAATAGGAATTTGATGAAATCACAGCCTGGCCATTGTTAATCCATGTATTCTGAAAACTGTAATAAAGATATACATACCATGATTCTGGTAGATGCACCAATGTTTTACTTGATTATCATGATTATTTCCTGTTGAGTACCATCACCTCAAAGCCTGGGTTTGCTGTATAAAATTGTCATGCTGAAATTACATTCCATTTTAGCTTACTGTCGTTTTGTGGATTTCTGTCTCTTTTTTTCTCTGAGGTGTCAATTCTATTTGACTTGAATTTGGGGAACCAGGTGCCTTTTCCAATGAAGGAGGACTTTAAAAACCAAATAACCTAAAAAAAGTATATAATTTTAAAAACCCAATTAAATCACGGTGATACCATTTAATTTTTACAAAAATAACAATAAAAGGGAATCAATGAACAAATCCCATGGGTCTATATTTATTTGAAGACGCTGGATTTCAGCATAGAATTTCTAAGCAAAACAAATAGTCAGAGAGCAATGGCTGAAGTTTTCCAAATTATTTAATTCATTCCCAGAATGGTCTGATCAGAACAGAAACTTGACAGACTCTTCCCTTCACAACTTAATTATGTCACCAGAACAGACTGAACTGCACAACAGTACAGAGAGATAGCGCTGAATTTTACTCAAAATTCTATCAAAATTCTAATTGGATATAACTCTTAATGAATATGAGCAGCCATGTTGATACAACTCTCCTTAAGTAACTTTTTGTATGTGGAAAAAAAGATGTGCCCAGGGATGGTCAAAGGCACCATAAATATATAGGTATATATTTATAGATAACATTCTCCCAAACCTGCAAATGCCCACATAAATATTAAATTTTATATAAGCTTTGATTCTTGGAACATTATTAATTGTGGGTTTTTTTTGATAATGCTAATATCAATGTATGGGGTTTATTGAAATTGTCATTGCTTTCTTTAGCACCCTGTGCATGCTGCTGGAGTATTTGTTGCTTTATGACATTAATGTTTTCTCATAATTACCTGTAAGCAGCTGATTCCCTGCCTTTAAATACTCATTATGTGAAACTTAAAAGTACAATTCATTGTGGTATCAGATGGTTAAAAATTATTTCATAAATTCTTTTCCACAAAACTGGGCACGGGTTCTGTTTGGGAGAAAACATTTCCAAGTATGTCCAAGTCCCTGTGAATTTCCCCAGGCACAATGGAAGTGTCTTTTGAACCATGCCCATTGTATTTGCACATCAGGCAGTGAGTAATCTGCAGTCATTCACAACAGCATCACTTGATTATTACTTTATTATGGCAGTCCTACTCCATGGGGTATTTAAAGCACACACGGGTAGAAAAGAGCTCTCTCCAGCAGAGCAGAGTGGGAGACAAGCATCTGACTTCTGAATGGTGAGGGACCAACAAAAGCAGGAAGAGGGATGGTGATAATCCCCTGTCAGTCTGAGCTCTCAGTCATGCCGGCAAAAATATCCCGAGGAACTTCCTGATTTACACATGGGGAAATGTTGGAAAGCAGCACTTGGAATAACACACAACGCCAGAGAGGACAGGAACAAATCACGAGGGAGAACAGAACACACACAAAACCGTGCTCCAAAGTGGTTAGTGAAAGGTGGTGCTTGACCAAGCAATGAAAGCACAGAAGGAAGAGGAGAGGAGAGAGGAGGAGAGGAGAGGAGAGGAGAGGAGGAGAGGAGAGAGGAGAGGAGAGGAGAGGAGGAGAGGAGAGGAGAGGAGAGGAGAGGAGAGGAGAGGAGAGAGGAGGAGAGAGAGAGGAGGAGAGGAGAGGAGAGAGGAGAGGAGAGGAGAGGAGAGAGGGGAGAGGGAGAGGGAGAAAGGAGAAGAGAAGAGAAGAGAAGAGAAGAGAAGAGAAGAGAAGAGAAGAGAAGAGAAGAGAAGAGAAGAGAAGAGAAGAGAAGAGGAGAGAAGAGGAGAGGAGAGGAGAGGAGAGGAGAGGAGAGGAGAGGGAGAGGAGAGGAGAGGAGAGGAGAGGAGGAGAGGAGAGGAGAGGAGAGAGAGGAGAGGAGAGGAGAGGAGAGGAGAGGAGAGGGGAGAGGAGAGGAGAGGAGAGAGGAGGAGAGGAGAGGAGAGGGGAGGAGAGGAGAGGAGAGAGGAGGAGAGGAGAGGAGAGAGGAGGAGAGGAGAGGAGAGAGGAGAGAGAGGAGAGGAGAGAGGAGAGGAGAGGAGAGGAGAGGAGAGGAGAGGAGAGGAGAGGAGAGGAGAAGAGAAGAGAAGAGAAGAGAAGAGAAGAGAAGAGAAGAGAAGAGAAGAGAAGAGAAGAGAAGAGAAGAGAAGAGAAGAGAAGAGAAGAGAAGAGAAGAGAAGAGAAGAGAAGAGAAGAGAAGAGAAGAGAAGAGAAGAGAAGAGAAGAGAAGAGAAGAGAAGAGAAGAGAAGAGAAGAGAAGAGAAGAGAAGAAGAGAAGAGAAGAGAAGAGAAGAGAAGAGAAGAGAAGAGAAGAGAAGAGAAGAGAAGAGAAGAGAAGAGAAGAGAAGAGAAGAGAAGAGAAGAGAAGAGAAGAGAAGAGGTGGCGCAGAGAGGCCGGTGCTGACCCAGGGGGCTCAGGGCATCCATCTGCTGGGTGTGAGCCCCCAGCCCCAGGTGCTGCTCAGCCCCGAGGTGCTGGGCAGGGCAAAGGCCTTCACTGCCCCCTCAGCCCCTTCCAAACATCTGTCCTGCACTTTGGGAACGGTGACCATTCTCCTCCTGCCTGCTGAGGTTTGGTGGCCACCCTCAGCGCTGCGCTGGCAAAATTCAGTGCAAACTTTCCCTGCAAAGTTCAGACCAAAGTCCCCATCACTAAAGTGGGGTGTTCCCTTCAGACATCACCGAGGAGCTGCCATAAGCTCAGAAAACAAGTTTCTGTAATGCAATACTTTACAATATAGGATGTTTCTTGACTATAAAGTGGAATTAGGTAATTTTTAATAATCTGGAATCGAAGAAGCTGCTTTGGCCCTGCAATAGTTCTGCATTTATTGCAAGACTTGCATACCTGCTGAAGTGAGGGGCTCAGTGCTCTTTTCACTTAGGGTTTTTTTTCACAATGTGATAGCCATAAACTGGAGCAGACACAATTCACAAGAGGGGACAAGAGCATAACTCTAAATAATTCAGCAGAAACTATTTCAGGTGCTTCTGAGGGCTTTTTGCATCTACCATTGTATTTTCTTCCTAAATAATTTCATTTTGGTAATCTGACTTGTACAGCAGAGGCCATTTAAAGAAGCACTAAATCACAGGTGGTGTAATCCCTTTTGCACAAAAGAACAATTTAAAAGGACAAACTTCATTTCTCTGGGTTTAAGTGGACTCTACCAGGGAAGCGTTGTCTTTTGCCATTTATTTGTGTTTGCCTTGAGCTCACCATGTGTTTTGCCCTGTAAAATCTGAATATCCCTGATTCCTGGATTTGGCAAAGGACTGGCACAGTAGATAAAAGGTCTCTTGATCTGTTCCCCTGTGTGGCCCAGCAAGATTCAGGCTTGCAGCCATTTATCTGTGAGCCACACAGGCTCCAGTCTGGGGGTCAGGCTCAGCACTGGGAGGCAGAATTTAAAACACAAAATTTAAAACACAAAATTTAAAACACATGCAAAGTAGAGAGAACCTGGAGGGCAACATAAATGCATCTGTTGGACACCAGCTCTCATGTCTTGGTCTGGTTGGACTGCTGGGAAATTTTGGCCTTTCAATAAAGCCTATTTATGCATATTATTAAGATATAACATAGAAAAGTTATGGCAGGTTTAATTGTAGGTACTGCAAACTGCTGGGATTATTCAGTGCTCAGGTTTTTGCTGTTGCTCACTAATTTCCCCGTTATTGGCTTTCAGCTGGAGCCAGAGTGATGAACACTTGCAGTGAGCAGAGGTGCATTGATCAGGGAGGTGGGAACTGAAGGAGATGAGCAGGGGGAGCCTTTAATGTAAATTCTCCTGTAAAGCAAAACTGTATTTCTGCATGTAGTTCCTTGTATAATCAAGGAAGCAAATTATATAAAACAGATCTTTGATCATGAAGATGTTTCCCATGCAAAGTATGCTGCTTTTCCCACATTAATATCCTGTTTGCTCCTAATGAAGGCAGAGCCTGCAATTTTTGTTACAATCCAGTACCAACACAGTCATCATTTTCTTTCACTTTGATTTTCATCAGATTTCTTTCATGGGGGATCAGTTGCAGGTGCCTGAGTCTGGAAAGGAGCAGGTGTGAAAGATCAGGCACAATCTGATGGCTGATTTAAACCAAGAGGGTTCTACTGAACCTCAGATTTTTCCCACCTGTGAAGTCAATTTTCCTTTCACCGTGTGTTTTGTCTCAGTTGGTTTGTATCTCTGCACACCATTCCAGGGGCTGAAAATTGGAGTTCCCAGTGAACATCTGCATTTTCCAACTGGAGAACCAATGAATGTCCAACAGAGCAGGTGGGAGCATTTTCTAAAGGCACAATGTGCAAGACTTCATGGGGCAGCCCTTTCTGCCCACCTAGGTCAGGAAAACTCTATGGTAAACTCTTCCAAGGCAAAGCCCTGAGGATTTCCCTGAGGGGGAAGGATTCAGAGGATTCCACAACACAAAACTCAGCAAACTGAAGCAGGGAGAGCAGATCCTCCCAGTTTTCCGGGCAGTCACTTCACTCCTTTAGGCAGGATTCACCCAAGGAAGCCCTGCGAGCCAGGATGTGCTGTTAGGACATCCTGCACTTGTCTCTGCCCCTTGGAAAAATGGCTTTTAGCTGAGCTACCCACCTGAGCAAGGCTCCCACTGCTGGACTCTCACCCTGCACCTCCCTGTGCTGCTCTCTCTATGGGTTCTTCTGCAACGTGATGTTCTCTTCCCCACTCTCCAGAATCCTTTGGTTACAGTGGGGACCAACAGCCTCATGGCCATCTCTTGAGGAGGCAGCACTGACCAGGGGATGGGCTGACAGCAGCGTCATTGGTTCATTGATGCAGCACGCTGGGAAATGCAATATTGAGCCCTGAATGAGGATTTTTCCCTAGTGCAGGGTAAATGTGGTGGGGGAAGAGGGGAGCTGTGCTGCTGTGTCAGGGAGCAGTGACCAGCACTGCATCTCTGTTACTCTGGTTTTTTTACATTTTCTAGGCTTTCTAATGTTGACATTCTTGTAGTGAACTCTTTCTCACACTTTCTGTGAATAACTCATTGTGTTGCATTCCTTTATGGAGGAGGAGAACATTGATGGACTGTTGGTTTGACCATTGTCATTGGAGAGGTGGCACTGTCACCCTCCAACCCACTGTCACTCTTGGAAAACTATAAATGTTGGAGTCAGAAATTAAACTTCCCTTTTTCCTCCACCTTGAGAGCAGCGGTGTGCACTTGTGTTCTTTTGTGTCCTACAGCGACACATCCCTCCCTGCAAGGCTGAGGGAAGCGGAGGTTCTGCTTGTCCTGGTAAAACGTAAATACATCAATCTGTGCCCCCCCAGCAGCCTGGGGCGGCAATAATTGTTTTGGCCCCAGTTCATTTCAACAGTGGTGGAATTAAAATCCAATCTGTCGGCTGTTGGTTTCCTCTCCCCCAGAGGAGGCAGCCCCCTGCCAGAAAACCTCCTGAGAGGCGAGGGAATGAGTCTCATTCTGCAGGTGGCAGAGTGAAATTTATCTGAATCCACCATCCCTGGGCCCAGCCTTCCTGCAGGACAGCAGCACCAACCCCCAGCACGGAGGCTGATTAAAAACTTTCCATATTGCTGGTAGCTGGATGCAATTTAGAATATGAGCTGCTATACTGAGATGCTGAAAACTGTAAACAGTATTTGCATTTTGTTATGAATGTTTTGCATAACTTTAAGGATGTTTTCTTTATCCCCAAGTGGGGCTGGTTTGAGCCCATAATGTGCTGTGAAGTTCCAGGAACAGAAAAATTTGTTGAGCTCAAACAGGCCAGTATCACAGCAGACGTATGAGTGTTCAAGCAAGGAGTGTTTTGCATCCAAAATGTGTATATATTTGCATTTTTGATGCAAAAAGCCACTTCATCGGCACTGCAAATGGAGCCCATAACTGAGGCAGTGCAGAATTCTATGAAATTGAAAAGTTGTGTGTAATTTCTAAAAAACAAAGTCTATTTTGCACAGCTTTAGCTGTAGCTAATATTTAAACCAATTTAGTCATCAGTGAACTAACATGGCAGGAGCACTCTGAGCTTCTTTATCACTGTAAGTTTCTCATGTCCCTAGCTCTGTGCAGTTGCTTTTTTGCAAAACATTTTTTAATTAAACTTTATCCTATTTAATTGCTAGGAAAAGAAAAAAGCGCAGAAAGATGGGGATCTGAATTTTAAACGTCCTCATTTTAGGTGTGTTGGTTTTAGTTCTCAGTTTGAAGGGGGAATCTCAGCACAGGATTCCTCTGGAAAGCCAAGGTTGGATTTTTTCGTTCCAGTCACAGTTAAGGTGCCTGTTCTAGAGCTGGCTTTGGGATTGCACTCTGTGATCGCTGCTCACTAAGAGTTCCTGAACTTTATTCCCAAAATCCTGACTTTTGAAAGCACTATTTTATCCAGAATGAGTTCTGTTTTCTGGTATTTGGGAGTCACCATAAACTGGACCTCTGAGTTGGGCTTTACCTGGAAAAGGGAGTGGCCTCCATCCCAAAGCAGCTTTTAACCAGTTAATTGTCACTGTCAGCTGTTAATTCTCATGCACTAATAAGGTATAATATCACAAACCCTGAATTTCAATATAGGGTCAGAGGAAACATGTAAATTTAAGCCAGTAGTGTGGTTGGTCTTTTTTCTTTTTTGCATTGACATTATTAAATTAAAAGGAGATTCTTCTTTGACAGAGTAAGAGAGAGCTACTAATTCCTTCTATAGGCAGAATTTCTTGTGTCAAAGGCTTGAGATATTTTGTAAATACTGTAACTGTGTTAATGCATTTTGAATTCTGGGCTGTGATTGCAGCATTTCCAGGCAATGTTGTTAGCCTGAGCAGGGAATCTCAGTCAAATGTCAGGATCTTGTCTGTGAAGTATTTCCACTCCTAAGTGCAGTGCAGAATGTCACTGTCATTCCAATTAGTGCAGCTGATTGGTATTAAATTTGTTTTGTTTGACATACTGCAATATTTTGCTTCAAGCCAGACATTTTGTACACCACACAGAAACACCACATAATAACAACAGACATTAGGGCTGGTGGCAGACAGGACCTCTAAGAATTGTCAAAGAAATCAACTTTCTAATTTTTGCAGTGTTTCAGCTCTGTTTGTTGCAGCAACACTGACAGATGTTTTAGGACAACGCAGAGATACAAACCACAGCATTTACATTCATGTGCTCCTGCTTTGCTGGGCAGTAATATTCGTTTACTTTGCCAGGCAAGGACATTCATTTTTAACACTTCACTCATTTGTCATTGTAGATTCGCTGCCTAGGAAATTGAGAGGATGAAATTTAAAGATTCTTAATGTGTTAATGTCTTAGTCCCCCTCTTTTTGAGTGGCTTCTTTGGAATCCCAAGGCTGGAGCAGTTCTCGTGCCCTGCAGGGGTTTTCAGTGTGAGTGCTGAGTTTGTCCCGGGGTCACAGAACCACGGAACGTTCTGGGTTGGAAGGGACCCACAGAGACCATCGAGTGCAGCTCCAGGGCACACAGGGGTCCCTGAGAGGATTGCTCAGAGCTGCCAGGGACGCGTTTGTGAAGCGTCAGTGTCAGCCTGAGAGGGGATTGCAGAGGAATTGCCTCTGTTGAAGGCTGAGGGTGCAGGGACAGAGCCCTGAGCTCGGCACAGGTGATGCCGGAGCTTTACCTGATCCTCACCTTCCCCTCTCTGCCATGCAGGCTCTCCACCCCTGTCTGCTGCTGGACAGCTCCAGCGCTCAAATGTGCCTTGGGTGGCCCAGGGGGAAATATTCAGGGCAGAAATAGGGAACGCAATGGTTGGCAGTGACGTCTTTAATGTTAGGAGATGTTAAACACTGAAAGGGCTGGAGCTGCTCTGTCTGCCCATAGTGGCCATGCAAATGAAACAAAAGATGCACTGGCAAGGCACTGGGGAAGGGATGGCAGAAGAGGAGGGGCCCTCCATCAACACTGCCTGTTTTTATTTAAATAAACCTCCCTGTGTCTGCCTGTCACTCACACATCCTCCACTAGACTCGCATCAGGAACATTTATGCATGCCTAACTTAACATTTTACCTTGCTGCAGTGCACTTGTGTTGGAAAGCAGGGCTCAGCTCATCCAGCTGATGTTGGTGGGTGCAGCAACAGCAGCAGAGAACAATTGCTGAGCCAAAGGAGCTCCTCACACAGGTAAACACAGCTTTTCTTCCCCCATTAACACAGCAGTGTAATTACACTGCTAATGGGACAACTGCCAGGTTTCCATCTGCATGGCAGGTTCCTCGGCACAAACCTGGGTACCATTCCCATTGCAGGGAGCCAGCAGGTTCAGGAATTCCTTGGTAACAGAAAATGTCCTGGAGTAGAATGATAGCAAACAGTTTGAGGGATGTGAGAGAAGAAGGATATTACATACTGAGAATATTTATGTAGATGTATTTGTAAAAATAATCCCAGAAAAAGCACCTTTCTATCTCTTGAATGTCACAGGAGGAAATTTGCAGAGGCTACATTGCAATCTCTTTAAATGATTCCTGCTATATTATTTATTACACTGGCATTTGGGGAGTTATTATTTTTGTTTTCGCTTGTTGTGGCTTTCAGAACATGATGGTACTATCCACATTTTCAATCAATAACATGACATTCTCAGGCAGCATTTCTCTGGGATCCAGTGATGGCCAGAATTTCAACCATCATCCTGAAATACCAGCACAGGATGCTCAGCCAAGTGAAGCATCACTTCCCTTCTCTCAAATGCCCAAACCAAGCTGCATAAAACAGAATGGTCCTTCAGGAGACTTGGCCCAAATTAGGACCCAGAAAAGGTTCCACAGTTCAAAATTAGTTTTAATAAATTCCTGAAAAGAGCAGGAAAAGATCTTACAGGCTGCAGAGCTTTTTTCTCCCATGAGAAGGTACAGCTACTCCTACCATATTCACCTGGGACTGAGTGTTGCTAACAACTAAAATGAAGTAGAACATTGAAAGGGGGATGGAACATTCTCAGTCTGGAAGGACAGTACAGTCCCAAAATGATTCCTGGGCACCTTTAAGTGCACAGAAGAGGCTTTTCCACGCAGACGCTGAGCCCTGGCATGTCTGGGCCTTGCTCTCAGGCTGTCTGTGCAGCAGTGGCACCAGCAGCCCGTGCTCTAAGAGGGGCTGGGGCTGTGCTCCTGGTGCTTGCAGGGTTCTTTATTTGCGTCCCATTTCACATGGGGGAGGTTGGTCAGAGGGCAGGAGCTGGGCAGCACTGGGGGATATTTGCACAGTGCACTGTAGCTGCTGCTACAAGGGAAATACAAAATTGATTCATGGTGCCAGGGGACTCCAGTGAAAGTGAGAAATCCAAGGCGGACAAGGAACCATCCCTGTGGGAGAAGCAAGAGTTCCCTGCCCAGTGGAACCCAGGAAAATGAGGGTTATGGTGTGCTGCTCCCTCCAGCCATGAGGGGTAGGAACTGGAGGAACCAGCAGGAGCACAGGGAGATTAAAGCACACAAAACCCTTCCTCATGCAGCTGCTCCACAGCTTCTAATGGAAGTGATATGTGGATGGAGCAGAGCTGCACCAGGAGCTGCTGTAATAGGGGTAATATATCCTGCAGATAAACCCAACAAAACATCCCACAGAAAGCATGCATGGTCCTCTGGGATTTTATGCTATAGCTTTATGGACTTCTCAAATGAATATGCATTAAATCTAGCATATTAAATATATGTCTAATTACTTGTATTTTTAGTGGCTGCTGACAGAATTTATCCCAGCAGCTCTATTTACTCATGTATGAGAGAAGAGACTCTATTATCCACTGCTTGCAAAGCCTACATCTGTTTTTGTTCCATTCTGCTGCCATGTAGCTTTAGCAGGGCGAGCAGGAGCTACTTCATCCTGTCAGAACACATAATCATCCCCGGTTAATTCAGAACTTCCCTTCTTTCTCCCAGCATTACCCTTTTACATCCATTGCTCCCTTTGTTTTGGGTCACTGGGCCAGGCTTTCTGTCTTGTTATCAGAGTTTCTCAGTTCACAGCTGAAACCCCTCCAGTTGTTAGCAGATGTTGCAGGCAGGAGATGTTTGAGCACTGCTGCAGCGCAGGTAAACAGAGCCAGCGTGGCAGGAGGTGAGCGATTGCATTCCCAACCAGAAATGGCACAGTGGGATGTTTCACTGAGGTTACAACCGCACAATTACCTGAGGTTTAGAAAATCTACAGTGTCCCTTTCCATTGTGTGCCTTCACTTGTCCCTGGGATTTCACTCCTGCTGCCTTTGGAGGCTCTAAGCAGATGCACCAAATAAATAATATTGCTCTAAATACTGCACTGGGCAGAACTGTGTCTCAGGCCCTTCTGTTCATCACTCTGAGCAGAATTTTGGTGACAATGAAGTCCTGACCTTTTGGTCTAATACAGACTTCATCCAGCTGGGATATCATCCACGTTAGTCAGGAGAAAATGATGAAGAGGAGGGTGGAGATTAAAACTTAAATTCCTGGTGAGTTTAGGAGCCTAATCCTGGTTTGAGGTTTTATGTCTCAAATCAAAATCTTGGAGCTGAATTGCTGTGTCATATGTCTCAATAATCATTACTATTTTCCCTTAATACACATCTGAAAAAGATGTATTTCTGCTTCCTGCTATCTCCTTTCATATAACTTGTGGCCCTATCATTTTCTCAGGCTGGGAAAATAATCTTCCCAGAAGCAGGAGGCAGCATTATCCTGGCTCTGTGTTAGCATTCCTCAGAGTACTCCAGCCTCATGCTCGTGTTTCCCACTCCATGGAATATATTTATTCAACACCTTTTTTTTTTTTTTTCCTCCTTGCTGCAAAATGTACAGACAATCCTTTCAACTGCTGAACTGCTGTACTACAAGAGGCCCCAACCAAGCGCTTTTACTGTGGCAGGCTGCTGTGCTTGCTGAGTTTCCTGCAGAGCATGATAATGCATGTAAAGCATGGCCAGGAAAAGCCCACTGGGAAGTGCTGCATGCCAGGGACAGCAGTGGAGTGCCTCTGGATGTGATGCCTGCGCTGAGCCTGCCAGCCCGGAAAGAGGCAGCCTTGAGTGGGAGCTCCTTGTGAGGACGGGGAAATGTGGAGTTTCACACGCTGCAGACAGCCCAATGATCACTGGTGGGTTCGAAGAGAGATAAAATGGAAGTTTGAATTTTAAGTGTATGAGCTAGGACAGGTTCAGTTTCTGCTGGTGATATTGTGGCAGTCAGAGCAAACAAAGCTGATGGCACTGTGGCAATGCTGTGTCTGCTCTATAAATAATCTGGAAGGGTTCAAGGCCAGGCTGTGCGGGGATTTAAGAGGCCTGGAGCAGTGGAAGGTGGCGGTGTCCCCAAAAGGGGGCTTGGATTAGGGGATCTTTAAGGTCCCTGCCAACCCCACCCTGTGACCATGTTCACAGGGGTCTCAGGATGAGGAAAGAGACAAGAATGTTGACTCCACGTTTCAGAAGGGTTGATTTATTATTTTATGATATATATTACATTAAAACTATACTAAAAGAATAGAAGAAAGGATTTCATCAGAAGCTAGCTAAAAATAGAAAAGGAATGATAACAAAAGCTTCTGAGAGTCTGAAACAGCTGGGCTGTGATTGGCCATTAATTAGAAACAACCACATGAGCCCAATCCCAGATGCACCTGTTGCATCCCACAGCAGCAGATAACCATTGTTTGCATTTTGTTCCTGAGGCTTCTCAGATTCTCAGGAGGAAAAATCCCAAGGAAAGGATTTTTCAGAAAATGTGTCTGTGACACCACCCTTTCATGATTCCAGGAATTTCAAACTCTTGGGTATCCAATCTGGCACCTTTCACATTTGTTATCCATGGGGAAAATGTGAAATTTACCTACATTTCTTGAAGCTGAGCTTGGTGTCCTCTTTCCCTGATTTTTGTCATAGCATCTCTAGAAAAAGGATGGACGAAAAGAAGAATTTACCATTTGTCCTGAGTGCTCTGAGTAAAGGAGAGCAGCCACAGCAGGGCCATGCTTTGCTCACTGTCCATTCCCCAGTCCTGTGTCTATTGCTCCACTAAATCTTTAAGGTAAAACTTCATATGTTTATCTGCTTGATTAAGTATCCACTATCTTCTTTAATCCTCATCATTACACTGACAGTAATTACACCAAATTGAATTCATGACCTCTGGGTGTTTGCCCCAGCAAGTTACCAGAGAAGGACTGCTTGCACTTTAATCCACTTCCATCAAAGTTACAAAGATTTAGTTCCCCCAGTACAGAGACAGTGATTCCCATCAGAAAAAGGTGCAGATAATTGCCATTTATTACCTGCAACACAAATCAGGTCTGAATCCTCTGTCTGTGTTGGCATGAGAAATAGCCACTACTCAGTGGAGCAAAAGGTGGTGACCCAGCAGCTAATGAAGTGTCGAAATGAAGCCAGCAGAAGGGAGTGACTTTCAAAGTCAATGAAATGGACAAGGGGAAAAAAAGGCAAATATTTTATATATTTTTGAGGATTAACACTAATTAGATTTCTTACTGGTTTTATTTGCTCTTGTCAATTCAGTCCTGCAGAATAGGCTCATCTAAACCCAAACATTTTGTGTGTATCATGTTGAGAAAGCTTAAAAATACAGACAACCCCCTATATTACTCAAATAGAGAGCTCTTCTCTGCTTCTGCCAGGTTCCCAGTCTCAGCCCTGCCTGTCTCCTGGATGCACTCAGCCCCAGGTCAGTCAGCCCCAGATCTGCCAGGCTGTGGAGTCACTGCAGGAAACCCCAGCCCTGCTTTGTCTGGTTGGGAATGGAGTCACTCCCTGTTTGTTTTCAGCACAACAAACTGGAATAAATGTCACTCCCACCTCTGCTCAGGTAAATGGCTGTATCTGTATTTAACATTTTGACCTAGATGCCATTGGCTCTAATGAATCACTAATTACTTTCAAGTTAAGCATATATGAGGTCTAGTAAAGTGCTGTTCTTTCAAATATTTCTTGGATAGAGCAGCTTTTATTGGAAATATTCCATAAGAAGCTATGGTGGCACAGGTCAGTATCTAGGCTACTTTTTCAAGAAAACAAAAGAATTAAAGTTTATTTGGCTTTATCTGGAAACTATTTCTACAAGCTGTTCCAAAAGTTTTGTTTGCTACATGACAATTTACTGCTTTAGTTCCTACTTGCATCAGTTGGCACATAATGAGATCAAGTGAGAGCTCAGCCTTAAGCTGTCTGTCTGTCAGCATATTATCTGTTCTGCCATGGAATAGGAGCTAGCAGAGCAGCTTGGATAAATCAGCTTTTGCAGTTGTCATTTCCTGCTGTATGGGGACTTTATGGGGGAAATGCATTGTCTAGATTAGGCATGGATTGATAGCTGTGCTCTCCAGGAATGATGAAGAAATACCAGAGATGATCATTATCCACAGAGGCAGCTTCTACCAGCCAGTCACTGCTTCACCTTCCATGGGAATAACTTTTTTCCGTCTCCTTCCACAGGGCTGAGCTGGTGTGAGAAGCGGCTGAGAAGTGAAAAATTCCATCAGTGAGTGCCTTTGTGCCAGGCTGAGCAGCTGCTGGAGCAGAATCCCTGGAAGCTCTGCAGTGCCTGGACACAGCTTTAAGGCAGCGAGAAGGTAACATCACATTTCATTCAGCAGGAAGTCGAAGGAAAGGGTAGGAGAAAAAAAGAAGAATAAAATTCAGTCTCTGCAGAGCAGAGTGAGGTGCTGAACGTGCCACAGGACCGGAGCAAAGGTTAGAACTGGAATGTAAAATGTTGTACAAGTGTCAGCCCCAGTTTCAATCCCGTGTCAGAGCAAGTGGTGGCTGCTGGTGCTGGAATGGTGGCAGCCCTGCAGGGTGGAGTGGGCAGCTCTCCTTTCCCGGCCGGTGTGCCAGGGCTGCCCAGCAGCCACCAGGGAACCCTGGGCAGGGAGCTGTGAGCCAGGCTCTGTGGGCTCTCTGCTGAATTCCCACACCCTTCCCAATGCAACACCTCATTCCTTGTAGAAAGGACACAGGAAAAACACCTATTAAAATACATTTCTCTTAATTTTAAAGGTATTTCATATTGGCACTTTGTGGTTTATATGAATAGATCAGATCAGATCTTGTCTCCCTTTCCAGCTGTCCTGCCTTTGAACCCATCTGTCCGAAGAGCTGGAATTACAGAACAACTGTTCTCTTGACCTCCTGGTGAAGGCAACAAAGACCACTGAGGAGTTTGTCTGCAGTGGAACCTGCTGATGGTGAGGATGCATTAGGTTACTGATGCTGTGTATATTTTATTACATTAACAATTATTAATATTGTTATGTTATATGAATATAACCTGGAAGTGTGCGCCCACCTCTCCATATTCTGTTTTCACACCTCTGGGACCCAGAAACGCTGGCTGGACACAGTCCCTGTTCTTTACAGCACTGGCTCAGGTAAAAACAAACCTTACACACAGAGCAGTGACTCCAAGAAAAATCTGATTTCATAGCTGTCCATAAGAATCCTTTGATTTGAAACTGCTGTTTTTCCATGTGAGATAACTGCAGCATGACTATTTCCACCATGATAAAAGATGAATCAGCTTTTCCCCAGGAGCACCTCCAGCCCCACTGCAGTCTGTCAATCCCGGGCTCTGCGGAGCCCAGCCTGCCGCTCCTGCCAAAGTGTGATCTGGTTCTGAGATGTGCCATGTGGGCACCGAGATTAAACCTTCCAACTTATCACTTACAAATTAAGCTGGGATTGAACATCAGAGGCATCAAAGTGCTTCTTGCCCATATCACCAACTGAAGAGATTTTTGTAGTATTCTGACAAGGCACAAATACAAGAATCAAATCAAGCAAAAATTGTAAAGGAGCAATGCAAGAAACGAAATCAAATGCTGTAGGAGCTGCAAGTTGAAGTGCAGGGATTTGATAGGAGCCCCTTTTGTGCTCGTGCAAGAATGAAATAAATACTATCTGGCAGCATGTGCTGAGACAAACACAGAAGGTGATCTCTAACTCAGGATGATGAGATTCCTGACCCCATTTCCTCAAATGCTGTTGTTCACAGTCCAGGAGCTATTGTTGTTTTGTAATGCAGATGTGAACCAGGTAAAACTCTAACTTCAATTCATTACTACATTTTCACTGCTCACCTGGGAGCACCCTGGAAAGCTCAACTCCCACCTGAAGGCCCCAATATTGCAGGTTCTTGCCCAGGTGTCAGGATTTAAACTCAGCCAAACGCTGTTGGCTTTAACACCAAGTAAATGGAAAGACTTCTGACCCCAGTTTCCACCTTTCCACTGCTATTGGACTTGACAATATTCTTGTATTCTTCTCTTCACAGAATTCTTTCTGGTGTCTCTACAGAAGCAGAGCCTGCCCTATACATTGCAGTTTGAGGTAGGATTTTGTGTTTGTTTACCTAATTCCCACCAAGCCTTTGAAAGGAAGGAAACATATGGATGCTATATATAGAATTTTTTTCTCTCCAAATAAAGTGCAGCTACCTGTGGACTCAACAAAGCAGCTGCTTAAAGATCACACTAATTTTTGAACAAGGAAAACAAAACGTGACTTGAGGATCTTTGTGCAAGTCAGCAACATCTGTGTTTAATACAGCAATCAGGCAGTGCTTTGTTTTTGCAAAAGTACAGGATTCAGTTTAAACCTTGGGGATTTCAAACTAATCAAATTAAAGATCAAGCCAGGGACTGATGCTTTAAAGATGGAGGCTGATGTAATTTTTTTAACAGAATGCCATTTCAGTTGGCAGGAAGCAGTGAGACACTCCCTTGTCGTGGTGCTTATTTTGCAAACATCCAAAACTGACATTGAAATTCAGGCATTGCTGAGTGGACTCTTTGGGGGGATTTGTCAAACCATTGCATTTACCTCTCTGGCAATCGGTGAGCTTGGATGCTCCAAAGGATGAACTTTAGCAATGGCCACTTGTGCAAATTCAGCACTAAATAAATGCCAGCAAGCAGCAAAAATGAATGTGGTTTATACAGGAATGGCAGAGAGAGCATATGCATGCTAATTATTTTAATTTTCATGCACTTGTGCTGCATTTTCCCATTTCCCACCCTACTGAAGATGGTCATAATGCCATCATGGTGTAGATGAGAAAATGGACAAATAAAAAGAACAGTTAAATTATTCTTCAATTACAGAACCATGTTTATCAGTTCACTAGCTGCTTTCATATTAAATGTTCCTTTTATTTGCTTGTTGTTAAACAACATTTAAATATTGTGAAAGATTATGAGTTGGGAAGAGCAGCACATTCTTTACAGCCCTTCTCTGCTGCTAGAACATTATTGCAAATAAATCAGAGGATTCACTTTGCTGGTATTTGGTTTAAGGCTTTTTTCTTTCAATTAAAAGAAACATCTTAAGCGAGCTGCTTGCCACCTCCAGAAGAGTTTGCAGTATGTAAAGGTTACATTGCAAATAAATAAAACCTCAAATGCAAACTCATTCAGGCTGTGATATTTCTCCTCAGAGCGTCCCAGCCCCTCGCTGTGCATTCCAACATGCAGCCCAAAATGTGTTTATTTCCCTGCCTGGTGCTGGGGATCATTTCAAGCCCATTAGGTCAGACCTGGAGAAGGGATTGTTCAGAGCTCTTGAAACTCCTAAGAAAAAAAATTACTATTTTGGTCACACGGAGGCTTTTGCCTCTCCCCCTTGCCATCTGTTTTTTGAATGTCTGGATGCTCAAATCTCCCTGTGGGAAGGTGCTGAGGGAGCTGCTCATCGCTGAGTGGTGACACAGAGAACAAATGGCTGGGGGAGCTCCCTCTGCACCCCCAGACAGGGACAGGGACCCCGGGCATGGACAGGGACCCCGGGCATGGACAGGGACCCCCGGGCATGGACTGGGACCCCCGGACAGGGACAGGGACCCCGGGCATGGACAGGGACCCCCAGACAGGGACAGGGACCCCAGGCATGGACAGGGACCCCGGACAGGGACAGGGACCCCGGGCATGGACAGGGACCCCCGGGCATGGACAGGGACCCCCAGACAGGGACAGGGACCCCGGGCATGGACAGGGACCCCCAGGCATGGACAGGGACCCCCAGGCAGGGACAGGGACCCCGGGCATGGACAGGGACCCCGGGCAGGGACAGGGACCCTGGCAGGGATGGACAGGGACCCCAGGCAGGGACAGGGACCCCGGGCATGGGGGACCCCCAGGGACCCCCAGACAGGGACAGGGACCCCCGGGCATGGACAGGGACCCCCGGGCATGGACAGGGACCCCCAGACAGGGACAGGGACCCCGGGCATGGACAGGGACCCCCCCGGGCATGGACAGGGACCCCCCTGGGCATGGACAGGGACGCCGGGCATGGACAGGGACACTGCTGCAGGGTTTGGGCTCCCCATCCTCTGCTGGCTCCCAAGCTCCAGTTTCACTTCCACAATGCAGATTTAATGAAGGGAGTTTAGCACAAGCTTTATATTTAGCTTCCCCTGTAATAAATTACTCTGCTGCCTCTGAAATCTGGAAGTAGGGTGTTATTTTTAATGGGCAGGAAGATATGGTCCATGTTTTCTGGAAGGATTCCCAGAGTCTGAAATGGGTTTGTGTGGCTGGAAAACGCCATTTGAATTTTACCTTTTGTCTTAAAGATTGCAAAGAGCAAACTTTCTTTTGAGCATGCATCAGCTGATATGGTTTAGGGTTTTTTTTCCATTCATAACAGTGAAGCAGAATGTTTGGAGACCATTCTTAAAACAGAAATAATGTTAAATAGCTACTATAGAAATGCCATTCAAAGAAGGGAACCTCAGGATGAAGCTATTTGTTAATAATAGAGGTTAAGTAAGATTCCATATTTGACTGGAATATGACAGAACTCACAATTTTATATACACATATCACAGTTGTAGCCACAAATATATGGACACAACTCCAATCTTGTGCACAGAACTGTTCAAAACTTTTTCTAAAAAGCCAAGTCCTTTACAGAAAAAGCAATTCCCTGAAAACAGAAGTGCTCATTTTTTTAACTAATCAAATCAAGCTAAAGTAAATGCTGTAGATATTTATATTTTTATTTGAATGTCAATAATGTTTAAATATTTGCTTTTCAGAAGGTATTTTGATTCATCCAGCTTTCTGTGTGCTTTTTTATTGTTTTGTGATCTATTTGAATGTTATTAAATTATCTCTTGAATATTAATATGGAAACATTTTAATAGCTCCACATTGTTAAGATTTTGAGATTTCTCTCAGATTTCCATCAATTTTATTCAAAATGCAAAACTGATATTGAATTCCATTCTAACCCAAAGTAAATATTAACTGGAATTTTTCCATTTTGCCAATAAACTCAATCACTAAGTGGTATAACCTTGCTAATACATTCAGAATTTAATTTTGTATACACAACCAACAATACCTTGAGCAGTGGCATTGAGATTTTTTTGTGCAAGTATTTAAGACTTTGGTTTCCTGGAGGTTGCTCACATATAAATCCAAGTTGCAAAATTCTAATAATCACTGAACAAAACTGAGTGAAATCATTTAGATGTGATCTCAGCTGATTGTCACAATTTGATGCAGTAAATACCAAATGCAAACCTAAAATTTCTTTAGGTTCTGACATCTTGCCAATACAAACTCGTCCCAGCTTGTGGTGGCAAGGCTCAGTTTGCTCACAGAATGCATTTTTGTGTTCTGATAATAAACTCCTGCTCACTGGAAGGTACTGGAACCTTACAGAGAAGCATGAATTTGAACAGAAGGCAATTTCTATGCCACTAAATGTGAAATCATAATGTTTTTGCTACATAAACCAAGCTTATTTCACAGCACAGAAAAAAATCAAGCAAAAACCATGATATACTGAGTCACTGAAGTGAATCAATCTTTAAGGAAGCCCAAGGTGCTAATTTTAAAAATCTGCCTAAATATTTTCTGCGTAGAACTCGTTTTTATACACGGCATGTAAATGGTGGCTGTTCTTCTCAGAGTGAAATTTTCTTCTCTTTTAATTCCTGGGTTGTGGGGATGTTTACAGCCAGTCCTGCAGCACACAAAGATGGGAAGAAAGGCAATGAAAGAAGAGCTTTGCTCAGGAAGTTCTGTCCAAGATGTGCCACCCAATCTTGGAGGTGTCCAAGATGCGCCACCCAATCTTTCATCCACAGCAAACAAAACCACCAGATCTGCATGGGGAGGAGGAATTGGCGGCTGGAAAAGCTGCCTGGAGGTCAGCAACAAGGACCGGTGATTTTTTGCCCTCCCATCCACATGTGGGACCTGTGCAGGAGTTTTTTTTGGCACAAGGAAAGTTCCTTCCCCTGGCTGGAGCTGGAAGGTGCCAGCGGCAACGCGCGGCAAGAAGGGAGCAGCGCAACTCTGCAGAGTCTGCTTGGAGAGACATCAGCAGAGAGCTCACAGGGCCTGCTTTGAGGGAAAAGAGAGGGAAAACAGCACTGAAAAAGAGGAAAAGCAGCATTGAAAAAGAGAGGGAAAACAGCATTGAAAAAGAGAGGAAAAAGCAGCATTGAAAAAGAGAGGAAAAACAGCATTGAAAAGTTCCTCCTGTTGAAAGCGTTGAGTTTGAGTACCTGGGGTTTGCAGCTCGCCTCAATTACACCCAGTGAAAAACACACAAGAGGAGCTGGTTTAAAGCAGATTTCCTCCATCAGGTGGAGGGTTTGACTCCTTAGCTGGGCAGTGAGAATGTCATGGGCATGGCTGTCCCATTCCACATCAATCAGGGGTATCAGCAATGGGTGGAACCCTGGCCCAAGCTCATGCCAGAACAAACTCCTTTCCTGAAAACAAAAATGTTTCACTCCTGCAAATCAGGAATTCTTTCATGGGAAATGTGATGAGACAAGCACTGAGATTCTTGTTCATTTGCAGAGAGAGAGATGTGAGATTCCTGTGCATTTTCAGAGAAATGGTGACTTGTAGAAACACTCCGCACTTGATTTCTTGTCTGCCTTTGGAACTGTGGATCCCAAGAACACAGAGTGAGGTCAGCAGAGCAGAGACAGAGGCTGCCTGTGGCAGAATCTGGCCCAGAACACGAGATTTCCATTCTCATCTCCAGTGGTGGAGAGAAAGGTAGGCATTTACTCAAGTCTATAATATTATATGTGGGGTTTAGGCCTTGTTAATAATTTTGGTGTTTTACAAATGTTTTGAATTAAACAAGATTACAGGAAAAAAAATCCATTCTAATTCAATCAAATTAAATGTAATTAGATTTCATATTAATTTTTTCAGTGTCAAATTTATTACCTTTAGGAGGATTTGTAATATAGTATAAATTGTAGCTCGTAATAAGGGGTTGGAGTAACAGTGAAATGAGTTTTTATTTTATTAGATTTTACAATTATGAGAGTGATTAATTTCTTCTTTAAAAAGATTTGTTCCTTTACTTGACAAGTCGGTGTTTATGAACGAAACTTTTAAATTTAGTTACCATCACACCACTCTCAAAATCAATAAATGCAGATTTTTGTTATGAACAGTATTTGTGCTATTTTTAGCCTTATGACATAGAAAAGAAAATTGAGATTGGTTTGGTCCTTTCTGCTCCAGTGGATGAAGCAGAAATTCTGTCTGTTCCCAAGTGCATTGACCAACGCACAAATTCCATTTGTTAGGAAAATCTTCCTGTGGTAGCCAAGTTTTTCGGATGCAGGCCCAAAGCCAGGAGCAGCTGCAGTGGCTGCCTTTGCTGTGTTTGTGCTGCTGATGGGATGGGGCTCAGCTCCGAGCTGGAGCTGCTGCTCAGCTGAAATGCAGGAATTGTCCGGGATTGATTCCAGGGATCCACTGCAGCTCAAACCAACCGAGGCCAATTCACGTCACAGCAGCAGCTCTGGGCTGTTGTTCTCAGTGTGCCCCAAGAAATCTGCCCTTGCTGCGCTGGAGGGGGCTGGGGCTTGTGTCGGACCCCTCCTGCCCTGCCTGAAGTGTCCTTGCTCCTTGTTCTCCTTGACCAAGGGCTCTTTGTTCTCTTCTGACTGAGCATTCTGTGTTTCCTTGCCCCACATTCTTTGTTCTCTCCTGTTACTGGGCATTCTGTGTTTTCTTGCCCCACACTCTTTGTTCTCCTGTTACTGGGCATTCTGTGTTTTCTTGCCCCACATTCTTTGTTCTCTCCTGTTACTGAGCATTCTGTGTTTTCTTGCCCCACACTCTTTGTTCTCCTGTTACTGGGCATTCTGTGTTTTCTTGCCCCACATTCTTTGTTCTCCTGTTACTGGGCATTCTGTGTTTTCTTGCCCCACACTCTTTGTTCTCCTGTTACTGAGCATTCTGTGTTTTCTTGCCCCACACTCTTTGTTCTCTCCTGTTACTGAGCATTCTGTGTTTTCTTGCCCCACACTTTGTTCTCTCCTGTTACTGAGCATTCTGTGTTTCCTTGCCCCACACCTTACCTGTGCTGTCCCCTCCCGGTTTTTGGGACCTTTCAGGATGCTCCAGACCCTGCAGTGAATCAGAGCCTCTGCCTTTGACTTCTTCTGCTGCTTGCCCTGCACAATCTGACCTTTGCCGTGACTTCAGCATTCCAATTTCCAGCTTTGGGGCGATGCTGACCACTGCCTGTTGACCTCAGGTTATCAGAGAGGGTGGATTTCCAGGCAGGGCTTTGCCTTATTTCTACAACAGGAGTGAATATTTTTACCAATTTTCCCTTGTAGATTCCGTAACTCACCATAAAACACTCCCAAGATTGGATTCATCAGCTCTTGCCAGGCCACAAATTACTGCAGATGAATAATGGATGTTCCCCACTCCTGGCTTTGCCCCTGCTTCCGAGGGGCTGCTGAGCCTCCTCAGCTGCTGGTGAAGAGCAAACAGCCACCAAGGTGGTGAGTGGCACAAATTCATCAGCCATTCCTCCATTCCAGGGTTGCCTTGCATTTTTGAAACTATTTTCATTTCTTTTGGAGCCTGGAGACTGCTGAAGTAATAACAACTTACCCTAGGAGCAGATTTCTTAGTAAACACCGTACCTCTGTGAAAAAAATAGCTATTATTGTGTTCCAAAGGAAGCCAAGGAGACAGATTTATTGGATTTGCTTTTTTTGGTTGGTTATTTTTTTTTTTAGTTGATTGGTTAGGGTTTTTTTGTTTGTTTTGTTTTGTTTAGTTTTTTAAAATTCCAAATCTTGTTTCTTCATTAAAATAAATAGAACTTGGGGGCATTTTAATCCACCCATTCCAGCATAAATGAGAGTGATTTGCCTTTTCTGGGTAACTCTCATTGTCATTAGAGATGGTTTTTTGTTAACTAGATGCCTCATAGCACAGCTTGCATCTCTATGTCCCACAAGCCCAAATTAGAGTCTACTGAGCAGAACTCTCACCTGTGCTTTAAAATCACAGCTCTTGGTGAGGAGGAACTCAAAGCTTATTTTGGAAGTCCTGTCTGTATCCTCCTGTAGCTGAAAGGACTCACTGTCAGTAGCAACTGGAGATCTAAGAAAAGCATTTCTATTTTGGTACCTCCACAGCTGAACGCAGATCTGGGAATTTCATGCTTTGGGGATACTTATGCTACATGTAAAAATAGGTGAAACTGAATCAATATTATGAAGAAAATGACATATCGTCTATAAATATTAGTGGAAGAGTTTAAATATTTGGTTTCACACTGCTCCAGCTAGTCCATGCAGTCTCAAAATCCAGCACAGAAGGGACTGATGGCGCATGAAGCAATCAATGCATTTCAGGCCCCCATCACCAAATCATGTTCTTCTTTTCACCTAATTGGGAGGCCCCAAGTTGCTTCCCCAAACTTCAGCATTGATCTGCAGAGGGAGAGGCACCTGCAGTGACATGAATGCCATAATTAACAGTTGGTGTCACTGGCAAGGGACAGCTCACGGCTGCCCAGCTCCTGCTGCTCGGCATCTTCAACCCTCCAGGATGCAAACCCAACAGCAGCTCATCGATGGCCACAACTGACAGGGCTCCTTGCAGGCTCCAGTTAAAAATCAGCAAGGATTTGGCAGCAGTTAAGTGCCAGCCATCCTCTGGATTTACTGATCAAGAGATTCTTTGGTGGCAACACCAAGAGCGTTATCTGGATCAATTCTCTTTGCTAAGTTGGGTGACAAGGCCACCATAAGCAAAAAAAAAAAAAAAAATTGTGGATTTTTTAATGTTTATTTTAAATATTTTTATATTTTATATTTTATAAGAAATGCAAGTTATTTCTGTCTCTTCTTCTTGCAACAAGGAGCTCACAAGCAGGCTGCAGAGGAGCCAGAGGGATCTCCTGGATCCTGTGGGTGTCTGACTGTGCTGTTAGGCAGGTCTTCATCACAAAATGCCTCTCACACCTCTGATCAGCTGGGAGAATTCTTTTATTAAGTCTAATTACTACAAGTGTTCCACACCAAAGCCCCATAATCTCGTTAATTCAATAAAATATCTTTCTGTAGGAGCACAGATCTATTCACAGTTGCTATAAAGAAGCAGAGAAAGTATTATAAAACTATAGATAAAAATGGATAAAAGGTACAGAGAAAGTCACTTGCTTTGTTTGCAGTTTGAATTTTTGAAAGCCTAGAAAAATATTTTAGGTGGCCTAGAAGTTGAGAAGTCTGGGGAATCTTGGATTCTTTTGAAGAATCTTCAATCCTTTTGATTTTGATGCCAGTGTGTATTTTCTTCTTATTGGTCATTATTATTTTAGGAGAATGTTGGAAACCTGTTACAGCTGGAGCTGTGAGTTATTGCAAGGTTAGAGCAACATGCATATTCTGGATATTTAATGGAGAACCAAAAAGATGACTTAAATTACAGGGCTTCTTGTGAGTTCTTGTCTGTCAACCCAGAAAATAATTTCAACCTGTCAGGCAAAAATGAAAACTGGAGTCCTACTCAACAAGGTGCAAAATTGTTGCTTAATGTAATAGTAAATAAGCTTATTTTGCACTGTTATTCAGGATGACTGATTTGCACTGCTATTTAGGATGATTGGTTTCAGTGCAAATGAAATATTTTTCAATTTCAGAAAAAAATCAATCCAAGCATATTTTAGGTCCTTTATGCAGATAAAATATCTGGGTGAATACAAGGGTGGGAGAGACTTCCACTGAACTTGTTCCTGGGAAACAATTTTATACCAGCAAAGGCAGATTTCACAGAATCACTTGTGGATTTCTGGGGTTGTTTCCAGGGCCAGGAATTTTTTAACTGCAAAAGCAGATTGCACAGAAACAGGGAGGATTTCTGGTTTTGTTGAGAATGCATGATTGCTGATATTTGCAGGAGAGCTCCATGAGCTCATTCCCTGATGTGCTCTCATTTTCTTTGCACCAAGACACAAAACTCTGGGAGGCTGGGAGGGCAGGCCAGTCCTCAGCTGCCAGGAGGAGCAGAGGATTGTCCCGTTAGCTGGACAGCCTGTTCCAGCAGGCCATTCCACTCCCCTGGGAACCGCAGAGGTTCAGAGAATGGAAATGCAGCAGCCTGGCCTCTCCCCGTTTCTATTCCTGCTGCTTCTTGGCCAGGGCTCTGATTGCAGCAAAGCTCCGTGCCACGGGAGAGGCAGAACATGGATTGGCAAATTTAATAACAGTCCAAAGGAGACATTTCTCCTTTCCCTAGCCACACAGCCCCTGGCACCTGCCGCCTGCAGTGTGTCCCCTGATTCCTCTTTGTCCCAGCACAGGGACGCTCTGGGTGTCAGCAGAGTGAGCACCACAGCTGTCAGCATCCCCACACTCACACCGACAATTTGTGCTCTGCTCATCAAACCCCGTGTTTGAAACTCCTGTGTTTCAAACCCTGCTCTCCAAACAGAGCTGCCCATCCTGTCCCTCACATCACTGGCCAGAGAGCTGGGTTGTGTTTTGTTTTGTGTTCATTTCATTTGAGAATACTCAGGTATGTCTTTGAGAAAGAGTAGAGCTGAAACGTTTTGATTTCTTACAGAAGTTTGGATTTCATCTCTCATCTCCAGCTTTACAGTGCCTTCCCATTATCAGTACAAAACTTCAAACAACAAAAAGCATGGAAACACCTGGGCTGGAATTCCCCAGGAATTTCCAATGTGCTGAGTGATTTAGATCACTGACTCCGGCAGTCCCTTGAGCAATTACACCTCCCCAGTCCCTGCAGCTCAGAAGTGCCGCTGTTTCTTTCATGTTTCCTGCTAACACCACTGCACAATGCAAGCAGGCAGTGTGCAGACACACTGCTTTAGCCTCTGCCTCCTCCTGAAGGGAGTTTTTCCCCTGATCAAATGAGAAGTTCTGCTGGCTGTGGTGTGTGGTGCTCTCCCTTTCCCCTGTGTGACCTGCAGCACAACCCTGCTCACCAGGGCCTTTGGGGCTGGGCAAGGGATAAAAGGATCTGCCAGAGGCAGGCAGGGACAGCTGGGCAAGGCAAAGCACAGGAAGGAATTCCTTTCTGGTCTTAAAATCCTGCCTGAGAT
The DNA here is from genome assembly GCA_024865655.1 of Emberiza elegans. Classification (NCBI taxonomy): domain Eukaryota; kingdom Metazoa; phylum Chordata; class Aves; order Passeriformes; family Fringillidae; genus Emberiza; species Emberiza elegans. The sequence continues at coordinate 26,716,478 of JALJVW010000129.1, read as the reverse complement.
TTATTGCACCTCTGCATAGAGCAGGGATTCCCTGCTGGAGCCTCTGCTGAGGAGTTGTGACCTGGTTTCCCTGCTGTGCATCTCTGGAGGCGCAGGCAGAGCTTCCCCTCTGGATGTGGTGCTGAAGGAACAGGCTGATTTTGGGAAAAAAGAGACCACATCTCTGCTAATGAACAGTTTGCTTGTCTGTGCTAGGGAAAGCTTCACCAACTGGTTTTCTGTCAAAAAGTTTTCATTTGAACCTATTCTCTTTTTCTAGGTAATTTTAACACCAGCGTTTCTCTTGTAAGTAGAACTGGAGGGTTCATATTCCCTGCCAGGAGGGAAGGCATGTGCTGCCACTTGAGGCGACAGCCTGGCACACCAGCAGGGCTGACAGAGCTCTGACCTCTCCTCCTGCCCTCAGCCTTTGCCTTTGCCTGCTAACTCAATTAAGCACCTTCCTAACTGGGGTGCCCACAATGGAGAGGAGTTTCTGCAGTGCTTCACTGGTGACAGCACAAGTGTTTCCAGCACTGGAACCGAAGCTCCCCGTTTGCTGCTTCCCAGACCTTGCAGTCAGGGGCTATTGTCCCTTTTGGGACGCAGGGTTTTGAGGATGAAGAGGAGACGAGAATCTTGACTCCATAATTAGACGACTTGATTTATTATATTATATATATGTTACATTAGAACTATACTACAAAGAGATGAAGGAAGAAGTTTTCAGAAGGCTAGCTAAGAATAGAATAGCAAGAATGATAACAAAGGAGCTGGCTCCGACAGAGAGCGAGAGCCAGCTCTGCCATGACTGGTTAAGAAATCCAAACACCCATAGAAAGCCAATCACAGATGCACCTGTTGCATTCCACAGCAGCAGATAACAATTGTTTACATCTTGTCTCTGAGGCCTCTCGGTTTCTCAGGAGGGAAAAATCCTAAAGGAAGGATTTTTCACAAAAGATGTCTGCAACAAGGGGCGATGAACTCGGGCACAGCCCAGAGAGCAGAGCTGGAGAGAGGCACGAGGAGCTGGAGCTGCACCAGTTTCTGGCTTCCCTTGGTGGCTGTTGAAATCCACCCAGACAGAAGCAGAATCAATTTCCACCCTGGCACTTAGAAGTGATTGGGTCTTTGTTGTAAGTGGCCAATTTCTGAAAAAAAAAAAAAAAGTTTTTTTCTCAAACTTATATCCTTGGGTTTTTTTCCTCACCTGGAAATCAAACACCACTCAGGAGTTTTCAATCTGTATTCAACAGATATTTAACAAATTAATTTTATGCAGAACCTGGACAGGTAACAGACCCATTTAACTACTTTGGACGCAATTTCTCTAGGAATTCAGCTGTGCAATCGTGGCTCCCCATACTCACCTTGAGCCTGCCTGGGAGCTGAGCTCATCGTGACTAATGAAAAGGTAAGCCAGGGAGTTGTTCTTGAGAGCCACAGGACTTTATTTTACTAATTTATTTTACCCAGTTCACTGACTGGGGAGATGAAGTACAACAAAGCTCCAATGCCACCATTTTCGTCAGTCTGTAATTAATTTGTTGTTTCCACTGACAATGGTACCATATTTAATTTTTAGTAGCTCTTTAATTCCTTGTGACCCTAAGAATTTTCTCTCTGCTAACAATACCCTGTAGTTTATTTCTGTTTACTCCTGAGCATTGTTCAGTTTCCTGTTTTGTAATAGAATCCTATTAATTTGTCACTTATTTACACAGAACTCATTACTTATCTTCATTCCTCATCTTTGTTAGCTCCTGCAAATATATTTTTACTGCATAATCCTCTCATTTGATATTTCATTCAACACTCTTAAGTAAATGACATGACATTTTTCCTTTTCCTGCCTCTGATTTACTGAAGATTTTCTCAAGTGCTTTTGTTCTAAATGTATGTTATGGTGTCCTTAATTTTGTGCTTATTATTGTGTACCCTTCAATCACAGCTTTAGAGTTCACTTTATTCTTTATTTTTTGTATTACTTTTCCAACTGCAGTGCTTTCTGCTTCCACTCCTGCTTTTGACACTATAATTACTATACAGACCTGACATTATGTATTAGGTTCCTTTACTATATTATTTTATCCACTTTTAATTCTCATTTTTAATTTTGTTTTATTAGTAATGTTTTCCTCCTGTTCTGACAACTGTACAGCCCATTCTGATTCTCCCACATCCCTCCTCATCCTGCCCTGCTTCTGCTTCCCTTCCCCACTGGCACATCCTAGCTGATACCATCTTGATGAATAAATTATCAACATTGTTCTACAAGAAATCTGTCACGGGGTGTGTGACCTCTTTTAAATCTGAGCTTTAGCTCTGAATTCCATATCAGCTCTCCATGAGCTGCTCTGATGGAAATGTGTAGGAATGGGGGGCCGGCAGTTCCTTCTGAAGCCTCCCTTTGTTCTGCTTTCCCATCCTTCTATAATTTATCTCCTGTAGGACACAGTAAGTGACTTGGAAAAGGATGTTTTGCCCCAATTATGGCTTGATTGAAGTCAAGTTCAAACAGCTGTACTCAATACACAACCTTGGGATACTCTAATATTACATATTAAGAAATAAATACACATGGACACATGACAAATGTGTGGGTTTTCCTCCACCTTTATTCTTTCATGATTAATAAATGATGGAAGTGTCAATTTATGATTATGATAATCACTTCTAGATTTTAGTTCAGCCAGGGAAAGGTAGAACTGAAAACTCTGTTAAAACATTCTCTAATAAATTTTTCAAATGTTCTAGATAAAGGAAATATTTGTATTGTTTGGCTTTTATTAAGACCCTACAGTACATCCTTTAGCAGTGGAACCGAAGTCCCAGTGGAGACACAGTGAACTTTCAAGGTAAAACATTCATTTTAATGTTTTCTGTTATGAAAAAGGTGCAGAGATCTCAAACTTTCCGTAATGGTAAGAAACATTAAAAAGCAACAAAGTAAAAACGAAGTGGAAAAAGATGGGTGGGAAATGAGGATTTTCAGTTATCTGGCTTCTCCAGGCTGTGTCTGAAAGCTCCATGGTCAATCTGATATTTAACCCCTTGTGCTGCTTTTCCGAGTGGAAACTTTTCCAGGGACTTTTCTGCCTGTGTCCCACAGCTCCTCACAAAGCAGGGGCCACCAAGGAGTGAGGATGATGATGATGATGAGCTCTGCCCTCTGATGATGCCTCAGGGTTTAGTTTTTCTATTTTTCAGATTATGTGTTGTTTTACTGTGTAACTCTGAGCTTCATATTAAGGGATGGTGAGCTCTCTACAGGGCAGGGAGACAGAGCAATCCTTTTCCAGCTTCTCCAAGGACAACTGGTACAAGCTTCAGGCCCGAAAAAAGTATGAACAACAGAGAATTGGAGAGAGAAAAACCAAGCAGGATGGAATTCATAACCCAAAGCTGGGATGGGACAATGAACTGCAAGGTGCAAATGGAGCAGAGCTGATCCCAGGGACAGACCCCGTGCCCATCGTGCATTTTGGGGCCACTTTGGTTCATCTTGGGTTCATTTTGAGAACATTTGGGTTCATCTTGGGTGCAGCCCTGGCTGGGCTCTGGTGCTGCCCAAGGTGGATCCATGGAGGAGACCCTTTGAATCGATCCCTGCTTTATTCTGGAACTCTGCTCCAGCTCAGCCTTCCCTTCCCAGGCATCTCTGCTGCGGGCTGTGGTGATTGGGGTGCCCTCAGAGGGAAACCCTTGCAGGATGGTCCCAAATCCCATCACTGAGAGGGGGGTGGGCTGTTTGGAGACCCTCTCTATGGCCTGTGTGGGTGTCATTATGGTGCACAAAACTGTGATTAATTAAACTCGTTAGGTCCAGATTAGTGCTGCATGCAGCGAGTGCAGCTCCTCTCTGACAATATATTCACTGCTTGCTTAGTCACACACATAAGGGATTGGAATAAGGGATTGGAATAAAGGATTGGAATCAGCACTCTCTGCTTCATAGCTGTGACTTGCTAAATGCATAGTGGGGCAAGCACAGTGGTGTCCCCAGATGTGAAACATCTGGTGTCCTGTCCTGGGCTGAGGAATTCTGAGACTCAGAAGTGGAATAGAGAGGACAAACCTTCTCTTTTATTGTGCAAAGGAAGAGTATTTTTAACATGTTTGTGTGTAAGGAATATGTGAAAAACTGATAACTAAGTGAATTCCTAGACTGGGAAAGCGCTGGACAGCAAAGATTCTTACAGATTTTCATTTGCTTTGAAAGCTGTTCTTTAGACTCTCAATGTAGCTGCAGTTTATGAATTTATTTTACATGGACTTTAGTAGGCCCTGCAGGTGCCCCAGAAGATGTTGGGGGCACTCAGGTGCTGCAGGCACAAAATCTGGGTGCAGGAATGGGCTGAGGCAGAACCATGCAAGCTTTGCTTTGGAGAACCCAATTCCCACACCCCAATAGCTCTCCTTTATTCCCATTGTTAGATCACTGTCTGATCCTTCATGAGCTCTCTTTCTGCCTTTTCTGAGGCTTTCATAGATGTGCTTTTATTACAGGAGCATTTAGAATTTAATTTCTGGTAATTGTGGCTCCATATTAACTGCATATACTTTATGTACATGAATAAGTCTCATTATGCCTGTATCTTTTCCAGGAGAATTATGCAAGGGACAATATTCACCATGCTCAACTAGGCAAAAGCAAACTGCTCATTTCTGTGCCAGCCGTTCTGAAAAAATATAAATCCACCCTTGGGTTCATTTGAGAACATTTTGGTTCATCTTGGGTGCAGGCCTGGCTGGGCTCTGGTGCTGCCCAAGGTGGATCCATGGAGGAGACCCTTTGAATCGATCCCTGCTTTATTCTGGAACTCTGCTCCAGCTCAGCCTTCCCTTCCCAGGCATCTCTGCTGCGGGCTGTGGTGATTGGGGTGCCCTCAGAGGGAAACCCTTGCAGGATGGTCCCAAATCCCATCACTGAGAGGGGGGTGGGCTGTTTGGAGACCCTCTCTATGGCCTCTGTGGGTGTCATTATGGTGCACAAAACTGTGATTAATTAAACTCGTTAGGTCCAGATTAGTGCTGCATGCAGCGAGTGCAGCTCCTCTCTGGCAATATATTCACTGCTTGCTTAGTCACACACATAAGGGATTGGAATAAGGGATTGGAATAAAGGATTGGAATCAGCACTCTCTGCTTCATAGCTGTGACTTGCTAAATGCATAGTGGGGCAAGCACAGTGGTGTCCCCAGATGTGAAACATCTGGTGTCCTGTCCTGGGCTGAGGAATTCTGACACTCAGAAGTGGAATAGAGAGGGCAAACCTTCTCTTGTATTGTACAAAGGAAGAGTATTTTTAACATGTTTGTGTGTAAGGAATATGTGAAAAACTGATAACTAAGTGAATTCCTAGACTGGGAAAGCGCTGGACAGCAAAGATTCTTACAGATTTTCATTTGCTTTGAAAGCTGTTCTTTAGACTCTCAATGTAGCTGCAGTTTATGAATTTATTTTACATGGACTTTAGTAGGCCCTGCAGGTGCCCCAGAAGATGTTGGGGGCACTCAGGTGCTGCAGGCACAAAATCTGGGTGCAGGAATGGGCTGAGGCAGAACCATGCAAGCTTTGCTTTGTGAGAACCCAATTCCCACACCCCAATAGCTCTCCTTTATTCCCATTGTTAGATCACTGTCTGATCCTTCATGAGCTCTCTTTCTGCCTTTTCTGAGGCTTTCATAGATGTGCTTTTATTACAGGAGCATTTAGAATTTAATTTCTGGTAATTGTGGCTCCATATTAACTGCATATACTTTATGTACATGAATAAGTCTCATTATGCCTGTATCTTTTCCCAGGAGAATTATGCAAGGGACAATATTCACCATGCTCAACTAGGCAAAGCAAACTGCTCATTTCTGTGCCAGCCGTTCTGAAAAAAAATATAAATCCACCAACTGAAAATCCAGTCTTGAGAAAGCAAATCTTCTTTTAAAAGAAGTTTCAGCCAGCTTTCTTGGAGGCATTATTCTCCTGAAATATCTCACATCAAAATAGAGAAAAATCAGTTTCATTTGAAAAAGTGTGGAGGACTGTGGGGTTTGCGTGCACAGGTGTGAGATGGAGGGAGAGAAGAGGAGACAGCTAATTCCTAGTTTGAACAAGGGTTTTTCTGTGTGTTGAAAGAGTCTGTGTGACCACAAAGGGAATAATTTACAGCAAACTTTGGAGGTTTTTGGGAGAAAAGGATGTATTTTGGGGAGCTGGGAAGAGAAATCTCTGTATTTCATCAGAATGTATTCCAGCCTGAAGAATGGCATTTTATAGAGTATGAAGCTCTGAGGTTCAGAATCCAGCTGTGGGAGAGTTTGGTGCAGATATGCAAAAATGTGGCATTTCACAAAAGGGGTCAGGAGAGCACTGAGAGCAGGACAGGAGGGTTGGTTGTGGTCATTAACTGCAGCTTGATTAGATGATAAGGGAAATGCAGATGACAGTGGAAGTGTGGTGTGACACAGTGCAAAAATGCCTGTAGTAGTGCAGATGTACAGAACTGAGCAGAGTTCCTCAGCTCATCAGTATTTGCATGCAAATGCAAGAACATACAAGTTAATCTTTAAAGGCATATTCCAGTGATTTCCACAGTGCTGCAGCCAAGCAGGACATGGATTTGCAGAAGCCTCACGAAGAATACCAAAGAAAATAGGAATTACAATAGAGAGATAATGGCTTTTACCATGCCTTAAACCAGATTGTGCAGTCCTGCAACACCCACAGCGACAGAGAGAGCAGCGGGGAGGTGGAGAAGCAGCAGATTGTGCGGGGGGGAAGGCTCTCACAGCTGGAATTCCTGGCCAGCACAGCCCCTGCTGCGGGTGACAGCAGTGCCACCCTGTGCTGGGGCAGTCCCTTGGGCTGCAGGATGTTCTTTCCAAGCTCTGTGTCACAGGTGAGCCCACAACTCTCCCCCAGTTTGGTTCTTTTAGGTTCTTTTCCCCCTCGTTTCCAACGCCTTGGGATTCTTTTGGTTCCTTGCTGGTGCTCCACAGCTCAGGGGCTTGGTGGGGAATGTTCCCCAGATGTTCCCATGCAGTGTGTGTGCTCTGAACTGGCACCACCAGAGCAGATCTCTCCTCCTTCCTGTTCCCAAAGCCCCTCTGGGACCTCTCAGAGCCCCGAGGAGCTCTGGGGACCTTTTCCTCTCCTGGCCAAGAGTTCTCAGTGCAGATTTTGGGGACTGGGGCTCAGGCGAGGTTTCTGCGCTGGAAGTGGTGGCCAGGCACTGGCACAGGTGGGGTCTCCATCCCTGGAGGTGTTCAGGGGGCTCAGAGGTGCTGCCCAGGGACAGGGTCAGGCTCTGCTGACCAAGATCTTACAGGGCTTTCCCACCTGTAACCTTTCCAGGGTTCAGCAGCTCTGGCTGCAGCCTTTCCCACCTCTGAATGTCCACGGAGTCCCCCTGTGGCTGCACAGTAATCATCCACACTCATCAGCATCTTTACTGAAAGTCAGTAATTACTAAAAAAACTCAGATCAGGCATTTATTTTATCTTAGTTCAAAGAGAGACATGAAGAATCCAGCAGCTGCTCTGGTTATTACTCAGTATACAAAACCTTATTTCTGTAATTTCATGTAACCCCTTGCGACCTTGTTTTTTTTAAAAAGGAAAATGAAAAACTTTTTCGAAATTCTGCTCAGAACGTAAATGGATTTGTTCATGTTCCATTTATGCTCTTTTCTTTTGATAATTCCACAGTCCTAGGGACTGTAAAGTTCTGGAAGCTGCTCGGCTCCAGTTGTACCTCGTTGGTACTGGGGGAGGGAGGAGAGCCTCCCTCATTTTTTGGATCACCGCAGAAGAACTCTGAATTCATTGCAGAGGCTTTCCCCCTTTTGCAGGGAAACAATGAGAATGAGCCTCCCTGACACTCCCAACAGCATTTCTGGCTGCTTGGTTGTTTATTTACCACTCCACTGTACAGCACTTACAGTGATATTTTCCATCTGCCCAAAGTGTTTTGGGGAGAGAGACAGAAAGTGAATCCAATGCTTACTTCCAAGGCAAAAATCGATTTTAACTAGAACCAATGCATTTTTTATTCCTTTGCAGCTCAGGGCTGGCTTGGTATTCATGGTGCTTTTCCTCATGCAGCCCATGTGCTGAGTTTCATTTGCAAAGAGACAAGCACAGGGAGAACCAGGGGAGCAGAGCCTTCCTCCCTCCTGCAAAAGGCAAATTCCTCTTTCTGAGCATTCTGTGTCTCCATCAGCTGGGAAACCTGCTGCCAGTGAAATCCTCTCCTGATGTCCAGTGCATCCTGGAACACATCTGCAGCTTGTTTGAAAGGCAGTTTGCATACAATCAACAAACATCTGCAGGAATTCAAAAGGAAGAGGTGAAGCATCAGCACAGGGAGAACGATCAGGGACAATCAGGTGCAGCAGATGCAAATGCTATCAGTGAAAAGCAGGGGAGCCAGGCAGCTCTAGGAGGCCCAAAGGGCCCAGGAAAACCAGGGTTTGTTGTCTGCAACAACACAGAACGGCAGGCAGAGGACTGCACAAACCTACAGGAAAAAGCCAAAGGACAATGCTCAGTTCCAGCTTGGTGGGAAATGTTTGGTGTCGCTAACTTCTAATCTAATGGATTGACTAAATTCCAATCTAATGATTTACTCACTGCTGAGTGCGGGTGCAATTTTCCATGGTACCCACTCAGTGAGCATTGATGAACACTGTAATTGTCCTCATGCTGATAAGCTGCCCCTAAAATCAGAATTTGGCACCCTTGTGCTCTGGCTGTAGGAGAACCATTCACACACACACAGAAATTACTGTAATGTGCATTTTGTTCATTTGTTCAAGCACATCACACCCCAGATATCCAGCTTGTATTTGCTTTTGCATTTTCAGGGCAGCAGAGACTGAATCTGCTTGGGAAGGCCTGTTTATTTTGGTTTGGACTTTCCTCCTTGGAGGTGCAGTGGGCTTTTAGTGGAGTTGAGTGGAGTTTTTAAGTTTTTGGTGGAATTCAGTGACTTTCTCCGAGGGGTGAGAGTTGGTGGGGACACAAAGAGCTGAGGCAGGATTTTGTGGCTCCCAGTTTGTGTTGTCACCCACCAGCCCCGCTCTCAGCACTCCCATGTTCCACAGAGCTTTCCTGGCTGACACCAGGGGCAGAGGGGACATTTGGGGTGCTGTGTGAGGCCATGGGCTCACACAGAGGGGACATTTGGGGTGCTGTGTTTGGTTGTGGGCTCACACAGAGGGGACATTTTGGGGTGCTGTGTTTGGTCATGGGGTCACACAGAGGGGACATTTTTGGGGTGCTGTGTTTGGCCATGGGGTCACACAGAGGGGACATTTTTGGGGTGCTGTGTGTGTGTGTTTTTAAATGGCCATGGTCCTGGGGCTCACACAGAGGGGACATTTTGGGGCTGTGTTTGGTGTGAGGGACATTTTGGGGTGCTGTGTGTGGCCATGGGGTCACACAGAGGGGACATTTTTGGGGTGCTGTGTGTGGCCATGGGGTCACACAGAGGGGACATTTTTGGGGTGCTGTGTTTGGTCGTGGGGCTCACACAGAGGGGACATTTTTGGGGTGCTGTGTTTGGTCGTGGGGCTCACACAGAGGGGACATTTTTGGGGTGCTGTGTGTGGCCATGGGGCTCACACAGGGGGGACATTTTTGGGGTGCTGTGTGGCCATGGGGCTCACACAGAGCTGCCAGGGCAGGTCAGAGTGGCCACAGCCCTTGTGTGTCCTGCCCCTGCTCCTCCCACGCTGCAGACAAACAAATCTGTTCTGTGAGAATGCACATCTCAGCAGAGTGGCAAGCAGCGAGCAGCCAGAGCAGATCACTGACAAAATCCCTCTGTCAACTTAGCAGCAAATCCAAGCTCCAGGAACTTCACTGGGATGGGGGTCATGGAGAAAACAAAATGCTGATTTCATGATGCTGCCGTGAGCTAAAGGAAAATAATTGAAATGCTGAGCAGGAAATTATGTCAGTTTACCTCGTCTTCCACTGTCCTCCTTTGAACTTCCTTTTGTCTCTCTCTCTTAACTCTATCTCACATATTTTTTCTCATTTTATTCATGATCTGATGATCTTTCTTCAAGACCAGTTTTTTGTATGCATGGTTATACCCACTCTTCCCATACACATCAAGATGCCACTTTTATTCCTCCTATTAATTATTCTTCTCTGTTCTGGCTTTAAATTTTAAGCACCAAAAGATTTTGGAAGTCTCAAAAATCTTACTGCTTAATAGTTCATATTTAACTCATGTTAAACTGCTTTTATCTTGCAAATGTCATTCCTTCTGACTGGTTTATCTCCCTTTAGACTTCATGATCAGTTTGTTAATCATGAAGTAGAGAACTGCAAATGTTTAGAAATATATTTCAAGTACAAATGAAAATTCATATGGCTGGAAGGTGTTAATAAAGAAAAAAGCCAGAACTTCTGGAAGATTCAGGTCTCTCCTCTAATCCAGGAGTAAGATTTACATTAGAACCTGAAAAGCAAATTCCACTACTGACTGACATTTCTTTTTCTTGGAAAACAAAGTTTTGGAAACCTTTATTTCCCCACTGAAATAAAAATGGAGCCACTTAATAGTTTTCAGAAAGGGGGAATGTTATTCAAAGTTTATATTGGGCATTTGCTTGTGGGTCCCAGATTCCATATCAAAATATTTTCATTCCCCAGCACTTTGGAGAAAGCAGAACAGGAGCTTAAGTGAGCAGGCTGGAAAGGGGCCTGCAGCAGCTTTTGATTCAGAATTCCAGCCCAGCTCTTTGCGGGTGGTTTCACTGGCTGTCCTGAACAATTGCTGCATTGTAGGCAATGGTTTTAGACCAGTGAGCCAAATCCTGCCTGCCTTTCTCTTCAGTTTCACTGGGAGCTCATAAGCAAAGCATCAGAGCTCAGAAAAGGGCACACGGTCCCACCTGCGCTGAAGGGAGAGTTTGGGGAAGGTGGAATGCAATTATGAGGCTGGAATCCAGGCAGGTTGCAGGCAGGAGCTGTGGACCCCCAGGTGCCTTTGGGAGGGCTCAAAGTTGTCCCCAAAGCAGAGGGGAAAGAGCAGTGGGCTGAGGATTCCCTGTGCTCTGCTCCCAGGGGCGTTGGGACGAGAATTCCCTGTGTTCTGCTTCCAGGTACACTGAGTTTGAGAATTCCTTGTGCTCTGCTCCCAGGGGCGTTGGGAGGAGAATTCCAAGGGCATTGGGCTGGGAATTCCAGGAGCTTTGGGCTGAGGATTCCAAGTACACTGGGCTGAGCATTCCCTGAGCTCTGTTCCCAGGAATATTGGGCTGACAATTCCCTGTGCTCTGCTCCCACGTACATTGGGAATTACCTGAGTTCTGCTCCCAGGTACACTGGGCTGAGAATTCCAGGGCCATTGGGCTGAGGATTCCAGGTACACTGGGATGAGCATTCCCTGAACTCTGCTTCCAGGAGCTTTGGGCTGAGGATTCCAGGTGCACTGGGCTGGGAACTCCCTGAACTCTGCTTTCAGGGGCGTTGGGATGAGAATTCCCTGTGCTCTGCTTCCAGGAGCTTTGGGCTGAGAATTCCAGGAGCATTGGGATGAGCATTCCAGGTACACTGGGCTGGGAACTCCCTGAGCTCTGTTCCCAGGTAGGTACATTGAGCATTCCCTGAGCTCTCTCCCAGGTACCTTGGGAATTCCCTGAGCTCTGTTCCCAGGTAATTTGGGAATTCCCTGAGCTCTCTCCCAGGTACCTTGGGAATTCCCTGAGCTCTGCTCCCAGGTACATTGAGCATTCCCTGAGCTCTGTTCCCAGGTAGGTACATCGAGCATTCCCTGAGCTCTGTTCCCAGGTACATTGAGCATTCCCTGAGCTCTGCTCCCAGGTGCAGAGGCAAGGGAAGCTGAGGAAGAGGAGGAGCTGCTTTGCAGAGCATTCAGAGGAAGGCAGGGAGTGCCAAAGGTGGGAGAGAGCCCCGGGCAGTGTCAGAACACAGAATTTGTGCCTGTTCAGGTGAACACCAGCAGGGCTCTGCTGTCACAGAGGCAATAAAACACCTGGGAGCTGTGGGCTGTGGGTTATGGAGCAGCCCTTTGCTGGAAATGCAAAGGGAGAGCAAATTAAGGTGCAGAGACCTCATCCAAATCCAATTTTCTGAAGCATTAGAATTGCCTAAACAGAACCCTGTGGCTGGTTATTAAATTATGAGAATTCCTTTATTGCCTCTCCCCACTTGCCTGGAGCCCAGAAATTCCTTTTGGTAAACAGGACCCAGGCAGAGCTGGGTTCAAACGGAGACTTTCCTTTGGCTCTACTCTATTGGAAGGAATAAGGAGAGATTTTGGATGCTTCTGCTCAGTCCCCAGATGGATATAGCAGTAATTAGAAGGGATTTCTCTGCTCTTTCCCCCCTTTACCAGTTCAGTTTTTCTAGACAATAACTTTCTCTAGAGATTCCAGTGACAGACTGTGTTTAAGTTAGGAAACAACACATCAGAAATAGCTGCTGGTTGCTGGATTGGCAGTGCTGGACTCCAAGAAGCTGCACAAAAATATGGCAGAAACTGGAAAAACTTCAATTTTTTAATCAATTTTCTTCCCAGCCCTTCTTTCCTCCAGTTAAGTGATGTCTTGAAATTCCTGGCTGTTTTCATCTGTATGTTGAAATAATATGTTATTAAAAATGCTTCTGTATTTTCCCCTTCCTTTTTAATTTTAAATATTTTCCTGAAGTTAAAATTAGTTCAGGGACTGTTAAGAACAGCAGTGATGCAGTGTTTGGCATTTTTTGCCCAACACTACTTCAACAAAATATGTTTTACTGATTAGATATGTGTACAGGAAAACTAAATGACATTTCCTTAATCAGATTGTCAAAAATCTGGGCAAAACTGACACATAACCCCAAAAATTTGGACATGTGTGTAAGAGAGATATTCTTTGGAACCAAAAACCCCCAAAAGATCAAAAAGCCTATTTAATTCTTTAAGAAACTGTAATTAACTTTTGTAATAAATGTTCCTTCTAAATGGCTACACAGGGAAGCATCTTCTGAGAACGGAATATGAAATAATCTTAAGGCAATTACAAAGAAGTTTTTGATTTACAAAATTTAGTATAATTACGTGAATTTCTTTTGTGTGCAAGCAGCCTTGGCATTGAACTCCCACAAAACGATGAGTCATGCGGAGCTGGTTGTTTCCTTGAGAACAGCAAGAAGCGAGTGAAAATCATCTTTTGAATTCAAGAGCCCAGGAGCGCCGTGCACGAATCGAATTTTACAGCGGCGCCCGTGGCACCAAGTTCCCCGTGGTGCTTGAAGAAGGGGAGCTCTGGAGCCCTGGGAGGCCTGGCAGGGTGTGCAGGGGTGAAATCTCCTGCCCTGAGGAGCGGGGATGCTCTGGAGCTGCAGCAGAGCTCACTCCATCAAGGGTTTGATTTCCTGCCAGCATCTTTGCAGGGCAGGAGTGGGGAGAGCCTCTCTGACTTTATCCCACACTGGGAGGTGAATGTGTTGTGGGCACTCAGCGGGCTCCTCCTCTCAGGCTTGGTGAAAACGGAGAAATTCAGTGTTTTACTGAGTGCCCGTGCGGGTACAGCAATGGGTGCTGCAGAACAGGCGGGCAGAGGCACCCAGCAGTGCCACCCCGAATCCAGGGTTAATGGCTGAGTCTGTACCCCTGGACAGAAAACTGCTCACCGCAGGGATCTCAGCCCACAAAACCTTTTGGATTACACCCCATTTTCGTCTGCACCCCAAAATTACTGTTAAATTGCTTACAAATAATCTTTGTGGTTTCTTTTGGTTTTCAAATCCTTTTTACTGCTAAATTTGTGACTGAAAGGTGCCATGTCACTTTGTGGAAGTGCACTGTTCTAGCAAGAGCAGGGATTCCATGCTAAAAGGACACTTTGGATTAAGCAGTACCTTCTGTATTTTTTCAGAACTGCAATTTTTTTCCCACATATTTTGTTTTATATGAACAATAATGAGAATTAAGTTCCTTTAAAACCCGCAGTCAGATGTCAGTGGTGCCCAGTGACGGGATGAGCAGCAGTGGGCACAAACCACGATGCAGGAAATCTAATTTAAATATAGGAAAATCAATTTTTTGGTAGTTAAGGTGATGCAATAGGTTTGTGACAGGCTGAGAAAGGGAATTCCTGGAGAAAGTAAAAAGCAGCCTGGCCCAAGGCCCTTGAGTGGAGCCTGCTCTGAGCAGGGGTGGGAGCAGCTGAGCTCAGGAGGTTCCACCTCAGGGGTTCTCAGATAAATATTAATCAGCAGAAGGGATGGCTCCCTGTTTTCAGAGAAAGGAAGTTCTAATTAATGCACCCTTTTCAAAATGAGTTATGCCTCTGCTAACACAGTCTTTAGAGCAGGAATCTGTATTATAACTCATTTTTTTCCCCTGGATTCTGACTCTGGCAAGAACTTGTTGTGCCATCTCTCTTCATTAAGAGATCCATGACGTGTTCACAGGAGCAAACCAGGGCCCGTACAGGACATATGCCATGTGACTGGAGAGGCACTAAAGGATAATCAAGCATATTAAACAATAATTTGATTTATTCCATATTTGCTTTATATGGGGATATAAAAACTGCCTCATGCCTAATTCATTTCCAGGCAGCCTCTTGCCAAGGCACAGCTGTTGGGCAGGCAGTGACAATGCAGATGTTGGGCAGTGACAGTGCAGATGTGGGCAGGCAGTGACAGTGCAGATGTTGGGAGGCAGTGACCGTGCAGATGTTGGGCAGTGACAGTGCAGATGTTGGGCAGTGACAGTGCAGATGTTGGGCAGGCAGTGACAATGCAGATGTGGGCAGGCAGTGACAGTGCAGATGTGGGGAGGCAGTGACAATGCAGATGTGGGCACGCAGTGACAATGCAGATGTTGGGCAGTGACAGTGCAGATGTTGGGCACACAGTGACAATGCAGATGTTGGGCAGGCAGTGACAGTGCAGTTGTGGGCACACAGTGACAATGCAGATGTTGGGCAGTGACAGTGCAGATGTGGGCACACAGTGACAGTGCAGATGTTGGACAGTGACAATGCAGATGTTGGACAGTGACAATGCAGATGTTGGACAGTGACAATGCAGATGTTGGGCAGTGACAATGCAGATGTTGGACAGTGACAATGCAGATGTTGGGCAGTGACAATGCAGATGTTGGGCACACAGTGACAGTGCAGATGTTGGGCAGTGACAGTACAGATGTTGGCACAGTGACAATGCAGATGTTGGGCACACAGTGACTGTGCAGATGTTGGACAGGCAGTGACAATCCTGTGCCCACAGCTCGGCTCTGGGCTGACACAGAAAGGCTCGGCCAGCTCAGCAAAGCACCCACCACAGCAAGAGCACAAGCACATCTGTCCTTGAGTGCTTCTCACATCTCCTGGTCAGAGGTTGGCCAGCACAAAGAGAAGTGCTGAAAACAGCTAAGGACAGCTAACTAGGAGAGGAAAAAAACAAAAACCAACCAAACTCTTTTTCAAGAATTTGTTTTCTTCCAAAATTTGTTTTTTTTTATTTTTTCCCATTTTTCCCATATTTATTTTTTCCCAAATGATGAATAAAACTAACTTATCAAAGGCAGAAACCTAAAAAAGAAAAATTGTTGTAATTATCCTTTCACTTTTTTCTGCATGAGGG
Organism: Emberiza elegans; assembly: GCA_024865655.1. Classification (NCBI taxonomy): domain Eukaryota; kingdom Metazoa; phylum Chordata; class Aves; order Passeriformes; family Fringillidae; genus Emberiza; species Emberiza elegans. Next base: position 26,700,882 of record JALJVW010000129.1, on the reverse strand, counting down.
TGGTTGCTTGAAGACATGAAAATTTTATGATACACCTAAAGTCAACAATTTTTTTTTGTCTGAAGCAGGTAAAGGTTTATTCTGATTGTACAGATAGTGAAGGTTCTACTAACTGAAAATGGAAATATAAAGTTAAATAGAGAAAAAGTCAAATGCAAACTTTATAATAACTCAAAAAGGTGATTTTCCATTTCTTTGTTAACACATATTCTAATTTAGATGGCTGGAGTGTTGTGAGTAATCCATTGCTATGAAACATCATTTATAAAACACCACTTAACACATCTTGTGTGAAGTATCTATTATTAGCAGATTGTTGATTTCTAAAGAGCAGAAAAAACCATCAAAGGTAGAGGTGAGATAAAGGATGAAATTTCACTTTTGTAAGTAGTTTTTAAGGAGGCAAAACAAACCATGGAAAGTTTTAGCAATTATTATTCTTAATGGAATGCCATTATTTTAGAAATTCTTAAGAGGATGAATCTGGAGGTCAGGTTTAGAAACACACACAGAAGCAGCAGCACGGATATGAAAAATCAAATGTCACATCTGAGAGCTCTTCCAGCACTATTTTGGCTCAGTATCCGCCACTCTCAAGCAGCAGCCAAGGTTACCCACGCGCATCCATTTCCCAGGATCCTCCCCTGGGCTGGGCTTTGAGGAGCCTGGAATGGAAGAGGAGCAGAGTCCCCGCTCCCAGAGCCCACGGAGACCCTGCTGCCCTGCACTTGCACTTCAGAGTCTTCCTTTTGCTGCCTACTTTTTGATTTTATTTAATTTTTTACAAATTCCAGTTTGTTTGTTTTTTTTGGTTTTTTTTTTTTTCCTTGGGGTTGGGAATGCAGGAAGCCAAAATGTTCCTAAATGGGGGACAAACCCAGGCAGGCAGGTGTGGTATTTTCTGAGACCCCTGTGGAGGGAGGAATGATGATTCTGACTCCATGTTCTCAGAAGGCTAATTTATTATTTTATAATCTATATTATATTAAAGAATACTATACTAAAGGATGCTGAAAGGATACTTACAGAAGGCTAAAAGATAATAATGAAAACTCGTGACTCTCTCTTCAGAGTTCAACACAGCTTGGCCCTGATTGGCCAATGAGTAAAAACAATTCACGTTGGATAAACAACCTCCAAACACGTCCAAAGCAGCAAAACACAGGAGAAGCGATCAGATAATTATTGTTTTCATTTTTCTCTGAGGCTTCTTAGAGTTTTGTTGGTTTTTAATTTATGTATTTGTCGCATTAGAGTTGTAGTATATTTTTTATTTAATTTTTTAAAATTATTTTTTATAATTATATAGGAAGAATTATAGTTCAGCTCACGGGTTGTATTTTTTTTTTCTGGGATGTCTATGGTATTGTAATTTTTGATTTGTATTGTTGATATTTGGAGAAAGCTTTTTTGTTTGCTTTTTTTGTGATTTTTTTTAAATTTTTATTTTTTAATTTTTGTAGCTGTGTTTTTATAGTTGCAATTTTTTATGTGTTGGGTTATGTATAGCATTTATAAATGCTTGGAATTTTTTATATAGTACATATAAATATATTTGATATCGATAAAAATATATATTTTTATATCTCAAATATATTCATGTTTGATAGATAAATAGCAAATATAAATATATTTGAAATATTTTTATATATGATATATTATATTTTGGTGGAAGTTTCTGTTATTTTATTATTGTTAAAGTAGAGTGTATTTTAATTTTGTTTTTATTTTATTTTCTTTTATTTTATTTTATTTTCAATTCTGCCAAGAGGAGCGGCTGTGTGCGGAGACCCCAGGCTGCTGTGCTGTGGCCCAGCCCAGGTCTGCGGTCTGTCCCTGTCCTTCTGTCCAGCCGGGCTCTGGCTCCCCCGGCCCCCCTGGAGCGGCAGCTGGGAGTCCCAGGGGATGCTCAGCCTCTCCCCAGCAGGTTTTACAGCAACTCCGCATTCTGACGTCAATGTCCATTTAGCCATGGCCGGTTCTGAAGGAATCGGAGCCATGAAAAATGGGGTTTGTGGCAGATATTGCAACTCCTCTTTAATTTCAATTCCAGAGAGTCACTCTTCAGTCTCCCGCCGTGGTCAGGGCACTGGAGCACTGCATAATTCACAGGTCTCTTTGATGGACAGGACTGATTATTAGCTTCTTCTTTTTTTCCTTTTTTTTTTCTTTTCCCTAATATTTCATTCTTTCAGAATAGCTCTGCTTTTGAAGGCAGAACCAGGAAGTTTTTCTGAGGACAGCTACAACAGATTGTGTAGAAATACTTTTTCCAAGACTTGCTTACCAACAAGATTTTCCCTTTATTGTTTTTCTAAATTAATAAAATCAGTGTTTATCATGCATTAATCATCTCTTTCTATTAGAGAAGTGCAATAAACACATTTTATTCGTTTATTTGTACGCTATCACTTAGATCCCCTCATGTTTAGATCATGGCTGGGTTATTCAGGGCTCTCTGCAGACCTATAACAAAGAAACAAGTGCTCCAGAGAATTTACAGTATACATGAAAGAGAAGATGAAATACCAGAGCAAGACAGACAATCAAGGTTGGGGAAGCAAAGGAAGATAAAAAACTGAACAGAACTAGGCAGAAAACAAGAGTCACTCACGACTCCTGGTAAAATAAGACACAGATGCGAGAGCATGATATTTGATCAAAAATGCTCTGAGATGCACAGATGTTACAAAAAGTAATAAGGTCTGCTTGCATTATTTCTAATTAATTACCTAAAATCACAGTCACCTTTACATTTTAGGGACTTAGACTCCCTGCCTCTGTTTGCTTTTCAGGCTCTTTTCCATTTCTCTCAGAATTTTGAGGGTTTTTGTCCTCAGGGTCTCCGGCTCACCTGGTCTGCTTCTCAGTTTTATCAGCAGTGTTCTTTGGGGACAGTTATTTATTTCTTTGGGTGTTTTTTGTAATTAGTGACTGATTTTGAGAACTGATCTTTCATGCTCCAATTACAGAGATGCTGAGAGGTAAGTTGTATTATTTTTTATTATATATAGAATATGCCCTTGGTTAACACTCTACATGACTGTCAGCTCTCCCTCTCTAAATTGCTAACTCAAGATTCAGAACATGTTTCTTCCATTGAGAAAACCTTGACCAAAGCTAGTTTCTATCTTCAAGGAAGATTATTTCTCTGTTGTCTGACATTCTGCACTGGAAAATGTTTAAATTTGAATTATTTCTCACTCTCTAGCTTTTCCTGTGTTCATATTTACCTCCACAGTCACATGCCCTACACATACAGGTTTATGGAACCCTTGCAACATCAGAGGAAAACACATCTCACTAAATCCACACCAATTAATTCCTGTTTGAGGACTGTAATGGTTCCTGTTCTTTGGTGATTTGTCACTCCAGCCCCTCGTGGGCACAGCAGAATTTGGTGTTGTAACATTCTGGAATTCCCTCCACACCTGTGCTAAGGGCACAGGCTCTGCTGATGAATGCCCCCTGCTTTGAGCACTGATGTGTCATTAATCACATTAAGAAATAGGCCTAACAAGCCATAATTTAAAAGAAGGACTGTGTTACCTGCTCTGTTTTCAGTCCAAGTGCAGCAGCCTGTGAATATCTCTGCATTGAGGGTGCACTGGGTGTTTTTGCCATGTCCTTTTCCAGGCGTGTTCCCCACCCCAGGGATCTGAGCTGGGAATGGCACAGAGCTCCCTCCATGCCCAGGAACCCCCTGAATATTAAACTAATACCTGCTCAATATTGCACTAACCACAGCCAGAGAACGGCGAATTACTGACCCTAATCCTCATTTACTCTTTCTGTGAACAGGATCAGGAACTGCCTGGCAGCCCAGCCTGGGGAATGCCTCAGGAATCCCACCCAAAACTGGAGCCGTTCCCCCCGACAGCCACTCTGAAATTGCCATCAGCAGAAGCTGCATTGTTTGAAAAGGTAAGTGACTGCAAACAAGAGACAGAACTAGCATCACCTGTTCTTTAAAACTACACCTGCCATTAAAGTTTTAAAGAAATGAAATCTTAGCTGAAATCATCTTTGTAATTTACGAGCACTCATTTCCATACAATTTTGTCAGAACAGCACAAACTTGGTGTTGACGCAGCCTGAGCTTCAAAGCTGGGCTCAGTTTTTGCAGTTCTCCTGTCTGTAAGAATGACACTGATTTTCTCCAAATTTCATACAAATTTTCCACTTAACTCTCAGTATTCTATAGCCAGCTTTGGGCAGGTGAGGAACAATTCCCCTGATGCTGAGCACAGATCCTGAGTGAGCCCCTGCCACTGCCACAGGTGAATGCAAAGGGAAGAAAACGCATTTGGACATTGGTCTGTGGAGAGCTGGGAGAGGGGAATGGTTGTTCCTCTGACCTGGCTCTGGTTAATCCCTGAGCACAGCACCCCAGGTCCTTTCCTCAGAGCTGGAATTGCACCCAGGACCTGCCAGACCTCACACGTGCTTCCTTGTTTATATTTGAATTTTTAAAAAGCCAAGCATCTGCACCTGTTCACCTTGAATGGCCTTCTAAGAACTATTCCAGAAAGTCAAACCCTAACTTTTTACAATCCCTCTTTGCAAGTGGGAGAAAAAAAGACAGAAATATCACATTCCATGAGAGGAAAATGCGAACTAAAATTGCAAAGGTCACTTTTCACTTGTAACTGCAAAGATCTGTTATCTCAGGTGTTGCAATGTCAAAATTCTTTTATTCACTGAGGTGCCACCTCTCCTTGGGCTTGTGAAAATTCTCCTACAGTTACACACATTTAATGAGAAGCAAACAGGCTTTTTTCAAGCCCTGGACTCTGCAGGAGCCAGTGCAGGTAGAAACATTAATTGGTTTAATATTCAGGTGTTTATTTCAGGGCATTGTAGCAGTAACAACTTTCTCGTCCATACACTTTTCAGTGAAACTGTGAAAGTCCAGAACAAGTCACAGATGTATAATTAATATTATTTAGCTTCTTAAGTAATATTTTAAAATATTATTTAAAATAATATTTTAAAGCTTCTTAATTTTGTCTTAGCTGTCAGGTGAGGGACTCTGCAGGTGAGAGCCCACCCGACCCTTTCCCACCACAGAACCAGGTTCAGATCTGATAAAATCCAAGTTTGGAAATGCTGGTTTATCTGTTTGTGTAGGGGTGCTATAAAAAGCACATCACCATGGCATCCCAGCTCTTTCCAATTAAAGAAAACCATTCCTACCATTTACTTAGCAGCTCTGACGATAGCCTGCAGCAGCAGTAAAACAACTTGACTGCCTGGCATTTTACAAGATAAATTCCTCACTACACTCTGTTTTTTCTTGCACTGTTGCTTGCAAAGACTTAAAAAGTTACTGCTCCTTCAGCGACTGGGCCTGGTATTGTTACACTCATTTGGGCCATGGATCACTGGCTGCACTTTGTGCCTTCACATGCCACTTTGAGAAAAATCAATTTCAGTCTTGAAGGAGCTCAGACTGGTGTTGCAGAAGATCAGTGCACATTTCCAGGTGCTGCAGGGCATTGGCATCTTGATGTGGATTCAACAAAACATGACATAGGTATGGTGCAAAATTGCTTACTCTCGTGCTAAGGGATCCTCTGAGGAAAATTACAGTAAATCAGAATACTGGGAGGGCGTGCAAGGCACAGCAGCTGCAGCAAATGCTTCTATGTTTCTCACAGTCTTAGCACAAAAACCATAATTTATGTTGCTAACTATAAGTGGCTGTGCTAATAAGTGTGGTAGGTACAATAGGAAAATCAGATAATTTTTAATATAGAGATTAAAAATGGCATGTAGGTGATGTTGAGGAAAGAAGCATTTTGAGCCTAATAATGGTTGGAAGTATCTAAAAAGCTTCTGTCCAGCATTAACTGTCACCTAAATCAGATATAATGTCAATACAGTTACTCTCTATCTTTGTTTAAATTTTATTTTAAGTCTCTGCAGTGTTTTTATACATCTGCAAAGCTTAAGAAAAGGATCACTGACTTTCTTTGCCCTGCTGTATTTGCACACAGACAGAAGAGTTAATTTCTCAATGTCTGTGATTTAGCAGGGGGTGTAGCCCTGTCCATTGAAGGGCTGGGGCTGCACGTCCAAGGGATATTAACTGTGCCTCCGGTGAGCCCAGCCAGAAATGCTGAGTCCGGAGAAGGCGTTCTGCTGAGCTCTCAGCAATGTTCTCTGCCAGATCATATTTCTGATCGCTTTTGAAGGAGTAACTCTGTCTCAAAGAGGCTATGCTAAATCGAGTATCATCTGTTTGTAAGAATTGAAGTTCCTGCTGGGTCAGGTGCTGTCTGTCCTCCTGCAGCTGACAGGAGTCAGATGTGTCCTGGCGCAAGGATAAAGCAGAATATTCATTTCCCTGGGCATCCAGGCTCACCTGCTGCAGATCTGTGCTTCTGTCTGCAGTCCCACCAGCTGGAAGCTGCTGCTGCTTCCCCTCCACAGCACCAGGAATGAAATCCCATCCACAACCTGCTGGGTTTCCTTACCTGGGCCCTCCTCAGCCAAATGATCCAAGCTGGCAAACGGAGCAGGCATAGGGGAATTTTGCTGATCAGACTGATGGGGGTTGGGACAGGTTTGGGGTTGCTCACAGGAGCAGCTCCACCAGGAGATTGTGGCAGCAGCGACCTCCAGGCACTGCAGGGGTGGTGACCGCAGAACCACAGAATCACAGAATCAAAAAGTCATGGAATCACCAAATCACAGCATCACAGAATCACAGAATCACAGAAACAAAGAATCTCAGAATCACAGAATCAAAAAATCAAAAAATCACAGAACCACAAAATCACAGTATCACAGAATCACAGCATCACAGAATCACAAAATCACAGTATCACAGAATCACAGAATCACAAAAACAAAGAATCTCAGAATCACAGAATCACAAAATCAAAAAAATCACAGAACCACAAAATCACAGCACCACAGAATCATAGAAACAAAGAATCTCAGAATCACAGAATCACAAAATCAAAAAAATCACAGAACAAAATCACAGTATCATCACAAAATCACAGCATCACAGAATCACAGCATCACAAAATCACAGCATCACAGAATCACAAAATCAAAAAATCACAGCATCACAGAATCTCAGAATCACAGAACGAACTAGTTGGAAAAGACCTTTAAGATCACCTAGTCCAATCTATGACCTGGGATTATTGCACCAGCCTTGCTTTACCTGGAGAAGGAGGCCTGAAACAGCTTAATTGATAAACAGGGTGTGGATCCTAAATAAATAGGGGCTGGAGCTCACCATTCCCAGTGGCAGCCCCAAGCACACAGCCAGCTGCAGGCTCAGGAGCAAAACCAAAAGAACAGCAAGGGAGGTTGAGCAGACAGACTTCTCCAAGGATTTATTCCTCTTTTCCTTTTTTTTTCTGTACAGTTTTCCAGAAGACTCAGTTAAACAAGCAGGTGTGCTATTGAAATACACTCTGCATTCTTCCCACAACAAATATGGATCTGAGCAGCGATAGTCAAAACTTCCCCAGTCATGCCAGCTTTGTTTGTGCTCTGTTTGGAAGAAAAAGGCAGGTGAAATTCACTGCCAGATATCAGCTCTGTGCAACAAACTGGATTAAGGAGCTGTAAAATAAGACTGAATTAAGAAATTCCAAGTCTATGACTCAACTTGATCATAAACCCAATCTTCACTGAAATCTGAAAATGAAAATGAATTTCATATGAAATATGAAAACCAAACAAGGATGTTTCAAGTGCTTCCTTATGCAAATTCTGGAATTTTTTTCTTATTGTTTCCTTTAAAAAACAGGTGGTGAGGGTGAGGAGGATTTTGTGACAAGTGATTTTGACATTTACACATTTTGCTGAATGCTAGTGGACATTTGTCATTTATTGTAATGATTTATGAGGAAAGAAGCCTCACAGTGTGAAGTGCTGATGTCTTTTCTGTGATTCTGACAGAGATTTTCTAAACAATGTTCTCCTTTTGTAATTCAGGTTTTCCATAGCACATAGAACATTTGCATTTGTTCCTACAGGGGAAATTTTGCAATGACATCACTTGCACTTTATCTTCCTTCTTTGGGAATATCTTTGAGCACAAATCAGTTTTTATATTCCTGATTTTGTGATCCTCCAGCTTCAGATCATTTGTATCACAAGTGACTGAGCATCTACTTATCCAAAATATTGGCAGGGTATCCAGTCTTGCTCAAGTTCCCTTCTAGTGGGAGCAAGGCTTCTGTAGGCATCAAATACACTCAATATAGTTCTTTTCAAGGAAATCTGAAGAAAGAATCACTTTATCTCGGAGGGGGTGCTGTTGTTCCATTTTTGTTAACAAGAGTGTTTACAACTATCAGGAGCCTGGTTGATAAATTAGAACATCAGAAAAATGAAAAGGAACCTTGGGCACTGTGGGACCCAATCCATTCATGGCAGTCACCCTCAGGAGGGGATCAATGGTTCTGTGTTCAAAAACCAGAGCAGAGTGATGGGTGCAAGCCCTGCTGGTCCCATCCATAAGTCACAGGCCACAATCAGTGGAGCATTTTGGTGCCCAGTTCCCTGTGGTGTCTCCTGCTGCAATTTGAGCTCTTTGATTTCCATCTCATTTTACTTAACAAAGAAATCTGCCCCACTCACCAGGAGAAATTCCCACATCCCCCACTAGGAATGAATCCCAGTGTTCCGAGGCTGAATGGAACAATGTAAACATTTCCTGAAATCCTCCTTATGTTTGTGGGATTGACTGTCAAACTCTGAAATGCGTTTGATGAAATTATGGCTGTGCAAACCCACTTGTGTGAGCCCTAGCATGCAATTCCAGACTGTTGTCATGCTGTTCAAGAATTGTTCTTCCTATACATTGGCTTTCCTGACCATATGCTTAAAAGTTTATTTTCGGGAGCAGACTCAGTTGATAGGGCTGAGTTATATTTATATTATCTTCACTGGTGCACTTAAAGAAAGCAAAACTGAGTTTGGAGGTTTTCCTAATTAGTCATCACCTTGAATGGAGGGGCTCAAGGAAGAATGCCTCAGCCACGGTCTAGTTTTCATTGCTTTCTGTTTGTTTCTTATGTGGGGTAATGTTTAGAGCAGCATTACTGCTCATTACCCTGCTTAGACCTGACTGTTTCCCAAACTGCCAGAATCTTTTTTGGAGAAAAATATAGTTTTAGTTTGCTGTTTCTAAATTCAACAAATATATCACATGCCATTTCCTCTTTTGCAGTTTCTGCAATACCATACTTCATGTACAAAGCTAAAATTATCTCTGTGCTCAATTATAGGTGAATTCAAAATTAGCTCATTTGTGGAAAATATTTTGGAATGAGTGTCTAAAGCAACTCTACCCTGTTCCTTTTCATACACAAGAGAAGTAAACCCACATTTCCTTTCTGTCTTCCTCTCCTTAAAATTGGGCACTGTGGGACCCAATCCATTCATGGCAGTCACCCTCAGGAGGGGATCAATGGTTCTGTGCTCAAAAACCAGAGCAGAGTGATGGGTGCAAGCCCTGCTGGTCCCATCCATAAGTCACAGGCCACAATCAGTGGAGCATTTTGGTGCCCAGTTCCCTGTGGTGTCTCCTGGTGCAATTTGAGCTCTTTGAATTCCATCTCTTTTACTTAACAAAGAAATCTGCCCCACTCACCAAGAGAAATTCCCACATCCCCCACTAGGAATGAATCCCAGTGTTCCGAGGCTGAATGGAACAATGTAAACATTTCCTGGAAATCCTCCTTGCGTTTCTGTGGGATTGACTGTCAAACTCTGAAATGCGTTTGATGAAATTATGGCTGTGCAAACCCACTTGTGTGAGCCCTAGCATGCAATTCCAGACTGTTGTCATGCTGTTCAAGAATTGTTCTTCCTATACATTGGCTTTCCTGACCATATGCTTAAAAGTTTATTTTCGGGAGCAGACTCAGTTGATAGGGCTGAGTTATATTTATATTATCTTCACTGGTGCACTTAAAGAAAGCAAAACTGAGTTTTGGAGGTTTTCCTAATTAGTCATCACCTTGAATGGAGTGGGCTCAAGGAAGAATGCCTCAGCCACGGTCTAGTTTTCATTGCTTTCTGTTTGTTTCTTATGTGGAGGGTAATGTTTAGAGCAGCATTACTGCTCATTACCCTGCTTAGGACCTGACTGTTTCCACAAACTGCCAGAATCTTTTTTTGGAGAAAAAAATATAGTTTTAGTTTGCTGTTTCTAAATTCAACAAATATATCACATGCCATTTCCTCTTTTTGCAGTTTCTGCAATACCATACTTCATGTACAAAGCTAAAATTATCTCTGTGCTCAATTATAGGTGAATTCAAAATTAGCTCATTTGTGGAAAATATTTTGGAATGAGTGTCTAAAGCAACTCTACCCCTGTTCCTTTTCATACACAAGAGAAGTAAACCCACATTTCCTTTCTGTCTTCCTCTCCTTACTGCCTCACATGAAAAGCAGATTTTTTTTTTTTCTCTGATTATTCCCTGTCTTGCTGGGGTTTAGGACATCTTTGAAGAAGCTACTCTAGGCAGATAACATAGAAAGAACTGAAAACTCAAAAATTAATTAGATAATCTCCTTCTAGCCTCAGCTGGCTCCAGTGAGTGCTCTTTAAAACCTCATCAGCTTGTTTGGACTCGCAGTGGCTGCCCAGAAGGATCTGGATTCTCCTGCTTGTGGCCAAGCGTGCACTCCACACTTGCAATGATTTTCTCTTGTTAAATCCGGGATAAAGGTATCCGAGCTCAGCTGAATGGCATGTATTTTAAATATTGAGTGGAAAGACGGTTAGAAGTTCAAAAATGTGAGTTCAATTTATTTAATTCTGGTTTAGTGCCACTCATTGCACCTGGTGGTTTTCCTGCTCTGTAAACAACGAATGTATCAGGGACTGAATCAAACCCAAACCCTGCACCTCTACAAGGAGGATATTAACTTGTCAGAAACTCATTAAAATGATAATTTGTGAGTGTTTTAATGAAACTATTTTGACACAGAGACAGGAGAAGCAGCAGAAGGATACAAGAAAACCGTGAGTTAATTACCTGACCTTAAAAGCCTCACCTAAAATATCGAAAGAAAAAAAACAGTGGTTATTTTTGCTTCAATACTTGTGATACTTCTCACAGATACATCTCCTTTACCTGTGCTGCTATAAAAGACCTTTTTGAGACGTGAATGATTGGGAGAAAAACAATGCTCTTACATTAAACATCTTTATTAATATGGATACTGTGTGATTTAGCTGTGCCTGGCTTCAAAACATGATGTTTTGGAAGACAAAGTACAACCAGAATTTAGAATGAATGTGAAAAATAAGTATTTGTGGATGGATACTTCACTGAAAATTCGAGTTTAATCCTTATTCAAATTGAATTTCCTTTGAGAAAGCTTAAGGCTATCAATCTATTATCAGACAACAAAACTGACTATTACTCATTCCAGCTGGGTTTGGTGTTTTTTTATTAAACCTGAAAGAAGTGTGGTGAACTAATGTGTTTGTAAACCCAGCCTGCAAAACCACAGCAGCCTGACAGTCATGTTTAATTTGGGAACAAAAGAGCTTTGGTGCTGTTTGTGTTTCCTGATCCTTTTCCCCCTCAGTTCTGATTCCTCTCCCCTTCCTTTTGTCCCTTGCTGGTTTCTCCTGCTCTGTTGTTGTTGTGTTCTGTTCTTTCTTCATCCTGGGCTGAGGTAGGGCAGAGTGAGGGCTGTGCTGGTGTGGGATTCTCATCTGGCTGAGGTCTCTGTGCTCACAGCTGCTCCACAGAGACCCCAACGTGACACAAAACTGTTTCCATGGCAGAACCTTTGAAATCTGAGGGGAAATCCTTGTGGCCATGGATGCCTGTGCTGGTGTTCACAGGGGTTCTTGGATCAGGGAAGAGACGAGGATCTGACTCCATGCTTCAGAAGGCTTTGATTTATTATTTTATGATATATATTACATTAAAACTATACTAAAAGAATACAATAAAGGATTTCATCAGAAGGCTAGCTAAGAATAGCAAAAGAAGGAATGATAACAAAGGTTTGTGTCTCGGACAGAGAGTCCGAGCCAGCTGGGCTGTGATTGGCCATTAATTAGAAACAACCACATGAGACCAATCCCAGATGCACCTGTTGCATCCCACAGCAGCAGATAACCATTGTTTGCATTTTGTTCCTGAGGCCTCTCAGCTTCTCAGGAGGAAAAACCCCAATGAAAGGACATTTCATGAAAGGATGTCTGTGACAGATGCCATGTGTGCCTTGCCTTCAGCAGGACAGAGCAGGGGTGGGATGGACCCTGAGCCAAGGGCCATGAGGAGCAGAGCCCTGCAGGGCAGCTCTGGGCCCAGGGCACTGCTGGAGCTGGAGCTGGAGCTGGAGCAGCACCACTGCAGGACTGAGCCTGCTCTGTGCCAGCGCCAGCCCTGACACCCACCCTGGGCTGGCACGGCAGGGACAGGACTGGAGCTGGCACAGGGTTTGCACCTGCAGGGAGCCTTTGAGAATCCCTGAATGGTTTGGGTTGGGAGGGTCCTTAAAGCTCCCCTGGTTCCCCCCTGCCATGGCAGGGACACCTCCCACTGTCCCAGGTGCTCCCAGCCCCATCCAGCCTGGCCTGGGGCACTGCCAGGGATCCAGGGGCAGCCCCAGCTGCTCTGGGCACCGGTGCCAGGGCCTGCCCACCCTGCCAGGGAACAATTCCTCATTCCCAGTATCAAACCTCAATCCACCTTCCTTTACCTCAAGGCCATTCATGTTCATCAGTGATTTCCTCATTGTCACTCTGCTGGTTTTGCTCTGTGCTCATCTCTGCCCTGGACCAGTGATCTCCTCATCTCTGAGCCTCCCTTTCATATCAACACTATTGCTTTCCTCCCCTTCTGCTCTTTAAAATAATATTGATTTGTTTGTTTTGCCAAAAGAATGCTTTTAGGGGACCAGCCAGGAGCAATAAAAGTCACAGATACTAATTAAGGCAGTCACACATTAATAGATTGCTTTTCTAGAGGTTTGAAATCACCATACGTTGTAAAGTCAAAATTAATCCTCTTTAAGTGACATGTAAATGAGGACAGGTTATTATTTGGGAAACAGGAGCAAAACCTGTAGCCTCTATCTCGTTAAGTTATTTTGGTCTAGAACCATAATAATCAGTGTTGCTTGGGGCTGAAACAGATGCCCAGGGTTGTGATTAAAGATATGTTTATGCATATGTTTTAAAAGAAAGCCCCAGAGACGAGGACACAGCAGGGTTCTGTATCCAGGCAGTTCTCCCGAGCAGGGAGGGGACAAGAATGACATTGCTCACCTCCTTCCCTTTTTGTGAGCAATACTTTAAGGAATAAAACTCCTGCACTAACAGCAGGAGTCCAGCTGATAGGTTTTGCTCTGGATGTGCTGCTCAGTCACGGCACAAGCAGCACTTTAGGTAGATTCAGTTCCATTTTTCCCCCCCCTGATAGTTGTATCATTAGGATTTTGCTTGAATTTCAGATGTTAAGCATGCAATAACACAAAATGATTAATGGCCCATCCTAGGGAACGTGTCACGTCAATAAAACTGGTCTTTAATAGCTCTGCTACAATTCCCAAGTTGAAAGAATTTCAAGAGTCACTTAAGACAAAACCTATTTTTCTTTTTCAGAATTCCTTAGCAGTTCTGTGCCTGAGCACAGAGGACAGGAAGGGCTCAGTAACCACGCAGCTCTATTGCCCTCAGCTCCCATTCTCTCACTCCTGATCAGGGAAGAGAACAGCAAAAATATTGCTTGCAGTTCCTTTCCTACATCTCCCACCATCCCAGTAACCAAACTGACCTGTTCTGCAGAAAAAGGGCTGGAAATATCACTGACTCCAACGGAATGCAGGATCTGTGTGCCCAAAAACATTAATTGGAATGTTCAAAAAAACCCCATTTGTTTCCTCTGTGAGTTTTTGTGGGACCAAAAAATCCTTTATCAGACCTCATCCACTTCTCTTGGGGGTGTGTCTGGAAACCAGGCCTGGATTGGATGGGAGGTGAGGACAGCTTCCAGTTTTTGCATTGCCCCAGTGTCCATGTCCTTAGGCACAGCTTGTGCCCCCAGGAAGGCAGACGCAGCCCCTGGGGTCAGGTAGGCCTGCTGGAAAGGGAATGGTTCATGAAAGGGAAAAACAAAACAAAAAGCTCTAGATGTCTGGAGAGGTTGCTGCTGAAAAGCTCCAAAATTATAATACTCAAACTGATTGCATGAAATTTCCAGCTGTTAAAAGCTGAACTTGATTCCCCCTTTAATCACTCTGAACACATAATACATGTCTAAAATTAAAGGTCATCCACTCACCCAGGGCCCTACAAACGTGCTTTGACATTAAAAGGTTTACAATTCAAATCCACCAGGGCTGGGAGGCACCAGCAGGGCCTGCAGGGTGGAGCAGGGCTGCTCCTGGGGCCAGGGACCGTCTGTATTCGGTGCTGGGGCTGACACAGAGGGGCTGCGTGTGCCCAGGCCGGGGTCCCTCCTGCTGTCCCCGCTCCTGGGGGTGCTGGAGCTCTGCCCAGCGCTGTGGCCACGCTCAGGGGCAGGGGCAGGGGCGGCCAGAGGGGTTCCCAGAGCCTCCAGCCACACCTGCAGGGCTGGGACAGGTTCAGGGGCACGGGTGACAGGTCCTGGGGAGTGCCAGCTGTGTCCCAGAGCCTCCAGCCACACCTGCAGGGCTGGGACACATCTGAGGTGAGCCTGGGGGCCACAGCCATGTCCTGGTGCAGCCCCAGATGTGCTGGGGATCACCAGGGCCAGGGACAGCCCCAGATGTGCTGGGGGTCACCAGGACCAGGGACAGCTCCAGATGTGCTGGGGGTCACCAGGGACAGCCCCAGATGTGCTGGGGATCACCAGGACCAGGGACAGCCCCAGATGTGCTGGGGATCACCAGGACCAGGGACAGCTCCAGATGTGATGGGGATCACCAGGGTCAGGCACAGCCCCAGATGTGCTGGGGGTCACCAGGACCAGGGACAGCCCCAGATGTGCTGGGGATCACCAGGACCAGGGACAGCTCCGGATGTGATGGGGATCGCCAGGGTCAGACACAGCCCCAGATGTGCTGGGGGTCACCAGGGTCAGGGGCAGCTCCAGATGTGCTGGGGGTCACCAGAACCAGGGACAGCTCCAGATGTGCTGGGGATCACCAGGACCAGGGACAGCTCCAGATGTGCTGGGGATCACCAGGACCAGGGACAGCTCCAGATGTGCTGGGGATCACCAGGACCAGGGACAGCTCCAGATGTGCTGGGGATCACCAGGACCAGGGACAGCTCCAGATGTGCTGGGGGTCACCAGGACCAGGGACAGCTCCAGATGTGCTGGGGATCACCAGGACCAGGGACAGCTCCAGATGTGCTGGGGATCACCAGGACCAGGGACAGCTCCAGATGTTCTGGGGATCGCCAGGACCAGGGACAGCTCCAGATGTGCTGGGGATCGCCAGGACCAGGGACAGCTCCAGATGTGCTGGGGGTCACCAGGACCAGGGACAGCCCCAGATGTGCTGGGGGTCACCAGGACCAGGCACAGCCCAGATGAGCCTGGCCCTGCAGCCAAACCCAGAGCCTCCTGAGCAGCAAGGGGGGGCTGAGCCTGGCCCAGGGCACCCCCAGAGCCTCCTGGGCAGGGGCCCAGCCCGGAGCTGCCCCAGAGCCCAGAGCTGCCCCACAGCTGAGCTCCCCTGAGCCCTGGCAGGGGGCAGAGCTCTCAGGGCCATCCCACTCTGATGCATTAATGTTTAGGAGAATTCTGGCTGTTCCTCTGCTTAAAATTATTTCTTTACCAGCAGAGCAGAGAGTCTCTTTTCCTTTACATTTCTGTCAAAAAAACAATTGGTGTGTCAAGCTGCATTATGTCTCATGGTTTGGTGAAACACGAGCTGACGTACTGTAACCAAAAGGGATTTGAACATATCATGTCAGAAACTGGAAGCAGGAACACAGCCTCTTGCTCTCTCTGTCTTGGCAGGAGTTCTTGTTTTCCACTCTTTTTTAATTCCTCTTGATTGCCAATTAAAAAAAAAAAATCACTGCAAAGACAAGTGTCCAGTTCTGCTGCCTGTGCTCAATGTCCCTTTAATCTTTGCTTCTGTTCCTTGAGAAAATGCAAAAAAAGCCATGAAAGCAGAAGAAAGTCTACCCAGGTCAGAGAATTTGCTTACAAAAATCACCCATGAGACTTGACAACCTGAAGAAAGATTAATTAAAATAAAAAAAGAAATTTGGAAATTAAAGAAACAAGAAAAAACCCCAAGGAATCAATAGAAATCAGTGCATAAGAAAGCAGAGAAACCTGATGCCAGTCACCATCATTTTGTGGGATGATACATGTCAAAGATTGAAACGGAGCGATTGGCAGTAATTTTTTTAAAGGAGAAATGCAGGACAATTTCTGCTGCTGTCTCAGTGTGATGGCATTAGGAAGCAGCCCCAGGCATCCCCTTGCTCTTGGGCAGTCTGGATTTATGTGCCCCTGACCTCTCCTGATATCTTTCCCAATTTATAAACTCATTCATTCACTGAACTGGCTGCTTTTACACTGATGCTTTTCCAGACACTGAAGAGAAGGAAATATAATCCCATTAGTGTTTGTTCTCCTTCCCACCACTTTGTTACTCACTCCCTTTTCTGTCACTGCTCTGTGCCTTCTTCTCCTTTCTGTCTTCCCTGACTCTGTTCTTCCCTTTCCTATCCCCACAGCTCATTGTCCTTTTCCTTACTCTCAACCTTCCCCTTTCTTGTTCTCCAATTGCCTTCTGAACTCCATTCTTTTCCTGTATTATTTGACATTTTTTTCTCACTAGAATATTCTTCTCTTGTCTTGCCCAGGAGTTGAATTTTGCTGGAAAGGACTCAGAAGGAGCTGCTGCTTCCCCCGTTCCCTTCTGCTGTGAGAGCTCCCCGAGCTGAGGCTGCTTTGGCCTGCATTAATATTTACAGACCTGGTTTATGGATCTGAAGATTGATTTAGCATGAGAGTAATGCAGGGGAGCAGATGAACCATGGGAATGGCGAGGTCTACTTTGCTAAGATTCATAAATCTAAAAGCCATGCTGAGGTGAAGAGCTCTCAGAAGAGCAGCACCTAATGCCTGAGAATCATTGGATGCCTGAAGTCTTAAACAAGTTTGAAACTTGTCTTTCACAGGTAGCAAAAAAAATGATCTTTAATGGTTAAACACATTCTCCAAACTCTTACAGAATTACAGCCTTTCTCTTTAAAATGTATAAAGTCTAAGGAGTTCAAGGAACAGCAGTTTTCCCAGGCAGTCAGGTGATAAATGTGCTATTTGCTAACATCAGGCATGCATTTTCTTACAAAAGCACAGCATATTTAAGATACTCTTGGCACTCTCATCCTTTTCTTTTTCAAAAATTATGGTGGTTTATTTTTTTTTGCCACGGAGTTTTTTGTCTTCTAGATACTAAACCCAATTATTTTTCAAGGTCACACCATGCAGTACAGATTTAATTTCAGCATGGACACGTGAAATTGTAATCAACTCATAGTTATTATTAACTCCAACAAAATATTCCTGTTACAAGTGGAACACAGAATGACTTTTCCCACCCCTTGCTACAGAAGTGCTGTGCTTTTAGTCCAACTCGAAAGGAACATTCTGGAATGAAATGTGACATTCAGAGGTTGGACTGTTCTGTCTCTTATGCACAGTAAGTTCAGTAATGGAAGCATTAGAGCCCTGTCTGAGGCCGAGGATTTATCACATCTGCCCTGCTGACAGGGACAGGCTTGGTGTCTGTCACACAGACCAGGTGTTCGAGGGGACACGTCCTTCTCCCGGCAGCTGGGAAGCACAGGGAGGGAAGGCACCTGAGAAATGCACCTTGGAGCAGTCAAGGACTTTGCTTTCTCTTTGTGTTGTGTGCTATTTCATGCTAGAAAAAGCGAGCTGAACTCCAGGGTGAGTCTGGATGTGTATTTGTGTAGTCCATGCACAGATGCTGCCTTTTACCTGTAAATCCATTTTGCTTTCAGACAAGCAGAAGAAACCATTTTCCTTGAACCAGTGAGCTCTTCAAACTCTACCAGTGAGACATGCCTAAACCAGTCAGGTTATTTTGCTATTTCCTACACACTGTTTGATGTATTGTGAGCGCTTCTCCTCAGTTTAGGCTAAAAGCTTGACTTGTATAACCATGGCCCATTATAAAAAAAAAAAATTCAAAAGCAGCACACGGTGTGCAATTAAAGAGTAAAACTGCAAGAGAGTTCTGTTTTCAAGAGGGTTTTCTCCTACCTAGCCATCATGCAAAGTGATGTTTGTATAGCTGCTGTGAGTGTCTCGTGTGTGCAATACCCACATCACAAAAATGCACATTTTGGAAAACAGAGATGGAAATGCACAGGAGAAGTCACTGCAGAGGAAAACCAAAATAGACCCGTGGGGACCTTCCCTGGGTTGTGAGTAAAATGTGAAGCTGGGCACAAGGTGAAGAGAAGTGTGGTTACGCGTGCCTTGGCTCTGCTCACGCCCTGAAGGGAAGCCAGTGCTAATGAAGCCTTTTCCAGCATCATCCCTTGCTCTCCTGGATGAATGGGGTGCCCAGTGGAACTCGTTCCTTGGCAAAAATGATGCATTTGGTGTTTCCCTTTTGGCAAATCAGCCCAGCTGCGTCCCAGAGCCCTGCAGCTGTGCTGAGCCCTTGCTGAGCCCCTCTGCAGCACCTGGAACATCTCTGGGGACTGAGAGCCAGCTAAGGAAGTTAGAGTTCCACAGCTTGGCAAAAGTGTGGGGAAAAAACTCACCCAAACCCCCTGTGAGTGCTGATTTGACTCTGTGTCTGCTCTGGATTCATTACTCCGATGGGAAAGTTTGAAAATAGAGCAGGAGGTGCAAATGTTGCATTGAACACAGTGGCTTTCAAAAGTGTCCTGAACATCACTAAAGGATCAGTGCTACCAGGAGGATCTGATCATTCCACGTTTGGCTGGTTTTTACTGCTGCAAAATCTCTGGTCTTTATCAATATTTGAAGAGTCAAACCATTGCCCCCCAAATGATTAATAGAATCCCCTAACATATAGGGGAAAAGGTTTAAATTTTATTTTTTTTAAAGTAATCTAAGAATAAATTGTTTTCATATAGATTATTTTTTTTCTGAACCTATATTGAAGCATTTGAATTGTGCTCATGGAGCTACATTTATAAGAAAAAGTATTATCTTTTATTAGATCACATAGTATATCTTGAAAAAGAAGCATCTCAGGCTCACAAATGCTTTCTTGGCCCCTCTGCAGGGATATGGAAAATAATCTTGCTGGGAGGAAGAGAGCTCAAGGGAGAATATAGATGTCCTGTTAATCAGGACATAAAAAAGAAAGGAGAAGCTGTGATGTGACAGTGACTGGTGGGAGAAAATCTGGCAAACAGCAGAGAGAAGATTGGGAGATATGACAATTTGGGAAATGTATGTATAATTTATAAATGCAGACTTATTTTATCAATTTCATGTGACGCTCCTGCTCAGCCTGTATTTAATCTGCCGCTGGCTGGCTGGGGCTGTGCCGTAGATCACACACTCGGAGCAGGCACAGGACAGATCTGGGGACACATCACAGGATGGGGCTTCTGGAACAGCGCCTGGCTAACCAGGCCGGTTAAACCAAAGGGAACTGATGGGCTCAGGTTTGCTGTTAATGGGAGCAGTGGGAGCTGCCCAGGGAGAGGGCAGAGGGCAGAGCTGCTCTGGGAGCTGGGCAGCTGCAGGCCCGGGGCAATGCTCCTCACTGGAGGATCTGAAATTATGAACCCAGAGTGGGATTCTTCGGCACTCGGGGTCACCAAATGTGGTGCTGGTGCTCACAGGGGTCCCAGGATGGGGGAAGAGATGAGAACCTTGGCTCCATGTTTCAGAAGGCTGATTTATTATTTTATAGTATATGTTATATATTAAAAGAAAATGACATGCTAAAACTATACTAAAAGAATAGAAGAAAGGATTTAATCAGAAGGCTTGAAAGGAATGGAATGGAATGGAATGGAATGGAATGGAATGGAATGGAATGGAATGGAATGGAATGGAATGGACTGGAATGGTATGGAATGGAATGGAATGGAATGGAACAGAATGGAATGGAATGGAATGGAATGGAATGGAATGGAATGGAATGGAATAAAAAATCTTATGACTGACCAGAGAGTCCGAGACAACTGGACTATGATTGGTCATTAATTAGAAACAATCAACATGGGCCAATCCCAGATGCACCTGGTGCATCCCACAGCAGCAGATAACCATTGTTTGCATTTTGTTTCCTGAGGCCTCTCAGCTTCTCAAGAATAGAAGTCCTAAGGAAAGGATTTTTCATAAAATGTGTCTGTGACACAGGCTGACCAGCAGGGCACGGGGCATTAACACCACAGAGGAACTGTCCAAATCTCCAAGGTCTCACAGGGTCACAGTGTCCCCAGAGAAGGTTTGGATTCCCTGGATTTTTGTTTGCCTTTTTGCCTTTTATTCTGAGAGCTGTAAGTCTGGGTGCTTTCTCCATTAACATGGCTTGGGTAATAATATAAATTTACAGTCTCCACTTACTTTGTAAGTGCTGTAGGGTCTCACAAGATGAAACTGCAAGCTGCAGTGTTTTGTGTCTGGAGTGGGAGCTTATCTCATTCTCCTGGCTCCTGCTGTTCAGACCTTGGTTCTCCCTGCTCATTTTACAGATACAAAATGCTCAGGTTTGGCTTTCCATCAGTGAGTGTTTACCAGCAGCACTCTGGCACAATCACCTTCCCTTCCTCCTCCCTGGCTATTATGGCTTTGAAGATCTTTAAAGGAGGGCTGAGCACAAGTTTGTTTGTGCTCTCCTGCCCTGAACAGGGAGAACATTTGAGAGCAGCTGAAGAGGAAGCAGGGTGTCCTCTCCACACCAGCACAGGTCAGCACACAGATGTTTGCTCTTCCTGCCTCCTTTAAAAGGTAAATTCTGTCACAAGTTTAAATTGGGGGGATTTTTTCTTTCACAAGTCTTTAAGGGTTTAGGAGCACCGAGGTCCTGTTCCTGTGCAAACCACAGAAGGGATGACAGAGGAACAGTGTGTTCATTTTGACAAATTTGTCACATTTGTCTTAAGTTTTTTTCATTTGCCATGTAACGCCACTGAAGGAAGCACAGAGGAAGCACTTGAGAACTGCTTTTCAAAACCAAGTTCTTCTGGCAAATCAAGAGACTTTTTTTCAGTTATTTGCTATTTTTAGTTCCTGTTGTAATATCCACTTTCCTAGTTGTTTTTTTTCTTCTTTTGTACCAGAAGGAATAACAGTGTCTTTAAGGAAAAAACTTGATTTCTGAGGCTAGTCTTGGTTCTTAGAGCTAATCTTAGTTTCTACTACTTTTTGTTTGTTATTTATAACAAGAAGTCTTCTCATGCAAAGCAAACATTTATGAAAATGTGCAAATATTTCCTTTGGAAATGGAGGCTTTTAAGCCAATTCCAGTGAAATTATGCTCACACTGATGTATCAGAGCAGAAACATCACACTGCATGTCTGCCTTAGACTGGGATATAAAACTGCACTTTGGGGCAGCCTTGCTAATTTAATTGTTTCACTTCTATGCAGGCTCTCTTTAATTTTTTTCTTGATTTTTTCAAATTATTCTGGAAGGCATCTTATCCCATTCTAATGAATGTTCAATTTGCATGTTTTGAAAAATAGCTTTTTTTAAAACTTGCAATCTGAAAACTAAACAAGAGAAGTATCAGGAAAAATGCAGAAAGGATCCCTTTAGCTGCAATTCCAGAACAGGAAAGAAGCAGTTTTGGGATGTTCTTTACAGGTGCACAAGAACAAAGTGGGAGTGCAGTCCAAGGCCTCCTTACTCACATCTCATTTAGTTCTTATCAGTGTGATAATGAAGCACAGGTGCATTTTTTTAGCTGGTTTTAACATGGAGCACTATAAACCAATATATATTTATTATTTACCTCTTTTCTGACAATGTAAATTTCTGTATTTTCTATATCTATCTGCAATAACAATAGGTAGATTATAAATTATCAATTTCTGTATTTTCTATATCTATATATAGTAAAAATAAATTATAAATTATATTTTTTGTATTTTCTGTATCTATATATAATAAAATAGGTAGATTATAAATTATCAATTTCTGTATTTTCTATAGCTATAATAAAAACAGGTAGATGATTATTATTTTGTCTTACCACTAGATGTATAAATTTAAGAGAGACTCTTTAAGACAGACATCCAAGCTTAAAAGCAGTTTCATGCTTTTGACTTAGAAGTCATGGTGGTGCCATGAACAGCTGGAATTCCTGAGCCTGTGTGGAAGGGCTCTTTCCTCCTCCTCCTCCTCCTCCTCTGCTAGGACTTGGCTTTGCCTTTCCTTTCATCGTGGCCAAGGTACTCTGAGCAAAGAGTATCTTTTTCCTCACCAAGAGCATCTTTTCCCTAACTATTTTTTCCTGAGAAAACTGGAGCACAGTTCTGCTGCAGCACTCAGCATCAGGTCAGCACCAGAGCTGGAGAGCAGCCCGTGATGTGTGCTCAGAAACCACGGCTCAGTTCTCAATAGACGCTTGACAGGTGCTGTAGGCAAATGTTGCTTTAGCTCCCAAAATCGCATTTGAAGGAGTCTCTGGCCTAAGGGATGCTAAGCCTGTGCTTCTGCATATTTCAGTTCAGTCTGGAGCAGAGGCATTGCTCAGGACATTTTATGTCCTGTTCTATTAGAGATTTGTCCATTTCTATTAACTCTTGGAGTCGGAGAAATGGGAGAACGTCCTGTGTATTTCTTGGTGTAATATGTGAGTCCTGGAGTGAGAATGTAACACATTTTAATATTTTTTGTGTGTCTATCCTATCTGCTGACCTCCCCATGTCTGAAACCCATCTCCTACCAGTGCCTGCCTTGCAAATATTTGCTCTTCTGAGTTTCCTCCTGCTCTTTCTCCAGGTGCTCTCAGTGCAGCCGAGTCTCTGCTGGAGCTCTGAGCCAGCTCTGAGGCAGTGGTGTCCCCTTGGATGAAGAAGCAGCATCATGCAGGAAACACCAACGGGGATCAAGAGTAGCTCCATCATCTCCCCAACCAGAGAAATCCCTTCTAGAGGTAAAGGGAAGTTCCCAGCTGGCTCCTTTCCACAATGACCACACACCCTCTGCTCCCTCTGTTCCACACCTCAGCAGCTGGAAACAAGAGGGTGCAGAAAGATATTTTTTTTACTTATATGCAACTTTCATTTTACATCTTGGGCTCTCTAGCAATAAACACAAATGAAAGTAAAATATCTGCAGAAAAATCAACATTCTCAAGAACTCCTTGAGAACGCCCAGTGCAAACCCTGCTCAAACAGGGCTGGACAGGGCAATTGCTCAGGATTGTGTCCATTCAGGTTTGAGCATCTCCCCAGAATCATTAAGGAGGTGTTAACATGACTGAACAGATGCTACAACCACAAAGCAATTACTGGTGCAGCAGGACATGGTTTGCTTAACAAGGCCTTCCCATTTTTCCTGGTGACTGCTGGAGCAGAGCAGGGATTTAGGAGGAGCAGAAGAAACAGAATTGGACTCTTTCAATAATTACAAACTTCTATATCCCGTGTAGTGCCTGCACAATATGGAACCTGAGCAAGTTCTCAGAGGAGATTTAGGGAAATGTTGAGTCTGGTGATGAGCAGCCAGTGCAAAATCTTCCCCCAGGTATCCCAGCTGGAATTCCACCACGAGCTCACCCCGAGCAGGGCCACATTTGGTGTGGAGGAGCAGATGTCCCGTGCTGCTCCAAAAGCAACACCTGGGCAGCACTTGCTGTTGGGTTCGTAACTGTGTGGTTTCTGCTTGGGAAGCTGGGAGTACATCTCTTCTGTTATTAGAGATAACAAATATCTATTCATATTGAACTTAAATTTAGGTCTTTGCATATTTGACAACTGTAATAGTTTAAATATGCAAACAGTATCAATTAACTTAATCTGGATTTACTTCATCACTAAAATATTTGTGCTCCAAACCTGGGATATTTTGCAGGTTCTGAGATTGACTTTGCAGACAGCTTGACAGCGAGTGGGGGTTACTTGGTTGGCCTGGTGAGATGTTTCTGACAATCTGTTGCCAGAATATCTGTCTATCAATAAGTTTATCAGGCTTCATTTATTAAAGAGAAAATTAGTAGCTAGCTTTGTTTTTCTTTTCTTCTTAAGGAGTGGAATAAATTGCCTGTTGGCTTGTTTTGTTGTTATATTTTTCTCTGTGTGTTTGTGGTGGGCTTTTGGGTTTTTTTCACTGCAGTATTTGCAGTTTGAGTTGAATTACCCAAAGGAATAAATTCCATTTTCAGTGATGAGGATTAAAAGAGAGCACCAAGGTATTACTATAGTCAGACAACATCCACAGTGTCCTACATTAAGCATTCCCTGGAAGTAAAGATTTGCATGTTCCACGTTAATTATCCCACCTCTAATGGTACCCCCTTGCCATAATACCCTAATGAAGGTGTTATTTATATTAATAAAGCATTACACTGCTAGGAACAACGCATCACACTGGTCCTCACTTTACATATAAACCCTCTGAAATGAAAAAGGAAGAAAGAGAGCTCTACCAAAAGGTGAGAGTGAGTGAGAAGGTCTGGCAAGCACAGCCCATCCCCAGCCACATCTGACTGCAGACCGAGGGGCAGATCAAACCCCAGACAGCCTCTTCCCCTCCCTCAGGGCTATTCATCCTCTTTATCCGCTCAATTAGCATGTAAAATGAACACTGAGAATATCAGTGATTGGGATTTACTAATGCTCACATCAACGTGAACCTCGGTGCAGTTTCCATGACCATTAAGGAGGCAGCAGAATTCTGTTGTGAGAGTCCTGTGACACCCCTGTTTGTCAGATTCTTGTCCCCTGCCCCTTACAGGAGACTTAAAAAAGCCCAGACTATTGCACTTCAGAGGGAGAAATTTATTTTCTGCCTTTTCTCAGTGGGCTCACTGTGCTGGTTGACACTTCTCAGTAATATTTAATCACGGTGTGGAGCTGATGCAGAGTGACTCCTCTGAAACATCTTAGCCTTTCTCTTTAAAATAACTCTGTCACATATTCATAAACAAAAATAGAGGTCAGATAATGTTACTTGTCAGGTCTGACTATGCCCTGGCTTTTATTAGAAAGTGTAGAGAGACCAATCTTAATAAGAGAACAGCGCTGCTGCATTTGAATTACATGCTTTTTGTCCTTTTCCTATTTGAAAATCCTGCCTGCTTAATTTGGCAATAAATTAAGCACTGCTGTTAAAACCAGATTTTCATTGAGACTGAAGGAGCAATGTCCCTGCTAAGGAGAAATGATTGCAGTGAGCAGGTCTGGGTCATTCATCCTCACCTTAGCTGAGCTCTACGACTCTGGATTTGGATCCCAAGCAGGTTTAGATTCTCTTCCTGGTGAAGATCAGCCTCCACAAACAATGTCATTTTATTATCCTATGAAAGATGGCTTGATCTGCATATTTCCCTTTTCCCTGCTCCTGATATCTCTTACCCCTGCTGCCTCTCTCCTGTATGAAGTCTGTGGCCAGGCTCAAAAGGGAAAAAATATATTTATGTTAAATACATATACATATATAATACATTACACATATACATATATAATATGTATTTATATTAAATACATATATATATAGCCATCTTTAAATTGAGATATATGTAACATATATCAAGCAGTTTTTAATACTCAGAATTAATTTCTTAACAGGAAAGTAAAATTATCTAATAATATACTTTACTAAAGCTGTTCCATGGCAGTGAGCATGATTAAGAAAGAGCAGTTTTCATCCTGCAAATTATATTTTGAAATTAAATTTTAATAACACAGTAATGCTGTCACTCATGTTTCCTATATTTTTAATAAGTGAATTGATTACCTTTCAAATCTTGTATAAAACTGGATTTCTTCCTGGTGACAAAACTGAAAGTAGTGCTTTTCCCAAATTATTAAATTATAGAAATTAAGGGGAAATTCCTAAGAGATTTAATTTTCACTCCACATTTAATCTTCCTATTTGTGCTTATAGAGGTTTTCTCTGGCTCTTGTTTCTAAAATGAACCTCCTGGTGAACATTCATTACCACTGAACCCATATGAGCAGACATTTATTGACACTGTTAAAATAAACTCAGTCCCTCCGAAAGAGAGCTTGGTTATACATTTGAATTTGTCTGTTTATCTTTGTTTTTCTGTCCAAGCCAGTAACCACCCTGAACAGCTCTCTTCTGCTGGCTGTAATGACTCGAGTGGAAGAGCTTGGCAATTATTTCATTAATTCCACTGAATATTAATGCATGTGGTTGCCAAGATATTTATGAGCTGCTTCAGTTCACTGGCCTTGTGGAGCTCACTCCCCTTGGAAACCCCTTCTCTCTTTAAGATCAGCACCTTCCCCTGAACAATACAAGTATTTGTGATTTATTTTGCTTTTGCCACGTGGCATGAAGAGGAGTTTGTATTTTTTCCTGCCCACCTGCTTTTTGAACCAGGATTCCTATGGATTGGTGTGTTTTATGGGGTGTTTTATGTGGAGCCTTTCACTGCATTCAGGAGAGCAAGAACAGCAAATTGAGGTTGGGACACTGCTGGATTACCCCAGTTTCTGGGATAATTCAGAGGAATTATGGACAACCACAACTTTCCTGAGCCCCCATCCATCCCAACTGGGCCGTCCCCTGAGCAGGAATTCCCCCAGGCAGAGCTGCTATTAAACTGCAAACTGGTATTAAACTGGTATTAAACTGTATTAAACTGTATTAAACTGAATTCTCTTTAGTTCCCACCTGTGCCAGACAGGCTCCACTGAGGAGCTCTCACTTGTGCAGAATTAACTCCTACAAGCAGGGCTCTGTGTTGGCAGAATGTTAAAAAATCATCAGGATATCATTCCCAGGGGCACAAACCTCACTGCCCTGTCATGCCCTGACTTCCACAGCATCAGTGTTTGCTTCTAAACAAAACCTAGACCTTCAATTACTTGTACAAGTGGGTAGGAGCACTCTATAGCACTGTAATTCTGGACCTTTGTCCAGAAAAAAATCCATCCAAAATCATGTAGGTGGAAGAAATTGCACCTTGTGGGTGAGCTGGGCACAAAGAGCAAATTCAAGAATAAAATGTTCTCTTAAACATGAAGTGTTTGCTGTAAGTTAATGCTACTATGGTGCAGCCCTGGTGTGCAAATGCATCCTGCAGACACCACAGAGCTCCTCTGGAAACCAGCAAAACTTTGGGAAGGGTCTGAGACAGAGAATTTCTTCCCCATGGCACTCAAAAAAAGCAGAAAGTGGAGCAGAAGAAAATCTCAGCTGTTCAAAAAGTGACTACATATGGTTCCCAACAAATCTTGTAAGCTCAAATTTGGCTAATTCTAAAGAAAAGCATCTAAACAAAGCCTAAGGGAAAATACTGGAAGAAAAGCATTCAGTGGGGATGTGGGCAATTATTTGGGCATTATTTGGGCATTTGAGCAGAGGTTAAACTTCTGCTGGCAGCAGGTTGGAGGAAGGTAAGACCAGATCAGCAGTTTCATCTGCTAATTTCAATTAGCTGATTTTCCAAAGTACAGACTGATGGAGAGGATCAGTCTAAACATTATTTGATGCTAGGATCTGCAAGTTTCATAGCTGCCAGTAAATATTGCATTTTCTCAGCAGTTCAGTTCAGTGTCTCAGAAATCCTCCCCGTGGTACATTCTTTTGGGAAGAGAGTTTGGGTTGTCAGGAACCTCGGAGCAGCAGCTCTGAATCAGCCCTGGGATGGGGTGGGATTTTTCCAGGCCACCCAGTCGGACTGGTTTCATCCTGTTTTTATCTTGCCTCCTAGCTTTGCAAACACAGTTCAGTTTCTCTGCCAGCTCACCCCTCGACCTTCTGCTGAGAATGACATTATAACACCAGCTCTGGTGACAGTTTGGGATGTGGATATTTATCCACGGAAGCTCTGGACCAAACCCATCAATTCCCTGCATCCAGAGGATAAAATGAGCCACTGGGCAGCTCTGACTTTCAGCCTTTGCTGGCTGGGGTCAGCAGGGAGCCAGTGACCTTTCCATGCATGACACCATGGCCTGTCAGAGAACTCGCGTTTAAAATACTCCTCTAAAATAGATAAAGATACACCCTAATCACTAATCAAAGAACAGCTTTAATGCCTCGAAAATGTGGAGCGAGCTGCAGGCATCAGAATAAATTACAACTGGTTTTGAGCAGTCATTGAAGAAAAAGTTCAGGGGCCATGCCAGGAAGAGCCCCGGGACTGGGTGATCCGTCATTAATTCAGCCTGGGAGGTCAGTCCTGCGATGCTCCAAATGCCCATTAAACATTTAAAGCTTTTTATTTTTACAGCTCCGTGCCACGCTCAGGGTGGATGGGCACATTTTAAAGACACATTTTGTTCAGTTCTGCATGGCACCTGCTAAGGGTGTGATGGACACACAATGGCACACAAACACGCACCCCAGCGTGGAGCTGTGGGTGTGCAGAGAGCAGCTGGGGTGCCTTTGGTGTTTTCTTTTTTCCATGGCTTGCACTGCACTTTCCCCTGCTGCTTTCACTGGGCCTTGCCAAGGGTAGACCCCGAGGCAAAATACCTGCAGGTTTTCCTGCCTGAACTCCGACATCCCGAATAATTCAGGAGGAACACCTCAGACCAGTTTCTTCCTTTCTCTTTCTTTACTCCCTTTCCTCCTTTCCTTGCAGCTTTATTAAGGATAAACATTAACAAAACACCTTTTGAATTCTTGATTTAAAAAAAAAAACACACAAACAAGTTCCTTTTTGGAAAAGGCTTTGGGGGGATGACTGTGATGTGGAAAAATAAAAGAAAAGTAGTTTTTAATTTGTGGGGGGATAGAACGTAAGGAAATGAAGATAGTGCAGAAGGGAATCTCAGCCCTGAAGAGTTTCTGCTGTACTAATTACCAAAGATAAGGAGCAGGCCACAGCTGTGTCTAATAAGGATGGGTGCTATAAAAGAGGGGGTTAGCTGGGTCAGGAGAGCACTGGAGTTTGTTTGCTCTGATGGAGGAGTCAGCACTGCAAGGAGCTGCCCATGAAAGATCACTGAGAAGGCATGGAGCTTTTGCTATAAGATAATAACGTTAATTTACTGTTAATTTTGGTTTTGAGGTTAGTGCCGTGTGATTTTGAGCAGATAAAAGCAGCTGATACTCGGCAGAGCTGCCTGAGTTCCCCATGGTGCAGCACAGCCCTTCTCACAATTCCATGTACCAGTGCTCACCTGCAGGGAGGTAAAACCTTGGTGTTTCCTGGCGTTCCAGGTAATCAGGGAAAAAAAACACTAGAGAGGCCAAAATGACTCCTTTTTGTCAGTGTGCACCCTGCAAATGTAAACCTTTCTCTTAAAACACAGACAGTTTTCAAGAGTTTGTTGTGGCAAAGAGTTCTTGGAGACTTTCCTTCCCTAAAAATAGAAACCCTCATTTATAACAATTAAACTATTGTACATAAAAGAAAATTATTGCACCAAACATAACTTTTTCTTGCAGATCAAAATAAAATGCTTTACAGTTACAGGTTCCTACAGTTGATTTATCCATGCATATAAATCTTCCCAAGGATGTGTGCATTTTCAGTACCTTTCTTATGCTTTAATTTGCAGCGTATACCAGAGGGCCTTTGTTAGAAAAACCCATGTAGTGTCTTAAAATATCAAATTGTGGTATTCAAATAGTAGAAAAAATGAAATTAGAGGTTTGTGATGCATCTTTCCACCTGTTTTTACCTGCACAGAACTTGGGAGCAGTGAGAAAAACGTCACTTCATGTCTAGTAAGTGCACACCTGGAGAGGGAATTGGCTGCACAGGCTCATACAATGGCTTGGACTCAATAAAGCTGGATTGGCTCTCAGCTGGTTCCTGCAGGAGGAAAGTTTGGTGTGCGAGGCTGTTATCTGTGGAAGAATTTTTTTCATTGAACAAGTAATTCACTGTAATTAAAATAAAAATGAAATGGCTTTCACTGTAATGTCCTCAGAGAGTTTACCAAACTAATATCCTAACTGCATAAAGGCAGAGGTAATTTTTCATCCATAAGGTTTTTATGGAAATACATCTATTATTTCCCAAAGCAGAAAATGATACATTTTATTTAAATTGCATTTTCTACACAGGAAGATTTTTTTGTAATGGAATTTTTTACACAGCACATAATTTATGGGCCCTGGGAACAGGTGATTAAAATGTTGCTCTCAGTTGAGGGGGAACCTTTGACACAGCTTAAGTTCACCTGTGTTTACAATAAATTTTTGATAAATGTATACAAATTATACAAATATGTAAATAAAAAATACAAATATATATAAAATATAAAAATATAAATAATATTTTAGAAAAATGCTGTATATAAAACATTATATATAGAAATAAATATAAATAAAATAAATATAAATAATAAAAATATAAATAATAATAGAAATAAATAATAAAATAACTATAAATATAAAAATATATAAAAATAAATAAAAATAATATATAAAATTTATACAAATACAATTTATAGATTCATCTTCACATGGAGCTTTCCCAGGACAAGAAAGCACAACACTTCCTGGGCCTATTTGTGTTTATCAGTCTGTTCTGTGTTTACAGGGCAGTTCATTTTATGTTCTGCTTTAAAAAAAATAAAAAAATCAATATGGGCTGTTTTGAGAACAAGCAAACTGCAATTAAAGCATTGATGGGCAGTTCCATTGGCAGCTGATCTGGGCCATCTGTTGCGCCTGCTCTGAAGGGGTTCACAGCTCTTGGCTGGCACAGCCCTGCCAGGCTGGGGAGGGCAGGGGCAGGGCTGGGGCTGCTCCTGGGGCCAGGCAGGGCTCAGCAGTGCCAGGCTGCTGCCGCAGTCATCTTTTCACTAAGAATCCTTTTTTAGGGTTTTTTCCTCCTGAGAGGCCTCAGGGACAAGATGTAAGCAATGGTTATCCTCTGCTGTGGGATGCAACAGGCGGATTTTTGATTGGCCCCTTTTGGGTGTTTCTAATTAATGGCCAATCAAGGCCCAGCTGTCTCGGACAGAAACAGAGTCAGAGACAGCTGCCTTTGTTATCATTCTTTCTTTTCTGTTCTATTCTTAGCCAGCCTTCTGAGAACCTTTTCTTCTATTCTTGTAATATCGTTTTTAATGTAATATATATCATAAAATAATAAATCAAGCCTTCTGAGATATGGAGTCAGATCCTTGTCCCTTCCCTCATCCAAAGACCCCTGTGAGCACCGTCCAGGCTGGCACAGCCCTGCCCGTGTGAGCATTGCTGGGTTTAATTCCTTGGCAGTGGGGATTCCATCAGCAATGGGCGTGTGTGCAGCTGATGGGAGTGACTGAGCTCTGGGGCTGTTGGGGGTCAGAACTGCTGGGTAAAAAGAAAATAAAACCAGGAAAAGTTTCAACAAATCACCTGAAAGCACTGAGCATCTTCAGAAAAACTCTGGAGCTGGCTAATGAAGAATTCATTAACCTTCTATGCAAAAGGGATTTGTAAAATGATTTATGATTTTAAAATGATTTTTTTCATAACCAGTGTTCAGTATATTGGCACAGAACGAGTGGCTCTGCTGTGTTTGTGGGGCCTGGCACAGGGAGCTGTGGGTGCCAGGGCTGCAGCTGTACCTGTGCCCAGGTGTGGGGCTCGGCCTGGCCTGGCACACAGCTCCTCACTGGGGACCTGCAGGAGAAAGGGCTCTGAGTTACCCCCTGAGTTTGTGGCTTCATCTTGTTATCAGCAGGGAGAGAAAAGAACCATGGTAGAGGCAATAGTTTTGTCCATGTATAGATATAATTTATTTATATATAATTTTTATATATTATATATATATATAATTTTATATATATTATATAAAATTTTATATAGTATATATATAATTATATAATATATAAAATTTTATGTATATATAATATAATATATATTATATATGTAATTTTTTATATTATATATAATTTTTATATATATTATATCTATATAGTATACAGTTCTTTCATGGTATAGTTCTTAAATTATAATTTATTAAAATTGTTACTAGTTCACAGACTCTTCAGACCAAAATTAAACTGTTTGGGTCGTTCCAAGTATCATGGAGCAAAGTTCCTCCTTCCTGTGAGTATCTGGGTGGTGGTTTAGCCATGAGGGAGCAGGTAAACTGCGGTAAAAGCAGGAAAACTGCAAATGCATTGAAGGGATAAGTGAGAAGTCTTCACCCCTGCTATTGATTTCCTCCCAGCAGAGAAAGCCTTGTAGCAGTGAGAGCCTGGCTCTTCCTTCTCCCACCTTGAAGAAAAGTGGTTGTAGGAGAGCATTTGGTTATTGCTCTCAGCTGGGTATGAATCCTCGGGGGCTTTGTTGGGCTGGGTTTAACTGGGTACAAATCCTCGGGGGCTTTGTTGGGCTGGGTTTAACTGGGTAAAGATCCTCGAGGGCTTTGTTTGGCTGGGTTTAACTGGGTACAAATCCTCGAGGGCTTTGTTGGGCTGGGTTTAACTGGGTACAAATCCTCGAGGGCTTTCTTTGGCTGGGTTTAACTGGGTACAAATCCTCGAGGGCTTTGTTGGGCTGGGTTTAACTGGGTACAAATCCTCAAGAGCTTTCTTTGGCTGGGTTTAACTGGGTATAAATCCTCGAGGGCTTTCTTTGGCTGGGTTTAACTGGGTACAAATCCTCAAGAGCTTTCTTTGGCTGGGTTTAACTGTTTGAGGGTTTGTTGGGCTGGGTTTAACATGGGCAAATCCTTGAGGAGTTTGTTTCCTGGGTTTAACTGGGTAATAATTTAAGGAGCTTTGGAGCTGGGTTTAGCTGTGCAAATCCTCAAGAGCTTTCTTTGTGGCTCTTTAACTGTTAATCAGCCTGGGGAGTTTAAGGAGCAGCTCTGTGCTGCGGTGGCTGTGGAGAGCAGCAATGTTCTGCAATGTTCTGCAGCTTCCTGTAGGACTCTCTGAGCTCTGCAGTAAAAGCAAGAACCTGCCACAGGTTTTGCACACCTGAGTTCATCAATCTCCATTTCCACTTCTGAGTTTGCTGCATTTCAGGGCTGCGAGAACTGCTCTGCCCTCTTTGAGAGCCAACCCCTGCAAGGGAGCTCCTCACAGCCCAGAAAATCCAGATACCCAAATGTGTAACCACAGCATGAAGCACAAAGTCATTTAACAATTAATCATCAAAAATGTCCCTGATCAATTAAAAAAAAATCACTGAAGTATTTCTGAGTGGCTGAGTAACCTCCAGAGCAAGAAATAACACTTGTAGCTGTGAAAAGAACTAAGTGAACAGGGATTATAAATAAGAGAACTTTATTCATAATAATGTCATAGGAAGAACAAGTAGAAGAATAATATTACTCTATCAAATGTCTTCTGTGTCTGGATCTCTATGAAAAAACATAAGAAAGCAGTTGAAAAATATTTACAATGAGAGAGAGGATCTGGAGGCTTTAGCATGGTGTCAAGCTTATGATGTAATTGGTGTTCAGAGACTTGAAGGAATAATTCACATTTTATAAATTCTAAATAATATTTGAATTTTACAGGGGTATTTCTTGAAAAGAAAAAAAAACTATAAACAAAAAAAAAACACCCCAAAAGACTGAGAGTAGTATCTGGGATTTTTGTGTAAGAGCAGGATAATTTTATGGGTGAAGCAGCTTAATTTTTGGGGAAAACAGCCAACCGAACATACTCCTGCTTTCTCTTTCTACTTTTCTTACTCTGATCTCCGAGCAAATGTCTCAATGAGAGTGTCCAGATGTACAACTCCAATCAGAGGAAGATAATTAAAACTTGGGGAAAGTTTTCCTGCACCTTCTGCTTCCCCTTCCAGCCCCATGGCCAGCCCCGTGTGCTGCTTGGCTTTAATTGCAAAAATCACCATATTTTGCTCCTCATGCCTCAGGTTTGCTGCTCTGCGGGTCCTGTGATTTGTTTTGAAGTAAACTCTGCTATTGATACATTATTGAGAGGGAGTGGGGTTAGCACAGCCTTGGAGTGAGGTTTTTTTTCCAAGGGCTGTAATTTCTTCAGCAGAAGGCAGGGTCTGTTTGATTCCACGCGCTCTGCACAGAAATATTTTGCAGGCTGAATTTCCAAGTACTCTCCAGTACCTGAGCTGGCTTATGTGTCCATAATGAGAGTTCTGTTTGCATCAAGAGAAAGACACATCCTGCTATCCCTGGTGTCATATTTTGCCCTCTGTTTTAGGGGGGAAAAGGGAAATAATGTTGTTCCAGTGCTAAATATTTCTAGTTACAGCTTTGTCCCAAGCCGACACAGCCTGGCAGGATCCCACCCAAAGTTCCTTTGGTCAGCAGTGAGAAATCCCAGAGAGTCTGGGAAATATTTGAACTTTAAATGTGAGTGCAGCCTCCTGTGAGTGACATTTGGAAGGGTTTTGCTGTGTCTTGTCATTTTAGCTTCAACCTTTGACAGCCTTGTTGTGGGACTCCCAATTAGTGCTTTGGTCTCCTTCCCAAAGGACTTGCTGTATTTTATGTCTAGAACACATACATTTTTATATAATTAATGAAGGAAATGAGCAGAAGATGTAAACCTCACTGTTCAGCTTGTAAATTGTATCACCAAGGTGTGGTGGGTTTGCTTGCTTTCTTCTTGTGTTGGTTTTGCTTTGTAATAAGGTTATGGTCTCTATCCAAGCCCTTCCATCCATTAAATTCTGAGGGGTATTTCAGATCTGGATTTTGCATACTTTGAAAATCAAATTAGTCTTCAATTATTTAGGGACTTGTCTTCAATTTTCCTTCTGAATGCAGATTCCTAAAGACATTTCTTACCCAGAAGAGTGTCTTCCTCATAGATTAACATTACCAAAGTTCCTTTAGAGTTTAATTACTGTTTTGTGTAGGGTTTAAAATCGATAGTCTTGCAGGGGCTTCTGCTCTGAGAACTGAAATTTACAGTATCTGCATGTCAGATGTACAGCAATATTTTATATTGGTAACGTTATCCTCACCTTGCAATGGCACATGAATGCCTTTAGCATTGCAGCAGACCAGAAAACCCAGTCTAACACAGAGATTTGTCCTGGCCTATGAAAGTCTTTACAACTCTGAGTTCATTATGTTCATCACAATTACAGCAACCCAGCCTCCCAGACTCCTCGCAGATGTCTCTAATTTGTGAGCCTTGGGTCCATTTCTCATGCGGAGTTTTTAAGGTTGTTCGATTTAACTTTTAAATTTTTTTTTTGTTGTTAATAGATTGGTCATCCTCATATCTTAATAAAACAAAAATTGAATTATATGCACCACTAAGCAAGCATGACAGGACTTTTGCTAGCAGATGTAGAGTGTGAAAACCTGTGGGAAAATCCCATTCACTTTAGGTTCCACCTGAGAACGCTGCAGTGCACTGCAAATGGATTCAGGCTGAAAAACACAGGAGCAGGGGAACAATGGAAATCAATGATTTGAACCTAATTAAAAAGACCTGATAAAAATTCTGGAGAGCCAGATGGCAAAGTCAATTTCTCAGTATAATATCTGTGCAGATAAAGAATATGATTAGCTGTTGACATTCTGCAAGGGTAGAATGATCTTATCAGCAGGATGTCAAAGTATTTCTTTAACAGTATTAGACTGTGCGTTTATAACTATTGTACACCTGACTTAATGGAAATCATTTTTCTTCCAGGAAGTATGAGACATAATGTTTTTCTCAGATGTCACAGTGCAAAACTCACGAGTTGGTTATCTTGATAAAAGCTTTAGACTTTGACTGCTGAAGGCAGACACCTACATGACTTGAACATTAAAGCTGAAATCAAACTCCAATTGCAGGTGGTGCTGAACACTTTTGTGTCTCTCTCTCCATTTGTGTTTATGGATTCCAGACAATTCCATTGATTTAGAAGGAAATTTTGGACAAGGAAGTTTCCTGTACACATGTGTAGTGAAGCAAATATTTCAGTGCCTTCAGCTGAGCTGTTCAGTTTTTGTGCAAAATGCTTAAAAAGACAAAATGAATAAATTATGTGCTGGTTCCATGGCTAAAATAGTCGTGCTGGAGAAAAGATTTCTGGTGTCTTTCAGCTCCTCCTCCACTTCCTAGACTGGAAACACCAAAGTGTAGAGAGAAAAGGGTGATTTGAGAGTTTCCTGGGAGGGAGAAGGGCCAAACGGAAATGTTCTTACAGGAAGAATTAAATCTATGTCCTGGATATGCCAGGCAAGAGTGCTCTGATCACACATCTGAGTAAAACAGGACTTGCAGGCGTACACCACTGTTTGCCTCCCCTTGAGGGGTTGGCTGGAATCATTTCTAACTAAGGTTTCCATGTTCATTTGCTGCGGTGTGCAGAGGTCTGGAGTGAATGTGGGTGCTAGCCGATCGAGCCATTTAATTCTGGTTTAAAAACGCCTCACCTGGCGTTACTGATGTCAGCTTTTGGGAAGGATGAGTGGGAAGCTTTGTTTACCCTGGGATACCCCGGCTGGCTCTCCGCTGGGTGTCCCAGAGCTGTGAGCTCCTGGCCCTGCACGGCTTCTCCTGCAGCAGCTCCTGGCTGGGTTCTCCAGACAGGACCTGGAAAATGGGGAAAAGGAGCATTATTTGCTAATTGGACCCATTTCTCTGTTAAGTGGTCAGGATTTCAGGGCTGGAGCTGCTCCAGCCTGGGGGCTGGACACTGGAGTGTGTCCAGGCTGCTTTAGGGACAGTTTTGTGGTCACGCACATTTCATTATTCCCCTGTCCTGTGCTTGCTGAGGGATCTTTTACTGTGCAGAGCAACAGAGACTAGTCACATTTAATTTTTCTGGAGTGTTGCTGAATGTATGTCTGCATGGGACTTCCTGATTTTTTCACCCCTAAAAAGAAGCAGTCTACATTAACTGCTGGTATTTCATGCAATGCTACTTTTTATTGAGTGGATCAAACTTGTGTGTTCATAAATATTAGTGTTTCTAACACAACCATTTATTCTTTTGAATTCAGACAATAGGAAACAGAAGTTACAGCTCTTTAAAAAGGCCTCAATAATTATGGACAGCTTGTGATGCAAACAGCTCAGGTATCAATTTTAGAGCAGATGAATCTTCCTAAAAGTACACTAATTAAAGTGGCTTTAAAGGTCTGGGCTGAGGATAAAGCAGGTGATGCTGTACACTGGTAATGCACAGCTCTGTCTGACAAGGCTTGTCTGGCACTCAGGGCAGGGGAGCAGCTCTGAGTAACGGAGCATGGAAATCTTCTTTCTTTGTAGCTTTCAGATAAAATCAGAAGCAGAACTGCTGACTAGCAATTGGCAGAAAACAATATTCGGATCCTGGCTTCAAAGCAACCCAAATTACTCTGCTTCACTTGTATATTTTAATTTAAACACCTCTGAGCCCTTTAATACCTTGACGATGTCTCCCCTGGGAGTTTGAAAGGACTGGCTGCATGGAGCTCGTGGCTCATGGCAGTTATTGACTCCTGCCCTTTAGTGAGACATTAGAGCCCATTATGCTAATGTCAGAATTTGCACTTAAAGAGGAGTAACACTTGTTATTAAGTGATAATTGATGAGGTGACAGAGAGGAGGAGCCCCTCTGGAGTGAGGTGCAGCCCGGGATAGTCAGGGTTCAGTAAGTGATGCCCAGCTGTTGCTGGCCATGGGAGCTGTCACCGAGGAATTGCTGCACAGGTGAATGCGGTCCCACTGTCCCAGTGGAAACAGGCACTCTGTCGACAGCCCTTCCTCCATCCTTCAGACACTTTAGAGCCTGAAAATCCTCCTGCTGTGGAAACAACAAGTGGAGCACAATTCACCTGCTGCCTGATGGCTTTCTTAACTAAGAGTGAAACTAATATGTTCTCTGGTAAAAACCATACCTGTATTCCCCATGATGTAGTTCGGTGAAGTATTTCATTGGTGATTAGATCCCATCTAATCCTCCTGGATTTTGAAAGCTCCATTTTTCCTTCTAATCTGTGTTTTGTACTGCTTAGATGTCAAGATAATATTTGTAATGCAAATGACTTATGCAGTTTGTATTTTTGGAGTTGAAATTGCAATAATCATTTAGTCCTTGGAGTGAAAGTCATTTTGCAGCCTTTATTTCCTCACCCTTCTGTTCCCCAGTTACTTTGTGTGTGTGGTTGTTCTAGATCTGCGTTTCTTGATGCTGTAGTTAGTTCTGTTTTATTGTGCAGCACATCTGCAGCACTGCTGGGAGTATTTCTGATGATCTCATTACTGGATCAAAGCTTCAGTCTCTTGGGTCACAACCCTGCTTAATGTTCTTGTGCAGACCCCTCCAGACTTCCACTAAAAACAGCATTTTGTGCTCATAAAAGCAATTGCTCAGGACATAAGCAGCCAGAAAAGGAAAAAAAAAAAAAAGCAGTATAAAAAGTACTTTTGAGTAAAAAAAAAAAGAAAAAAGGGAGTTTGTCTGTGCATTTAGGTGCCTCTTCTACTCTTGCCAGTACAAATACCTACCTGTGTTTTCTTACCTTGCATAATCCTTCATTTGGAAAAAAAATACAGAAGTGGGGAGGGCATGAGAAGGAAGGGGTTTGCAGATCCTCTAGCAAAGAAGGTTTTAATGCTTGAATAACTGCAATGTGAACTTATTGCCACATGTAATATTGCCTCTTGATTTATCACCTTGGAAACAGCCTGAAGTCTTTGTTTTGTGTGGTTGCTCTGCTGTGATTTAAAAGGAGAGGATGAGTGAGACACAGATCTAATAAGATTTAACTCTTCCATGGCAAGAACCTCTAATCAGATATATATTGATTATATCTGTATAATGAATTATATATATTATATAATATATGTGTTAATTATATATATTATATGTGTTGTTAATGGTATAATAATATATAGTAGCTATAAATTATTGCTTGATTCTGGCCATAGTTTTTGAAACAGAAAAACCTCCCAGGTGAATTAATGGAGTCCCTGTCCCTCTTATCATCTTCCATCCTTATACCAGTAAATTTGTTCTCCTGTCCTTTCAGGAGCCTTTGAAACAGATAATAAAATAAGCATGTTAAGTTCAACGTGTTCATATTTCAGAAATGTTGGGTGAAGGAAAGTGGGCTGTGCTGCTTTGCTGAGAATTTCTGTAAGTGGCACTCCTGGAGCTGCCCTGCTGTGGTGCTGCTGGCTCAGAGCTGCAAGGGGAGACTCAAAATCAGCAATAAGCAACCAGTGCCAAGCTGAAGGCTGCATGCCCGTGTTTGTGAGCCTGGCTGCTGGAGAAGGGCTGGTTAATAACCCAAAATAGCAAAATAACCCACTCCTGGGCAGGGGCATGGCCCAGGGACTCTCCCTGAGTGCTCCCAGGGAACAGGGGATCCCAGCACAGCCCTTCAATGCTCTCCTCCTCTTTTCTCCTGACCATTGGCACAGAAGGAGGATTCATGTTTCCCACAGTGGTCTCTCTGTGTTGCTTTTGTAATCAGTACTGATAGGAATTAAGATTTTATTTATTTATTTATTTATATTTAATAATACTTATTTTGTAATATTTACTGCTATGAATTAATATTTACAATATATTTTAATAGAATATGTACTGTATTACATATTATATATAATATACACTATATA
The DNA here is from genome assembly GCA_024865655.1 of Emberiza elegans. NCBI lineage: Eukaryota > Metazoa > Chordata > Aves > Passeriformes > Fringillidae > Emberiza > Emberiza elegans. The sequence continues at coordinate 26,661,307 of JALJVW010000129.1, read as the reverse complement.
TTATGTAATATATAAATATATATTAATAATATGATATATATTACATAATATATAGTATATAACATATTATATAACAGTATAGATATGTATAATATAATATCTAATATATTAAATATAATATTTATAACTTCTCACTAAATTTTGTCCTGAGTTGTGATACCAGCACTTCCCTGGAGCACAATCCTGCTGAAGGCAAAACTGGAATTCCTCTGCCTTGCTCTGGGAGCTCAGCCCAGGCACTGCTTGGGAAGACTCTCTTTTCATCTTGCAAAGCCCCACATTTAATATTATTTTGACCTTTTTAATATTCTGGGTTTAGAGTGTTCACCAGGCTGCAGTATTTCACCGAGTGAATGAGCGACTACAGTTTAGGATTTGGACTGGGGATTTAGGTGGGAGAGGACCAAAATAAATTTCCTTAATCTGTAGACGAGATAGTTTAAATAATCATGGTTTCCAGGCTGTAATTTTCTGTTCTTCCTCAACAACTCTCGCTGCTACAGTTTCTTCCTGCAAATCAGAGTTTTTATTTAATCAATAGCATTGAAATTGTGTATGAAAGTTCTGGGAAGTTGCTTTTATACCTCTCTGTCATAGTCTGAGTGGTGGGAGGTACTGACACCAGCACTGGGGTAAATTCTTCTCATCAGTGACACGAATTTTCTTTCTTCTTTGGTTTTTAGACTGGGGAAGTTTTGATTTCTCTCAGCTCACTGAGCATTATTTGATCTGTTCATCAGATTTCTTTAAATTCGCATGCATTTGTCTTTGCATTTCTGCAATGCTGTACTGCAAGGTAAAGCAAATTAGAGATTAATATGCAGGTGGACAATGCAAAATAACTGGAGTATGCAAAACACAAGGAAAATTTTAAACAGCTCTTGGTGCTTGGAGGGGTCAGGAAAATATTTATCTGCGAATAAGTGCCTGTCACTGATCCTTTACAAATTAACCATTGCAATTGGTGCTGGCTTTGCTCTCCCTGTGACGCCCTCAGGGAATTGAGGGCTCAGCAGCTCTGGGGTCCCCAGGAGCCATTTGCTGCCTGATCCTGGCTAATTAGGGAACAAATTGGAGGAGGTCCTAGGAAAGGGCAATCCTCATATCAGAGGCTGAGGGGGATCATCTCATCTGTCTCGCTGCTGAATCAATCTCACCCCCTTTCCAACCAACAAAATTCAATTAACTTTTATGAATTATTTAGCCACACTGAAGTCTTAGATAGTATTAATATTTGTGTTTCAGCCTGTTTTGTGCAAGGAATATAAAATATTTCTTCTTTATCATCAATCAAACTCCAATGTAAAATGTAATTTTCTATTTCACTGTTTTAAGAAATATCTTCTTAATCTCGCTTGATGTTGACTAAAAATGTTACATAGTAGCTGTTGCTTATATTTGGATTATTAATTGCCTCAGGAGAGCATCAGGAATTCTATGTCATTTAAATTATAGGTTTTTAATTTTATTTTTTTTTACTCGATGGCAACTTTTAAACCAAAAACTTTTAGAACTTTAACGCTACCAGGCAAATTGCAATCTGCTACCACAACCCAAGAAGGAAGGGTTTGAACAGTGTTGCTACAGTATTTATGTCTTTGACAAAAGAGTTTAGTTCTTGTCTGAGGAAGTGTGCTCCAGAGAAGCTAAGAATAAAACAGGATTGACTTGTAGACAGGAAAGACTTATTTTGTGTCTCAAAAAATGAAAGACTGTCAGTCCTTCACTCACTTCCTGCACTGTTCTTAGTATTATAGCAACGATGTAGTCATCAAAACTGAGAAATTAGGAATGTGAAGGCTTGACAAGCCAATCACAACAACGAGAATGTCTCAGTGCAATAACAGCCAGGCTTGCAGGGGGGGAGAGTGACAATTCTCAGCGCTTTGGAGCCACCGGTGTCCAATTTGTGCTCAAGGGGTAAAAAATCCTGAAACTCCTTCCCCAGCTGCTTATTCCAGCTCCTGGCTGGGAGCTGCAGTCTGCAGAAATTTCCAGTTGCTGATGCCTTTTGGGGCCACCTGAAAACAGAGGCCAGATGGAATTAAGATATTAAAAAGCAGTTGTATTTATTGAAGGGCTTTCAGGTACGTTTAGGGCAGACGAAGTCCGCCAGGGGCTGCACCCAAAATGGATGATAGGTCATGGGTTTGCACACTTTTATAAGTTTGGGTATATTGAGGGTTAATTTTCCAATTACAGCTTCAGCTAATGAAGTAATTTACCCCATGATAATGAAGGTAATTTATCCCAAGTTTGCTCCCCCAACTCACTTTAGTTCCCATCTCTGGGCCCTGGGGCAGTGAGGAGTCCTTGGTTCCCAGCCTGGAGAGGAATTGCTGTGTCTGCCCCAAATGGGGAAGCAGCAGCTCCCACTGTACGTGGATTTTAGAGTTACCCACTAAAGAACTGCAGGATCACAAATACATGAAAAATAGAAAAGCTCCAATCCTAAGGCATCATTGCTAGCCCAGCACTGGCCCTCCTTCCTGAGCTGCTGGTTTAAACTGGTGGGAGATGGATGAGTGCAAACCCAGAGTCAGCGCAGGGAAAGTGTGAGCAGCATCTCCAGCTCTTCAATAATTTATCTCAGACTTTTTCTTCTGGAGCGTTCTGTGGCGTTCCAGGCAGCCTTGTGCATGTAAATGAGTTAGCCAGCAGCTGTGGGCTCTGCCTTCACTCCAGCTGGGACAACACTGCACGACATCCCCTCTCCTTGAACTACCATCCTTCCCCATCCATCAGGTATTTTATCAGTCCCCTCTGTTTTCTCTTGAATTTCCTTAGGCTGATCTAATATTAAACTTTATTCTGGTTTTTTTACTGCATCTTCTCCATTTACTTTAATTAAATGTCTGAGCCTTGTGGATCAAGATAACTTTTATTAAAGTTAATAAATGGATGGTCCTTTCAGATCTGCTTGTAGCTCCTTGTAGTTTGTCCTGCCTTCATCAAAGCCCAAGATTCTAGAGATAGAATGAGGCTGTAAGAGAGATGGTAAACCTGAATGCTGAGGAATTTATGACATGAATTTCAAATGTAAGTAGCTAATTTTTCCTTGAGGAAGCACAAGTGCAGCGTTCCCAATCAAGCTGCAGAGATGCCTTTGTGAAACACCTCAGTCAATCACACATCAAACACGATCAGGTAAGATAAAAATTTACTTACAAAAGCACCAAGGTTTCCACTGAAATTTGGCATGTTGATTGTAGATGCTGAATAATTTACAAGTCTCAGCAGTGCTGCCAATGCCAGGAAGAAATGCTAATTCTTGTGCAGGAATGTGCTGTTCTGTAGCTTTGATTTTCCTCTGCTCTCACACCAAGCTCACCTTCCCAGTGAGGGGAGCTCAGAACTGATTTTTGTGAGTGTCAAAGCTGTGTGTGATGGAATGGCAGCATTTATCACATTGATGGAGTGCTGCTGGAAATGGTTTGTGTGGCACAACCCTACGAGTTCAGCTCTAAAATCTCATGTACAAGGATGCATCTGCTTTATCTTCTTCCCTTTCAGTTGTTTCTCTTGCATTATATAAACAAGAGTTGGGGAGGAGAAGTTGTTTGAAAATGCTTTTTTCATTTGCGTGAGGATTTCTCACTGTCAGTGTCAGTAGAAATAACAGCACTGATGTAATATTTTAAAAATAGAGCTGTGCAGGAATTTTTTTATTAATTGCTGTAGACTGTGGTCTTGCAGCTAAAGCAGAATAAAATCAGGTTTGTTCCCTTTCCTCAGCATCCTCCCAACACTTTACGGTTCCTGTTCAACAATAGAAATGTTGTACTGCTGTAGTTTGCACAGCACTGTTAATTCTTTGATTAGTTAAGTAGCACTATTAATGCTCATTATTAGCATTGAACTCAATTAAGGTTTCTGCTGTTGCTTATAACAGGTCACCAATTTTTCTGGGATGTACACAAACTGATATGTGTGTCTCTATGTACACGGATGTTTATGTGTAGAAGATTGTTGGTTTTATTTGCTGAAATTTTGTTTTTCTTTCTGCATACCTGTGGCAATTTATTGTTAAAAAAAAAAAAAAATAAAAGGCAACTAAGAAATGTAAGACTATACAGAAACCAGTGGCAACAGTAAGGGATAAACTAGGAAAACAGCATTTCCACTGCTTATGGAAGTGTCCATTCAGAAATGTAGCTCAGGAGCACTAAGGCAGCCTTGCAATAAAATCCAGAGATTTTAAATTCGGGCTTCTTGTTAGCACTTAAAAATCTGTCTGGACTTTGTGCCACAGCCGAATTTCCTTGTGCAAATGTTCACGTGTATGTTAATGTGTGCACCTGGCCTAGCCGTGGGCTGTGTAATTACACTGACAAAACTGAGGAGAGCCTTAAAGTCGAGTATTTGCTTAATTTCAACAACTGCTGAACCAGATTTATGCCTTCTACAAGTCACAAGGTTTTTTCATTTTAATGGAGTTTTCCACTTGAATAAAGGGAGCTGGACCTCCTGTACACCCTGAAGAAACAATGAATAAATGTCCTTTAAGTGAATAGAAGAGTTCTGTGATAAATATCAACATTTAAAAATGTAAGTTTGCATCTAAATCAAAGTTTCACCCTTTGAATATGTGACATTGAACATTTGCAGGCCTCTATTGTGTGCGGCATCACAGTGCTGAGGACTGAGCAGGCTGCAGAGCCCTCTGCCATCCACTAATATCGGCAAAAGTCATATTTATCAGGCTGTTTAGCTGTACTTGAGCCTAATGCCAAGCCGATTGAAGTTTTAAAACCAGGGAGTGTGAAAATAATTTAAAATTAATTTCCAGATCTTTCAGGCAGAACCCAATATCACAGTGAAGGTCTCCACAACAGAAAAGAAAACTGTTTAAGTCCAGTTTAGGATCTCACAAATGACTTGTTGGTGGATAAAATATTTTCTGGTAACAGTGGTTACCCAGACCAGGTTCCTGACTGAATAAATGTGACTGAGCCTAAGCACTTTAAAGTTTGAAAAAATTCAAGAAAAATAAGGTTAGAAAACCTGATTAAGAAAGTTTTAAACCTGATTAAGAAAGTTTTAAGCCTGCTTCAGTAAAATAAGTCTGTTTGAATAAAAAGTTTTAAAATGCTGTACAAATAGCAGAAGATACGGCAAATTTTCACAAGATCCTATCTACAGACTGATAAGGTTTATAAGATTGCCCTGCTGCAACAAATAACAGCCAAAATTTCCAAGTCTCTAAGCAGCTTGCTGCAAAACAGCTAAAAGCAATTATATAATTTAGATATGTGTAAATGCTGTGGATTTGGGTAGCATGGCACTGATCCAGACACAGAGCTCTGTTTCCATCCCAGCTCAACAGGTTACAAAATAAACATTTCCTTGAATTTCCTTGGAAGCGTTCCACTGTCCCTCCACCCCTCTGAATGGGGCATTTTCTGTGCCTGTGCTCAGGATGTGAGCATTAATAGGAGTACTCTAAGAGTGGTGCCTTTTTCTCAGATAACCAGTGCTAGGAAACCTGAAACCAAAAAAGAGCCTCCTCTCAGGGAACAGGAGCAGAGTTTGCAGTATTGTCTTTTTGTGAATATTGTATTTTTGGGAATGTATTTTTTAAGTTTAGTTTTTAGAGCAGAATGTTTTGTCCTATCGAGGAGCTTTGAACTGTCCACGGTTGTTTGACAACAGTAAAAAAAAACCATTGTGGACTGTTCAAAGCTCCTGGATAGGACAAAACATTCTGCTCTAAAAACTAAACTTAAAAAACTCAAAAACTTAATAAACTAAACTTAGAAATTTAAAACTAAACTTAAAAACTTATAAAACCTAACTTAAATAAATTTCTCATGGGCACTGCAGCCAGGAGAGGCTGGAGAGGGGGATATGGAAACCCTGGGAAGTTCCACAGGGTCCTGCTCTGGCCAGGCTGGGACACCTGGGGCTGCTCACCTGGAGAGGAGAAGCTCCAGGGAGAGCTCAGAGACCCTGAAGGGGCTCCAGGAGAGCTGCAGAGGGACTGGGGACAAGGATGGAGGGACAGGACACAGGGAATGGTGTCAAACTGACAGGTTTAGATTAAATATTAGGTAGGAATTGTTCCCTGGCAGGGTGGGCAGGCCCTGGCACAGGTGCCCAGAGCAGCTGGGGCTGCCCCTGGATCCCTGGCAGTGCCCAAGGCCAGGCTGGACATTGGGGCTGGAGCACCTGGGACAGTGGGAGGTGTCCCTGGGACAGTGGGAGGTGTCCCTGCCCATGGCAGGATGGGGTGGAATGAGAGAAGCTTTAAGGTCTCTTCCAACCCAAACCATTCTGTGGCTCTAAACAGTAAAAGACAAACTGCTGTTGGATTCCAACATGGGATTTCCCCAAGTGCTTCTGGAATTTCTTTGGGTTTGTTCTGTGGTTTACCAGTACCTGTACCGTGAGATCAGTGCAAACCCTCCAAAACCAACACAGCAACCTGTGGAGGAGGAGGGAAATGATTTCCATTCGGGTCCTGTCTGCACACAGATGTAAGCATTAGAGAGGTGACTGAAAGGTAACTCTGTTTACTGTAGCTTTATTTTAATCCTCTGGGAATTCATTAGCATCCCTCTCAAATGCCAGTGTTCAAATCCTGCTGTAAGAAAACAAACAAGAAAGGGAACAGCAATGATTTAGGAGCAGATATTTCCCCGGGTTATGCAAATGCAGCTAAGGAGACACTGCTTTGTTCTGGGTTTCCCTAATTCACTGTAGTAAAGATGTATTATATGGGTTCCCCTATTGAAAAATCATTTATCAGGATGACAGGTGAATAATGAATGTAATTCACTAATATTGCACCATCTCCTCGTCGGGGATTAGAGAGAACAGGGAGGGAGAAAACTGTTCTGGAGCTGTTTTAGGAAGGGCTTAGGTGAACTGCATCTTTCTGCCTCCTTGTAAATTCTGTTGCAGTGAGACAAGGAGGATGGCTGTTGCTGTTAATAAAGGAAACAATGGCCAACAATTCAGTTCCTAAATTGGCCCTGATAAGGTGGTCATGCTTGCCTGAGTTTCTGTGTTTGCAGTAAACCACCAGCAGTGGTGGCTGCTCAGGGATGTCCATGTCGTGCATGCTGGATAGAAAATCTATAAATAATGCTGGAAAAGCTTTGCAACTGAAAAATACCATTTTCACTCATCCCTAGCTGCTCTTTGGAAGTTTTACTTGTAAAGCTGAAATTCCTTATGCATGGTTAATTGTTTGTGTATATTGCTCAGGTACACGTGCGCATTTCATCTGCACTCAGGGGAAACAAGCCAGGCAAATTGTGTCTCTGGCTGTTACTGACCACCACTGAAAATTTGGTTTTCTCCAGAGCAATGTGAAGGCAGTTAATGCTTCATCCTGGAACTCCTAGAGGTTTGCTTTCTCCTACTCCTTGTGCTGGTGTGCAATATTCACCTGTAGATGTAAATGGTGTGGGAGCTGCTGGGATGTGCTCGCCTGAAGTGAGACATCTCATCCAGATCTTCATCCTTGGGCTTTGGAAACCCATGAGCTGTAGGGATTTATAAACCCATGAGCTGTAGGGCTTCCAGACCATCCCTGGCTCTGCTCTGAAATCCAAACCCTGCCTTATTCATTGCCACAGCGCAAAACAAGGCTCCTGTGAGTTACAGATGGTCACCAAATCGACAATGCATTTGCTGAAGCATGAATTTCCAGCCCAATGAAGCTCTGCTCCCCCAGTGCTCAAGAGGCTCTGGGATAACTCAAAGTGACATGCAGGGGTGTGCAGGCAGGCACAGGATGCGCACAGCATATGTTGGATCTTGCTTTCACATGGAGCTGAAGGGAATTGAGAGAGAAAACATCATGATCTTAGCAAAAGATCTCCTTGGAACAAGCAAACCCCTTCTCAGTGCCCATGGCTGGCTGCAGATGCCATTTGATCTCTGTTTCTTGTGAGGCACACCTTGATTCCACAATTCTGGCCACACACACACTGGAGGCTCTGCAGCTCTCCCACATCTCCCTGTGGCCGCTGGCTGAGACCAGACCTTCCCTCCACGGCTGTAACTCCTGCAGCTCTGCTCTGAATAATGGAATTCTAGGCTTCTGATGTGGAGCTCTAAATTACACAAGTGTGCGCTTACTCAATTTACAAATGTAAATTCCCATTTCCATCGTGCATGTGGAACTTGGAGGCTCTCACTGGAGGGGAAATGAAAACACATGGCTCCTAAGGCCAGAGCAGGTAAGAGAATGTTTGACTTCCCAACATCAGAGTAGCCTGCAAGTCATTCCTATAACCAAGGTATAAAGCAGGATATCAGGAGTACCCCCACTCTCATGTATTTATATAAACACACAAACACACACCAGTGGTGCTGCTTTAATATTAATGGGAACATATGTCTCACAGCTTTACATTCAGCTGTTTATTTTTGTTATTTCTCTGGAACGTGTGCTTGGGCTCTGCTGAAAATTTGGTGCTCAACCACCTGGTTTTAATTGCCTGGTTTGTTAATAGGCATCACCAAGTTGTTTTTCCAGGAGTTTTTTTCTTGTACACATTCTTTGGTGTCAGGGCTGAGGTGTAAGGATAGAAAGGGAATGAATCAGGTGCCTGAATGCAGCTGCAAATAGAATGCAAGGAAATTAGAGAAAGTTGCCCAGTTCTGTATCTTATGATAACCTTATAATAATCTTATGTGATTCTTTTGAGTGGCAAACTTAACTCAAAGATCTTTTTTTCTAAAACTGAGAAGAAACATTTCAAATTTGAGTCTAACCTTCCATTGCCTCAAAACTATCTGGGCCAAAATCACTGAACAATTTCTGAAATGGTTCGGAAAAGCAGTTTTCTGAAGGCTCCTTTTTGTTTTAGACACAGCATTATTAGAATTTCCCTGGGAGATCAGCCGCTCTCACCAAGAGCTGAGACTCAAGCCGAGTTCTCAGGAGGATACAGAATCACTGCCTATCAAAATCCTTGTCCAAATCCCCTCTCTGAACCAGCTGCAGAGTGGATTTTTAGGTGATTTTTCCACTACCCAGTTAAAGAAGTTGTGAGTAATTTCAAATGGATTTTTCTGAATTTTTATAGCTGGAGCCAGCAATTACATTTGTATAAAATATATTTAAATAATCTCCGAGCAGAGAGGGAATAAGTCACAGAGTTGGTAACTCACCTGGGAAAACGGGGCATGGAGCTATCGGTCTCCTCTGCAGGCCCTAAAGATCCCTGCAGGGCGGAATAACTCCGTGTAGGATAACAAACAAATCAATAGCCCACCGAGGGCAGCCTGTGCAGAAATGTAAATGGGAGTAAATGGGAGCTCAGGCCAGTGCAGGCAGAGCCTGCCCCCTCGCTGCCTGCAGGATCACCCTGTGGGCTGCAGAGGGGACAGGGAGCTCTGCCATCAACAGCACTTTGATCCACGTTTGATAACAAATGGGGGTTTCTTTTCAAGCAGGTGCTCCAAAGCTGCTTTTTCATTTCGGTTCTGATGGAAAGTTTGAATTGATTTAATTTCTTTCTCATTTGAAATCCTCCTTTGACAGGATTTTTTTTTCCTTATTTCACTTTATCTGAACATTTGTTGCCCCTCCGGTTTATCTGTGAAACAGGAGCATAAAATCAGTTTACCCTTTGGAAAGGATGGCCTCAAGCTCACCTATTTTTAGGACAGCAAGTGAAGGCTGAAAATTTGGATGGGTATTGTCCTGATTACCAAAGACTCTCGGTTCTTTGTGTCTGGTGGGTTTAATAAGAAAAATTTTAGGGAGGAAGAATGGAGTCTGTTCCTTCTGTTTGGCAATGCTGTGGTGGTGAAGCCAATAGAACTCCCTGCCTCTTTTTCATTTCTAATCACCATTTAGAATAGAGGAAAGAAGAGGAAGCCAAACAAAATTATGGGAATGTTCTGATTCCTAATTCCTTTTCAATTGTTTCCTCATAATAAATAATAAAAAAGTGTGGCAATAACAAGGTACACCTTGTGCTGGAACAAGCTTGGCATCATTTTAGCACTGCACAGTCAAGGAAAAGGGAAGGCTCCAGTCTCCCTGGAATTGCCAGGCCTTTGGATCATCTGGCAGGATGTGCAGTAGGAGAAGCACAGCTGGGTCTTTTTCTCTCAGGAGAATCCAGTGAAATACCCTGGTGTCAGACTCAGCTGGCTGAAAAAAGCTGCATGCCCAGAGTTGGCTCCCAGTTGCCTGAAAAATGCCTTTTTTCATCTGTCTTGCACTAAGTGGAATTAGTTCAGCATTTTGGATTGATTAATAAGTGTTTTAATAATATTCAGGGCAAACATCAGTCCCAAAGAAATACAGAGATGTCAGGAAAATTGCCATTGGAAATATCAGACTGTTGGAGACCAAAAAATGTTAAATATTTTCTAAAGAACACCATGAAAAACTACAGTAGTTGACATAAACTCTATTTTATTATTGGAACAACAAATATTTTAAGCTTTCATTGAAATGATACAAAAAAATTAACATTAGCATTTCAAATTTAAAGTAAGAAGGAAGAAAACTGGCCTGTCTGATTGCTAGATGATTTCTGTCTTGGAAATATGTTTTTAACTGTTCCTTGGTGACTGGTACTACTGAGAGCTAAGAGAAAGTCTAATTCAAAAAATCAGAGAAAAACTAATGGTGGACTAATCTAGCTTAATTAATTTTTTTTAATTGGATTAACTTGATCTATTGTTTTGACTGGTAGATGTGCAGTTTTCATAGGTGGTGAGAATTACATCTAACGAACATGGTTGGAATTGTTGGGGTGTTAATCCAGTCAGTTCAGTGATGTGGATGGAGATGGCGCTGGCCATACTTCACAATGGAATAATGTACATTACACACTTGGCTGGCTGTAAAACCTCCAGGCCCCAAACTGTCACTCTTCTGATGTCTTCATCTGCCCTTCAATAATTCATAAATATTCAGTGTCTATGGATAGGCTTGGAGAACAAACATTGTCTTATTCACAGTTACCAAACCTAATTAATGCATCCAAAACCTGCAACTGTTTACATTTTAACCTAGCTATTCCACCAAAAATTGGTTTGACTGGGTGGGTTGGTTGGTTGGCTGGTTGGTTGATTCCTTGGTTGGTTGGTTAGTTGGTTGGTTGGTTGGTTGGTTGATTCCTTGGTTGGTTGGTTAGTTGATTCCTTGGTTGGTTGGTTAGTTGATTCCTTGGTTGGTTGGTTGGTTGGTTGGTTGGTTGGTTGGTTGGTTGGTTGGTTGGTTGGTTGGTTGGTTGATTCCTTGGTTGGTTGGTTGGTTGGTTGGTTGGTTGGTTGGTTGGTTGGTTGGTTGGTTGGTTGGTTGGTTGGTCGGTTGGCTGATTCCCTGGTTGATCGGTTGGTTGGTTGATTCCTTGGTTAGCTGGTTCCTTGGTTGGTTGGTTGGTTGGTTGGTTGGTTGGTTGGCTGATTCCTTGGTTGATCGGTTGGTTGGTTGATTCCCTGGTTGGTTGGTTAGTTGGTTCCCTGGTTGGTTCCCTGGTTGGTTGGCTGAATAGTTCCCTGGCTGGTTGGTTTTGGGGTTTTTGTGGCACCCGTGTGTATTTCTGCAACCACCCCTCACATTTTAGTGCACACAGAAATATCCCAAAAGCGTTGACAGCCTTAAGTCCATCAGATTCCTACAGGTTTAGCATGCAGCAGCTGGGTGGAGAGAGAGATGCTGTTTTCCTTCCATTTGACAGAAATCTGTGGTTTCAAGCAGAGATCTCCACAGGACAGGGCTGCTGAGAGCTGCCAGAGCCCTGCACTGTGCAGAAAGGGTTAATTTAGCACCCACCAGAGATCAAACAAGCCTGGCTCCCCATGGGCCCCCAGCATGTAGAACAACCTGTCACTTAGCTCTGTTTGGCTCCTCTCGTGCAATTTCCATCTCCAGCAATCAAAGCATGCATTAGAGTCATTATCAGTTCTGTTGCTTTCCTTGTACCTGACTTTCAAATCGTCAGAACAATGTCTTTTGTTCTATAATAAATTAATTGTCTTTGAATCTTCTATCATTGGCAGATGGATTTCTTTGTTTAAATATAAATATGAAGATGCTGATTTATTTGGATTCCCAAACACTGATTGTATGATAATTGCATCTTCTTGTGAATAATTGAATTATTTTCATATTATGTTAATCTCATTTCCCTTAAAGCCTGCCTGAAAATCAGACTGACTTATTTACATGTACAGGTGAATACTAATCCAGAAGGATCTATTTTTAGGCTGCAAAAACTGTTTTCAAAGTTGTCCTTTCATGATTGGCGGTGCTGGTAAAAGCACTGCAAATGCAGCTGCAGGAAGTAGCATTTTCCCAAAACAACAGCTCATGCTGGTTATGCTGCTGTAATTCTATCCTGCTGGTATTTTATAAATAAATAAATAAAAAACAGGAAAGGACTAAAAATGCAGATCAGGCTCGCATTGTACTACGTATTGTGTAAAATATGTGCTTGAAGTTTCTGCTTATCTAAGAGGGTTTTTAATAATCAATAGCCTTTGCTGGCGCTATCAATTTGTCCCATCCAAGTTATGGAATATGTTGCAGGGATCCTCCATCAATTTCACAGGCAGAATCCTGTAATGGAAAAAAAAAAGGAAACAATCCATGCTTGAAGCTGAAATTTTATTATTATCTCAATTGAAGTCTTAATTCTCTAAAAATATCATTAATTGTGTTAATGATGTTTGTACAAATTGTGTACAGTTAAAATAGTTCCAGTACCTCCAGGACCCCTCTAGGTCCTGAGGTCAACAGCTTCACCTGGATTAAATGAGCATGAGCACAGGGTACAGAAAATCAATAGTGCCCTGGGACAGTCAGGATATTGATACTTTCCTCTTTGGTATGGTGAATTCTGCATTGGTTCATTTTCCATATATTAAAATGCTCTAAAACTTGAGATATCCCTTGGTGTGGAATTTCACTTCACATCCAAAGTTGCTACACAGGGTTTGTGTTACGTGCATTGGACTCTTGCTATTTTCCTCTCTCTTATTCCTAAAACTGGCTACAAGGCTACTCTGGCAAAATTTAATCCAGAATTTAAAACCTCCACATGTTTTTCATTTTTCATCTGGAAAAAGATATCTGAGTACAAACTCATTTTGTATCAGTTATGCAATATTGATATGTTTTGACCAGAAAAATCAAGGACCTTTCTCCAGCTGGAATGTCAGTACACAAGGATATTTTATATTGCTGAATACCAGCAACGCTGATCACAACTGCTACTTCATGCTCTTGTTCCTCAGGAAAAAAAATTTATGAGAAGTGGAAATACGTTGATGATTAATGCTTATACCTGATCCTGTGAAGTGAAATCCATAGCATTTAACATAATTTTGAGGTCAGAATTTCTTCTATAGAAAGAAATGTATAATGGAAGATTTATAGAATAGAAATTTATAATAGAAGATTTATAGAATAGAAATCTATAATAGAATATTATGGATTTCTATTCTATAGGAGTCCATATTAGAGTTCTTTTATTATAGATTTCTATTCTATTAATGGAATTAATTAATGAATAGAATAGAAATCTATAATAGAAGAAGTCCAATATGGACTCCTAGAGGAGTCTGACAGGTGGGAAGTGTGTTCCAAGCCCAGAGTGCCTGGAGCAGTGAAATATTTGAAAGGAGAAGGACGTGTGTTGGCATGGCAACACTGCTTAACTCATATTTGCCAAGGCCACTGTAATTACTTAGCTGAAGCCACAGGTCACAGGAAGAATGTTATCAGAACTAAAATTGTTCCATCTTGTCCTCAACTTCCAGGCCAGAGGTTTCTAGATAAATCAAGAAGTGCGGTTTGACTGGAGGAACTCGCTCTCTCTTGCCTTGGCCTCAGCAAAATCTCATGTAAGTACCCTTTTGATCTTGTGTGTTCTCGATGCAAATTGCAGATTGTTTTGGTGAAAGTGTCTTCTCTTGTTTACAGGATGAAATGTCTGGGTATGAAAAGTGGATTGTTTACTTGTTTGAGGTGTCACTTTTGAGTGTGTTTCAGAAATTGCTACTCAATACCTGAGACCAACCCCGTATGACAGCAGGTATTAGAATATAAATCAGTATATCAAAATCAAAAAGGGTTCAGGAGGGATCAGTACAGAGCACTGTGCTTTCCTGCATTTATACAGAAAGGTGGAAATCTGTTCATTTGGGGGTTGAAAGGATTTGCTGTAAAACTGGAAGCTGAGCAGAAGCTGGATTGCTGCAAGGTTTGTGCTCAGTCGTGGTTTAACTCATCTGAAAACCAAGAGCTGTGGTCTGCCCTCGTCACTACTACAGCTAAAAATTGTTCTTGTCAGCACAGGGGTTTGATTTTTTTGATCAAAGTTGAAATTACCTGATACCATTAAAGACAGTCCATTGAAGATGAAGGTTGAGAATTTGCTCTCACAGTTGTCATGTCTTTCAGTAGGAGAATTCAGGAGTTGTTAATATTTCTGCCTCTCCAAATCCATTTAACTTGCTTACGAATCTTCATAGATTAAACAGTGATCATTAATTAAAATTCTAGTTGAAATAATTCCAATTCTAGTTGATGTTTAAACTTAATTTTTCTTTTCTTTGATTTCCTGAAGTTGTGCACACTGTGTTGTAAAATTTCCCATGTAGAATTTGACACCCACTGTTCCTGATAAATGGCTTGTAAAAGAAAGGCATTATGGATTTTAATGGTATTTGAGCTTTATTTCTATTTTCTTCTTGGATTTATAATGTGCTTCTTCTATTGATCCATACCATTAATGCCCAGATATGCTACATTTCTTTTCTGAGATTGATCGAGCTGTTGGCATTAACTGGGATGGGCATAAGGAGGAGAATCTTTGAGCAGAAGGAACAGATCTTTTCAATGAAAAATTCCTAGGGAATATTTCTCTTACAGTATAGATTTTAGATACTAGTTTGAGTTACCAATAAAGACAGAGCCCAGAGGGAAAATTTTGCTTTGCTTCCCACAGATAGATTCTCAGTTGGTAGAAATAGGCTCCACTCCTTCCATTTCAATGGACTTACACCACTTCACAGTGTCAATATGGGGAAAAAACATCACTTCCATCAGCCTTCCAGATAAATAATCCAGTAATTAATTTGAGTAGCAGTCTCAAAATAAAAATGTGGAAATGTTCTTGTTGGAGCAGAAAAACAGAATAGCAAGGTTGTCTGAGTTCACACCTTGCTGAGGCTACTAATTGAAATTGAAAAATCAAAACAATTTACAAGAAAGCAAAAGCAATTAGCAAAAGAATATAACAACAGTGAAGTTTATCACTTGGAAATGATCTTATTTGTTCCTCAGAAATTTTATGGATGAAATTTCCTTGGAGGTGTTTCTTTTGTAATTGACTTGTAGAGTTACTTATTAGGGTCTACCTATTAGTGTTTGGTGGTAATATTTCATTTTGCTTAATTTGCTTAAAACGAGGTGCCAGGGGTTTTGTGACAGGGCTGGGGTCAAAATCAGAGCAGCCTTGGACAGTTCCTGCGGGAAATGGGGAGAAAGGAACACCACTGCAGTGTGCTTGAATAAATGAAATGTTCTCTTCAACCATCAGCTCCTCACCCATCCTGTTCATCGTGCTGCTCTTGATTGCCTGGAGATTCTGGGTCAATTCCTGGAAAAATCTGGGCTTTGGGGCTTGTTTGTTTCCTCTGTTGTTCCTAAAATATTTTGCTGTTTTCAGTATTTGTGGCTTGATGTCTGTCTGACTGTCATCATTGTCAAGACTTGTGGCTTATTGCCCTTGATATAAAAGATTTTATTTTCACATGGGGATAATTCAAACTGGGAGAGGTTTGGAAAAGGCTGAAGGAATGTTCCATAATGAAAGACTGCAGTTATCCCATCACAATATGGGTGTCTCTCAGCACAGAGGGTCTGGCTGACCTTTGACTGGGCTATTTCCATGGATTGCTCCCTGCTAGAAGTGCCTCTTAATGAAAGATCTAATCACTAATAACTCACTGGAACTCTCCTGTTTTGCTCTTCCTCTTGAGGCTGCAAATCTTATTTCACAAGTCCAAGGTGTACCTTCCATTTTACATTATGATATTAAAAAAATATTACTTCTACTATTAATATTTAGCATTTAAAGTTTCATTGACTAAAGAGAACTCCATTGACACAAAGCAGTTGGAAATCCCTTCTTACTCAGTTGTGATGCTGTCAATTAATAGGTAAGAACGAAGCCTCCCTGACCCAGAACTCCCACTGAGTTGTACCCAGTTTGTAGCTGAGATTCCCAACACAGGAGGATGAGAATACAGGGATTAGACTGCACCTTGGGATTTCAAAGATCCAAGTCTTGGTAGCAAAGAATTAAATCTAGAGTGCGTGGGGTACAGAGCTTAAATTCCCCTGCTTTTTTTGGTCTAAATGTATCTTCTATTTGCTTTGTGTCAGTGAGAGGGAGAGAGTGGCCTCTCCTGGGAGGTGGGATGTAAAGGTTTGGACCTTTTTCGGTAAGGCAGAGCTCAAAATTAGGCCTGTGAGTGTTGAAAACTGTCTCTAACCCCCATAACTGCACAGCTTCTGCCAGCATTTCCCTGGATCTGTGTCCTGCCAGCTCATTTCTCCAAAGCTCCTCTCTGGCACAATTGTGCATTTCCACCTCGTGCCAGGGGTGGGATGTGAGGCTCCATCCCTGGGGCTGACCCAGCTGTGGGTGCAGCCAGTGCTGGGGGTTTTAATCCTGTTCTGAGGGATCTCTGTGCCCTCTGAAGGGCTGTGCACCTCTCAGCCCTGCCCAGGACTGCAATTCCAATGCTCTGGGGGTTTCAATCCTGCTCTGAGGGATCTCTGTGCCCTCTGAAGGGCTGTGCACCTCTCAGCCCTGCCCAGGATTCCATTTCCCAGGCTCTGGGGGTTTTAATCCTGCTCTGAGGGATCTCTGTGCCCTCTGAAGGGCTGTGCACATCTCAGCCCTGCCCACAATGCAATTCCAATGCTCTGGGGGTTTTAATCCTGCTCTGAGGGGATCTCTGTGCCCTCTGAAGGGCTGTGCACATCTCAGCCCTGCCCACAATGCAATTCCAATGCTCTGGGGGCTTTAATCCTGCTCTGAGGGGTCCTCTGTGCCCTCTGAAGGGCTGTGCACATCTCAGCCCTGCCCAGGATTCCATTTCCCAGGCTCTGGGGGTTTTAATCCTGCTCTGAGGGATCTCTGTGCCCTGTAAAGGGCTGTGCACCTCAGCCCTGCCCAGGACTGCAATTCCAATGCTCTGGGGGTTTTAATCCTGCTCTGAGGGGTCTTTGTGCCCTCTGAAGGGCTGTGCACATCTCAGCCCTGCCCACAATGCCCCCAGGCCCTTTAAATGCAGGGATCTCCCAAGGGCTGTGCACATCTCAGCCCTGCCCACAATGGGGGGCTTTAATCCTGTTCTGAGGGGTCCTCTGTGCCCTCTGAAGGGCTGTGCACATCTCAGCCCTGCCCAGGACTGCAATTCCCAGGCCCTGCGCTGAAAGTTGGTGATGCAGCAGTGAATAATTACAGTGTTTGTGCCCTTTATCTCCCATTTGGTTGTCCTGTGCCTTCATTGTCAAAAATTGTGGTATTTTCCAACTCGGCATTAAATAGCGTGATGTGTTTGGTATCAGGATAATACTGCCACTGCAAATTTATTATCTACATTGTGTTGAACTCCGCTGAACTTTATTCACCATCCTGATTGTGATCTTTTAAAAGAAACCACTTCAAGCTGCAATAGGTACAAAGAAGAGCTATTAATATGATTAGAAAATAACTGAGTGTGCAATTTTCTTCTAAGAAATTTCCTTGTTCCCGTCCCAGTTCCTTGCACATACTAGAAAAGCTTCAAGTGTTTTAAATGTGTATTTCCTTTCTGCCATGTAGATGAAATTACTGTAACAGATTTGCATCTTTTTTCTCCTACAATGCCTTTTAAACCTGCTTTCACCTTATCTCACAGTAGCACTGGTAAACAACAGAGCAGTGTGCAATATGTGTGACATCTCCTACAATAACTGCACTCCCACACAAGTCATTTTGGGGTGCAAAACTTGTTCCCCTTATTATTTCATCTAAATCAATACTGTAATCTGTTTGGTTTGAGAAACGAAGGGCATAATCCTGGTTATTGTACTGTGTGGGCAATTTATCCAGTGATTTAATAACTATCACACAAAATCAAATTTAATGCAAAGGTAGAATTCAAACTTGACATGGTTATTGAATATATACCTCCATGTCAAGTGGAATGAGATTCCCCTGGCAGAGACAGAACCAGGAGCCAGCTCTGTGGGCAGTGAGGATTTGGAGTTAGGATTTCAGTGAGAGACAAGAGCATTTTTCAGCTCTTAACGTGGCCTGCCCTTTGAAAGAATCTGGAGGATCTTTGGATGTGTCTCTTTGTGGAGAAACTAGAAAAGGTTTAGTCAGATATTTTGGGGCAAAATAAATGAATTGCAATCAAGAAATCCCATAATTGTACTGTGACTTACAGGTGTAAGACTGTGAAATATAATTTCAGCTATTCAGTGCAATATAAAGCCCACTCAGTGCAAAAACTCCAATCACCCAGTGCAAAACAACAGCTAAATAAACTATTTAGTGCAATACAACACAGAGGGAAGCTGCCAAAGGCTTCTGTGACCTCTGTTTCTATGAATGGGGGTCTAGAGTAATAACTGCATTAATTCATGCATAATACAGATAATTATGGCATAGGTAGGAGGCAAAGAACAGATTTATCCCTGCTGCCCAATGAACGGGGGCCATAAAATGCTGGAGATCATGAGTGCCCAATTTGTAATGAAACAACTGGGAATTATTTCCCCTGTGTGCTCAGTGTCTGAGCCTGGGGCAGCTCTGAGCAGGGCAAGGGGGGTGGGCAGTGCCCAGAGCAGCTCGGATGGGGATCACAGCCTGACAGCTCAGGGGGCCAGTGGAGAGCAGGGAACATTTCCTGCCCGCAGATTCACTGAGCCACTGTCGCAGACATCTTCTGTGAAAATCTTTTTCTTTAGGATTTTTTCTTTTCTGAGAAGCTGAGAGGCCTCAGGAACAAAATGTAAACAATGGTTATCTGCTGCTGTGGGATGCAACAGGTGCATCTGGGATTGGGCTCATGTGGATGTTTGGATTTAGTGACCAGTCACAGCAGAGCTGGCTCCCGCTCTCTCTCTGAGACACAAATCTTCGTTATTTATTCTATTCTATTCTTAGCTAGCCTTCCGAGAGAAAATCTTTTTTTTCTATTTCTTTTTAGTATAGATATAATGTGATATATATATCATAAAATAATAAATCAAGCCTTCTGAACATGGAGCCAACATTCTTGTCTCTCCCCTCACCTGAGGACCCCCGTGACCACTGTCACCAGCCACCCCTGCAGGGACTGCACTGGCCCGGGGGGCTCTCCCTGCTGAAGGCTCTGTTAACACCGGATTCCTGTGAGCTTTGCTCATTTCCATTTATCTAACCACTAATAATGGAATTAATCACAGATAAAGATCATTATGTCTGATGTAAATCATTCTTTCTGATGTAAAGTTCACTAAAGAATCATGTGCTTTATTTTTGTTTGATTGATTTTAAAGAAACCTTGCAAAGTGCATCTTACAGAAAAAAAGCACGTTTTCCATCATGATTAATCCACTGTTTGCTCCTAGCTGCCACTAACCAAAATTTGGCTTCTGTGGCTGATAGCAAGCAGGGAAGAAATGTCAACTCTGAATCAGAATTAAGAGAGAACAATTTTGAAGAAATGAGGTTTTGGCAGAGAATCTTCATGTCATCCTTTCCTGGTGAAGTCTTAATAAGAATCTTTTTTTAGAGGCAAGCAAGTGGGACAGCAGCCTGGGCTGGCCCAGCTGGGGCATCCAAAACGTCCTGAGGGAAAACAAAAGCTTTGGTGTCAGAACTTACCTGAAGAACAGACACATCCTCACAGTCTCTCTCTGTTAATTACATTCATTCTCTCTGCTTCAGGTTTTTATTTTAAAATCTCTTCTTTCTTAAGTAATTCTCAGGGCAGGTCTTTCCAGGCTCACTGTGTATTACATAATATATTATGGCTTTGGCTCTTACTGTTCCAATGTGAACTTGGGCAGCTCTTAAGAAAAATCCAATTTCTCTCCCTGTGTTAGGAAGTCTCCTGCCCCTCTTTCCTGCTCAGCTGTCCATATTTCATGCCCCTTATTCTGTCATTATGATATAATTTGAATTTTCCTTAATTTGTCCTCAAAATAAATTTATGTTTCTTTGTTTTTATTTCTACCTCAAAAGCTCTTGTAATTTTTTTTTTTTTTTTTGCATAAATTTGTAAATTAACTTTTACTAACCAAAAAAAATCCCCAAGGATGTTTTGTTTCCTTGGCTGAGCAGGATCAGATGGGCCGAGGGAAGGGAGAAACGAGGGCTGTGCTCAGCTGAAGTGACAAATGCAAATCCTTCTGTTACCTTGGATTAAAAAGGGCTCCCCTGAAGGGTAACTGAGCAGGGGCTGCATTACAGTGTCAGGTGCAAAACCTTTAATGGAGAGAAATTGCCTCAACTAATCCATTTGTCAGTAGGGAGGGGAAGTAGAAAACTATATATAACTTAGAAGCTGAAAGGTTTTGCCCTTCTCCAAAAGAATAAAATAATATAGCACTGAATAATGGGTTTGATTCCAGTTTTAAATTAGAAATCCAATTTGTTCTTATGAGCTCCCTACTCCATTTCTTACTACTCTCTCAATTCTGCTGGGTGACATTGGGAGATAAAGCAGAATTTACAAGATTGAAAAAGGTAAATTTTTCTTAAAGGTAGACTGAAACATGTCCAGAATGATGTATTATAAATTGTATTGCATTTATTAATAAATGCCAAGTATCCCCAGATAAGATAATTAAGTTTTATGCTTGGAGATGTGTTAAATGTAGATGCCAAATCAATTCTTTTCATAATTAGTGCTACCTGTTACCTGTTGTAGGAGCTGAAAAATGGGATTTTTGAGCCCATCTGAATGCAGCATTGTGTTATGGCCATACGAACACATGCAGAGGAACCAGAATTGGCAGGAGGGGAAAGTGCTGTTAGAATAAGTGATTTATATCATTTGGAAGCACTCTCAGAAAATGGCCTCCTATAGAAGTGCTGTTTAATAATTTATCTCTGTTTAAGTTGGGATTTGCCTGCTGTGTTGCGCGCTCGTCATGCCCCAGGGTGGGAGGGATGCGATGACTCAGGGCACAATTGAGGTTATGAAAAACTCTGCCAAATGGCACTTCCACAGCTTAACTTTAATGGAGCAGGGATCTTCTCAATAGTGAGATAAGTCAAATTTATTACCTTCTCCTGAAATGATTTTTTAAAGGAAAACGGTACAGAAAGAGTCCAGGTTCCACCTTTCTGTTCTGAGAATCCCATTTGCTCTCAGAGAAGTGAAAACTTGGGTGGTGGCTGGAAAGTCAAGTGCAAACGTTAGAGACTGGCAGCAGCAAAACACGTTTGGTACAGGAACATTTATTGCTTCTATGAAAATGGAAGTGTTTATAGGGAATATCCCAGAGGAATTGCATTTTTAAAGTTTTGAGTTATCAGTGCTCTCTTGCCCACAGGAGTTCAGAGTCCTTCATTAGCTGCTGTCCATAAATCACATTCTTGCATTTGGTAGCACAAATTAAATGGATTCCTTTCTCTCCTCTGCCTCATACAACCTTCACCCTCTTCTCATTGACTAAAATTCCCACTTTGGAAAAACACAATTTCAAAATATGAATCCTGTGGAGATACAACTGAGGCTGAACTATTTCTTATCAAAGACTTCACCATTTATTGTGGCTGCAATGTTGTAATTATTGTATAGAGGACACTGCTGCAGGGACAGCAGTGAAAACATGGGGACAATGACAGGACCACAGCCAGTGGGGTCTCTATGAGCATTTTCCAAATCTCCAGCCTTCAGTTCTTGAGGCCTTTCCTGAGCCAGAGCTGAGCTTTTGTAAATTTCTGGGTGAAAAAAAGTTTAAATTTAAATATATTATAATAAATATAATATAAAGTAAATAATAAAATAAATATTTAAATATTTACTTCCCTGCATGAACACTCCTTTGATATTAATGGACAGGAATTGTCATTGAAGGATTTTCCGGATGCTGCAGAGCAGCATTCAATGACAGAGCACACATTTCATCTTCCAGAGGACACAGTCTGTACACGAAATTGCAGAATGTTATAGTTCAACAGGATATTAATTTAAGGACAGAGGTGAATAGAAGGGCTGTGATGAGAACCTCTCCATGTTTTCATTTAAAGTGTGTTCTGTCTGATAGCACAGTCTGTACTCCAGTCCCTGGAAGGGAAGGAAGCCATTCCCAGGGTAAACAGTGACAGTGTGTGGATAAGAGGGAATTCCTGGCTGATTCAGGATGTGTCAGCAAGGCCAGGGACAGACAAGTGCCGATGTGTCTGGAAAGAAATAACTCAGGGCCTTAGCAAAAGGCTATTGACTTTCTTTCTCTTGATGTGAGGACACCTACACTGAATTTTCCCTCCTCTCCTCCCAAGTGAGAAGTAAGCAAACCCTTCCAGCAGTGAGGAGCTGTTCAAGGTGATGGATTCACCTTTCAGCCAGTGTGGGAGTGAAGGGTTTCTGCAGAGAACAGCCCTGGCTTTGCCCTGAGCTCTGAGTCAGCCCCAGGCTGAGCCCCACTGCCCTTCCAGGGGATCGCAGCTCCTGCCAGCTTCGTGTGTTAAAATATCCTGAAACCAGGGAGCGCGGTAGAAATCCCCTCTCATCCCCCAGTGCTATGGATGATCGCTGAGAACTGAATTCCAAACCCTCGCTCAGAATTCCACTCCCCTCCTTTCCAAGGGTTTGCTGTGCTCCCCTGCCTGCTGGGACCAGCCTGGAGTGGCACGGAGGGCACACACTGCCAGGAGGAAAGGCTCTTCACTGACGGCATTGCCCTTTATCCCATGGCGGCATTGCCCCTTTTCCCACGACATGATTGCCCCTTTTCCCATGATGGAATTGCCCCTTTTCCCAAGGTGGGATTGCCCCTTTTCCCAAGGTGGGATTGCCCCTTTTCCCAAGGCAGGATTGCCCCTTTTCCCATGGTGAGATTGCCCCTTTTCCCAAGGCAGGATTGCCCCTTTTCCCAAGGCAGGATTGCCCCTTTTCCCAAGGCGGGATTGCCCCTTTTCCCAAGGCAGGATTGCCCCTTTTCCCATGGTGAGATTGCCCCTTTTCCCATGGTGAGATTGCCCCTTTTCCCAAGGCAGGATTGCCCCTTTTCCCATGGTGAGATTGCCCCTTTTCCCACGACATGATTGCCCCTTTTCCCAAGGCAGGATTGCCCTTTTTCCCACGATGGCATTGCCCCTTTTCCCACGATGGCATTGCCCCTTTTCCCAAGGCAGGATTGCCCCTTTTCCCACGACAGCATTGCCCCTTTTCCCAAGGCAGGATTGCCCCTTTTCCCATGGCAGGATTGCCCTTTTCCCAAGGCAGGATTGCCCCTTTTCCCATGGTGAGATTGCCCCTTTTCCCATGGTGGCATTGCCCCTTTTCCCACAATGGCATTGCCCCTTTTCCCACGATGGCATTGCCCCTTTTCCCAAGATGGCATTGCCCCTTTTCCCACGATGACATTGCCCCTTTTCCCACGATGGCATTGCCCCTTTTCCCACGATGGCATTGCCCCTTTTCCCAGGATGGCATTGCCCCTTTTCCCACAATGGCATTGCCCCTTTTCCCAAGATGGAATCGGATGAAGTCCCACATGCCCAGTCAGGATGCTGCACCCTGTGTCACCTTCCCCTCCAGAGACATTTGGCACTCTCCAGAAGGATTTGCACTCATGGAATCCCAGACTCCCAGAATGGCCTGGGCTGGAAGGGACCTCAAAGCTCGCCCAGTTCCAGCCCCTGCCATGGGCAGTGCACCCAGCTGGGTTTCACTGTTTGGAGAATTCCCCAGCAGTGCCTTTGCTCCTGCAGATGAATTGTTCCTCCTTGCCCACCTGCATCACACGTGGTGAATTCTCCTCCCAACATCCCCAACACACATCCTTGCTAATATCTGCCGTGCTCAGATGTGTCCCTCATGTAAATTATTAGCCTTTAAGTGCTGGCAACGTTAGCATATTGTTGCTGTAGGCTAAGTGTAATTCTTTTAATCTTGATGGTAATTTCCTGGTTAAATATTTTAAATAAATACATTTAAATAAATAACTTTGTACAAGGAATATTAATCATATCTTTTTAGCAGCATATTTGGATATTTGGTTATTTCTGACTCTCTAGTTTTTAACTTTAATATTTGGAGTCTAATTTGGCAAAGAAGGTTGTGCCTTGTTAGCAATCATGTATCTTGATCAGCATGTTGGGTTTCTGTTGGTATCAGTGCACAGAGTGAAAAATGAGGGAGGGTTTGGAATTCTGCACTTCTCAGTGATCATCTATGGTACTGGGGGATGAGAGGGGACTTTCTGCTGTGCCCCCTGGTTTCAGGGTGTTTTAACACACAAAGCTGGGGCAGAAAGGCAGGTTTTATGCCAGTGCCTGTTAAAAATCAAGGTGAACAGTTAGATGTGGCTGAGATATTATTTATGTCCTTGTGAACTGCAATTGTAGCACAAATGCTTTTATTATATCCAGAACATTCCTGAAACAAAGGGATTTCATCTAAATTTATGCCAGTATTCACAGAAACTTGTTTTGATGATTCTTGGCACTCTTTCATTGATTTTCGGGGCAGGGAAAAGAAAAACCAAACAGGTTTTCAGCAAGAGGCAGCTCAAGTGGATCATTGCTTTCTCACGGCCAATGACAATAATCAGCTTTTAAACAGTCAGGAGACAAGCAAGGGATGGAATCTGAGTTTGATTGTGGTTTTGGCCTTGGCATGGAGGATTCCATAAAGGGTGGAGTGAGGAGATGTGAGTGAGGGGATTTCATTTTACCTTGGGTTTTTGGTGCTAGCGCAGAAGTGCTGTGGTTGCTTCTCCTGTTCCCTCCATGAGCTCCTCACAGTTTTAAGGCTGACCTGTAAAATGTGAAGTTTTTCCTGCTTGGAGAGGTTTCCTATGCAGAAATGCTTTCTTTAAACTCATTTTAGACTTCTAAGGAAAAAAAATACTAAAAGCCTCAGGATTTCCTTGGAGAATTTCTGGAAATTTGCTCCTTTGTGCCCCACCTTTGGGAGCCCTGGCCCTGTTTGAGTCTCACCACAGCCCCAGGGTCGTGTGGAGCATGGTAAAATCTGGGTTTGATTTTATTTCCAAAACATTTGTGCTGTTTTTCCTCATTTTAGTGCTCTCCTCATGAAACCTGGTGGAGCTCAGGTTGCTACAAATGAGTTAAACTGGGACACCATGGAGATAATTTCTTTTTATGGTACCATTGCCCAGATATGGAACAACTCGATAGTTTAAGCTTTATTTTTTCACATAACAAAATGCTGAATTTCCCTGAATGTCACCAAAAAAAAAAAAAAACCCTCCTACTGGAGGAATTGAACACATCCATTGCATATTTTTATAGATTCCATAGCATTTTGCTATTTCCTCTGGCTTAATTTTATGTCTTGTTCATCTTTCTGTCCTATTTTTCTGGCTTCTCTTTTTGCCCTGTCTCTGTAATAATGCAATTTGAATTTCCAGTACCATTCCAATGAATGTCTCAGAAAAACCCTACACTTTGTAAGGTCATAATGGAAGTCCTTTAAAAGTTAATTTTGGAAAACCAATTTGTCCCAATCAGTTCTGTAGAGATGACAATTTCCTTGGCTCTGTGTCCGTTTTACAAATATCCACATACAATTATCAGCACTTCCAGTTTTCAAATAATATTTGTTCTCTTTGCCCCCTGCTTCCTGCTGCACGGAAGGATGGAACTTTCCTGTTGGGGGAGGTTTTTATTGGGGACTAATTCCACAAGCCGGCTGAACGCTCCCACACGGCAGGAGAGCGGAGCGAAGCGCGCTTTGAGAGAGAAGCAGAGCTGGGAACCTTGCAGGAGCCGTGAAGAACAACTGGAGGAGGTTTGCACAGGGTTTCGCTCCGAGCTGTGGGTGCCTTCCAGCAGCCGAGGGCTGGCTCCGAGCTCTGCTTGGCAGTTTTCAGTTAAATCAAGGGGAGCAAGCCAAAAATGCGGCTTTTCGTCAAGCCCGGAGAGCGCTGAGCAGTGCAGAGACACCAACTGGAAGAAACGTCTCACTTAGGATCAAAACAGAGAGGGAGAACTTAAAAACAGTGGGAATTAAAGTAAAAATCCGCTGAGCCTGAGCCTGGGACAGCTCCAGGGGCTGTGATGAGAACCTCTCCATGTTTTCATATGGAGGGGCCAGGGGAATTCTGTGCCATCCCTGTGCCCCTGGCATTGACTCCTGCTGTGGCGCCAGGGGAAATCCTGGAGCTCTCAGACCTCGCCCAGCAGATTCTGTGCAGAGAAGCCAACCTGGGCTGCAAAAACCCCTCCTAGAGAAAGGTGGGGCTCTTTTAATTCCCCAGCAGCACCCTGAGTATTATTTGTCTGATTATTGGATATTTTTTTGGCATTTCAATGGGTCTGTGCCAGGCTCTCAGCACTTGTGTCCTGCCTGGCACCTGCTCTGCCAGGATCCAAAGCTCAGAGAGAAACTGCTGCTGGATGTGAAACAGGGAATTGCTATGGAAAGGGAATTATTATTAAATAGGGAATTGCTAGGAAAAGGGAATTGTTATTAAATAGGGAATTGTTATTAAACATAATTGTTATTATATAGGAATTGTTATGAAACAGGTAATTGTTATTAAATAGGTAATTGTTAGGAAAAATAATTGTTATTAAATAGGTAATTATAATGAAACAGATTAGTTATTAAATAGGTAATTGTCATGAAACAGAGAATTATTATTAAACAGGTAATTGTCAGGAAAGAGATAATTGCTATGAAATGCGTAATACCAGAGATGCAGGCTTGTGCTGGTGTTTGACAGGATTCTGGGCACTCCAGCATTAATTAGCTGCTGTCATTAGGCTGCTGCCGCTTGCCACAGTCTGACAGCAGAAATGCAGCAGTTCAGAATATGGCGACAGCAGAAAAGCACTTGGGTACAGCATTGCTCAGTTTTAGAAATGGGCTTTGGTAAAGCACATTCAAACCCACCCAAACCATATCTGCAGAAGTGATTTGAAGTCTGTATGAGCCTTTTTCCATTAATTTTTCATGAGACAGGCAAAGTGGATAAATTATCTTCAAATTGGGATTTAGTTGTCTAAGTAACTTGTTACTTACTCAAACTTTTAATTAACTAAACTGTTCTCTTTATAATTCATATTGGGCAATTTCCTGCAGCAGTATTTTACAGGTGAAAATCCATGGGTTGCTGATTTACTGAATGAGAAATAAAATATGAAGAGAATGACTTGTAAAAAGACTTTAATTTATTGTTTTTTCATTTCACTTGAGGATGGCCTTATTTTTTGTCTGTCCAATTCCATTTTTTCCTAAAAGCATTATTTTATAAAAAAACTGACATAGGTACCATCACTTTCTTAAGCTAAAAAGTTATTTTAAAGAATTTCAGGATATTCCTTATGGAACTAAAAACTACTCAAGCACCAGTTTTAGGGGATTTGTTAAGAGGCCAAAAAGAAATATTTTAGTAAAAGTAATACTAATATTAAAAAAAATACAGAAGGAAACCCTTAAAAGAGCAAAAGTTTGAAGAAATCTTGTAATGTTCCAAAAAGAAATTCTGGTTCTTTGAAGGGGAATATCAAAGCATCTCTCCTTGTGATAACTGTATTTTCTTCTTATTTGTTTCATCATTACAGATTTTCTAGTGTATTTTATAATTCATTTCTACTGTGGTACATTGCATTCTGAACATGGTTTATACTTCCAGAAGAAGCTGAACATTTTCTCTGACGGTGGCTTTTGAGATCCACCTGAATTTCCCTCATTCTTGTGACAATCTCAAAAGAAATGAGCACAAGCCTCCATGAACAGGGAAATTTCCCTCATGTTGTTATAAATTTTATATCCATTTTGCTTCACAGGGTGTCATTAAAAATGGTCAGCCTTATATCATTCCAGTAAGAGAGAATTATTCATTTTTGCCGCCCAATGCTTCCAATTTAACCCTTCCTCAGTTCCCTCCAGGCAGAGCTGCTTGGGTTCTTTGGGGGTTTCCTTTTCCAAGGTCTGACATTTCTTTCTGTAATTCAGTTTAGCCTGCCCCCAGTTCCTTATCACTTTGTAAATGTCAGATTTGCAAAATGCACACAGAGCTTTATAGAAATGTGAACAGTTTAAGTTTGTGTCATCTCATCATTCTGTCATTCTTGCACACTTCAATCTTTGGGTTTTCCTCCTGTCTGAATTTCAAGCCTCCTGGAGTTCCCATTTCTCCTTGCATCCTTCTGTTTGCTGACTCTGAATTTAGTACACGTGGCATTTTCCCAGACACCTCTCATTGTCACATTTAGCACGAAGCCAGAGGAGAATTTGGGTGAGAAGGAATCTCCAGAGGTCTCAGGAACAGCCTAAACCTGCAGAGTCCACGAGGAGAAACACAAAATCTTTGTTTCTTCTGGAAATGAGGATTTTGGACAACAGGGAAATTTTAAATTAATCATATTAATCTCATAATAGTGCTACCTGGAGACTTCAAATTAGGGATTAATTGAAATCATTTTTGATATATTACTTAATTTAGAGTTGGAAAATCAGGCAAATTGGACATTATTATGACAAAGAAATAGTAAATAAAACACTGTTCTGTTTCAATTAAAAGGCTATGTAACATTCTTAGCTGCTAATAATGAACCTTAATGCAAATGGAGTAGACTTTTAAAAATTATTCTCCAAATTCCCTCTGTACCAGCTGAAGAACAGATAATGGCAACATCAGATGTATTTTCCTTATATTTTTCTTAATGCATTTACTACTGTAATGTCTGAACATTTACACATTTAGACATAATAAATAACTTTAATTTCATAGAACAATGGAGTTTCCACTTCAAGGTGGCATTTTTTTAAGCAAATAAATGTAATAGATTTTTGTGCTTGCTTTCTTATCTAAGTGCCTCTTTATCTATTAAATACTTGACGTGCCATTTGCTGCTAAGTTATTGATAATTGTATAGACATTTTTATAATGACACAGAACAAAACACAATTGTGCAGAGTCTGCAAGGGGCTGATGCAACGTAAAACATATAATGAGCTAATGGATTCAAATTAATCACTGAATTAGTGAGGGGAAAATAAAGAGACTGTCAAGAAGATGCCATAAAACTGTTCCCTTCAGTGCTGGAAAGGCTGTGGAGGAAGGAGCATCAATTCTCAGATGTTCCTATCCTTCGTGTTTGTTTCTTTTTGGGGACTTTTTTATTTCTACAGGAGCTTTGTGTCACTATAGGACATGAAATAACACAATGTACATACATTGCTGTTTTCAAGGTAAAAAAGGGAAAGTTTATTTCCTGACTCTAACATTTATAGATTTCCAAAAGTGACAGTGCCACCTCTCCAATGACACTGGACAAACCAACAGTCCATCAAGTTTCTCCTCTTCCATAAAAGACTGCAAAACAATGAGTTATTTACAGAAAGGGTGTGAAAAAATCCATTACAAGAATGTAAACATCAGAAAGTTTAGAAAATCTTAAAAAATCAGGGTGACACTTTTGCTCTGGCCCCACTCTGTGTTCAGAGAGAACATATTTCAGACAGCACACGTTTTGAGCAACAAAGTCAGTGCTGTTTCAAAAAGGGAAGAGATGTAAAGGTGTAAATAGATATAAAGATGTAAATAGATGTAAAGGGAATAGATGTAAAGGGAATAGGTGTGGGGTGTGCAGTTAATTCTTTCACAATTAACTGAATATAAGCACTCTAAGTGTATTTGTTTAGCTTTAGGCTTCAAAGTACTTTGGTTTATTCTGAAATGCCAGTAGATGGAGAGTTACTTTGGATATATCAGGAGAGTGGGTTGGGTTGAAGAATTGAGTCAAAGCTGTTGCTATCATGGCATGTAGGAAACAGGATGAATTTTGATGCTGTGCCCCATCAGCAGACACATTTTATTTCTGCTGTTGCCCACCTCTGTCTTTCAATAATTATGACTAGGGAGGCAGAAACATTTGATTTTCCTGTTGCTTTCTGAGCTTTCAAATTCTTTTTGCCTCGGGCAAAAATTTCTTCTCTTTAGTTTCTGGTTAATATTCTGTGCTAACAAAACTCCAAAGAATCAAGCCAGTTGGGGGGTCAAGGAATTAAAGCACCCCCACCTGTTTGGGGTTTTCCCAGTGACCCCTGATGTCCTGATTTCCATCAGCACACCCAGAGCAGCCTGGGCAGAGACTGAAATCCTGAAATCATTCCCATGGCCAAGCTCCAGCCCCTGTCACTGGAGCTGCAAGGAAAGGGCTGCAGCTTGATTAAACCTCCTTAGGATTATATTTCAAGTCTACAGCTCTGAAAGTTGAGTAATAATATAATGAGTAATTAAACATGTGAATTAAAAGGTGAACCTCACACCATGGGCTGAGTCTGTTCAGGTTTTGCAGATTGTTTGAAAGGGAAAGGTCATTTATTAGCAAGCTCTTTTTTTCCTCTGTTAAGTTTCAAAAATCAAATACCAACCTAAGAAAGGATAATTTTATAGCTCACTTCTGGAATGGAAACTACCATTTCCAATTGTATGTGAAATGATTTCAGGAGTGAGTGTAATCACACTTAGTCATCTCCACAGGCATTCTCTACAGGTTGGAGTGTCTAGAAAAATGTTGATGTCGATAAAGGGAAATAAATGCCATATCCTACAATTCAATATTTCATCTAGATAAGATATAATAATGGGAACAATGTGGGATGAAAATTGCATCTTCATTATGAAAATCTTGAGGGTACCAAAAAGAAGAGAGCAATTTAAAAATATCCCATCCTCTGGACTGCTGCAGTGTGTTTGACTCTACAGCGGCACAGTGTAAGGGTTTGAAAGCTTGATGTGATTCCTTAAAACTGATGGTTTTGGGATAGTTTCTCCTCTTTTCACCCCCCAATACCTGTATGGGATCTTTTTGCAGGAAAGGCAATAGCTGGAAGGGCAACCCAGGGCGCTGTTTGCAGGTCCTGTTTGGGTGGTGGGGCCCGCACAGGGAGTTTCTGTGAGGGCATTACAGCAAATCCCCACACGAGGCTGCGTTAACCTTCACCTTGTCTTTTTCAGGGGTGGATTCCTCCAGTGGCACCTGGGAGAGCTGTGGGCATAAACTGGGAACACCAGTGGAGTGATGGAATCTCTCCTCTGCCAATAGAAACTCTGTCAAAAGTCTCCCTGTGACAGTTCCTTGCATTTGGTGCGTGTCACTGGTAGGTGAGATCTCTATTACACTGAAATTCTCTCCTCATATTCACATCCATGCTTACTACGAATACCAGAGGGATACAAGGCATAAGAGGCTCTAATTTTCGCCTTTGTATTTATATGAATGGAGGAGAGTTTTTAATGCCAAATTTTCCTGAGAACGAATCCAGCAACAAGGGCTCTCTGTGTCTGAAAAGAATTCCTGTAACTTGAAAATGCTCAGTCTGTTACAAAAGAAATAGAAAAGTTCCATATGAACAAATTCCAAGTTTAGAAAGTGTTGTGACAGCTGAAGTCCAAGGGAATATGGTGATTTTTAAATTTTGTTTGAATTTTTGTTGTGGCTTAGCCCCACCTGGCAGCAGCCTTGCAGGATGTTCTTTCCTGGGACTTTGGGATGCTTTGCTTTGCACATCAGGGACTCTGTGTGAGGGGATTGCTCTGTGTGACCAAATTGCCCACATTCACTGAGTAATCCAGGTAAATCATTATATTCTCTGCTGAAATTGTAGCTTGGAATTAAGTTAACAACCCTTTATTCAGAACTCCCTCTGCCAAATGCACAAAGTCAATTTGGCACTGAGGACAGCAAACATTGTGACTGGGTGTCATGGAAATTTGGCTCCAGAGCAGAGAGGCTCCTGCAGCTCAGTTCCACAGCTCAGGCCAGGAAAGAAATGAAAATGTGCTCCTGGTTGGGTGAGAGGATCTGAAATTCCCCCCTCAGCCAGGCTGATGCCCAAGCCAGGAGAACCCAGCCTTCCATCACTTTATCAAATAGGAATTAAATTAATCTTTAATAAGTTCTGATGGTGGTGATGACTCAGGACATCTGGCAGTTAATTGGGTCTATGACTTCTGTGTATTTTTAAATAACTTCTAATGTGATTTCCCACACAACATCTGGATTTGGAGTGCAATTTCAGCAGCGTGTGCTGGATCTCATTCATAAAACATCCACGATGGGTATCAGTGAGCATAGGAAATTAAAATTCTGATAACTTCTTTTATGTTGATTTAAGCTTCCACTTTTTATTGATGAGACAGTTTGTTTTTTAATAATTTTAGGTTAGCATCAGATTTCTTCATGATCAATCACTTGTGAAAATGAAGGGTATGCTGCTGGTATTCTTGAAAAACTCAATTCTCAAGCATTGCTTTTTCATACAATCTCTTCTATTTCAAGACGACCACACCTCAACAGAAGAAGTATGACAGTTTTACTCTCTGCAGACACTTCTCTACTATTTTTCTATAGCTCTAAATTTAGTCAGTAAGGTAAATAAGGTCATATTTTTAAATTTGTGATGGTGATGATGATGATAAGTAAAAAATCATCCGGCACAACTTTTAGCCCCATCACAATCCAGTGATTCCTCCACTAATTCTTTCATCTCTGTCAGTACTTGTGTTGTTGTTAGTGAATAAATTAGTATTGACGCAATCAAACACAAACTTGATCCATCCTTACAAAATCACAGCTCGTTTGCTCTTTGGCCCTTGCTGGCCCCTCGTGTGTAGGACAGGTTGAGATTTCAGGGACAGCTGGAAAGGGAAAAGCCTTCTCCAGCCTAGGGGATGGATGGGAGCGCTGCTAGAAACAAAAGGAATTTATCAAATGGCCCAGCTGTTCACTGGTTGTTAATAATGTTCCCTTTTATTTGGGGGCTGTTTGGTATTTATAGCTAATTAACTCTCTTCTACACCACCCAGCAATCTGCCTTTAGAGAACAGAGAAAGCTGATACACATTGAATTAGAAGCAGTTAAATACATAGGAAAAAAGTCAGTTAATTTACTGTAGAACAGTTATTAGCAAAGCTCTGAGAGGTATTTTCAGGTGTTTTTTTCTTTTACTGTGTCTTTATTTTTTTAAATTTTACTTAAAGTGTGGAGTATAAAAACTTTCACAAGTTACAGAAACTCCCAAAATATCATTTGCTTCTTATTAACTTTGAAGAAATGGAGTATTTTCAAGGTCAGATTAAGAAAGTGTTTCCACTACTAATGCTGAAGTGTTGATGTATAGGTCATGTTTTGTAGCACTTGCATTAAAAATTTCTGCTGAAGGAAATCCTTTGCTGTTTTTCCTCTTCCATAGGAAAAAAGTTTTTGCTTCAGGAAAGGAGAATTCTGGCATTGTCACTTGAATGTAGTGAAATGGGGAATGCTGGTTTAGGAAACAGCCTTCCACAGGAGATGGAAATCATTTAGAAAAGATTTGCTGAATGTTTGTTCACAGAGCACAGGTCCCAGCTGAACTCCATGGTAATATTCTGCACATGACTTTTCTCCAAAGGTTTGGGAATCTAGGTTATGCAATTTTAGAATATCAGTTACTGCTTATTTTGGAGAACACCACCAATTAAAGGAAATTAACAGAATTTTTAAGGTTTCCTAACAGGAAAAGAACCCAGATAATTTGGATGCTTGAGCAGTTCTAAACCACTCTTTTGTTGTTGTTGTTGTTGTTGCTTTTCCTTCCAGTAACATTTTTGAACCACTATCAATTATTTCAGTTTGATGCTTCCAATTTTTCCAGAAATTGCAATTTGATGGGGACTAATATAATTTTTTTCTTTGATGTGGTTATTTTGGACTGATGGTTTTTCTGCTTCTTTTTATTCTTAGTTCTTGCTTGCTGCACATCCTTAGCAGAGGCACTTCAGGGTAAATGTTCTACAAAGATTGCTGCATTTATACAGTCTTGTGAAATGATGTCTTACAGTTTTCCCATTTGTAAAATATGTGATAAAACTGCTCATATAAGTATTTTGGAACCTTATTGTTTGAAAGCGTTTGTTAATCTTTAGAGGAGCCTTTCTTCCCATCACAGATAACAGATGTAAGGGACAGGAGGCCTTGGTGCTGATCTGGTTTATCTGCAGTGAGCCTCCTTCAAAAACCATTCTTGAGGAGCACATATGGGATTACTTCTGTTGTGATATCCCTGGGCAGATGAGGTGGGCGTGGGAAACCAGAGCAGGAGGGAGAAATGTGGGAGTGTGCTGCTGGGAGATTGGGACAGCCCTGCCCAGCCCTGCCCATCCCTGCCCTGCTGGGACAGCCCTGCCCATCCCTGCCCTGCCCATCCCTGCCCTGCGGGGACAGCCCTGCCCATCCCTGCCCTGCCCATCCCTGCCCTGCTGGGACAGCCCTGCCCATCCCTGCCCATCCCTGCCCTGCCCATCCCTGCCCATCCCTGCCCTGCTGGGACAGCCCTGCCCATCCCTGCCCTGCCCATCCCTGCCCATCCCTGCCCTGCTGGGACAGCCCTGCCCATCCCTGCCCTGCTGGGACAGCCCTGCCCAGCCCTGCCCTGCTGGGACAGCCCTGCTGCTCTGGGGGCGTTTGGCCTGGCAGAGATGGGGCTGCCACCTGAATTTGGCTGCTCTACCCTTGGGTGGAATGGGAAATGTCACAGACATCTTTTATGGAAAATCCTTTCCTTAGGATTTTTCCTCCTGAGAAGCTGAGAGGTCTCAGGAACAAAATGCAAGCAATGGTTATCTGCTGCTGTGGGATGCAACAGGTGCATCTGGGATTGGGCTCATGGGGTTGTTTCTAATTAATGGCCAATCACAGTCATTTGGCTCGGACAGAGAGCCGAGACACAAACCTTTGTTATCATTCTTTCCTATTCTATTCTTAGCTTAGCCAGCCTTCTGATGAAACCTTTTCTTCTATTCTTTTAGTACAGTTTTAATATAATATATATCATAAAATAATAAACCAGCCTTCTGAAACATGGAGTCAGATCCTTGTCTCTTCCCTCAACATAAGACCCCTGTCAACACTGTCACAGGGAAAGTGTGTCTTGTATTCAGGAAAAATTCAATTTCAGGGAATCCTGGAATGGTTTGGGTTGGGAAGGACCTTAAAGCCTCAAGAATGGTTTTTGAAGGAGGCTCACTGCAGATAAACCAGATCAGCACCAAGGCCTCCTGTCCCTTACATCTGTTATCTGTGATGGGAAGAAAGGCTCCTCTAAAGATTAACAAACGCTT
This sequence comes from Emberiza elegans, assembly GCA_024865655.1. Lineage (NCBI taxonomy): Eukaryota > Metazoa > Chordata > Aves > Passeriformes > Fringillidae > Emberiza > Emberiza elegans. The sequence goes on along the minus strand of JALJVW010000129.1, from coordinate 26,626,019 downwards.
TCAAACAATAAGGTTCCAAAATACTTATATGAGCAGTTTTATCACATATTTTACAAATGGGAAAACTGTAAGACATCATTTCACAAGACTGTATAAATGCAGCAATCTTTGTAGAACATTTACCCTGAAGTGCCTCTGCTAAGGATGTGCAGCAAGCAAGAACTAAGAATAAAAAGAAGCAGAAAACCATCAGTCCAAAATAACCAGATCAGTGCCAGCCCTGTCATGGCAGGGACAGCTCCCACTGTCCCAGGCTGCTCCAGGGATCCAGGGGCAGCCCCAGCAAATCTGGGATAATTTCCACCTCTCTGTCCTGCCCCCAGTCAGTGAGACGGCGCCTGCAAGAAAATGAGTCCTTGTCCCCCGCTGCATGTACCGAAATGCTTTTAACCCAGGCACAGTCCTTCTGGCTCTGCTCAGCAGCACGGAAATATTCAAATGTTTTTCCAGTATTCAAATGGCAGGTTGTTTGTTTGTGTATTATTTAATTCTCACTGACTTTAAGGCAAGATAATGTTTCTATCTCTGAAGTTTAATAGCACAAGTGGGTGTTAATTCTGATAGAGTTCAAGAGCAATAAAATGCTGCTAGAATTCCGCTGAATAGCAACCTGCTGTAAATTTTAGTCATGCAGTGCTAGTATCAAACAGAATGAGCAGCCAGACTGCAGATGAGAGATTGAAACCACTTTGAACACATCTCAATTGGCAATCATTAAAGAGGCATTTCTACTGATTTTGCATCTGGTATTCAGACAGAATTCCTAGTTCTGAAAATGTGGAAAATAAGTGGCTTTTATAAGGTAGGTAGTCTGTTGGATTTGATTGTAGCTTCAGTTGAAAACCCCTATCAAGAATATAAGCATGAAGAAAAATGGATTATCTCTATAATTCTCTCTGAAAACACAACTCAATGTGAATTTGTAAACATCGAACTACCTACAAGTCAATGGAAAATGTTCTGCAGATTTCTAATACCTCATTATTTTTATTTCATGGCTGATACTTTATTTTACTTGGCTTCAAGTTTTCTACTCTCTGACCAAAGAATCAACCCAGGGAACCACTGGAAATGTCATCCTGACTTAGAGAATCCCATATTTTAGTTGGAAATGCACCTTTCAGGGAGTGCTCCAGTCCTACTTGTGTGACTCTAGTGAGTGTCACAGCGGAAGGGAATTAAGGTTAAATTCAAACACTTGGCTGAAAGCAGCCTTGAGATGGAGGCAGGAGGGGGAGCTTCCTTTCCATTCAGTCACTTGGAAGTGTGGAGAATCACGGATAAAATGAATACAGGAAAACAAATACCAAGAAGTGCTTTTCTCTTCAACCTCTTTTAGCACATGCCTGAGTGGGTTTATGTTACTGTGAGTCAGTCACTACAGGCGTGCTGTCTGACAGAGAACCAGTGTTTTGTCTTGATTTTTTTCCACATATAACACAACCTTTTCCAGAGCTTCCTCATCCCTGTTATTTGTTCCTCATCCCTTTTAACCCACGACTTTGATGTTTGTTGGCCAAGTTCAGCCAGATTTGAGGAGATCCAGACCTGGGGTGTGGGTGCTGTGGAGGCTGGGGTGCCTGGCCCAGCCATGAGGTGACCCCAAGGCTGTTTGTGCTCCTGGCCACCAGTCTGGAGCTGCTGCCTCTCCTGTGTTGTGAGAGTCCCCAGGACGAGGTGAGAGATGAGAATCTGACTCCAAGTTCTTAGAAGGCTGATATAATATAATATAATATAATATAATATAATATAATATAATATAATATAATATAATATAATATAATATAATATAATATAATATAATATAATATAATATAATATAATATAATATAATATAATATAATATAATATAATATAATATAATATAATATAATATAATATAATATAATATAATATAATATAATATAATATAATATAATATAATATAATATAATATAATATAATATAATATAATATAATAATAAATATAATATAATATAATATAATATAATATAATTATTATTTAATTATATTTATTCTATTATATAATATATTAATTTCATTGTATTTCTTATATTTATTATATATATTTATTTTATTTATTATATTTATTTATTATATTTATTATATGTATTATATTCTAAAACTATACTAAAGAAAGAGAAAGGAGACATCAGAAGGCTGCCAAAGAATGATCATAAAAACCCGTGACTGACCAGAGAGTCCAACACAGCTGGACTGGGATTGGCCATTAATTAAAAACAATTCACATGGAACCAATCCAAGATGCACCTGTTGGTAAAGCAACCCCCAGAGCACGTTCCAAGCAATCAGACAATCACTGTTTACGTTTCTTTTCTGAGGCTTCTCAGGAGGAAAGTCCTGGCGAAGGGATTTTTCCGAAAATGTCCTGGTGGCACTGCTGAGCCGTGGAGCAGCAGCCAGCTGAACCCTCCCCGTGCGTGGAGCTGCCAACCAAAGCAGAGCAGATGCCACTCGGCAGGATAAAAACAAATTGTTTGTACACGTGGAACGGGATGGGAGCTCAGGAAAAAGGAGAGAGGGGGACCGAGGCAGCTGGAGCTTGAGGAGTTAAAAAGGGATGGGCTGTAGATGTGAGGGAGCAGAATAAATCAGGAGTGATGCATGAGCTCACAAAAGGCCAGCTTTTGTAATTTCTGCTCCTCACAGTATTAATTGCTCCTCCTTGCTTTGCTGCTCTTCACAAGAAAGCAGAAGTCAGAACGAATCACTACTTTTCAACTCTGCTGGGAGACAAAAAATAATTCCTAAGCAGCTTATTCATTATATTTAATAAATCTCCAAATAGTATTTACTAGAGATTGTTTATTGTCCCGTGTTATTATATAATTTGTAAAAAAAAAAACCAAAACCCAAAGTGTCTTAAAATTGCTGCTTCCAAAGCAGTTCTGAGGCAGCTCCTTCTGGGGGAGATGTTTAGCGAGCAGGTTGCTTACACGTGCTGTGTGAGCCCTTCCTTTGGGAATTAATTGGGTTGATGCAGAAACATCAAAACAGATTAAGAAAACCTGCCCCGGTTTTCCCTTCCAGACTCTGGGACCCTTTGTTTGGTGGGAGTTCTGTGTAGGTTTTAAGATATGTCTGTGCATTTCAGCATATCCATATTTTCAAGGCTTTGCATCAGATGGAGGAAAAGCAGGCAGTGACAAGATTTGCAGGGTGTAGAGTGTACATAATCTGACATTTTCAGGACACGGATTTTAACTAATTTACACCATCGAGCCACACTACTTAAATTCGTGACAGCAAACCATCTTCAACTTTTATATAGGAATGTCTTCACTTTACAGATCTGAGATCCATCACTTGGGTGCTGCAGGATTAATCTCCTTTTCCCTTCCAGATTGTGACTGAGGATGGCTGTTGTACTTGCTGTTAGTGCCACCTTTGCTCTTTCTCGTGGCCAGGAGCTCACCTGGGCCCCTCAGGGTTCCCCCCTTTCAGAGAGTGCACAGATTATCCAGGCATGGATTAAACTGGCTTTTGGTCAGCAGCAGGTTAGTTGGTGAGGAGGAATAAGAATTACTGTGGGTAACAATTTGCACATATTTCAATGTATAAATTTCAAATACTAAAAAACCAGCAGGTGTCAAAGATGTGACATGTCAATAATTATATGAAGTTTCTGAAACATGCCATTATGTGTTTTATAATTAAAAACCCAACTCCTTTACTGATACATCTGTTTCCTGTAAGTTAAATTTCACCCCTCCCAAGAATACTACTTGGATTTTTTCCTTAATGTGAAATTCCCTTCCAGCTTTAGAGCCTGTTTTATTTATACCCCTGTTGTTTTATTGGTGAATATTTAAATTGTCGTGCTGACTAAGCAGGATCAATATCTGACTTTGCTGCTGAGGTGAAATGTTCCTTATTTACAGCTCCTGGATGACAATTTCCCTGTGGATGCAGCAGCCCCTTCCACAGCTCTGCTGTGCAGTTCCTGCCTCTGTCCTGGGCTGACTCTGAGCTTCACAGTGCCAGGAGCTTTACTTTAGCTGGGTTTGTGTGGAGACCTCTGAATCAGCCATCCACCACTCCTTCTCTTTATTTATTTCTTGTTTATTTATTTCTGTTTATTTATTTCAACGTGAAATGCATTTCACTCAATGTAGGCAGTTTGCAACCTGTATGGACTGGAGGAAAAGTGTTGTCAGACCCTGCCTGGGTTAGCTGGAATAACACCAGGCACGGTTTTGTTCCTCACAAGCTCCATGCTGAAATGACAAGCTTTCCCTGTGATGAGCTACAGAAGAATGAACTGCACTTTAGGGCATTCATTAAAAAAAGATTCCTCCTATGCTTTCATAATATTATCTAATGTTATGATTAAAATCTTTATGCTTGTCAGAGAAATGAAAATTATAACTGTATTTTATTTTATCTCAGAATAAACACTTGAGCTGAAACGTTGAGGAAGACAGGCACACAAACTACCCCGAGCTGCCCAACACTGAAAAATCCCCCAGTGCTGCTCTGGCTCAGCTTTCCTGCCATCCCTGGAATTCCCTTCCTCAGCAGGGGCTGCAGGCGGGCTGAGGGGCAGGGGGATGTGACTGAAGTGTTTGGGTTTGTCCAGAGCCACCCAGAGCAAAACAGCCCCAAGGAAACCCCAAGGAAGCCCCAGGGACCCCCACCAGGTCCTGCTGGCTGGAGGAGTTTTGAAGGAATTTGACTCTGCATTGGTTTGGATGATGGGATTTGTTTTTCTTGTCTTCTACACGGGCAGGAAGGGTGAGTTCAGCTCACATCTCCACTGCGTGGCTCAGAAGGTCACAAGACCCTCAGTCTCAAGGCCTTTTGAGGAGTTACTGCCCAATAAGACACTGCCAACAAGGATATTTATGGTTTTGACCCAGTCCTTCCATATTTCATCTTATGGACCCATGTTACAGCGTAAGGTTTCTAGCCAATCATGTTATGGCACACAAACCTGCAGTGCTGCATCCTAAACTCCTTGTTACCTTTGGAACTACTTTGGTTTTCTATATCTTAAACTCTAAAACTCCGAACTTTCCTTTCCTTAGCTTATGCGTCTCTGCTTTAAACTACAAATCCACATTCTCGCTTCTAGCTCCTGAGTTTGGGAGCCTTTTCCGAGGTCTCAGATCAAATCCTGGGTTTAATTCTAAGCTTTGGCTCAGAGGCACACAGTTCTGAGAGCTCTCTGCATTTCAGGTTCCAGCACTGGCAGAGCTGGCAGAGCCCACACAGCGCTGAAGGACTGCAGACATCACCGCAAAGTTTCTCTCCGCGCTTTAATTTCGTGGAAAATTAATTCCACTCTGCAAGAGTGAGGTGACAGATGAGCTGAGCTTCCAGGAATAAAGTCTGGACACCTGAGGTGAGGTGAGGATTTAATTGGTGTTAAATGTTTGAGCTCAGTTTGTCTGTTCAGAACCATGTGCTGCTGTGCTGTGTGAGAGGCTCCCCAGACCATCCCAGGGTGCATCTTCCAAGGAGATTCCCAGCTTTATTCCAGTTCTATTATTTACATTATTACCATTACGCTACCAGTTTATTCCAATTCTATTTATTCCAGTTTATTCCCAGCTTTATTCCAGTTCTGGGGCAGCAGAAATTGCCTCTGTTGGAGAGAGCAGCATCTCCCACTGCAGAGTCTCTGCCCATTTGTTGTGGTGTTGGGTCCCCAGGAGGAGGTGAGAGATGAGAATGTGACTCAAATTTCTCAGAAGGCTGATATAATATATAATATATATATATAATATATAATATATAATATATAATATATAATATATAATATATAATATATAATATATAATATAGAATATATAATATAGAATTATAATATATAATATATAATATATATTATATATATAATATATATTATATGATATATAAGATAAAGATATATATATATATTATATATATATTATATATAATATATATATATATATATATTGTATATAACTTACTATATATTATGTATATTATATATTATATTATATCCTAAAACTATAGTAAAGAAATAGGAGACATCAGAAGGTTAGACCAAAATGAATAACAAAAACCTGCGACTGACCAGAGTCCGGCACAGCTGGACTGGGATTGGCCATTCATTAAAAACAATTCACATGCTGGGTAACCAGTTCTCCAAATCACATTCCAGAGCAGCAAAACATGGAGAAACTGAGGCTTCTCACCTTTCCAGGAGAAGAAGTCCTGGTGAAGAGATTTTTCAGAAAACATCATGGTGACACCCATTGTCTCCTGTTGGAGCCATCCCCACATCCCATCAATTGTTTCTGCTGCTCCGTGCTCAGGGCTGGTGGCAGCACAGGCAAAGTGGGAGTGCAGAGGAGACTATTTGCAGTGCAAACACATTTTGGGTGATTACGCTGGAATTGTTTACTGCTGGTGCTGTTCTGAGGGAGAATGCGAATGAAACAAACGCGAGATGATCTCAGTTGTTGAGCAGCACACGGTACTGCTTAAATTCCAGGCAAAAAATGATGTGCGAGTACTGAAGGTAATTGTAACTTTGGATTAAATATGACCAGGAAAAAAAAAAAAGAGTAAAAAAAAGGGCTATATGTAATTAAAGGTGGCAAAGGCACGCACTTAAAAGTTATTACCCAGCAAAATGAATGTTTCCTGCAGAGCCTGGTTTGGGCTCCCTTGTGTGCGTGGATTCCTCCCCATGCATTGCACACACGCCTGCAATTTTTAACTCAGAACCTGGGCTTTGTCTTGGACACCAAGATAATGTAATTCACCCAATGAGCAGAGGTTCAATATTTCATTTAATTCTTACTGTTAATTGCTGTTTGTCTGCCTGGCTCGCTGGGTCCCCCAGGGCTTTGGTGTGGGGAAGGAGCTGTTCATCACTGCATTGTCTGTGAGTGGCTCTCCTCAACACAATGCAGGGGTGTCTCTCAAACATTCATTTGATTTATACCCTCTCATCCTGCTCCTTGGAGATGGAGGGCTACTATTTCCATTCCACAGATAAGAAAGTAAAACTCAAAGACACTGAGGACAAAAGCTTTTTGCTAATCTCAGAAAACTTGAATTTTTTGTGTTCAAATCAATGCCCTGAATTTCCAGAACAGAAAAAGTCCAGGTCCTGGGGGAAAACCCATCATCACAGAGCTACTGATTTCCTTTGAGGAACGTTGCTTTAAAAACTCCCCAAAAAAATTCAATCATTTTTAAACTTATCAAATCATAAATGTTTGGCTAAGTTTGCCTTCAGCTTTGCCTCCACAAGGAGCCAGGAGGAACGCGCCTGATCTCAGCCTGGCTGTGTGGCAATAACACCGAGCAGGTTCTGTTCCAGACAATCTCTCTGTTCTCTCCAGTCGCAGCTCCTGCCAGCCTTGGATCACAAGTGAGAGAAGCAGATTTGCTCTTTTCAAGGCCTGCTCAACCTGGATGTCACTTTAAACACCAGGCTCCGCCGTAATTTCTCTGTTTCATTTATTGTTCCTGGTTGGATTCACTCGATCCGTACCGAGAACAAACACCTTCAGGGTCTTTGTTCAGAACAGTGTGAAGGAACTCTGCTTGCAGATTTATTCCTCCAGCAAATTAGCTCAAAAACCAAGAGAATTGTTGCTGAGACGTTGCCACAATTATATGCAAGATCTGCTAGACAGGAAAGCTGAGAAATCACCATAATGCCTGGGTTTTGTCCTCGCTGTGAATCCTCCCCTGTCTCCTGTTGGGAGCCCAAAGGACCCTTGTGGTTCTACAGAATCTTCTCTAAGTCTGCAACCTGAACTTTTGGAATGTTTGTTAGAGGGAAAACAATTCTTTGTTCACGTTTTTTCCCTCTAAATGCTTTCCCAAATCTCAAATGTATAAATTTTGTATGTATTAATAACTTGTTCTTTGTCAACATGCTTAGAAAAGAATCCTTGACAAACAAATTTCTTAGGCATGACAGCGCAGCTCTTAATTAAAAATATAATTCAGGCAGCAAAAAGTCAGAGACAGCCAGTGAAACAATTTTTCATTGAAGAATGAGAGAAAAAAACTACAGTCAGTGATATAATAATTTGAGCTTTTCTAACTCTTTTCTGCTACACAGTTTGATTGTTAATTTTAGATGAATAGAGAATTAAATGCTTTTAAGGATGTGAAAAGCCTGCAATCTCTTTCTTCTTTGTCCACCTTTGCTGAAGTTATTAATTATATATTATCTTTTTTAAATGTAACATTTCCTCCTAATTAAACTCTTCCAAAGGTAAGGAGGTATTCCTGTTTTTATAGATCATAACAATTGATAGGGGGATTGGGCTAAAAGTGGCTTTGTAAAACATCAGATTGTCTTCAGACCAGAGGGGAGCCTGTTCTGCTTTACATATGAAGGAAACAAACTCCCAAATTTACAAATCAGAGATAAAACTTTCACCATTATATGAATACGCAGGGGGAAATGGGACAAGCAGGCCCATCTCCCAGGCATTCCTTTTGCTGGGATTTCTCCAGCTATGTGTTTTGGAGTAATTCCAGCTTTCATATTGAAGAAAACCCAAACAAAAAACCAAACAAAGCATCCCTGTGCTGCTGTCCCAGCCTGTTTTCATCCCAGCAGGCTGCAGAGGAAAGGCATCATTAATGAGTGAGCATCCACAGCCCTGGCAGAGAGCACCTTGCCCATGGTGGCAAAGGAAATTGCTTTGTTGAAGTCACCACGGAGGTGGCTCAGATCGATGGGCTGTGATTTGGAATTGCTGTTCAGGATCTGTAGCATTTATTAATGCAGTTGTTTGGCAGGTGATGGCCTCTGGGGAGGGGGCAATGCAGTCATTGCCCAGGATGCGACTGCTCGGCCAAACGAGCAAAACTGAGCCTGAAAATTGGGTAAATAGTGCTGGAGAGCAATGATTGCACAACTCCTTCTGTCAGATTTGCTCAGATCTCAGATGATCCTGAGAGCAACACTGTACTTACACAACTAACAGAGAAGTCAGGTTTTCCTTAAAACACTCCATTAAATCCTTGCTTTTGTCATTGTCTTGCATTCAGGCCATGGCTTGGGAGGAAACGTCTTGCCTGTTTGCACAAATGGAAATTATTATCAGTGCATGTGCAAAACTGCTCAACTGATTTGAAATAACAGGATGTGCACAAGCTAAGTGAGCAGTTGATGTTCCAGCAGTGATCATTATTTTCTACCCAGTTTCCTACTGTGAATTTAAGTCTTCATTGCTGATATATATATATCTATAGGAATGCAGAGAAATAGAGAGTAATTATATTTTTTTTTCCTTTTTCTTTCCTAACTTCTCTGGAAATTAGGGTCAAGAGCCCTTTGTGATGGTTGTAATGGAGGCTAATATATGGTTTCCTCTGATAGGAATGTGCTTATTCCCCTCTGTTTTCTTTCTAAGCTGAAATGGAAAAAAATCTCTAATAAACAACAACAGCAAACCAAATTGCACAACTCCTTCTGTCAGATTTGCTCAGATCTCAGATGATCCTGAGAGCAACACTGTACTTACACAACTAACAGAGAAGTCAGGTTTTCCTTAAAACACTCCATTAAATCCTTGCTTTTGTCATTGTCTTGCATTGAGACCATGGCTTGGGAGGAAACGTCTTGCCTGTTTGCACAAATGGAAATTATTATCAGTGCATGTGCAAAACTGCTCAACTGATTTGAAATAACAGGATGTGCACAAGCCAAGTGAGCAGTTGATGTTCCAGCAGTGATCATTATTTTCTACCCAGTTGCCTACTGTGAATTTAAGTCTTCATTGCTGACATATATATCTATAGGAATGCAGAGAAATAGAGAGTAATTATATTTTTTTTTTCCTTTTTCTTTCCTAACTTCTCTGGAAATTAGGGTCAAGAGCCCTTTGTGATGGTTGTAATGGAGGCTAATATATGGTTTCCTCTGATAGGAATGTGCTTATTCCCCTCTGTTTTCTTTCTAAGCTGAAATGGAAAAAAATCTCTAATAAACAACAACAGCAAACCAAACCAAACAGAGAAAAAAACCCCAGAACAAAACCAAACCAAACAACTAACAACAACAACAACAACAAGCCAAAGCAAAACAAGAAAACCAAACCGTACCCCCAAACAAGCTAAAAAAACCCCACAACTGCATTTGATAAAAGTAAAAAATAATCCTGCTCCTGCACAATCAATCTTTAAATTCATTAAGAAACCCCTCATTCTTATTCAAGTTACACCACATGAAGATGAATAGAAATAACTCATCTGGTAACAAAGATCTCTTCCTTGTTTGCTTACAAGACTTCATTGCAGTTTTGGGGCAGAATTACAGAATTCTTCCCTGTGCATTTTTTATTGTCACAGATGTCATAGAAGCTTTTAATACCAAGGGACTGTAACAGATCTTTACCCCAAAAATTGCATTATGTCAATGCTTTCCTGTATGGACCCAGACTCCTGGAGTTTCTGTGGTAAAAAGTGACTGATTTACTGATTTTTACTTGATGCTCTCAGCAGTTCTGTGGCATGTTGTCCATTGCTTCAGGGTTTGTTTTTCCTTCTTTTTCCTTTTCCCCCCTCTTTTTTTCTGCTGTTTTTAGCTTTGATCTAACTGGGAAAAGTTCCTGGCAGAACCAGATCTTCTCCATGGAACTTTGATATCCACAGGACGTGCAGAAGAACTCATCCCAGCATTCCTTCCAGCAATAACCGCAGGTATTTCCCACTCTCCTGGTTTAGCAAGTCAGAGTTTTGGCTTGGATGAGTTGGCAGAAGCCTCCCCAGTCATGTGAGTTTTTCTTTTGCCTGGAACTAAAAGAAAACCCCAGGGTTTTTCACTGAAGGCTCTGTTGGGGCAGCGCCTTGGGAGGATGAAAGCTTTGTCTCCTCCAACCCCCAAAAATGCCCTCACCTGCCATCACTGCTGCTTGGCACAATGGAAAGTTTAGAAAACTTTATTCCCAGAAGGACCAGAAAAAGGGTTTTGCTAATATGGCTTTTCCCATCTCTCTCTCTGCATCCTTTTTCCCCATTTTTTCCCTTTCTCTTTCTGGTAATTTCAGCAGGTCAAGCTGAGGTTTGCTGGTCTCAGACTTTGATCAATACATTTCCCTACCAAAAATAAACTGGTTTTTCTCCTGTTTTCAAATCAATACCCTAAAGTCTGAAAAATAGTTAAGCAAGATCAAACCCATGGCATTTAAACAATCCTACCATAACGGCCTTGTGTTCATGTTTAGAGATAAAACTGCTGCTTACCTTGACTGAGTTCAGGGCCTTTATTTCAAATAGAATTCTTTCAATAAGTTTACACAACATTTACAAAAATTAAAATGCTCCTGCTTTGTGGGCTTGGGTTTTATTTTGGTTTTTGGGTTTTTGGGGTGGTTTTTTTCTTGTTTGTTTTTTTTTTGTTTGTTTGGTGTTTTGTTTGATTGGTTTTGGTTTTTTTTTTTTTAATGTGTCTTTATATAAGATACTTTTTTCCCCACTTTAAACTTTTTTTTTCCAAGTGCAGAAAACACTTTCAAAGTCACCCCAGGGAAAGCTCTAAGCCAGAGGACATACAGCATTTTCACTTTTTCATGCTTCAGGCTAAGATAGTTTGACTGATCCATCATCTGAGCAGTAGGCAAAGCATAAATCATGTATGAAATGTCAGCTGAAATGTTAGTGCACCTTCATGTCATTAATTGCATTTTTTTAATCTTCCATCTGTATCACCTGCAGAAATTCCCCAGCATAAGCACAGTTGCGAGTGTAAAACTTCAGAGGGTTTGGTTTGGCTGTGGTTGCTTTGTTCTGCTGGTTTCTTTCTCTTTTGGAGGGGGAATGTTTGTGGATTTTTGCTTGGTTGGGTCTCTCAGCGGTACAAAAGTTGAAGAGAGACTTGCAAGGGGTTTCTATGACTGCTGTGCAAGGCTTGGTCAAAATCTCTTCTTCCAGACAAAAAACTAGGCAAGATCCTGAAATACAAAGAAATTCCAGTGGAATTCCACCTGCCAGCAGAATTTGGTCACTATTGTTAATTAGGAAATGCAATATATCTTCCCTCAGAAGTATTTAAATTCCTGTAACTGGATCTCAAAAGATACTCCAGTCCTGATTAAAAGAAATGTAATATTTGATCTTCCTCCTTTGTGTGTGAGAGGACAGAAAAATCAGGTAAGAAACTGAAGTTCTATTCAGAATTTTGTGTGATATTCACAGTTTGTGAATATTCACGATTTGCTGTGATATTCAGAATTTTCTCAGGGGATGTGGAGCCCAGGTGGGTTTGGCTTGCATGGCAGAATTTGGGTTTTTTACAAACATAACAGACTTCCACTGCCATTGAACATTTCCTGCTGCATGCTGGGAACTAAACAAATGAAATTATCTCTGTGCTGGCAGTAATGCGGATTTTTGTCTGGAAAATCACCTGAATTCCCATATTTCTCTAGATATGGTGTCACTGGTTGGACTCTTCCTTTTTCTCTGTGACCTAATGTCTGCCGCTTTCAGCTGTGGAGCTGAAATGTTCTCAGCATTTTCTTTTGCAGTTATATTTGTCCTCTTTCTTGCCTATTGCTTTTATTAATATTAAATGTAACACAAATTCATTGCTGCTTCAGAATGCCTGAAATTGAATTTACTGTTCCAATATTAATACAATTATTAACTTCCTTCTGGAAACTCTCCATCCTCAATCCAAGTCACTGTTGCATATTCTGCTGGCCATGATGCCCCCTGTTCATTTGCTATTAACACAGAAGTTTTTATGCTTTTTCTTTACCTAGGTACTTTTCAGATAAATGTAACCTTTTTCCCTAATGAAATTCTCAGACTGAAGAATTTATTATTATTTTTATTCTTGCCACAAGCCTTGGGGAAGCAGAGACTTTGTGAGGAAGCTTTCATTTTTCACCGCATGAGCACGTTCACTGACCTGCATTCTGCTGAACTATGTTAATTTTCCTTATCAGCCTGCCATAGAAAGATAAACTGAGGTGTTTATCAAAATAAAATTTTGTGAAGGTTACATTTTCACATCCTCAGCTCCTTAACTTTATCCCTTCAGACAAAATGAAGCAATCTCCGAGTGCACGGGTTAAAGCAGAGAAGGGGCCCTTTCCCACCGCCAGAGATTTGCAGAATAAATGAGAATTATTCCTGCTCTTTGCATCCCTCTGGATCTCTGGAGTTCTGTTGTCCCCCCATTCCATCTTCCTATTTGTATAAATATCTCATTTTAGTTGAATCCATGAACACAGAATTTGCCTTTTCTGATTTTGAGGGTGTTTCAAAAACACCAATTTTATTGACCCTCAGGCCTTTGGTTACCTGGATTTTTTTTTTCACTCCAGTTCACTTCCTTGATAAGAGTTAAAATACTTTCTGTTTCTACTGATGATAAATTTTCTTATTAAAAAAGACTAAGGGGCTGAATTCCTTCTTAAGCCAGAAGATGCTCTATCAATCAAACATATTAAAACTGATTAAAACAAGCTTGAGGGGAAAAAGAAAATAAGAATCAAACCTATCGTTTTTGAAAATTTAGCCTCTTATTTTGAATTATATCAGAGAATGAATAAATATAGTGACTTTCCAGAGACTTTGATAAAAAGGCAGCTCAATACTTTAAAAGGTATTCCAGCCTATGGTTCAGATAAGCAAAAAGCAAAGGAGATTGGAATTACAAATCAATGATTTTTTCACTCTCAGGAACTGAATAGTTTATCAATTCCCCTTAAACACAACTGAAATCACATTTGCAATCTGATTTTCATTTTTTAACTGCTATCGAAGAGCATTTGCCATGATTATGTTGGAAAAGCATTATTATGAGTCCAAAAGCAGAATTTTTCCAGAAAAATATTTCAATTTATGATTTTAAGAGGGAAAAATAAATTCTGTGCTTTCATTTGCTGTTTTTCTCCTTAAATCATATTTATTCAGGTTAGGGAGTATATTGTCTTTTCTTTAATTATCAAATGATTAGTTTGTCCACGTAGTCTGCAATATTTCTCAGCCCAAAGTAATAAACTCACAGATTGTTGAGCAGCCAAGGCAGCTGCAGATGCAATTTTTTTTCCATAGTAGCTCTCAGCCATTTAAAAACTCAATAGTTGAGCTGAACTTCTATTGTAATTCCATCACAGTTATTTAGCTAAAAGAAGCAATTCCAGAATTTTCAGACAGGCCCATGATAGCAATGTATAATCCTTAAAATTGTGACACCGATATTACTTTAGACCTTTTTATGGCAAGATTAAAAAGGGCTTTAATACCTTTCTCTCACAAAGTGGTGCAGAAATACTGTCTTCTCTGGTTCCTGAAATAGCTGCTCAGGCTTGCAATCATTTAAAAATATTATCTGGGGAGTTTTCAGGGCACAAAAGTTAAAAGATAAATTGTGCCGCTCCTCCAAATGTTAGGATATGCATGCTAATCTGACATTTGTGAGCAAGGGATGGAATAAAAACCTCCTGGAGGAGGAGAGAGGCTGTGGGACAATAGGTGCTCATTAAGAAAACATCAGCGTGTGATTAACAACTACAGATACCTGCAAAATCTTTAGAATTCAAATTTTGTTCAAGAATCTGGAGAAATACTTGAGGATCCATTCATGTGCACATGTAATGATCCTCACATAGAAAGCCACAACAGTGCACACCTTCCAAATAGTTCCAGTATTGTCATTATTTTTAATTTCCTCCATTTATTCTTCTCAAGAACTGCAGGGTGATTGCTGGATATTGAGGGAAAAGAAGGAATTCTAGAATTTTTTGTTTCTGCTTTTTGAGTGGTGTCAGGTCGTGGGAGAGCTCTTTATAACAGCCAGGACAGTGTTTGGCTCCTGATGGAAATAGAGCAGCTCTATCGCTTCTCTGGAGATCCTTTTGAAACTCCCATCTGCATCTCAAGCCTGATAAAATCATCTTTGTGTCCTGGCAGTCAGTTAAGGACAGAAAACCCTGCTGCAAAATCGCTGATCTGGAGTGATCCCTGATTGTGCCAGGCTGAGCAATCGGAGCCCCCGTGCTCTGAGAGCCCCAGATCCAGCCCTGGTAGAGCTGCAGGGTTTCTGCAGATGCTGTTATTGCCTCATTGCTGGCACTTTACTCTTTACTTCACGCTTTGCTTTGCTCTTGATGTTTTCTCCTGCTCATAACCAAAGAATGTTAATAACAGCAACTGATGCTGGTATCTTGTATTTCTCTATGCAATTTCGCAAAACAGAACTGATCAATGTTTCAGTTTCACATCAAGACCCATTCTTCAGTTCTGGGATTTTGAGAAAATCCTCCAGTCCGTGTGGGGACCTGGATTTGTTTGTGTTTTAACAGGTGCAAAGTCCAGGTGGGAATTTTAGTGCAGAATGTGGAACTCCATCAAGTGCAAGAAAACGCTGAGCACTCCACAAGCAGAGAAGAAGACACACAGATGTGAACTGCACGGAGATTCTAACCCTTGTGCTTCACCCACAGGAGATCGTGGGCTTTGGGTTCCTTCATGGCAGGATCGTGGGCTTTGGGTTTCTTCACGGGTGTGAGAATCGGGGATGTTGTAGAATTTTGGTTAGAGGATAGCTGAAGTGAAATATGGGGTGTGCTCCAACGTGTGTCTGACAGATGGCTGACAAAGTTGTCAATGAAATTAGCGCTCACAAAAACCCCCAAAATGCCAAACCTGTGTAAGAGAGGGAGCCCTGCAGAGCCCCAGGAGCTCAGGTGTGATGGAGGCACCCCTGGATAAGGAAGCACCTGAGACCTCAGCCCTGGGTCCTGCTGGCCCTGCTCTCTGCTCCTGGTGCTCCTCAGGTCTCTGCCAGCCCTGGGTGTTTACTGAAGTTAGTTTATGCTCCTTGGGCACCCCAGAGTGAGGGATGGAAGCCCTGCACCCCTGAGGCTGCCTGGAATCTCTGCACGGACTGCCAAGGACTCGTTTGACCCATGAGCTATCTCAATGTCCATCTAAATGACATCCTCAAAGTGTGATTTCAGAAAGGTTTTTTCTCATTTTTTTTCCTTTCTTTAACATGTTTTCAGCCAGTGGATGGTCGGTAGATGGAATTGCAGGAGCAGGATGCAGCGCTCCCACCCAGCAGAAGCAGGGACTCTCCCTGGGCAGGAATTAGGAGCTGTTGGGTCACTTTCTGTGCAGTCTCACCCCATTTGCTCCCAGCTGATAACTCAGCTGGATGCTGAAGTTTAACCTGATTTCCAGCGACCAAATCAACGTTTGGATAACAAGCCTGACTTAAACAGACAGAAGATAATTGCGTTTAATAAGCACGTGTGAAATGAGATGTTGGAGGCTCTGTGGTGAGAGCACAAACAAACCCTTGAGAGAACAATGGCAGAATTGAGCATTAGCTGCACCCTCCCATCTGCAGCTCCTTTCAGAAGAAAGGTAAGCCCAAAATTAACCAGAGCTTTTTAAAAAGCTTGTATCAGTTTGATTAATCTTTGCTCTTCTCTGGTTTTTAACCATGACAAGAAAATGCATCAGCTATGCTGTCAGAAAACAGTCAATGAAAGTTCCAGTGTTGTTGCTCTTGTTTACCAAAGAATTTCTTCCTTTTTGCATTTTAGGTATTTAACAGCTTAAAATACTTCCCCAGTGAAGCATACATGGATTAATATTTCATTACAAGAACTTTATTACATCATATTTTATCTTTTAAAAGAAACCCAAAACAAAGGATGCCAATTTTCTCTCATTCTGTAAAAACAGAAACAAGAGGAATTAGGGCTCTCTAACCCACCTGAGAACCAAGGTCTCCTTAACTTTGAGGCCAGTGGCAAGTATGAGGAGAAATATATTTATTGGTAATGCAGTGATGCTCTACCATCCTCTAACCAAAGGAAGGGCTCTGATTCACTGTGCTTGTTGATTTTTTTTTAAATTTTTTTGGCTTGTTCCTCTAATCTGTGCTAGAATTCCCTTGTATTAACATTCCTGAGTCTGGAAGCAACAAGTTTCATTGTTCAAGTTTGTGTTTTATTGAGGGCTAGGTGCCAAATGAAGAATTACCTATTTTGGTCACTCCATGGAGCCCATGCCACTCATGGCTTACAGGCTTTGATAAAAACCTGCTGCATTTTGTGCCCACCAGAAATGAAAACTTCTCAGGTTTAGCTGTGAGGAAATATCTCCACACATCTTTACCTTTCTGTGCTGCTGTTACTTGTTGTGTTTCACTATTTTACTTTTCCTATATGAATAACCTGCAACGCACAAAGGATTGAAAAGCACAGAATGGATTTCTGTCCTAAAACAAGGATGTTTTTGATTTCGTTCTCTTTCCATTTTCTAAAAATTCAATTGCTTTCTGTTTGCCTTTGAGCTGATGTTTTTGTAGAATTGTCTATCATAATTCCAGCAACATATTTCTGTGCAGCTTGGTCAGAGCCCAGCATTGTAAATGCAAATTAAGATTTTTTTTCCCTCATTGTGCATTGTTTTTATGTCTATCAACATCACATTTTAGCTGACATTTTATTGCCACTTTCTCAAACTTGCAGTAAAATCTCATTTTATTAACCTCATTAGATGAGAAACAGAAAACTTGGTAACTCAGTAAAGTTTTATTTCTGTTTTTTTCTGCATGTAGGACCCAGTACAAACCTCTTTTATGGTAAAAGTTAACCTGGACCCCCAAACAACTTCATTTAGAATCCTCTAGCAAGGTTTTCAAAGCCTTTTGGCGTGGTGTTAATAATCACAAGATCTTCTCTTCTTCTCTGATCATCTCATCAGGACTTGCTTCATTTCTTGTCTCCTTCTGTGAGCCAAAATCTGATGATTGGACACCAGTTCTATTTCAGTAAGTTTGCAAAAACACTCGGGTGGCAATGTGCTAATCCTGAATGTGTAAATGCAGTGCAGGATATAGCACCAAGTAATACAGGAGGGTTGGAACAGGAACTGCCCCCTACCAAATGCACCACTGCAAAAAAACTAAAAAAACCCCAAATAATCTGTAAAAAATAAGTAAAAATCTAATATAAGTAGCTTTGTTTGCTTAGGAAGCGTATGTTTTGCAAACAAGACCAGTCCAAAGATAATTGTAGAAAAATAAGAATAGCAATATTTAGGTTAACATTTACCATAAAAGAACAGGAGCAGATCACCATTGAAAAGCCTTGGAAAATATCTCCTGAAAATGTGCTGTAGTGGTTTTGTACAGAAAGTTCTGTAGAATATCCTTTACTCCTGAGCCAAGTGGAAGAATTACTGAGAAAGATTTCTGCAAGAGTTTGTGTGCCTTTCCATATGCCACAGTTTAACAGACACTAGCAGGTCTGTTTATATCATCATTTTTTTCTCTTTAAAAAAAGCAAAAAAAAAAATGCTCTATGCTAGTTTTCATATGTTCCCTAAAGATTTTCATCTTGCAAATAAAAGAGCTTAATTATTTCCATAATGGAAGGATTAGTGTTCCCGTGAGCAGATTCTTTCTGTTTAAAAGTCATTGTAGGTGTAATAAAATGCAAGCAGTTCATGACCAATGCAGCTGCTTCACAAATTACTGGAGTTCAAAAAATAAGGAATAATAAAAAAACCAAAAAAACCCACCCAACCAAACAACAAGAGAAAAGAGATTTTTAAAAGAGAGGATTAAAAATAAAACTAAACAAGCCTAATGCCATCAGGTCAAATTAGTGGAGAAAACTGTAATACAATAGCTGACGCCTAAATAAGCCTTAATGTTCCTGTGGTTTTTCAGGAGAGGGTTTGGGGATGTTACAGAACAGCTGCCAGGAGAGTTCCTGTGTACTGAATGCCTTTGTACCTCATTCTGCTTTATTCCACAGTGACCCATGGATCTGGGGTTCTGTGCAAGCCCTGAGTGCAGCCAGCTCGTGCCTCACCCTCTGCATGGACCAGGACATTGCTCTGGCTGCCCTGGGGGACAGGGGACCCTGGCAGGGGCTCAGAGACCTTGGGTGGAGTCACAAACACCAAAAACGCCTCCCATTTTAGCCCATGGAAACAATCACCAACTTTGTGTGAGGAGCTACAAGCCACAAGAGTTTGTGTAGAATGATGGTGAATTTATCACAGCGTGGGAAAGTAGAATTTTGGGGATTTAGAAGGGGGTTTGAGAGGCAAGATGGAGGAATCTGGGTCTGTCCTGTCCTCCTTCTTCTTGTCCTCCATCTTCTGCTGGGATGGTGACACTTCTGGATTGGTTTAGAGTAGAGACAGACTGTCTAACATAGGTGATAGATATTGGAAAATTATTGTAAATAAAATACAGGTAGTTCATAGTATAAAAACCTAACACCACCCCAAGGGCAGGGACTGTCCCACAAACTGATCTGCTGGACAGACCTATCAGCAGGTCAGAGAAAGAATGGAATAAATAAGAAAAAATGAACAACCTTGAGAAGCAGAACTGATGAATCTTGACTTCTCCTCCAGTTGTGGGGCTGGGAGAAATGAGACTTTCTAACGCCTCAGAAGTCATCTCAGCCACAGAACCCTGAGAGTCATGAACAGAGGTGACCCAGTGGATGTGGCACCCAAGCAGTGCAGCAGCTCTGGCTGTCCCCAAAGCTTTGTTTGTGCTGGCTCCAAAGGAGAAGCCTGATGGATCCAAGGAGATCCAAGGCACAGGTGAGGCTGTTCCCATCCATCCCTGCCTGCCTGCAGGGCTCTCCCTGCTGCACCAACAGGCTGAGGGCACAGAGCACTTAGTGTGGGACTGCAGAGCTTCCCTCTCCTGCCCTTTATTGTTTTACAGTCCCTCCCTGCTAATGCAGGAGGCCTCTTTATGGCTGGGAGACTCTCACAGCTTTAAACTGCTCCTGTGTTTTCTGGGGACTTCGCAGGTTCCCAGAGCAATTTAAACTCGGTGTGGTAAAGGAGGCCTTAAAAGTTCCCTTCCTTTTTCTTACCTTTTAGGAAGTGGCATCAAACTGTCCTTTCAAAATGAGTCTGCATTTATGATCAGGGCTGTGCAGCAGCCCCAGGGCCAGCCCAGATAAGCTGCTATAAATCATTCAAAGCAGGGAGATAATAACACTCCTATTTAAGGGCCAGGTTTATATTATGTATGTTTATAAAACAGAAATAGGTGTCTCTGACTGAGTACCAACATCCCAGCCTATTCTGGGAACTCTTTTCTGTGATTTATGTAGTCTTTGATCAGTTTTTACCAGTGTTCAGTGAACAACTTCATGTTTACTTATCTGAGGTTTTTAAAAAGTACTTATAAATAAAGTAAATCTCATATGTTGTAACAATAGACTAGTGTCCTGTCATTGTGGAAACACTATTTTAAAATGCTGAATTTTGCCTTATGAAACTATAAATCTGCGCATAAAGGGGTGGTTTATGTTATAACTGGTCCAATTTAACTGATACTAAAAGATGCAGTCGTGCCACCAGTTCCTTCCCTCTCTTTCCTCTATGACATTATATTTAACAGCCCTGCAAAATATGAAATAGAAACACCTGGAAACTGATTTTAAACTCCCCCAAACACTGGTTTTCCATCAGCTGAGTGAACTGGACTGGTTTAATCTCTCCCACTGAATGTGATGCACTGCAGCTGTCGGGGGAAAAGGGAAATCGTGTCTGTCCATGGAAGTTTCCAGTTATTTGTGTTCGTATACACCGGGCAATCATGCTCTGAGTTCCTGGCTCGCCAGCAGGCTCCTGCCTTCCACTCAGTGTGTGTTGGACCACTCTCTTTAAAAGGTGGAGTGCAATTAGAGCATCTCAGCTGAGCCTCCGTGTGGCCACGTTTCACCTCTCCAGAAACCCTGGTAGTGCTCTGAGCTTTTGTGAAGTATTAGCACTGGCATTAGGAGCAATTCCTGATTTATTATTATGTGTCACTTTAATTAACATGCTGTTTCACTCCCCCTTCCAGACTGTTAATGAAGATGTTAAATAAACAGGACCAAACAGTGATCCCTGCAGAGCTCCACCAGACACCTCCCACCAGCTTGATGCATTGCCATTTTTCATTACCCTTTATTTGCACTCAGCCAGCCATTTTTAAATCCAAGTGACAGTCCTCCATGTCCAAGCCAATTTGAATTAATTTTGCGAGCAGAGATTTTGTAAGACACTACATCAAGTGTTTTACTCAGACCAGATATATTACACATGCTTTCATCCACTAATTTTCTAAAGCTATCAGAAAAAGCAATCAAGCTTTGAAGATTACTAGCACCCAGCCAGCTTTTTGCTGGTTTATTCACTTACAAAACCAATCTTGGCATTATTAAAGATTTGCCACTCCTTCAGCTGATGACTGATTTAAAACAATGCATCTTTCTAATCCATTACCTTCCCAAAATAACACAGAGCCCTGATTATTCCTCCTAAGTGCTATTTTAGGGCCGTGCGGTGTGCGAGTTTAAATTGTGATTGGCAGACAGATATTTTTCTTGAAAAGGATCCGTGATTTCAGCAGCTTAGCTTATGTTTATTTTACATGCTTCCAGCTGTTAGCTTGTATCAGCAGTTATTCCTTATTCCCTGTATGAAAGCAAGCAGGTCCTGTGACACCTCTTTAATTATATCAGGGAAGGAACATCAGACTGGCAGTACAGGTAAAAAATACAGTGTAGCAGGATTAGTCCTCACAAAACCAGATTTATTTCTTACAGCAGAGGAACATGCCAGTCAAAATAAACTTTCTCTCCTTATTTAATATATTCCTTTCCTCTATGTTTTATTGCCTACTCATGCTATAAATTGTTATACTTAAGACTTCCAGTCAGAATTAGTTTTATTTTTTTTTCCTCTTTTGGCTTGTTCATTCCTTATTCTTGTGTCTCCCTAAAGCTGGAACCATTTATTCACCACCTGTTCCCTTCCTAGCAGCCTCCTGTGGTTGTGAAGGGCTGGGTTTGTTTTCCAGATGTGGTTTGGGGCACAGAGAAATGTGGTGCTTGCAAGTTTCTGCAGATTCTTCAGTAAAAATGGGAAGGTTTCAGGTATTTTTCCCTCCTGAAGCCTGGCTCATATCCTGGTTGCGAAACTCTGGTTTTTTACAGGTTTTTTACAGCTGCCCCCACTGAAACACTTTATTTTTTTTTTTTGTTGCCAGTATCATTCAGATACAATTCTTGGTTATTCCCTTACCTGGGGCTCAGTTCTGCCTGTACTTTGTTGATGGTGTTTTTACTGAAATGAGTCCAAAAAGTTCCCTGCTACATTTCTCTAAATTTTTCATGCTGTTAAGTCAGCTTGTTCAGGGTAAAATTTTCCAACTGGAATGTCACCCTCACAAAAATGCTGAGTGTTTTGCTGACTTCTGTGAGTTTAGATCACTGGGATCCTCCAATGGGTGTTGAATTGTTTATTGAATGTGGGTTTTCTTTATTTCTTCCCTCAATTTTATTTATCAGAATTAATGGTCTCTTGATTCAAGTCTTTCAGCTCCTGGTGGAATGACTACATCAGAATACCCAGTGCTGAACTTGTTTGCATGTATGCATGTGTGCACGAAGGCAGAAAGCACATTGATTTTCCTCCCAAGGATAAGGGAAACAAAGGTCATAGCTGCTCACACTCTAATTTATGCAAGATTAATGCAGAGAATACAGCAGAGTTCACTTAATGAGGGTGAAACATGCAGATGAGTGAAGAAGTATCATTTTCAGTTTGGATTTCCCAGTTGAAAGAAGGTAAAATAATACAAAAATGTAAAATATCTTTAATGAGAATTCCAGATGAAGCGGTAAGCAGTAGTGTACAATCCTGTTTGGAGCTGGAAACAAGGAGCTCAGGCCTCCTTCTCCTCTGCTCAGCCTTTGGAATATCCTGCATTTTCCGCTCCACACTTGCGGCAGGCTGGGCACACGTGCTGGGTTGTGCCCTTGGTGAGGCTGCACTGGTGGGACAATGCTGAACCACAGAAATATTTCTGTGCTAATGCTCCCCTGGCTCTGGAGGCAGCCTGCTGGAGACAATCCAGAGCTTTGCGTTAATCAGCGTCTGCAGCCCTTAAAAACAAAGAAATTGCTGATGAGCTCAGAAAGATAAGAAATGTCTGGTGTCTGCAGCAAAGTGCCTGGAGTGGAGAGTCTTCTCTCCACGGATTGACCTTCTGGGACTTCAATTGTGCATTTACACTCACACCCTCAGCAGTGCTTCTGCAGCTCAGGATTGTGTTGTCAGATGCCTTCCAAGCCTCCCTTTTAGTCTCTCTTTTGCTTTGCAGAGCTTTTCCCGAGCACAGTGACAGAGACACAGAGCAGACAAGTCAAAGCACAGAGCGAAAAAAGAACATTGGTGTTACTGCAGCAGAAAAAAAGCCACTACCAGTGTCTGTTTGAGCACTCCCATTTGTATAAGCTGTTGTTGAAAATGAAGCTCTGCTCTTTAGGAGGGATTTATTGTCTCTGAATGGACAGGTATGGATTTACTGTGGGCTCGAGAGGCTAAAATGAGTTTTGCTGCTGTGCATTCACACGTCTGGCTCTGTGTCTCCTCTTCCTTGGTGACCTGCCCCGTATCCAGGTCCCTGTTCTGTCACCTCCTTCTGAGCCACTCGCGTTATTGATGGGCAACAAGCACACAAAAGCTCAGCCATAATTTCTCTCCTTAAAACTGGAGTGGAGGCTTTGGAAACAGCTTCATTTTCAGCAATGTGCTGCATCTTGCACTCGGAGCAGAAATAAAAACGCCCATTTCACTCTGTAGCTGACTTTAATCTCCAAATTTGGCACACCAACTCCTGAGAGGTTAACTGAATTTTCAGTTCACCAAACAGAACTCCTTAAAGTGTTTACTGGAGTTTTGCTCAGATTTTCTCACGTTTCATGGATTTTCTGAACTAGTTCAGCCCGATGTCAAGTTTTAAACAGCTGCCAGGCATCTGAGAGATAGAAACTCCTGAACATTCAGCAGGAACTCTGCATTCATCAGGATCTAGGGAGTTTCAAAGATTGTTCACAGACACCCGCTGAATGTTGTTTTTGGAAGTTTCTAGACAATATTTTGTTGAAAAAAAAACCAATCCGCTCTGAAAAAAAATTATGAACTCTGCCTCTCTTTTTAAATGCAGACATCACAGCTACTCTTCTGTGCTCTCTCCTCATCTACAGTCAGTGCAAACCATGGGGTCAAGGTAGGGCCTTGCCTTGTGTGCTGAGTCTGAAGTGAGAAAATCAAGTTCCATTTGAGCCAGGTTCATGTTCTCCCTCCGAAGCTCTGCCAGGTGCTCCTGAGTCCTTTGTCTGAAGTTCTTGGGGTAACACCGCTAGACTGGGAGGAAGAAATGTCATTCACAGCTTTATTAAACATCTGCAATGCCTATTACTTAATTAAAACCCAGTCTGATAGAAGCCCAGATTGCATCTGCCTGATAAGAGATATTCTACAATTCTCTTATCATGGAAACTGTTGTGTTTGAGTTTTCCCTCTATTTTAGAAATCAAATGTGGAATTAATGAGCTTCTTCCTCCCCTCTGATTTCCAAAAGCAAAGAAAAGAACAATATTCATGTTGGCAAGAATTTCCTACAGTGCTAAAACATATTTGTGCTGTGCTGGCTTTTCTGTATTTTTCTGTGCTTCTCTCTTGTTTCTAACAGAACTGGTTGCTTCCCCAAACTCCTATGAGAACTTTTAGACTGCAATCAATTTCCAGTGTCTTTGTGAAAGCAAAGCTCTGTCATTATGTTCCCAGAGGGATGTACCAGTAAACCTGAATCTGGGGAATAAAATTGGAGGATTACTGCTTCTTGTCATGTGTTTCTGTTTTATGTGTTGAGTACACTGGAATGGCTTAGTGGGGACAACAAACAACAGCAGGGAAGGGAAGTAGCTATTAATGTCCTATCAGAGCTTGATAGGGCTTGATATAATTAAAAAAAAAACCCAAACTTGTGATATCTTCAGCAATTGTAATTTCAATTATTTGCTAGCTAAAGGCAACTTTCACTGCTCCAAGTTAGGAAATCATGTAAATAGACTAATTAATATAATTTGCCTTGTGCTCCACTAAGAGAACAAAACCAAATATTTCATTTTCTAAGAGGGGAAAAAAAACCAACCCAAACCATGTAAACTAAATATTATAAATATTCAGTCCATCTGTAAAGCAAACATTGCATGTTTCCTGTCATCCTCAGCAGTTCTGAGGAATTCAGCAGGGTTCCATGGGATGGGGACGGCTTGCTTTGGCTTTCCAGCTGCTCCAGTGGAAGGGAAATGTTCCTGTGTGAGGATTAGAGGCAGCTCTCCCAGCACACTGAGGAACAACGGGGGGCCGGCAGACAGAAAGGAGGTTTCATCATCTTCTATCTGCAGCCCTTTAATATCAAGAGACTTCCACAAAACTTAAAATGAGTCTTTGAAATGTTCCGTGCTGTGGAGGTAGAAAGGTACAATAAGTAATATTTCTCTTTTTCCTCGTGCGGAATGGAGAGATAAAGCTATTTATAAAGCTGTGAAGACTTACAAATCATTCTAACAGGTTGTCATATGTTAATGTCAGCGAGAATTTAATCACCCAAAGTAAAAAATCTATATTTTTTTTTCTCCAATCCTATCTTATTTTCATAACTCTCTCTATTGACAGATTCTGTTGTGATGATAGATTAAAGGAATGCCCAAGACCACAAAAATGTAAAATCAGAAAAAATGCAGGGACTGACCCAGTAGGTTGTTTTTAAACTGCGTGGCGGTTTTATTTTTTTGTTCTTGTAGCATTTACAGGCTCTAATGAGGAGTCATTGTGCTCAGCACCGTGCACCTGCTGAACAAGGAAATACAGAGCTAATAAATGGATGGACTGTGGCGATCCAGATTTATGTAACAAGTCGCAAGGCTCTCTGTGCAAACTCTTTGTGGAGTTGTTGGTTCAGGAATAAACAACCTTGCTTGGGAGCAGAACAGTTTTATTCATCAATTTATTAATAAAGATTTTTATGACAGCTGCTTACCCAAAAAGCTGTTCAGTGACAGGTTTAATTTGCCATCTGGGACTGGAGTGCCCTGAATTCTTTGGCTTTTAGCCACTTTCACTCCTGTTAAAAGGAGACACATCCTTGGGCTCTCCAGGTGATCCCATGGTGAATTTGACTTTATCCTCTGAACCAAAGAGGAGTTTTAGAGAAAAATAAAGACATGTATGATGTTAGATCTGGGATTTTATAATTTTGTATCTAGCTCTCAGTAAATCCAGTATTGGTGAGGTTCTTGTCCAGAGGAGCTTGGACATCCAGCATTCCTTAGTGGCATCTATCCTTTATGCTGAGCTCAAATTGAAGTGGGGAAGGCTCAGGCCAAGCTTGCTGTGCTTTCTGTTATGGTGAGTGTTAGAAAAAATTAATCTTAAAAACCGCCCTGTTCTCTCCTGCAAAATAATGTGATGCTGCTGGTGGAGCTGATGGCTTTGGCTCTTTCCTTCACTGCATGGGAGCTGTACACAGAGCTGAAATGTGCAGTTTGCCCCCCTGTATTTCCCCGTGGGGTCAGCGAGAGGGGGCCTGGGCAGAACCCCTGTCCTGGGTGACGGGAGCACAGGTGAGGGGTCCCAGGTGTGTGTGCCCGCACAGCCCTGGCTGCTCCTCTGGCCGCAGGGCTGCAAAGGTTCCTCCCCACTGCCAGAGGCGCCTGCTGCAGCTGGAAAGGGAGAGAGCAAATCTCCAACACACACAGAGCACAGCGGGTCTGAGCCCCGCTGCTTGTGCTGGGGACATTCATCTCTCCCTGGGTTTTTAGGACATGGCTCTCATTTCCCTCTCCCTGCACTTGACAATGCAGGGTTTATTTCCAAGCCCTCCTAAATGAGGAGTCCTGCCCATTAGAAATACAGATTTCTGTTGCTGGGCCCCCTGATGAAGGGTTGGCTGTCGGGTGGTGTGGGTTTGGGGCTGTGGTACAGTGCAGGCTGTAATAGGAAATCAAATAGTTCATTTCACAGCCATCAAGTACATGCTGAGCTGCCTGACTGCTTTATGCTGCTTTATCTTTGAGGACATAAAACCTATTCTTACTTTATGAAAACATACTTTGTGTTGGATAATCATTTCATTTACATATAAAGGTTACACTTAATAAAAATATATGAACCAAAATTGCAACAAAGATACAACATCATAAACCACCTTTTTTAAAGTCTGCTGGTTTTTCCCCTTGAAAGGCTTCATTGCCTTTAAGACAGGAGATATTGCTTCAGAACTAAAGATTTAAAGCTTTTTTCTTCTGCCTGTAGTAAAAGTAATAAAGCTTTTTATTGTACAAAGACTGTAAATATATTTAGCAATAATTTCAACAGCTGGAAGTGTCTAGATGTCTGTAGTGGAAATACAAGGATCATATTTACCTAGACTTGGCCTTGAAATTTCTATAACCCTTTTCTTTCCACCTAGGCAGCACTGAACAGTTATTGGCTGTTATCTTGTAAACACTGCAAGACAATCTCGTGGAGAAAATGCCTCTGTGCAGTCCGAAATAAGATGCTGCTGGAGCAGGAGTGCTGTGAGTATTTTCTGTTCTCGTTGCTTGTGACAAGTGTTTGCTGCTGAGAGGAACCAGCCCTGCAGTCTGGAGCCTGGCACCCACCCCCAGAGCTCCAGGAGCAGAGTCAGGGATCTTCTTTAGGGAATCCATGGTGAAAAATAATAACAGAGAACGTGAGAACAATGGTCTTTGTCATTGCTTGTGTTATCCTGGATGCAGGAGGTGTTTGGGCTTGGTGGAGTGGCAGATTTAGGGGGCAGATAAAGCTCATTGCCTGTGGAATTACAGAAGGTTGAGAAGCAAACCTGCATCAATTTTCATTGCTGCCAACATCTCGTTGCCTTTCTCAGTAAATACCTCAGCACTGCCGGTGTTTCATCCCTGAATCACTATTAATGCATTTCCATTCCCTCAGTTTCCTATTGTACTCCTCTTGACCCAGGAATACAAACACACTTGCAACTCCCAAACCTTATTATCCTCTGAGGAACGTGTGCAGAGAGACAAAGGTGCTCTGTAAGCAGTGAGCAGCCTCTTCCAGCTCCATTTGTAAAATAAAATAATTATAATTGTTCTAACTCTGTGTGGAGGGAAGTACAACCAATTATTGCACAGCTCTAATCACACAATAGAAACAAAATGCAGGCACAGACTCATTCCTTGTGGGGGGAACAGCGAGCAGTAAGTTTGATGAGTGTGGTTAGAATGTCTGTTGAAATTTCCTCGAAGGGTAAATACTTGCAGAGTTTACAGGAAAAGAAGGAAAAATATTCCAAACTATTAGCTAGCTCCACTGAAATTGTTCTTTTGGGGGTTTTTCAGAGGTGCATTTAGGCCTTTCAACCATTCAGATTTTTCTGGACATGGTCTCCTACCCTGGCATGTCAAATGTGGATGTGACCTACTGTGAAATGTTAATTTATTCTCCTATTGAATGGTTCTGATGACCTCTTGGCAGAGGTTTCTCCTCTTCTCAGCTGCCCTCTGCTCTGCCTTTTGCACTCTGAAATTGAGGAGACCACACTGAACCAGAGAAACTTTGATTAACAGAACAAACATTTCACTCAGGAAATTTTAAATTTTGACTTGTAATACTTCACAGTTCAAAACAGCATGAAAAAATCATATCTTTATGTCTCAAAAGGTTTTGAGAAAATACTGAAACATCCAGTTTTTGACAGCATCTTGCCAGCTACTTGAATTTGAAACATGAGAAAAGTCTCTAGAGCATACAGGAAGAGTGATGATAGTCAGAAGGAAATGGATTGAGTATTGTTAAAAAACAAGACCTATCCAAACATGCAAGAGAAATGGAAGGTATCAAATCAAGACAAATGTTATTGTGCTGATAATAAGTTAGGTTAAGACAGTAAAGTTTTCTAATAAGGCTGGAGGAGGAGACTTCTTTCTGATGGATGGGAAGATCACCAAAGTGAAGCAAAAATCTGCAAAATAATGCATCTCTCACTTTCTAACAGCTGTTTTAAAAATTATTATTGAAACAGATTTGGGCAACTTTTAAGCGTTATATCTTGGTATTGGTGTTAAATTTTGCTGCAATAGGCAGCAAACCCTGCATACCATGAATTTCTAAATTGAAATATTTAATGGCACACTTCAGTGGAAAGTAGAAGAGCATTTTTAAGAAGCAGACATCAGTAATGATTGGAAATGTCAATTAACATGGTGTAAACAAGCAGGAGCTCGTGTGTTGCTGTGAGATTGAACCAAGCTGTCTCAGCAGTGGGCGAAGCTACTTTCTGTGCCACTGAAAGGGAACAGTTCCATGGCTGCCAGACCTGCAGGTGATCTATGACACACGCTATCAGATGTAGATTATTGCGTTATCAAATTAAATCTGAAATCTGGGATAGGACTTACTGAATTTGATTGTAGGAAACATGCACTTGACAAGACCATTTTTTCTGGGATCCTTTGGGGATGGCAACGGAATTTTGGGTTTGTAAAACACAAATCACACGTTCAGCTGATAGAAATCGACAGCGATATTAATACAACTCCACCTGGTTTATCAAGATGGTACGCTTTAGGTCTAAAATGCTTCAATAAGCCTAATGTCCTAAGACGAGCCTAATGGGCTTGTCTAATAAGAATAAGAATATGTTATATTAATTATATTATATTATACTATATTATATTATATTATATTATATTATATTATATTATATTATATTATATTATATTATATTATATTATATTATATTATATTATATTATATTATATTATATTATATTATATTATATTATATTATATTATATTATATTATATTATATTATATTATATTATATTATATTATATTATATTATATTATATTATATTATATTATATTATATTATATTATATTATATTATATTATATTATATTATATTATATTATATTATATTATATTATATTATATTATATTATATTATATTATATTATATTAACATAATAATATATTATTAATATTACAATAATACATTATTAATAATAATATTGTATAATAGTATTATGCAATAACATATTTAGGTCTCCATTTTGGGTAATAATATGTGTAAAGATACCATCCCCTACAAAAATATGTCTCTGTTGATGAAATATTGACGAAATATAAAGTATCTACACAGGAAGGTTTTTTTATAAGCAGAGACAGGAGGCTGCACCAGTACAGAAGCCACAAGGGCTTGGGTTCCACCTCTTGCAGGGAATAAAATTGTGGCACTGACCAACCACAGCCACCTCACAGGACCACTGGACTGGGAAGGAAATGAATTTAAACGTAAATTTAAATATAAATTTAAATATAAATTTTTAAAAATTACAGAAAGGTCCTGCAATCCCCTGTGGAGGAGTTCAGTGTGATGGGGCTTTAGAAATAAATGTGGCTACTTGGATGCAGACTGTTGAAACTCCATAACTTTGTACTTCCTTTAACGCTTTTAATTCTTCCCTCATAAAAGCAAATTAAAGTTACAAAGTGTAGCAGTTGAGGAGAAATTGACACTGAACAATGGTGGTTTTGATTCTGAAATGACCTAAATCCTCTTTGCTTCCATCTGCAGGATGACATGGAGGAACATTCCTGGCTGTGTTGCCTGCAGACCCTCGTGGCACAGACAAACCTTCAGCTCACAGAACGGGGACAATTAGAATGGAAGAAATGTTTATGGTTTGACTTGGAGACTTTCGTTGTGGTTTATTGGATAGTTAGAAGCATCAGCATCTCAGAAGTTAATGATCTGCCTGAAATAATG
The DNA here is from genome assembly GCA_024865655.1 of Emberiza elegans. Taxonomy (NCBI): domain Eukaryota; kingdom Metazoa; phylum Chordata; class Aves; order Passeriformes; family Fringillidae; genus Emberiza; species Emberiza elegans. Next base: position 26,595,391 of record JALJVW010000129.1, on the reverse strand, counting down.
GGGATTTTAGAAGATGGAATGTTACTAAATTAATAAATATAATAAATATTAACTATTTCACTGCAAGTATATGGTCTATCTGAAAATAAAGCTGGGAATAATGCTGGATTTTCACTTCAGAAGTGATGGTTTCATATACTACTACAACATTTTTTATTTATGATGTTGATATTCAGAACAGAGCTGTGGATTATATTCATCATGCCCGTCTGGGCTGTGCTTGCATGTTAATTAAAAGGCAATTCCCCTTAATGTGGAGATGCTCTCTGTCTTCAGGCTCGGGTTCCCTCGGCAGGTTTAGGACAGGCTGATAAGTGTGGGGAAATGTTTCAATGTTTGCTCTTACGTTTATGGTGAAGCAGTGAAGGTTTACCAGCTCCCCAGGTAATGAGCTTCCAATACAGGAAACATTTGGGGATGATATAGGATCTACTGAGCAAAATGGAAAGTATGATGAGAGATGAAATGAATTATAGACAGGTGAAGGAAATGGGGAAAGTTTTAAGAGAAATTGTTTTATATAGAATAGTTATTATAACACTTAGTCATTAAAACAGCAGCAATAAAATTATATTTATAGCTGAATAAGGAGTCTCAGTGTGATTAAGATATGGAAGCAGCTAATTGGACTGCTGAAATATTAGGATATTGAAGTGATGAAAAGTATACAAATGAAAATAAAAGTGCATAAAAATTAATGAGGAGACTGAAATAGGAAATGGAATAAAGGAAAATAACAAATGAAGCAATGTGGAATGAATAAACACCCAGCTGGTAGACAAGGAGATATTGAGGACATTGCAGAAGTGAGAGGATATCCATCGCCCCAGAGGTGCTGCTTGTGCAGCAGCTGTGCCCAGGGGCAGGGCCTGGGGTTTCTGAGGGTGCACAAGGATGATTTCTGCTCCCCAGGATCCCCCTGGTGCAGGGTGGGCTGTTCTCACCCTGTGTGTGTGTGTGTCAGGTTTCTGTGGGTGCACAAGGATGATTTCTGCAGGATCTCCCTGGTGCACGGTGTTCCTCACCCTGTGTGTGTCAGGTTTCTGTGGGTACAGAAGGATTTCTGCAGGATGTCCCTGGTGCAGGGAGGGCTGTTCCTCACCCTGTGTGTGTGTGTGTGAGGTTTCTGGGGATGCACAAGGATGATTTCTGCTCCCCAGGATCTCCCTGGTGCAGGGAGGATGTTCTCACCCTGTGTGTGTGTGTCAGGTTTCTGAGGGTGCACAAGGATGATTTCTGCTCCCCAGGATCTCCCTGGAGCATGGCGCACCGTTCTCACCTGTGTGCCCTGCTGGGGAGCCAGGCTGGACGGCTCTGAGGAGAATCAGCCTCTGCTTTTCTGGGACAGGAGGGAGGCCAGGGGGGGTTTGGGACACCTTTGAGCTGGGTTGGTTCCCTGGTGCAGGACTGGGCAGGAGGGGGAATGTCCCATCAATTTGTTGCTGGCAGTGATAGTGGGGCCTGGGAAAATATTAAAATAGACTCTGAAATGTTAGGCCTTGTGCTTTTCCCAGATCACTGCACCTGCGTAAGCAACATGATAAATTATATAATTATTAGACGAAATATTTGTTTAGTAATTAAATATAATTACTATATAACCATAAGAAGAATAGTGAGAAACTATGATGGAAATTTAGGGGGGCTATGCTTTGCTGAAATGTATGTATACAATAGAACAATATAAGTTTAATAATTAACATGAAAGTTATATAACGATAGAGTATAAAAACACGTTCATCTCGACTGTATGGTCGGAGTCAGATTTGCATTGTAATACCCCGATTCCCAGAGCTCTTAATAAAAGCACCGACATAATCATTTTCGTGGTTATGTGTCATTGAACGCTAACAGCAGGAGGAAGGGGCAGGGACAGGGCAGGGACAGGCAGCTCACTGTGGTGGGATTGCTCCTGGCACGGGCACCATGGAGCAGGTTTGGGAGCTGGCCTGTGTCCTTTCCAAGCTCCCTTTCATCTCTTCTCTGAGGTTACTCAGTGCCCTCCATCTCTGGGACATCCCAGCTCCTCTCACAGGGCCACCAGTGCCTCCCACAGCCCCCACAGCGCAGGTTTCCCTCCCAAGTCCTGTCTAACCCTTTCCAGTCCGCAGCCATTCCCTGTGTGCTGCCGCCCCTGCCCTGTCCCCAGTGCCTCCCCAGCTCCTCTGGGCTCTGCAAGGGGCTCTGAGCTCTCCCTGGGGCTTCCTCCTCCCCAGCAGAACAACCTCCCCTCTCAGCCTCTCTGCACAGCACAGGTGCTCCAGCCCTCTGAGCCTCTCTGTTCCCTCTCTCAGGTAAGAAAAGCCATCCTCAAGCTGTTCTCTCTCTATTCAAAGGTTTATTAATCAGACTATTCTAAGTTCTTCGACTTGTAGTACAATCCTTTCCAGATTCTTATAATAATTTTTTTTAAAAAATGTATTTTCCAAGCTTGGAAGATTTGGAAAAATACTAACAATTTGGAAAAATATATAAAACATTTATGGTGAAAGCGATGAGATTTGCTGCACACTTCTCTCTGCAGCTTTGCAGTGATAAATTCAATAGAATTGTTACTGCAATTATATATCAGGACACACGAAGTTTATGCTTGCACATAAATATGAGATGAACTGTCCTGCCAAGCACTTTAAGTAGCAGCTGATGTTTCATTATATCCCTGATTTATACCAACAAGGTAAGATATTTACAGTAAACTAACTCCGTAAATAATTTTGTCCTCTGAGATACCTCGATGTGAAATATGGTCAGGAATGAGCAACAAAACAAAGGGTTTGGATTAAACATATTCTTTTATTAGGAGCAAACAGCTTTACCTGTATTTATCCATTTAAACAGAATTCTGTTTTACACAGAATTATCTGATTCTCCTCACTATCTGTAGCTAGAAAGGCTAAACCCCCAAGCTCCATTCTTACTGCATGTTCTGTTAAACAGACATGGTTTCAGCAATCTCCTTTCCTTGCAGGAAAATGTGGAATTGTGGTTTAAATCTGGGCTTTAGTTTTAGGTGATTTTCCCCCCTGAGAACTGTAGCTTTTACCATGAGCAGTGTGATGCTATCCCGAAGGAAAAGGTATCCTACCTGTGGAAAGCCAGGTTGTTGCTCTCAAACTCCAATCTGGAATTTAGAGAGAGCACAGAGGGAGTAGCTATTGTCCCTTTGGGACGCAGGGTTTTGAGGATGAAGAGGAGACGAGAATCTTGACTCCATAATTAGAAGACTTGATTTATTATATTATATTATATATATGTTACAGTCAGACTATACTACAAAGAGATAGAAGGAAGAAGCTCTCAGAAGGCTAGCTAAGAATAGAATAGCAAGAATGATAACAAAGCAGCTATCCTGGCCTCTGTCCGGGACAGCTGAAGTCCTTGATTGGCCACCAACCATAAACATCAGACATGGGCCAATCACAGATGCACCTGTTGCATTCCACAGCAGCAGATAACAATTGTTTACATCTTGTCTCTAAGACCTCTCGGTTTCTCAGGAGGGAAAAATCCTAAAGGAAGGATTTTTCACAAAAGATGCCTGCAACAAGTAGCTGTGCGTTAAAGCAGAGGCAACAGTTCCAGAGTTGTTAACAAATGAATAATCTAACTGTGCAAAGCCCACTGTGGATCCTGGCACCCCCCGGCTGTGCTCTGCTTGTTGCAGGTACCCCCAGTGCTGGGTGTGTGTGGGTGGCTCTGGAAATGGGGAACCCGCTGGTGACACAGATGAAGTCAGCGGCTGAGCGCGATGAGAGGGAGGGCAGAGAGCTCCGAGCTGGCGGGTGCGGAGTTCCCTTCCCCGGAGGTGCAGAACTGCCCTGGAAGGGACTCAGGGGCTCACTGAGGGTTTGCAGCCCTCCTGTAGAGCCAGCTGGACACATCTGTGCGGCTCCACAAAGGTTCTCCTCCAGTCTGCTACCAGAGAAACCATCAGAGCAGTCCTTTGGATTAGCCCTGCTATTATTAGGATGATGTTTTTTCCTCTAATATCCAGCTTTGAGCTTCCTTATGCCATTTAAAGCTATTGCTTCTTCACTGTGGCCACGAGGAACAGATAATTCCATTCCTCTTTGCAACAGCCTTTTATTTTCCTGATGACTGCTATAATGTTGTCTCATTTTTCTGTCTTTAGGCAAACTACTGCAATTCAATTATTCTTTTGGCACAGGTATTATTGATTATTCCTAAGTATTCTTGTCCCTAGCACTTTTGCCTTTTAAACTATCTTCTGTTTTAAGAGCTAATCTCTACCTCAATAAATCTGTTGTGTGGAAGCTCAAGAAAACACAAGTATTTTTTTTTCATACAATGTGTAAATAAATGATGGAAGACTTTACACTGGGCATTGCAGAAGCCAAATTATAAATGGGTTCAAAAAAGGATTATACAGAGCCCTTATGGAAGAATGGTCCAGAGGGAACAGCTGAAAATAAATTTCTAAATGGAACCTCTAGCACAGGAGTTCTGAAATTATGGATTGTACCTGGGAGGGATGAACAAGGAGAGGGTTGTTCCTTACTTGCCCTGTTTCTCACATCCTTTCTCTAAGCATCTGTTACAGGATGTTGCAGCTATGACCTTCTTCTGTGGGATTGCTTCATCCTTAATAAGCTTAGGATACCCTGGTTTGCATATGCATTTTGTAAATTTGTTGGCTTATTATTTCTGATAAAACTCATAAAAGGATTATGGGCCTCTTATCTCCTACCAGATTAATTGTGAGCTGAAACAGCAAAGGTTAAGAGGCTTGCCATTTCCTTTCTTCTCCTCCTGCAGATGGCTGCCTGAGTCTCTCTAAAAACATTTATCCTTCATCTTCTCCACTAGTTGTTGACCTATACCTTGTAATACAATCCTCACTCCTTTTTAAGATAAAGGGAAAAAATTATGTAATTATGGAGATAGTCTCATTCTTTGAAACATCTAATTATTTTTTTTTGAACTGTCCTTATTTCTTGGTTTAACTTAAGTTTTAAGACAGGGAATTCCAATTCTGAATTATTAAAAAAATTCATACTGCTTGTTTTTAAGTAGCATCATTTTGGTTTTACTTACTTTCCTCTTCTCCTTCCCTTATTTTTATTATTAAGAAATGTGGTTGAGATTGGTCTTTGGAGGAGAGTAAATTGATTCTGTACCACCTGGATATTATTGGTGGGTGGGGGAAGAGCCAATTAATTGAATGCCAGGGCTAATATCAATCCCTTTTCCAGCTTCTATTTTCTGACTCATTTTGTAATTTCTTAGTAATGTTTATCTCCACCTGGTCTTCAGTGCTGTGACATGACCACAGATCATTATTTTCCTTTTATCTGCTCTGGCAAGGAATGTGTATGTTGGTCTCTAATCCTGTCATCCCAGGGTGGGTTTTGCTGCAGACACAACCAAGGGCAAACCTCCAGCAGTTCTGTGCCAGTTGAGTGGTGGTGTGGCACAGGGGCAGTGCGTGAGCTGTGGGGCACTCTGGGATGAAATGGGGAATAAAGGATTCCTCTGAGGGTTCGAAAGCCTGGTAAGTGCTGACAGCCCTGACCTGCCCCAGGTGGGGCATTGGCATCCCTGCCCAGCCCTGGCCAATCCAATCCGATCCAATCCAACCCAACCCAACCCAATCCAATCCAATCCAACCCAATCCAATCCAACCCAATCCAATCCAACCCAACCCAATCCAATCCAATCCAACCCAACCCAATCCAACCCAATCCAACCCAGCCCAACCCAACCCAATCCAATCCAATCCAATCCAATCCAACCCAACCCAATCCCATCCAATCCAATCCAACCCAACCCAACACAGCCCAACCCAATCCAGCACAGCCCAATCCCATCCAATACAATCCAATCAAACCCAATCCAGCCCAGCCATGCCCAGCCCAATCCAATCCAACCCAACCCAACCCAATCCAATCCAATCCAACCCAACCCAACCCAATCCCATCCAATCCAACCCAACCCAATCCAATCTAGCCCAGCCAAACCCAGCCCAGCCCAGCCCAGCCCTGGCGGTCTGGGCTCAGGGTTTAATCCCATTCCCAGTTCCTGTCTCTTCCCCTGGCTCTGTCAGAGCCCCTGGGCTCCTGCTGGAGGTGCTGCACCCCCGGCTGCAGAGCAGGTAAGGAGAGAGGGTCCTGCTGGGGAGCCCAGCCTTGGAGCTGGGATTAGAGCTGCTGCCTCCTGAGGGGTCCTGGGTGGGTTTTTGTGGGTTTGCAGGTGCTCTGTTCTGCAGTTGGTTCGGTCCTTTGGCTGTTGAGAGTTGCTGCAATGTTTGTTTCTTCATTGAAATCTTCTCTGAAGAACTGTTTTGAAAGTAAATGGATTTGGGGCGTAGTTCATGGCTGTTAATGCCAGCCTGTGCCAGCTTCGGTTCATGGTGATGTGGTGGACTAACTGAGTGCTCCAGTTGGCATTGTTTGTTGTTCCTGGTGGAAAAGCCTGGAGAGGAGCACTGTGGGCAGCTGAGGGTGAAAATGTTGGAGCTGTTTTCCATTAATCCACTCACACGTGGGAGTTAACTTTCTGAATCACAGGCAGTTTGTATTTCTCACTGGCCTTCACTTTGACTTTATGTGGCTCACCTGCCGTGCTTTCAGAAAGGGAATACAAATGTCACTCTTGCACTGCAGAGTGGGGAGGTGGCTGTGGAATTTTACTTGTTAATAAAAGCTGAAAATCTTCTGTGCAAGTTCATAGAAGTGACTGAAGAGCACGTAGCTAAAATCCTGCAATTTGTAGTTATTCTGTTTGTACACCAGATTTTATCTGCTTGCAGTAGCCTCAGGCTTCACTGAGCTTTCATCCAACCATTAATGACCACGTTAAAAATGAGTTTATGACAAGTACCTTGACTTTATTTTTGTTTTGGGGTGTGTTGAAATTGTGGACTTTTGAAAGCAAAACCAAAATCTTGGTGAATGAGGTCAAAATGGAGTAGCAAGATTGACTTCTTTGAATTGATGTTGTTCTCCTTTATTTTTATTTTTAATTGATTGTTCTTGTTTTCCCCTGGAGCTTCAAGGGTCTATTTGTTCCTCCATAATGTAACTCTGTCACATACATGATAACTGATGTATGATCTGATTCCTGGTGGGGAAATTGCACAGTAAACATAATGCACGAAAATAACACAACACTAATTGGGAGATATAGATCTTAATTTAGATGAGTTCTTTTCTTAATTCTTAGCAATTACTAAGCACTTTTATGAGCCAGATACCATTCCTTGCTTTCCACAGTAAGTTTTGTAGTTAACAATGGATATAAGTGGCTTCAGGCAAGATCTTTGTGTGTGTGTGTGTATATATATATATATATATAATATATATGAGAGAGATTCTTTCTCACTTTCTGCAAAGAAATTTATCAGAATTGCATATTTTTGCTTTGGCAGGACCTTTATTGCCTTCTATAAAGTTTTTAATATTTTGAGGACAGCAGTAACTTTTTTTCAATTGTTTGTGAGCTCATCTCATTTACACTTTGCTTGTTAACTGAAAGTAGCATTGCTGGAGAAAATGAAGTGGGCATTTGGGGATGGGAATGCCTGTGAAGCTGTATCATCTGGCGTTTTGAAGATAATAAAAATGAAAATAACTAAATGCAAAAGAACAAAATTAATGATAGCTGATCTTATGTAGTGGAGTGTTCCTCTCCTAAAAACTTTCAATGGAGACAACAGTTACAAATTGTTTTGGAAAGCAAAGTCAGACTTTAAAGTGTACAAGAGGCAGCTCCATGGTCATTATACTCACTGAACAAGCATGCAGGCAAACATCACAAAATTCAACATTTCAAAACATTTCCAAAGATGCAAGAATGCATTTGAAAGGCACCCAGTTCTATCAAACGGCTCTGGATGAAGACTCCAGCTGAGAGCAAATTAAGAATCAGCCTGGAATGTGGCTGCTGGTTTTGGTTTAATCTGGTGCTGAGCATTTAATATCAATTGATTTGCTTCATCAGAAAAGTGGGGTTGGGATACTTCCTGTGGATTCCATCACAGAATAACCCTTTGGCTGCTGTTACAGCGTTTGATGGGAGAAAATGCTGAAAATGCAGCAAATGTGGCTCATCCGGACAAAGCCAAGCTGAACTAATCATTCACTGCAATTTATAGTAATTTTATGGGTTTTTTTTCAATGTGTGGAGTTCTCAGAACTGTTCAGACTCAATCAAGATGGAAGTGCCAAACAGGGCATGATTCTCCATTATTTTTATCACCAGTGGACTTCACTCAGTTACAGTTTGGTGCAAGGTGTTCTGCAGCTGAAATTTCCTGTTAATAATCCTTGCATGTGAAAATGCTCAGTCTGTTAGCTGACAATAAGAGAACACACTCATGGATGCATCTGGTAAATACACTTGGCTTCTATAATTCTGAAATGCATAAATGTTTGCAAAGCAGTGGTGTTCTATGCTTGAGACTGGCTTCACCAAGTCCTTATTTACGCTGTTTTTTTCCCTAATCTGCTGGTGTGTAGCAGTCCCACACTATGGACTGCCCCCATGCTCAGTGTGGGATATTTGGTGTGAAAAAGCTCCTTTGGTTGGTTTTGTACCCAAATGAAAGGCATCAGCGCCTTGGTGTTGCAGTGCACGGAGCTGTGCACTAATGAAGGGGCTGATACTGAAGATGGTTTTTATCCCCACTGCTGTTTTATCAACTAAAACTCCTGTGCTGTATGTTTGAGTAATGAATGGAACATAGTAAATGCTGCTACATTTCTGTTCTGTTGCCAGAAGATGCATCTCGTGGGAAAGGTTAAATCTAACAATATGATCACTTGGTGGCTTCAGCACTCCACTCAATCAAGGCCTTCTTTGTTCTAATTAGAGCTGCAGAATTGTCCCTGTGCAAGGGGTGCAGCAGAAACCTGCAGGGTTTCAAATGGGCAACTACAGCAATTGCTGCCAGGTGTTCAGGAGGTGTCTCCTGGCTGCTTTAAGAGATGAGGGCAGTCCTTATGTCCAAGAACAGCTATTTCCCTGAAATTAGGGCCATATTTAAAATGGAATGCCCATCAAAAAACCCCAAACCTTTCCTATCTTCTGTCTTTTTCATAAGCAAAACACCTTTTTTTGTTCCTTTTTTTTACTTGCCTGTGTAAAAATCTGGAGGGGTTTTTTTTTTTTTTTTTGTTTGTTTGTTTGTTTGTTTGGGGTGTTTTGTTTTGTTTTGGGGTTTTTTTTTGCAAACTATTCTGTTTAAATTGCCAAAATACCAAACATATCTGATTATCAAAATGAATTAACTCCATATCCTTGGATCTTCAAAAAGACCTCTTTAAGATTGAGAGAAAATATTTGCTATTACTTCAGCATGAAATATTTTTAAAAATACCATTGTACTAAAGCCAGCCCATGCATCTTTAATGGGTGTACCTCACTGTAAGAGAACTTTAGTTTATCTTATCGGTCTAAAACCAACTTTAGAACTTTAGTTTATCTTTTATTTTAGCTGTAGTTAGTATATAGTCCTTGAAATCAGAATTGCTCTCCTACTGTCCTTAAGCTTTCATCCTGTTGGGAGGGAGGGTTTGTTCTGTGTTATTTTATTTCCTTCCTGCCCTGCTCTGACTGAGGAGGTGCTGGCAGGGTGTGACACACGCAGGTGATCTGACTGCACAGCTGTTTGCAAGATACTTTTTCAGATCCTATGACTGTTTGTGAAATAAGGGATGAAAGACTTCTTTTAAAAGAAGCTCAGAACACTGAAAATCAGTGTTCAAATCACTTCCCAGAGCCTTTGGGACACGCTTAGGGCAGATGGCAATTTGCCACCGAAGCACTCAAACTTTCTGAGTTACTTTAACACTGTTGAGCAAGTCACAGACAAAATTCTATTTGATTTCTGATTATTCTTCTACTATATTAAATGGGCCAAGCTTAAGTGAGGTTTACCCTGGAGAGCAGTAGGAATAATGATGCCTTGCTGGAAATACTGAAATAAAGAATCTGTTGGCTTTTAAAACTTTTTAGTAAGAATCTCCTGGCACGCTCCTGGTAGTAGTTCAGAGAAAAGAGCCACATCCCATTTTCTGGGTGTTAAATCTGCAGTCCTTTTTTCCTCTTGAGGAAAACATCCATGAAATTGTTGAGGACACTGGAACTTCCTCACCTGCATTACAGAAGAAGTCATCAGGCACTAATTGAGGCTATCTGGTACCCACCTTGGCAGTCCAATTCCTGATCAGCCTGGATGCCCAGGCTGGGCCCCAGAATTGATTTTTACTGTTCCAGTCCAACTGGTTTGGGAAAGAATCTGTGAAATGTAACAGCTTTGTGTAGACACAGAGTTGCATCCTGTGGTTTCTAGTGGGGTGTTTGGATCCCAGAATGAAGCAGATGCAAATGGAGCTTTTAATAACTTTATTTATGCCTACTTTTTGATGGTGGCTCCTGGACAATGTCAAGCAGTAGGAGATTATCCTGAGCAGACCTTCTATTTCCACCAGCACTCCTTCTTCCATAAGTTCTAGCGAGCATATGTGTTAGGTATTTTTAAGTTTTGAGCAGTAATATGGGAAAGGATAATCTTACAGACTTTCTCACCACCGCGCATGAGAGTTTTGATCAATGTCTAGCTGCTCAAACTTCTTAGTGGCTTTAGTCTTTTTCTGTTTAACAAAGAACACCCAAATGCACAGAAAAGTCTCCTTAAGTGTTCTGTAATTCCATAATATCTAGGTCAGGTTCTATAACAAGGGTGAGTTCTCTGGCTTTAAAGTTTGTTCCCGGTATAATGGACCTACCTAACATAAATGCCTTGAGTATCTTTTTGCACTGTCTTTGGTTTTAGCAGTGAATGACAAATCTGCCTGATTGTTGTAGCACCATTGGTTAGGGCCAGAAGAATACCTAGTCTTGAATTAACAGTATTTCTATAAAATATCTAGTAAATATTGAGTTCCACATGTGTAATCTGCAAAAGCCAATATAATCTGAGTAAAATAGACACTTGGCAGTGTCAAGGGAAGCTCAGGGGGTCAGCTGGGCCAACTCTTAGCTGATGACTATGGGCAATTGCGCAGAACAAAACAGTTTGAGCAAGTCTCTTCAAGAAAAACTTGAAAATCCAGTCAGTTTATTCCCGGAGAATGACCTAAGTGTGAAAGAACTGAGTCAAAACACGTCCTCAAATGAGTCTGATAGAAGAAGTGAAAATAGATCCCCTCTTTGCCGAGTGTCTTCAAGGGGCTGTGGAACAGACAGAGACACATGCTGGCCAAACAGCTCCCAAATGTTTCCTTCCTCTTGTGCTGATCATCTATATAAAACTCCATTTCTCCAGTTCAGAGAAAAGAGCCACATCCCATTTTCTGGGTGTTAAATCTGCAGTCCTTTTTTTTTTCTTGAGGAAAACATCCATGAAATTGTTGAGGACACTGGAACTTCCTCACCTGCATTACAGAAGAAGTCATCAGGCACTAATTGAGGCTATCTGGTACCCACCTTGGCAGTCCAATTCCTGATCAGCCTGGATGCCCAGGCTGGGCCCCAGAATTGATTTTTACTGTTCCGTTCCAACTGGTTTGGGAAAGAATCTGTGAAATGTAACAGCTTTGTGTAGACACAGAGTTGCATCCTGTGGTTTCTAGTGGGGTGTTTGGATCCCAGAATGAAGCAGATGCAAATGGAGCTTTTAATAACTTTATTTATGCCTACTTTTTGATGGTGGCTCCTGGACAATGTCAAGCAGTAGGAGATTATCCTGAGCAGACCTTCTATTTCCACCAGCACTCCTTCTTCCATAAGTTCTAGCGAGCATATGTGTTAGGTATTTTTAAGTTTTGAGCAGTAATATGGGAAAGGATAATCTTACAGACTTTCTCACCACCGCGCATGAGAGTTTTGATCAATGTCTAGCTCCTCAAACTTCTTTAGTCTTTTTCTGTTTAACAAAGAACACCCAAATGCACAAAAAAGTCTCCGTAAGTGTTCTGTAATTCCATAATATCTAGTTCAGGTTCTATAACAAGGGTGAGTTCTCTGGCTTTAAAGTTTGTTCCCCGTATAATGGACCTACCTAACATAAATGCCTTGAGTATCTTTTTGCACTGTTCTTGGTTTTAGCAGTGAATGACAAATCTGCCTGATTGTTGTAGCAACATTGGTTAGGGCCAGAAGAATAGCTAGTCTTGAATTAACAGTATTTCTATAAAATATCTAGTAAATATTGAGTTCCACATGTGTAATCTGCAAAAGCCAATATAATCTGAGTAAAATAGACACTCGGCAGTGCCAAGGGAAGCTCAGGGGGTCAGCTGGGCCAACTCTTAGCTGATGACTATGGGCAATTGAGCAGAACAAAACAGTTTGAGCAAGTCTCTTCAAGAAAAACTTGAAAATCCAGTCAGTTTATTCCCGGAGAATGACCTAAGTGTGAAAGAACTGAGTCAAAACACGTCCTCAAATGAGTCTGATAGAAGAAGTGAAAATAGATCCCCTCTTTGCCGAGTGTCTTCAAGGGGCTGTGGAACAGACAGAGACACATGCTGGCCAAACAGCTCCCAAATGTTTCCTTCCTCTTGTGCTGATCATCTATATAAAACTCCATTTCTCCAGCCAAAATTTTGTTTTCTAAGAGTATTTGACAAAATGGGCCTTGCAAGGGAGGAACCCGTGGTTGGAGAGTTGTCTGGTGCCCGGGAGTACAGCAGAGCTTAGACCAGGTGAGACCCTGTGAGACTTCTCAAGTGACAGAGAATTGTGTTCTGCTCAGGATTGCCTGGTGGGAGGTTCCAGCGTCCAGAGCGGTTTGAGGTTAAAACTGTGGAATTTGTGCAGGGGCTGTGTTGGGAGGGACATGGGAATGTGCTGAAATAGCAGTGGAGCTGTGCGGGTGTTGTGTGGCTGCCTGGGCACCTCTGTCATGGGCTGGGGTCACCTCTGGGAGGCCCAAGGGGCTCGGAGCGAAGGCTGCAGAGGCTTTCCTTGGCTGTTCTGCTGAGGATTTGCTCTTGGCACTGGGTCAGGTCAAACAGGATAGATGGATCTGCCCAGCAGACCTCCTCCTTTTCTGGGGCAGGGGGACATGGGCTCTTTTCAGCTCTGGTTCATTTTTTTGTGGCTGGCGTTTGTTCCTGCCTTTGAGGCTGGATTAACTGGACATCTGCTGCCGGAGATTTTCTCCTGCTCGTTAGAGAGACACGAGTTGCTTCCATGCCAGTCTTCTGATGTCTGTCCAGAAGATTCTGCAGGCACTGAGACGTGCTGAGTTGTGAGTTTAATTATCCTGGCAGGTTGTTAGAGACAAAACAAAAGATGGGAATTGCCACTCTGATATCAAAAGCCTGTACAGAAAATTCCCAAAAGAATACATAAAAATGTAAACTGCTTAGTAATATTGCACTTTTTCTGCTCAGGAGCTCTCTAAATGAGTTCTACATGTTTCTGGAAATTCCAGAGTTGTGATTGTGTTTACTTTTAATGCTTAATAGACGCTACAAAATGACTTTTTATGGGGTGAAAGTAAAATAAAGCATTTGCATTTGTTGACATTTCCTCTGTCTGAAAAGCAGGGGATTGTTAACTGATGCCAATCAAATTTGGCATTGGATTTTATTGAGTTTGATACAGTTATTGGCCCGAATGTTTCAACATCTATTTTATATGTTAAATATTAGTGTACATTTCAATAACCCAGTATATAAAATACAGTTCATTTCATTGCCTACCCTTAACCCTGCAGAGCCACCTTGCCAAGGTTCAAGCAAGATTTGGAGGACTTCAAGACTGTCCAAAATGAATTTAGAAGACTTAGACATTATTTTATTAATTTCGCTTTCAAGATTAAGCAACTTGCCATGCATTCAAAGCATCCATGTTTTTTATGGAATGGGGCTGTCCATTAGAGGGGCAGTTTGATCCCTCAAAGGAGAGGCTGCAGTGCAGCCCCAGCTAACAACGCTCTCTGATTTCCTCTTGCCTCTCACTTCTCGTGCAGTTCAGCACTGGCTGTGCTGCCGGGGAACCATTCTCACACAGATGTAAATCCAGGAGTAAAGAAAAGCTGCTTTTGTTGGTTAGTCCTGTGCCTCATTCAGAGCAGAACTACTCTTCCAGGAAGACAAAGTGTGATGAATTTATTTACTGTGAAATGCTGGCAAATGCACTGGAAAAGCGCATTTGAAGTCTGATAGATAATGATGTAAGGAGTGTGTGGCTGAGTAAAATGTTTCCCCCACCTTCATTCCAGGTATCCTGGACTGCCCTAGATTTAAAAACAAAACCCCAGCTTCTGAAACAAGGTCTTGATATTTCTCATGTTTTATGGAAATATTGGAAATATAAAACATTCTCATGTTTTATGGAAATATTTCTCATGTTTTATGGAAATAGGGGTAAAAATCCAGAAAGCCAGACAGAATGTTAGGAAACTGATAGAGAGTGGAAAATAAAGGACATTATTATCTCCTTCATGCTGTCTGTGGGTTTGATCTTTGTCTTGGGGTGCAGTAGACCAGCAGAAGATCTTAGGAAAGAATGCTGCACAATTATCAGCAGAATGGAACTGTTGTTTTTAAGTAACTCATGCCAGGAGCTTTGAGGCTGAGAAAAGAAAACAGAGAGGAAGTATGAATTAGCTGGAGAAAGAGAACAGGAGGGAGTTGTCTCTTCCATATGAGAATTAAGAGCTATCAAGCTCAGCAAGTGGTTGGCTCAGTATGATTAAAGCAAACAGTTCCTCACACAGCGTGAAGTTAAGCTGTGGAAGTTGTTGATCCAATGCATTGTGTGTAGATAATAAAATCTGTGTGGGTTCAAAAGCAATTGGACAAGTGGGCAACAAATTCAAATTATTAAGGCTTTCTGTATTAAAAAACAAATTACTTCTCTTCAAGAGGTTCTTGACCCCTGAATGTTTGGATTGTAGAACATTCCCACAGAATGCTGTGTACACTCTGTCCCTGGGTACTTGTCATGTTCTCAAAGCCTCCTCAGACATCTGCTGGAGTATTGAACTGGAGGCATCTTTGGTTTGACCTTGTTTCCTGCTCTTACAAGTTAGAGTACTTGTATTTTAAAAAAATGAATAATAAACTTTTAGAACTGTGAAATGGAAAAGGGCTTACATCTACTTCCAATTATAAAATGAATTAGTAACTAAAATCACAATACATCTCATGATTCCTTGTCTCTGACTTCTTGGGCTGCCACATCAGATTCACTGGCAGCGCTGGCCTCCCTTAAAATCTTTGGTTTTTTCTGACAGAACCTGAGAACTCTGTGATCATCTCCAGCCCAGACAAACCGACAAATCATGGAGCACAGCTAATGTAACACGTTTAACACGCGCTTTACTTACACACATGGAATTGGGATGTACTGTGGGCAAGTAGTACCAAGGTCTCTGAATAGGAACATGATCTGTTTCACTCAGACTTAGAAATATGTGTGTCTTACAAGTCTGTCCTTTTGATTAGCAAAGATGCTGAGCTCTTGTATAAAAGTAGAGTTTTTAGAGTTGTCAGACCTGTGAAAGAGATGATTTTTCTCTATGGAACAGTTCTGAATATAATAATGTCTGTAGTGCTGTTTAGCATTCAATTGTATATTCAGCACTTTCTTGGGAAGAGAAAGATCTCCTGCTATCTGCAGAGATATTCAAAAGGCTTTCTTTCCCCATTCTTCAAAAGACCTTTAGACATTTGCCTTGCTATGCAGGAGCAGCAAAACAATCTCTGGAAGCCGGGGAAGCCGTTTGGAGGGGATGGGGACAGGGGATAACTTTATGGCGCATTTTGTTCACGTCCCCCTGACAAACGGCATTTGAAGGGTTTGGGAGCCCAGGGGTGAGGGGCAGCTCCTGCACTGGCTCTGCCCATGCTGAGGGCAGGAGAGGGTCAGGAGAAAAGGTGCCACGTGCCAGAGCCCTCCCTGTCACCTGCTTGGGGTCACCTGCCCAGCTCTGCTCAGGTGTGAGGGGTGGAGGGGTCCCTGAGCTCAGCTCCCAGCTCTGCCTCCGCATCCCTGGTGTTACCTGAGATCTTGATGAAGAAAAGGCCTTGCAGCTCGAGGGAATTGCGCTGGCTCCTTCTGGGGATTTGTAGTTCCCATTGCATTGATTTGTGGTCACCCCTGTGGCTGGAGAGAACAAAAACCCCAAAACTCAAAGCAAACCCTCCCCTTCTCCACCCAAAACAGCCCCTCAGAGCAGGAGAAGGCTTTTGCTACAAAATCACATTCTTTGGAAGCTTTTTCAATTTGTGTAATTGCCATTGGCTTTTTCCTTCCTTTTGTGCCAAACCCTTATACAGTAATATTTTTCTTAATCTATTTTTTTTAATACAGTTCCCCCACCATTGGCTCCTAACAGGTTGCTACATAATTTGTTCTATTCTACATTACAGTGAAATGTGCAGAGCCAAAAGCTGTGGGAGTTTAGTGCAACCCCTAATGGAACATATATCTAATTTGGAAATCAGAGAATTTTTTATCTGAAACTCCTGGGAACTGATTTTTTGGATCAGCTACTTAAGAAATTTTTAGAGAATTGTTAATTCATATTTCTTGGAGTTGGAGTTGTTGATCACATTTCTTCACTGTTCTGTACTTTAAATCACAGAAATATTTTACTTTTTCCTTTTTTATAGAAAATAATAATTAGTATAATACATAACAAATTCATTATTTCTGCTCTCAAAGTCAGTGATAAATGGCCATTGTCAAATTAGATAATGCTTTGTGTACTTTTTCTAACCAGTTGAAAAAAAGAATTTAAAAAATCATGGCTCCATTGTTAGTATTGTACCTTTGAAAGGTATTGAACACATGTTCTGAATGGTATTTTAAATTTCTGTAATGTAACTTGGTGATAAAAGAAATGCACAACTTTACAACAAAGTCGTTGCTAGGGATTGGCAGCATTTGCAAATTACCAGAACAAGTCAAGACCTCTGGAATAAGAACCCAATAAAAAAAAAAGTTTCAGGCACATTAGGAGAATGTGAGCAGAATTCTCATGATAGACGAGAAGTTTTTAATAAAAGGAGAACCAAGAAGTTTAATGCCCTTAAGTTATTATAACTATTTTCTTTTAACAAGTAGACCAAAGCTGTACAGCAACCACAAAAAATACAGGAAAAAAGTATCTAGGTCTCTTATATTGCAGAAAAAAATTGATTAATGTATTCTGAATGGAAATTACCACTCACTTGTTTTTTCATCCCAAATTCTTTTCTGTTAGACAGAGCCAAACAGCAGCCAGTGAGGAAGCTCAGCTGGCAGGGAGTGTCCACAGCTTCTCTAAGTGGACTCCAACTATTTTGCTTTCCAGTTTAACTCTTAATTTGCATCTTTAGTAAATCGTGGTTTCATGCAGGTTTATGGCTTTTCTGTACGACTCTGCAAGAGTGATTTCATTATTACAGGGTGTGAAGCAGCTTGGTTTAGGAATATTTTTCTATCCTATATTAAATATCAAAGCAATAACCTGCTTTGCAATAATTTGATGACCAGATCACACCGAACTGTTGGCATATTTTTGGGTGAGAAGACTGATTTGTCCTTTTGGTCAAAGAAGGAACATTCAAGGCTTTTATTGTACTTGGTAACTGGGGATTAACCCTTCTTTAACCAGAGTTGCTTTTAAATCCTGTCTACCCCTTTCACAAAGAGAGGTGAGTGCTTCTTAGGGACTCAATATTTCCTCTGTTCTGGGTGCTGTGAGGAGGTTTTTTGGCTGTCAGTGTGTGATGGTTTGTGATTAAACAAATGAAGCAAGTGGAGTTTTTTTTGTGGCACACAATCCATACACAGAGTAAGAAATACAATAATAGCCTGTAAAGACCTCTCTAGACATGCAAACTGACAAATCTGAGTGCTTCTTCCTTGGAAAATGTTATTGAATAGCTATTACTTGAACTGAATCAGTTAGAAAATTGTTATAATAGTTTTGCAGTGAAAATTGCCAGCTGAAGGCTAATTTGTAAAAAGGATTGAAGTCGATTGAATTACTGTGCTGGTGTAGTAGGTGGAAACCGTTCTGGCTCTTCCCAAACCGTGAGGTAGAGCTGTAAATGTGATAGCTGCATGTGAATTAATGTCTGGTTTGGCTCTGCTAATCTCAGCCTGTGTGTGTGGGGGTCCCAGCTGTGGGTTCCTCTGGGGCTGGATTGAAGGCACTCGAGATGGTGTTTCATGTTCGGACTCAGGTGTTTATTATTTCTGATCAGTAAAACAGGCTCACTGCTGGGAGTTCTGCAGATTTTCATCAGAAGGCACAAAATGGCCAAAAACCTCTTGGTACAAGGGCTTTTAAGACTAAACTATTCAATTAAGAACTGACACCTAGATTATTTTCCTATTTTAACCCAATCACTGATCCCAAAGAGCTGCAGTGCAGACTTTGCCACCCAATTACAAAATGCCACCCAAACCCATGGAGAAGGAGGAAGAAGAAGCATGAAGAAGAAACCCAGGATGACACCCTGTGCCCTCCATCTTGCTGCCATCCACAGCACACTAAAAATGCCAAAACCCCAATTTCTCCCCAAGTGACACACCTACACTGCTCTCTATAATCTATTGCACACTTTTGTGGTTTCCAGTCTGTCCTGAAGCCTGGGAAACTCTCCATGGATGAGGGTCACAGTCAGTGCTGCCCTGGGGGCCAGGGCACAGAGCAGACACAGGAATGTTCCTGGGTTTTCACAGGTGTGTGTGATCAGCCTGGGTGTGAGAGGGGACAGGGACAGCTGGGGACAGCACAGAGGGACCCTGGGCAGCAGCAGCAGGAGCCTGAACACCCAACCCTGCCCTGGAGGTGCTCAGTGCTAATGTGGCCATACGCGTATCGAGCTGCCAGAGGCCTCACATTTGAGCCTTTTTTGTGCAGTTGTAGCCAGAGCAGGAATTTGTGACTTGGGTTTCTGGAGTCTCTGGGAACAGGAAGGTGGGGAAGTTGCTTTGTGCTCGTTCTGTTTCTCTGTGGTGTCTGAAAATGGACTTTTTCCTGTCTCGTTTCTGTCAGCATGCGCGTGTGGAATGTGAAGTACTCTTACATGAGAGTCAGATCTGTGATGAGAAGCTGATCCCAGACAGGAGTGGAAGGAATCACAGTGAGGATCTGTTTTCAAGGTGAACCTTTCCCTTGGAGAGTCTCATCTCCTGCTTCAGCCCCTGTTTGTTTTTGCTTCATGCACAGCCCTTTGGAAAGGCGTCTGTCAAACCTGAGTACAGCAGCCCTGAGGAATAAGGGCTCCACCAGCAGCTCCTGCTCTCTCCAATCAGCTGAAGTACTAATGAGTAATCAAGGGTGGAGGGGAAATTTACAGCACGGCTGGGTTGATGCTCAGCGTGCTGAGCAATATTTTGCTGCTGTTGGGTCCCAGCCCGACACCTGGTGATGCATCTGAGATGTTTGAGACAAGCTGAGAGTGGAGGGATGGGCACCTGGGGTGAGGAAACCTCACCACCTGGAAGGGAACATTTCCATTGTCTGCAAAGCACGGTGTGAGCCCTGCGAACCACTCCTGGAGTTTTACTGGGATGGCAGATGACACCAGCTGCATTTCCTGCTGTAAATTCAGGTTTGGAGAGCTGATGTGTAACTGAGAATGTGGCTGCAGGGGTAGAAGGAATAAAAAGAGCATTCCTGTAAATGTTTAGACCTAATTTAATCTTCCTAGTGTAAACAATGAACCTGTTCCCTCAGTGCATCATTTCAGTAAATATTCTTGCAGACTGCAGTCTTCCAAAATAGTTTTGGTACTGATACAGCAGACCACTAACTCCAAAGCTTGGAAAAAGTGCAGTAAACATTTCAGCATCCAAGAATGTGGATTTTAATAGAAAATGAATAGCTCAAAAGTGTATGCTTTGGCTTTGATGTAGCTAAATATGTTGAACCACAGAGACTTGAAAGAATTTGATAAATACTCCAAAAGAAAATCAACTTCCTCCCAGCAGCCCAATAAATAATTTTCCCCACTCTCTCGTAGCTTGTTTTGCAGAGGAGTGGAATAGAAAGGCTGCTAGAAAACATTAAATCTCAAAAACTGAGCCAAAACCAGCCACGTGAGCATGAAGCCTTCCCAGAGAGAGATGGAAGATTCTAGACCTAATCCCATCCCTTGGTATTCCACATGCTCAATCTCCTTCCTGCTGCCATGGCAGAGCTGCAGTGAGAGAGCTCTCAGTGCCAGCAGTGGCTGCGCTGCCCTGCAGGAGGGACCAGCTCTGGGATTCCCTTATGGATCTTGGTGCAGAATGGTGAAACAGTGGTGAAGGTAGAAACTGTGCATAAAAGTCAGAGAATGCTGGATTCTCACACAGTGGGGGTTTCTTGGCTGTTGCTGAGATGCTGGAAATAGAAAAGAGTTTGGTTTAAGTTCTGGCGCTGTCTACCATTACCCATCACTGCACCATCCTGCTTCAGCTCCTGCTGCTGCTGCTGGTGCAGCATTGGTGGTTCAGAGGGAATTCATCCCCTCTGCTGCAGCTCCTGCTGCTGCTGGTGGTGCAGCACTGGTGGTTCAGGGGGAATTCATCCCCCCTGCTTCAGCTCCCTGGGGTGCAGCACTGGTGGTTCAGGGGAATTCATCCCCCCTGTTCCTGCTGCTGGTGCTGGTGGGGAATTCATCCTCTGCACTCCTGCTGATTCAGGTGGTTCAGAGGGAACTCATCCCCCCTGTTTCAGCTCCTTGTGGTGCAGCACTGGTGGTTCAGAGGGAACTCAGCCTGCAGGAGGGTGTGGGGACCATGGCAAGGCAGCAGGAGGAGATGCTGTGGGTTGGAATGCCCTTGCTGCATCTGTGCTGGCCAAACAATTGTGTGTGCTGTTAGAGCAAACAAAACCCTGCTCTGGTTGTTCCACGCCTTAGTGGGGTGAGTCCCACTCTCTCTGCCACTGAAAGCAAATCTCTTGAGAGCCTGCCCAGAGGCCGCAGCACTGAGTCACTGTGAGCGTCAGCACAGAAACATTTCTGTATTTCACACAGCGAGACCTGCCGTTGAAATTACTGCTGCACAGGAGAAGAGGGCTTGGCATCCCAGGGATGGTGGCACTCAGGATGTGGCACCCACTCTGCACACCCCACAGGTTTCCGCTTGTGGAGTCAGTGCCCATCAGTGATTTGAGAGCCCTGAATGTCATCTTGGGCTTTATCTTGGGATTAGGCATGGCTGAGAGGAACTCGGCTTGGACACTGGGATCACTCTGCAGTGCCAACCAGCATAGGAAATAAGGCTACAAATGTGGGGTTTTTTCCTAAAGTCCTAGAATGCTGAAACAGATGCACTTTTTTCAATCCATGTGCCAGACACAGTAAAAAAATGAGACTAATGCTGAGTTGGAAATTGATTTTTGGTCCCTGATGCCCTTCTAGTCAGGGTGCCGCAGAACTTTCTTCAAGAGGAATATTTGGATTACATTAGAGACAGGAGAAAATTTCCAGTAATTCTGTGATTACCTCTACGTGGTGCATGATTGTCTTGTGTTCAATTACTCCTTTTGACTTGGAGACTGTTCATAGTAAACTTGTTGCTTGAGACATCAAGGCAAAGGGAAAACTTCTAAATAAGTGTTCAAACAGAAACCTAAATTGACAAACACCTGCAGGGTGAATGTTTTCAGGCAGTAGAGTATCACAGGCAGGTAACACACAGGCTGGAAAATGAATTTATTAGCAAATACTGAGCTAGAAGTTCCTGTGGGATTATCAGCTTTGAGATCTGTCTCTTAGTGGTGGCAGGCAGCACATTTGGAGGGTCCAGCAGACCCTGAGGTGCTGCTTTAATCTGTACAAGTGGAAATAAATTCAACAGTGGGTGTTGTCTAAGTAGGGAGATGTGTAAAGCCTGCATTGGCTGTGATCAGTGATCTTCATGCTAATAACTTTTAAATATTCTGGTATTGGCTTTCATTTCAAGAATTCTTGCATGTCACAGATGGATTTAGGTGGGAACAACCCAGAAGTTTCCAAATGCAAAGGTCTTGCTACCTGTCCAGAGCAAACTGTAAATACATAACACTCTTAACTCAGCAGCCACACCTGCTCCTCAGGCTCAGAGTTAATGTTTGCAGTAACAGTTTTGACTGTCATATGAAAAGGGTTCCTTGGGCATGGGGGTAATTACTGGTGATGGATGCCAATGGCTTTAGGTTCAGTGCATGGAACTTAGCTCTGCTTATAGGATTTTGTTAACACCTCTCACTGGAGATTAACCTGATCTCCCTAGCACAGGAAATTAAAAATCCTTTGACAGTCATCTTCAGATTATGAGAGGGAAGGCAAGATGAAGTGTCTCTTAGCCCCTTAGCATGCACCTTTCTCTTCTGTTTCCTGGAGAGAGGTAGAAAAGTTGTAGGGATTAAAAAAAAAATCCAGTGGTAGTGACAAGCAACACATCTTTCCTCTGGGTTATGGTGCTTTTCACTTCTCTGTAGGTTATTCAAGTAGCTGGAAGTGCTTTCATGATTAAAATTCAGCTTTCAAAGCTTGTACCTGAGAATGGGGTAAGTTATTGTAATTTTTCAAGTGTTTTAATCCTTGGTTAGTGCCCATAAATATTTAACAGTGGCTACTACAGCACAGGTTTAGTCTGATGGATAGACATGGGCATTACTGTGATGCAGGTAATAAACCTGAAACTGGGGGAGTAAAAGAACCTTTCTAACTTTCTTCCTAATTTGCTCTCCTGCAGCACTTGTGGGTTTGTGGTGCTAAACCCACCAGAACAAAACTATTGAGGTGGTTTTCTTCTGTCCTGCTTCTCTGCCTTACCCCAGCCTTGTTCCTCACAGAATGGGGTGGCCAGAGGAGTTTTGGAATGGAGCAGGCGTGAAATGCTGTCAGGGGTCACTGAAATGTCCTGGAGTTCTCTGGGTGTGATGCCCTTCTGCTGCTTTCATCAAGTTTGCCTTCTGCAACTTTCAAGAACTAAAATTAAGGGGTTTTTTTTAATATAATTGCAGATGGAAAGGCTCTTCCTGCCATTTTGTTTGTAACTCCTTGAAAATAATTTTGCCAGGAGCTGGCTTTGTTGCCCTGGTGGCGCTGGATACAGGCAAGGTCGATGTATGGGTGAGGAAACCAAATAAACTCCTGAGGATTGAGTTCCCTGCGGGCTTTGTACCCCCTCCTCAGGGCCAGTCCCATTTTGTGGCAATTCAGCATTTAGTGGCTGGACCAGCTTTTCATGAGTGGAATATTAAACGTGGAATTTGACGTGTCTGAAGGCTGCATTCAAGCCTTATCTTAGGCTTGCCTTTTGGAAAAGCTGAGACCTATCTAAGAAAAGGCAAGGAGCCCCGGGAAAAGGCTGCCCTCCCCAAATCCCAGAGGGGTTCAGGGTGGAGGGGACCCTGGAGGTGCCCAGGACCCAGGTCCCTGCTCCAGCTGCTCTGTGGGGAGAGCAGGGAGTCCTCCAGCTCTGCTTCCATTGCTGGGCTCTGCCAGAGGCTGGGGAGACCTTCAGGGTGAAGTGTCACAGACAGCTTTTATGGAAAATCATTTCTTGGGATTTTTCCTCCTGAGAAGCTGAGAGGCCTCAGGAACAAAATGCAAACAATGGTTATCTGCTGCTGTGGGATGCAACAGGTGCATCTGGGATTGGTCTCATGTGGTTGTTTTTAATTAATGGCCAATCACAGCCCATCTGGCTCTCTCTCTGTCCGAGCCACAAACCTTTGCTATTCGTTCTTTTCTATTCTTAGCCAGCCTTCTGATGAGAACTTTTTCTTGTATTCTTTTAGTATAGTTTTAATATAATATATATATCATAAAATAATAAATCAAGCATTCTGAAATATGGAGTCAACATCCTCGTCTCTTCCCTCATCTGAAAACCCCTGTGAACACGGTCACAGTCATGAGTGAAGCATGAGAGAGAGGAAGAGCAGGCAGGAGTGGGTCAGAATTCAGTGCCTTCTGTCACTTCTCTCAAGGCTGAATGCTGTATGTTAATGGCTACTCACTTTGGGGTTTAATAGTCCTGGTGTTTCCGAGTTCTTCACTTTTATCCAGCTCATAAAAGTAAAACAGTTCTGTGGTGGATGCACTATACTTGGAAAGAAGTTAATGTTATGGATGGAGTGTGCTGTACATTTTTATTGGAGATAATCAGGGTTTCAAGTGTGAGAATTAAGAGGGTTGTTGTCATTAGTCCTTTTGGGCACAAATAAAAAGCTGCTGCTCCTGTAGGTGTGTCTGCCTGGATCCCTGCGGACAAAGCTGGGCAGAAATGGCTCTGGAATACCTGGCTGGGTGAATTTAGGAGAATGTGCCAGAGGATGTGCTCAGACTCCTGGTCTAAAGTCATGTACCTGCTTCTGTCATCCAGCTTAGAAGCAAATCATTTCCTTGGTAGGAAATTCAAAAGCCTAAAAGGCAAACTGTCCCCCCTCCTTGCTGCCATGGGCACTTGGAGCTAAACTCCCTTTGATATCCTAATTTTTAAAGCTACTTGGTGCTAGGCTGATTCATTTCCATAATCCTTTGACCGTAATGTGTGTATTTTAGTCATAGCCCGTGTCGCTAAATCACAAGTTTGGATCTGAATTCTGGGTAATTTAAGAAACTCAAAAGGTGGTTTGGGCTGGTTACATTTTCATCCTCTTGTTTGCCTCCAGTTTTACTGTTGGAATTGCATTCCTGATGGGAACTGGAAGAATTTAAATCCTCCTGAGAAGTCATGGGAATTGGGTGGTCACAGGCACTTTGTGACACCCGAGTGTCCTCTGTGCTCCTGCTTCGCTGTGCAGGCAGGGAATCACCCCTACAGTGATTATTTGTCCGGGCTCGTGATGGGAGTGGCTGCAATCCATCACAGCCTGGTTCATGTTGCCTTGATCCAGCATGTCAGACAAACCAACCGAGCCAAACCACGGCAGAAAGCTGCCTGAAATCAGCAACATCACAAAAGATGCCGTCCCTCCTTCCTCAGCTCTGCAGCTCCTTCCCTCGCCCATGCGGTGCAGTCAAATGGAGCCATGCGCAACTGAGTGGAAGGAGGCAGGATGAGCGCTGCTTCAGAAGCTCAGGAATGCCAAATCCCACTCCAGTCGGCTGCTGTGAAAGCACAGAAGGTACAGGAGAGATAACAGGTGCTGGTTGAAAATAAATACAGAAAAATTTATTAACTTGAAAGAATTTTGTTTAAACATCACCTGGCAGCCTGTGCATCAGATGAGATGAAAATACAGAGTAGAACAAATGGAGAAAAATAAAGGTCTGTGTTCTGGTAGTTCTCTACTTTGATGTGCAGTGTGTGCTTATGAGATAGTTAATAACTGTTAAACAAGAAGGAACAGAAAAAAATTGAGCTCAAAAGGAAATTAATTTTGAAGGCCACATTCTTGAATGTCAGAAATCAGATAGATAAGGAGAAAATTCTAGTGTCAACTGTTAGGGGTTTTGTACATGATCTAACTTCAGATTTCCCTGAGTTAATATAGAACTCCTTTATTTGTCATCCAGCATTATTTCAAATGGCCTGCTTCTTTATTTCATACCGCAGAAAAAGTATGAAAAGAGGAAAAAAGTAATTCTGATGAAGGAGACAGGAGCAGTTTAACCTTTCCTTTGACATTTCTATAAGAAATTTTCTTACGTTTATTTTATCCAAAAAGTTGTAAAGGAGGAAATTGAAGCTTTGGGAGAGAATGAGGGGAGGGGAACAGTTTTCAATAATGAAAATTCATCAAAATCTTCTCTTAAATGAGCAGTGTTGGTTGTCTTTAATTGTTAAGTTAGGAACAGCTCAGGACAAGTGGGACAGGAGCCCTGTGCCTGAAAGCTCTGGAGAAGGAGATCCAGGCAGAGTTTGCCAGGCCAGGCCTGACGCTGTGGATGGAATCCAGCTCGTAATGGAATCTTGGGTGGAATCTTCTCCTTCCCACACCCGGAGCCTTCTGCACCAGGGCTGGAGTTCCATCTCTGCCCTCTGGGGACTCTGTGCCATTTAATTTCTTTTCTAAGCAGAGCTGGACTTGGGCAAACTCCTCTTTTTTGAAGAACTTAGAGCAGCAAACATTTGAAATCTGGCTCGTGGTTCATCATGCTGGCAAGGAGCTGGCAGTGACAGAAAGCAGCATTTCTGGCTGACCCGAAGTGTTATTAAATGAGAAATCTGGGTGACTATTGCCAAGGTGTATGAAAATCAGATTGAGACACTTCCACTGGGGCCTGACTTTCTGCTTTTGAACAGATTGGAGCTGTAGTGACATCACAGATGGAAGCTGAAAATACATTCATTCTCCTGAGATATTCTTATCTAGAATGTTGAGAGGCCTGCTTTCTACCCAGAGTGTCATATAAATATATGACTAAGTGGAAAAATGCTTTTAACTACAGAATGTGATCTTTCTTGTTTGACTCTCTCAGTTCAAGGAGAAGCTGTCAGTCCCTCTGGTACTTTGGGTGCTCCTCAGTGAGAGAAGTCAGATCTATTTTGCATTGTCTTTGTGGATTTACCACCAAAGGTAGTTTTTTGTTTGACCAGATGTGTTTAAGGATTTTTTCATTAGTTACAGATTTCCTTAGGCAGGAGCATGTTTCTTGAATGAACTTTCTGCATGAAGAACAAATCAACTTTCTGCAAGAGACACCAGAAGAAATGAGCTCCAAAATCAGCTTTTGCTCCAGTCTTTATGAGACGACTCATGTGCAGGGCAGTCAATGATTTGTTTGAGGAATCAATAAACTCAATTATGTGATTTTGCAAGCACAAACACATTTTGGTGTCAAAACCATGGAAAATTGTGTCCTAACCCAAAAACTGGGATGAGGATCAGACCCCCCTGCCCTGAAGCAATCCCCAGCCTCAGTTCTGAGCCAGGCTGGGAATCTCTGTCTCAGGCTCCTGTCTGCTCTTCATGCTCAGGAGGGCAATCTCTGCTCATCCATGTCCTGGCAGGACCTTTCAGCTCAGCCAGATTGAGAAGTTATTTCCCTTTTTTGCTCTTTGACTTTCATACAAGAGGGAATGTCAGAAAGAGGGAAGAGATTGGCATTATGCAGGATCCAAGCTAGAAGGTAAAGCAACCATTTCCATGGAGAATTAGGTTACCAAAAAAGGTATAAACAACCTTGTCCAGTTTTATTCAGGGATTTTACAAGAGAATTATGTGGGAAACTTCAGGAAAAAAATGTCTAAATCTTAGCATGGTTCTGGCATTTCTGTAGAGTTCAACAGAGTGATTATTTCAGTAGGATTCAAGCTGCACTGTATTAACACAATTTCCATTCCAGATTAGCTGAAATGTCTCTGAAGCTGTGTCAGACCATATAACACTCCAGGCAAATGGTTTCATTTCCTTTATCCAGTTTTTCAGCCCCTGTTTCATGTCCTTTGTAGCAGTCTCAAAGCAAATGATACAGGTTGAATTTTTCTACTGTGTCTACAGATGATGAGGTTTTTGGGCACACATTAAGTTCTATAAATAGGGCAGTTTGGGGCAGGGGAAGACTTTGTTTCTATTGCCTCTACTCTGCCTGTTCAGCAGCTGTTTAATAAGAGTTTGGGTTCATTTGTGGTTAAATCAATACTGTTAATGAGCATTTGTGATGATTATTAAAAAAAAACCCATCAAAGAATCATTTAGGGGAAAAAAGCCCCACAACCAAATGAAGACAATTTCACTCATGTCCAAGTAGTGTCTCATTTCATGCGCATTTCAAGGCTCCAGAGAATCTTACAATTCTTTTATTAAGTAAAAAGAAAAACGGGAAAAGGGAGCTCAGTTGGTGCATGCAGAGTTGGCACCTCTGCTAATTGAAAGAGAAGATAAAATAAATGTGTGAAGAAATTATTTCTAGCAGTTTTCATCTCTGGGATTAGTGACAGCAGGTTATGAAGGCCCTGTCTAAAGTTCAGCAATAGTTCACCTTTGAGCACCCATCTGGAACTTAGGCAGCCTCATCTTTAATTGTGTGGAGAAAAGGGGAAAAAATTATATATACTAATGTGAGTGACCCAAAGAAATTCGTAACTATTTCCAAGGTGATTTTTTCCTATGCAACTGGATTTCCATCTCTTGTCATCCTTTGATCCAAAATGAACAGGACAGGCTCAGTGCTTGGGTTTTAGCCCACGTTTTCCATCCCACCTCCTCCTGGGCTCTTGCAATGGGCCAGGTCTGTGTTTGTGTCATTAATTTCAGTTTGGCAGTGTTGATTTACAGTACCAGGGAGTTTGGCCTGGATTTTGAAGAGGCTGGCTAACTGGAAGGAAATATCAGTACATATTCAAAGGCTTTTCTATAGCCACCATGGAGTAATTGTGAGTATTTTGGTAGTTTCAAAAGAATAGCAACTCACAGAGGGAATTAAATTAAGCTAATGAAAGAAAGCCTTTTACTTAGAACCAATAAAACGTATTAGGCTTTGCAATAATCTGTCTGAAGTGGTTTTGAAGCCCTTTGCCTTGATTTTATTTGAAGTTGAATTGGACAGTGCATTTAACATACTGAGGGAAACGATCTTGATCTGGTGTGGGGAAATCTTAAATTGGATGTTAGAGCTCTCACTCCACTCCTGCCACCACAGAGAATTGATGGAAGGATCTCCCTGACTGAGCAGGCTCTGCCTGGATGAGAGGCATTGACTTTTGTACAGGGGGAAACTGAAACCAAACAGCTTCTGCGTGATTTCCCAGTTTGGAGGTGGGAAATTCTGGGCCATTTCCCAGTTTGGAGACGGGAAATTCTGAGTGATTTCCCAGTTTGAGGAGTGAAGTTCTGGGCCATGTCCCAGTTTGGAGGCTGGAAGTTCTGGGTGATTTCCCAGTTTGGAGGCTGGAAGTTCTGGGCCATTTCCCATTTTGGAGGCTGGAAGTTCTGGGCCATTTCCCAGTTTGGAGATGGGAAGTTCTGGGTGATTTCCCAGTTTGGAGGCTGGAAGTTCTGGGCCATTTCCCAGTTTGGAGGCTGGAAGTTCTGGGCCATTTCCCAGTTTGGAGATGGGAAGTTCTGGGTGATTTCCCAGTTTGGAGATGGGAAGTTCTGGGCCATTTCCCAGTTTGGAGATGGGAAGTTCTGGGCGATTTCCCAGTTTGGAGATGGGAAGTTCTGGGCCATTTCCCAGTTTGGAGATGGGAAGTTCTGGGCCATTTCCCAGTTTGGACACAGGCAGTTCTGGGCCATTTCCCAGTTTGGTGGTGGTGAGACCCTCTGTGTGTGCTCTGCCCTCCCCAGCCGTGTCCTGGCCACTGTCAGGGACACCTGGAGCTCAGTGGGTCACTGGCTTCACCTTTTGCATGGTAACTCCTGTGATCTGTGTATTTCTTTTCCCTTTCCCTTCCCTTTAAAAGATTTTAATGCAAAACAACATTGAAATTGTCCTGTTCAGGTACCAATGAATATTTCATAGAGGACTGTGATGCTGCTTGACCTCAGATTTCCTTTCTCATTCCCCTGCATCTTTTTCTCTATGTAAAATAACCTGGCAATCAAAATAAGAAACCAATTATACAAAAAGAAGGTTCATTAGAATATCACCTTTTTATTGTTAAGATCACCACTCATTTAAAAAATGAATGCAAAAGATTTTACAGCTTTATGGGTTCTTTTTTAAAGTATTTAGTTACTTCTTGGATTTAAGCTACCATTTTGTGTCATCATAACATATTGACAAAAACTCCTGTAGGAAAATGACATCCATTATTAAAAATTTCCCCAGGAAACCTCCAGCAGACAAAAAAATTTGCTAGCTGTAGCTGTTCCTCCTTTGTTCTTTTTAGCTGTGCCTATCACAAGACCAAAATTTCATTCCTCGTAATTGGAATAACCAGAACTTCTATCCAGTAGTTCCTGTAAAATACTATCTCAGTGCATTTATTTCATTACCTGTTAAGGTGTTCTGCGCCTCCAGGCTTTTTCTGTCATGTCTTTTCTATGAGCAGAAGGCAGGAGATTGGGTTCTGCATTGTCAGAATGTTTATTTCTCATTTAATGTGTCACACAGCATTTTCTCGTGGTCACAACAGGCTCCAAAGAGAGTTTGCCTCTAAATTCTGTGGTTTTTGCAGTGCTGCACAGAGCTTGTCACCAAAGCCAAGGAGGCTCATAACCTCCCTGCCTTCTTCAGGGAAAATGCTAATCCACCCAATTTTCCTTGGCATTGTTTGATGCTTCAACTTGTATTTGCAGATTTCTGTTGAAACAAATTAGGAACAGAAAGTTTCCTAGTAACCACCACCTCCTTCAAGTTTTATCTAGCAGATAAAGTAAGAGATGTTTGTTCTAGTGTGCCTGTGGCTTATCAATGCTGTTGTCAGAAAGCAGGCACATTATCAAGCAGACTACAGGTGGTGTTGACATTTATGGATCCCATTTTCTCTAAATAGGCTGCTTTAGAATCAAAATCGTATTCAAAAGCTGCCTTTCAAAACAGTGTTATTTCTCTTTGAAGAGAGAATTTTGTGAATTCAGACAATTAGCATTTTTAACAGCTTGCACTTTAAAAGAAGGTAAGAAAGCCAGCACCCACAGCTCTTCCATGAGGGATTAAGGAACTTTTAAACTGGAGGCATTCTCAGCTCTCAGTAATTAGCTCTCCGGTGAAACTTTGCTCCAAAACTGCTTTAAAACAGAATTAACTTCGCCTGGTTCTTGTGCAAAACCCAACCCTCCTGCAATGCTCCACTGCTCTGACTTTGGAGGAATATCATTAAATATGAAACATGACATTGCTTCTGAAAAATATTTGTAGTGAAAAGGATCACAAGCCAAAACAGACAGAGCTTTTCTGCCCAGTTCTGGAGGCCTCATTTTCCTGCAGTCGTCCCTGGAGTGCTGGGGTTTCACTGGGACACTGAGAGCTCCTGCAGACCTGGGCTCTGCCCTGCCCACAGTCCATGCCATGGAGCTGATGGGATTGTGAACAACGCCAATCACTCGGCTTTAAAATTTTTAAAAATTAATGGTAATGAAATGGTGATAAAAATAGCAATATAGTTAGAGTAGTAATAATTTGGACAATTTGGATTAGGACAATATGAGACAATAAGAACAAAGAATTATGGACAGTCTGGGTACCTCTTTCTGGGCAAAATAAACCCAAAAAAGGACCCACGTTAACAGAGAATTAACCCTTAAAAACAACAGCCTGTTGCATATTCATACATCTCATCCATGATGCATCAATTCCATTCAAACCCAGGATTCTGGCTGGGCAGTGTCAGCTTCTTCCTCTGAATCCTGACAGCATCTCCAGGGCTGAGTGAGGCAGGAAGAAGTTCATTTTTCCTGGTAATGGAGCAATAAATTCTCTTTCTCTGAAAGATTCAGGTGTCCTGTGGCTGCTGTCTCAGTGCGAGTCCTTTCTTTAAAAAAGGTATCCTACACAGCATAGTTTCTATTTTAACATTTTGTTATAACCTAAAACTATATTTATCACGCTACTTAAGAAAATTATTACAGCATAACTTTCTAACACAACACATACAATATTCTCTTTAATATTTGTGAAAAGCCAGTCATAAAATACACATTTTTCACAGGGTGATGGTACGTTTTAAAAGGGAAGGAGTTTTTTAAATGGAGATGTATCCATTCCATTTTAACCTCCCTCACCTGGGTGTTTTTCAGTGATGCAGTGGGTGGGCGACAGAAAGGAGGGAGCAGGGTTAGGAGCGCAGGAGCGGTGTC
Organism: Emberiza elegans; assembly: GCA_024865655.1. Classification (NCBI taxonomy): domain Eukaryota; kingdom Metazoa; phylum Chordata; class Aves; order Passeriformes; family Fringillidae; genus Emberiza; species Emberiza elegans. Next base: position 26,563,803 of record JALJVW010000129.1, on the reverse strand, counting down.
AGGACTGCAGGAACGCTGTCCTGAACCTTTCAGGAATGTTTAACTGCCCCCCAGGCACGTGCCTGGCTGGGGTTCTGGTGTGACCCAGGGACCCTGGGCACACACGGCCCCTCTCTGGCCAGGGCTCAGTAAATCTGCACTGGCTGGGCTCTGGAAATGCAACGTGCAGCGCAGTGTGCCCTGGGCTTTCTGCTCAAGGACTGCTGAGATTATTTCATTGCAATCAAGGCAGATTTTTGATGGGAATAAGAAGAGACGGTGACTACTACTTCCCTTTATTTTGCACCTCTTCGGAAAATGGACTTCCTGCACTAATTACAAAGGAACAGGGTTGCTGTGAGGACCAGGCCACCTCAAACCATCTCAATATCCTTGTCCATTGAAGTGATTCAGTACAAAATACTGTACTGGCCTTACATTTTATTTCCAATTCATTACATCTCTGTTTAAAAAGATTTTTTTTTCACTATGCCAGGAGTATGTTGTTATTTCAAATTTCGTTTTAAGGCATATTAATTTGGAAAACATGTCTGAGGCACAAATCTAATAACTGAAACATTTTATTTACTTATGTTTCTAATACCTAGGTAACTCCACGAATTGCGTGGGCTTTTTCCACCCCATTTAAAAAGAAATTACATCTGGGTCAGGCTAAAAGCTGAAGAGATTTTAGCCCAGCTGGTGTATTGTGGTTCTTGTTTGTTTTCCCTCTGCAAAGTAATAAGTGAGGAATCATCTTGAGAATTGCTGAAACCGTTTCCTATATGATACCATGAATTTAAAAAAAGAAAAGTGAAACTGTGTCTTGCTTGGTTATAAACCCTAACATGAATAAAAGAGGAACAAAACTCATCTACAATGTTATCACATGCCTCAAGCAGCACGAGAGTGATTTTCCCCTTAATAAAGAAATTGCTTGTTTACAGATAATAAAGACAGAAGACACTTCACATTATAATGGGAATGGTTGCTAAACTGATATTCTTTAAATATGAAAATCGACTTTTAAGAGCAGGAATTGAGAACCTCCAGAATTCTCTCTGGATGATCAAAGACTTATTTAAATTCCAGTTGTTTGAAATGCATTGCAGTTTGTAAACCTTCAATGTGAATTTGCACTTCTATTAAAAAATATCAAAGTCACCTCCCAAGGCTCTGCAGGTGATAATGCATTTCTTTCAGATGGGCAGACTAAGGCATGGAATAATTAATTAGTTGTTCCAGGTCAGTTTGCTTAGACCAAAACTATAACAAAGATCTCAAATGTCCAATATACAGCAGAAATCAGTAAACAAACAGCTCCTTACAGTCTCTGCTTTGAAACCATGTATAAAGTTCTTCAGGTCTTGGTGAAGAAAAAAATAAATCTGCATTTCCATAATGTGTGACAGACTCAAATGTTGAAATTTTGAACAGGTGCTTTATTGTTTTTTCCCTTTTCTTTCTCTTTCCTTGACCAAGAGCAGAAGCAGAGTAAGGGTGGGTTTAGCCAGAGAGGCTGTTTAGCAGTAATTAACCAATTAATTGCCTTGTGCTGCAGCTGCCATCCTCCTGTGCTTCCTCTGTGAGGGCAGTGCCTGGCTTCCTCTGCATTGCACTATTGTGGTTTATTCTGCACAGAATCATCGTTTATTGCTGCCATCAAACAGACACAGAAATAGATTTATAATAATAGATTTAACACCACAGTTTTACAAATGTTTCAATGAGTTAGGCAGTGGTGTTCACTGTCAAAACCAGGGGTTTTTATTTTAACAGTCCAACACAGATCAGACAAAAACCAAAATCTGTGTTAACCTCGCATGCACTCCTCTTGCAGGAGCATCCATTGTGTGCTCATTGGGCTCCACACTTCCGCCCATGCTCTGAGTGGGAAAACTTTGATTTCATTTAAGTCACTGGTTCATTTTCATCAGGGCACCACTCAGCACTAAATAAGCAGAAAATGAACAAGGGAAAAATAAACCATACATATATACATTTTTTAAACCATACATATTATTATTTTTTAGTTGCACATTCTGCCTTTTTTTGGGGGTGTATTCCCTTCAGCCTCTGACCGCCTTCACTGAACCTCTTCAGCTCTGGCCCCTCCTTTATATGAAGTTATTCCTCCTCTGGCAGGTGAGCGCAGCTCCATCCCCTCCAGTGTTTGTGCCCTCCCAGGAAGGCAGGGCTGCATGGAGGGCTCTGTTCTTGCTCCCCGCACTCCTTTTGTAGGGATGGGAAAAGGTTTCCCCTCATTTTCGAGTCCTTCCTTTCATGTGGAAAATGCATTTCCACGGTTGGTGCTCTGTTGCATTTCTGTAGTGCTGCCTAAAGGCCGAGCAGCACAGCCTGCTCCAGAATTGCTGGGAATTCTCAGTAAAAAAGGGTGACTTTTTTTTCCTACTGTTTTATACAAACAAACCAAAAAAAAAGCAAACTAGATCTGAAATCTTGTTACTTCTAATTCTTTCCCCAAAATCTGTAGCCTGGTACTGATCCAGCCCATGTGAAAAGTTCATACACTGCCTAGAGAAATAGACATAATTGTTTCATTAATTTCAAGATTATAATTAAGTCTTCTTCAGTGTTTTCAATCCTTTTCTCACAATGTCTCTATGAATAAAACATCTCCCAATGGTATATTGTCTATTTTTTAAACATCCTTCTGGATTCCTCTCAAAACTCATTCTAAATAAAGATACCATCTTGAACAGTACAGTAGGTCAATTTGCTTTTTACAAATTAGGATTTCTGCTATTAATTGGACAGTTTCTAAAGTATGGCGAATCAAGGATTCATAATTGTGTCTTAAAAGACTTGTACAAATACATGAATGAATTTTTCATGCATTCTTGATTTGTTAAAATGTGTTCGTTCCTCGGTGGAGAGAGAATAATGGGAAAGATACTAAAAAGGGCCTTAATTTGTGGGCAGAGGAGTGAGGAAAGGCTTGAAAGGTATTAATGAAGTTGAAGGGGAATGTTCAGGTGAGAGGGAGAAAGCGAGGGTGGATTTTGTGGGGTTGGAGAGGGGAGAGCTGCTCAGAAATGAGAAATGTCAGAGGTGGAAGGGGAAGCACAGAGAGAGCAATGCCTGGTGCAGGTGAGGATGAGGAGAGAGAAAGGGGGCAGGGGAAGCAAAGAGCATTGAGGAACTGTTGGGAAGAGCCACATTTGGTGCTGATGGAGCCCAAATTCAGCAGAGGGACAGCCCCAGGCCCGAGAGCCCTTGGCAGGGCTGGGTGTCCTTGGCCAGCAGAGCTCGCCTGGCTGGGCTGGGCTGGCACAGGGGGCAGCAGGGAGCTCCTGCCAGGACAGAAATTCCTCTTTGGAAAGAGGGAAATCCTCTGCTGAGAGGCACAGCTGGGCGCTGTGCAGCTTTGGGAGGCTGTGGAACCAATGCCTTGCTCTCTGCACGTGTGTAACCTGTGTTTTCCATGGGTGTAACTCTTTCTCCTTGGCTGCCTGCGGCTGACCCCCACCAATTTATCACCAGGGGCTGAGGCACTTGGTGCCCACCCATTTCTGGCAGTTGGTTTCGTGTTTATGTTGTTCAGTTTTGTTTTGTTGTTTGTTTTTTTTAAACTATGTAAATATAATTCTAATAAGGATCTCGCTTTCCCATTCTAGAAGTCAGGTTTGTATTTACAATTGCCTGAAAAAGTTTCAGATTCGCAGTAACTGTGTGGACAATCTCAACGCTTATTTTTAATTCAAAAGAAGACAACTGATCAATAATACATGTTTGCTCTGTTTGTTATTGGAAGGTTGAAAAAAACAGAAGTCTGCTTGTGCATGTAAAGTACAGCATCATCATTAAATAAAGAACAGTTTATTCCTTTGGCTTTCTCCTTTATAACACACATCAGTACCAAAAACAGGGGGAAGGTTTTTGTTTTCTTTTAGATAAAATACTTTTGCTTTATTATTAATGGTGATTCAGATTTAGGCTATGGGATCTTTCACACACTTTGAATGAAGATGTTGTTGAAAGTGTCACTTTCTGTTGTAATGAGTTTTGTTTCATTTCTGTTTTGTAAGGCCACTTGTTGCAAACAACAACAACAAAAAAAAGCAAATAACTTTGTTTTCTTGGTTTTAATAACAAATGCCTTAGGACCTCTGAAGCAGAGGATATAGATATCTTAAAGATGAAATCATGCAGGGTGGGTAGCCTGTGTGTGTTTTTAAAACTCACAGTGTGTGTTTTTACTGTTCCAATGGACTTGGGACTCGCTTTACCCAGCAGCCAAAGCTCACAGAGCCTGCTGGAATTAAATAATCTCTGAAAACTTTGTCAAAATTAATTTACTGATTCCAAAATTGTACTGGGACATGAAGTACTGGCAGGCAGGCAGATGGAGAATGTCATTGCTTAATTGGCATTTCCTCTGGAAACAAACTTAAAATAACGCAAGTCTGTGTGTATTTATTGGATCAGAGCAAACCTGTGTCTGGTGCAGCGTGCTGTGGGTGGCAAAGAGGAATGCAAGGGTGAAACGGACTGCAGCAACATTTCTCCACCATGCTTTTTGATTCCAGGAACTTTAGCTTTCAGGATTTCCTGAGTTAGAGGTTTTGCATTTGTATTTGAGAGCCCTCAGTGGAGAATACACAGAGGGAAAGAGGCAGCTGAGCCCATGTAAGCTTTTCAGCAGCTGCACAATTGTGTGTTGAAGTATTTAATAAAATACTTTATTTAAAGGTGTGTGAAGAATCAAACAGTTCAGGTATTTTGAACAAGACTGCCTGTCTGTTTGGAACTTTATTTGAGGCTCTCACTGCTCTGACATGTAAGAGGAGGAAGAAATTCCACTTAAGGACCAGATTTTAGATGGAAGTTGCAAAGGCTGGGAGATTTATAATAAAAGGAGATTTTGTGAAGCATTCTTATGGTACTTTATGGTAAAAACCTTGTGATGCTGGGGGTTCATTTTCTCTTTATTTCCAGTTCCTGCTGTAACTTGGGTGCCTTACCCACATTTCCCCGTAGGAGATGTCTGACCCTGGCTGTGAGCTGGGGCGCTGGCAGAGGGAGGTGCTCTCCCCTCTGGGTGAGTGCCCAGCGCTGCGCTCTGCACAGGCCCAGGCAGTGAGGGCACTTCGAACTGGTGTTGGACAAAGTCCAGTGAAAACGTGTGCTGCTCAAAGCCCTGCCCCGAGGCACTTGCATCCGTATGAGCATTAAAGGAGAACAGCGAGCCAGAAATCACCTGCTCGTATTGGTTAAAAGGAATTTAAATTCACATCTGAAATGCGACAGTGGTCAACGTGGGGGAAAAAAATATTTTCAGCCGTTTGATTTTTATTGAGCATCCCTCAGGGAAGGAGACGGGCAGGGGAATAAACATTCCAACCTTCTGAATACCCACAGGGACAAATCCCCTGGTTGGGACTCTGGTCATTCGTTCCACAAAAATGCTGGAAACAGCACACCCCATGCAGGCCTGTTCCTCTTTACCTTGTTTTGGTATTTGAGGAATCCTGGAGTGCTTGTGGCCTTTCACAAAGTGATTTTACGTGGGGTGGGTTTGGGGTGTGATGGAGCAATTCTCTGCTGAAATCGTTCCTGTCTTGGTCAGTAGAAGTCTGAGAGTTTTGGTTCCTACCTACCTCCATTGCTACCAGGAAGACTCTATTCATAAGTTATTTATTAATGTAAAAAAAATAAAAATCTGGTGCTTGCAATTTTTAGAAATAGTCTTTTTCATTTTCATTACAAGTTTCATTTAGGAGACAAGCTCTGTGAAGGCTTCAGCTTTTAATTAAATCATGTCCATTTTCACCAATTTGTCTTAAGTACAAGGGAAATATGAACTGAGATTAGTGTTGCATGAAGAGAGAAATCCATCTCGAGTTGCTGAGCTTTCTAGGAGTTAAATTTTTCCTCACATAAATCTGGCTATTCTTGCTAAAGCTAATTATTCACTTGTCCACGGTGCTCAGATGCTATGAAATGGACATGATAGACTGCAGTTACTTAATGTGGATGGGGACAGCCAAAAAATGTACATTTAAGAATTCTCAGGCCACTTATAATTTATTGTAATACTTGCCAAAGCATGAGAGATGCTTTCAAAGTTCCAAAAAAAGGGCAGCTCAGTACTCCAAGGAGTGTACAACAAGTTATCCATGTGAAGGGCAGAGATGTTTAATTGGAAATGTTCCAGGCTCTCTGGGATGTGGGAGAACCAAGGTCTCCCCACAGCTAGATTTTCCTAAATACAGAAATAAAAACATTTTTTCCCTAAAAAAACTTTTCTTTTGATGAAAAACTTTTTTTTTTGACATGCAGATGATGACTTTAAAAAAAATCAAGGTTCATGTGTAAGCACTGTTAAATGTCCCTGATAAAATTAATATTCTTTATATCAGTCAGGGTATGAAGTCAGCCTTGCAAAAAGGGGCAGACAGGTTATGGCAAAGTCTCCTAAGAGTGGCAAAGTCTTTTCCTGGATAATGCATTTAAAAAGTGAGTCCTGGAGATGCTGATGTGAGCCCAGGAACCAGTGGATGTGCTGCTCCTCAGCTCAGGTTTTTCTGCTGAAGACTGCAGCCTTTAATTGCTGCTGTTCAGAGCAGCAGATTTTGCAGCAGGCAGTGCTGGAAATGGCAGATCATAATAGACAAGTTTTCATTATCAGAAATCTCTTCAAGGTAAATGCTGCAATATTAGTCTCAATATTGCCATACTTTACCAAATGACTGCATTAATCTGATTTCCTGACTGGTGGTGTGATAGGAAACTGTAAAAGGGAGATCTGTCCAAGTGAGATAGATGCTTAACAACTTCAGTCTGAACTTTTCCAGAGGCCCTTATGGCAGCTGAGATATTTGCTCTGAGTCCAGTGGAAAAGCAGACCCGAGCGATTGAGTGGTGCAAACACCAGGGCAGGACAGGGATTGTTTGCAGTAACGTGAACTGTAAATCCTGAAAGCAGCAAGGAGGAAAAAAAATGGAAAAAAAAAAAAAAAAAGAGATGACTTAATGTTGTATTTTAGGATCAAAAATATCTTAAGAGTGAATTTCAGCAAATAATGAAACTGATTCCAAAAGGGAAATGATGAAAGCCTCAGCTCATTACAGCTGAGCTAAACAGGCCAATGCACTCTAATCAGAATTCCCGCATCCTCTCTTGACAGACAGGTTCCTGACATGATAGCTCTTTGATGTTTTCCATTTTTCTGATTCCAGAAATACATTCATAAAGTGAAATCTGTTTCCATGAGAAACAGTCAGTTTGGTGGGGGGCAGGCTGGTGTAACATCAGGTGGTGGGAGAAGAGACTACCCAAGAGGACAAACTGAAATCTGTGGGTTTGTACATGCTATATATGCTTTGGTGAGCTCATTAAATTATTACAGCATTTCAGAATTTTTCAGACTTTCTGAATGTTGGTTTTTTTTAATGTGTTAACTCCTTACTTTTCTTTGCCCTGCTGCAATCCCAGTGGGCTTTATTGAAGGGAGAGACCTGCTGTTGTTAGAACAGGCAATTTTAAGATGCTAAACACCCTCAGGACCTTTAAAAAGGAACGCTGCACACAAATTTACTTTCATACAATAATTAGGAGCTATAGAGGGGAGGTGGATCTGTGCAGTTTCTTTTTCTCCTGTTGACTTCCTGGCCATGGACATTCCCAGGGGCTTGAGCCTTCAGCTGGTGGAGATTCTTTAGAGAAGTTTTTGGAGAAGTTTGAGCTGAACGCGGCCCTGGAAGCACTGATTTAGAGATGCTGCTCCTGCACAGCATTCCTGCAGCAATATTGGTTTATTTCTGGGTGACTGCCCCAGCAGGTGGGGGTTTGGGGTGCCACTGAACAGAGGAGGTTCCACGTGTCCAGCTGGGCCCTGTGGATGGTTTGGAAGTGAAACATCCCAGGGCTGTTTCAGCCACGCTGGATGTCGCAGACAACTTTTATGGAAAATCCTTTCTTGGGATTTTTCCTCACGAGAAGCCGAGAAGTTTCAGGAACAAAATGCAAACAATGGTTATCTGCTGCTGTGGGATGCAACAGGTGCATCTGGGATTGGGCTCATGGGGTTGTTTCTAATTAATGGCCAATCACAGCCCAGCTGGCTCGGACTCTCTGAGGCAAGCTTTTGTTATCATTCTTTGCTGTTCTATTCTTAGCCAGCCTTCTGATGAAACTTTTTCTTCTATTCTTTTAGTGTAGTTTTAATGTAATATAAATCATAAAATAACAAACCAAGCCTTCTGAAGCATGGAGTCAGCTCCCCGTCTCTTCCCCAGCCCAAGAACCCCGTGAGCACGGTCACGGCTGGACCCCCAGTGCCTGTCCCTGGTCACCCTGAGCCTCTGCTCCCTGTTGGTGGCACCCGGGGACAGCAGGGCTGGGCTGGGCTGGGCTGGTGGCACCAGCAGGGACAGGGGTGGCCACCCTGAGGCTGTTCCTGAGCCAGGGCGGTGCTGCCTCCACACCTGAGTGAGACTGACAGCAGATTGCACAGGCTGAGATATCTTACAGCTCAATTATTGTGCTTATTAGCTCTGTAGTAATTTCCTTTTTTTCCTTAAGAAGCCTGGAATTGTGTTTGTCAGGGCTTAAAAACGTGGCTCAACCGCAAAGGTGTGGGGGTTTCTCTCTCTTGCCACAGCTGAGGTACCTGGTACAACATTGCTGTTTTTCTATGGACATTATTTGAATTTGAAGCTCTCTGCTCTTATTTGACCTTGTATTAACAAAGAAGAACTTTGAAATAGCAAAGATACAAATAAATTTTGTATTCCCAAACAGACCAAAGGACCAAAGTCATGGCAGGGTCGCTAAAGGTCTCAGCATGCGGGTTTATTTAAATCAACATTTCCACATTGCAAGGCTTTTTCACTCCTTTCCAGCCTGGATTTGTTGCAATAGGCAAAGTCTGTGCATAAATTACAATCAAAAACTGATATGTGAAATACAGATCCTGTTTGTGCTGGGTGCACAAAGTGTTGAATTCTTTTTAATGAAAAAAATTTATCAGTGTCTCTGGAATATGAGACAGATCATCTTGAATTTTGGTGGTAACTCTTTTCCTTGTGGGAATTTCACCTGCCCAAGAGAAACAAAGAAATCCTTAAGGCTTTGGGGAAGAGTAATTTTAATTGCCAAAAATACCATGAAAAAAAGGCATCATAGTGTTTCTTGCTTTAGAATAGATGAAGAATATTTTAAATTATTAATACAAAATATTTTTGTTTGTGTTTTACAAAGAAATAGTATCATGATTTGCATCTTTGTTCTTTCCCTTTCAGCATGCTCAAATTCAAATGAAACTTGGAGACATGATCAAATTAAGCCTTGATTTTTATTTTATTCTTTTTTCCAGTTCTGTTGTTTAAAAAAAAAAATTAGGTTATAAAATCAGTTCACCTGAAAATAAAATTTATGAAATACTATTTTTTTCATTTGGAACTGTATAATTTCTAAGGAACTTCAATTCTGTAACTTTTGCTTATGTGCTAGCATATATGGGTTTTTTTCATACATTCAGTGGTTGGGAACTGCTTTTGTGATTATATTGCTATTAGCAACAGACTTTTTTTAAGTAGTGCAAAATCAAATATTTAAGCTGTTGTCAATCTGTAAAGGGAGGATTTTAAGCAAGGATCCCTTTGAAATGCAAGCTTGTAAGTTGCCAGAGCTTTGTGCATCAGGAGACTCTGGCAAGACTTAAATCCTCTAAAATAAACGGAGGTGGCCGCTCATAATTCCAAATAATCTTATTGCAGCAGCCAATCTGTGCCCAGAGGCCGTGAGCTGCAGCTCGGGGAGTAAATAAAGCAGGGCAGTGCCCATGGGCAGGAGTGCCAGGGAACAGCTCCGTCCAGAAAGGTTCTGTGCTCCACAGCAGCTCCTCTTGTGCCATTTGTGTGCTCCACATCATCTCCTTGTGTGCCATTTGTGTGCTCCACATCATCTCCTTGTGTGCCATTTGTGTGCTCCACACCAACTCCTCTTGTGCCATCTGTGTGCTCCACGACAGGTCCTCTTGGTGTTATTTGTGTGCTCCACACCAGCTTCTCCTGTCATCTTTGTGTGCTCCACATCATCTCCTTGTGTGCCATTTGTGTGCTCCACATCATCTCCTCTTGTGCCATTTGTGTGTTCCACCACAGCTCTTCTTGTGCCATTTATTTGTCTGCTCCACAGTAGCTCCTCTTGTGCCATTTGTGTGCTCCACATCATCTCCTCCCTCTTGTGCTGTTTGTGTGCTCCACACCAACTTCTCCTGTCCTATCTGCTCCACACCATCTCCTCTTGTGCCATCTGTGTGCTCCACACCAGCTCCTCCTGTGCCATTTGTGTGTTCCACAGCAGCTCCTCTTGTGCCATGTGTGGGCTCCAGATCATCTCCTCTTGTGCTAATTATTTGTGTGCTCCACAACATTCTCTTCCTGTCCTGTTTGTGAGCTCCACACCAGCTCCTCTTGTGTTATTTATTTTTGTGCTCCAGAGCAGCTCCTGTGTTAGGTGAGCTCTCACTGCTTTTACAGGATGGCTCTGTTGGATTTAGCTCCTCAGAGTTTCATGTGAATTCCCACAGTGCCCGTGCCATTTGTGTGCTCCCACCAGCCCTCCTGTTTTAATTTGTCAGAGCTCTTCCATTGTTCCTCCACACCAGCTCCTGTTTGCCATTTGCTGACCCACTGAAGCTCCTCTTGGTTTTCCAGCTGCAAAGGAAGGGAAATTCAGAGCAGACAGAACCCATGAGCTCTCACTGCTTTTTACAGGATGGCTCTGTTGGAGGTGCTTTTGCTCTCTCAGCCCCAGTTATAACTCAGGCCCATTCAATTGTTCCTCGTGTGCTGTTTGCCATGCTGACCCACTGAAGAGGGGGAAACGAAGGGAAATTCAGAGCAGACAGAACCCATGGGCCCAGGTGCTGCTCATTCCTGGCCCTGGGGAACAGGAGAGGCTGGACAGCAGAATTCTCTGCCTTGAGCCCTTGGGGGCTTGAGTGCCAGCCAGGAAAACAGGGAGGAGACTCAGGGAACAATATCACCAATTTCCAGCTGCTGTCCTGGTTGGGTTTTTGGTTTTCAGGGTTTTTGGGTTTTACTTTGGTGGTTTTTTGTTTGTTTGTTTGTTTGGGGTTTTTTAAACAAAAAAAAACTTTGTGTTTTTTTGGGTTTTTTGGGTTTGTTTTTTTTTGGGGGGGAGGTGGGTTTTTTTTTTGGGGGTTTTTTTTGTGGTTTTTGTTTGGTTTTGTTTTGTTTTTCACATTTTGGTTTATTATTTTTTTATTCTGGTTTGGGAGGGATAAACAGAGAGCTCCCCACTTTAGGACTGGCAGGGGTGTGACAGACATCTGCAAAAAGCATTTGTGTTTCCTTCCCCTGCACTGAGTGCAGAGAGCTGCCCTGGGCTCCCACAGGGGCTGTGCAATCCATTATAAATTGCTTGACTAAAAGAAGAGCACTCTGCTCATGTTCTGCTGCTGCCTAAGGCTCCTCTATTAAAACATCCTGTTCACTGGATCACATTCCATTCCTTAATTTTTATTAATAAATAAGCATGGCTGTGCTGTTATTTGCATACTTCTGGGCAGGCTCTTCTCCCTTTAGTTTTAGAGAGATGGAGGGGCAAATGAAAATCTGTGCATTGTGTGAAGAGTGAAATAAGGGAGCAACACAGAGATGCTAAATATTCATCATAAATTATGTAGGAAAGTAAATTTAAGGCATCTCTAATGTCAGTGCCTGAAATTACATCTTGGGTTGGAAAGCACCTTAAAGATCATCTTGTTCCAGACCCTCTGCCGTGGCAGGGACACTTCCACTGTCCCAGGATGCTCCAAACCCCATCCAGCCTGGCCCTGGGCACTGCCAGGGACCCAGGGGCAGCCCCAGCTGCTCTGGGCACCTGTGCCAGGGCTGCCCACCCTGCCAGGAACAATTCCTGTGACCGTGTTCACAGGGGTGTTCAGGTGAGGGAAGAGACAAGAATGCTGACTCCATGTTCAGAAGGCTTGGTTTATTATTTTATGATATATATATATATATTGCATTAAAACTATACTGAAAAGAATAGAAGGAAAAGTTTCATCTCAGAAGGCTAGCTAAGCTGAGAATAGAAAGAAATGAATAATAAAGATTTGTGTCTCGAACACTGTGTCCAAGCTAACTGGGCTGTGACTGGCTATTAATTGCAAACAACCCCATGAGCCCAATCCCAGATGCACCTGTTGCATCCCACAGCAGCAGATAACCATTGTTTGCATTTTGTTCCTGAGGCCTCTCAGCTTCTCAGGAGGAACAATCCTAAGGAAAGGGTTTTTAATGAAAAGATGTGTGTGACAAATTCTTCATTCCCAATATCCCATCCAGCCCTGCCCTCTGGCCAGGGAAGCCATCCCCTGTGCCCTGTCCCTCCGAGCTCTTGTAAACCCTTCTGTAAAAAGCCTTTGTGCAGACACACAGGACATGGGCAGCAGTTTGTTCCCAATTTCTCTCCTCTGACCCTTACCTGCACGTCCATGCTCTCTCCTGTGCCCAGTTCAGTTGGGTTTCCCGTGGAGGAAGATGTTCCTGAGGTGTTACAGAGGCAGTAAAGTAAAATACTGCTTTTCTTTATCAGGAGTGGATGGGGTTTTGTTCCTGTCATGTGTGGCTTTTAAGCCTTTATGTGTAATTGTGCAGTGCACAGGTCTCTTGCTGAATTACATTTCCATCACTGATGACCTCCTCATTCTCCACAGCGATGTTTTGTCCAACCTACACAAGATTTCTGTTTAATTTGTGAGCTCTCTAACTACGGCCTGTGTGGAGAGTACATTTTCAGAGCAGCATGGGATAAACTAGCCGATAATGAAAGAACCTTGGATCCAAATAAAAACCCAAACGTGCTGGAGCTCTCAGAAGGAAGAGGTTAATGGGTTCCAAGGCAGAAATGGACTGGAGAGTGTCATTCACTTGTACCCAGGTTGGGTTGCTTTGATCAGCCTGAGTAATGACTGCAGGCACTTGCCCTGTCCCTATCATTATAATATGCAACAAAACGAAATGCTGAGGACTTTCTACATTAGCTGGAGAATTATAATTGACCATTTGCTTGCAGATTCATGGCCTGGTGCTTCTTTCAGAGAAGTAAATAAATAAGAAAATTGGTTTTATTTTAAGAGTTCAGGTGTACATAAAATGAAGTGTCAGCTTGTACAAAACTCCTTCAGCTTCATCTGAAGCTCTGAAGGATTGCTGTCATCTGTTTGGTGCTGTGGAAAAGGAGGGAGCATCCTGAAAAAATTTCAAATATAATTTATACATATTCAAAAAAAAAAAAAAGCTGACTTGAGTAGTGGGCTGCTTTTCAAGGAAACAGAACATTCCATAACTCTCCTTGAGAATTGTGAGAATTTATTTAAGATGAGGAATTAGGTGCTGAGCTTTTAATATCTAATTTTCATAAACATATCACTGAACATGTCCATAAAAAAACCCAAGCAACTGTTACCCACTTCATCTTCTACTAGGGGAAAAAAATTCTGTCACTCTGTCTCACAAGAGATAATTACTTATTTGGAATTTTGTTTTTAATTTGGTTAGCAAAACAGTTTGGAATGGCATGCAGTGGTATTTCACTGACACCAACATAGTTCAGAAATCCCTGAAAAGGGGAGATTAGGGATAAAATGAGAGAAAATCCTGAATGTCTCAAGCCAACTTAACGTTTTTGTCTGTATGTTAGTGATGGAGAGCCTTCCTTTAGGTCTGATGTTACTCAGAACAGGGAGTAAATGAACTAAAAGTGAATTACTCATATGAAAGCAGAATCTTCAGCAAACACTATAAGAAATGAATATTTACTATTTGCAGAAAAACACTTCTTCCTTGGTTTTATTTGCAATCTCCACATCACTCATTTAAAAACAAAAAGCAGCTCCATTGTGCGTAAGATGCAGGTTTGTTACTCGGACAGGAATCAGACTGCTGTCCACATTCACATTAAATGTTTGTGCAGTGGTGCCCCCAGTGCTGCACGGTGCTGTACGTTTTATCTCTGTCAGGACAGCAGCAATAAATAACACATATATTAAGTCTACTGATGATTCCCTTCTTGCATTCTGAAGGAAGAAGTGGCTGCCTTTGCAGAAAAGCTGCTGCTGTACATTTTCCAGCTGATGTCCTGGCTCCCAATGCTGATGTCGGATTGTGTCTGTCCTGGCAGAGGCACCCCCAAGAGAGGAAACAATTAAATGCCCTTTTTGTGCCCCGTGCATTCTCCTTTTAGGGGCAGTCTGATGGCAGGGATGGAGCCGGGGCTGGAAGGGAAATGCCCTCAGAGATCATGGGCATGAGCCTCGACAGGGAACAGCAGAGAGGATGGGGACATTTCTGAGATGGTGGGGGCATTTCTGAGATGATGGGGACATTTCTGAGATGATGGGAACATTTTTGTTCCTCTTCATTCAGGAAACTTGAACCCAGCCATTTTCTTCTTAGGTTTTCTTTACTTTTTCTTCTCGACTGTCTGTGGTTCTTGTGTGCATGGCTTATTTCAAGCCCTGTGAACTGAGATGAGGAGGCTGCAGGACAGATCATGTTAAGGAAACTCACTGGGCTAAAGAACCTTCCCTGAATTTCTTCAAATAGATTAATGCCCATCCTTCCCCTGTATTAAGGTCAGTTTATATTAAGCTGATTTGGGCAGTTCTTCAAGCAGCTGCTGTAGATATCTTGCTTGTAAACTTCAGAGGGTGCCAAAAATAATATTTCTAAGCATTATAACCTGCATCATACAGGAATTATACCCACTTTATATAAAAGTTAAGTATCTCCTAAGATAGTTCTGGTGGTGTCAGCAAGAAGCTACTGCAGCAAGATTTGGAGTCCACAAGGAAGAGGAGGATTCAAACTCTGCTTTTAGTGTGGAGTTCTCACCTTGGCAGCTGAGCAGGACTCTCAGTGTCCCTCCCCGACTGATCAGCAATTACAGGAGCTGCAGTCTGGAGCACCACAGTATTTAAATCCTGATTTTCACCACAGGACTGAGGTACTGCTGGGGAATGATGGCAAAGCCATCATTTCATAACCCAAGTACAACTTCAGCCACATAAATCCTGCTTGGGAGGGAATGGAGGGAGCTTTGTCAAACTGCATTTTGGTGTTTTGAAGGTATTAGATTCTGTCACAGTTGTGGGAAATTCTAATAAATAGTAATATTAGAATACATGTGGTCTCTATTTAAATCATAAATCAAACTGCAGTTTTTTCTTTATTGTGTCTCTGTTTAAGCAAAATATTTTAGCCTCTGTTATGAATCTAAATGGGAGAAATAAGCAGTCTGCTTTCAGGCTTCCAATATTAATATAGATTGTCTCCCAATTTATTTATCCTGCTGTTGTGCTACTGAGAATGTGTTTTTTGAATTGCATATTGCATTCTGTCATTCTGGGAGCGGAGCTGGATTTGTCATGGGGTGAATCTGGGCTTTCAGCAGCGAGTCCTGCCCCACTGTCAGGCCAGGGGAACTGACAGCTCTGGCCCTGCCTGCGTAAATCACGGCCCAGCTCAGCTTGACTCTGCTCTGCTGACAGCCCTGAGCAGCGCTGCCTTTCAGCTCGGAGCGTGCAAGCCAGACTCGGAGCCAGAAATACAAATAAAATGGGTTTGCTTCCTTCTGTGCTGGGTTACAGAGGTGCAAAGGCAGTTTTAGGGTTGGGGGAATTCACAGAGAGTGCTGTAGGAGACAGAAAATGTTAAAAATCTATTGAGGGGTGAACATTCTAATGGGTGATGGTTGTTTGTAGGGTATAAGAAGTGGGGGAAATATTTGGTTTAATTTGGAAGAATGTTAGAAGAGCTGGCTGGACAAAAAAGACTGAAGTAGGAGCCCAGGCTGATGTGCAGGGGATCCAAGGCACTGACAGGCACTGTCCCAGGCTGAGTACAGATGGACAGCACCTTTTGAATACTTCAACTTGAATAAAACCAGGAAAGTTCCTTTTACTGAGAACCTTTGCCAGGGGAGGGAGGAGAAAACCTTACAGATTGGATGTTTGGGAGGCTTTGGAGGTCTCATTTGAAAGTCTGGATCTGTGCAGGTTTCCCATGAATGTCTTTTCTGTGCAGGGCTTCATTTCTCACAATTCAAAATGGACGATAACAATACCTGGATAACAAAGATCCTGGGACAGCAGAATTGTTGCTGTGCAGAGGAGCTCTGGGCTGGTCTGGCTGCTTTCAAGGAAAAAGGAATAACCACTGTCAGCTCTGCGGTGTCATTGCATTGCTCCTCTTCAAAGAGGCGCCCACTGACCTGTCTCACCAAAAGCCAGGTGAGCACCTGAGACCTGATCGCTGTCCTGCTGCTAGGGGTGAATAAAGTCGAAGTTCATGCTGGCACCATCTCCATCAGCACCTCAAAAGCTGTGTGTGCACAGAGCAAAATTGATGCTTTGCAAAGAGCAAAAATGCTGCAGCTGCTCGTGCCCGTTGCAGAAAGATTTTCTCAAGAAAAAGCTTGGAATTGGGGGAGAGGGTGGGGAAAGGGGGAGCACTGAGGGAAATGACCCAGCCCAAACAAATGGGAGGAGGAGAAGGCCACAGGAGTCAGATCCCGTTGTCATTGCTGGTAAAAGCAGCGGGAGCTTTTCAGGGTTTGTGTGGTTTGGGTTGGTTTTTTATCTTTCTGAGCAAACAGTCCTTCAGGGTGCTGGCGTCCACACCCCTGTTCTTTGGTAGCATTTCAGTGTTCTCATTTCAGCAAGTAGAAGATGAAGAGCTGCAATCCTGTGCACCTTGGAGGAGGGAGGCCGGGTGTTAGTTCTACCCTGGTTAAATACACAGAATTTTCTGTGCACAGCATGCGTTAGTCAGGGTTTAACCGAGTACAGAATTCTGGTCATTTGTCTTGTCACTGGAATTGAGATTTCTTGGCTTTGCTCCTGGCCTCCTTCAGTTCCCTCACCTCATTTTGCTTGATAACCCGCCTTACCAAAAATCTTTAAATGTCTTCACAGAAAGTTCTTGTCTTTTGAGGGATTTAGGTGCCAGTTATTGGATGCTGCACTTTGCAGTTGAGTCCCTTCAGCAGAAACACTTCATGAATCACAGTTACCATCTATGTCCTTATTTTCCCACTCACAAACTTTTTTCTTTCTCTTTTCCTATTTCTTCTTTTTTTTTTTTTTTCCTTCTTTCACAGTTGAAACATGCCTGTTCTCAGTGCAGCCACTCCTAATAAACAACAGGTGCTGTGGGTGTTTCCAGGCACATTCAGCAATGCTCGTAATCCACTGCTGGACTGCAGGGAGAGCTATTTTTGCCATTAGCAGAGTGTGGAGCCTTGGCTCACACACTCAATTCTGGCAAACTTTGCTCTGTTAAGTGCAAGTGGGATTTTATTCGTTGTGCAGCCTCCAAATAAATATATGTGCCTGTCCAAATGTATTGTTAAATTCTTCAGAGGGAAAGAGCTTAGGTTGGGAGACTTGCCATTTTTCTCTAATTAGGAAACAAACAGAACAAACCAGGACCTGTATAATTAAAACCTTTATTTATCCAAAAGAAATTAAAAAAAAAATAGTTATGAATAATGTCCATGTCCTTTGGCGTTCAGTGTAGGTGTGGAGCTTTTCCTTCCCTCCCTTCTAAAACAAGGAGGTGTCAGTACAAGGTGATTAAATCTAATCTAACGGCATTGCTGCCAGGATTTAACCTTCCAGCTGAGAAAAAGCCTCAGCCTCTGGCAAGCTGGAAGAATTTCAGTACTTAGGGTTTCTTGTGGTGTAAGTTAGGGAGGAGCAGTTTGTGGTTTCAGTATTTTGTGGTGTGGCAGTTGGTAAATCAGGGCACTGGCTATGGGCTGGTTAAACACCTCACAGGCTGGTTCAGAAATGGATCTTCCTGTCTCTTTGCCCTGCAAACCACTGAGCAAATTATCATATTTTGTCCATTATAATTGTCAGAAATTGGCTTTAATCCACTGCTGGACTGCAGGGAGAGCTATTTTTGCCATTAGCAGAGTGTGGAGCCTTGGCTCACACACTCAATTCTGGCAAACTTTGCTCTGTTAAGTGCAAGTGGGATTTTATTCGTTGTGCAGCCTCCAAATAAATATATGTGCCTGTCCAAATGTATTGTTAAATTCTTCAGAGGGAAAGAGCTTAGGTTGGGAGACTTGCCATTTTTCTCTAATTAGGAAACAAACAGAACAAACCAGGACCTGTATAATTAAAACCTTTATTTATCCAAAATAAATTAAAAAAAAATAGTTATGAATAATGTCCATGTCCTTTGGCGTTCAGTGTAGGTGTGGAGCTTTTCCTTCCCTCCCTTCTAAAACAAGGAGGTGTCAGTACAAGGTGATTAAATCTAATCTAACAGCATTGCTGCCAGGATTTAACCTTCCAGCTGAGAAAAGCCTCAGCCTCTGGCAAGCTGGAAGAATTTCAGTACTTAGGGTTTCTTGTGGTGTAAGTTAGGGAGGAGCAGTTTGTGGTTTCAGTATTTTGTGGTGTGGCAGTTGGTAAATCAGGGCACTGGCTATGGGCTGGTTAAACACCTCACAGGCTGGTTCAGAAATTGGATCTTCCTGTCTCTTTGCCTGCAAACTACTGAGCAAATTATCATATTTTGTCCATTATAATTGTCAGAAATTAGGCTTTCCACTGGGATGGAGTGTAGGGATTTGTTCTGAGCTGACTGAAGTTTAAAATAGCCAAAAAATACCGATGTGACTGTACCCACGTGAAGGGGTGGCTTCTCCTCCCACTGTGCTTTGTGTTTTATTCACTCCCTACACCAAAATACAAATGCCCACATTCTAATTCATGTATACATCACATATTTCACAAGGCCCGTATTTATTAGTGTTGCTGAGGTTTTACATTGCTTAGCTGTGTAGTGCTCTGTATATGTTGGAGGTTTGATGTTTCTCTTGTTTTCCCCCTCTTTCCCCCCCAGTCTCCCAGTGTGTGCCAGAAGTCCCTTAATGTGTTGATTCAAACTGGTTATATTTTCAAATGTGACTTTTTCTGCCTTTGTTTTCTTCATGAATAAAAGAAATTCTCATTACATTCTTCTTGTGGTGAGTGTGTGTGTGTCTCCATAAAAAATAGTCTTTGAAATGTGAGTGGAACAATTTCTTCATAACTGATTTAACTTGTAAATTTATGGAAATCTCATCAGAAATTCTGAGGACGTTCCTTGGGCCTGGCATCTTACAAGTGATCTGTTGAGATGGCAGCGTGAAGTATTTGAGGGGTTGTGGCACTCTCACGGCTCAGGAAGAACTCGTGCAAGAGGAAGTCAAGAGCACATCCTTGGAAGGAATTCCTGGTTCCATTGAAAAGGTTCTCTAAGAGCCTGAGGGTCAGAAAACCAGAAGGTACCATTTTCAGCTGGCATCTTTTGCCAGTTTGTCCATATCCTCTTTGTCTGATTAAACAGGGGTTTTAAACCTCATTTACCAGGTAACTGCCCTGAACTTGGAGAATGGATGAAGGGCTAGAACCACGGGCTGCTCCTGCTCTTTTAACCATGCCAGCAAGTCAGCAATTTTTCCTTGAAAGGAGAAACTAATGGCAATAATTACCATTCAATTTCCTCCTCTGGCCATGGTGACAGCTCTTCCTTGGTGCCTCTGGCAGTCAGTGTGGTCACTCAGTCTGAATCTGGGAGCTCTGGATTAGCCTCAACCAGGTGCCAGGTCATACCCAGGGAGAGCAGGCAGTGCTCAAACACTGATTGCTGGTGTGGAGCAAGGCTTAGCCAGGGAGCTGCTGCTTTTTGAAGGGGTTCAGGGTCATTTTTGGAGTGGGGTGTGACACAAAAACACTGCCCTGCTTGTCCCAGTGTGTGCACAGCCCCTGTGCTGCCCACAAGGAGAAACAGGGGCAGGGGAGCTCAGAAATCATCAAGGAAAAAGAAAGGGGAAAGGGAAAGGGAAGGGGAAAGGGAAAGGGAAAGGGAAAGGGAAAGGGAAAGGGAAAGGGAAAGGGAAAGGGAAAGGGAAAGGGAAAGGGAAAGGGAAAGGGAAAGGGAAAGGGAAAGGGAAAGGGAAAGGGAAAGGGAAAGGGAAAGGGAAAGGGAAAGGGAAAGGGAAAGGGAAAGGGAAAAAGGAGAGGAAAGGAGAAAGGAAAGAGAAGGGGAAAGGAAAAAGGAAAGGAGAAAGAAAGGAGAAAGAAAGGAAAGGAGAAAGAAAGGAAAGGAGAAAGGAGAAATAAAGGAAAGGAGAAAGAAAGGAAAGGAGAAAGAAAGGAGAAGGAAAGGAAAGGAGAAAGAAAGCAGAAAGAAAGAAAGGAAAGGAGAAAGGAAAGGAACAGAGAAGAGCTTGGTCTGACTCAGAGCCTTGAGCTGCATTTGCAGGTGCTCCAGGTCACCAACTCTGTTTTCTTTTCTCTTGGCATGTCATTTTTTTTAAGATTACCTTGAGGTTTAGCTCAGCAACAGGGCAAGCCTGACTTAGCAGAGTTTTAATGAAATCATTGTTTAACAAAAAAAAAATAAAAAAGATGTGGCTGGTCTTGTGTTCATTTTGAGTACGTGTGCCCATTGTGGGGAGCTCAGGGTTTGCTCTCTGTGCCTGTGCCCACAGATAATGACTGCTCAGAACACTGGTCATTCTCCTAAGGCTCGATCCAAGGCTAATTGAGGTCAGGGTACAATCTCCTGTTACCTTGATTGAGGCTTGCATCAATTTTTAGTGTTGCCAAATTTATGAAGCACTGCATGAATTTTGAACACTTTCTCAATGCTAAGTTAAAGCAGATGAGGGTGGTGAATGTATCTTTTGAAAAACATATGCAAATGTTATATATAGCCACGGACTTGTTCTGGAAGCATGAAAGCACACAGAAATATGTGTGTTCTCTTGTTACCTTTGGATGTTTACTTCTTCTAGAGCTGATTCTAAATATTTCAGAGGTTTTGGAGGTTTGTGCCTTAGTATTTAGTGTATAATCTACACAATACTTAGGTTTCATATTAGTTTACTCAGTTTTCTACTGATCAGCAGATAACTTATCCTGGAACTTTTTAGTGAACTTATGACAGAGCTGTCTATCACAGAGAAACTTTGCTACTACTGCTAATAAAAGCACACAACTCCTCATTCTTTGGCACATAATCCTCTTTGGGTCAATTCCACTTTATTTTGTACCCTGGCATCTCAGATATTTCCTGAGCCTTTGAGACCCTTCACTGGAGTCCCAGAGGACAAAACTGGGGAGTGAAATGATAATTTTCTTATTGTCTTATGTGTGAAATACCCCTGCAGACCAGACCCACATTGTGTAAAACCTTGATCACAGCAGGGTTGTGGTGCCCAAACACACAGAGATGCAGAAATGGGTCTGGATTTGTCAAATGCTTTGCTCTGTGTTGGCCACTGCCTTTTTCCTCTGCTGCTCTCATTCTGCAGTGTCCCACATCTCATTGTTTGTTTACTGCAAAATGTGTTTGGAGCTGATTTGGCACATCTTTAATTTACAGCAGGGATGTGCTTAAGGGTAGGCTATAATGCAAACTTTCTGTATGTTTACAAAATTAAAGGAAAATAATCGTTTTGAACATATTGCATCTGCTGCTGTTTTATGGGTGTGTTATAACAATTTTATGCAGCTCCATTTAGCATGGAACTAAAGCTGAGAACACAGTTTATTAATTTAGCAGGTTGAACTTTAAAGGGATTTTTGTTCTGCTGCAGAAAAGGCATTGTAAATAAGAACTTAAGGCAGCAAAATAATAAAATTAAACAAGGTGATCATAAATTATCCCTATTCAGGAGGAACAAGTCCACTGTTCCCTCTTAGTGGAAAAAAAAGAAGACAAGAGAGGCAAACTTAAATATGTAGTGAAAACTAATAGGAACACATTCATATTTGCAGTTCGTATGAGAAACAGGTTTGGTTTTTTCCTTGACTCGTTTTCATGTTTGACTACAACTGTCTATTCTTGTAACATGAGGCAGTTTAATAAGCTTAAGATTATTCAGTGCAGTATTAAAAATGAGGCTGCTTTAACAGAAACGTATTGATAATGTGCACTGGAGGAAAACCCCTTTGCATCCAAGCAGTGGCTAGCAGGTGTCTCTGATTTTCGCTGGTTTTCTCTGATTTTTGCTGGTTTCCCTGGTTTTTGTTATTGGGCCCAGAGAAGGTCAGAGCTGAGGAAGGTTTCAGCGAGCTGCAGCTCGGGCAGGGTTTATTTTGGTGACCCTGGGACCAGGGATCCATAGGTCCAAGGTTTGCACTGTCGGCCAGGCGGGGCCTCAAACCTTCCCAAGCCCAGCTTGTCTGTGAAGAGATTTTTAAATGTAATTTGTGCTGTGGAAACACAACTTTCCCATGTGGAAAATGCTTATTTACTTCAGAAGTGGGATAAACACTGCAGCGAGTCACGGCATCAGCTGGCACCAGTGGCCAATGAAATGTGTGAGCTCAGATCAGCGCTCCAGGAGGGGTCAGGAAGGGACTGGAAGAGAGGAAACGGAGCCCGCGGCAGGATGGAGAGGAGGGATGGGGAATTGCTCCCTGGTCTAATCCTGCCTGGAACTCACGGGAAGAGAGCAGGAGGGAAAAGAAAGAGACCCCAATCCTGACATACCGAGAGCCTGATCCTGAAATCTGTATGAACTGCGTCTGGAGGTGTGGATGTTGTGGTTGGCAGTGGACCGAGAGGTGGCATGTCAGATGGAGAGCCCAGCAGTCAGACTGAGGTGAAGGAAGGATATGCAGATATTTAAGCACTGCTTGTTCTAATGAACAAGCCATTGAGTTCAGTTGTACCCAGCCCTGTGCTGGAGCAGAACTGACAACAGCAGAAATTCCATTTGTGATGGAATGGGTGCTCCTTGTGACTGAGCTGTGGCAGGAGACAAAAGGCAACCTTGTAGGATGGGTGGTTCTGTTCCACTTTGAGCTGCCATCCATTTTGCAAGATAATCCCTGAAGTTAATTACCACACTTAATTCTTCATTGAAACCTCTTTAGACACCTTGGACCACACATTGTGCTGTTGGTTTCTCCATGCAGAGCTCATCTAAAACATTTCACTATGAAAAAGAGTAATCTCCTCAGCAGAGCTTACCAAATGGGGCAGATTCTATAAAAAGCCAACACTGCCTTCTGAAACAGAGCAGTATCTCATCTGTTTTTCATCTGTGAATTTAGAGTCTTATTTTTTGCCTTTGTCCTTCACTCCACATCTCTATTCTAAAGATCCAGCAAAAATACTAATACTCCCTGGCAGCATAAGCAGGTCACAACTCAAATGAGCTCTGGATATTGTTCCCAAGGGAACCAAGAACTATGTCACACTCGCTTAATTTCAACATACATATATTCAGAAATTTTGGGAGTGAGGGTATACATTGAAAGTTAGATTCTTAATGTAATCAAATACGATGAAATATTTTATTATGCGACAGCTCAGCTTGAAAAGGAAAATCATATTTTTTTCTTCCCATGACTTATTTACAGATGGATAGGGCAGAACTACAAAAGCTATGAAATGTAATACTATTAACATCTAAATATTCAATACTGGGTGAAAATAAGAATGGACTATAAACTTTTGTTTTGAGCACAGGCTGGATGGTTTCTGAAATACGATTGCAGGTTCTAGAGGAAAAGGCCTGTAGAAATTAATTTTCTTGTCTGTAACAATAAAAGGGGCTTGTAAATGAACTTTATGTTAAGTGGATGCTAATGAGAAGTGCTGCTTAATGCTGGGATTCCAAGGATGGATCTGCACTTTGCCATGCACCCAAACAGAAACATTACACAAAGTTTCATGGCCACAAAAACAAAGCCATGCATGCAGTTGCCTAGGGCAACAGGAAGGTTTTTCTGGCTCATTTGGCAGCATTAGAGCTCTGGAGAGAGGAGCTGCTGCTGCTGTGCGGCAGGAAAGGTCAGCACCGAGGGGAGCAGGCTCTTTGCAGCGAGGGCTGTGCTCCTGGAGGAGCAGCACCATCCCTCCATCCATCCACAGATCCATCCATCCATCCATGGATCCACAGACCCATCCATCTGTCCATTTATCCCTCCCTCCATCCATGGATCCATCCAATAATCCATCCATGGATCCCTCCATCCATCCCTCCATCCATCCATCCATGGATTCAGATCCATCCCTCCATCCATGGATCCATCCATCCATCCATGGATCCACAGATCCATCCATCCATCCATCCCTCCTTCCATGGATCCACAGACCCATCCATCTGTCCATTTATCCCTCCCTCCATCCTATAAAAGAATTATGGGAGTGTGCTCTGAGCAGAGCTTTGGAGATCTCTGCTCTGTGTTGTTTTATTCTGATTACAAACTGTTCAAACACCTGGGTATTAATGCACACTGAATTCAATGCCATTAACACTGGTGTAAAAAAAAATCTTGGCTTTTTTCTTTACTGCTCCTAAAAACTGTGTTTGTAATCCCTGTTCTGGTTTTCAGCCACAAATAAACAAATATCAATATTTATTTGATTACTGCCTGTGCCCATGAAACAGGTTTTGAAAGGAATATTGTTAACTCAGACAGCAGATCCACAGTGTCTCCCTTCTGAGATTCCCTGCATATTCTGTTATCTTCAACCAGTGGCTGATGAATTGTACTGAGCATACTTTTCAAATGAATCCTTATTTTCTTTCTTTTTAGTGGAGTTCTAAACTGCAGCTTTAGATGGCTTTTTGGCCGTTTTGGGGTTTTTTTTTTTTTTGGCACTCTCAGGATGAATTTTCTCCTGCCAGTTGGGGAGATCTGTAAAACTGTCCAGAGTTATTAAGAGTGGAGTCAGTATAATAAACTGTAAGTTTGATTTCCACCTAGTGACAGTGAGGCATTGAACAAAGCTGTTTCTCAATATCACATCCTGGGAACTTCCAGCTTCTCTCTTCAGGCCAAGATGTAGGAATATTGTTATTGACCAGAAGCAATTATAAATATACTCAGTGTTCTGCATTGCACAGAAAAGGGGAGCTGGGGTGGGCAGGGAAGAAATTCTCTCTGTGTTTAACTCAGGTAGCTCTCATCAATATAAAGGAAAGTCTCTTGTGAAGCACAATCAAATTAATACTGCTGGCAACCAAAAGTGAAGTGCTAATATGCAGGAAAGCACACAGATGTCAGAATTGAACTCTCTTGCTCTCAGTTCTGCATCTCAGAAACAGTTTGTAACTAATGGATTGTGTTGGTGGGAGAGAAGGATTTGCCTGCCTGGCGCTGTAAAGATTGTGCAGAGATTTTACAGCTGAAATGGGGTTTTGAGTTAGGAGTGCAGAGGGGACAGTGACTAATAGGATGTGGAATGCACCTTTAACAATAGAAGATGAACAAATAGAGAAATCAAAAATATTGGATGGAAGGTACCAGGTAAGAAACAGAGAGAAAAAAGGAGTGGAAGTAAAAATCAAAATGGAAATAATAATCTTGGCTAAATTGAGTGGAAGCTTGAACTGGAGTTTTTCAGTCTGCAGCAGAGAGGAGTGAACTGGCTGAGGCTCTCACAATGAGACGTGCCCCTCGCTGGGTGCTGCTTGCATTCCTGGGGAGCTTTTCCCTGCGTTTTCAGGAGCATTCAGCTCACCAGCAGCGGGAGGTGTCAGGCAGAAGTTCAGGCAGGGGCAATGTGCTGCCTGCAGCCAGGGCAGCCACAGGGGCTGCAGGAGGAGCATCCCTGGCCAGGGTTGCTGCTGGGCTCGGCTCTTTGCAGGGCTGGTGTGCGTGGGGGTCCCGGCTGTGGGTTCCTCTGGGTCTGGATTGAAGGCACTCGAGATGGTGTTTCATGTTTGGACTCAGGTGTTTATTATTTCTGATCAGTAAAACAGTCTCACTGCTGGGAGTTCTGCAGCTTTTCATCTGGAAGGCACAAAATGGCCAACAACCTCTTGGTACAAGGGCTTTTAAGATTAAACTATCCAAGGAAGAACTGACACCTGGATTATTTCCTTTTTACCCCAATAGCTGATCCCACAGAGCCCACAATGCAGAATTTCTGCCCAAATACAAAATGCCCTCCAAACCATGAAGAAGAAACCCAGGATGACACCCTGTGCCCTCCATCTTCCTTCCATCCACAGCACACTAAAAACCCCAAAACCCCAATTTCTCACCAAGTGATACACCCACACTGCTCTCTATAATCCATTGCACACTTCTGTGGGTTCCAGCCTATCTTGAAGTCTGGGAAGCTTTCTCCATGGATGAGGATCACAGTCAGTGCTGCCCTGGGGGTCAGGGCACAGAGCAGACACAGGAATATTCCACATGCTGGGAGCAGCTCCTCTGGCTGCCCTGAGCTCCTCTGGCTGCCCTGTGCTCTGTGGCACGGGCTGGGACTGCAGTTCCCAGCTGGGGCAATGTTCTCGTTGTCCCCTCCCCATGCCCTGTCTGCTGCGCCTATGAACCCATAAAAACCGCTCCACAGAAACGTACCCGTGGAAAATATTCATTTAAATAATATGGAAAAGTGCTAAATAGCTACACTTGTATTTTATCTACATGGAAATGAAAGCTGAAAATGTTTTGTGGAGCACTGAGAGCTGGTACTATATGAGCTCTTTTATTGGTTAAAACTGAATACATGAAAGATGTTTTCCCCTCACACCTTTCATTAATCTGGCTCTGTATTTTTGCAGACAACACTGAGCATCAGAGAAGCAAGATGCTTACTAAGATCACATTATATATTCTCATCACATTTCTCCTTTGCTTTTTATTGCTTCCTTACTTGGCCTGACATTTTCATATGAATAAAGTACAGTACCAACATCAAGTTGTTCTCACACTGGTTTACAAAGTAAAAAGAAAGAAAATAGTCATTTGATAAAAATGCTGGAAAGGTGAAAGAAAATATTGGAATCCAAGCTACAAATGGAATGGGCTGTGCATTTCTTCTTCCCCTGTCTTGTTCCTATTCAGGAACAGATGCACTGGGCAGTTTTGTTAATAGTTCCAATGGCTGCTAATCCAGAGCAGGGCTCCTGATGTATGAGATCAGTTTTCTCCCTGTGCTAAGGTAAAATGAAGAAAATATCAGTGTGCATGCTAATCTTCTCTAAGTGGTGGTGTGGTTTTTTTTAATTTTTTTGTTCTTGCCAGCCCTGATTCTGACTCAGATCACAAGACCCAGTCATTAACTGTTCTGTCCTTGAGAGCAAATCATACACAGAGAATAAATATTAATAAAGAGCTCATAGTTACTGCCATACAAGTTTAGTTAGACTGCATTAGCGTAATTTGAAAAGGCTGTCTCAGGGAGAATCTGCTATGAATTTGTGCATTTTTCCCATTTCTCTGGTGTTTCAGTCTTTTTTTCCCCTCAATTCCTGTTACAAAAAAACAGTGTGATAGAGAGACCAAGGTTACCCTTTGGACCAATACCCTGTGGGCCCTCAGAGCAGAATTATAAAGATTTTGACTCAGTAAGTTTGAATGTAAAGTAAGAGTTTGCTGCAACTCTGGTGAGGATTTTTAGAAGAGCCTAGGGGATATAAATAAGAATAATCCAAAGCACTAATTGAAGTGCCATTTGTTTAGAATGTGTGGTTCAGCTGGAGGAAGGTTTTGTTTTTGTGTAGCTGTTGTCATTGTGTGGGGCTCCTTTGTTGAGTTTTTGTGTGTGTGGAAGTAATGCGGATAAGTTTTTCAGGAGATGTAACAGGTTCAGCATTACCTGTCAGTTTGTTCTGAAATGAATGTGGGCTGCAGAGTTTTCTTTGTGCTCGAAGCTTTCAGGAGTTCAGAGTTTGAAACTGGTTCAATTGCTAATTGATGATGCATCAAATTGTACTATAAAACACCATATGAATTTCCCTGCAAACATTCAATTAGGATAAAGTGTTTCTCAGAACTTTGCTGTCTAATGAATCTTGTGCTGGAATTTCTAGAATGTTAACAGATCTGAACGTGTATTATCCCGGTTGAGTTATATTTTCTAGGAAGTCACGGTTTACTTTGTTATGGGGCAGCTTCAGGAGGTGTTGGGGGAATGTGGGCACCTCCCAAGGCCCTTGGGAGAGGAGAAAATGCAATTTCTGTCCTGTGTGAGCCCAAGGTGTCCCCAGTACCCCAAGTGGTCTCAGCCTGGGTATTGCTGGCTTATTGCAGGGCAGGGTGAACCAAACTCCAGCTCTGCCTTCAGAGCTCCCTGCTGCTCCCAAATGCTGAGTTTTGTGGTGGTTCTGCGCATCCCCAACCTCCCCAGAGCAGCCCATAATGCTCCCAGTGTTTTCTGTTAGCTCTGACAAGGAGCAAACCTGCGAGGAGCTCATTCCATGGCACTGAAAGAGAATCAGCGAAACTCCAAAGAAGTTGTTTCAGTGCAAAGCATAAAAAGAGAAGTCTCTAATTGAGTTTTATTTGGTTTGGAAGATTTGCAGTTGATTTTTACTCTTAATTTAATGTTGCAGAATGCTGAGAGAGTCCTAAAGAGTTTCAGTTTAAATTTCCCAGTTTTTGTTGTCCTTGGCAGGCAATGGTTTAATAGTGGGGAGAGTTTGCCAAAACCAGGCACAGTCAGAATTAATTGGGGGGGGACAATTGTTTGTGTGCAGAAAAATGCTGAAAATCTTCAAGAAGCTTGCACGATCTTGGAAAAAAGCATTCATTTAAAAACTCTGTTTGAAATGCTCCTGGCCATAGAAATTGTATTTTTCTTACCAGCGCCAGGAGCGTCTCTGAAACCAAATCCCTTCTGAAAGATCTCACGTGCACGACCATGGAGGTTGTGATCCCGTTCAGGTTTTATGGATAAATTATTGTTGCCAAAGCCTGGGAGGAATTGTGCAATGAAGTCCAGTGCCCATAGTTTATAAAAGAAAAGAAGCCCTTGCTGTGCAGCCCTGCAGACCTGCTTGGATGGGGAGCAAAAGCCAAGTTTCTTTTTGAGCAGAGGCTTTATTGACTCTGCAAGATGAAAGAAGTAGAAAAAGAAAATAACACTGGAGAGCTCCTGAATATCTTTCTGTAAAAAACTGAAGGATTCTGTAATGAAAGGTGACTTTTCTCAAATTTGGCCATTTCAGTGTTCCTCTGACATTAGGCATCCACAAATTGTGCTGAGTGGCAAGCACAGTTAACAACATATTTAATCAAGATCCAAAATTCTCCTGGTACAGTTGGAATTTAAGTGTCTGCCCAAAAAAAAGGCAGGGGATTTAATTGTCTCATCTTATGCAATACAGAACTTGCAGATCGGTATAGGAGAGATGGAATATTAATTTTCCTGCTTGATCTTTTCTACTTTATTGGAGTATCTTGTTTAACTTCCAGGAATAGCAAGTGTCTTCAAGAATAAAATACTCCTTCTGTTAACATAGGGCTCATGACAACCTGCTAACCCTGGAAATTTAAGATATGTTATCTAACAGTTGTAAGTGGTGACAGAAGAATATTTCTATTCAGTTTTTTGTCATATGCCAAACACCTCTGAAAGAAAGGAGTATTTCAGTCCTTAGAGCTAAAAACCTCTCATTGAAATTTCTGTTGGAACTTCTGTCAAAGGTTCTGGAATTTACATTTTAGCTCTGTGCAGGCTTCTGGATTTATTTTTTGGTGCGGATTTATATATTGATTGATTGATTAATTTGGGGGGTGTGGGTGTGATTTGTTTGTTTTTCCCCAGAGCAAATTAGCCCCAGAGTTGTTGCCTAAATGCCTGCTGTGGCACAATTATTTTAGTTCCCAATTTCCTGTGCGTTGGCTGAGGTGTCTCAAATGAGAGCTCCCATTTGTGGCCATGGAGGGGATGTGCTCCTTGTCCTGCTGACCCTTCCTCCCACCCCAGCTGGGTCTTCCTCACACTTCTCTTGTCTTTTCAGTAAGAACTTACTGGTTCTTGATCAGATGTTTGTGCTTTAGTGTTTTTTTTTTTGTCATTGTCACTGTTTTAGTCTTTCCACTGCCCATGTTGCCTTAGGGAATCGATTGGGTGAATTTTTTCCCTGTGCATTTGTTTAATAACACTAGATCTGCATGTTCTAATTGCTTTGAGTCTCCTCATCAGTCTTTATCATTCTGTGTTATAATTTTATTAGTATCATGCTTATAACTTCCTTTTTCGTTTTGTTTTTCCCTAACTTTTCTTTTCCCAGCTTTCTCCCCCAGCCCTTACCACTGCCCATGATTTGGTCCTTTCCAAAATTTGTCATTTCTGAGGTGGCTGTTCTTGTCCTGCCTCTTGATGATGTCATAATTTTGCCAAGCCATTGTTACTGATGCCTCATAGTTCACATTTTAATGGTTTTTTTTCAGTACTTTGCCTGTGGATCAGTTCATGAGCATTCCCAAACCATCAGCAGTGAGACACACACACACACACCTCCAGAGCCCAGGAAAATATGTCACTGAAACGCTGGCAATATGTTTAATCAGCACTGCAGCCAGGGCTCGTCTGAGGAGCACAAATTGAAGGTCTTCAAGTGAGCAGTAAATTCTGCAGTGCAGAATGCTCCTAAGGAACACAGAACGTGGCAAATTCAGGCCCCAAACTGAATTTGTGGATGCTGTTAAGGAATGGAATGGGTGGAGACTGCTTGGAAATTCAGTATTCACAGAAAAGGGGGTTCAGAATCCCCCCTCTGACCTGAGGTGAGCCATGAGCACTGTCCGGGCAGCAGTCGGTGCCTTTCCTGTGCTCTCTGTCCATTTTGTGCAGTGAATTGGCTGCTCATGAGTGAGGTGAGCATGCACAAAGAGGGGCAGTAGTCCTGAATGCTAAACCCACTTTGCTTTTGCTGCAGATGGTCACTGAACTGCAAACAGGGGTGGTGCCTGTCCCGGGCCTGGTGGTTGCCATCCCATGGGTGTCATGGGCAATCAGTGTGAGCACTGGGGCACAAATGGGTGCTGGCAATCTGATTCTCGTGTGAGCACACATTTCCATAAACCAAAGGGCTGGGGGACAGGAGGAACAAAACCCAGAGCTAATTCTGTGAACCTTTTGCTAATTAAAGATCCAGCTCAGGCTGCTCACTGTCTCCTTCATGGCTGTGACCTAATTTGTTCCTGAAAGAAAGACAAACAACTTCCTTCAGGGTGTTGTTTTTTAGTGGCAAAGGATCTCACAATTATGTGTGTTCTTCACAAAACGAGACAACCAGCAGCTCTGGAATATTGCTGTCTGGGTTTTGTGTACCCATCAGTCTTCTCCAGGAATTTTATTGGCGCACAGGTCGATGCAAATTCCTGAACAGATACAGAAAATAAATGAAATACCTACAAGGGTTTGCTGCAGTTTTGGGGGAATAGTTCAGCAAACAGGTCTTGGAAGTTTAAGTGTCACAATTTGGCTTCTTTCCAGTGCCAGGAGCACTTCCATTACAAGTTAATTCTGAGGCTTAGCTGCTGAAATAACATCATCATGCTGGGCTTGGGAATTTTCTCCTTCTTATTAGATGGTAATGATTTTTCAAAAAGCAAACCCACAAACCAGCCTGGCCCGGGGATTTATTGTTCTTTGTCATGTGTGCTCTCCAAAACAGGGATTTCTGAAGCTTCTTTGCAAGAGCACTTCCATTTCTGCTCCTGCTGAGTCAGCGGCAGTTCAGCCCCTCCGAGGTGTGAATGACAACTAAATTTTTATTGGCTACTGGTGTTTATTCTTATTTGACCCTAAAACATATGAAACCCTGCTAGCAATTCAAGGTAATTAACCGTTTTCAATACAAACGCTAATGCAAACATTTGCAGGCAGTAATTAGAGCTTCTTCCCATTCTCCCCTAACAAACCAAAGTGTTCCTGATCGCTGCCATTTTTGAATCCTCACTTTTGAAACCTGAGCGAGGTCCCTGTTAATTGTTTAAGAAATGCTACTCTGACAAATTTATTTTGATTTCAGGCTGCGATTTCAGTTTTGTGCAAGTTCATGTTGCTGTGGTCTGCCCAGCTCTGGGAAATCTGTCAAAGTTTCTTTCATTGCTGCTCTTGATGGAATAATGGGGTCCTCTCCGCATTTTGCCTGGAAAGTTTTGTCCTTTTTTTTCCTAGAAACAAATGGAAAATAATATCACAATCATCAGCTCCTACAAAAATCTTTATGTGGGTTTTTTACCATCAAGTGAAAGAATCAAAGTAAAAGCAAATATGAGCAGCAGAAAGAAATTTACCACAGAAAGCAGACATCAGTTACTATGGAAAAGTGCTTCAAGAACCATTTCTGAACACTAAACCTGTATGGTTTTTCTTAAATATCTGGGGAAGAAGATCTTGGGTCTGATTTAAGGCAGTTGATTCTTGTGTGGCTGATATAAAGGGCAGGGAATTCAAGTTTTCTGTCCTTTCCAGTTAAATATTTGGTGCAATTTTAATAATCACTTAATGTAAAAACAAGAGGGGAATCTGTCCATGTTGCATGTGAGCCTTGTGCCCTAATGACACATTATTCTCTTTTCCACACTTTGTGGTTCAAAATTTTGTGTTTTTTCCTTAAGACACCCAGCACGAGGTTGAAATGAGCCCAGCCCGTCCTGGCCCTCTCCTGGGGCAGGTTTTGATCATTTTGCTGTTCTGGGCTCCAGGTACCAGCACAGCCTCTCCTGGCCTGGGCACTGACAGCTCCTGGTTCAGGGGCTGGGATGTGCCCAGTGCAGGGAGGGAATTAATGGGATTTAGGGAATTTGGTGCTGCTGAGCTCCTGTGGCTTTCAGCACTCTGAGTATGCCAAGCAGACACCAACCATCCTGGCAGGCTGCTTGGCTGAGTCTGATCACTTCTCACACAAGTTTGGGGCTGCTAATAAAACAACAATTTCAATTTGTTTTGTATTTTCTCTGAACAAACCCCTGAGAAGAGGATTTAGAGAGTACTAGAGCTGGTTGGTTTATTCCTGTTCCTTTGTGATGGGTCCATTAGCCAGATCTTGATGTGCTTGCTTTCAGTGTTTAATATTCATTTCAGTTGGTGACCCAGACTGTTAAGATGTGAAAATACAGTTTCATTAAAGTGAAGTATGCATAACTTACAGGCAACTTACGTTGATGATTAAGTGAATTTGCAAATGGGAAGAGCTATAAGCTTAATGCAGACATAATAATACAACATGAAGAGAGAGTGAGAGGGCAAGAGAAGGAAGGGCAGAGGTCAGCTTGAGCAAACGAAAAAAAGAAAAGAATGTTTCCCAAGTTCACGGGTGCAGCAAGAAAAGCCAGATATTTCAATTTCAAGTGCAAGAGGGTCTTTAAGGGAGTACAGGATATGTCAGGATCTGCTGTTGTTTAACTGATCTCAGGTAGATATTGTTTCGACTTTTTTACAGTGGCAGCACTTTTGGAATTCACCAGTGAAGTCTGGAGTGGCTCTGGGGAGGTTCTGGTGGCTCTGGGGAGGTTCTGGTGGCTCTGGAGAGGTTTCCGGGGAGGTTCTGGTGGCTCTGGAGAGGTTTCTGGGGAGGTTCTGGTTCTCTGGGGAGGTTCTGGTGGCTCTGGAGAGGTCTCCAGGGAGGTTCCCCGTGGCTGAGGGGTCTGTGCCTGCAGCCAGCAGGGATCTGAAGTCCATCACTGAACATCAGGGTGAACTTAGATGGGACAGGAGGGGGAATTTCCTGGGATGAGGGATTGAGGCCCTGGCACAGGTGCCCAGAGCAGCTGGGGCTGCCCCTGGATCCCTGGCAGTGCCCAAGGCCAGGTTGGACACTGGGGCTGGGAGCACCTGGGACAGTGGGAGGTGTCCCTGCCATGGCACTAAAGCGACTTTAAAGGTCCTTTCTGAGCCAAATCATGCCATGATTCTAAGGAAATGCCTTCTTTGCTGATTAACCAAGGCTGGCATTTCTGTTCCTGGCTGAGATTCGCTGCTTTTATTTGGTATTTAGTTTATTTCCTTCATGGAAGGCTCTCCTGCCACGTCCAGGACTTCCCAAGTGTGCAGAATCCACTCAGCTGCTGCTGTGAGCAGGAGGGACTGGAATTCCACAAGTTACCAAGGGCATCACAAACTGCATTGAATCCTAAGAAAAGGATGACAATTGAATTTGCTTAGCTTGAAATTTGATAAGAAAACGACTAGAAACAGTACAGTACTGCTCAATTTAAAATATTAGCTTAGTGACATACCTGGGTGTAAAACCAAGCAGAATTCAGTCATTCCAGAAGCATTTAACAGCTCTAATTGGGAAGCAGCATCAAAATGGATTTTTTCCAACTTGTGAGACAGTGTTTATCACAGAGAGCAGAGCAGACAGCCAGCAGGGCATTGATTCTGTCCCCCTTCAGCTGTGCCAGGATAATGACTAGTCGATGTTCTAATAAAAAAGTTTGAAAATAAAATGCAAGTGATTGCGAAAGCTGTAAGCATTTAAAATTGTTCTTAATGATGTAGCTACAGTTTCTGTTACTGGAATAGCTCTTGCTGATTTATATTGGTTTCTACTCAGATGGTTGTCTGGTTACAAATGATGTTTTCATCTACACAGAATTAAGGGTTTAGAAATAACTTTTCAGATTAGCCTAATTAAATGTTTATTAATTTTTTAATAACTATCACAACAGCTTGGGTTTTGCCTGAGGTTTCTGAACAAAACGTGCCTCACCCTTTTAAAAAGGTTGGGAAACTGAGGGGAGGAAAGGTTAAAATCTTGTTTAAAGTCATTGAGCACAGATCTTTAATTTGCTGGGCCATGCTTTATTTTAGCACACAGTTATAACCCGATCCTGTGATGATAATATTTCATTCAG
Organism: Emberiza elegans; assembly: GCA_024865655.1. NCBI lineage: Eukaryota > Metazoa > Chordata > Aves > Passeriformes > Fringillidae > Emberiza > Emberiza elegans. Next base: position 26,529,193 of record JALJVW010000129.1, on the reverse strand, counting down.
CTGGAGATGGACTACAGTCTCAGAGAAAAAAAATATTTTATATTTTGGGTGGAGTTCACATCCATTGAACAGCTTCTCTTCCTGTTGTCACTTTAAAATGGGTGAAAAAACCCTGGATTATTACAGAGGAGGCTGAATTTTTGCTTGTGATACTAGATTGTCTCCAGATGATTTTACCTCCTATTTAGTTCTCTTTGCCTTTGTCCAATCTCGTAGAAGCCCATGGTGATGCTGGCTTTTCAAACCAGCAGCCAGGTCATTTTCCCAGTTGGAATTGGTTGAGCACTTGGCATTGCAGGCAATGAGGAGGGCAGAGCTGTCCCAGCTCTCACCTGTGGCTGGTTTCCTGAGCAAACCTTCGCGGTGGGCTTTGTTAGGAGCTGTTTGACAAATGTAATTTCCATGTTTGAGAGGAGGGGACCTGGTGAGGAGAGGAGCAGAAGTCCCCCAGGATCTGTAGGAAAAACTGCTGCTTCTTTATTCCACGGAAAATATGCAGAGACACCCAAGACTAAACAAAGGTTGAGATCAATCTATTGATCTGTTTTCCATTTCAGACCAGGAAGCAATTAAATTTGGGTTCTCAGAGTTCATTTGAATATTTTATTAGTGTCTTGACAATTTATTTATCCTGGACGAAGCAGGAGCTGTTAATGGAGCCCAGTCTGGCTCTGGAGCCCTGCTGGTGATTCCTCCATGGCTTTATTCTGGTGTTGCTTGTTTTAATATCCTATCTGTGTCCTTGTAGTGGGATTGGAAGCTGAAATGGCACTTTTCTTACACTCTGTACAAAAAAAAAAGATAAAAACTTTCATTTTTTGGTCGTTTCCCTGGCTGCTTTTTTTTTTCCCTTTTTTTTTTTTTTCCAGGAGACTTTGATTCTGTCACAGACTCTGAGCTTCTATATGCTTAGAAACAGCATTTTGTTCCTTGGTTAATTGCTTTCTCATGCTTTTTAAACTTTTAATTTCCATCATTCTTTAATCTGCTGTCACTTTGCATATTGTCCCTTCTCCAAGTTCTTTTGCCTTAAAAGACACATCCTTTGGGACTAGTGGGCCTTCCTAGGACAGGCAATTATTGCCTGGGGATGGTGCTAGCTGCAGACAGATTAGCTCAGGGCTGCGTTCAGGAGCTGTGAAAACCAAACCTTAGGAACAAACGGCCTCAGAAATCCAGCTGGGGGTTTTGGGAACCTGAGAACATTTACCTTCCCAGAGAAAAGGTGGATTTAAACAAAACAAGCAAATAAACTAATCTCTGTAGAACCCACCAGGCGGCCGGTAAAACAAACCAGGGCCTGCTTTGGTGCAGCTGGAGGAGCTGCAGGGCAGAAATGTGGGAGCAGGAGGCGCCTGCAGAGGAGCGAGGTGCAGGCCCTGCGCTCAGACATTGCCTTCTGGGCCAAAAGCATTGCAAATCATGTTGTCAGAAATGCCACACCAGAAACGCTCCTCAGATTGGACCAGAGCGTGTTCATAAACCTTTAAAAATAGGGGAAATTCTCTACCAGTGGGGTGAATTTCTCTAGCTAGGGTTTCACACAGAAGCAAAACTTTTCATAGAAAGACTTTTGAAGACATAAATGAAAATATATTCTCTGATGTGTAGTCTTTTACAGATCAAAGTGCTTTGCCTGCTGCAGCAAGGTCTGCTTGCATTTTTTCCACTGAACACCTGAATATGTCACAGGAGTTTGTGTTGTCTTTCCTTTTCATGCAATTCATCCAAACTTCAGCAGAGCCCTTCACTGCTCCAGGGCACTGGGGGTCTGAAGATGGGCAACAGGGCAGTGCCTTTGCTTTTGTGTAGGAAACCTCCTTCTGCAATGCTTCTTTTCTACCAGATCAGGGTGTTGTCTGTGTATTAGCTCAGTTCCAATTAAAGGAATGCTAATTATGTGCTCCTGATTTCCCTGGCTTCAGACTGGCAGAGGCTCTGGCTTCCTGCTGGCCCAGCAGAGTTGTGCTGGCATGTTCGTGCCTGCAGCTTTCAGTCCTGCTCCCTTCAGCTGTGTGCGATCTTTTCTCTCTCTCCAGTTTGAGTTTCCATGTGTTAAAACCCCAGCTCCTGGAATAAACAGGTTTGGGGCTGAACACCAAGTGATGAGTTACCTCGACTGCTTGTTTTTAATCTTTAGTTTTTTAATTACCCCTTAATTTTAGATGGGTTTTTCATGACTTGGGTATGGCAATGCTGAAAGGATCAACACTGACCTGTTCTCTCACTGTGGTGGAACTGCTCTCACTCACGTCAGGCTTAGAGGAAAAATACTGGGCAGGGTTGTGCTTAATCCACATTTTTATAACATTCTTGACCCACTAATAGCTAAAGTTTTCATTTTGTGTTGGCTTTCTGTGTTAAGACTTTTGTCAATGCCAGTGCTATTTACAGACTGATTTGCCTAACTGTAGCTTTGGTTATTGATTATTTAAGCCCACATAAACTGTTGTATCAAATGAAAACCCATTTTGGACACCCTCAAGATACAGATGGCCTTGTAGAACAGCTACAAAGGAAAAGAATCTGGTAATTGAAATGCTAGCAGATCCATAACTTTAGTCCATTATTACCTAAATCATTTTGTAGATATTCAGCACAGTGTCTTTTCAAATCCCTTTGTGAGCTGATTTTCCCAGTGCACAGGATCTTGATGAAAAGAATCAATTAAGCCTGGAAAGCTCCAATGGTATAAATATCCTTAGTAAATAAATTGTTATTGTATTAGATAAAACATGCTGATTTAAAACAGTTGATAAACCCTGTCTCCAGTCTGTGGCACATTCTCTGGAAAAACTCCCAGATTTCCCGGGATGAATAATGCATGAGTGTCTCTTTGTGATTGAGTTGACTGTTGGGGCTGTATCTGAATATTCTGCTGCTTGATTCTGGTTTTTGCTGCCTCCCCAAGGCGGGGGAACGTGTCTGGATGCTCTGTGCCTCAGCAGCACACTGCCTGCACATGGTGCAGCATCCCTGGTGGGGCAGGGTTCCTGCACAGCATCCCTGGTGGGGCAGGGTTCCTGCACAGCATCCCTGGTGGAGCAGGATTCCTGCACAGAATCCTTGCTGGAGCAGGATTTCCCTCTGAGTGTGCAGCCATGGGCAATCCAAGGGTGCAGTGAGCCGATCAAGGCTGCAGTGGGATGTTGGTGGGGTTCTATCAATGCCCTGTCAGTGCAGAAATCCCTCTCCTCCCTGGTGCCTTGGGAAAGCTGAGCTGGAACAGGGGCTGGAGAGGGTGACAGTGCTCACAGGGGTCTTAGGATGAGGGAAGAGATGTACATCTGACTCGATGTTACAGAAGGTTCGATTTATTATTTTATGATATATATTACATTAAAACTATACTAAAAAGACTAGAAGAAAAAGTTTCATCTCAGAAGGCTAGCTAAGACTCAGCCTCTGTCTGAGCCAGCTGGGCTGTGATTGGCCATTAATTAGAAACAACCACATGAGCCCAATCCCAGATGCACCTGTTGCATCCCACAGCAGCAGATAACCATTGTTTGCATTTTGTTCCTGAGGCCTCTCAGCTTCTCAGGAGGAAAAATCCCAAGGAAAGGATTTTCCCAGAAAGATGTCTGCGACAGGAGAGAGCTAAAGAATAAAGCAGGGATTGATTTAAAGGATCTCCTCCATGGATGCACCTTGGGCAGCACAAGAGCCCAGCCAGGGCTGCACCCAAGATGAACCAAAATGGTCCCAAAATGGTCACAGGGTCTCTCACTTTTACAGATTCTGCTCCATTTGCGTATTGGAGTTAATTGCCCAATTCCAGCTGTAGCCCATGCAGTCCCATCCTCCTTGTTTTTCTCTCTACAGCTCTTGGGGCTGAGATTTGGGTCATTTGTCCTTGGTGTCCAGGAATTTTTTGTGTCCGTGCACAGAGCTCACCATCCCGTAATATGATGCTCACAACTGCACACTAAAGCAGCACAGAACCTGAAAATATGAAGCTCAAACCTATGATAACTGTATAATCATAAGTATGTCCTTACCTGCAGTATAGCACAGACACACCTCCAGTGTTTCCCAATTATGCTTTATAATTTATTCACTGTGGTCTGAGCCTGAAAGCCACAAATAAAATAGCAGAGGATGAAGAAGAAGATGCCAGAAGCAGACTGGGAAGGTCAGAAAGGAAAAAGCCTGAACAGACAAAAAGCTCCCATCCCATTCAGCACATCCACGTCAGTAATTTCACTTCTGGGAGAAGCTGTACAAAAGGCAGCCTGGCTGCTCCCAGGGGAGGAGTTATTCATGAGCACACCAGTGTGCCAGGTCAGGCCCTGAATCAACAAGGCAGTGACTGTGAAAGACAGTGCAGCAGGAAGGTTAATGAGAAGCACTGGAAGACGTTCATAAAGTGGAAATTGAAGTCACCTCGGGACAGGAGCAGAGTGAGGGAGGCTCTCCAGGGCAGGAGCAGGTCCTGCCCAGCAGGGCCCCCTCAAACCCCACTGCTGGGAGTGATGCCTTCAGTCTGAGCTTCCCTGTGTCCCAGCCTCTGCACTGCACTGGTGTGTAACTCTGAACTCCATATAAACTGCCAGCAGCTCTGCTCACAGCTCAGGCACACAGAGCAATCCTTGTCCAGCCCAGAACACAGGACAGCACTGCAGCTTCAGCCCAAAAAGTGCAAACAGCAGGGAATGGAGGGGGGCAAACTGGGAGGGTGGGATTGCACAACCTGGAGCTGGGATTGGACACTGAACCCCAGTATGGAAATGGACCAACACTTATAAACGTGTGAAAATTCATGACCTGGGGTCCATCTTGGGCAGAGCCATGTCTGGGCTCTTGTGCTGTCCAAAGTGCATCCTTTGAGGCCTTTTAATAAATCCCTGCTTTATTCTTTAGCTCTGCCCAGCCTCTGCTCCAGGGAGCCTCTCCAGGCATCTCAGGCTCTGTGTCAGGGTGTGCGCTGCCAGGCTCATACTCAGAGACACTGAAGCAATAAGAACAACCTCATCTTTTCCCAGAAGGTGTCAGGGGGTTTGTGTTTGGATGGTCTTGTTTGTTTGGGGTTTTTTTTTGCAGCAAAAGGCAAAGAATTGGTGATATAAGGTTATCACACTTAAATAGAAGATTTACCAGGATCTTTCATTTATTCTTGTCTTTCAGGATTCTGAAGTTAGAATAGCATCTTGCCACATCAATTTTTACATCTAATTGATATAGAAACTTTGAGTATTCAATATTTGAATATTGATATACAAACTTTGAATGTTGAATTGGTAGTAATGTGTATTTTCAACTTTTGCAGCCCCTGTGCCATAACGTATCCTGGAAATGAGTTTATTTGTTTTTCTCCCAAGCCCTTTTACTCACTGTGGCAAGCTGACAGAGGACCTGCATGATTCAGTCATATTCACCGTCTTTGTCGTCTATGCTACTTTTTCAAATTATTGCTGTTATTGTTGTTGTTGTTGTGGGGTTTTATTTTCTGTATCTTCAGGAAGGCATGGTTCATCAGGCACCTTGCCTGGGTGTGCTTTCTCTTTGAGGAAGGCTCTGAGGAGTTAAAATTCCTGTTAGCACAGTTCTGGAGCTGCTTTGGAACACAGAAGCCCCCGTGGGTCAAGGGGCTGTCTCCTGAAAAAGACAAGTGGCATCAGCTGTTCTACAGCATTCTGTTCTCTGCCTCTGTGCTGGAATTGATGGAAGCTCTCAGGAGCCGGGAGGGTGCTGAGGGTTTGCTGGTAATTCCTCAGCTTTGTCTGCAAGGAAACCCATTCCCTGCCCTTCCTCTTGTTATAAAAAGTTGGGATGTCAGAACTGACAGCCTGGTAAATGCTGGGACAGCGTGTCAGGAAGAGGAAATGTTGTGGAAGAAACCAGGCACAAATAATGCACAGCAGGTCACTGGGTGCAAGCAAATGGCAGAGATGAGAAAACTCCCGCACGTGGGGCTTTGCTGCCTGCCTGTGCTGGCACTGCTGGGAATGGGAATGAACTGCTCAGGGCTCCTGCTTTGCTTCTCAGGGTGCTGGCCACTGCTAAAATATTTAAATATTAAAATATTTAAACCTTTAAATAAGATGAGCCCTGCTGTGGAGGTTACCCTCTGAGCTGAGTGTGTTCAGTGTGTGTGCAGTGGCCTCCATCAGCCTGGGGTTGTGTCAGGGGCAGAGGTTGTGCACACCAGCTGTGAATTGCTTTGCTGTAAAATAGGAGTATTTGGTCAGCTTGGTCTCTTTTTTTTGAACTTGAGTACTTTTAAGGGTTATGGTTTGGTTTTAATTGCTGCACACTCCCCACATTGCCTTGAGCTTATCCCCTTTTTTTGCCATCTGAGGCTGAGAGTTTTGGACACAGAACAAAAAACTCACCTGCCTTAGGATGCTTCTAGAAAGAAATGTCAAATGGCAGCCAAATCCTGAAAAGTGCATGTTTTTTCTTAGATGACCATTTTCAAGCTTTTTTAGGGTGATTTCTCCCTTCACACTCTGCCCATCCTTCTGTTCTGCAGCCCAGGCGTTGCTTCAGCTTTAACCTCCTCCCATGGTAATTCTCCTTTGGAGGGAAAACAGTTGAGCGCTTTCTGAAGGACTGAGTGCTGCAAACACAGCTCTGTTCCTGGAGGGCACACACTGAGAAGTTTTTTCTACTGAAATGCAACATTTTTGTGTCCTGTTTATATCACTTAGCTTACCCAACATCAAAAACAATTACAGCAATTACCAAAGACCTTGACTCTTTCCTTGGGGAGATGCTGCGCTAGAAAGCTCTGGTTATGTCTTGGGGTTTGTTTCTGTCTCTCTCAAAGCTAATATTTAGCATTTATCCTAGAGGAACAAACTGACAAAAGTGATGGGTATCTCCCCAAAGCCTGTATTTACTGTATCAACTGAATTTAAGTTTCATTATTTCGTTTTCCTGAAGTGTTTCTTAGGATCAGTCATTTTTTAAAAAATCCCTGCTCCTGGTTTGTCACACGTGGAGCTCAGAGAAGAATGATGAGAAGGAGATCTCCCACATTCTGAGGCGTTCTGTCAGGACAGCCATTCTCCAGCAAGGAGGGCCAGAGTGTTTGTTTGTTCGTTGTTTGGGCAAGAACTATAGCTGTCAGTCATTGTTTGTCAAAATTCTCTGCTGGATCAAAACATCAAAAAACAATTAAGCAGATTCCCAAAGCCTGGGGAGATCTGTCTAGAAAGCTGAATTTGGTTTTGTTTCTAGCATTTATCCTAGAGGAACAAACTGACAAAAGTGATGGGTATCTCCCCAAAGCCTGTATTTACTGTACCAACTGAATTTAAATTTCATGATTTCGTTTTCCTGAAGTGTTTCTTAGGATCAGTCATATTTTAAAAAAATCCCTGCTCCTGGTTTGTCACACGTGGAGCTCAGAGAAGAATGATGAGAAGGAGATCTCCCACATTCTGAGGCGTTCTGTCAGGACAGCCATTCTCCAGCAAGGAGGGCCAGAGTGTTTGTTTGTTCATTGTTTGGGCAAGAACCATAGCTGTCAGTCATTGTTTGTCAAAATTCTCCTTCCTGTGAGGGGGCCCTGGTTCCTGTGGGCTGCCAGGGAGTGGAACCTCATCTGCAGCATGCAAATAATGAGATAATGAGATTCACTCGACTTGCCCTGAATTGGGGTTGCTGTGCATGATTGGAGGGGAGTTTTCATTACCTTCCTGGGAATTCTGAAGCTGCAGATTTGCATGTTAATAGTAACGTTTTCCTTTTTTTGATGTGCCTTTTTAAGCGAGTTCCATGTTTAAAACTGTGAAAGAGAAGCTACCATCTTTCAACATCTCCCATGGACTCGGTGACTTCAGAGAAAATTCAGTTCACAGTTACAAAGATGATTTCTTTTTCTCTAGTTAGCATCTCTCCAAAGGCTGTGTTGAGATCAGGAGAGTGAGCCAGAATCCTGCCAGCCAAATCTCTCCTTGGCTGGACTTCTGGATCTGCACCAAGAACTAAAAGTTGCATTGATTTTGCTTCACAATTTGATTTTTGCCTAACAGCTCTGTTAGTGTGTTACCCCCACCAGAGCCTGTCTTTAACTCAGAGCTTGGCTGGACCTAAGAGTGCAGGAGTGGGGACAGGGCAGGGAGTGGCTTGGGCAAATCCCAGGGAAAACATTCTTGTTTCACACAAACAGCTGTGAATTGGAATGTTCGGAGGGGGAAAGGGACAGGCAAAGATTTCTTACCCTGAATTTTAAACCTGAACACCTTCTTATGAGCACTGAGGGTGCAAGAGATTACAGAACTGATCTAACATCCTGAGCCAAATTTTGGGGCATTTTCAGGTCTTTGTCAGTGTTCTGGAGGGGACTGAGCTGTGGAAAGAGAGCTGAGTGTTACAGATGCATGGAATTAGGCTTCATGTCCATGAGAAGTTAGGCTTACCTTGTAGGTGAAGTGATAGATCAGCTCTGTAATAATTTGTTGTTCTAATAATAACCCAGTATCTGAGGTGGGTGCTTCTGTTGTGAAGTTGAAATCCAAATAAATAAAGTAACCTGTGCCATAAGTGTATAATTACAGAAGATTTGAGAGTTGATTAAAACCGCTCCAGTTACAGAAGCGTCTCACAACATTAATGATTTCTGGCCAATACATTTTGTACAGAATTAATGAGTGTCTGGGGTTATGGGTTTCTTCGTTTTGGTTTGGGTCATTAACATACTCATTAACGCTTAAAAAGCAGCTCTTAGCTGCCAGATTTTTTTATTTTTTTAACTTGGAAGTTCTCCTTTGCTGATAATCCCATACATGAGTGTTTGGTGCTGCCTGGTGAGGTGTGGGGCAGGGATGCTCTGCCCTGAGCACCTGGAGTGGACCCTGTGCTCCTCCAGCCCATCCTCAGTGCTCTGGGTGCTGGGATGGGGGGAATAGCACAGGTGAAAGGATTTCCAGGCAGCTGGGAAAGCAGGAAGAGCAGAAAACTCAGAGCTGGCTGCAGCTGCAGAGGCTGAAAGTAGAAAAGGTTCCAGTGGGGCAGCAAGCAAGGACATGAAGCAAGAGCTTGGCTCAGATAGGTCTTAAGACTGAAGGAAAATATGCTTAGTAAGATAGTGGAAGGTTTTGAGCTGAATAATGGTGTGTTGTAGTAGTAGAAGGCAGACAAGCCAGCACTGTGTGCAGCAGCTGTACCTGTGCTTTTAGGGACTGGCTAGAACCACTGTCTGTGGGCTTTAGCAGTGTGCTATTGGCTGGAAAGTTTTTAAAATGCTCTGGAACAAAGAAATCTTTGGCTGCCCCTGGCTGCACGTGAGCTTTGCCATTTTTCTGTTGTCTCAGCTGTGTCCTGAGGCTGATGCTGCAGTAAAAGCTCCAGGAATGGATCCCAGCAAAGGGATCCCAGCTCCAGGAATGGATCCCAGCTCAAGGAATGATCCTAGCAAAGGGATCCCAGCTCAAGGAATGATCCCAGCTCAAGGAATGATCCCAGCAGTCCTGTCCCATGCAAAAACCCCAAACACACTGTGGCACATCCTGAGCCTCTGTCCTCTTCCACGGTCTCAAAACCCTCAGGGGAGAAACACAGATCGAAAAGGGTAGAATAAAGCCCTGTATGAAATATTGAGAACAAAGCCACTGCAAAATGCAAGTTTTAGTCATGGCAGTGTAATTGGTTTTCAATTTGTGTTACTTTACATTGAACCCCAGACAATATTCAGGCTGGGAAATGTCTTGGTTTTGTTTGTTTCAGTGACAGCCTGTATTGTGTTTTTATGGTTTATGGTGAGATGAATATTTATGGCGGTTCCCATAGCCAGTGCATTGCCCTGAGAAGAGACTCGGATTTTCCAAATTAATAGAATTAGAGCCAGGCTTTGTTCTCCTGGGGAACCAAGGTCCAAGTGAGCCTGGTCCCAGCTGGGATGAGCTGGTGCTTTGCAGGGAGCAGCTCTGACTGGGCAGCAGATCTGGGTGCTGCTGGAAAATCCAGAATGTTCTCTTCAGGTCCGAGTTAACCCTGTTGGATGGGAGATGGACCTTTGAAAATCCCCAGCCCTTCCTGCACACAGAAAGGAGCCAGTCAGACTCATTATTTTATGTATTTACAGCCCAATATAGTTTTTCAGCACCAAGGACAATTTTTTGGGTACCTTTATCAGCAAACTGTGCATCACTTTATGGTTTAGAGTTGGAAACTATTTCGGTTATCATTTATATCCTTTTCTCATTCCAAAAATAATCATAATGCTGCAAAGTTGACTATAGATTTTTTTCCTCTGATATACTGTATGACTCACATTACAGCAAGCCTGAGTGATCACAGATTATTGATTTTTAGTTGTTGATAAAAAATTTCATAATAACGGTATTATCTCTGATATGTGATTTTGGAGTGCATTGTCAAGGGAACAGTCTCCAGCAGCATGTTCTGTGCTCTCTTCATTGTGCCCATGGAAAAGGATTCATTTCCTGGGATTAAATGCTGGCATTTGTTTTATCTCACTGACAGTGCCAACCTCTTTTAGACTAATTTATTTAATTTATTTCTGGGATGTTTTCTTTACTAATTTTCCTGAGTGTTGCTTTGTTTGTTACTGAAGAAATAGAATTATTAACCACAAAAAGCATAACAAACTAACATTCTTTTCCACTCATCCTTGAAGCTTCTATGCTGAGCAGGAAAAAATATACTGCTAAAAATTCGTGGGGCAGAATAGATTAATTAAACAGGATAGGGAAGTAAAATAAATGCAACCACATCTGTTTATACCAGAAAACAAACAGATTATTTAAGAATTTCACCACAGTCCCAGAAGAAAAGGACAAGAAAGAGGGCAGTCATGCTTAGAAAGTTGCCTGTTTCCATGATCTTGATTGACTGCCATATTCAAACAGGCATTTAATTCCCTATTTTCAGCTTCAGTTGGGTCATTCCTCGTGTTTTAGCCTGTTGAGTTTTTGGAAACAGCTTGTTAACCTCTGGGTATTGTTTCTGTGGGCCCTGAAATGAGAAGCAGTAGGTTGGGACAGGACATTTAGTGCCAAGCCTTTGCTTTATGGGTGCATCCTGTGAATTCCTGCTGGAAACCTTCTCCTGTAGCTGAGTCGGGCCAGGCAGTGTCACAGCACACGCAGCCAGAAAAGCTCTGCACAATTTGCATTCCCTTCCCCATTAGGGCCATCCTAAAGCAGATGTTCATCAATTGTTAGTGCTGCTGAAATGATGAAAATGCAAGTGACTTTTCACCAATGAATTTTCCTGTCTTGGTTTGCTAAGTTTGTTTTATTAATACAGTGCTATCTTTCTCACGTCCTTAAGTTTCAGTATATACTTTATAGTAGTATATTGAAATTTAGGAGTAGATATTAATTTTCTCTTTTTAGAAGCGTCCTCTCCTTGAGGAGTTCTAGAAAGCTCTGCAAAGAGCATGCATGGACCAAAGGAAATGGTGTTCACAAGTAGAGCAAAATCATAGATCATGCCTGAATTCATGTCATATTGTCATTTCTTGGGGGGTTGTGGTTGTGTGTTGGAATATAACCACCAGCATCTTCACTGCAGTTCCACAGTCTGAATTCTAGTTTTCCATATGGATTGGGATTGTAGCTAATCCAAACCAAATGCCTCTGATGGTTGTTGGCTTGTTGAGCACTTTCTCTGGTGCTCTGCTCCTCACCATGACCCTGGCAGCTGCAGCTGTTCAGAATTCATGAGGTGCTGCTGGTAGAATTAACCACCAGGAATGCAGAATCCACTGCTGGGCTGCATAAACGGGGAATTGCTTCCATTCCCACTGTGCATGCAGTGCCTTGTGTTGCTGTAAAGGCTGAGCTTTACAGGGTGTTACCAATTTCCCTTCAGCATTCCCAGGGATGGGAGGCCTGGACTGACCGAGTGCCAGCCCTGGGCTCACCCAGCTGGCTGCGGTGCCACCTCGCTTTTCTCAACCTGCCAGGCTCTGTTCAGCTCTAAAGGCTCTCACTGCACCTGATTTATTGCCATGGTTTCTGTGACATCTGTGCGCAGGAGCTGTCAGTGGGAGAGATCACCAAAATTACCACGGCAGAGCACGTGGCTCCAGCCATCCATCAAAAAGTGGCTTCAGGCATCCAAGGGGAGTCAAGTGCTGTGGTTTATTCCCAAAAAACTTGGTGCTTGCACTGCAGTCACTTTTGGTTGTTGTTGTTGCAGGAACTCTGTCAGTCCCTGAGAATGACATTTGATTTGTTGTGCTGGTTTGTAACCTCCTCTGGCAGTTGTGGTTTCTGTGAGCCCAGCACACACACAACATAAACAGCACACACAGAACATAAACAGCACACAGAACAACATAAACGGCACACACAGAACAACATAAACGGCACATACAGAACAACATAAACAGCACACACACAGCAATGTAAACATCACATATAGAACAGTATAACATGAATATACAGAACAATATAAACTGTACACACAGAAAAACATAAATGGCACATGTAGAGCAATGTAACGATCACATGTAGAGCAATGTAACGATCACATGTAGAGCAATGTAACATGAATATACACAACAATATAAACTGTACACACAGAACAACATAAACGGCACATACACAATATAAACTGCACATATAGAACAATATAGACTACATATGCAGAACAATATAAAATGAATACACCGAATATAAACTGCACACACAGAACAATATAAAAAGCACATATAGAGCAACATAAATGGCACATACAGAACAATATAAATGGCACATATAGGACAGTATAAACTGCACATGTAGAACAATATATAGTACATATACAGGGTACTATAAACTGCACATACAGAACATTATGAACTGCTCACAGGCACACTGTGTGACCCTTCTGTGACATTGCTTTTAGTTCTGTGATCCATGGGGGAGGTCAGCATGTAGAAATAAAGCCCTGTGTGCTACTTTTGATGTCTTGTGCCAGAAATTTTAAATACCAAGTTTTCAGCAGTTCTGTGTAAACGGAGTAGAATCAGTTCAAGATGGGAACAATGAACCATAAGTTGTAGGTTATGTGTTGGTTTTTTTTTCTTTTTCCAAGTGACTTCAGGAAGATTCTCATACTTTGTAATTAATTGGCCAACGAGGGAAATCTGCCATAGGAATAAAAGCAGTTCAAGAAGTCTTTCCTACTAGATAGCATTTGTTGGGAAAGCTTTTTTCAGAGAATATTAAAACATGCATGAACAACTACCAATTACTTAGTCCAGAGAGAGCTTTGTACAAAAAATAAAAAAAGAAATTATCATACAATGGTAATAAAAACAGTGAATATGTCACCTAGAGCATGGAAGTGTGTGCTTCTAATAACTTCAGGCTGTAAGCTGTATCTGCCTAATTAAATTCATCAATGTGCTTCAATATCAGTTTAAATAGTTGATTGCAAATTGAGAGAAACTAAACTTATTTGCATGGAATGCGGAGTTTCAAGTCTCAAAGTGACATTGGATCTTTATCCAGAATGTCATTTTCCATTGCTGTGAAGTCTCTCTCTCTCTGTGATTTATAAGAGAAAAATACTGATACAGATAGAGAATCAGCTTTCCAGGAAGATGTGTTGTTGCCTTTTGTTGTGAAAGAGGGAGGTTCTGGTGGGTAACCACTGCAGGCATTCATAATTCCTGGCTGCTGGGGCTGCTTGTGCTCCAGGACAGAGCAGGAATGGCACCAGGGGTGCTGTGACATTTATTGGGGATTCCTGTCACTGCCATTTGGCGCTGAGCAGGCTGCCGGGGCACACAGTGGCTGCTGGGAGCCACCAAAAGGTGCTGAAATCAAGAACTTGGCTGGTTCTACCTTGGGTGGGTGATGAAGTGAAGCTGCTCTCCCTCGCAGCCAGAAATGAAGGCTGGAACAAATGAGGGAAATAAGATGCGCATCTTAAGAGACGTAAGAGAATAAACACACCTCCTTCTCTTTTTTTCTTTTGTTTCTCCCCCCTACCTACTGATGTATAATTTCTTTCTTCCTGGAAATTGTGTCTGCACATCTGAGATGGCAGAGGCTGAGCCTCCATCAGGCTGCACCTCTCTGTGTGTGTGTTTGGTGATTGACTGCTCAGGGAAAAGGGACTTGCAGGGGAGTGGGATGACAGAGCTGGGTGTCTAATGGTGTGGATTCTAGATGAAAGTGGGAAAGCACACTGGTGTTTCACAACAGAGGTGATAAAAGGAATATAAATTGTGGCTAAAGGACAAAATGTACGCCAGCTTGTAATTAAAGATATATGCAGTGAACATCCTTCAAGCCGAGTTCCCCCAGAGACATCTTTCCTTTACATTGATATGTTCTGATGGCCCTGGATCCTCTTATCTTCCATCCTTACAGTGAAAAGTGCTGTGTGTGTTTTGGGGCTTTGTCCCCCCCTGCCCCAAGCTGCTTTCTGAAGCTCCTTCAGCAGCCACAGTGACTGTGACAGAATTCATTCCCCTGCTTCTCCTGGTCCAGAAATTCTGCCAAATTCTCCACCACCAGCAAAAGATGAGCAGTGCAGAGTTGTCTCCTTCCAGCTTTCTGCCATAACCTCTGTTTTCTTCAAATCAGTTCTGGGTTTATGATCCCAGACTACACGGAGCATTTTGCCTGAAATCAACAGGAAGGGTTTGATTTGATGATTTGAGGGTTTCTCTGCTGTGCTTGGAGGTGAGAGCCTGGGCTGAGGCTGTTTGCTTCCACCTGGGATGAGCTTTCTGTGCTCCTCCTGCTCTGCAGAGCCTGCCCAGGGATGGAGCCCTGCTGGGATCTGCATTTCTGGGCACAGAGCACAAGGATTCAGGGGCAGGGACAGTGGGTGTGCCATTAGAGGATTCAGGAGCTGCCATTAGAGGATTCAGGAGCAGGGACAGTGGATGTTAGCCTTAGAGGATTCAGGAGCAGGGACAGTGGATGTGCCATTAGAGGATTCAGGAGCAGGGACAGTGGATGTTAGCATTAGAGGATTCAGGAGCAGGGACAGTGGATGTTAGCATTAGAGGATTCAGGAGCAGGGACAGGGATGCGCCATTAGAGCTGGGGAAGGCTGCACAGTGAACAAAAACCACATGGGAGTAGCCTGGGGTTTGTGGCAGCAGTTTGAAGGGAGCGTGAGGTCAGGATCACAAAATCCAGTGGTGCTCTAGATGGAGCTGTGAAGGTTTTAGAGCTGCTCATTTTAGGAATTACTCCTGTGGAGTCTCCTCCAAATCTGTTTCTTCACATTTGTTGATGAATGGAAGCTCTTGTTCCTCATTTGAAAGTCTTAACATTGCTTTTCCACAATATTGAGACAGGAGTTGTGCATGAAATATGGTTTTTCAATGCCATCATTTTACAGTGTTTTCTGAGGAAAAACAAAACAAAACTCCAAACCACAGCTTGACCCAGAAATCTCTCCAACAACATTAAAATCTTATGGTTCTATGTAGATATTTTATCACAAAGCATAAACACAAGTTGGGTTCTTTGGCAGCCTTGTCTTGATCAGGAAACTCCAGGGAATATGAGCTTTGTTTCCAGAAAAACTTGGGCAATTTTTGCTACTTTTTATTGAGGTGATGTCTAATTTGTGAGGCTGCATGGGTTAGGTGTGAAATCAGATGAACTTCAGTAGTTCCAGTTCCATTGCACTGTGGCTAATGCCAAAGACACCCTGTGAAATGAAATTGCTGAATTTCACACAGCACATGTATGTGAAAAAAAAAAAAAAAGGAACTTGACAGCCAGTAGAGAAAAATCTACATTTCCCTTGTTCTAGTGGCAATAGAATAAAGGATTTCTTTTCAAAGTAGTATTATGTGGATATTAAATAAACCCAACCATTTAATTCTGTATTCTAAAGTAGCTTAGTCTCTTGACTGTAAGATTCTGCCAATAAATTCAAACTGGATCAGATACAGCTTGCAGAATCTTTCAGCCACTTTGCTCTCATTACAAAGGCTGATGCAATATTTCTGAGACTCCATTTTTTGGCCTTAATTAATTTTTTTTCAATTGCAGCATGCTTAAGTTTATACTGAGTTTCAGCCTGGATATAAACATATTTCCTAAAAATAGGTTTCAGAGGACAGGATTAATGTTTGCCATAGTGCACAGAGTTATTAGAAGTTAATGTTTAAAATAAGGCTCTGTCATGGTGGCTATTTTGGGATTCTGTTCTCTTTTGTCAATCTGTTTTCCCTGAAGTTATGTAAGGCGGCTGGACTTGAAGAGAGAGGATGGAGGAGTCCCAGGATATCCATGTTCTGTCTGTGAGCGTCCCCTGGGAGGGCAGCGGGGATTCCATGTGGGTACAGACAAACGGGGGGCTCAGGCTGTTGGGGAATGCACAGAGCAGGGTCAGTGCAGCAGGGCAGGGGTTTTGGAAGGGTGATTCACGGTACGTGGGTGATCCACCTGGTTCATGTGTGATCTGCTTGGTTCATGTGTGATCCGCCTGGTTCATGTGTCTGATTGGTTCATGCTGATTCATGTGTTCATGAGGATTCATGATTCATTCACCTGGTTCATGTGGATTCATGTGATCTGGTTTGGTTCATTCATGAGTGATCCGCCTGGTTCATGAGTGATCCGCCTGGTTCATGAGTGATCCGCCTGGTTCATGAGGGATTCATGATTCATGTATGATTCATGAGGGATTCACTTGGTTCATGAGTGATTCATGATTCATGAGTGATCCACCTGGTTCATGTGTGATCTGCTTGGTTCAGGAGGGATTCATGGTTCATGAGTGATTCATGAGTGATTCATGATTCATGATTCATGAGTGATTCATGAGTGATTCATGATTCATGAGTGATCCACTTGGTTCACGTGTGATTCATGATTCATGAGTGATCCACTTGGTTCATGTGTGATTTGATGCATGTGTGATCCACTTGGTTCATGTGTAATTCATGTGTGATTCATGATTAATGTGTGATTCATGAGTTCCACTTGGTTGGCTCATCCATGATTCTTCCACTTAGTTCTTGGTTCATGATTAATGTGCATGGCAGGCTGTGACGTGTTCCTTGGACAGCCCTGGGGTGTTCACTGGGTCCAGCCCATGGTTTCTGCATTTCCAGCTTGGTTTGGTGATTTCCCTGGCATTTTGTCTATGCAGCATCACATCCATGAGTCCCTTGAGGATGTGGGAGACCCCTGGGAGCCCCCAGGTGAGGAATGTGTGGGGATCTTGGTGCTGTTCCCTGGCACTGCTGGGATCTGCTGCCCCTTTGACACCTGACAGACACACAGAGCTCTAAACCACCACCCAGCACCATCCTCTGCTGTAGAGAATATATTCTCCATATAGAGAAAATATATATGTATGTGTGTGTATATAGATGTATGTATATACATGTATGTGTGTGTACATATGTGTATATCTCTATGTACACATATGTACATATTCTTTGGTATTCAGAGGCCATTTCAGCTGTGAAATGTTGGGTTTTCATTTAGATTTGCTGGAAACCCTTAAGGCTTCTCTGTCTTTTGGGATGCTTACCCATGGGCAGGGGTTACTTGTTTATAACCTGTGATTTTTGTAAATAATTTCCTGTTAAAGCCAGGTTGGAACTAAGCACGTAGAAGGTGGAGTTGGTGGTTTTGTGCAATGTTTTTAGTCCTGATGTAGGTGAATTCTGCACCTTTATGTCAGAATGGCCGTGTTCTGTTCCTTTTTGGCTGAGTGCAGTGTCCCCTCTGTGCTGTAGATCCCTGGGGGTGGCACAGAGCAGCCAGAGCAGGTGAAGGATCACCTGGCGGCTGCTGGGAATGAAGCACAGCCCAGCTGAGGAACTCACTCTGCCTTTGCCGTGCTTTCCAGCAAGCCCTAAATCACATTCCTGAAGGGAGTGCGAACACGAGCTGTGTCCCCTGTCAAGCGTTGCTCTGCAGAAGGGATCTCCGATAACCGCGCAAAAGCATGAGCAGAATGATTGCGAGCCTGTGGGGCTGCTCCAGCCAGGCTGTTAGTGCTCGAGCACCTTGTTTCTCAGATTGTAAAGCTGCCCCTTTAGCTCCCGTTTGAAGGACAAGGCTGAACACAGGAGCTGCAATATCTGCCAGGGTGCTCACGTAGAGCTCGTGCGAGTTCTGGGTGCACGAGGTGGGGCTGGGTGAAAAGTCTGAGCGCAAACAGGAGGCTGGGATTGTTTACTACAGACGGCTCTTTACCCTGCTGCTGATCCATCTGGGCTCAGCTTCCACAAGGCACAGGTTACCGAGAGAAAACCAAGCCATCCTCTGCAACCCAAAGTAAAAAAAAAATAGCATTTTATATAAAACCCAGAGATTATAAGCTTGTGAGTTAGAGTATTTAAGTTTTATTTGTTCATTTGCTCATTCTGTGTAGGTGGAAGAGAGACTGGAATTTTCCTCTGTAAACTTTTGAGTTCAATGGTTTTGGTTTTTTATTTTTTTTAATTTAGATTTTTGTTTAAAGGAGAGAGGAGGACATGCATGCAGTTTCCCAACACTATCTATATTTAATTTAGGATTAGCAGTAAAAAACATTAAGTTCACACCTTTTCTCTCTCTCTCTTTGCTTTTCCTGTCACCTCCCTAAGGGTTGTACTGAAGTGCACCTTGAAAACATGTTTTATGGCTTTATGATCTGTAGGAATTCAGGGATCCTGACACAGCCCTGCTTTAGATGATGATGATGAGAGATGTGTTTAACCAATGTGCAAAAGAAAAAACTAAAATGCCAGAACACAAAAAAACCCCACTGCTGGATGTGTTTGGATGTGGTAAGTGCCAGTGAAGGGAATCCAATGGGAACAGGAGCTAAACAGGCTCTCTTTTAGTTCTTCTTTTACTGAATTATTATAAATACACTCTGTCAGGTGTGAAATCAGCATTTTTGTTGGAGAAGTAAATAAGGTTGCAGAAAAACACTTATGTGTAAAAGCATCTCTGTAGCCTAAGGCTGTTGGAAAAAATGTGAGCCAGCTCCACTTCATAAAGCCATTTAGTTCCAAACAGATTCAGAGAACTTAGGAATGTTTTTCTTACTGTTTTCTGGAGTGGTTTTTGGTAGCTATTTCTTTGTTTGTTTGGGTTTTTTAAGTGCTTAACCATTTAATTTCTAGCGACTTTGAAATAACAAGCTGAAAACACTGAAAACTCTCTGGAGATGAGAAGTATTTTAAAGAGCTATTAAAATATGGAACTTGCACATTCCTGTGTAATTTGCCCATTTTCTGACGTTTCCCTGAATGGGAAGGTTGTTTTTTCTTTCTTTTAAACGGAGTTAAAGGAGAAAATAATAGGTATATTTTTGAGAGAATGCATAAGGAAACCTGACTATGGCAGGGCTCCTGTCTGGTGGGGTGGATGTTTGTCCTGGTGGTGCCCTTGACAGGAGAGGTGCTCTCTTTTGCCAGGGAGGTGATGCTGCTGCCCGCCCTGGGCATTCCCAATGCTGAGCTGGGTGGCAGTGCTGTCCCTGGAATGTCTCTGGCAGCACGCAGAGCAGGGTAGGGTTGATTTTCTGTGAGGTGTTCACAGGGGTCTGAGGATGAGGGAAGAGATGAGGATCTGACTCCGTGTTTCAGAAGGCTGATTTATTATTTTATGATATATATTGTATTAAAACTATACTAAAAGAATAGAAGAAAAGGTTCTCATCAGAAGGCTGGCTAAGAATAGAATAGAAAAGAATGAATGATAACAAAGGTTTGTGGCTTGGGCTGATAGCCCAAGCCAGCTGGACTGTGATTGGCCATTAATTAGAAACAACCCCATGAGACCAATCCCAGATGCACCTGTTGCATCCCACAGCAGCAGATAACCATTGTTTGCATTCTGTTCCTGAGGCCTCTCGGCTTCTCAGGAGGAAAAACCCCAAGGAAAGGATTTTCCATGAAAGTTGTCTGCCACAATTTCCCATTTGTTTTTTTTATAGTGAAGTGGTTTGGGTTGCTGGAGCTGCTCTGGGAAGGTTCTTGTGGTGCAGCTGGAATAAAAGCTGGGCGGAGGGAGCTCTTTTGCACCCCAGTGTTCAGGGGCTGAGCATTGCTATTGCCTGCTCCTGGTCAGTGTGGGGTTGGTTGCACTCATTACAGGCCATCCCTTCCCTCCCAAAAGTCACTTTTACCCCTGTGATCAGAGCCCTGCTGTGCCTTGGCCCACTTTCAGCACACACCCACGGATCTGCTGTCGAACACTCGAGTCTCCTCCTGTCTCTTTAAACTCATCTTTTCAAAGTGCACCAAGGAGAACAGTTTTTAACATCAATAGTGAGGAGCAGCTATGCAGCAGATATAACCACACAAGTATCTTGAATTGGTTATAAATAAAATTTTAATCATTAAGGCAAAAAGCACTTTTCATGTAAAAGATGCTTGAAGAGCTGTTCTATTTTTTAAATTTCCTCAGTTTAACATCCTATTTATAAAACCTTTTATGCATCTGAAATGACCCTTGGTAAGAGAATCTCACAGTACACCAGTTCAAGCTTTGGTTAATTGTTCCCTGTGTAGGGGGTTTAGATCTCAGTGTCATCCTGATTCTGATTTTAATTGTTCAATAAGAACACATGATTAACATAATGTTTTTTTCACTCTTTTGAAGTTCAGTGTTTATAACCCTTTTGGTAGCAAGGTTCTGTTGATAACTAATGGAATCTGGATGCTGATTTTTGTTTGTGATGTGCTTGCAGTTTGTAATAAGGGATATAATCATTGTGGGCTCATGTTGCTGAAGCTGTATTTTTACATTTCACTCAAAGTTATGTGCAATGGAGAATGGGAAGCAATAGACAAACAGAGAAACTGAGAAGTCCATTTCAACCCTTAGCTTCCATCCAGGTTTTAGAGCATCTTTTAATTCTGGACATTGGAAAAAGTTTCCTTCAGTTCTTCCTTCACATGTCCATGTCTGAAATGGTGAGAAGTGCAGCAGAAATTCCTCTGTGCAGTGAATCACTGCTCTGGTGAGCAGGGCAGTTGAATTGATGCAAACATGGCATGATCTACTATTCTGGCTGTTCAGGGAGGGAATTTCCTCGTTTCCTTTAGGTGACATTCCAATCGATGTTTTTGCTCTGAACTCCAAACTTTCCAGCATTTCCTGCTCCAAGTGTTCAGCTGCACAAGTTGCTAACTCTGGTTAATGACATATAACCTGTTAGTGGGGCTTCCCCCTCACTCTTGGCTTTCACACATTCTTGCTGCACGTTTGTGGAAATCGAGGTGATTTTCTCCACTACCATAAAGAACTTGTGCGGGGAATGGAATCCATTATTGTTACTATTGGGACAGCTGTGTGATAGGTGTTCTAAAGCCAGAGATGGGAAATGGAGAAATGGGGGCAAGTCCTTGCTGTTCCTGGTGTGTCAAGCCAGCAGCACCTGGAGGAGAGTCTCCCTCTGCGCCGGTGCCTGCACCCTGAACCTCAGCAGGGCTAAAGCCACAGATCCCTGGGAGGGAGCAGGAATTTCATCCTGCTGGGATGAGATGGTGACGAAGCCCTGCAGTCAGGGGTGGCTGAGATGAGCCCCTCTCAGCACAGTGGGGACAGCACACCTGAGGGCAGCAGGAGATCCCCTGTGGCCGTGCTCACAGGGGTCTGAGGATGAGGGAAGAGACCAGGATCTGACTCCATGTTCCAGAAGGCTTGATTTATCATTTTATGATATATATTACATTAGAAAGATACTAAAAGAATAGAAGAAGAGGTTCTCAGAAAGCTAGCTAAGCTAGGAATAGAAAGGAAGAATGATAACAAAGGTTTGTGTCTCAGACTGTCTGTCCAATCCAGCTGGACTGTGATTGGCCATTAATTAGAAACAACCACATGAGCCCAATCCCAGATGCACCTGTTGCATCCCACAGCAGCAGATAACCATTGTTTGCATTTTGTTCCTGAGGCCTCTCAGCTTCTCAGGAGGAAAAAACCCAAGGAAAGGATTTCTCATAGAAAGATGTCTGTGACAATCCTCCCATGGCAAACACCTCTGGGGTGGGCTGCTGGTCTCTGTGGAAGCCAGCTGCACCCAGGAACACAAAGGAGATGACTTGTGGCCCAAAAATGCAGGAAGGAGGTTCTGCAGAGAGGAGCTGCTGGGAAGGTTAGACTTAAACAGAAAGCATCACGGAATTTCCAAAGCTCGCACGTTGTGTAATGAGCACTGTGTATGCTCTTTGTGAATTGGTATCGCTTACTTGTAGGGTGCTGTAAATAATGGTAATGTGAATAACCAGATAATACTTTACTGGTTGCTAAGGGAACCAGACTCACTGGATTTCTTTTTTGTTGTTACAGTGAAAATTGGTGTGGATTTTGGAATGGTCTGGACAACTGAGCACGCAGCTTTTACATGACTTTTTCTCTGCAGATCATCCAGGGAGCTTGTTAGGAAAATACTTTATTGTTTGGGTCTCTAGATACAGTCACTGGCAACTCTTGAACTGTTGGGTCTTTATTTAATTCCTTCACCCCTAAGACACCACAATAATAACTTTAGATCATGTTGGAAAGAGGTAAATAATATATTTTGCTTGGATTTTTGTGGCAGTTGTGAAATACTTGATGAAGAGATCTGACTTATCAATTATGTGTCAATATTCCTGGAGCCATTCAATGATTCTTGCTCCTTCTAGAAGGTAAGTGGCCACTGTGCTGGAATTTAGGCAGGATACCCACAGAATCGCAGTCCTTGTCTCTGCACATGGCATTGTTTGGTGCAGACTGGCTTTTCTTGTTGAAAACTTGCCACGTTTCATCCATCCAAACGTTTTTCATGGCTTCTGTGTGCTTCTAAGAAGGAACAGTGTGCTGGCAAATAATTATTTCTCTCAGACAAATTTCCACGAAGGCAGCTGCTCTGAGCATCTGTGTTGCTCTGACTGGAGAGGAGCTGTGCATTAGAGAGCAAGCAGGAGCCTCTCCCATCAAACTGGCTTTTGATGGCGCTTCTCTTTCAGTCTCCTGCTTGAAGCTGGGCTCTTTTCAGTGCTGGGAGTTGGTCTGCTGCTGCTGCAAAAAAAGAAACTCTCTCTCTAGCAGGAAGGAGAATTCCTTGTGGCTGTGCTGTGCCATGCAGAGGGTTCTGTGAACAGCCTGTTCCTGGTGCTGAAACTTGGCCCAGTTTCCTGCGAGAGAAAGGAAATTGTCTGCGGCTTTAGATGGTGAATCTTGAAATGTGAGACGGAGCAAAAATAATTCCTGTAGCTGCCATGTCCGGTACAGGACCCTCAGTGCACATCGTGCAGGAGTCCCAGATCCTCTTGGGACCTCCTGCTCCCCAGCTCCTGCCTTTTCTCTCCTGTGTGCCCAGCAGCAGCAGTGCTGCACAGCTCCTCCTGGCCCAAGGAATCGCCTGCATGGCAATTACTGACAGAGAGATGAGCTCCTTTCGAAAAACAGCAAAAACCAGCGCTGTCACCAGAGGCAGGGACTCACTGAGGGTCCTGGTTGTGCAGCTGCTGCCTTTGAATGCGCAGGGGGGGTGGTTCAGCTCCATAATATATTCTGGATCATTTCCTTTCACTGGAAGTACAGCTCCAATAGACAATCCACGTTGGGAAGCAGCTTTTTATTAAAGGATTCAGGGGTTGGCATTGCAAAGCACTAAAACTTTATTATTTGGATTCTGAGAGGTCTGGGGATGTTTACCAGCCAGATCGTGGATTCCAACCAGACATTTGTCTGCACAGAGATTTCTCCTGGTGCTCTCAGTGAAACACAGAGCAGGATTTGGCCTGTCAGTGCAGTTCCTGACACACAGATGCCCAAATTACAGAAGCCAGCAACATTCTTAATATCAAGTGGATGTCTTGTTAGTGTTCATGGCTGCTGGGTATGGAACATCACCCTCTGAAGAGTGTGCTTCATTTAGAACTAAACATCTTTCATTTTCAGAGAAAAAAATTGTTGTTCTGGCTAAAATACATCACTTGAGTTTTAGACATTATTATTATTATTATTATTATTATTATTATTATTATTATTATTATTATTATTATTATTATTATTATTATTATTATTATTATTATTATTATTATTATTATTATTATTATTTCTATTTAATTTTTAATTAATTATAATCCAGCTCTTGATTTGTGTTTCTTTGGGTAAATTTTTGCTTTTGGACTGTAAGAAATGAGAGCTGCTTGCTGAAAGCTGCCGTTCCCAGGTTTCTTTGGAACTGGAGTCGGGCTGAGGCTGGGGGCACCTCTGCTTTCCCCTGAGCTCTCCCCCTGCACCTGCAGGTCCAGGACACGTGGGCAGGAGGGGTACCATGGCTAAGGTCATTTGCCACGGGAGTTTTCAGGCTAGAACAAAGTGTTTTAAACAAATCCACCTGCAGTGCACGTCACTCCAAGCTTGCCCTAATCAAAAGGACACCAAGGTTGTTTTTTTTTGGGGGTTACCTTGCAGGTAGCACCCAAACCTTTCACGTAACCTGTGCAGAGCCAGCAGAGAAGGCCTGCAGGCGTTCAGGTGTTCCAACAATGCTCACAGCCACACACTCAAACCTGCGTGGAGCCTTCCACCTCCGTGGGGAAATGGAGCTCTGCTGCCTCGCAGCAGAACCCTCATCACGGTGACTTTAGAAATGAGTATTTGCATTCTGGACTCATATTCCTGGGTATTTGGGGTACATCCACCAGCGTGAGCACATTTGTTCTCTTCTTCTCTTCATGACTCAAGGAATAGATGGAAGAAGCAGTAGGTAGAAACAAGAATATGGCTTTTTTTGATCATCATTAAACCTGGGGAGGAAATCCATGGTGTTTAGGCAGGTTAATGGAGGGAAAGGAATCTTCTACAAAGCTGCTTTTCCTCTTCCCTTTCTTGTTCCAATATTTTCTCCTTAAAACTCTTGCTTTTACCTCTTTTTGCGTGTGTGAGTGCAGGGAAATGAAATAACCTTAATGATATGTATTAAGAAATCTACTTTATAAATCCATTTGTTCACGTTCATCTTCCATTCCCACAGCTCCCAGGCTCAGAATGGCAGGGGCTGTTCTGCAGTTCAGCCACATCCTTGTGTTCTTTTTACTCGTGCTTTTTTCCCAATCCCTCATTTTATTTCGCTCTGTGTGCTCTCTGAACACAACTTGGGGAGCTAATGAATGAATATTTGAGCTGTTTAGCAGTCTGTTCTACTGCAGCCCTTCTATCTCCGTCCCTACAATATCCTGGAACACTGTGTGGAATATACAGCCTTTGCAGTCCATGACTTCAAAGCCTGAGTGCTCTGCTACTCCACTGAAAGCAGTAAATTTTAAGATAGATTGTAATCCCGTTGGCTTTTAGAATGCCTAACAACTTTTAGAAACTACAAATCATTACATAAATGGAATAGAACAGCAGTGTACTGAACGTGCAGACATTTTATTGTGCAACAGTTTCATTGTGCAAGGAATTTATATGTCTGTGTAATTCTGCTATAAATACACATCTGCCAAATATTCTTTAGCTTAATGTGGTACACAGAACTTTACCATATTAATTCCTTTCGCCCTTATAACAATCATGTTTTAATGTGAGCTGATTGAAGTTGCACAGACTGCAGCCAAAGATTCATTGGATTCCCTAAAAGCCTCTCATAGCAGCCTATACCAAACCATACATTAAAAGTAAAGAAAGATTTTGTGTAGGAATAAATCCAGAATGCCAATAAGAGCCTGAAAGGCAGCAATAAGATTGCATCTTAGTTCAGCGGCTTGCTTGGTACTGATGGAAATTGGTAAATTTGTCATCACATGGGGGAGAGAATCCCGCGTGCTCCTAATCAGGGGAATGCTTTGTAATGCCGATGAAACCTGGGTCTAGCTGGGCTGGGCCAAGGTGCACCATGTGCAGGGGTTGTTCCTTGGCTGCAGCAGCCTGGAGTCCCCCTGGGGCCTGTGTGTGCTGAGGAATCTCAGGAACATTGCAGAGCTGGAGTCCTGCTGCCATGGAGCTGCTGTGGCTCCACAGTGCAAAGGTGGATCACGCCTCTGAGTTATCTCAGTCACTTCTGTGTCCTTGGGGTAACCCACAGCAGCCTGTGGCAAAATGAACCCACCTGGGATGCCAGGGGAGCTCTCTGAGCTGGGACCCGCAACCACCCTGCTGCACCCCAGATCACCTGGAACCAGACATTTGTGTTTTAATGTGGGAAGTTCTCACCTCTGCTGGGCTGTGCTGGGACGGAGAGGCTGAAAAGCAAACTGTGCTTTCTGTGTGCTGTCACATTTCAGAGCACTGGACCCGTCCTTTGTGTACAGCCAGCTATAAACTGAGAGAGTTGCAAATATCACTTGTATAATTGTGTTTATTCAATGTGTGCATTTCTGTCCAGTGCCAAATGTCATTTCAAGACGCAAAGCTTGTTTCCAGGACAGCCAGAAAAGAAATTAGTATAATAGTCCCAAGAAAAGTGGAAAAGGGCATAGTAGGTGAGCAGCTCCTATTTTACCTTTTTCTTCTGTGAATAAAATATATAAATCCTGAACATTTGTGGCCACTAACACATGGCTCTTCTGTTGATTTGAAGACATTACTGTGGATATTTTTCTAAATGTGTGTATCTGGGAACAGTTTCAATAGGGTTTTTTCAGCATTATCAGCAGTTGTAGTCTCTGCAGTGTGACAAGGTGCATGGCAGCTCCTGTCAGAAGCTTCCTGAACACAAAATGTCACTCTTTATCAACCCCTAATAATCCAAATTGGCTCTCCATCCTGGCAGCCTGGCAGGCTCTTCACACAATGCTCAGCTCTGGGAAACATTCACAAACTTTTGCAAACCTTTGTTGCAACCTTCTCTCCCTGAAGTTAATTTAAATTAAGCACTGATTTCAGTCACTTAGGCTGATCTTGCAATCACAGTTATGTATTTTTGTCACGGTTATGTATTTTTATTTTATGCATTTGAGCATAAGCATGTTGAACTGTCTCTCTTGCGAGCAGAAAAATGTGTGTATTTGTCTCCAAGTTCAGGTTCTTTGTTGCTGCTGCTGCAATAACAGGCTGGGTCACATTGTAAATTCCGCCTCTGGGAATTGCTGAAGTGTTCCTGGGAGGTCACAGTTCAGGTCCTTCCTGCGGTTCTCACACACAGGTATTTCTGTCCATCCTGGCCAGGAATTTAATGAGCCTGGAACTTTCCTGCACATTTCTCTGCTCTGCCTTACAGATGGTCTCTGGGTTATGCTGAAGGACAGAGGAACAGCAGAGTGGGCATCTGAAATGGCTCTGCTTCTGCTGATCAGTGGAGAATTTCAGTTTTCGCTCCTTCTCATGCCTTCCATGGCTTCTCAAGGAAAAAAGTGCTTCTTCTATTCCCCATCCATCACACAATTATTCAAACTGTTGGAGCAGGTAGTTCTGCTGCTCCTATTTGTACTGCTGATTTAGCTTGTTACCCAGCTCCTCCATGCCTGACAGCTCTCCCCTGGAAAATGTGTATTTTAAGACTGCTTACATGAATAAACTGCCTTTAAAATTCAGGGTTGGGTGATAGTACTATGAAAAGCCAACTGGGTACAAACACTGCATGAAAAATCTCTAGTAGGAAGTAGCAGATTATTTGGATGAGATTATGCAAGTGCCAATTATGTGCCTTGCAAAATGCGAGTAAAAAAGCCATCCCTAAATCCTCCTGCAGATTTGGGATCGAACTTGGACCTGCAGAGTGCATTTCAGAGGAGTGAGAAGCATATGTTATTGAAGAATATCAAATTCTTGGAAGAACTGAGTGCAGCTTGGGGTGGGAGTGGTGGTTTGGTTTCAAATGAATTCCAATCTGGAAAGACATGGCATAGGAGAGGGAAAAAGGCATTTTCCTGTGTCCAGATGAAATGTCATGTGTCTTAATTTGCACTTCTTATCTTTCATTCCTTCACTCAAAGAGACCACGAATTAACAGGCTTTTAGGAACCAGGTAGGTCTCTGTCAGGATTTTATTCAAAGCTTTTAGGAAAAACCATCCTACTTTAAGATCAAAAATTCAAGGTAGAAATCTCCTTCTAATTCTTTCTTGTTGTAAGACTTTGTTTGTGAGTTTACGCCTAATTTCTCTATATGTAATGGGAGAATAATGAACCTTTTCCTTATTCTGTGAGCATCATCTGTCTGTTCGTAGGAGAAGGGTCCTGAACCACTAAAAATGTTGGGTTTTTTTGTGAAACGCTAACTGATGCCTTTGGGCACATTTCCCGCTTTCAGACAATGCACAAATGGATGCTTAAAATACACATCTCAAGCAGCCACCGATTTGCTGTGTTTCTCTGAAAATGTTGTTTTCTTAGCAGATTAATTGACTTGACAGAATCCATCTCCCGAGGCAGCAGCGCTCAGTGCTTCCAGTAAATGCCCCCAGCCCTCCTTTTCAGAGGGAGCTATTTGGTGTGGGGAGGTTTTGTATAACTGAGGTGATAACGAGTCGCTGCCCATACGATTTTGTGCTTCTGCTTTGTGCGAGGACCTTCAGCTTTCCTAAACTCGGCGGGGCACGGATTTGTCTGCCATGGATTTGTTCTTGGGCCGCACTCGTTACCTCCTCTGGAGTGCTGAAATCTTTCTGGCGTGTTCATTAACCTAGAAGAGCTTTATTTCCTTCTCTTTTGAGCAGCAGAGGATGTTAAGAGTGTGAGTGCCATCTAAATGAGATCTGTATGACTGTGTAAACCTTGACTGCATTAAATGTGCTGCTGGGATATAAACACCCCACTTAAATCAATAAGTTGTAATTACAGAGGTCAGGAGGTGCCAGTTCCTCTTTTGACCCTAAGAAAGCCCCCACACATTCTCCTTTCCTACCAGTACAAAAGAAAAGTCAGCAGAGCAAATTCAAAATTGCAGTGTGCTCCTTTTTGCTGCTCAACAGTGTATAAAAATGAAAACATAAATGTATTTCTTGCGTTCTTTATCTAGATTTAAAGGGTATATTTCACTTTAAATGATGTCTGGCTCATCTAGTCTATCACATATGAGTAATTTTTTTTTACTTTGTAGAGCATATGTTTCTTCTGTCTGCAAAAAGTTCTGTGGGTTTTCATTCCTTCCCAATTTCCCAGCTTCAAGCTGCCCCCAGTTACAAGAAAGCAGAGGTCATACAAAGTGACTTTTTAGAGTTTGTCTGCTGCAGCAGCAGCTCTGAGGCTCACACTTGCAGTGCCTGCTCTCAGCTTTCACAGTTTACCTGTGAGATTCAGGATTTCTCAGACGTGGAAATGTCAGTGACGGTTTGGCTCAGTGTCAGCCTTGTGGATCCTAGACCGGAGCTGTCAAACAAACCGCAGTGCAAAAGGAAATGGAATTATTATTCCTCCACTTAAGATGGCAGATCATAGATATTTGCCTGTGTCTGGAACACTTTGTGTCAAAACATGTGCCTCATCCGCGTGTAAATATTTTCACACACAGGGACTCGAATGCTCCTGTAGAGCTGCAGCTGACCTGAATTCCGGCTGGGAATTTGCCCCCAGAGCTCCTGGTGCCCAGCCCAGGATGGAGGTGCAGGGGCAGTCGCTGCTGCAGTGCCCGGCCCACTGTGGAATAGCAGGGCATTTTCACACCAGATGGGGAGGGCGGCGCTGAAGGAGCTCCCAAACAGAGATTCAGAAGGAGATTCAGAAGGATCCAGTGCAGAGCCCCCGGCACAGGGTGGGAGGCCAATCCTCACCCTTCCCATTCCTGGATTTGGGTTTTTTTTTTTTTTGGTGGAAAGCAGCACTGGATGGGCTGTTTGGTTTCCTTTGAGCTGGGAGCTGAGGGCAAGCACAGGGGCACCCCTCACCTGCCTGGTCACTGATCACTGGCAGAGCATGGCCAGGGTCTGTCCCCCTTTCCTCAGCTGCTGCATCTGATTATCCAGCATCATTCAGCATCATCCAGCACAGCAGGGCTCTCCTGGGGCTGCACCCCTCACCTGCCTGGTCACTGGCAGAGCATGGCCAGGGTCTGTCCCCCTCCTCAGCTGCTGTATCTGATCATCCAGCATCATCCAGCATCATTTAGAACACCAGGGCTCTCCTGTGGCTGCACCTTCCACAGCCTGCTCCCTTCCACATCTCAGCAGCACCCTGTGCTGCCCCAGGGCTGTGCAGGACATGCCCAGTGGGCCCAGGCAGATCCCAGCTCTCCTGGAAGGAGTCTCTGAAACAACTCAGCCACCTGATGAACAAGATGTTCATCCACTTAGCATAAGTGTTCCTGCTGTGTGTCCCCAAGTACATTGTCACTGTCACTGTCCTTTCCCTCCTCAGTGCAATACAAACTGATTGGCCAGAAACAAGGGCTGGGGGAGGAAGGAATGCTCAGGAATTCAGTGCTGTACATGGGTTGGCTTTCCAGCCTCTGAAATCCAGGCTCTGCTGAGCCTGTGCCCTGCTCTGTCCCTGCCCTGTCCCTGTGCACACTCTCCCTCTCTGTACAGCTCTGTGTATCTCAAAACCCTGCACGTTTCCTCTCTTCCTTGCAATAATTCCTGAGGGCAGGAATTGTTCTGGTGCCCCTGGAGCCTGGTCACTCTCACTGCTGGTGGTTGGCAGAGCGTGGTGATGGGCATTGGGTGATGATCTGAGCCAGAGAGAGCCTGGCACAGGTAACAGTGGCACCTTTTCTCAGCACGTTTCCATCCCACACCTGACCTCTCAAAATACTGGTTTTAGCATGGTTTCTTCTACAAGGAGGAGCTCTCTCTCAAACGTCTTGGAGTGCTTGGCGGGCAGATGATTGCAAAATTGATTTGTGCCTAATGGACTTGGGCTTCCTGCAGGTTTTCTGTTAGTCTCTACCACTTCAGCACCACATTCTCTATTTTCAGAGCTCTCCTGAAGTGTTAACAAGCTCATCCATTTCCTCCCACCTCCAATTGCCCCTTCTTCCACGGCCTGTTCAAACCCTTCCCATGTTCTGGCTGAAAAATAGATAGCAAGCACCATAATTAATTCTGGTTAATAATTTGTTGAGGAGAGAACTATGGAGCTGACCCAGAAGCCTTTGCTGTGGGAAGATGCATTAATTTTTTTTATTATATCTCTATCACTCTGCCACTTCTGTCAATGAGATCCAAGGTCCCCAGGTGTGACTGACATCCAGCACAGAGCTGGCTGCTCAAACTACCCGTTTCTTCATTGTATTATGTGCCTTTCCTGAGAAAAGGAGGCAAAAATATTTAAATGCCCTTCTAAGCACAGCTAGAGACAGCTTCTGGTGAATCTATGTGGTGTGTCTATAAACCTTGGCTCTGTTGGGCTGCAGGTCTGCCAGGAGAGCAGGGCATGGGGAGGGGCTCACTTGTGACGTTGATATCTCATTAACAGCTCACCCCATCACGGTCTGGCACAGTTATTCTGTGAGGGGAGCTGCAGGACGGAGGCAGCAGCTGGAATTATCACCCTCCTGAAATGTGACAGATGCAGAAGTAAAAACAGGCTCCAGCCAAGCTGGAAACTTTGTGCCGAGGAACAAAAGCTGATGAGCTGCTGATATTTAATTGTTATGTTTGTGCAGCCTCAGTCCATGTAGGCAGTGCTGGCTTACACCTCTGTCTTCTTCCAGGAGTCAGAACCAGTGTAACCCACAGTGCCCCAAAGCCCAGTCTGGCTCTGAAAGGTGAATTATGGATTTGTCTGGATGGATAGTCAGGGTGCTCACTGTGCCCACTGCCTTGGCAGAGCAATTCCTGGTCATTTCTGTTGGCTTTTAATGCATGAAGCCACACACTTTGCAGAATTAATGATTGAATAATTGTTGGATGATAACAGCATAAAATAATTCACATTTTCCAATTCCCCTGTGTTGGAGAATTTCTTGCTGAAGGTGAAGTCCAGCTGTTGCTATTCCCTGCATTAGTGTTTCCCTTTGCCTGTTTCACTCTTGGGTTGGCAGGCTGGCACATTCTTGCCACATTCCATATTCAGCTTCCAGGTATCTCCTTCCAAGTGCAGGGGCAGGGCTGCTGGAGCTGTCTGCAGAGTTCTCCACCTGCTTTATGACTCTCCCTTCCAGAAAAGAAACGGCAGAGATAAGTGGGTGTGGGCGAGTGTCAAAAAACCCCAAAACCCTCATGAGATTTTAATTGGCATGTCCAATCTTTGCACACATTTAGATTGCATACTGTGGGTTATGACACAATTTCTGCTGTCTTTAGCTCCTTTAGAGAAATTCATTTTCTCAGCTTCTGGAGAAATATTTTGAGGAAACAGGATTTTTGCTTTTTAAAAAATTTCCTGTTGACTGCCTTTTTCCTTCAGCTCTTCCCTGTTTATCCATTTCCATGCACTGCAGGAAAAGCACTCTAAATGAATTGATAATTCCAGCTAATCTGAAACAAAGTATTTGGAAGACAGAAATGGTGAGACTGAGAAAACCACTCAAAATTGTAGCTTGTAAATATTTTAAAGTGATCTTATGCAAAATTCATCCAGAACGTGATTATTCTTCTTTTCCATATTATTTTATATCTTCCTAAATCACTACCTCTCTTTCCCTTCCCTTGCCAAAAAAAAAAAAAAAAAAGTAGATGAAGTACCGTATTTATGCAGTTGCAATTCTGAAAACCCAGGGTGGTGTTCGCAGCCTTGGAGCCGTGTCAGTTTTCAGTCAGAGCCTCAGACTCTGCCACTCCTTTTCATGTCGGAATAATCGCAGCAATGAACGATCCCGTTGAGGTGTCTCTGGCTGGATCTGCACACGGAACGGGTGTTAGGTGACAGGAGCTGTGCTCTGATGAGGGGAAGGGTGGCACAGTGCCGCCCCTGGAGCAGCGCCCACAGCCAGCCCTGAGCCCTGGGGTGGAGGGAGCACCTGGGGGATGCAGGGGCGGTTGCTGCTGCTCCCCATCCCTGAGGGCCAGCTCTTCAACCCTGGACTAAAGGGTTCAAGTGTCCTAGGGATGTGGAGGAGTTTGAGAGAGGAGTTTGTTTGGTGAGGACGAGTGTTTGGGCTATTTTTGAATTTCCTAGTGCTAAAGCGATGCCCAGGGCTGTTACGATTGGGGCAGTTATTTTAATGGGAAGTGGCGTGGTTATTGGAGGGGTTTTTGTGGGGATGATGGATGAGGTGAATCCTGCCAGGATCCTTCCTAGTGCAAGGAGAGGGATGGGGGAAGTTACTCCTCTCCCTGGGCTGAGAGGAGCTGTGGAACAGCTCTGGTTTCCTGCTTACAACTGTTCCCTGCTTATCTTGAGGTGGTACAGGATTCCTAAAATGACAGGACACCCCTTTTCACCAGCCAGGTGAAATTTCAGCAAAACCATTGAAATTTTTAAAACCCACTTGCACTGTTATCATTTGAGGTCCAGGGGATACCCAGTCCATCCTTTGTGGATATGATCAGATTCCCTTTTGAGAAGTGACGAGTCTGCTGAAGTAGCTGTGAGTTGAGGAACATGAAGTACTTGCTCAGTATATCCTCTAAGCCTATTTCCATTAAAATGAGTTCAATAAGTTCTTTTCTTATTCTATTGTTTGCACAGCACTGCAACGCTATCCAAATGTAATATTTTTTGTTGGCACAAAGAGTGTGAAGCTGTCTCTCACATGAAGCCCATCCATGGTCACCACTACAGAAAGAGGAGACATTTCCCATTTCACATTAATGTCAGGGTCACAACTTGGTGTCCATACCAGAAATGTATTGGTTTCCATGGTAGCCAATTGTTTCACCAAGAGAGGGGAAGGATGAGGTGCAGCAGATTTTGGTATTACAATTGAAAATAAGATCACGTAGGGGGAGAGAATATAAGAAAATAAATATAGTGTAGAAAGTAATCTCACCCCTAAGGAGTTGCAACTGGGCCAATTGTCCAAGATTTGGAACAGCCTGGCTTTAACAGGCCGTAGCTGTAAGCAATGAGACGAAGATGCTATAAAAGAGTGGGGTGGTGGTGAGAGGGGAGCTGGGGTCAGTTGGCTGCTTTGTGAAGGAGAAAGAGTCGGTGCTCTGAGGAGCTGCCCATGAGAAACATGGAGAAGGTGTGGAACTGCTGTGGAACTGCTGTGATAAGGAGACAACAGCGTGGAACCCCTGCGGTAAGATGACAAAAAGATCAGGTCACACAGGTGATTATAAAACCCGTGGAACTTTGTTATGTTCTTTTAAGACATGCAAATATGATGTACGGTATATAGAATTTTCTGCCAGTGCATGTGCTTAATGACAATTAACAGCTCTGTGTTGCGCTTTTCTCCACTCTGTTACCAACTCCCCCCTTCCAAATGTGTGTTCTGCCAGTGGCTCCGTGCTCATGCTGTGCTGGAGGCTGGCAGTGCCCCTTCCTCCCCGTGCCACCCTGCTGTGCCCATGTGAGGGGACACCACTCCTGTGTCCAGCCTTTGTGGGGTGCGTTTGTGCTTGTTCCTCCTCTCTGGAACCTTCACAGCTGCTGTGACATTGATACCCCACTTCCCCAGCAGTGCCCTGGCTGTTTCCAGTGCTGTTCCTTGGTCATTCCTCCAAGCCCAGGGCAGGAGTTGTTTTGTTTCTGAGGTGGTTGCAGCTGCCCAGGGTCCATCCCCTGCTAACCCCAGGCTGGCTGCAGTTCAGGGTGACCCCAGAATGTTTTTTCATCACCTTTGCCAGCACAAAGCTTGGCAGCAGACATTTCCTTTGTGAGGCAGGCAGCTCAGCTGGCTGCTGGGCTGGTGAAGGGATGGTGCTTTGGGTCAGCTTTAGGTGCTGCTGGGCTTTGGGCAGCATTTACCTGCTCTGTGTGCCCTGTGTGTGTCACAGCCCGAGCACAGAGACCACTTCTCCCCAAGTTATAATCCTAGGATCTCATAGTTTCATTTTTTATTTTTTAATCTGCAAGTTGTAGATAATATGAAATAATTTCTGGAGATTTATCTGCTTTGAAAACATCAACTCCTTCAGGTATTTCATGCAGTTGAAAAATCAAGTGACCAAAACTTCTAATCACTTTGAAAACTTTAGTTTTATTTGTAATCTTAGCTGAAATCTTATTGAGTCAGTCATCATTCTAGCATAGCTTACCTCTCTCTACAATGACCCTAAAAATGCTTTTTATTTTTGCCTGCAAAAGGTTCTCTGTCCCTCCTGTGCTCTGAGCTCTGCTGGTGCCGCTCAGGGTTTGCCCTCTTGGAGAGGAGAAATGGAAGCACCTCTGGACACAGGAGGAGGGAACAAATGAGTGTTGTATCTTGTTTGCAGGCAAAACTTGGAAGTCCTGTGGCTTCAGACTGCCAGAGGGCAGGACTGGACGGGATTTGGGCAGGAATCCTTCCCTGGCAGGGTGGGCAAGCCCTGGCAGGCCCTGGAACAGCTGGGGCTGCCCCTGGATCCCTGGCAGTGCCCAAGGCCAGGCTGGATGGGGTTGGGAGCACCTGGGACAGTGGGACGTGTCCCTGCCATGGCTGGGGTGGCACTGGGTGGGCTGTAGGCTCCTTCCCAACCCAACCCGTGTGACAGTGTTCACAGGGGTTTTCAGATGAGGGAAGAGACGAGGATTTGACTCTATATTTCAGAAGGCTTGGTTTATTATTTTATTATATATATTACATCAGAACAATACTAAAAGAATAGAAGAAAAAGTTCTCATCAGAAGGTTAGCAAAGAATAGAAAAGGAATGGAATGAATAACAAAGGTTTGTGTCTCGGACTCTCTGTCCGAGCCAGCTGGGCTGTGATTGGCCATTAATTAGAAACAACCACATGAGCCCAATCACAGATGCACCTGTTGCATCCCACAGCAGCAGATAACCATTGTTTGCATTTTTTTCCTGAGGCCTCTCAGCTTCTCAGGAGGAAAGATCTTAAAGAAAGGATTTTCCATGAAAGGTGTCTGTGACAAACCCACCCAGGCCGTGGTTGTGGCTGCCATGGAAGGATCCCCACCTGAGGGTTCACACCCAGCCTGCACCTGCTGGGGCAGAGCCCGGGTCACTGCTCTGAGCGCTGCTGCGTTTGGGTGCATGCAGCTGTTTGCAGTCAGAATTCTGTTCTCTATTATTCATGAAAAACTGACTGAATTTACTTGTCATCTGCTGCATGCGGCGTATAAATATTCTCTATATGTTTTTTTTACACATTTTTTTTAAAAAGCATGATGTGCAACAAAAATTATATGAAGGCTTCAGTACATCAAAAGATGTCAATATATGAACCAGGTGTATTCTATAGTACAATAAAAATAGATAAAATTCAGTATAGATCAAAGAAATGTCACGAGCCATTGCTACATTTCAGAAGTAAACATTACTTAAAAATTTATTAAAATACATCAAAATTATTTCAAGGCATAATTTGGAAGAGAACTTGATATAATTTGCATTTGATTTCTATGGAATTTTAAAAATAAAGGCAATTTTTCATAAGAGAGTCCATTATTTCTAGAAACATGGTCTCTGTATGACAGAAAAATTGACTGCAACCATGAAGTTAAAGGAAAATAAAAATGTAGGAAACCAAAATTGCTTTAATGACCTCTGCTTGGTTGCCTTGCCTTTTTTTTTCCCTTTCTTTTCCATGTTCTTGTTCATTTTTGTGGAAAGTTGCCTGAAATTAAATATTAGATTTATAAATCAGGTTGTGGAAAACGGGAGGAGAGACTGAAATTTGTGGGTGATTTAAAAGTCCTTTTCCTGCCATTATTTTTATTTATATGCACATACGTATATTCCAAACTTTTAATTGCTGAAGTGTTGCTAAGTAAGCAAATCGTGCTTGATTTAATGGTCTCCATATGATATTTTCCATCTCCTGTTTCGTGAGGTCATTAATGGGGAAAAGGAGTTGGTGACAGCCTCACTGCTGAGGGCGTGTGACACAGGAGCAGGGCACAGCTGTCCCTCAGGCCTGGTGCCACATCCCTGACAAAAAGGCCTGAATGTTCTTGGTTTAACAAGAAATGGGGCTTTCCTAACCAGTATTTAAAAAAAAAATTAAAAAAAAAAAATTAAAAAAAAATTTTAAAAAAAAAAAAATTTTTAAAAATTTAAAAAAATTTAAAAAATTTTAAAAAAAAAAAAAAATTAAAAAATTAAAAAAAAAATTAAAAATAAAAAAAAAAAATTTTTAAAAATTTTAAAAAAATTTAAAAAATTTAAAAAATTTTAAAAAAAATTTTAAAAAAATTAATAATATTTTAAAAATATTTTAAAATATTTATTTTAAAATATTTTTAAAAAATAAAAATATTTTAAAGTATTTTAAAAATATTTAAAATATTTTTAAAATATTTTTAAAATATTTTTAAAATATTTTTAAAAATTATTTTTAAAACATTTTAAAAATTGTTTTTAAATTATATTACAATTTATATATTGGATATAAGATATCCAATTTTATTTTACATCTTTTGGCATATTCTCCATTTCTCTTTGGAGCGGTGCAGCAGGACAAATTGGTTAATTTTAAGTGTTTTAAAAAATACCTTGGTGTCAATGTTTGATATTTCTTTTGATGCTGACAGTATTCTTTTGGTTTTCTCTTGACTCTTCTACTCTGGGTTTCAGTGCAGCATCTGGTCTTGCTTATAAATGTCCAAAGTGCCCAGCAGAGCCCGCCTGCCCTGCAGAGAAGGGTCCAGCTTTGGCTGAGGTTTGGCCATGAGATTTATGTGGTTTTGGGAGCCTGGGGTTTTATTAGCTCCTTTATTCACATCAGAGTAATCCCAGGAGAGTCATGGTCCCGTTGTGTGCTCTGTCCCTGGAGCACTTCGGACCCAACCCCAAACTTTGGGTCCGTTCCTGGCTTTTTTTTGGCCATTGAATTGTGCTTCCAAGTCCCTTCCTCCCCACTGATGAGCAGTGTCAGAGTGTTCCTTCACGCTTGCATAACCTTTGTCATCAAAGCACTTTACTGGCTTTTATTCCATCACTTTATCCAGCTCTGATGTTTGCCGTCTCCCTTTCTCTGCACTGAAAGCGGAGCTCGTAGCTAATGTCCCTGAAACCCCAGAGGAACACAACGACCAAAGTTATAAAAAAAAATAGAGAAATTCTTATATTTTTTAACTTCCTGACCCAATGTTTCTCTGAGAACAGAGAGGCAAAGGGAGATAGCAGGGCTGGGAGACATGTGATCACCAGTGGTTGGAGGGTGAGGAGGCAGAAAAGCTGTTTCTGTGGTGGAGGCTGCTGACCAGGGCTTTAGCAGCTGGAGGAATCATAGCTACGGGTTTAAATAAGTCTTTGTTTTTTTAGAAAAGTCAATGGCTGTTAAGGGTGTTGAAATTGAAAATTGACTAAGCCATTGACTTCTGGAGAAGAAAGGCACCATGAAAAGCAGGAAGATACCAGCTTTAGAACCAGAGGGAAATAATTGCCAGATGAAACTGCTTGTTCCCTCCTTGTGGGGATTTCAAAGTCCTCCTGGAGGGTCCCTTCCTGTCAAATTTGCAGCTCCTCCTGGCAGCCTGCTCAGTGCTTTGGAGGAACCCTTGCAGAAATATATGGGCAGTGAAATAGCCGAAACTTCTGGAAACAATGGGATCTTTCAGTGTGGCACTGTTATTTTATGGGATTAACTGTTCATGCAAAACCAGCATGCAGAAAAAAATCCACCTTTCCTAAGGTACAATCCTACAGGAAGCTCAACCCCAGTAATCCTTAGTCCTGGACAATTATCCAACTTTATCACGGCATTGGGATTAAAATCGGTACAGGGGAAGATGATGGGCCAGCTCAGGAGGGTTTAGGACAATCTTGCACTCCAACAATGCTGCAAACCAGGCTGAGAACCATCCTCAGAGCAGGAGAGCTCAAGGTGTGCATCCTCTGGATGGGCCAGGGGGCGAGGCTGGGCTGGTTTGGCTTTGCAGTGGGTCTGTGGCAGGACAGGCCTCCCCCAGCTCCAGGGTGGGATTCTCCATCTCTGCATTTAAGGGGCAGCAGCAAAGCAATCTGTTGTTTGTATAGAGGAGAGTGATGGAAAAGAAAGAAAACGCACTCGGGGGAATGTCCGAGATGCCACCTGAAAAGCAAGCGCGGGGAAATGTTTGCACAGGGCAGGGAAGGCAGGAGGGAGGGGGTCTCCAGCACTGAGCATCCCATGGAGCATCCCCTCCCAGAGAGGAGATCCTTTGTTAGACCCCTGAATTCCTGCAAGGATGAGCTCTGACAGGAGGGCTTGCCAGCGCTCTGAGCGCGGCCTTGAGGTGACGTGAGGAGCTTCTCCCTGTCAGCAGAGGCCAGGCCAGGGCTCCATCAGCAGATGTTGTTCCATGCAGTAATGCAGTGTTTCAGAGTGAGGAGGGGACATCTGGGGAGGTCACTTGCCTTGAGACCAGTTCTGTTCACAGTAGTTGAGATGATAACATTCTCTGGCTGGAGTTTTTTTTCTTCCTGGTAGCCTGCCAATGAAGTCTAATATTGTCTGCCCCTCTTTTAATAGCTTCCACTAGATATTTCTGGAAAATATGCTCACAAATTTCAATTTTATTGAAGCCGGGATGGATGGAATAAGAATTTAGATTAAAAAAATCTTAGCTAATCATTTGGTGAAAACAAAATAAGCTAAACCATCTGAATGCTGAGGAAAAAATTTACTCTTTGAAAAAATGTTTTTTTTTCCCATGGAAAGCATGGTGGTTGATTCTAAGTGAACTTGTGTCTGTGTGAAATGCTTTGTGGTACCTACAAGTGGAGGTGGACTGCTTGCTGGTTCTGCTGTGAGTAAATAGAGCCAGAGAAGGCAATTTGGGGTGAGCCCAGAAGTCCTGCTGTGGTTACAAGGACAGGATGCCTTAAGGTGGAAGCCCCTCGTGTCACCCAGCCTGGTGACAGCCTCCAGTCTCTGCTCCATTGGCTGTTCATCATCTCAGCCCATCAATCATAAAATGCAGATCATTTACATAGTTATGGATACTGACACAGGAGAACTTTTATCCTTTTTTTTTTGAGTTCTGCCTTTTGGCATGCATTCTCTGGCCTTCTGTTCCACTGATGTGAGATCTTCTCCTGACTGAGGCACCAGTTTCTAGAACAGCAAGTTTCAGAACTAACTGTGATCCTGTGAGCTTATTTTGCTGTAGAAACCTGCCAGCAGAATGACTGCTGGGAGAGATGCATTTATTACATAAAGAGAGGTGCAATTCTTACAGCCAGAGCCTGCTTTGCTCCTTGTCGTGCTGCAGCACTCCTGCCAGGGCTGTGGCTGGGCAGAGGGAATCCATCCCCTGTTTGCCTTGGCCTGGGGTGGGACGAGGCCACGGGCCCAAGGCTGCTCCTTCTCATGGGCAGGGTCAAGAGGAAATAAACACCGTGGTGCAGCCTGAGGCAGGAATAAAACAGCGCAGGAAACCCCCAGAGCAGGGGCTGGGAGAGCTGAGGGAGCCCATCAAACATTTCTCCTGGAGACACACACAGAGCATGAGATAATTCTGCAACTCCGGGAGCCCTGAAGAGCAGCTTGATTGAGAGCAAGCCTGGGAATAAGGGAAAACCCTGCAAGGATGCAGTGGGAAGATGGTTGTTTACAAATCTCCTTTATTTCTGATCTCTCTCAGTCATTTTTAATTCTCCCCGTACCAAAAATTATTTGTTCTGTTTGCATTTTCAAAAAGCCTGGCATTTGAGCTTAAAAGCTGTTCTGATCTTTTTAGATGTGCTTGTTTTTTAAGAAAAGGTCTAGATGGATTTTTGTCAAAGCTCCAACCAGTTTGAGCTCCTGCCTGTGTAATAGGTGCTGACTTGTTTGTGTGTACTCTCAGTGAGTATTGCTGTTTAAAATGCCATTTGTGCTTGCTGATATGTTTTCTGGAATTAAATAATTATTATTATTTCCTGGGCTAAAGAAATTAGATTTACAAAAACTGTGGATTTTGGTCTACAAAATACTCATCCTGAACTTAAATTTTCCTGTTCATCCTTGTTAAATGAATGATGGGTAGACACTGAACCCTCCTGTATCTGGAGTAAACAGGAAAATGGAGCCAGAGAGGTTCTGTGACAGCATTGTGAGCGCCTTTCTCATTTGTTCTGCCCCAGGTGACCCCAAGGGCTGCAGGTCTCCCTTTATCAATTGTTGACACCACCCTGAAAGCTCCAGCCTGTGCAGGACTTTGATGTCCCTGTTTTGATGGTGACCCTAAGCAGTAAACTCTGAATTATATTAGATTACTCTTTTCTCAAAGAGGGGTCAACTGCTGAGCAGAGAGCTCAGGCATTGTGAGAGCAGCCTGGCCATGGCTCAAAGGAGCCAAACGAGCCGGGAGTGTTTGGTGGTTTTTCATTCTTTGGTGCGCCTATTGCTGATCCCATCAACGGTGTCAGATATTTTCTTTTCTTGTAGGCAATGTCGGAGGTGTGTTGGTTCAGTGCAGTGATTGGTTAGGGTGCTTTGAGGATCAGGCAATGACTGTCCAGGAGTTTTCTGCTCTCTGTGGTGTGTCTTTGCATTCCCATCACTGGGGACACCTTGTAGCTTCTAAAGGGGATGGACTTCAGAGGTGGAATTTCCTTCAAGATGAGGACGAGGTCACTGCTCTGTCCCAGCACCTGGATGTGAATTATTCAGCAAAATGTATTTTCTGTTGGAAAAATTCCAGATATTAGGTTCTTCCAGGTCTTGTTAAGTGCTTTAATCACTGGA
The DNA here is from genome assembly GCA_024865655.1 of Emberiza elegans. Classification (NCBI taxonomy): domain Eukaryota; kingdom Metazoa; phylum Chordata; class Aves; order Passeriformes; family Fringillidae; genus Emberiza; species Emberiza elegans. Next base: position 26,487,781 of record JALJVW010000129.1, on the reverse strand, counting down.
CCAAATCTCATGCTGGGCCCTGGGGAAAGGGTCAGTAATTACAAGAAGTGGGATGCCTCCTAAAGAGAGTGAGAGCTCTTTAGCTTCAGTCCTCAGGCCCACCAAGGAGAGCTCAGAGACCCTGGGCAGGAATTTAGCCCTCCACTGGAAATAATGAGCTGGAGAAGGGACTCAGTTGGGGCTTTTTGCTAAAAGCTTTGGGACCCCTTGCCACAGGAGGCTCTGGATGTGAAGAGTTTTCACTGATTCAGAGAGAACTTACTAATTCTTGGAAGAAAAATAAACCATTACAGCTGGATACAGAAATATTCAGGAAAGTCCAGAGCTGCACCTTGTTGTCTTACAGGTGAAGACATCAAAACTGTGCCTTGGGCAGTGAGCAGCCAGTGAGCTAAACAGGGGCAGTGGGGCTGTTCTCCCATTGCTGGTGTGTTTGTTAGGGAGAGCAGGGATGCCAACGTGACTCTGCCGTAACACAGGTGAGAGCCTTCTCTGCAAGATTTACAGCCTGCTTGTGTGGGCTGTAAGGTGTTTTTGCAAAACATTTCTGAGATATCCAGCTCTTTGTTTCTCATTACATTGAATTCTTGTTTTCTAGTCAACCTTTCTGTTAAGCAAAAAAAAAAAACCAAAAAAAAAAGAAAAGGTAGGGAAGGAAACTCGTGGATGATAAATAATGGTGGGGCTCAGTGAATGTGCAGAAGAGCAACTTTGTAAATCAGGAAATAAATGCAATTTTATTATACTTGTGGTGTGGGAGGGACAGGGAAAATGTAAGAGCGAGGACAAAGAGAAGCAGGCAATTATTTCTTAGAAAGAGGCATAATAGGCAGCGCTGTAATGGGCGCTAAGAATTTCTTTCCCTGCTGAAGTGGCTCGCTCACCTTTCCCCACGTGAGGAACCTGTGCTGTGGTTGCAGAACCTGTGCATTTCCCATATGAGGAACCCTTGCTGGGGTAGCACAAACCTGTGCATTTCCCATGTGAGGAACCCTTGCTGGGGTAGCAGAAACCTGTGCATTTCCCATGTGAGGAACCCTTGCTGTGGTTGCAGAACCTGTGCATTTCCCATGTGAGGAACCCTTGCTGGGGTAGCAGAACCTGTGCATTTCCCATGTGAGGAACCCTTGCTGTGGTAGTAGAACCTGTGCATTTCCCATGTGAGGAACCCTTGCTGTGGTAGCACAAACCTGTGCATTTCCCATGTGAGGAACCCTTGCTGTGGTAGCACAAACCTGTGCATTTCCCATGTGAGGAACCCTTGCTATGGTTGCACAAACCTGTGCATTTCCCATGTGAGGAACCCTTGCTGTGGTAGCACAAACCTGTGCATTTCCCTCATGAGGAACCCTTCCTGTGGTTGCAGAACCTGTGCATTTCCCATGTGAGGAGCCCTCCCTGGGTTTTGTTTGGCAGCTCTTTGGTGACGGGGGCCAGGCAGTCCCAGCTGCAATCACAATTACAATTATCACAGTTTTTACCCCAGCACAGGCAATGCTCCATCCCCTGGGGGCTCAGAGCTCACCCACGAGTGTCTGTAAAACCAAATCACAGCCACTTCATCACCCTGCAGGGATGGCACTGCTCCCTCTGACAGGGCTGTGGACAGCCCAAAATCACCTTCCTGGGTGGGTACTCCAGCCCCTTTGCATCCTCTTGAGCCGTTTCTGCTCATTTGAGGTGTTCCAGCAGTGGGAGAGAGCTGCTGGAGATGTTTAACCCCTTCATCTGCCACCAGCTCCCTTGCACTGCTTCTCTCCCCCCATTCCTCTTCTCTGCTTCCCCATTTCCACAGCTCCCATGCTAATGTTAGAGATTAAATCATGCCAGAAGAACTCTCTTCTCATCCAGAAGAGTTTTCTGTGTTTTGTTGCAGTAATATTGTCATTTGTTGGTAAGGAATGGAATATTTGATTGTGTTGTTTCTCTTGGTTTAAACTATGTGTTTATGAATGTTAGTCATGAGCACAGACCAATTTATCTTATGAAAAAAGGGAAATAAAATCTTGATAAAACCTTCCAGCTTTCAAAGCTCCTTCTGTTCATTGTTTATGTATGGTTCTGCAGCCCTGGATATTTTTAGATTGGTACTCCCATTGAAACCACAAGTTTTGAAAGTTTAAAGAATGCATTAATACATCTTTATTGAGATCATCTCTGCTCCTACATTGTTCCACTTTCTTTGCATTTACTCCTTTGGCAAACTTAAAACTTTGTGTCTCTTTTGCTCAGCTTAGCATACTTTTTTATTTTTCCTGTCTTCAGAGATATAAATTTTGTAATGTAAAGAGTTTTCAAAAAAAAAACCCTCAAACAATAGTTTATTGGACTTGGAATATGTTGGAATATGTACGTTGCTGTTTGCTTGGCTAGACCACATCACAAGGAAGTCCTTTTCTTTACTTTCACTGACCACTTCAGTGTGGTATTTGCTCAGAATGCTCTTCTCAATCATGGACAGGAGTTTTCATTTTTATCTCCTCCTCTTCATTTTCCCCAGGAGCATTGTTAGCCTAGCAAGCCATGATGATTTCCATGAAATGCCATGATCAGTGAAAAATGACCCTGACCGAGTCTCAAGGTGATATCAGGAACGTGGTGTGCGGTTTCCTGTGAAATCGGGAACGTGGTGTGCGGTTCCTCTGGTAAAAGGAACATGGTGTGCAGTTCCTTTGAAATCAGGAACGCGGTGTGCATTTCCTGTGCTATCGGGAACGTGGTGTGCATTTCCTGTGCTATCAGGAACATGGTCTGCGTTTCCTTTGAAATCAGGAATGCGGTGTGCGGTTCCTGCCGTATCAGGAACGTGGTGTGCGGTTCCTGTGCAATCAAAACCTGTGCATTTCCTGATGGAGACTTGTCACAAGCAGTGCCATGTGCACGTGAAGCCCACCCTGGTGGGTGTTTATTTGGTTTTCCTGGCCGCCAAGGGCTGAGAGCAGTCATGTTGAGCACTGAGAGGCTCCATGCAAGCACATCTGTCCCAGGCTCTTGCTGGGTGCAGAAGCCTCGCGCCATGCGAGTGTTTGCCGCGCAAACGCCATGGGCTCTTCTGGGTCACCGAGCAGGGCAGGAGAAATCCCTGCTCTGACCCCATATGGGGAAGTGTCAGAAGCTAAACAGATTGGCAGGGCAGGGTCAGAATGCACTCTAATCCTTGAGGACATCAGATGCTGTTTAGCCAATTCAAAGCAGCTTGACATTCCTTTCACAGTGACACTTTATTTCTCTGTAATGGCTCTGTCACAAAAACTAACTGCAGCAGACAGATTTGATATGAATTTCCTGGAGTCGTTTCTGAAGAGGTGGACAGGGTTTAATTCTAATATATATTGTGCTGTGGTTGGTTCCTACAACAAACTACGTGGCTTGGAAGTGGAATAAATCTCTGGCTCGTGCAGTTTTTCCTGAACGCATTACTGGGTCATGAGGGAAGAGATTATGTGCTTTGAAGTGTTGTGGTTTAGTAGTCAAATCACAGAGGTGATAGATAGGCCTCCTGCATTCTATTTTCATAAGTATTATTTGCTATGAATAAAAATCCCATTGCACTCCCCCTGACTTCAATGGCACGGAGTGGAAAAGTGGAGCTGCAGAGAGGGAGGGACCTCGGGAGGCTCCTGGGCCCTCTCCTCATGCAAGATGGAATCAAAGCACAAATAGATGCTGGCAAAACTCTTACTAAAAGATCTCTAATGATAGTAACTTCACACCTTCCCTAAGCAATCTGTTCCAGGGCTGCAATAATGTAATATTTTTAGGCTGGCTTTTCAGCTCTTCTAACCATGAAAACAATGTGGTGGAGTGCAGGAAGGAAATGGATTTTGTATGGAGAAGCATTGAAGTTATTTTTTCCTAGAGAGCACAAATGTTTCTTCTCTTCCCATTTATTGTTATGGTAAAACATCCAACTTACCAGTAGAGTGTGTGTGAATGTGTGTGAATTCATGTATATATATATATATATATATATATATGTACACTGAAAACCATAACACCATCAACATTGTTTAGGAAAAAAAACCTGTTAAAATTGTTAGAGAATTATATCCCTGAAGCTGAAGGACTAGGGAGAGAGAGATTCTATTCCCAGCAGTTCTCTTTGCCAAAATTGGAGCTTGTTAGTTTGTACATCTCTTGTCTTCACCTTTAGAGATGATCTAACACTTCATGCTGTTGTAGAAAATAAAGAATCTGGCATTTGTGATGTGTTTTGTTCTTCTACTTCTCCTTTCATATCAGCTTCTCGATGGTTTTGCTTTACTTTCATCTGGTTGGTTTTATCAGGCCAAAATTATCTCCTCTCAATAAAATAGAGTTGTATTTACTGTTAAATACCTGTGTTAAACTGCACATAGAGTCATTCCATGTAGAACACACATATTTGAAGGTGTGTTTTAATGGTTTTTCATTTTTCTCCTGTGTATTTAGAGTCTCCTTTATGTAACTCATCAGGGTGAATTCTGTGTTGTAAATCCTAGGCAGAAGTTTCCTTAGATACTGATCAGGCTGGAATTGCAGCTTGAGGTGTGTTTGCTATGAGTGTACCATGAATAAATCTGTATATGAGCTCATGGTATAATTCTCCATATAATTTATTTATAAATTGACCTGTGGAAGTATTGTATATTTTTGGAGTGTATTTGCAGTTGGAGAAGGATCTCAGCTTTTCATGCTGTTCAGCTTGAAATACAGGATTATTTAGCTCAGGCACTTCAGAGTTTCCTTTAATCTCCACTAACTACCTTGCTTCCAAAGGCATCATTGATCATCCATCTCCAGAATTGTTCCTCCTGTTAATGGCTGCTGCTTTTTCCCCCTCCCACTTTTTCTGTATTGTACATTCATTTAGACATACTGTGTGACTGGTTTGTCTCCCCCCCTTTGGGAACAAAGTGGTTTTTTGCTTTTCAGTTTCACTGTAAAGATTGAGTGCAACCCTAAATCCTTGGGTTTCAGAGATTATATTTCCTAGATTTTTTTAAAGTTATTATTATTTTTTAATCATCTGCTAGCAAAACAGAAAAAAATAGCAGCAATTTCAGCTTAGGCTCAAATATGCACTCTATCTTATTCTCTATTTTGGGCTTTTTTATAATCCATAAAACAAGTTGTTCAGTGCATCACTCTAAAGAGTCCGGCGTGGCACATGGGGTGTTTGATCTCGCTCTGAGGGCTCTGTGCAGCAGGGAGCACACATGGAGCTGCTGCACACAGCTCCCCAGGCTGCCTCGAGCAGAGCTCTCAGACTCAGCACCAGCAGAGGAGTGGAAAACACCCTTGTAGCGTCCCTGCTCTCATCATGGAAAAAATTATTTTTTCCCGTAGTCATTAGTAGACCTGTGTCCTCGAACAGTCATTTCCTGTCTCCGGTTATTTTATTTTATAACTCCACGCTAGGAAAATTGGTTTATATCCCTGGCTCGCTCAGACAATGTTTAAATTTTAATCTGCAGTGAATAACAAGTGTGGAACTCCTTTGTTATCTGTCAGCATTTTAGATTATCCAGTGGGAATCTTGTGCAACTTCACAGGAGACCCATCTGTTTCACTGTTCTTCTCATTATGCCAATCAAAAAGCCACTTTTAGTAGTAAGAAGAGCCACACATTTTTGGCGGGTTCACAGGAGAAAATGAGCCTCCCCACCTTGTCCCATGAAGAGATGTTTTAGTTCTAGGAACTTTCAATTTCTGAGCAGAACCCTCAATGAGTTACCTTTTAAGCCAGATTTTAATTAGTTGATGCAATAACTATTGACTTTTCTTTAGGGATATACCAGTATTATTGATATGACAATTAAAAGCAGAAGGATTAGTCTATTAAAGAAGTACTAATTGACTTTGGTCTTACCAGGCTAAATGATTAAGGGCTGATTGGTCAAAATAAAGTGAGCTGTGTCTGAAATTATTGAACTTGGGATTTCACTACTTCTCCTCCTTTTTTTTTTAAATGTTTTTGCTTGACTAATCTGCTGAATTGATAGATAGATGTTTTCAAATGGATTTTAATTGAGCAGCAGGAATAGAAGTTGCAGAAGGAGTTTGTGTTTGTTGTTGGTGCAGCAGTGGAATGTTTATAGACAAAGGAGAAAGCTTACAAGAGATGTGGAAATTGGGAGATCTGGGAATTGTTATATTTTGGTGGTGCTGATTGGCTTAGCCATGTTTTCTAGTGAGATAATTATTCATTGTGCTTGATTTTGTATCTTGATACGTTGACTCTGCGATGAAGAGTGGATTTTTCAGTTTGCAAAGTGGAGGCAAATAGTGCCTAAAAATGATATTTGTTGGAAGTTGGTTCCTCTTGTCATGATGGGAACCGAGTTCCTTTTGCCTGGACACAAATGAGTGCACAGGATACCAAGTACTCTCTTGGATAGCTTTGTCTTGATGTTTTCTGCATTGTCCTAGCAAACACCATTTTCTGATTTGAAGTAAAATCTCAAATACTTTGTTGCCAAAAGGCACAAGAGTCATCCCTTTCTGTTTGGGAAAAAACAGCCTTGAAATCTTGAAAATATATGAAATCCCAAATTGTTATAACAGCAGTTTTATGGCACCAGAATGAGCGAACACATTTTTCTTCTATGCCATAAAGTTAGAAAAATAATTTTCCCATCAGAGTTAAATTTTAGTTGTGTTGCTGATAGAGAATTGAAATGTTTAACTGCTAAATTGAAATTAAAGTCCTGCTGACAGCTCTTATTTATCACTTGCAATAGTTTTTGTGTACGAAGCATTGCTCTCCCTTCTCTTCCCGTGCAGGTATAAAGGGCACTGATGGAGCTTCATAAGCAAGATCTAGGAAGACAAGGTAAGACTTGAAGGATATAAATTTTCTTAATGATCTTATTTTGCTGATTTGGATTCAAATTTTGCTGATTTCTCCACTGCTTAGAAGCCTCTGGATTCTTCTTGTGAAACTGTAATATGATTGTATTTTTTTGAGAAAAGGAGGTTTTAAATTCTTTGCAGATTTTTCTCCTTTCTGACAGTGTGGTACTTGCAGTTTTCACATTTTTGTTTTTCCTGTGTGCTGTAGGGCAGTGGATGACTCTGGCTTGCTGATGTTTGTCACACCAGTTTTAGAGCTTAAGCAGAAATTTATTTAAAAAACCCAAAAACCTTTACATTTTTCAAAAGTTTCCTTTTGGGTAGCTGGCGATGCTCACGTGTACTCGGTGCTGTTTGTATTTTGTGTCCAATGGCCCAGCCAGACAGGGGACAGTGACCCAGGGCAGGGTGAGAGCTGCAGAGTGCCAGCAGTGCTCACTGTGCTGCTGCTGCCTGCTCAGAGCCCCAGGCCTTTGCTTTGGGGTTTTGTTGCTTTCTCCATTCTGTGCTGCCTTCCTGTGCTGCGTTGTTGCTTGGGGGTTTTGGTGCCTACATTGTGCACTTCAGCAGTGCCTGAGGTGCTGCAGGCCTGGCTGGAAGCAAACCCAGGGAGAGGGAGGATGGATGCTGATGTTGGGGTGAGGAGCTGGGCAGGAGGCAGCGCACAGGGCAGCCAGGAGTGCCTGCAGGAGCTCTCTGTGTCCTGGCTGATAACACAGCAAAACAACAAGGAGAGCAGCTGCTGCTCTGCTCTGGAACTGCCTCAGCTGCTCCCAGCAGCCCAGCCCCAGCCAGGGGTGGGGACAGGCAGCAGGGACCAAAATCTGCCCCAGCCAGGGATGGGGACAGGCAGCAGGGGCCAAAATCTGCTCCAAACCTGCTGCTCCATCCTGGGGTGGGGACAGGCAGCAGAGACCAAGATCTGCCCCAGCCAGGGGACAGGGAGACAAAATCTGCCCCAGGGGGATGGGGACAAGTATCAAAAAATCTGCCCCAAACCTGGGGGATGGGACAGGGGGGGACCAGAATCTGCCCCAGGGAGGGATGGGGACAAGTATCAGGGGCCAAAATCTGCCCCAAACCTGCTGCTCCATCCTGGGATGGGGACAGGCAGCAGGGACCAAAATCTGCCCCAAACCTGCTGCTCCATCCTGGGATGGGGACAGGCAGCAGCAGAGCCAACATCTGCCCCAGGGAGGGATGGGGACAGGCAGCAGGGGCCAACATCTGCCCAAACCTGCTGCTCCATCCTGGGATGGTCTTGGTGTCCCCCTGGGGCTGCAGTCCTGCCGTGACCACTGACAGCACTTCTGGGTCTGTGCAGCCCAAAATTGCTTTGTGTTTCTGTGGAAGTGTTGTTTTGATTTTTTTTAAGATTATTTGAAAGCTTTTTGATGTTGACATTCTCGTGGCAAACTTCCTCACAGACTTTCTGTAAGTAACTCATTGTTTTGCATTCTTTTATGGAGGAGGAGAAATTTGATGGACTGTTGGTCCGTCCAGTGTCATTGGAGAGGTGGCACTGTCACCCTCCAATCCACTGTCACTTATAACTATAAATGTTAGAGTCAGAAAATAAATTTCCTTTTTCTTCCCTTAAAAGCAACAGTATGAGCACTCATGTTGTTTTGTGTCCTATAACAACATGGAAAGGACAAAATTATCATTTCCTGAGAGAGAGGTGGTTTAATTAGCCCTGGAGGAACTTGCTCTAAGTGGCTGAACTGAAAGCACATTTCATGCAGGGGGCTTAGGAGGAAGAACAACTGTGCTAGGGGAGTTCAGGAAGGACTCTGATGGTGTTGGTGCTGCAGAATACAAATCCGTCTGAGCAGAAATTGAGGTAGGGACAAAAAGATGTGAAATCCTGTAGTTCTGACCCAAACTTTATCCAGGAAGTAACTTTGTCAAACATTTAGGAAATAAAATATCACAGCACAAAAAGTAGATGTGAAGAGTGGCGAGATCTCGGTGAACTGGATTAAAAATTTATACCCAAGGGTATGTGGCAGTTCCAAGCACTGAGGCATCTGAGGAGTTCTACTCAGTTTAAAAGCTATTTTATTCTTTACTCAGTTTAAAAGTTATTTTATTCTTTCTCTGCGTCACACTGTAGATGGAGTTGGGGTTCTTGCATGCTGTGGAGTGGGAATATCGGTCTGGAAGATAAAGGAAAGACCTGGGTTAAATTCTAACCCTGGCAGTCACACAATCAAGGGATGTTGCAAGGGGTTCCTGATGCAGCATTGTCTGAGCAAAAGAAATGGAACACTACCTTGTTTTTTCAGCCACCAATGAAGAAACCACTCGTTTCTAACCATAGCAATACTCGTTTCTCAAAAAATGGAAATAACAAGTAAGATTTTCTATTATCCTTTTAGCTGAGCATTTTGTTTTGCTGCAAGCAAATCACCTGAAAAATTACCTGCTGAAATAGAATTTATTTCATTACATACACTCACAAGAGACTGCTTTAAAACACACTTGATTTGACAGTCCAAAAACAAAAATTCAAATAGTTATCACAAATGTTGTGTTCCTTAGATTATGCACTCCACTTTTTTTTAATGCAGGCCAATGTTCTCCAACTAACCATTTCAAAAATCTTTAAAAGTATTTTTAAAAGAAACAAAAAAAAACGAAAGAAGTCTGAGAATCTTTGCAAAATTCATTGAAGTAGCTCTCTAATTATGTATTCAAGCTGAATTATCTTCTCTTTTTCCCTTCATTACATTCACAGTGAGAAACAACATGTTTCATTTAAATAAAAGTCTCCGTGTGGTAAATCAGACTGTGTATTTATATAGGACTATCAAAGAAATCTGGGCATTGACTATTCCAGCTGTAGGTCAGTTATATATCTTAAAGCAGAATACATGGGATAAATAGTGATTTAAATTGACAGTGTCAATCCATCTCTGAAGAAATGGAATAATGTGGTACGTGGGGGGAAATTATCTACAAATAACAATTGAGAATGGCACCTAGAGCAGATCAACAAACTACAGGCAGAACCTCAAAAAAATTGGGTTTGGAAAGTTTGAAAACTCATAATGTTTGGAATGTTTTTAATTAAAATTTAGAGGCAGCTGTTCAGCTATGAGGTGCTGCATAATCCCGTGTTCATTTATCTAAGTGGAAGCGAATTAGAAAATTGATATGAGGAAAACCCTTGGAGTGTGAAATTCCCAGAGTTATCTATAAAAAGTTACAGTTCTATCTTTCTGTCTCTCTAATAGCAGCAGAAATTCAGGCAATAATCACAGATTTGTTTGGCTCTTCAGTCCAGCATGGCACAGTCTCAAAGGCTTCTTTGCTTCGTTCCAGCAGGTGTTGAACGCCCAACTTTCTTTGAAAAAGCTGTTGAAAGGTTGTGGGTTTGGGAGGTTTCTGTGGTTTGGGAGGACTAGCATGGAATTTGGAAGGAAAAAAGAAGAAAGTTGGCTGCTGATTGCTGTGTGATGAAAGCAAGGTCAGAGTGATTTGCTTGTTTCAGTTTTCGTTTGGGTCACTAAATATCTCAGCTTTGTCCCCAGAGCTGCTGAACAGGTGCAGGTTTGTAAAAATCAGACACTTGTGGTCCCCACCAGGTTCTAGATGCGATGTTTGTTGCCTGCTATTTGGTACCATTTGATATTCATGGTGAAGAGCCAAACCGGGAGCTGCCTGGCAAGTTTTCAGTCAGGGAGGTATTTTTCTAAAAGAGATTTAAAACTCAGTTGTGATGTCTCGGGAGCACCACGCAGAGCTCTGCAGGGCTCTGGGTGTCTCTGGGAGCCCAGGAGATGCTGGGGCAGGCGTGCATTTCCTGCACAGGGCTGCATGTCCTGCACCTCCCAGGCTTGTCTGGGAAACAGATGGGAAACCTTCTTGGTGTGAGACACAAGTGGAAATGTCCCCTCGCTTCCTTGGCAGGGCTGGCTGGGATCTTTGCTGTTGTGAGACAGAAAGAACAAGAAATGAAGGGAAATAAAAGGAAAAATGAGGTGTATTAGGTAAGGTAACTGTCCTTATGGGCTGCCTTGAGGAGGATCCTTCCCCCTATCTCTGATCTGAGAGGCCAAGCATCCTCCTGCCTCCTACTCAGGATTTCTTTCTCTTTTTTCCCCCTTCTTTTATAATTTTCAAGGTTTTTGTCTGCCTTTTCAACGCAAAGTGGGTCATCTCCAACTGCAAGCTGTTAAGCTTTTGCAATCCAATTTTCAAGAAAATTAACCAGCTCTTTCTTACCCAGATCATATGGGAGCCCATGTAGCCTGAGGATTTCATCTTGGATCTAGTTCTCAAATATTTCTACTCTGGTCTGTAAGATTTTATCTCCTTTGATTAGACTTGTCTATTCAGGCTTTTCCCCAGCTTTCAGAAAGTTCCATGTTTTGTCTTTCCATCTTCTATTCCACTTGTTTGACTCTTCTCAAGCTCTTGAGGAGCCCAAGCTCTCTTTGACAACATAGTTTTTTTCCTGGAGATTTTAAGGAAAACATTCTTAGGACCACTTCTAATCATGCTCCTTTTTGCTGATTAGCTGGTTCCCAGAAGATGGTCCTTGTCTCTGCCAATATTGGGATGCTATAAAGTCTCAAAATGTTCATCTGTGTGATATTAATGTTTTAATATTTAAAGCCATATTTACTTGGCTCTGTGTTTTGACAGATTTCTGTAAATTTCTTTACTATGCAAAAAGCAAATTAACAGATGTGGTGCTCTCTGGCCCGGTGGTGGGAGCCTCCCAGTGTTTCTGGATAAATACCTTTGAAAGTGCCTCATGTGTGAAAAGGCAGAATAGGGAGCTGCCTGAGCAGGGGGCCCAGAGGATGCTGTTGAAAGGGAAGCTGTGCTGCTCTCCTGAGGGTGTGAATGCCCCGGGCTGGCACCGGGCACCCCACGGGACATCTGTGCCCTGCCACACTCCTGGGCAGCACGGCCAGCGGGGCCCGGGTGCCAGGAGGGGGAAAGCCAGGCCAAGCCCTGCCTGTGCTGATGCTGACAGTGTTCCAGGCACGTTTGCTCATCCCAGGGCGGGTTCCTGGGGTCACAGGGCACCCCAAGGCAGCACGGAGCTCCCCAAAAGCCCACGGGCGCCACAAGAGCGTTTAAATCACGTTCGGGCAGCCAAAGAATTGCTCTGGGTGCCTTGTGGAGGATGGACACAGCTTTTGGAGCAGCCTCTCCTCTGTTTGTGGTCTCAGAGGTGGGGCAGGGACCCTGCTGATCCCCCGGGGCTGGGCACTGCTCCAGCCCTCCTTGTCTCGCTCTGCAGCACGGTTTGCACTCACAATCTTAATTGAGTCCTGCAGGAATTAATTACATTTTCGTTGGAAAGGAAGGAAATGGTAAGATCCAAAACACGTTTGACAAACGGATGAAATGCTGAAGAACTAGTGGGGGGAAATGTACCAGAAAAGGGGAAATAAGCTTCAATTTAGAAACAGTTTTACATGGATTGAAAGTACATGGAAACAGCCATCAGTGCCTTCAATTGCTCTCAAACAGTTAATTTAATACAGGACATTGCCAATTTTGTCTAAAGAAGGAAGATACTGCATTTATTATGAGTGGAAAGAAGTATATCAAGTAAAAATTAGGATTCTTTGCACAATTGTTACTATTTATTTTCTTCTCTCCACAATTAATTCATGTAGTAGGTATGTATCTCAACACTGGGTGAAATTCTCTTTATCAGGTGGATGGGGTACTGCCTGGGTAATGAGTCTGATTGGATCTTTGTCAACTTTCAACCACAGCATTTAGGCATTGCCCGCTGCTGGACCTGTGCTGGGGAGCTTTGCTGCTCATTAGCTGGACTTAGTTTAACTTCTCCCTCAGCAGCCTGCTGTGCCAGATGATGATCAATAGTAAAACTACCCCAAAACCACTGCCTGCTGAAATAAAGGTACCCAGAATGAGAATCAATGGACTTCAAACAGGAATAACTTTCTACAAAACCCTCTTTAGTTACTGCTTCTCTATGCAGTTGCGAAATTTTGAGGAATATCTAGTTATTGCGTCAAGATCTCAGGTATTTCTGTGTTTACTCTCCTTATATACCTGAATATTTGTGGGAAAAGATTTTGACAGCAGAATTCTGAGTCTGTGATTAAACATTATTGCAGTGGTTCTCCTGTAGATTCATCTGTTTTGGTTTATTTGTGGGTTGTACACACTGGAAGGAGCCAAAATCCCCCTCTTTTTGTCTGGTATAAAATTGTAGTGAATAGCTGAGGGGTCAGGAGGGAAGTGAAGCTCTTCAAGGACAAGTTTAAGGCACATCTTGATTTGTGTGGTGTCAGCTTCACAATGTGGAAAGCTACAGCTGGGGGCTGTCTGCTCTGGAGAGAAAATGTACTCGCACTGTCAAAGCCTATGAACAAAACAGGAATGACACTGGGCAGCACAGAAGGTGCCAGACAAAAGAAAATCCAGTGAGCTCAGGAAATTACACAGGTGGTAGCTCTTTGTACTACCATAATGTGAAAATCTGATTAATTTCACAGCAGATAAGGTGAAAAAGTTGATTCTTCATACTGGGAGTCAATAGAAAATTCTCTCATCTGTCCTTGCTTGGCTTCTCCCCCTGTCACACAGTTTTGTGCTCTCTGGATATTCATCTTCAAGATTTTGGTATTGGATTTGCAGCACAACTGCTTTTCAAAAAGAAACCGAGCCCAAATCCTGCCACCCCTCAGACATCCCTTTAAAATTAATGTACTTGGGTGCATTGCTCGTCTCCCTTCAGCTGAAGGGTGTTGCAGAAGCAAACCAAAGTACATGGGATGCTATTTCAGTGGGATTTGGCTCTGCATCCTCCAGAAATTTGAGAGATCCCAGGGGAATGCCCCATGGCCTCTCCCTTTATTCAAATAAAGCCAGAAAGGACTCCTCTGTCTCCTTTTTGGACAGAAACCTCTGGTGTTTGTAGATTAGTTTTCCTAGCAGCATCTTGGAGCACTTGTGGCCCTTTCATTGCCTCCTCTCCGATAGCTGCGGGTCCCACAGAGTCCCTGGCAGTGCCCTCATCCTCATCCTCATCCTCATCCTCATCCCATCCCAGTCTGTGCCCGGAGTCCCTCCTGGTGGGGATGAGGGGCGGATGTGACCCTGCAGGCTCAGGGTTTGCGGGGTCCGGGTTCCTGCGGGATGGGGCATTGGTGGCTCTGCTGGCCACAGCCCCCCAGGGGGACACAGCTGGCTGATGGGGGTTATGCAGCGCACGGCTCTGGGCTAGACGTGAGGGAAAATAAAGACACAGCCCAACCTCATTGCTTAACCTGTTGGAATTCGTGGAAAAGTGAAGAGAAAAATCACCTTGTTGTGTCCAGAGGGCCATGCCAAACGCAGTCTGCTAACCAGACATCAGCGCTTCTCCAGGAAGAACGGTCACTAAAGATTTAACCATAAAATTTGTTGTGGGATGAGCAGGAAGAAGCAGAGGAATGTTTTGGTGCTGGTGTGAGGTGGTGTGGGGCAGTTGCAGTGAAATCAGTCTCTATTTTGGCTGATACATCCAAAGGCTTTCATAGATAAGAACAATGAAGCAATTCAGTTGTTAAAACCCTGGAGGGCCGTTAGGAGAAGCAGATAGCAAAATGCATTGCTGATTTAGAACAAAAAAATCTGCAAGAGAGCCAGAACTTTGATGGTGGGGGAATTTTATTCTGGAGATTTTGATTGTGATAACTATATTATTTCAGATATATTTTTGGATGACAATACTGCATTCCTTGGTGAGAGAATTTGTGGAACAATCCATGGCTATTTGAGAGCTAATCCTGTAAAAAAGACAAGTCTCATAAATAAAGGAGCATGTAGGAACTAGTGATAACAATGTTATCTGAACAGACACGTTAAGAATAAAGAAAGAAACAAAAGTTTGATTGTGAAGCAGCTGATGGTGAGGGAATATTAAAATGCACTAAGATTTTAAGTCTTTTAAGTATCCATGTAATATATAGGGAATCACTTAACAGAGAAATTTGAAATGTTTCAGAAATTGTTAGCAGCAATGATATTGTAACTTAATTTAATCAAATTGAAGTAATAAAGCAAAAGAAAACGATTACATGGTAAGCATAAAGAATAGTGCAAAAAATAGATTATTTTTTCAGGATATCTGCAAGAATAAGCATGGTAAAATATTTAAATATAAGGAAAAATATGTGAAACCTAAGGTCATGAGAGAAGTGCAAAACTTGGGTCTCAAAACACATTAAAAGAATTATTCAACTTCTGTTCAACATTTTGCTAGATTTCATTTAATGGTGAGTACTGAAAGGAAGTGATCCAGTGGAGAAAATCTGCTCAAGTGTTGGGAGCTGCTGGCTGGGTTCAGTGGTGCTGTGGCTTCTCCTGATCTAAATTCATGGGGTGAGAGGGGATGGCAGTGGAATGAAGCGTTGGCCAGGAGGGAGGGGTTTCAGCTGCCCAATATAATCCCCAAACCAAAGCTCTGCCCTTGCTGGCCTGGCCATTTCTGGGGGAAATGGGGTCTCCAATCCAGGCTTGCTCTGCAGCTCTTCATGGATGGGGCCATTGAATTTATGAATTTACTTCTTGGTGTTCACAGCTTGCTCCGTTTAGCACCCATCCCACCCTTTTATTGAAGTTCCAGGCATTCCACCACTGCACACCTACTAAAATGGGATAGAAGTGGAGCAGAATCAATTTAAAATTTCATCTGCTCTGTCTCCAGCACTGCAGTCTCCTCTCCTCAGGGCTGGGGAGAACCTGCATCCAGTGCTTGGTTCAGATGATTGCACTTCCTTAGCCACGTGCACTCTGAGGACAGCAATAAATGTTGTAGGGAGTTAAGCATCATTTGGACTTCTTACTGTGAGGGTGTGCATTAATTTCCTCAAAAGGAATCCAATTTCTTAGTTGTTGCACCTACAGCATGTTCCTTGCTGCAGTTGCTTACAGGAAGGTGTTCCTTCCTCTCCTGCTGCTGATTGACCCCATGAGCTGTCACCATAGCAACAGAATAAATTAATTTAAAAAAAAAGGTCAGGTTGCCAGACTTTAAAACAGGAGATGGGAAACAAACAAATAATCTGAGATAAAACTAAACTGTCCGTCTCCTGAAACTTCAGCATTGGTAGCAGCCCTGATAGGCTGGATCTGCATTTGGAGACCTTGAGGCACGTGCAGTGTATTTGAGCATCACATTTAGACTCTAAGGTGGAAACTGAGGCAGAGAAATGTTGGGTTTTATCAAATCAAGGGCCATGCAAACGTCTTCCCCACCTGTTTTTCTGCCTGTAAAAAGGGGAGGAGTGGCAGCATTGCAGTGGCAAGGGTCAAGGTTCCTCAGGCATGGGTGCAGGAGTTTGGGGGCTCCCTCTGTGCCCGGATCCGCTCTCTCCCATCTCCCAGGAGGAGCACGAGCCCTGCTTTGTCCCTGGGGCACAGGGAGGCACTGGGGAAAGTGGCTGAGACACCTCCAGACCAGCTGGGAGCCTGAGACACCCAGGGGAGATGCAGAAAACTCGGAACCATGCTGCTGGCCTGGAGTCAAGGGACACCAAATCTGAAATTCAGTGTTTCAGGCTCATCTGTAGTGAGTGAAAATGTGTGTCCACCTTTCTGCCCCTGACTAGAAATTCTATTATGAAGCTGATAAAAACCATTTTCAGACTGGCTTCATCAAATTGACACTTGGAGGTAAAACCTGGCTAGATCTAGCAAAAATGACTACTTACAGACAAGGAACTTGGCTGAGTTTTGCTTAGAGAAAGCTGCATAAATCCTCTTCACACCCCATCGTTTTTCTCATCCCTCTTCATCAGTTTTAGCAGCAAACACCAAAAGTAGCCCCTTTTTACAGGTGTGACTACTTAGGGCTTTAGAAGTCTTATCACTGGCCATCGTGGATATTGTGCCTGCTGTAGCTGGAAACCTTTCAGGTTTGTAAAACACTTCAGCCTCAGAGATGTGATTGTCTCAAAGCACAAATTCCACTGCTCTTGAGAAGGGAGTGCTCATTCCTCGTTGGTCCATCCCTTTCACTGACCTAAAATTGCATTATTTGGGCTGGAAATGATTTGTTTTTAGTAGCAGGGAGTTTCAATGCTCAATATTACTGTTTTCAAGGTATCTTGGAGGGATTTTGCATTCCTGCTTTAGTTTGTGTGGTTGAAAATGCCAGCTGTTATATCTGAGAGAAAATCACGCTTCAGGGTTCTGGGAGATTAATTGGGAAATGTGTCCTCTGTATATCCTAAATTATCAACTGACATAAGGCAAATAATTAGCAACAAAATGTGTTACTCAGACAAGTACACATTTGTGTTCTGTCTGTCTGAGGAACATTTCAATCACGGAGCTGCCAGCGCTAACTGCGGCAGCAATCAGGAGTCAGAAGCAAAATCAAGACCCAATTGTATTCCGTGCAGCATATGGGCCAATTATGTAATTATTCTTTAAAAAGTATATCATGGGAGCACTTTGCAGAGGGAGGAACGCAGGTTGCCTTTCATGTGGCATTTTCTGCTTTCTTAATTGCCACTTTTTAACGAGAGAGCTGATTCTGCATGACCCCAGTTAATGATTTACATCAGTTTGCTCTCCTTTTAACTGGTTCTTCAGAGAAGGGGTTTCATTTTAATAGTTCATTTTTTTTAATAGTTCATTTTTTTGTGCTTTTGCTGCAGACTTGCTTTGCTTTGTTTTCTTGAATTGGGTCTTAGGGAGGTTAAGAGCAGTGCTGAGCCAATTCCACAGTAGGAAAAAGCTTTCCCAGGAGCACAGGTGTAAGAGAATATTCAAGTACTGAACTTTACAACCTTATCAGTCATGTTTTCACTTACCACAAACACCATTATAGCTGTTCTTAGCTATTGATTTGACCTTTGTTGTTTTTGGGACTGGGTTTTTTTTTTTCCCAAATATCAATAAATCAGCCCTTTAAATGCAATGAAAATTCAAAACTTGGGTTTGTCTTATGACTTAGCAAGGCAGTCTGAGAAGCAGATGGCTGTAACCTTTATATATCTTGATTACAAGAAATTGTGATGCATATGTCTGAGTTTAGAAATGGAATACAAATTCATCTGATGTCACTGTATGCAGAACTGGGGAACTGAAACTGAGTATGCTTCTGACTGTGTATGTAACGCTCTTTGAAAATTTTTGTGTGCATCAGCTTTGTTATAATTAAATTCCCATATGTTCATTAAAGAAACAAACAAATTTTGTTTTATAAATGGGACTTAGCAGCAGTGATAGCACAGTGCATGTTCCAAGGCTGGAAACAGGAGTTCTGCCTTTTCCAGTTGCAAATCTGATTCAATTCAGACGCTTTATTAATCACGACAACATGTTGGTGGCATTTCAGCAGAGCTGAGCTCCTGTGATGCAGCAGCAAATCTCACAGGGGCAAGTTTCATTCCCAGCCAGCCTGTGGACAGCGCTGTTCTCACTTTTCCTTTAAACCTGCAGCCCAAAAGGAATAACAAATACACAATGAAAGCAAGCAAAATACTCAAATCACAGCAGAGCCTTCCTATGTGTGTTCTGTGATTTTCTTTGTCCACCCTTCAGCTGAACTGATAAAATGGTGTTGGTGCCATCCCAGCTGTATAATTACAGCTGCACACAAAGAGCTGCTGTGGTCACAAACAGAAATTAGATTTTGTGTTTGAGGAGCAAGAGGCACCAAGGTATTTTCAATGTTACCTTAAAGGATTTCTGCTAAAATATGGCAGCAGAAAGCAGAAATAATTCAGGCCAAGAGCCATGCTACCTGTAATAATTAAGCATCTTCACTCATTAAGTTTAAGGTGAATGAACCCTTAACTCCTTTTAACCCTTGCCCTGAATTTGGCTTGCTTTTATACTAAACAGAAATGGTGGGAGAGAGAAGAAAGGATATTTTTTTTATTATTTTTCCAAGGAAACAGAGTAGAGAAAGGGAAAATCACTTTGAAATACCTTCTGCACCAAAAGCAGGAAGAATTGTTTCCTTTCCTCCTGTGCTCTGCCCCAGCCACTCTCCAAACTGGTCATGGTCTCAGCCCACACTGCAATAATGTCCAGGGACTTATTCACTGATTTTATTTCACTGTTTGTCAAACAGTTCTGAATTGTGACTCTTTGGGAACAGTTGGTTTCAAAACAAGTCGTAAAACTTGCCACAAATTATTCATAATAAATATTTTTCCAGCTTTCACTGCATCTGTGGCTCGCATTGCAGAAGCACCTAGAGGCCTGAGCTGACGTTAAGACAATCAGCATGCTAAAAGCTGTGTGTATAGACAGCAAAATGAAATATTTATGTGAAGAATGTCTCTACAAATAATACTTAGGGCCAAACAGCATCAGCACATTTGGAGATTTGATGTTGCATTCGTGTTCTGTAGGATTTGCTGTGTTGTGGCTTAGGACTGTTCAGGCAGGGAGTTCCATAGGTGTACCCCATAAAGAAGGATTTTTTTCAGGTGTTATCATTAAAACAAGACTTTTGTCAGCCTCATACCAGCAGAGGTTTTTAAACTTTGAATACTTGGAGTGAAATGCTCTTTGCAATCCAGTGGTGCTTGAGCAGCCCCTGTGACCAGAGCAATGGGCTGGTGAGGGTGAGGAGTTTGCATTTCTTCACAAAAAATGCCACTGGCTGTGAGAACCCTGTGTGGCCAGAAAATGCAGTGTCTTCTGTCTGCAGCAGTTCTGACACACACCCCTGTGCTGCAGGGCTTGACAGTTTTCCAGATGAATATTTTAAATCAGAATAATTTTGGAGGGTGTTTCCAGGTCGCTTTTTTCCAGACCAACTTCTTTGGGAATAGTGTGGGATAAAACCCCCAAAAAACAGAGCAGCAAACCGGGTATTATAACTGCATCTAGTAGTTCCTTTTCAGAATCTGTTCCTTTCCAGTGCCTCTCACTCTCTGCTCAGATGAATGCAGTGTGGCTGTCACGTGAGCTGGTTCATCAGAATTTTGGTAGGAATCCGTAGGGACACGGTTGAGGTGCCGTTATGACAGGAGATTGGAATGGGGAAAACACAGAGGGGCACAAGTCCATGGAGAATTCATTAAGATGTTCATTTGATTCCTCTGTGATTATTGCAGTGCGATTTCAGCGTGAACCTTTAGAAGAGAACTTCTGCTGATGTGGAAATGAAAAGGTGTCAGTGCGCACTACGCTGTCATTAGGAAAGAAATCAAACACTAAGAAAGAATCATGAAAAGAAAATGGTGCTAGGTTTCCATGCAAGCTGGAGAGCTCCTTGGTGTCCCGTCCCTTCCATCTGCTCACGTACTGCTCTGTTTGTGGCAGCCAGTGCAGAGACTGGGCTGATTTCTGCCCAGCCCTGCTGTGTCCGGGGCTGCCTTCCCCTCTCCTGGCATTGCCAGGGGGAATTCTCCTGCCTGCCCCAGGCACTCACTGACCAGGGGGAAAGGCTGCACCTCCAGCAGGAGCACTGGGGGCTGGATTGGCTGCCCAAAGCCTGGTTGTGGAACCTTCCATGGCAAGGAAAAGCATGTCATCCCAAAGTCAGGGATCTCAGGGCTGTTTAGGTGGCCAGAGCAGAGTTTACAAACACCTTCAGCTGGGAGGAACTGCGGCATTGCAGCCTGAGGACTTTTGGGAAGGAGTTAAACACAAACAGGGGAGCACCTCTGTGTGTGCTCTTCCTTTGGGAAGGAATGAAACACAAACAGGGGAGCACCTCTGTGTGTGCTCTGCCCAAGACCTTTTCTGGAACTATTTGGTAAAACAGAGGTGTGACATTAAAGAGTTGTAGCTTTTTTTTTTTTTTAGGTATATGATTTTTAAGCTCCTGTTTGGCTATGATGATCTGGAGTCGTGCAAGCAGCTTGAAAACTGGAGTTTGAGTTGAAGTAGAAAAAGGTTTTCTGAGGTTTTTTGTGTACTCTTGTTCTATAAATTGTGATTGTAGGTGGACACAGATCTTCAGGGATTCATTTGCATGAATGTTTTTGTGTCATAGGAGTGATGTTTTGTGTAGTAGGATTTCCACTTCTCCAAAGTGTTTTGTGCCACTAATTCCTCTCTGCAGTGTCATGTTCCATGAAAATGAGCAATCAACCTTCATTTCCTGTAGGTGGGAAATCTGTATTTTTCCATGTAGTTACTACTGTTGCTGACAAATGGAACAGGATTATGGCAGAATGTTCTGTGGACTGGAATTGTCCCGTGACAGGAGCCTGGCTGTAGCTGCTCTGTGAACTCTGGTTGTGCTGTTCATCACCTGCTATGATTGTGCATTTATCTGTTCTCTGCAATAACAATTTGCTCTTTGGCCAAGGTGAAGCAAAACCTTCCTGGGCCTGGGTGACAAAAACAGCAACAGGCGATTGCAGCGCATCCCAAATCTCTGAATAACTTGCATTTATGAGTTGGGGTTTTGTGTTTGATGAGACTCTGATGGTTCCCTGGGGGATCTCCCGCTGCAGCTCTCCCCAGGTGTCTCCTGCAGCAGATCTGGAATATTGTGGGCTCTGTGCAGGTTCTTGCCATGTGTCTGTGCCGTGGCACACAGGACCTTTTCCAATCCCTAATAAACCAGATTGATGCAGGAAGGAAATGGCAAGTCACAGACAGATTTGTTTCCTAAATGTAGCAGCTACTGTGACTGCACGAGTGCTCCTTGGGGAAAGGCACATTTCCTCTGCAAGATAACTTCT
Source organism: Emberiza elegans (assembly GCA_024865655.1). Taxonomy (NCBI): domain Eukaryota; kingdom Metazoa; phylum Chordata; class Aves; order Passeriformes; family Fringillidae; genus Emberiza; species Emberiza elegans. The sequence continues at coordinate 26,466,302 of JALJVW010000129.1, read as the reverse complement.
GTTAGCGAAATTCACTGACTGATGTATAACAGATGTATTTATATCTCAGAAATCAAAGTTATATTAATAATATCTCTAATAGATTAATCAGAGACTGAATTCCTGTAACAGAATTAAAGCAAAATTATTTTTAGAAGTGAGATTGACCAGAAATGGTGAATGTTTGCAAGTAGAAAACAGATTAGGCCATGTTAATCTGTAAAATAAACAACTGGCTTTTTTGTGTCTTGGCTTGATCCAAAATATGTTCTCAAGCGTTGCCAGAATACAGAGAAGCTCTAAAGGAAAGCAGTGTCTGTCGTGATGTAAAACCTTCCTTGCTAGAGTCTGTCAGCTGGGACGAGGAGAAATACAGCCCAGTTAATTCCTAGCTGTGCCTCTGCTGGCCTGAGATTTCCTTCTGGAAGCTCGGAGCACTTAATGCATCTCCAAAGCTCCCTTCTGCTCCTGCCCGGTTCACAGAAGTGACAGCAAATTTAGGAGGAGCGAGGTTGAGATTGGCTGTGTGGCTGAGCTCAGTTTCAGCTGGGCACAGATGTGCTTCTCACAGGGGTGCACACACAGAGCCAGATGTGCGCACCCGCCCACGGCCAGATGTGCGCGCGCCCGCCCACGGCCAGATGTGTGCGCGCCCGCCCACGGCCAGATGTGTGTGCGCCCGCCCACGGCCAGATGCGTGGGCTCACCCACGGCCAGGTGTGTGCGCGCCCGCCCACGGCCAGGTGTGCATGCGCTCGCCCACGGCCAGGTGTGTGCGCCCACAGCCAGGTGTGCGCGCCCTCGCCCACGGCCAGATGTGTGTGCGCCCGCCCACGGCCAGGTGTGTGCGCTTGCCAATGGCCAGATGTGCGCGCCTGCTCACGGCCAGATGCGTGCGCGCCCTCGCCCACGGCCAGATGTGTGCGCGCCCTCGCCCACGGCCAGATGTGTGTGCGCTCGCCGACGGCCAGATGTGTGTGCGCTCGCCCACGGCCAGATGTGTGCACTCACCCACGGCCAGATGTGTGTGCGCTCGCCCACGGCCAGATGCGTGCGCTCACCCACGGCCAGATGTGCGCGCCCTCGCCCACAGCCAGATGCGTGCGCTCACCCACGGCCAGATGTGCGCGCTCACCCACAGCAAACGATCCTCTCTGCCAGGGCTGACATGGGGCTCAGGGCTGGCTCTAATGGGCCCTGAAATGTCGGTGTGGAGCTCCAGAAATGGGATTCTGGGCTTTAACACGTTTCTCCCCAGTTCCAGCAATTCTGGCCTATGAGCATGTGTTGAGTTTAAACCTTGGGAAAAAAAAAATGAGCTTGTAATTTGTGTGGTGGAGAAAGTTTAGATCAATCACTTTTTACACTATTCCACAGTTCTTCATTTCACACTCTTGTGTAGCTACTTAATAAAAATACATAATGCATGACTTTGTGCTATAAACTGTTAATTTGTAATAATTTTATGTCATCTACTGTAATTATGGCACTGTGCAATCTGTACTGGTTGACAATATTTTGGCAGAAGCATCTACTGTAATATTTACAAGGCATTTCTGGCTCCGTTCAGTTTTCATTGTGCTCCCAGTTATCCTCCTGAGTTATTTGGATACCAGTATATAAAAATGTCTGTTGTTTGCTTTGCTTCTTGACTAGTTAATCAAAAACATTTTAATATTGTGGAGCTTTTCAAGAGAGAAATTATACTCCAAAAATCCATTATGCACAAACAGAGAAAGTAATGAAGTTCTGCTGGTCCTGAAGTAATTTCACACCATTTAAAACTAAGCTCCATTGTTTAATCATTTCTAATCATTTGCTTATAAATTCCAGTCTGTCTCAACCTAACTCTGTGGAAATTTTTTTGCTTAATTTTAATTTTCATTATCCACTGGATAAGTGGTGCAATTCCCAGACCTCTGCAGAAGTCACAGTTAGTTTGGGTGGCTGGGCTAAACATGCCCAAGGAACATTAACTGCAGTGACAGGCTTCTAGGAGAGCTCGGTGCATTTGGAACTCTGTGGAAATTGTACACTTATTTATTTGTAGTAGGTGCTTTGTTATCCAAATGGAAGCTGCAGCTGCTGAATGCATCTTGAAAGAGATCTCTTATTTTTGTACGTGATGGGAGCTTTAGCTTCTCCCAGAGTCAGATCCCACTATTGAGGAGGGGATTATCATTTAATTGATATAACTTTAAATTTCACATTTGCATTTTGTCCATGTCACTAAATATACCATGATGGAGCATTTAGATCTTGGTGTGAGATGAGGGACGGTGTGTGGCACTGAAACCTGTGCATAAATACCTGGGAGAAAATGATTCTGCACTCATTTGTTAATTGCAGATCACTGCTGCTCCAGACAGGGAACTGTGGGGGTGTTTATGACTCTGGGTGGCAGATGAGTGAGTTTCCATTTGCATTTTGATTTGGATCAGGAGTGTGGGTTTGAAGTAAATGTCCTGATTGCTTGCAGGTGAGCACGTTCATGAGCACCAGGAGCAATCCTGGAACTGCCCGTGGTTATTTCTGGGTGAGGAGAAGCTGCGCCTTCCCCTTTGCTGTCATTAATTACCATGGGCCACTTCAGAAATTACTGAGTTCTTCAGGGGCAGTCCCTTGGACCAGAACACCGTGAAATGTGTGATCACAATCCAGTATTTCCAGTTGTTCCGTCATTTCTGGAGTGGAGTTGTGGAGGTGCAGAGGGCAGAGCCTTTCCATGCCTGCACTGAGTTTGGTGCATTCCCTGCATGGCCAGGCAATGGCATTTGGGGAATCCTGGATCTCTGAGTTTGATGCATTCCCTACATGGCCAGGCAATGGCATTTTGGGGATCCTGAACCTCCAGGCAAGGGCATTTTGGGGAATCCTGCACCCTGGGTTTCCTGCATTCCCTGCATGACCAGGCAATGACATTTTGGGGATCCTGCACCTCTGAGTTTGGTGCATTCCCTGCACCTAGGCAATGGCATTTGGGGAATCCTGGATCTCTGAGTTTGGTGCATTCCCTGCACGTCCAGGCAGTGGCATTTGGGGATGCTGCACTGAGTTTGCTGCATTTCCTGCCAGGCAGTGGCATTTGGGGATCCTGGACCTGTCAGGCCCTGGCAGGGGAAGCTGAAAAGCCAATTGCTGCTGCTGCCTGTGGCCAGGAAGGTCCCGCTGGGCCAGTCTGTCTCAACTGAACTCTGTGGAAATTTTTTTGCCCAATTTTAACTTTCGTTACCCACTGGATAGGGGGTGTGATTCCCAACCTCTGCAGAAGTCCCAGCTGGGTTTGGCAGCAGGAGGCAGAGCTGGGGCTCTGTGTGTGCCCAGCAGAGACACTGGAGAATAACCACTGGAATTCAGGCACCTTGACCAGGGCAGGCTCAGGCTGGTTGGGCTTGTAGGTTTTGTTTAGACTGGAGATGTTTCCTTAAGGGATTTTTCTCCTGACATTCCTGATTTATATTTTAAAGCATAATAATTTTTCCATTTAATTTAAATTATTTTTGTTTATGAATTTTATTTGCTGTTCCAATCATTATATAAATATTTTTATGCCCTGGAGAGCTCTCTTTAGCAAATCAACCAACTTGTGATCTATACTAATTGAATTATGAATCATTTCAAAACCAGTACCAACAAAGAAATGCAGTGCTGTTGTCCTTTTATTTTTTATTTTTCTGTGTACTGTTTTAATTTCAATCGCTTTAATTTATTTTATAAGTTTCCATTATCCAGAGACAGGGCTGGATCCAACACTAATGGATTATTTTCTCTGCCAGTTTAAAGTGTTGTACATGAGAGACACTGAGAAATCTGACACAATGCTAAATTCAAGAGTGAACAAAAAAGTTTGCTTCTGCATCAACAATGAAGATGAAAACATCAGATAACTTATTCTGTGCACAAAAAACAAGATTTATCTGTATGTGGGAAGACTTGAGCAGTTATTGATTCTGAGGATGGTTCCATTCATTTATTCCCTCCCAAATGTTTTATTTGTGATCACAAGAGTCATCTTGTGCAATTAGTGATTATGAAAACTGCCAGCATGCAATTACTCAGAATAATATAAATATTCAAAACAAAAGCCAGAAGAATGTGCAGCAAGCACAAGAAATTTGAGGTCAAAATGAAAGAGGTTTTTTTATCCTGTTACCAAAAAACCCAGAGAAACTCTGAATGACTGTGTCATTTGTGTCATTGGCCCTGAGACAATGATGCCCTGAGTTTGGAGGTCCCACATCTGGGCTTTTGTTGTGCTGAAGGGAAGTATCCTCCAAAGGTACAGACTTTTCCCCAGGAAGATCCTGTTTCCATTTCTGACTTGAATTCTTTTATGCCAGCTATTATTGCAGTGCAAAACTGCTTCCTCCTAAACAATTAAATATTCCATTAGAATCTGGAAAAAGCATTTGGAAGCTTTTAATTTCCTTTGATGGAGCCCATAATAGGAAGAGTAAAAACCTGTGTTGTTGTGAACTGGCTTTTGTTTATGGTTTCAGGCATTTTAGGTCATTTTGGGGTAGGCTTTGGTTCTCTGAAATTGCATTTGGAGTCTGACTTTAGCCCCTCATTCTGCTGCAAGGCTCCACAATTGTCTTGCAGAGTCTCTTGGAGGTGTTTTATTTTCCCAGCTGACTGGGGGTTGTTTCACAGCCACATCTCCCTTTTGCACCTGTGTGGGACACTCCCCCTGCTACCCATGTGCTTTTGGTTTGGGGCAGGAGCAAAGGAGGAGAGATGTGGCAGCAGAGCAGCTCCAGGCACAGTGTGAGGTGTTCCTCAGGAAATGGCTGGGGGGCTGATTTGCTGTTGAGATGTTCCAGACCTCCTGGAGGAAGTGGCTTCACAATTCCTCTCAGCATGGCTGGACACGGAGATGCCCCTGACCCAGAGGAGCCAATCCACCCCAGCCAAAGAGCCCCTTTCAGTGGCCCTGTGCTTGGTGATTGAAACTGATTTTCATGGGGAATGGGGTCCCTGATCAATGTTCCATAGCTCCCAAGTGTTCCAGTCTCCGAGACCAGCAGTTCATTGCAGAATTGATCTCTGCTGGGCTGTCACTCTGTCTTCACACAATGAAGGCAATTCTCCAATATGTGTGGTGATGTCACACACAATTAGCAGCATCAGCTGACCCCATTCTGCTCGTCTCCTTTAAATATTAAGCCAATTTCAGGATCAAGCCCTAATAACTGAGGTTTCCAACTTGCTGTTACAGGATCCTCTTTGCCCAGACAATAATTGCACCCAAGGTTGAGGCACAGAGTTCACAGACCTCTGCCCTAGAAGGGCCCAAATTTGCTGCTGGGTTAATTATAGCTGAGAATAATTCAGAAAAGACCAAAAACTGGTGAGCTTGGATGCTTATCTCAGCACATCACACTTATTGCAAAGCATTAATGAGTCTTGTACCCAATGAGAGCTGTATTTTTTGAATATGTTCCCTGCCTGAGATTAATGTTGATGCAAGTCTCCTGACACTATTAAGGTGTTTAAAATAATACATTTCTTTCATGTAAAACAGCTTCATTGATTTCAGAGGTTTATACTCAATACAAAACCACTTACGCTGTCGTTTGCTAATTAATAATTTAAAAACGGGATTTTGTCGAGTTTGGATTTGCATGGTTAACAATGAACTCAACACCACAAAGGAAGGGTGCTCTATTTGTGTCCTGGGTGGAGGGGGAGCTCCAGCCAAAGGCCGGTTCAAGGCTCCAGGTGCGGGAAGGACCCTCTGCTTTTCTGACACCCTCGGGGGGAGCCTGGGCCGGGTCCGGCCCTGGCCCCAGTTTGGGGCACTGCCCCTGCCAGCTGGGACCCTGGGGCGAGGCAGCAGAAAGAGCCCAAAGCCTCGGCGGTCTCAGAGTCCCGGAGCAGCTCGAGGGAGCAGAGCAGAGCCCTGGGGGAGAGGGAAGGCCAGGGCAGTCCTGGGCTGCCTCGGTCACCTGGGTGTGTGCCCAGACTCTGAAATTGGGGAATGCACAGCTCAGCGTTCCCTGGGCATCACTGATGTTCCTCAGCGTCTGCACGTGGATTTTATGGCATTAAAGCTGCAGGGAGAGGCTCGGGGGAAAAGGAATTGTGCTAAAGAAGAAGCCTGGGTCCTGGCCAGGCATTCCCCAAGTGGGAGTGGGTCACTGGGAGCCTTCAGACAGGTCACTAAGGATGGTGGTGATGAGCAAGGACAGCTCCTGGTGTGCTCTGAGATTGCTGTAGAGCAGAACCCTGATTCTAGAGAGGTTTTAAACAGTGCTCTCCAAAGGAATCCTCTTGACTACAGCACCTCTGCCTCCCGTTAGCACCGAAAATTCTCCTTCTTCCTTGGAAGAACCTGCACACTTTAATTATTGTTTCAGTCAGCACATGCAAAAATGATACATTAGAAAAGAAACTTGAAAGCATAATAATAGAAATACAGATCTGGCACAGAAAATCCAAATGAAACATGGCAGTACATCTTGAGATAGGAGAATACTGAATGTGAGAGGAAGGATGAAAGGTGAAGCCAACTATTGTGAATGCAAATCCAGTGAAATGCAGAATTACCAACTGCAAGTAATAATAAGATCAATGTGCTAACTTTTTAATAGAAATTTGTTTCTGATTTTTTAAGCCTGTTACTTGTAGAGTTAAAACTTTCCTAACTTTGTTTTCCATTTGTGAAAGAAGTGATCACTTAACAAAAAATCCTAAAACAGCTCCAGAAGCTGAGCCTTTCAAAGTGCTGCTGTTACTCCCTGGGCAATAACCGAATATTTTGCTGGAAGTCAGTAGGGCAGAGGTCCTGTAACAGATGTCTATTTTTGTCTGGGTGTAGTTTTGAGATATTTCCAATCAAAATTAGAATGCAATCATGATATTAGAGCAGGTGAGCTGTAGTTTCCCGTTCAAAACCTGGTCCCAGCCATGTTCCCTGCACCTGTATCCTTCATCAGAGGCACTGGGGTGATGTTCAGGTGATGTTCACCCCCAGCCACTCTGACTTTTCAGGGATGGCAACAGATGCAGCCTGGAAATCCTTTTCCCTGTCAGCAGCCATGGACTCCAAGGCCCAGGGGAGCTCTGGGAGGCCCAGCCACTGCAGATGGAGGTGGAAGGAGGGACCCGTGAGAATTTCACCTTTCTCACCTGAGCAAACAGATCCACACCTGCCAGCCCCATTCTCCAGAGCTGCTGTTTCCCTCCCTCCCCCTGCCAGTGTGCCAGTAAGAAGAGCATCTTAAATGCTACATTTTTAATTACTAATGAATTAGTCTCGTTTGTCAGATGTCTGAAAATGTGAGCACAGTGGTTTTTTCCTTTCAAAGCCCCATTGCTTGTGTGAATAAATAGCTAAGTGGTCTTTACCTCCCAAGGGGACTGCAGTCAGGAAAAGGTGGAATTAGGCAATTAACAAAAGAAGTGAAAGCAGTAAAATAAGAAAAGAAGCTTCTGAAAAAGTTGGTGTTATTCTGAACTCCCCACAGCCATTCTGTGGGGTTCCACTTAATTGAGATGAATAACGTGGTTCCTTGAAGAGACCAGTGGAAGGTGCCTATTTAAACTTTGTAGCTAATTAATAGTTCCTCAAGGATGCTCAGCAGTGAAGTGGGAGTGCTGCTCACGCTGTTGCTGCCACGTCTGTGGCTGGCTCTGCTTGGGCTTTGCACAGGAAGAACAAAACCCCTCTGCTAGCACAGATTTGTCCATCTGGCACTGGGGGAGGGGGTCACTTGCTGTTATCAGCCTGTTCTTTCCATTTCCCGAGTGCTGTCACAGCTTCACAAAAGTTGTCTCCTCTCAGACCCTTAGAACAAGAGAAGAACAAATGTGTAGGTTTAATAGTTGCCATTTTCATCTTGCCATCAAACAGGAATAACAAGATAACGTTTCTCAGCATTTAAATATTTGCAGTGATTCACTGCAGTGGACTTGTTGCTAGAAATTTGCAGGCATTTGTGCTCATGAGCTGCCCTCCTCGAGCATGTGGCACATCTGCGACCATTCCATCCTGTGTGGATCTCAGACATCTCTCTACCTGCCTGTGCCTTGCTAGAATATTCTTGTAAAATAGCAGTCTTGTTGAGCCAGGCTTTTGGATCTGCCTCTCTCTTTCTGAGCATCTGCAGCTTGCCTTCAGCAGCAGGTTCAGAGCATGCAGGACACAGGGGCTGGGCCAGCAATGTGACTGTCACCCATTCCTGGGTGTCACTGCAGAGCCCTGGCTCCCTCCTGCTCCCAGAACCTCACAGGGTCTCTGCAGGCTCGGATTTCTCCCTTCCATGCCATCAGTGGCTCTCCTTGCATGAACAAAACCTGTCCTGCTTTAGCCTGGCCTGCTTGTTTGAGGACAGGGGAGAGGTTTGTCCATTCTCTGTGAGGTCACCCCCAGCTCAGAGCACAGCCCTGGCTTTGTTCCTCCCTCACATCTGGGCTAAAATCCTTCTGCTCCCAGCCAGGAGCTGCCCTGGGCTCTGTGGGTGTCAAACACTCCAAACTGCAGGAGAACATCCTTGGGTGGGTGTAAGGATTGCAATAGGAGGGATGCTCTGAATCAGAGGGTTGCAATAGGAGGGATGCTCTGAATTAGAGGATTGCAATAGGAGGGATGCTCTGAATTAGAGGATTGCAATAGGAGGGATGCTCTGAATTAGAGGATTGCAATAGGATGGAGGGTCTGAATTAGAGGATTGCAATAGGATGGAGGGTCTGAATTAGAGGGTTGCAATAGGAGGGATGCTCTGAATTAGAGGATTGCAATAGGATGGAGGGTCTGAATTAGAGCAGCAAATCACGTGGATTTCGCTTTGCTGGAAATCTTTTTGGTTACCAAATGAGGTGCTAAGTTTCGAGGAAACAATTGTTACTATCTTGCTGAGTGTTTATAGCTGTTTTTTATTGTATATGCTTCCTTCAGGATCTCTTATTGTTCTGCTGGCTGTTGTTTTCCCTTCTCCCCAGCTATGGGCCCCTGGTGTATTTTTGCAGAGGAAGTCAGACAGATATATACCGATAAGGATTTGCCATACAGCTATTCAGTACATTATTTTTCTTGATGGCATGTTTGCTTCCCAAGCTTTTTTTCTTTACTACCACTTTTCTCTGCTTCCCCAATTCAAGCACACTTTCTGGATGTCACAGTTACTTCAAAAATATTTGGCAAACAAGTTATTTCTCACTAGGAGAAGCAACAAACTTAATCCAGGTTATCCCCTGTGCTCCTTGAGAATAGATGCCTGCTTAATCCTGCAGAGAAGTAAATACTGTCTAGAACAAAACATCTCTATGCTGTAAGATTGCTTGATTTTTATTTATTTTATTTTTTTGTCCAGAGAGGAAGAGAGATTTTTGCTTTAACAGTTGTGTGAAGAGCTGAATCAATACAAGATAAGACCTCAGAGGCTTTTTCCTGGTGTTGAACTATTGGATAAGGCTGTATCACTTCATGCCTTGGTGTGCAAGCTGCCTGCCTCCCCTGCCTCCCACGGCAGCCTGTGGCTGCAGCAGGGCATAAAGTCTCACCAGGAGCTGTGCCATGTGCCAGGGGTGCCCAGAGCACAGCGGGCTGCTCAGGAAATGCTCATTTTCTCCAACTTTGGGCCTTGCTTCAGTCTCATGGCTGTGCTCGCTGTGCCTCTGCAACGTCGCTGTTCAGAGATGAATGATGTTAAACTTTACTGGGGTGTGCTGAGCTGTTCCTCCCTCCCAGCTCCCCACAGGTGTCCAATTCCTGTTTCCTCACATTCAAATTGAAACTGGGAGCAGCTGAAGGGTGAGGGCAACCAGGAGAAAAGGGGAATGCAGGGGGAGCAGTGACCCCAAGGGACACCGAGAGCAGGGGTGGGGCGCTGGAATAGTGACATCGCAAAAATGGCACTGGAATAGAGACAAAAATTGGCACTGGAATAGTGACATCACAAAAATGGCACTGGCACAGTGACATCACAAACATGGCACTGGAATAATGACATCACAAAAATGGCCACTGGTACAGTGGAATCACAAAAATACCACTGGAATAATGACATAACAAAAATGGCCACTGGCACAGTGGAATCACAAAAATGGCACTGGAATAATGACATCACAGAAATGGTTCTGGCACAGTGACATCACAGAAGTGGCACTGGCACAGTGACATCACAGAAGTGGCACTATAATAATGACATCACAGAAATGGCACTGGCACAGGGACATCACAAACATGGCGCTGGAATAATGACATCACAAAAATGGCTCTGGAATAATGACATCACAGAAGTGGTACTGGCACAGTGACATCAAAAAGTGGCTCTGGCACAGTGACATCACAGAAGTGGCACTGGCACAGTGACATCTCAGAGCCCCTGAAAGGCAGAGACCCAGATCCTCTTCCAGCAGTGCTGTTCTGTTTGCCCCATGAGCTGGCGAGGCCGCCTGGCTCAGCTTTGTGTGGATGTGGAGGCTCTGCTTTCACAAACCCACACAAACACACCATGTTTTAATGTCACTTTTTAGAACCAACTTGATGCAAAGGTGTTTGACTCTTTTGTTACTACCATTTTATATGTTGATGTAAAATCATAGAGATGAGTTGATTTTCTGGAAGATGCTAGACATATCTTTTGTTTTTTCTTGGCATTTCTGATCTTCTTCGATTTTGAGCTCTTGTAATGAGCTCAAACACTGTAACTCAAATTCCCTTGAAGTGTTTGTAAAACCTGCAGAGCTCAATCTCTTTGAAATATGACACGAAAATTCACTTTTCCAGTTCTTACTCTTATTCCTGCCTTTACTTTAGATAACGAATCTTGGCTATTGTGAACAGTGAGGATGAGTCAGCTGGGTGAAACTCTTTATTTGGCAGAGCCACAGCCACAGTCCTGATAGGCATTGCAAAGTGATTAGCAAGCCGTGTTACTATTTTCTGCCTTTTGGAAGTTTGCAAAGTTCTTGCTATTTGTTTTCTTGTGTTTTATCTCCTAAGTAGAGGAAGTTTCTGCCATCTGGAGAACACCCCTGCCTGGTGCCTCACAAGCACAAATTCATTTTTCTCACCAAAACAGAGCTGTAAAATGGTGCATGCTGAAAGGCCAGTAATCATTGGTGCCACCTCCAGAACCTGCCTAAGACAAACCTTTCATTCTTTCCTGGATTTGGTAACAAGAATAAAAAGAAAGGAGAAAGCTACAAAGAAAAATATTGAAGTGGGTACAGAATCATGGTTTGTTTTTACAGAATATTTTCTTGTTTTCCTGGCTGTGAGCAGTCTGAGAGCTTTACTTGTTGATGTGCAAAGAATGCTACAAAAACACCTCTCGCTGGCCAAGTTGTTTCCTGCCTTTTGAATTTGCACGTGCAGAACATGGAGCTAATTGTCCAAATCACTTTTCCTCTGGCATTACGTGGGATGGTTTCCTGAGGCCATCAGGACTTGAGTCTGTTTATCCCCTTGCACCTTTTGGACTCAATTTTAATGATGGAGTCTCAATTTTATATAAATTCCTCCCCATGTATATAAAATCTTCTTAGTTTTAACATTTTACTTTTTAGTCTGAGCTCTTTAGAATGTTCCTTCCCATCATACAAGAAGCATTCACCACCTTCCCGTAATTTCTCTGTGTGTCATTCAGAAAGTCTTATTTCATGGGAAGATTTTTCTGTGGTGGGAAATCAGCTTTTTGATTATTTGACAGATCCCCGAGTCTGGTATCTCGCTAAGATCACATTTCTCAGGAAAACGCAGCATCTCGCGAAGGGAAGATTAAATGCTAATTTAATGGCAGGGTAATGCCTGTAGCCCTCTGCCTGCTTTGGCAAATCCCCTCTCTCTGTGTCCCTGCAGCGTCGTTGAGGTTTTTGTGCACAAATCCAGGGCGGAGGTGTCCCTGTGAGCGAGGGCTGGCTCGGGCAGGGGCAGGAGGAGCAGGAGCTCTCTGGGGCTCTGCCACACTCAGCACGGGGAAGGAGGCGCTGAGAACAGGATTGTGTTGGCATTCTGCTCTCTTGAGAACATTTCCTGGTGGAAAGAAATAGGAATATTTAAAGCGCACATAGGAGCCTCTTCAAAATTCTCTGCAGCTGTAGTTTGACAATATTACACAGACTGAAATGTTTGCTTATCAGAAAAGCTGAAATGTTTAAAGAACATTGATCTACATTTCTTGTCAGTTTACTGTCTCCATTGGCACAACATTTGGAGGGATTCTGATGTTATGAAATGGAGAGTGCCTCAGACTTGCATCTGCAGTGAATGCTCCGTTACCTCTTCTGAGCCTTGGAACAATAACTCCTTCCACCTAAACACTCACAGAATGTGAAGCATATGAGAGATCTGTGCAAGTTGTTCCTATTTTCCACCTTATGCTATAATGGCAACTGCTGCCAATCAGCAAAACAAGGAAGTTGGGAAATGGGAATTTTCCGTGAGTGCCACTGGCTTCCTTAATTTCCTTGAAATTAGGTACAGGCACGGTTCAGCTGCTGCCATTTCTCACAGCTGAGGCAGTGTCAGTGTTACTGACACAAGATGTTTAGGTGCTTATGGCAACTTCAGTGTGTGCCCTGAATGAGCTCTGCCAGATCACATCATTCATTTCTGGTTCTTCTCCAACCCTGGCCCGAAGTTGTGATAAAGGAGTCAGATGGAAAATTTTGATTAGAATGATTTTTTTAAGATGCTTATTTTTTTTAAGTAAAAGAAGCACTTTTGTGATAGCTCGCAGCTTTAGCTGAGCAAAGCTGTGATTAGAAGGTTGTTATGTAGGACTTTGACAGCTGACTTGCAATGAGAATTAAGAGAACAGAGTTGAGTGCAGACACAGAAACTGTTAGTCCTTTCCCATGGTTTCCATTGTGTAACCCCATGTTTCTCTGTAATAGCATTGCTCCTGGGCTCTGCAGCTCTGCTCTGGTGTGATCTCATTTCAGGGTGCCTTGTTGCTGTAGAACCACGGTGCTTTTACAGTGGTAAATGCTTCAGAACCTGATGGGGAAGCAATAATGGAACCGTTCCTAATTTCTCTACAATAACTCTCCATAATCTGCACAAAACACTGGCTGCTTCCTCCTGCTTCCCAGCAAAGATTTAAAAGCTGAGTGAGTTGCCATGTTACTTAAGACTTCATTATTTTTTGCAAAGTATACTCCAGAGCATTCGCTAGAACATTATGAAGTATTATCATAAATGATTAAGCTGAACTATAATTGTCAAAATATGTGAAAAAAGCACATCTGGCAAGGCTGGTTTTTCACTCCCTAATTCACATGAGTCAGTAACTCACCGTGGATCCTCCTGACAGGGTGGATAAGTCAGCCTGAGGCAGGGCAGGCGTGGGGCTCCCCAGCTCCCTGGAGCACAGCAGGCACCTCTGGGCTGGACTAACCCTGGGCCTGACTGGGGGACTGGGGGAACAGCAAAACCAACCCTCAAACCCAGGCTCGGGCAGCCGGCTCTGGGTGACCAAGATTTCATATTCATTAGCCTAAATAGTTGTGCTTTCTTGCATCTGTTGTTCCTATCCCCATTTTTGTCCTTGCTTATATGACAGTTATACTGTCATTTCTAATCTAGGCTGTATTTATGGCCGATTTATAGCATTTGTTCTTCTGCCATCAGCAGCCTTTAGTTAAAATGCTCTTTTTCCTTGTTGCAGGTTAGTTGTTTGGTGAGGAACAGTGAAAAATAGATAACATCCTTCTCAGCTTTCATTTTGTGAGGTTCTACAAACCAAATCCTCCTCTTTGTGACCGTGTTCACAGGGGTTCTTGGATGAGGGAAGAGACGAGGATCTGACTCCATGCTTCAGAAGGCTTGGTTTATTATTTTATGGTATATATTACATTAAAACTATACTAAAAGAATAGAGGAAAGGATTTCATCAGAAGGCTAGCTAAGAATAGCAAAAGAAAGAATGAATAACAAAGGCTTGTGTCTTGGACAGAGAGTCTGAGCCAGCTGGGCTGTGATTGGGCATTAATTAGAAACAACCCCATGAGCCAATCCCAGGTGCACCTGTTGCATCCCACAGCAGCAGATAACCATTGTTTGCATTTTGTTCCTGAGGCCTCTCAGCTTCTCAGCAGGAAAAATCTTAAAGAAAAGATTTTTCAGAAAATATCATGGCTACACCTCTTTAAAAGAAGTTTTAATTCCCTCAGTCATACTCCTACTAGTGCAGATTGAGTTTATTTTATTTTATTTCCTTTCCTTATTTTCCTTTATTTCCACTGCCTCATAAGGGGCAGTACCCAGATAAGGGACAGTGCCCAGATAAGGATGCCCAGCCGAGGGGCAGTGCCCAGATAAGGATGCCCAGCCAAGGAGCAGTGCCCAAATAAGGATGCCCAGAGAAGGGACAGTGCCCAGATAAGGGTGCCCAGCCGAGGGGCAGTGCCCAGATAAGGATGCCCAGAGAAGGGACAGTGCCCAGATAAGGATGCCCAGTGAAGGGGCAGTGCCCAGATAAGGATGCCCAGAGAAGGGACAGTGCCCAGACAAGGATGCCCAGCCGAGGAGCAGTGCCCAGATAAGGATGCCCAGAGAAGGGACAGTGCCCAGATAAGGGTGCCCAGCCAATGGCTGTGCCCAGATAAGGATGCCCAGAGAAGGGGCAGTGCCCAGATAAGGATGCCCAGCCGAGGGGCAGTGCCCAGATAAGGATGCCGAGAGAAGGGACAGTGCCCAGATAAGGGTGCCCAGCCAAGGGGCAGTGCCCAGCCAAGGGGCAATGCCCAGACAAGGTTGCCCAGAGAAGGGGCAGTGCCCAGGTAAGGATGCCCAGCCGAGTGCCCTGCTGACCCTGCTGGAACCCCCCTGCTGCAGCCCTGGCATGCAGGAAGGACACCCCGAGCTTTCTCTGGCCAGAGGCGCCCCAGCTGAGGGGTCTCTCCACAAGAGAGAGGCGTCTCTGGTCCCTCCCGTGCCTGGGGAGGCAGTGCCAGCGCTGCTGAGCAGCACAGTTAGGCAGCCTGCGTACAGAGGGGGGCAGTGAGGATTCAGCAGCCAGACTCAAATTGTCATTTCTGAGCAATTGAATAATGAATTGGCCTGGGAAGTGTTGAATGTTTGAAGGCTTTAAATAACCGCTGGGCTGGGCCTTTTGTGAGCAGAGTTTGCTGCTGCCGGGCGGTGCTGGAGCTGTCCAGGGGCTGGGCAGGGCAGGCTGAATGCCCAGAGCAGATGGAAACTCGAGGCTGGAGCGGGGGATCCTGAGCCATGGGCTGCCCCAGGGGGCACAGGGACACCTCCAGGCTGCTGGGACAGGGAGGGACATCCCCTTGCAGGGCAGGGCGGATGGAATCACAGAGCTGGGCAGGAGCAGCCCTGCAGGGCCAGAGCTGGGCATTGCTCAGCACCCAGCAGTCAAACACCAGGTGCCTGCAGAGGGATTTGGTGTGCAGGCAATTTGTGTTTTCCGTATCTGTGTTTTTTAAAATTATTTTTCTTTTTTAATGTTTCTCTTGGCAGGTAGTATGTTTTTATTTAATAAACCTTGATGGATTTTTTTTCTTACATAAATTTCTGTCACTTTTAAGCCTTGTAGGTTGTTTTATGTTGGTAAATAACCTTATTTTTGTATAAATACCGCCGCTTGTAAATTCCAGTTTTGCAAAATCTTGGCAAATTTTTGTCATCTTTTTAGCTCCTTTTTTCCTGCCGGGGAAAAAAAAACCTCTAGAAAATTTTTCTCAGCAAACAAACTCAATCTTTTAAATTAAAAAGCAAGTATTGCTCATTTTTTATATGGGGAAGCATCTCTCAGTGAATGGCACCTCTGCAGAGGAACTGATTCTGTCAAATTCCCTTTGCTCACCTGAGGTGCTCAATTCCCTGTCCTTGGTCCTGCAGGGACAGGAGGCGGACAAGGGCGAGCATCAGAAGCTGTCAGTGGTCAGGAGGAAGCACAGCAGGGCTGGGGCAGGGAGATCAGGAGCTGTGGGAAGGGAGCAGGAGCACCAGGATCTGATGGAAAGGATCAGGAGCGCCAGGAGCTGCTGGGAAAAGGATCAGGAGCAGCAGGAGCTGCTGGGAAAGGATCAGGAGCAGCAGGACCTGATGGAGAAGGATCAAGGACACCAGGACCTGGTGGAAAAGGACCAGGAGCCAGTGAGAAGGGATCAGGAGCAGCAGGAGCTGATGGGAAAGGATCAGGAGCACCAGGATCTGATGGGAAAGGAGCACCAGGAGCTGATGGAAAAGGAGCACCAGGAGCTGATGGAAAAGGGTCAGGAGCATCAGGAGCTGTGGGAAAGGAGCAGGAGCAGCAGGAGCTGTGGGAAAGGAGCAGGAGCTGATGGAAAAGGATCAGGAGCTCCAGGAGCTGGTGGGAAAGGGTCAGGAGCACCCGAATCTGATGGAAAAAGAGCAGGAGCTGTGGGAAAGGAGCAGGAGCTCCAGGAGCTGTGGGAAATGATCAGGAGCACCCGAATCTGATGGAAAAAGAGCAGGAGCTGGTGGGAAAGGATCAGGAGCTCCAGGAGCTGTGTTAAAGGAGCAGGAGCTCCAGGAGCTGTGGGAAAGGGTCAGGAGCACCCGAATCTGATGGAAAAAGAGCTGTGGGAAAGGAGCAGGAGCTTTTGAGCACCAAAGAGAAAGAGGAAGAGAAATAGGAGCGGATGCAGGGGCAGGTTGGAGGAGAGGCAAAGAAGGTTCAGAGCGAGAGGGGAGGAGCAGGAGAAAAGCTAAAGGGGTTCTGAGGGCTGGGGCCAGCTCGAGGAGAGCCAAGAGGCCCCGTTGGCAGAAACTGCTGACATGGGGAGGAGAAGGAGCAGCAGGGAGGGAACCACAGCAGGGCAGGGGCTGGGTGGAAAAGGGGAGCAATGGGAAGGTGCAGAGCAACAGGAGACAGACCTGGGAAAGCCGACCTGGCTGTGCCTTTGCCCATTGAGAGGGTCTCTGGAATTTGATTTTTCTCATTGTTGGAGGTGCCCAGGTGCGAATGGATCTGGGGTGCTGGTTCTCCCAAACTGTGTGGAGGGCAGCAGCAGCTCCCACTGGGGGAGCAGCTCTGGCACTGCCTCCCTGCAAGCTTTGGGATCCCTGGTTCATAGAGGCTGTCAATCCATCCATGAGACCCAGCACAGGAATGTATGGAGACCTCGGAAATTATTTATGATGCATTTACAGCATAAATAGCGAAGCTGTCAACTGTGATTGTGAAGTTCTTCCTCTGCTCCTGCACTGTGCTTTTCATTTAATGTGGCTTTGTTCAGCTTAGAAACAAACCAATCCTTTGGCTTTTAATAGCTGTAATAAAATATTGAGGATATAATGTCTGCCAGGGCGGCGCAGACACACGGACTGTGTGTGGCTGTGGTGGCAGAGAGAGTCAAAAGGGGATGGGGATGGAGGGGAGGCTTCTGGAAATGCAGGGAGGGAAGCTTTGGAAAGTTTTGGAAAGCTTGAGTAACACTAATAATGAGGAATTTCCTGACAGGAGAGGGCTGAGAATATTAGTGTGTGGTTCCAGCTAGAGGATCCTTTAAGTGATGCTTAAAGAAAAAATAACTGCCTTTAATGTGTTGCTGTGGGAGATAAAAAGGTTTTTGGGGATTTTTGAGGTCAGATCAAGGCGTTGAGTCATTTTTGGTATTTCTGGGTCCGTAGAGAATGCAGAAGTTGAGGAAGGAAGAGCCAGAGCCAGGGAGGCAGAAAGCAGTGCCCTGTTTCCTCCAGAGCCCCTGCCAAGGAGAGATTTCACACATTACAGACTGCATTAGAATTAAGACAGGAGAAACTCTTTTATTTACTGGCTTCTGCATGAGATGTTTTACTGGCAGCATTAAATGGTCTGTTGCAGACATAGTCTGAAACTTTCTGACGCTTGGGAGAATGGCATGAGAAATCCAGTAACTAAATTTTCACTGATTTTATGGAGAATGTCAGTGGAAATGTGAAACTGGGATTAAATCAAATTGCTGTGTGTTAACAGTAATTGTTGATATATGGCATAACAAAAATTATGGTGTTTTGCTTTGGCTTACCCTTCTAAACCAGCCTGAACTTCCTCAGTATTCAGAAATTTGTTGAAAGTCTACTAATTCTGACCTCCTGAAAACCCTATTATTGCCATTTTTGATGTCTGAATTCTTCTGAAATGCTGACTTTCCCTGCTGCATTCATTTGCTGTGTTCAGTTTCCAGGCAGATTTTGGCAATGCCGAGTTGTGTGGAAAAACCAAATCAGGGAAAAACAAAACACCATCCTACTTTACACCTCCAGGAGTTCTGGTAGGGACCTGAAATGGGAACCAAAATGCAAATATTTGGTCCTGGAGTTCTGGCCCAGATGCCAAAGGAGTTACATTGGATGGGGAGTTTCTTGGACCATGTGTTTGCTTGGACCACACTCAAACTCCTTGGGCACACACTCAATTCCTAATTGAGTTGCCTAAGCCTCAGGCTGTTCTTTCAGGGGTGAAATATTTAATAGCATAAAATTCACTTTGACTCTCCTGAATAATGATGAAATATCTGTATTTGGTTTTGGTCATCGTGATCACCATCACGCTTAATCCTTTGATTCTGCTGGGAAGGGCACAGTGGAGGAGCCTTACTAGAATAAACATCTTTACTTTTTTCCTGTGGCTGTGACAAGAGCACTTGACTCTGCGCCTCTCTCTTTAGAGATTGTCTTGGTGGCACTAAGCTTGACATGTACACAACTTGTACATTTGCTTCATGCTAAGCTCGGAGCATAAATGAGATTTTAATGGTGCCTGAAAGAGTCAGTCAAGGTTTGAAATATAGAATTATGTGGATAGCTCAGTGCTCTCATATTGATCTCCACACCGGTGCAAACCCAGTGCCTTCAGAACTACAAAAGCCCAAAATAGCACGGTTTTCTCACCTGCCTCCCGGAGGTGTTTGCAAGTGAAAGGTACAATCAGCAGCGCCCGTAGCAGATTTGAGCAGTCAGGAGCTGATGTTTGCCTCCTTTTCTGCTCTCACCATTTGTTCGGTGCGAAATGCAAATCGTGCCCATTTCCCCTGAGCTTCACCCTGAGGCACGAACCCTCCGCCAGTGAGGAGATCGGGAGGGTGGGGGAGCAGGAGCTGTCCCTGTGCCCCAGGATCCCACAGGAACTTATCCCAGGAGCTGTCCCTGTCCCCTGTGCCCCAGGAGCTGTCCCTGGCCCCATCCCAGAGGAATTGTCCTTATCCCAGGAGCTGTCCCTGTCCCCTGTCCCACAGGAGCTGTCCCCTGTGCCCCAGGAGCTGTCCCTGTCTGTCCCTTGTCCCCCAGGAGCTGTCCCTGTCCCCTGTCCCTGTGTGGGGCCACCATGAGGAGCTGGCCCATGCAGCTGTGTGAGCATCCCGGGAGAGCCTGGGGTGCTGGGGATGCAGCTCGGGTCCCTCCTCTATTCCAGAGCAGGGATGCAGTTCAGTTCCCTCTGTTCCAGCCCTGGGATGCACTGTGTCCAGCCTTCCAGCTCAGTTTTTTCCAGCCCATTTCCGGGAATGCAGCTCAGTTCCCAGGGCTGCAGTGCATTTTCCCCTGTGTTCCAGCCCTGGGATGCAGCTCATTACCCTGGGATGCAGTTCCCTCTGTTCCAGCCCTTGGGAAGCAGCTCATTTCCCTGTTTTCCAGCCCAGGGATGCAGCTCAGTTCCCAGGGCTGCAGTGCATTTTTCCCTCTGTTCCAGCCCTGTTCCAGCCCTGGGATGCAGCTCAGTTCCCTGTTTTCCAGCCCTGGGATGCAGCTCAGTTCCCTGTTTTCCAGCCCAGGGATGCATTTCAGTTTCCTGGGCTGCAGTGCGTTCACCCGCCTGTTCCAGCCCTGGAATTCAGCTCGGCTCCCTGGGATGCTGCACTCCCTCTCCCCCGTCCCCGCACGTGTCCCCACAGGCTCCGTGTGTGCCGCGCCAGCGCATCTGAGGCTGATCAAAATTCCTCCTGCTGCAGGGAAAATTGCGCTCGCTAGCGAAGGCCAAAGAAGTTTTCTATATCAGTTCAACAGCTGGTCTTGTTTTATTGATATTGAAATATTACCCCAGTTTCCCAAAATTCCTGAGGCTGGAGAGAGCTGAAGTAGGCAGGATTTGAATGGCGCCGCGCACAATGGAAACCGCTCGCACGGGAAAGTTTGTTAACAAATTCTGGAATTTGGAACACCTCGCCGATGACATCTGTTCACAGTTCTGTGCTGGGGCACAGGCCGCCCGTCCTGCCTGCAGCCCGGCTGGGAGAGGGAGATCCCTGCCCTGGCTGCCCCAGCCAGCCCTGCCCGTCCCGCTCTCCGCTCTCTGGGCTGTGCCAGAGCAGCCTCTGCAAAACCTGATGTGCAAATCCAGCAGCTCTTATGGACTGCGCGTGCCGCGGCCTTTTGTACAGGAAAGGGAGCCCTGTCAAGGAAACGTTTTACGATTTGGGGATGCAGCGAGATGAAAAATGGAGCAAATTCTCTTTCTGATGTGCTTCTGTAAAATCCAGCAGGCCACATTTTCTCCTGCTCCATTCCCTGTATACATGAGATATTGAAAGGAATTGACATGGCAGGAGACCATGCTGCTTTTATCAGATTCTTATCAGGATAGCTTCCTATGCAGTGTGGCCATTATCAGTCAAATGATAATTTCTTTGAGTCACCTGAGCACTTGTGGCTGATGCTGGAGCAGAAGTGAGGTGGTTATTTCATGAAATGGATGGAGATGAGGAGAAAAAATCCCTCACCATGGCCATTTCAATATCCTGAGCAGAAAAACAGAACACCCTTTGTCTCCATGAGTCTTAACCTAGATTTAGCATGCTGCAGAGATATTTCTCTGACATGTTCAATGATAGCAGAAAAATATGTGGTGGTGCATTAAAAGCTATACAGCAAAGGAAGTTTGGGGAACTTAATCAGAGCCTTAGGCAAGAGAAGGATGTGTAACACTGATATGTACATTTTGCTTTTGCTGTAGTTAATGAAAAATGTTATGCCAACACTGGTTTTTGTCCCTTATGGTTTAGCAATGCAGAACCAATCCCTTTTATTCTTTGTGTTTCGTGTTTTTCTTCTCGTAATGTTACTTAATCTGGAAATAAAAATGTTTGATTTCTGTCATTCCCCTTGGCTACTTCGCTTAAAATGGTGCTTAATTGTTTTCACTTTAAAGGAACGGTGCCAGGTTTAAAGGTTTATTATCTTTTCATGGATTTTGTTCTAAGATTGCAGGGCTTTTTATACACTTCTCCTTGACACCTGTCATAACACGAGACTTTTCAAACTTGGCCACCACGAGTCTGGGAGGAAATGCTGGTGAATTGTCAGGCTGGCACACAGAGCAGCTTTCCTTGCATTCTCTCCCAGCAGCACTAACGCAGACAATGCTTTCCCTCGTCCCTGCAGCAAACCCTCCTGTGGCTGCACGGGGCTCAGGGAGCCCTGCACGGCTCCTGTTGGGATGTTCACGTTCCCAGTTCCTGGAGCTGCCCAGTTCCTCACTGGTTTGGGGATGGAGCATCGAGAGAACCAGTTCTTGCTCAGCTCCTCCCTCGCTCCACAGGGTGGTTTGTTTTTCTTCCTCTTCTTTTCTTTGAGTACAGATGCTGCTGCTTGTACTTTAGGTGCTGGTACATTATTGATCAAAGCACAGAGAATGCACAAATAACACTTGAACTGAGGTTCTATGGAGGAGAGGAATTAACTGCTGTCACAGGCTGACTGCTTTCTATTTTAATTTCAAGACATTCAGGATGCTTCCACTGGCACCATCTTAAAATGCTGCCAGTCCCCATCTATCTAAGGAACAATTTATGCTTGAAATTAATTATCTCTCAGCTTTTCATTTTTTTTTTTTTTAATGTTTCTCTTGGAGGCTGTTTTTTTTTTGCACTCAGGCTAATTTCTGATTACCAGATTTCACTTCTCTTAAACATGTTGAACAATTCTATTTCCCTACCCTGTTGTCTGTTTCAGTAGGTTGCCATCAAATTTAGTTCTAGCTAATTAGGGAAAACCAGTTCCATCACATTGAAGATTGTCCTCTCCTTCATAACATAAACAGCTTTAATTTGAAGGCCACGTTCACCTCTTTAGTCTAGAGCACTAAAACCAATGAATTCCCTGCTCTGGAGGTTATGGTTCCTGACCTGAATAAAAGAGCAATAAATCAAAGTATGCTCACTGGCATTGAAGCAGGCTCCAACTGTGTGGAATCAACATGCCAGTTCCAAATTGTAATTTCACTAAAAATAGCAGAGTTTAACAATTTTGACAGTTGTAAACTTGAAGGATCTAGGCACACTGTCTATCTTGCTGTGTCTCGTATGTTCTGTCAACCCTGCAGCTTTTTGAAAGTAAAACCAGAAAAAAGCTGAACATTCTTCACTCCTGGTGGGATGTGCCCATGCTGGCCTCTGCAGAGGGGGGCACAGAGCTAACAGTGATTGCTCAAAGGTGAGACACAAGAGGTGCCTCAGGAATGGGAGGAAGGGTGAAGTTTGGGGTCTGTATCTCCCCTTTATCGCTTCTATTTTTGGGTCTGGTTTTTAAGGAAACAAAAACAAGTAGCCATGGTGTCATGGATAATTTCTATTTTACATTGCTTCTCTCTGTTCTGGAGTCTGGAGAACCACAGATGCAAATTTTCCTGTATTTTCTCCTCCCAAGACTTATCACCCAATCTTTAATTCATCCAGGCTCTATTCAGCAGGTATTTAAGCATTTAATAGGAGGCACTTGATTTGGCTTCCATGGACTGTATGGGCAGGTTGGAATTAAAATCATTCTTAAAAGCATGTATTTAATAGGAGGCACTTGATTTGGCTTCCATGGACTGTATGGGCAGGCTGGAATTAAAATCATTCTTAAATGCTTGGATGCAATGGGCAGCACTTACTTAGCAATGGAGACAGATAAATAAAGCAAGCATTTAAACTTGTGGTTCAAGTTTGCTGGTACTGCCAAAGTTAACTCTTTAGCTGGCCATTCCCCTGACAGCACAGTGAGTGTTGCTGTGTACTGCTTTAATGCCAATTAATTGCTCTCTGCCTCAAAAAACGCCTGAGGTTGAACCACACTTTGCTTCATCAGAATTCAACACTGCTATTGGTCTGTGGGGAGGAGAAGCAGGAATTAGAAGAGACAAGAGCACCGTGGAGCAGTAATCTTTTATTTATGTGTGATGCTGTACATTTCCTGCCTGTGCTGAGGCTTTTCCTCCCAGCTCTCAGTAATTATGGTGAGTGGCGTGTGGCATGTGCTGGGGCCCCAGGAGGAGTGGGGTTCCTGCAGCTGCTCGCAGCTGGCACCTCTCGTCCCAGCCTGGCCAAGCTCTCCTTTTCCCAAGGACAGGAACAGCAACCTTGATGCTTGGTTCCAGTTGTGTTGGTGGCACAAAAGACTTTGTTAGAGGGAGCTGAGTTGCTTTCTTGTTTATCCAGGGGAGTTGCACACACAGAAATGGAAACCTGCGTTGTGTAAACTGGTTCCAATGAAATTCAGAGGTCATAGTTTGTGTCTATCTATTCCAGCCCTAAATAATCTGTCTGTCCTGTATCACACCCAGTTAAAAAATACAAATGTTTGGCTCAAAAGATGATGGCTGAATGAAGAATTAACCACTGAAAAATGTATAAATTCACTTAGAGCTTTGAAAGTTTGTGGGTTTTGTCTTTGCTCAGAGGAAGGCAAGGAGGAACATTATTTTCATATCTCCATTACTTTTTCAAGGTGCTAAAATAGTTAACTCATTTTGTAAAATGTGTGTTTGCCAACAGTCATATTTGCTTCATCATTATCAGTTTTGTGAGCTCAGGCAGAGTTTGTAAATGTGTACCTGCAGAAAGTGGTAATGATGTACCAGGCTCCTGCTCTTGAGGCTACGTTTGTACCCTCCTTGCACAAACTGAAAGAAAGCCAAATAAATTCTTTCCCACTCTTGGGAAATATGTGTTATCCTAAGTGCAAGACTAGGAGAAATGTGTTAATTGTTTGACACTTCATCACTTACAGTGCTCATTAAAGGAGATAATGGTGGTGCTGCAGATGGTGACCTGGCAAAACCCTGCAGGTCTCCAAGGTGGCCACTGCGTTCTTGATGTCCAGACAAGGCTTTGAGAGGAATCTCTGGGTGTTGTCCACCTATTCCCAGCCCCAGCAAATGCTTTGCTTGCCATACACCTGATGTTAGCATTCCCATTCCCACTGCAAACACTGATTCCCCAGCTCTGGAGCACGCACTGTGTCCTCTGTGCTGGCTGCCACTGCTTGGCAATTGGGTTGGGTTTTTTTTTCGCTATTACAGAAGACATTTTAAGTACAGTAAAATAAATATATTCTTTCTGGTTTCTTTTCCCTAGGCATCCAAAAAACAAAAAGCAACCAAAAAAAAAACCAAAGTGTGATTTTGTTAAGTTCTCTTTTGCTGTGCAGCCTTTCTTTAACAGTCTTTCAAATGGAGCCCAGGGATATCCTTCATCATTTCCTCTATTGGTTTCTTCTCACTGTAAACTTAATGGAAGCACTCAGGCTTGCAGTGAAGAGGAAACCCAGAGGCAAGTGACAGAAGCATCATAAGCTTCAGGGAGCTAGTTTAACATGGTTAATTAAAGGGGTGATCAGTTCAGGGCAGCTCCGAGTGTGAAGGATTGATAGACAAATCCCTGCAGTCAGGCTCCACATGAAGGCTCTAAATATGAGAAAAGGCCTCTCAACTTGTTGGAGCCTTGTCCTTGAGGGGAGAAACCCCCAGAGCAGCAGCTGCCAGGCAGTACAGGGAGCAGACCCCTCTATTTGCCATTTTCTGCCTTAAATCCTGGTGCCCCAGGTGGCCAGGGCATTGCACAGGTTATTGATTTACATGGATTCCCTCTGGGTTGGGACATCAGCTTTGCTTTAGGCTCAGGTCTCACATCCACAACAATGGGGCAAGTTGCATCTGAAATTCAGCTTGCTCAGATTTAGGCCTGATCAAATTTAATGTTTTCACTGGGGAACTTCATGAAAAATCAAGAGTGAGCTAATGAAATTTGCCATTTACAGAAGGTTAGGTGGCCTAGTCAATAAAGAGGAAGATTAGAGTGTTATATGAAAAGAATTTTATGACTTTGAGATGTAGGGCAATAAAGTTAGGTAAAACTCACTTGTATAAAAATACTAACTCATATGCTTAAGGAGGAATGAAGGAATTCTGCAGTTTTGTTTTTCTTTGTAGTGTATGCTCTTTCCAGTACAGCTCAAATGGAGAAGTTTTCTGTTCCAGGGCTATACAGAGCTTGTGTATATTCCCAAACCAAAATGTTAAGGCTTTAATAAGCAGTGGTAAAGCTCAAATGCACATTTGTTATCTCTGGAGATAAGTACACGTCTGCAATAATTCTAGAATTATTTCATTGTGATGTTTGACCTGAAGGAGCTGAGTGTCTGAAAGGTTGTCTGCTTCTCCTGGCTGCTTTATTTGGTTTAATGAGGTACATTACCTCTCCTCCAAAATGCTGCTTCTCCGAGGTTGCTTGGGAAAAAATTTTAAAAAAGGAATGACAAGGAAATCCTAGATTTCACTGGGACTGCTCCTCTTTTGCCAGTTGTTCATCGCCTTAGGGCTGTGTTTTAATGCACTTTCAAATGATCAGAAAGAAGGCTCTGTAATTGTCATTACAAAGATTTGTAGAGTGACTCAGGAGTGTGGCCACCAGTGGCGCTTGGGAGAGGCAATTCCAGCAGAGGCACAGGGGAGAGGACGGGGGGCATGGGGCAGGGCACAGGGGCAGCCCTGGCACCCTGGCTGGGGGCTCAGGGGGCACAGGGAGCAGGCTCTCGGAAATGTTCTGCATCTTGGGAGGTGAAACAAGGAACGTTCTGCATCTTGGGAGGTGAAACAAGGAACGTTCTGCATCTTGGGAGGTGAAACAAGGAATGTTCTGCATCTTGGGAGGTGAAACCAGGAACGTTCTGCATCTTGGGAGGTGAAACAAGGAATGTTCTGCATCTTGGGAGGTGAAACAAGGAACGTTCTGCATCTTGGGAGGTGAAACAAGGAACGTTCTGCATCTTGGGAGGTGAAACAAGGAACGTTCTGCATCTTGGGAGGTGAAACAAGGAACGTTCTGCATCTTGGGAGGTGAAACAAGGAACGTTCTGCATCTTGGGAAGTGAAACAAGGAACGTTCTGTAGCTGGGAGGTGAAACAAGGAACGTTCTGCATCTTGGGAGGTGAAACAAGGAAATGTTCTGCATCTTGGGAGGTGAAACAAGGAAATGTTCTGCATCTTGGGAGGTGAAACAAGGAAATGTTCTGCATCTTGGGAGGTGAAATAAGGAACGTTCTGCATCTTGGGAGGTGAAACAAGGAAATGTTCTGCATCTTGGGAGGTGAAACAAGGAACGTTCTGCATCTTGGGAGGTGAAACAAGGAACGTTCTGCATCTTGGGAGGTGAAACAAGGAAATGTTCTGCATCTTGGGAAGTGAAACAAGGAACGTTCTGCATCTTGGGAGGTGAAACAAGGAAATGTTCTGCATCTTGGGAGGTGAAACAAGGAACGTTCTGCATCTTGGGAAGTGAAACAAGGAACGTTCTGCATCTTGGGAGGTGAAACAAGGAATGTTCTGCATCTTGGGAGGTGAAACAAGGAAGTGTTCTGCATCTTGGGAGGTGAAACAAGGAGCGTTCTGTAGCTGGGGGGTGAAATAACAGCAATAACACTGCTGGAGGCCCAGCCTTGGCTGTGCTCAGAGCACTTCAGTGTCTGACCAATGTCTGGGTGGATCTGAGCTCCACCAAGCATCAACAGCCCGAAATGACTGGAAATGACTCTCAGCTGACGGACTAAAAGGGCATTTCCCAGAAAGCTGGGAGTCGTGCAGCAGCCTGTTTTATTTCTGGATGTGTGATTATGGCTGGGAGTCACTGGCTGGTGTTGGCCTTGCCATTAAAATCTGACCCTGCAGCTGGAATATGAACTAATGAACTAATTCCAGACTTTATTTAAGCCTGCTTCTCATGAGGAGTTACTCATATTTCTTCTCTCCTCGCTGCTCTCTGGAGGAACGTTGGGTGAAGTCCTTGAACAGGGCAGATTGTGCTGAGGATGGAGGCACAGAGCTGGCTCTCAGAGCACCACCTCCTATTCTGGTGATTTTTCCATTTGGGCACGGATTTTTGTCGTGTTTAACTGTGTTCTCCCACTGGTGCAATCCATGTATGTGATCTCAATTTCCTTGTCCCCTGTGCCCTGGGCTCTGAGAAGCCCTGGGTGGGCTGAGAGCTCCCTGCCTCTGCTCAAAGAGCAAACTTGGGGAGAAACAGGGAGCTTTGGGATTGTTAATTATTAACATTTTTAATTATTTCCTTGAATTATTTACTCTGCTTGCTGCCATAATAGCAGCAAAGCCCTTATATGGAGCAAGCGTGGCTGGAGGGGATTTGGAATGGGCTTGGGTTTGCTTTGGAGCTTGACAGGCATTTCTCACTTCCCGTGATAATGACAGGCAGCCAGGGAAAACCAGGAATATTAATAGATTTTCAGAGGCTTGTGTTTCTAGAGTAAAGACAGAAAAAGCCTCAGCAGGAGTAAGAAAGGAATAGAAGTGGGGATGATTCGTGTTTCCTGGTTCCTGTTTCGTTCTCGTTTGCAGCCTTTTATTTATACTGTTCTCCTAAAAGTAAATGTAATAGAAGGAAAAGTCTCCGTCATGATTTATTCTCCCAATTTTCTGAGCCTTGTAGGATTGCACCCTCCTCCCTCTCCTTGTTGCAATAACCAGCCACAGTAAATCCAAATATACAACCTTTGGAAAGAAAGGGTTTTGCAGGGGAGAACTGAATCAACCTTTAACTTGCACGTTCAAAAAAATAAAAAAAGCTTAAAAAAAACCCTGAAAGCAGAGAAAGCAGAGCAGCCCAGGGTAGTGAAGCTCTGGAAGTATTTGTAGTGTGTTATTGCCAGACTAGATCTGTCTGAATGTGCTGCAAACCAGACACTGGCACTTGGAGCTGATTGTTCTCTTCAGAAAGCAATGAATTTCCCTGAAAGTGCTTGGAGTTTTTGGATTTTTTTTTCACATTTTTACTTTCATCTTGGATTTTTCTTTTTTTGTTTTAATGTTGAACTTGTATCTACACTTCATCTGACAGACAAGAGGCTGTAGCCCATTTTCTGAAATGAGTGTTTGCCACTACCCAAATAAGTCTTTGACAAGCCTGAGAGTTGTGTATTCATCTCATTTCCTCTGCAGCACATAAATCCAGTGCTAATATTACATTTCTCTTTTTCTTCCTTTGTTCTTTTTTCTGGGTAAAGAGAAGAATTGTTGTGTAAAGATTCAGTACAAGCACTGTAGATATTGTGATGTGATGACACTTGTCACTTTCTCAGTGAATAAAGAAAGGAAATTGGAATCAAAATTTCTCAAAACATTTTTTGTTCTCTTGCAGATTGGGTAGTTTTTAAAAACGTTAATAATTTTTTGTTTGTACCAGAAGGAATTTGCTGAAAATTACTTTAATGAACAGAGTTCTGATAGGGCAAATACTGGTCTCGATTATTTAATGGGTTCAACTGGGAACCTCCTGAAAGGCTGAGGGATGAGGGCAGGTTTTATAACCCAGAAGTACAGTTCTGCCAAACACACCTGAACCTCCTTCATCCTTTCTTACAAACAGAAAATTAATGCATTTACTGCTCTTCAGCAGGACCCAGTGGATTTCTGTGCCACTGATGCCCACCTGGATGAGCCAATGTGTGGCTCCCTCCCAGCTCAGGCTTTTCTCTGATTCCACATCCACTTCAGTACTTTTTCTGCTTCCTGGGCTAATAAACACAGACAAGAGATAAAAGCAGGACTGTTTGCTTCATTTCTTACAATACCTGCTAATGTTGTTTCCAGCCTAGACCGGATCCTTTCTCCTGGAACTCTTTCCCCCTGGGAGCTCTGTGGCACGATGCACATACTCCGAGAGGCTGAGAAAAGCAAGTGACATCTGATTTTGTGTAGAGCATGCAGAAAGCATCAGATGTGTTGGCAGGGTCTGAAAAGCCTCTCTGAGGCGTGCCATGGCTGCACTCCGAAGTTTCTGTGCGCTATTGACTGCCTGCAGCTTGTTGCTTCACTCTTCCAGAATAGAACCCATTTCACAGCAGGCACAGGAGACACACGCAGGCGAGGAAAAGGAGTTTCAGCTGGTTTTGTGTGGTTCCTAAGGTGCTCCCCAGGCAGGTGCAGGAGTGGTTCCTCCTTGCCCTGTGGTGGTGTCCCCGTTGTCCCCATCCTGTCAGGGACACCGGGGGATGCTGAGCCAGCTCTGCCCTGCTCTCCTTGGGCTGGGCTGGGCTTTGCCTCCCAGGGCAGCATTACAGCCCGGGATAATGCTCCCCACAGAGGTGTGGGGAGAGCTGCTGAGCACATCTCAGAGCTGGCAGCGGCATCACTCCGCCCCAGGAGGGCTGCTGCTGATGGAGTCTGGCAGGGCAGGGAACACTGCAGGGAAAACAGGGAACACTCTGCTCCCCCTCCCCAGAGGGGCAGCACGTGGTGGCTTTCTGAAAATGCTGGGATTTTTCTGCACATTTTTCAAGAAGCCTGGGGTGTGCTAATGTACCATTAACATTGGGAGAAACTCAGCACTTTGCTGGATATGGTTCCCATTTCGGGTCCTTAGCCTTGGCTGCCATGCCCCTGTAAGAGCATTTGTGGTCTCTTTCTGTGCTGTGTACTTAGGTACTCTTAAAAGCAGGGAAATATGTTTTACCTGGCAAAATTTTATGCCATGGCACAGTAAAATAGCCAACAAAAAACCCACTTACAGTTTCTGCAGAGTGAACCTTTGCATTGTAGTGAATCCTCCTTTGAGGAGAGCTCAGCAGTGTTACCAGCCAGGAGAATGCACACAAAACTGGGTGAGCACCCATCCTAAAAATGAGTGAAGCTCCAGGTTGCTTTCACTGAGATTTTTTATTTATTATTCCTCATTTGCAGCTGAAATATTGTAGAAATGGAGAAAACATCGCCGATCTTCATTCAGTTGCACCGAAACTTGTTACTGGTGAAATGTGCACCCAGTATCTGTTCAGTCCTCACCTGATTACTTTGAAAACACTTCTTCTTTTTAATCCCAACTCCTGGAATCAGTAGATTTGGTGCTGCACTGGTGTTTAGCTGTGGCAGAATGAAACCAATGTTTATTTGTCTCACTGCTCCTTTTTAATCCCAACTCCTGGAATCAGTAGATTTGGTGTTACCCTGGTGTTTAGCTGTGGCAGAACGAAACCCATGTTTATTTGTCACTGAGGGGTCCTGGCAGCTTTTCATTGCCATGGTGGCTGGTAACTGAGGGGGACAGAGCTGGTGCACGGGATTTGAGGGGCTAACAGCAGAAACAGCCGTGGCTGTTGGAGCCAGTGTGACTGAGGGCTGTGTCCCAGCTGCCCTGAGCAGGCTGGGGCTGGCACAGCTGCAGGAGGGGCTCGGTGCTGCTGTGGGACCCCTGTGCCACCCCCAGCTCTGCTCTGCACTGCCCCTGCCTGGGGCTGGGGCTCTCCCTTTGCTTGTTTGGGTGTTTCTGGAACACAGCACTTCCCATCTCAGGCGCCTCTCGCGCAGGTTTGGTTTGATTCTGAGTCCTGTGCAGGAAGCAGAGTATTCTCAGAAGGGATCTCCTCCTCCAGCTGCTCTTGTAGCTTTATTGATCCAGCCTGTCCTTCAGCTAGCCTGGACATTATAGCCCTTTGTGCATAATATTTCCTGACATGTTACCAGCAGGTAGGAACCTGGGCTGTGCTTTGTAACTCTTGTACCTACTGGAAGTTATTAAATGTGGGATTTTGGAGGGAAAGCCACGACGTGCCGGTGCTCTGCAGCGCAATATCAGCAGTTGTAGTGCAGTGTCCTTGGGCGGGCACACAGGAGGGAGCTCTGCAGGGGCTGGGAGCCATTGCTGGGCCGCAGCCAGCGGGGCTGGGCACAGGGCAGCCCTGCAGGGGCTCTGGGAGCCCTGCTGCTGTGCACGGGCTGTCCGTGCCCCTGCTCACAGCCACCCTGCTATGGGGCTGCTGGGCTGACACTGCACTGGCCCTGAGCACAGCAGCCATGGAAAAGCTGATTTAGGGCCGCGGGATTGACCCCAGGTACACAGAGCTCACCTGGGTGCTGCTGGAGTGGCTGGGCCTGGGCTTCTCAACGAGGCACACCGAGGAACAGGCCCTCGTAATCCTGGGCAATGAACAAGTGGAGCTCTGGAGCTGCCATTCCTCCCACCAGGACTCAGGTTATTTTGAAAACATTTCCATTTTATCACTGGAAGTTTTTGCCTTCCCCGAGCCCCCTCCCCAGCTGAGGGACACGAGCAGCATCATTCACAAGTGTTCCACCAGAATTCATTAGAGCAGGACTGAAGGTTTCATTATTCTTTAAGGGTGCATTAATAAAACCGCCGTACACTTGGGGTTTTTAATACTATATGAATTATTCTGACAGTCAGTTTGCAAAGCCAACATATCAATCATTAAATTAAAAATGTAGTAATATAAATTAGTGTGCTTCAGGAGCTGTAGAACATGTGGAACAATATGCTCTCTGTTTGGAAACGAGTACAGATCTGTCCTTCAAATGAGAAAATATAGCAGGCAGGGAGATGCAAAGAATTGCAGTGAATTTATCCAGCACTCCATAAACCCAAGTGTTCCCACGTATCAGATAGCGCTCTTGTGTTGTCCAGATCCCTATTATCCTTTCTGCAAATATCACAGCAGTCTTTAATGATCACCCAGAATGTTTGTTTGCAGGGAGAGGTGTCATTTGTGGATTGCCTGACACGGTGCTTGCATCTGGGGACGAGGCAGCAGCACAGGAAAATCAAAACACATCTCCCCACAATTACTGCCTTTGTTTGCTTGACAGAAGATGCAAAGGAAATGTTTTGCACCAAACCCCACATGTCTAACTCACCCCTTGATGGAGTAATGCCTCTCACAGGTTGCATCAGTGCTCTGAACCCAATCTAGCTGGCCCTGGTGGCTCCTGGGCTCTGGGGAGAGATATTTTATCTGCTCCATTCACGAGAGCAGGCAGAAATTATTTTGCCTTTAATAAATGTGAGGCACTAGATGAGGTATGCAGGACAGCTTGCTTTTTCACTTCCTTGAGCAGAAAGTTCCTTTTAAGCATCTTTTTCCCTTCCTCCGCGGATTCTGTGAAAGCTCTGTGGCTGTGAATAACGTGGTGGAGGTCTGGAGGAGCCCAGTGAGATAATGAAGCCGTGGCCGAGGTGCAGGACATTTTCAGTGGCCGCTCTTTGCCCGTGGATTTCTCTGCTCTCTGAATTCCATTCCAGCCAAGCTGCTTTAGAGCGGCTTTCCTGCTCTGCAGATAAAGCCCTGCCATGCAGAGCTGGGCCTGACGTGCTTATGCAGGGCAGGGGGCTCGGGCTGAGCAGGGCCAGCCCTGCTGCTGGAGCAGTGATCCTGGGGCAGCACAGCCTGGAGCCCCTGCTCATCACTGAGATTCCTGCCTTGGTTCTCTCACACCTGTAGGAATCCGTGCCTGGATGGGTCTAGTGCAATAATTATCATCTTATATATAAGATTTTAATATATATTTTTATATTTTAGGATATTTTAGAATATTTAATTTATAACAGTCTTCAAATAAGAAAAATGAATAATTTTTTTCATTTTATAATATTTTAAAATATTTATACATTACATATAATTATATATAATAATCATAATATAATTATAATTGTAATTATTGTAATAATTATATTATAATAATTATAATTGTAATAATTATAATTATAACCTATTTATATATTATAATATTATATTTATATAATTATTATAATATATATTATATATTTTATATATAATTATATTATATGCTTTTATATATAATTACATTCTGTTATTATTATATAATATTAAAATAATTTGTGCAACACACACCAGCACAGTCAAGAGTGCCAGTAGAGGAAAACAGGCTTAAAAAATACGTTCCCAGCCAGGACAAGGTGTTAATGACCCATTACAGGCTCAGCAGCTGCCTGACACCAGGAAGCACCGGGCTCTGACCTGTGCGGGTCCAGCTGCCTGTGCAGCCCCATGAACTCGTTAAAAATAGCTGCAGCCTTAAGATATCAGATGCAAGTTATTATTGGGGCTTTCTGCTAAGCACAGATTTAAAGTCCCTGGGTGTTTCTCAGCTCTGGTCCTTTCAGGGCTCCGATTTTGATGCTGCCAGTGAGGATTGCCGAGGTAAAAGCTGTTTGTTCTTGTTTGCTCCTTATCTGTGCTCTATAAAATGCATGAAATATCACAGTGGTGGAATAAAGGCAGTAATCGTTTCTAATAATGAAACTGTTCTGAAGGCAAGACCCAGATTTCTCACAGAGATAGTGTGCTGAAGTATTTGCATAGTAACCGGGCTATAATTACAGATCCATCTCCTTTCTGTCTCCTAGCTCTCAGGCTTAAGTAAGCAGATCCTGGAGCAGTGGCTCTTTGCCTGGTGTCAGGCAGCATATGCTGAGCCTGTGTGCTCTGCTGCTCTGACTGTGAGCAATGAGTGTTGATAAACTGTTTACTGGAGCTGGCTGAAATTCAGCTTTTGTGCACTGGGGGGTTCTGATAGTGCAGAGGCATTTCCACTTTCAAGCAGGGGAATGCATGTTTGGGATTCCTCAAAATTTGTAATTTCTGGGCTAAACCAGCTTCATTTTGACTTTTTAAATTTGGCAGTTTTGATCCTGGCATTTTTCATTGAGTTTAAATTTTGTTGGTTTTATGAGATGGCAGTGGCCATTGAAAAATACACAACACAAAGTAGCCAAAACTTTCCTTTGTTAATTTTATTTAAAAACCATTAACATCAGCAGCCACTTGCACCTGTCTGATGAAATCTCTGCTCCTGAGGGGTGTAGGACACAGCCCTGAGATGCAGAGAGCTGAGTGCTGGCGGGTCCTGGCAGTCTCACACTTGCAATACAGACAATGAAAAGCAATGCTGCTGCACAAATAGTTTGGGTTTCTTCTTCTTGATGTACTGGTACATTTTTAGGTGCCGATAGAAAGAATCCTTTAACTTTGGGCTATGCAAAATTCTGGGTAAAAGGAGTTTTAGGCAGAAGAGTGTTTGCCCTGACTCCAGATAAGCTCTGTCCTGGGTCTGGAGTTGCTCCTGGAGAACTGAGCTGCAAATCCCAGAAGATGGGATTGCTTGGGGGATTTAGGTACAAGAGTGTTGGCAACTTCTGTGTCACCAACTTTATTCTCCCAGAAAAACCAGCATGCAAAGCTCACATGTTTTTCCTCCTCTGCAGAGAGATTGCTCAGGAAAAGGGAGAGTGCTGTAAACTTGAGAGGCAGAAATTCTGTGTCAAGGTGAATGTGAGGGTCGTTGTTTCCTTTCAGGTGTGTGCCAGGCCACTAAAAACCTCTCTGGAGAGTTCAAGAGCATTTTTATTTCCTCCCTACAGTCTGAAGTTGTTTGTGCATTTGTGCAGAACTGGGTTACAGGGGGGGTCTCTGTCCCTTTTCCTTCCACTGGCTCTCAGTGGTGTAAGGTACTCCTGTAGCTGCTTCATGCCAACCTCAGAAGCTGGCATTTCCTTACTTGGTATAAACTCATTATTACACAGCAGTAAAGGTGTAATTCTCTTGCTCTTCTCCGTCATGAGAAAACTTTCCTTTCCTTCCCCTTGAGCCTGTGACCAAGCCCCGAGCAGTGCCTGCTGTGTTACCCATCACTGCCCACCCTGCCTGGCACAGGCTGGGCTGCTCACAGGTGAGCTGGGCTGGTCCTGGCAGCTCACGGCTCACAGGTGAGCTGAGCTGGTCCTGGAAGTGACTGTTTACAGGTGAGCTCACCTGGTCCTGGCAGGTGACTGCTCACAGGTGAGCTGAGCTGGTCCTAGCAGCTCACTGCTCACAGGTGACTGCTCCCAGGTGAGCTGGGCTGGTCCTGGCAGGTGACTGCTCACAGGTGACTGCTCCCAGGTGAGCTCAGCTGGTCCTGGCAGCTCACTGCTCACAGGTGACTGCTCCCAGGTGAGCTCACCTGGTCCTGGCAGGTGACTGCTCACAGGTGACTGCTCCCAGGTGAGCTCACCTGGTCCTGGCAGGTGACTGTTTACAGGTGACTGCTCCCAGGTGAGCTGGGCTGGTCCTGGCAGGTGACTGCTCACAGGTGACTGCTCCCAGGTGAGCTGGGCTGGTCCTGGCAGGTGACTGCTCACAGGTGACTGCTCACAGGTGAGCTCACCTGGTCCTGGCAGGTGACTGCTCACAGGTGACTGCTCACAGGTGAGCTCAGCTGGTCCTGGCAGCTCTCAGGGGCTCTGGCTGCTCCCCTCCTGCAGCAGGGCCCATCCTCTCACCTGCTGTGCTTGTTTGCAGCTCCAGAACTGAATCTGTCCCTGTGGTGTTTTCCTCGCCGTAGATTTCGCGGTGCCAGCTTTGGTTCCATCTCCTTGCTGTGAGACAGGATTCACTGCTGGAAAGCACAAAACAGCTGGCCAGCCTTCCTTTAAGGGAAGATTTGGAATGATTGGCAGAATGGCAGAACTAATGCAGGACCAATAATTGAGATGCTCAGCTGCTAGATCTGCGTGGAGTTTGGCATGAGGCAGGGGCATGCATCATTCAGTCTGCAGAAACAGGTTTGTCATCTGTAACAAAGGAGAATGGGGAAAAAATATGTTGGATTTCAAAAGAATCATTCTAAAAAGTTGAGGGGCTCCCTGAACCACTAATTATGCAGTGTTGAAAACCAAACAAGTGTCACAGAATCTGAGCTAACATATATACTGTTTCTTACTTTAAAGAGGTAAAGAAGAATGACCAGGAAGCTGTAGGCAAATTGGCCTGGTATTGATTCTGTGTAAAATAACAAAACACTTGATTCAGGAGTTCATCAGCAAGGCTTGGCAGCTAAAAATTTCATTAACAGTAGCAGTTACTTGGAAAATACAGACCTTGTCAGACAGACAATTAGTATCTTTTTTAGCTGTGGGGGTTTTTTGGTTTTTTTTAAGTGGATTATGGGCAGGTTGATAAAGTCAGATTAACTGACATTGTGTGCTTGGGCTTCAGAACTTAATACTGCATGACATTTGGACTAGAAGCTTGGATTTAACTGTGTGTCTTTTAAAAACGGAGTCACTGGTAGGTATCAAAATGTAGTTGTGAAGAGAGATCAGTGAGCAGCGCTCCTCCTGTAGGGCCGGCGTGGGGCTGAGCTGTGCTCTAACATTTAACATTCTTTTCAGTGAATTTAATTGTCCATGTAATTTTTTTGCAGAGCTTGCAGGCTTTGCAAATATTG
Source organism: Emberiza elegans (assembly GCA_024865655.1). Taxonomy (NCBI): domain Eukaryota; kingdom Metazoa; phylum Chordata; class Aves; order Passeriformes; family Fringillidae; genus Emberiza; species Emberiza elegans. Next base: position 26,430,119 of record JALJVW010000129.1, on the reverse strand, counting down.
GCAGAGTAGTAACAAAAGAGAAGACAAGTTGCTTTTATTGAGTTCTCCAGGTTTGTTAGTCATTTGGCCTGCCTTTAATAAAACCAGTGCGGGGTAACTAGCGTGGGAGCAGCAAGTGCAGATTCAGGGCTCTGGACTTTAATTCACTGCACTGGGGTTTAGGGGGCTGGCAGAAGAAAGCCCCTAAATATCAGCACAGCGCTGTGGCTGAAAGGGAACCAGACCCTTTCAAGATAAAGGAAGAAATTTTATAAAGCAGAGGTGGGAGAGTGAGCCTGGTTTTGGGTACAGCCTTACCAGGACTGCCACTTGAATGTCTGAGCTGCTTCTGGTGCCAGAGCTCCAGAGGGATGCAGACACAGCAAGGAGAGCTTTTAAATGGGACAGAAATGTTCCTGGGGCTGGAAGGGAAGTTTATGTCCAGACTATCCTTCAGTTAATTTAGGAAGAGGCTGAGATTACAGGGCTGTCAGCTGGAAGCTGAAAAGCTGAGGAGGTGGCAGAGGGAGAGGAAGGAGGTGGACCCGTGCCTGGACACTGCAAGGACGTGCTTGGAGCAGGCTCAGTAAATAATAATATCTTTATATCACACTCATGTGGCTCCTGCAGGCTGCTGCCACAATTAGACTGAGCACATTTGCTTCCATTATTTTCTGATTATTGGACCTTGTGAGGGTTTTGTCTGTTTTTTTCTGCCTGGGTGGACTCCATCTGTTGGGACCATGCTGATTTGTAGGCTCAAGGCTTGGTCTCTCCTTTACCTATTGAGTATTATTTCAGTAAATTTACAACTGAAATATTCATTTCTGAAGATGGGCAGACTGGACAAAACTGGCTGACCTGAAAAGCATTGAAAAGCAAACAAACCACCAGGTGTAGCATGTGGTTCTGTGGAGGCCTGGCTTCTGTAAAACCCAGAAAGATCAGCCCAGGTAATGCACCACGGGGACCTGGATGTGTGTGACTTGCATCACTTGGCAGCACTAAAAATGGATGCATTTTGTGCAGTTCAGGTTGAATCATCTCGATCCATCCCTCTGGTAAAGACATTAACTTTTATGCCCTCGTGTTTTGGATTTTGTGTTACATGAAAGGTCAGAGCAGACATTTTCAAAAGTCCTTTCTATAGCTGAGCTCGTCCCTGAGCTTGGCGTGCCTTTGAACCATGTGGAAGCAACAAAAAAAAATAATAATCCCCCAGACCTTGAAGTGGTTCCTTATTTACATAGTGAGGAATTCAATATAAAAGGGAATAGGTTTGAAGATGAAATAAACCCCTTCTCTAATCCACCTGCCCCATGGCTCAGCCCAAACCAGCTGAACACCTGCAGGGCTCCATCGAGCTGGGCACAGGAATTTGGGCTGGGCTGGGGCACTGATGCTCCCCCCTCACCCCTGAGCACGTCAGGGCAGCTGGGCTGTGCCATGGAGCCTGCCTGACCCGATGGGGATCGGAGCAGCAGTGAGAAATAATATTTCAGCCAGAAAAACCCAAGGCGGGGCAGGTTCCTCGGCCATTTTTGGTGGTGTAAAAGAGACTCAGCTGATTTTTATGTTCTTGAGGCAGGAGCATGAATACAGGATGGATTTATTGCATGTGTGCAGTGGCCAGCCCGTAGAGCTTTCAGTGCTTTGCGCCAGAAATGCACTTTGAAAAACCTCTCCGTAGGAACAGAGACAATGGGCCACTGAAATGGGTGAGCGCTGTGCACTTCCAAAACAGCACTGTGCACTTCCAAATCAGCACTGTGCACTTCCAAAACAGCACCGTGCACTTCCAAAACAGCACTGTGCACTTCCAAAACAGCACTGTGCACTTCCAAAACAGCACTGTGCACTTCCAAAACAGCACTGTGCACTTCCAAAACAGCACTGTGCACTTCCAAAACAGTGCTCAGCTCAAAGAATGCGGGTATTGAGCTGATAGAATGCAACAGTTCCAGGGGATAAGTAAATAATAATTTTTTGGGGGGGTGGAGGTTAGGGAGGGTGGGGACCAAATACACAAACAAACTGAATACAGTGGTTACTTCCATTAATAATTGAACTTGTGATAACACAGCGCTGGTAATGTGCCTCAACACGAGTTTAATACTACAATGAAATGGTAATTCAGACAAAGCCCTGCGTTTTAACATTAAGGACAATGGATAAAACGCACAAAAGCAAGGCATTTGAGAGTGAAGGCAGGGAGGCTGTAATTAGCTCCATGCAGGCAGTGCAGCAAAACAATGTGCAATAGGTAGCATTTTTTATGGTTATCTTGCTTCCATCAAATACATTAAAATTTTAGCAGGGTTACAGCATGCTAATGAACTAGGTTATACTTTAAGCTCTAAATTTGACTTTATTCCCATTTGTAGTTTAAAGCTGAACTGGAAGCATCATAGGTTTTCATGGGGTTTTTTTGAAGTACAACAGATATCCTCTTTATATTTTCTTCTGCGCGTTTTATTTCCCTTTTTGATGTGTCTGGGGAAGATGACAAGATTAAATCCCCCTCACTGGAAGGATTTCATTGTGAATGTATTTAATTAGTTCCTCCTAACTGGCCCATGTGTGCAGCTTTTCACAGCCAGGATGATGCCATTTCAAAATGGAGCATGCTGAAACTTCCATCTCTGGCAGAACTGAGACAGATTACAAACAGCTCACCATGCAAAGGCAGATCAAAAAATTCTCCATGCACAGCCCAAATATTTGTCTCTTAGGTTAGATCGTGCATTTTCCTTTTTTCCATGTGCGTTTGTAAAACTGAGAAAGGGACCAGCAAATGCCAGTTGCTAGGATCTGTCAGATCTTGTGTCAACACCTGTTTCCTCAGGAGAAAAAACTCAGCCACTGTAATTAGAAGCTTGGAAATTAAATATTTGCAAAGCAGTCCACTCCTACTGTTTAATTGAGAAAAGAATTCCAATCTGCAGGACCATGCCAGGCCCTGCTCATTAGGTTGGGATGCCTCCATTGATTTGTCTTGGTTGCTTCAGTGCTTCTTTAAAGCATTTCCCCCTAAAGATAACCCTGAGATGAGCTAACTTTTATCATGTGACATCCTCATTTCTCAGGGAGCAGAACACACAGTCCGTGGCTGTGGGCCAGACAGGTGGGCTATGAAAAGGGTCCCTCTCCTGCAGTTTGTGGAGGGTTATATCCCAACATTCTGCTAGCAAATATGGATGGTTCTAGAGGTCAGGCACCAGTGAGTTCACTCACATTGCTGCTGGTGCTCCTGTGTTCCCTCCAGCATTTGCTCACCCGGCCTTTTGTGATCTGCAAACGCTCCCTGTGCAGTGCAGGATAAACTGAAATGTTCTGTGCTTGTCTCACCCTCCTCCTTCGTGGCTCTGGGGCTGCTCCTCTCTCTGCAATAAGTGTTATTTGTTATTTGTGTGCTCCTGCCGACACAAACACAGGCTGCTCTTGGTGGCTGCACCCTGATGCTCTGGGGGCCTTTCTGAACCTGGGGGCTGCCAGGGGACTGGCACACATCCAGGAGAGAGAATGCTCCTTGTCCTTGGGGCACTGAGCCCAGCAGGTGAGCCAGGCTCAGAACTGTGCTGGGAGAGCTCAGCCTGGGGGGCTCTGTCCCTCAGGGCACTGCAGGGGTGAGGGTGGTGAGGAGCTCAGCCCTGGGTGTCCGCTCTGTCACTGGGGTCACTGTCCCAGCCACAGCCTCAGGGCACTGCAGGAGTGAGGGTGGTGAGGAGCACAGCCCTGAGCCCCTGTCCCTGCTGCATGGAGATGTCTGCAGCTGATGGCACAGCCAATTCCAGCCTGTCCCTGCTGCATGGAGGTGTCTGCAGGTGATGGCACAGCCAGTTCCAGCCTGTCCCTGCTGCATGGAGGTGTCTGCCAGCCAATTCCAGCCTGTCCCTGCTGCATGGAAGTCAGGGTGGGTTCCAGCCCCTATGGATTCCACATCTTCTCTGTGTACAACTGTGTGCTCACTCTGCTTTTCCTTCCAGGCTCTCCTTGTATTGAGCTGGTTCAGAGGTATTTTGCAGGTGAAGCTCCCCAGACACCTTTTTTGGCAAAGTGTGCCATGCTTGTGCTGTAGCTCAGCCTCTTCCATCACCAGCTAGTCTGGTTATCTCTCCCCCAAAGTAAATTTGATGATGCATTGATTTTAGAGGACTTCTGTATGGAGAAAATGGATGTACAGCTTGTCTGGAAGGAGTGATTTAGCAGTGGAGCTGTGTCAGTGCTGCTGCAGTCCTGTGTATAATTTCCCATGTGGATGCTTTTAATCAGGAATGAATGTGACCTACCTAGTAAAAGGCTACCTCATACCAAAATAAACCTTGTGGATATCTCATAAAGATCCACCGCAGGGCTCTCTCCCAGCTGTGAGTCTTCAGCTGAAGCAGTCGGGGCCCTGTGTCAGCCCCAGCTCCCCAGTGCTGCTGTGTGACTGGGGGCAGCTGCCCCCTGACTTCTCTGCCGCTTGTTTTCTGATGGGTTCAATTAAGATAAATTTGATCAGCGTGCCCATTTTGAATTGTAATTTAAACTTGCAAAATTCTGGCTGTCAGAGGGGCAGGGTTCAGTGCTTGGGGCAGAGGGGTGGGCAGCCTTCAGCAGTGCTGAGCTCAGGCTGGACAGACAAACAGCAACGCCCTGGAGCCTTCACCAAGGCTGAGGGAATTAATGAACTGAAAAGAAACTTTGTTCTTTGGGAGCATCAGGTGCTCCATAGCTTAAAAAAAAATAAAAATTAAAAAGTCTTAAATCTGTGTGGTAGGACCTACAAAACAGCTCTTCATCCCATCCCACTGAAAATGAAGTGTCAAAATGAAATGCCGCTTCATCAGTATTAATCTGCAACGTAGAGCTGAATTATAGTCTGAAATTTATGAGGCAGATTTTGGCCCTACCAGCTGAGCGAGAGAGGAGTGAGTGTTCACTTGCCAGAAGAGTGAGTGTTCACAGTTGTTTTCTCTGTGGATTTATTCAGCACCATTTGTCATGAATTAATGATCAATTGTTAATTCAATATTCACTTTTCCAGCTGCACTGATTAGATGCAGGAATCTGAAATAATAAGTCACATGGCATTGTTTCTGTTGCCAATAAGATGAGTCTAACTTGAATAATATTTGAACAACTCAAATAATTCAGATGAGCTCATGGAAGTTGAATTTAAAATATTTCCTGTGCATCTTCACACGTACAAGCTTAACAATTTGTTTTCTCAAATAGTCACAACTGTGCTAATATGGAGAAATAATTGTACGTGCAACGCAAACTAATGATTGTGCTCAATATTTTCCATTCTTCACTTTCCACCAAGAAGTGTCACAAATTAAATACTTTATTTAAAATCTCCCGCTAATAAAAGACAGGTAATTGACTCAGCAGTGACTTTTGTGCTCAGCTTTTCACACTGGAGTGAGCTAAACTGGGGCCCTGCTCCTGCCAGTGGGAGAGCTTTGAGGGCAGGATGAAAGACTGATGCTCTTTGTCCCAAAGAATGGCTGAAATGGTGGATTTCACTGGCAAGTGGGATTGGCACTCACTGAGAGCCAACTGCAGCTCCGAATGGGATTCAGTGGGAAAGCTGCAGCTCTGAATGGGTTTCACTGCAAAAACTGCAGCTCTGAATGGGATTCAGTAGGAAAACTGCAGCTCTGAATGGGTTTTACTGGAAAAACTGCAGCTCTGAATGGGTTTTACTCAAAAACTGCAGCTCTGAATGGGTTTCACTGGAAAAAGCTGCAGCTCTGAATGGGTTTTACTGGGAAAGCTGCAGCTCTGAATGGGTTTTACTCAAAAACTGCAGCTCTGCATGGGTTTCACCCAGAAACTGCAGCTCTGAATGGGTTTCACTGGAGCAACTGCAGCTCCTCCAGCTCCTCTGTGGGCAGTTGTGGGTGTGATGTGCTCAGAGGGTTCTTCAGGGGAGCACAGCCCCTCCAGACCCTGGCCAGCTGCTCCTGAGGATGCAGGGGGGGGAGGAAGGTAAATTGGGGTTTATGGAGTGCTCTGGCTGCTGCCTGGAGAGGCACCTGGGTGTGAGTGGTGCCTGATGGTGGAAGGAAGGCAGAATCCCCAAGATTGTCGTTTCTTCTATTGGAGCAGGTGAAGCTGCTGGAAAATGCAGCCAAGCCCCATGAACAGAGCCTGGGTGTGGATCCCTGGTTCTCCTGGCAGGGGACAGAGCCAGGGATGATCGGGGCAGCCTCTCATTTGGGGTGTGAGCTCAGGGGGAGCACAGACCAGCCTGTGCTTGCAGCACTCTTTGTGCTCCCATCAGCTCAAGCAAAACCAGCATAAACCCAAAGTTTTGTGGCAACTTTTCCTTTAACCAGAGGGGAGCAGCACTGAATAAAGCCCTGTGCAGAAATGCCTGCTGGCTCCCCTTCTCTGTGACTTCGAGGTGCCATGTCTTGAGGTGAAACTCCACCATGGTCCTTCATGTGAGCTCCCCCTGCTTGTTTCATGGCTGGTTTGGCTCTCACAAGGTTCCAGTAACTAATTGTCACTGAGCTTTTATTCAGCTTTGAGCAAACACTTATGCTTTGCTTGCTGGGAATAAAAAATCCCTCTACTTGCAAAAAGCAAACTATTTTCTGTTAGAAATCAGTGTAAATAATGTCTGTATTGTGGAGTCTCTGGGGGGATTACAGGATTGTGTCTCTGCACGGATGCTGCTGTATCTGTATTTGCTGTATTTTGTCCTGTCATCTTGATCTCCCATATTAACACTGATGTACAGCGCACAAAGAAATGTCACTTTCTGTGACTTTTATTGCTTCTATCTGCAGCTACATGTGCAATTTCCCTGAATCATATCCTGCTCCATTCACGTGTATGCATTTGGAGGGAAGGGTGGAAGTTGCTTCAGTTGGGTGGAGTGCTATTATTCCAAATTGGATTTTCAAAGCAACTGCTTGTTTGTTTTGGGAGGGTTTTTTTGTGTGTTGTTGTTTTGTTGGGTTGGTTTTTTTTCCCTCTACTGTGCTGGCAATTTTCAGACAATTTGCAGACATATGGCTCTGAAAAGAATTGTTCGCACAGTCCCAGCTCATGTTGTCATTTAGTGGCTGAATTCAGTAAATGACACAATCATGTCTCACAGACTATCAGTGAAATGGCAACCACTTAGGATTATTTTGTGTATTTGGATTCAGATAATAGTGACTTTTCAGTAGCTGTTCCGTACAATCCCACAAGAGAACTCACCTCTGTGGCATGAGAAGCAGCAGTTTGATGCTATTCTGATCTGAAATGCTGGGAAAGGTAATGCAGGTAGGTACAGCAGAGCCTCAGACAAGATCCCGTGGACAGTGATGTGTGATTATTGGCATTCTTGGAAGCAATCAGCCTAAAAACTTCTCTCAGCAAAGAAAACAAAGAACCACAGGCTTGGTGGAAATAAAAAAAGGAATTGAAATATAAAGAGGAAAAAATATCTCTGAGGAAGGACACTTTCTAAAGATCTTTCATGTTTACATTTCTTTTTTCCTTACTGTGAATAGAGCAGTGTGATGCAGTAACAGCAGGACTCGTTTGAAACTTGTCTGGGAGAGTTCTGCATGTGCAAGGCTCACAGAATTTACCTTTTAAAGGAGGTTTGCTTCTTCAAGGTACCAAATTCCCGATACCTTTATTCAAGTCGCTGCTCACAGGAGCTCTCTAGAATCATCAGGAGCCTGGGCAGAGAGCTGCAGATGCTGCTCCTTTCAGAAGTCAGACCCACACTTGGTTTATACCTGGCACATTTGTACTGCAGAGAACCAAGCTGGAGATTTCGGTCAGTCAGTGCCACATGGTCTGCTCTGTTATGATAATTAAATGATATTTGGACTATAACAAGCAAATGAGTTTCAGCTATTTAAGAAATTACTGGCACTCAGCTGGGAGCTCCCTCCTCCCCCTGCACCTGCCCCCAGCTGATATGGGATAATTGACCATGAGTAAATTCCTGCTTTATTGCAGTGGGAGATTACACCTTGTACGTTAAGCCCCTTTTAATGGAGATGATTTCAGTTTACACACTTTGCCCTGGGAATAAATGCAGTATTATTGTGCCTCAGCTGACTGTGGCACTATTTTCAGTGTGAAATATCCTGACTTGATCATTTCCTTGTCTCTGACCATCTCTGTAGAAAGCTTCTTCAGACATTTTTAGCAGCACTTTTACATTTGTGGCAATTATGCTGGAGCAACATGCATTTTCCTTCTTTTTTCATGCATTTTCCTTCTTTTTTCATGCATTTTCCTTCTTTTTTCCCCTCCCACTCTTTGGGGTTTTTTTCCTTAGCTAACAACCTCAAAATTAGCTGTTCATCCAAGAGTTGTGGATTCATTTATTTGGAAAGGACTTCTGAGATCACTGAGCCCAGTCCCCAGGCATTCCACACCAGCCAAACCATCCAGTGGTGCATGGGCGGTGTTGTGGTGTTTGTGTCTGAGCCTTCCCCAGTACAAATAGTTTGAAGAAGGTCAGAAAATGTCTCCAGGAATTGTAATAACAACTCACGATTTCATAACTCTCTGCTGGTTTTGTTGTCATCCTCTGTGTGAAATGTCTGTGCCTGCCTGCCAATTTATTTATGTAATTCTTGCTGCAGACATAGAATTTTGAACCAAATCAGTGTCCTTGTTCTGTTGTGCTTTAATTTACCTGTCACTTAACTGACACTGCAGCTTGATATTTTATGTATCTAGTCATTTTCCAGGTTTCACCAAATTTGTTGTTCCAGAAATACTGCACTTGGAGTATCACACCTCAGATACGTTTGCTCTGTGGTTTACAGTCACAACATGTGTTCTACTGCTTATACAGGGAAATAATCAACTCTTGTCTTCTTAGCTTTATATTTTCACTCACTTTTACCCTATTCAGAAAGTTTTTGCACATACAGGTGTTGTGAGACCTGTTTCCCCCAGTGTTTCCTCAGTGCTGTGTATGTGCAATACCCTGGACTGAACTGGAATGCTTTCAGCAGAGGAGTGAGCTGTTGGACTCAGGATCTGCCCTTCATTTTGGGGGAAGCATTTTTAGCACAGATTTGTACTTGACAGTCTCAATCCCCTTTTTTTTTTTTTTAATGTGTGCAGGTGAAATTAGCCATCAGTCATCCCAATTAAATCCTGTGTGTGGAATCACCCATTTAAGGCAGCAGCTATTTTATCTGTCCTATCAAACAGGCAGTTTAATCTCCTGTGGCTAATGAGACCAGCCTGCCATCAGGTTTTGTGACAGGGGTGTCTGGAATGGGGCAGCGTGCTGCCCTTGGGGCCAGGCTGGCCAGGGCAGGGCAGGGCAGGGGGCCCTGTGAGGCCAGCAGGTGTCGGGGTCTCCAGCTGCTCAGAGTGAGCCCGAGAAAAGTTCCAAAGTCTCTTTTCCCAGCCCAGAGCTTGAAGGAGTCAGAGCTCTTCATTGCTCGCTCTCAAGGTTGTTCATTGTTTCTTATCTATAAAGAATTTTCTCCTGCCCTGCCGAGGCCTGTTCAGCAGGACAGTCCAGGCACTCTGCCTGCCCCCAGGGCGGTGTTATGTCTTTATACTAAAATCTACGTGTACAATATTTACAATTACTTCCCAATACCCATCACCTATGTTAGACAGTGAGCTTCTACTCTAAACCAATCCAAAAGTGCCACCATCACCCAGAAGATGGAGGCCAAGAAGAAGGAGAAAGGCTGGACATGCCCAGATCCCTCCATCTTGCCTCCTGAACCCCCATACCAAAAACCCCAAAATCTATTTTTCCACCCTGTGATAACTTCACTAATATTCTACTTAAACTGTTGTGGCTTGCAGATCTTCATCTAAGGTTGGTAACTTGCTCCACGGGTCATAATCAAACCCACAGGGGCATCTTGGGCTCTGTGCCAGGGTCTCTGAGCCCCCTGGTGGGGGTCTTGGCTGCTCAGGACAGCCAGAGGGATGTCCTGGCTGCTGACAAGCAGGGATGCAGGAACCCCTGGCAGTGCTCAGCCTGGGAGCAGCTCTGCTGGAAGGTCACAGCCAAAAGCTGCTGGCAGCAAGCTGAGCTGGAGCCTGCAGCACAGCCTGGCACAGCCTGGGCACAGCCTGGGCACAGGGCAGCAGCACAGCCAGGCTGGGCAGGGAGCAGCATCCCCCTCTCTGGGACATCCAGATCCCTGTGTCCACCCTGCAGACACCAGGACAGACAGAACTCGCTGTCCCAAGGGGAAATCAGCAGTGCTTTGGGTTGGTTTGGGCTGCACAGGTGTCCTCCAGCTGCTCAGAGTGAGCCCGAGAAAAGTTCCAAAGTCTCTTTTCCCAGCCCAGAGCTTGAAGGAGTCAGGGCTCTTCATTGCTCGCTCTCAAGGTTGTTCATTGTTTCTTATCTATAAAAGATTTTCTCCTGCCCTGCCGAGGCCTGTTCAGCAGGACAGTCCAGGCACTCTGCCTGCCCCCGGGGCTGTGTTATGTCTTTACACTAAAAACTACGTGTACAATGTTTACAATTACTTCCCAATACCCATCACCTATGTTAGACAGTGAGCTTCTACTCTAAACCAATCCAAAAGTGCCAACATCACCCAGAAGATGGAGGCCAAGAAGAAGAAGGAGAAAGGCTGGACACACCCCATTCCCTCCATCTTGCCTCCTGAACCCCCATACCAAAAACCCCAAAATCTATTTTTCCACCCTGTGATAACTTCACTAATATTCTACTTAAACTGTTGTGGCTTGCAGATCTTCATCTAAGGTTGGTAACTTGCTCCACGGGTCATAATCAAACCCACAGGGGCATCCTGGGCCCTGTGCCAGGGTCTCTGAGCCCCCTGGTGGGGGTCTTGGCTGCTCAGGACAGCCAGAGGGATGTCCTGGCTGCTGACAAGCAGGGATGCAGGAACCCCTGGCAGTGCTCAGCCTGGGGAGCAGCTCTGCTGGAAGGCCGCTGTGCCAAAAAGCTGCTGGCAGCAAGCTGAGCTGGAGCCTGCAGCACAGCCTGGCACAGCCTGGGCACAGCCTGGGCACAGGGCAGCAGCACAGCCAGGCTGGGCAGGGAGCAGCATCCCCCTCTCTGGGACATCCAGATCCCTGTGTCCACCCTGCAGACACCAGGACAGACAGAACTCGCTGTCCCAAGGGGAAATCAGCAGTGCTTTGGGTTGGTTTGGGCTGCAGAGGGCAGGGAAGGCGCAGGGAGCATCCCCCTCTCTCTGGGGCACTGGGAGGCACATCCAGATTCCCGTGTCTGTCTGTCCCTGCAGACACCAGGACAGACAGAACTCGCTGTCCCAGGGAGCCCAGCTGGGCTGGGGGCTGCAGAAGGCAGGGAAGGCACAGGGAGCATCCTGCAGTGCCCGTGGGTGCTGCCAGCGCTGCAGGGGGAGGATGACAGACAGTGGGCAGAGCAGCTTTTGCTGGCTGGAAAAAAAAGTAATTTTTGACATTTATTTCCTTTTTTTTTTTTTCCCCCCCCGGAACAGTCAAATATAGAAACAGGCTGTGCGGTGAGGCTGGATTGTCTCCATCCTGAGTGCTTCTCATGACATGAGTGGGTGAAGTGCTGGGTGAGCTGGGCTGATCCCGTGGCTCTCCCTCCTCTAACAGGAGTCTGGATCAGCCACTGCTCCAGTTTGCATCTAGCCTACATTTTTCTATGGCACTGTAAAATATAACTCCCACTTGCAAAAAACCAAACTCAACAAGAAAACAAATAAAAAACCTCGTTAAATATTCCTAGGGGGAAAAAAGATACAAAAATGTGTACGTGTAGTGAGAGATGGGGAGCCCATAATTCTTGTAGCAGAAATGTATCACCTTACAACTTATCAAAGAAAGAACATCTGAAGTCTATTTAGGCTCTCAAAATAAAGATAAGTTGCATTTCAATGACCAATACGTGTTCAGATAAAATGAATTATGTATACATAGATTTCTTTTACACTTAGTAAAATGATTCCTTAGGAAAAATACCAAAAAAAAATTTAAAACATACAGAAAATCCCCATGAACTTGATGATGCTTTTACTTATTTTTATAGGATACTTTGAAAGTCTTTATAGGGTTTTAGAAGTGCAGATGTTTCTAATAAATACATACAGTATAAATTCATTGGAAGCCATTGCGTTTGAGCAGAGGAGATAAAGAGGAGCAGCAGGCAGCCCTGCTGGGGATCAGGAATGAGCCCAGAACAGAGCAGGGCGGTGTGGAGCTGACCAAGGCAGCAGTGACAAAATGGCCCTGCCCAAAGCCTGGCAGGGGCTGGGGTGGGTTCCTGGGGTGACCCCACAAAGCAGAGAAATGTTTGAAATGTTTTGTCTCTGCTGTTTGTGCAGGACTGAGTTTCCACTGAGATTCTTCAACACACCCAGACTTACGTTAAGACAAAGATCCAAAATTTTCAGTTTTGTAAGAACAATGATTTCAAACTAAAGGATCATGATGTATGGGATGAGGTGCTACCCAGAGTAATCATTTTTCATGTGGGCTCCATTTCCCCTTCTCCTTTGGAGCTGAGGTGTGCAGGTCCTGGTCTGCATTGACATGAACATTTGGTTGCAACCACATTCCCAGGAATCATGTCATAACAGGCAGAAAAGCAAACCAAGTACATTTTACACTATATAAGTCTGCTGACTTGTGTCAATGTTATTTTCACATATAGTCAATAATTAGAATATTTCCATTAACTGTAAGCTACTGCACCGTGATAGATTCTTTCTAAAAGTGCAGCAAAAAATCTACTTCATGATTTGTATGCATGCCACTTGTTCCCAACAATAACAAAACCACAGGAGAAATTGTCACTTCATGTGCTATTTCTGTCCCTAAAATTTTAAGCCAGTCTTCCATCATCTTTTTATTTTTTACTGCAGCTTTGAAATCTGTGATGGGTTCACCTTGAGTGCTCTCCTCTGCCTTAACAGCTGATGCTTAACCTTTGTTCTAGATGACTATTCAGTGTCTAATTAGCTCGGTCTTTAAAATAAAAAAACCCAACTCTATCCAGCATGTTATAAAATCCCTCCTACTCCCTCACCATTCTTCCTCCCCAGCTTCCTCATTTTGGTCTCTGAAATTATTCTGTATTGCTCCTTCTTTTGTATTATCCCTTGCAGAATCCTTTCTGATCTCCTGGTTACCACAATTTTCTTTGTTACTTTATTATACACATGATTATCTTTTCCTGCAATTACAATATCTGGGCTTCTTCTGCTGCTGCTTTCTGTGATTGAGTATCACACTTCTCATTTGTAAGCCGTGGTAATTACCAGCCATTCCTGAGTGTTTCATTTGCTCCCTAATTTTGTTGACTACTTTTTCAGCAATGCAGAGAGTTCCTGTTTGCTCTCACTTCATTAGTCCTGAGGCCTTTCCAGTTTTGAAATCTGTGATTTGTGCTCTGTGATTTGTATTCCTGGAAGGCTCCTGCTGTAGTCACCCCTTCCCTATGACATTGTGTAGTCACAGCACCAAATTTCTGTTATTTGGATGATCTGATGGGGACCTGCAGGTAAAGATGGGATTTGGGAGCTGCCATTCCTTGCTCACCATCCACAGTGTTCACTTGCAGTTTTATTTTACCTTGTCTTCATGCTCTTTAGATGATTTAAATCCGGGAACTGGGGGGAAGAATTTCAGTGTCTTGCCTAGTGATGACTTGTGCCACATTCCTTTTCCTTCTTCCTGAAGCAAAAGCTTAAACCAAGCAAAATCATGGTTGTTGCTGTCATATTCTAAATTGAGGGTTTATTAGTCTGCATGTTATAGATAGCGTTGGAACCAGTGCTTGGCTTTGTGCTGTTGCTCTGTTTATAAAGGTTCTGGAATGGAAGCAGCAGATCCAGAAGACAAACAAAAGCTCAGGCCTTGCCCTAGGCTTACTGATTATTCAAAACAGGAAGAGCTCATCTCTTTCAAGGTTCAGGATCTTCTTTGACCAGATTTTACTGCTCATGGAAGCCTTATGTTCATTTGAAGAATGACTCAGTTTAAAAGATTTTTCTTCTTTTTTCTTGTGCATATGCAGGAAAGGAAAAGGGATACTCAGTGCTCACCTGGCCCAGGTATACATATATATATGTATGTATGTGTGTGTATATATATATATATATATATATATATATAGTGTGCGTATATATATATATAAATACATATGCTTTTTTGGTTTGCCAGCACCTTTTGTTTCCCTGATCCATTTTCCCATTAGATACTTTCAGACTCTCTTCTCTAATTACATTCTCTCTACTAAAAAAGAAATTCATGAAGAGCTGAAATTTCAAATTCCCAGTAATTGAGTGGATTTGAAAATAGAGAAGAATCAAATTTATTTTGTGATGGGCCATTTTTCCATCCCATTCTCCTTGGAGTGCTGTCAGGTTTCTGTGGGGTGTGAGGGGCTGGGTTGTGAGGTTGTACCCAGGGAGATGTTGTTCCTTACACCCTCCCAGAGTGAAGGTCACAAACAGAGAGGTTTTGGGCTGCCCACAGCTCAGATTTGTGCCTACTTAGCATCTTTCTAGGTAGGTTTTTTTGTGCTTATTACAGCAACCTTTGCTCAATTTTCCAGCTGTCATAATCCATTTTTTTTTAGTATGTCTGGAAGTATTTTTTTTTCAAATTTAATGCATAAACATTTACAGTTCTCTGTAGTACGTTTCTTGTTTAGTTCATAACTCAGTGGTTGGCAAAACCAGTAGTTTTAGTGGCCTGAACAATGATAAACCATCAGAAACTTGCAGTGTGGCAGTTATTTTCCATGAATTAGTAAGTGAGCACAGAGTGAGAGAGGATGCTCATCTATTATCTGCCTCGCGCTGCTGCAAGTCAGCCCGGTTTGTACAGCTCCCATCTCCTGAAATATTGTTATTCTGCTGCTGCCCTGTCTGATTCTTCTTTTCTTGCCTGTGCATAATTATCTCATGGTATCCAGCATTCCATCTCCTGGCTCTCTCTCGCATGCAGAACATGTTTCCCACAATCTGTTCCCTTCTCCCCGAGTGTCTTTCTTGCAGGAATCACTTTCCATTGACACAGAGCAGACAGGGGGAGAGTCCTGCTGGGTGCCCTCGCTGTAACCTGATTTCCTCCCTGTTTGTTCCTTGGGAAATGGTTACCTGCAGTGTTTAAACACACTTTTAGACTGCTGATTCAGAACTGAACAACTTAAAAACCACGCAGGAATGAGATTTGCGGGCCCATTTGGAACGTTAAGGCTTTTGCTGAAAGCGTTTGCAGACAGCAGCAGCCGCAGTTTTTCTTCCAGAGTGGCAGAAAGTTTGCAGCAGAGAAATTAAATTCCTGGTTCCCCTGGCCCTGCCTTAGCACTGCCTCTGTGTGGATGCCTAAATTGAAATAATTATGCCTCTGTCTCCTGCCGGTTGTCTTTTTTTTTCAAGCTTCTGTATGTTTTCCTTGACCAGATGGTTTCAAATATTAATTTCAAATAGTTCTCAGGATCTGGACACCTCAGTGGTTTATGCAGGAGCTGGGGAGCAGCTGACAGTTCTGGGTCTAGCTCAGGTAGGCAGAAGTCTTTCTTCATATAGAAGACAAACAAACAAGCAAAAGGCCCCCTGCTAACTGGCATTTAGCAGCCTGTGAGAAATTATTTCAGACTTCCTTAGTCAATCCTGAAAGAAATACCCAAGTGATTTGCTGTTGATATTAATCTGCATTCAGGTTAACAGTCATTTCAGGACTTCTCTTTTTTTTGCAAACCTGGTGTGCTGTGGTCTTTGAAATACTGGTGAGTTCATCCCACCATAGAGCAGGGCTGCGCTACAGAGCTGCAATAAATTATTTTTGTCCAAATTAAAATTTAATTTAAGATTTTGAAATCTCTTGGGATGAAAGGTATGACATAAAATATTGTGGCATTTATAAATCTCACCTGCTGCAGCTGGAGCATCACAGAAACCCCTTGAAAAGCAGCAGAGTTCAGTGAGGTGTAAGAGTTTTGAAAATGTGTCATTTGGGCAGGATAAACAGACTGCAAGTCCTGCCTCAACAGTGCTGAGTTCTTCTCTGGGTTTGGATTCCTTAATGGGCGAGGATTTGGATTTTATTATCTCTGGGTTTGGATTTTATTTAATGGATTTGGCTAATTGGTGATGTCAGGACTGTGCTCCTTGTCCAGGGTGTGGATTCCCGCTGGGAATGACCCCAGCCAATGATCAGTGCCCTCTGGAAGGAGGCACTCACACATCCCTCGGGGCTGGCTCCATGGCCCTTCCAGCTCTGTCCTGTCTCTGTCCTGTCCCCACGAGCAGAGCAGGAGCCAGGGAGCAGCAGCAGAGGCACAGGCCTCCCTTTCATGCTGCACGGCAGAGATTTGCCTGGCCATGTTTGACCTGGCTGTTCAGCTGGGGAGCAGCCAGTGCTGTATCCAGTGAGGTACTGGAGCTTTATTTCAAGGGGGTGGTTTATCAAAAATGACGGGCTCTGCAATCCATCCTGTGCTCAGCATCCTGACATTGCAGTGCCTCCGCTGCTTGTCTGTCAGTCGTGTGGGGTTTTGGCTCTGGTCCTTGCAGGCATCAGCCCTTCTGCTGCTCTTCAGCTTCTCCATCATTTCCTTACACTGCCCACCAAGATCCCTGTGCTTTTTTAGGGGGGAAAGCTCATAAAGTCAACACAGAACTCATTGGAACCAGCGGGAAAGACCCGGACACCTTTTGCTTGCAGCAAATTCCTCCCAGCAGGTCTCGTTAAGCCGAGTTCCTTGTCGCTGCTCCTCTCTGCCAGCCCAGGGGCTGGCACCCCCCAGCAGCATCCATGGGGCTGCCCAGCCTTCCCGACCTGCCAAGCACACTTGGCTCAGCTCCCCCTCCCCGCCAAGGCTTCCAGCTCTAATTAGGACCGTCCACACTGCTGCTGGAGCCTGCAGGGCAGAGTGGGAAAACGAGGGAAGCAAACAACGGGCACGAATAAGCAGAAGCAGAATAACATCCCTGCTTCTCTGTCCCTCTCCAGTGGAACCCATGAAATTTTCAGTGTTTTCAGAGCCTTCTCCGTGTTTTGGTGCTGTCTCGGGTTCTAGGCCTCTCTGTGCTTTCGCCGCCTTGCAGAAAATTGAATTCCTGGAAGGGATTTTTGATGGCATTAAAAGCACCCACAGAGGAAATGGGTTTGTGCATCTGTTCTCTACCTCACACCCACTGCAAGGCAGGCAGTTCTCCTCTTTGAAAAGCTGTTTTTGAATTTCTCACTAAGCTCTGCATCCCCTGGAGTGGATATCAGTGCAGATAGTGAAGTATTTGGTGCAGGCATGCCAGCCATGGCACACTGAGTGCCCCGGGGCTCTGCCGTGCCAGGGGGAGCAGGGGTGCAGCTGCTGTGCAGGTATCTGCGCAATCCGGGCTCCTGCAGCACACACAGAAACTGAACCCAGGCCTGTTGAGCTCTGCAGCACCCGCAGGGAAGGTGGGCTATTCCTGTGACACCCAGCAGAAACTCCCACATTGTTCACCCGGGACAAAGAAAGGGCTTTGGGGGAGCTCAGCCTGGGTTCTGGATGTGAACCAGCCGATGGGCATGACAGTGAAATAGAACGGGAAACTTTTCTTCAATTCTTCTGCTCCTTTACACATTAAAACCAGGGATTTTTCCATGCAAATTACTGGAATAACCTTGTAGAGAATGATATAAAAGTTTACAAGTGATACTATTTGGGTTAAATTGTGTGTCTCACTGAGGTGTAGCTGAACACTCTGAGCCCCCTCTGAGTTTTTTATGTTTACTTTGGATTTCATGTTATAGTCCCAACATTCAGGATTTGTTCATTTGTGGCTGTTTAAATGGATCCAGATGGATCCTTCCCAATGATACCAAATTTTACCTGCTGGACTTTGCAAGGTGTTTTGCTGCTGGTGCAAATCTCCCTGCTAAAAAAGCATAATTGTTGTAAGGAGGGGTGAGCAAATTCTCAGGGAAAGGTCATTTTCAGGGTCTGTCTGCAAGAACGGGGAGGAGGGAAAAATCTCCTGTGGTAAAACGGATGGATATTCAGATTTCTGTGAGATTGTTTATTGCCTGTAAGCTCTGTAGAGGTGTTTCTGTGGATTCAGGAAATTATTTATAAACTAGAACTGTGTTTTTGCCTTGGGAAACTCAATCTGGCAAAACATTCAGCAGAGCAGGGACATTATAAAGAGTGCTAACTAATCAGTTATTTATTGGAATTTTAAAATTCTGTCCCTTTTATTCCTTGGAACTCTGGACGCAAATAATTTACATATAGTTTCAATTTCTTGTTTTCATACAGGCTAATTTACCCTTGAGGTGTTCACCCACATTTGTTTTATGTAGGATAATAGCGCATTGTATCACAAAATGATGTAGGCAGTGCCAGGGTTTATAGCAGCCGCTATAAGTAAACGAGAGTTTGAGTCAGATCTAGAAGAATTGGAAATTAGTTCTTCACCTCTGCAGTGTGACCACATTCCTGGAGGGTGGAGAACCGCCCTGCCTTGGAGCACACGGCTGGCCGTGGCCCTGCCTCAGCCCAGCTCCATTGCCCACGAATTCCCGTGGGATGCACCAGGCAGGACAAACCCCGCTCGTCCCAGTCCCAGCAGCGTCCCCGCGAGCAGCCAAAAGTGCACAGAGCGTGCGGATGAAATGCCAGGGCCAAACTTCGAAAGTAACAAATGCGAATGAATAAAAATAAAGCCCACCGCCAAACATAAATAAAATAATAGACAAAAATAAGCAAAAATAGACTTCAAAAACGTGTCAGATAATACTCTGGTGTTATGCAGTTATCTGGGGATCTAACACATTTTGACAGAGTGTATCAGTCTGTGTACTCAAAGCCAAACATTTTATTAAAACAAAATATATCCGTTTTTAAAACAAGCTATGTGTTCTGTTCCCCAAAGAACCCTTTGAGTAAGATGTTGTTTGAGCAAGAATTTCTCTGCAAGTTGATGAATGATTGGAGCTAATAAAGTGGAAATACAATTTTCAACAGGTTGGGCTTAGTTTGATCACCAGTGCACTCCAGTGCACCCCTTTTATAATGATGCATCCATCTTCATGTGTCAAATAAATCCATATTTGTGCATTATCCAGCGCTGTGTGCTGGGTTTAATGAAGTATTGGAGTAGGTATATCTGTGTTTCTGTATATCTGTATTTTATTCTCTGGAAATCACAGGGAAAAGCCTCTCAAAGTGCATGGATGGGGCCAGGCTTTGTGAGCAGCCCCCAGAGTTGTTTCAGGGAGGGAAACAGCTCCGTCCCCAAGCAGGGCAATGTTCCCCAAGCAAGCTGCTGCTGGTGTGTTTGTCTGAGCCAGCAAAGCAAACCAAGGAATGCTTTGGGTTGGAGGGGCCTGAAAGAGGCCTTGTTGTGCTGTAGGATAATTCCCCTTGGAGGGATTCATCTCTGAATGCCCCCAGGACGCCTTGGAGCAGAGCCTGCTCAGCCTGGAGCCCTTCCAGGGAGGAGGGACCAGGGCAGTGCCTCTGCTTTTCACCTGCGGTGGGTGTCTCTATGAGAGACACCATGGAAACGCAAATATTGCTCACTGCCCTTGGTGCTTCTTGCTGCTGAGGTCTCCAGGAGTGTGTGCGTTCTCAGCTCATTCTCAGCTCAAAATATCCCAGCTCCTGATGGGATATTTTATTTCCTTCAGCATCCCTTCCAGAAGTGCCTGTGTCAGGGAAGGAGAGCCCAGCACCTGGGGCACCTGGACCTTCTCTCACAGGAGACAGGGACTAGAGGCTGTGGGATAATGAGGAAAAGGCATTTGGAGCGAATCTGGTACCCAGCAATGGAACAGTGGCCTGGGGTACCCTGAGCTGTGCTGGAGGGGTAAGGTACCGCGTACCTGGGCAATGAGCAGCTCTGAGGTGGGACAGAGCAGGCAAGGAACTCAGAGAAACATCCTGAGCCCTTCCAGACCCCGCTGCTGCCATTGGCACCGCGCAGTGAAAGCACAGCTGGGGACTGGGGTGTCTGTGGGCAGCTGCAGGGATGAATCTGGTCAGAGCTCTTTACTCTGCTGCCCAGCAGTGACTGATTGCAGGTGGGCTCGGCTGGGACTGCGCCTCATAAACTCTGAACCACGTCCTTTGGGAAGTAAACAGCACTGCAGGACTGGCTGTGCCAGTGAGCCTCAAATCAGCATCTTCTCTAAATAAACTGTTCCGCTTTAGGCATGGAAAGCAAAGTTTTGCAAGTGAGAGACGCATGGATACACATCTGAAATATTGCTTCATGCTCCACCTCTGGAACTTCCTCTCCCTTTTATTTTGGGGCCTGTGTGATTGTCTCTCCAGACCGTGTTTGGTGTAACAGCGTGGGCTGCAGCAGCTGCTGCAGATGCATTTCCCCAGTGTTAATTTTACTGTATAAAATAAGCTCTGGCAATGTGGTGACTAGTTAATTGAACTATATAACCCTTTCTGGAATTTGTGACTCCGAGCCACTGAACAATATAATTCATCTCGGTTTTTATTAAAGTCCTAGTGAAATGGTGAGGCTGTGGTGGTGTATTAGAATGCAGAGAGTATGGTGTGCTACCAAGAAAGGCACCTCTCCAGTGGGCCTTTAATAAAATAAATGTTTTCTGAAGGTGCACTGCTTATTTTTAGCTTATTCCTGTTTCAGCTCAGAAATATTGCATCTAGAACAATTCAGAAAACTGTAAAATGTGTTTGGGGAGGAGGAGATGGAGGAGAAGGGAAAAGGTCACAAAGAGATTTAAATGTTAAAGCAAAAATTTAGAAATCGACATGATTGTTGCATGGCACAACATTGTGATCAGTGGAGTACAGTGGAAACAGTGAATTTAGAAAGAATAAACTGCCTAACAGCATGCTCCCAAACCATTTGTTATTTCCTAATTAAAGCTTGTGAAAGGGCAGTTTATACATGACTATAATAAGCTCAGTGTGGGAGATGTCAGAGCGTAAATCAGACTCTCTCCAGCACTGGAGCTTTAAACATCTCTAATGACAAGTGCTGGTAGGTAGATGATACAAAAAGACTGTTTTGACAACATGATTGATTGAGATCTTGAAATATATAAGCAAACAAAAAGTGTGAATTCAGCAGGAAACAAAACCTGCGTGCTGTACCACATATCAAGAGAGTGAGGAGAAGCTTGTGGCAAAGAAAGTTTAAAGCCTCACTTGGAAAGAAAAAGTCACACTCAAGCAAACAAGGATTTGCTACTCACGTCAGGATTTACCTTAAAAATCTCAGAGTGGCTGAATTACAGGGTCCACCCTGCACCGTGAGGCCCCAGAGGGCATCTCTGACTCAGCCTGGGGGCAGAACTGGGGGCAGAGCTGTCCTGGGGTCCCTGCAGCCCCTCTGACAGCCCTGCACTCCCCTGGTGCCCCTGTCCTGTGCTGGCCGTGCCCAATCTCCCGCACTGGGCAGTCTGGGGACCAACGTTTCACCTTCTTTGGGAGAACAGAGCCATTTGTGGGAGCCCACTGAAGTTATTGGCGCTGCTCACTGGCATTTAAACGTTGTACCGTGGATGCTCACAGGAAGGACTTTCAGATGCCTCCCTTGCTGGCCATCAGTGGTTTCCAGCTGGTGGGGATGGGAGCGCAAGCAGGTCAATGTTAAATGCTTTTCCATGTACTCCCTTCTGGCCAAGTACTTTCTGTGTCAAGCTGCTTAGTCCAACACGTGGCTCCAAAGTGTCACAGGGGACAGAGGAGCAGGAGCAGGACAATTTCGATTGCTTCCAGTTTCATTTTGACCTTTGAAAGATTTGAGAAGCAGGCCCAGCAGGGTGGCTGGGTTCCGTGCACTCATCTCTCCCGGCACATTAGCAAAATACCCGTGTAATGAGGGATCCTGCGCCCCTGGGCTGTGGGGACTCTGCGAAGGTCACGGGGCTCCCCTGTGCTCTGCTTGCCTCCTCAGGAGCTGGTGTGCCTTTGTCCCAGCGAGTGTTTGGTGACCTTGGCAGAGCCCTGTTGGCTGCCTTGGCTGCCTTGCAGGGGTTTGTGGTGTCCAGGGCAGTTCTTTGGTGCCTCTCGCTGCACCCGAGCATGGCCTGGCAGCCCAGGAATGAACAGGAGCCTTTTCCGCAGAGCAAAACCAGAATGTGGCTGTTGGATGCAAGACTTTCATCACCCAGGTCTGTCACATCACCTACAAGTCACTGATAACGTTCTTGTCAGGCACTTCAGGTGTGATTTTGGGGATTTTATTCTTTAACCTCCCTAAAGCCTCAACCATGGCTTCTTTTCTGCTGACCTAGAACTGAATTTCAAAGACAGCAAGGGATACCCAATGGATTTGTTCTTGTTTAGAATGGGTTCAAACCCAGAAGCTTTGAGTTTACAGGAACTTTATATGGGTTAAGCTCTGAAAAGATGTTTTGTGAACTAGATCTCACTGGGATCTCTCTAGATTCCCCTCAGCTGTTCCTGAATTCAAACCTGTGTGTCTTAGGCTTGGAAAAATGCTGTTCACCGTGGCTGTTGGAAAGAGGAATATTCAGGCAAAGAGGAGAAGCTGGCAGTACCTGGCTTTCCCAAGGGTTTATTTGTCAGCCTGCTTCTGATTCCCCAGTGCTGATGTTTTATTTGCATTTACAAAAGGACAGAAGAATAGAAGTTATGCAAATCTAGGTTTATTTAAAGGCTATGACTGAAATACCAATTTGATAAGATATTATCAGCATTTCCATTGCCACAGTATCTGATCATTCCCTTCCTGCTGCCATCCCACAGAACAGAATCAAGGAGATGTTCACTGAAATAAAGGTGAGCAATTTTGTATTAAAAATTGCTTGTTTATGCAATAGTCAAAATCTGGAATTAGCTGAAACAAGTGCTCATGAGGGCAGACTTTGTTGGGGTTTCAGAAAGGAGGGGTTTTTACTGCCGTGTCCAGCCTAGAATAACAACAGGAGTAAAATACTGCAGGTGACCAGAGGTCAAGGTGGAATTTCTAACCATCCATGAGCTGTGGAGCAGTCAGGCTCTGGCTGTGGATGGTGGATGTTTGGTGAGTTTGGTTTTGCCTATTTCAGTTCCCTGTGTCCATAAAAATCAGTGGCTGGGTGGTACCTGTGGCACCTGCTGCTCCTGCAGCCCGAGAGTTTGAGGGGCTCTGGGGCTGAAGCAGGAGCAATTATCTTTGTTTTCCCTTGTAGCTGTTTTTCTGTCCTAGTGCAGACCCATGCATCAAAGTGGCACAGACGTGGTCCCCAAATCTCATTGCTGTGTCTGGGAGCTCTGAACAATGCTCAGGGAGCTCAGGATGAGCGCTCCGGGGTCCTGAGCATCTCAGAGCTGTTTGCAGGAGGAGGTACCAGGATGGAGTTTTGAATCAGCCTTTGAAGTTCCACTTCAACAGCTGAGGGAGCGTATGTGATTTTTATTTCCTTTTCTCTCTCCTGCCCCAGGACCCCCCAGCCCCAGTGCTGCAGTAGCTCTGGGAAAGGCAGCCTGGTCACACAACCAGCAGAAGCTCCAGGCGCTGAGAGCTACAAAGGGGCCATTGAACTCTCTGGGTTCTTTGGAGGGGACTGTCTCCGCTCCAGATTAAAACCTGCCAGCTGCTCCCCACTGTTCCACACGCTGGCTGCAGCAGCTCTCTGCACACCTCTGGCTACCTTTGCTGTGGATCTGTAGTGAACCCCTCCAGCTGTGGAGTTTAGTGAAAAGAGGGAAGTTGCTGAAGAGTTGGTAACTGCATTTAACCTCCTGTGAGATAACGGCTGTGGGGTGTCCCAAAGCACCCAGATCGTCCTTCAGATACTGCTAATGTTAGGAAAATAGGATTTTCATTAACTGCAGCCACTGATTTTTCTTTTCAAGAGGGAAGCCTTGTTCGTGCTGTGTCATTGTTATTATTAAAGGTTTGACTGTCCTGCACAGTGTATGGCAATAATGTCTCAGTGGAGAAAATCTGCTTTGCTGCTGCGAGATCCCTCTGTTCATCCAAGATTGGTTTTTTTTCTTTCTACCTCCTGTTCTTTTGCCATTGCTTGCCAGTATTCATAAATATGTGTTATCAGCTGAACCTCTCCAAATTTCCCTGGCAGAATGTGCCTTTCTTTTCCAAAGGTCTCTATTTAATATGAACTGCTCTCCAATCATTTCTAGCACCTGTTCTCTGGTTACATGGTGCATCAACAGCAATTTCAGAATTCTTCAGCAGCGTGACAGCTTGAAATTGTCATTTCTTTATGAACACTAGATGCACTGAAATCATGTTAGTGCAGTTGTCATTTTCCTTTGTACTCTAACATTAGATATGTTTTTGTGAGTTTCGATGGGCGGTGAACAGTTTTTCAGGAAATGAGAGGGGCCCTTCGCCCAGGCTGCTTTTCAGTGGTAATCCATGGCAAGGAGAATGCTTTTTGGAGTGGCAGATATGGACACTTCAGCTTAGGACACAGATGATGTGGCCTCATGAAGGACTTTTTGAAGCACTTAACTTCATTATAATAAGTGGAATAACATTATCTTTACCAGCAGGGATTGAAAACAAATAATGTTTGGGGTTTCTTTTTTTTTTTTTTTTTTTTTTTTTTTTTTTTTGTTTGGTTGGTTTTTTATTTAATATATATAGAATTAAGGAGAGAGAGAGATTTTAGCTCAAACTGTAATGAAATCATAAAATATGTGGCATTGAGCACAGATGGCATTCAAAGAATTTGATTGCTCAAACACTCACCTTAGGAGTAGGTGAATGCGGTCGGCTGGGTGAAGTGTCTGTGTCCTCATGGGTGGTTCCAGGTGAGTGTGTGCCAGCATCTCTGTGGCTGAGGTGGCTCAAAGCCTCAGGTATTGATTTTACATCCAAGTGTTCATTGGCACATTCTAGATAGTGCTGGAGGTGGCTTTGATTGATTTTAGCTGTCTGTATCAGTGCTTGAGAGAGTTCCCCAAACTGTCCATCCACAGTTATGTAAGAACTGCAGAACATTAATTTAGATTGGCTGCTGGGCAGGTCCTATCACTGGGAGCACTTGCTTTATGTATGAATTAATTCCCCTCTCAGTGTTAAGTCTGTCTCCAGCACAGCCAAATAAAACCCAAAAATACCCTAAGAAACCATTTCTTCAGTGTCTCAAGCAGACAGTTCAGCTCTTAATTGGTAAACCCTCACAGCCGGGGTGTGGGGGACCTGTGCTGGGGTGGTAATGAGAGGCAGCTCCCGTGCTTACAGTGAAATTGCCCTGCCTCTGGCCTTCTCCCGGCTCCTCTGACAGGCATGACTGACACAGTCAATGCTCATAGTCAGAAAAATCCTAAATAACCATCTCTTTTCCTGGCCTGTCATGCAGGTTCTTGAACCACCCCTTTGAAATCGTGGCTGCTGTTTTGTCACTATCTGGATGCTGCCATCTTTATAGCTGATCCTATCACCCACTTCCCCTGCCTTTATCTCCACACTGTTGATCCAGTCACTCCTCGCTGTCTGCCTTGTAAATATGTTAACATTGACATTTGGAACGGCTTGTTTTCCTTTGCTCTGCTCTGTGCTTATCTCACCTGGAATCTCTGTATTAATTCTGCACATCTCCTTTGCTGCCCCTGCAGATGTGCAGGCATTGTCTTACTTCCAGCTCATCCTTTTGTTCCTGCTCCCTCCACACATTCCTCGGGGCTCCTCATCACTGCAAATTGTCCTCTTGTTCTTACCACCTTTTGTTGTGCTATTTCACTTGATCTACTCATCCCTCTTCCTAATATGACCTTTATTTCCTTATCTGGGCTGTCTCTGAGATAATTAGTTCATATCTGGAACGATCTTTCTTTCTTGTCTGCTGAGTAACTTCTGTGTTTTCATTAAGTTCTGCCAGAAATCCTGCCTAGAAAATCAGGTCCACAGGAATCAGTAAAGACACTCAATTGACTCCAGGATTTTACAGCAAGTCTTAAGCACTCTTTTACTTTTCCCTGATCAATAGCCCAAATAGTGTCACTTAAACTGTTCTCCAGTATCAAATTTCCCTTTTTTCTTTTTCCCTGTTCGCAGTAAATGATAAGGTTTTTGAGAAAGGTTGCTGTTTCACTCTATTCATGCATATTAAAGATGCAGTGGTAAATAAATTTTATTTCATCATACAAATGGTCTTTGAACACTGAGGAAGAAATTATTTAATTTTGTTGTTTTAACATTTAAATGGACACAAACTGGAGAGAATGAGGAACAGAAGGAAAATATACATGATTGAACATTAATATTTTACTGTGAAAGAATTAAATATCCTAAGGAAACAATGAAAACTTCTTCCAGATGATAGTTAAAATTTGATGAAATAATAATAAAATTTTAATCTTCCAGTTGAATGAAAACACTCCATATGTTGGTAAATGTGCCTAAATTTGAATTCAATTTTGTTAGTTTTTTGTCTCAGCCAACTGCTGCACATAGAGATCAGTTTGCTACAGATAAAGACCAGGCCATCCCTTGTTTGTGTGATCATCTGTAACTTTTATCAGCCAGTTTTTCTTTTGGATCCTCCTGCTGCCCAAATCCTTGAGGGCAAGACACAAGTAGCTGCCTGAGCAGAGTAAATTCATTTGTGAGAAGCACTTGCTTGCTCACAGAACATATTGCACTTAAATACTTGGAGATTAAACACTGATCCTTTTTGAAAAGTAAACCAGTGCATTTAGGACCATTGTAACCGCGGAACAGACACCTTATGGATCTTGGAGCATTGTTTTATATCTTATT
The DNA here is from genome assembly GCA_024865655.1 of Emberiza elegans. NCBI lineage: Eukaryota > Metazoa > Chordata > Aves > Passeriformes > Fringillidae > Emberiza > Emberiza elegans. The sequence goes on along the minus strand of JALJVW010000129.1, from coordinate 26,403,516 downwards.
TGTATTTTTCCATCTGCCAGTGCAGCTGTGACAGTGGAGCTGAGTGTCATTCTTGCACTTTGTGTTCTGCATCTGCTCCATAGCACTTTATCTCCAAACCTTTTGTTCTGTGCCATTCCTCACTCTGTCTGTTCTGCACACTCCTGATCTTTCTTCTGTTTGTCATTCCTTGCTCTCTGTACATATTATCATGTACAGTATCCTTGCAACTTCCTTCTCCACATACGCTGAGACTGTTAAAACTGTCTTTTTGAAATCCTTTGTAACAGGTTCACTTCATGCCCTGCACCTTTTATTAAAACTTACCTTTTATTTCTGTTTTCTTGAAGCTGTCATTATTCCTTCTAACAAGCACATTTTTACAGCTAGTACAATTTCACTTCATCTGGCACCCAGGTCATTCCCTCTGTGTCCACCATCATCAAATCTGTCCGTGAGTAGTCACGGCAAATGAATAATCAATGTTCCTTCAGAAAAAACTCCTCATCTGCCTACCCTTTTGCTTTGCATAAAGTGGCCATTTCCCCTGAAACACCCTTTCATTCTGTGTGCAACACCTACAGAGCGCTGTGCTGTTCCTGCGCATCTCTGATGTGCTGAGTTTGTGTTGAAGCTCTGTGCTCCATCCTGATGTGATTCTCTCTGTGCCAGGCACAGGCTTGTTCTCCCAAGGGATTAAAAAAGGAGCCTTTTTGGAGCTGTCTCTTACCTGGGCTGTGTCCCTTACCTGGGCTGTGTCCCTCACCTGGGCTGTGTCCCTTACCTGGGCTGTGTCCCTCACCTGGGCTGTGTTCCCAGCCTGGTCTATGTCCCCTTACCTGGGCTGTGTCCCTCACCTGGGCTGTGTCCTCCTTACCTGGGCTGTGTCCCTCACCTGGGCTGTGCTCCTTACCTGGGCTGTGTCCCTTACCTGGGCTCTGTCCCCTACCTGGTCTGTGTCCCTCACCTGGGCTGTGTCCCTTACGTGGGCTGTGTCCCTCACCTGGGCTGTGTCCCTTACCTGGGCTGTGCGCCTCACCTGGGCTGTGTCCCATTACCTGGGCTGTGTTCCCAGCCTGGTCTATGTCCCTTACCTGGGCTGTGTCCCCAGTCTGGGCTGTGTCCCTCACTTGGGCTGTGTCCTTACCTGGGCTGTGTCCCTATAAGGGCTGTGTTCCTTACCTGGGCTGTGTCCCTACCTGGGCTGTGTCCCTCACCTGTTCCTGGGCTGTGCTCCCTACCTGGTCTATGTCCCTCACCTGGGCTGTGACCCTCACCTGGGCTGTGTCCCCCACCTGGGCTATGTCCCTTACCTGGCCTGTGTCCCTCACCAGGGCTGTGTCCCTCACCTGGCCTATGTCCCTCACCTGAGCTGTGTCCCTCACCTGGGCTGTGTCCCTCACCTGGGCTGTGTCCCTTACCTGGGCTGTGTCCCCAACCTGATCTATGTCCCTTACCTGGCCTGTGTCCCTCACCTGGGCTGTGTTCCCAGCCTGGCCTATGTCCCTCACCTGGCCTGTGTCCCTCGCCTGGTCTATGTCCCTCACCTGGGCTGTGTTCCCAGCCTGGTCTATGTCCCTCACCTGGGCTGTGTCCCCCACCTGGCCTGTGTCCCCCACCTGGGCTGTGCTCCCAGCCACCCCTTTCCTGTGATCAGACACTCACCTCACCCTTGCATTTGGGAGCTCCCCATGTGCGTGCCCTGAGCTGCTCCCGGGCTGTGGGGCTGGCAGCAGAGCTTTAGCAGGGAGATGCAGTGATGCTGCACTGGCAGGAGGGCACCAAAGGTGCCAGAGCACAGCTCCACACCCTTGTGCAGGGCATTTGAAGGGCTGGGCAGGGCCCCGGTCTCGGGGGATTTGCGGAGATTCCAATCCCTCAGCGCTCAGCAGGCACGGCGCGCCGTCCCTTCCTGCTCGTTTGTGCGTGAGGTATCTCTGTGCATCTCTGCAAAGGAATCTTCTGAGAAAATAATGCATGTGGCAAAGAGCCAGCCAGGGGAGCAGCTAGAGGAAAAGTAACCGAGGTGCTTTGATTCCAGGCATGAATATTCTAAGCAGACAGATACATGTCAACTTTACCTGCTACCTTTAGCACACGCGTTTTGTTTAAACTCGGAGCTGTGCACAAAACATGAGATGCTTTTGACACTCCTGCTGCCCACATTGCTCTAACAACTCATCCGTGGAAGCTTTCTCAGAGCCTAGGGGTGTTGTACTTCAGTGTGTTCATTCCTCTCAGCTTCTCCTGGTTTGCTTTTTTTTTTTTTAACAAGTTTAATGAAACACATATTTAATTAGCAGCACGCTATTGAATAAATACAAACAGATATGCCCCTGCACACAACGCTATTGAAGAAGAATATCAGTGTGAATTTTAAAAATTAAAGCCAACCTTACAAAAGGCAAATATGTTTAATAAATAATGGCTGCTGCTATTTACAAAGCACACAAACCAAGAGGGGAACCTCCCTTGTTAAAAAGGAAAAGACTGGGGCAAAACCACAGAAAAGCTGAAAGTATTTGCCATGGAATTTTATTTCTTTCTCTTTCATTCCCCTCCTCTGGGACGTGGTCTAGTTCTTGTTATTCCCCTTGTGGATGTGTTGAGGAGCCTGCAGTGCGGGGCTGGGGGCCTGGGTGCTGCTGGCGGAGGAGGAAGAGGCAGAGCTGCCCCCAGCACAGGAGCTGCTCCTCCCAGCCTGGGCCGCGGTGCTGCCTTCGCTTGGGCAGGTTCCTGTTCTCAGGGTGGCTGTTCAGGCGTTTCAGAATCTTTGAGGCTCTTTGGTGAGGCAGAAAGTACAGGCTGAAGCTATTTTTGTATGCCATTAATACCTTTGTTCCTTTTATTTTCACCTATTTTCAGTATGTTCTGTTCCTGTTCTGTCTGTAGTGATGCTGTGCACTGAAGGGTGTTTGATTTTTAGGTATGACTAAGTTTCACTGGTAGATCAGAAAAATTCTTCACAGGGCCAAATTTGGATGTATTTATCAAATGAAACCAGTCCTGTATTCTCAACACAGATAAAACAATTATCACTCTCTAACATAGGGGCTATAGCTCCTAAAGAATTTTAGAAAACTCCAGAGGTAAACATGCAACAGAAGTACCAACTGTTTGCTGAGATTTATAGGAGTAATTTGTTATCATGCTTATTTTCTGCTACAATACTGAGGTTGGGAGCAATGATAAATGCATAATTCAAGGGCTTGCATAACACACCCTTAAGTATTTAAAGATATTCCTGCAGGATCCTGACCATCCATTTCTAAGTTCTTAGTCAAACTGTGTATTTCAAATCACCTTTTTTTTTTTTTAAATCTTGAATTTTAAAAAGGTTCCTTTTCAGTATAATTATGATCTGTACTCTGCCAGCTTGTGTCTAACCCAACTCTTTGCCTTGGGGATTTGAGGACGTTGAATAAGTAGTGCTGTGGAGCAGCAACAGATTTTCTCTTAAGATTCAAACACAGAAATAAAGAACAAACTAATGATCAAGAGGCAGTCTCCCACAGACCTCGAGTATTCTGTAATGATATACAGACATATTTCTGCTTTTCAAAACAAGAATATATCCAGGACTGAACCCAGCACTCATCTTCTAAAAGTACTGCTTGTTATTCACTGTTAGCAGATAAATGAAAAGCTGTGTTTGTACCAGGTACATATCTCATACAGTCAAGCATATATTCAGTATTTATTCCCATCATCCCCTTTCATCTGGGGAGCAGGAGAAGCTTTCCATGACAAGATAAGGATCGGGAGGAGCCAGCAGAGGTTGTTCAGACAGCAATATCGCAGAGCAAGGCCAGACTGCAGCTCCCAGGGTGGGCTGAGCCTTTTGCTGCCCCCCTGCAGCCACACCAGGAGCCACAGACTTACCTGTACCTGCCTTACCTGTACCTGCCTTACCTGTACTCGCCTTACCTGTACCTGCCTTACCTGTACCCGCCTTACCTGTACCTGCCTTACCTGTACCTGCCTTACCTGTACCCGCCTTACCTGTACCCGCCTCACCTGTACCTGCCTTACCTGCAGCTGCCTTACCTGTAGCTCCTTGACCTGTACCTGCTTTACCTGTACCTGCTTTACCTGTACCTGCCTTACCTGCAGCTGCTTTACCTGTACCTGCCTTACCTGTACCTGCCTTACCTGTACCTGCTTTACCTGTACCTGCTTTACCTGTACCTGCCTTACCTGTACCTGCCTTACCTGTACCCGCCTTACCTGTACCTGCCTTACCTGCAGCTCCTTGACCTGTACCTGCCTTACCTGTACCTGCCTTACCTGTACCTGCCTTACCTGTACCTGCCTTACCTGTACCCGCCTTACCTGCAGCTGCTTTACCTGTACCTGCCTTACCTGTACCTGCCTTACCTGCAGCTGCTTTACCTGCACCTGCCTTACCTGTACCTGCTTTACCTGTACCTGCCTTACCTGCAGCTGCTTTACCTGTACTTGCCTTACCTGTAGTTCCTTTACCTGCAGCTGCCTTTACCTGCATCTCCTTTATGCGCAGCTCCTTTACCTGCAGCTGCTTTATCTAGAGCTGCCTTTGCCTGCAGCTCCTTTTCCTGCACCTCCTTTTCCTGCACCTCTTTTCCCTGCACCTCTTTTCCTCATCCCCTTTTCCTGCATCCCCTTTTCCTGCATCTCCTTTTCCTGCATCTCCTTTCCCTTCACCTGCCTTGCCTACATCTCCTTTTCCTGCATCCCCTTTCCCTGCAGGGCAGAGCTGGAGAGCAGGGCTCCATCCTGCAGCAGTCCCTTGGTAAACAATGACTCCATCACTCCAAACCACCCCACTCTTCCTTCCTCTAGCCCATCTCCATGTGCTGGCCACGGGGTCTGGGCTGTCCCTGTGCCAGCTGTGCTGGCTGTGTCCCCTCCCTGGGGCTGGGCAGCACTAAAGGCCTTGGCTCTGTGTGAGCGCTGCCCAGGGACAGCAGAGCCACCCCTGAGTTACCAACGCCGCCAGCACAAACCCCAGCACAGCCCCATGATGGCTGCTCTGAAGAAAATACCTTTATTGCAGTCAAATCCAGCTCAACACTCGTGGGCTTTGTTCCCTCTTTTCCCTGGACCTGGCAGGATTAAAAGGAGCAGCTCCTCCATAGGCTTGCGGCTCTGATGGCTGCTGCTGTTGGCTTTGGATGCAGGGAGCCAGAATTCTGCAAAAGGAGCTGTTTCTGTAGGGAATAAAGTCGTGTAAAGATAGAAATTAGAGGAGAAATTCTTTCCTTAGTGCAAGATCAAAGGGAAGGACATGGACATAAAATTTATCTTTGATTGCTGATTCTGAGCTGACTCTATCCTAAATCAGGTCTGAAGACTGGTGTTCAGGAATTATTTCACTTGACCTTTCCTTATTTGTTGGGTTTTGTTTGAGATTTGTGTGTGTGTGTGTATGTGTTTATGGTCTGGGTTTTGGTTAGTTTTGGGGGTTTTCAATAGGAAAATTTCTTGAAACATAAGCAAAAATCTTGTTGTAGATTTTGGGAGCGCTGTGCTCTTGCTGTTTGCCTTCAGGAGCTGTAGAGTTAGACCAGAGCTGAAGACTGGAAAATCCCACCTGCACAGTTGCTTAATGCAGAACTGCTTGAGAACGATGTAATAGAGTCACTGGGGGAGTGCAGATCATCCTCGGGATCATAGCAGTGCAGGAATTCATCCATGAGGCTGTATCTTTATTAAGCTCAGCTTCACACTATTAAGAAGCCTTGAGATTGCCTGTCCTTTTAATGGACTGTAAGTTCACTTTCCAAATGATGCTATAAAATGATTCAGTGTGCCTGCCCAAAATACAGAAACTCTCATCCTGTGTATTCACCAAAGCAGCCAGAGTGCCTCGTGAAGAAAATAAAATAAGAGAATGTTTTATTTCTTAGATGTGGCACAGTCAAAGGGCATGCACATAAAAATATAAGTGTTGAAAAGAAATATGACAAAAATACTCTTCTAAAAGCTCCTTGAGGAATATCAGATGGACCCAGTGATTCAAATGTGAGCAGCATTTTCACATTGGTGGTCCATTAGTCCATCTTTTCCAATGAACCTGAAGATCAGACATTGCAGTGCAGTCTGGACACGCTTTCCCCTCATCTTCTGTTACTAAGCAACTTGGGTGAAAATGGAAAGATGAACTCACTGGTATTGATGTGGTGAGTAGGAGCACATCTAGGCTGCAAAACAGGATGTTGCCTTGGAAGAGAGAAAAATGCTATTTCCCAATAACAATGAAAGCCCAAATTAAGCCAAGCTGTGATGCACACCTCTTTGCTGTTTCCCTAGATTTTCTTTAAAAACACCAGACAAACCCAAGGAGAATTCCAGCGGAACACTCCTGCATTTCCTTCCTGCCTCAGACAGAGGTTGGACGGGAACTGGCTCAGTTTGAGCATCACCAAAGGCAATGTCACCCCGCAGTGCTGCCCCACTGTGCTGCCAGAGCAGAGCCCTCACCCCAAACCGTGCAGGTTTTCCAGTTTGTCATCAGGGCAGGACTGCAGCAGCAAATCACTGCTCTAAAGGGCTGTGCTGAGAGTAGAGGGCGAAATTACCGCTGTGGCCGGACAAGAATGGGAAGAGTGAAATGGCTCAGTGTGGGTTTGGAAAGTTTTGAGGATGTGGTAGAATGCGGGTCTCGTGTCAGCCTGGAAGGCTGGCTCAGAGAATTGGGAGGTAAATACAAGCATTCCCTGCAGCGCTTTGTAGTTTCACTTTAGAAGGACTGGGGAGAAACAGAAAGATACTAAATGAATTGAGAACTTTAATCAAAAGGACTAAAAAAGAGATAAGCTGACTAGAGGAAAAAAAAATGCAGGTTAGCAAACAAAGAACAAAGAGAGTGTTTGAATACAATTACCAAGAAATAAGGAATAGAAATAGGGCACTCATGGAGACAGAGAGCAGGGAGGGAAGGCTGAGCAAGACAGGATTTTTGAAGATCCATATGGAGTTGTGCAGAAGGTATCGGAGGGAAAAAGGATGCAGAAGTTCATCTGTCTCTGAGAACCTAATTGAAGTGAAGGATGGAAATTGGGTCAGAAAAAAATAACAAAACCCTCCTTCTCTTCCTCCCAATTTTCCTTCTCTTCCTTTAATATTTATGTGTGTTATTAAAGAAACATTTCTGGAAGGCACTAAGAGCAGAAGCTGTGAGTATCCCTGCAGAGAATACCTTGCTACAGCAAAATGTTCAACATTTGAGGCTGATTCCCTCCAAACACAGGGAGCGGGGACTGGAAACTGCAGCTGGCAGCGGGCAGGTGTGTGGGAAAGGCCAAGCTCAGAGAAATGGCAGCGCAGCCAGGGCAACAAAGGGGACACAGGAGAGGGCAGGGAGCAGTGCCAGGGCTGGGACAGGAGGGGTGGCACTGCAGGTGCCACAGGCAGGTCTGGCACCGCAGCAAACGGATGGGAGCCTGCGAGGCTGCGCAGGGAGGGTCGGAGCCCCTCTGGCTGGCACCCCAGGGCAGCTCTGGCTCCTGGCGTGGCAGGGGCAGCGAGGTTTGCCATGCTAGAGCACGCAATCAGCCCCCAGCTCTCTGAGCCGTGCAGTAAATGGGACACTGACAGTCTGCTCTCAGCACAAGCACCTCCAGGGTGGCAGCAGGCAGCACTGCAGTGCCTCGGGGCTGTCTCTGAAGGCTGGCACACGTTTCTGTTGGCAGTGCTGGCTGCGGCACTTTGGATCCACGTCCTGGTCACCCGGCCCTGGTGACGCAGAGCTGCTCAGGGCAGGTGCTGGGCACACCTGGGGCCAGAGCTCAGCTCCAGGGGATGGGCCTGGGGCACCCAGGCTGGGGCTGGGGGCTGGCGGTGGAACAGCAAGAGATGCTCAGGGCCCCCAGGGGAACGAGAAATGGAATTTGGCTCAGTTAATTTGCATGGGGGTGGTAAACAGACACAGATGTAGTCATAGATCAGAGGCTTGGAATTAAATAATGTTCTGGTGCTGGTACCCTGAGTAGGGTTGGAGATCAGTGGCTTGGAAGCCTGGTTTGGGTCTTTACAGTGGTTTAAATGTCACTAGGAAAGTGGCAATAGTAAAGCCTCAGTTGCTCCAAGAGGGACCTGGCTTTTCCCACCATGGAGTTTGTCTCTGTTGGCATGTTGGATGTTGATAGACCTAAACACATTTATTTCATTGCAAACACATTTATTTCCATTGTAAACACATTTATTTCATGGTCATTTCAGTGAAGCAGTTTGGTTTACTGGGTACTGTTCTTTCATATTAAATAGCAGAGTTTAATTTTGATATAGCTCAAGAAGGTGGTCTTGTTGCTCAAAACATCTAACACAGAGAGGTTTGACTTGCAAAAAGACTTAGAGTTTCTCTGTGCAGGAGCAGGAAGGTGGGTGAGAGAAGTGTGTCTGATTTCTAGAGCAGGAAGCACAAGTATTGCCCCCAAATAAGCTGAGAATACTTTCTTTTGACATGGGACCTGAATGCTGAAACAGCTGGGGTTTCTGAACAAGAAACTCTTGATTATTCTTTAGATCTTTTTTCTTTCAGTGGGATTTTGCAGAAAGAGAATTTTGTCTGTACTTTTGCTGCAGGACTGACTTGTTCTGAATATGTATCTGGCTCCCACAAGTGGCTCTGTGTCCCAGAGGAAAGAGCTCAGGGAAGCCCAAAGTAGCAGGGACCTTTGGGGTCAGTACTTTATGCTGTGCTTTTTGATATAACTAATTTGAGAGGCAGCAATGTTTGCTTCCTTGCCAAGGACAAGTGCATGCTTCACACAATGGGCAATTCTCAGCTGTGCCTCTTTCTCTGCAATGGCTCTTAAGATATCAATCCTTTGGTACCCTGAAGCTGGGTTATACAATGCTGCAGGGTTATTTGTTAATAAAATCTGCAGCTCCGTGCCACAGTGTCTTAGAGCAGGTGAATTTCTGACACAGAGCTACGTGACTTAGCTCTTGATCCCGTGATGGAAACTTGGATGGTTTTCCTATTTTCATAAACCCACCCTTGAAACAGCAGAAAGATGCAAACACTCCATTTCTTACTCACCAGGTAGGCTTCATTCCCATGCAGGCTTTCTGCCAACAGTTAGAGGTTGCAGTTGGCCAGACAGAATTTTAATTGTGTCCTTTTTGGTCACCTAGGAAAACTGGTGGTAACACCAAGGAAAGTGAACAAATTCCTGGCAAAACTGAAATATCCAGTACCTCAAAAGCCAATGTATAAAGTAGTATATGAAATGACAACACCTAAAAGCTGCAGCAATGCCCTGAGGGTGCCCCATTTCCAGCTTGGAAAAGAATAATGGTTAAGATCTATTAAATACCAAATTACTGAATTCATTGCAAGTAGTGGAAAACTGCATTGATGGAGAGAGGTAGCTGTTGTGAAATGCCATGGTTACAGTGAGAGAGCGTGTTTGTTTGTTTGCTTTTTCTGTGTAATCAAACACACAAAGTTGGGTGAAACAAACAGATTAAGAAATGAACAATGGGATTATTAACAGGCTAACAGCAGGCCCACTCCTCTGGACGAGGCGCACTTGTACTCTGCAGGTGTCAGAGGATCTGAGTCAGGCACGCAGACGATTCCTCATCACTGCTCCAACCTGCTGAATCCATTAGCTCCCTCGTTAGTGGTTTCACCATGGTGCTCACCTCTCAGAGAGGCTGTGCTGCTGCTGCAGGGCGTGTGAGGGACATTAATGGTCCCTGCCCAAAGTGCAGCCTGGGGCGCTTGTGGCTGTGCCAGGCAGGGGTGGCAGTGCCCTCACCCAGCTCCCCCTGTCAGGGCAGCACCTTGGCTGGCTCCCGTCCACTATTGCCACCAGAGCTCCTGCTAAAATAACACAGAAAAGTGTGACGGTGCTCACAGGGGTCTTATGTTGAGGGAAGAGACGAGGATCTGACTCCATGTTTCAGAAGGCTTGATTTATTATTTTATGATATGTATTACATTAAAACTACACTAAAAGAATAGAAGAAAAGGTTTCATCCAAAGGCTAGCTAAGCTAAGAATAGAATCAGAAAGAATGATGACAAAGGTTTGTGTCTCGGCTCTCTGTCCGAGCAAGCTGGACTGTGATTGCCCATTAATTAGAAACAACCCCATGAGCCCAATCCCAGATGCACCTGTTGCATCCCACAGCAGCAGATAACCATTGCTTGCATTTTGTTCCTGAGGCCTCTTAGCTTCTCAGGAGGAAAAATCCTAAGGAAAGGGTTTTCCATAAAAAGATGTCTGCGACTGAAATACTCTGAGTACTGTTTCAGCTCCAAGGGCATGTTGAGCACACCCTGAACTTTTACCACTGTATTTCTTTCTCCAGATAAATGCATTTTTTCCCATAGTACTCCCTTGGTTTCCAGCAGGTGATCTCTCTCTGTGGGTTGTTTTAAGGCTCCTGTGGGATGCCCAGGTGGTTTTACTGCTCTTGGATCCAGCCAGCTCAGGAAGAGTTCTGTACTCACCCACAGCACTGTGTTTTGGCACCCAGGTTATCTTTTGAGTTCCTTGGCTCTAATCAGTGGCATTGAGATGCTAGAATGGGAAAATGAGGCCTGCCACCCTCAGCCAGTGCAGACATTCTGTCCTGCCCACGGAGAGAACATTTCCCAACTTGCGAGGGGAGAGGGGAGCTGAGCCTGGGTGAGCAGGACAGAACCAGAACGGGGCTGCCCCCGTGAGCAGCAGGGAGATGGGAGGAAGCGCCTGCTCCAGCTTTCAGAGCAGGATTCCTGTTGGTGATGGGCAGGCTTGAGCAGGGTTAGGCTGGCAGGCCCCTGCAGACACCCTCCCCTCTGTCCTCTCTATTTTCTGTACCTATTTCAAATGGGTTTGGGTGTCTCCGAGGGCCTGAACGCTCGGGAGCACAGACCCATCCTCCTGCAGACCAGGGGGGATTGCCATAGCTCGGATGTGAGGCTGAGGAGCTGCCTGTGGTTCCCAGGCAGGAGGGGCTGGGAGCAGGGATACCGAGGGCCTGTGGCCATGGGGGAGCCGGGCATCACCGTGCGCCAGGCCGTGGTCTCAGCCTCTGTTCTGGGGTTGTCAGGAGTTTCTCCCTTAGCAGCCCAGCCATGTCTATTGATTTGCATGCTGTGCTTTCTGCCTGACAGATACGCCATAGATTTCGGAATGCTTGCAGCTTAAAAGGGAAATTCAGCAGCCGAGGAGAGCAACTCCAGCGCTGATCTCACTTTAGTCTTCTCAGGCACAGGTACTCCTGCAAGAGGAAGAAAGAGAAATAATGATATCAAATCGATAGTGAGGGAATGAATAAAAAAACATCGTGGTGTATGAGGATATAAGAGAAAGGAAAAATTGCTGCTAAATTAACTGGACCAAATCCTGGTGCTCTCTGAACCAGTGTGGAGCCAGCAGGCAGGATTTGGCCCTTGATGATTAGAATTCCCCTTTCCTGGCAATTTACTGCAGCTTTCAGTGAAATTATTTCTCAAAAATAAAGCTGTGTGTGTCAGTGTAAAGGCTGTGATCAGTTAAATGCTAACTAGCAGGGTTTGTGAAGTCTCAGGCGTTAATCTCTCAGACTGTGTAAGAGAAGATGCTTTTGAAGTGCAAAGTACCATCATTACCATGATGTGCTCATAAACCAGGTCCTGTGCCTCACCCAGGTGTAGGAACGCTGCAAGTGGCACACGAGGGTGCCAGGTCTGTGCCAGTGCTCCCCCACACCCCCCTCAGCTGGAAGGGGTGGCAGCCTTTCTGATGTGCAGTGCCTTCAAACTCCCTCTTTAATTTCCTGCTCTCCGTGCTTGAGCTGCTCTGACACCTGCTTTGCTGCTGATGGCTGCTCAGAGATTATTTCTGTTTTTTGAGGGATGTCCAGCTCAGGTACCTCTGACTTTATGATCATACCTAGATGCAATTTAACATGCTCCCTTTGCTCTACTTGTACACAAAGAAACAGATCCTAATGCCTGGAAAATTGGGAGGAAGGGCAGCGACTGCAGTGATAGGGCCATGAGCTGCAGGGAATTTGTGCATTCCTAAACTTATGGGGCTGTGAGTTGCAGGGGATTTGTGCATCCCCACAGTTATGAGGGCTGTGAGTTGCAGGGAATTATTTTTGTGCATTCACACAGTAATGGGGCAGGGAATTTGTGCATTCCTAAACTTATGGGGCTGCGAGTTGCAGGGAATTTGTGCATCCCCACAGTGATGGGGCAGGGAATTTGTGCATCCCTAGAGTTATGAGGGCTCTGAGTTGCAGGGAATTTTTTTGTGCATTCTCACAGTGATGGGGCTGTGAGTTGCAGGGAGTTTGTGCATTCCTACAGTGATGGGACAGCGAATTTGTGCATTTCCACAGTGATGGGGCAGGAATCTGTGCATCCCCACAGCGATGGGGCAGGAATTTGTGCATCCCCACAGTGATGGGGCAGGGAATCTGTGCATCCCCACAGCGATGGGGCTGTGAGCTGCAGGGAGTTTGTGCATCCCCACAGTGATGGGGCAGGAATCTGTGCATCCCCACAGCGATGGGGCAGGGAGCTGCAGGGAGCTGGCCAGGGCAGCAGAGGAGGCTCAGGGCCCTCCTGCACGCCTGGGAGGGAGGGAAGGAGGCTCAGGGAAAAGCCTCCTGTGTGTAATCTCAATTATCGATAAATAAGTGAAAATTGATGTTTGGCCCTGGAGTTCAGTACTTGAAAATGCCAATGAAGTAAATGGGGCTATAAAATCACTGACTTAAGCATCTGTCATAGCAAAGGATCTGCGAGGCAGCGCGGCAGGCACGAGGTGTGCCTGTCTCCAGGGACAAGAATGACTCTCACAGAGCTGAGCAGCAGCGAGAATTCTCCCCTGGGGATTGCAGAGAGACCAGCACTGGAGTTTCTCTGCAGAGCTAACTTTTTTCCTCTGTGAAAATTAAAAAGGACAGGGGAAGGTTGAGGGAAGGGGGGAAAACTTCTCTCACTTTTTATTGCTTCTTTTCCATCTGCTGGAATGCCGTGTGCAAGTACAAAACTTTTTCCTGCTGCTTTCTCATACTTGCTTTTTTTAGACAGCAAACTGCAAGAAATTCAAAAATAAGGAAAAGCATAGCCTCAGCTTATTTACTGCTTTCCATCTACCAAGAGATGCAAGCCATTCACAGAAAACATGGAAAGCTCCATTTCCTGTAAATCATATTTTCAGTTTTACAATTTGTTTTGCCAAAGTTGTTGCTTTCTGTGAAAGAAATCTTCTGTTACAAAAGTACTTTTTTGTTCAAACACATTCAACCAATTATAGCACTCAGGAATATGCTGGTCCTCTTTTAATTCTTTTTTATCATCACAATTTTTTCTTTTATTATTTCTTTGCCTTACCTTGATTTTAAGGTTTTCTTTGCTTGCCAAATTAATTCCATACTTTCCTCATCTGCTTCACGTCATTCTACCTGAGCTGTTCATTTATTAGCCAACCCTCCACAGAAGTAAAAATAGTAAGAAAAAGCAAAAAAGCTGAATATTTTGAAAATAAGTTGGACCTGGAGACAGCAAAGTGCAGTGTTTCCCTCCGGTGATGTGTGAGCTGAATGCTGATTCCATGGCTGATAGATCTCTTGAATGAGATGTGCTTTGCATCCTTCAGCGCTGTACACAACCAGTTTAATTTAAAAACCTCACAGCCCTGTTAATCTTTAAAAATGTTTTTCAGAGCCAGTCTGAAGGAATTACTGAGATATCTGCCATTGACTCCCACCTGCTCTCAGTTCTGAGCCCTAATTTCTGCATGCTGCTCGACTTTACTCCTGTGTGTTTAGCATGGGAATCCTGACAAGTTAGGGAGCTCTCCAGCAGCTTTCAGGAGCTTTAAGAGATCAAGTGGTTAATTAATTTCTGAAATGACACAGAACCCAGAGATATTTCACAGACTCCCTTCCCAGTGCCCTCAAACAAGTGAAGGTACTGCAGAAGCCCTGCCTCTTGAAATGAGAAGCACAAACCTATTTTGCTACAGGAAGGATGTGATAGCTTGCAAAACATGGCAATAATAATTAATGTTTATGGTTATAAAAGATAATAGCCCTGCTTTTATCTGATCATTTGACAGCCATGCCTAACCTGAGCTGCAGGACAGCAATGCTGTGTCAGTGGTGTTCTGGGCACACTGTGTTTTCAGTATTGTTCTGTGCACACTGTATTTTCAGTGTTCTGTGCACACTGTATTTCCAGTGTTCTGTGTACTCTGTATTTCCAGTGTTGTTATTCTGTGCACACTGTATTCCCAGTGTTCTGTACACACTGCATTTCCAGTGCTCTGTGCACACTGTATTTTCAGTATTGTTGTTCTGTGCACATTGTATTTCCAGTGTTGTTCTGTGCACACTGTATTTCCAGTGTTGTTATTCTGTGCACACTGCATTTCCAGTGCTCTGTGAACACTGTATTTTCAGTATGGTTATTCATTGTACACTGTATTTCCAGTGCTGCTCTGTGCACACTGCATTTCCAGTGTTAGGCTGAGCATTGTGCATTGCTGAGGGTGAGACAGAGCAGAAATGGAAGGGCAGCTCTGGGATATTTTGGCTGATTGCTTCCTTGGTGAGTGCAGGGAAATGCTCCTGTCTGTTTTCTACAAGACTTTGGCTGCTGGTGCGAGGAGTGACCTGACAGTTTACTCCAAAGGAAAACCATTAGCTCCAAATTTATATTGATATTGATAATATTGATATATTGATATTGATATTGAGAGAAGGAATGGCAAAGCTGCTCTGACTGTGCTTGGTGGGCCACTGACTCCATGAGGCTTTCTGGTGATTTCTTGTTTAGTGCTTTCCATGGGTTTGCTTCCATTCTTGCTCTTCTTCTTGTAGGTGGGTGACAATAGCAAATAAACTGCGGAAAATTCCAAGGCAAAAGCCCCACGAGCTGCTTGGGCTTGTCTGAGTGTGGGGTGAGCCCCTGAGACCTGAGGGTGGCAGGTGGCACCAGGAGTCCCCAGGGTGGCAGGTGACACAGGTGACACCACAGGTGACTCCTGAGGGTGGCAGGTGGCACCAAGAGTCCCCAGGGTGGCAGGTGACACAGGTGACACCACAGGTGACCCAGGTGTCTCACCAGGAGTCCCCAGGGTGGCCACACACACGGCCCAGGTGACCCCCCAGCAGCTCCATCTCGCCCGCTGCCATTCCCACACCCTTGGGTGTTTCAGCCACAGGTGGGGCAGATCTGTGGGCAGGCAGGTTCACAGAGGAAGGGTTTGTGAGGAGGAACTCGTGTGACTGAGCTCATTGAAACTGTTTGCAGATTGTCTGAGGAGATCAAGACTGTTATGGATGTGTTTGTTCAAACTTGCTCAATTAATAGTTTTTATTTGATCTGGTGGATAAACTGTTTGCAGAGCAGTTCAGTGAGAGTGTTCCATTGATTATTTGGTGTTCTGTGTTTCTGCTCAGGTTTACATGCCTGCTATTACATACAAGATGCGGGATTATTTAAGAAATGCCTCATCTATAATGGGTAATAGATCCTCCATCAGAGTAACGAGCAGCAGCCCTCAGAGCTCAATGGGAGGAATATTTAATGTATTCCCGAGCACAGGAGAGTGCTGTGACTGTGGGATCTGGCTGAGCTCTCTGTGCCAAGGCGCGGATGGGCACTCACACTGCTGTCCCCAGAACTCTTGGCCGTAAAACTCTTGTGCCACAGGGCAGCAGGAAACGTGAAAAAGGCACAGGGTGACAGGAGGATTGTTCAACACCTCTGTGTTTGCCTGCCTAGGATGAAAAATGACCAAGAGATGATGGGACACTGGTTTTCCTGCTTTTCCTTTCACTGGGAAAGGCCAGGTGTGGCATTTGTGAGGGTTTTCAGGATGAGGTGAGACATGAGAATTTGACTCCAAGTTCTTAGAAGGCTGATTTTATTATATGATATATGGTATGATATGATATGAAATTATATGATGTGAAATTAGATTATGTGAAATTATATTATATGAAATTACATACTAAAACTACACTAAAGAATAGAGAAAGGATACAGGCAGAAGGCTAGACAGAAATGAATAATAAAAACCCATGACCAACCAGAGTCCTGACACAGCTGGACTGGGATTGGTCATTAAACCAAAACAGTTCACGTGCTGGGTAAACAATTCTCCAAACCACATTCCAAAGCAACAAAACATGGAGAAGCTGAGGCTTCTCATCTTGCCAGGAGAAGAAATCCTGGAGAGGGGATTTTTCAGAAAATACCACAACGACAGCCAGGAATGGTCCATTACAAACCTGGAGCAGTGCCTGTCCGCACCAGGAGAAGCAGCCCAAGCTGAGGCACCTCCAGGCACTCAGAGGAGCAGCCCAGGGCACGGCTGTTCCTGCCAGGGCAGTGCCACCACTGTAAAACACATCACCAGCAGGCATTCCACCCCTCCTCACTCTGCTGTGTCCACAGAAATCGCTGGGTTTTATCAGTATTGCATCTCACATCCCCGTCTGCTTGACCCACATAACCTTTCTTATGGGTGTGGCCATGCGGTGACAAAGGAATGGAAAAACCCCCATGGAAATTCAGTGTATTGTTATATATCCATGGGTTCTCATGCCTGGATTCACACACACACACAGGCAGGGCTGTGCCTGGAGCAGGAGCTGGTGTCTGTCACGGACAACTTCCATGGAAAATCCGTTCCTTGGGATTTTTCCTCATGAGAGGCTGAGAGGCCTCAGGAACAAAATGCAAACAATGGTTATCTGCTGCTGTGGGATGCAACAGGTGCATCTGGGATTGGTCTCATGGGGATGTTTCTAATTAATGGCCAATCACAGTCCAGCTGGCTTGGACAGAGAGCCCGAGCCACAAACCTTTGTTATCATTCTTTCTTTTCTATTCTTAGCCAGCCTTCTGATGAAATCCTTTCTTCTATTCTTTTAGTATATTTTTAATGTAATATATATCATAAAATAATAAATCAGCCTTCTGAAACATGGAGTCAGACCCTCGTCCCTTCCCCAGTCTGAAAACCCCTGTGAGCACGGTCACAGGTGTCTCTGCACATCTGGGATCTGGGCCAGAGCTGTGTCAGGGCAGGGTGGGAATGAGCGGTTCTGCTGCAGGTCCCTCACCCCCTCTCCTGCAGCAGAGCGAGGTGCCAGCCTGGAGTGGGAGCCCAGGGCTGTATATTTAGCTTGTCAGTGCACAGCAGAGGGGAGTGGGATGAGTGCAGGCATTGGCAGGCATTTGTAACAGGTGCTGCCTCAGTGGAAGTTCTTGCTGTGATTAAGTGTTTAGTGAAGGCTGGGGTTAGTGCTTTGGAGGAGATGCAGACACTAAATTGTCAAATCTGTTCTGTGTGGGCTCCAGTTCCAGGGTGGGCCCTGTGTCTGCAAGGGCTGAGGGTTGAAATAACTCATAACCAGGGAAAGGGTAGAGATAGAGTTGGGTGAGGGTGGTTTTACACTTTTATAAATTTCTTTTGTTGCCTCTGTGTTTTGTCCAGAAGTCAGGGATGAGCAGTTACCCCAGGACTGATGTCTCACATGCAGGTTACAGCTGGGCTGGGGCTGTGGTGCAGGAGGGGCTGGATCAAAGCTGAGTTCCAGCAGGTGAAGGAGCGGGAGCAGAACGACTGCAGTGCTGGGGGAGATCAGTTCCCATGCAAGCAATTGTTCCACAGATGCCACAGAGGCCAGGAAAACAGCTCACCTGGGAATAAAAGGTTATCAGTGACATTAGTGTCTGCAAAGGAGCGGTGTTTGAATAGATTCTAATTTCCCATTCTGCATGGAACCATTGAAGTGTTAGCAGCGAGGAAAGCCTGGTGCTTGTTTTTCCTGTAGGCTCAGAGGCAGATATAATTTCCAGGAGGTTTCCAAGTCTTTTGTCAGACAGAAGGAGTGACTAATGTGTTCTCTTTCCTGCCTTGGTCACACAGACATCCTTGACAAACTGAATAAAGGCTGGCATTCGGGTGCAGGTTGAGGGTCAAAGGAAGCATGTAGGACCTAGGCTTTATGTTGGGACAGGAAATAAAATTCATTAGAAAATTGCTAGTGGGCACCTAGAATTGACCAAGAATGGGCTGTGGAAAGCACACCTGCATTGTTTGAGTTTATGTCTGCAGTTTGGGAGGCTCAGAGAAGCAGGGGCTGCCAGCCTTCTCAGGAATGGGTGCCTGCTGTTCTGAGTTTGGCCAAGGAATGGTTCCTGAGCTCAGTGAGAGCTCAGCACCAGGCAAGTCTGGGGAATCAAACACTCCTGAGTCAAACTGATCTTTACATTCCCCAGGGCAGGGAAGTGCATGATGAGCCTGCACTCACCTGAGCTGCATGGGGAGTGCTGGAGGCACGGAGAGCAGCTGCTCCTGGTGTGGGGTCCTGCTCAGGGCTCAGACGTTTCTGAGCTGGGCCCAGTGCTGCTCTCTGGGTGCTCTGCGGTGCAGGACACATGGAGGTGTCAGCAATGTTGGTTTTTCCTCTGCTCCTGCTCCCCTGGGGTCCTTCAGGCCAGGGACAGGGAGGAGGTGTGGTTGTGGGTCAGGTTTATTGCTGCAGTACTGCTGGTTTTCTAGAATAAACATAAGTACATGAAAATAGATAATGCTTGGTTTTCATCAGGGACAAATCTGCATTCAGATGGGGGAGAGTCAGATGGGTCAAGTCAGGTCTGGAAAACAGAATTTCTGAGCAGGGTTTACTTCTCACACTGTGCAGTGTGGGATGAGGGCTCAGGTCAGGTGGGAGGAGTTTTTGTGTTTGGATTCCCTGGGATAGCAATGGGGGATGAATTACAGGGTAATTTTGGAAAAGAAAAAAAAAAAAGCATTTTGAGCTTGCTTGGGATGAATTTGCATGGGTTGGTGTAAGTGATAACATCAGGGAAGATGAATGTTAAAGCCCTGGTTTTTCTAGGATTCCTCTTCAGTGAGGTTCAGCCAAATGATTGAATGACTAGTGTTAGATTTAGGAGGAAATACCATTTTTCCCGAGGTTTGTTGTGCCATCCTTCTGGGTGCAGATGTTCAAGTTTCACAGCAGTGTCAGTGCAGGCTTTGATGCTTTGCTGCCAAGCAGAACCTGCAGAATTCACTGCACAGACCAGGCTTGGCACCAGGGCAGGAGTTTGGGCAGGAGATGTGGCTGGGCTGGGTTTGGTGCCAAATCCTGAAAGTGCTGGGTTCACTGAGAATAGACGGGGGAGAGACATTTCTGTGCAGTTCCAGCATGGGGAGGTGGTTAAAGGCGCTGTGGACCTGGTGTTGGAACGGGCTTGGGAAGAGCTCAGGCTGTGGCTGGATCTTCAGGCACAGCTCAAGGACTGCTCCAGGCTTTATTTAGAATAGAATTTTTTATCCTTTAAAGCTTTAATGAATTTAGGATCGCAAAGCAAAGCAGATTTGCAGCTCTGACTTTGTCTCACACCGGGTTGAGTACCCTCGAGGAGGAGGCCAGAGCCCCACAGCTGCTGAGTTTTCAGGAATGGGCAGTAAGGGTTCCACACCAGCTGCTGGATTTTCAGTTCCAGAGGAGCTGCAGAACAGTGTTTGGAGCAGTGGCAAACATCCTGCTCAGCTTTGCTGCAGAAATCTGCCCTGTGGTTTGGAATTTTTCCACACAAGTGGTCACAGGCCGTATCTGCCAAGTTCTGGGCTCATACCTGCAGATGAAACGCTCTGAAAAAGAACTGGCTATTATCACTGCTTGGTTTTCTTCATCCTTGTTTTCCTTTATTTGATGGAAACAATTGCTCTCCTACCTGAAAGTATGCAAATTTACAGGATGAATAGGAGTGATTTCATTCCGTGCCCAGTTGTTGGAAATTCTCAGAAATCACTTCAGAAATTCCAGTGTTTTCCTCCTGCCCTGTGTCTGTATAATAGAGGATAAATAAATAGCTAAATGGAGTATATTAAATGTTGACACATACAGATTAATGTTTCAAACAGACAAAGACTTTTGGGTTTTTTTTTAACGAAAAATGAGTATTTTTTCCTCCTGTTGTTTTACTCAGCATACCAGTTTCTGGAGGACAATTTCTGTGCAGCAGTTGGTGCCATTTTCAGATTACACTGGTGGAGAGTGGGACAAGGCAGGCCCACCCCTGTGAGTGTGAAATCATCGCTGCCAGCAGCAGAAATGGACTGAGCACCCCCAGATGATGGGATTGGGCAGGGGTTTGTGCAGCAGCAGCAGCAGCAGCATCCTTGCAGTGCTCGTTTGTGCTCTGCCCTTTGCAGTGTTCAGAGCATGGCAGGGGTGAGGGGGCTTTGTCCCAGGGTGGAACCAGGGCCTTTTGGGGTTACCTGAAAACAGAGGCCAGGCAGAATAAGAGGATTAGGTGATTAGGGTTTGGCTTGGTTTGCTCTGTAACTGAGAGAATAATAAGCAGTTCTATTTATTGAAGGGCCTTCAGGTACATTTGGGGCAGACAAAGCACCCAAAAATGGACCATGGGTCAGAGGTTTTCATATTTTTATGAATTGGGTCCATTTGCATATTGGGGGTTAATGTTCCAATCACAGCTTCAGGTAATGAAGTCATTGACCCCAAGTTTGCTCCTTCAGGTACATTTGGGGCAGACAAACCCCCCAGGGGCTACACCCAAAATTGCCAGCAGGTCATGGCTTTTCACAATTTGATAAGTTTGGTCCATTTCCATATGGGGGTTAATTTTCCAATTCCAGCCTCAGGTAATGAAGTCATTGACCCCCAGTTTGCTCCCCCAGCTCACTTTAGTTCCCATCTCTGGGCTCTGGGGCAGTGAGGAGCCCTTGGTTCCCAGCCTGGAGAGGAATTGCTGTGGCTGCCCCAAATGGGAGAGCAGCGGCTCCCACTGTACATGGAGTTTAGAGTTACCCACTGAAGCATTTCAGGATTACAAACACATGAAAAACAGAAAAGCTGCGGTCCCGAGGCAGGGTCAGTGTCCCTGCAGTGACCTCCTGGCACGGCTCCCAGCAGGGGCAGCCCCAGTGCCCAGGATGTGCCCACAATTCCTGCCCTGCACAGCTGCTGAGCCGCTGAGCTCTGCTCCTCTGGGCCTTGGGGCATTTTCATCCGGGAGCTTCAATGACTCGGAGTTTCAATATCACGGACAGAACTCTTTGGAGAGAGGTATCTCTTAAATCTATATTTAGATTTAAAAAAAAAAAAAAAAAGAAAACCAAAAAAGGTGGCATTCATTAGCTTTCAGGTGTGAAAATGATAGAATATATTTTCTCACTTCACTCTCCTGTACTCACAATTATTTCTTGTAGAACAAAATCAGACACATGTGCAGTACCCCTAAGGAAAAAGCAAACAAAGGACTAGCTCAGGCATGAATAAAAGCCATTTAAAATGCCAGGTACAAAAACATATTCTGAAATGCAGTTCTTAATTGATCACTTTCTAAGTAGGAACCTAGTCCCTTTCTTTAATTTCTGTAAAATGAACTTGCTAAGTTTGAGGAGGTCAAAACTTCTTTTGCCTGGCTTTGGTAAGGGATAAGAGGAGTGGAGGAGTTTTTGTTGGTTTTGGGTTTTTGGGGTTTGTTTTTCTTGGTTTTTGGGTTTTTTTGCTGCTAGGCATTACCTCCAGAACAGAAAAGTTATTTTTGGATAGTTGAATGTCAGCTGTGTGATCCAACTGGTGATCACAATCCATGTGCCAGTGAACAATCATATCTTCTGAAACCCTGTCTGAGGAGCTGTACAGGCACTGGCCAGTTCTATCAGCATCAGGGGATTGCGGCTTTAATCCATCAAAACACTCCAATCCTTGAGCAACTTTGAGCATATAATAGTTCCACTGAAATCAATCAGGCTCTGGGTGTGCTCAAGTGCTCTGCTGGGTCAGGGCTGCAGCCATGGGGACAGAGCTCTGCTCCTTGTATTGCATTTGAAATACGGATTTTATTTTATTATTTTATTTTATTTTATTTTATTTTTATTATTTAATTTTAAAATTTTGTTTTATTTTATTTTATTTATAAATTTTATTTTAGTTGCTATATTATATTATATTATATTATATCATATTATATTATATTATATCATATCATATCATATCATATTATATTATATTATATTATATTATATTATATTATATTATATTATATTATATTATATTATATTATATTATATTATATTATATTATATTATATTATATTATATTATATTATATTATATTATATTATATTATATTTTTTATTTTCTATATCTATTTTTAAATTTTTATTTTATTATTTTAAATAGGGCCTGTGCCTGAAGCGCAGTGCCCACACAGGGCTCGGAGGTGGCTGTTGCTGGTGCTGATAACCTGCCCAAATTCTTCCCTGCTGCCTGTCCAGCAATGGTCTTGGCATTGAATTTACTGGGGCAGAAAAGGGTTATTGAGGGGTGTCCCTGCTTTCCAGTTCTTGTTTTTGTCATCAGTGAGTCATAAATTCGGGGGTGATGGGCAGGGTGGGTTGGTTTGCTCTCTGATTTGCAAACTCCCCAGTTTTCAGCTGGAACAGGAGCCACCAGAGGCAGGCTGCGCTTCTGGAACGTTCAAGGAACCTTGCCTGGTGCGTGAGGAAAAGAGACTCAGAAAGCCACAGGAGACAGGGGAGCAGAGGGAATCAGATCTCTGAGACAATAAACCCAATTATCAGAACACTGAGTGAAGTAAAGGAGAATTAAAAACAATTAAAAATAATTGGCAGCAATGGCGGCAGACGAGCGCATGGCCAGGACTGGGCAGAGACTGATCAGGGTCGTGTGAAAATCTCCAATTTTTCTGGTGTGTCTGGAGGGGCAGGGCAGGGCAGGGCTGGCATTTGCTGCTGCCCAGCTCAGATAAAGGAGTGTGCAGACAAACGCTGCAGCTCAGGGCTGTGAAAGGAAAAGAGAGGAATAAAGGGGATTAAAAGAACAGGAAGTTTCTACTCCAATTTTTGCTAAGGGAAGTAAAGAAAAAGATCATTTTCTGTGGAGTTGCTCCAGGATAAGAGGTGAGAATCCAGCTCTGAATGGTCTGTAATAAAATCAAATTGATCCAATTGGCAGAGAAGAACTGCATTTAAGCAGAAAAACATAATGTGAAGAACTTGTGCTTTTGAAACACAACAAAGAACCACAATGGCCAAGCAGGACAGCGAGCAGGAGAAGAAAAATCACAAGTGGTAGCAGCTGAAGGATGGCTCTAAATTTGGCACCTGCAAAATGGGAGCAGTAATTATGTTTTGTTCTTACTGTTAGAAAGGGGAAAACCATCGAGGTAGGGTGACAGAAAATCTAAGAATCAGGACTGGGGTAGACCATGTAATTTAGGGCTGTTTCAAGAGGATGGTAAATGGAAAGATGGGAAATAATAGCAGGAGCTAAATTTTTCCTTCTGCAAATGACAGCAGTTTCAATCAGAGTCCTTTAAGTGCTTCTGGCAGGAAGCAAAAAAATAAATTGTTGTCCTAAAAAGTGGTTTCAACCAACAATTGCGTGTGTTGATAATGTAGGGATTTCTTTCCCATTTATTCTGCATGACTACTTGACCACAAATCACAATGATGGTGTTTTTTCTGCCTGTATCTCAAAAAAATGATCTCAGCCAACACAGATCACTCCATATTTAGCATCCTGAGAGCCTTAAAACAAGGTGTAGCTCATCTGCAATTGATATCATCAGGAAAAAAAAGTTTAGCATAAATTCATTCACTGAATCTTAACCAGAAAGATGTTGTGAACTTGAACAAGCTAAGGACAAATCAGACAAACAAAAGATAGAGATTGTAAAAAGACAAAAGATTCTATGCTAGATATGAAGAAAAAAAAAAAAAGACAAAACCCCAAAAAATCCAACACAGCGATTGGATGTGTTAGAGTGAAATTCATTTTCAGCTTGGATAGCATCCATCTAAAGATTTTTTCCCCTACAAATTAATAGCATAAAAGTCCCAGACTGTGATAAGTCTTATTCAGAGCTATTGTGTTTGCTAAATGGAATGTGACAGCGATCTGAAACAGGGCTATACTACAGAAAATAATTAGTTGAGAAGTAACTTGATAATTTTACCACTGTGAAGAATGAATGGAAATCAACCTTCACTTTAATTATGTGCAAAGGAGAAGTATAATTACCTGCACAAGATACTAATCAGAGAAAATGATAATACATTCCTCTCTTATCTAGTAGATAGCAAACTAGCTTGCTTAATCTGTTCACCTCCGGTGTATCAAAGATAGCAAATTAGTTACTGCTGAGCTATCTGCATGCTGAGGTTACCTGAATCCTTTTATTCAGTCCTTGAGATTAATGCTTACGGATTGAAATTTTGAAAAACAAAATTACCAGCCACTATTTGAATATTTCAAAGTTAAAGGAGAAAGTCACAATCGCTTTCTGCAGCTGCAGAATATCAACCAGCTGTGGAAATGTGGCTGCCCCAAGGTGGGAGGGGGGCAGGAAATGGAGATGTTACCCTTGGCTAATTGCAGCATGGGTGGGGGCAGACGTCAGAAAGCCTTTTCGCAGATCAGACCAAACATTTCAATTGGGTGGAGAAAATTCAGTGCTTCTGTGTCTTCCCCATCTCTGGCACAGGGGTGCCACCAGGATATTTTCTGAAAAATCCTTTTGCCAGGATTTCTTTTCCTGGGAAGCTTCAGCTTTGCTTTGCTGCTCTGGAATGTGGTCTGCAGATCGTTTATCAAACATGTGAATTGCTTTAATTTAATGGCCAATCACATCCAGCTGTGTCAGACTCTCTGCGTCAGTCATGGGTTTTCATTATTCATTCTTGTTGAGCTTTCTGATGTCTCCTTTCTCTTTCTTGACTATAGTTTTAGTACAGCATCCATATAATAATATAATATAATATACGATACAATATAATATAATGTAATGCAATATATAATATAGTATAGTATAATAATGTAATGTAATGTAATGTAATGTAATGTAATATAATATAATATAATATAATATAATATAATATAATATAATATAATATAATATAATATAATATAATATAATATAATATAATATAATATAATATAATATAATATAATATAATATAATATAATATAATATAATATAATATAATATAATAATCCTTCTGAGAACATGGAGTCAAATTCTCATCTCTCACCTCATCCTGGGGACCTCACAAACACCACACAGGGGGACAAAGAGGTTGGATTCTGTAGTGCTGAGGAATACAGAATTTAAGGGTTTTCCCCAAGTTTCTTCTCAGATCTACACCACGGAAATGAGCAAAAGCCTCAGAGGTGTTGCTGAGAAGCCTGGCAATCGCAGTGTGCCCTGGCTGAGGGGCTGCAGTGACCAGCTGTGCTGCACTGAACCTCCTCCAGGACAGTTTGGCTAAGGCACCTCACCCCTGTTTCCATTAAAGCACCAAAGAGCAGATCAATAAAGGGAATAAGGAGATCATACAGTGATATTATGGCAGCAGTCAGAGAGCATCACCAGGCCAGGAAATACTGGAAACGAGCAGTGGGGCATTCCCTGGCCATGAATCTTCTGCAGTCAGGTCTGAAATCTGCTGAATGCAACAGAGCTCTGAAAGTGAGAAGACGCTTCCATGGTAATCATTTAAACAGGGCATGTTTGTGCCTCACTAAAATACTGTTTTCAGTTGATATGAAAGTCTATTTCATCTCTGGGGAGGAGTTTCACAGTCTGTGTCTGCCTTTGGTTTGGTTGCTGAGGTCTTGTCCATGTGCTTAGGACACAGAAATGCATTGGCAGTGGCAGAAATTCAGCTTGGGGAGTTGAAGAGGAAATATTGGAAAAGAAATTCTTCATTGGTTCTATGTTCTCCTTTCAGTCATGTTGGTTTACTTGTGGCAGTAAAATATTTCCAGTCTCAATTCTGTCTCTTCAGTGCCAGCCTGAAGAGAAAAACGTTCTCCACATCTCCAAATTCACTTTACGTGTTCTGCCTTGTAAAAGTCATTCTTGCTTTCTGGAAATGGAACCAAATATTGTGCATTACACATTAATCCTAGAGCTAAAGAGTCAAAGAAAATAATCAATTTAATTTCTTTTTATTGCCTGCGTAATTAGTTATATGTCATAAAAGTTCAGATTGCATCTGGAGTTAATTCCCCGCGCCTCATCTTAAATTTTCTCATCAACATTAAATTAATCTTATGTATCCCTTACATTCCCCCATCCGTGAGTTCCACTCAGTTCCATTGCACAGGACCTTCTCCTGAACCTTCTCAGGCTTGCCTCAGTGGCAATTAAGAATTGCTGTACCAGCCCATGCTGAGGGGCTCAGGGTGCCAGCCCTGGAATATTCTCCTTTGACAGTTCTGTGCTTAGAATTGGTAAAACCAGAGATTATCAACTGCTGTGGGATATATGAATGTTAGTCGAGTCTTTTCCTTTATTTAAATACTTGGCACCTTCTCCTCTCATAACTCTGTCCATGGAATACCATCAGCTGGGTTTCAGGGGTTTGGGACCTGGGGGATTCTGTGCTGAGTCACTGACAGCTTCAGGTTCCGTACTCTGTGCTCTCCTCCACAGCCTGAAGGGTTACAATGAATGAGGGGGAAAAAAACATCGAAAGAACCAGGAAAGAAAAGCATTATCCAAAGCAGAGTGAAGGTGGATGTGTGTCTTTCTGTGCTTTTTCTGTCATTGAAAGTAAAACTTTGGATTTGTTTTATGAGGATAAAAATGGGGCTGGTGAGAAGAGAGGTGAAACAATAAGTGAAAAAGGACTGGGGAGACTTAGAGAAATACAAGTGGATAGTGTGACAAGTATGAGACTTAAATTTTAGCAAGGAGAATTTAAAACAAACATGAAGAAATTGTTCCTTCTGGTGACAGCAGTTCTGAAGGTTATGGATTTACGCTCACTGCAAATTTTTAAAAGCAACACAGATAAACATCTGTCAGGGATGTCTAGGGTGTGTTTATTCCTGCTTCAGGCAGTGACACAGACCGTGTGATTTCTCTGCATCTGCTTTGTGTGATTTATTAAGCTGGGAAGTAAATGAGAGGGGAGACCAGGGGTGAAGAACAAGCAGAGTTTGGAAGGCACACAAATTGAAAACAATTTCTCGAGTGGCTGTGGTGGCACAAGGACTGATCAAAGCCAGATCCAGCAGCAAACAAGGCTAAGACAGAAGAAGAATCCAGCATCAGTTTAGAGCCCTATTTTCAGAACCTTGTAGCATGGAATAGCATGGAGATGTTGTGGTGCTTCTCTAAGCTGTTTTCCCCTCAAGTTTTAGCTTTTGGTTCCTAACAACCAACTTTGTGCAACTTTGTGCAGTTTCCTTCTTGTCTCTTAGATGGTAAAATCTGTCTCATCCTCTGTGCTCTTATCAGCACTGAAGTGAGCTTATATAGCTGCTTTCAACTTTCTATTCACAGGAGCGAGTCTTAGAACATCCTTTCATTATCCAGTTGTATGGAATATATCCCTACTTGCGCTCTTCCTGCCTTTGCTTTGCTCCTCTGCCAAACAAAGAGCTTTTCCTCAGACCCTTTTCTTATCATCATCCCCTGCAAAAGCAGAGTCAACACATTGCTGTGTTTACAGGGAGCCTTTCATTTGGGTGATGCAGGAGATGCGTACACGCGCGCGTCCCGAGCAGTCGCTGGCTTTGGGAGAGGTGAGCAGGCACTTGCCCCATTTACATGCACAGCTGGTGGTGCTGGCTGAAGCAGGGAGCTTGTGTTCACAGTTTGCAATGCACACACATCCAACACAGGCTGGGAACTTGGCTTCCAACACCGTCTTTGTATCCCTGGTTGTGGGGGGAAAATAAAAACAAAATTCAAGCTGTTCTCCAGATTAGGTAAACAAACCCTTGGGCTCCTGCAGTCAGCCTTTAAGACAGGGTGGAAAGCTCTAGAAATTGCAGTTTGTAATGGGTTTGTGTGCAGTTTCTCATTTCAGTGAAACACAGATGATAGTGGGACTCCTTATCACCACTCTTATCTGCTGCGAATACAAATGTATTAAGATGAGTTACTGTGTAATTACGATTGCTCCAGACAGATTTATTATGAAGTTACCAGATTGTTACCCCCAAAAAAGCCTGTCTTATTTCATGATAATTATGCAAACTGGTGTCATTTTTGTGCACAAGTTCTTAACTGATAATAAAGCAGGCGCTCTGCCAGTTTAAATAAGCAGTAGAAATTAGTTACTTTCAAAGAAAAAGGAGATGGGAGACACATGATTGATGCCCTACAAAATGTTCACCTGCAGAACGTGCAGGGGAACATTTTAGAGGATGATTTTCAGATACAGGAAAATGACACAAAGATACACAACATACAGATACACAGCCTAGTGAAGTATTTCACACTGGAGGAGATTGTACTTCTGTGGTGTTCCAAAGTTTTGCCTTTTAAGCACTCTTTTATTAATTTATTTCAGCTTTTTACGTGGGGAATAGTGAGGGTTATAGCTCAGTGCAGTTATTCGTGCAGTATTTTCTCTAAACGAAAGCAGGATTTATTTAGCCATCCCTACTGGATTCCTGTTTCATAACAACAGCTAAATTAAAGCTTCATGAGCGGAAGGGCAGCGTTTCTAAATCAAACTCAATGTCTGGCTCCGCGGAAATTCATCACCAGTTTGTCAAGAGAAATAACCGGTCCAAAACTTTACCAGAAATTCAGAGTGAATCCCTGAATTCTGGGAGAGATTTGTCACTTTCTCTCCTGTCATGCTGCATTTTCACATTCCTCTGCTGCCAGCTTCAGCTCGTATAAAGTGTTGAAGCAGCATCGCAGAATCTGTCCTGACAGTTGCACTGCCCTGACCAGATGTGGGTAACATCAGGAAGCTTCTGCTAGACCTGGACTAAAAAGATTTTCCATCAAATATTGGGGAAAAAAGGAATTAGAAAATAGTTGAGGTGATGGTCGAGTAGGACACCCCTTTTCTTGGTGCTTATCCACATGCTCCCTTCCAGCCTTTGGGGCTCTGCCAATTGCTGTTTAAATCTGTATTCATGTCCTTCTGCAAAGTTAACATCTGGTGCTGATACTGACTTTTCCGACGACTTTGTGTAACACAGCTTTCAAAATCTCATCACTTTTCAAGATAATATAAATAATTAACCTAAGAATTCATTGAAAATAAGCAAGGACACAACATGCCAGAAAGTTGTTTGAACACCGACAGAATAGATATTGAAGAAAGAAGGCTTTGAAAGAGCCAGCCCAGAACCATTGCCATCTGTCAGGTCAAGTCAAGACGAAGGCACTGCAATTTCCACAGTGTGGAGGGGGAGATCTGAGCCGTGTTCCAGGAGCTCCTCCTGGCCTCACTGAGGCTCTGCCGTGTGTGCCCATGCTCAGCGCTGGTGACAATGGGGCAGGTGACACCGCGACTTGCCCGCAGCAAGGCAGTGCCACTTAACGGGGTTAACACAATCAGGAATGGCCAATATCAACAGGGGCTGTCTCCCCATTTTTTAAAATATCTCCAAATTCAGGCTCTCCATATTGCCAAAAGGCAACATGTCCAAAGGCAATATTGCCCAGAGTCTCTGCTCTGCCAGAAGGGTTTCTCAGATTTGCTGCTCATTTGTTTAGGTGGAAATTCCACAATTGTCTTGCTTATCATTTGTGCTGTGGAGTGTAAATTAAGTGTGCTGTGGAGTGTAAATCAAGTGTTTTCCTATGTTTTGGAAGTAAAGGGTTTTTCTGGAAGCAAAGGGTTCATGTCACTTGGACTAAACAGCAGCCTTGACATTGCTCCAAACTGTACACAAGCAGAATTTGGGGTATAAGACGTAATTTGGAGTTTATGTCCCTGCAGGCCCCTGTTGAGCTCCCAGTGGCGTCACTGCAGAGGGCAGGGAGGGCTCCTCTGGCCAAGGGCACTGTGAGGCCACCAGCAAACCTCACCTGCTGCCCTCGAGAGCACAGACACCTCCCAGCAATCCAACCCACATCTCAAAAAAAAAAAAAAAAAAAAAAAGGAAAGAAGTCATAATTCATTTATTTGGAGAGTGCCTGAATAATTGATGTTGGGCTGTGGGAGTGGAGCGGCGTTGATGGCAGCCCTGCTCTGCTGTGCCATTGCAGTGTGAGTGGGTTTGTGATGTATGGATCACATACAGCCTGTTTGCTTTGAACCACTGATAAAGCCAGCCGTGTCTCGCTGCACACTTCTGTCACCTGCAGGATTTTCCACAAGTTTTCTCCCTGATAACTAATCCCAAATCCTCTTTGCTGCTTTTTAGACAAGTCGTGCTGGGTTTTTTTCCTTCCATGATAAAAGGAAGCTGTTCAAAAACAAAGTGGAGTTGTTAGTGGGGGAAAAATATCTTCTGCACTGTATTTTCTGGTGCATTTTAAATTGAGACTCTCAACTCCTTTAATTTCTTGGAGAAAAAAATTGTATATTTATTTACATTGTCATATAGAAGTATAATTAAAAATGATATATTTGGAAGTAAACGTTAGCCAGCTTACCAAACAAGGCAGGTTCCTTTAATCACTCTGGAATTCTATTATTTATTGCCACATCTGCCTGCATACTGAAATCCTTATCAAGAGGACATGCCCAGCTGCATCAGGCACCCTGTAAAGGTGATTTTGGGCCGTGAGGAGCTGCCCTGTGTCTGTTTCCCCAGAGCAGCACAGCAGGCTTGAAAGGAGGCTGCACCCATTGTGCTCAGCAGAGTGTTTTGACAGAGAGAGTTCCCACCGCGTACAGAACTTTAAATTGTGTTTTAAATTAAACCAAGCCTTATGTTGGTGGCAGGGAGACCATGTTGCTGAAAAGAGACATCATTTGTGACAAAAGCATTACAGACGCTGAATGTCAGGCACTGTAAAACTGTTTCCCTTCTGCTTTAATTGAGAGTTTCTCAAACAGCTGAACCTCAAAGCAAACCACAGTGATTCCCATTTTCCCACAAACTGTTGAGATGCTTTTAACTTTATTTAAAAAAAAAAAAGCCTAAACTGGGAGGGGTTTCGAGGAACCCAATTTACATTATTTTTTAGGCTGTGGTAAGGTAGGGAAAATAGTTACCAAGAGGAGCAGTGGGGATGAATAATGAGTCAAAGGCATTTTAGTTGCCATTGTAACTGTCGCTGTAGCTGTGCTGGGTCTTTTAAAATACTGACTTAAAGAAGGTGAAAGAAATTTACCGCTTTCTCCCCACCCCCCTCATTCCAGTGCTTTTAAGATCTAAATTCCCATTTTCCATTGTGTGCACATGCATTTTTTTAGCTTGAGTGATCACCTGGCATCCAGAGATCAATGGCAAGTGCTACACAGCCATGTCATTACATATATTTCAACAAGCAGATGTTAGTAGGAAGAGTTCTCTGACCAGTTTTTGAAGCTGTTGTCAAAATGTGGCTTAAACATCAGAAGAACATTCTGCAAATTTACATAACCTCTACAAAGCTTGAAAAATTAATTTATGGTGAGCATCACTCAGCACTCATTTCCAGGAGAAGAAAAAAAACAACCACCCAACTCTTTGAATGTCCTTTTCAGTTGAGCTCATATTTATAAAATTGCAAAGATAATAACGAAGCAGATTAAAATTAACAGCAACTGCATGTGTGGAAGTGCTGCTTGGGCTGAATAAATGCATTAGAGAAGTCAGAGTGAATTAGAGCCACGGGAAATGCTGCAGCCCAGGGTTTATGGTGCAAACTTCAGGGCCTCATTCTCAGAATTGTTTTCTATTTGTTTTTCTATTTGATTTTCTAATTGTTTTCTATTTGTTTTCTTCTTCCTTCACCTGCTCTGTTTTCAGTACATCTCCATGCAGTGCAAGAAGAAGAAATGCCTCATTTGTAAACCTCAGAGTTGAGTGTTAAATTCCAAGTGGTGTCAGACAGGACCTGCCCTGATCCAGAGCAGTGTTGTGCTTTCAGTGGCTTTGGAGAGCCTGGCAAGAAAAGTCATTCACGTTTGGTTTTCTGTGCTGAAAGAGATTTCCTAAGCTCTGAACCCAAGTGGTGAAATCCTCGTGGTGTCTCCGGAGCCTGCAAAGTGCTTCTTCCATTTTTAATCTAAACCTCAGAAGAATTCATCTTTGGATTCTGAAGTTTTAAGGCCAGAAGGGGTTAAATCCTCTAATCTGCCCTCGATAGCTCAGCTATTTATTTGGTTGCTGAGCAAGCCCAATCAAACGTGCAAGATTTGAACTTGCATTTCAAACAGACACCGAAGGGAGGTTCAGAGGGTGCAGGGGTCAGGTTTGTGCCTCAGATACCAACCCAGAGGGACAGAAAAGTGTGTTTGAATTCTGCATCTTCCTTCCCTCTCCCCCAGAAATGCAAAGGAGTTCATTTGTACATTCAATTTGTACATTCTGTGTCAGCCTCTTTGCCTCGAACACAGGAGGACAGGAAAATCAGAGCTCCTTTCCAGAGCAGTGGAAGAAACATTTTGATGTATTCCAAATGCTGAAATGTCAGGGATGAAAGGGCTTGCTTTGTTTTTAATCCAGGAGAGAGAGAGTTAGAAAACTTAATATTAGCAGAATTACTTCCGTGCATTTTAAGCACTTCAATAAATGTGTTCTTGATTGGATGTAAACTTTCCCCTGTAGTGTTTGCAACCCAGGAGAATATTCAAGTAAAAAATCTCTTTAAAAAGTTAGAGGACTGTAAGTGATTTTACATATATTTCAGTCTTCAGGGTCCTCATTTTTCTGATTCATATTAATTTTATTCCATATTTATAGCTTAAGTGAGAAGAGAATCAAATTCAAGAGGTCCATAACGATGCATAAATAATTACTGTTTATGAATATTACCGCACAAATTATAAAGAGGATGGCAAATCAAGGGAGATGAAGTGCAAGACTCTCCTGAAGGATGTCTGGGCGCTTGTTCCGCAGGGCTCAGGAGCAGGGGCAGTGCTGTGGATCTTGGTGTCTGTGTGCCACCAGCACTTGGGCCTTTGGGGGTGGCTCTGCCGTGGAATTCCGTGGAATTCCAAACCTTTGGGTGTCAGGGGCTCCCTGCTGGCCTGAGCTCCTGGAACCCCAACTTCCCTCCCTGCTGCAGAGAGCACAGCGGCATTGGGCGCCCAACAAACTAATGGCAATTCTGATTTCAGCCCAGGTAAAGGTGTGGGAGAGGTGGAGTTGGGAGGAGAGCAGAGGAGCTTCGTGGTTTGAGCAGTGTGTGCGTGAATTGTGCAGTTTGCACCCAAAACGCATGCTGCTGTTCCTTCAGATGTCACAGTTATTTGTCTGGGGAATTTTCTGTAATGAGAGAACTCTCCAAGGCTTTCCACCCGTCAGGGCTAATGTTTGATTTGGTTTTTTTTTTAGCTTGAAAGGCTCCATAGCACATTTATTTCCACATACATTAAATTCGGAGTGCTGAATGCTACCTCACATGCTTTTGTCTTTCAAGACATTCTCATGTTCCCATCCTGCTTTAACTGGGGTTAAGTTTGAGAATGCTGGTGAGCTCAGGCACAAATTGAAGGGGACGGTGGCACTGTGAGCTTTGATTTCCCCGGGCAGGGCACGGCACCGTGAGCCAAGAGCCCAGGAACAGGAGGGTCTCAGGAATAGAGGGGACTGGATTGGGATTTCTGGGGAAGTGCTTGGAACCACTCCTTGCAGCATGCGCTGAGCTCAGGCAGAGGGGAAGGAGGGGAGTGGGACACTGGGGACACTGGGAGCACTGGTTCCCCACCCTGCACATCTAACCCTGTTCTAAAGCCAGGCTTCTCCTGAAAAAAAGAGATTTCATGTGCAGGCTGGCTCCTCTCCTCCCAGAGGCTGGTGCCCACAGTTGGTGTGCCCACAGTCAGGATCACATGGCGCTGTCAAGCGGCTGCCTGGCACACATGGAGAAAACACTCCTCAAATATTAACAAGTTTAAAATGTATTTAATACAGCAAAGACCAGTAAAGTTTGGGAATGGATGTATAAATATTTATGAAATTACAACACAAATAAATATTACAAAAGCTCATCTGATTAAGACAAGAGCTATGACAATTCTTGTGAATTTTTAATATTAAAATAAGCATTACATTAATGAGTCTTCATTATATCATTAAACATTTTACTTTGTTTTCTGTAGAGAATTTTATTTTTACTTGACATACTTTCTTAAGTGTCTAATGGGCTCTTATGACATTTGTAAATGAGCCAAAGCATAAGGAATATAAGAGTTAATTCTTTATATTCATCACTAATTCAGACTAATTTATCATAAGGGAAATAATAGGGAAGTCGTCTTTTCCCTTTTTTTTTTTTTTTTAATTTACATATAAATAGGTCCAAATCACAAAATTAGGATACAGATTTTAAATACTCCAGAGTCCAAACTGACTGATGCAGGGTTTCACTATAAATTATTATAGCATAGTGAGGACTGGATTTTTTCTTTTTTAAACAAAAAAAAAAAAAAGAAGAAAAAAAAAAAAAAAAAAAAACACAAAAAATCCCAGAAAAATGCAAACAGTTCAGCAATGCTGGAACCTGGAGGTTGCTCTGAGGTGCTCCAGTGGCTGCCCTGTGCCAGGGAAGGGACCCAGCAGCTCTGGGCACACAGGGCTGGGAGCTTGGCACTCCTGGTTCTTACCTTGGGGTCTAAGTTGGCTCCTGGGGTGGGTCAGGAATGTCCGTCTGGGCAGGAGCAGAGCATGGAGGGACATTTTTAAGGAAAGATTGAATTTGTGCATCTCCTGGCTGGGCCCAGGGCGTTGTGTTTGTGCCAGGGCTGCTCTGTGGGGATGTGCTTGTTTGCAGCTGGGCTGCAGAGCTGATTTCAGCTCTCCCACAGTAAAGATGTGCAGTCCCAGGATGGGCTCAGTTGTGATCGAGGATTTCCAGAATCCTGTGTGATTTGTAGATCCTGCTGTGATCAGGGATTTCTAGAATCCTGTGTGATTTATAGATCCTGCTGTGACTGAGGATTTCCAGAATCCTGTGTGATTTATAGATCCTGCTGTGATTGAGGATTTCCAGAATCCTGTGTGATTTATAGATCCTGCTGTGATCGAGGATTTCTAGAATCCTGTGTGATTTATAGATCCTGCTGTGATCGAGGATTTCCAGAATCCTGTGTGATTTATAGATCCTGTTGTGATCAAGGATTTCTAGAATCCTGTGTGATTTATGGATCCTGCTGTGATCAGAGATTTCTAGAATCCTGTGTGATTTATGGATCCTGCTGTGATCAGAGATTTCTAGAATCCTGTGTGATTTATAGATCCTGTTGTGATTGAGGATTTCTAGAATCCTCCACAGATGGAGCTCAGCATCCTCTGGGCTCCCCTGGCCCGGCTGGAAGGAAGGAGAGGCTGCTCCTGCCCTGCAGGGTGCTAGGGGCTGTTCCCCAGGACTCATCATCATCATCATCATCATCATCATCATCATCATCAGGGGCCTTGCCCTGGCTAAAATGGATCTTCTCGGGGCAGGAGGGCATCCCCCAGCAGCAGCACTTGCCATGCCACAACCAGGGTGTCACCACTGTCCTTCCCTGCAGCTGTGCCCCCCAGTTCCAAACTCTGCCCAGCAGCAGAGGGTGGGGTTGGGGTTGGGGTTGGGGTTAGGGTTAGGGTTGGGGCTGGGATTTGGGTTTGGGTTAGGGTTAGGGCTAGGATTAGGATTAGGATTAGGATTAGGTTTAGGGTCAGTGCCCACCCATCCTGCTGAGCCCAGGAAGTGCCCCCAGCCCTCTGGCCCTGCGCTCACAGAGAGAAGGGAGCATTTTCAATCCTTCCCCATTTCACAGTGGAGCTCACGTGGGGTTTCCATGCAATACATTAAACCAAATTCTCATCGGGAAGAGGCCAGGCAGCCCAGTGCTGGTGGTGGCAACTTCTTAAAACTTCTCCTGCTCCAACAGAGTCGCTTTAGCTGTTTCACTTGGGGTGTTCCCCACATTTGGTCATTTCCCCAGGCCACGTTTGCTGTGCAGGAGTTGACAGCGCAGTGCTCCCATTGTGTGGCTCCATCAGCCCAGCCTGCAGTGTTTGCTGGATTCAGCAATACCTGTGAGGAGCCAGGCTTGCCCCAGTGCACAGCAGCCTGAGTGCCTCGCTCTGCCCCTGCAGGGCTGCTCTTGGAGCGGATCTGGCTCCTCCAGAGCACAAAGGGCATCAGCTCTGTGCATTCCCCAGCCTAATGCTGGGCTCAGATCCTCCTGCCATGAGATTTATGCACCCAAGTAAGCAAAGCAAACACTGATGCTCTCTGTGCGTGGAATAACAAACACATTTCTTCACAAACATTTGAATTTCTGTCAAACATTTTAGCACATTTACTTTCTGCTTTGCCCTCCCTCTTTGTGCATTTTTTAAGCAAATTAACTCAGAAGAAAAAAGTAGTTTATAGATCAAAAGGAAATGTTGAATTATACACTTTCTTATTCTCTCTCTCCCAAGACTGGTAAATGCCTCTTCTCAAACAGAAACTTGAATGCTGCCACATTTTTCACATTTCTCCACTGATCCAGTTCCAATGTGATTATCTCGTACTGCTCGTGCAGGGATGAGTTTTACAAGGGGAGCAAGGACCAGAAATCTCCTTACACCCCAGAAGAGATGAGTTTCTTTAGGAAGCTGGCTGACCAGTCCAGCTCAGGATTCACACTGGTTACAGCCTCTTCTACCTTTCCTTTACTCTTCCTACCTTGTGGAAACATCAGAGACCTCTGCTGAATATTGATTTTTGTGCTGTGTCAGGTCTGGCTGGAGCTGAACACTGGAGCAGGCTAAAGTTGTGTCAAAAGCAGGGCCATGCCCCCAGCCCTGGCTTTGCTCTCAGATCAATTTCTGCAGGGTTTCCAATAAAACCGGCCAAAAACCACTGTACCAGGCTTTGGAGGTACACGGTTATTAGGGAGTCCAGATTTCTCCTTCAGTTCTGTTCCTTATTACCAGTATTTCTGTATGGCAGGGTGTGTGTGATAGAAGCCTGACCAGCAGGAGCCCTGCTGTGCTTTTCTCTCCTTTCTCCAGCTGTTCCCAGCCTGACCTCACCCTCTGCAGAAACTGGGGGCAGGTGTTGGCTAAATCCTAAAATTCATGCCACAGCACCGGGCTGGGAACTGGGGAGGGCAGAGGGATGAGGGAGATGCAGACTTGTATCTGCTTTCCTTCTGCGTCATTATTTTTTAATTTCCAAATCTGCCTGTGTAACAAGGAGGGATTCACCTTGGTGTGGAGGATATCTGGGGACACCAGGTGGCTTCTGGCATTTGGATCACCCCGTTTCTTGCCTTTCCCAGCATGGCTCCATCTCAGACTCTGAGGAGGATGTTTGGCTTTTTAGGACAATGGCCTTTACTTCCAGGAGAATGAGGCTAGTACATCATGCTGTTGTTTATGAAGCTTTTTAAGAGCCTCCTACGAAAGGACAATGTCTTACTAAGCTAATCATAGTGGAATAAGGTTTCCTAATTCATTATTGCTCCAAAACATAACCGTGACCCTAAAGAAGCTACTAAATTTTTGGGATAATTTACATGTCAAATAATGTCAGTGCCTTAGCCCCAGAAGCTCCTATAAAAATTAGAGAAAGTTATGTTAAATATTTTATTTGGAAATAAATCAGAGGTCAGAAGAAGGCGAGGCACAGACTGAATACATTCACAGATTCTGTTACGCTGCCCTTAATGTAACTTCTGAAGCTTATTTGAAATAATTGGGGCTGCTGGAAACCTTCCAGAATATTTCAAGGGGCCAACAGAAGAATTGGCTATGCTGTATCTAAACTTTAGTTACAGAGTCTTAATTCTTAGATGTCTAAGTCTTCTAAAAAAAATATAGAAAAGAAAGGAAAAGATTTTCTTAGAACTCTTCACTTGGTCTTATTAAAATAGCACTTCTCTGTAGAGACGAGTTAATCATGATTGCCAGACTAAAGATTCTGTTAAACATAAAAGCTGTCGCAGCCCTTGTAGTGAACTGCAGCTTAGAGAGAAAAAAGACTGAGATGGTGCTGTTAGAGGAAAGGTTGTTCAGACTGCACAGACGCCCATCATCATTTGTGCTAACGATAAACAAATACGCAGCAGGACGAGGGACGGACCAGCAGAAGGCAGAGAGCCCCTGACACGCTGTGCCCTGAGCCCAGGGAGCCCGAGCAGGGACCCTGTGCTGATCCAGAGCCGTGCCACAGATGTTAAACGGTGGAAGAACCAGACGTGCTGCAGTCAGCTGAGCTGGTATTGTGGTTATTGTGATCTCCGAACAGCTCTGCTGTACAGCAGAGCCCTCCCCAGACCAGGGGCCAGCAGGGATGGGATCAGGGATTGTCCCGATGGTCCCATCCTGCAGGGCACAGCAACACGAGGGAGCTGACAGCTCATTTCAGCTTGTTTCAGCTCATTTCAGCTCATTTCAGCTCATTTCAGCTCATTTCCTCCCTCCCCAGAGCCCCCCTGCCTGCCTGCCCATGGCCCTGGAGCTGCAGGTTCCTGGCTCTGTTCTGCTCCCCTGAGAGCTCCCCAGCCCCGGGGATGCTCCAGCAGCTCCTCTGATGGGCACGTCCCACAGCACTCCTTCCCTCCAGCTTCTCCCGAGCTCCAAGAATTCTCTGTAACCTTGACACTCCTTCAGAAATCTCCTTGTCTAAGGCAAGGAGCCTGGAGAGACAGCAGGGTGAGAAAAGGCTTTGACTGACTGGTCTGGCTCTCTCAAACATTATGGAAAGTGCTGCCATGAAGAGGCATCGCTCTGAGCCAAGTGGAACTGCATTTCATGTTGTACAGGAGGGAAGAGACATCAGAATACATCTGAGGGCTGATCAGTAAGAACAGTCATTTTACAGGGTTAGTATTTCCAGTTAATTTTATATTCAGGTTTGAGAAGTGCTGCACTTCTTGCAAAAGGAATTGTATAAGAGCAGTTTTTAAAACTACAAAAGAAAGGTGGAAAAGGCAAATTGCACTAATCCAAGTTTGAAGAGCCCTTCTTGTGATCTTTAGGGATTGAGTCCCAAAGAAAAGATCAGCTTGTGACTGAGCTCTGAGGCGGAGTTTTGTCAAGTGCCTACTCAGAGCTGCGGAAGGAATCCCTCCAGAGAGCCCTGAGAGCGCGCCAGGCTGGGCTGCCCCACACAGGCTGGAGCTCCTGGAGAGCTCCCGGGGCTCTCGGTGCTTCTGCAGCAGGAGCGGGGCAGCAATTGCAAAGGAAGGAGCCCGTGAGGGGAGCACTGAGCCCGCAGCACCTGGCGCAGGTGCGCTGCTCTGAAGGTCCATCAGGGCACAAGGGCCATCACAGGGGGGCTGGCAGAAACCAGGGGACTCACAGTCTGTGTGAAGGCATAGGGGAAAAGGAGACCAATCTGTGGGAAAGGCCACTCACCACAGTTAGTAAAATCCAGTTTAACAGATTAACAGTCCTGAGTTCAGACCGGAGCAATCCAGGTCGGTTTCTATCCATGATGAACTCTTCCCAGTACGAAAGGATAGGAAAAGTGAGGCCAATACCACAAGCAAGCCTTCACCTTAAGTAATGAAAACAACTGAATTCCAAAAGGCTATCACACCACACCCCGCCCAAGAAAAGGAGCTGCTAGCGTGGCAGAGCTCGGAAAATGCAAAAGGCTTAAGTCCTTTAACTCAGAGCTCAAATCCTCTCCCTAGCTTAACCCAAACCATGTCCCATGACTAACTACCCTCTCTTAGTCATCCTCATCACAGCCCTCTCCTGTGCCCTCCCAATGGGGATCTCAGGAGCCTTCCTCACGCCAGGAGAGCCCAAAATCCTGAGCTACGCACAAGGCCGAAAGGGCCCGAACACCACACTTGGTAAAAGCCAGGTTGGGAGGGAAGGCGTTTGGTTCTGCTGCAGTGTGTGCGCTCCCCAAGCTGCCCCACATCCCTCTCACCGTGCCAGGGTGGTGGCACCAGGGGTTTCCTTTGCCATGCCCCAGCAGAATGAGAGCTCCGGGTGTGTCTGAGCCACGCTCCATCAGTGCTGCCTCCCTGCACCTGCTCAGCACCTCCTTGCCCAAAGCCTTGCCCTGAACGGGTGGGATGGGGCTTTGGGACGGGTGGGGAGTGCTCAGCCCAGAGAGGGAGGGTTGCTGTAAGTTCTGACCTAGTGTGAATATCAGGGTTTGGGCCTGTTTGGTGGATGCAAGAGGAGAATTTCTCTCATGTGAGAGCTGTGCTGCAATCCACCATTGCTGGTTATTAAAGCAGGAATTAAATATTATTAAAGAAGAAATGAAATCAAAAGCAGGTTGCCGTGGCTAAGAGGAGAGTTTTCATGTTTGTACTGCTTTTCAAGATATGCTGTATTTCCTTTCCATCCCATGGCCACCAGAGGTGTTCAGACCCACTGTGATAATTACCACTTCCCTGATTGCCCTTGCTAAATGTTGCTGGTTGATAATTATAATTTTTAATTTATAATTTAGTTTATAATTTTATTATCACTCTAACAAGGGAAGATGGAGAAGTGTGGCAAAGTCTGACTGTGCGTGTGCGTGTGCTTGCTCGCGTGTATGTGTGGGAGAGATTTTATTCCATTTTGCTGTCATGTCCTGATGTGACACTTCAGAGCAGAGCCTGCTGGGTGCCTTCCGCTCCCACAACTTGATTTTTCAGAGGTGGTGGCTCCGTGAGG
The DNA here is from genome assembly GCA_024865655.1 of Emberiza elegans. Taxonomy (NCBI): domain Eukaryota; kingdom Metazoa; phylum Chordata; class Aves; order Passeriformes; family Fringillidae; genus Emberiza; species Emberiza elegans. Next base: position 26,363,069 of record JALJVW010000129.1, on the reverse strand, counting down.
GTGGCTCCAGTGGAGTTGTGGCTGCTCAGCCCCTCTGTAAGGGCTGTCCCTGCTCAGCACCTTGCAGCCTCAGGCCTCCCCCAGCACGTTCCAGTCAGAGCTCGTGGCTGAGGAACCCCAGAGCTGCCACAGCCTTTCCCTGCTGGTCCCAGCCCCACAGCACCCAGGGAAAGGTGGATTTTCCTGAGCACCTTGCAGTGGTGATGCATCCTGCAGTCCTGATAAGAAGTTCAGGAATATCCCCTATCTCCTTTCCTCATGCCATCTCTCAGACACTCTGCAGGGGAATTCTCTGCTTTGCTCTATCTCTCCATCTTCCCTCGATGCCAAGTGCTCTTTGTGGTATTATGGCAGTGATCTCCTTACACTGCATATCTGCTCCTCGTGCTGCCTCTCAAACACTTCTATAATGCCACATCCAAACACTTCTATAATGCCACATCCAAACACTTCTATAATGCCACATCTCCCTTCCTGTGATCTCCTCCAGGTGCTTCTAGTGCTGCATTCCTTGTCACGCCTTCCAGAGGCCCCGACACCTCACAGCCTGAGCATTGCTGTGCTCACCCAGCCACAAAGATTCCCAACGCTCTGAATGGCAAAAATGATCTAAAGAAAGGAGGTGCAGTGGCAGAGCGAAGGTTACATCTTACTGCACCCAGCAAGGATCAGCGTGGCTTTTCAGGTCTGCCAGCCAAGCAGGGGCTGCAGCTACAGCATCGTTTGTAGTTCCAATTTGCCTGGCAAATATCTTGAAATTTCACAGTTCTGGCCATTGTGTCACAGGAAACCTGCACTGGCAGCGTATAAGAAAAGCTAGACATTGATATAATTCACTGAAAGGATTTTCCTGTCTATCAGACAGAGAATTAAATTACCTCGATGTAGGAAGCTGTTATGTCTCCATTCAAACTATGGAAATGGTTCTCCACAGCTTAATTTGGCAAAGCATGCCCAGAAGGACAAATTCCTCTGCAATCCCCCTGAAACCAGGGGGACTGTGCTGAGTTAAACCAGCCCCCACTTTGAATTAAGCACCTCTGCAAATCACCTGAGTGAGCCTCCTGCTCAAAGTGCAGTTCAAGGTTTGTTTGTGCCATCCCTGAGATGGGAACTGGATCTTGCTGCACCTCCCAGAGCTCTGCTGTGGTTTTGGACATGCTACCATCGTGGTTAAAGCACAGAGAGGTGAAGTGTGAGCCCCAGAGCTCCAGCAGGAGGAACGGCAGCTGCAGGGGTGGATGCTGCTGCTGGACCTCAGGCAAGCACAAAAAGGGATTTCAGCTGTATCCAGGGACACTGCAGCAGGGAGTGTTTTCATTTTACACCTGTATTCTCTCCAGTTGCACAGGGTCCGGGGGTCAGGGGCACCATGGAAGTTCACGATGATGCGGTGATGGTACCTGTGAGCACTTCCTTTGGGTGGGAACACTCCTGCTGTCTGTGGGTGCGGTGCCAGACTCAGTGTGCACCCTCTGCCAGGTTAGCACCAGAGGCATGGGAGGCTCAGACTGTACCAGAGGAGCCAGGTTCTGGTGAGCGTGGGATGAATGCCACAGTCCCCAAGCCTACAGACACACATGCACATCTGTCACAGACATCTTTTATGGAAAAATCCTTTCCTTGGGATTTTTCCTCCTGAGAAGCTGAGAGGCCTCAGGAACAAAATGTAAGCAATGGTTATCTGCTGCTGTGGGATGCAACAGGTGCATCTGGGATTGGGCTCATGTGGTTGTTTCTAATTAATGGCCAATCACAGCCCAGCTGGCTCAGACTCTCTGTCCGAGACAGAAGCTCTTGTTATCATTCCTGCTTATTCTATTCTTAGCCACCTTTCTGATGAAATCCTTTCTTCTATTCTTTTAGTATATTTTTTTATGTAATATATTATAAAATAATAAATCAACCTTTCTGAAACATGGAGTCAGATCCTCGTCTCTTCCCTCATCCTGAGACTCCTGTGAACACCATCACACACATCACTCTGGGATGGGTACAGCAGCTGCCTCCTCTCTTTCCCAGCCAGAGCTTCTGCCCTTCTGCCCTGTCCTGCCCTCAGTTCCAGGGCCAGGTTTGGTCATTGTTCACTGAACACCCTCCAGAAGTGCCATTTCTGCCCTCCAGGATAGCCACAGGTGGTGGCCCCAGGCAGATCTGTGAGTGTGAACCTGAGTGCTGCACCAAGGCTGCACACACCCTGCTTGCTCAGGCTTCATCCAGGGTTACAGGCAAACTGAATCAGAAAATAATTAGAATAACAATAATCCCATGTACCTGTGGCTCAACATTTTAGCCAAGACAATACCTTTTGACTGAGTGATGTCAAATTGAAATTTTGGTGTTCATGAGGCATTTTGGTGTTCATGAGGCATTTTGGTGTTCATTAGACATTTTGGTGTTCATTGGGCATTTTGATGTTTATTAGGCATTTTGGTGTTCATTAGGCGTTTTGGTGTTCATGAGGCATTTTGGTGTTCATGAGGCATTTTGGTGCTCATTAGACATTTTGGTGTTCATTGGGCATTTTGGTGTTCATGAGGCATTTTGGCGTTCATGAGGCATTTTGGTGCTCATTAGACATTTTGGTGTTCATTGGGCATTTTGGTTTTCATGAGGCGTTTTGCTGTTACCCTGCCAAGCACTGTGATACCATCATCCTCACTTGTTTTGGGGCTGACAGCTTCAGTCCCAGCTCTCCTTCCCATCTCGAGCTGTCCTTTTATTCCTGTCCAGTGGTGATTCTGTTTTCCTCCTCCCTCGTCCATCATCCCCAGTGGACAGGCGTGTGCTCCCTACCCACCCTGCTCCTTCCATCCTCAGTGCTGCTGCATCTGTGTGGAGTGATAATGCAGGAGCTGTCTGACAAGAGCCTGATTCCCCCTTTGCATGGATGTGGGACCATTTGGATGGGCCCTAATCCCATTAACACTGCTTTCCATGTTCCCATCCCACTGCAATTCCACCAGTGTGATGAACACCCTGCTCTGGTTTTGGCAGGTTTAGTCCTGATTTGTGCCTGTCTGGGAAGAGAACCAGGTTATCTGACTTTCCCCAGCTTAGGAATTAGATCCCTCCAGATAGGTTTGGAGGGGGCTTGCTTCTGTTTGGAGTATGATCCAGATGTTGTTTTCTCCATCCCCCTTATCATCTGGCCAATGAAAATGGTGGATTTCATATGAATGGCTAATTTAATTACTGTCACCCCAGTGTAAGATTGTCTGTTGCAGAGCTTCCCTTTAAAGCCAGAGGTTACAAACCAGTTAAGAAAGTGGTGTCAGGGTGGTGGATATGCTGGGGGTTTGTAAATATTTTTATCTGTGTCTATACATTGAGCCATGCTAGGAGGTGACTTGGAAAGTACTGATTGTGTGAGTGACAGATAATCTACTGTGGTGAATGTACTGTGATTTAGCTCCTCAGCAGACTTGTTACCAGGACTTTGCAAATTCCTTTCCTGAAGAATTTGACATTCACTGTTATTAAGTCAAAAAAGCAGCACTTGCTCCAGATTGCAGCACTGACATCACACCTACATTCCTCTGCTGAATCTTTATTCTTGGTTATCCTAGAGCTCCTGCTCCAGGTAGACCTCTCTCTCTTTTTAATTTTGATTTTAATTTCACTGTGTTTTTGTGGAAATTGGGCTCTGCAGTGGTATCTTACCCCAGCATGCACCATGGATCAAGTCTTTGCAGTAAAAGGATGTGTTTGAAATGAACAGTAATTTTCAGTGAATGTCAATCTTACTGTGAACTACAGGAAGAATAGCTTGCTTTATTTTTTTTTTCCAGGAAGTTATTATCTGAGAATGGAAAGTTAATTTGCTTTTGGAGCTCACCTAGGATTCTTTTGTCATAGTGCATCCAGACTGTAAGGTTGGTAGGCAGAGACACCCAGAAGAAACAGAGATTGTTTGCACAGCTCCGTGTCCATAGCAGAAAATCAGGCTGTGAATGACACTGCTTGGGCAGGAGAGTCCTGAAAAGAAGTTTAGCAGTCCAGAAGTGTGTGGAGAGCAGCTCTTTGAACCCCCTTTCAAGTATCAGAAAGGTTAGAAGAATTGCTTTTGTGATTTCTGAGCACTGCCACGTGACAGAGGCATTCAGCTCCTGCCCCTGACCAGGAATCATCTCCTGCTGCTCGTTAGAAAAGTCACTGCCTTGTGTCTGAAAAGCACTTTGGATCTGAAAAGCACTTTGTATCTGAAAAGAAAGATTGGCTAAAGGTAATCAAATATTCACTTCCAATCTACTGAGTTGGTGAAAGCTGATCTGGTCTTTGGTTATCAGCTGACAAACATAATTGCAGCGTATAAATCAAGTCTGGCCACTTGAGAATTTGGCAGCTCCTCTGGTTCCTCTGTTTGCTAAAGTTGCTAACATTATGGTAATACAAGAAAAGTTACATAAAAGTCATTGATTTTGCTCTTAAATAAAAATAACAGCCAACTATAATTGGTTTTCCTTTTCTTCTCCTTGGGAAGAAATGGCATTTAAATGTGGAAATGGAGCTGGGAATGTGGAAAGAAGAAGTGAAAAAATGGCATTTAAATGTGGAAGTGGAGCTTCAGTTGAAGCTGGGGAGCAGGGAGCACCTGGCTTGCACCTCACCATGGGCAGCAGCAGGGACACGGGGAAGGTGGAACACCAGGGGCCAGTTTTGGGAAGGGCAGAGGAGGGGAGAGGGGAGCAGTCGCTGTGGTTTGTTTTGTGTTGGAAACAGGAGGCTCCAGCTGAGGCAGGAGCCTTGCTGACCTGGCATTTGGCTCTCCACTTAAAGGAGGAGCAATCTTGCACCAGAGCATTTATAATCTGAATAGGAACGGAATAGAGAAAATTATCTACTCTGCTCTCTGATTTTTCAGACAGGTAAACAGAAGAAAATTGAATTTAAGTGACTCATCCTGAGTTACATGGGGATTGTGTGGCACAGCTGGGAATAAACCCAGATAATCTTTCTTTCAAGGAGTTGGCAGCATTACCCACCTCATTTTACAGTCAGGTCATTGAGCCCAGCCCAGTGCCTCTGCTGGCATTCAGAAATCTGTCTTGAATGCATCCCAGATCTGTCTCTCTTTCCTGATCCAGAAACACTTCCAGAAATCTCTCCCAGCTTCTCTCAAATGCAAGCAATTCCTCTTCCTGTGCCCTTCGCAGGAGTGACACAACCCCAGCAGGTTTCCTGCTCTGGCAGTGCTTTGAACCGCTCGTTTTTCTCCTGAGAAGATGAGAGAAGCCCCCCAGCATTCCTAGAGAGAAATGAATGCTGAAGGGAATAATGCTGCTCATCCACTGTGTCCCACCAGCTCTTCTAGAAGGTTCTGCCATAAAAAATGGCTGGGGACCTAAAACAGGGAGTTTGTAGCAAGCTCCAACACAGGAGCAGGTCAAGAGCAGCTGCTGGTGAAGAGGAGAGGCCACAGAGCAAAGGGCACCAGGCCCTGGGTGTTTTCCTCTCCTCTGTTAGCTCCTGGTCTCTGCTGGGACCTGGGCAGGACTCAAAGCAGCGTGGGAGCCCCTGCTCAGACCCTGCTGCACTGCCACATCCAAACACTGCCTCTGTTAATGGGCATGGCTGGTAACTCTCAGCTAAATACACGAAGGAAACAAGGAAAACAACCCCCTTACACTTTCTGTTAGAATGATGGATGCAGCTCGGGGAACCTAAATCAGGAAAGGAGCAGCACAAGCTGAGCAGCCCCTGAAAGGATTCCAAACAGTTTCTGATTAATTCATTTGATTGCAACCATGGTGTGAATTTTGGGCTACAAAAAAAGGTCTTGTGACCCTGCCCAGCTGTCCCCAGTGTGGTGTGAGCACTGAGCTTCCCTGAGATGGGTGAACTGGCAGGACACCCAAAACAAAGCAGTGTCTCCCTCCTGTTGCCAGCTCCCACCGTGCTGAGCAAGGCCAGGTCCACAGAGCTTCACCCCAGGGCTGGAGGTGCTGGAGGACCTGGAGCAGAGCAGAAATGTTCACTGACCACAATGACCAGCAATGCAACCAACAGGGGCTTTGTCCCTGGGGCCTTCACCCCCTGGAAAACCTGCCTGCCCAGGGCTTCACTTTGTCCCCTGGACAATCCCTGACCTGAACCTTCACTTTGTCCTCTGGAGAACTCCTAACCTGCCCCTTCACCTTCGCTTTGGGCAGTCTCTAACCTGCACCTTCGCCTTGTAACCTGGACAATCCCTGACCTGCACCTTCAGTTTTTGCCCTGGACAATCCCTGACCTGCACCTTCACTTTGGGCAATCCCTGCCCTGCACCTTCCCCTTGTCCCCTGTTCAGTCCCTGCCCTGCACCTTCCCTCTGCTGTCTGAAGCTGTGCCCCAGGCCAGGGAAGGAGCCCAGTGCAGTGCCATGCACCCAGCAGTTTTCTGCTTGTTCAATATCAGGTTATGCCATTGCTTGGCCAGTCTGAGCACCCAAGGTGTGCCTTTATACCTGGGGTCTCCTCCAGTTCCAAAGGGGATCTGAACTCCTTGCTGGTTTCTGTAACTCCCTGCATGTCTGCAAAAACCTTAATAGCACAATTAAGCAAGAAATAATCAGTGTTCGTATGAGGAGTGAATGGACAGTGTGGCACTTTGCAGGGTGGATTTATGGGTCCTGTCTGTACAAATAAAGTACAAATGGAGTCAATTACTGCCATACTGGGAATCTGCAAACTGCTGCCATAATACACAGAGTTTTTCAGCTCCTGGGGATTGGCCTCAGCCTCCTGCATGCTGGAGCTCCACTGAATTTCAGCAATTTTGGTCCATGCAACTAATCAAGTTTACCTCAGCCCGGGATCTAATCTGCAGTAAAGACTGGATTTAGAGCAAAGGCTTTCTCAAAGCAAAGTTCTTGTAGAGAGTTTGAGGTGATCAAAATTTTCCCTTGCCTACTTTTTGGTTCCTTAATCCCCAATTAATTTTTAGACCTAAACACACATGCAACTTTTTCAAAGGACTTTCAAAGGGTGCTCTGAGTCACTGCAATCAGTTCTGAAGCACAAAATACCCCTCGGTTGACATTCTGAGATCATGAGCTGTGCTTATGTGTATTTCACTGTTCACATGGTAACAGAATCAAAAGAAAATCATAATGAAATACAATGGTTGGATTCAGAAATAGGTTACAAAAACATTCTTTTGAGCAGTCCTAACAATGGAGAAGAGATGAATTTACATTGGGCCAAATTTGTCATTGCTGCAGTGCCAATTAACTCTCTGAAGCTGCGCCTTGGAATAACTCAATAATTAGGTAAAATTCTTTCAGTGAGACTTGTGCCACCCCCACCCTCCTTCCAATGCTAACCTGAAATTATTTGGCTGAGAAAAACGAGGAGCTGGTATTTTCATTAACTCTTTGTATGCCTTCAATTTTAAAATCATTAAATATTTAGTGTAAATTTGCATTAGCAATTGATATTGAAGCTGGATTTATCAAAAAAGATGAGCCTCTGATGGTTTAAAACAGAAACAGCTTCTGTTAAGGATGAGAAGAAAGGGATGAAAATGACTTAATTCTGTAGTTCTAAGCTGTCCTTTGTCTTAAAAGGTAAGAAAAGAATTACCATGGAAACGTGCTATCTTCTCCTCATAGAAAAAAGAGTTTGACTTAATTACTATGAACCTGTACTATCTTATCTTAAAATAATATTCCAGGGCTTCTTCCCAAGCAGTGTATTTATACGTGACAGAACGAACCCAGGAAAATGCTATCAGAAGGGAAAGCAGCATTTGTCTGTGTTTAAATCGTAGCTCTCACTCTGCAGCAAACATTTTTATTGCTGTTGTGAAATTCACACCTCTCAGGAGGAAACCTTCTTATAGAATCTGCTGCTTTCTCCCAGCTCCTATACGTGCATGTAAGCAACTGTGGCAAATCTCTTTAAACTGGCAACAATAAAGAACAGTAATTGCACACTTTAATTTAAAATTACAAGAGTGTTCCTTCCTTTTCTGGAGGGAAACCTCTTCTGTGGGCCACTTTCCAGAACTAAATGCCTCATTGTCAGAGGAGGAGAGCGTGGTGTTGTGGGGATTTGTGGAGTTTATGGGCATTATGGAATTTATGGGATTTGTGGCAGTGGGGATGGGGGGCATGGCAGGGCTCTGAGAGCTCTCCCCACTCACTCCTGCTTGAGTTCTCTCTGCTGAGCTCAGCTCAGGAGCCTGGATGTGATGGCGTTCACAGGCGTTTTCGGGTTGGGGAAGAGACAAGGATCTAACTCCATGCTTCAGAAGGCTTGGTTTATTATTTTGTGATATATATTATATTTAAACTACACTAAAAGAATAGAAGAAAGGATTTCATCAGAAGGCTGGCTAAGAATAGAATAGGAAAGAATGATAACAAAAGCTTCTGTCTTGGACTCTCTGTCCGAGCCAGCTGGCTGTGATTGGCCATTAATTAGAAACAACCCCATGAGCCCAATCCCAGATGCACCTGTTGCATCCCACAGCAGCAGATAACCATTGTTCGCATTTTGTTCCTGAGGCCTCTCAGCTTCTCAGGAGGAAAAATCCCAAGGAAGGGATTTTCCATAAAAGTTGTCTGTGACACTTGGAAATGATGGGGATTCACCCTGGCAGGTCTGGAGCCCAGCTGGGAGCAGGGTTTGGGGCCCGAGCTGTGTCCTGCCCTGAGCCACCCTGGCCTGTGAGCGCTGCTCCCTGTCCCTGCCCTGCTCCAGCCTGAGCTCAGCCTGGGCTGCAGCTGGACCCTGCAGCTGGGAGAGGGCTCAGATCCCCCCTGGGAGAGGCAGGGCTGGGCTCTCCCAGCACAGCTCATCCCAGAGCAGCTGGGGGACAGCTCAGATCCCTCCTGGGACACTGATCCAGCCAGGCAGGGCTGGGCTCTCACAGCACAACTCATCCCAGAGCCTGGCAGCCCCAAAGCAGGGTGGGTTGTAAGAGCCTGAATGAGAGATGCAGGACTCCAGGGGCTCTCCAAAATGCAGTTTATTGTATCCAAAATGCAGTTTATTGTATATAAAATGCAGTTTATTGTGTCCAAGGTGTCACAGCAGTCCAGGGTCATGGTGACAGAGCTGTGCCCACAGCTGTCAGCTCCAGCTGCAGGCAGGCCTGCAGACCCTTTGGTTTTGGTTACATTGCATTATAGACTTTTCATTTTGGTTACATTGCATTATAGACTTTTCTTTGCTGAGCATCTTAATACAGCAGAACCACTCTATACCTTAACTTTTACCTACAGCCCATCATAGCTACTGTAATTACCATATTCATGTTACTGTTCTCCAATCACTAAAAGTCAGTACATTACAGTTTAAGCTAGAAGTTGTTTTTCAGTTTTCTTGCAGTGGAAAATTCCGAGACCTTTTTTCTACTTGCCACATTTGCTGCCTTGTTTGCCTGTGCTCTCTTTCTGTTTGGTAAAAACATCATCTTGTTTGGGGTGGGTCTATCCTTTTCTCTAAGCCATTAAAACCCCTTCTAACTAACACACCCTTTGCCTTCTTGGTTATCCAGTGAGACTGGCTCAGCAATTCTTTTCTTTTATATCAAAACTTGCTTCCATCTCTATTCCTTCATCAGACCCTACATTTAAAAATCTTTCTGCCAAGCGCCCATATCTGTGAGACTTCCTTGCCAAACTTTCATCCTTCCCAACAGTGGTGACCCAGGGAAACTGGGAGCCAAGCCCAGACTGGGTGTGTGGAGCATCTCCCCTCTCCCAGCCCCAGCTGCAGCTGCCCTGAGTCCCACAGAGCTGCTCAGCCCCAAAATGCTCCTCCCTTCCAGGAGCTGGCCCCAGCCAGGGTGCAGCCTGCTGCAGGAACAGGTTGTGTCATTATTTACCTCTGAAATAATCCTTGTTTTTCACATCACATCTGTGAGGCTCCCAGTCTCCTCCTGCAGACAGACTGCCAAGAATTTTGTCTGTGGGAGTTTGCAGCTCCCCAGAAAAAAGGCAAACAGAGAAGTTTCAGTCTGAAGTAATTTATTTTAGTGGAAGAAAAGCATTAAAACCCAACAAAAACAAAGTTTCCATGAAAGGCCACAGGAAATGCCTTTCCTGAAGTTCTCTGGAGTAATTGTAGAACTGATTGGTTGATGTCTCTGCACCCCTGGAAATGTGAGAGATTTAATGGTTTCAAGGCAGTTGTTTTCAGAACTTACATTTGTGGCAATCATAGATGTGCTCAGCTGCTCTAGGATAAGTGAAGTTCTGTTTGGTGCCTTTGCATTACAGCAGCAATCTAGAAGTTTCTCAGGATAAATTGCAATCTACCAACGTGCTTAATGTAAGATGATTTAAAGTGTCATGGCTTACCCTGGCCGTGATTTTACCCCGTGTCTTTCAGGGTAGAGGGACAGGAAGGTGTAGACAGAGAGAAAATTTGGGGAAATTGGGTTGTATACAATGAAATGATTGTAGTATGGGTTCAAAAATGCAAAACATGAAACAGTGAATGTTCCCCCCAGGGAATGTGCTCCCCTGTGCCCTTATCTTCATGCCCCGGGAAAATTGATGGAGCCCCTTTTACATCTGGGCATCAAAGCTTCGGGAGCTTCAATTTCCAATGTGTTAATTCAGCTGCTTTTAATAATGCTCCTATGACACAAAGATCAGCTCCAACTTTACTGAGGGAAAACTGCATTTTCTGGTGTCTGCTAAGCTGTGTGTCATGAGTTTCTGTAATAACTACCAGGGATTAGGTTAATAGCATTACAGCTGGAAGTGTTACTTGTGGCTTTGTGAGAGACCTGTTTACAATTTACAAGGTTGGAGTGATTAGCAGTGAAGATGCAGGCTCTGCTGGTTACAAAAGCTTCTGTTGGCTGGAAAGCACAGTGGATTCATATTTGTGGGAGGAAAATACAGTATTTTACAGTAAAAGGTGTTGCTGGGTGTGGAGAATCTTGGCCTCGTTAGGGAGCTATTCACAGATAGAAGAGATCCTTAAATTAGATGGAAATAGCCACTGATGGCACAGCACCAGGATCTCCCCATTCCCTGGGATGGCAGTGTGCATTCCAGAAATCGTGGGCTGAGCTGGTTCTGGGAGCACCTGGGGGGCAAATCCCTGAGATCCCACAAGTCTGAGAGCCCGGCAGCCTCCGCAGGGTCTGGGGTGGTGGTTTTGGGGCAGAAGCTGTGGCCGTCCTTCCCTCAGCCAGCCCTCACAGGAGCAAGGCTGCAGTGCCTGGTGGTGGTGCAGAACTTGCACAGGTAACCCCAATTTCCTCTGTGCAGACACTTCTGTTCTGCTCTGGACATCTTCACGCCTGCACTGGGGTCCCACTCCATGGGGTCTTTCCTGCAGCAACTTGATCAGAGGCTTCTTTCATGAAAATGGTGCCTTAGACCCCACCATGCTAAACTAAACTATTGCTAGTTATCTATTACTGCTGAAAATTCAGATTTTCTGATCTAAGACTTTGACTCCAATTCAACTGGAGGTTGGAACCAGGTGATCTTTAGGATTCCTTCCAGCCCAAGCCATTCTGTGATTGTCTGATTGTAGATAAGATCGTTGACACAGTTGACAAGCTGATGATACAAAACAGTGAATTCTGACAGGTTTTATACCAATCTCCCTCCTTGAAGTTGCTGGCACTGGTGTCCATGGCCCTGCTCACTGTGCCAAACAGCACCAGGGCCAGCTAATGCTGTCCTTCCCTTGGAGGGCTCTGTCAGATCTCATTTTTGGTGCTGAGGGCTTTCCAGAGATGGACATTTTCCCTCAGTGTCTATAAAATGGAGAATTACTGATTCATACTGACTGTTCATTCAAAGCATGGCAAGGAGTGATCAGACGCTGACCACAATGGTGAAAAACCCTGTGTCTCATTTAATTCCCTTGCTGCTGCATTTTTCTTAAAGATATCTTACTAGCTACAGCTTTCTATAGATAAACAGGCACCGTGCTGGAGAATTTCACACTCAGAGTGAAGCCTACAAAATTTGCATTTGTCAAATTTTACAATGAGGTGGAAAAATGTCACTCTTTACCAGGAACAAACTTTGAGGCACAATTGCTTGTAAACAAAGCCGATATCAAATTTCTTTGGTCATGAGTTCAGTCCCACTTTGGTTTTGCAGAGTGCAGCCCCCCAAAGATGTTTGCTGGCATTTGCTGGGGGTTTGATGCCATCTGAAAATGCTGATGGTGTGTGATATGACTAACAGGATGGCAAGGCTCCTGAATCGTGCTCACACTGCCTGTCTCCTCCCAGACTTCGGCATTTTAATGTCAGCCTGAAATGTTCCAGTCAGCAGGGCAGGTGTGCAATGCTGCTCCCTCCAACCATCCTGCCCTGCACGCTGAGCATTTGCGAAATAAACTGGGTCCTTCTGAAGAAGTTTAGCCTGAAGAGTGTCCTGAATTTGTCCCCCAAGGTAGCAGAAGACTGCATTAGCTGGAAATTCAGCCCAGCTCTCCAGGAGGCTTCCTGCCCCTGCTGCTGGAAGCTCCCATGCCAAACGGCAGCTGTGATTAAAGGCATGACAGGCAGTGACCCTGAGTCTGCTCTTGTAGCACAGGACTTTAAAAATGCTTCAGTGAACCTCAGAGGAAAATCAGATCACAGGAGAGGCTCCTGCAAATTTGCCTAGAGGAACTGAGCTGTTTGGTTTTGTTTTGTTTCTAATTCTCTGCAGAACGTTATTTCTTCATGGAAAAGAAGAGATAAAGGCAGTGTTGTCCCAGGGAAAGGTGGCAGAGGCACAGGAGAGGCTGCTGGAGGGATGGAGGGGAATTACAAGAGCTTTTTGTTTGCTGGGGTGTGTTGTGAGGGCTGCAGTGCTGATGCTTCTTGTGCCATATGGTGGAACAGCTGATGGTTAAATGCTGATGCTGAAACATGATGCTGACACAGCAGATGCTAAAACGTGATTGTGGCAAAGATGATAGCAAAACACTGAAGGTGAAACACCCGTGCAGAAAGTGGTGCTGATAAAATAGAAACTTCTGCTCTTGGTCTGCTGGAAGTTGCATTTCTGGAGCTGGCAGTCAGTGCAGCAGCCCAGACAGGGTGTGGAAGGCCAGACTGGAGAGGTGTGGGACACCAGGAGAGTTCTCGGCTGTTTGTTAGTGGGACAGAGCAAGGCAAATGTCTTGCTCTTTGCTCTACAGGGAAGGGCACAGGCCCTTTAGGAAGAAGCAAAGCCACAGTGAAAGTTTCCAGCCCTCGCAGTGCACCCAGCAGAGCCTGGGATCAGCTCCATGCTGCTCTCCCAGGCAGGAGAGCGGCTGGCTGCAAAGCAGCAGGTTTCCAGCTGGTCACAGAGGAATAATGAGGTCATCCAGCACACACAGCCTGCTTGCTTGCTTGTCTCCCTTAGCATTTATGTATTTTTTATGGTTCTAAACACCGAGAACAAGAGTTTTAAACATTTAGTTGCAACAAAATGTGGTCCAGCGGGTTTTTTTTTTTTAGCAGGAAAAGCCATTCTGGGGTGTGCTTGCCTAAGTTTCTGAAGGATGGCTTTGACCTTATTAGCAGATATGCACCGTGATCTTGTGAGGCACAGAAATGGCATTTTGTTTATTAAGCACCCGAGTTGCTCTAGAAAACTGAGGTAATTTAAAAAACTGGAAGAGGGCCAAATAACTTAAGTGGCAATATAAAAGTTGCAAGATATATTTTCAGAATTAGATATTCTCCAGCCCGATGGTCTGTGCCCTCAGAAAAGCCAGGGTAAATTGGTGCCAGAATGCTGCTCAGGAAAAGCTGCTCCTGTTTCCTGCAGACCACAGCATGTTCTGCATCGTAGATGGCGGACAGAATGGAGATTGAATTGTAGAATATGAAAATTCACACTATGAAAAGGCGTTGTAATTATTTCAGTGAGCATTTACTTGTGGAAAGTGGTGCAGTATGGCTGGGGAAAGGGCATGGGGAAAGTGTGACCAGGAATGTGTGCTTACTGGGAAAGGAGGGGCAAGGTCATCATCTCCCACACATCTGAGCATGGCCAGCCTGGGACGTTGGGTTAAATGGGAGTTCCCTTCAGAGTCACACTGTAGTTTCCTGTCAGTCACACTGTAGTTTCCCTTCAGAGTCACACTGTAGTAATGAGCTCCATCAAATAATGTCAGCGGTGGGAGCGGGTTGGTAGAAGCAAGACACGGGACTTGGCCTGCTCTCAACTCCAGACAGGTGTGTGGGAAAGCAGAAAACACTTATCTCTCCTCAGTGAGAAACTTTCATTGTTGCACACTAAAACATGAATGAATAATTGGTTATTTTACAGTAAATTGTAGCACTTGAGTTGATTTGGGTGGGCATTCACATCCAGCTCATACCTCTCCTGGTTCCAGGCTTGCAGTCTCTTTCCTGGACCAAACCTTGATTTGGAGTTCCCCTCGGAGGTATGGCTGCTTTTCTTTGCTTAATCAAAGTGACAAAACCACCCAAAAATGGTCGTTATGGAATATGATCTAGGGTTTACCAAGACCTGAGTGCAGGAGAGGAGCTCCAGCATCCAGTCAGGTGCTGGCAATGAGTCAGAAGTCTCTAGCAGAGAGCCTGGGGAAGGGAACATAATGGTTGTCCCTGGGAAAGTTCATTCCAGCGTGAAAGCTTATGGTTATCAGCTCCAGAAATGTTTTTGAAAAGTAATTTGCACCCCAGTGGTTTGGGAAGAGGTTCAGTGTTTGGTACCTAATAAAGATAGCTGGCATGGAAGGGATGTTATTTTAATTATAACGTGGTGATGACATTTTCAGGAAGGGATCCCACAGAGTTCTGACTGCAGACATTTCCATACTTCCAACACTTTAACAGCTGCCAAAGGGTTTCCATTAATAGGTTATTTGGATACAGTATAGACAGGCTTATGCTGTGCTATCACTGCTCCACAGCCCTGCTTCCACTTCCTTGGCTTCCTGGAAAGATGAGCCAGGCAGATCTGGCCAGAGTCTCAGCACAGAAGGCAGGAGAGCCCTGGGTGAGGCAGCAGCTCTGCACAGGGAGGGTGAGAGTGAGAGCCACAGCCTGGGAGAGCAGCCCCTGCCACCCCTCCATGCTCAGAGCATTTGGGACAGCAGCCCCTGCCACCCCTCCATGCTCAGAGCATTTGGGACAGCAGCCCCTGCCACCCCTCCATGCTCAGAGCATTTGGGGACAGCAGCCCCTGCCACCCCTCCATGCTCAGAGCATTTGGGGACAGCAGCCCCTGCCACCCCTCCATCCTCAGAGCATCTGGGGACAGCAGCCCCTGCCACCCCTCCATGCTCAGAGCATCTGGGGACAGCAGCCCCTGCCACCCCTCCATGCTCAGAGCACTTTGGGGACAGCAGCCCCTGCCATCCCTCCATGCTCAGAGCATCTGGGGACAGCAGCCCCTGCCATCCCTCCATGCTCAGAGCATCTGGGGACAGCAGCCCCTGCCACCCCTCCATGCTCAGAGCATTTGGGGACAGTTTCAGGGCTCCTGTGGGAGCTGGCTGAGCCAGCAGAGCCCTGCTGGAGCTGGAGCTGTGCTGGGGGGCTGCACACTCAGTCTGGCATCTCTCTGGTGCTGTTATTTCTGGAAATCCCACCATTTGTGCTTTGCTGCTCTTGGCTGTGCTGCTGTCACCCACTGCCTGTGGCCTTGGTGGCCCTGGGGACAGCTGAGGGCCCTGCCCCAGGGCAGGAGCTGGGACCCCTCATCCCTGCCCTGGGGGCGCACCCGGGGGACTGACACTGCTGGGCTGGGATCCTGGGGTTCTGGGGAATTCCGGAATCCTGGGACCCTGCAATTCTGGGATTCCAGAATTCTGAGATTCTGGAGTTCTGGAATTCTGGGATTCTGGGATTCTGGGATTCTGGGATTTTGAGATTCTGGGATCCTGGGATTCTGAGATTCTGGAGTTCTGGGATTCTGGGATCCTGGGATTCTGAGATTCTGGAGTTCTGGAATTCTGGGATTCTGGAATCCTGGGAATCTGTAGTTCTGGCATACTGATCCTGGATTTCAATTTGGGATTTGGAATTAAATTTCTGGGATTCTGGAATTCTGGGATTCTGGAGTTCTGGCATTCTGGGATTCTGCAATTCCAGGATTCTGCGATTATGGAATTCTGGGATCTTGGAATTCTAGTATTCTGGGATTCTGGAATTCTGGGATTCAGGAGTTCTGTGATTCCAGAATTCTGAGATTCTGGAATTCTGGGGATTCTGGGATTCTGGAGTTCTGCATCCAAACCAGTGCAAAGGGAGAATCAGGCCCAGCCACCCAACCTTGCCCAGCCACCTCTCCTGGGTTTTTGTTGTGCCTCCTCAGCCCAGCCTGGGTGAGGGAGGCATTCAGGAGTACCTGGGGCTGTCAGGGCCTGCAGGGATCCCTGCTCAGCTCAGCTGCTCCCTCACATTGCTCAGGAGCTTTGGCAACATTTCCACCCCAATCAGATTGTGGGGCTCTGTTTTATATGTGCTAGACTCTAACCAACAAATCTTTATGCAAAAAAAACCACCCTGAAAATAACTCTGTGTAAATCATCATCAATTTTTTTATTATTCATTAAAATAACATTAATCATAAACCTCTTTGGTATTCATGTGGATGTAATATGTAGTTCCAAAGGAATTATGGATTAAAGGGGACTTAAGCTGAGAACACTCAGTTCTCTATGAACATGCTGTGTTCATTATGTTAGATTTAGTGTGAACTATTTTCTTCAGTATTATTAGAAGGGAGTAATGGTTGAGTTTCGCATTTATTTGAAAGTGATTAAAGCAAAATTTTCACCTTGAATAAAACAGCAGCAACATATTAACAATTTTTATCATGCCCACAAAAGAAATCTCTTCTCAAAAGATTGGAAATAATCCTCTGAAATCTACCTGCAGCTGATTATATTAACCCATGTGAAATACACGTTTCCACCTCCGTGGAGTTTTTTATTTTAACTTTATACTGTTGGGGTTGTTAATATCTCTGCTACTCACATGCACCTAGGGTAATGTTAGGATCACTGCGCATTCACTCTTCTGGTTCTGACTTCTGAAGGCCCTACATAAATATTCTAAGACTCATTACTGATGTAAAAACTAACTGGTTTATTGAACATTGCATGTCTGGCCTCATGTCTGCGTAGTACTAATTAAAAATCATGAACTTCTTTACCAGCAGGAAGCTTTGTAAAATGCGGTGTGGATTTTTGGAGGATTTAATCCCGTTTCTGTCTGTATAAACCGGAGGGCATTTTCCAGGTATTATTTACAGGAATAAGTATTTCTGTAATATTTCAAGGGAGTTTCAAGGTATTATTTACAGAAATAGCTCCATGATGAGGATGCTGGGTTGGATTCTGCCCAACCTCCCATTTGTCACCCGGCACAAGACAGATTAGCTGTAGGCATGCGAGGTGTGATGATGGGAATGAGCTCAGCCAGGGGTGGTGAGGGTATGGATCACTGCAGACCTTGCTCCTGGCCCTGAAGCTGCCTTTCAGTGGCATCGTTTGCTTCCCAAAGCGTTCACCTCACCTGAAGGACAGAGAGTCCCCAGCTGCCTGGAGGCCAGCCCGTATCTCACCTCAGCCCTTCCTGCAGGTGGAGATTTACATCAGGACACATCCAGGGCCACACTTTATCAGGCAGGGGATGTCCTTTCATTTGGTATTAGCCAAGAGTGTGTAATCCTAATTAAGAAATAAGTTAATCCTAATGTCAACTGGCATAAATCCTGTGAGGAGGAGTGTTTGCATTTACCAAGGGCTGCAGTGCCTCTGCTCGGCTTTGCTCTCCCCGCCGTCCTTGCTCCTGTGCAGCGTGCTCTGGGGTCAGGAGAACCATCAAACCAGAGGATGGTCTGGGTTGGAGGGCATCTTTAAAAGTCATACAGTCCCATTTTCACTAGTCCAGGTTGCTCAAGCTCCATCCAACCTCCTGACCTTGAGCACCTTGAGGAGCTGGTCCCACTGTCCTTGGGAATGCTCCAGTTTGCTGGAGTGTCACAAAATGTCCTCAGACTGCCTGGACAGTGCTTAGAGCCCTCACCTGTCCTTGTCATCCCCACTGCAGCTTTTTGTGAGTTCTGGTAACTCCTGAGGATTTTTAAAATGCTTTTCTGAAAGCTGAAGTGCCAGAACTCTCAAGCACTGCTCCTCCAGTGAGATGTTTGAATTGCCACAGCTGTGGCTGCGTGGGTCAGCTTGGCTTCACACCATTATTCAGAAATGAAATTACAAAAAGGCAGGATTAACCCCAGTGAAATGCCAAACCACCCTGTTCTGAGCCCCAGTTAGAAACCTGGCAGGGGCCTTTTTCCAGCCCCTGAATTCCTTTGCACACACACCTAGAGGAGAACTGTTCATTTCCTCAGCGAGATTTTGGATTTGTTGTTTCAGGTGTGGTTTTCTTGAGCACAAATCCAGGTTTCAAGTCATGATCCACTCCCTGTGTTATCGGGTAAACTCCCCTGGCTTCAGAGGCAGGGAGCCTGTGCTCTGAAGGATGGGATTTCATGTTTGAGGGTACAGGTGAGAAAAGAGCAGCCCCAGGAATGGCTGGGGGCAGGATATAGAGCCAGGGCACCCTCAGGGGGAAAACTGGGGAGAAAAAGCAGGGAAAAAATCCCTCTAAAAATCCCTTTCCCTTCATGGCATACTGAAGTCTGGATTCTGTAAATATGCTTTTATGTAGAATAAAGATGGCTGTGTAAGGAAAGCTACAGCATTCAACACCTTCAAATAGTGCCGTCTTAAGTCTGTAGGAAACTTTTATCTGCAGGAGTCACAGCTCTCCTGCTAGAAATCAAGCCCTTTATCTCCTTTTGTATGAAGAGTGGTGCAGGGGGGAGAGCAGGGTTTCTGCTGGCTCGTGTGCCACGCATCTCTGTGCTTCTGAACCTCTCTGCTATTAATAATGAATTAGTCCCCACAACACAAATACCAGGCAAGGTGGTTAGGAGTGTCATTTTTGGTCTAAAAAAAAAAAAGAAGAACTGAGAGATGAAGAGAGCTGGTCAGGAGCTGCACCAGAAATTGGAAACTGAGCTAAGGTTTCTCATGGGTCTTATGCTGATCCCCCAGCCAGTTTAAAAACTTCACATTTCTTTTATTACTAGCTTTACTATCTTGCCCTGAAGAGTTTTTCTTCTTGTCCTATTTCTCTCCTCTTCCTGCTGTCAGTGCAGCACAGAGATCCATGTAAGCACAGCTCCTGTTCACCAAGAGCCCTGCAGGGCCTCAGGACACGCTGTGTTTGCCACATGTGATGGTGTTCTGCAAGACAAAACTCATATTGCTCTTCCTGGAAATAGTGAGAGAAAACACAGTGCCACTATTGCAGCAGTCCACGGTGCTGGAACGTGCCTGTCTGTCCTTCTCTCAGGACATCTGGCTGTTCTTCTGTTCCTGGTGTTTCCTTCTTGCCTCAGCATCAGATGCTGCTCAAAAGCCACTTGCTGTTTGTGCACAAGAGAAAGGAAACACTGAAAGGAAGGAGGATTTCCACCGCAGGTCTCTCAGGAGTGTGGGAAGCTGCCAGGGGAGCAGCCCCACGCCCAGGCTGGTGCTGCTGCTGTGGAAGCTTCCTGGAAAACCGAGGGATAAGGCTAACTGTCCTTTTCGGGGGGGATAGGAAGGTTGGCAGCATTCATTTTCAGCTGAATTCGCTCTTTGGATAAGGGTCCAGGAGAGTCTTGAAGCACTGATGAAATCAGAGCAGCTGGTGCTGCTGCTAGAAATCAAGCCCTTTATCTCCTTTTGTATGAAGAGTGGTGCAGGGGAGGCAGGGTTTCTGCTGGCTCGTGTGCCACGCATCTCTGTCTTCTGAACCTCTCTGCTATTAATAATGAATTAGTCCCCACAACACAAATACCAGGCAAGGTGGTTAGGAGTGTCATTTTTTGGTCTAAAAAAAAAAAAGAAGAACTGAGAGATGAAGAGAGCTGGTCAGGAGCTGCACCAGAAATTGGAAACTGAGCTAAGGTTTCTCATGGGTCTTATGCTGATCCCCCAGCCAGTTTAAAAACTTCACATTTCTTTTATTACTAGCTTTACTATCTTGCCCTGAAGAGTTTTTCTTCTTGTCCTATTTCTCTCCTCTTTCTTTTCCTGCTGTCAGTGCAGCACAGAGATCCATGTAAGCACAGCTCCTGTTCACCAAGAGCCCTGCAGGGCCTCAGGACACGCTGTGTTTGCCACATGTGATGGTGTTCTGCAAGACAAAACTCATATTGCTCTTCCTGGAAATAGTGAGAGAAAACACAGTGCCACTATTGCAGCAGTCCACGGTGCTGGAACGTGCCTGTCTGTCCTCCTCTCAGGACATCTGGCTGTTCTTCTGTTCCTGTGTTTCCTTCTTGCCTCAGATGCTGCTCAAAAGCCACTTGCTGTTTGTGCACAAGAGAAAGGAAACACTGAAAGGAAGGAGGATTTCCACCGCAGGTCTCTCAGGAGTGTGGGAAGCTGCCAGGGGAGCAGCCCCACGCCCAGGCTGGTGCTGCTGCTGTGGAAGCTTCCTGGAAAACCGAGGGATAAGGCTAACTGTCCTTTTCGGGGGGGATAGGAAGGTTGGCAGCATTCATTTTCAGCTGAATTCGCTCTTTGGATAAGGGTCCAGGAGAGTCTTGAAGCACTGATGAAATCAGAGCAGCTGGTGCTGCTGGGCTGCTCTGCAGCCTGTTCAGAGCCCAGCAGCCCCTGGCCCTGCTCTGAGAGGGATCCTCAGCTCCAGCTGCTCTTACAGGGAGGTTTCCATCCCTTGCTCGTGTATAATGTGGGTGGGGAGGGAGCGGTGCCCACTCAGCTCTGCTTCTGAGCCAGGCTGAGCTCAGAGCCAGTTCAGGCTGCTCTGCAGCGTCCTGAGCAGCTGAGCAGGAGATGTGAGCTCTGTACCTGCACTGAAGTGGGCCCCAATTTGTGCCCCGAGGAGCTTGGCTGTTTCTGCAAGGTTTGGGCTGGGGTTTCTCTTGAAGTAACTAGAAAGGCTCCCAAGCCCATGAGTTCTGTGCACAGCCCTCTGCCTCCCTCCCAGCACCAGCACCTTTCAAGTGCTCCTCTCCATGCCTGGGAGCAGATGTGCTCAGCAGCAAAGGGAGCAGCTCTCCTTTCAGCCTCTAACCAGTGCTCTGATTATCGGCAGAGGAGAAAACACACAGAGGGAGTGAGGAGCCTCTGAGAGCCAGAGGATCCCAGCACACGGGGAAAAGCATCCTCAGTGAAGGAGCTTTACTTTCAGGGCATGGTGGGAATTTGCTGCAGGGAAAAGTAAATCTGGGGAGTAATTGTGCTGGGAATGGAGGAGGGGAAGAGCTGCAGCCCCTGGCTCCCAGGCAGGGCTGGGCTCTGCAGCTCCTGAGCTCCCTGGCACGAGGGGGTGGCCAGTGCCTGGCAGGGAAAGGGCTGTGATGAATAAACATCTTCATTTGAAATCACTCTAGGCTTCTGCTTTTGCATTTCATTTCCAAAAGCAGTTATCCAATTTTCAGTTTAGGCCCTCTGAAGTGCAGAAAAATAGAAGTGTGCCGCAGAAGAGGGGCAGAAAAAAAACTTTAGGAATTGCTAAAGCGATGCACAAAGAGAGAGAGAAAATGACCTTTGGTTGGGCATCCAACAGCGCAAAGAAATTCTAAAGTAGTTTACTTTGAAGTACATTTCAGTCAGAGGGATTTTCTAGCAGTAAAATCAGGCACTTAGCAGGGATTGCATATAATTTCCACTCTATGCCAGTATAAAGCTTCAAACATAATGATTTTTTTTCCATTCAACGCCAATAACTAAAGCCCTTGGTCATTAATAATGACTCATTCCTCACCTGTGCTATTTGAACTACATTTGTCATCTGTTACTAGCCTTTAAAAGAACTTAACCTGACTCTTCTTTTTGCCTTATCTTTCAGCTTCTGAGTCATTTTCTCTACAAATGACACATTTTAGAGTTTGACATTTACATAGGACACTGATGTTGGAAGTGCTTTTAGTTTGCATTTGTCTTAATTTCAGGTGTTACACACTGCTGTGTTTCACCACATTGTTCGGCCCAATCCTCCTGCAGGAATGGGAGGGCAGCAGAGGCAGAGGCTGGGACTGGGCAGGGTGGATGTGGGAGCTGCAGCACCAGAACTGCCGGGTGCGAGGTGGGGTCATCCACCCAGGAGGCAGCCAGGCTGTCAGACAGGCTCGGGGGTGTTTAACACCAAACCTGGCGCTGGCACCTGTGAAATGACCCAGTCCCGTGTGCAGCTGGGGCAGCCAAGAGGGGCTGCTGGTGCCCAGTGCCAGGGAGGAGCCCCAGTGTGACCGTGCTCACAGGGGTTCTTGGGTGAGGGAAGAGACGAGGATCTGACTCTGTGTTTCAGAAGGCTGATTTATTATTTTATGATATATATTACATTAAAACTATACTAAAAGAATAGAAGAAAGGATTTCATCAGAAGGCTGGCTAAGCTAAGAATAGAAAGGAATGATAACAAAAGCTCCTGTCTTGGACAGAGAGTCCGAGCCAGCTGGGCCGTGATTGGCCATTAATTAGAAACAACCACATGAGCCCAATCCCAGATGCACCTGTTGCATCCCACAGCAGCAGATAACCATTGTTTGCATTTTGTTCCTGAGGCCTCTCAGATTCTCAGGAGGAAAAACCCTAAAAAAGGATTTTTCACAAAAGATGTCTGTGACACCCCAGTGTCCCCAGAGTGTCCCAGTGTGGGCAGAGCCCGTGGGGTTCCCCTGCTCTGGGAGCAGCCTGCCTGGGACAGGACACAAAAGCTGCTTCCCATCAGATCCTGCAGTGCCTTTAGGGCTCAAGGCCAGGTGAAGAGTGGCAGGCCAGCCCTGCACCTGCTTGCTGCACACCTGTCGGGGCTGGCACCTCAGAACAGCCCCGTCCTGCAGCTGGATCTGCTGCTGTGCCCTCACCGACAGCCAAACCCTCTGCTGGGGCACTGCCAAACCTATCTGTGTGAAAAATACCCCTGGCTAGAAACCTTTCCGTGATTAACAGCAGTCCTGTTGGTATCCTCATTATTGTGAGGTTCAAAATGCACATTCCTGTGTGGCCCAGCCCCAGCAGAGCTGTCTGTGGTGCCAGCCACACAATGCCCTGCTGGGGTCCCGCAGCATCAGTGATGCTAATGAGGAAAACGAGCCCTGCTCCCACCAGCAGCACTGCAAGCTGGTCCCTGACCTCGGTGGCAGGCAGAGCTGGGCCTCTTCCCCAGTTCAAAAATAAACCCAAGCTGCAAAAACCAATATTTTCTTAAGGGAGTCATCCTTTTGTGTTTTCTGCCAGTGCCTGAAGTGCCTTGTGTAGAAAGGTTACTAACCCGCAACAGATGAAAGTTAAAAGAACATGGTTAGGAGGCAAAGTAAAAGGTGGTGATGAACATATGGTTGGTGGATTTATTTTTAGAAATAGAATACAAAAATCTTGAAAAAATAGGCAAATAGTGCAAAAAGTACCTTAAATTGGAAGAACTTCATAGTCAAATATTTATGACTCTCTTCACAGAGTTTGAAAAATTAAATTATTAAAAGCAAATATTGTGGCAAATAGGTTCCCATCAATCTCAATAAAGGTTACATTTCACTATCACTGTCACATTATTACTTTTTTGCTTTCAGTCTTTTAAGATTGAAGAGAACAGTAACAAACTCCAGTAACAAATCAAAGCTTTTCAATGTAATTTACTTGGTGAGTAATTTCTAATTGATTCAGACTGATGGGCCTGCACAGTTTGATGTATTGCTGAAGTGAGAGATACTTTGGACGAAGTGAATTTATAAGCACCTCTCCTCCAAAGAAAAATGGCTGCTATATTTCATTTTGTCACTTTTAGCTGGAGCAATGTTCTTGTATACCTATCTGTGTGGAATTTCAAGGGAAAAAGGGGAAATGCGATGCAGGGTGTACACCTGAGGGAGGAGGAGCGGGGTCTGGCCCAGGGGAGGGGGCTCCAGGTGTGTCCCCCCAGGTTCAGCCTGGTGTCCCTGCTCCTGCCCTCTCCCTCTCACTGAACGTGGAGTTGCTTGGCAACACAATTTAGTCACCTGCAGGTCAGGGTTCAGCTCTTGTTAATGTCAGTGTGAATTAGAAGGAGGAAATGACTTTGGGGGTTTTACAGCTTCCCTGTGACATTGCTGTTAACCAGAGGTTGGTGTGCTGGAAAGCCTTTGGTGGCTGCTTGTTTTCTCCCTGATTGTTTCCACGTGCTCTGCAGTACTGCTCAGTGGAGAAGGGAGAGGGGGATATGACAGGAGATGTGTAATTTGATGTGTACATTGTACATGTTAAAGGTCAGGAGCAGTGCCTTGCACCCAGTGACAAATTGCTCCATTTCAGGGCAACTTGAGCTCCAGACTTCGGAAGGAATTGCTCCAATGTCAGCCCTGCCCCACAGCACATTTAGGGAGCCTTTCAGGAGAGCAGAAACCACTTCCCCCACCACTTTCTTCCCCACAGCAGAAATCCCTGAAGGCTGCTGCCTCAGGGGAGCAATCTAAAATTAGCAACTACAAAATTAATCTTGAATTTTCGCTCGGCGCACTCTCAGAAACCATCTGATTCCTCCTGCTGCAGCCTGCTGTAGTGAAAGCATCCCTTTTCCCCAGCACCCTGCTCAGCGTCAGAAAGGTGCTGGGCTCGCCAGGGAGGATCCAGGGCACCCGAGCTGCTGCAGCCCCGGGAGATCTGCAGGGTGGGCTCCAGAGCTGCCCGTGCCCCCGGATGCTGCACAGCCTTCAGACCCGCTCAGCTCAGCCGAGCTGGGCTGCGCTGCCAGCCTGGGCATCTGCACAGCCCAGAGAAACAAACCAGCTCCTCACATGCTCTGGGTGTGGGGGAAAGGCTCTAGAGTTTGATAGAAATAATTGTGTAGGGCTGTCAGAAGGGTTCTTCCACTTGGTTGGCCTAACCAGCTGAAAGGAAAGCATGCACACACCCATGTGTGCATGTACTTACATCTAACTATATGTTCTTTTTATTATGGCTGAACATCCAGATTTGAACAATTTGGTCCAAAATTAAATATTTCATTTTTTTTCCAGAATTATAAACATATCCTATTACAATTGCAAAACAAGGTCCTGAAAGCACAAGTTGAAGTCTCACTGGAAAATAAAAAGCCATAACTTTTCCCTCAAAAAGAATAGAATTAAATATTTTGCATGATTCAATTAAATACTTAATATTTAATAGAATTAAATATTTTGTAATTAAATATTTTCAATTGGAAAAAATGATCAGTATTTGAAGCCAAAACAGTTTTATCAAATTCAATCTGAACTCAGGGCTGCCTTTTATCAAATTCAGTCTGAACTCACAGGTAGCTATAACCTTATTAAAATAGCATTTTTGGCAGCCTTTTTTTCCACCAGTTTTCATAGTCAAAATTCCCATTTTTTTCCCTGATCTGAGTTTCCTGCTCAGACCTGTCAGCATTCCCTCAGTGGTGTGCTGCCCTGCTGGGGCTTTCCCACAGCCCTGTCCCCTGTGAGTGTGGGAGGCTGCGCTTGTGTCCCCTGCTCACTAATCCCAGAGCCATTTGCAGGGCTGATTTGTGCTCTGGGCTCATTAATCTTGTGCTGAGCTCATTATTAGTGCAGCGTGGCCGGTCAGCTCAGCCATATGGGGCCAGATTGCAGCTGCTGGGGCCCAGCGTGGCCCCACTGATGGATGGGGCAGCCTGGGAGGGATGGAGCTGCAGCCTGCCGTGGGTCTGGGATGGATGAGCTGGGCACAGGTGAAACCCACCTGTGAAACAAGCTGCTCATGATCCTTTGCTCATGTCAACATTTGGGATTGCGTGAGGGGCCCCAGTGTGAGCAGGTGTTTGCAAACAGGAGTTAAACGATGACCAGGCACAGCTGAACTGAAAACCGGCTCAGAAAACTCTGTGTTTCTGTTCCTGTCACTCCCCACATGGTTCCTTGGCTGGTTCTTTTACTGCCTCAGCTGAGATGCAGAACATATTCATGACTCCAGCTCCTGCAAAAGCTTCAGCACAGAAAACAATATTATGCAGCAGTTGTCCTAACACGTAAAACCTGAGTAATGCTCTAAACCATTGTTGAGAGATTGGTGCGACAAGCATCAGTGATTCAGGTAAAGCTTTTTAAAAACTGATGCTGGCAGGGGCCCAGGGCTGTAGTGCCAGCTCACAGTGAGCTCTGCAGAGGGGACAGCAAAGTGCTGGCAAAAAAGGGAACTTTTCCAACTTTTCCAGGGTTTTATTCAGAGCTGTGTGGGCAGGAGCAGCTACATTCAGCAAAACAGTCTGCCTTCATGTGAGTGAGCTCCAGAAAGATTTCAGGTTTATTGCCCAGCTCAGGCCCCTGCAGAGGTGTTGGTGTGTGAATCACTTCTGCATCAGGGCACCTCCATCAGGGCTGCTGGTTGGGACTAATGCTGCAGAGGCAGCAGAATGGCAGAGAAATCTGAGAAGAGAGGCAGTATTCCTTCCTTCCTTCCTTCCTTCCTTCCTTCCTTCCTTCCTTCCTTCCTTCCTTCCTTCCTTCCTTCCTTCCTTCCTTCCTTCCCTTCCTTCCTTCCTTCCTTCCTTCCTTCCTTCCTTCCTTCCTTCCTTCCTTCCTTCCTTCCTTCCTTCCTTCCTTCCTTCCTTCCTTCCTTCCTTCCGCCACTTCCTTCCTTCCTTCCTTCCTTCACACTTCCTTCCTTCCTTCCGCCACTTCCGCCACTTCCTTCCTTCCGCCACTTCCTTCCTTCCGCCACTTCCTTCCTTCACTTCTTCCTTCCTTCCTTCCACTTCCGCCACTTCCGCCACTTCCTTCCACTTTCCTTCCGTCCCCTCCCCGCCACTCCGTCCCCCCTTTTGTGACAAATGCCAGCACACACCTTAACCATGATCAAGATCATCAATTCAGAAGACCTGAAGGTGGAAGATTTGTGTTGTTATGGATTGTTCCCCGTCCCTCTCTGCCTCATCCCCTAGCATCTGGCAGGGAGGTTGTGGCTGGTAATAATGCAGGAGGTGAAACTTTGAGAACTTTTGGAAGCTTAAGGCCTGGATCTCCAAACACTTTCTAGATGCTGACTGGCACAACTGGTTTGCTGTAAACTGGGGAAAAGGGAGTGGCTTTAAACTGGCAGAGAGCAGAATTAGCCTGGACATTTGGAACAAATCCTTCCCTGGCAGGGTGGGCAGGGCCTGGCACAGGTGCCCACAGCAGCTGAGGCTGCCCCTGGATCCCTGGCAGTGCCCCAGGCCAGGCTGGATGGGTTTGGAGCAGCCTGGGATGGTGGAAATGTCCCTGCCATGGCACTGGGTGGGCTTTAGGCTCCCTTCCCACCCAAACCCTTCTGTGAGCACATTAAAAAAGGACTCTGAACCATTAGGTATTTGGGGTCTAACCATGAAGTCTTGCATTTCCCACCCACCAGAAATGTGTGGGTTCAAATGAAAGGGATAGAGGGTAGATTTTTTAGCAGTCTTTCTGTACTTGCTTTATCCATCATTATTGTCTTAAAGACAAGCAAACCTAATGCTGGGGGCAGGGAGCACGATTTGTATGAGGGCAAAAGTCCCTGGGTTTTGTTTTCTACATGTATCTAGTGCTTCAGGGCACCCAGAGTTAATGAAGCCACATAAAAATGAAATGGTTTAAAACAAACTTCTCTGTGAAAAAGTTTCTTTTATTTTTCTTTGTAAAGTTTGGACGTGTACCTGTTTTGTTCCGTGTTTTCCTTAGATAGTGAATCAACGGGGCATGAAAAGAGCTGGATCTGTAGAGCTGTCAGCAGAATCTATAAAGGAGACTCTCTGGGAATCCCATCCAGCTCTCCACTTGCAGGCACACAGACGAGGAAAATAACACATCAAAACTCTATTCCTTAAATATTTCATACATAACGTCCAATGTTCCAGCCCTCTCCAGAATCCAGAGAGTGGAACTTCCTTTAGTGTTTTATGCATGATACTTTACAAACATCTGAAGGAAGTTTATACCTTGCATGAGCTACCTGTAGCAAACCCTCTCACAGACCATGTGTGATTCTGTTCTCTTAAAGGCAGAGGAGGGTAAAACCTCTCTCTGGAACTCCTGATCTTTACAGGGCAGAGCTTGTGCTTAGGGCTGAGATAAATTCCAGTGGCAAAACCACGACCAGATCTCAGACGAATCTGTGATTTACAAGAACTGATCGAGCAAACAAATATTCTAAGCCTTCAGGAGGTAGAGTAGATTGAAAATGAATTGGATGTAAGGTTAATGACTTGGCAAAAACCCCAAATGTCATCTAGGAAGGCTGGCATCGTGCCTCTGGTGTAATTACAAGTCCGTAGCGATTGTGCATGTGAATGGCTGAAGCCAGACACAAGTTTGAAATATGGGATTCCTTGCTCAAGAACTGGTGGAGAACAGAAAAACATAACCCTGCATTTCAGCTAAATCGGCAGCATAAATCCAGATTAAATCTTTCTGTATTTCTTAATTAACTGCAAAGTTGCTTTATGCAAATAGAGTTTGATGTACATATTTGTGTGTGATTGGCACAGAGATCAACCATGTCAGCTTTAAGTAAACACAAGCATACAAACTCAAACAGCAAGATGTTTGCCCAGCAAGACAGCATCACTCTTGCAAACAGAAAGTCATTTCTTCATCTTCCCTCAGCACATCTTGTTTTCTAAGTGTCTTCCTTCACGAGGAGCCCTGCAGAGCCTGGTCCTACTGCACCAAACAATTCTGTATGGATGCAATCAGGTGCATTGTGAAGCACCTCAGTTCCACTTACTGGTACAAAGATCCCTGCAAGGGGAATCCTGTGAGATCTGGCAGCCCCAGACAAAAAACAAACTATTACAATTGTTCCTCAGTTAGTAGGCAAGGTCTGCTCCAGAGCAAACCTTCACCTTCTTATTTCCATTATTTGAATTAATCTGATGTGTCTGAGGGATGCTGGAGAGACACCAATGCAGCTCCAAGTCTGCTGTCCATCCCATGGTAGAAGTGAATTAAAAGAAGTGAAAAAGTGAACTTTTTCCTTTTTTCACTATAAAACCTTGGGGTCGGATATTAGGAAAAAAATTTCACCAAGAGAATAACAAAGTACTGGAATGCTCTGCCCAGGGAGGAGGTAGAATCACCATCTCTGGATGTGTTCACAAAAGGACTGGACATGGCCCTTGGTGCTGTAGTCTGGTTGAGGTGTTAGGGAC
Source organism: Emberiza elegans (assembly GCA_024865655.1). Taxonomy (NCBI): domain Eukaryota; kingdom Metazoa; phylum Chordata; class Aves; order Passeriformes; family Fringillidae; genus Emberiza; species Emberiza elegans. The sequence continues at coordinate 26,333,999 of JALJVW010000129.1, read as the reverse complement.
ATAGGTTGGACTCAATGATCTTAGAGGTCTCTTCCAACCTCATTATTCTGTGACTCTGTGATTCTGTGGGGTGTGTTGGGTTGGGCGGTGTGTGGCTGGATGTGACTCTGGAATACTCTTCGTTCCTGAAGAAGGTGCAACGAGTCTGATCTGATTTCTGAGATGCCCCAGCACGTGTAGGACAGGAGGGGTGAGGGTGGCAGAGCACCCCTGTGGCCTCTGGGTGGTTTGGAGCAGCTTCAGAGCCCTCAGGAGGCAAAGGAAGCACCCGAGAGCAGCAGCAGAGCTAATTAAGGTGTTAATTTCCCTTGTACTTGTGCCTAGACCACAGTAGCTACTTGGAGCAAGCAAGAATTGGCAGAGGCTCTCAGTCACTGAAGGCTTTGATGAGATCCAAGCTCAAACTTCTGAAGGAGTGAATGATGCAGGGAGTGCTAAGAAAGGTGCAAAGAGTTCCTGCCAGGCACCTTTAATCATCCCCTGCTCTCTGTTCTCCCTCTCTCTGCTCCGTGGCTGTGGCAGGCTGGGTCAGGAGCCCGGCTGGGGATTCCGTGGACAGACATCACAGAGCTCCCAGGACAGAGCCCGGCTCACCTTGGAACAGAACCTCAAACACAGCATTTCTCAGAAATGGTTCTGTGCTGTCCAGGCTGCTGCAGCAACGATCACTGCTCTGGGGAGCTGGGGAGGAGTGAGCAGATGAGAGTGTGCAGCGTTTCAGGGATGGATTTTCTCCTTTGTGTCTGACTTCCAAGCCTGCCCATCCATCCCTTTGGAGCAAGGCTTGCAGGAGTGGAGCAGCCAGGGAGGAGGTGAAGGATCACTGTCTGCTCGAGCTCTTTCAGCTTTCTTTCTAAAGCCCCGAGGGAGGCAGAGGGGAAGGTGATGTGAGATCAAAAGCAATAATGGAGGAGCATTTGCAGGGGTGATATTTTAAAAGATGAATTGTTTGGCTAGAGATTTTTTTTTTCCTTTCCTAATATCCAGCTGCTGAACTGAAATCTAAATGTACCTGGTCAGCACAGAGCACTGCAATCCTACAGCCCAGACACCCCAGACATTTCTTGCTTTTCTTTTATGACCCTATCCAGAGCAGGAATGCTCCCCATAAACAAGTACAGCCTTGCCAGCCTCTCTCACACACACAGAGCCACTTTTAAACCTCTTTATAGATTTAAGAATACAGCATCCAAGAGCTTTAAGACACTATTGCTTCAGAAGGAAGGGAAAGCTGCCATCTGTCTCTTCCTTGCTTCTCACTCCAAACAGCAGGAGAACACTTCTTCCTGACCCAGCTCTTCCCATCTTTTACCCCCTAAAGCATTAGTTAGAATTAAATGTCAGTGTGTTTTTCCCGTGGGAAAAATGAGGTAATTTATTTACATGCCTGTGTAGTGGAACAGCATGTTAGGGAAGGCAGCTAAGGCAGGGCCACAGTCCCTGTCCTCCCTGGAAGAATAGGCTGCTTATTGAGCACTGAAAGGGAGCAAAATAAAAATCTGCATTCCCCCTCACATGCAGCTTTGGGGAGGTGAAGTGTTTGATGTTTTAGAGTGGTTTTGTCAGCTGGCTGGCAATGTGTTAAAGGTGCTGGAATGCAGAGAGCAGAGCTCTGGTGACTTTTCCCCTAATCAAACAGCGTGGCAGGGAGAAAAGATGCAATTCTGAGGCTTTGGAGCCAGCAGAGCTGTGACAGCAGAGGCTGTGCTTTCACCTGGAGCTGAGAGCAGGACACTCCCTGTGCTGAATTCTGTGTACATCTGTACAAAACTCCAGCTGCAGCAGTCTGACCCAGCCAGACAGGGGCTCTGCATTGCTGGGGTGCTCCTGCACAGCAGGGATCATGCCCATCCTGCCCATTGCTGTGCTTTCTCCAGTTACAGACTCTTGTAGTTACACATGACCCAGGCAAATGGGCTCTGCATTGCTGGGGTGCTCCTGCACAGCAGGGATCATGTCCATCCTGCCCATTGCTGTGCTTTCTCCAGTTAGAGACTCTTGTAGTTACACATGACCCAGCCAGAGAGGGGCTCTGCATTGCTGACCCAGCCAGAGGGGATCATGTCTCTGCCCATTGCTGGGGTTTCTCCTGCAGCTCTTGATCATGTCCATCCTGCCCATTGCTGGGTGCTCCTGCACAGCAGGGATCCAGTTAGAGACTCTTGTCCAGTTACTCTTGTAGTTACACATGACCCAGGCAAGACGGGCTCTGCATTGCTGGGGTGCTCCTGCACAGCAGGGATCATGTCCATCCTGCCCATTCCTGTGCTTTCTCCAGTTAGAGACTCTTGTAGCTACACACTGAAGGCTTTTATTGCTGTGAAAATCGAGTACCTACACAAAATAGCTTGGGTTTCCAGTGGACTAAGGGAGGTGAATTTAAGAGGGAAAACATCTGAGTTTGCCTCGTGTTCTCTGTCATGGGGTCTTTTTCTGGTTTTTGCATCTACACCAATAGCTTTGCTGACTGTAGGATCAGTCTTTTGGGGAATTCTTACCTGTAGTGTCAAAGACAACCACACCCAGGTCTTTGGCAATTCCCACCTCAAGCTTTACCCTCTAAATGTCAAAATTTCAAAATAAAATCTTTAAAACCGGAAGGTGGGCTATGGGGAAATCAGGGGGTAAAGGCTCTCCTGAAACATGTCTCCTTTGCAGTGGCAATAGAGCTAATTGTGTGGATGAGAATTATCTTTAAATTCAGGAGCTTGGGGGGTTGGAATTTAATATAAACAAGCAGCAAACTTGGGCTTGCTGAGAGCTGCCAGTATTCTCTTGGTGCATGGAAAGGACAGGAATTGTTCTTTTCATACATCATTTACAAGTAACTGCAGTGACTCCACAAAGTCGGTACAAGTCCCTAACACAAAGCAGGGAAAAGTACAAAGGAAAGAACAGGCTATTTTGTTGCTGGTTTTAAATAGAAGTTCTCTGTAGGCAGAGTTCAGCTGCATGTGGAATCAAAGGGCCGATACTGAGGAATGTTTTTCACCTTCTGGAATTTGAATGTCTGGCTTTAGTGTCAATTATCGGGACTCTGTATTGACTGAACAATGCCTCCTATGAAGATAGCATGGTAATTTGATATTTGCTTATGAAAAGCCCTTTTCTAAAGCAGTGGTACTGCAATTTTCAGCCGTTTTCACAGGGACCTTTTGCCAGAACTTCAAAGAACTCTGTTCTTGAACAAACAGCCGTTTGGAATAAACCTGTGTTTTCTATAAACCAGGGAGAGGAAATTTTCACCGAGAGGTGAAAATGAGTGAAGCAAATGCTCAGACCTTTTGTCCAGGCACCAGAGCTCTGTCCTTGCTGCCCTCTCACATGCCAGAGCCACACTTTCCTCAGCAGCCAGCTCCAAGCACCGCCGCTCCTGCAGCTCAGAAATTATTTTCAGATCAGCCCGAAAGCCAGTTTTCACACCTATCCTCCCTGTTTATTTGCTGCAGTGATGACAGGTCCATCCAGTTATGGAGGAGAAACGTGGTTACTCCTTCCACGGCAGACAGCATTCATAAGCTGCGTGGGAGGGCTCCAGCTCTCCTCCCAAAAATCTTCGTTATCCCTTTCGGATGTGGCATTCCGGGTGGACAGCAAGGCAGAGGAGAGAAGCTCTGATCTCCCCCAAAGTGCCCCAAGCTTGGTGCACTGTGATGGAGAGAGATCAGTGAGCTCTGTCCCTGCAGCTGAGCATTGGGCCAAGCAGGGGAACAGGGCTTTGAGAGGGACAGGTACAGAGCTGAGCAAGGGGGAGATAAAAGGGATCGTGGAGAAGAGAGAATAATAGGAGAATGTGACATGCAAAACTCTGCAGCTGTAGCAGAGGAGGGTTTAGAAAAAATCCTTTGTGCTTGTTAAGATTTTTGTAAATCCCACTCTGCTTGAACATGGGATCGTCCTTCAGAGGGCAGGATGGCTGGCAGAGGAGGAGGAGGTGCTCACAAAAGTATCTTTTACAATAATTCCTTGGATAGAAAGAAACGTGCTTGCAAAGGTATATTTTTAAAGATCTTCTTATAGGCCTTACCAGCCAGAGCTCTATCTACAAGATGTGGAAGCTGTGAGGATTTTTAATCCTTTGTACCCCGAGATTCATTGTCAAGTGCCCACACGGAGTTTAAGGATCATTTATCCATCTCCCACCGTGTTGCTCTGTTTGTCTCTGGATGCTCCTGTCCTGGTGGAACTCTCTCCTCACAGACTGTTGTTTTCTGTCTCCTGTCCTCCTCACAAAGTGTTGTTTTCTGTCTCCCTGAGCAGCTGGGTGAGCTGGAGCCACAGGTCACAGCATGGGAGTCACCTCTGCCCCCTGTGCCCTGGCACCCCTCCTGTGGCACTGCCACTTCGTCACTCGAGTGCTCATCAAGCTTGCCTGGGATGTTCACATATGAGCTTATTATGCAGCTGATATTGGCAATCATTCCAAAAATCAGCCTGGCCCTGGCAGTCAAGTGGTGCTAAACTGCCCTGATGGGCTGAATTCAAGGCCACCTCATTTCTGTTCTGAATGTCTGAGACATTTAATGCTGCCTGTATTAAAACCTTAACTCTGCACACCACTAATCTTGGAACAAGCTGCTCAGGCAACCCTGACCCTGTGGTTTTCCAGATTTTCTGGTTTCATCTTAGCTAAAGCTTTATTGCTGCAGCCCAACAGTGTGAGGTATATCTAAGCTCCCTGCATATCAAAAAGGATCTGCACAAATTGCCAAGGAAAGAAGCGTTCAAGGGGCAGACTTTAAAAGGCATTTAGATGGTAGAGGGGCACACAGAGGGAAGAAATGATCAGAGGAATTACAAACTGACACATGTTTTGGAATTCTTGGTCTTAAAATTCTGCCCGGAGCTCCTTAATTACGGAACAGGTCCACAAGGAAAACTGTAACCTATTTCCCTTTGTTCAACTCTTTCTGGTTGGAAGGATTTATTAAGCCAATGTCAATATTCTTCCCATCAATTTTGGAATGTCTGACTCTTTGTTGAAACAAGCTATTAGCAGCAATAAAAAGACACAGGACTAGAATAATTTGTCTGGAGTTCTCTTGTGTGAAATATTCACAGCAGTGTGAAGAAGCCAGCAAGTAATATTATATTCACAGCTTACTTGGGCTCACAGGTGGCAGCAAAATCAATTAACCATTCCTATCCATAGGAATTTATTGACTTCCACCCATTTTAGAAAGAAATGCGACTTTCAGTTGGTAAAGTCACCAAATGCTGGTCTCACCCAGTTCTGTGATGGGTTGCAAGATGTTCTTTCCCCACCAACCAGCCTGGCTGCCCCTGTCATTCTTTGCCATGGTGCAGCTCCTCCAGCAGAGCTGCAAATCTCCCTTCCTCCAGCCAGCTGCTCATCTGTGCTGCCATTTGAATGTTCTCAAACTCCTGTGAGTGCCTCTCGCCTGTGAGTGCTTCCTCACCAAACTCAAGTCGGCAGAATTTGCAATGGCTGGTGTGCATCCCACGCTAGCAGGGGCAGTGGGAAAGTGTGTGTTTGCAGATAAGACACCCCAAAGTTCTCACTTGGCTCAGCACCACCCTGCTCTGAGCCTGGCACGGGGCCTGGGAAGAACAGGGAGGAAAAGGCCAAGCTGTGAGAGCAGGGGGATCAGTGCGCACAAATGCAGGCAATCACTCAATGAGAGCTCAGCCAAACAAGCTGTCCCTTACCTTTAGCTCCTTTATAGATGTTTATGCTACTAATTAAGCTGTAGGCTTAGGTCTGCAAAGTAATGAAGCTCTTCCAGCTGCTGATGTCAAAATATCTGACTGTTTGCTGATAGTTGAAATAAAAGCAGGTAGCAGAGGTGCTGCAGTAATTGACTGGCTGCCTGCAAGAGTAATTTAGGGTGAGTGCTGGAGAGGCTGCACTGGTTCAGAAATTCAGAAAGACATTATTTTCCAGAGGCTGGTGGCTGGAATGTTTTCCTGAGAAGCCTTGGAGGCTGGCAGTGCTGCTCTCTCTAGGTGTAGCATGTTCTGAGCCTACAGCTGGCTGTTCAGGAGGGAGCAGATTGTGCGTGTCTCTCCTGCATTGTCTAATTAAAACACCTTGCATACATATGTCAGTGTTCCCACTGAGTCTTATGGTATTTAGTTACCTGGGTTTCATTTCGTTCAACGTAGACTGGGATAGGTTTGTGTTTCTAAGCTTTCGTGGCTTACAAAGTTTTAATTGAGTGTATAATGAGTGTTGTATTCAGGTAATTATTTGAACCCTATGGCAGTGGTAATTATTTGAACCCAAACGTAGCACACTCTGCTGTTCTGCTTTGTATTAAATATTGCTGATTGAGTGTTTTGAAGACCTCAAGCTATATTTTGGGCTGCATATTTTGATGCTGGACTACACCTGAGTGGAAATATCTGAGGGTTACAGAGAAAGCTGGTGGTGCTTCTCAGGGTCCTGTCCTTTCCTCCTCCCTCAGAGTCTGACCCTGAGCCAAACCCATCCTCACAGGGCACTGAGCACCAGCCATGAGGGCAGAACCCAGTGCTGAGCATTTGCTGTGAACTTTCCCCAGGGTAAGACCCCTAACCTGGGCCTGCTGCCCAAATTCCGGTCTCTGCATGCAGCTCCTTCCTTGAGCTCCTCTGGTGGTTTCATTACCAAGATCTTCCTCCTCCCTGATCTCTGCTGCTGCCATGGGACATTTCCTTGCTTGCTTCAGCAGAAGTCACAGATTCCCCAGCTCTGCTTTTAACTTAATTTCCTGCATTTTGGAAAAACACATTGCTGCTGAAAGATGCTCACATTACCTTAATCATATTGGTTAGGTTAGAACCTGGATCAACAGATAGGAATGAAATCGTATATTTGCATTTCTGGGAAGATAACACAGCTTTTTGCTAACTACTAAATCCAATTGGGAACTGCCAAAGTAGCTGAAATGAATGGCTATAACAAAGTAAGTTATTGAAGTGCTGTGCAATAAAAAGATTTGCATGTCCTTGTATAAGGAGGATTGCAGCAGGGTTGATATGGTCTGCATCTACTGCTTAAAAGTAGATAAATTAACAGAAACATAGGAGTGACACAAAGGTGCCCTCTCAGCGACTCTGGGGGTGAAGGGTGTAACAAGGGTGGAGAAATCAGAACCACAACACTGATAGGTTAACAGGGGCTCCAGAAAGGTGCTGGGGCTTTTCTGAAGAGATCACCTGGCTCAAATCCAGACCACAAGGCAGGTTCTGCCCTGATACAAATCTCTTATTTAACACCCCCGACCTTGGCTGTAGAATCTGGCCCTGCCTCAGTGACAACTTCAATTCATTGCTGCCCACTGGTAGAAAAATCATGAGTGGATACAATATCTATCCAAATTCTGCTTATTTTTATAGTCACAAACCAATTAAAATTGATTATTTTTCATAGTCCCCTATCCAAAGAGCTTTTACTTGGGTGACAAGAACTGTTTTTTCAGTTGTTAGCTTTTACAGTCCATACCTGTCCCATGGCTTAGGAAAAGTATGAATTTACTGGATTATTGAAGGCTTGCCTAGACTTTTTGGAAAGCTGCTGCTCTCAGGAAGAGGCTGTGTGCACCAGCAAGCTCTGCAGCATTTTGCCAGCTGCTTCTGGCTCTCATCACTCATGTTCTGGGTTGTGCCCAGAAGATTGAATTTTCCTTAAAGACATCAGAAAGTTTGGTTTGCTGCTAAGCTCCTTATTCAGCCCAAAGCTGAGTGGTCAAAAGGAATTTTGTGATTCATGATCTGTTCTACATAGGGGTGTACTTGAGCACAGGATTGAATTTTGGGATACAAGAGGGAAGAACAAGGAACAGGAAGGAGCAGGAAGAGTGAGATGTGTCATATCCAGGCCTGTAGCCAAGTTCTGCACCAGCAGTATAAATAGCTGAGCCTGAGCTGTGCATTAATCTCTGGGCCAGCTATTTAACACATTGAGGCTGAGGAATCTCAGAGTCCCAGAATCCCTGAGCTGGAAGGAACACATGAGAACCACCAGCTCCAGAGAATCACCCTGAGAATGCCACCATGTGCTTCAGATGCTGTCCAAATGCTTCTCCTTCATCCAACTTTTCCCATCCTTCATCCAACTCCTGTCATCCTTTATCCAGCTCTTCTCATCCCTTACCCAGCTCTTCTCGTCCTTTATAAATAGAAACTCTCCACCTCAAGACTAAGACCTGTACTGCTCCTGTCTGCTAGAAAGTTAGAAAAGTCTGACTGCATTTAGTCTGAACTGAAGGTTACTGAATTTTAAAAGTCAGGCTGAATTTAGTTCAGCTTAAAATGACTTAAAGACTGGGTCTAGTTACTGCATTTTTTCCCAAACAATGCATTCCTTTGGCTTATAAAAATGAGCTGCAGCAAAGCTGCCACTGGAGCACAATGCAGGAAATAGAACTTAATCAATATTTCAATCAGCCACCTCTGGGTGACTGAGAATTGCTAGTTAGAGGATCTCCCAGGTAAATAAAACCTACTTGTTTTCCTTTCTTGAAGGAACAGCTGTTAGGAAGTTTACTTATTTGGGGATTTCTTTATTTACATAATCAATTGCATTCTTTTTTTTTAAATTATGTAGTCAGTGAATTCAGCCCCAGCTTTCCAAAAGCCCAGGGTCCTGTTTAATTCTGATTGCTGAAGGGAATGCTGGATGTTTATGCATCAGACCCGAGCTGGCACTAAATGAGTGCAGCCCCATCAATTATCCCAGGGCTGAGCTGGTGATCCACACCATGAGATAATCACACCCACACCTCTGCAGGGAACACTGCTCTGAGGATTTTTATTCTTTTTGCTGTTCAGAAAACCTCATCTGAGGAAAACCAGGAGCTTTGGTTCCCTGGCCCTGCCCCATTGCCTGGAGCTCAGGTTTGGGTGTTTGAGTGCAGAACCTGCCAGGTGATGGATGTGGCACTGCCACTGAGCCCCCCTCACCTGTCAGGGAGCACTGGGGGTACCTGCAGCCCCCTCACCTGTCAGGTACCACTCAGTGATACCTGCAGCCTGCATCCCCCCACAGCTCCCAGGTACCACTGGGTGATACCTGCATCCCCCTCACCTGCCAGGTACCACTCAGTGATACCTGCAGCCTGCATCCCCCCACAGCTCCCAGGTACCACTCAGTGATACCTGCACCCCTTTACACCTGTCAGGTACCACTCAGTGATACCTGCACCCCTTTACACCTGTCAGGTACCACTCAGTGATACCTGCACCCCCCTACACCTGTCAGGTACCACTCAATGATACCTGCATCCCCTTTACACCTGTCAGGTACCACTGGGTGATGCCTGCATCCCCTTTACACCTGTCAGGTACCACTGGGTGATGCCTGCAGCCCCCCACAGCTCCCAGCCCCTGTGGGAGCTGCTGGTGCTGCCCTGAGAGCCCAGCAGTGCCCTCACACTGCCCTCCTTCATTTATTGAATCCCTCTCGTTCTCGGGTTGAGCACCAAAGTTAATAGGATGGTTTGCTGCCGTGGCTTCCTTCTCACAAGAGCAATTGCCTGGCTTGTCCTTTGGAATGTGCCACGCTGTAATTGCAGGCAGGCTGCAGTTCCCTCTCCCAGAGACCAGACTGGGGTCAGAGCTGCCCTGGCTGGGATCCTGCTGGACACAGTGGCATGGCTGTGCCCATCCTGGACACGTGTCTCAGCACTGGGGACTTATTCCCTTCCAGAAAGATCCTGTTGGCCTTTGGCAGACAGTTTTGAGGAACACAGGGGTGCTGGGGCAGGGGATGGGCTGTGGGCAGGGGTTCCTCACACAGTGCCCACCCAAGGGATGGCCAGCACCAACATCACCCTGAGAGCAGAGCTGTGAGCTCCCCGTGGGGCTGGAGGTGACCGGGAAGGCACCAGAGCCCAGCTCTGTGCAGTGCCAGCCTTGGCAAGGGGGAGATGTGGCACAGCCCTGCAGAGCCCCATCATCTGCAGAGCCTTGAGCAGAGGTGGCACGGGGGCACAGAGCAGGGCTGGGCACAGCTTGTGCCCTGCTGTGCCCGGGCAGAGCAGTGCCCAGTGCTCAGTGTGCTGCTGCAAGGACAGCCAGAGCGAGTGCAACAGGCCAGGCTGTCAGGAGGGGCTGCAAGAGAGGCAGGAATGGGTTTGCTTCAGTACCAAGATGTTTCTCTGCGGAGAGGAGAAATAAAAGTGTTTCCTCTAATGCAGCTAACAGACACCAGGGATTTCCCAGCTCTGTACTCCACACTGAGTTTTGCCAGTGTAAGTTTATTTAAATGCCTCAAACATAAAAAGCTTTAATTTCTTCTGGCCAGGTGGTGTGTAAGGCTTTCCTTGCAGGTTTCTCTGTCCTCTCTGAAGCCGGCAGAGATGCCATCCTTCATATCCTGGATTTGTGCTGCTAAGAGCAACCTGAACTGACATGAGAGAGTGTATCAGCAATGAAAAAGTCCCGAATCCCCGGGTTTAAGGTTGTCAAATCTCTGAAACTCCTTCAGGGATCTAAACAGCCCAGTGCTGTTCGTGTGTACTGTGTGTGCGTTACAGAGTTCCTCCCAAATTTCACGGGGGTCTTCTCTTTTATCCAGTGGTGTGTGTACCCTATATACAATGGATATTTTATTCTTTCCCACTAAATAGAAAAGACAGGTAGAACGCTATGGAAAAATGTAATTGTTTAGTCATTTTACTGCATCATATGCAAAAGTCAGCTGGTACATGCAAAGATGCAGAACAAGAATGGAGGATGAGAAAGAGATTGTTCCTGGAACTCTGTTTCTCCAAGGATTTGTCAGCATTTTATTTTATTTTATTTTTCCTTAAAGAAAATTTGATACATGTCCACTACATTTTGCCAATGGAAAAGGCTGTGCTGATCCTTTGACTTTAAATTAAGTAGAAATAGAAGGGTTTAGTTATAAAATAACAAGGGTTTTCACTGGTAAAGAAATCTTGTTTTCTCTGTTCCTGCTCTCTGACAGTTGGTTGGCAGAGAAAGGAGGAATAATAAGTTTTAATTATATCTTCCCCAAACAAGCAGATTTGAAAGCAATGCAGGGATTACATGAGAATAAAATCCCTTCAAGCATTAACTGTCGCTGGTAAAAGGATGTTAGATATAATCCTATAAGGTTAGATGTCCAGACATCCTGCTTTAACCAGGACAGTCTAATTTTTAATTTAACGTTCTGTCATCCTGATTATTTTCTTTGGGAGACTCATGTGTCATGTTTGCCTTTGTGCCATACTCAAGAGTGGCACAATCATGAAAATAACACTTTAAATCATCATGCAGCTTTTCTCCTCCAATTTCATCAACCAGCATCACATGTCAAAATGCATTGAACATCACAAACCAGGAGAATAGGAACTGTATTATCTTCTGCATTAAAAAGGAATAGATAAGCAAGAGAACAAAGGAAAAGTAATAAAGAGGAGTGGGGGAAATAACTCCAGATCTATACATGCCTTTCTTGCTTTATGAGGAAAGATACCCGTGACAATACACAATACACTTGTCACTTGCTTGTTAGGTAGAGCTTGAACTAAGCCAGTTCCAAAAAGCTTCAGGTGCTGTCCCCTTCAGACACTTCTTGGTTGGCAGCAAACTCGTAAGCAAATGCCAGTGGAATAGTTAAGGAGATGGAAAGGGTTTTTTTATTCCACCCATGAGCTTTCAAACTCCCTCAGACAACAGATGGGTGATCCAAATTGGGTCTAATAAAGCAAGGATAAGTATTTTTTCTGAGGCTAGAAGTTTGGTCAGACTTAACAGAATGTTTATTGTGCTCTTGCAATTTTTGCTTTTAGGCTGAAAGCAGAGAAATCTGCTGAAATATGGCGTAGTTTCCAGCTGAAACCAGAACAGTATTGTGATTCACATGAGAGAAGCAAATCCTTTGTGATTTCTAGGCAGAGCAGGTTCAGAAAAGCATCTGAACTCCTTCAGGATTTTCTGATCATCCAAGCCTGAGGCTTTGCTTTTCTAATTCCTCCATCCTCTGTGTGAGTTTTATTGTGAGAGTCACCGAGCGCTCCCTTTGTCCAGCTCTGCTCCCAGGTATGAACATTCATTACCTTTGAGAAGGTGTCAGTGCTTTGTAGGGTGAGATCTTAAAAATAGCATGGTCAAGAGGTAATGCACAAGCTTTTAATAAGCATCTGACTAAACCAACTGCTTGTTTTCTTTTCAGGCCAGGGTTTCCTTTATGGCTCGTTTAAGTCTCGGGAACGCGTTGCCCGTACGCCCACATGTTCATCTTCACTTCACTTCAGCCAGGACTAAAGCCAGGCTGTTGCTGCCAGGAATGTGCCAGGTGCTCGGTGCGTGTGTGTGTGTGTGCCTGAGCAGCCTGCAGGCTTTCTGGAAGGTCCCTGTGCTGTACAACGTGCTCTCCCCTTAGGGGAGACAACAGGAGTTTAGGAGATGTCTCCTTGGATGAGCAGGGCGCGTCAGGCTCAGAGCTGGGCTGCTCTCAGCTCTGTCCTTGTCACATCCTGGCTGCTTTGCAAACATGCAAGGCCAGAGGATGTGCTGAGGTGCAGTGCAGCATGTTAGTCATGCCCAGGGAGGCTCCTCTGGGAGCTCCAGTGGCAGAGGACACTGCTGCAGGAATTGAAGGTGATGTGAGAAGCAGCGCTGCTGCTCTGAGGAGCTCACTCAGCCCTTCCTTGAGTAAACTTCAGAGCCTGAGAATGGTCTGGGTTGGAAAGGATACTGAAGATTATCTCATTCCAAATCCCCTGCCATGGCAGGGACACTTTCCACTGTCCCAGGGTGCTCCAAGCCCTGTCCAAGCTGGCCTTGGGCACTGCCAGGGATCCAGGGGCAGCCACAGCTGGAGTGTCTCCCCTGTCCCTCTCCAAACAGGACATTAAATGGATACATGGTGCTGGCAGCCATTAATCTCTGTTTCTCTTCTTTTTGCATGTTCTGTCAGACTCTTGATAGTTGAATTTTTCTGTCAATTTTCATCATTTTTGTTTTACATCAAAGAATGGAAGGACGAAGTTTTCTGTTCTGTGTGAGAGGATGAGGTGATGGGTAAATGGGTGAAACCAGGCCACAGAAATCTCAGTGCTCTGAGGTTTGAGGCAGCCAGAACAGCAGGGACAATCTCCCAGTTGGGCAGGACACTCCCTACCACCCACCACGAATCACGTAATTCAGGAATATAGCTCAAGATGCTTCGGACCAGATTGTGATTTGAAATACACCTATTTAAATCTGGCATCAGTCTTCCCTTCTGCTTCTGTATTAATTGATGTCCTGTGGGCTGCGTTTTGAGGGTAGGCTGCTTTGGATCCGATTCACCGGATCAGGCAATTTGGTTCTCTTTGAAGTTCCCATTGTGATTTATATTTGGATGTGCCTTTATAGAGGCGGGAATTAAAGCCGGGTATTTATGGCTTTTTGTTGTTCTGATGTCTTGGTGATTAAATGCCTGTCTGCAGGAGCAGGGTGGCACCAGCAAGGCCTTGCCAGTCAGCCCTGCATGTCCCCAGCAGCAGCATCCAGCACTGGGGCTGGAGGCAGAGCTCCTGGTGCCACAGAGCAGGGTGGCACAGAGCTCACTGTGGTGGCAGAGGAAGGTGACACAGAGCTCTCTGTGGTGCCACAGAGCAGGGTGGCACAGAGCTTGCTGTGATGGCAGAGCAGGGTGGCACAGAGCTCTCTGTGGTGGCAGAGGAAGGTGACACAGAGCTCACTGTGGTGGCAGAGGAAGGTGACACAGAGCTCACTGTGGTGGCACAGAGCAGGGTGCCACAGAGCAGGGTGGCACAGAGCTTGCTGTGATGGCAGAGCAGGGTGGCACAGAGCTCTCTGTGGTGGCAGAGCAGGGTGGCGCAGAGCAGGGTGGCACAGAGCTCTCTGTGGCGGCAGAGAAAGGTGACACAGAGCTCTCTGTGGAGGCACAGAGCAGAGTGGCACAGAGCTCTCTGTGGCAGCAGAGCAGGGTGGCCACAGAGCTCTCTGTGGTGGCACACAGAGCAGGGTGGCACAGAGCAGGGGTGGCACAGAGCTCTCTGTGGTGGCACACAGAGCAGGGTGGCACAGAGCTCTCTGTGGCAGCAGAGCAGGGTGGCCACAGAGATCTCTGTGGTGGCAGAGCAGGGTGGCACAGAGATCTCTGTGGTGGCAGAGCAGGGTGGCACAGAGCTTGCTGTGATGGCACAGAGCTCTCTGTGGTGGCACAGAGCAGGGTGGCACAGAGCTCTCTGTGGTGGCGCAGAGCAGGGTGGCACAGAGCTCTCTGTGGTGGCGCAGAGCAGGGTGGCACAGAGCAGGGTGGCACAGAGCTCTCTGTGGCAGCAGAGCAGGGGACAGATTTCTGAGGTTTCCCTGAGGTCCCTGCTGGGCACTGGGGAGGCGCAGGGCAGCCAGGGCAGAGCTGTCACTGCTGCTGCTGCCCCAGCACTGCCCTGCTGCCTGCACTTTGCTCCAAGCCCAGCTCCTCTCCTGCAGCGCCCGGCCCTGAGGCACAGCCCTGGGGCAGGCCCTGAGGGCAGTTTTGTGACCTTTTAAAGGCAGAAGGCACTGTGCAGAAAACCAAGCACATATCTCCCAGCTACAGGCTGCGCTTGGGCATTATACTGTGTATAAGCACCAGCAGCTATTTCTCTGCTGGCTGGGGCTCAATCTTCATGGAAGGAAATGGAAGGAGAAGGATTAAGTAATGCTGCAGGCACAACTGCATCTATTTTTCCCCCTGTGGCATCACTTTGCCACTTGTTAAATGAAAAGCTTCTGCTCCCTCTTTCCCCTGCTGCACACACAAACGCAGGATGGGCTTGGACTGTGCTCTGCACCCCAGAGCAAAACAAACACTCCAACTTCTCAGCAGCCAACAACTGAAGCAAGGCAGTTAAACAGGGGCACAAATTAGCCTGTTTTACCAACTAACTGCATCTTGGGTTATTAGAGCATCCCCCGTTTTACATCTGAAAAGGGCAGGCAGGGTCCCCTCCCTCAGCTCAGCGTGTCCATCCCAGAGCACTCCACTAATACTTTATAAATATCACATTGGAGCCCAGACTGTGTCTGCAGGCACTGAGGAGAGCTAAAATCAGGACCAGATATCACTCAGGCATGGCTCTAGGTGTGCTGGGTTTGACAGTTCTGAGAAAGAATCCATGTGGTG
The DNA here is from genome assembly GCA_024865655.1 of Emberiza elegans. NCBI lineage: Eukaryota > Metazoa > Chordata > Aves > Passeriformes > Fringillidae > Emberiza > Emberiza elegans. The sequence goes on along the minus strand of JALJVW010000129.1, from coordinate 26,318,923 downwards.
CATTGGGAATTCACCTGAACAGCCACATTGCAGTTTGTTCTCCTCACCTGTGTCCTCCTCCCAGCTCTACTGTCCCAGTATTGCTCCCAGGGACACGGCCCAGCAGCAGCAGGAGGCTCCTGAGCTCTTTGTCCCCTCTGTGCTGGTTGGAGAAGCAAGGTCATCTCTTTAAGAGGAATCAGCAGCATTCATCAGGAGAAGCCCACAGAACATTTCGTTATGTACCTTAGTGCAGCCTTTCTCATGACAAACCTTTGGCTGGAGCCATGGAAATGTTCTGGCAGGGCTGGAAGCAGCGCTTTGGGTGGAAGGTTTCTGGCTCCTCAGTCAAGGTGAAACTCTCTGAGTTGCTGGCCAGGGTAACTCTCCCTTTCTCTCACCCTTTCTTTCACCCCAGAGAGTCCTTTGAGATCCTGCCCTGATCCTCACACCCCAATTCATCTGCAGCGACCAAAAGCCCAAGGAGCTGTGGCACTGCTGGGAGCAGCTCTGCTGCCTTGCCTGAGCCAGCATCTCACCCCCTGTGCTCACAGACTCCCAAAATATTTGCTTTACAGATGAGAGCAGCCTTTCTCTCTCTCCCCCACAGGATGTTGTCTCTTTTGCCACCAGACCACCACACAAGCTCCTGTGGTGCTTTGCTCTTTGCCAGTTTGTTTTGCCCAGGAAAAAACCACTTTGCTGTGGGAGCTGTTGCTGTTTTACCCTGGAGAGGGCAAACCAGAATCACAGGTCATGAGTAACGTAGCATGAACACCTCCCCTCCTCTTTACCTAGAGAACGTAGGGCTGTTTAGGTGCTAAATAATGAATAGAATAAAGAAGATGCACGGCTTCATCTGGCCAGGTGTCCCCAGGAATGGAATTGCACCAGAGAGTCTCAGAGCATTGAGGAGCAGGGCACTTGGAGCGTGGCAATACCTGGGATGATTAACTGGTGCTCCGGAAGGTCGTGGCAGCAGCATAAAGAACATGCTGTGGAAAACAGTGATTCTTTCCCATAAATAAAATAGCACCGAGGTCTTAAAGGAGCAGGGCTTGGAAACAAGCAGAGGATGTAAATAAGTAAGTAGCAAGGGGAATGTGAGAATATCAATCAAGAAATTAAGCCGACAGCATAAATAAGCAGGCAGCCCTAGCCGGGTGGGGGGATGGAAGAACAGGGAGTCAAGCAAAGATGTCAGAGCAGCAGTTGAGAGAAAAGAGAATCTGAGCTGTGGAGACAAATGGTGCGGTGGGAGGAGGCTGAGAAAGAACTTCACCTCAAACACCAAACCCCTGATAAGCAGGGCTGGCCAGCACACAGATTAATACAAGTGAAGCAGAGGTCACAGTCCAAGAGACAGCTCAGGATCCTTGGCACTGATAAAACTGCATTAGCCTCAGAAAGTGATTTCCTATGGAAGTCACTGGTTTGTATCTCAGGGTATTTTTTTAAATACCACAGACTATATAGGCTGTGGATGTGCCTAGGGAGGAATGCATTATGGATAGAAAAAGTGTCAGTTATTCTTTCCATTTCTAAAACCCTTCACTTTGAAAACCCATAAATGAACTGTAGGAGGGCATCTTTGAGGCAGACAGCTGAACGTTTTGATTTTGCTTTTAAGCTGTGTCATTAGCAAATGCTTTTCTTTTGTAGCTAATAGTCCTTGTGGGATGTTGTGGAATATTAAAAAAAAAAAGGGAGGGAAGGTCAAAATATGTGTGGAAAACTCAGTTTTGTCACTTGATGTATTTTCTTCCATAGACCATCAAACTTTCTAGTTTGTCCCGTTTGGTACTGTGAACCAAACTTAATTCTTTATCATTAACAAAAGCTGTGGGTAATATCACCAGTGACAATTCAGGAGGTGTCTGAAAAGGTGTTCTGTGTTCTTGAGAAAGTGCTCTGTGTGTGAGAGGACAGTTTGGGTGTGAGACTTTATCTGCAGTCAAAGAAAGAGAAAGAAACCCCCTCTGTAACGAAGCAAAGGTTGTTTCTTCGAGATTAACACAGAAATTTGCTAAGGATAACAAAAGGGAGGGTAAAGCAGGCTTGACTGACAGAGAACCCCCATGGCCACTGGGGGTAGAGAACACAATTCAGGATTTATTCAAACTTTGCTACATCACTGAAGCACAGCCTGGTGGGTTTTGGCTCCATCACTGTCCCCTCTATTGCAGAAGCAAGTCCCTCTGTCTTTTTCCAGACCAAATTTCAACATTTTCTGTTTCAGAGTCTCATATCATTTGCAACTCTGCTCAGAGACTCTAAAGAATGGGAGAATTATGTTCTTTCTTTAAATTTTTCCCCTTACAAATCAGTATTTTCTTGCATTTGCTATTGGGAAAAGCTTGATTAGGTCTAGTTTGAGCTGAAAAAACTTCCTGACCTTTCCGGGCTGGGCCCCGGGGTTCTCTTGTTCAGAAAATAAAGGCTGCTAATAGGTTGTGAGGGCATTCATTATGTCTTTAGCTCTTGGAGGAGCTGTGTGTGTTGGAGGGTGAGTGCCTCTAATCCTTGCTCTGGAGGCTCAGTGCTGCAAGCCCAGCAATCTGCTCTGTTTGCAGCGTTGGGTTTCAGGTTTGGGCTTTTCCCTGCAGAAAACCAAGTGAAATGATCCCATTAAGTGACAACAGTGTGTTTGAGTTTCCCAAATCGATGCCCGCCTCCCCGTTAAGGACCTTGTTGTCTCCCCTTTATTTTTTCCTGTGGTCTTTCCCTCACGAATTTGCATGGCATGGTTAAAAATCTTCAGTTCTTCTGCTCTGAATTTGGTTTCTCTCCCCAGAGCATGCAGAGCTCAGGGCTCACCAGAGGATGTCTGCTGGCCCCTGCAACCCAGCCTTATGTTTGCAGCTGCATCCCCAAATACAGACACAAAGCAAGGCAGGAGATGGGATATGACATAAATTACAGAAAACACCCGCTCAGAGATAACATTTGGGAGGAATAGGAATAAGCAATCCATCACAAAGCTCAGGGTGAGCTCTCTGGGACACAGCTTTCCTCTCTTCAGAGCTCTGTTCACACAGCAGCAAAGCCCTTGTCCACAGTGGGATTTTGAGGCATTACTACAATACAAATAATAATAATTAAAAAAGAAGGTGTTTAATTCACTGCAATTCCAAACAAACTCTGCAGAGAATTCTGTAACAGCAGAAGATAAACAACTTAAAAGGGAAGGCACTGGATGCTTGATTCTGCTTGCTCACAGCTGTGATAAAAGCTATTACCAATTTAGAGTGGCTTATCAAAGAGGAGTATCTGGTGTATCAATAAGTAATTGGCAAAGGGAAACCAGCACTATTTATTAATTAGCACCTATCACTGGAGCAGGGCTGACTTTGTTTGCAGAACACAGCCTTAGGGCCTGCCCAAGCCCTGTCATTCAGCACTCCAGATTTTAGATACTGTTTTCTTGCTTTACCTGAGTGAAGTTTTTAGGGTCCAGGGGGATTTTTTCACTTGCAATCCCAGTTTTTCCTGCTCTGTTTGCCACCAGCTTAGGGCTGAGGGTGTGTCCATGAGCCTGGTCTGGCACTGAGGGGTTTGAACAGAGGAGCCTGAGCAGAGATGGGAACAAACCCTTCACCAGGGCAGTGAGGCATGGGGTGATGGATTTAAACTGAGGGAGGGGGCAGTTAGATCAGGCAAAAGGAAGATTTTTGAAGTGAGGATGCTGAAACACTGCATTTCCAGAGAGGTGGTGGGTGCCACAGCCCTGGAGACGTCGGGGGTCAGGTTGGAGGGGCTCAGAAGCTGCTCCAGTCAAGGTGTCCCTGCTGATGGCATTCGGGGTCCATTCCAGCCCAGAGTATTCTGTGGGGGTCTGACCTGTGCAGGAGCCAGCCCAGAGCTGTCCTGTCTGCTGAGCAGCTGCAGGCAGCACATGGATGGGTTATTGATGGGTTAGTGATGGGTTATTGATGGGTTATTGATGGGTTATGGATGGGTTATTGATGGGTTAGTGATGGGTTATTGATGGGTTATTGATGGCTTGGGCCAGTGTGGGACAAAGCACCAGGGCTTGAACCAAGTCGCCAGCTCTGAGATGACACTAATGAGCATCTTTACACTTCTGTTGAACACAATGATGCTTCTATGGATTTATCAGAGAATTTATTTTTTTTATCTTTAATGAGGACTTTAATGGCCCTTCTCATTGCAGTCCAGTCACTATAAGATATGAGCTTTTTTAATAAAAACACAGTCAATTCTCCTTCAATGTTGCCAGCAAACAAAGATTGACTGTTTTTAATGTACATTTCAATTTACAGTGCTTTTGGAGGCCATGAGGGAAATATATAGTCCTAACAGCTTAGCTTAGAGTCGTTGTTCTGTCAATACAAAATCATTATAATAAAAAACTCCTGTCGCCTCTGAACTTAAAAAATCCAGAAATAATTTGATACGTATTTTATACAAATCCATAGCTTACCTCAGTTGGAAATGGAACTGTGGTTAGCTCCATTATCATTATTGCAAACTTATGATCATAATCATGGCACCCCTGCAGGAGGAGCTCTGAAAGGCTCTGCAGCCTCTCGCTGCTGTCAGGGCCCTTTCTGGGGGAGCCTTTCAGCCAGGAAATGGATCTGGTTAATGCTGAGCTGCTGGGCTGGGCTGGAGCACCTGGGCTGTGTACCTGGCCTTGCCATGCTCTGACAGAGCAGGAGGCTCCAAGGGAAGGGAATGCCCAAGGTGGGCCAGCTCACTTGGGCTCCTCAGCACCCTGTGAGTCCAGGATGGAAATTTCACAGCCTCACTGGGAGGTTCCAGTGTTGGACTGGTAATTTTTTTTTTTTTTTTCCCAAGCATCTTCTCAGAATTTTTTTATCTCAGCTCTTGTCCTGCCTCTGATCCTGTCACCTCTCCACGTGCAAGGGCCCAGCTCTGAGCTCTCTGCACTCTGCCAGGCAGCACTGGGATCCTCCCTTTCTCTTTTTAACACTGGCCACACTCAGCTCTCTCAGCCTTTCCTCATACATCCCTACCCCAGCCCCAGGCTGATGTGGGGGCTCCTCCCTGTTCCCTCTTCTCACGTGTTCCAGGCCCCAAGGTTTGGGCTGGAAATGGATGGTTCCACAGAATCCTGGAAAAGGCAGTAGGGACTGGTACAGCTCCTCACCCAGAAACCTCCCTTTGGACCTGGGCGCTGCCTCTGCGGGTGGAGAGCTCCTGTCTGCTGCTCTTGAAGGTCTCTGGCAGAGAGAGTTCAGACACTTTGGGAGATGGTGCACAAAGAGCAGCAAGTGGTTTTCAGGTGATGTGAGAGGAGGGTGATGGTGACCTGCCAGTTAGAGAATGGAACAGGAGATTTTTAATGTATTTGAAAGGTGTGCAGGGAAGAGAGTCAGGAGCAGACAGCGAGGAGAACAAAAATCACCTGTATTGATGAGCTCCTGGTGAAGCAGGAAGCAGGACCCTGGTAATGAACTCCTCAAAGAAATTAAGGAATTTTGAGGGCAGCATCTTTGTGTCTCCAGATTCAGCTCCACACGTGACAAAGGCTTTTGCTATGAAAACAAGCATCTATCTGACCTTTTCCTTCCCACCTCTCCTGCAGCTGCAGTGCTCAGCCTGCTCATTAGCAGTGCCTAGGTATTAACCTTGGAATAATCCAAGGGAACAGCCCAGAGGAAGCTGCAGCCTCCGTTTTTAACTGTGCCATTGCAGGAGGGATGGATGGAGCAGCTGCAGTGTCCCTCAGGGCAGATCCCCCCCACTTCCCAAGGTCTGGGAACCTCCAGTGCAATCCCTCTGAAATCCCAGATGTGAGCACAGCAGGAGCATTTGGGCTGACCCGGTGAAGCCTGTCAGACTGCAGATACACAGCTTTACATGAGGCACAAAAGGAGAGGAAAGCACATCTTCCCACCTCCCCATTGCCCGCATGGGCAGGCACATGCTCAAAAGCAGGGCCACAAGGCAGTGTTTGAAGGGAAAGGTGCTGGCAGGAGCCGGCTGCCAGCCCTGATGCTCTGTGACATCCCTGGACACCGTTCCTCACCCTGGCTGCTGCTGCAGCTGCTCTGTCCCACTGACATCCTGCTGCTGGACACACAGGGCCTCACCCTGGCTGCTGCCATGCAGCCATGCTGCTTGTCCCACACAGCCATGTCAACAGCCCTGCTCTGGGCTGCTGGAGACACAGGGCCATATACCACACAGGGGGCCACACAGGGCCCATAGGGCCACACAGAGGGGCCACACAGAGCCATACAGAGCCATGCAGGGCCATGCAGGGCCACACAGGGCCACACAGAGCCACACAGAGCCACACAGGGCCACACAGAGCCACGCAGGGCCACACAGAGCCACACAGAGCCACACAGGGCCACACAGAGCCACACAGGGCCATACAGAGCCACACAGAGCCATACAGAGCCACACAGAGCCACACAGGGCCACACAGAGCCACACAGGGCCATACAGAGCCACACAGGGCCATACAGAGCCACACAGAGCCACACAGGGCCACACAGGGCCACACAGGGCCACACAGAGCCACACAGGGCCATGCAGAGCCACACAGAGCCACACAGGGCCATGCAGGGCCACACAGAGCCACACAGGGCCACACAGAGCCCCACAGGGCCACACAGGGCCATGCAGGGCCACACAGAGCCACACAGAGCACACAGAGCCACAAAGGACCACCCAGAGCCACCCAGAGTCACACAGAGCCACACAGAGCCACCCAGGGCCACCCAGCACTGAGCCACTTCTTTCCTTGGGCTGGGATCCTCCTGAGCTGGGCTCAAACAGCCCCTGGAGGCTCCCAGAACAGGAGCAGAGCTCTGCCACTCCCTCAGAGGGAGGGGAGCTGGATGTGAACAGTGACAGCTTCCATTGCCTCCAGGAAATCACTTGGGATTTTAGAAACACTTCTGCACTCAGGATATTGCTCAGTTGTAGCCAGCAGAGCACAGACTCAGGGTCCTCCCCATCCTTGTCCCCAGCTTTTGCAGAAGACCTGCTTTGTTTTCTTCCCTTCCCTTACTGATCTGGTTTCAGTCAGCAGTGAAATCTTCCTCTAGAATTACAGAATTGCCATACAATGGTTTGGGTTGGCAGAGACCTTAAAGATCATCTCATTCCAGCTCCCCTGCCATGGCAGGGACACTTCCACTGTCCCAGGCTGCTCCAGCCCTGCCCAGCCTGGCCTTGGGCACTGCCAGGGATCCAGGGGCAGCCACAGCTGCTCTGGGCACTTGTGCCACAGCCTGCCCACCCTGCCAGGGAACAATTTCTTCCTAATATTTAAACCTGCCCTCTTTTAGTTTTAAAAAGGGCTACCCCTTGTCCTATAAATACTTACTATAATATTCTTATTATTCTTAATAAGAATAATAAGTAAATACTGCTAAGGCCATTCCCCTACTGTTCCTGGTATTCAGTAATTACATTTTAATTCATGCCTTCTGATTTAATTGGCAAGTGAGGAGGTCTGGTTACAGACCTGGAACCCAGCTGCCTTCTCTGGAGGCTGTGTCAAGGTGTGCCAGCACATCAGTGACCTGAGCCAGGAGCTGGCAAAGCCCTGCACAGCCTTCAGACACACTGACACACCTTGCAAAAGCCTCTGGATGTGAGTTCCTGCTCCTTCTACAAGGCTCTTCCATAACGATCAAGTGCTGCTCTGTGCTCTGCAGCAATCTGATCTCCATCTCCAGGCAGGGATGTTTGTCATGAGCCACCAGCTCCGCTTGTCACAGGAACAGAGAGAGCCAAGAGCAGCGTGGCCATGTCAGCTTCCACTGGTGAGGGAATGGTCTGTTCCACAGCTCTTCTTCCCTATCCACCTTCCCTGGGTAACCCAGGCTGTGAGGATGCAGCATGCAAGGAGCAGCCAGGCTGTGAGGAGCCATCTCTGGGGGTTCGGTGGGTGAGCAGTGGCACAATGGTGCCACAAAAGTGCAGTCTTAGCCATGGCACATGAACCAGCCTCTGAGCACACGCTGTCCTGAGGGATCTGCACCTTTGACAGAGGTTGTCCCAGTAAATTCCCATTTTGGTAGCCTCCTGTCACATGTGATTCTAGAAAAGAAATGTGCAAAAACAGCCCCCAGGCTTTTCCTGTGGTCGTGTTTCCAGAGAGTTCCTCTCTTGTTGGTATTTACTGTTTTTCCTCAGACTTTTGCAGGAAGTGGAATGGAAACAATAGCAGCTCATTTGATCAAATATGACTAAGCAGTAATCTTTCATTTGCCAACCTAAAGAGCAAAAAGAGAAAATTAATGAATAGCCATGTGCTAATAAGCTGAGGTTAATTTGAATTGCCAAACGCCACAGATGAATTGATTTTATACTTTCTGCAGTTTTTCCTGTACTCTATGCTTTCCCTCTTTAAATTCCCTTGTGGCTTCAGAAGAAAAAGATGTTTTCTAGTTCCTGTCAGATGAGGTTGGATAGTGCTAACACGTAGCACAGCACAACTGTGTCACACTGGATGGTGTTGAGCAGTGTCTCTGCACTAACTCTTAGGGAAATTGTTCTTTTCTTCTCAGGGATACCTGGGGATGGTCAGAAAAACAAAAAGCAGTTTAAATTTCTGCAGTGATCCTACAGGACACAGAGGCCTTGTGCCTTTTGGAATTTAAATTTTGAGTAATTCTGTTAAATCAGCCAAGCAGGTGACGCCCAACTAGGAGGCCTGGGAAGATGCTCCAGCAGTGCCATCAGTGTCCAGCTCCACCTCATCCTTCTCATCATTTCTTGTGGAGGGATAGAATGTAAGAAAATAAAGGTAGTGCAGAAGGCAGTCTCACACCTGAGGAGTTGCAGCTAATCACCAAAGATTAGGAACAGGCCTGCCCTTCACAGGCCACAGCTAGGTCCAATAAGAAGAGAAGTGATACAAAAGAGTGGGATAGCTGGGTGAGGAGAGACTTGGAGCTTGTTGGTTGTGCTGTGAAGAAGAAGGAGGAGTCAGCACTGCGAGGAGCTGCCCATGAGAAATCACCAAGTTATGGAACTTTTGCAATAAGATGACAACAATTTCTCACATAAGCAGTCCCACTGCCTTCAGCTGGGCTCCTCCCAGGCTGCAGGTCAGGGCTGGCCCCTGAGTGTGGCCACAAAGCCCAGCCCTGGGGGAAGCACAAACCTGTCTGTGTGCTCACCTACACCATTAACTTGCAATGGTTTTGAGGGGCTGGTTTTACACTGTGTGGTCAGCCCAGCCAGGTCCCTGGCCCAGGGGAACTTTTAGAGATGATTTTTAGGATTTAAAAAACAGTAGCTGTGCTTGCTTCTTTCTGCATGGGGTATTACAACACTGGGGCTCAGCCTTGTCTTTGGAAAGTGCCTCTTCAGCTGTGCTGCCTCGGTGGTGTTTCTCTGAGCTTAGCCTTCTTTATTGTAGACTTGAGAAGATGTTTGATGCTCTGGTGTTATTAACACACAGCAGCCTGGCTGCCCCTGGGCACCAGCACCTCCTGATGTGTTTCCAGAGGATGAGGTTCCAACCTAAGTGCATCTCCTGGAGGCAAAAGGGAGCTGCAGCCTCAGGTCCCACTGAAACCCCCTCAGCAGAGCCAGGAACAAGCCTCAAGGGTCTCATTTAAAAATGGTGGGTGCTGTAAAGGGGCAGCTGTGAGTCAGGCAGAGCACAGAAAGCAAAACACGAAGAAGTTATTGTGATGAGAGCTATTTTCTCTTCTGGGAATGGCAGGAAAAGGACCTATCTAAACTCTGACATCAGAGAGCTCCTTGATCCTTCCATCACACATCAGAAAGCTCCTTGATCAGCCCTGTGATTGGTGCCTCAGTGTGCAGTTGTCATTTTGGGGATGTTTTCAGTTCCCCACGCAGAGGGATCAGGAAGCAGACGTGTCCCGCAGAGGTGTGCTGGGCTCAGGGGGTCACGGCCCCTTTGGGGTGGCTTTGCTGGGGACAGAGCTGCAGGTGTGTCCCAGCCCTGCCAGGCTCCTGCCCCGGCCCAGCTGCCTGTGCTGGCAGCAGCTCAGCAGAGCATGAGCTGCAGCTTGGCCTTGTACCTCCCCTGTAAGGCTGCAATTTTTTGTTGTTGTTGTCCTTTTGTACCTGATGTGTTTGGGAAAAACGCTGCTATCTTGGCAAATATCTGGACATCTTTGCTGTTAAGAGAGCAGTGATTAATGTGCTTTTTTGTTCTCTCTGATTAAATTAAAACATGCATTCTAACATGTCCTGGAGACATTTATAATTGTCCTTGTGTAGCCCAGCTTATCAGGACGCAGGAGCAGGTGTTGTCAGCAGAGCCAGCCAGGATTTGTGTTGCTGCATGCCAGCCCCTGTGCTGAGGGCCAAGGCCCAGATGCCACAGCCCTGTGCTGATGCTGAGCAGGGTTTTTCCAGGAGCATCCCCATCCCTGAGCCAGGAGGGAGGCTGGGGACACGGGGACAGGGCCGGCCCTCTCTGCCACCTCCCAGGGGCCCCTCCATGTCCCCTGCCCAGCTGCACGGGGGACTGGGCAAGGTGGCTCTGCACATTTCCCCACGTCTGTGAGCACTTGAAACAAACTTCCCTGGCTTTGTCTCAAATGGAGCTTTCTGCTGGTTTATCTCACAGCGTGTTTCAGGGGACAGAGGCAGTGCCTTTAATGCAGGAAGGAAACATTTTCTGTGTGGGGTCCTCTCATTCCCAGTGCTGATGGGGCCCTGGGCAGTGTCCCCTGCACCCCAGCACTGCCCCTCCTGTCACAGAGTGCTGAGTGGAGCCTTTGGGCAGCTTGTGCCTGCTGAGATCATCCCAGCCCTGCCTGTGCCCATCCTGCAGGGCTGCTCCTTCTCCTCATGGGCTGGCTGATGGTCACTCTCCAGCCAGGGGGGATCAGCTTGGGATCAGCTCATCAGCTCTTTAATCAGCTCATTCCATCCCTTTCTCTGGTGAATGTTATCTTCTTAATTTAATGTAATTATTTTATTTAATTATTTATATTTTACATATATCTATATCTATATCTATATAATATTTATATTATATTATGCATATTATGTATATTATGTATTTTTATATTATGTATATTATGTATATTATGTAATTATTATGTATATTATATAATTATTTCTATTATTTAATTTATTTTTAATTTAATCTTCTTCATTTAGTCCTCTTCGTTTTCAGCCCTTTTGAAAGGTCTGACACCAAAAGCTAGTGCTGTGGGAAAAGCTATCACTCAAAAAAACCCCCCACATTTTAAGGACTTGGAGGTTAGCTTTCTTGCTGTGGAACGATGATAAAATAACTTTCATTTGAACTTGCTTAAATAAGTTTCTGTTGCACTTTTGCCACCTTTGTGTGGGGAATAAGGACTGAACTGATGGAGATGTGAGTGGAACACGAAGGGTCAGGTTTTCTGTTTCTGCCATTTTAGCATTATTTTCCTTTGAAGGAGGTCTAAGCCCATGGAGGTGTTGGCATGTACTGGTTGAAAGTCTGAAAAATTAATGTCAAAAGAAGTTTAAAAGGCAGGACAGTGTTTTCCATGATGTGTCTAACACCTGGAAGGGGGAATGCACACTCATGATATTGTTCTGTTGCAATTCCTTGGCAAATTTTTCCTGTGTAGGGAAAAGAAGTAGCAGTCCCTAAACGTGATACTTAACCTGGGGGCAGTTTGGCACTTTTTTGTTTGCATCTCTTAAGTTTCCTTGGCCCATCAGCCCTGGAGTCACATGAATTCATCAGCTGTGTTTTGGGCATGTAAATCTATTTGCAGTTTTGGCCACAGAAGGGCCTGGTCAGAGCTCTGGCGGGGCATCCATCAAAAAGCATCACGTAAGAGATGTCTCTGATCACAGCAGTGGCCACTCAGGGTTACCACTGCTTTGGAAGCAGATGTGCGACAGAAAACTGAGGTTTTTATCAGAGGTTTTCAGGGCAGCTAAAAACCTCTGAGTTACCATGGCAGTTGCAGTAAGATGAAACGCTGTAGGATCTCTGAGAAGGAGTCTGCTATAATTTTGTAATTCTATAGGGCGTATTGTCCAAGAATTCAAAGCACCCCATTAAGTTTCACTGCTCTATTGTAAGGTGGGTAAATATGATTAGTTCCATTATTAGACTGGCAAAATGAGGCACAGAAGTGAGCTGATTCCCCCACTGTGGCACATGTGCCACTGGTGTCAGCTCTTGTGTGGAGTCAGCCTGCCTCAGCCCAGCAAGGCAGCTGGGGATGTCTGATGGCCCCTTTGAGCAGTTTTGCAGGCTCAGGTGCAGCTGTGTTTTCCCAGTGGTGTCTATTCCTGGTCTCTCAGAGATTCACCCCTGTAGTGAATATTTTACATATTTTACTTGATGTATCTAAAAGTGGAGTTCATTAAGCAGTCCTTAAAAAAAGCCCCAGCGCTGAGTTCATGCCTTCATTAGTGTCTGTGTGCTGTCAGCGCTTTCATCAGCCCTCACCCTCTGCATCCCTGCTCTGCTGCACTCCCACGCGGTGCCTGAGACCAGAGCTGCCCTGGCACTTGTGTCCCTGTCCCCACAGTGTCCCTGTCCCCTCCTTTTGGAGCTCCTTTGATCCCAGAGCAGCAGCAGCAGCCGTTCCCTGCCCTCCTGGGAGCCTCGGCACAGACAGGTGCCTCCTCAGCACAGCACTCTTATTAAAAATTACCCCCATAGGCTGATTGCTGTTATTATTCTTTTTTATCCTGCTATTGTCTCCCCTAGGCCAGTCAAACAGTGAAAAGACAAACTTTAATCAGTGATTGCTTTTACACTTGCTTGTGTTTCAGGCATGCTGGGAGGTGCGAGGCTCCAGCCTGCGCTCTCTGAGTGCTGCTTCCTCACATTCCCAAGATTCTTTTTGTAGTTGATTTTCTACCTTTAAAGGTGATCTGTGCTCTAAAGGAGACAACAACTCTTTCTTAATCCTGTCTTCCACACTAGTGTTGTTCCACCTTTGTTAAAGCATGGGATTATCCAGGCTGGAGGTGATCTGGGCTTGCTTTCCCAGCAGTGTTTGGGATGGGGGCAGGCAGCACAGCCAAGCCTAGCTGTAAAGCCAGCCTTAAAGAAATTCACCTTTCTCTGGGAGGGGGCCAACTGCAGCACTGCCCCTGAGCTCATTCCAGCCCTGAGACCTTGTCTGGGGTGTGGAGATCAGTGCTGGGCAGGCCAGCAGGGATCCCTGCAAGGCTGTGCCCCCCTGGCAGTGCCAGCCCAGCTCCAGCTCCAAACCAGCACCCAGCAACTGGTGAAGTGCCAATGGCACTGGCAAGGGCAGCCACACAGCACAGAGTGCCAGCTGAGCCCCACAGCCATCCCTGGGAGCACGAGCAGGGCCTGGGGATGGAGCCTGGGGATGGAACCCCTCTGGGGGTGGGTGTCAGCGATGGAGAGAGACGGGGAGACTGACTCGGTGATCAGAATCTGATTTTATTGTGGGATATAAACACTTATACACTATTTCAGGGAGACTAGTAATGTGTACTGCAATGATTACGTTAAAATCACACACACAAACTTATGCATATAACAACATCTCTTGCTTGCAGAGTTTAATGGGATTTTCTTTTTCTGGTAAACCTGTTTGATTTAATTTTCTTGCAGTCCAGGTCTAATTTTCAAAGTTCCGTTTGTTTTTGCCAAGGCATCCAGTTATCAAATCTATGATGCCAACCAGGTCCAAAGTGCATCATGTGTGTTGTGCCCCCCAACATTCCATCGGGTGTGTGTGTGTGTCTCCATACCTGTGAGGCTGCAGGGCCCTCCTTGATTTTTGCTCCTCTTTCTCAGAGGTTCATGCACAAGGACTGCAAACAATGGGTCAAGCAATGTTTAATCTCTTCAATTAAAAAGGCCCAGTGCTGTGGCTGACTTCCTCATTAGAGGCACCCGGCCCCTGTTCCTTGGTCCCTCCTGCAGTGCCATCCAGCTGACACAGATGTCCTGTCCAGTTTGGGCCCCTTTAACTATTATCCCTTATCTCCCCTTACTTCCCTGTCTTGGGATCTCCTCAAGGCTGGCATTTTGGTTGTGTTTTTAGTGCCTGCTGAAAGGTTCTTGTTCAAACCTTCCTAATGTTTTCCTTCTCAGGTTTCTTGCAGAGGGCTCCTGTGGGAGCCCTGCTCCTCTCTGTGCTTCATTTCATAATCCTCCACCCTGGCCTCAAAAACATGGTAGATCTTGCTGATTCACCAATTAAATCGAGTGGAATAATTTGGATTATTTTTTAAAATAATTTTTAACACAGTTTAAATCATCCCAATTGATTGTTCTCTCATGTAGCCCCATTAGGCATTTTCTGAGAGGAAAGAAAAAAAAACATCCTCGCTTTTATTATTTTTTTCTGACTTTTGGCTTTTATGGCAGCGCAGTATTTGACTCTTTGCTCCTTGTCTTGCTCTGAAACAGTTTATCAAATCTCCTTCAACAATTACTGTCTGCTCCTCTATTATTCACTTTCACTTGCTTGATTCTTTCCTATCAATCAGCTTTCTTCTCCCTTCCCAGCCTGTGTTCTGTCAGCATAAAAGTCTCCTGCTTGAGCTGCAGTGCGGGCTAAGTGCAGACTTCACCTTCCCCACTCCCCACAGCCAGTGCCAAGGCAGACACTCATTTTCTGTCTCCCTGCTCCAGCCCAAGCTGCTCAAGCTCTCCATCACCTGCTCGCTCTTCCCCTCCATTTGCAACTGGGCAATTTCTGAGTCACCAAAGGTTTCCTGCAGTTTTTGCTCACCATCCCTGCGAAGCTGCAGCTGTCCCTGGAGCTTAGGTGGCTGCTGTAAGTTTTTAGGGCTAAAACAAAACCTGCTGGAGGGCCAGAGCTTGTCACTGATTTCTGTGTGCCTCAGATGAGTCTCTGCCCAGGAGCTCACCTCACCTCACTGTGAGGTCTCCTCTGCAGCTGGGTTGAGGTAGGACTGTGGGGAGGGGGTTTTGTTCCTGAAAATCAAAGCTGCCCATTCATCCTGACCACAGAAGTGGATCCTGCTCCATGTTCCATTGTTTCCTTCTCTCCTTCACTCCCCAGCCCCTCTGCATCCTCCCTCCCCCAGATTTCACCATCCCCAGTGCCACTGCTGCTGGGTGCCCTCACCTTCATGTGTTTACATCACAAAGACTCTCAGAGAAAAAGGTTTTCCTAAGTAGGAAGAGAGCTCTGGCTTTATCATAGCCATTAATAAAGCAATTAATTTGGTCTGTGTGCTATGAAATTCGAAGACCTTTGGTAGGTCATGCTTAGAAGTACATGTCTTTTGTATTAGTGAAGCGATAAAATTCAAATGGAAATGAGAAATGTTTTCTCTTTTACATGGAATGTGGAAAAAAATACATTAGAATTTTACTGGTTTATTAAAGGGAAGATGTTAGAGGGACTGTTCCTACTCTGTGCTTTTGAGTGTCAGAAAAATGTGCAATATCACATTTTTTCAGTGAAAAAAGCAGGTTTAAAGTATAAAAATACTGATTATTTATGAAAAGTGTAGAATTTTGTCCAAGCCCAAGCCTCAGTCGTGGCAGTGTCCTGCCCAGGGGCAGCAGGCTGGCTGTAGCAGTACAGGCAGGGCAGGGATGGACCCTTGCACTCTCCAGCTCTGGCGTCTGGCCTTGCTGCTCGTGTGCAGGGCCTGGGAGGAGAGTGATGGTGCCTGGGCTTGCTATCAGTGAGGATCAAAGCCACCTAGCTGGCTGAGATCTGCTTCCTCCGAATCCTCTTTTTGGGTTTCTGTCATGCTTCTTTAATCTCCTACAAAGTTACATTTCCATGAAAAAAAATTTCCATTTTTCCTGCTTATTTTTGTTAAGTGGAAAGTCTCCTTAATGATGTTTTTTGGATTCAGAAGCTCCTCATCTAGGTCAGCATTTTCAGAGTGCCACTTTCCCAGTTGTTACATCGCTACGCCTCAAATCCTTAATTCTAAACAATGAAAGTCTTGGAACAGTTCTTGCTTTCCTTTAATTTCCTTCCTTCGGAGAGCTGAATTTCTCCTCTCATCACGGTCTCCATCCCAGCCTCAACTCATTTATCAATTTATAAGTCTCGCTTCTTCCAGAATAGTTTTTCAGATACGTATTTTTAGATGAGAGCTGTTCCATCTTTCCAAAATGATCACTTCAAGCTCAGCCACTGGAGCTGAGACATACAATATTTAAATTATTATTTATAGTACAGGAACATGTGGAGACTTTCATTAAAGATAAGGCATTAGCCTTGTGCCTTGATGAGTAAAGGCACAGTGAGTGATGGTCCCTGCTCTGAGCACTTTGCACTCCAGCCTGGGTGGACTTGATGGCAGAATTTAAGGAGGAATTTAACCCAAACACGTGTTGGCATCACTCAGGGCTGAATACAGCCCCCAGCTTTGTGAGACTTGCCCGGCCCTGCCTGCCCCAGCTCTGGGTGCTGCTGTTTGTGTCTCAGTAACAGGCAAGAGAGACTGCAGGATGAGAGTGGGGAACAGGGAATGGAGAGCTGACAGCAGCATGGGGTGAGAGTGGGGAACAGGGACAGAGAGCTCACAGCAGGATAGCTCACAGCACAGGGGGATGGGGTGAGCATGGGGATCAGGGAACAGGGACCTGAGAGCTGACAGAGCATGGGGTGAGGGTGAGCTGACAGCAGGATGGGGTGAGTGTGGGGAGCAGGGACTGAGAGGTGAGAGCAGGATGGGGTGAGTGTGGGGAACCCCTGAGAGCTGACAGCAGGATGGGGTGAGTGCCATGAACAGGGGACAGAGAGCTCACAGCAGGATAGCTGACAGCAGCATGGGTGAGTGTGGGGAACCCCTGAGAGCTGAGCAGCAGCACGGGATCAGTGCCATGAACAGGGACCTGAGAGCCCCCATGAGATCACAACCGCCCAAGGGAGGTGCCAGGGGAGCACAGCTGGGCACATCTGCAGGGGAGTGCAGCACAGTGGCCCCCCTGAGCTCCAGGCAGGATGGGCAAACGCCACCTGAGATAACAGGACAGGTGCACAAACACAGCCAAACAACTGCAGATTCCAGCATTCTCCCAGTCACTGGCACAGGTCCCTTTTCTCCAGCACATCCCTAATTCTTTTGATTCCTCAGCTAGTACCAGCTCATGATCTGTCAGGCTCCAGCAGAGCCTGGTGCATTTCTGTCCTGAAAGAAGCCTTTCTACTTGGATTGCCATTTATAGCTCCAATTTTTTCACTAAGTGGTGTAAATTAGTTCTGTGTGACTTGATGGATTCTCTCCCTCCCCCTTGACAACAGTGATAAAAGATCTGACCCCTTTCTGGATGTCTGTAAAACCAAACATACAAAATCTAATTTGTTTAGGGCTGAGCTTTTAATTGCTTCACCATCACAACGTGAGACCAAATGCTTTAGCAATCTTGGGGATTGATGGACTGATTCATAATAAGGGACTTGACCCAGGAGGGGTTATCAGCCTTGGATGTAGTAAAATAAATCTCTGGGATTTGTCAGGATGCTGGTACAGCCCTGTGTGGGGCAGGGGTTTGGTGTGCAGCTCTGAACCCTGCTCTGGCTGCTGGGGGTGTTCCCAGTGAAATGTCTTCAAGCTGCATCCTTATCAGGCTGCACACAAAGCTGAACAGCCAGGCCAGGCTCTGCTCTGCTCCCAGGTATCCAAACCAGGCTGTGCTCGCTGACCCAGCAGAGGGATGGAAGCCCTGCAGGGCTGAGGGGCTTTGGGGCTTTGATTGCTAAGAACTGGGATGGCAAAACAAACCCAATGCAGAGCATTCCTGGAATTAAAGTACCTGTAATTAATCTGGGGCTGCTTGCCCTGGCCCACAATCACAAAGCCTTCTTTAGCCTTCAGAGGTGGCCCTGGTTTAGCCTTCTGCATGTGCTGATTGCCATCAAGACAGACTAATTCTTTTTTCCCCAGAGAATCCCCTGTGTTTCACTCATAAATAAAAAAAGAAAGGAAAAAACATTCTTGATGGTATTTTTGCGATTTGACTTTGCCTTTAGAATAGAACTGCACACACACAGCACTTGTCGTCCCTAAAACTTACATTTTGAAAGTTCTTTGAAGATCTAAATTACAGATCTTTCATATGAAAACTTAATGAAGGACTCTAAACAAAATAAAATAGAAATGATGACATGAAAGAGCCTTCTTATGGCTTCAATAACAAGATAAACAGTTTAATATTCCACATACTGCATTAAAAATAACAGCTGGGCTCTGTGGAGGCGAATCCCCTAACTCAGCTGCGCTGGCTCCCACATCACCCCAGCGCAGGCCGGTGCCCCTCCCTCACCTGGCACCCCCCTCTGGCCCCGGAATGCTGAAGGCAGCCAACACCTGATCAGTTTTAGCAAGCACCACCAGGACTTTTAACAAACACAGAGCAAAGTGCCATTACCAGCACCACTCCAGTACCCCCAAGTGATAGACACATTCTGTATCGACAGCCTCCAATTTTAATGAGCTATTGCTGGTTCAGACCATATTGATTGGCCTTTTTTTCTCTCTTCCTCCAATTCAGCAAGAGGAAACAAGAACCAGCATTTCATTAAAAGGAGACTTTGTCCAGTGTTTCATATTTCATGAAGACTTGTGAGTGAGCACATCCCATAAAATAACCAATTAATTCAGCCATGCTAAGGCCCAGGCTAAAACTACACCACCACATTAACAGAAGCCCAGGGAGGCACAAGGTTTAGCATTTCCTCCTGTATAAAAAGTTCCCAAACGTTATTTCCATCCACATCCCTTGATTCACTTCACTTTCTACCTCTGGGCTTTGCTGACAGCTTCTGCTGTGTTTGTTGTTGTGTGTGACTATTCTACCATGCTGTTTGCAGCTCAGGGTGCTTCAGATGCAATCCCCGCTTTCCTGTGAGTGATTTTTGTTATTGTTGCTTTTGACAACATCTCAGATTCAAGTTAAGAGTGACCAAAAGAGCAGGGGTAGGAGTAACCTGCAATAATGATTTGCAAATTGTGTTAATTTCATAGTGGGATTCTGCTTTTTGATAGGATTTAATGCGTAATGAGCTCCTGAGACGTTATTTTTGCTTCAAAGCTTTGCTGAGTACTAGATCCTATTAAATTCTCGCAGTGAACACACCAAAAAATACTTTGAGCTAATTTTAATAATTTTTAATTGAAGGAATATTTTTATTCCAATTTGAATATTCAAGCTGTTCAAAAGTTAACACATTCTCAAAGTACTCATCAGTCTTTTCTTCACATAAAATCTTTTTTTAGGCAGCCTGTGGCTTTTGGGGAGAGGGGCAGGTTTGTTTGTCTCAGGTTTTTTTTCAGACCCAATTGGAACAAATTTAGGCAAATAAATTTTGCTATTTATTTCTTTTTAAGTGCCTGCATGCTGCAGTCTAATCTCCATTCTTTTTATTGCTGTTTTATAGTCTGCCATTATTGTTTGTTTCCTTTGCGTTTTCCAAAAAGCAGAAACAAAATACAAATTTCCCTGCTAGTCCTTTCTTGCGTGGTGGCAGGAGCTGGGTTTGTGTGTGTGTGTCACGCTCAGTAACATATGTATTTCCTTGTTAGAGTGCTGTTATATTCCATTGAATCTCAGGGATTCCAGCAGAGCCTGGCGTCCCAGGCTGCACAACAGCTCACAGGAGCCCAACAGCATCAAAATGTGCACAAAGAGCAAGGGGTGTGCGAGTGCCACGTGTGAGTGCCATGCTCCAGGGGAGGAGAGACACCGAGGGCTGCAGGGACCTGGTTCTGCCTGCCCAAACACCTGGGGATGGCCCTGCAGCCACAGAACTCTGATTTGTGCTCTCAGAGCTCTCCCAGATCCCAGGGGAGGCTGGAGAGCAGCGGGGGGACAGAGCAGCCCTGGGGTTCGGGGCACAGCTGGGTCACTTCAGGCGTGGCTGTGCCAGGGGCACGGGGGCACCCTGGGACGGAGGGTGTGCAGAGGCTCTGGCCCCACTGCTCTGCCTGCTGTCAGAACGCAGGAAACCCCTCTGCCTGCCCTGGGGGGCTCCAGCCCCTGCCCAGGGGGCTCAGAGACCCTGGCACAGAGCCCCAGACCCTGTGCCTTTGGCTTGGCCCTTGGAAAAAACAATTACCAACCTTTATATGAAGAATCACAAGCCACGAAATTTTAAATAGAATGATAGTGAATTCATCATAGCATGAAAAATAGATTTTTGGGGTTTTTAGAATGGGGGTTCAGGGGGGCAAGATGGAGGAATCTGAGCATGTCCAGCCTTTCTTCTTCTTCTTCTTGGCCTCCATCTTCTGCTGTGATGGTGGCACTTTTGGATTGGTTTAGAGTAGAAGCTCACTGTCCAACATAGGTGGTAGGTATTGGGAAGTAATTGTAAATATTGTACAGGCAGATTTTGTTATAAAAAGATAACATTGCCCTGGGGCAATCAGTGTGCCTCTGTCTGGCTGGTGGAGCTGGTGGGAGACCCCAGCTCACCTGGCCTGTCCTCACAGGTGAGTGCAGCCAGGCACTCTGGGCACACAGGTGAGTGCAGACACTCTGGGCACACAGGTGAGTGCATGCAGACACTCTGGGCACACAGGTGAGGGCAGACACTCTGGGCACACAGGTGAGGGCATGGGCACACAGGTGAGGGCAGACACTCTGGGCACACAGGTGAGTGCAGCCGGGCACTCTGGGCACACAGGTGAGCTGAGCTGTGAGCACCCAGGGGCTTTGCTGTGCTGCCCTGGCTCTGCTCCCAGCACACCAGCCAGGGGCTCTCCATTAGTGCTAAATGAGTGACCCTAACGAGTCCTTCCATCTCCAGGTCAGTTTTTAGGAACCCCAGGCAGACGGTTAAGAGCTCTGAGATGTTTGGGGTGACCTTGGGGAGGCTCTAACTGCAACACAAAATTGCAAATGGTGACTGCAGTAAGCAGATTAAGAGTCTGGCGCTCTGGCAAATCTCAAGACCTAGTCTTGTGTTGCTATTTTTCCCCTATGGCAAACTTACAGATTTCACAATGACTTTGCTGTAGCAGTGACTTGAAAATTATAGTGAGTGAGTGTTCCCTTTTTAAATAATGGATTATGAGGCAAAGATTAATTTTTGCTCAATTTTCACACTGATTCAGTGCCTTGCTGCCAGCAGGAGCACAAAGCAGGACATGAATTCACAGTGGCCCTCCTCTCCTTCAGAGCTGTCACACGCCTGGGCTGGATGGGGCTGCTTGCAGTGGGGCCCTGTCACTCCCATCTGGTGCCTGCTGAACCGTGGGGCGGTGACACCTCCTGGAGCATCCTCTGCTCCTTGTCAGCGCTGAGGAGCTCAGCCCGTCCCAGCCTGCATGAAGGAACCAGTGGGCAGAAGGTCACCCACAGCAAGCAGGGACAGGCACCGCTCTGCGGCTGCCAGGTGCCTCTGCTCCTCAGGCCAGTTGAAAAAGCAGGGCAGAGGGGGAGAGAGAGGGAAGGAGACAGAGGAAGACAGACAGCTGAGAAGAGGTGAAACCAGAAATGCTGTGTCCCAGAGGCATTTATCAGCCCAAATGAAATGGAAACAGCGAAAGGGAAACACTGCTTTGCTTTTCTCAAAATTGTATTTCCAGCTGAATGAGTTGAAAAGAAAATATCCTTTCCTTTTCCTGCGATTTTGAGAGATCTGTTTGCTAAGTCTGCAGGCTTAGTGGGAGAGACAAGGAGTATTTATTTTCTGTATACGTTGGTAATTTATGAGGTTGCTATAAATGCAGAGTTTATGGAAGTAAAATCAGGCCATGAAATAAAAAGGATTTTATTCAAATATCCCAGCTTATTAATTCTTTCTAATTCTTCACAGAGGAGGAGATGAGTGAGGATGCACACACGGTTTACTGAATATTAAGAGGGAGAAGATCCAGTGAAAGTAGCAAATGCAGGTATAATTTAAAAATAGAAAAAGATGAAAGATAAGTGAATTTTATTAGGGATTGAAATATAATTGAATTTTCCTTTTCCGATTTTGTCATCAAAGATGGCAGAAAGAGGTTTACCATTGTGGGAAAGGGTCTTGCATTGCTAACAAAGCTGTGCAAAGTGGCTTTACATTCCTGTGCAGCAGGGGTGTGACTGAAGGGATGTAAATGCAGCTCTTATCTGTGCCACAGGAAGGGGTGGAGAGGAGATTTAGAGCCTTGAGCAAGAAGGAAGATGGCACAATAACTTTCACTGGGATTTAGTGCTGCACCATGAGCAGAAATGGGGCAAACAGGTACGAGTAGCATTGACTGTCTGTTCCACTGAGTGTCCATCATGTGCCTGGCTGTGTGGTGGGTTACCGGCCTGCCTTCATCTCCAGAAATGGCCAGGAGGGTGAAGGGATGGGGAGAGGTCCCGTGAGGCGATGTGCTGGGAGATGCTCCCTCTCCAGGTTTGTTTATAGAAACAGGCCAACTCACTCACTCCCATTTTTAGGCAGTCGCACTTTCAGCTTCTTCTGCACAAACAACATGCTATGATTTGGGGGCTGCAGCGGCTGCAGGGACATCTGAGGGCATTCAGCATTTGGCAGCTGTCTTTGGGGTGTCTGCCCTCCATCCCGGGGGCAGGTGCAGACACAGCCCCATCCTCCCCGGCCCTGCCTGGCTGAGGGAGCTGCAGGGCCGCCGCCAGCCCTGGGCTGAAGGGGATGGCAGGGCAGGAGCTGGGACCTGCTCCTCCAGTTAAACTGGGGAGGAAATGGAATTAGGGGGGCTCCGTAGCCGAGGCAAATGGCACAAAAGGAGGAAAAGGTCACTGTGATGGGCATCAGCCTCCTCTGCACCTTGGCGTCTCCTGGCCTTGTGTCCCTCTGAGCTGCCCCTCTCAGGGGGCTGGGCTGTGAGCACCAGGCTCTGTCCCTGCAGCGCTGGCAGGGCCCACACGGGAGCTCCAGTGGTGGCAGAGGAGCAGCCCTGCCCCACAGCTGGGGGATGGCACAGAGCAGCTTCACAGGGCAGGAGGGGCTGGATGTCTGTGCTCAGACCCTGGCACAGAGGGGTTTGAAGTGGCTCTGGAGCTCCCAGGGCAGGGGCACTGCACGGGGCTGGGCTGGGGCTGTCATGGCAAGATGGGATGGGATGGGATGGGATGGGATGGGATGGGATGGGATGGGATGGGATGGGATGGGATGGGATGGGATGGGATGGGATGGGATGGGATGGGATGGGATGGGATGGGATGGGATGAGAGGAGCTGCACTTCACACAGTGCGGGAGCGCAGGAGCAGTGTGGCAGTCAGGGGAACTTTGGTGTCTTTTTTTGGAACACTTCTGATAGTCGAGGTGGCATCTGACCTTCTGCCTTTGAGATCTGATGGCTCAGGGACCTCCAGCTACGATATTGGCCATCAGTCCCTACTCTTATACAGAACCAGGGCCAGGCTCAGAAAACCTCAGAGAAAGCTCAGAGAAAGCTGGCTGTTCTGAGAAGCAATTCCATTGTTGCATTCACTAAAACTTTTGGGCCCCTGAGGTATACAAGGGAGTGTCTGAGTTGTAAGTATCAAAAGAAATTAATTATTCTATATTATAATTAAGTCTTTTTTAATTAGCTGAATAATTGGAATTTTTCTTGCGTTACAATGCAGGTTTTCACGTAGCCAGATAATCTGAAACTTCAGAGGGATTTACCTGAGAAATTTCTCACATCCACAATTGTCTTTTTGTGATATAAAGCAGTAAATAAGGGTTCTAAGGTGGCTGCAAGAAAGGCAGCTCTTTGTAAAAGAAGTCTGTCAAGCCCAACTTGTCCCTCAAAATGTATGTTTTGTAAAAGCCTTCAGAAAATGTTGGGTCGAACTGTTTTAGTGTTATTGTGAGGAAATCAATATTTCCCTGCAGCCTTTGCAGCCCCCAAATTGTAGCATGTTGTTTGTGCAGAAGCAGCTGAAAGTGAAACTGCCTAAAAATGAGAGTGAAGTAAACTGGCCTGTTTCTATAATTTACCTTAGAAATCCCCAAGGTAAAGAAAACAACACACTTGAGCAGTCAAAACTGAAATATTCTCCTGATGCAAACACCTGAATTGGAGGATGCTGGTGGCAATCTGGGAGGGATTTTTTGCTTTTCTTTCAGCCTTTGTCCTTCTTCCCCCCCCTTCCCCATCTCCCTGCTCCTCGTGTGCCATGCAGCGGATCTTGCAGGCTTTGTCCTCCAGGGAGGTCGTGCAAGCTCCCCATGTGCTCCAGCAGTGCAGTCAGTGAGTTGCCTGCAGTTCCACGCCACGGGAGAGGAGAGAACCCTCTCCCAGTGCTCTGAGCTGGCAGCAGGCAGGGCAGCAGCTCCATGAGAATGTTTTCCCAGTGCTCTGAGCTGGCAGCAGTTCTCGTGAGCTTGGTTGTTAATTGCTGCCCCGAGATGTGCAGGGTGTCTCTGTTTTGGCCCACATACCTGAAGAAAGAGTCAGAGCTCTTCAGTTTTGGTCTTGAAGTTGTTTAATTCTTTTCTATAAAATTTTCTTTCTGCCCAGCCAAGATCTGCTCAGCAGAGCAGACATGGGCACTCTGTGTTGTCCTTTTATACTACAAACTACGTATAACATATTTACACTTAATTCCCAATACCATCACCTATGTTAGACAGTGCACTTCTACTCTAAACCAACCCCAAAGTGTCAGCATCACTGCAGAAGATGGAGACCAAGAAGAAGAAGAAGAAAGGCTGGACATGCCCAGATTCCTCCATCTTGTCCCCATAACCCCCATTCTAAAAATCCTAAAATCTACATTTTCACCCTGTGATCATTTTATTATTATACTATTTAAACTTCTGCGACTTTCAGGTCCTCATACAAAGCTGGTAACTTGCTCCAGGGGTCACAATCAAACCCCCAGGTGCTCTGGGCTGTGTGCCAGGGTCTCCGAGCCCCTTGATGGGGTCCTGGGCAGCTCTGGACATACAGAGGGATGCACTGAGTTCCGACATGCAGTCAGGGCACCAGGCAGGGCAGGACAGCAGCTCCATGTGATGGACGCCTTTGAGAGCCTGGCAGAGATGCAGGCAGCACTCCCAGGTGTTCCTGAGCCCTGCTGTGACCTCCCTCAGGTGACATGGGCCTGGCTGAAGGGCTCTGTAGGGCTGGGATTTGGACAGGTGATGCCAGGAGGAACAGAGTTCATTGTCCTGAGTGCTGTGGCTGTGGGCTGGTGTTTGCTGTTGCTGTAACTGAGTTCAGAAAGGGCCACGTTGATTTGGTGAGTTTGGCTGGGACCTCTGCCAACAAAATTAAAAGGGAGACTCTGGGAGACACGTGGCTTGCTCACAGACACACCAGTGTGGATGCAGCAGCTTTACAATCCTGTGTGTTCACCTGTGTCAGACAGAAAAAAAAGATGAAACCAGTTTGTTTTTGAGAACAGGAGGAGATCAGGAGAGCAAAGGACCAGAGGAAAGCAAATGCTGTGCTGACTGGCAAAGAGGCTGCTCTCTTTGTGTTCTTTGTGCTTGACTGAAACATCTTCACAGGATTTTTTTCCCTCTAATCTGGAAATAATTCTGATTTATTTTCAGCCTCCTATTAGGAGGAGTCAGGCAGCAGCGGCTGGCGGCCGCCTCGGTGTGCTTCCTTCCAGGGCTGCTGCCTTCCTCACTTGGCACTGCAGTCAATTCTTGTGTTTTCAATTATATATAAAAGGCAATGATGGAGGTTTTCAGCTTTTATAGCACCACAAATCACAGGGTCCTTCTCTGTACAGCACTGCCACAGTGCAGCACGGGGCATCACGGCTTCCCACGCAGGCGTGCGGAGGGAGCAGCCCCATCAGGGACCCCAGCCTGCACAGGGACACCTGGGGAGGGCAAACCTTCACTGGCAGCTGCTCCTCTGCACGGTGCCTCAGCCAGCAGCCCCTGGCTGGGCAGAGTGACCCTGGGCTGTGCTGTGGAGGGGCAGGGAGATCTGTCTCTGTGTGCTTCACATGGGCACAGCACGTCTGTAAGGAGCTGTGCAGCCCCTGTGGGCAAGGAAGGGTTAAGGTGAGGACATCACTGGTGACAAGGGCCATGGCACAGAGGGTGGCATTGGCTGCAGCACTTCTGGGGGTGCTTATTCTCTTGCCAGCTCAAAGTTACTGGGTAGACCTGAAGTGAGTAGGCTGGGAAACTGTTGGGAACTGGGATCTGTTTCACAGAAGGATCCTGTCATTGTACATACTATCCTATCATTATTATTAGTAGTATTAATATTAATATTGATATTATTATTAATATTATTATATTTTTGCAAATTTAGCCCTGGTGTAAAAGGGCTTGGACTGGCAGATCAAGAGTGTTTGCCTTTGAAGCCAAGCAATACAAGGAAAAAAACCAAGGCTGTAATAGAGCATGAACAACCAACCCTCCTCAGTAGCCAGAAGATGCCATCTTCTGCCATCATCTACCATCCAGGGATCTGAAAAGGACTCAGCACTGGCAGGCTTGCTCTTGACTTTGGCATTTGGGTGCCTTAATGCACATTTAAATGCCCCAAAATGGTCTGGTGCAAGGGCAGTGGCACTTGTCAGCTTCTCCAGTTGCCTTTAGTAGAGGAGATATCAGCCAAGCCATTTTCATTCTGCTCTGCTGGAGGGGAAGGGGGTGTCCAAATGCATCTCAGGCTGTCTCACCTGTGGCAGGTTGGTGGTAACCCAGCAGTCAGGTCCAGGAGAGCCAGGCTGTGAGAGGCAGAAATCAAATCATTGCTCCACATGGGGTGAACAGGAACACTTGAATGCTGAGACTCCAGTGAGAAAAATAAACAGAGGCTGTCAGCCCAACTGGATGTATTGAGTGCACTACAACCTGGAGAAGGAGAAGTGACCTGGTGAATGGGTGGAGGTGTTTGGAATGGTCCTGTGCCACCCAGAGCACACCCTGGACCCTTGTGCTCCTTTGCAGGGTAAGGGTACAGGCAAGGAGGATCCCCCCATGGTGAAGAAAGCTGTTAGTTCAGGGAGACAGGGACCAGAGGGACCCCTGAGAGACTCAGTTAACTGTGGCTGGCTACCACTGACGGCTGGTTTTGAGCCTAAACCAGAAAAAAAAAAAAAAAAAAAAAAAAAAAAAAAAAAAAAAGCCATTCCTAGAAAAAGGCTCTGGTGTAGGTGCTGCCCTGTTGCTGGGGGATGATGAACTGGCATTCAGAATTTGCTGGATGTCGGTCATCACTGGGGGACCTGGGAATGCTGCTGACATCAGTTAGGGGCAGGGGTGGAAGGACATGCCAGGAGGACTGGAAGGATTCTCTGGAAAGAAAAGGAACTTTTAGAAGTTCTTAGGCAAAGCAATAAGGGCGTGCATGGATCAGGGTGCCGAGGATGGACAAACAAACCCAAAGCTGTGGGGGAGGAGAGGGCCCTTGAGTGTCCTGCAGTCTGTGGCTGTCTGCCCACAGGAAGGCAGAGGGTATCCTGTCTGGACTGGATAAATCTTGGAAATGGCATTTGAAGTGGATGTGAAATAGGGTTTGGAGGGAGCTAGAGCCTGGGAGAAGATCTGGCTGGATGGAATATAAAATCCATTAGTGTCTTAATGCATAAATTGGCAGAACTGTACAACAGCAATGAAAAACAAGCTCCTGGGAGCCCAAACTGTTATTAGATTCTGGTGCCTCAGTGACTGTGGAAATTAGTATTCTGCAAGAGTCAGGGTGCCCACGAGGTGCCCCGACAGACAGGGGTGTACAGGGGTCTCCTGTGGTGCAGGGAGAGTCTCAGCTCTGCCCCACACACTCCAGTGCAAACTGCTTACGGAGACTGTGCCTGAGGGCTTTTGTATTCAGCATCATGTACAGGATAAAAAATGGGCTTTTCAGCAGCCTGCTCCTTAAACAAAACAGGTGAGTTTAGATCTGACTAACTGTGCAAGTGTAACACAGAAATAGAAAGACTCATAATTACCTTGCCTACAAATGATGTTTTCCTGTAAAGGCTCCTGAAACAGTCAGGGGAGCTCGGGATGAGGGTCAGTTACCTTTCTGCAAGTATAAGCTTGAGATAAGTTGGAGTATGGGAAGATTAATGCCTTTGCTTTAATAGCAGGGCTTGATCCAAGGCTGCAGAAATGCTGTACGTACCCAGGCAGAGCCTGCTGGATCGGGGAGTGCCAGTGCAGTGACCCAGGCTGTGTAATTCCCCTGTGGGGCTGGCATTAAAGGGAAATAGAAAGATGCATCTGACTGTGGATTTCAGAGCATTAAATGCTGTAACTCTGCAAACATCACCTCTTCTTGTTAAAATGCCAGGAATTACGGCTGCAGTAGTACGAGGAGCTAAGTGGTTTTTGGCCATAGATCTAGCAAATGCATTTTTCTTTAGCTCTTCAGCAGAAAAGTGTTGGTAAAAGTTTGGGGTTTACAGTTCAGAAGGGGAAAAAATATTTCAGTTGAGTTCCTCAAGGATTTCACAAGCTCCTGTGGTCTGTCACACGCACAACACCAGATGTGGGAGAAATGAACCTGCAGGAAGTGTGTGACATCAGATGTGGCTCACACCTGAACTGGGCAGATTCTGCAGAACAAGTGTGTCAGCAGACTGGAGGATCTGGCTGCAATCCAGGAGGGAGGATTGAAAGTCAACAGACAAAAGGTTCAATTAGTGCAACAAGAGGTAAAATATTTAGGAGCAATACGAGGCATTGAAGGCCAGGCTCCTGATAAACAGAGTGTGGAGTTAATTCCAGAGCTGCCCAGCCCCACTGCTCTGCCTGGCTGAGAGCACTGTACTGCACATTTAATTGTATGCAGGATTTTATTCTGATGCTCACTGAAGTGAGTCATCCTCCAGCTAAGCTTTTAGAGAAGCCCAGGCAGTGGGAGCAGGGTGTAGGGGAGCAGGCAGCCCAGCCAGGCTGAAGCCAGCCCAGCCCGAGCTGCAGAGCTGGGCTGGCTGCACCCAGGAAGCCTCCTCATGCATGGTTTGCCTCTGTCAGCCAGGGGAAAAAGTGCCAATTTGGCACAAAAAGGAGGATACCGTGTTCCAGGCTATTGTCTGTGCATCTCCAATCTTATTGACACCGCAGCTCCTTGTCAAAAGGAATGAGTATATTTAGTCTGGAAATCAGAAAAATTGGATTATCTCGTTGGAGGGCGGCCAGTGGCACAACACCCTAGTCATGCTTCCCTGAAATACAACGTGTTCAGTGCAGCACAGGATGGGGCCTGGGGAGCCCTGGCTGGGGACAGGACAGGGACAGGGACAGGGACAGGGACAGGGACAGGACAGGGACAGGACAGGGACAGGGACAGGGACAGGGACAGGGACAGGGACAGGGACAGGGACAGGACAGGGACAGGGACAGGGACAGGGACAGGACAGGACAGGGACAGGGACAGGGACAGGGACAGGGACACAGGGACAGGGACAGGGACAGGGACAGGGACAGGGACAGGGACAGGGACAGGACAGGGACAGGGACAGGGACAGGGACAGGGACAGGGACAGGGACAGGGACAGGGACAGGGACAGGGACAGGGACAGGGACAGGGAGGGCTGGAGCGGGACACGGGGCACAAGCAGCTCTGAGTCAGGTGCTGCAGCTCCTGATGGGCAGTGGGCAGTGCAGGTTGAATTGCCTGTGCCAGGACAGATCCCCATGCAGCAGAGATGTGCTGTACAGGTGCTGGGGCTTTCTCAGGTTTTGGTTGTTAATTGCTGCCCCGAGATGTGCAGGGTGTCTCTGTTTTGGCCCGTGCAGCTGAAGAACGAGTCTGGACTCTTCACTTTTTGGTCTTGAAGTTGTTTATTCATTCTTATCTATAAAATTTTCTTTCTGCCCAGCCGAGGTCTGCTCAGCAGGGCAGACACAGGCACTCAGTGTTGTCCTTTTATACTACAAACTACGTATAACATATTTACACTTCATTCCCAATACCTGTCACCTGTGTTAGACAGTGCACTTCTACTCTAAACCAACCCCAAAGTGCCAGCATCACTGCAGAAAGTGGAGACCAAGATGAAGAAGAAGAAAGGCTGGACACACCCAGATTCCTCCATCTTGTCCCCATAACCCCCATTCTAAAAATCCTAAAAATCTACATTTTCACCCTGTGATCATTTTATTAATATACTATTTAAACTTCTGCGACTTTCGGGTCCTCATACAAAGCTGGTAACTTGCTCCAGGGGTCACAATCAAACCCGCAGGTGCTCTGGGCTGTGTGCCAGGGTCTCCGAGCCCCTCGGCGGGGTCCTGGGCAGCTCTGGACACCCAGAGGGATGCACTGAGTTCTGACAGGGGCTGGGCAGCTCTGGACACCCAGAGGGATGCACTGAGTTCTGACAGGGGTTGGGCAGCTCTGGACACCCAGAGGGATGCACTGAGTTCCACAGGGGCTGGGCAGCTCTGGACATACAGAGGGATGCACTGAGTTCTGACAGGGGTTGGGCAGCCCTGGACACCCCGAGGGGTGCACTGAGTTCCACAGGGGCCGGGCAGAGCAGGGCTGGCTCAGGCTGTGCTCAGTGAGTGCGGGGCAGAGCAGGAGGCAGGGCAGGGCTCAGCTCACCTCCCTCCCTGCCAGTGGCAGCTGCCAGTGCCAACCCCACTGGCATTGTCAGCCCTGCCTCCCCACGGGCTCAGCCAGCCACCAGCAAGGATTTCGTTTTGCTGAACGAGGTTTTTGCCCGTCTGGTTACAAAGCAGGAACAGAACACCCACAAACCTCAGGATGTGCAGAATTCAGCCTCCAAAGGAAGTTTGGAGGAGGTTAGAGCAGGTGAGTGGCAGAAAGGAGGATGTGGTGTTCCCATCTGAGAGACTCCACAAGCAGCTGCAGTCAGCCATGGTTCTGTTCCTTTGAAGGCCCTGACATGAAGTGAGATATGACTCTGAGAGAACTGGTGGTTTAAAACTTCCTTATCAGATGAATAGCAACTGAAGGGTCTCGCAGATTAATGAATTTAAAAGGATCTGACAAACGACTGCAGGATAATCAACAAATAGCTGAGCAATTAGGGCAAAATGTTCATAGAATAGATAAAAGGCAGAAAATGGTAAATAATCAACATGAAGGATGGTGAGCAGGGGTTCAGGCAGTACATCATGGGCTCCAGCAAAGAGCACACCTGGGGCTGTGAGGGGGATGGATCTGGCACTAGCACAAATAAAGGCATTTCCATTGTTTATTAGTTCAGGTAAGTTCTGACAATGCCAGGCAGCTTCATCAATCACAGCCAGAGCTTTGGAAAGGAGAAAAACACCAAGCCAAAAGGAAAGTTGTCTTTACTTTCCAGGTGACAGAAAGGAGTGAGCGTCAACCATCCCCAGAGCTGGACCAGCACAGAGACATGGATCTGCTGTGGTGGGCAAGGACAGCTCTTCAGCTGCATCGTGCATGGATTTCACTGGAGCTGGGCACCTGGTTCAGTGCTGTTGGGGTCTTCTTGTTCTGCCCACTGCCTGCAGTGGTGCTGCCTGTGTTTCACCCTGGAGGGATGCTGAATGAGATGCCCACGTTCTCTCCTCTGTGAGAGCACAGCCCCTGCTGCAGCAGGGTGGTGCCCAGAGGGATAAAGGCATTGGCATCGCTGGGATGCTCAGTGTGAGAGCACAGCCCCTGCTGCAGCAGGGTGGTGCCCAGAGGGATAAAGGCACTGGCATCCTTGGGATGCTCTGTGTGAGAGCACAGCCCCTGCTGCAGCAGGGTGGTGTCCAGAGGGATAAAGGCATTGGCATCCCTGGGATGCTCAGTGTGAGCATCCCCTGCTGCAGCAGGGTGGTGCCCAGAGGATAAAGGCACTGGCATCCCTGGGATGCTCTGTGAGAGAGCACAGCCCCTGCTGCAGCAGGGTGGTGTCCAGTGGGATAAAGGCACTGGCATCCCTGGGATGCTCAGTGTGAGAGCACAGCCCCTGCTGCGGCAGGGTGGTGCCCAGAGGGATAAAGGCACTGGCATCCCTGGGATGCTCTGTGAGAGAGCACAGCCCCTGCTGTGGCAGGGTGGTGCCCAGAGGGATAAAGGCATTTCAGCCTTGCTGCACGGACCTGGGGCTCTCTCCCCTCTGAGGTGCCCGAGCTCCCCATCATCCACAGCTGGAAATGTTCAGGGTGGCTCAGAGCTGCAGCAGCCCCACTTTCCCATTGCCAGCCGTGCTTTGCTGTGGCTGGAGGAGAGCACCAGCTCACCCAGCAGTTTGAAAGCCCTTCTGTTTTATTTCCTTTTCCCTTCCCTGCGTTTCCCAGCCCCATCCACTTTAATTTGAAAGTACTGTGCTCCCCTTTCCTGAGAGGCCAGCGTGTGTCTAGCAGGCAGTGTAGACACAGCCATGCACTATTGTTCCTGTCACCTCCAATCACGAAGCCATCACCATCATGCCAGATCCCTTCCTCCCATCTGCATTCCTCTGGATCCCATCCTCCCTCAGCCCTCCATCCCCAGCCCCTGCAAGCAATCCAGCAGCTGAGAAGGGAGAGCTGCCTTGTTGTGGTGGAGGGTCTTTTGGCTGTCAGGAACTTGTTTTTTTCTGCCAGGAGCTAGGATCTCTTGAGAGAAAGCAAGCTGAAAACGTCTTTGAGCAGCCTCTTCTGTTCTGCCCTCCTGGTGCCAGTTGAAAATGAGAAGAAAAGGGTGGGGGGGGTGGAGAAGATTAAAAAAAATAAAGAAAAGAAAAAGCTCTTCAAAAAGGAAGACTCTTTCAGAGCCCAAACAATCAATGGGACAATAGGAGACGAGGATGCAGCTCTGCTCCATCCCTGAGCTGGGCTCTGAAGTGGCCTGGGTGAGGAGCTGAAAAGCTCCCAGCAGACAAAGCCTGGGCAGAGGGCAGAGCTGGAGCCAGCCCTGCCATCAGGCCCACGCTGAGGGCTGGGGGCCCTGCCCAGGGCTGGTGACACGGGCAGCAGTGACCCCGAGCCCCCGCTCACTGGGGCCTCTCCTGCCCCATCGCACAACCCAGCCCTGTGCCTGCCCCACTGCACAAACCCCTGGGGGCTCTGATAAAGACACCTCACACCTGCACAGCTTCACGTGTGACCTCTCCTGTTTGCACCAAAAACACAAAGGGAGAGAGTCAAGGATCATTAGCTGACGAGGCAAAACTGCCTCTTGCCTTGTGCTTCTATTTTTCCTGTGAGTACCACAGAAAAATACCAATCAGCTGCTTGGGAGGCAGAGCCTGCTGGGCACCGTTCCTGTGTCCAGGACAGCCTTCTGTGGAGCTTGGGAGCAAATTAGAGCAGAGTTTGTGCAGTTTGGGCAGCTCCAGCCTGCAGACCCCCCATGCCATAGCTCCAGAGGCTGTCAGTGGCCCCAGAGAACCCGCAGGGTCTTGGGTAATGCTGCCAGCCCCCAAATTTTTGGTGAAGAAGAAGGATTTGCAGACACCAGGGACCAGAAGAAATCCATCCCCGCCCCTCAGTGACCTCCTGAGGGTCCCTGGCTGTGCTGCACATGGCAAGGGGCTTTGGCTTCTGGACAAGGTCCCCTGCCTCAGCAGGGAGGAAAAAAGATGGATCTGTACATCTGCAATTTTTTTTCTAGGCAGGCTAAAGAAAATTTGATAGAAAAAATGTATGGTTTCAAACCTAAAGAGTCAAGGGTCCATTTGGTAGGTTTTCTTTTAAGTTCTGAGCTTTCTGGGGGTTATTTTATTATTTTATTTGGTGGCCGGATTTTTTTTTCCTGCATTAGAAATCGTGTCAGTTGTCAAACAAGACTCCAGATTGATTTGGTTTTTGTATGTCTAGCTTTCAACATCCTCAAAGGCATCTAATTGTTCAGGACAGAGTGAGTATCTGCACTTACAGAAATCAAGGCTGGAGTGGAGCTCCCCTGAAAGCCAGGCTCTGAGAAGCCAAGATTCATTTTCGGAAAGTAAGTGGTTTTCATTTTTCGGTTTCTCAAGGACTCTTTCGAGGGCCAAGCAGATGGCTGGGAGATCTACAGAATGGAAACCTGCAGCTCTAATGGGGACACAGAAGTGTGTGTGGAGGGGGTTGTTTGTTTGGGGTTTCTGTTAGCTCAATTGCCTTTTGGTTTGACAGCAATTTGCACTATTTATGCAGCTGGAATGCCGCTGCATTTTCATGTGGACTCTGCCTTTTCGACAAAGGGCTGAGAAAATTGCCACACTAATTCTGGGAGCTTCCCAGCAGCTCTGAGGCACAACCAGCAGAGAGATTTCCAGCTCAGAGACACGGAGGCAAGCAGCAGGAGAAAGGCACAGCTCGGCTCCACCTCAGGGGTTTCGTGGGGCTGTGGGGCTGTGTGGAGCACCAGGCTGGCCCCAGCTGCTCTCCGGGGGCTGTGTTGGCCTTTTGGCAGTGCCGGCCTGCCCGGCACAGGCTCCTTGTCCCCAGGGGTGGGGGCTGTGGCAGCACACGTGTCCCCGTGTCCCCAGGGCCGGGCAGACCTTCCACATGTTTGTACCTCACTACATTTAGGCTAATGTCATATTTGTCCATCCTCTCCACGTCATTCCCAGGGTGGCTCACTGGAGCCTGCCTGGACACGTTCCTGTGGGAGGAACCTGCTGAGGAACCCAGGCCTGTGAGGGCACAGAGCACCAGGATTGCCCAAGGAGGCACAGGGATCTCTGCAGAGCTCCTGGAGGGAGGAACCCACCCCTGTGAGGGCAGAGAGCACCAGGATTGCCCAAGGAGGCACAGGGATCCCTGCAGAGCTCCTGGTGGGAGGAACCTGCTGAGGAACCCAGGCCTGTGAGGGCACAGAGCACCAGGATTGCCCAAGGAGGCACAGGGATCTCTACAGAGCTCCTGGTGAAGGAACCTGCTGAGGAACCCAGCCCAGAGAGCATCAGGGTGCCCACAGGAGGCACAGGGATCCCTGCAGAGCTCCTGGTGTGATGAACCCACCCCTGCGAGGGCAGAGAGCACCAGAGTTCCCTGCAGAGCTCCTGGTGAGAGAAACACAGTGAGGAACCCACCCCTGTGAGGGCAGAGAGCACCAGAGTTCCCTGCAGAGCTCCTGGAGGGAGGAACCTGCTGAGGAACCCACCCATGTGAGGGCACAGAGCACCAGGGCTCCCAAAGGAGGCACAGGGATCCCTGCCAAGGGCACACACAGGTCAGAAATGAAGAATTAACTCCTCTCTCCCCACCTGGGCTGAGCAAACTGCCTGGGCCACAAGGAGATAGGGCTGGTCCTGCGCCTGCACGGGGAAACTGAGGCACAGCAGGGGCGGTGCCTGCCTGGGGGAGCCCCGGGTGTGATCCTGCACGCAGCCAGCCCAGGTTTCGCTGGAGCAGAGCACACACACCCCCTCATGTCTGCCCGTGTTTGCTGTGTGCCTGTCCCACTCCTTTTCCTCGCTAGCCTGTCACAACCATTACCAAAATATGCTTATCTCATATATGCAAATAGCAGGATATTTATAAGATTCTTTGAAATTTCCATAATTGTGCTGTAAAAAAAAAAAAA
This sequence comes from Emberiza elegans, assembly GCA_024865655.1. Lineage (NCBI taxonomy): Eukaryota > Metazoa > Chordata > Aves > Passeriformes > Fringillidae > Emberiza > Emberiza elegans. The sequence continues at coordinate 26,283,717 of JALJVW010000129.1, read as the reverse complement.
AAAAAATCTCTTTGCTTATCTCGCAAAGTGTTGTAACCACAGTGTTACTTTTATTGAAATCCAAAAATCACTCGGCAAAATAAGAATAGTTAGAAAACTGTCAGGTTTTTATATTTTTGAAATAGAAGGGAAAGAAAGTGAGCAAACCGGGCTTTATTATTTTAAATTAGAAACTTTAATGCTCACCAAAAAGGATATAAACTGTAAATGTATTTTAGCAGTTCCTAGAGAAAAAAGAGAGAGATTTTAATAATAACACTGTGTGCTCCTATATCATTTTCATTAGAAAAATCTTGGAGCACTTTCAGCTTATTAAAGAATGGAATGCCTCAGAAGGCTCTCGGGAGGTGCCAGAGGAAAGTAAAGTAACAAATATAAATCCCATTATTCTCCATCCTGAGGTTCCCTGGAGCTCCTGTGCCCCCTGGCAGGGACAGCAGCTGCCCCTGGCACTGTGGGGTCCCTCTGCTCATTCTGTGGGTGGCTGGGCCAAAACGTGGAAGGATTTTCCCAAATCTCCCGTCCTGCCCCATGGGGACACTGCAGGAGCTCTGCGGGGATTCCTGTGCCTCCTTTTGGGAATTCTGGTGCTCTCTGGCCTCACATGAGTGGGTTCCTCACCATGTTCTGCACAGGGACATGTCCAGGCAGGCTCCAGTGAGTCACCCTGGGAATGATGCGGAGAGGACAGAAAAAATAAGATATTAGCCTAAATTTAGCAAGAGTGGTAAAATGTTCACTGGAACAACAAAAGGAGGAAGAGAGGCTGTAAAGGTAGGGGGTATTCCCTGGTCTGATGAGGAAAATAATATTAAAAACTCCCCAGTGTTTAATTTCAGGGAATCCAATAGCCCGAGCGAGTGCCCAGAAGAGGAACAGCATGTTAACATATCTTAGATAAACAGGAGCCAAGTTGTTACCCCGACAGGAACACGAGAGAGCCCATCAGTGCAGTGGGGGAGAATAATAAATTAAAAACCAGATGGTTCAAAGATGTGATTGCGTCTTCAGCTTCAGCAGGAAGAGAGAAGGGGAATACATATGGATTGCAGGCAGGCCAGGAACACAAAAGCTTGGAAAAAACACAAGAACAGGAGAGGCAGGCTCATCAGAATGAAATTAATTAAAAGAGCAGGACCTCGAGTTATTTTAGGTCCCAGAGGTAGAAACACCAGAATTCCAAGCTCCATTCTTCATTTGTACATAAAGTTTCCTATTTCATCCATGCTCAAAAAAGGACCTCTTCCTTTCTGAGCTAGATAGTGAGTCAAGGCAGATGGGAATTATTCTGAGCTTGGAGAAAACAAAGAAGCACAAATTAATGGCTTACTGGCAGAAAGGCAGTTTGAAGCACTTTGCCAAAGCACATTTTATTCCTACCCTTATCCTACATAGATATTTTTTCCTTTAATTCTGCTCAGCGCAGAAATGCATGACTAAGCAGAGATCCGTATCTGCATCGTGCATAGGCTGGAGGGGGCACTAAAACAGGCAAAAATCAGACAAAAGGAGTGGGGGAGAGTCTGCAGTGGCTGTGCAGTGACTTAACAGCGTGCTGCATGTCGTTCAGCACACAGAAAATAGAACAAAATAGAACAACCCCCTCTTGCCTGCTTGAACTCTCTCATCCCATCCTTTCTGAGTGGGTTTCTGTGCATCTGCCTGCATTCTGTCGCACATGCATGGACATATGCACATGCACAGCCATCCCTGGGTGTTGCACAAGCTCTGATTGGAGTGGAGGAGCCCTGGTGGCCATGGGCACCCTGGCCAAAGTCCCACTTTGCCATAAGAGGAGGCTGTGGCTTTGGCTTGAGAAGGGGCAGGGTTTTACTCCAGCCTCCTCTGCAGCAGTAAAGCTCCAGATCTGCAGCAAGGCTCCCCCTGCCCGGGATTATGTTCAGCCATCTCTGGGAGAAGCCCGGAAATGGTTTAACTGTGCAAATTTATCATGCATAAACAATTTAAGTTATGATACCGATAATATTTCAGTCTTAATTTGGCAAAATGATGGAGGCAGGAACTCAAACTGCACTTGTGTTTGAACAGTGTTGATTCTTCCATAACCATTAACTTCCAAGACCTCAATTTGATATCCCCTGGGAACAGATTCCCTCTGTGCTGAGGGTGTTAGAAGCAGGAGATCAGGAGGTGGAGGTTCATTCTTGTTATGAGATTTTCAGCTGCTTTCTTAACTTCCTGTCACCTCCTTTCCCCTGGTGTAAAATTAGGATAATGACATTTCTTCATATGACAGCAGCTTAAAGCTGAAATGCTCAGGTGGAAGGTGTTCTGCACTTCAGAGATTATTGTTTATTACCACCACTGCTATTACTGATATTTCTGAGAGTTTCACTCTCATGTATGCAATAAGGGCAAAATATTATGAACATTTTGCCTGATTTTGAACTTAAAACCAATTTTTTTGTGAATTAATTCCTTTGAATAGAATTATTCCTGAACTACATCAACTGGGGACCAGCTGCTGACCCCAAGTGTTTAAGAACTCCAGATAATCACCGATGAAAGGAGACAAAAATACATTTTATCTAAGAAGTATCTAATGTTGTGATAGAAACTGAAATTAAAGTATAATCCAGAGAGAGGGAGAGAGAGAGAGAGAGAGAGTATTCTTTAATTAAAATCAGCTACCTCAAAAGATGGATTTTCTCAGGAGTGAAATTTGCACTGTGCTGAAGGCTTTCCACTTAAATCCTTGATGATGCAAGGAAAAAGAATTCTCAGGGAGTAATATTGGCATTAGCAGATAGCCAAATGCCAGTGCACAATAAGGGAGAATCTGCAGAGAAAAAGATGTATGGCCGACAGAATGGAAAGATGCACAAAGCAGGAAACTCCCTGAAACACAAACACATGATTGTTCAGCAGCAAATGAATAGTTTGGCAGAGAAAGGGACACGAGATACAGGCTTGAGGATAGAGAAGGAAAATAAACCCAGAAGCAGCAGAGATCAGTGAAAACAATGGGCACTTTCTGCCAGGAGATATGTTAAAAATACTGAAATAGGGTTTTAGATGATGTGTTCAGGAGGATCCGTGGGCCTCCCACCACCCCCATGGCAGTTCCTGGTCCCAGGCAAGCGCAGGTGGGTTCAGGGCATGGGGATGGTGTGGAGGCAGTGGGGACAGTGGGGACAGTGGGGACAGTGGGGACAGTGGGGACAGTGGGGAGCCAGGTGGGACAGTGGGGAGCCAGGTGGGAACAGGGGGAACAGGGGGGAGCCAGGTGGGAGCAGCAGGTGAGAGCCAGCATCCCCCAGGGCTGGGCAGCACTGCCTTCCCCACTACAGAGCTGCTGCTGCTGCTGCTGCTGGTGATGCTGATGGTGATGATGATGATGATGATGATGGTGATGCTGATGGTGATGATGATGGTGATGATGATGGTGATGATGATGGTGGCAGCCGTGCTGAGGGGAGCACCCCCAATGGCTGCTCATTGGGAATCCTGCTCCCTTCCCAGGTTGGCTGCCATCCCAGATGGTTTCCTGAGCCCAGAGAAGGCTCCTGGCCAGGCAGAGTGCTGGATAGCTCTGGAACTGTGGCAGGATTACCTTGCAGAGCTCCCTTTCACCAGCGTTTATTGCACTGTGTGCAGCAGAGAAGGTTCCAGCAGCTGCTTCGGCTGCTTTCCTCACACGCAAACCTTTCCTGCAGGAATCTTGTCCAACAGCCAGGCGGGCTCTGTGAGAAGCGGTTCTGCTGCAGTCAGGAAAATGTATGTCTTTATTTTTTAATCTTTTTTTTCCTTTTCAAAAAAAAAAAAAAAATCAGGGCTAAAGTGGAGGAGCTGCTGGAATGGTGTCACACCTCTGGGAACTGGGCAGGGTGTGGGCAGCAGCAGAGAGCCCTCCCTGTGCTCAGGGCACCTATTGCCAGGGACAGGACACACAGAGCTCCAGCGCCTGTAAATGCCTCCCAGCTTTGCTCTGCGTGATGCAAATGGCTTTGCAGAAAGAGCCCAAACCCAAATTGTTACTCTAATATTGGCCAGGATATTGCAGCCAGGCAGGATGGGATATGTAGCAGGGGACATTTTAATGTGTCAGATTAAAACACCTCTGCAAATCTTGGCTGAGTTCAGGTTCCCAAAGAGCTGCTGTGGATTCAGGACAGATTTCAGTTCAAGCAGAAGGGTTGGCTAATCATTAAAATACATCATACAGGTAATCTGGCTCGCACTCCCAGACCTTTAGAGGTATTTTAACACCCACAGTACTCCAAGTGCTAAAACAGCTTGACCAAATTTGGCGTTCAGCATCTCCTGAAAGGAAAACAGAACTCGGAGCAGCTGAAGAGCGAGGCCCTCTCAGTGATGCGACTTACAGGGGAAATCAGAGGCTCCTCCTGAGCTGAGCCCCCCGTCCCAGAGCTCCCAGCACCGCTGTGAGCACAGATGAGCAGGGGCTGGTGTCCGTGGGAGAGGGGAGCAGAGGAGCTGAGAGCCAGCCCTGGTGGGGCGTGCTGGCGAGCAGCGTTCACATATTAACAGATTTCCACTCAAACTGGCAAATAGGGATGTCTATGCTCGAGATGCTGTGTGAAAGCCAAGGCAACAAAAGTCAAAATGTGCATGCGAGAATATGTGGCACACACAGTATATGTCACAATGTTTACCATCACTTCAAAACATGCACCCGCCCACAGCTCTTCACTAGCAGCGTCCTGGAACTCCTCCAATTGGGATTTGCTATATGAAGCAAAAGTCAATTAAAATCAGCCATTATTGTACAGATCATGAGATCCATAGTAGGAGATCCCATACTCATCCCAGATGCTCATTAATAGCAGTGTGTCGTAAACAATCCAGGACAATTGCTTGGGGTTTGTAGACTCTTCTGATGGCTGTGTTTGCTCAGTTAACATGCAACATTTTTAAATGGGTTGGATTAAAATTTTTAGCAAATATCAATTCCCCAGAAACACAGTTCTGTTGCATTCTGGAACTGTTTCAAATGCGACTTACAGGGGAAATCAGAGGCTCCTCCTGAGCTGAGCCCCCGTCCCAGAGCTCCCAGCACCGCTGTGAGCACAGATGAGCAGGGGCTGGTGTCCGTGGGAGAGGGGAGCAGAGGAGCTGAGAGCCAGCCCTGGTGGGGCGTGCTGGCGAGCAGCGTTCACATATTAACAGATTTCCACTCAAACTGGCAAATAGGGATGTCTATGCTCGAGATGCTGTGTGAAAGCCAAGGCAACAAAAGTCAAAATGTGCATGCGAGAATATGTGGCACACACAGTATATGTCACAATGTTTACCATCACTTCAAAACATGCACCCGCCCACAGCTCTTCACTAGCAGCGTCCTGGAACTCCTCCAATTGGGATTTGCTATATGAAGCAAAAGTCAATTAAAATCAGCCATTATTGTACAGATCATGAGATCCATAGTAGGAGATCCCATACTCATCCCAGATGCTCATTAATAGCAGTGTGTCGTAAACAATCCAGGACAATTGCTTGGGGTTTGTAGACTCTTCTGATGGCTGTGTTTGCTCAGTTAACATGCAACATTTTTAAATGGGTTGGATTAAAATTTTTAGCAAATATCGAATTCCCCAGAAACACAGTTCTGTTGCATTCTGGAACTGTTTCAAATGTAGGTCAGAGTCAGTAAGGATGCTTAGCTAGTGAAAACAGAGACAGGGGGAGGAAGATTTGGGGAGGGGAAATTCTGTCTGCCCAGCTTGCTAGAGGAGCCCAGCCCGCCCACCTTCCTCCCAGAGCTGCTGCTGGTGAGCTGTGGTGACTCATCCCTGCATCACACCAGTCCCACAGCTCCAGTGGCAAAGCCACCTCCCTGGCTTCCCTCAGTGTCCCCTCAGTGTCCTGAGGAGCTGCTCCGTGCCTTAAGGAGATGGGATTTTCCAGGGAGGCAGAATGTGCATCCCCCTGTGCAGAAGCTCCTGTCACTGAACAGATCCAAAACCATGGTCATTTGTGAAGATTTACTGGCCTCAGTCAGTGAAACCCATGCAAGAATGGCCTTGAGCTGCGATAATTTTTGGGGTGGGTGGAAGCTTCCAGTCCTTCAGATAGAGCCAAACACCAGCATCCATCTCCCAGCTCCCAGGTGAGGCCAGGCCAGAATTACAGGTGAACCTTCAGTCCTGCTCAGAAACAAATCACTGGCAGGGCATTTTTGATTAAATAAAACATCAGGTCAATATGAAACAAATTTCTTTGTTTTGGAGAAAGATTGCCCCACCCCTATACACACACACAAATGCACACACTAATTTTTAGGGCTGATTTATAAACAAAAAGTCTGTAATTAGCACAATTTTGTTTGTAATTAGCAGGAATAAACTGTTTGCTTTAGTGCCAATATCTGTAACAATGGAAGTTTTCTTTTGTTTTCAGCTCTCTCACTACCTCTTTATGTTTAGTTTCAAGGTGAGATCAGTATCTGGAACATGATGTCATTTATGCTGTTATCATTTTATGAACTTCAGCAAATCTACTCCTGATAATGTATTATAATTATACTGGTAATCAGAACTGGATTTGAAAATGTAGGAAGCCTGGTGCCAACTGCCACTGTGCGTCTGACCAGATCACAAAAGGAAAACAACGGTTACTGGCATTTATTGTCAGGGGAACTTCAACGCAGATCTGCAGACAGATACGGACTGCAAAAATGAAATGGCTGTTCATTTCATATGTATACCTAATTTCTGTGGGTTTTCAGACTGGCATCCTAGTCTCTGTCATGCTTGTTCCCATTTTCCTCTCAGTTTTCCTTTAAGAGAAGCTTCCCTGCTCTAAAGCCAAATGCAATGTTCCCTGCTGTGATGGATTCCTTCTTTTTCCTTCCTAATTGGAGCCATTTCATCAGATCGAATTTTGACAAAGATAGTAATTGTCATCCAATTTTAAGGCAATGACAAGATCAATATGAATTCTCAGATGACAAGTATTATTACTGGGTGAGCACAAAGAAACAAAGAAAATGAAAAATCCATGTTCTGGGGATCAAAACAGTTAGAGGCACATGCTTGCCTTGATCCACGTGTGTGTGAATCCTGTTTCAACAATAGAGGCTGTGCCTGGGCATGGATGGGGTAGAACAGATGGCCTTTGCCAGGCAAATAGTGCAGGGAAACGAGCACCCAGTGCTTTAGTACATTGCAGTTTGGGTAATGTGGGACTCAATTAACTTGCCACCAAACAGGCTTGCAGGAAAAATTACCCACAGCCCCATCTCAGAGAATTCTGCTCCTCCCTAACATTTCGTGCTCCTTCTGTTCCCCAAATGCCAGGAGTAAGTGCCCAAGAAAACCCTGCTTCTTTAGGGTAAATACATCCAAAGTGTATTTATGTAGGCAGAAGTACTTGATTATTTCCATAACATTGTTTAAATGAGATGATCTGATTAGTTAATGGCCCAAAGAGTTCAGGCAGAGTTCAGATAGGGATCTGAAACGTGCAGCGGCATCTTCAGACGTTTTCCACACCACGGTGGTTTGGGGAGGGATTCTGCCATGTATGCAGAACTTGCCAGGTACTGTCAGGTTGTTTTAGCAGGTTCACCCTGCAACAAGACATTTCTGCAAGGCATTTGACCCTCAGAGCTCAGCTCCTGTTCTGGATTTGCTGCTCAGAGCGCATCCAGGTTTCCACTGCACGCGCCTGTCTGGCCATTCAACCAGAGCTCCTCCTTTCCCACCCCCAAAAAGTGTTAAACCCAAGGAATTAGAACTGGGTTTCTTTTTTTTTTTTTTTTTTTTTCATTATTTATATTCAAAATACATTTTAACAGAGGAAAGGCAAAATAATCCATGGTTGTCGTGCTAATTGGCAGCTGCTCTGGGTAACAGCCGTGACAAGTTTCAGCTCTGTCCACCCCAAGGCAGCCAAGTCATTAAGGGTTTCCAGGCAGAGAATGGGGTTGTGAAACCCAGCACTCACTGCTGCTGTCCCTGCACTGCCGAGCACGTTCCCAGCCACCCCAGTGCAGGTTCAGTGGGATTATGGTCCGTGGAGGAAGGCCTCAGCCAAGCGCTGAAAAGATGTTTGTTAGCCTCCAAAATATAAATAAAATATTTACAAAGAGAATAATTGACTTTTGATGTTTACTTCAGGCTATGGTTAAGCAGGCAGTGTCTGTGCTAAGCAATGCAGTGACCACCTGCCACAAATGCTGTGATATTTGACAGATCCCTTTCTGCCAAGAACTATAATTCCTATTTAAATCTAAATAGAGGAGCCATGAATGCAGATTTCTCATCACAAAGACACTGATGTTAATCCCCAGTACAGAAAAATAAGAAAAGCCAGAACGTTTTATTGGATTTTATATGGAAGATAATTAAACAGTATTTCTTCTTTACTTGGTATACAGCATCCCATCAACCTTCCTGCTGAAATTTGTTTATAAAGAAAGCCAGAAAGTTTTATTACATTTTTATGTAAAAGAAAATTAGCATTTTGTATATTTGAACTTACATTAGAATAACAAAAAAAAAATGACCAAAGAAGGATGAAAATAAACAGAAAAAAAAACTTAAGGAAAGCAAAACACTGTTCTCATACACACAATTTCATATTCTAAGCATGCAAACCAAATAAATGTTTGTGTGCATATGTATGTATTGTATAAATTCATGTACCAAGCAGTTCTGGAAACCTGAGCTGATGGAAGTTAGGAAATGCTGGAATTAGATGTGCTTGCACACCCCATTTGCCCTTTTTGACTGTGGACACAGAACGTATGCTGGGGTTTTTTTCCCACACACACCCCCCACAGAAAATGGTGCAGTGTAGGCAGAAAATTGGCTGTGAGAATGATGTAATCTCTGAGAGCTGCTCCGCAGGAGCTGCTTCTGCTCTGCCCACCAGGCAGTTTGGTATTTTGGATGTACCCAAGGAAGTTCTGGTGGCAGCAGGTGGGTGCTGCCAGCCTGAGCTGCGCGGTCAGGGGCTGGGGTGCCTTTAAAGGGAGCTCATTAACACAGGCCGGGGGGAGCTGTATCCAAGGCTGCATCCTCGGCATCTAAAAAGGCTTCCCTTCAGCCCGGGCTGCCATTTACTGCATTCTGGGATGCATGTGGATTTTCCAAACAAAAGATGTTTATGAGGAGAGTATATTTTAAGATCCCTTTCATGACTGCACAGACCCCTCTCCAAGCAGATGGCCTGACAGTTGCAAGGAAACTATTCATAAGCCAGAAGTAGCGTTTAAAATTTTTTTTTTTTTTTTTAAAAAAAAAAGACAGTTTGTTCTCCGTGTACATTTTAAGCAGGTACTAATTCTGTCTGTGGCAGCACCTTCCCAGCCCAGCAGCACCACGGCACCCTCCTGGCTGCTCCCATGCACTGAAATTCCAATTCCATTCACTGCTAACTTGGCGTAACGCTGGAGGTTCAACAGTTTCCCTTGTGTAACCAAAACAGGAGGGACCCACAGAGAAAATGCTTCTTGCGAGTGTGTAGAAACAAGAATTTTCCAAGGATGTAAATATATTTAATTCCATTTTCATTCTCAGCCTTGACTGCTGCCTAGATGCTGTTAGCAGTCTTTGGGGAGGATAACCAGCTGAGAACAAAGTGACTAAACCTGAGCCACCTCAGCACTCCCAAGTTCCTGCATTTTGGGAGGAATCTGAAGCAATGGCTTCACACAGCTGCATTTGCTGACCCTTTTAATTGCCTGCCACAGAACCTCCTGCTCGAAGGAAAGCAGCCCTTCCATATCATGCACTTGATAAATAAATAATGCCATCCCTCTGGAGACGAGAATTCCATCTCCAGCACAAGGACAGGGACTGAGTGTCCTTCCACTTTGGGGAGATGGTTTGTTTTTGCTTTTCCTTCACCTCAGGAGCTGAGGCTGATTATTTGTCACATCAAACGCATTTAAAAGTATTTCTGAAAAATTTGCCTAATATCCTGCAGCAATGAGTTGCAGGGTTGATTATACACTGCACGAATGTTTTCAGCATTTTCCCTTCACCTTTCCATGCATATTTGTGCTTCAGAGAAAACAGAATAAATAGCCCCTTCTCTCTGCTTCTGTTATATCATCTTTTACTCCTGTGTTTTGTAAACTAAACAATGCTAGTCTTTTTAATCACTTTTTAGATGGAAGCCTCTTTCCTCATGTGTTTAATCATTTTTGCTGCACTTTTCTGCTGCAGAAGTACATACATGTGGGCATAGACACCCTGGAGCAATCAAAAAGTCTGCCAAGAACAGGTTTTAAGGCTTCACAGAGGTTTGCTCTTTGCTCCCAAAACAACTCCTGTTCATCTCACTCTGAATTCCCTTTTGGAAAGAGGGTCCGGGGGCTGTGCAGGTGTGCAGGTGAAAAGGGAGCAGCAGGACAAAAACCAGAGGCTGGAGCAGGGCAGGAATGGTTGGTGCTGAGTGAGGATGAGTGTGACCGTGTTCACAGGGGTCTGAGGATGAGGGAAGAGACGAGGATCTGACTCCATGTTTCAGAAGGCTTGATTTATTATTTTATGATATATATTCTATTAAAACTATACTAAAAGAATAGAAGAAAGGATTTCATCAGAAGGCTGGCTAAGAATAGAAAAGGAATGGAATGATAACAAAGGTTTGTGGCTCGGACAGAGAGTCTGAGCCAGCTGGGCTGTGATTGGCCATTAATTAGAAACAACCCCATGAGCCCAATCCCAGATGCACCTGTTGCATCCCACAGCAGCAGATAACCATTGTTTGCATTTTGTTCCTGAGGCCTCTCAGCTTCTCAGGAGGAAAAATCCTAAGGAAAGGATTTTCCATGAAAGATGTCTGTGACAGGTGAGCCTCCCCAAGGCACAGCCCTCACCCAGGTACTTTGTGGGTGATGCTGTTCCCTGGTCCTGGGGCTCTCCTCCCCCCCAGGCTGCCACAGCAGTGCCCAGCTCTGAGAGCAGGCAAGGAGGGCAGCTCTGGTGCTGCTGCTCTGCTCTGCCCAAAAGAGAACTTGGAGTAACAAGAACCTGGTGAAGGTGATGCCTAAAGAGGCTCCCTGGAACAGAGGCTGACAGAGTTAAAGAATAAAGTGAGGATTTATTAAAAGGCCTTCACAGGATGCGCCTTGGGCGGTACAAGAGCCCAGCCAGGATGGACTCAGTCAGGAGTTTTCCCAGTTTTGTAAGTTTTGATCCATTTCCACACTGGGGCTCAGTGTCCAATTCCAGCTCCAGGTTCTGCAGTCCCACCCTCCCAGTTTGCTCTCCTCCATTTCCTGTTTGCTTGCCATGGTGTCCTTGGTTCTGGGCTGGATGAGGATTGTTCTGTGGGGCTGAGGAGAGGAAAGGGATTGTTCTGTGTGCCTGAGCTGTGAGGAGAGCTGCTGGCACTTTATATGGGGTTCAGAGTTATAAACCAATGCACTGCAGAGGCTGGGGAATAAGAAAGCTCAAACTGAAGGCATCAAAGTCTCCAGGAGAAATTTGCTCTCCAGCTGGGACCTCATGGAGGTGCAGTCAAGGCACTTCTCCTCTGGCAGCCTTTGGTCTCTGTCCTGCAGGAGCTTTTTGCTTGTTCCTTTCTGGACCCAGAATCTCTGTGGATTTTCCTGGGAGAAAGCAGCACACACTTCAAGGGGAGTGGACTGGCTCTACATGGGTTATTTGAAGACCAAGGCCAATTTCATTTTGCACAGGATTCCCCCAATCTAATTTTAACTTTCCTTTCATTCCTAAAATCTAACTGAATATATCTTGTCCTTGGAAAGGTTTTTGCTAATCCCGTTTGTAGTTTTAAATGCTATGTAAACCTTTCCATTGTAGATTAATGTGCTGTTTCAAAGCAGGGGAGATTTTAAGATTGCCATTAATTCAGAGAGAGAGACTTCTGTTACTATTACAATTCTTTTGGAAACTTAATTTCATTCAATGTCCCTTTGAAGGCTTGGCACTAGTGTGTTAAATGAATGCTATCAAAGGCCATATTAAAGAGGATTGTATGTAGTTGACCAGGGTTCATGCTAGGACCTAGTTTTAGACAATATCTTACATTGAAAATATGGTTCTTCAATTATACCTTCTATTGCAGAAATGAAATTACCTTGAACGCTTGGGTGTAGTAGGCTTATTTCTCAGAATACAATAGAAAATGGTCAAATTCTTCCTCACAGTAAAACATATCTGATTAAAAAATGAAAGAGAAGAAAAATGTGAAAAGCAAAATCAGTCATAAGAACCCTGGGATCAGTGGAAAGACAGCTTGGACAAAGGCTCTGCATTTGAGGAGCCCAAATAATTCCAGGATTGTCTGAATGCTTCGAGCAGAAGTGTCTGAAGTGCCTGATGTTCTGCCAGCTGATTCAGGGTGCTGCAAAGGGGGATCAGAGGGCCAAAGGGAATATGCAGAAGCTTTTAAATACATTCCCACTATTCACAGCAATCAAAGTAACTTGCAAATACATCTTCTTAGCAAAACTTAACATCTTTGGGATCGCAATCGTAAAAAATAATTGATACAATTAGAGGTATGGAGCTACATTTGGTGTAACTGCAGCTATTCGCATTTATTATGTTTCTAAGTGTTTTCTTGTCTTCTTTCCCAACTCATAATGTACATCTGATTTATTTGGGGAATTATAGTGATTGCAGTCCTTCCCTGGTTTTTTTTTGTTTTGTTTTTTTTGGGGGGGGTGGTTTTTTGGGGTTTTTTTGTTGTTGTTTGGTTGTTGTTGTTGGGGTTTTGGGTTTTTTTTTTGTGGTTTTTGGGTTTTTTTTGTGCTTTTTTGGGCCGTTTTTTGGTTTGGTTTTGGTTTGGGGTTTTTTTTTTTGGTTTTTTATGCTTTTATGGGGCTTTTTTTGGGGGCTTTTTTTTGGTTTGGTTTTGGTTTGGGTTTTTTTTTTTTTTTTTTTGTGCTTTTTTGGGGCTTTTTTTTTGGTTTGGTTTTGGTTTGGTTTTGGGGGTTTTGTTTTGGTTTTGGTTTGGTTTTGGGTTTTTTTTTGTTTTATTTTGTTTTTGGTTTTTGGTTTTTTCCCTGCAGTGTTTTAGGTGTGTTTTCAGCGTGCAGAGGGACACAGGGGCCTCAGCCAGGCTGCTCTGGCAGGCAGTGCTGGCACCTTGGGCTTGGCTCTGGCTGGCTTGAGTGGCTGCTGCTGCTGCTGCAAGCACTCAGAGCCCGTGCGCAGCTCCCGGCTGCCCGCCTGCCTAATTCCAGGATTACAGCTTGAGGACGGGTAGGGATGACGAGCAAGGGGAGAGGATCTGATGTCCTTCCCTCCACAGGGAGCTCCGTGCCTCCGTCCTGCCGGCATCAGCCGTGTAAGCCTCGCACTCATCCGCCTTGGGAAGGGTGATTTGCTCAGCCCTGGGTGTTTCGCTCAGGTTTTGATGTGCTAGCTGAGAGAACTCCGTGGCTGCCTGTGTGTATGGGAATTAATTATGAATTTAGGCAATTAAAGCAATCGTGTGGACTCCTGCCTCGTTAGTAATCTGATCTGCTGGCCGCTGCACTGCTGAGAGCCCCAGTGCACGCTGCAGGCACCATGGCTGCAGGGAGCTGACATCTGGGTGGAATTTGGGATGTTTCACCAATCAGGTGGAATTTGGGATGTTTCACCAATCGGGTGGAATTTATGTGGAATTTGGGATGTTTCGCCAATCGTGGAATTTGGGATGTTTCACCAATTGTGTGGAATTTGGGATGTTTCACCAATCATGTGGAATTTGGGATGTTTCACCAATTGGGTGGAATTTATGTGGAATTTGGGATGTTTCACCAATCGTGTGGAATTTGGGATGTTTAATCAATCGGGTGGAATTTAGGTGGAATTTGGGATGTTTCACCAATCGTGTGGAATTTGGGATGTTTCACCAATTGTGGTGGAATTTAGGTGGAATTCGGGATGTTTCACCAATCATGTGGAATTCGGGATGTTTCACCAATCGTGTGGAATTTGGGATGTTTCACCAACTCTTCACATTAAATTCTTACCATCCTGCCCTCATCAGGAGGGCAGCTTATGGTGAGAGGCCAGAGCACAGGCCAAGTGTTGTTCTCCCTGCTGAAAAGTTGTCCTATGGAAAAGATTCCACTGATTTTCTTTCCCAGAGAAAGCAAGTTGGAGTGCAGGGTCTGGCCTGTGGGCATGGACATGCACCTTGAGGCTCCTGCTGGCTTTAAGGACAGAGTAAAATGTCCCAACAGCCACAGCTGAACAGCAGAACACAACAGTGAAGTGGTTATTTTCTTCTTTTAACCAGTCTCTTCTTATTTGTAAACTAATTAAAATTATCGTTTGGCAATTTGTTACCCCCAGCCACCACCTGCAGGAACCTTATTGTTTGGTAAAAAGGAATCATTTTTGTTTTCCATGAGAGACCTGGATAGGACAAAGAAGCATTTCTATATTGTATGCATTGAAGAAGCATTAGACAGGCTGTAATCTTGGTCAGCCTGACTTCTACAATTATGGAAAATTACAAAGATTGATGTTAGTTGCAATTTATCTTATTCACAAACTGGTACAGGATGAATCTTCTCTTTTGAAATACATATTTCACTAAAACTAGAGTACATATGAAATGATTTCTTTTTCTTTCTTTTCCCCATCAAATTGATAATAGTCTGTGTAGGAAAGAGCTGAAAAACACAAAAAGAAAAAGTTGGAGCTATTTGAATTGTCATGGCAATATCCTGGATTTTTCAAGAAGTTTGGTTCTGTTTAGCTAGTCACTTTAATTTTCCTTCACTAACTTGTCTCCATTCTCTGCCACAATGATAATTCTTTATATGACTGTCAGCCCTTTGCATTGTGACAGCTTAAATTAATGTTTTGATATTTCTCTCTTTGTAAGAATACAACAAAGAAGACAACTGCCAAGGATAGGACAGAAACTATATGAATGTAAAACAGACACTGCACACCAATAAAGCCAGAAGGAATCATTTTCATGTTATTGCCTTGTTAATCAGCTTTTGCAACAGCTAATCCTGAAGTCTTTGGGCTCTCTGGGCTAGCATGGCCCTGGTGCTGCATGTGGATCGTGGAGAACTTCCCACAGGGGACCTTGGGCATTTCTGGGAGTGCTGGGCAGGTTTAACAGCTCAGTTCAACCTCTGCTGCTGCACCAAGCCCAGACTGAGCTTTGCTGGACCGCTTTGTTTTGCCCTCCTAATCAAAACAACCCCTCTGCTCAGTGAAACCCTTCTGCGAACGAAGGCACGCTCCTCTCATTTCTACACAGCACCTCTCCGAGTGCTGGGAAGATCAGTGAGAAGAGCTCCAAAAGGAAGGTGAAGGAGGAGCTGGAAGGGTTTGATCTGGCACTTACAAAAGAAATGATGCAAAGGAATTGTCTTTAAGATTTCGTGGAGGTTTACGCCAACCCTTATCTAAGGTTCGAGGCCTTTAGCAGCATCGTTCCTGCTCTTAATGTATGCTTCCAAAATCCCAACCCATCTGGCATTGCTGTAAATGAAGCTTGACTTCAATGAGGATGGTGTTTTTCAATGTTCTTTAAAAAATCCTTTTAAAAAGATCTGAGATATCAGATGCAGTTTAATGTTTCAGTATAGCTGAGGATTTCATTATTACCTTCTCTCATTTTTATCATTTTCCGTCTGTTTCTCCTCTCACAAATTCCTTCAGGACCAGGCCTCACCTGAGAGATGAGGAATTTAAATGAAAGTAGAACAAAAAAAAATCAATTAATCCATTCTTTGTGGCAGAAGCCACCAGATGATGCTGTTACTCTTACAGCTTCTTAGCATGTGAGCAAGATTTCAGTTTTTGAAGGAATGTTGCATTGTTATTAGCTTAGTTTTACAGTAATCCTCTGAGAGAAGCTACCAGCAGAGTGTGTTTTCTGCTTTATTCTCTGTAGGATGCAGTTCTTAGGACAAATTACATTCCTTGGAGTTAAATGTGCAGTGCCATGCTGCAGAGTGTGTTCCAGTAGGAGGAGGATCTCCTGTGATGACTGCAGATACCACCGTTACAGGGTAAAAATAATAATTAAAACACGAAAAGCATAAAGAAAACGGGTTTCGCTTAGCAGAAAGTCCACATTACTTCTTGTTTTATAAACAGATCAGTGCTAAACCCCCAAATTCTGTCTCTATAGAGAACGAAGAGAGAGTTGTCAGAGCTGGAGAGGACACTCGTCCCTGTGGATGTGCTGGGCCATGTCTGAGAGCCATCAGGAGAGCTCTGTTTGCATCTCCAAACATCCCTTGACCTGTGCCTCTCCCTCTTTAACAGAGAGCTGGTCCCAGAGAGCTTCAAAGAATAGATCAAAAGCACGAGCTGTACTATTTATCTCAATGGACCACAAGTGCTGAAAGCTAGAGATGAAAAATTTAACATCAGATTTGTCAAATATTTCACTGCTGATGGGATCATTTCAGCAGAAATGACCAATGGCAGTGCTTATCCGTCAAATTGAAGGTTTAATATAAAAAATAAATAACACGGGAGATAGGGCTTCTAGTGGATGATTCATTTATGCATTTTAATTAAAACCCTTGATTGTTTTAATGCAAATGAAGCAAACTCAGGAATGCCGGTGCATTGCCTCAGCAGCAGCCGGGGCTGGTTCGCTCAGGTGCGCTGGTGGCACAGGGAAGGTGTCACTGTCTCTGTGATTGTCACCAGCCGCTCCTGACCCTGCTCCTGCCAGCAGCAAAGCCCCACCTGAGAGCTCCTGGCCCAGCCGGGCACTGATCCCACCTGGGCACCTGTGCTGAAGGACAGGGCCAACGCTCGAGCGGTGCCAGAGCTGAACGGCGTCACCGCATTTCTGTTCACAGGGAACAGCAAGGCACAATTCTTCCCAAGGATTTCTGGGTTTCACATTCTCTGAACCTCAGAGAAAGGGAAAAAGTGATAATTCTTATCACTTGTTGTGCCTGTGTTGTGCCACAGTAGAATGCAATATGGAGATGGTTTACCCACAGTGATGGGGTTCTGGTTCCTTGGCCTGTCAGGGCCAGGTGTGCAGCCCCACATTTCTCTTCACAGAGAAAAGCAAGGCACAATTCTTCCCAAGAATATTCTTATCTCATTGGCTGGGCCCGTGTTTGTGCAAAGGAGAATGCAATATGGAGATTGTTCATGCAAAGTGAGGATGTTTTGTTTCCTTGGCCTATAAGGGGCTGTGTGTCAGACTTTCAGGACAGTCACGAGATTCAGTGCAGTGTGAGCAGGCGTGGGCAGAGTGAGTGCTTGGCAGATTCAGTTTAGATGAAATGTATATAATATAATAAATTAATTCATTAGCCTTCTGATATCCATGGATAACCTGGTAACCTTCTGATATCCAAGGAGTCAGATGCATCATTCTCTCCCTTTTGTCAGAGTCACCTTTGAGTTACAACAGAACGAGGTAAGATCAAACCAATCTAGAGACTGCCCTCCCTACAACTGAGATTATCTCTGCCCTGGGATTTCCAGGCTGGGCCACCATTTAATGTAAAGTTCTGTTTATGTTTTACAGGTCTTACAAGAAGGAAGAAGCAGGCACACACAGAAGCCATTGCAGAGCTGATGCACCCAGGCTTTGCTAAGCCAACTAAGCAATCAAATAAAGGCCACAACTGAAATGGACTGCACAGATCAGTGAAATCAAATGGTGAAAATTAATATACTAGGAAATTAAATCAGAATTATGAAGCTGAGACTGAATTTGATTTGTGGTCTTGGGCTGGGGATATTTACGGGAAACAGCTCTTTTCTTTGCAGTCTAAAGGGCGTTTGTGCCCATCAGGTGTGAGGTTTGTACTGGTTCCTCCCAAAAGAGACCCTCTAAAACGAAGAGTGATCCTGACCTGTTCCACTTAAGGAGGAGGCACAGCCACCACAGTGCTGTCAGCAGCTCTGCCTCATTCCTTTCTACCTTAAATCTCCCTGTTGTAACAAGTTACTAGCCTGCTGTTCTGATTTTCCCTTTCTAACACAGAAAATCTTTCCATAGAAGTGACACAGATGACAGCCATATCAAGCAGTAACAGCTTTGGGGAAAAAAATAATAAATCCAGAAGAATCTTCCTAATTATATGCAACATTTACAGAGTTTGGTGTTTACTTTTAGGGATCTGTATGTAGTGCTGTTTCTCCATAATAGAGTGCAAGTATGCAAGTGTGTCTTTGAGATAAGGCAGTATCATCCTGGTATAATGGAAAGGAAATGAAAAGAAAGAGTTCAAAATGCTTTATATTTTGGGATCTTCACTTGTGGTGTTGACAGCAGCTGCAACAAAGATTCAGGTTGAAGACAACTCACAATTCATGTCGAACATCTCCGTGGCATTAGCACAGCCAGTGACAAGTCCTTTACCTCTGTCCCTGTGGATTGCACAGGCACGGAAGGAAATGCTTTATGTCCAGAGGCTGTCCATGCTGCCTGGGAACGAATCTACTTCTCTCCATCAGGATCCTCACTCCCCTCAGAGTCCTGCTCGCGGTGATTAGGACCAGACCTGGTGGATGATGTTCCCATGGAAGCCTTGAGCCGTGGGGTTACCAGGAGGAGGGTCACTGTCATGACATGTGCCAGTGTCATTGCAGGCTGCTTGTCAGAGGAGCAGAGATGTGGAGAGCAGGCTGTGGAAACTCATCCTGGTCTGTGGAAACTCATCCTGGTCTGTGGAAACTCATCCTTGTCTGTGGAAACTCATCCTTGTCTGTGGAAACTCGTCCTTGTCTCTCAGCTTAATGAAAAATATTAAGTGGACATATAAATAAATATATTTATTTATAATATATATTTTATCTATTTATAAAATAGATATTATAAATAAATATATTTATTTTAATGCAGTAAAATACATTAAAAATAAATTCTTTGTGAGTTCTTCTAGAGCAGTTCCTTCCTCACCCTAACTTGGGCAATGAATGCAGGTAAACTCACCTGTCCCAGATTAAAATATTTTTTATTTTTCGTCCCATCAGGCTAAATTTTGCTTATAATTGGAGTTTTTCTAAGTTTGATTCAAACTGATTTCAAGGAGCCTTTTTTCTAGAGGAGCAGATTTTCCTTTGAGCACAGGCTGGGCTACCCCTGGGTGCAGGGAAGAGCCCTTGGGCTGGAGCAAAGGGCTCTGTGAGGGCATGGAGCAGCTCCTGCTCTCCCGAAAATCACTTTATCAGCAGGATGTGACTGACCAGGGGCCAGGGCTCACCACCACCTTTGCCAGGAAAGCCACATCAGGTTACATCCCTGCCCACGACAAGGTGATCTCTGAGGTCCTTACAGCCTAAACCGTTCTGTGATCCAAGAGCTGGGGCTTTGGCAGGAGGTGGGAGAGGAAAGGAGTTTTCTCACCAGTTGGGTTGGACATCCCCAAGGACGTGTGAGTCCTGACATCCATCTGTGCCACAGCTCAGCTCAGAGCGGGCCAAGGCTGCTGAGGGAACTTCTGTCAGCAGCTCTTCCCCAGCGTGAGAGGTGTGCTCAGAGCCGGGCCGTCTGTTTGGGCAAAACCCAACCGCACGGCGAATTACAGACATCATGCAAGTCTGGCAAAATTGCAGCACAGCTGCCCAAGGTCATCCGCAGTGAAAGTAGCCGAGGAGGTTGACAGGGAAGATGTTAGTTGGATTTTTGTGTTCTCCTCAGGAGGGTTCAGAGCTCTGGGATCTCACCCCAGCACAGGCGGCATGAGTACGTCCGGTGATATTGTGAGCTGATCATTGTTCCCTCCTAGGGGCTCTCCATCTCCCCAGCAGCAGTATTAGCATTAACGTTGTGCCCGGGGCTCCGAGGATGGGTGCTGATGGACCTCAATCAGCTCCCAGAGAACAAAGGATCCCTTTTCCATGGCACCCCGAGCCTGTCAGAGGATTGGATCAGCAGCTTGTCAATCCTGTGCTCGCAGGCGCTCTGCTGATGCGCTCCTCAACGCCTGGTTAGTGCGTGGAATTACATTATCTGAAAAATTAATACAAAACATTCAGCCAAAGCTATGTGCGATTCCCTCCTGACCTGATTATTCTAGATTATTTAACTAAGTAGCCAGCATACCCCCTAATTTAAGTGCTGAATTTCTACCACACAGAACGTTATCTTTTCTCATAAAAGAAGCCCACGAAAAGAGCAAGCTCAATTGCCAATTATGCTTCTGCCATGAAATCTCTTCTATCCCCTTCAGGATAGGTTTGGGTAAAAATATAATTGCAGTGGATAAGGAAGCTTAAGAAAAGATGTAAGTGAAAAATGTTATGTGTTGGCATCTGATTGATCCATTTGAAAGAAAGAGAAGGAGAATTTGATGAGATGGCAAGGAGCTCATAGTTTGTTTCGAAGGAACCCAGCATTTTTTAACCTGTACAGGGTGCTGAGCTATAATTAAGAACGGCAAGTCAGTGAAAAATCTATTTAAACTCCTGACAGCTTCTCTGCATTAGCATTTTTGACATCTACATTCGCTCTGGCAAATCACTAATGTAATTTTTTTTTTCAAAATTATATTTTTATTAGCTTTCTGCACATAATAACAAAGTAAAACTGATGTTGCAGCCTGGACAGGTCTTTAACGCAAAAGCTCAGCAGTTACATTGTACTTGATTACCTGCCTGATTATTGTTTTTATTCTGAAAGAAGTTTTGTAAATATGTTTTCATCTATAAAGCATCTTTAGAGGGAAAACAAATGTTTGATACTGTTAATCAGTGAAAAGTATGGCAAACCCTGGATTACAAACACTGTGATTAATTGATGTCAAGATACTCATCTCTGGAGATTTTTTTATTAATAATAATAATAAATAAAACCAATAATTTATAAAATTACTTTTATTATAATTCATTATCATAATTACTACCATTATTATTACTATATAACCATTATTATCGTTATTAGCATTATTACCATTATTATTTCCTTGGGGTGAACTTTGAGTTATACAGGTCTTTGCCATGAATAATTATCCTCAGGCAAGGGAGGAACCATGGCTCAAGCCTGGTAACTTGTGCATAGGTGTAATATTTTCAAACACATCAACAATCTTCCTCAAAGTGTGAAGAATTTGCGATAACATTTAAGTCAGATGCACTGCAAATGTGCTGGGTTTAATTTGATAGCAAAGAAATACCATCATTAATTAGAATGCTTTCAGATTAGTGTTTGTCTTGCATAATTCAACATTTGCCAAAGTTCAGGAAAGATATGCACTAAATAGAAATTATTACTTTGATAATGCTGCTACATTTCCTCTCCTTATTTTTAATATGGCTTTTTAATTTGGGTAATGAGTATATATCACTAATCATTTTGAAAGCCTATTACCAACACCAACCAATTCGTCAGCTTGAGTTAATAATTTACTTTATTAGAAAAATTGGAACCGGACACGGCTGTGGAGGGCTGAAGGAAATAAATAATAATAAAAAGCAGCCTCCTTAGCAGATAACCTATTTTCCTGTGTGCATAAAATACCCCTTGTTCTGTCAGGACTTGTTTTCCCACTGCTGGAACTCTTTGGTGCCCATTAAGCTCCTGCTCCAGACACATTCTACTGCAGGGCATTTGGAAATTAAATGCTGGAGGAATTAGGAGAAGAAGGTCTTCTCCCATACTTAATTTTCCCATGTATTATTAGTAGCTGCCTCTGCACTGCTAATGCCCTTCTCCCACTGTGTAGGCATGAGCTGGCAAGGTCATTTGTTTTTCAGCGTGTTTACTGGAAAAATGCACTTGCATCTGAATGATTGTTTTGGGAAAAATAAAAATCTTGGGATGAGTCATAAGTGAAGAAAAAAAGGTCATTTGAGAAGATTTCAATAAGGGGAGAAATTGATAAAGAATATGGAAATGCATTCTAATTAGAATGAAAAGTTTGAAGACTGCACCCTGTAGTGAAATTAGTGTCTGCAGCAGACAATGCTCCTCGTTAACAAATCGGGACCTCACTTTTATTACACTTAAACCAAGAGCCTTCCCTGTGTCCTGCCACTTAAAAACATGCATCAGTGCCCACAACACTCACCCATGGTTACCCTGAGCCCTCTGCATCCGTGAGCAGAGAGAAGCTCTGGAAGAAGCCCCAGTGAGGGATGCTACAGAGATGGAGTGCTCTGTGCTGAAACTGAATCTGCCTTTGAATGGTGGAAGAATAATAAGGACCCTGCCTACTGAATCATGCTAAATGCAGCATTTATTTATTTTTAGTACAGTTTTATCTGGTGACAATGCAGTCATCATAGCCTTTTGTTGTTAAGGTGTGTGTATATTTCTATTTGAAAACCTTAGGATAAGAAAGGCATGAACAGTAAAGCTTTGAACAGGAACCCCATCCAAGCAGTCACAACTGCAGTTCCCCCAAGTTCTGACATTTTTCATTGCTGTGGGTCGCTCTATGGGAAGGAGAGGAAGCAAAAAAAGAAATGAGCAAACACCCGGAGAAATTTAAATGAGAAGCCTTGTCTTTAATAAGATCTTGCTGTGACATTAATCCCTGCCTGCAGCTGAGGCATTGTTTGCCTTTGTGGGAGCCCTGCTCAGCTCCTGCCTCCTGAGCCCCCAGCTGCGAGTCAGGCCCAGCCCCGGGCACGGCTCTGCCCAAAACTGCCCCAGCCCAGGTGGGCTCAGCCAGGTGCAGCCCAAACCCAGCGTGCCCCAGGCACTGGAACATCTCCTCCCATTCCCCACGGGAACATCCCACCAGAAACCAGCCATTCGCACAGAGAGGGGTTTAACACATTTCCTATGTCCTGGTGACAGCAAATTTCCCTGGAATACGGCGAGCGCTGGTTTATGGCTGCTTTCAGCCCACATGCTTGGAAAGCAGGAGCTGCTCTGCACCGCTGAAGCCGCCCCATCTGTGCCAGGGGCTGCCCACGGCTCCTCCACCAGCCCTGCCGTGCCCAGAGCCGGGGCTGCAGTGCCAGGAGCCTCACCCGAGCTGCCCCAGGAGCTGCTGGTGCCCCTCCAGCCGGGCTGGGTGCCCGGGCTGATCCCTCAGAGACACCTGAGAGCCCTTCCAGCCCCTCCAGCCAGGCTGGATCCCTCAGAGACACCTGAGAGCCCTTCCAGCACCTCCAGCCAGGCTGGGTGCCCAGGCTGATCCCTCAGAGACACCTGAGAGCCCTTCCAGCGCCTGGAGGGGCCCCAGGACAGCTGGAGAGGGACCTTTCACAGGGAGCTGCAGGGCCAGGACAAGGGCAATCACCCCGTTTAGGGGGGCAGACAAGGGGTAACCCCATTAAACTGAACGTGGGGGGTTAGATCAGATATTTGCCAGAAATTATTCGCCATGGGGGTGGTGAAGCACTGGCACAACCCCTGTGGGTGCCCAAGCCCTGACGTGTCCAAGGCCAGGCTGGACAGAGCTTTGAACAACCCGGTGGAGTTGAAGTGTCCCCAGCCATGGCAGGGGCTTGCAGGAAGGTGATTGTAAAGGTGATCCACAGCATCCCTGGGCTCTGGGATTCAGCAGGGATGAGTTCCCCCATCCCTGGTGTCTCAGAGCACGTCTGGGACGGACACAAAGCCTGAGCAGCATAGCAAGAGGAGGCTGCTTCTATTTGCTTCTTTAGTCCTGTGGAAGGAAAGGGGGGGCAGGGTGTAGATAAAGGTAATAAACACCTCCAAGCTGTGGCAGGGTTGGAAATGATTCTGCAGTTTATGGTTTCTCCTGGCCACAAGTAATTCTGTGTGCGTTAGATGGGCGGCAGTGGCTGGCCAGGGGCAGCAGGATGACAGAGAGGAGCACGCAGCCACAGGGCAGGCAGCCCTCTGCAGCTCCGGGGCCTTTCCGTCTCCTCTGCTGCTCTGTGGGCCTTGTTCTCCCTCTCAAACACCCCTGTCCCACTGGGGCCAGCTCCAGGAGCCTCTGGGAATGTGAGACCCTGCAGGCGTGAACAGCAAGGCTTTTCCTGCCACGGCAGAGCCTGGCTGCTCACACACACCCAAACTCACCCCTGCACCCCTCACAGCTCTCTGGATTATCCACTGCCCAGCTGCTGTTGCTGTGCTGTGCCATTTGGGTAAATGAGTGTTAAACCCAGGAGTTTTTGTTACCTGCTGTGCCAGAGTTCACCTGGTTCAGGTGATTTTGGGGTCCCTGCTGCCCCAGGCTGGCAGAGCACAAGGGGCAGCAGAGCTGGAGGGGGGATGCTGCAGAGCTGCAGCTAATTACAGTCAAAAATCACAACTTTAGACAACTCTAATGTTTGCAGCTGGAAAGACTTAAAAGCTATTTGCCTCTAATCTCCCTCTGACAATCAATGAATTGAACAGTAAATGTTATTAGACTAATTTACTGTTCATCAAGAGTAAGAAATGAATAGAATAATTTACTATTCATACATCCAACTGTGTGACATGTGTACAGATCAGTTTGAAAGAAAAAGCAACATTAGGGTTCCAGTTCTCCTCCCATACCTTTTTTTAATTCCAATTTATCTCCATTCTCCATCCTAAAGCTGCTCTGGCTTTGCCCCAGTGGCAGAATGACCACATCTGTTTGGATGCACATCTGCCTTTGCTTCTTCCCAACCATCCCAGTGATTTCCACTGAGGAAAGCAGCCAAAACCTGCACATGTCAAAGGAAAGCCCCTGCTAATTCTCAACATTCCCTGTGAGAGGCATTCACCTCCAGTTTCCAGGTGCCTCCCATGAGGATGTTACAGTTGTGCTGCATTTGAGCACCTCATCCTTCTGCTGTGGCTACCCTGGTTATTTGGGAGTTTGGAGCATGCAAGGAGTAAATTGGGTTCATTTTTCTTTCTAGGACAAAGCAGGGATGGAAAACCTGAATATCCTTAGAGAGTTTGGCAATATCCATGTGTGGAAACAATCCAGCCCAACAGGTCTGCAGCCTCTCTAGTCAGTCTGAATATTTTAGATATTAAAGACAGAATACGACATCCCTTTCTGGATGCCACAGACCCGAGCACAGGGAAAGGACACTGAAAATGGGATCAGGAGTGGCTGGAGCTGAGGTTCTCAATGGGGCTGTGTTACCTCTGATGTGGATGCCCTTCCAGCCCTCAGTGACTCTTTCTGGAGTCAAAACTCTGGGTTTCCTGGTGCTGGTAAAAGATGTGCGGCAGCCCTGGTGACTTTCCCTTCAAACCCCGCACAGGACTGATGCCCTTCCCATTGCTTCTCCTTGGCTAAATTCATTTTTTCTGCAAGTTGCACCAAACAGGAGCAGCTTTCCAGTTCAGGGGAAATAGCTGGCGAGTGCACACGGACAACCTCTCACTTCAGCTGCACAGTCCTTCCAGCACCCCAAGAGATGCCACGGTTCTTGTTTTGACAAACAAATGCCACCCACCACCTGCCACTGCCATCCCCTCTGCCCTGTCGGGAAGGGAGGGTTGGAGGATCCTTCCAGCTGGAAGAGCCTCAGCTGTCCCTGCACTCCAGCGCTTCCCTTTGGCGCCGTTTGAAACCTCTGTCCGCAAGCTCTCAAGTGCTGCTGTTGAAAAGAGAATCTGACAAAACCAAAGACTCAGTCTTGAAGATTTGGGGTTGCTTTTAAAACAATTTACAAAACAAAGCAGAAAGTACAGTTTTATCCTTTTCCCCTGTTTCTGAGCGTATTTCTTCTCAGGACCTGACAGCCGGGTTTGTTTCTGTCTTAGTCACCCACCAGCACCAGGAAAAGAGATCCCAGCAGACAAATGCCCCATCAAGGCTCCCCAGAACCGCCTCCCTCAGAATGTAATGATAAGGAGGAAAGGCACCTGGGCAAAGACACCTGAGGAAAAACCCCTGAGCAAAGATACCTGAGGAAATGCACCTGAGAAAGGACATCCGAGGAAATGCACCTGAGGAAATACACCTGAGCAAAGATACCCGAGGAAATGCACCTGAGAAAGGACACCTGAGAAAAGGACACCTGAGCAAAGGACCCCCTGGCAAAGGTGCTGTGCCCTGTGGGAGCCCAGCCCTGCCCTGCCAGGCAGGAGAGCTGGGCTGTGCAGGGCAGAGCTGATGCTGGCTGAGCTGCAGGCAGCTCCGCTGTCTGTGCTAGGCAGTGTTTAAAAAATAGAATCAACACATCAAATGTTCTGTCATGTAAGTTTTCCGTGTCAAGGAAAATAGCCCAAGGCCCTTCTTCCCACATTTGCTGCTACAACAGCCAGACAACCTGGCCTCTGAATTTATTCTGGTCTTTAATCAGGCAAAAATCCCTGTGATCTCTGCGCTGGGGCTGCACGGCTCTGGAAGCAGATGATGCAGTTAGCTCAAAGGAAGGCACTCACCCGGTGCTGCTGAGGTCTGTGGTCACTGTGAGAGGCACACACGTTGTGCACAGCCTGCTGGAAGCGTGGGGGCTGTTCTCATCTGTCCCAGTCCTGTCTGTGCAGCGAACATCCAGCGTGGCAGCTCCAGAGCCACTCCTGCGCTCGGCGTCCCCCTGTGCACACACAGCAGATGCTCTCCTGCACCCAGATGACTCTCAGTGCTGCTTTCATCCTCTCCTCGTTTCTCTGTTCATTTTTTCCAGCTCCTTGTGCTGTGGTTTACCTTTCCCCCAGCTGTGCTGCCCTAAGAATGAATCTGGTCCTGCACAGCCCAGGCACAGCGAGGCTGCACAGGATGCAGGGTCATGCCACTCTTAATTGGTTTTGTTCTCCAGTTTAGGGCAAAAATAAAATTTCAGTTGGCCAGAGTGGGATTTTCCCTCCATGCACTTACTGTGCTTGCCTTTCCACCTTAATTAACGACTTCAGAGGTTTTTCAGGATATTGTGAGATGCAAGTTTTGCCTTTAGGAAAGAACAACAATCTAAACGTGTGCTCAGCTGATGGAGACTGCCACTGGCAGCTGCAGGTGGAGCAGAACCATCCTGGTGCTCATCAAAGCCTCCATTTTGGGTTCTGAGGACTCTGAGTAACTCGGAGCTCTCAAGGAACGCACTCTGAGGAGACAAAGGATGTAAAAGCAGACAGGAGCCAGGGTTCCAGAGCAAACGAAGCCTCAGCAGCCTTTTAGGCCAACATGCAGTTTCTCTGGCAGGCAATGTGGTTTTTGTACATGTACTGAACCCCAGTAGAGCTCTGTGCTGCCACTGCCCCTCTCTCCCGTGGTGCAGCCCCAGTTGCTCTCACTGATCTGAGCTATTTCTGAGCTAAAGCAGAAGCCTTATCATCCCTGCTGTTCTACCCTGCGAGCAGGAGTTTAAAAAAGGTCGACCACTGTGTTCAGGCAACATCAAATTACTGTAAAACAAGTGAGAAACTGCAGCAATACATGGGGAATCTCAGCATCTTCAGCTCTCTCAGGCTTCGGTTATAAGTGGGTGGCAAACTGTTGCATTCCTCACAGAAACACGAGCCTCCAACCCAGACATCCCTCCCAAGCTGGCGAGCAGAATGGGTTTCAAATGAAAATGTTTTGTACCTGGACATGCCCTGGTGCACCTGGCATGCTTTGTGTGAGCTATCTAATGAAGAGCTTCGTGTTAGAAACGAGCTTCAGGCTGGTTTGGCTTTGTTTGATAAAAACGAGGGGAGAAGATGTGCACAGCTCCTGGGAGGAGGTGCCACACACAGCTCTGGGCTGGGCACCTCCTCACCAGCGTCTCTGGTCTCCCAAAAATGGGTGGGAGCCCCTCAGAACCCGCCTGTCCCAAAACCAGCCTGCACACACCCCTTGGTCTGTGCCAGCCCTTCCTCTGCCACTGAGGGCACCCTTGGCCCTTCCAGGCTGACACTGAGCCACTCGCTGGGTGCCTCTGCAGCCCAAACACACCTCAAACACACCTGTCCTGCGCCTCAAACACACCTGTCCTGCACCTCAAACACACCTGTTCTGCACCTCAAACACGCCTGTCCTGCGCCTCAAACACACCTGTCCTGCGCCTCAAACACGCCTGTCCTGTGCCTCAAACACACCTGTCCTGCGCCTCAAACACACCTGTTCTGCACCTCAAACACACCTGTTCTGCACCTCAAACACACCTGTCCTGTGCCTCAAACACACCTGTCCTGCGCCTCAAACACGCCTGTCCTGCGCCTGTCACAACCTGAGTGCCCTGCATGCATGCCTGAAACTCACCCTGCATGCACACCTGGAACAGCCCCTGCCTGCATGCCTGGAACTGCCCCTGCATGCACACCTGGGACTGCCCCTGCATGCACATCTGGGTATCCCTGCATGCACACCTGGAACTCACCCTGCATGCACACCTGAGTGTCCTGCATACACACCTGGATACCCTGCACGCACACCTGGAACTGTCCCTGCACGCACACCTGGAACTCACTCACCCTGCATGCACATCTGAGTGCCCTGCATGCACACCTGGATATCCCTGCACACACATCTGAAACTGCCCCTGCCTGCACACCTGGGTATCCCTGCATGCACATCTGGAACTGCCCCTGCATGCACACCTGGAACTGCCCCTGCATGCACACCTGGGTATCCCTGTATGCACACCTGGAACTGCCCCTGCACTCCCCCCTGGCTCGGGGCTGCCATTACCGAGCTCATTTCTTACCAATTACTTGTCAAACAACGTGTAATTAAACAGCACAGAACTGCCTGCGATGCATCTTTGGGTCTTTAAGTCGGTTTTTTTTTTTCCCCCGTTTGTGGCATTGCTCTACAGCACTTCAAGGCTACTGCACACTGCAGAGCAGCAGAGGAACAGAGTGATAATTGAACAATTAACAAGTGATGTCATAAAACAATGCACTTAAAATAAAATGCATAATTAAAATAAGTGAACCCAAAAAAAAAAAAAAATGTTACAACATAGACACACAAATGTTGACAGTGAGTCCCATATAGGAACTGAAAAATGTAATAAAAAAGGAAAAAGACAGCACTACAGTGGTTAAATAAAATTGTGGCATAAACTAGCAAACATCTCGGTGATTTGCCAAAAAATATAATAATGCTGCAAAAGAATTATTCTCTGAAGTTACCAAGTTTGGAGCATAAAGCAGTCCTTCGGTGGCTCCCTGTGCCATTACTTGCTACCAAGGCACTGCGCTGATGGGCTCCGTGGGATCCCTGCATTCAGCCATAGATCAGTAAGCAGGAAAGCAGAGCTCCCCCCAGATTTCCTGCCTGGAGAGTTGTTAGGATCCATGCTAGTTCTTTAAAGAGCAGAACTGTGTACAATACTGCACTCACAAAGACCCCATTAGGAATATAATCTTCTGCTACAAATGAGATGTTTGGGGAAAAGAAAACCACAAGAAAGCCAAAAGGAAAAAACAAAAACCAAAAAACCAACAACGAGCAAGCGTGCTTGACTGAAGTTCAGTGTAATTGCAGTTAAAAATGCAATTTTTAGGGGCTCTGCGGGCTGCCTGTACCTGTTCCCTTGGGAAGGGCCACGGAGGGGTCACTGCTGCTCCTCAGGCTGCCCAGCCTGGGTTCACCCCGCTGGCCCTCACTGCCATGGGGCTCCCACACCTGCAGCCCTGCTCGCCCACAGCCTGTGGACTCCCTTGCTCCAGTTTCTCTGCTTTCTTTCAGCACGTTTAAGTTTTTTTTTTTCTAAACGCAAGACACTAGAAAAGGTTTTAAAGCGTGAGGCAGACGTGCTTTCCAAGAATAATTGCTCCTTGGCTGATGCACAGGAGCTCTGCTCATGCATTTCTGGGAGATGCCTGCAGACTGCTAACTGCTCTGGAAGCCTTTCAGCCTGTGCTGCCTGCAAATGGCATTATTATTCACTAATAGCCTTGGCTCACCATGTTGTCTTTTGGTTGGTTAGCAGCTATTCTGCAAGTCAGAGACGGGGAGAGAGGAACATATGCTTAAGCAGTAGCCAGCTTCTGACCTGTGAAAAAGCCATCCTGGAAGGTTTTCTCGGAGCAATCCCCACCATTAGCTGGGGAGTGATTAGCAGTCAGCAATGGGAAGGGGTGTCCCCCACTCCCACGGAGCAGCTGCTGTTTCTCAGGCAGGTTCCTGCAGGGGAGGATGCTGAGGATGCTCCTGCTGCTCCTGCAGCTGCTGCCACGGGGTCAGGGAGCAGGAGGTGCCAGGACTTCATGGGGGTAGGAAGAGAGAGTGACCCCGAATATCCATGGTGCAGCATTCCCAGACTCGTGCGCCTAAATGACAAATATTCATATAGCACATTAAAACTCAAGGGGACTTAATAATAAAACCTTCCTGCTTTGTTTTTTTCTAAAGGTTAGGGATTGGGTTTGTTTCATTTTGTTTCTCTAAGGTTACTTGCTCACCTGCTCATTGCTTTTTGGATACTGTAGGATTCTGTTATTTACTGCTCAAGCAGTCCCAAGCACTGCTCTGCTGACATTTCACGGTATTTAGTATTGACCAAACAGTACATGATAAATCTTTATAATACTCCAGAGAGACCATCAGGGGAGCAGTTACAGATGTATACATTGCAGTGTGCTGTGTTCTGGGTTAAATGAAATATAAAACCCCACGGCCAGGCTGGCACTAACGTCTCTATCCGTGTTCATCACACCAGCTGCAGGTGTGGCGCTCGCCATTGAGACATCAGCGTTTGTCAGTGGCTGCAGATGGTAACTGATGGATGCCCCCTTCCCTGGGCACTGGGGATGGCATGGGAGCTGCAGGAGCAGCAGCATCTCAGCCCAAGCACTGCTCAGACCTCGTGGGAGCACCCACACACACGGAGGGACAGGGTGGCACAGGCGTTCAGCATGGTCACCCTGCCCTCCTGCATGCAAAGCCTTTGCTCCAGGAGGAGAGCTCTTCCAAGCTCTCAGAAAGTTCTGCACTAGTTTTGAGTTTTGGTTAATTTACAGCCAAGTTGATTTCACCATCATTAGCTTTTGTACGTTCAGACACACTTTAATTTTCTTTGGAAGATGCAGACGTGTGTACAGCTAGATAATGCCCTGTTTATTTTACTGACTAATCCATCACCTAAAGTGCAAGGCTATAGGTTGAGAGACCAAGACTTATGCACAGTTCCATACCCCTAAATCAGGCCAATAAAAGTTAAATTCACACTGTTTGCAAGCACTTCATGCAGATGGAAAATGTCACCTTGTCTGAAATACTTTATGGTGCGATGCTGAAGCAAAAAGAAATCCCACAGTGAGAGATTAAAAAGCTTCACTAATGCTTAGCTGGGAGGCACAGGGCTCTGTGCTGCCTCCTCCCTGTGCAGTGGGGAGCCTTTGCTGGGAAGCAGCAGCTGGTGCTGCTCTGCCTGGGTACAAAGAGCTCCCCCAGTGCCCCAACACCCACCTGGCATCACTGAGTGCAATCCTGAGCAGTGCTGGAGGGGCTGGCTCTGCCTGGGTCCAGAGAAGCTCCCCCAGTGCCCCAAGACGCACCTGGCATCACTGAACCTGAGCAGAGCTGGAGGGGTTGGCTGCAGGGCACAAGGGCAGGGTACAGAGCAGCTCCCCTCCGTGCCCCAACAACCACCTGGCATCACTGAACCTGGTCCTGAGCAGTGCTGGAGGGGCTGGCTCTGCCTAGGTACAGAGCAGCTCCCCCCGTGCCCCAACACCCACCTGGCACCACTGAGTGCAATCCTGAGCAGAGCTGGAGGGGCTGGCTCTGCCTGGGTACAGAGCAGCCCAAGCCCACCTGGGACCACTGAACCTGAGCAGAGCAATGCTGGAGGGGTGGCTGCAACAGAGCAGCTGCCCCCTGCCCCCAACACCCACCTGGCATCACTGAGTTTTGGTTAATTTACACCTGGTAATGCCCAGACACACTTAATTTTCTTTGCAGAGGTGTACAGCTAGGGCCCAATCCATGGCACAGTTCCATACCCCTAAATCAGGCCAATAAAAGCAAATTCACACTGTTTGAACCTGCAGATGGAAAATGTCAAAACCCACCCACAGTGAGACTGGCTGCAAGCTTAGCTGGGAGGCACAGGGCTCTGCTGGCCTCCTCCAGGTGGGAGCCTTTTGCAGGGAAGCAGCAGCTGGTGCTGCTCTGCCCCAGAGAGCTCCCCACCCCAACACCCACCTGGCATCACTGAGTGCAATCCTGAGCAGAGCTGGAGGGGCTGGCTCTGCCTGGGTCCAGAGAAGCTCCCCAGTGCCCCAAGACGCACCTGGCATCACTGAACCTGAGCAGAGCTGGAGGGGTGGCTGCAGGGCACAGGGCAGGGGAGCAGCTCCCTCCGTGCCCCAACAACCACCTGGCATCACTGAACCTGGTCCTGAGCAGTGCTGGGAGGGCTGGCTCTGCCTGGGTACAGAGCAGCCCCCCCCGTGCCCCAACACCCACCTGGCACCACTCAATCCTGAGAAGAGCCTGGTCTGCCTGGGCACAGAGCAGCAGTGCCCCAACGCCCACCTGGCATCACTGAACCTGAGCAGAGCTGGAGGGGTTGGCTGCAGGGCACAAGGGCAGGGTACAGAGCAGCTGCCCCAGTGCCCCAACACCCACCTGGCATCACTGAGTGCAATCCTGAGCAGTGCTGGAGGGGCTGGCTCTGCCTGGGTACAGAGCAGCTCCCCGTGCCCCAACACCCACCTGGCATCACTGACCCTGATCCCAAGCAGTGCTGGAGGGGCTGGCTGCAGGGCACAGGGGCAGCTGCCCACCAAGGAGCTGCTGGGCAACGCTGCCAGGGCTGTGGCTTCAGCTCAGGCCCTCTCACACACTGTGGTTTA
Organism: Emberiza elegans; assembly: GCA_024865655.1. NCBI lineage: Eukaryota > Metazoa > Chordata > Aves > Passeriformes > Fringillidae > Emberiza > Emberiza elegans. The sequence goes on along the minus strand of JALJVW010000129.1, from coordinate 26,251,224 downwards.
GGTGTGGGACAAGGCCTTGGGGAGTGCTCCGAGTGGTTCTGCTGTGTGCATTTCACCACTTTGCTATCCAGGGGCTCCAAGCCACCTCCGTGCTGCCTCCACAGGCGGAGCCAGCATGGTGCCTCAGCCATGTGGGAAGTTAAATTTTGTAAAAGCAGCACATCAATTGCAGAAAGCTGACTCGGCCAGTGGGCCACGTCAGAGCAGGGCTGTAGCCCACGCAGCAGGTGCCAGGCTGCCCAAGGGGTGCCCCAGGGCAGGAGCAGCCCTGCTCCACGCACCCAGGGATGTGCAGAGCCCTGCTCCCCAGTGCCAGCCCTCACTGCCACTGGGACAGAGCCCGCCTGGCCCTGGGAGCTTCACTCCCACTGAAACAAAACCAACAGCCTCAAAAGCCCCATTCCCAGGCGGGAGAGACAGAAATTGTGGGTGGATCCGCTGCTCCCAGCCCACCCGTGTCACCCACGCTCACGATGGCTGCCAGAGCAGGCGCAATCCTCACTCCACAAGTGCCAAAGCTGCTCTGAGACCCCTCGTGCCCCTGCCAAAGAGCGGGCATTGCCTGGCTCTGTGCTGGCTGGCACAGCTGGCTGCAGGCACAGCAATAAACGCTCCGAAAGCATCAGTGCAGTGGGAAGTGAGGCTCTGCAAACAGCTAATGGGGGTATTTCAATTCCCTATTAATTGCATATTTATTACTCGGCTGCTGCAAGGAAACGTCATGTTACGTTGATTAAAGCTTTGCAAGCTGTACAGTAAATATTTTAAACAAAAAAGGTTTTGATCTCTGTTGCTGTTGGGAAGGGTGGGGGGAAGTTGCCATTAGAGCTGCTGTAATTAGCAAACTCCATTGCAGACAGTATTTCCCACAGGCTCTGCAACATGCTTCGTGTGTGTCTGCATGCATTTAGACTGAATATTATTTTATGTATATGTTATCTATAAATTATATATATTTTTTTATATATATATATATATATAATGTGTAAAGAAAAAAGGAAGAAAGCTTGTGCTGCTATCTCACATCTTGCAGATTGGAAAGATAAAAGACTTAAAAGGCAGAATAGAAAGGGGAATTTTGGTGCCTTGACTGAAGTTTGGGGGGTTAGGTGACCTGCCTGCCCAAAAATCCTGTCTGATTAGTGAAGTCCTGCACAAGCCTCTGCTCCAAACTGCCAAGGCTCTGCACAGATGCTTTCAGTCCCCCTCTCTTGCTGGTGTCACTGCTGCTCTGTATGGAAGGCCAGATTTTTCACTGAGAGGGTTTTGTGAGCATCACCCAGACACGGGGCAGAGATGACCAGGCACAGCCATCCCGAGCTCTGTCTCCTGACCATCTGTGCAGTGTCACCACCACATCCCAACAGCAGAGAAAAAACCAGTCCATATTTCTGACAGACCAAATCATCTTCATCTTCAGCCCCCGCACAAGGGGGTGCCAGAAACAGAGCCCACAGCAGGGCCAAGCCATCAGTATGTGCCCAGCAGAGCCCTGTGCCCAGCTCAGAGCAGCTCAGGTGTGTGTCCCAGCCCTGCTGTCCCAGCCTGCAGCAGCGCCCTGGCCCCAGCCCTGGTGCTGGCCAAGGGCAGCTCCCTCTCTCCCCAGTTTCCCCCTTCTTGACACACGAGGTGAATTAGAGCAGACATCAGCCATTCCCAGCCAAAGAGCTGCGCGTACCTGCCACAGGGCAGGACAAGCTCAAATGACACTAACAGAGGAGAGACAGCCCCAGCTAACCAGCGCAGAGATTTCCAGCGCTGGGTGAACCTGAGGGGCGTCGCTGGGAGGCTCAACCAGCCCAGGCTCAGCCCCAGGGCTGAAGGACCAGCTCTAATGCAGAGATGCTGAGCTTTGACAAACCCCTTCAGGGCCCATGCACCCTTCAGGGCACGAGTTCTTTGCTCCCTTCAAACTTGATTTCCTTACCCCCAGCGTGCAGAGGCCATGCCCCCATCCTGCCCCCAGGTCCTCCCAGCACTCAGAGCTGCTGCAGGCACACCAAGGGGCCGTTTTCAGGAGCAGAATTTGTTGTTGTCAAGTCTTAGGAGTTTGTTAAGCTGCAGTATTTGACTTGGCTCATTTCCTACAGCGGCTCCCTCTCGGAGCTGTGTGATTGCAGGGGATGCAGCAGTTATTAACAGTAAAGCAAGTTTCAATCTCTTATGATTGTACATGAAGGCTCAGAAGTGTGAACCTTCAAAGGCACAAAATGCAGAAAGCAAAATCCAGAAATTATTCAGAATTTATTTCCTCAACAAAGGTTTTTGAAACCCTTTTCAAAATTCAAGGGACCTTATGTCTGATTTTTGAAACAAAAGTTGGCAGTGCTAAAACCAAATGAGCCATATTTACATCTCACTGATTTCTGTGAATGAAAGGGTGGCAGTGGGGGTTTGGGGGAGACACAACTCCATTTGGCAAGTCCCAGCACAGAGAAAAGAACTTAAATAAACAAAGCAGGAACGGAGTGTTTTCAAAAAGAATCAAACAGCATGGACCATTAATGTTTTAAGAGATAGGAGCTGTATGTGAGCCAACCATCCCCAAGATATTTATTTCCTATCTTTAAAATTGGGAATTGCATTAGAACAGGTAGAACCTTTCAAAGCTGGGAAAATTTTTAAGGGCACTCACTATACTTTAAAGAAGACTTCAAAAACCATCTCCAGTATTGAGCTGAATAAGTTGAAGAGATTTGTAGGTTATAGCAAGGGAGAGTGATGGGAATACATACAGAGCAAGCTGGTTACTGCAGTAAACAAACCTCCCCCAAACCAACAGCGAGTGCTTCAGCTCAGGAACAAATGTTTCACATCGAGAAATCCATTTTAAAGCGAGACAAGGTGCTGGGTAAACACCAGCCAAGAGCTATAAACCATTGCTGTGGAAGGTGAAAGCCAACCAGCCTTGGCCACTGGGCTGGCGAGGGAGAGCAGAGCCAGACTGAGAGCAGCCTTGAGGAAGCCAAGCCCTGAAGGCTTTGAAATTAAAAACTATGAAGAAGGAGACGTTTTCACGACAAAGGGGGACAGCACAGCACAGCTACAGAGGCAAGGCTTCAAGCAGGGCTGTTTAAATCTGTGACAAAGGCAGCGAGTGCTGTGGAAGGCGCCGCTCATCGCGCGGCACCCAGGGCAGCCCAGCCCGCTGCAAGAGTGAACCATTTCATCTCCAGCACAGAGACACTGTCAATAATTGACTCACACTGAGCTTTTCTCTCATTGCTGGGCGCTGGAAAACTGAGATACCGTAATCACCCTGAGTTGGAAAATTAACGGAGATCGCTGGGCTTTGTTTCCCCACCCAAAAATACGGAAGTGCCACCCCCAGCCCAGTGCCACCCCCAGCCCAGTGCCACCCCCAGCCCTGTCAGCTGGCACAGCCCCAGCCCTGGGCAGCCTGGGTGTCCCCAGCATGCCCAGCCCCTCACCTTTGGGCCAGGTGCCTTCAGTGCCCCCTCACCTCTGCAGGGCTCTGCCCAGGCACTCTGGCACTGCCCTTGTGGTCGCAGTGCCCAGGTCCTCTCCCAGCACAGGCTCCATTTCCCACCAGCAGGATGACTGGAACCCTGCCTAACAACCACAGCTTCCTTGCTTTCCCACAGCTGTTCTTCCCTTTGTCTGACAAAAATAACTCTACCTCTTGCATCCTTGAAACATTGCCCCCCTTTCATGTTAGTACTATTATATTTATTATTATTATTAACAATAACAACAATAATAATTATAACAATAATAATAATTTCATAAGCCATTTGGTTCTTCTTTTTTCAGAATTTCTCATTTTATAATTACTATTCTGAAAGCCAGACTCATTATTTCGATGACTTATTATTAAAATTATAGCTCCTTAGGCTCTGTCAGTTATCCAGGTTGCTTCAGGGCTGGACTGAGGGGTCCAAAGGCATCCTGGTTTGCCCACAGCTCGGGGCAGAAGAAGCGCAGGGCATGCCCAAGGCTGCTGTGAATGGATCTCTTTAGCCCTCCGTGAGCCAGCCTGGGGCAGGGCAGCCCCCCGAGCCCCCAGCCCGCCCTGGTGAGCCCCACGGGCTGGACGGGGCCCTGTGAGCCAGCCCAGCCCTGCTCACAGGAGCCATCCTCACCTCGTGTGCTCCCAGGGCCGCCTCTGCTATTCCCCTGCAGGCCAACAGCTCCCCAGATATTGTGAAGAGCCCTTAGTGTAATACAGGATCATGTCCAGGACACTCCATTACCAAGAAGATACTTAACTAATGTTCTGCTTGTAGCAGGAGGTCACAGGAGATTTATCTGAAGAGATGCACACAGAAAGAATTAGCAGACAAGCCATTTCACAACCTCTAATACCCTCACCTTCCGAGCTGCTCAGCTGAAATGCCTTCAGGGATACGTTTTACAGGAGCTCAAAAGTGAACTGGAAACTGCTTAGATCACACAACTTATGCATTTTAAATAGCAGTGTAAAATACAGTGCTTGACAAAAGCCCAGTGTTGTAGTGAGCAGGAAAGCCCTGCTCTGAGCAGGGAGGCTGCAAAAGTTGCAGCCAGCACAACAGAGAAAACCCCACATGCAGCAAAACAAATCTGTGACTTACCGAAGTTTATGATTAAAATTTAAAGGCTGTTCAAGTTTTATTCCCCATAGCTGCTGCTCCCTGGACAAGAAGAGACAGAGGGAGACTAACCTTGAATAATTAAGCTGGTCTGTGGCACCAGATCAATTGCTGGTATTGGCAGAACTCCACAATCAGGCATTTTGAAATGCAAGTGTCAAAGTGCATGTAACTGTGGGGCTTTTGGTGCAAAGCAGCCAATATAAAGGAGAAGAGGTGAAGAGTGAGACAAAATAGATTGTGGAGTTTTGAGCACAGTCATGGGGGAGGGATGGGTAAAGTTTTCATTTCCTAACTCTTAACAGGGCAAAAATTGCAGCTGACAGAAACCTGACGTGTTGGTTTTTTCCCTGTAACCTTGAAGATGTCACCTGGAGCAAGCTGAATGTCTCCTGAGCGACTTAAATCCATCACCAGCTCTGGAAACAGACTCTGAGCAAGCGCCAGTCAACAGTTTAATTGAAAATAAACGCTGTAAATCCAGGGAAACCTCTCTGTTCAACATCAATTACTGGACAAACCCAAAGGTGCACGAGCCCAGGTAGGCATTCCCAGACGTGGTGGGCACTTTTGCTGCTGTTTCTGCCCTCCCTCAGATCACAGTGCTAAGGTGACCCACCAGAATGGAATGTGGTGAATTTTACAACAGCCAGGAAAGGCTTTTTATTAATGTCTGCCAAATAAGACTTTGTATTAATTTCAGGAGCCATGGAAACTCCTATTTAAATCTCTCCCAATCCCTTGACCTACAAATGCGTACGTGGAAGAGCAGCATCGGGCAGATAAGGCAACCATCGTGCTCCCAGTGCAGCAGCCCTGGAGATGCCCTCGATACTGGAGCTGTTCCTAAGGCTCTCTGCCAGACCCTTCCAGACAAAACCCAAGCCCACTCAGGTGGCCTCCTGTGGAACAGGCGAGGGACAGCAGGCAGAGAGGATTTCCCACACACAAAGGCCCAGGGTGCCCTGCTTCCCTGGCCAAAGGCTCTCTCCAGGCACGAGGAAGGTGGCAAGGTGTTGGCACGGGTGTCCCAAGGCTGGGGACCCTCCTGCAGGGTGGCCTGTGCAGTCCCTGCCAAAGGAGCAGCAGATGGGAACAGGGAAGGGAGGAGACCTTGCCATGCCACTGCCAGCCCCACAATCTTATAGCAGGTTTTGTGGTGCCTGCTGCTCTCCAGAGAGCTCCGGCACCTTGAGCTCTGTGATGAGACATCCCTAGATGCAGTTTTACAGCTCATCACAAGCTTCGGTTTTCTCAAGAGTATCTTATGGATGCAAATTCCAGGAGGAAATCAAGACCAACCCAAATGCAATGAACAAAGAAGAGAACCAATTCCTAGCCCAAGTCATTGTCTACAAGAGTTTGCCATGAATACATGGGGTGGCCATTCTGTGGTGATCTGGAGACCTGGCTCAGAGTGCAATGTGAGGAAAGCTTGGCTATGGCAGCTGCAGTCCGATGGGCTGGGCAGGCAGAAGGACAATGGTTTCCTCACGTTCTCCCAGCTCATGACCACCCTTGCCAAGGACTGTGAGGACCCTGTACCGCAGTTAGGAGAGCAAGAAGAGCTGGCAGAGCCTCTCGGGGCTTAGGGGCAGTCTGTTCCAGCATCCCTGTGCCACTCCAGCTCCCAGTGAGTAAGGCTGGTGCCTTACAGGCCTCCAGTGCCTTTGTTCTCCCCTCCTTCCATTCCATGGGCTTCTGGTTTGCACAGTTTCCACGACAGAGTGAGAGGCAATCAGCAGCCCGGGCTCCCTTCCTTGGTGGAGATGCTTTGAAACTTTCAAAGAACCCAACTCTTTGCCCACATCCCTGTTAATATGCACCAACTCTGCTCTTGATGCACTCCATTGTAAATGATGTATGAAATGAAATCTCCTCGCTCGCCTAATGCGGAGAAGAAAGGCTCTGTAGGCAACACTACAACATTCCCGTCCAGAGATAAAGGCACAGAAACCTCAGACTCCCTATGAACGTTTTTTAAGTTGTTGCTCTTCAGTGTTGGTGTTTCTCCCTTTTATTATTTTTTTTTTTTTTTACTGAGAGTGGGGATTTGAATTCAGATTTCACAGAGAAACCCAAACGACTTACATGTGTTTCTAAGCCTTTCACAGCAATTGTGTGACTGTTCCCGTCCCCTCCTCAGAGGGAATAGCAGCAGCAAATTCATTAGCCCCACAAAGCAGCAGAGTGAAAAGAATGGCTTAAAACTTGCAGGAGGGAAGAGGCTGAGTACGTGGGGGATCGGCAGTGGATGTTAAGCTTGATCTGGATTTGAGACCTCCTTCCAGCTTTATATGAAGCTGTTTCAAAACCAGACCGTATTGGCAGGCTCCAAGGGAAAAGGGATCAGCGTGGCCCTGGAGCCATGGTGGGAAGCAAAGCCTGAAGGTCAGCAGTGTAAAACAGCAAATACACCACGGGCTGCTCCAAATGAAGGATTAGATAAGGGCAGAGGGAAAGTCGCTGGAAAGGAGACTGGGGAAGGTGACTGAGACATTGCAGGAGGCACAGAGCAAATATCTGCTGGTGACAAAGAGCCATGTGCTGCTCACAAAACCCTCAGCAGGGTTTACTCCAGATGGACCAAGCTCAGCAGCCCATGGCAGCCCTCGTGCCCATCTCTCACAGAGCTGCCCTGCTTGGCCGGGCAGAGCCCAGCTGGGGAGGGATGGCAGAGACAGGCAGGGTGAGAGCTGCGTGTCCTCCAGTGGGCAGCGACAGCCAGGGCTGCTCCTGCCCTCCACACATCCCCACCAGGACCTCATCTGCACTGTGACACTGAGGAGAGGATGGACAGAGCTTTGCAAGAATCAGAGACCAACAAGACATGCAGTGTGAAAGCAGGCACGAGGACCCTCCCAAAGCAGAGCCCACTCTTAACCCCCTCTTGGGTGCTGTCATTATCGTGCAAGAGTTCTGTTGTCAGTACATTGCAAGGGTTCCATATCACCAGAGCTTCACACCTCCTTGATGTCTCCTGTAGGCAGCTCCTCCAGGCACTGACTCCAGTTCCCTCAACCAACCAATCCACTCTTTCATCACACTCTTACTGGCTACAGCAGCTGCCTGTTAACATCAGGCCTGCTCCTAATCCTTAATAATTGGCTCAGCTGCAACTCTTTAGGGGGTGAGATTACATTCTATAACACCTTATTTACTTATGTTGTTTCCCCTACAATTCCCCCTTTTTCTTTTAATTATCAAGTAGCAGCATTTCTAGAAGGACATGTTCAAGTAAATTAACATTATGATATACTTCATTCACAACTTAACAGTTATACAAATGCTCAGACAACATATTATAACACAAATATATATATATATTTCTGAGTGTTGGTTCAGTTTTGCAGCTTTTCTCAGTTTACAAAGTACTTCTCTTCAAAATCTCTTATATTTAACAAACATTAAGAGCTGCAACTGATATATTTCACCAATAGTTTAGCATTCAAGTTCTTTTCCCTGAATCTACTGGGTTATATAGTCAAATTCCGTTTCACCAAATCCACAGGGTCATATAGTCAAGTCCTTTTTCCTGAATCGCATCGGGGTCACCATTGTTGTCATTATAGTGCAGGAATTCTAGTGTCAGTACATTGCAAGCGTTCCATATTGCTCTAGTTTCATTTCATACCTCCTTGATGTTTCTTGTAGGCATCTCCTCCAGACACTGACTCTTCCTTGTCCTTACAGCAGCCAGCTGGCTCCAATCCCCTCAACCAACAAATCCGTTCTTTTATAACACTTCTTATTGGCTACACTGTGGCCTGTTAACATCAGGCCTGTTCCTAATCTTTAATAATTAATCCAGCTGCAACTCTTTAGGGGGTATGATTATTTTCTATACTACCTTTATTTACTTATATTCTATTCCCCAGACTGATGGAGTTCTTGGTTTGCTCTGGCCAGAGTCGCATACCCAGGCACTGATTGTCCTCTGTAGCCAGGACTGAAGGAGACCCTGTGACAGACATTTGGTCACTGCCATCCCCCTGCTGCTGTCACAAGCAGCAAACTCAGCTTAGTCCTTGAAAAGCTTTAGTAAACTTCTAGGAATGATGCTTTTATAGCTGACAGATGAGCCACCCTGGTGGGTGATTAGTCACGGTTAGCCATCCTTGCTAGACTTTACGTTTCTAGGGAGTTTTAGGGGCCTTGCTTTCATTTTTCTCTCCCTTTTGTTTGTTCTGAGCAGCAACTCTCAAAATGACAAAACAAAATGCTCCAAGGCAGCAGCTGGAGCTTGAAATTAGTAATAAAAAGTAGTTGAGCTGATGTTTGGTTGCAGAGTCATGCTAGCAAATGCATGTGTTCCATACAGCCATGGTGCTCTTGAGAAACCTGCTTGGCATCCCCATTTCCATGGCACAGCATCAGTGCCAGGGCAGGCAGGGAGCCAGGAAAGGCTCCCGGGGCTGGAAAAAGCAGAACTCCTGAAGGTCGAGGTTCCCTGGCACCACTGAGAGCAGTGACAAACACAGACACTCCCAGCTGATATTCGCCTTGCCCAGCACACGCTCCTGCTCTGGGCTGCTTGCAGGGACATTCACTGCAGCACCAGAGACACACCATTACATCTGCAATAAACCTGCCCATTTGTCACACAGGAAGGTAAAATCTGCATGAGTTAAGTGTATTGTCAAAAAAATCCCCAAAAGTCCAAAAGGGCAAATGAATGGCCACGCAGTTCCACAGTTCTGCTACGAGTTCAGCTAGACTTGACCTCCTTGCTACCCCTTGAATATGAAGTTAACAGCAAAAATATCTGTTTATCTGAGAATGGCACCGCTATTTCATAAAGCTTCTTTATTTTCCTTTCTGTATTGGAAAAATTCCCCAACATAAACTGAACGTTACTGCAGGCAGATTTTATTCTCATTGTTCAAGGGTAAGAAGTGAATGGGAACGGCAGGAGGCCAACTATTCTCCAGCTACACAAAGTGAAAACGATATTTTGAAGAAGATCAAAACCAGTAGAAAATATTCAACCTCTTCCATGATGTGTCGTATAATTCTGGCTGCAGACAGGTGACAGCGATACACTACCTCAGCCTTGTGAGCAAAATGAGATGCAACAGTTTTTAATCAAACTCTTCTCAGGGAACATAAACCAGAGGAAAGCAGACAAAATAACAAGAGCGATTCTCAGGCAGGTCTGCTTGAGCTGTGATTAATAGTAACAACAATAAAAAAGCTTTGTATTCCCAGACTTTGCCTTATCCTCTACTACTTTTGAAGCGCTGCTGTCTTATTAAAGAAAAGAGAAAAAAATCCCCATATTATTCCCTTCCTAGGACTCTGACAGGAACAAATCTGACAACTAAATAGCCAGGGTGCTCCTAGCTGGATGGCTTCACTGCACAACGCTGGGGAAAATGGAACCCCTCGGCTGCTGCTTCTGGCGCCCCTTCTGCAAACACATCAAAACAAACACATTCGGGAATTCAGGACTCAAACTTTCAGGAAAACACGCACACATTTCCTGGCCTGCAGGTTCCTTCATTTTGCAGGACACGAACATCTCACTGACACAGCCGTCCTTCCTCCTATGCAGTACCACAGGTGGCAACTCAAGCAGGAAAATGCTGGAATAAACATCTCAGAGGTCTCGGTGCTGGGAAATGTTAACTGTGTACTAGCTGCTCTGCTGGGAGGGAGTTTGCTGCCTGAGTGATCCTGACTGGCGCCTCGGGGCAGGTTTGGGTGAGGTGGGGCTGGTTGTGCTGCTCTCCACGGGCGCTCAGCAGCAAGGAGCCCGTCCCTGCACCAACCCTGGGACACTCAGGAGCAGAGCTTTGCTGCTTGCAGGTGCTCCTGGCCACCACACTCTGCCATTATTGGTCCGGGAGGAGAGACACAAAGCCAAGCAGAGGGGGTTAACTCAGCACTGCACTCCTTCAAAATCTCCAAGAGATTTCTGGGGTGGTACTGAATAAATCAGGATCGAGGCAGAATCAGCAGCCAGAGGGGCAGGAGACAGCTCACTGCAGCCATGGAGCCCCATGTCACAGACATCTTTTGTGAAAAATCCTTTCCTCAGGATTTTTCCTCCTGAGAGGCTGAGAGGCCTCAGGAAAAAAATGTAAACAATGGTTGTCTGCTGCTGTGGGATGCAACAGGTGCATCTGGGATTGGCTCATGTGGTTGTTTCTAATTAATGGCCAATCACAGTCAGCTGGCTCGGACTGTGTCTGAGACACAAGCCTTTGTTATCATTCTTTCCTATTCTATTCTTAGCCAGCCTTCTGATGAAATCCTTTCTTCTATTCTTTTAGTATAGTTTTAATATAATATATATATCATAAAATAATAAATCAAGCCTTCTGAAACATGGAGTCAGATCCTTGTCTCTTCCCTCATCCTCAGAATGTTGTGAACACGGTCACAGCCACACAAACAGGGACAGCTTTGCAAGCAGAGCTTTGGGGGCTCATCAAGAGACAGCTCACTGCAGCCACAGAGGCCCACACACACACACACACAGGGGCAGCTTTGCAAACAGCTTTGGGGCTCCTCGAGTACACAAGCCCTAAAGGATGCTGCCTTGCACAGACACCGTTTGAAGCCCTTAGAACACTGCAAACCAATCTGAGGACTACAGCACGAGTTGAAGCAGAGCACTGGAGCACTGCCTGCCCCCTGCCAGCCCCACAGCGGGCTGGGGGCGTGGGCTGGCTGTCCCCAGCAGCAGCAGGCTGGTGCACAGCACCCCTGGCTCCCGGCGCTGCCAGCAGACATCAAACAGCCCTGGCACCGAACCTCGTGTCAGACACATCAGCTCGGCTTGAACCCAGAGGGCACTGTCCAATTATAAAGGAAACCTCAGAAAAGGTTTAGAGCCGGAGAGGGGCACACAGCAGCTCTACCTGCAATTGCTCAGCCAAGCCCATAAACTTGGCAAGCCCGGTTCCATTAGAGCCGTGCTAATAGTAATTGTTAATCAGTTATTTAAAGTCATTCACATGAAAAGCTAGGAGCTTTTTTTTTGTTGTTTTTTTAGCTGGTATAAATCAAACTTATAGGCAAAAGAATAAATACAGAGAGACAGCTGTACAGATCACACTGTCACACCAATCACTGCTTAAAAGCACACACTGTAAATAGCAGACAAAATTCACCCCCAGTGGAATGCCATTGACTGCACGGGCTGGAGCTGCAACAGGGATAAATTGGCCTATCAAAAATACATAAAAATTTAGAAACAGAATTCAATGACGTGTGGAAGCGATTTATCACAGCTATGTCACTTAAAATGACATTATCACTAGCCAAACCATTAAATGTTATGGGTCCCATTAAGATTCCTAAAGGGCCAAACACCAAAGGAGTGGTTGGGATGGGGCAGGAGGGGATTTGTATGCTGACCCAACGACCTCCGGCTACTCACCTGGTCCTGAGCCTGGGATGGACACAGCCAAGGAGCTGCAGGGTGACAGCCACCACCTGCGCCAGCAGGACATGGCCGCACGTGTTCTCGTGGTCACAGCACTGTCACCAGATCCGCACAGCAGCAGTGCCTCGGCTCCTCAGTCAGTGTCTCACTAGTGGAAGGGTAAGTCCATCACAACACGGTGCTTCCGGAGCCCAGCGTGTTTGTCCTCCTCCTGCAGCTCCTGCTGCAGCATGCCAGCTCCACAGCTGGGGTGATGCTGCTCTAGCTGCCTTCCCATTCTCAGCAGCTGCAGTTTGCAAAGCGAGCCCTGCGGGAGTGGGAGGGAAGGGAAGCAGACACCTTTATTTTGTGTGTGACTCTCGGGCTGTGACAATGATCTCAAGCCCTCCACAGACCCTCGGCAGCAGTGGGAGCCCAGCACAGAGCAGTGCTCCACAGCCGGGCACTGTGTGTAGCTCCAGCAGGAGCTGGGAGCTTCAGTCAGGGCATCCTGAGGGCATCACAGGATGTACCTAATGACAATAATCACATTTTCATGGAGATGGGCTGAGGAACACTGCCTACGCCTGGGAGTGACCAAACTGAACAGTTCTGCTCAGGGACTTGGGCTCAGGCAGCTCTGAGGGCCAGGATGGCTTCAGTGACATCAGTGGTGGCTTTTGCTGGTCCAGCCATGGTGAGCAGAGCACGGCCAGGGCAGAGCAGCCAGAGGGGGAATGCACAGCCCAGCTGATGGAATAAAAGAGCAACCAACTGTGTTCTCTTGGGGGAAAAAAAACCCACCCAGAGCTTGCTAAATTGCCTCACCAGGGTTTGATTTCTGCAGATACGGGGCCAGGCAGGCTCAGCCACCCAACATGTCATTGCTGTCACTGTGCTGTGGGTCCTGCTGTCCCCCTGTCCCCCAGCACGGCCGCGCAGGAGCAGGGGCACAGCGCTGCTGCACACCGCGCATCCCGCTCTGCTGCTCTGCAATCCCTCTCTTCTCATTATTTCCCACAACTGCTAAGGACAGCAGGTACACAGGGGCACCAATAGCGGTGCTGTCCCTCCAGAGGTGTCACTGAGGGCTCTGACGCGTGGGGACGGGTGCCCCATGGTGTCCCCCCTGCCAGCTGGGCACCGTGGGCACAGCCACTGCTGCTGCTGCAGGAATGGGGCAGAGCCTGCCCGGGCAGCAGGTGAGCATCCCCTGGATCTGTTCACAGGCTTTCCCCTGGCAGAGAGAGCGCAGGAGGAGCCATCCACACCTCATGGAATCAAGGTGTCACAATGCATTAGTCTGGGGACATAAAGGAACAACAATTGCATCTTAAACTGGGATAGTTAATTTATTATTGGAGAATGGAAGGGCAAAGCGTGAGAAGGGCTTTTTTCCACACCCTGGACAGATTGTTAAAAACCAGATACATTAATCTTTTTTTTTTTTTCCCCATGACTGCAAAAACAGAAAGCTACCAGAGGAATCAAGAAGAGAATTGTAGGGTTCATGGCAACTTATGCCTCTGAAATTCTTCACCAAATATTTCTAGCAGGAGTTTCTAACAATCTCAAGCTGTATGACTGCCTTTTGTTCTTCTGCTAATTGATGTTTTTACACGGCACCATACCTAATCCCTGCCTCTTAAATCAAATTTTATTAAAATTCCTTAGCAGTGCAATGAGAAATAGTCATTTGGGCTTTTATCCATTTCTTATTCCAAAATCCCAAAGCATTTTCCTTGCATCTGGTAGGCCTTGTGGGCAAGAGCTTTTATCCTCTGGTGACTGAAGGGCGCAGCAATGCGACTGAAACAGTGCCACACATGAGCAGGCAGCAGGCCTGGGCAGGGATCAGCCTGTCCTCCCTCCTCCAGCCCACCATCCACCCAGCCATTCATGACCATTGCTTGTTCTCACATCTCTGCTCTTCCCTCCTGACCTCAGCTTACTCCTCAAAGAAACAAAACCACCCCAGAAACGACCGTTTTCTTGGGAGCCGTGAATTGTTCCCATGCCCAAAGGATTATGCTACTAATCAAATCCAACATCTCACCAGCCTGAACACCCAGGCCTCATTCACAGCTGGAGATGTATCAAAACCACTGTAACCAAGAGGTGTCCTTTAGATTAAAACCAAAGAAAATTTTATCCATATTTTGCCAGATTTTGGTTACTGGATGTGGGTAACAGGGAACTGAGATAGATCAGTAAAATCTGGGCTGCTACATGAGGTAAAAGCAGCGTAAATGCTGCCACACACCACTGGAGGGTTTGGGATAAGAGATGGCCTTGGACCACACTTCAAAATCAGACGCTGGTGTTTGAAGAAGTCAGACAGCAAGATAAAAAAGGCAATGACATGGGAGTGGAACCAGATGTAGTCCCCATCCTGCCTCCCTTTGTGTCCATCATCCGAGGGCTGCATCTCCCAGACTCATCTGGTAAAAGCTGGGGGTGTGATTTGCACATACTGCTGGAAGCAAATAAGGCAACTTTGTCCATAATGGAAATTTTCCCCACATTAGGAAGCAAATAACTTCAGACAAGGACAATTTGGGTTCTGTATGCGTTGCGGGTTTATGTGACTGCAGTAAAACATCTGCAGAACCCAAAGTGACACGTTTCCTAATTCTCTTCTTACGTGGTTAGAGTTCAGCACAAAATGGGAAACCAAATGAAATTCAGCTATCACAGGCTGATCCTCCTCAGCGAGATATTCAGCTCTGCAGAAAGTCACGTCCAGGCAGAAGCACACATATGTCCCAGCTCTGCGTGCACACCCATCCACCTGCCCACAGAAGAGTCTTGGGATGCTCTGCTGTGACATTTATTGACAAAGTCCCCCAGGTATTGCACCTATTCTTCCTGGCATTACCCACGTAGTGCAGGATATAAAATTCCGGGTGGATGTTCTGAGTTTGTATTTAATAGACCTGGAGGCTCTGAGTGCCTTTTCACAGATTGTGTTCCAGCTGTCTGCTGATATTTGAGTGTGCAGGTCCTGGTCCCATGCTGTGCAAACAGGCAGCCTCCCACACATTCTGTGTACCAGGAGTAATTTATGAGTCTATCCAGAAAGGAAATAACAGTGTGTTAAGAAGGGGTTATGTAAAGCTCTGAGATTGAGAAGTAGCTCGGTTAACTCAGTACAACTTCCCAACATCACCGTTATGTTTCAGCTGATTTACAAATACAGGAGGCCTTCAGCTGGTGATTCATATTCCTGCTGAAGCAGATGGGGGGGGAGGGAGGAAGTATAATCACTGTCTCTGCATAAATCTCATGTCACTGAAAGGCTCCTACCTTGAAACCTCATATTCATTAACCACCTTCTGCAAAAGCCAGTGTCTGAATTGAGCTGCAAGTCCCAAGGCGCCCGGGGATATTCTGGTACCAATCAAATGGATGAAAAATAACACATGAGGTGCTGGCCATTTGTTTTCCATCTCATGCCACGGGGATTTCTTGCAAATTGCCTTTTATTGCAAATACTCCAGGCAGTGCATCCGAATCCACGTGAAGGGATGGGCAGTGCCTGACACCCTGCCAGGAGCCCTGAGGAGCACTGAGGCTGAAGGGAACGACCATCACCACGCACAACCCTCCATGCTGGGCACTGGGGGCTCATCAAAACGAAACCATCCATTTGCAGGGCCCTTCTTTAGCCTTTCTCCCCCACAAAGTGGAAATCAGCCTGTAGGTATTGAAGACATCTGCCTGCAAATTATTTCAGTCCTGCTTTTCAAAGCCAGGGAGCAGATAATGGGGTCTGAACAGCAAAACCTTTCTTAGTTCAAGAGCAGGTTGTATTTAGCAGCCTCGCATCCCTTCTCAATTGCAAACAAGGCACAAAATGCAAAAGTTGCAAGCCTCTCAGCTTAACAAGTTCAGCATTATTTATTTAATGTCCCTCAGAACATGAATATTTAAAGTGGACAGTGACCTCCAAGCAGGAGAAAGTTATCAAAATCCATATGTGCCACCTCTCCAGCCAGAGGCCAGGCTGAGTTTGCTGCTGGGCTCGGGTCAAAGGCGAGCGGAGCAGCGTCCCCATCCTTCATCTCGGGCTGTCCCTGACCTGCACAACTCCCACGGCCACAAATGTGCCTGCAGAGCCCTGGGGTCTGTCCCAGGCACGGGGCAGGGGCAGCAGGGCAGGGGCAGCAGGGCAGGAGCAGCAGGGCTGGGGCAGCAGGGATGGCACAGCAGGGATGGCACAGCAGGGCAGGGGCAGCAGGGGATGGTACAACAGGGATGGCACAGCAGGGCAGGGGCAGCAGGGAGGGCACAACAGGGATGGCACAGCAGGGCAGGGGCAGCAGGGCAGGGGCAGCAGGGCTGGCACAGCAGGGATGGCACAGCAGGGATGGCAGGGGATGGGCACAGCAGGGGGCACAACAGGGAGGGGCAGGGGCAGCAGGGAGGGCACAACAGGGATGGCACAGCAGGGCTGGCACAGCAGGGATGGCACCGCAGGGATCCACGGAAGGCTGGGCAGTGCCTGACACCCTGCCAGGAGCCCCTGAGGAGCACTGAGGCTGAAGGGAACCAATGCATTATCACCACGCACAACCCCTCTGGATGCTTTTGGAGACTGGGGCTCATCAAAAAGGCGGCAGGGCCCTTCTTTTTTTTTCTTTCTCCCCACAAAGTGGAAATCAGCCTGTAGGTATGGAAGACATATGCCTCTGCAAATTATTTATTTCAGTCCTGCTTTTCAAAGCCAGGGGCAGCAACAGGCAAAAACCTTTCTTAGTTCAAGGCAGGTTGTATTTAGCAGCCTAGCATCCCTTCTCAATTGGGCACAAAATGCAAAAGTTGGCAGCAGGCCGGGCTCAGCTTAATGTTCCAGTCCAGCATTATTTATTTAATGTCCCTCAGAACATGGCATTTAAAGTGACAGTGACCTCAAGCAGGAGAAAAGTTATCAAAATCATATGTGCCACCTCCAGCCAGAGGCACAGGCTGAGATGGTTGCTGCTGGGGGGTAAGGGCAGCATCCTTCATCTCGGGCCCTGACCCGCACAGCAGGGCAGGGTGCCTGCAGGGCCCTGGGGCCCAGGCACGGGCAGGGCAGCAGGGCAGGGGCAGCAGGGCTGGCACAGCAGGGATGGCACAGCAGGGCAAGGGCAGCAGGGCTGGCACAGCAGGGATGGCACAGCAGGGCAGGGGCAGCAGGGAGGGCACAACAGGGATGGCACAGCAGGGCTGGCACAGCAGGGATGGCACCGCAGGGATGGCACAGCAGGGCAGGGGCAGCAGGGCTGGCACAGCAGGGATGGCACAGCAGGGATGGCACCGCAGGGATGGCACCGCAGGGCCGGCACACAGAACCTGCAGCTCAGGTGTGTCCCCAGGCAGCTGCACAGGAGGGAGCAGCTCTGAGATTTTGGCAGGCACACACACACTGCCCAGCCAGGGGTCACAGCCCCTGTGCTGCGCTGGAGGCTGACCTGGAAAGGCTGAATCCCAAATGAAGGCTTTGCACAGACATTTCTCCCCACCTTACCCCAAGCTAGTGCCAGCATCGAACATTTTTAACCTCACAAAATATTCCATCCATTTTTACTCTCCTAAAAAAAGTTTTCTGCTCTCCCAGCTTTCTTGAGACTGTTACTAACATGTTATGCACTTTTTTTTTCTTTTTGCAGGCATTTCTATAAAAATTCTCACATATCTAGACAAAACCACTGACAATCCTCCCCAAAACCACCAACTGGGTTGGTTTGAAGATTTCAAGACAAAACCAACAGTGAACATGGCATCTTTTCCACATTTCCCAGCCAGAAACATTGCTGATCTGGAGAGGTTTTTTGGTGCTTTCAGGAGCATCTCTGAGCCCATGGTGGGGCCAGCCCCAGCCCCATGCAGGCAGCACCTGCACAGGATGTGCCATCACCGCTGTCACACGGGCCAGGCAAAGGGGGCCACGTGGAGCAGCTCATCTGGAAATCAGAGATAATAACATTCTCCTACCTGGCAGGCCCATTAGGGATGCCTTCGTTAGCGCTGGGGAGGCAATCAGAGCGTCGCCGTGATGAGAGCCATAAAAAGCTGTCCCTGAGCAGTGTCAGTCACAGGCAGCCCCAGCCCAGGCCTACCCTCTCTCCGGCTGTCACACCAGTGAGACAGCCCAAAGTTAAAAGCCAAGGAGCTGTCTGCCATTTTCTCTGCTGTTTTAGCCACTGGGGCTCAAGCTTCGCCAACTGTTAGCACCTAATGTTGCAACCAGCACATTTCAGCTTCAGCTTGTGAGATTTCTGGCATTTCACTCACCAAGATGCTGAGTTCCTAAAAAAAGCACTTTTTTTGCAATGGAAGCTTCTCCTGAAAAATTGTTCACACCCGTTTTTTTCACCAAAGCGTGTTGAAAGCCAAAGAGAAAAAAAAAAGCAGCGGCAGCAGAGCAGGGAGCCCTGGGAGATGAGACCCGAGGAGTGTGATTCATGAGAGGGGAGATGGGACCCGAGGTGATTCACGCTGAGTCTGGGGAGATGAGACCCCTGAGTGTGATTCACGCTGAGTCTGGGGAGATGAGACCCCGAGTGTGATTCACGCTGAGTCTGCTTCTCAGGGCTGGGACCTTCACAAGTTCCTCCTTCTGCCCAGGGAAGGGAAGAGCTGAAATAACCATCACCAAGGGACCGGGCCACACAGAATCTGCCCAGTGGGATGGGAATCCCCCTGGCACAGGCATGGGAATCACCCCTGGCACAGCGATGCCTGTGCCGCCCAGGAGAGAGGCTGGAGCCGGAGCAGGCTGGGCTCTGGGGTGGCTCCATTCTCATCCCACTGCTTTGCAGCAGCTCCTGCAGCAATCAAGCACTTCCCAAATGCGTTCTCACCTCAACAACCAAAATGCCAGCTCTCCCAAACTGCGATTTCCACCCTGCCCTCCTCCTCACTCTGACAGCTCAGGAGAGAAAGCAGATTTCTGGGTGCAGTCTGACACCAGGCCAACCTGAGAGCTGAAAATCAAAGTGGATGAGAAGTAGATTCATTATAGACTAATTAAGCCAGCAGAAGACTCCTGCACAAAGGTTGATGACATTCACTTCAGGATAATTTTGAAATAAATATGAGGATTCATAGAAGAAAAAAAAAATGCAGTTGGGAAAAGATATTTTTGAAGCATAAATATAGCTCATTTCTAGCCCCCCTCCTCCACATATCAATTAATGAAGCAAATCATCTGTCTGAATCAAAGATGTGGGGGAAAAACACAGTTATCTATTTGAACTCCAAAAAAAAATTAAAGGATTCAAAATGAAACATATAATTAGCCTGTAGGACTCTCTGCTGTAGGTTATTGAGGCAAAAAAGAAAAAACCTTTACTAACTTTCAAAAAGGCCTCAACAGCTACAAGAATAGCTTTTGCTGCTCTACAAAGAGGAGAAATGTTCATATTCTGGGGACAAGCAGGCCCAGCCAGAGCCCAGCCCTGGGCTACAGCGTTTGGAATTCTGTTGTCAGGTTTTGCCCAGCTTTGTGTTCAGCTACTGGTCTTAATTTTATTATTTTTACCCTACTTGCAGATGCAGGAGCATCTCTGTGCCCACCCTGGCCCTGGCTGGGGCAGCTCCCCCTGTGCTCACCTGAGCTTCCAGGACCCCGGGGGAAATGGGCAGAGCCAAACCTTTGCCCTGCCAGGTCCTGCTGGTGCTTGTGGTGCCCGTGACTGCGGGAGCTCCACCAGGGGCGGCAGCTCTGGGTGCCCTGAGGGCAGGCAGCCAGCACAGAGCCCCACACGCGCCCTGGTTTGGGATGGGAGGAAAAGATAAGCGGGTGTTAAAATAAATAACCGCGATCTCATCAGAAGTTTAAACAGAAAAAAATAAATAAATAAAAGAAAAGTAGACCTATAGTTCCAAGGAAAGAAGTTTAACTGGAAAGGTAGTTTAACACACTGCCAGTCACACAAAAAACTTTGCATCACTTCCCCAGATTTTCCTCCCATTGCAAACCAGGATGCCGGTGTGCCCAGGCTGCATCGCTGTGTTTGTGCTGCTGTGGTGGAAAGCACACACAGAGCTCTCCACAGGGCATCTCTGCCACCCTGGGGGTTTAAGGTTTTCTGAGCCTTCTGATATTTACATTCTTGTAACAAACTTTCTCACGCACTTTCTGTAAATAACTCATTGTTTTGCATTCTTTTCTGGAGGAGGAGAAATCTGATGGCCTGTTGGCTTGTCCAGTGGCACTGGAGAGGTGGCACTGTCACCCTCCAACCCACCGTCACTTTTGGACATCTATAAGTGTTGGAGCCAGAAACTAAACTTCCCTCTATTTTACCTTGGAGATTTGTGTGTCTGTGTCGTTTTATTTCTGTCCTATAGCAACACATCTCCACCAGGACAGGGGCTGGAGGGCAGCAGCTGCCACAGGAGGCTGAGTTTGCCCCAAGTGGCACAGGAGGCTGAGTTTGCCCCAGCAGGTACAGGAGGCTGAGTTTGAGTTTGTCCCAGCAGGTGAGTTTGTCCCAGCAGGTACAGGAGGCTGAGTTTTTGCCCCAAGTGGCACAGGAGGCTGAGTTTTTGCCCAATCTGGCTCTGGGCAGCAGCTGGCACGGGGCACTGGCAGGGCTGGAGCACTCTGTGCCACGGGGACACGCTGTTGGGGCTGAAATGAAGAGCTCCATGGCAAATCAGCAGCCCAGGGCCGGGCAGATGCTGTGGGTGCAGGTGGGTGCAGGTGTGGGAGGTTGATGTTGCTCTGGGCAAGGCTGGCTCTGCCTTTCGCAGACACAGCACACAGCACTCCTTAGAGGGGCCTTTTTCCCAGGGATTGTCACTTGCATGAACACGAAATACCTGTGGGTCACACCCGAAAATCCCTCTCCGTCAGGGCTGTTTATTGGAATGAATGCAGCAGGGGCTGTGAGAGGTGCCAGGCAGGACAGGCAGCGCTGCTGTGCCCAGCCCTGTGCCCAACCCTCGGTGCCTCTGGTGCCTGCATCACTGCAGAAACCGGCGCCCAACGCCCTGGCAGGGGCTGGGAGCACCTCCCTGGGCTCCTGCCCGCTGAAAACGCCTCCTCCACGGCGAGGGGCAGCGCCTGCTCCGTGCCCGCCGATGGAGCCTTTGGAAAGCGGGCAGCTCAGCACACGGCCAGGGCAGTGACAGCCTCGCACCGCTGCAGGGGGAGCAGGGGTTCCACCAGCTCAGGTAAAAACTCACAAACCACCTGAGCATGACCTTAGGGGGAAAAAACCCACAGGGAACCAAAAACGATTCCCTCACCAACAGGATCACTTTGACTAAGTTACTTGCTTCCCCTTCAGAGGAGATTTAAGGTTTTTCTCTCTTCCTCTGCAATCTGGCTCCCTTTTGAAGTTAAAAGAAAGAAAGGTTCAGGGGCTTTTTTACTTAAGAAGAAAAAACAACCTTCTCCTCTTTGAAACTATTTTTTTTAGACAATTGCTGTCTCAAATTTTAACAAATATTCACTAATTTGCACCTTGTTCAAAAGCAAAACAGTAGGCTTGATTTTTTTTTTTTTTTTTTTTTTTTTTTTTTTTTGTACTGAATGTTACTTTCCCTTTCTTTGTCTTGGTGGCAGAAGGGAGAGTCTTAAAGAAATCAAACTACCAGCTCCCTTCCAGATTTTCACAATTTGTTATATAATTTCTTAAAAGGAGCCATAAGGCCACTTGGAGGGAAAACAGAAATCTTCTAAAAAGAAGAAAGAAAATAGATTTTTTCACCCATCTTCTTGTAGATGAAGTAGATGAGACTAAAAGAGGCATTTCATTTGAAACATTGAATTGGAGCCCAAGAAAAAAAGCTGACAAGGTGTCCCTGCTAGGAAATTCATTCTCAGCAAGCAGCCAGAGGAAACCAAGAGACTTTCTTCAAGGACAAAGAAAGTTTGGGAAAGTATGAGCTCAATTTAAAACACCCCTTTTTTGTCCTTTTTTTTGGGGGAGGGGGGGGGCAGTAAAATTTGTTTTTCCAAGCTGTACGAGAACAGAAGCGCGGGTTTGCTTTCCCAGGAGCAGAGGTGGGGTTCTGTGTGCTCCAGGCAGGAACGGCGGGCCCAGCCCTGTATGCCTCAGAAGCAGCACGGGGCTGTGAGGCTGGATTTGGGGAAGCAGGTGCTCACCCCGCTCTGTGTCGCTGCAGCAACGGGAGCTCACCTGGGCAGGCACGGAGATGGCCCTGGGAGCGCAGCCCAGCAGCAGAGCCGGGTGTCACAGCACGGGGCTCACCCCAAGGCGGGGCCAGAGGGGCTCAGCTCCCCCTGGGGGTTTGGGGGGGTTTGGGAGCAGCCCTGGCACACACTGAGTGTTCTGGAGTCTCCTCCGAGCGTCCCTTGGGGAGAGGCTGCCCAGCCCTCCCGCCCGCCCTGGGACCCTGCGGCACCTCCAGGCTCTTCATCCCTGAGCCTGCCTCCATCTGCTCCCTCCTCTCTTCACCCTCATCCCCTGCGTGCCGCAAGGGCGGCTGAGGAAGGTGAGGAAGGTGATGAAGGCTCCCAGCCTGTCCCTTCCCAGAGGAGCAGGTTCTGCTGCAGCTGCTGTGAGGAGCACAAGCAGGTGTCCCAGACCACCCCAAACCACACTGACAGGACAATTCCATCCCTCCAGGATGGGATAGAGCTCCTCAATCCCCCAAACCACACTGACAGGACAATTCCATCTGCTCCAGGATGGGCTGAGAGCTCCTCAATCCCCCAAACCACACTGACAGGACAATTCCATCTGCTCCAGGATGGGATGAGAGCTCCTCAATCCCCCAAACCACACTGACAAGACAATTCCATCCTCCAGGATGGGATAGAGCTCCTCAATCCCACTCCAAACCACACTGACACCCCAAACCACACTGACAGGACAATTCCATCTGCTCCAGGATGGGATGAGAGCTCCTCAATCCCCCAAACCACACTGACAGGACAATTCCATCCCTCCAGGATGGGATAGAGCTCCTCAATCCCCCAAACCACACTGACAGGACAATTCCATCTGCTCCAGGATGGGCTGAGAGCTCCTCAATCCCCCAAACCACACTGCCAGGACAATTCCATCTGCTCCAGGATGGGATGAGAGCTCCTCAATCCCCCAAACCACACTGCCAGGACAATGCCATCCCTCCAGGACAGGATAGGGCTCCTGATGCCCAGCCCAGGCTGCTGCAGCTCCTGCAGCCCCACGGGTGCAGAGAAGCCCCAGGGCTGAGCTGGGCACTGCTCAGGGCTGGGGGGCTCCGGGCCAGGGGCAGTGGGGAGGCAGTGAGGACACAGGGACACAGCCAGGGCTCACGGGGATAAAGGGGTTTCGGGGCTGATCTCACACCCAGGAGCTGGGCAGGGGTAAAGAGTGAATGGCTCTGGGTAGGAAGCAGCAGCCCCTGGCTCGTTGTTGTTTGTGGGTTTTTGAGCACACACAGTGTGTGCGCTGGTGGGAGTGTTTGCACAGCTCTAATCAGCTAAACAGTTTGTCTGTAGCCCAGCAAGAATGGCAAATTAACCCAGGATTCTGGTGCCGGAGACATTTTGTACTGAAAAGATGTGTTTGGTGGCAGACTCTCAGATTCCCTCCTGGATCACACATTTCCATCAAGGATGTTTTCTCTCCAATATAAAGCATGGGAAAACAAAACCAAACAGCCAAACACCCTTTCCAATAAAAATAAATGAGATTAAGCATCAAAACGTGTCTGCCATTTGCTTGCAGAAAAATATAAAGTCAAAGCCTTCACTAGCAGACTTTCAGGTCTTTTCAGCTCAAAACATCAGTTCATTTACAAGTTTCCTCCAATTTTTTACAGCGCTTTCAGATGAAAGCCAAACCAGCATTAATCCAAATGGAACTCCCCTTTTTCTCTTTCCATCTTTTCTCACTGAATTTTCCCTCTGGGACCGTCCCCATCAGTTCTCTCCTCTCCTGGGAGCTCTGCAGACCCGTTCAAGGATGCACAGCCAAGACCAAGGCGTTTCCATGGCTGTTCCTGCCTGCCGCACCCAGAGCCTGCAGGCGGCACCTGGAGTGCCCAGTCCTGGGGCCAGCCTGCCCCACCTGGCCAGGTGTGCCCCTGCTCCTCCCACTCAGGAAGATTTGCTGCATTTTTGCTGGTGTGTCCCGAGCTGCAGCTCCTTGGTGGGAGCACAGCTGAGGAGCAGGACACCAGCACCCGGTCAGTCCCTCATGGGTAACTTGAGAATGCCATGCAAATGAAGCGTTCTGCATTCATACAGCCTGGCCACGGTGCTATCATGATAAAGATCATGGACCCGAGTTCCCACTGCACCAGGGAATGGGTTTCAGCCACATCCTGCTTCGTTAGCAGCACCAGTCATTAAAGGTGCCCTACAGAGCTCTAGAGGTGTGGGCAGGGACACCTTGCCCTGCTCACCTGCTCACCTCAGGGACAGGTGAGCAGGGCAGAGCGTCATTTCAGGGCAGAGCATCATGTCAGGCACCTCTTTCTGCTCCTCCAAGACACACAGCGAGGTCACCACCGTTTGCTCCTTTCCTCCCTCTATCCTTCACCTGCTTGGTTTTCACAGATTAGAAAAGCAGCTCCAGCTTTGCTGGCCCAGATTGCTCCTCCCTCTTCCCCAGCGATATCAAAAGCCACAGGAGGGTATTTATTTATACAAGGAGATCCTTGCAGAGAATCCCCTCCTTGGTCCCTGTGGAGCGCTGGGTTTGTTCCTGCCCGGGTCCATGCAGCAGAACAGCTGCTTTCAGCCCTACCTCCTGCACAGCCAGCAGTGAGGAGCCTGCTCCTGCCTCACAGGATCCCTCCAGGCACTGCCTCCACCCTGGGCACGTCCCAGCCCTGCTTCTGGTGGCACATGGAGCTCCCATGGCCCTGCCACCCTGCCCTGATGCCTGGGGCTGCCCCTCTGTGCACAGCTCGTGGGGCTGATTCCTGCCAGCAGCTCAACAAGACAAGGATCTCAGCACAGAGACGTCTCTCCAATTATTGTCCTAGCTTTTGGTAACAAACTGGGGAAAGCAGAAGCTGAGGTCTCCTCCTCCCTGCCGGCCCCCTTGTGCTCCCCGGCAGGAGCCATTCCCACAACCCCTCACCAATTAATCCCCCAAGCTGCCTCCCAGCACCCAGGGGAGAGGAAAAGATCATTATTGCTTTCAAAATGAGCCTGTGAAGAAAGCATCCAGCCAGTCCAGAGCAGTAATTGTATTTCCCAGGGCAGCCCTTTGCTGCCAGATACTGAAGGGCCGCAGCTCTGGCTCCTCATCCCCAGCCAGCTCTGGCACACAGCTCTCAGTGCCCAGGGCCCTGCTGCCTCTGTGGGGCTGGGCAGGAAGGGGAAGGCCCTGCAAGTGTTTAGGGCCAGGCTGGACGGGGCTGTGAGCAGCCTGGTCCGGTGGATTGTGTCCCTGCCCATGGCAGGGAGTTTGGAATGAGCCCACTGGTCATGTTCCTTCCAACCCAAGCCATTCCTGAACCTGTGACTGTGCGATTCTTGTTTGATGGCTCCATGGGCTAATGGTGCTGCCCGCTCTGTCGGGCTGGGGCTGAAAGCTGCAGCCACAGCCTCCACCAGCCCTTCCCCAGCGCCAGGGCTGGCTGCAGGCCCAGCTGGGATCCCCAGGCCTACCTGGGGCCGCATCCTGGGCTA
Source organism: Emberiza elegans (assembly GCA_024865655.1). Taxonomy (NCBI): domain Eukaryota; kingdom Metazoa; phylum Chordata; class Aves; order Passeriformes; family Fringillidae; genus Emberiza; species Emberiza elegans. The sequence goes on along the minus strand of JALJVW010000129.1, from coordinate 26,225,666 downwards.
TCTCTGCCTCGTTGCCTCCCCTCCGGCCCAAAGGCTCAGGGAGAGCCCCCAGCACCCACCCTCCCCGAGGGCCCAGTGCCGGCCTGTCCTGCTGCTGCTGCAGCCCCACATCCCCCTGGCTGCTGTGCTTTGGCATGTTGTGCTTGTTCTCCTCCACTGCAGACCTGCAAGAATAAATGTGAGAGCTGGGGAGAGAGCTCCTAATGCCCCCTGTGTTTCTTTCCTCCCAGGAGCAGAGCTATTCCTTGCTATGCTTTAGACTTTTAAGATGTTCCTGCCTCGTTTTTCCCCCTCCTGGCTGCTGCAGAGGCAGGATCCTGGGCTCGGGGAGCAGCTGAGCATCCCCAGCCCCAAAACGGGGAGCAGGATGGGGCTCACGGCTCCTGTCCCACAGCGAGCCACTGCCTCCTCCCAGCAGCTGCAATGAGAGGCTTTGAACCTAGAAATGAAAGGAGGAAGGGGAAGGCTGCTCCCTCTCCTCCCCTGGCACATCCACACGCACACACTCTCTCCTGCGGACTTGTGCTGTATCAAATGGCCGTGGCTTTTTGAAGTTACCATGGCAGTGAGAGCAGAGCAGCAGCACAGCTCGCAGAGGGGGGGAGAGCAAAGGAAAAACGCCGGCACGGGGAAGGGGAGGACAGAAAGGGGCCCGGAAGATCCTCTGATGTCTACAAGATGTGGTGCGGGAAAGGCTCTCCCACCGGAGAAATTAAAATAAGCAAGTAAATATCCAGCCATGAGAGGGCAGACAAAAAGTAAAGAACAGCGAGATCTAAGAGCAGAGCTGGGAAAAGGACTAAAGTGGAAGTAAAGCAGAGACAGAAATTCAGCTAATTAGAGAACAAGGTGTGTACGGAAAGAAAAAGAGGTGTAGGTGAAAGAGGATTTGGCATCCAAAGCTAGAACAAGGATAACTTCAGGAGACTAAAGAAGAACTGCCAGTGACAGGTTGCTTTGGGACAGCCAGTTCAGCCACTGCCAGCAGTGTCAGGGTCCCCTCCCACCCTACATCCAGGGGAGCACCCTGGCAGAGCTCTGGCTCTCCAAGGCCAGGCCCAGTGACCCCTCTTGGCTGGCCTTGCTTGCACTGAGAGCTCAGCCCAAGGCTCGAGCTCAGGGGGGTTCTGCACCAGGAAACCCCCACACCCTGCTCAGCCCCTCTGCAGGTGCTCCCTGCCAAGCCAGGGTGACTACTCACATTATCACACCCTGCTTGTGCTCCCTGCAAAGCCAGGCTGGCCCCACTCATGATCCCACCCTGCTCGTGCTCCCTGCCAAGCCAGATTGACCCCACTCATGATCCCACCCTGCTCATGATCCCTGCCAAGCCAGATTGACCCCACTCATGATCCCACCCTGCTCGTGCTCCCCACAAAGCCAGGGTGACCCCACTCATTCTCACACCCTGCTCATGATCCCCGCAAAGCCAGATTGACCCCACTCATGATCCCACCCTTCTTGTGCTCCCTGCAAAGCCAGGGTGACCCCTCACATTCTCACACCCAGCTCGTGCTCCCCACAAAGCCAGGCTGGTCCCACTCATTCTCACACCCTGCTCGTGCCCACGGGCTGTGGCAGGTAGGGAAGCAGTGGATGCTTCAGAGAGCTGGCACACAGAGGCAGCACGGGGTGGGAGCAGCAGGGACAGCCTTATCTGAGCCCAGCGGAGCTATCTCGGCTGCGCTGGCTGCACACAGCCACGCTGCACTGCTCTGCTTCCTCTCTGTGCCCGAGGATGCAGCTCCGGGTCAGAATCACTCACCAAGCCTTCCCCTGCACCTGATAATGTGAACCTGGGGCTCCGAGGAGCTCATGGCCAGCCTAGAAAACCCCTTGCAGAGCTGCTGGGAAAGCACCACTGACCTGCCTTCCAGCCAAGGTTAGGTGTCTTCAACGTGGATCTAATCTACCCCAGCAACAAGGACTCAGCATTTCCCTCTTGGGCTATTCCACAGATTTCCTCGCCACAAAGTCATTCAAAGCATCCCATTTTTTTCTCAGCATGAGCCTGTACTCCCAGTAGAGCCATGCTAAATAATTCCTTTTTGCTTTGGAAGTTTAAAATCTTCATCTGTCATTTTGGCATTGTACCTTACTTAAAATGGTTGACATTTCTTCAATTCCAGGCTTACCTGGAGGGTGCTAAGCAGAAGACCAAGAGACTGGAAAACTTTGCAAAGCAAAAATCTCATAGAAGAGGAGTGTGGGATGAAAACAGCATCCCACGCATACTTAAATACCAGCACCCAGAGTGAGCAGGATTATGATTGCTTGGCCTGAAACAAATGGTTCCACTTTTGCTGCTGCTAATACCATTAAATAACCAAGAGAGCGAATGTCACTGATTAGAAAATAGCACGGAGCGTTTGCAAGCACTAATCAGCTTCACAGAAATGTTAACTTTCAGACCTAAAAACCCTGCCAGTGTCCCTGTGAAGTTATTTCGGGTGAGGCTCTGCAGACCAGAGCTGTCCCTTCGCATTAGGCTCCATCCCTGAGCAGCACACTGAACCCTTAATGCCTTTCCATTACATGACAAGCAAAGCGACTTATTGGTGCTCCTTATGTTAATGCCCCAATATTTTTCATATTTATGATATCTAATTACATTTGCTCCTGATGGTGATGTAATGTTTAGGTATGGAAGATTGAGAAGACCGCTCTAATGTTAATATATTTACATTATTAAAAAGTAATACATTACATAGGCAGTGTGCTGTGTAGGGCTGGATTTCTAGATGAGCTCTCAAGGCAAATCCATTATCTTCTCCCTCCTCCTGTCCCCTGTACAGATTCTGATAACTGGCAGTGTTTAAAGTGACTGCAGCTGGTATCACGGTGCCAAAAGGGAAAAGGTATCTTACACATGCATGAAATTAAATAGGCCCAGGGGTCTCGGAGGACCACACTGCATTACCAGGCAGAAGAATTCAAGACATTAGCTGAGAAGATCAGCATTGCAAAAATGGTGCAAACAGAACCCTCAAGAGGGCTGGAGAAAGGCAGGCTCCCTGTGCAGTGCCATCAGAGGCGCTTTCTGTGGAAGTCTTTCAGCCGGAACAGAAATCTCCTCAAGACCCTTTGGTTTTAAACTGCCTTTTTTCCCTTGGCCAGGGAATCCTGCATGTCTGATGATCATCAGCTGCACATCTTATTGCCCTCTTCAGGTGAGGAGAAATGATGTATTCATAGGAGAGGCTGAGCCGCTCTGCTCCCTAAGGATCGCCTTCTGGAGGGACACGTTCCCTTTGGGGCTGTCTCCTCCTCAAATGCGCCCTCGCCCATCACATCTGCGGAAGTTCACCAAGGAAAGCCAAGACCCAGGCTGGTGCTTCATACATTTTTTAGACACACCTCAAGTAGCTAACTCAGGGCTAAAATGTGTTATTCAGTATTGCATGTCTGGTTGAGTCAGGAAAGATGTCAACTGGAGGCAGAAGCTGAGGGCAGCCTTTCACCAGGGAATATTCACCAACCCAGCAGGTGCTGAGCATCTTCATCCTCAGCTGTGATCTGTGAGAGAGTGAGCTTGAGCCACCCCTCCTCTAAATCCAACAGCTCAAACACTGGCTCCACAGCAGAGCCCCTAAAGAGCCCTGCTCTCACAGTGAAAATGAGTGAGAGACACAAGGGGACACAAAGGGACACAAAGGCGTCCAGCAGCACCAGTGCTGCAGGAGACACCAGCCTGTGCAGGGCTCATTTACAAATTCCCAATAAATGAAAAATGGGTTTTTAATGAACAGCACCTGCAGCAGTGGTCTCAAGGCTCAAGAGGTTGACACTGAGGAAAGACAAGACTGGGGCACACAATGCTAGACACGAGATAACAAAACAAAATAATAAAAAACCAACACAAACAGATTCAGAATCCATACCAACTTCAGCAAGCCTACCCATGAGCTGCTTCCAAAGTGCAGTTTGTGCAGTCAGTTACAGATGAGGAACCTCCTGCTGGGGCACATGCACTGTGACAGACCCGAGTGCCACCTGGAAGGACACTGGTTAACCCCGGCAGGTGAACAGGACAGTGAGGGGATGGGGAGGGTTAACTCCTCATTGCTCCAGCACCTCCCCCTGCTAGGGATTGCCATTCAGTACAAGGTGCTCAGACCTTTCAAAAGGAAAGCACACCAAACTAGGTCTCCCTGGCTATTTCTACTGTTTTGGATGTAATTTCTGTCTCCTCAGAGTGATGTGTGCTCACTCTGAGGGATTGGGAATGACTCCTGAGTCAGTAACAGTGGTGGGGAGGAGGGGGGCTGCCTGCAAGTCAGAACTCATCTACATTGACAGAGAAGTTGTAAGGCAGCTTCTGTGATTTCCACCCAAATTAAGCCTAGCACAAAGGAGGATTCTCAACCTCTTCCTTTAATGAGCACAGAGCTATAAGGACAATTACTCTGAATGAAATAAAATTAATTAACACACACATTTGGGGACTAAAAATGCTTATTATCTAATATGTATGAATTTGACCTAGCTTAAAATTAATGACAGAGCCAGGATGTTCGTGGCATTCAGGTTACATGAAACTGCAATAAACATGGTGCAAAGAGAGATGCTGCTGATCCTTTTAATATCAGCACTGCGAGAGCTCAGAAGAGCGGAAGAAAGCATGTGCTATACATAATTTTCATAGAAATTTGCTTCAGTTGAGCTGTACTTTACATGTGTTTTAACAACTGAACTTGCTGGCAGGAGTGAGCTTGGCAAAGTGATTATTAGGTAATACTTCTATGAATATTTTCAGGAGCTGGAATTCTCCTTTGGAAAAAGGCTTGCACAATGCAGCACTTTGCTTTCCGGGATGCCAGCAGCACTCTCCTAATTGATGGAGTTTGTGGTTGCCTGCATCCTGGCATTTCAGCCTACTTTAAATGCTTGATCAGGAATTTTTATTCTTGGAGGATTCTCTCAAGGAGAAGCATCCATCCAACCTGAGAACATAAGTACACCATGTGGCCTGCTGATCCAATTAGACTGACCAATGCACTTAAACTCCAGCATCCAGAAATATGCAATTAATTAATCACTTACATGCAGTCAACAGGCCACAACTTATTCGTGCAACTTATCTAGCAAGAAATAACTGAATTATGAGGACATTCAAGAACATCATAAATTGTTCGTGGATTACAGCAAGGCAAAGTTGATTAAATAACTCATCCAAATTACTTGGGCCATTTTATGTATGACAGAATAATTTTTGTGTATAAGAACTTCTTGGATGATGTTAAAGGGCAATTCTATCTGGATAGTGGCTGTGAAATCACATTTGGCATCTTGAGAACTCCAGCTCAGCACGCTTCTCTCATTCCAAAAAATGTGGAAATGTGTAGTTTTACTCACTGGTCCAAAAAATGAGCTTAATGGAAGGGAGGCACCACGGGCCTGCCTGTGCTGCCTGATAATCCAAAGCAAAGCCCTGAGCAGACGAGAGCTCCCAGCCGCCCTCACCGCAGCCCCTCAGGCCTGCACTTGGACACTGCCACCAAAAGGCACCCAAGGATGCACAAACGATGGAATAAACCCTGCCATGGCTGTGTTGAGGACAGAGGGGGGTCTGTGCCTAATTCTAGCCCCCATTTCCCCAGCCAAGGCGAGCTCCTCCAGCATCCCAGCGCCCCCGACCCGGGGGAGGGAGGAGAATGGGATGCGCATGGTCCAACAGGATTTGCACCAAGGATGGCTGGAACTTGGCATCCTCGTGAATCCAGCTGTCTCCTACACACACAGATCCAAACAGGGACGACGTGAAAGGAGCACAGCAAAACCTTCCCTGCTGAAAGGAGCACAACAAAACCTTCCCTGCTTGTGTGCCCGTGTCCGCAAGAACCTGGGCTCAAAACAGAAGGGAGATGCAGAAAGGATAAAAGGGAGAGCTGACTCCCCATCCCTGGGCAGAGCTGACCCCATCCCTGGGCAGGGCTGACCCCATCCCTGGGCAGGGCTGACCCCCATCCCTGGGCAGAGCTGACCCCATCCCTGGGCAGAGCTGACCCCATCCCTGGGCAGGGCTGACCCCCATCCCTGGGCAGAGCTGACCCCATCCCTGGGCAGAGCTGACCCCATCCCTGGGCAGGGCTGACCCCCATCCCTGGGCAGAGCTGACCCCATCCCTCTGCAGAGCTGACCCCATCTCTGGGCAGAGCTGACCCCATCCCTGGGCAGGGCTCCCCATCCCTGGGCAGGGCTGACCCCATCCCTGGGCAGAGCTGACCCCATCCCTGGGCAGAGCTGACCCCATCCTCTGCAGAGCAGCAGAGCTGACCCCATCTCTGGGCAGGGCTGGCCCCATCCCTCTGCAGAGCTGACCCCATCCCTGGGCAGAGCTGACTGACCCCCATCCCTCTGCAGGGCTGACCCCCATCCCTCTGCAGAGCTGACCCCATCTCTGGGCAGGGCTGACCCCATCCCTCTGCAGAGCTGTCCCCATCCCTGGGCAGGGCTGACCCCCATCCCTCTGCAGGGCTGACCCCATCTCTGGGCAGGGCTGACCCCCATCCCTGGGCAGACACAGCAGTCTAGAGCACTCCTGAGCAGGTTTCTCAGGGCTGGCAGTGCCAAGGAATGGGGAAAGGCTGGCAAGCAACTCTCACTCCTTGCTTGCCAGCTCCTGACTGTCCCTGGCCCTGTGTGGCTGCTGCTGGATCTGCCAGGCAGGATGGGCTGTCTGCAAACCCCAAATGCACCAGGGCTGTGAGGGGAAAGATTAATGGAGAAAAAGCCTTTTCCCATGGCTGTGATGGGTTGAGGCAGCTCTAGGGACACGAGGGTTGTCCCCACAGCACCAGGGACAGGGAGTGGCAGTGAAAGCAGAATGAAGGCACGCCATCCCTCAGTCAGAAGGCAATGGATATGAGTTTTCTGAACCAAGCACAGGTTTTTGTATGTAACCCCATTTTTCTACAGTGAAATCTCCCGTGTATAACTCCCATGTAATTCCTTATTCAATGCCTCTATAATCCTATTTTTCTTCTGGGGAGATTTCCTCCGCTTCGTCTGCCCCCAGATCCACACCAGGATAGAGGCTGGGTTTGTTCCTGAGGGAGAGGACTAGCAGCACTCCTCCCAGTGCTGTGAAGCAGTCTCTCAACCCTGCAGAGGCAGGACCCTTTCCTACTCCTGTTATTAGCATTCCCTACTACTTGCATGTTATTTTTCTTTTTCCTCTTCATTCTCTCTTTTTTTTTTTTTTCTGCAGTGAATTCTGCTTCAACACCCACATGTCTGCTATTGAAGCCAATCAGCAGGATTGACTCAGGTAAGTTCTTTTATTAGGTACTGATTTCTTTGTGTCTGATGTCTTTATCCAGACTCCTTTGAAAATCCCATTTTGGCTGAGCATATTGAAGCAAATGCCTCTCTCACTCTCTTTCATTAGCAATTTTAGGGCAGCTCTGGCAGGTTTTTCACTCCTCTCTCTTGAACTCAGAGAAAAAATAAAAAATCTGCAGTAGTTTTATCTCTTTTCACTGTCTCCTGAGGATGTCCTGCCAACACTCCCCCACCCCCAAAATTGGACAGAAAAATGTAGGTCTTGGGTAGTCTGACGGGCTGAGATTTGGAAGCAACAACATTTCACGACACTGGCTTTCTAATTTCCTCAGACTAGAATTAGTTCTGCCACCAACATTTTGCCCAGGGCCCCCAACCCCAGGAGTGCTCACAGTGTGTGTCTCTCTCACATATTATTATGCTCCAATGAGGATGTTCCTAGCAGAGCTCTAACGTGTCTGGCACGGATTCATGTTATATCTAGGTTTTGACATTGGGCCTGCTCCTATAGAAGTCAATGTCAAAATTCCCTGCGAGTGTTCAAGCACAAGGATCAGGCCCACTTCCCTGATTTATGCAAGTTATTTTTATATGATAGTGAATTGGATGCAGTATTATAAAGTCTGGAATTAATCTGCATTCTAATATATTATAAAAACCAGCAAAAAAAAATAAATCCCAAATTAACATCCTCCTTAACCTTTATTTTTATCAAGTGTACTAAATCAACTGAAGAATAATTGCTCTGAGGACTATGCCAAATGAGTGCACATTTAGTTTACATATTCCCTAATGTAATATGAATTGATGAACTTTCTGAGATACACATGATATAAATGATCATGATGTGCCATTCTTAATTTCTTTCAATTGTCTCTGCGAAAACACTTTGCTCTTGGAATGAAAAGTGCGTCACGTGCGTTCCGGCCCCACAGGAGAGAGGGAAACGCACTTGTAAGAATTTGCCCTTTTGGCAAGAAGTGGAGCTTTTCTGAAGGAAAAGGTCGAAACCCTGCTGTACGGCCACTGGCTGGGACTTGGATTGCTGCAGTAAGGTTAAATTCCAGCCCCTCGCAGGTCTAGGAAGGAACAATCTGAGCTGGGCCCACCGTGCTGTGGTGGTCCTTCCTCCATGCCCCAGCTCAGCTCCCAGCCCAAGGCAGAAGAGAGGAGGAGGAGGAGGAGGAGTGGCTGCTCCTCCTTGTGCACCCTAGGCCAGCTCCAGCCAAGGGCACCCAGCCACAGCCACAGCCTCACCACGAAGAACGACAAGCCCTGAGCCACTGCTGTCCCTCTGGGCCTGTCCTGGCACCCAGCTCCCTCTGGCCACAGCAAGCGCCTCCATGAGCATGGAAACCTCCCACTGACCCTCTCTGCTTCTCCTGCTGGCCACTGGCCTCCTCCATGAGCATGGAAACCTCCCACTGACCCTCTCTGCTTCTCCTGCTGGCCACTGGCCTCCTCCATGAGCATGGAAACCTCTCAGTGACCCTCTCTGCTTCTCCTGCTGGCCACTGGCCTCCTCCATGAGCATGGAAACCTCTCAGTGACCCTCTCTGCTTCTCCTGCTGGCCACTGGCCTCCTCCATGAGCATGGAAACCTCCCACTGACCCTCTCTGCTTCTCCTGCTGGCCACTGGCCTCCTCCATGAGCATGGAAACCTCTCAGTGACCCTCTCTGCTTCTCCTGCTGGCCACTGGCAGAGATGCTCTGTGGCATCACTTCACTGCCACATGCAATCACCAGATGTTTTCCATACCCTCTGAGTCTCCCAACCTTGTACGACCTTGGGCACATCTTCCCTGGTCTTCAGTTTGCCATCTGTTAACTGGGGCATGATAATGTGCTACAGGTTTCAGAGCCAAATGGGATAAGCAATCATCTGAGTTGGAGTGCTGTATAATAGAGGCCACTGGACTTCCCTGAATTCTCTTTTCAATCAAAGCAAACCTCTTGGAAAATGTATCCTGCTTTGATTTGCTCTTAGCTAGACTCTGAGGATGCAAAGGAAATGTGATAAACGGTGCCAACGTTAATTACCATCACAGACAGCTATGTCTGTGTTCAGCTCCCTGGATGGACTCCTGCATTTGCTGAGCACAAGTGGCCAGCAGAAAGGTTTGCTGCTCAGACAGCTCAGACCACGACCAAAGCACCTCTCCTTTCCTGTTGTGGCACTGAACTGTACTAATAACACGCTCTAACAGTAATATTTATCAAATGTTCCAGTGCCTGCCTTCAGCCATATGGTTCCTCCCCGATCTTGCCAGGGTCCCCTCAGCGGGTTTGGCACCAGGGAAGGGATGCCAGCGCTGAGCTCCTGCCCCTCCCTGTGCTCTGCTCCATTCCCATGGCACCAAGGGGGCCCCGTCTCCATTGACCTTGATGGGCTCTCCTGCAGTGCCAATAACGGGCTTGGGGGCATCACACAGCCTGCTGCCCAGGGAGAAACTTTTCTTCTCCGACACCTGTGAGCAATCTGGAGCCATTAGCCATTTCACTCCAATACTAATGATGCTCCCTTCAGTCATTATCACTTATTTTTTTGTAAAACCCTCAGTAAAGCTGAATCTAACAGGTCATTAAAAGCCCAGGGAAGCCCTGACTGACTTGATCCCAATTGTTCCTTATGTCTGACAAGATTTTCCCTATTGAGCATTTGACTTGCATTTTATGTTGCCTCATTAAACTGTGCTAGACTTTAATCAAGGTCAAATAGGGGTAAATCTGCCTTTCCAGAATCCAAACAGCTCGCACCTAGGCGCTGATCTGCAGCTTGCCTTGCTGCTCGGGCTCTCCCCGAGGATGGAGCCCAGTGGATTTCGTTAACAGGGGCACGACCTGCGCCCCACAGGGCCCGTGGAAAAGCCAGGACACGTGGCTGCGTGTCCCTCATTAAAGTCTCCCTCAAATCCCACCCCAATGCCTCCCAAGTTAAACGCCTGGACAAGGAATCAGCGAAGGAAGAACGCTGTGTCACAGCATGAATAAAACATATTCTAATTTTATCAACACCTAGAGTCCCTGTCTTTAAAATCCTGAGGTATTTTTTTTTCCTTTATAAGGTATATGATGAACAGCCGATTACATTTTTGATGTCTTTTAATGATCATAATTAAGTATGATCCATCATTGTAATTCCACCACTAAATCAAGGTAGATCACCATAACAGTCATGATAAATCACGCTCTTTGCACAACTGTTTCTGAGGATGAACTGGAAAACGAAGTTAGAGGACTCCAGACCCTCTCTGCTCCATCCGCAGGGCGCAGAGCAGCCGGTGCATCCCTGTGGCACTGGGATGTGATGAGGGGAAGCACCCAGCTCCCCTGGGACCCGTGGGCTGCAGGGCTCCTGTGCCCCAGCCCTGCTCTCCCACAGCTCAGCAAGTGCACTCCTGGGCATCCCTTCTGCTCATTTCCCCCCCTGAAAGTCCAGGGTCGGTGTTTCCTATTTAAAGGAAGGTGGTATCTACAGCAAAGAGCTCCTTGGATATTCCCTGGGCAAAGCCTCGTGTTAAACAGAGCCCTGCTTTCAAATAGGAATAAATGTACATCCCACCAGCCATGGCTAAAGGCAAAGTGCTCAGCACTGGAGGTCAGGTGTGACCCCTTAGCCCTGCCCATATTTATCAACACTCCAAATTACACTGGAGGGCAGGTGTGACCCCTTAGCCCTGCCCATATTTATCAGTTCTCCGATTTACTCTCTACAGAAGCTTGCACTGGGACCATTAGGGCTTCCACATCCCTTCAGGTATCTCATCATATGTTCCTTAACAGCAAAAATCTCGACAGAACTAACAAAAGTAATTTCCCTTGGCCAAATTCAAGCTTGAGGGTCTACACGAAAGTCTTTTCCAGACTTTTGTCTGCAGTTTCAGTTCTGTTAGACACTGTTCTGCAGTGTTACATGCCACAGATGGCTGCCTACCCAAGAAGTGTGATAAGAGCTCCTGGGAGTATAAAAAGCAAAAAATCTTATGTAAGTTTCTCAGCCCAAAAGTTGAGCAAATAAGTGCTAAAGTATCTTGTTGACTGCTCTAGAAGTCTCTGGAGGAAAAATAAATAGTGGCACTAATATAGAATATTGATTTTTCCATGTAGTTTTGTGTGATGGAGCATGCTACAAGTTCAGCAACCCAAGCTCTTAACAACTCATATAAAAGATGTACAGTACTCATCATCCAACAAATGGGGAAACTGAGTTTTGTAGGTGTCAAATGTTGCTGTACAGGTTGCCAGAGACCAACTTTTTCAGGGCACTAGGTGTGGATTCCTTCTAAAGAGCACAAAGAGAACAGAACAAGGTCCCTGGAGAGAACAGTAAAATGGTAAATTTCCCTCATCATAGTCCAAATGAAAGGTACAGTAAAGGCCATACATCACAGTGAGATTCCCCACTCTCCTGCAAGCTAGCAGAGGGCTCCCATCACTCTCAGGCTTCTTTCTCACATTTATTTTAATCAAGTTTCTGTCATTTTCTGGTCCGGGTGCAGTGTGATCAGCTCGACCTGCCTTTGGCTCTGTGTCAGGGGTGTCACATTATCCATCCCTGTTACACTGGCAGTGCTTGATGGCCAGGAAGGTCATTTCATCTCTGATAATTCCCCCAAAGGGGATATGAAGCTAGAATGATTACAGAGTCATATACCTTCTTGCAGAATACCTCATCTTTGTTCCTAGATTATTTAAATGATAAATGGAAATTGGCCAGGGAAAATCACTTAGAAATGAATTGTGGTCATAAGCCATAGGAAACACATTCGGTTTCCAGAAAGACAAAATAAAAATCATCAAAGCTTATTGTCTTTACTAGATACAGCCTAAAAACAGATGTTTAAAGTATTGTAGATTTCATAGCACATACTCTAACACCACGAGGCAGAGTTCTGGTTTTATGGGGGTATATCAGCACACGAATGGCCCAATAATCTGAAATAACCTGTCCAAACCTGGAGCTGGTATCTGATGATCAAGAGAGAAGGCATGTGTACAGCCAGGCTCTGTAAGCCAGAGGCACTCACATGCTAATCTTAGACTGTGCCAAGCTAAGAGGAAGCAGAGATGCTCCTACATAGCTGAAAAAAATAACCTGAGAGCTTAGATCTGAGCTCTTTCCAACCCAGGATGACAATACAGTAATTCTAAAAATGTATTATAATTTTTCTTCCCTCTGTCATCTAAAGTTTTGCTTTTGCTGCTGCCTTTGTTCCCACGCCTTGAAATACAAGTAAATAGCTCCCACAATCATCCCTGAGCGCAATCAGCTGGGAGAAGGCAGCATGGGAATGCCAGTGAGGATGGCAGGGCTCACCCCCTCACCAGGCAGCCTTGGGCTACCCAGCCCAGCCGTCCCAGACCTCCTGACTGCAAAGCACGAGACTGCAATAATGCTGCCGTGCCTCTCTGATGCTTCACTAACGGCTGGGAAGGTCTGTGCACGGTCCCTGCCCTGCCAGGACGCCAGAGCCCGGCTGCTGACAAGAGGGGCAGATGACAGCAGGCAGGCTGTGCTCCACGGACACGCTGCGCTGCTGCTCCTGCCCACCCCAGCCCCTGGCTAGTGTTCAGAATGTTTAAATCATAAGGTCTTTAACGCAGAGGCGCCCCTTGCTCAGGATCAATCAGCGCGGAGAGGGATCCTGGCTTGTGGGAGTACAAACATTACCCATGTAAACGCTCCCTGCTCAGCGGCACAGGTGGCGTTTGTGGGCTTGTACTGAAATCCACCTGCTTTTCCCCCTGCTCTGGGCCTTTTCTTTATTGACAGCTTAATCACCTTTGTGTCTGCTGCTTATCTTGGAGGATTTGCTATGAATTGCATTCACTTGCTTCCACTGTGACAATATCTGCTTTGCTAATTAACCGCCTGGTGGACACGGTTACAAGCCACAATAAATATTTTCTGTCCAAGGGAATAATCAGGATGCTGCCACCTGACCTGAGGGAGTTTTCACATCCTTTGATTTTGGGGCGGTTTTTTTTTCCTTTTCTTTTTTATTTTGGTCTTAAAACTCTCTTAGGAGTCTCACTGCAAATGCAAACAGATGTTTCACACCTTGACTCAATGACCCATTCTACAAACCTAAAACACTAAAACTTCAGGCACGGGTGTTTCTATCAAATGAAAAGTCCAAATACTCCTTTCAGCCTGGTACAAAAGATGAAAAAAACAAAGGTTAGCCTAGGGAAGCTTAAGTCTCCAAAAACCATCAAATCCTTGGAGACTACCAACAATATTAGTAATTACTGCTCAAAGCAAAGCTGAGTTGGCATGGAGACCACCAAGAGCTGGGTCTTTAAGAGATCAGCTCCTATTCAACACGTATATTAAGTGCTGAATTAAGCACCTACTGAACCCCAGAAAAAATATAATCACAGAATTATTTCTAAATGGACTTTTTAGTTTTTCATGTCAAAAAAAGGGGGCCATGAATAGAAAGGGCAAAAATCAGCGTGGAGAAACATTTACCTCAGCCTCTCTAGGTACCATTAATCACCCTTTCTGGAAAGCCTGGTACAAAAGCCATTAAAATTTAAGACAGGAAAATCACTGCCATTCCTGCAGCTACAGCTATTGCTGCTGCTACTACTCTTAATTAAGGTCTGAGAGCAGTTAAACATTTAAATATGATAAGGCTTAGAGGTGAGCTGACTTGCCAAATGGGGAAAGAAAACATTGTCAAACAGAATCAGGGAGAGGAGCCCAGGCAGGAAAATGAGAGGGACAGAGAAACGCGGGATGCGCTGCCAAGTGCCTGCACTGGGAGCAGCAGCTCCTGCTGAGGAGAAGCCAAAGGTAGTGTGGTCTCAGGCACTAAACTGAGCACAAATGCTCATTCTGAGGAGGCTGCTCTGCTCAGGTACACTAAGACATGACTCAGAGGAGGTGTTTGTATTTTTGGAGGGCCACCTAACACAAGAAAGCCAGGAGATGCTGAACACAGCCCCAGGGATCCTTCCCTGGAGAAAAGCCCAGGTCAAGAGCCAATACAAAATGAAGAAGCAGAGCCACAGCCAGATGAGTCACATTCTCAGCTGCAGAAAGCCTGTCCTGGCAGACCTCTGGGTGATGGAGGGGGTTTGCAGCCTTGCTGAGCACAAACCACTCGACATAACTTGTGCTCAGAAGCGGCTCTGGGCATTTCCCGTGAAGTTATTGTCGTATTGTATAATCCACATTTGCTTTATGATGACACAGTGTCTTCCCTGCTGGATATTTTACTTTTCAAGCACTAAGACAATAAACTACAGTCCCTGACAAGAAATGTTTTCATTGCCATTGTTTTAGAAACACATGTTTTCTCATTCACTATCAGCACCACCTAAATCAAAAGAGGTGACTTTCACAATAAATCAGATAAGAATGGCTCAAAAACTGATATCTGCCAGCTCGTTTTCTCCCTTAATGGTGCTCCCGAGGCAGGCTGAGGGGATTTCCCCGGGCAGCCCAGGGGATGGGTGTGAGGAGGATGGCAAGGCGCGGGCACAGGCAGGCGGTGGCACCACAGCGGTGCCCTGGCAGGCGCGGGGGATCGCTGAGCACCTCTCGCGCCGTGATGGATGGCACTGCAGAAAGTGCAGCACTGTGGGAAGCATGCAGAGAAATACAGGAGCCGTTAACCATTTCCCAGCCCCAAAAAGAGGGGCTGAGCAGCTCCCTTGGAAGTCATTGCGAGCCCACAGTACAAGAACAGCCTCTGGCAAGTGCCCTGGGGACCAGGATGGACTTTTGGCTGCCAAAATGAGGATGCAGATGCTGAATAAAATCCAGTGCTGTGCTTTTGATGATCACAATTCATGGCTTAGGGTTCTCTTCTCTTCCCCTACAGTATCCTGGCACACAGAGGATGAACACGAACAACCAACAGGATGATCTTTGAGCACCTAAGCAGATGTTTGCCCAGCTGGGGATAAGCACAGGTTGTGTCAGCAGCTGCGAGCTGCACTGCACACTTGCACTCTGCATCCAGGGATGAACAATAACCCTGCAATGTTCCTGCTCTTGGATGTTGGAGAGGTTTCTGGAGGATGAAAGAAGGGTAAATGGAGGAGCTGTGCACTGCGATTCTTCATCTCAGTCTGCCTCAGCTGGTGAAGCACCACGCTGAAGTGAGGCATTAGCAAAGATGCCTGAGAGGAGCAGGTGGGTGGTGATTAGAGTTATTTCTTCTCTTGCCCTGGGTGAATCTTTTCTGTGCTAAAAGAATGTTTCTCACACACAGGCAGATAACTTATTCTCTCCATTGTCTGCTGCCCTCATTTTCCTCCCCAGACAGTGGGTGCAGTTTCTCTCCTCGAGGCAAGGACATTCTTTGCCCTCATGTGGTCACTCCCTTCCCCTCAGAGCCTCACCGTGCTGCTGGCCATGAGGGCACCTTCCTCAGACACAGCTTCCCCTTGGAGCCCTCCCCACCTCACAGCCAGAGCTTGTCTGAATTTTTAGAAGTTCTGCATCATGTTCCTTGCATCCTGTATTCATTTACATCACCAGGGCTCTTGTCTGCCCTCTCATTATCTCAGACCCCATTAACATGACATCCTCCAGGATCCTGAGGCACTAAAGCTCACGGTGAATACTGCTGCCAAAGCCAGCTCCTTTCCTGACCCATCACCCTTTGTACAGCTCTCCCAGAGCCCTGGTCCCTGTGGCACCACACAGAATCTGTATCCATGCATCCTTCCCACAGCTAACCACCACTCCCAGTCCCACCCTTGCACCCTGATGGTGCAAGCCTCTGCTGTTCTATTGCCTGGGAGACCTTCTCTTTCTTCCTCTTCTGACCCTTCAGGATAACACAGAGTCTGTAAACATTCACCTCGCTGTCCTCCTCAAACATTCCTTAAGATGCCAGTTTGTGCTATAGAAATACAGACATCAATTACACTGTTCATGTGTTGCAAACAACATTTAAAAGGGTGTCTTGCATGTCCAGACTGTGATTCTCATTATCTTCTATTTTTCCATCTCAATGTCTGCATTTCTGTTTGTCTTGTCTCTTAAATGAAAAGTTGTGTAAGGTGGAGACAAACTCTTTGTAGAGAAACTTGTACACCACGATCCAGCTCCACAATACAGAATCTGTGGTCGATGCTGCAGGAATAACAGGGAAATTTCTCCTTCCCTTGGCAATTTCCCAGGGCATGGCAGGGATGGTGTCTCCCTCAGATGTTTTCTGCTGGTTTCTCCTCCTCTTCCACCCTTGCCTGTTTCTTGCCTAGTGCCCACTCTCCAGTACAAACTCCTGCCCTTCCCAGTTTCCTCCTGTCCCCAGTTTTTTGTCTCCCTGTGGAGGTTTTGTCCCTCAGGCTTTCCACCACTCAATCCCTTTCCTTCCATCACTCAGGGCTACCAAAGCCCCACTTTTCTTCTGCCATTTCTGGTCTCTGGTTCTGCTCAGTCTCCCTGCTGCATCCCTACTTCCCTGGGCTCTCCTGCCTCCCTGCTCAGTCTTCCCACTGATAATCCACATTGCCTGCTCTCTGCTCATATCTTGAAACACAGGCACATCTCTCACAGATGGAAATAAAAATATATGAAAAGAGGAATGAGAGATAAGACAAGGCCCATTGCCTGTCTCATCCAGCACACTTCCACTGGCACCAGCTGTTCCAGACAAGAGTATTAAAATCCCCTGAGCAGCCTCAGGATTCAAACTCCCCCAACAGGAACATTCAACTGTAATCCCTAATAGTTACAGATCATTTTGTGTCTTAAGGCAGAAGTTTTATGTGTCTGTATTAAAACATTGTAATTCAAGACATGGATATCTCATAACCCAGATGTGGGAAGCAAAGCAGGACTTGCTGTTTTTCCAAATCATGACTCAGTGCAAGGAGGGGGATCAGGACCTGTCCTGCTCCTGCCCTGCTGTGATGGAGCACAGGGGGCCAAACCCCCCAGGGGAAAGTGCTGAGGGACAAAGTGGCATCGTGGTGGCTCTCTTCAGGCCCCAGGGCATGGTTAAACCTCGGTGCCCCACACAGGATGTGCCCAGCACAGGGAGGACACAGAGCTGCTGGAACGAGTCCAGCAGAGATGCTCAGGGGGCTCAGCCCCCCTGCTCTGGATCAGGCTCAGAGCTGGGGCTGCTCAGCCTGGAGAGGAGGAGGCTCTGGGGAGAGCTGGGGGCTCTCCGAGAGCTGAGAGGGGCTTTGGACAAGGGCATGGGGTGACAGGACACGGGCAATGACGTCAGGCTGAAAGAGGGCGGGTTTAGGCACTAAATTATTAATTAGATATTAGGGGAAAATCTCCATGGTGAGGATGGAGAGGCAGGGGCACAGGTGGCTCAGAGAAGCTGTGGGTGCCCCATCCCTGGAGGTGCTCAAGGCTGGGCTGGAGGCTCTGAGCAGCCTGGGATGGTGAAGGTGTCCCTGCCCAGGGCAGGGGAGTTTGCAGTGGTTGATCTCTCAGGTACCTCCCGAACCATTCTGTGATTCTGTACCCTACACCAGGCATCCCTGCTATGTGCAAAAGGGCCCAAGAACTGCCAGGGCTTCACCTGGAACCTGCTATGTGCAAAAGGGCCCAAGAACTTCCACAGCTCACCTGGAACCTGCTATGTGCAAAAGGACCCAAGAACTGCCACAGCTTCACCTGGCATCCCTGCTATGTGCAAAAGGACCCAAGAACTGTCACAGCTTCACCTGGAACCTGCTATGTGCAAAAGGACCCAAGAACTGTCACAGCTTCACCTGGAACCTGCTATGTGCAAAAGGACCCAAGAACTGTCACAGCTCACCTGGAACCTGCTATGTGCAAAAGGGCCCAAGAGCTGTCACAGCTCACCTGGAACCTGCTATGTGCAAAAGGACCCAAGAACTGTCACAGCTCACCTGGAACCTGCTATGTGCAAAGGGCCCAAGAGCTGTCACAGCTCACCTGGAACCTGCTGGCATCCCAAGAACTGTCACAGCTCACCTGGAACCTGCTAAAAGGGCCCAAGAACTGCCACAGCTCACCTGGAACCTTCAAAGGACCCAAGAACTGGAGCCCTGGCATCCCTGCTATGTGCAAAAGGAACCAAGAGCTGTCACAGCTCACCTGGAACCTGCGATGTGCAAAAGGACCCAAGAACTGCCACAGCTTCACCTGGAACCTGCTATGTGCAAAAGGACCCAAGAACTGTCACAGCTCACCTGGAACCTGCTATGTGCAAAAGGGCCCAAGAGCTGTCACAGCTCACCTGGAGCCCGGCCATGTGCAAAAGGACCCAAGAACTGTCACAGCTCACCTGGAACCTGCTATGTGCAAAAGGGCCCAAGAACTGCCACAGCTTCACCTGGAGCCCTGCTATGTGCAAAAGGACCCAAGAACTGCCACAAATTCTGGATTTTGCCAAAGCCCTGTGCCAAGCTCCACCATCCCCTGGGACTGCACAGCACGGGCAAGGGCTGCTGGCAGCATTTGCTGTCCCTAAGAGCTGGTTGCTGCCAGCCAGGCCATGCAGCATTCACAAGGGTCCCACACTGCCAGCAGGAACTGTGCTGTAATTCAGGCTGTGATTCTGGACTGAGCTTTCAGGCTGCAGCAAACTCCAGCCCATGCCTTACAGACCTCATTAACAAAAAAAAAAAAAAAAAAAAAAAAACCAACCTTTGCACAGTTCTAATTTTCATTTCAACACCTCCAGGCTTACTAGAAAGCTGTGTTTGTACCGGCAGAGACCTTAATTTGTATACAGCAACAAAACAAAAATTCCAAATTAAACATATGAATTCAATTGCCGAAAACCACCCTTTTACTGAGGGTTCAAATGTAATGACACAATCATTTAGAACAGCCCCATGTGGGCGTGTGCCTCCCGAGAGCCGTCAGAGGAAAATAAACCACATTAAAATACAATTCCTCCAGCAGCTTCTGAGATGCAATCAAAACCTTACAGCGGGGATTTTTCACAAGACAGGGTTCTAGCTCAATAAAATCTATAGGTGGGGTAGTCCCAAATGGCTCGTGTGCAATTTTTATTCCAATCTAAAGGTGGAAATAATCTTTATGTATGGCCGTGTGCACACAGAATCCTCACCATCGGAATTGCTGAGTGCATCATGCTTGGATCCTTGAGCTTGTAGAGCCCATGTAAAACCAGAAACTGAGGATGTGGGGCAGAGATTGAGGCACAGGCACTGATGCCACCTGTCTGTACCTTATCTAGCTGCTCTGGTACCTGTGGGGAGCATCAAAACCTGATTATTTCCCCCTGGTGTGGGAATCAGGGGATGCAGCTGATGGAACCCATGGGAGCCCTCAAAGTGCTGCTGGCACCG
Organism: Emberiza elegans; assembly: GCA_024865655.1. Lineage (NCBI taxonomy): Eukaryota > Metazoa > Chordata > Aves > Passeriformes > Fringillidae > Emberiza > Emberiza elegans. Next base: position 26,206,108 of record JALJVW010000129.1, on the reverse strand, counting down.
AGGGGCCATGGCGCAAAAACAAAAACTTCCCTTGGAATAACAACTGTTCCATAGAAACAAAGCTAAAAATGGGAATAAATGGCCAGAGCTTGCAGTGGAGAAGGTTATTTGCACTGGGGACTGCCCAGCATATTTCTGTTTGAAATGGGAAATGCTCTGCTTTGGTCTGCAGCTCCTGGATGTGTTCAAGTGGAAACAATAAATAAAGAGCACAGATGAGGACATAGCTGTGAAGGGGCTCCCATCCCAGAAGCCATTACCTGGGCTGGGATTCCCTAGGAAAGAGGCACCTAAGGAGGCCATAGAATCAGGAATGTCACCTAGGGAAAATGCAGGGGACAATTATTCACTGTTTCCCACAATACAAGAAGCAGGAGACATGGCTGTCTGGAGATGATCTGCAGCTGACTGAACAGAAACTGAGGAAAGCCCTTTGTCCCACGCTGCAGAGCTAAGCTAAAGTCCAGGGGGCCCCAAATCCACAGGGCTGTTGGTCACTGATGTCCAAGGGGTGGAAGGACTTTTTATATCCAACAGAAACACATCAGGGAAGATTGCCTGGGCACACGTGGGCGTGGGCTTAGTCAAGCCTTCAGAAGACAGGACATGCGTGACAGCCCCTGCACAAAGCCCAGCACCCCGAGCAAATCCTGTTTATCCACAGCCTCATCCAGTGCAAGCGCCATAGAGGCACCATGTGCAATCCTGATCTCTGGCTCCTGGTCTCTCCAAGGCCCTGGGTGTGATCAGAGGCAATGCCTCCCACCCCACAGTCCTGCAGGCTTTGGCCAGCCTGCTCCAGTGGCGTCCGCATCGATCACACAGACGGAGAGGAAAGTATTAGCGGGATTATGCTCTGAAAACAAACCCTAAATACCCATCACATTCAGTGTCTTGTGGCTTATCCAGCGAGAAGTGCTGGGCTGCTCTGCAGCACCGGTCCTGGGAGAGCCTGGGTGTGCTCCCAGAGCATCTCGGTGCATTTTGCAATCGGATCCGCGCTCACCAGCACACATGACTCACTCCCAGGGCCTCGGGAAGCATGAAGCAGAAAAACATCCATAAAGCATTAGATCACAATCCCAGCGACAGCACTGCCGATTACTAAGGGGGCACAGAAAAGGCTCATATTAAAGACTTTTAGCAGGATGAGCATTTTGCAGCATTTAAAATTCTTTGAAGATTAAGTCTGTGTTAGAAGATACCCTTGCTCAGAGAAAGCCAACCTTGGGCCAGTATTATATGATACAGCTGTGTGGCCGTCCGGATTTTGACTTCAATCATTTCCATTGATTCACAGGCACTCTAAAATGCTTAAGTTACTACATTGGATTTAAATTTCAGATCAATGCTGTCTTTGCAGAGCTGCTGTGCCTGCAGCACGGCTGAGCGGATGTGGTGGCTGCGAGGGGCTCTGCTGGGGCTGGCACCTCTCTGACCCCGCAGCTCCTGACCAGCACCTCTGGGAGCTTCTTGTGCTCACCCTGCTCATAACCTGTCACAGACACCTGTTGTGGAAAATCCTTTCCTTGGGATTTTTCCTCCTGAGAAGCTGAGAGGCCTCAGGAACAAAATGCGAACAATGGTTATCTGCTGCTGTGGGATGCAACAGGTGCATCTGTGATTGGTCTCATGGGGTTGTTTGTAATTAATGGCCAATCACAGTCCAGCTGGCTTGCACAGAGAGTCTGAGACACAAGCCTTTGTTATCATTCTTTGCTATTCTATTCTTAGCCAGCCTTCTGATGAAATCCTTTCTTCTATTCTTTTAGTATAGTTTTAATATAATATATATAATAAAATAATAAATCAAGCCTTCTGGAACATGGAGTCAGGTCCTCATCTCTTCCTTCATCCTAAAACCCGTGAGCACAGTCACAATAGGGTTCAGGATGGCACATTAAATTCTCCTACTGGCAACAGCAAAATGGCTCCAATTAGCACCTTCTTGGTAACTAACTAACGAACAAACGTGTCGGGGTGGTTTGGTTGGGTTTGCGAGAGGTTGGCAGCTGTTTCCCCGCACCTCTGTGCAGTGCAGTTGGACTCACTGTGCTTGCTGTCCTCACCACCTGAACCTCTGCAGGTGCCAGGAGCAGCCTCACCTCAGCCACATCCTCCTCCTCCTCCTCCTCCTCCTCCTCATGCCAGGAGCTCTGTGAGCCATGCCAGCCCAGCGTGGAGCAGCCCATGCTATGTAGGGCACAGCAGAGCTCTGCCAGCTAGGGAACCATCCTCTTGTGCTCAAACAGCCACAGGTTCTTGCTCAATTATCCGCCTGGTGCAGTGAGGGTGAGCTTGTCCCTCACCCTGACACCGTTACCCTGCCTGGCCTGGCTCCCTGCCCGAGCCCTCCTTCCCTGCCAGGCCAACCCTTCAAGCAGCATCACACATCTGGCTGGGCCTCCTCCTTCCCCCTGCTCTGCCCACTGCTTCGCACCAAGCCCCCACACAGGGGATATTAGCTCAATCCCCCGGTGCCTCTTTTCCTGCCTTGCGCAGGGAACGGTGCTAATTACTGCGTTACATCCTGCAGCTTGAAAGGAATTCCCAATGAAGCTGACAGAATTGCACTGAGCACGGCGGAGGAAAGTGAAACTTGAGTGTCAGCAGAGCTGTGACAACACCACGGGAGATAATTCAACCAAATGCATCTGCCACCGAGGGTCCTCTGCCCCATAATAAAAGAAATGAGGATTTGGTGGTAAGCCAGAGCCTTGCATCAGTAACAAGAAATGCAGCTCCTCCTGGCTGTGAGGGGCTGCCGACTGAAACAAAGGCTCTGCCAAGTTCCATGTGGACAGGTCTCAACCAGGATTACATTTTCCCTTCTGTATTTCAGTACAAAAGTGATTCTGTTTCACAAAGCTGGAATGGGGAAAAAAGCCCACTTCCTCCTTTCAAGCTGCACACAGTCACTAAATCTTTGTTGTTCCCTAAATGCCTGACATCAAACATTCTGAAATCAGAGGAATTATCTTTTCCCCGAGCTTTCAGGTCTGTTCTATGGGGGTAAATCACGGCTGACATGTTAAAAGCCAGCAAACTTTTAGGAAACAATTTTAGGAGCTTCTTCCTCTTTTCCTGCAGCTTCCAATGCATTTAGGGATTAGTATCCAGGGCACCTATCATGAGAGTCTTTAACCAGAATCAATAGAAGGAGAAATGTGTAATCAATACATTGATGAGCACAGCTTGACCTTTCCACAAGGACTGCAGGGACAAGGAAGCATTTAAAGAAAGTTTGGGTGAGTTTTCACAGAACAAATTTCAAATTTGCAGAAAGTTCTGGGCTATAAATAGATCAGGACAGGGAGCAGACATCAAACAACTGCATATGCAAAGGGCCTCTGGCCAGCTTCTGGTCCAGCTCCGACACACAGCCCATCTCCCAGACTATTTGCACAGCAGCCCAAGGTGAAAATAGAAGATCAAGTAGGGAGAAAGAATAAAGCAGCAATCCCCTGCTGCGCTGCAGAGAGCTCTCGGGCAGGCCGAGCCCGCTCAGCAGAGCAGCAGGGCGATCTCAGCAGAGCAGGATGCTGCTGGCCCAGCTCCTCTGCCTCAGCAGGGACGGCTGGGAAGGGCCTTTGCCTCTGCGGCAGAGGGAAATGCAGGGGCAGAGGCACAGCCCGCCCCGGCAGCTCTGGAGCTCGGCAGCAGAAAGGCAGGGCTGACCCTGCTGCTTCGAGACGGCAGCTATCGCTGCAGTGCCCAGGGCAGCGCCCAGCAGCTCCCTCTGAGAAGCACACAGCTAATTAATTCCCCACGTACTGCGCGCCGGGTGCGCTGCTGAGCAGCCACCATTGCAACCAGGAATGAGTCTGAGTGTGAACACGACCGAGTCCTTGGAGCTCACTTATCCTGTGCCAGGCCTGGCCGCCCATCGCTTGGCAGCACCAGCATAATGAGAATTTATGGCCAGCCAGGGAAGGAAGCTCTCTGGGCTGCAGGATGGACCTCGGCTCGTGGGCTGTCCCTTTGCTGAGAGGGCAGGGCTGCCGGGTGCTTCTCCTGGGTACAAGGACAAGCTGTGCCAGCGTGAAGCAGAGCATGGCAGCGCCCAGGCTGCTTCCCACGCCCCAAAACACAGCAGGGACAAACACCCCTGGTCAGGGCATTCCCTCCCCAGGAGCTCCCTTTGCCAGGGCCAGCATCCCTCGCTGTGAGCCCCTGGGCTCAGCCTTCCTGCCTTGGGAACCCAGGAGGGATGAAGGAAGGGGGCTCTGTGACGGTGGTCACTGGGTCTGAGGATGAGGGAAGAGACAAGGATCTGACTCCATGTTGCAGAAGGTTTGATTTGTTATTTTATGATATATATTACATTAAAACTATACTAAAAGAATAGAAGAAAAAGTTTCATCAGAAGGCTAGCTAAGCTAAGAATAGAAAAGAATTATCACAAAAGTTTGTGGCTCGGACATTGTCCAAGCCAGCTGGGCTGTGATTTGCCATTAATTACAAACAACAACATAAGACTAATCACAGATCTACCTGTTGCATTCCACAGCAGCAGATAACCATTGTTTACATTTTGTTCTTGAAGCCTCTCAGCTTCTCAAGAAGAAAAAATCCTAAAAAAGGATTTTTCATGAAAAGATGTCTGCGACAGGGCACCTGCATGGGGCACCCCCCGTGTGCCTGGGCACAGCCAGGGGAGCAGGCAGCACTGGCAGGCATGCCAGGAGATCCCAGTGGAGCAGGCAACACTGACAGGCATGCCAGGAGATCCCACTGGAGCAGGCAGCACCAACAGGCATGCCAGGAGATCCCACTGGAGCAGGCAGCACTGGCAGGCATGCCAGGAGATCCCAGTGGAGCAGGCAGCACTGGCAGGCATGCCAGGAGATCCCAGTGGAGCAGGCTGCACCCTCACAGGCATGCCAGGAGATCCCAGTGGAGCAGGCATCAGCACCAGGAGCTGCGGCATCTTTCGTTATGGGTGATTTTGCAAGCAATGATATATTTAGTGCTTTCAGGATTGGTGTAAAAGCACCAAAGAGCTCTGCCAAACTGAGCTCAGGACCTAAAGCCACTCAGAAACCTTTGATAGAGACAAGAGGTGAGACAGGCTCATGGTGCAGTGCCTGGGGGGGACTCGGTGACAGAGGCCTAATTTTCTACTCTGCTGCAGATTTCCTGGATGGGACCAAAGATATCATTTATCTCCATTTCCAAAATGGAAATAACCTATTTCTATTAATTTGCAGCAGCACCACGAGCTGCTGGAGGCAGCTGTGTGTTGCCCAGTACAGCAGGGTGTCTAGCCCATTAAAATAAAAACCTCAGCCTTAATAATTGTGGCCAATTCAGGACTTGTGTGACATGCTCAGGCTTTGAAAATTCCTAAGAAATTCAGAAAAGCACAAAGCTCTGTTTTGCGCTGACGGTATATTTGGTCTAAAACATTAAAGACAGATAAATAGATATTACAAAGTATATGTTGTATATACATATATACACTCACACACGGAATTTTTCTTTAAAGCATCTCTGTTACATTTCCCCTGTAAGTGCTATTGCTTTTCCTGTGCAACTTCAAACCCCGAACCACGTATTTTAAAGCAAAGAAATTATGACCAAAGGTATAAATACGTCTTAGCCTACCACTGACTGACAACATGAGCTTCATTTTCATGCTTTATAACACAACCTGAATCACTAAATATATTTCTGTTCTTGTAGGACAGCCTTCCACATAACTTTTATTTGTGAATAAAAGCAGAAAGATGCACACACGCTGTTGAAACCAGGAATAAATTATTTTGGCAGAGTCCATTACTCTGGGAAGTAGTCTGAATACCTGGCAACATAAATACAGACCAAGACTCGCACTAGTCTGGGTCTGCCAGCACATTTGCAATGCTTGTCCCAGGCTGCCAGGGGAGCTCTGCTGAGCCCTGTGAGCCCTCCCAGGGCTGCCCACAGGCCCTGGGGCAGCAGCAAGGGGCTCACCCCGCTGCCCCAAGGCAAGGAGCAGCCTCAGCCTCTCCCCGGGTTCCAGCCACGGTCACGGTTCTGCTGCTGCACCCCGAGTTGTGCCAGCTCCAGCAGACACAGTGCCCGCTCTGCCCCAGCAAGCCTGGGCACACAGAGCCCGTGGGCACCACACGGGCAGCACCGTGGAGGGATGGGCTCCTTAGAAGGCAGAATTAATAGCAGACACTTCTCTGCAGGGCAAGAGAATACATGGGTGTTTTTAGGCTCAGACTGAATGATGCACTCCTGGGGCTCCAACTGGCCTGAGCTTTAGGCTCAGACAGAATGATGCACTCCTGTGGCTCCAGTTTCCCTGATCTTTAGGCTCAGGCTGGATGATGCACTCCTGTGGGCTCCAGTTTCCCTGATCTTTAGGCTCAGACTGGATGATGCACTCCTGTGGGCTCCAGTTTCCCTGATCTTTAGGCTCAGACTGGATGATGCACTCCTGTGGGTTCCAGTTTCCCTGATCTTTAGGCTCAGAATGGATGATGCACTCCTGTGGGCTCCAGTTTCCCTGATCTTTAGGCTCAGGCTGGATGATGCACTCCTGTGGGCTCCAACCTGCCTGATCTTTAGGCTCAGGCTGGATGATGCACTCCTGTGTGCTCCATTTTCCCTGATCTTTAGGCTCAGGCTGGATGATGCACTCCTGGGGCTCCAGTTTCCCTGATCTTTAGGCTCAGGCTGGATGATGCACTCCTGGAGCTCCAACCTGCCTGAGCTTTAGGCTCAGGCTGGATGATGCACTCCTGGAGCTCCAGTTTCCCTGATCTTTAGGCTCAGGCTGGATGATGCACTCCTGATCTTTAGGCTCAGGCTGGATGATGCACTCCTGTGGGCTCCATTTTCCCTGATCTTTAGGCTCAGACTGGATGATGCACTCCTGGGGCTCCATTTTCCCTGATCTTTAGGCTCAGACTGAATGATGCACTCCTGGGGCTCCAGTTTCCCTGATCTTTAGGCTCAGGCTGGATGATGCACTCCTGGAGCTCCAACAACGTCAGGCAGAGACAGTGATGGATGGAGGCAGCTCCTTGTGGCTACACCTGAGCTGTAATCCATGCTCATCTTTCAGCAGACAGAGAACAAACGTGTCTGATCTACATCTGCTGTGCCCAGCAGTGAGCGTGGAATGATCTCTGCTCCGTGTCAGCCCTGCTCCAGCCCAAACACAGCTACAGCCAATATGTGCCAGAGCCCTTTCTGAGGGTGCTGTGACCATTTATTGCAGATGCTGCTCGGCTCCTGATGACTGTATCAATTATCATAGTGCCTGCATCTTTCCTGTCTATCCACTATTCAAATGCCTTTTCACTCCAGCCTTCTCATCAGCAAAGATACCTTCAGGGCATCCTCGTATTTCTAAATATCCCAGAAACTGCAGATGATTTACTCTCACAGTCCTAATGCAGCTCAATCCATTCTCATTTTCCATTTGTGACAGCAGTGGTTTGCTAAAGAACACGGGCTGCTATCAGTTCCTATCGTTGGTGACAACTTTGCAGTCTCTGCTATCATTCCTGGTTCCTGCGCCTCCTCGGCAGCTCAGCCCACAGCTGCGTGTGCCAGGGAGTGCCAAGGCACTGCCTGCATCCCCACCAGATGGTTCCCCATATGGACACGGCACAGGAGGACACACTGGTGCTGCATCACTCACCAGTGGCAACCCAGGCCCTTCCCCCAGCACGCTCTGCACGGTGCTGGGGATCCTAAATCCCAAATCCTGCCACGCAGACCCCAAACTGTGCCACCCTATTTGTATCGCTCCCCCCCAAGCTGGGGATCTGAACTCACATTTCTCTCCTTCACGCACGAGATCCTGAGCCCCACCACGCATCTCTGGAGCCCGCGTGGAGAGGGATGGCATTTCTCCAGGGACACGTGTCCCAGTGGCTCAGGGGCCACAGACCAGCTGCCACAATCAAAGCCTGCCTGCTGCCAGCCAGAGGGGATCCTGGCCACAGCTCAGTCTGCCAGAGCAGGAGAGGGAATCCCAGGGTAGGAGCCAGATCCCAATGTCTGTAATTACTTATTGACCTGAACGTCTTCACTTGTACCTTCAGGTAGAAAATCTGTTTGAAATTCTGGAGCAGAACCTTCCAGACAGGATGATTGGACTGTCACCAAGGAGATTATTTCTCAGTGAAGTAACATACCCATCCTCTGCATGAGCTGTGGATCTGACAAACCTGTTCCTGGAAGTTTCCCAGTGCACCTCCATGGAAATTCACTTCCACAAGCACTGGATTCGATTTTCCTTCCACACACAGAGCCCAGCGCTTGCACACCCAAGTTTCTCACAGAGCCTGTCTGCAAAGCACATCCCACATCCCTCTTCCTCCACTTCCCTCTGGCTGAAGGCACTACACACAAAGAAACACCACCCAAGTATGTGCCCGGACACAGGGCACAGAAGAGGAACGTGTCTACTTTTTCACTGTGCGAGGAAATGGAGCATCTTCAGAGCCACCAGCCCCAGCAAAGCCTGTTAACAATGCACACAGATGAGGTCTCCTTTGGAGCCAATTCTAAGTCAAGAGTGGTCATGAGAACAGTGGAATGACCAGCACCAGGTATCCCAAAATCCTGACTCGCTACCTCAAAACACCTGAATTCAGCTAAATAGTATAAAGAGAATCAATGCTGGGCTTTTAGTTGCTTTCCTACTCCTGAGCACTGAGGATGCCCTGTCTTGTCACGCCCAGGAGCCCTCACATGAGTCCATGTGCACGTGTCTGTGTGGTCCTGCAGCCCCTGGGCATGCAGCCCCCCACAGCTGGGGCAGCAGCCCCCACAGCTGGAACAGCAGCCCCCCACAGCTGGGGCAGCAGCCCCCCACAGCTGGAACAGCAGCTCTGAGCCCTCTGTAAGGGGCTCCGTGCCCAGGGCACGAGGAGGGCGCAGCACCCATCCCCTCCTGCAGCTGCCAGCCCTGCTGCTTGCCCTGCCCTGCCTGTGCTCTGCTGGCTGGCACCCAAAGAGCTGCCAGGACAGCCCCGGCCTGGAGGTGATGCCTGCTCCTCGTGGGAGCAGAGGGAGGGAAGAGCGGGCGCATGCCTGAGCAAGCGCTGGCTCCCAGAGCCTCCCTGCGCAGGAACTGCTGAGGCTCTGTGGCCTGGAATCCCACTGGGCAGCAAGCAGCCCCAGAGCCCAGCACAAACCTGGGACAGCTTCCCTGGGAGAGGAGCTGCCACCCCAGCCCCGTGCGCCACCATCCCCACCATCCCCTGGGTGCAGCCAGTCACCACCTCCCCTTTGATCTCTGCTGCAATGAAAGGCTGAAAAAGAACATTGTTTTCTTAAAATGCAGTGGGGGGAGGAAAGAGGGTGAGAAGGAGCAAAATTGGCCTGCTAGGTTCTTCTCAACCATAAGAAAAAGTCTTTTTAACTTCTCTTAATGAGGACTACTTTTTCCAGATACTACCTAATTATTGCAAATTGCTTCATCTTTTAATTGTTACTGCAAGGCAACTAAACATTGTTATGTTGATTGCTCAAGAGTGGATTGTTAATGGCTTTAATCATTTGATAATCCAGTAATACAATCAGTGTAACTCTGCACCTTGCAGGAATAATTTTGGGATCCACGCTCCAGGAAAGATATCTTGCCTTACCATATGTCAGGCACCAGATCCTGCCAGCCTTCCCCAAGGGCAGCTGCCCCGACTCTTTGGGAGCTCAGCTGAACACAGGGATGGGGGCTGGACAGGAGGGGACAGGAGGGGACACCCTTTCCTTCACCTCTGTTGGTCCCCAATGCAACTGTGGCTGGTTTTCACTGGTGACCACAGGGGTGTCACAGACAGCTTTTATGGAAAACCCTTTCCTTGGGATTTTTCCTCCTGAGAGGAGAGGCCTCAGGAACAAAATGCAAACAATGGTTATCTGCTGCTGTGGGATGCAACGGGTGGATCTGGGATTGGGCTCATGGGGTTGTTTCTAATTAATGGCCAATCACAGCCCAGCTGGCTCGGACAGAGAGTCCAAAACAGAAGCTTTTGTTCTTCATTCTTTGCTATTCTATTCTTAGCCAGCCTTCTGATGAAATCCTTTCTTCTATTCTTTTAGTATAGTTTTAATATAATATATATCATAAAATAATAAACCAAGCCTTCTGATACATGGAGTCAGATCCTCGTCTCTTCCCTCATCCAAGAACCCCTGTGAACACGGTCACAGAGGGGAGTCCCCAAAATGCAACTTTGAGGCATAAAAACACCACTGGAAGGTGAATTCCTTCAGAGCCACGGGGAGAGAAGGGAGGAGGAGCACAGCCTGACAGGCTCAGTCAAAAAGTCAGTTCTGACAGACAGCAAGGAGACTAATGAACTAAAGAGTTGCTTTGATTTAGTCTTCAAGGAAAAGGAGACAATTAAGAGGCTCTGTAATTCAATAACAGTTAGCAGGAAGAGGAGCTGTCACAGGCACAAGCAGCAGGGCCAGAGCAGAACCCTGCAGAGGAAAGGAGCAGTGGGACATGGGCTGGCACTGCCCCAGGGCCAGGGGCACCCGTGCCAGAGCCCTGGGCTGTCCCAGCCCTCAGGAGGCTGAGGGAAGGGAGGGGAGAGTGTTTATCCTGATCCTGCATCCCAGGAGAGTGAGGGAAGTCAGGATAAACACGGCTCAGCCTCCCTCTAGCACCACATAAGATCCAAGGGCATCAAATGAAGCATGTGGGGGAAGGAACCACCAATAAACTAAAGAGATGAAAGGCAAGCCCCATCCAGGCAAAGGCTGCCAGAGCAATTTATCCCCAAATTTTCTAAAGTGGTCTCAAGATCAGTAGGATCCATTTTCATTAGGGTTTAATTTTCTCATGTGTTGGGAGTATATTGTCCATCAGTGGTCAAGAGATGGGCTGATGTTTGCTGGCCAGGAATCCATGGTGTTTCCACACACACAGTGCTCCCACCCATCAAACCTGCCTGCAATTAAAGCAGGAACGAGCTCTGCAGCCTTTGGTGACGGCTCAGAACTGTCAGGAGCAAAGCTGAGGGGATGCTCCCAGCAAGCCCTGGCCCTCCGGCCACTGGCCCTGGCAAATGGAGCAGCAGCACCTAAAGCAGGAGTGTGAAATGCACACCGGTTCTGGCAGCCAAAAGCACATTACTGAATTAGTGAGAGGCTTTTTCCCCTGTCACCTCTCCCTGTACCTAACGGTAACTTCCATCCCCAGCAGAGCGAGGCAAACGCGCTCAGGATAAGCTCCTCTGCAGAACAGAGCCCTGGCAGGGAGCTGAGCGCACCTGGAGCAGCCAGGGAAGGTGTGAGGTGGCACCAGCCAGCCCAGAGCTGACCCCCTGGGTTATCCCCTCCTTGGGGAGCAGCCTCATGCCCCGGCAGCAGCCTGGCACAGCCCCTGCCCCAGCAGCAGCCTGGCACAGCCCCTGCCCTGGCAGCAGCCTGGCACAGCCCCTCCTGCCCCGGCAGCAGCCTGGCACAGCCTCTCCTGCCCTGGCAGCAGCCTGGCACAGCCCCTCCTGCCCCGGCAGCAGCCTGGCACAGCCCCTCCTGCCCTGGCAGCAGCCTGGCACAGCCCCTCATGCCCCGGCAGCAGCCTGGCACAGCCCCTGTCCCGCACACTGCCCACCTTGGTGCGCCCATCAGGCAGAACCCGCGGTGCTGGGGAAGGTGAAACAGGAAAGCTTTATCAATATGATTGCCTGGCAAAAGATTTTGAGACTATGGAAACTATAAGTGAGATGGAAATGAAAGCAAGCTTTGAAATCCCTCAGTTACTGAACAACTGGAAAGCAATGGTGTGGCTGGCTGAAGGTGATCCCCTTTTGATGGAACAACACCCTCTGCTTGCAGACAGCTCCAAGGGACAGAGCAGACCCTACAGCTTGGCAGAAGGGGCCCAAAGAGGAGTTTGTAGGGTTTAAAGTGCAGTAGCACATTTCCGTTTCAGATTTTACACAAAGCCTGCCCGTTGCTATCGGCAGCTCCCCAGCAGACAGGGGCCCAGAGAGCACCGTGTCAGGGGCTGTATCTGCCCCCAGGAAGATCCTCAGGCTGGTGGCTGCAGCTGCACAGATCATAATTTCTATCATCAAAACATCCTATGGCTCCTTACACAGTGTAAATGAGATGAACTACAGGAGCAAAGATGTACTGCTGATTAAAAATACATGTGCATGCACCTCAACAGGTCAGAGTCCAGTGGGCAGAAATGTTAAGTGGGGTCCCACTGAGTGCCCTGCAAGGTCAATACCATTCAATAGTTTTATTAACAACTTGGAAGCCAGACCAGGGGTATGCTAATGAAATCTGAGCATTTTACCAGGATGGGAGGGTAGCAAATAATTTGCAGGACAGGAATAAAATACAATACGAGCTTGATGAATTAAAGAAGTGGCCTGCAATCAATACAAAGAGATTCAGCAGGACAAATGCAAAAGATTAACACATAGGAAGGAATAAACAAAAGCAGAGAAGCTGTATGGAGATATCTGGCCAAACAGCTATCCAACAGAGAGTGGGCTGGGGGGGATGATCGATTGAACAGAAGTCAATAGCACCAGGCTGCTGCATCCCTGCAAGGTAATTATTCTGCTCTTCCCAGTGCTCCTCAGGCTGCTGTTTGAAGCAACACACCCAGATCTGGGCATCACGCTCTAACAAAGACAGACAAGCCAGAAGGAGTTCAAAGGACAACAAAATTTGCCAAAAGAATTCGGGAAAACAAAAAAATCTTTGTGTGCATGTGAAAAATGAACAGCAAGTGCGAGGCCTGGCTCTGCCTTTGTTCCCTGCCATTCCCAGGACCCTGCTGAGGTGCAGCCCCAAACTGAGCCTGGGCTCAGCCACAGCGTGAGGACAGACATGGTAAACAACAGGATGGACTAAAGGGACACAACGTTGATGCTGGGATTAATCAGGGCTCATTCTGCCCATGGTGAAATTGCAGCACTGGGCCAAAGCTCCAGCAGAGAAAATTCAGGGGAAACTTAACTCTGTGGTGTTTCTCCAAATTCAGGCAATGGAAAGCAGTGAAATACCAGAACCCTCCTCTTGGATGGAGCTGAAACCAATCAGACACAGCGCAAAATAAAAAAAAAAAAAGAAGATAAAAAACTGATGCCAGTGCCCAGAGAAGTCTCTGGTTGGAAATGCTCTGCTTGCATCTCCCCATCACGCTCAGCCCCCACAGGCCCTCCTGAGGAGGGGTTCTTGGGTGCTGCACAAAGCCCAGGGCACCCAGGAGCTCCTCAAATTCAGAACCCAGACTCACCTGAGCCCACAGAAGTAAAGCACCACGCATACAGCACTCCCACTGCCACCAAACCTGGCTGCAACTAAAGCAGAAACGAGCTCTCCGCCCTTTGGTAGTGGCTCAGAACTGTCAGAAATCAAATCTGCTTGGCTGCAGTTGGAGCAAGAGCCCATCGGGGCTCCCTGTGCCCCAGCACTGAGAGCGGGAGGAGGGAGCAGGAGCTGGAGGAAGGCAGAGCCTGGAGAGGAACCAGAGCATCTCTCAGAGCTCCAGCGTGGAGACGGAGGTCTGCAGCTCCACAGCACAGCGTGCAGCCTCCTGCCAAAAGCCCAATTGCACCATCTGCCAAATTAATATTCCTATTTTTAATATCTCGTTTAAAGGGAAACATGAAGGGGGGAAAGAGGGGGGAAACAGAACAGCACCTCACTGATTAGATTTATCAGCTCTGCAAGGAGTCGCGGCAGACGCTGGGTCCGCTCCTCTGCTGAGCTCCTGTGATCAATCCTCCTGCAGAGGTGCAGGGCTGCCGGGTCGAACAGGGGAAACGCACCGCTGAGCACCGTGCTGCTGCTGCCACCGCCGCTTAGCGAGGGGAGCAGAGCGGGAGATGAATCAACATGCCTCATTTCTCCGTCAGGAGCCCCTGCCCGTCCTGTTCCCATCCTGGAGGCAGCCCCTGCAACCTCGTTCTCCTGGGAGGCACAGGGGAACTGCGCCCTGGACATGGAGGGGAGAGGGGTGAGAGCGGAGATGAGAGAGAGAGAAGGATGGGGAATCCCTCCGGAGAGCAGCGGTGGGGTGCCCAGCCGTGTGCCAGGGAGGGACAGCCTGCGGAGCTGAGGCTGAATTAGCCGGGGAGCCCGGGCAGGAGGCGGACGCTGGGAGCCACAGCAGGGTTAGCCCAGCTGCCGAGCTGGGCCGGGGGCTGGTGGCTCCTGGCCAGCCGTGCCCCCTCCCAAGGGCAGCAGCGGCTCCTGAGCAGCTCCCCGGCTGAGCACAGCCACCGCTGCTGATGCTAATGGAATTAAACATTAATATGCTAAACAGGACAGGAGTGAGAGAGGGGCTTGGATTTCTCTAGGTAGCAGACATGTCTGAGGTTAATGCCTGCCAATTCTTATTTGCTCTGCCATGTCAAAACCCGTGTCCTTATTAGGCAGCCCATTAGTCCCCCGAGGCCAGTGGCCCATTAGCTCTGTCCGGGTCCTGGCAGCGCTTCGCTCTCTCCGGGAGATTGGCTCTCTCTGCCAGGCACAGCATCCACAGCAGACCCGCTCCCACCTGGGAGCCTCTGCAGGGACCAGCCTGGGGCCCCACCGAGCCAGCCTCAAACAGAGTGCTCAGGGAGCCAGGGTTTTACCTCTCCCACCCTGGTGCTCTGAAAGGTGAGATGGCTTCCTCACCTTCCTCTTCCTCCTCCAAAACACTTTGTGTCTGCTCCCACTCACTCATTGCTGCCTTCACATGACAGATCCTATGGAACAGGAAATTTTCCTGGCCAGGAAAGGGTCCAGGTTCAGTCTGGAGCCACACATTCAGTGCGGACAGCTTCCCAAAAGGAGATCCCCAAGGACACCGTGGATAGGAAATTGGCCATACCTCCGGAGTAAACATTTCCCCTGAAGTTTCCCCCCCGTGCAGGCAGGATCCTTCCGTTTCCTTCTATTCCCAAGCCTCAGATTCAGCAGCACACGGGAGCAGTTACTTACCTCTAATCAGGAGCATTAGTCGCTCCATTGAAGTCAATGGGACTTCTCAGGTGCTTAAAGCAAAGAAAGTGCTCCGAGTGTGCTGCTAAGCCAAGGCAGCGGTGGCTGATGGAGACAGGCAAAAAGCAGCCAACAAATGAACCAGAACCATCTGCAAATGACTCCCAGCTGGGCAGGCTCCCTTCTAGCAGTCCCTTAGACTGCTCTGCTTGCTGAAGAATTTTTCATTATGAATACAGAGCTCCTGCTGCTGCTGCTGCTTCTAAACGGCGCTTAGCAATGCCAGCCCCTTGGGGAACTCCTGAGACGCAGCCAGAGCCTCCTGCCCGCTGCTCGGGCACCTCCAGCCCAGCCTGCGCTGGTCAGTGGCAGGGAGGGCAAAGTGTTTAAATCCCAATGGAAAATGGCCCCATGGCCACCAGATGCTCCCACCTGAGCGAGGCTGGCCCAAGCTCAAACCACGGCCCGGACATACTAATGCATAACTAGATGGATGGACACTGGTTTGAGGTCTAGAACATCATGCTGAGCTCCCAAAGGAGGGCTGTGGGCAAGGCGGAGGGTCTGGAGGAGGAGCCCCAGGAGGAGAAGCTGGGGTCGCTTGGCTTGTTCAGGCTCGAGGAGACTGAGGGGAGAGCTCAGAGCAGCTGCGGTTTCCTCAGGAGGGGCAGAGAGGGACAGACACCAACCCCTCTCTGCGGTGGCAGCGACAGGACCGAGGGAATGGCCCAAAGCCGTGTCGGGGCAGCTGTGCACACCTGGAGCAGTGGGAGCTGCCCCTTGCTCAGCCGCCCATGACCCTGAGAATGAGCACCAGCTAAAAACAGTTCTTCCTAAAAGCTCAAAATTCCTGCTTTAAAAATTCACCATTTTCTGCAACTAAACTGCCATAAAGTATTTACAACTTTCAAAGTGAATCTGAATGCAAAACAATTCTTCCCTTTTTTCAGGTGAGAAGTTTCAGAAGCTCTAGTCCTGGAGCTGTTTTCAGAGTAGATTCTGCATGTTCTCTATTGCTTTTTAAAGACATTATAGGTGGCAGTTTGATTTTTATTAATTATTTCTATTGCAGCAAAACATAAGGCTGATGTGACGACGCTCTTATATCGTGTAGGAGTAGCAAATAATGAGATTATCAAGTTGTGTACTGCTTCTGAAATGCTGTATCTGGGACTTGTAACATTTGTTGAAACATACCCTGTAGACAGTATTTATCAGAGCAATGCAAAAAGAATCCATAATATTCAGTGCTGCCTCTGTGATGTGATGGGAATTCAGGGAAAGAGTTTGAGCCTCCTCCCCACAAGGACCACAGACAATGAAAATGAGCCATCGGGTGTTCTAGGCCATGTCCTCGAGCAGAGATGGAGCTCACAGGCATGCCAGCCCTGTCCTTGTCCCTGGGGGTGACCCGCCACATCCTGGAGGAGCCGCTCCCCTTTCCCCTTGCAGGCAAAGCCTTAGGGGAGACAGCTTCAGGACTTGGATTGCGTTTGGGTTGCGGTTATCACAGCGTATAGGTAGAAGCTGAGGAGGGTGAGTTTAGGGTTGTAGATGATAATGGCTGCTATTCAGCCTAGGTGAGAGATGGAAGAAAAGGCTGGGATTTTTAGGATTTGTGTTTGGTTGAGTCCTGTTTGTCCTCCCAGGGCTGCTGAGAGGATGGCCAGGACAGTCAGGAGTGCAGGGTTTAACCGCAGGGGCTGTGGGGGCTCTCAGCCTGGTTATCAGAGGTGCCCACAGACAGGAGATGGATATCTGCTCCAGAGCAGGACCCACCGGGCACGAAGGGACAGAGCTGCTGGCAGAGAGAATGTAGCCTGCTATTTAAATCCCGCTTTTAAAAAAATGTCTTTCTTAATAAAATTTCCTTAGCAGAGTCTCTCTTGTGTACACAAAGCTGTGGGCAGATTTCCCAAAGGGTACAGCAGAGATTACAAGATACAGCTTAGGCTGGAGCATCAGGGGGTGGATGCTTTGAACTCAGGGGGTTTCTAAAAGCACAAGGGAAATTATTCCAGAGTTGGAGTATTTCACAATGTTTTAATAGGGGACAAATTACTCATTTTTTTTCTACCCTCTGCAGATCTGTCCAAAGAATCACAAACACTTTTCCTGCCTCAAATCATTCTCTAGCGAGCGTGATAACAATACATCCCCAACAGCCTCGCTCCACCTACAGATCCCAAAGCACTCGATAAAGTTTCCCAGGTTTCATGAGAGCTGTTTTCCAGGGGCAGGGAGAGGTGAAGTGACTTCACTAAAGACCTTACCTAAGTAGTCGAATCAAAAAAGTCTCTTATTATAGTAACACAAAGGCTTCGTTTAAGATGCTACAATTTGACATCATCCCAAAAAATATAATGCCTCAGGGCATGACTCCACAGCCATTAGCGTTTGTGTAAGGCTTTCCATCGACACCGGTGGAAGCTGGGCCTGCCTTTTAAAAGCCATCCCTTCACCCACTCAGACAAGCCCTTTCTTTCCTTCCTTCCCATTTGCAGCTGATGTTCTCCAGCCTATTTTCTGGAAAGCGCCGACTTTTCCATTTTCACATAGAGCAACTTGATTTCCCTGGCCTTCCTAGGATGTCAGGGCGCGCTCCCAGGAACGCTAACGTGACATGACAGGCAGATGCAGCTCACCCCAGCAGGACCAGCGCGGGAAGGAGCTTAAAGCAGCTTTATTCCAAGGAAATGTGCTGTGGAGGGAGGAGAAGGGGAGGGCTGGATCCCCCATTTCTGCTCCCAGAGAGATTTGAAGTTTTACAGCCAGCTTTTGCTGCCAGCACAGCCCCAGAGCCACTGGGGACAGCGAGGGCACTGCCAGCCCAGCCAGGGACAACTGCAGCGTCCCAAGCCAGGGTGACATGTCTCTCTGCTTCATTTACCAGCTCACAGACACACAGCCAAGCTGTGTGCAAGCTCTGGTGGCCTCTCCAACCAGCCAGGAGACATCCTCGAGCAGAGGGGCAAAAGGAGCCAAGGACGCGCCCGGCCAGGCTGCGATGCCTCGGAGTGACAGCACGACGCTGAAGCACAGGGCGAGTGACAGAAAGAAGGGAACATCCCACATCTGCCATGGCACAGAGAGGCTTGTGGCTGTCCAGGAGGGTGAGCCGTCACCCAGATGGGCTAAAGAAGGGAGAGGATCTGCATCAGGTCCCCTCTGGAGGAGGCTGGGTGCCTCCAGGCCAGCCCTGCTGTGAGCAGTTCCCACGGGCAGCCCCTGCTCTGCCCTCCACCCTCTGCACAGGGCCTGGCTCAGCCAGGAGCCCTGGCTCTGCTCACACAGCATCCACACAGACCTCTCTGGGAATGTTCCCCGTCATCCTTCATCATCTCCTGGGTGTGTTACCCCGCTATCCCTGCCAGCCTGCAGCACCCCCAGCGAGAACAGGGGCTGCACCTGGGGTGGCAGAGCTCAGTGCAGCTTTGGACTAGAGCCTGCCTTCACAAGGTGTGACGTTCCAGCCACACACACCGCTCCTTGGACAGGGTGAGTATTTCTGGTGACCCCAGAGCCTGCATTCATTCATTTGCCATGATGCACAGGCTGGAAGGCAACCCTCAGCTTCAACAGGACGCTGGCTCAAGTCCATACACATCAAACTGTATCTGCAACATCCAAGCTGTCCCCATCTGTTACCCCGACTGGGAAGTTTACAGATGAGAAGCCAGAAAAGTTATAAAGTACAAGGTTCAATCCCTGCTCTCCTGCAGATGTACAGGGCACGTTTCATTCCTCACACTGTGCATGACCTCACCTGTCCCCCTGGTCCACCAGCACTGCAGAAACACCAGCGCCTGTGCAGGGCTGTCAGCACAGCCTGCTCGGTGGCAGCAGAATTAGGGTCAGCTTGCCTCTTACAGAGCCCCAGACATGTACTTTTCAGAATCTTCCAGCAGGCTGAGATAATTAATATCAATATTTATTCACATTCATTAATACCCTTTCTATACAGGCGTGGAACAGTCTCAAAATCCTACTGAGCACTGTCCTGACTCTCTCCCAGAATACACAACTGCCTCTTCCAGCGAATTCTGCAGGACTGTGCCTGTCCAGCCCTGGCACCTCTCAGGAGAGCCATGGTCTGGGCAATGCCCCGCTCACCCTCCCACCTCCGCTGAGGCACGGCCCTGTGCAGCCCTGCCCAGGCAGGAACATGGCTCGGGGCCTTGTGGCTCCTCTCAGGAGCTGCTGGCTGCTCTCCCTGGGTTTGGGGGGCTCTTGGTGTCCCCCCAGCCCAGCAGCAGAGGCAGTGCCCGTGCCTCGCTGGTGCAGCCGCTCCCTGAGGACGGAGAAGGGAGAGGAGAAGAAGGGAGAAGAAGAAGAAAGGAGGAGAAGAAGAAGGGAGGAGAAGAAGAAGGGAGAGGAAGAAGAAGGGAGGGGAAGAAGGGAGAGGAAGAAGAAGGGAGGAGAAGAAGGGAGAAAGAAGAAGGGAGAAGAAGAAGAAGGGAGAAAGAAGAAGGGATAAAGGAGAAGGGAGAAAGAAGAAGGGAGAAAGAAGAAGGGAGAAAGAAGAAGGGAGAAGGAGGGAGAAGAAGAGAGAAGGACTGTGTCAGGGTGAGCAATGACTGCTCAGCAGCACAACAGCCTCTCAACACAGAAATTACTCCAGGCACAAAGAAAACACCAACAAAGATCATACTCGACAAAGAGAGGCAGGAATTTCACAGCAGAAGAGAAGAATAGAGACTTTAAAAGCTGCTTTCATTTCTCTTTGCAGCTATGTCCATGGACAGTCGAACTCCAGAAACGTTGGGGCTTGGGGCACACTGCGGGTCACCAGGATTTCCTCATTTATTGCTTACTTCTTATATAAGCTCACTACAAACAGAGGAGTCCTCGTCCTCTTTGCATTGTTTGGAAACAGCGAGGCTGAATGGGATCTTTTCTGTTGCTCTCCTCTCCTCTGAAGGGCTGCAGTAATGAGCAGAGGATGCAGCTCGCTTGGCTGAGAGGGGAGGCTATTAGAGCTGCTGCTCAACACCCACATCAGAGCGGCTGGGGACGGCAGCTCCCTCCTCTCCTCCTGCCGGGAGTCACATCCTGCAGCTGCACTCAGCAAGAAGGGAGGAAAGCGCTCCTAAAGGGCACTGCCAAGAGCGCTGACGGCTCCGGCTCCAGCGCCTCTGCACGGGGCTTTGGCTGTGGGTCAGCCCCAGGAGATGGAGCAGGCTGTCTGCAGGGAATGGCACTGTCCACATGGACACCAGGGAATTCAGGTTCTCTGAAAACTCCTGTCACAAGGCCAGGCTGAGATCGCTGTGACCCTAATGAGATTATCACCTTAAAGTAGGTTAGTGTGTTAATAAATTAATTATGCATGGAGGTAGCCGGTTGTCTGAGGAGAGAAGGATTAAAATTACCTCCTAGATAAATTAGGAGCAAGACATCCTGTGGGGAAGGCAGAGAAAGGAAGATCTGAACACGAAGGATTCCTGCAGGAAACCCAGAGAAGAGCCCAGGGGTGAGACCTGCCCTGTGTGCCTGGAGCCAGCATCCTCCGTGTCCAGGGACTGCCAAACCAGCATCACCCAGGACGCAAACCACAGGGGGGAACACGAGTATGGAGGTGATGCCAACCTGCAGCTCAAGCTGCCAAAAACCCAAGGGCTGTCCCTGAACTCCCAGTGGGATGGGATAAATGCTCCAGGAGGGAGCACCGGGTCCCTCCTCCCAGAGAAGGCAGTGATTACTGAGGACATTTCCATGAGCGGTGTATGATCTTTATTTCTTCATGCACAATGACCTTTAAAAGTACTGGCTAAGCTATTTGCATTGCCTGGCCCAGAGTTGCAGCAGACAGCAGGAAGACAAGCATTAACCTTAATGGCTAAATCACTCCGTGCCACCACCGCGAAGATGGAGCGCTCCCCTGAGCCGGCAGAAGACTGTTTTCATTTGATTGTTATCTATTTAAGCAGCAACAAGCGTCTCTTACAGCTCAAAGTTCCAAACCTCCCAGTGCTCCCCTGGCTGTGTGGAGGGGCAGCCCAGGAAGGACTGTGGGATGTGATGGTGTTCACAGGATTGGGGAAGAGACGAGGATCTGACTCCATGTTTCAGAAGGCTTGATTTGTTATTTTATGAGAGATAGATTACATTAAAGCTATACTAAAAGAATAGAAGAAAGGATTTCATCAGAAGGCTAGCTAAGAATAGAAAAAGAAAGAATGATAACATGTGGCTCGGACAGAGAGTCTGAGCCAGCTGGGCTGTGATTGGCCATTAATTAGAAACAACCACATGAGCCAATCCCAGATGCACCTGTTGCATCCCACAGCAGCACATAACCATTGTTTGCATTCTGTTCCTGAGGCATCTCAGCTTCTCAGGAGGAAAAATCCCAAGGAAAGGATTTTCCATGAGAGTTGTCTGTGACAGTGGGATGCTTTGGGAAGGAGGCAGGGATGGGATGGACACCTCTGAGGGACACAGGGGTGGGATGAGGTGGGGTGGGAGAGGCCGTGCCCAGCACAGTCACACTGCCTGCAGTGGCTCCTCTGCTCCTACCGTGCACGAGCAGGCACTGCAAGCCCAGGTCTGACCCCCAGACCACCCCGTGGCACTGACTGAGGGTTTGTGACGCCCTGGAACCGGGATCTCACACTTTCTTTGCAGTGACACGGTAAAGTGTAAGTTATATTTATAACCACAGTACAGAAACAGCACAAAGAGGTGTAAATAATATCACAGTGCCCTCAGCACGTGACTTAGGTGAAAACACCTGCTTTGGAGAGGGTTTATTTGTGTGTTCATACACGCAGAGCCCAAAAGGTGTAAGCAATGCTGAAATGAATTCCTAGAAATTGCCTGTGGCAAAATGTTGTGTGCTATTCAGCCAGCTCTGATAATTAAAACCTCCCATCCAGTCAAGGTCAAAAGATGGCCCTCATCCAAGCATATGTGCTTCCACGGAAAGGCTTGAACCGATCCGAGAGGTTCCCAGAAGGGATCCGTGTACCTCTGACAGGCACACAGCCACCTCCAATCACACTGCTGTTTCCTAGCAGCTCCCACAATTGCTCTGTGATGATTTTGGAAGGAAGAGAAGAGCAGCAGCTACAGAAATCACACAGCAAGAGGTGTGTGTGGGTGGGTGGGTGCGTGCTCCCACCCAGCCAGGGCACCAGCTCCAGCCTCTCCCCCTCCATCACTTCAGCTTTAATGACTGCTCAGGGCCAGACCTTGCAGAGGTCACTGAGCCACAGCCAGTGCTTGAATTCCCACCTGGAGTGCTGTCATTAAGCCTCTGATGTCACCTCCCCTGGCCTGCAGCCCCCCCAGGCCTGAGCAGCACCTCTCCCTGCAGTGTCTGTGTGTGCAAGGAGAGCCCCACTGCTGGAAATACACAGAGCACAGGAGAGCCACACTGCTGGAAACACACAGAGAGCACAGGAGAGCCACACTGCTGGAAACACACAGAGCACAGGAGAGCCACACTGCTGGAAACACACAGAGCACAGGAGAGCCACACTGCTGGAAACACACACAGAGCACAGGAGAGCCACACTGCTGGAAACACAGAGAGCAGGAGAGCCACACTGCTGGAAACACAGAGCACAGGAGAGCCACACTGCTGGAAACACACACAGAGCACAGGAGAGCCACACTGCTGGAAACACACAGAGCACAGGAGAGCCACACTGCTGGAAATACACACAGAGCACAGGAGAGCCACACTGCTGGAAACACAGAGAGAGCAGCAGCCCTCACCTCTGCCACTGCACTCACCTCCCCAAACCTGGGCTGGCCAGAACACCCACCCAGAGAGCTCCAGGCTCACTGCCCACACAGCCCACAGGGACGGTGGGGGAGTTGGAACCAGGTGATATTTAAGGTCCTTTCCAACCCAAATCATTCCACAATTCCATGGCATTGTGCCCGACCCAGCCAAAACACAGACACAAGGTGAGTCCTGGTGATGGGTCCAGACCTGGGGCACAGACATGGAGGGGTGAACGTGCCCAGGGGACGTGCAGGCACCTGGAAAAGCCAGCTCCCTGCCCAGAGGTCAGGGCTGCTGCCAGAGGGCACAGGAGACACCGGCAACAACTCCAGTGACCAGGGGAAGGTCTGACACAGGACATCTGCCAAAGCCCTCCTACTACAAACTACTGAGAGGAACATGTGATGGTATTATTGGAGCTTGTATTGTGCTGCTCGGCAGTGCTATTCTCCATGTCCTTTTGTCATTTAAGAGAGACTTTTGTGACAGCATTTGCCTATCTCTTGTAATTCCGTACAGGTTTGTGAAGTGCCCTTTTTTTTTAAAGAAAAAAAAGCCATACATTAGATTTCCCCATTCTCATTTTTCATGATGTACAATACTGTCTAAATCAGTTTAAGATCAGGCCTGTACATCATCTCTGGAAATGAATACAAATACCTCTTATTCCAGTCAAATTAAATAATCAGGAGATACAGTGGCCACTCGCATATTGAATATGAAGAAGCACAAAGCCTGGAGGTTTCTGCTGCTGTGAAAGCAGCCACACTGCAGCTCTCCATGCCAGGTTACCACCCCAGGGACAATCGAGGCCAGCACTGTGTCTGGGGCCAGAGATGGTCTGCAAGGAGGTCCCCAGGAAGCCCCCTCTGCAAAGCCAGGGGGATGCAAACAGCTCATGTGCAGGTTACTGAGCACCTGGGGACTGCCCCTGTCACATTCACATTTCTGTGCGCTTCTAATCCAGCACACAACTCAGTGTTCACTGCCAGTCCTGCCTGCCTGCCCCAGCACAGGCTGCAGGGGCTCCCTGTATTGATTCCCCAGTCCCTCAGCACTGCCAGGACCAGGACACGGGCACTGTCCCTGCCCAGCAGTGACCACGGGCACTGTCCCTGCCCAGGATAACCACGGGCACTGTCCCTGTCCCCCAGTGACCACTGTCCCTGCCCAGGATAACCACAGGCACTGTCCCTGCCCAGGATAACCATGGGCACTGTCCCTGTCCCACAGTGACCACCATGGGCACTGTCCCTGCCCAGGATAACCACAGCCACTGTCCCTGCCCAGCAGTAACCACGGGCACCTGGGCTGGCACAGGTTCTAACAAGCAGCAAATGCCTCACAGCAGCCTCAGTGGAAAGGGACATGGTGACAGCACACAGTGCCCCTCTGGAGACCATTACCTCCTTTTAACCAGCTGCAATTAACCCTAATTGGATGGAAAGAGGAGTGGCAGGTGAGGAGGGCAGCAGGAGGAGGCTGGGGAGCTGCAGGTTCTGCCCCCCGGCCCTGCCTAGAGCCAGGGGCATCTCTTGTCTGCCATGTGGCGTGACCCCTTCACGGGCAGTGGCCGTGCAGGGCACCCCCAGCCTGCTCTGACCACCACGTCTGTCCCCACGGGGCAGGGAGCACGCCAGGTTCTGCTGGGCAAACCCATCCCTGCGCGCATCCTGCATCTCCCCAGCTTTCAGCCCCGGCTCCAGCAGTCAGCTCGGCCACCCAGCTCCCAGCCTTGTTTTGTATGCCCAGCCATGCCTCCAGCCAGCAGTATTAGCCTCCTCCTCAGCTGCTCCAGCGTGATTTTGTTTGGGTGATGGAAGCTGAATGCAGTAGTCAAGGCTGACACATAACGCTGATTGATATATTGGCGCATAAGAGTTTTTATGTTACTGGCAAGTGACTATCAGGCACTGTGACTAGCTGCCTGCCCCTTTTCAACTCACCAGTGAAAAAATAAAAAGTAAAGCAGCAGGGGATGTGGCAGGAATGCTAAAGGGGATGCTGCCCTGCCAGCAGTGCCTGCCCCAGCCCCAGAACCTGTGGCACAGCCCAGGGACTGCAACACCTGCCCACACAGCAGTGAGGAGCTCGGCTCCAGAAGGAACCTACAGCTCAAGGAGGTGCTGAAATCTGTGCTTGGGGTGAGCAGGACCTCAGAGGCGCGGGGCCAGCAGCCCCTCCCTGCCTGAGGATGGCCAAGCACTCCTGTGTCCCCTTGTCCTCTGCAGGGTGCAGAGGTTCGGGGGTATCACACCATGACCAGTATGATCCAGTGAAGCCAAACTTATTATCCCTAAAAAGACTATATTTATAATAAATCTCTACTGTCCACGTGTCTCTAGCTAATACATGATTGGTTAATCCTAGCTGTTTAGGTGCCTAAATTAGAATGCTGATTGGATCACCTAATTATTCATGCGTCTTGCTGTGGTCGTCTGGCCCACCCATGGCTCACTTTTTTCTTACTTTCCCAAGCTTGCTGACAAACCTGCTGAGCCCAATGACTCTTCTCCTTGTATCCCTTTCAAGGATATCCCGACCCCATTTCTGAATATGTCCATTATTCACTGTTTGTGCACGTGTCCATTGTCCATTAGCACAAGCAGGCTGGATGTGGCCATTGTCCTGCAAGAGCTCCTCAACCTGCAAAGATCTCTCAGCAGGCCTCCCTGAGCAGGACCTGGGGCACTCCTGGCCTGAGCCCTGCAGCCCCAGGGCAGCAGCTGCTCCCCTGCCCTGCCCAGCTGCAGCAGCTCCAGCCAGGACCAGCCAGAGCCCGACTGAGGGAAGTGGACTCAAGCATGGGACTTGAGTAGAAGCTTTTATGAGCTTTACACAGGAAAAATATGCCTTTATAAAAGCTTAACAGCAGGTAGGCATAAGGCCATGAGAAACAGGGAGGTGGTAATGGTCTTTTGAAAGTAATTCCTTTCAACCATAAAACCAAGACTTGATGAAAATGATAAGCCATGGGATGCGGCTGCCTGATAGTGTATTAACATAAATGCTTCCAGCAGCAGCCACTGCAGCCCTGGGAGCCAGAGGGAGCAGGGGAATTTCAGCCTCCTCAGCCAACACTGAGCTGCTGCACAAAGAGCCCCGTGAGGAGCACGGCAGTCATAATTAATTGTTTAGCTGGAAATACCCCAAAATTGTCCCACCTGCACGAGCTGCCCCTCCTGGCCTCTCCCCAGACACAGGACAGGCAGTGGTGCTGGGATTGAGAACTAGACCTCATGCCATTCCATCCCATCCGGCAGAACACACATCACTCACATCACTCACATCACTCTGTGCTTGCTCTGGAGCAGGTCCTGTTTCCAGCTCCTTTACCTTCTCTGCATTTCCATTCCCTGGTCCCTGGCAGACAAGCAGACACCCCTGCAGAGGGGGCCCTAGGGAGCCTCTTTCCAGTTTCAGATCACCTCTCCTCAGGGAGATTCTCACCTCCTGCAGACCATGGTGTTGGAGGCTGAGGGCAGCCTCCGTGCCCTGCACTGCCCACAGAGCTCCCCCAAGGGTTTCCTGGAACACAGCTTCTGACCAATGAACTTCCAGGATTGCAGCGTCCCGTTCCCTTACAAACTAATATTGCAGGTCAGGGGTGTCCCCAGCAGCAGGATGTGATTTGGTTGCACAGTCTATTATGTTCCAGAACGTGAAAGGTCAGGCTTAAATGGGATTTTTCGTTGTAAAAGTCACCTACATGAATGACACGCAGTACCACCACGAGGCATTTGTAAAGCACACTCCAGGATTATGGATGCACCATTTACTTCTGTTTATCCCCCAAACAGGAAAGGAAAATATTTGCCTCTCCCAAGCCGCAAGCTTAAGACATTTCCTGGCTCTCTGTGGACTTTGGTGGCAGGATGTCAAGCCAACAGGAATGCAGGGAGCCATAAACACAGCGGGACTGCAGTCCTGCCCTGAGGCTCCATCCCACCTTGGCTCCACCCAGGGCTGGGGAGATGCCCTGGGGCTGGGCCCAGGTGCTGCCCAGCTGGGATGCTGCAGGTGCCAGGACCCTACAATGCCACTGCTCAGGCATGGGACACGTCAGGTCTGACCACAAAGCGGAAGGTACGAGAGCCAAGGTCAGCGTGCACCCCAAAGGGCTCCCCTCAGTGCTCAGCAGCCCCCCAGCCCATCCCAAACCTGCTCTTGCTGGGTTTAAGCCCCATCCCTCTGTACCCTCTTCCATCTTTCTCTTCACGCTTCCAGTTTTTACTGCCAGCATGAAAGGGCTTTGAAAGCAGACTCCTCCGAGGACTCGGGGAAAAAAAAGGATCAAGATGTGAGACTCAAGGGGAGAGGGGAAAGGTTTTGGGGACAAAAGAACAAAGGCACTTTGGCCTTTCAGGATCACGCATCCTGCTCTGGCTCACTGCAGAAGATGCAGAAGAAAGGGAGAGCCCTTTCAGCAAGGAAAAGCAGAGAAAGGTTCAGCACAGAGAGCAGCAGGAGTGAGAGCAGCCCCATTATCTGACAGAAGTAGAAATAAGACTGGGGGAAAAGAATGACTTAAAAATAAAAGGAACATTAAAACTGATGTTTCCCGGAGCATACGTGTGTGTGTTTCTTTCCAGGAGGAGGGCATTTGGAAGGATAAGCAGGGTTAAAGAGCCTCATTCATCTTCCCCTTACAACTGTGCTGACTCAGAACCTGGTCAAACAAGTTTAATCTTTTTAGCAACAACAAAGAGAAGTGGAAGGAGGGTGGAAAGGAGCCAGCCTGGATGGGCAAAGAGGGAGAAAAAGAAAGCACAGAAAGAAAACTTCCCTTTCACAGCTTTTAGTTATTCTTTCCACGGCAGAAATCTGTCCTGATAAGCTCAGGAAGAAAACCAGTGTCACTAGAGTTGTGGCTCTCTGCCTGTGCTCCACGCTGGAAGGACAGGGGGGACAGGGTGGGACAGTGCCAGTGCTGCTGTCCTGAGCCCAGCGTGGTGCCAGGGTGGCAGAGCACCCAGAGCCAGAGTGAGGGAACTCTGAGAGGTCACTGGTGGGGATGGAGCTGGAGTCTCCTTGTTCCCAGGCTCACACACTGGCACTGGCACACGGTGCCAGCCAAATGCTGGCAGCCCTGGCATGCAGCAAACCTCAGCTTCACCTCAGCCCTGAATGTGTTTGAGCTCCCTGGGCCAGAAGAATATCAGAGCAAGGCAGAGAAGCTGCTCTTGCCTTTTTCTGGAGGAGAACAGCATGGGGACATCACCGTTGTGTCTCTCCTGAAATGGAGGTGTTCATTAAGAGCACTGCTCTGGGAGGAAAATGGCCATCACAACAGGAGACAGAATGCTTTAAAAAATCAAATACACCATACAAAATAATCCTACACTGGCTGGGAGATGAGGTCTTTTTCATCCTTAATTTCTGTAATTCCCAGTCATGCTGAGTATGATGCATCCTCATTTATAATGTAAGAGTTAAGGTTGGGGCAACAATTATTTTCAGGATCCTATAATCTCAACTGTAAAATTTCACCCCAGGCTGAAAATGAAAGAGCAAATCCTTCACTTTGGCATGAGCTGTGTGAGACACAAAGCAGTTCCACTGCTAGCGAGTTACGCAAATATAAATGCACATTAGATTCCCCACTTAACTTTTTTTTTCTGATCTTGAGCCAAAAATAAGATCTGAACCGAAATATGAATTTTTCATTGCGTGTTTCTGATTCAAGATGTAAAAACAGACTTGCGAGGCGGCGAGCAGGTACGTGCTTCCCCCAGCTGCCGAGCCCTGGGATGTGTTTGCTGAGCACACACCCCGCAGACAGCCCCGCTGTCTGGCTGCGCTGCTGCCTGCTGCAGAGCCTCTCTGGAGCTGCTCTCTCCAGCCCAGCCCTGGATCCCTACCTGGCTGCGCGCTGCCAGGCAGCTCCAGAAATTAAAGGGAAAAAGGCTGCAAAACACAGCCCCCCGCGGGAAGGTCTGTGCACAAACACAGATCCCAGCCCAGCAGCGTGCCTGGCACCAGCCGAGCCCAGCCTGGCTCTGGTTTGCGCTGTGCTGAGCTCTCCTGCCCCAGCCACACTGTCTAGGGAGCGCCCAGCCCTGGAAGGGAGAGGTTTTGATGGGAAGCCCTGCTCTCCCAAGGCTGCCAGCCTCCAGACCTCAGCAGGCCATCTCTGCTGGGAAAGGGGATGCTCTGACACCAGGGAGTTCTTGCAAATGCAGACACGAGCCCTGCAGAGCACACCAGGAGCTGGAAGGGTGAGAGACTGGGGATGGAAGGAGCAGGAACCCACATGGATTGGCGCCAGTGGCAGGCGCTCAGCACATGCCACCAGAAAACACCCACAGTGCAGGGACACCTGGCAGGCCGCGGGGGTCCCCTCCTTTGGCTTGGTCTGACTGGCTTTTCTCTGTCGGGAGGGGAAAGCAGCATTCCCTGAAAGCAGGCGGGGCAGGGCAGGCAGGGGAAGTGCATCCCGAGGGTGCCCTCCTGTCCCCGCACAGGGACACAGCAAAGGAGCCCAGCAAGGCAAAGGGACCCAGGGACTCCTCTTGGTGACAAAATGTGGCGGTGCTACGACAGGCTGGGGAAACATCCATTCCCGCTATTGCTGCTCTGGCCATTAACAGGAGGAATGGCCCCTGCTCTGGAGAGCTCTGCCCTGCTCTGCGCTGGGAAAGCATCCCAGGACAGCCCTTAAGCACCTGCTTGAAATTCAGCTCATGGCAAAGTGTTTCCCTCATTTGGGCTGGAGTAAGCGAGCACTTAAGGGATTTTTTTTTCCTCCAAGCAGAGACAAACCAAGGCCACACAGACACAGAGCTGGGAGGAAAAACAACAGGGGAGGCTTTTCCCTTTCAAAAGATCAAGATACTTTGAAAGACAGCAAGACTGAGTCTGCAGAAGAGCCTGGGCCATGGGACACATGGCAGATGTCTCTGCAGGCCACGAGGGAGAGGGAAGCCCTGGAATTCTGTGCAGCTGCAGACAGCTGTGGGTGCAGCTGTGCCCCCACACCTGCGCTCACCTTAGCTCAGGCCACCCAAAATGACCTCCAGACCAAACCCTTTGCCATTTCCAGCTCAGGAGTACAAGAGGCTGGTCCAAACCAGCCTGGCTGACTTGCCTGGACTGGGTGGTGGCAGGGGCTGCTCCACCTGCAGTGGTGAGAGCGGGAGCCCAGCCCGAGGTGGGGAAGGCCAGAGTGGGAGCTGCCCCCCCCAGCACCTGCCCCAGCAGTGCCTGAGGAGTGCACACCCATCCTTGGCACTCTGCACAGCCCTGGTGATGCCCATGGGGTGAGAGGGAAGCCAGACACCAATGGAAACCTGGCTGCAGTATCCACACACATGCACACAAGGCTGAGAGATGACAGAATTATATAATTTGCTTGGTACAGATTTGCTGCTCAATTTTGCAAAATGTAGCGTGTGATGCAGATTGCTATGAGTGTTTGTTTTTAAATACCAGATTAAATGGGCACATGAAATTACCGTAGCCTTGAGCTGATCCATTGCTCTATGACATTTAACGTTGGCTTGCATCAGTCATGGCGCGTTGCGTTGCATCGCATAATGCAATGTGACATGACTGATGAGTGCAGAGCTCTGCTCCATCGCCAGGGAGGGCTCACCAGCCTGAGAGCCATCGCTGGGACCGTGGCACAGCTGGTGCTGCCGCTCTGGGCTCCCCCTGCAGAGCCCCCAGGACGTGCAGGCACACAGGCAGCGTTTCTGGGCCCTAAACACACCACAACAGGCTTTTCTCTGTTTGAACTCCTTCTCTTGGGCCTGGAGCTGCTCCCCAGTGTGCTCATGTGGTGCTCAGCACCCTCAGCCCCGCCTGGCCCCCAGCACAGGAGCTGCCTCAGGGCTGCACACCCTAAGTGGGCTGAGGAGATGGGGATGGAAATCCACACTAAACTGCAGGGAAGCAAAGGGGGTTGGAGGGAGCATTAGCTAAATCCCCAATGGAAGGAGCAAAGGGCTTGCTGTGCCACTGATGCTGACTTGGAAGCATGGGAGATGGAAGAGACTGCCTGGGGACCTTGGACAGAGGTGGAGGGGAGAGGACAGGGGCTGAGGAGGCTGCCAAAGGGCGCCCTGCACCTCCTGTCTGTCCTAAACATGCTCTGAGAGGGAGGTGAAGAAAATCACAGAGTTTTTTGCCAAACCCATGGAGAGATGAGGAGCCACTTTGCAGCACCAACCCACATCCGCAGGCCCAGCTGTGCTGCAATGATGCAGCTCATCCCTCTCCACAAGATGGAAACTGCACCTCCACCCTGGGGCCTGTCCCTCAGCCCCTCCGTGACTGCAGCCCCGCCTGGGATGCTCAGCCCCCTCAGCTTCCCTCCGCATCCCACCTGCCTCTCGCTCCTTCTGGGCACAGCCTGGAAATCAGATCAAGGAAATGATCTGGGCTAAAAATAACCCAGATATAATCCTTTAAACTGCCAGAGAGGCAATCAAAATTACGATATTTAGGGATTTGCATGCAGTAGCTAAACGAAGATTATGGTATTTAAATGAGCAGGGGAAGGAAGGTCCATCGGGCAGGGAGAGGCAGGGGGAGCCCTGCTCTGAGCACCCCTGCCCACACCAGCCCCTTCCAGCAGGGCCAGGCCCCAGACAGCGCCCAGACCCGCTGGCCCATCACACAGCACAGGGAGAGTTCATTGGAGTGAAGTGGGAACGGGTGGAGGGAGCCAAACTGGCATTTAGCGCTTGGAACAGGAACCATCCCTGACAGAGCGTGCCCAGCTCCCTTCCAGAGAGCAGCCAGGAGCTGTCCCTCAGAGGGCACGAAGTAGGCACCATTTACTCAGCTACCACCACTCACATGATTTTTACAAATGATTGTCCCCTCCATGAGCCGCCCTGGCTGGACACTGGCAGCAAGGGCACGGCCAGAGCAGGGTCAGCCTGGTGCTGGGCAGCACAGCCACAGCAGCGCGCAGTGACCCAGCCAAAATCAGGCATCTCACTCTACACACTGCTCCCCACCCAGCGTATGAAACCTCCTGGAACTCACAGTTGTTTTTAGGCACCAAAATGTACGGGATTTAGGAGCCACAGCCCTGCTGAGCCCAGGGATGTGGGCTGGGACACGGGAGCACATCCTCTGCTACGCATGTACACCCCAAACCACCACAGAAATGATCCACAGAACATCAAATACTGCACCAGGAAACTTCCCTAAGCCCAGCATGGGGTTAAGCTTTGAAATATCTCACCACAGGATTTCACAGATGATTAAAATTTACTGGAGTTCAAGAAAAGAAAGGAAATGAGTAGGAGAAAATTCCCCCGTGGGCTGAAGCATCCCAACCCAACCCACCCCATCCCTTTGCAGCTCCTCCAGCCCAGCCCAGTGCTGGGGGTGGTGGGAGCCCTGGGGAGGCAGCAGGGCAGCTCTGCCTCTTCCTACTCACTTCCCAGGGCTGTGGCCAGAGCCCCTCCCAGGCTGGCCGGCCCTCTGCTGTGACCTGTTATGACTGCTCTTAAATCCTTAAAACAGCTTAGTTTAAATGTCAGTGAAAGATCACCGGGAAGAGCACATCCCCAGCCGGTATCAGGGCTCTGCTGACAGCAGGTAATTTGTTATGGTGCTGTAACACGATCCTATCTCCAGCCAGCCCTCCGATGCTAACATTAGTTCTGAAAATGGAGTGTGGGCAGTCCAGACAGGAAAGGCTCTGGAAAACTTTGTCCAGGATAGAGGCACTGCCAGCAAATCCTCCAGGACCTAAAGTCCCTCCTATCCCTTTATTCTCGGTGAAGGTGGGGTTAAACACCCCTCTGGGATCCTGCAAGTAATCCAGGTGCAGAAGGGTTGGAACTAGGTGGTCTTTGAGGTCCCTTCCAGCTCAAACCCTTCTCTTATTGGACCCTCTTCCAAGACTTTCAAGTTTCCCAGTGCTGGTGGCTGGTGAGGACTGGGGGACCAGAGGGCAGAGACAGCCTGTCCTATGGGGCTGAGCTGCCCACGAGCACAGGCACGTGGGCCAGCTCTTGTCTAGGATTCCCTGTAAATAAAATCTGTTCCTAAGATCTCAAACCAATGAATTTTCCCAGTGGATCTTTACCAAGTTATTTAGCTGAAGGCTCTTGGTAATTGTGATAGATTGAGACAATCGTCCTGGCTGGAGAATGAGCAGCAGCAGGGACAGGGGATAAACATGGCCAGCGGCTCAAGCCCCTGGAACTGATTTTATTTACACCGGGGACATCCATCAGGCACAGCAGCCCCAGAGGCGCAGTCCAGCCGAAGGAAGGGGAGCCGTGGTGGAAGGCGCAGCCCCGGGAAGGAGCCGTGCCAGGGCTGTGGAGAGCCAGGCTGAGGATGGGAGGATGGCAGCCTTGCCCCTGGACAGCCTGCAGGTCTCAATGGCAACGGCACCGCTCACCCCGGATGACTGCAGTGATCTAAGAGCCTCCCAAATCCAATCCTTTAAGGAACAAGATAGAAAACTATAGCAGCACTGGGAAAAATAAGTGGCTAACACCCCAGCTCCTGAGAGTCAGCAAAAGAGAGCAGCAAGGAAGCTGCTACGGCACAATCTGCTCTAAGGTTTGATGCTAAAAGAGAAAGAATTAAATGTATAATTTTACACAGCACTTTAAAAAAATCTATTTTCATTTTCAGAGATTGGATTTCCTTCTTGTCCCTCTCCCAGGTAATTTTCTCTCTACTCGGCCTTATGCTGGTGATTTCTCACCATGCTCCCAGCAAGTGTGAATGGTGAGTTGCTTTGCAAACTCTGTTCCCTCTAGACTCAGATTATTATTCGCTATTGATTCATTGCATCCATCCACAAAGATGTGGACTGCAAAATATCCAGGAGCAGTACAAGAAAAGCAGTACAAAATACCATTAAAAATGCAAAGAGCCAGCCACGCGGACAAAGACGAGGGGCATGAGCAATGGCAGCAGCAGCGGGCTGTGGCGCTGGCCCCCAGCTGCCCTTCAACAAACCCAGGGCAATGTGAGGCAGAAGAGGACAAAGACAAAGCTGGTGTGTACTCCTGACTTTGCCCACAAAAGAATTCCAAAGCAGTGAGGGCAGCAGCCCTGGTCAAGGGTAACAGCAGCGGGTCCAACTTCTCCAGCAATGGGAACACACGAGGGTGGTGTGCCCACAGCAGCAGGGAGACATCCCAAATTCCCTAAAGCCTACTCCCAGTACCCCACTCTGTCTCGAGTGACCTAGAGCAAAAACCTCCCACCCTGCACAGCCCCGCACCCTACAACAGCCCCATGCAGGGATGATGCCCTGGGAGAGCCCACGCTGAAGGGCCGGCTGGGACAGGAGCCTCCGAACCAGACCTGCTGAAAATGGGGCTGATCCTGCTGCCCTGGTGTTGCAGACATCTTTTGTGAAAAATCCTTCTTTTAGGATTTTTCCCTCCTGAGAAACCGAGAGGTCTTAGAGACAAGATGTAAACAATGGTTATCTGCTGCTGTGGGATGCAACAGGTGCACCTGTGATTGGCCCATCTCTGATGTTTATAGTTGGTGGCCAATCAAGGACTTCAGCTGTCCCGGACAGAGCCCAGGATGGCTGCTTTGTTATCATTCTTGCTATTCTATTCTTAGCCAGCCTTCTGAGAGCTTCTTCCTTCTATCTCTTTGTAGTATAGTCTGACTGTAACATATATATAATATAATAAATCAAGTCTTCTAATTATGGAGTCAAGATTCTCGTCTCCTCTTCATCCTCAAAACCCTGCGTCCCAAAGGGACAATACCCTGGCTCTGGGGAGGTGAGCAGCCTGGCTCTCCCCTGGGCAGGGCTCGGGCAGAGGGGTAACTGAGACACATCCCTCTCTGGGCAGGGCAGCAGCAGGCATTTCCCACCAGCCCGGCTCGCCCAGCTGCAACCCAGGTTTAAAGCAATGTAAAGCTCGTCTTTGCGGGCTCCCCGCTGCAGACTCCACTGTGAGCAGCACCTCACAGCAATGTTCAGAGGGCACCAGAATTTCCCCGTCTCCTTTCCCCTGTGAGCTCTTCAGGGTTTGCATTGCATGAAAGAGAAAAGAAGAGGGAAAAATATATGGCTCACTGCATTATCCAAGCAGGAAAAGCTACGTACGCAGAGCACACAAATCATCTAATTCAGGGCTTTGTTTGCAGGAGTTTAATATTCATAATGCACCTATTTTTATATTAGTGCTACCCATGAATATAAGTGAATAATTGCAGCTGATTAAAGACAAAAAAGAAAGGAAATGTTAACACTGAGACAAACAAACACTGACTGTGTGATAAATAGAAACACTCAAGGATTTAATTCCCTGGATAAGAGGTGGGAGGGGGCAGTGAGAGCAGAGAGCTCCTATCACAGAATTCCTCAGAACTGATTGCAGCTCGTGTTCCTGGTTGCACCTTCTGACAAATAACTTACAGTGCCAGTGTGGTTTTTGCTGTCCAAATGGTCTCAGCCCAGGGTAATACTGGAAGTTTGTCTTTCCCTATCAAGCACAAGGCTGAATTTGTGTGGTCTCTTCCACTGGTGGTTCATGCACAGCCCAGCCGGGCAGGCTGGGGCCACTTCAGCTGGGCGAAGGGAGGGCAGTGCCCAGGGGATGGGAGCGCTGGGAAAAGCCCCTCTCTCTCCACCTTTCCATGCAGGTGTCCCTGCTCTCACACCTTGGCACAGGGAGGTGCCACCAGCGCTGGGAGATGCTCTGCGCCCCCCAGCCCTGCATGGGGGCACCCATGGGTCCCCTCTTCTCCTTGGCACCAAAATGAACAAAGTCTCTTTGTCAAGCAGCAGTCTCGAAAAAAACACATCTGATTTTCTGACTTCTGGTCGGATTTTCCACCAAATTTAACACCCTACATGTCGTGCTCAAAATAGAACCTCTAAGAGCATAAGGCATGTGTTGTTAAGGTTTATTTTATTATATAATATTACAGCCATTCGGGATAGATTGTATCCCCTGGCAGTTTCAGAAAAGTTTTTTCCTTGTATTCATTAGAAGGAAAATAAAGTGCTTGCAAAAACTGGGAAATCCCCAATTTCAGTTAAATTGAGTGCATTTCAGGGACTTCACCTTCAAGAAGGCAGCAAGATAATTTACATTCTGACCTAGATTTCTAACCCAAATGTATTTGCCTGAATGGGAAATGACATTTCATTTGCTCAAGGGTTCTATTTATTTAATTAATTATCAAAGAAAAGGGATGGAAGGAAAAGGCTTTCCTTCTCAGATTTCTACCAGAGAGCTGGGAAGAGATGAGGCTAATTCTCTGGCCGCACATAAGTTGGGGAAGAGTGGTCACTGTGTGATACCCACGCCCAAAAATCTGTGCTGGAGCTCAGGTTCTAGGGTCAGTCAGTGCCTCAGCCCATGGGCACTGGTCCATGTGGCAGCAGGAGCTCAGATGACGATGGCAAAGCCCAAAGATGGTTTGGGGTCATACCAGACACTTCACGAATGTTTCCAGAAAGCTGGAGTCCCAACCAGTGTGAAATCAAGGGGTCTGGGTGTAGGAAAAGTGCTGTCTCCTCCTAGGAAAAATACCATCCCCATCTATGGGAGAGTCCACGGAACAGCTCAGGAGGACCTTCAGGCACTGAACAGTTTACCTTCACAGCCTGGCAGCTCCTGGATTGCTGTCCCAGGTAATTCTGTGCTCTTTTGCAGGATGGAAGAGAGCAGCAGCCAGCAACAGGCAGAGAGAGAGAGGAGCCCTGGTGCCCCCAAGGCTCCTCCAGGCACCTCCCTGTGTCCATGTCCTCTCGCTCACACATTGCCCCTGCACCTCCACGTTCCTCTCGCTCACACACTGCCCCTGCACCTCCATGTTCCTCTCACTCACACCCTGCCCCTGCACCTCCATGCTCCTCTCACTCACACACTGCCCCTGCACCTCCATGTTCCTCTCGCTCACACACTGCCCCTGCACCTCCACGTTCCTCTCGCTCACACACTGCCCCTGCACCTCCACGTTCCTCTCACTCACTGCCCCGGCACCTCCACGTTCCTCTCACTCACACACCACCCCTGCACCTCCATGCTCCTCTCACTCACACACTGCCCCTGCACCTCCATGCTCCTCTCACTCACACACTGCCCCTGCACCTCCACGTTCCTCTCGCTCACACACTGTCCCTGCACCTCCCGTGCCTCCACTCACACACTTCCTCCACGTTCCTCTCGCTCACACACTGCCCCTGCACCTCCACGTTCCTCCTCTCACTCCCCTGCACCTCCATGCCCCACTCACACATTGCCCCCACCTCCGTGTTCCTCTCACTCACACACTGTCCCTGCACCTCCATGTTCCTCTCACTTCCTTCCTCTCGCTCACACACTGCCCCTGCACCTCCATGCTCCTCTCGCTCACACACACTCCCCTCACCTCCATGTTCCTCTCACACACACTGCCCCTGCACCTCCATGTTCCTCTCGCTCACACACTGCCCCTGCACCTCCACGTTCCTCTCACTCACACACTGCCCCTGCACCTCCATGTTCCTCTCACTCACACACTGCCCCTGCACCTCCATGCTCCTCTCACTCACACACTGCCCCTGCACCTCCACGTTCCTCTCACACACTGCCCCTGCACCATGACCACCCCACGGCACCCAGAGCAGCCGTGCCCAGGCCGGGGCTCCCGTTCCGCACGGCGATCTCTCCCATCAGGGCACGCTGCCGATGGAGTCGCGCTGGGTCAGACGGTTCGTGCTCCGGGGAGCGGGGGCGGCCGCAGCCCTGGGTCACGCCGCCGCGGGACCCCGGCACGGCTCCGCACCCCGCGAGAGGCTCGGCACGGGAGGAGGGAGGCAGCGCCCAGCGCCGCGGCGCTCTCAGCACCGCCGGGGAAAAGCCTTTGTGCGCCGTCAAGTGCGGGTCAAAGCAGCGCGGCTCGAGTGCCGTCAACAGCTCCTTGTTCTGACACAAACAGATGCTCATCACACAGCGATAGATGAATGGGAAAAGCAGGAGAAATTGACATAATCACAAGGTAGCGCCTTTAAATATGAGTGTGCTAAGATAAAGCCTGCCCCTGCCCTCCACCTGCCGCTGGCAGGTCCCTGGAATAGTTATGCCTGGTGCATGACAAAAACCAAGTCATTAGCTCTCTATTTGCCGGCAGCCGATGCCTGACCTGCGGAATCCATCTGCCTAAGAGGTTTATTCTCTCTGCCTCACTGCTGGCAGTTTCATCTCTCCAGGCACCAGGCACCCTCCGAGCAGCCGAGCGCGGTCCCGCTCAGGAAGATTTCCCAGTGAAATACCTAAATGGCACCTCATCCCCTTTCGCTGGGGACCCACTCCTCAGGCTGCCTGTGCAGCCTCCAGCACCATTTCTGAGCTCCTGGGAGATGAAACCTCCTTTGGCAGCCCTGGGGTGACTCTGGGCAAAGGGGGATAACGAGAGTGGCGAGTTTGTGGAGCTCCCATTGTTCCCGGCCCTTTGTCTGGCTGCCCGAAGCTCACTGGCCACCTGCCTCCCTCCCCGGCCTTTTGGGGAGGATTCTCTGCTTCCCTTTGTTGCTGTTCCTGCCCCACGCTGCCCACGCCGACCTCTGAAAGGAGCCAGCAAAGTGACAGGGACACAGCACGGCAGGGACAGGGACACAGCCCAGCATGGGACAGGGGACACAGCATGGCAGGGATGGGGGACACAGCCCAGCATGGGACAGGGGACACAGCACAGCAGGGACAGGGGGACACAGCCCGGCATGGGACAGGGGGACACAGCACAGCCAGGACAGGGGACACAGCACGGCAGGGACAGGGGACACAGC
This sequence comes from Emberiza elegans, assembly GCA_024865655.1. Taxonomy (NCBI): domain Eukaryota; kingdom Metazoa; phylum Chordata; class Aves; order Passeriformes; family Fringillidae; genus Emberiza; species Emberiza elegans. The sequence continues at coordinate 26,167,736 of JALJVW010000129.1, read as the reverse complement.
ACGGCCGGGACAGGGGACACAGCACAGCCAGGACAGGGGGACACAGCATGGCAGGGACAGGGACAGGGGGACAGGGGACAGGCAGGACAGGGGAAAGCCCGTGGATCTCTTATAAAAAAAACCAAAACAAACAGAGCAGAAGAAAAATGTGAAAATGAGCCCAGCGTTCATTATAGGAAATATTCATCCAGCGGAGGCTGCTGGTAAATTATCCAGGAGCTGCTGGATGAGCAGGGCAGCGAGCCTGGCAGTTCTCTGCTGCATGCCCGGGCTCCAGGAGCAGCAGGGCTGTGCTGGCCGTGCCCACCACCCTCCCACGCAGCAAAGGCCCCGTCTGGGAGGTGGGACAGAGGCTGTACATGGGGCTCAGAGCATCCCTCGGCACAGCCAGCCTCAGTCACGAGCTGCTGTCAGTGTGCCTGGCAGCTCTGTCTGTCGGGGGTGCAGCCTCTGCATCGCTCTCACACTGTCTGGAGCCGTGAGCGTCTCTACAAAGCACAGCGCCACCTCCTCCAGCCCCACTGCTGGCAGGGATCGTGCTTCTGCTGCCAGTGCCTGTGCCCAGCACGGCCCTGCCAGGCTGGCTCCAGCCGCCCAGCATCCATCCTGCATCCCCTCCCCAAGCACTCCTGCAAGGGAGGGCAGCAGCACCCTGGGCACCACCAAAGGGGGACGCAGCTGGCACCGGCCACGAGGAGCAGAGCCTCAGCAAGGGGAGGGTTTGTAGCACACGTCTGTTCTCACACCTCCAGCCATCCTGGGAGACAGAGACTCTGCTCTGCACAAGCCACATGCTCTGTGCTAAGGACACGAGACAAGCCTTTCCATGGGCAGAAACCCAGCACACAAAAATAGATCATTCTCTGTTGGAGCCTGCCGACTGTGAATGTCGGTAAGGGAATAAATTGCCCCCAGCTACCCGGTGCCCTCCTGGCCCCGGCCCACCAAGGTGTTTGTGGCAATGCTCACAGGTCACACCTGACTCACACCTGCTGCATCCCAAAATACCAGCCTCCTCCAGGGAGAGCCACGGAGCCGAATTAGCTATGGAAATCAGCTGCACACTGTGATGGTGTTCACAGGGGTCTGAGGATGAGGGGAGAGACGAGGATCTGACTCTGTGTTTCAGAAGGCTTGATTTAATTATTTTATAATATACATTATATTAAAACTATACTAAAAGAATAGATGACAGGATTTCATCAGAAGGCTAGCTAAGAATAGAAAAAGAAAGAATGATAACAAAAGCTTCTATCTTGGACAGAGAGTCCGAGCCAGCTGACTGTGATTGGCCATTAATTAGAAACAACCACATGGGACCAATCCCAGATGCACCTGTTGCATTCCACAGCAGCAGATAACCATTGTTTGCATTTTGTTCCTGAGGCCTCTCAGCTTCTCAGGAGAAAAAAATCCTAAGGAAAGGATTTTTCAGAAAATATCATGGCTCCAGCATACCCCGCTCCTGCCCCGTGCAGGCAGCACAGCTCCTGCCGCCTGCAGAGCGGGCTGCACACCGAGACAGCCCCGTCTGCAAGGACCTGCCCAGCCCTGACCCTGCAAGGACCTGCCGTGTGCGGAGATGCCGTGCTGCTGCAGGAGATAACTGCTCCGGGAAGCTGCTTTACCCTACAGGGAGCACTGGCACACAAAAAGGCTTACAAAAAGCTGGTGTAGAGAAGCTCCTTACTGCCAGAGCTCCAGTGTAACGTGTACCCTGACATACATCTGCTAAGACCTGGCAGTGTGAGGTTTATTTTTTCCCTAAGTTATTTTTTACCTCCCTCTGGTCCTTGATTTACCCTGCATGGGAGGATTTATGCGTTCCAAAGAGCCTGCAAAACGCTTTGTGGGAGAGCGCAAAAGAAGGGTGAAACAGCCCTGATATTTGCTGCCCCTGTGGGCTGGAGGCAGCTGGCCAGGGCCGAAGGAAGGGAGTGTGAGAGAAGTCCAAGGGGCTGCTGGGTGGCCACACAAGCAGCTCCATCCCAGCTCCCCTCCCACCCTTGCTGTGCCTGCACTGGACTGAAGGCAGGACACGCTGGGGGTGTCTGGGAACAGCATCACCTTGGCTCCCCAGGCTGCAGCTGTGACTGGCCCAGCGTGGGACCAGCCCCTGCGTGCTCCCCACAGCCCAGGACCTGGCAGGGACAGGCAGCTCATCCCTGGCCCCGGCGGGACAGGCAGCGGCCTTGGCCTTGGCGCAGGGACTGCCCAGGCACGCCTCAGGGACAGGGGGGGCCAAGAGCCCTCGAGGATTCTGGGCGCTGCTCCCCAGCACCACTCGCAGGGACACAGCTGTGGCGCTGGGAATGCGCCACAGCAATCCCCGGCCGGCAGGGCAGGGGGGGGACTGTCCCCAGCCCAAACACTGCCCAGTTAGCACATCCCTGCTCGCATTCCCGCTCTGCTGGCTCCTTCTCCCCAGGCCCTGCGGAGCAGCAGGCGGCCCCAGCAGGTGCTGCTCTCACCCTGGCCAAACCAGGGAGCCAAAGAGAGGCCAGTGAAACCCAAACACCGCTTTGCCCAGATGCTTGACACGGGGTGATCAAAGCCTGGCTGAGAGGATGCTCCCCCGTGAACTTGTGGGAAGCATTTAAAAATTTCCTCAGGAAATGAGGCTGTTGAGTCACAACTATTAGTCACAGTGCCTAATGAATTCTGAGCCCCTTGGCCAAGTTCAAACAAAAACTGGCTGGAAGGGCCAGGCACAGAGGTGCCACATTCCGAGGGGCTCTGGGGGGCTGCAGAGGGGGGATGCAGGAACCACGTTCCAGGATGAATACTGCCAGGATTCTGCTCCATGCTTACCTAACCAGGGCCCTGAGGGGAGGCTCATCCAGCTGAAACACCCAGAGCCTCGCTGAAACCCCCAAACCTCAGCTGAAATCCCCCAGAGCCTCACTGAAACCCCCAAAACCTCGTCTGAAACCCCCAGAACCTCCTCATTTTCTGCAGGAGCATCCCTGCGGGGCAGGGACACCAGCACAGGCCGTGTCTCCACGAGCCCTCAGGGCAGGCAGCAGGAGCAGCCTCCATGCCCAGCGAGGAGTTTGCTCTGCTGCAGCCCACTGTTTGCTGATTTATGTTTAAAACACAGACAATTAAATTACATGGGAGCTGATGCCGCTAAATGCATAAAGGCACTGAAATGCCAGGCCCCATCGGGTTGCCATGTAAATCACCATGGTTAGGCGGGTAACTGAGAGCACAAATAGCAGGGGCTGAGCGTGCATCACCCAAACCTCCCTGCCAGCAGCACAGCCCAGGGACACCTCAGGACAGTGGGCAGGATGGGGGACACGACAGAGGGCTGGCATGGGGGGCCTTGAGCCATTGGGGGTTTTGTTTTGGGGATTGCACCCCAGGTCAGAGCCACACATAGAGGGAGAGCCAGACTCCAGCTATTTACACACCCAGCAATTCAGGTTCCAGTGAACTAAAATCAATACAAATAAAGGAATAATAAGGAGAGACATTGCAAGGACAGATGGGAATGAAGTAGCCAGCTACTCTGCTACACCTGCTGCATCCCAAAATACCAGCCTCCTCCAGGGAGAGCCACGGAGCCGAATTAGCTATGGAAATCAGCTGCACACTGTGATGGTGTTCACAGGGGTCTGAGGATGAGGGAAGAGACGAGGATCTGACTCTGTGTTTCAGAAGGCTGATTTAATTATTTTATAATATATATTATATTAAAACTATACTAAAAGAATAGACGACAGGATTTCATCAGAAGGCTAGCTAAGAATAGAAAAAGAAAGAATGATAACAGAAGCTTCTGTCTTGGACAGAGAGTCTGAGCCAGCTGGGCTGTGATCGGCCATTAATTAGAAACAACCACATGGGACCAATCACAGATGCAGCTGTTGCATTCCACAGCAGCAGATAACCATTGTTTGCATTTTGTTCCTGAGGCCTCTCAGCTTCTCAGGAGAAAAAAATCCTAAGGAAAGGGTTTTTCAGAAAATATCATGGCTACAGCATACCCCGCTCCTGCCCCGTGCAGGCAGCACAGCTCCTGCCGCCTGCAGAGCAGGCTGCACACCGAGACAGCCCCGTCTGCAAGGACCTGCCCAGCCCTGACCCTGCAAGGACCTGCCGTGTGCGGAGATGCTGTGCTGCTGCAGGAGATAACTGCTCCGGGAAGCTGCTTTACCCTACAGGGAGCACTGGCACACAAAAAGGCTTACAAAAAGCTGGTGTAGAGAAGCTCCTTACTGCCAGAGCTCCAGTGTAACGTGTACCCTGACATACATCTGCTAAGACCTGGCAGTGTGAGGTTTATTTTTTCCCTAAGTTATTTTTTACCTCCCTCTGGTCCTTGATTTACCCTGCATGGGTGGATTTATGCGTTCCAAAGAGCCTGCAAAACGCTTTGTGGGAGAGCGCAAAAGAAGGGTAAAACAGCCCTGATATTTGCTGCCCCTGTGGGCTGGAGGCAGCTGGCCAGGGCCGAAGGAAGGGAGTGTGAGAGAAGTCCAAGGGGCTGCTGGGTGGCCACACAAGCAGCTCCATCCCAGCTCCCCTCCCACCCTTGCTGCGCCTGCACTGGACAGAAGGCCGGACACGCTGGGGGTGTCTGGGAACAGCATCACCTTGGCTCCCCAGGCTGCAGCTGTGACTGGCCCAGCGTGGGATGGGATCAGCCCCTGCGTGCTCCCCACAGCCCAGGACCTGGCAGGGACAGGCAGCTCATCCCTGGCCCCGACGGGAGGCAGCGGCCTTGGCCGGCGCAGCGGCTGCCCAGGCACGCAGGGACAGCGGGGCCAAGAGCCCTCGAGGATTCTGGCGCTGCTCCCCAGCACCACTCGCAGGGACACAGCTGTGGCGCTGGGAATGCGCCACAGCAATCCCCCGGAGCCGGCAGGGCAGGGGGGGCCTGTCCCCCAGCCCAAACACTGCCCAGTTAGCACATCCCTGCTCGCATTCCCGCTCTGCTGGCTCCTTCTCCCCAGGCCCTGCGGAGCAGCAGGCGGCGCGGGTGCTGCTCTCACCCTGGCCAAACCAGGGAGCCAAAGAGAGGCCAGTGAAACCCAAACACCGCTTTGCCCAGATGCTTGACACGGGTGATCAAAGCCTGGCTGAGAGGATGGCTCCCCGTGAACTTGTGGGGAAGCATTTAGCCCAATTTCCTCAGGAAATGAGGCTGCTTGAGTCACAACTATTAGTCACAGTGCCTAATGAATTCTGAGCCCCTTGGCCAAGTTCAAACAAAAACTGGCTGGAAGGGGAGCCCACAGAGGTGCCACATTCCGAGGGGCTCTGGGGGGCTGCAGAGGGGGGGATGCAGGAACCACGTTCCAGGATGAACACTGCCAGGATTCTGCTCCATGCTGACCTACACCAGGGCCCTGAGGGGAGGCTCATCCAGCTGAAACACCCAGAGCCTCGCTGAAACCCCCAAACCTCGCTGAAATCCCCCCAAAGCCTCACTGAAACCCCCCAAAACCTCGTCTGAAACCCCCAAAACCTCATTTTTCTGCAGGGAGCATCCCTGAGGAGCAGGGACACCAGCACAGGCCGTGTCTCGCCCTCAGGGCAGGCAGCAGGAGCAGCCTCCATGCCCAGCGAGGAGTTTGCTCTGCTGCAGCCCACAGTTTGCTGATTTATGTTTAAAACACAGACAATTAAATTACATGGGAGCTGATGCCGCTAAATGCATAAAGGCACTGAAATGCCAGGCCCCATCGGGTTGCCATGTAAATCACCATGGTTAGGCGGTAACTGAGAGCACAAATAGCAGGGGCTGAGCGTGCATCACCCAAACCTCCCTGCCAGCAGCACAGCCCAGGGACACCTCAGGACAGTGGGCAAGGATGGGGGGACACGACAGAGGGGCTGGCATGAGGGCCTTGAGCCATTGGGGGGTTTTGTTTTGGGGATTGCACCCCAGGTCAGAGCCACACGGAAGGGAGAGCCAGACTCCAGCTATTTACACACCCAGCAATTCAGGTTCCAGTGAACTAAAATCAATACAAATAAAGGAATAATAAGGAGAGACATTGCAAGGACAGATGGGAATGAAGTAGCCAGCTACTCTGCTAGGGAAAAAGCACAAATGCTGCTGAGCTCCAGGCAGCTCCACGGAGGTTTAGGGTGCTGTGGGGCGGGTTTAGGGTGCTGTCCCACTCCATTACTCACCCTGCCCTGGCCCAGCACCAGCGCTTAGCTGGTGGGTTGCGGAGCTGAGTCAAGCAGCTGAACCAGCAAAAACCCAAACCTGCAAAGTACAGCCCCGTGGGATGACAGAGCCGGGCTGCTCCAGGGGCACACAGCCCCATCCCCACACAGAGCAGCACAGCTGGCTCAGCACAGGGCTGGGCAGCACACTGCCTTCCAACCAGATCCCCTGCACATCACAACCCAAGCCACATCAGGATTTTCTCCTGAAGGGAAATATTTGCTCCTCTCCAGCCTGGGAAACACCTACAGAGGTGCCAGCGATCTGAGTGCTGCCTCAGAAACAGCCCAGAAGCCAAAAAAGTTGAGAATGTTTTCTTCAGTGCCCTTTCTTAACAACTCTGAGCACTGGACTTTTGCTGCTCATTAATTAACTCGTTGTTAATTAACGAGCAGCGTTCCTGGCATGTGTCATTGAAGAGGAGCCGAGCGCAGTGGTGGGGAAGGCATGGGAGAATGGGAGAGGGGGAAGGCATGGGAGAGCAGGGGAGCAGCTCCTCTCAGCAGATTTTCACAGCAGGAGTGACGGAAGGCATGGAGCTTTGGGGATTTCTCTGGAAACATTAGTGCTGCCAAAGGTCACCCATTTCTGTGAGAGCTCCACAATTCAAACAAGCAGCCCTTGCAAGCCAATTAGCAGCAAATGTGACAGATCTGGATTTTATTTATGTAGCATCTAGCAAACAAAAGCAGGTTTCAGCCCCCGTAACAGGGACACAGAGCCTGGCAGGGCCCCGTGCTGGGTGCACTCAGCATGTCCCCATGGGTGTCAGCTCTTCCACAGCACCACGGGCTGCGGCAAAAACAACACCCCACAAATTACCACCAGTGCCACAATGAGTAAATTTAGACTGAAAAAATAAAAGGAAACCCTTTTCCACACAGAGCACAATTACATGGCACTGTTTATTACCACCAGATGTTGCGGTAGCCAAGGGCACGAGCTGCTTCAAGAGAGGCAGCACACACAAACAGGGGAGTGGATCAGCTGGCTGGCAGGCCTGGCTGCCATCCCTGGCTCGGGGCATCCCGGGCCCTCCCTGCTGGAAGCCAGCAGGCTCTGCTGCAGCAAAGCTCAGACCCTGTTCCCAGGCCTTCTCCCAGAACCTGCTGCTGGCTGGGCACGGGGCTGAGCCCGGGCTGGCACGGGCACCCTCTGCTCTGCTCACGGGCGGCAAGGTGCTAAAGAGCAAACCTGGAGCCAACGGGAGCTGGGCAGGGCTCCAGCTGCTCTCTGCAGGGCTGGTGCTTGAGGGATGGACTCGGGCTCAACTGAGCCCTCCTGGCTGGGGGTAGCCACCTGCAGGGTTTTGTGGTTTGAAATCAGTGCACAAGGCAGCCCATCTCCACAGGCTCACCAGGGGCCCTGCAGCATTCCACACGCCACCCTCTACCTGCCCTGCCCATCCATGCCCAGCAGCCCTGGCGGGGCACAGAGGGCACGGCCGTGCCCCAGCCCAAACCCCTCCACACCTGAGGACGAGGAAAACGACTCCATCCCCTTTGTCACCAGCTCAAACCCGAGTGCTGCTGCTCTGCCCGCACTGGGAGGGTGCAGCAACAAAAGCACATGGTGCTGCAGGATTAATCACTGCCACTCACTGGAGAGGTTCACACACACATCAGCCCAGCAGGAGCAGTGCCGAGCTTTGTCACTGCAGAAGTACTTTTCAAATATACATATAACAAACCTAACATCAAAGATCCTGAAAGAGAAACTTCTTTCAGATGATATCCCAGGCTCAGCGTCTACAGAGCACAAACAGAAGGGATGAATGATGCTGGAAACAACAAAGAGAAGTAAATTGTCTCCTCTGGATGAACTCAAGCTTAAAATCTCAAAAAGGAACTTGTCTTGCTTTTGTCTCCGCTGAAAATCCACCTCCTGCCTGGACAATACACGGCTATTCAGCAGGCAAGAGGCAGGCAGAGCTGGGCTGCAGCCTGGACAAACTCTGTTCACAGCCCCAGAGCTCACCAGGGGAACAACTGAACCTGAGCATTTGCTTTGCTCGGCCTATTCAGACCTCCACCATGTTAATGTAATACATTAATTAACAGCAACAGGTCACCCTCTGAGGAGCCTTTCATTCAGTGATAACAATGCCACCAGTGCTCATCTGCACCCCCAGAACCAAGTTACACAGGGCTCTTGTCTGTGACGGTGTTCACAGGGGTCTGAGGATGAGGGAAGAGATGAAAATGTTGATTTGATGTTTCAGAAGGCCTGATTTATTATTTTATGATATATATTATTTTTAAACTATATTAAAAGGAATAGAAGAAAGGATTTCATCAGAAGGCTGGCTAAGAAAGAATAGGAAAGAATGATAACAAAGGCTTGTGACTGACCGAGACAGTCTGAGCCAGCTGACTGTGATTGGCCATTGGTCAGAAACATCCACATGAGACCAATCCCAGATGCACCTGTTGCATCCCACAGCAGCAGATAACCACTGTTTGCATTTTGTTCCTGAGGCCTCTCAGCTTCTCAGGAGAAACATCCTGGCAAAGGGATTTTTCAGAAAATATCATGGCTACACTTGTCTGTCCCTTTGAGGTGATTAAACGCAGGAAGAAGGAGTCTGGGCTGAAGTGGGCATTGCAGGGCAGCCCTCCAACCCTCCTGGATGGTTCACACAGAAAATCCTGGAGCCAGCCAGAGCAGCTCCAAGCCCTCCCTACGAGCCACCCGTGCTGCAGTCCCTAGAGGGGGCAGGAGGGGCACAGCAGCAGGGACGCGTCCCCTGGCAGCAGCAGCCAAGGCTGGGAGCACAGGGCAGCACCCAGCTGTCCCGTGTCACCCAAGGAGAGGCATCCCCAGCCACCGCAGGAACTGCTGGCTCGCCATTTAACAAGTCAGCATTAATATTTATCGCGGCATGTTCACAATTGTAAAGATCTTCATTTAAAATGTTTTGTGCCTCACACCCTGTCAGCAGGGAAAGCACTATAAGGCAGGAAGCAGGCTTGCAGGCTCTAATGCAAAGTGATGGCTGCAGCTTCAGAAGGGAAGCCTATTTCCAGCAGGAACATCTGCTCTCGGTGTGGAAAGTGGGTACCTAGTGAGGGAGGCTGGCAGCAGATGGAACAGCAAAGTTTCTCCTCCTCCTGTCACAGGCCCACAGCGAGCGAGGCTCACCACCCATCCCCGTGCCTCCCTCTCCTCTCGCTCCAAAGCTGTACCACGGAGCAGGGGCGGCAAAAACGCTTTAATTGTTCGCTGTGGCAAGGCTACCCCGGCTTAACCCAGTGCCAGAAGCCACTCTGCTGCCGCCAAGGCAGCTCCCGTGTCTCACATGCCTGCAGAGCCACAGCCAGCCTGGGGAGGAGATGCCAGACCTCGGGGAAGGTGAGAACTGTCAGTGCAGCGGGAGGAGGGAGAAGGAGAGGCTGAGCTGAACCAGGCAAGGGAAAGGTGACAGGACTGTGAAGGAAAATAAAGATTAAGGTGGAAAAGTGAGAAGAACCTAATGCTAAGATCTGTTAAACCTCCCTCTTGCAAAGCCTTATGCAGGTGCTTAACTTTGCAGGCTGCGAGTAATCCAATTTAAGTCTCGGCAGGATTTAACAACTTTAATTCAGGGGAATTAATGATAGTGCGCAAAGTTAAGCGCACGCTTACTGGGAAAAACAGTGTGAAAAGGCTCCTTAGGAGAGAAAGCTTCGTGACTTGGAACTTTTAGAAGTGGAAAAAAACACCATCAAATATATCGAGAAATAATCTTGCGCTGGCTTGGAAGAAGTGTTTGATGTGACCTAAAAGTCTCTTCCATCTCTGACTTCTATTAGTCTGTGACAAGACTTAAAAGGTCAGCCAGTCCACCCCTTTGCTAATGCAGGATTATTCCCCTCAGCACAGCGCCTGTTACTTTGCCCAGTCCGGTTTTAAATGAAAAGCCTTGCAAAACTTCCTCTTCCCCAGGACCATTATCCTCCCAATTCTAATGTGTTTCTTTTTGTCAATAGTTCTGTCAGTATAATGAAATCCTCACTGTGCTAAATTGCTAAAAAAGATCTAAAAGTCGAATCTTCTTCTAATATGACATGAAAGTGCTAGTATAAAAATAGGATTGTATTAGCGATTCTCCACTGTATTGTATTAACATCCTATTTCACTTAAGGGAGGCAGGACTGAATTATCTGCGGATTCCTCCAGCCACTACTCTTACAGAGCTGTGTATTTGGGGTTCAGAGCTGCATGACTTCCCATTAAAGCAATACAATAAAATCCTCTGCGGCATGCAAAATGCTGAGGCAAGCGTTTGGGGCACGTGCCAGGCACGGAGCCCAGCCCCGGAATCCTTGCACCCAAGCAAAGCCCACAGGCTCTGCGCAGCAGGGATGTGGAAAGCAGTGTGGGAAGGCCAGTGGCCAAACGTGGGGCCCCAGGGGTGGGAGAGAGGGCAGACAGGAGTCTGAGGAAATGGCAGAGTGAAAATATCCACTGTGGAAGCACGGTGGGGTGGCCCACAGGTCAGAGCCCAGCCCAGGTGAGAGAAGGGAAGAGCTGGAGCAGAGCCTGTGCATCCAAACCAGGCATCTGAAGCCAATTTGGACAGCGTGCCAAGAAATCCTGTCGCCAGGAAGGGGTCTGAGGCTCCCATCGCTCTCCAAGGAACAGAACATCCTCCAGGAGGGCTGGGGAGCAGCACGGGGGCAGTGCCGGAGCAGGCAGGGACCAGAGGGGAGGCTGGAGCCCTTTGGGCACGGCCCTGGCTCAGCAGGGGCTGTGTGCAGGCTCTGCCCGCTGCTCAGGGACAGCTACACACAACAGCTCCTTCCCACTGCCCCCGGCTCTGAACACGCTTTCCAGAGGGACAGCCCGTTCCTGCCAGCGTCCAACAGCAGCTGATGCACATCTCTGCATTACCTTGCGGTGAAACTCAACACTGGCACAGCCCCGTTTTCCCTAAAACCAAGCCTGAGTACTCTGAAGGCCCCCAAGCTTCAGTGAAGCTGTGGGGAGCATCCCATTTAGCAGGAATCTGGGGGGAAAAAAAAGTTTCATCTTGTTTCAGCCCACTTCTAGTCGCTATTCCCAGCGTGTTCTGCAGCCGTGCCCTCCCTGGGATTTACTGGGGCTTATTTTCCCAACACATGCTCCTTCATTGCTATTCTTCTTCTTCTTTTCCTTTTTTTTTTTTTTTTTTTTTTGTGAACTGCATAGCAGAAAGCTATTGAGCAGAAAGCCAGTGGGAAGCCACAGCTATTGTATCTCTGGTTTAGTTCCTTATCTGCTGAGGGGTCCTTTTGTGATTGTGTTGTGGAAGGACACGGAGACAGCGCCTTTTATCACCAGCACAGCATCTCCGGAATGAAAGGAGAGGCAGCGGGGATGCAGATGTGACGTTCAAGTATAAAAATCCACCATATGGTAAAGATTGCTTCAGCTACAGTCTGGTCAAGATGTTGACACTTTGGTTATGAAAAGCAATATGTATCTCTCTCCTGGTGGTTTCTGTTCAAATTAAATGTTTTGTATCAGGCAGAGAACTAATAAAGAGCCAGGTTTTCCCTCGACAGAGGACTAGTAACAAATATGGAGTAATGTGAAAGCTGACTTGAAAATTACTATTCCCAAAGATGCAATAAATGTAGAGATAAGATTTGCTTAGAGGACTCGAATGAGATAAATGCTAAAGGTGCTGCTGCTGGGAAGAGAGTCCAAGGGGAACGAGCAGAAGTGAAAAAGGCGCATTTAAAAAACACAGCCTGACCTGTCAATGTTTCTGTTAGCACTGAATCCCTCCCGGACATCGGGCACCGGTTCAGCCGCCCAAGCCCTCCTCCTGCTCGGCACAAGCAAAGCACCAGGAGAAAAAGGGCACCCGGGTGTCAACCACGGAGCGCTGGAGCTGAAAGCAGCTCCTGCCTCCCTCCGCAGGGCTCTGGGAGGGATGCAGCGCCCCGCAGGTGTGGGCATGGGCAGGGAGTGCCAGGGAGCTGCTCTGGGGGAGCAGCAGGGCTCGGGCACAGCCCCCGTGGCCAGGGATGAGATGGAAACGAGAAACTGAGGCACAAAACCAGCGCTGAAGGGCTCGGGCACTGCCCCCGTGGCCAGGGATGCGCAGGGACCCAGGGTGGGATGGAAACGAGAAACTGAGGAGCAAAACCAGCCCCGAACCATGCGAGGCTGCTCCCCCGACTAACCGCGCACTGGAGGCACAGCGATTCAGCCCGGCTCGGGCTAAAATAAACTTCTCCCATCAAATATTGAGCAGCCCGAAATCTCCTCCCGAGGCTGGCCCAGGGCTGCGAGCCCCGAGCGGGCAGCTCCGGTCCCGCTGCCTCCCGCATCCTCCGTGCTTAATGCGAGCTAACAGCAGCGCCAATGACTTATTTAAGAGCAGATCAAGAAATATCCCAGCTCTCTTTGGAGACTTCAAAAGCAGCTGAACACTACCGCTATCGCCCGGTAAAGACGCAGCTTTGCTGCACCGTCTGCCTCGGGGGATCTGCCCTCCGCCGGCGCTGGGGAGGGGACGGGGCTGCCGTGGGGACAGCCCTGCAGGGGGGGGGACAGGGTGTCACCGTGTCCTCAGGGCTCCCAGGGTGAGGGAAGGGACGCGGATCTGGCTCCATGCTTCAGACGGCTTGATTTATTATTTTATGATATATATTACATTAAAACTATGCTAAAAGAATAGAAGAAAGGATTTCATCAGAAGGCTGGCTAAGAATAGAATAGCAAAGAATGATAACAAAGGTTTCTGCCTTGGACAGAGTCCGAGCCAGCTGGGCTGTGATTGGCCATTAATTAGAAACAACCACCTGAGACCAATCCCAGATGCACCTGTTGCATTCCACAGCAGCAGATAACCATTGTTTGCATTTTGTTCCTGAGGCCTCTCAGCTTCTCAGGAGAAAAAATCCTAAGGAAAGGGTTTTCCATAAAAGATGCCTGTGACAGGGGGGACAGCCACCACCCGGCCCAGCACTGCGGCTGAGGGGACCCAGGGTGACCCTTGCCATAACAAGCTTGTCCAGCCAGCCCCCATCACATTCAAGGAGGTGGATGAATTTACTCTAGCAACAAGAAGAAAGAATTAAAAATTTAAAAAAAATTAAAAATTAAAATAGTAAAAATTCTTTTTTGTTGTTTTTCGGTTGGGAGACCCTCTCAGAATGGCTGCGAGTATCAGTGCTGGCCAGCTTCCCTATGCCACGAGCCAGGGAGCAGGCACTGCAGGATGCAGAGCCGTGCTGGGGTTTGGAGACGGGGACTAAGGATGGAGGAGGGCCAGAGCTCACTGCTGGCCTAGCAAAGCCTCGCCCAGCCGGGCCAGCCACTGCTGTGCTGCGCCTTCACACAGCACAGAGGTGGAGAGCGGGCCGGAGGAAGGCTGGGGAGGCAAACGGCAGCATGCTGGAGGCGCTCCCCTGGAATTTAGAGCTGGAGGCTTCATCCCTTTGCTCCGTGCCAAGCACGGCAGGCAGGGCTGGAGCAGAAAGACAGAGGAACCAAAGTGCTCCAATGGAGACCTTGGGACGCGCTCACTGAGCAAAGGAAGAACGTCCTCCATCAACAGATGACATTTCCCACTGGGAAGCAGGGAACCTGAGTTCCATGACCCAAGTCTCTAGCCCGGGCCGAGGTTGATCGGAGATTTGTTATTGATTCACTGTGGCCAGAATTTCATCCTGTGAGTTAAACCTAGCTCCTCCAAAGAGAATAAGATCAATTTTACAGAGATTCAAATACATAAAGAACAGCCTTTGAGTTGGTGTGCAGCAGACACAGAGAGGGGAGTTTAAAAAAAGGTTCTTTCCTTATCAGGAGAGTTAGGAAAGAAAAAAAAAAGGGAAAAAAAGAGAAAATAACCTGGAGAATGTTATTTGCTCATTTTCCCTTTCTCAGTCAAAACAACCCTGTTGCTGCCTGCTCTCCTCATGGGCACAGAGGGTTCCTGATTTCCAGGATGAAGCTGCTGCAGTGCCCATCCCTGGAGCCTCCTGCCCAGATCCCCCCTCCAATCCAGCCTTCCCAGGGTGGTCCCTGGCCCATGAAGCTGCAGCAGCAGCACGGAGGCCCAGCAGGTCTGACATGCGGGGGTCTCACACCCACCAAGGCTGGCACAGCGGAGGGCAGTCCCTGCCCCAGTTACCTCCACGTTTGGGGATGTGAGCTCCCACCAATCAGCCTCCATTCCTCCTGCCTGGGAAGATGAAAACCCTCACACTAAGCTTCTCTCTTGGAGGTTTTATTATCATAATTCCTTTTTATTTTTGCCTTGGAAGACAATTTATCACCCTCAGGCAGCACGGACTGGCCTCTGCCAAGGCTGATGATCTGCTTCTGTGCCATTTTCCCCTAAAGCACAGAGCACTTGGAGCTTCTTATGTCCTGAAGCTTTGCAAGGGCTCAGCCTGGTGTTTGACCCTCTGCTGCCAGCCCAGCCACCTTGCCTTGCCCTGGCCAGGAGCACCTGCCAGCACCATGGCAGAGGCTTCTGCAGGCAGCCACCCCCCTGCCCATTATTTAACTGCAATCCAGAGACAATTTTTCTTGGGAAAAGCTTTTAAGCTTGATCAGTGATGGGGTTAATATTGTTTGCCCTGTGTCTCAATTTTTTATCCGTATTAATGGAAACTGCCACGGCTGGGTTTTCCACAGCAGCACCACGGCGCTGCTTTCTTGGGCTGCTGTGTTTTGCAGGCTGGGTTGCAGTGAGCGGTCACTCTGCAGCACGGCAGACCGTGCCGTGTCCCCGCAGAAGCTGCCCAGACACCGCTGCCCTGATGCGATGGCTGCCCCAGAGCCCAGAGCCTGTCCCCAAAGTGCCATCCCTCCCGCAGAGCCGCTCCAGCAGCCGGGAGGGAGGGGGAGCTGAGCAGGGCTGTGTGTGGCAGCAGAGGTGAGCTCTATAATTGCGCACCTGCCTGTGTTTGTTCTGCCACGGCTCTTTGGGGACGCTCGCTTGCATCACGCTCAGGAGGAAAGGACAACAACACAAAACAAAAAACAGCTGCAAGTTAAACAAGCGGGAGCCCGCTGGGGCTGTTGGACGCTGGTTCCTGCCCAAGGCAAGCAGGCAGCTGGTCCAGCAGCAGACACGAGAGCGGGACCCAAATCCAGACAACAGAAAAGCAGACCAGGGACCATCACTTGCCCCTCTGGGCCCACAACAAGCCCTGAGCAGAGCCCTGCTTCAAACACAGATATATTATATATATTTTTGCTCTATGCTTTCACGCCTTTGATTCCTCCAATTTATTTATTCTTGTCTTTGTGGGCTTAACAGTCAGAGTGTACAATAAGTCATTGCTTCTTAATCCAATTTGGCTCTGTTTAGACATTCCAGTTTAACATCAAATGTAATATAGAATAATGTCCAGAAGAAACAGGAACGAGATCCACGGCTCTGAACCTTGCCTGGTGAGGGCTGCCTTCTTTCTTTGCTAATTTATGCTCTCACTGGCCTCACGCTGGGCCCCTCACTGCAGCCAGAGGCACAGCAGGGTGGGGGCTCCGTACCTCGGGGTGCGCTGCAGCGCCCCAGAAACTCTCTCCCGTGGGAGAGGGACAGCCTGTCCAACCTCGCCAACCCCTGAGCTCAGGGCACCAGCGATGGATTCCCACAGGTCCCTCCCCGGGCGTGCAGCCCACCTGCAGCAGCCTGCAGCACCCCGAGCGCTCTGTTATCGGCAGCGGCACAGAGCATCCCCGCAGTGCCACAGACAGCCCCCAGTGCCAGGCAGTGCCAGGGGCTGCCCGGGGCTCGCAGAGCATCCCCGCAGTGCCACACACAGCCCCCAGTGCCAGGCAGTGCCGGGGGCTGCCCGGGGCTAACAGAGCATCCCAGCAGTGCCACACACAGCCCCCAGTGCCAGGCAGTGCCGGGGGCTGCCCGGGGCTCGCAGAGCATCCCCGCAGTGCCACACACAGCCCCCAGTGCCAGGCAGTGCCAGGGGCTGCCCGGGGCTCGCAGAGCATCCCCGCAGTGCCACACACAGCCCCCAGTGCCAGGGGCTGCCCGGGGCTCGCAGAGCATCCCCGCAGTGCCACACAGCCCCGGCCAGAGCCCCCAGTGCCAGGGACTCGCTGCATCCCGGGATCCTTCCCCAGCCCCCGCAGCGAGCTCCCGCACACCCCCGGTTCCAGACAGGCAATCCCGGGTTTATCTGCGGCAGTCGCTCAATCCCTCCCGGGCCGCCCACCCGGCCCTTCCCGGCGCTGGCACGGACACGGGGGGACAGGGGACAGTGACACCGGGCCGGGGAGCACGGGGGGACGGGGGACAGTGACACCGGGCCGGGGAGCACGGGGGGACAGGGGACAGTGACACCGGGCCGGGGAGCACGGGGGGGACAGGGGACAGTGACACCGGGCCGGGGAGCACGGGGGGACAGGGGCTGGCACGGACACGGGGGGACAGGGGACAGTGACACCGGGCCGGGGAGCACGGGGGAACAGGGGACAGTGACACCGGGCCGGGGAGCACGGCGGGGACAGGGGACAGTGACACCGGGCCGGGGAGCACGGGGGGACAGGGGACAGTGACACCGGGCCGGGGAGCACGGGGGACCCGTCTGCAGGTGCTGGCGCCGGGCCGGCTGCGCACCGTTACCTGCGCTCTCCGCGCCAGCACACACCTGTGACAACGCGGAGCCCAGGCCGGTCAGACCCTGCTGGTTCGAAGGGATGGGGCCTCACCCAGGTGGGGTTACCTGCAGCTGACCTGTGCTCCTGTGTGTCCCTGTCAGGCAGGATGATGCTCGGTGTGCAGCTCAAGCATCTTCCCACGCTGCTGCTCCTGTTCCAGTTCCACCTTGGGGTCACCCTGACTGAGCCACTGAGTGAGCAGAGACCTTGTGGGTCTGTTTTATTTAGCCTGGCAGCCACAAAGTGCTTGGATGCTCCATGTGTAAATGTGGTCCATGAACCTGTTAATTCAGAGGCAGTGGATGCTCCTCACCATCTCCTCCAAAGCACCCTCCTGAAAAACTACAGAAAATAAAGTCTCCTCTGCCATGCCTCAGTGGAGAAGTGTGTTGGAGGCGTTTCCTACCTGTGCTCATCCTCTCTCAGTGGTGTTCCCCTTGAAGGGGAAGGTGGCAGAGCAGAGGAGCAGCACCGTGCCCAGTTTCATGGGGGCTCAGAGCCACCGGGGATGGCGATGACCCCTGCTCAGGACCAGGAAAGTTCTGCCTGAGATCTGCAGCCTCTTGGGTGCCAAAGCTGACCAGCCACGGGACAGGGACAGGGCTGGGGTGGCAGCCAGCCGTGCGCAGGACCAGCACCTGGAGCCCATCAAAGCAAACCCACTGAGGCGTATTTAACCAAACACTTACTTTCCATTTTATTCAATAATTGCTTTAATACTAAAATGCATTAGATGCTCAAAGCAGAGAAAAGAAAATCACATTTAGGTGGAAAACAAAGTTCTCATCAGATGAAAAAATCCCAATGTGGCAGGTACACCATTTGGAAACAGAATCATAATAATTTAATAAAGCTGCTTTATCATCTTCATAAAATAGACAGAATGGTGATTCTTCTTTTTTTTTTTTCCTTTTTCCATTTTGTTGTTTACAATGATTCAATCACTGTGAAAATGTACATAACATACATATCAGCATATACAACAATTTATTCTTCATATACTCGGCAACGGAGACACCATGACGAGAACGTACCGCGCTCGGTGCCGCGGCCGCCAGGGGTGGCGGCTGCTGCTGCTGGGAGCCACTGCTGAGGGAGGGGGCCTGGGACCCCAGCCCAGCTCAGATCAGCTGAACAGAGCCAGGGGGTGAGGGAGGGGTGTCTGAGACCCCAGTCCAGGGGTGTCTGAGACCCCAGCCCAGCTCAGATCAGCTGAACAGAGCCACTGATGAGGGAGGGGTGTCTGAGACCCCACCTCAGGGGTGTCTGGGACCCCAGCCCAGCCCAGATCAGCTGAACAGGAGCCGGTTTGTGAGGGGGGGTGTCTGAGACCCCAGCCCAGGGGTGTCTGGGACCCCAGCCCAGCCCAGATCAGCTGAACGGAGCCAGGGGGTGAGGGAGGGGTGTCTGGAGTGAGGGAGGGGTGTCTGAGACCCCACCTCAGGGGTGTCTGAGACCCCAGCCCAGCCCAGATCAGCTGAACAGAGCCGGTTTGCGAGGGAGGGGGTGTCTGGAGTGAGGGAGGGGTGTCTGGAGCCTCTCCCCCAGCTCAGATGAGCTGAACATCAGCTGATGCCAGCAGAGGCTCCGTCTCAGCCCCAGCAGAGCGGGCAGAGGGGTTTCTCCCCGGCGGTACCACAGCTCACAGGTTGGATCAGAGATTACCCAGAGCTGCAAAAGCAGCTGTAGCAACAAGACCATCCATTTTCCCCAATGACAGACAAATGTGTTTCCATTCAAAATTAGATTGTTTTTGTTTTTTCTCTCCCTCCCACCCCACCCCCCAAGAATAATTTCAACATACTCATCAGACAGTGTGTTCTTCACAAAAGCAACTCGTTTCCTGTTTGGAAAAATAAAAATTAAAAAAGAAAGGAATTCACTTTTTGCACAAAGTGTGATCCACAGGCCACCTCCAGCTCACAACGAACAGGGAACAGCAACAACCTCAGCAGACAGTGCTTGGAGGGGGGATTTTTCCAGCCATCAGCTGTGCCCCCCAGCCCTCCACCATCCCTCCCGGCCCAGCCCTGCAGCCCCGAGGGTGGGAAAGGCCAGGGGCTCCCAAGGGAGCAGGGAAGAGCTCAGTCCCCGGCCCCCAGCCCCAAGGCTGCTCCAGATGGGGTCCTCGTCATGCTCGGGGAGAATCGTCGGTGCTTGCTGCTCTCCCGGATTAACAGGGGAGCAGAGCAAGTTTGCCTGAAGGAAACCAACAGATCCCAGCGATTTTTCCTAAACCAAATCTGAGGACAGGTTTAAGTTATTAAAAAGCACAATAATTACATCTGGAACCCTTCCAAAAAGCCTTCCTGCCCGCCCTGCAGCTCGGAACAGTTTTTGCATGGCCAGTTTTGATGCAAGTAGGAAAAAAACCAAGGGACTGCAATTTGCCCAGGAGCCTGAACTCATCTCGAGTGACACAGAGGGACAGTGACAGGAGTACCAAAATGTTCTGGAGAGGGCCAAGGCAGCAAGGCCAGGGCAGCTCTCTGGGTCTCCCCTGGCCCCGCACAGCAAGACCACACCAGGGAAGGGCCCCTCACTCACATCCCCCACTGCAGCCTGGGTCAGCCCAGAAAACTGGTGTTTAAATGGTTTTCTTGGAGGCATAAGGGTTTACTGACCTCTTTAATGCCCCCTTTTAATACAGAATTATTTCACATCCTTTCTCGGCTGTGCTTTTATTCAGAGTGGCAAGGAACGTTTCCTCTGGGTAAATTAGAGAAATGTTTCTATTTTTTTCTTTTTTTTTTTTTTTCCTCTCTTCCTTTTCAGTTAGCATCTATTTTTCACCCGAAACGCAAGGCTGGTGGTGGCAGCTCCGCAGGCAGGGGGCAGGCAGGAATTAAGGCTGGTGCTTTTCCAGGCACCTGGGGATGGTGCTGGGGCACCTGGGGGACCCCACTGCCCACCGCAGGCCATGGGGAAGCTGGGTCTCCTCCCGGCAGAGGCGTGGGTGGTGATGGGGCCACATGGAGCCATTGCCCTGTGAAGCCAAGAGCACCTGACAGATGGGCAAGGCAGGTTCTGGCTCTCAGCAAACACACGGGAGAAGTTTCCCCCCATCAAAAAACCTCCCAGAGCTGACAAAACCAGGTAACATCAGAATAAACTCAGCCGAGCAGTTACAGAACACCCAGGGCCTCCAACAGCCCGAGCCAGCCCCTCTCCTCTTTGCTCGTGTTATAATAAAACACACATTTGGGGAAAAAACCCAGAAATAAATGACAGCAGTAACAGTACACAGGCAGGAAACACAGTGGGAACAGAAACAACATATCCCTGAAAAATGGGCTCAGAATCCAGAAGAGGGGAGAACACCCCCAGTTTGCTTTCTGGAGGGATGCAGGACATCATGTTAGCACGTGGGGTGGGAGCTGAATGAGGTAGTCATCACACCAGTGAGGGAAGCATCACAAATTTCATTAGACAACTGTTTTGTCATTGATTCTTTCCCAATTCCTGGCCCTAGCAAGTGGCAGGGGGATCAGGCTGACTCTGGACCCGTCTCAGACCAGCTGTGGCTTCAGGCAAGATCAATCTGCCCTGAAGAAATAAATGGCTGGAGTTTAATTTTATTTTGGGGATGATAACAACTGGAACTTGTTTTCTTGTTGTTTTTCATTTAAATAAACCAAGTAACAAATACTTTATCATGATATGTAGACCTAGAAAGACTCTTTCTCTAGAAACCACTAATTTCAACTTGCTGGTACAGCAAACATTGGCAAGAGCTATATATTTTTCCTTCCATAATCGATTTTAAATTCTAGGAAACATTATTGAGGGTAGGAAAAATCTGTTCAGTGAAGGGTTAATAATAATAGCAATAATAATAATAATAATAATAATACACTAACTGAAATCCTCCTACCTTACTCATACCTCACTGAGGAATCATCACTGCAAGAGAGCAGAGAGCTGTGGAATCCCTTCCCTCTCTCCCTTCTACAAAATGGCTATGAAAGTAGCTCAATTTTCAAATCAATTTTACATGAGTAGATTTGTACCCACACAAAAAAGTCCTTAATTATGAGAAAAAATAAAGAATTGCTTTAATTTTTTCTCCATTAAGAAGGCACATTAATTGAATTAGTAGCGTTGTTACGTATCACCTGTCTGCCCCTAAATTAACATCACTATTGCTCATTCCATACTTATTTATGATGCAGGGATAGAAAGAAATCAGAAGGGTCTAAAATCCATGCCATGATGTCATACCTACACACACCCTCTTGGTGTAATCATGGCTAGGAAACGCTGACTGGGAAGTGTGTGTGTCTAATTGAGAAGGTAATTTAGATCTCTTAAAATAATTCCATCTCTTTGACTTGGAAATGACTGGAGGCGAGGGATATCTAAATCTGGGAACTGGAAAAAAACCAAAATAACCAACTTCTGAAAAAAAAAACCTTTCCATGCATTGCCTTGAAATTATGCAAAAGAAACGGGTAAGGGGAAAAGTTCAGCACAGTGCATCCGACAATTGCAATCCAGGCAGGATTTTCCCCAAAAACGGCTTCCCATAATGCCCTGACATTTTCCTGCAGGAGCCGGGGGAGGCTGCAGGCAATGGTGGGGGCTGGAAGAAGCGCTTGCTCCACCGGGGCTGCAAACTGCAGGCTCCCCAAAGTTTAAGTAAGATGATTGTGATTTATTTTTTTTTTCCTTTTTTTTTTAGCCTGAAAGCCTTTTGCCATCACTAGACATACAGTAATTTGCAATATCAAATACAATAATAGTACAGATAAGTATGTGACAGCAAAAGGATTCGTAAATGCAGGGGTGTCCATAGCAAAACACCAACACCTTAAAAGACAAACAACCTCGTGCTGGGTGAATTTGAACTGAAACTCACCCGACTGCCACTTTGAACAGTCCCACACAAGAAACAGCCGCTACTTCGTCCAGACTACAAAACCGCCGGGGTGCTTACTAAAGATGTCCGAATAAGGAATTGGCCACTCAATTCTCTCCAGGAATGGAAATTTATCTTCGTTTTGAGATACAAAAATATATAAACTCCGAGGAGGGGGTACCGAGCGCTCCTGAGGACTGGGGGGGTCTGGCCTCTGCCCCTGCCACCCGCTGCCTCCCGGCCAAAGCCGAACACCGGCTCCTCGCTCGGGCTGCACACCCCTGCCGCCCTCGAGACACGTGGGATTGTCACATCAACGATAGCTCCATTTATAAACAATACATTTAGGGAAAGCTTTTAAATACAGCAATCTGTGAACCATTGGTAAGCGATAAAAACAATCTGCGCTGGGAGTCGTGCGGTCCCTCATCCTCATCCTCATCCTCCTGTGGCCGAGTGCTGCTCAGAGGACGATGTCCTTTAGCCTGATCCTCATGCTCCTGTGGCCGAGTGCTCTCAGAGGACGATGTCCTTTAGTCTCCGGGCGCCGGGCGAGTCCTTTTCCCGGCTGGCCTGCAGGAGCGGGTTGCCCTCCTGCCCGCTGCTCTCGCTGTCCGCGCCCCGGGGCTCTGCCTCGCTGGGCCGGGAAGGGCCACTGTTCCCAAAGGGCTCCCGGCCGCCGGCGCAGTGCCCGGCTCCGTAGGGCGCCGCCGGCTTGCCGGACAAGGGGCTCTTCACGTGCAGGGGCGAGGTGACGGGGCTGACGGCCTCGCAGCCGTTGCCGGCCTCGCGCACGGCGCCGCTCACCTTGGGGCTGCAGCAGGCGGCCGAGTCCACCGTTCTTTTGCCTTTGGGGTTGGCGAGGCGCTCCTCGGCCGGGGGCTCGCCGCCCTCCTTGCCGAAGGTGGCGAAGGTCCTTTTGGCGCCGCAGTCCGCGTAAGGCTCCGCGTCCACCGCCGTGGCCTCGATGGACAGCGCGATGACGTTCCTGCCGTGCTCGGGGGACTTGGCGCGGCTGGGCACGGCGCCGCGGGGCATCCAGCACCTGTCCGAGTGGCCCAGGATGCGGCACTCCTCCCGGCAGTGGAAGCCCTCGCTCTGCTCTGCGGGGAGAAAGCACAAGGCATGGTGAACGGGGCGCCCACAGCCACCAGCCTGCCCGGGCTGGGGGACCACACCGAGCTGGGCGCTGCAGAGGGCATCCTGCCCCAAAGAGCACTGACTGAACCCCAAACAGCCATCGGCTTCCAGGCTCTACAGACTGGAGTCTAATTTCCAATAGGTTGTGTGTCACCTGTCAGCACCAGAACAGAAGCCTGGAGAAGGAGTGACGGCAGCAAATCCATCACAACAGGGCTGTCTGTGTCAAGCCCTCAGAGCCAGCGGTTCCTGGGTTTAGTGGCCAGTGTTAAAAGCCACCATGTTTTAAGCTTGGTTTGACGTGACATTTAAGCTTGACTTTTTGCAAGGAGGGGAAAGGAACAGAGGGAGGAAAGAAAAGGGGGAGGAGGGAAGGTTCTTTGTGGTTCTGCTGTATATGTGAGTTTTAACTTGTTGCTTAATCCCCACTGACCTCTCACACAACAGAGGCTTTATAAATCTCCAAGATTGTCCACTCCACTGAAGATTAAATGTGTCATTCCCAGGGCTGGGGCTTTATTCATACAGGAGCAATAAAGATTCCTTCTCTCGACTTGGGGCTGTCATCCCAACACCACTTTACAATGCTGAAATATGGACTGGTGGTTTAACCCTTCCCAAGGACCCTCCAAGACCAGGTCCAAGGGCTCCCAGGTGAGGGCAAACCCTGGTGCCCGGGGCCTGCGTGCATTCCTGCACTGTCAGTCAGCCCCAGAGGACTGCACAGCTTCACCTCCACATCACAGATGGACAAAGCGAGGCTCGGGGAAGCAGCCAGGCTCAGCCGAGTGCAAAGCTGGAAATGAAATTCAGCAGTTTCACCATGCCCAGCCTTTGCTGAGCATCCGACCGTGGCTCCTGCCGAACACCGCAGGATCCTGGCTGCTTTTCAGTCTCAGCTTTTCCTCCATTTGATAAGAGCTTGTAATGGCAGCTGCCCTCATAAAGCACAGCCTTTCCCCACGCAAAGACACGGCTCCTTCCTCCCATAACCCACACACGCTTTAGCAGCACTGCAGCTCCAATGCCATCACCCCCAGGAGCCCACGCTCGGCCGGGGCTGGGCTGATGGATGGAAGGTGCAGGCTCAGCCCAGATTTCCTCCCCTCCGTCTGCAAACCATCCCTTCTGCTGCTCTGTACATCTGTGTGCATAACCTCCGCTCCTCAGACACATTGGTATTTCCACCACATGCGAGCACTAGGGCGGCTGATAAAAATTCTCAGCACATAACACAATGCACCAAAATATGAGCAGCTTAACACTTACAGAGAATAAACGAGTAAAAGGCAGACCTCAAAAAAAAAGGAAGAAAAAAAAACACCAAGAAAGGTTTTTTTAAAGAAAGAGGAGCCAATTAATTGAAAAATATATGGGTAAAACATCAGCTTTTTCTCTACATCAGAGCAGCAACCCAGTGATGTGGAGCACAGGGCTGGGTGGAGGGGAGGAGGTCTGGGTTCTGGCAGCTGCCTTTACAGCAGCTTGAGAGAAGGATGCCCTGAGCCCTACACACAGAACAACCAGCACTGAGCTCTAAAAGCCCATGATCTTATACTTTGATTCTGCTAATTTCAAGTACTTGAGCAAAATAGAAAAAAAAAAAAAAAAAAAAATTGCCCAGAAAATATTGCTGTCTCCCTATTTATCCACAGCTTAACTTCAAAAGGGTGCTACAGGCATACAAAGTTGTGTAGTCTGGCTGTGATAGCAGAGGACTTGGTGATGGCTGGAGGGGCTACAGAAATATCTTGGATTCTCATCCCGATGAGACACTGATTTATTGTGCTGTGTGACCTTGGGCGTGTTGCTGGAGCACACATCACTTCAGTCTCTCCACAAACATGAAAAGCTGGATCTGTGAGCGCGCTGGGCTGGCTGGTCCAGCACGGGAGGGCACAGGGGAGCTGCTTCTCCTCACCTCCCCTGCCCAGCAGCACAGCTCAGCCCCCAGTCCATGGCCCCGCCACAGCCAAGGCAAACCTCACCCCAGAGGGAGCACGGGCAGGTTTGTCTTGCCTTGACCCATTTATTCCGACTGGCACATTCTGCAGCTAGAAACAATCGGAGGACTTCCCTGATTACTGCAAGTGGATATTCCTCAAAGCCTAGAAAGGCACCTGTGCTTTAAGAGCAGCTCAGCAAAGGGCCCGGTGCCTCTCTGCCAGGGAGATGATCAGTTTTGGACATCACAATGCTTGTCTAGAACCTGCAGCAGCTGAAATGCAGGGAGGAAAGGAGCTGAGAAGCATTACATTAAATTATACTGTTCCAATGCTTTGTATGAGGAAGGGAATGTTAACAAGTCTCAAAGAGGCCAGGCTGACAGGCAGAGGGTCACAAGTCACCACCATCCACAGACCTGAGACAACAGATAGTTCCATGGCACATTCTGTCACTGTGCTTCTGTGCTCAGCACACATCTCAGCTTTGAGACCATGCCCTGCAGCCAGAACCATCCTGCTCTCGGGGACAACGTGTCCAGGCTGCCCAGAGCAGCCCCTGACCTGGCAGCAGACACCAGGAGCAGCACAGAGCCCCCAGCAGCAGCAGCAGAACGGGCATCTGCAGCCACCCACCCATCCATCACTGTCTCAGCCCTTAGCTGGTATAAAATACTGTTCTTCCTCAAGCAAGGCCTGTTGATGGACAGAAACACCATTCCCCTGCTGTCCCAGATCCAGAGGCAGGCACAGCAGGGCCTGAGCCCGTCCAGTGGCTGACCCAGGGCCGATCCCTGCGTGCTGCTCCTGCCCCAAGCAGAGGCAGGCAGGAGCTGCTGGGCATGCTCCTGGTGCTGCCCTTTGCAGCTCAGTCTGACTCACGCAGCTTTGATGGCACCCAGGACAGCCGTTCACGTTCACATTCACATTACTGTACTGTTCTGTCTTGTTCTTTACCACTTTAACAATCAGAAATAGAACAACAGGAAATTCTTTTACAGCCCTAGACCTGCCCTAGTCAATACAACTGTTACTGTCTGCAGTGACAAAATGTTCCTGAAGCACGGAGCAAAGCCCAGGTAATAACCACCAGAACCACGACATGGTGAGTGCCTGGCAGCCAAAGCAGGCAGCTCCCACCCCTGTGCTCATGGCAGGGCTGAGCAGGCTGAAACTGCTGCCTGACCAGAGCTGGAGACAGCCAAAGGGAGAGGGAAGCAACAGAGGGGCACAGTGGGGTGAGACCCCCGAGCTCTGGCACTGCTCTGTGTGAGCGTGAGCACCTTATC
Organism: Emberiza elegans; assembly: GCA_024865655.1. Lineage (NCBI taxonomy): Eukaryota > Metazoa > Chordata > Aves > Passeriformes > Fringillidae > Emberiza > Emberiza elegans. The sequence goes on along the minus strand of JALJVW010000129.1, from coordinate 26,141,714 downwards.
CTGACACACAGCCAGCCCCCAAGGGCCCCAGGCAAGGACCTGCCAGCTGGCATGGGCTGGGGAACACCACAGCCCTGGGATGGAGAACACCATGGACGGGGACAGAGAACACCACAGCCCTGGGATGGAGACCACTATGGCCTGGGATGGAGACCACCATGGCCTGGGATGGAGACCACCATGGCCTGGGGACAGAGACCACCACAGCCCTGGGATGGAGACCACCATAGCCCAGAGCATGACCCAGGCTGCACTTTCTCAGGAGCTGAGGACACTGCACACACCGAGGGGATTGTTCTGTTGCCAGTCAGGCTGTGGGGACACCCGTGGGGGCACCCATGTGGCACCCAGCTGGCTCAGAGACACGCTGAGCAGCTCAGCTGAGGGTAAGCACCCTACATGGGAGATGCTGCACCAGAGATGCTCAGGTCCCACTGCAGCAATACCCGTGTTTCAGCCAGACTGCCCTCACCCAGCACAAACCCAGAACCTTGTTTTAGGGCAGGGTCACTTTTAAAACATTCCCCAGGGACAAAACATCCTGGCACAAGCCTTTTCATCAAGAGGTGAGCAGTTATCCTGAAGTCAGACTTGGCAGGAAAAATGTCATTACTAAACATAAGCTCTTGCATAGCAAATATGAAATAACATAAAATCCACAGGCACCTCTGGAATAAACATGTTCCTCAACAAGTAAAGCAAAATCCACGTTAAGCTCCACACTTCAAATCAGAGCTCTACTTGCAACTCAGAGGTGCACGAAGGCAACTGCTGCAGGAAGACCTGGTGGGAGAGATAAAAATCCCCACCCAGCCAAGACCCTTGGCACTTGCCAATCCCACCGTGCAAGCTCTTGGTCGGAAGAGCAGGGACAGAGGAGGGATGCCCAACAGGCAGAGCCCAGCAGGAGCTGGCACAGGACACGTGGTGGGCACTGCAGCAAGAGCCCCCAGCTCCACGCAGCACGGGCTGTTCCCTCCTCACAGGGGGACTGAGGAAGGTCCACAACGAGCAAATCCTGCAGTCCCTGTCCCACACGCAGGTACCTGCAGCACAGCAACGCGGGGCGGGTGCGCGAGGTGCCCGTTCAGCTCCCAGCAATTGAATTATCTCCGGTGGAATTGCAACGCTGGCCAAAGAGACAAAGTTAAATCGTAGCAAGGTGCAAGCGCCTGGGAATGTAATATTCCTGATAAATGGCCAGATGACATGTGCTGTTACACAATCCCAAGGTGCAATTTGGGCGATGACAATAGTCCCTGGAGTTTCCATTTCCAAACAGGCGCTCAGTTCAATCCAATCCGTGTCAGAGCAGCTTTGCCGGGGTGAGTAACTAGAGCTCGTTTGTGCTGTTACGGGGGAGCAAGGAAGAGGAGCAGGAGCTGCTCGAGAACCCGAAGTAAGGGGAGGAATGGGGGACTGAGGAATCCCGGCCTGCTGGGCATGGGGCAGGGCAGCGCCGTGCTGAGCGGCCCCAGCCCAAAGCCCCTGCGGCAGTGCCCAAAGCCCCTGGGCAGTGCCCACGCCCTGGCAATACCCACACCTGGGCAATGCCTGTATTGGGCAGTACCAGCACATGGGCAGTGCCCATACCTGGGCAGTACCCATATGTGGGCAATGCTGTACCTGGGCAATACCCATACCTGGGCAGTGCCTGTACCTGGGCAATGCCTGTACCTGGGCAGTACCCATACCTGGGCAGTGCCAATACCTGGGCAGCACCAGTACCTGGGCAATGCCTGTACTGGGCAGTGCCCGTACCTGGGCAGTGCCCATACCTGGGCAATATCCATATCTGGGTGGTGTCTGTACCTGGGCAGTGCCCGTATTGGGCAGTACCAGTACCTGGGCAGTACCCATATCTGGGCAGTGCCAGTACCTAGGCAATGTCCATACCTGGGCAATGTCCATACCTGGGCAGTGCCCATACCTGGGCAATACCTGTATTGGGCAGTGACAGTACCTGGGCAATGCCTGTATTGAGCAGTGCCAGTACCTAGGCAATGCCCATACCTAGGCAATGCCCATACCTGGGCAGTGCCCATACCTGGGCAATGTCCATACCTGGGCAGTACCCGTACCTGGGCAATGTCCATACCTGGGCAGTACCCATACCTGGGCAGTGCCCGTACCTGGGCAGTGCCCGTACCTGGGCAGTGCCCGTACCTGGTGCCACAGGTCCCCTTGCGCAGGAGCCCAGCTCCAGCTCCACATTTCAGTGTTCCTTCAGCAACCGTGTGATTATACTGTAATCACGATGACACTGCTCCTGGGTACAGCAAACAGCACGATCATTAAAAAATTCATTTCAAAATCTTCCTGGAAGCTAATAAATTTTACAGCAGTTTCAATCCTTTCTCATTGCAACAAAGAAAAGCTTAGTTCCAGACAAATTAGAAGTAAATTGATTGCCTTAGGGGAATCTATTCAAATATCACTTTTCCATGTTAGAAATCTCTTCCTGAAACAAGAAGAGGAGAACCAGGGAGAGCCAGCACGGGAGCAATGTGGAAAAGCAAATCATTAAATCTCAGTTCATGAAACTGAGGGGCGGGGGGGGGGGGAATCAAACTTAAAATAAAATGCAAATGTCTCACTGGGGTGCGGGCCCAACATTTGTGACAGAATTTATGAATAATAAATATGAATAAATAGTAAACACGAAGGGATCAAACACTGTTGTGGCTGTTTACTCATGGTTAGCCATCTTTCATGGACAAAGCGCAACTGCATTATTTAACACTCCTCTTCCAGCCACTTCGGGGTTTCTTTTCAACTCCAGCACCTTCATCTTCTCAGGACCCAGCACCCCCAGCGCACCAGCGGAGCCCACACCCTCCGCCCCAACAGGAGTGGCTGTTTCTGGCTCAGGGGCAGTGATCCTCTGCCTCACACTCCAGATAAAATAACAAGCTCCAGCAAAATACAAACAGTCCCCAGCCGTGGCTCATCATTCGCCTGTAAATTAAGACTCTGCACCTCTCCCTTATCTCCTCTAATAGCATAATATCAGGAAACGAGAGGTGGGGAATAGTGTATTATATTTTTGACCTATGGGCTTCACAGAGCCTTCCTTGCCTTTCCTAATAAGAAATCTCCAGTCTGTGCAGCAATGTAATCCTGGCGTGGCTTCCCCTGCACAATGCTCAGAGGATACTAATAACCAGGGACAGTGACAAATGCTCTTTACTGCAACAAGAAGCCTTTCTTTTCCTCTCTTTCACATTATTCAGGATTTATGCAAGGTAAAAATGCTGTATTTTTAATCCTGGATTGTCTGTCCCAACACAGAAGGTCAACAGTGTTTGGACAAAACACAGGAATTATTTTAATGAAACAAGGGCTGTCATTTAGATTAATTTATTGGGCAATTGCTGGTAGGGACCCAGGGCTGCGTGCAGCTCATTGCAGTGCCTCTGGGATGGTCAGCACAGGTGTGCAAGGGGGCTCGTCCCCAGCTGCTGCAGACACAGACAGCTCCCAGGAAATGCTGAGCATTCCCTCTGACTTACACCAGCCAAGAGCCAGCCCGTTCCCCTCTCTGTATCACTGTGAGTAACTCCCTCCTGGTGCAGAACTGCCCCTGCTTTGGGAGTGAGGACTGGGGCAGCAGAGCTGGGTGCCTGGGGCTGCACCAGAGGGGAAGGACACACTCCATGCCAAGGATGTCCCGGGGATGCTGATGCCTCTGGGTGAGCAGCAGGCTGTGGGAAGGAGGGTGATCACCAGAAGGAGCTGTGGTGGGGCATGCCACGCACCAGAGTCAGACCCAGAAGGTATTATGGGCTGGAATGCAATTTAATGCTGGCTGCTCCCCTTTATCCAGGACCGCAGGCCAATCCCCACCTCATTCACAAGGAAAAATTAATTCCCTTTCAGAAGGCCGGCGGAACACACCATTTAAACTCCAATTAATCCTTTTCTTAAGCGGTCTGTGGAGCTCTGCTGGCCCCTGAGCGGCAGGGATGTGGATTCCACCTCCGAAACTCCAGCACTCATGCTCCATCCAGGGCTCATTAGCATCCTAACAGGTCTGGGATGCGGGATCCAGCCCTGGGAGGGAGAGGAGAGCGCTCTGGGCTCTGATGGACCTCCTGCATCTCGAGCCAGTAATGCTCCACCACTCTCGGGCACGGCTCCCATCAGTGCTGAGGCAGCTCCTGCACGGGCGCAGAACACAACCCCTGACTTCATTACTGCAATTCAATTTCATTAGCACTGGATTCAGAGGGGTTGTCCTAAATACACTCTTCCTTAGACTTTTTTCATGTTAATGCAACCATTTGAGTATATTGTACCCTGCAGAGATGGAAACATTTCTAGTCTGTTTAAACACATTTCCCACAATTGGGAGCAAAACTTTGTCTCAGTTTATGCCTCTGACACCAGCTGCCTTCCATTTAATGGGACTTCAGTCGCTGAAACAAATTAATCCAATGGTTACTGTTCTCTGCTATTGTCATAGACGAAGCAAATTCACATATTCTGTGAGGGTAAGGCAGGACCAGCCAGGCAGCCACATTCCAACAACAGCAATAAATCAAATTATTACTCAGTCCTATTCAAAATCAGGCATGGGTCAGAAAATGGCAACTCAATGATCCTGATAAAAATCCAACAAAACAGAAATTACACTTGGGGGAGATAAGGAGCAATTCCTGGATGCCTGCACTGGGCCAGCTCCTGGCCCGGAGCCTGTCAGAGCACATCCCTGCCCTCCCCTCGGGGGGCTCGTGGTTAACGTCTGACTTCAACCAGCACCTCCCTCGGCCAGGACAGAACAGAACAAGCCGTCCTGATGCTCCTCACAGGGATGTGAAGGCCAGGGTAGCCGTGCGGAGGCTGCTGCCCCCTCCTCCTGCCACCCTTCCCTGCCAGGCTTCTGGTGGCTCCACACAACAAGTGAGAAATAAAGGAGCCGAGGTTATAAACGCTGATACATAATTTACTCCTATTATCAAGATTAAACACATCTTTGCATGCTTAGCATAAAACAACTGCCTTTCCCCAGATTTCTCAAGGACATGCATAAACTTCATTATTATCTAAATAATCAAAAGAGTATTTCAATAGAATATTTAACTGTCTGCCTACTGGAAACTCACAGCCTTAATCTAACACTGATCCTCTGTTGTCCTTCATGTAAATATTGTTGGGATGTCAGCCAAAGCCTAGGGAAGCGAGCTTCATCTTGGTGGATGGGAATCTCTCGTGTCAGATACAGTCAGCCTGACTAATGAGACCTCCAGCTTGCCAAAACCTACAGCCTCGCTGTCTGTTCCAGCCATTGAGTGCGCTCAGAAACCCAGTGGCACCAGCCCAGCAGTCTACAGATCCCAATCAACTATCAATAGCTTAAGTGTAAGTGATTGTGTATGAAGTACGAGCCAAATGTGTTTCCTTTTTCAGTTTTAGGACCTTCAGTATTGTTATTGCACCAGTAATGCTTGCACGGAATTAATCATAGACGTACCCACAAGGCAAAACATTATGAGAAGCTCTTTGTACTTTCTAAAAGTGTGCAGCTCTGAGGAGTGGAGGGAGCTGGAAGGCTTCCCAGCACAATGGGGCGTTCCCCATCATCAAGGGAGAGCTGGGGAATTTTACGCCTTTTCTTAAAAACCCGAAATGTTGGTTGCTGGCCATCTCTCATCATGACATTGACCTCTCACACCTCCACCCTGGAGCTCAGCGTTTTCCCCTCCCTGGTGCTCTACTTTAAGTCTCTCTCAGATGAGCACGGGGGTTTTTCCGTGCTGGTGGATCTTTACTCTGAAGCACAAGGATGGACCACGAGGAGATGTTTGCCTGGGGGGCGGGTGCACCAGAAAATCCCACAGGGACCTGGGACAGGCCTGCAAAAGCTGCTCTACATTGTCCAGCCTGACCCAGCACCTGGCTCACAGGGACCTCCTGTTCTCTCTGCATGGCCATGGAGCTAGAGAGGGCTCAAAGCAGGTTCCAGCTCCACACCAAGGGATAGGATAGCAATGCCAGGGAAATGCCAGCTGTGGGTTACTCTGCCCCAGGGCCAACAGAAGACATGACAGAAGTGCCACAGTCTGAGAATCTGATCCATTTAATTAGATGAAACTTTGTTCTGGCAATTAAGTTTACCTTCATTAATCCAAAGGGCAGATAAACATGCATATAAAACTAGTATAAGGTCAATAGTTAAATCAAAGACCTCATTATAAGCTTGGGGAAATGTCTTTACCTGTGAGTCATGGACAAGCTCAATTCCAGCAATCCAGCTGGGGTCTCATCCTGTCCCACCCCATCCTGTTCTGCTGCCCCACAGCCACGGGGGTGAGATGGAGAACAAGCCCTGGAGTGTGTCTGGGGCTGTCAGCTCCAGAGGCACAGGGATTCCTGAACAACAGGAATGGAAAATGACTGCATTTCCATGACTTGCACAAGCCCTGCAAGGAAAGCACTCGGCTCCACCGCTCCAGACAAGCTGCTGCCAACCCATGGGCACCTGGGCAGTGATTGTGGGTCCCACCTGGGGGCTGCCCACCGCACTGGGATCACCCACACACCGCTTGCTGGGGCTCCATTGCAGAGGTGGGATGCCCTTGCTCCCCAGGATGGGCTGCTCAGCTCTGCCCAGCTCCTGCCAGGGCAGCTCCCAGGAGCTCTGGTTTCCTGAGGCGCATTCCTGCAGCACTGCCCCGAGGTCAGGCTGGCTTGTGCTGGCTCCTGGCCCCAGCTCACAGGGCTGTCAGCTAAACTGCACCACAGCATCGTTACTCTCAGTGATGGTGTGACACACAGACAGAGCCCAGCTGGATTTTCAAAACCTAAGCACTTTGCAACACTGACAGGCAGGAAAAAAACAACCACCAACCCACAACCCTCTCAGTCTGAGCAGGTTTTATCTGGAAATACCCAAAGCTCGTCAGTGTAAGACCCCACAAAGCCATTCCTGCTGAACCACCCTCCTGGCCAAACCTTTGAAGTGTCTCTGGGAAATAAGAGCGAGAGGTACCAGCCCCAGCCGGCGTTACCTGCTCAGCCCAGTCCCCACCACATCCTCAACAGCTCCCTCCTGCAAAGGCATCAGGCAGGGCTGCAGTGACTGATGGAGCTGGTGCCTGCAGACAGAGTTAGCCCAGGGACGAGAGGCAGGGTCATTACCCTGAGTTCAGCACAGGCTGCAGCCGCAGACAGGACGCTGGGGCTGAGGCACCAGCCCTCTCCTGCTCCCCCTAGATGCACCGGGGGCGAGCGGGCTCACCCAAACGCATCCCCCTGCAGTGTCCCCAGCCCCATCGTCCCCCTGAGCACCAGCAGAGGGAAGGAGGCGGCTCAGTCCTGCAGCAGCTCTGCTGGAGCCTCCCTACAGAGACCCACCCTGGCTGCCTGCAGCACATGCTGTAGTGCTGCCTCCTTGCCGCTGCACGCTCCCTCACTGCTGAAACACTTACACATGCAGCATGCATTAGAATTAAAAAACCATTAAACCTCGGAAAGGAAAAACTTTGACAGGATGCGTAATATACTAAGTATAATTAATTAAATTGGATGAGGCACTGGGGGACGGGAGAAGAGTGGATGGAGACTGCTCTTGGAAAAGGGATGGTAATGCACTAATGTTCAGTGTGTGCCATTAAAAACCAGCCTTGGAAGAGGCGAGGATGAGCGACAGGGGCTTCCAGAGATGGCACCAGCCAGCTGGGCACCTCGGATGAGCAGCAAAAGAGGTGGTGGCGTGAAATGTGGCCAATTAGAGCCCTAAAAAAACTATAATGATGGTGGAAAAGGCACAAGAGAGATGGAAGAGCAGAAACAGCAGCGTGTCGCTAAACAGCAGTGCCGTACCAGTGATACCCTCCTCCAGAGAGCTGCTCTCACCCCCCCGCCAGGGCACAGACACCAGCCCACCTTCACCAACCCGCTCCAGGCTCCTTGGGGCCGAGAGGGGATTCATCCTGGAGAGCATCTGGCGCTCTGTGGGACTATTCTTCAGCTGTTTGTAACTCCAGGTGCAGCTCCTCGGCGTGGGCAGCACCCTGCTGCATCCATCCATCCCCTGGCAGCACCTGAGGTGGCTGGGAAGCAGCAACCAAAGAGGGGCCAGGGTGGGAGCATCAAAGGCAGCCCCAGCCTGCACAGCAGGCACAACATGATGAGACAGGCACAGTCTGGCTGTTCAGCAGGACAAAGTTTTAACAGGCTTAACAACAGCATCAGCACTGATCATTAGGCAATTACAAGTGCTGGAAGTTGACAAAGCACCAGGACCAAATGAATTATCTCCCCAAATCCTGCAGGCAGGAGCATGGAAAAGAGAAAAGTCATTGTCAACAGCCTCTGATAGCTCACTGGGTGCAGAGCAGTAACTAAAAACTAAAGGGCTGTTCATTTACTTGCTGTTTTGCGAGATGAAAGGGAAAGGCCAGGAAATGAGATCTACAGAAATATTCTCATCACTCAGGGGGTGGTGGGAGGGAAGGTCCTGGAAACACTGATCCAGCCAGGATTGCTCAGCGCCTGGGGACATCTGATTCAGAGGAAGGGACTGCGTGTGTTTGGGAAGAGAAGGCAGATTTTGGCTGGGGGAATTGGCTTCTGAATCATCCCCAGCGTTTCTTGCTCAGTTCTGCACATCCCTGCACAGCCGCCAGCCCCGGCCCAGGGACAGCCAGGAGCTCTCCTGCAGGATGTGCCAAAGCCTCTGCTGAGGGCTCTGCAGGGCTCAGCCCAGGCAGGAGCTGGGCAAAAGCAGGGGAGGCTCAGCCTGTCACTCTGCGCTCCTCTAGCCCAGCCCCGCACTCCGAGTGACTAGGCACGCTTTTGCGAAAAACATGCAAATGTGATTTAAAGACTCTAAGTGATACAGAATATATCACATCCCTTGGGAACCTGTTCCAGGGGGTAATTATTCTAATTCCTAAAATCATGCATCTCATTTGCAGCTGGAATTTTCCAAGGCAAATCTCCATCTCCCAAGGCTCTGTCTTGCTCGCTGAATTAGGGAGATGCTCAGCAGCAGAGATCTCCTCTTCCCTCAGCCTGGTTCTGAACGCAGGCTTAGATGACCAATGTCTCCAGCAGGGCTCAGAGCACGTCCCTGAGGATGCCATCTCCCTCGGGTCCTATTTCAAGCCCAGTGGTCTCAGCTGAAAGAATCCTGGCGGATTCAAAAGGCTTTGAGTGAGCTCCTAAATCTCCAGACACGTGTTTGGAGGGTGAAAGGCAATTTGCTCACCTATCCCAGAAGCTCCTGGACAGTGCCCAGTAAGCCAGGGGACACGTTTGCACTGACAAGGCATCTCCTGTCCATCTGCTGGCCATAGCTCGGTGGTCCTTGCAAGGCAAGGCTGCTCACAGAAGGGCTTGTGTGGATTTTTACAGTGAATTAATTCAACAATCCACCTAGTAACAATGGAGGAAGACTGACAAAGCAGAGGTCAGGCAATGAGGGAATTGCAGGTAGAACTGTTAATTTTAATTACTTGTCTTCATTGAGATGAGGTTTCTGGATCCTACAGTGATGACTAATGGGTCAAAATCTCTGCACGAGTGAATAGACTTCCGCTAAAGGGTGGAACAGACACAGAATTGGTTTTGGATTTTACAGGGGCTTTTCCACCACATGACACAGAGAATTCCCAGAACCCAGCAGCATACCAGAGGGGAGCAATCAGTAGGTGCAAGATAAACATTTTATGAGGCACAGAAGTGCCCAGAAAGAGCACAACAAGGTGGAAGTAAGTGACAAACAAGGTAAAACATAAGTTATACTTGAGCTGTCTGTGTCTGCTTGGCACTCGAATGAGCTGCAATACAAGCATCAGGGCTACCTGTGCTCCTGACAGCACTGAAAGGAAACAAAAGTTTGGAACAAGCCAAACACATTCAATTTGTCTGAATAATTTAGGCTGCTGAGTTATCATGTGCTTCATGGCCTGTCATGGAGCAGGCTGCACTGCACAGGAAAGGTCTGCAAATCTGTGAATCAGTGGGACCCACACTCACCTGAGAGCGGCTGCAAAAGCAGCGCCTGTCAGAAGAGATGCAGGACACGGCACTCACCCCGTGAGGGCTGCCCGGCACTCACCCCTGGGCTGCCAGGACACACAGCAGGGCATCCTGCCCACACAGCTCCCTCTGAAACCAGCGGTGGCACAAATAACAAACACAGGGCTGCAGGAGAGCTGGAAGGGACTTCTGACAAGGGCAAAAGTGATAGGGCAAGGGGAAATAGCTTTAGACTCACAGCTTAGATAAGACATCAGGAATGAATTCTTTACTGTGAGGGTGGTGAGACCCTGGCACAGCTTGCCCAGGGAAGCTGAGGGTGCCTCACTCCTGGAAGTGTCCAAGGCAGGCTGGATGGGGCTCTGAGAAACACAGCATAGTGGAAGGTGACCCTGCCCATTGTAGGGAGTTGGAAGCAGATGATCCCTACGGTCCCTTCCAACCCAAACCATTGTGTGATGATGATGATGATGGACTGGTAAACACAGAGAGTAAAAAACAAATGCAAGTCCAGTATACACATATTAATCCTTCCAGGACACACCTGAGTATGCCTGACCCTCCTCAAAGATATTTACACCCTCCAATAATGCAGCTACTGCTCCCAAAAAAACCCTTCTCTGACAGTTCCTGAATAACTGCCGTGCACAGTTTTAACTTCAGGTTTGCAGCCAAGTTCCTCTTCCCACACAAGAGCTGCCCCTCTGTGACTCCCGGCCAAGCTGTACCTGATCCAGGATCGCAGGCAGCTGTGCTGAGGAAGTTCCTGTCCCAGGGCAGTGGCTCGGAGCCCCGTGGCTCCTGCAGGCGCTGCCAGAACGTGCCCGAGCAGGCGAGGCAGCGCTCCACTCGCAGCAGCTCCCGCTCTGCTCAGCTCCTTACTGAGCTGGCACTTCCAAAGCAGTCAGAGGAAATCAAGTGCTCGACCTATTTTGGTTTGCAGGAGATGAGGACACCCACCTCCCTTGGCTTCTCACGAAAACTCCCAACCGACGCTCTCACTCTTTCATTTTTCACATGAAACAGCGCAGGAACAACCACAAAACCTGCTCTGCCTCCAGCACGCACCCAGCACAGCCAAGCCCTCTCCCCAGGAAGCGCCAGAAGCTCCTCACCTTGCAGCCCCAGCAGCTGCAGGCGCTCAGCACCCCACGGGAGGTGGCACCCCGTCCCTGGCCGCAGGGACCGTGCTGTGACGGTCCCCACGCTCCGCCCTGTGCCAGGGTGGCTCTGCAGCCCTTCCCTGGCGTGCCAGGCAGCATCTGTGGTGAAATCTCACCAAATGATCCAAGATAGCTCTCTCCAGCTGGGACCGATTGAATATAGCCTGGGCACCGGATGATGTGGGAAATCAGTCGTAGCTGAGCACAAATTGCATGCATAGAGGTAATTACTGCAGCTCAAGGTTGGTAGCACCACTACCCACATGACAGTGTATCTCAGCAGTTTTCATTTCCTATTGCTTCAATTCAGAGAGGGGGCTTTTCATCTTTTTTTCCCTGTGGTTCAATTGAAACTCCTTTTCCTGCAGGGACTGATGCTCAGCCAGGATTTCTCTGGGATAAAGCTCTGGTTTCACTGCAGCCAGTCATTCCACACACGCAGATGTTCCCCTGTTTGTGACACCCAGACCTCGGGGCTGACCCAGCTGCAGTGGCCTGCCCCAGGTGTGACTGTCACCCAAGGTGAGGTGGCACAGCAGTGACCTGCTGTCACCTGCTGCCACGTGCCAGCACCCCCAGCCAGCTGTGGATGCTGGTAATGCAACACAACCTGCTGGCAGCCAGTGAAGCCAGCTACAAGGCAAGCTGTTCTTCACACTTGGAAAAGGGTGAAATACAATAAGGAAAATGGAACAAAAAGGGGTTTCTGCTGCAAAATAAAAACACTAAGGGAGCTAATGCTGAGAGTGGGGAAACTGATCACTACCATTACAGATACTCAGCAAAAACAGGGGCCACCTTATGTGTACTGTGATTATACACATCGTGACTAACACACATCTATAATAATGCTTGTATAAAGAACTTAATTTCCAAACAGACACAGGGGTTAAATGCAGGAGGGAAGGGGAAATGACTGTGCAAAGGCAACACACACCCAGCCAGAGCCTGGCACTGCCCACGCTCCTGCTCCCCAGCCCACCACTCCCCACCCGCGTGGTACCTGCGTGCAGCAGGAGGAAAGGCTGCCAAACTTCTTAATAATTCTGTGACCCATTTAAAACTATCTAGTCTTACATTCATATATGCTGTATGAGAAATAAAATATAGCACTCCCGAGTTTTGAGTGGCAGCACTTCCCTCAAGACAGATAAAAGCTGCGAGTTCTCTTTGCTGTTTGGCGCCAATTATTACAGAGTTTTGACTTATATATTATTACATAGATCATTTAGTAAAACAACCTCCATACAAACCCAGTGGTGTGTCTCCCTTCAGCAGATATCTGCAGGAGCTGGAGCAGCTCAGACACTCACCCATATCTCCAGATTTTGGAGAGGGGTTGGCTCCTTCCCCTGCACCCAGGGCAGACGCAGTCCCTGCCCTACAGCCCTCTGCAGCACGCAGCCTCATTAACAGAGGTCCAAGCCATTTACAGTTATCACACACGTCCATTTACCTGCACCACGTTTCGGAGGGAAGGACAACAGGCACCCAGCCTGCGGCAGCCCCTCAGGAGAGGCTGGCTCACACCCAAACCCCGGTACCAGGGCAGGGTTTCCCCTGCTGGCCCCACCTGTGCCCAGGGGGCTGCCCCGAGGCCCCCAGGCCGTGCCCCTGCCCCTGCACAGCCCGGGGTCACCACGCTGCTGGTGCTGATCATTCCTTTAATAAAGGGCCCTGTATTTTCCAGAGGCTGCAAAATTGATGCGGGTTGCCATGGTAAGCACACACTTTCCCATTTAGCGAATAATAGGCAGCTTTGTATAATTCACTGATTTCAGATGATTTCTCACCCCAAGTGCAAGTCGCTCAAGTTATATAAGTCACCTGTTGTTTAGTCAATCTGGCAATTTTAATTAGAATAAATTTTTATGATTCGTCTTTGCAACACTCAGAGCAGCTCTGCCACCAGAACGCCGAGATGTCTGTAAATTATACAGGCCCCAATCACATCTCTTTTTTTTCTGTTTTAATTACAGTAACATTGCAGCATTAATCATGTAAGCCTCTGTAAAACAAGTAACAGCCATCCCCTATCATAATTAAAAAGAAAGGCCAAGCAAACAGGAGCTCTGGAGTTTACCATATTTTCTCTGAAAATTATATTTTAACTTAAGAGTTTCACAAACATTGGTTTTATTTGGCTCTAATTAGTGTTGTGCAGGAAACACGGAAAGGTTAATAAGAGATGGTTAGTGTGTAATGCAAGTTTCCCAGTGCCAGCCCCAGCAGTTCAGTCTGTTTTCAGAGTCATTAACGATGCAGATTGATTACAGGAGGAGATTGGGAAGTGCTGGCTTGCTGCGTTAGCAGAAGGTTTGGTTTTATTCATATACCTTCCCCACTGTTCAATCTGATGGCCATTACCTTGACCACTTTGCCAGACCTGACTGCTGTGAGAAGGAAAGTGTTAAAGGCTTCCTCAGAAGTCACTGGCAGAGGGGCAAAAGAGGCCAGGGAGCCTTTTTTGACTTGTTTGTAAGGCAAAAGGAAGCTGCAAGCTTGCCTGAACTGTTTATTTATCTTCAAATATCTTAAAATCCAAGTATTGGGTAGTGGTTCTGGAAAAGGAGGCTTTGGAAGAGCCAGGGTGAGAACCACCCCATCTTCAGCTGAGACAAAGATCTTCTCTGCACAGGTTCTCCTCGGGCTGGAGTTTAGGAACAGTTAACAAAACCAAGCAGAAACAGAAGCTGAAATTCTCTAATCTGAAATACCTCTTCTTCATATCTCCTATAAATTGCTCTCCAGTCACCCAGTAAAAATATGGGTAAGCAATGACTGAATTTGACAAAATCTCATTAAAAAGTACAATAAAACAGTAGAAACTCTCCAAATTTCTGGGCTGATCATTTATCCATTGCAAACCTACACAACAGGGCATGGATTCAAGTTTTAATTTTCCTCTCCAAGTTGCCAAAATGTTCACATCTGCTGAGTGTTCTCTGTGCTTAGGGGGAAAAAACTTGAGCATCTAAAGGTTATAACTCCTGTGACCCTGAATGGAATAACTTCAGTGATGAAGACTCCACAAGAACTATCTTTGAAGGACCCTGAAAGCTGTGGGAAGAGTGCCAGGAATGTGGGATATAGGACAATGCTCCTTATGCAAACAAGGGAGCTTGCACATCTGTTTGTTATTTAGTTCTGCTCTTGCAAAGGGGGCTGGCTTCACTTACTGCCACGGAGGTGACTTCAGTGTCACCCCTGTCCCGCAGAACCTTCCAGCAAGGACTGCTCCAGGCTGTGCTCAGGGGGAGCCGCACTGAGGCAGAGCAGCACAGGGCATCTGCCTGTGCCAAGCAGCAATCCCTGCACGGACCAACCCTCCTGAGTGCCCCCTGCCCTGCTGCGGCACAGGGGTGAGGCAGCTGGGCCCACAGGTGGGGCCACCTGTCCCTCTGTCCAGCTCTGCCTGCCCACACCACCTCGGGACAAGGAGCTGAGGTACAGCCAATGGTCCCACAACGTGGAAGGGGCCAACAGCGCGCCTGTCAGCTAAAGGAGCGAGAAGAAGCCGAGAAGTAAGAGGAAAGTGATAAGGAGCTTTCTCCAAGGCTGTACCAAAGGAGATCGAGAGAAGAAAGACAGGAGCACTTTGCAGCTGGACGAAGCATTTTTAGGAAGTTAGGTGAAGTCACTATAACTTTTCACCAATAGCATGGTGTTGACTTATTGTGGCCAATAGTTAAGGTAGAAGAAGGGTAAACAGTTGGAAAGTGTATAAAATACCAGCCATGTTCACTAATAAAGTGTTGCCACCCGAGACTGCTTGTGGTCTCTGCTTTACGTCGTGACCGCCTCGACTGCGACACCACAGAAGACATTGTGCCCCTCCACAAGCCCAGTTAGGAAAAGCCAGCAGGAGCTTGGGGAGGATGGAGAGAGCATGGACAAAAGCATCAGCGACCTCCACACGGAGCTGACTCTGATCCTCAACACACAATCATTTAGAAGTGTGGGAATCATAAGACAATCAACTCCTCTGCCCAAAGACCAGCTTACCCGCTCGTCAGGAAAATCCTCCTCGGGGCTTTGAGAGTCCTGTGAGAAGCTGATTGCTCCCTCCAGGCTGGCCACGGCAGGAGCACCGCTGAGCTCACTGAGGCTGCTTTACCAGAGCCGTGCAATAATACAGAAATCACAGGAGCTGGAATAATTGACACTGCCCTGAAAGAAAGCTTACAGCATTCATCCATCTTAAGGGATGTGCTGTCACTCACATATTAATGTTATACTTTGTGTCTTGTGCTGCATGTAGGAATACAAGAAATTTGGTGCTTTTATTAATTTGTAGAAGCTTCCAGAGAAATGCAGCCTCCAAAGCCCTAGAATATGTCACTGAGGTCTTTATGTGCTCTACAGAAAAGCTTTTCTGCAGAGTGAACGGGGGTTGTAGGTAGAACGACTGCTGGAAATCAGCTTACAAAAAATCAACAGTTTCTAATACCTGTGTTTGCCTCCAGTTAATACCATTAGTCATGTTCTCAATTCACAACTGAAATACACCCAGACACTATGGAGATGAGCATAAGAACCAATTGGAATATTCCAGATAAAACCTGATCCCCTAAATGATGATACTTCTGAATAATTTGGGATGCAACCAGCAGGAAAAGTTTCAGTGAATATCATGGGCCCATTTCTCCTTTACACCCAAATCTTATTTCTATACTGTGTGATAGTATAAAGAAGACTTAACATAACTACTTAAATATAACCCATTTCTATTCAAAGAGCCCTACATCTTGCTGGAGTTTATGGGACTCAGACACAATTAAATCTCCCCTGTGAGCAAAGCTACACAGACGTGGAAATGAATGCGGGATCAGGTCTTTCCAGATGACATTTCACGTGAACCTTTACTGCTGATCTGGCACCAGAAAAGTGGGAGTGATGCTTTTAGAAGCAATTCTCTGTAAAGATCCATTACTGACATTGCTTAAAACCCTCTCATTTTGATTCTAAAGCTTTTTCACTATTTTATGTCCGTGGTGACTATTTCTAACACTGCCATTTTATGATTAGCGTGTGCTTATTATTTTCATATTTTCTATTTTTGTCTTAAACAGTGAATCACTGCTTCATTGGACCAATGATTTTCTTTCTGTAATTGATGGCTAAAATACTGGCCAGTACTGGGAATTAAGATAAGTGTGAAATCTGTTGCTTCTAACATTAAAAACTTATATTGGAAATATCTCCTTTCTGATTTCTATGCTGGCTCCCACGACTTAGAGATTACGAGAATGGCTCTTGCTCAAGGCAAGGTGAAAAAGGCAGTAGAATACATTTAAGCATATCTAGGTGCTTGTGCACATCCACACAAAGAAAACAAGCCAAACCTGCACAAACACTACGATTGGAAGAGGGCAAAGGGATTTAAAGAAAAAAGTACCAGTATGAGGAAAACCAAGGGAGGAATAGCTACCTGAATCACAAAACAGAGTATCCAGCCTCAAAGATGCTAATTCAGGTCCTGAGGGATCTAATCAGCCTCTTTGTTGAAGTAAAGATAAAACTTTTTGACAGCAAACACTTTCTGATAAAATGGAATTTTCAATTACCCTGTGAACATCTGGTCTGCGCTGCCATTTCCAGGGAAAACCACCACCACAGTCTGCAGGGCTGGAAAACATCTCCCGCTGAGCTCTGCCCGTGGTGCTGGCAGGAACCGCGGTCAGGGGCTCCCACCAGTGCGCACCCCACACCCGTCCTCAGGGGCAGCTCCCTGACCCAGCTCCACACCCCAGCTCCTCCTGCAAACCAGGGCTTCCTCCAGGGCTGCACTTGGAGCCTCGGGTACGCCAGGACACAGAGAAAATCCACCCCATCCTGCGGGGAAACAGGCCCAGGCACAAAGGGGAGCACAGGACCCAGTGCCATCCTCCAGCAGACTTCTCCAGCCATCCCCAAACACGCTGAGATCCAGCAGCTGCTTGAAACACCCCTCTCTGAGAAATCCTGGAGGTTCAGCTGAGGACTCGTTAGGAACTGAGCACATACAAACTTCCAGCAGCACTTAGCACCTCCACAAATAAACAAACAATTACAGGCAGCCAGGCAATCGCTGAAGGTGGAACGGCACCAGTGCCCGCCTTCACTCTGCATCCCATTTGGTGCCAATTAGCAAGGGAAGGAAAACAATCCTGGCCTATAATGAACTCCAAATTGGGTACATATTAGAGCAATTAAAGCCATCTTTTCATCAGATGAATTTATAATCAATAATTAAGATCCTGAGGTAAAGAGGGACTGGGCAGAAGTCCTGCTCCCAAAATACGCAATGTGGCTGAGCTCCAGGCAGTATTTCTGATGACCTGCTGCTACCCACTAAAGCTCAGCACTCTCCATGCCACGGTTTGCCATTTTTCTGCCAATCTAGGTCATTTCCAAAGGAGGAGAAAGGGCTCCTGTCCGCAGGACTGGCAGCTGGTGTCACTCCCACCCAAGAGCGAAACACCAGCAGCTCCCTGGGGCTCCCATGGCTAAGTACTGACCACTGGTGCCACTGGTTTAAGACAAAGGAGCTTGGATCCACCCAAGCCCACCTCCCTGTGCAGGAAATGCAGCATCTCAGCAGGCAAAGGCTGGCCAGACAGGTCCACCCTGACCACCCTGAGCCACCACACAGGGGTCACCCTGTGCCAGCCAGCTACAAGGATTTCTGCCAGCCAGAGCTCACGGAGGACTCGTGGTGCCTCAAGCTGAGGTCCAAGCCCAACAGAGAGTGGCCACGGGGGAGCCATGCCAGGCTCCCAGCCAGGAGATCATTACCATTAACAAGCAAACTCCAACAGCTCCCTCACCCCATTTCTCTGCGATTACATGAGATGCAGTTTGGGCACGGACAACAAGAGAAAGCAAAGCATGGGTACATGAGCTGCCAGGCTGCTCTCCAGACAAGGGCTGTGTGTTTGGAGCAGTAGTCAGCCAACAGTCCTGCACATCCTTCTCAATGAATTTCTGGCGTTTTCTCCCCACCCTGCCACTCTGCCCCAAAATCAGGTAAAAATTACCAAGTGAAAACCATCGCTTTAATCATGTGGGAACTGCTGTTATCACCATCATCTCAGCATCTTGATTTTCCTGATTATTTTCTGCAGTTCCTGTTTCACAAATCAGCTCAGGCAACACTCTCTTTAACCTTTTTTCAGCTTCTGTGACAGTAACCACTCACTTCCCCGCCTGTGCTGCTCCTCTCATTGCTCCACCAGCCCCCCAATAACCTCCCAGGGTCACCCTGAGCTCTTCCACACCAGACAGTGTGGGTCCTGCAGGGCAAGAGAGCTGATTGTGGCACACCTGCCTGCAGGTGCAGCGGGGTGTCAGTGCTGCTTTCCTCCCAAAATAAACCAGACCCAGGAGCACCAACCCCCTGGGCCATTGCAGGACCAGGACACAGACAGCTTGCCTCCAGAAGTCACCTTCTGGAAACACACCTGATTTTTGGGTGCATTTTGCATGCAGTGAGGAGTCCATGCTACAATGGAGTGAACCATATTTACTTCCATCTGAGTCCTTCGAGGAGCTCTGCCTCCAACTCAGCCTCTTTTAACTTATTTGCATTGTTATCAGAACCAGCACGCAGACTTATCAGAAATGTAATCCCTGTAAAACCCTATCTGCAGCCCATTGAGATTGGGTTTTTTGCTGAAGAAATGTGACAAAAAATTAACAGATGTTGCTCAGACCATTCACCAGGATGGGAATCAATTATGAACATTTTTGCTTCCACAGTCATCCCTTACTACAAATGCATCTTAGGAAACCCTCTCCTGATCGAAATGAAAAAGCATTTCTTTGTAATAGAAGAATAATAAATGATAGCTATCAGCCTGCATTCTCTGACACGGTGCTGGTCCGCAGAGAATTAAACTGCCACTGTACAGTTATATAAATGTTTAATTTTTTTCATCTTTGGCCACAGTAGGGTTGTCTGGAAATACATTATCGCTGCGGATGCCATCCCTCTCCAATTAGCGCGGCTGGCAGCGTGGAATGTGTAGGTGACCTCTGTGTTCCCCTCCTCGCGGAGTCTCACAGGGTTAACTGTGGCCATTTAACAGACTCCATCGAGAATTAATACAGCCATCAGATTCTCCCCAGAAAAATCCCACACCCGGTGGCGCAGATGGCAAGAACTCTCTCTCCCCCGTTTGACTCTTTTATGACAGCAAAACAAAGGCTTTTAATGATGTTTACCATGAATTGAATTAAACAGCTGAAGACCAGTTCATAATCACAGCATTTTGTTTTCATATCCTTAAGTCTTTTAGCAGTGGGGCTTCCAGTTGAGCCTCAGCTCCAGCTTATCTCAAGATATAGCCAAGTGCCCCGAGGCTCCCCCGCGCCCGAGCACCAAGCCTCCTTAATTGAAAAAGACAGGATGTTTGCATTGGATGTTTGCATCCCTCAGACATTAAAAGCGACATTCATGCCCAAGTACAAACGACACTTGGGCTCAGCTGAACTCCTCTGACTTCCTTCCTCCAGCTAATACCAGTCTGATTTCAGAGCAGGACTTCATCCCTGGGCATGGGCACGGCAAGAGCTGAAAGCTGCCACCTTTGCAGGGGAGAAGATGCAAACCCTCTGGCCTGAGCTAATCCCTTGTGGGATGCCTGGCTGATTGCCCACACGCTCTGCTGACCTTTGGGAGCACTGGGAAGGGCACACACCATCGGTGCTCCGGAGGGGAGGCAGGCAGGGACCAGCCCTGGGCACAGCACCCTAATTCCTGCCCTAATCCCAACTCCAGCATTCCCTCACTGTCAGGCACATCTCAGGGCCTTGGGTTTTCTGCCTGTGAGTAGAGGATAATCCCAACTGCTGGCTTACCTGACAGGCGTGGCGTGAAGATTAATTAACATCTACCCAGCTCTCTGCCAGTGCACGGCGTTATCCCCAGCAAGCACTAAGCATCCTCACTGCACACCCACCAGGGCAGCACCAGAGGGGCCCGTGGGGGCAGCGGGCACCCCCAGGGCGCAGACTCACCTTGCTCGGGGCCCTGGGAGCCCATGGAGGGCACGCTGGTGTTCAGCACATCGTTGACGGCCGTGTCGCAGTAGAGGCCGCGCTGCACGTCGTGCTCGCTGTCCGTCTGGTCACTCTCCTCGTGCCCGCTGTCCTTCAGACTGTTCCCCTCCAAGTCCTTGAACGTGGAGCTGCTGGGGAAACACAGCTGTCACTTCCTGGCTGGGACAAGGTGGCCCCTGACACCCCGGGGTGCTGCAGTGAGACCTGTGGGGACGGGAGGTCACTGCCCCCCAGCACCCAGTGGCACCCAGTGGCACCCAGTGGCACTGCCAGGCATGCAGAGCTGGGGAGGGACTGGGGGGACACTCCCGGACTGGCACCTCTGCCCCCCGAAACACAGCATCCAGCCGGCACCACCCCTGCTCCTGCCCTGGGCTCAGCCTGCGGGTACCCTCAGGCTGCCCTGCGTCTTGTAGGAGCTCAGAGTGAAGCAAGATTTGAAATAAAATTTTTAAAATATACATTAAATGGGCTGTTTCTACAACTTGGCTCTCTCAAGTTGCACTACCTCATACTGAAGATACACAAGATCTAAATCCCATTTTTTTAGGTTATAAGCCAAGTCCTAATCACTTCAAGCTTAAAAACAAAAGTCTTCCTGGAAACAGGAATGTCTTTTAATCACGATGATGCATTCTTATTTTTAAAAATAAACCAGTGATTCTGGGTCCAAGTTCATGCAGCTTTAAGGAAATCCGACAGGCAGTCCAACATCCTTGACAGCCTCTGCAAGCACAGCCCCTGCTGAAGGACCAAGGGCTGAGCTGCTCCCAGACTGGCCCCAGGGCTGAGCAGCCCCAACGCCCCCTGGAATGCAGCCCCTGGCCAGAGGGATGGAGGGAGGGCAGCTCCTATGGAGACAGGCTGAGGGAGCTGGGATTGCTCATCCTGGACAATGTTCTGGGAACACAGCCCCTTCCAGCCCCTAGAGGAGTAACTGTTTACATGGGCCAGTAGTGATAGGACATACAACAAAGATGGTGAGTGACTTTTTATACAGGCAGATAGTGACAGGACAAGGAGGAATGGTTTCAAACTGGAAGAAGAGAGATGATATTTAGATGATATAAAGAAATCCTTCCCTGGCAGGGTGGGCAGGCCCTGGCACAGGTGCCCAGAGCAGCTGGGGCTGCCCCTGGACCCCTGGCAGTGCCCCAGGCCAGCTGGATGGGGCTGGGAGCACCTGGGACAGTGGGAGGTGTCCCTGCCATGGCAGTGGGCTGGAACTGCCTGGGCTTCTAAGGTGCCTTCCAACCCCAACCATTCTGTGACTCTATGAAGAGCTGCATTTCTGGCTGCATTTGGGACCCCAGCACCCTGAGATGGGCCATGCCCCAGGAGCCAGGGGTGCTGTGGGCATGGGGACACCTGGGGACACACCTGCCCCAGGTGGCACAGCCACCAGGCTGTCCCTGGGGGGACACAGACCCTGTGCCCCCTCCACATCCAGCCGTGGCACGGCAGAACTGCACCCATTGGGAGGATCCACCTGCAGCCACTTCTCTGAACTTTCTCACTGGCTGATCTGGTGCGAGACGCCAGTGAAAGACTCAGCCTGGGCTTCAAAGGCCCAAAGAGCTGGAGATTTTCATTGCTTTGAAAAGCCCTTTTGTGTCTCCACGGAAACCCAGCAGACCACCTACCATCTAATGCTCTGCAAAAGCACACGAGGGGGGAGCTCTGAAATACATATAAATTGGTAAACCTTCAAACATTACCTTTTAAATAAAGATGTCCCTATTGAAGCCGCTGACTTTGATTCCAGGTGACATCAAAGATTTTTAAGTTAAGAAAGCACTACAAATCTACAATTCATTTGTGTGAGTGTAGATGAGTGGGAGAGGCAGGCAGACAACACAGGAAAAGTACAAATAGATTAATTAAGTGCTGGATTTGAGAAGATTCACTCACCAAAGATAGCAGAACTACAACATCTTCATAAAGGCAAAGGATGAAAATGATGCCACAGTATGCTACAGAAACTATTTTTTGTTCTCACATGTCTGCACAGCATTCCTGGCACCCGTTGTATTTAAGATACAAGACAAAGGTAGAAAGCAGGGGGAACCACTGTCCTACACGGAGCTGCTGCTCGTAATGCGCAGGCAGCCCGTGTTCCAAGGCATTTATCTTCCCTGCCGTGAGCCAGACTGTAATGCAGCAGCCACAGACGTGCCTCCACGGCTGACACTTCCTAAAGGATGGGCAGGTCCGGGGGAACCGGCGGCAGCAGCATCTCCCAAACAATACAGGCTCGGAGTCAGCCCCGCCGCGCAGGCGGGAGCGCTGCTGCCTTTATCTTAGCTGTGAGCAGGGAAAGATTAATAGATTTGGGGTTTTTCAGTGTGCCTGAAGACTCTCTGGCAGGAGCGGCGTGGCACAGGCCAGCCAGCTCTCAGTGTCACATTAGCATGGTTAAACACCACGAGCCGCGCGGGCAAACACACCTGCCCTCCGCAGCTGAACCCGCTCGCGGCTCCCTCGCTGCTCGGGTTCCGAAGGTGTAAACAAATGGGCTCTCAGCCAGGCTGATAATTGGATATTTTTACTGCTCAGATCAGATCTCAACAGTTCAGGGCTGGCTTCTGCTCCCTGTAAAGCCCGTGGTTCAGTGATGGCTTCTGCAGAGTCACGAGCACAGCTGTGCTGGGCACAGCCATGGCTTGCTCCCAACACACCTTGGCCAGGCCCAGGGGAGAGCAGGGCGGTGGGCAAGGAGCTGCTGGGCCCGTCCTGCACCCTGCCCCTCTGTGAGGAGCTGGCCCTGCAGCCCTGCTGAGGAGCACTGACCACGCTGGGTGACCCTCCCTGAGCCTCCTGCCCTGGGGCGATGCTCACCTCCGGGTTAACACAGCCCAGCAGGGCTCAGCCGGGTAACCCCGGCGTGAAACCCCCAGAGACATTCCCTCACCACTGCCAGGCTCTGAGGACAGCACCGTTTCACCCACAGGGCTCTGCTTCCCCAAGGGTGACTGCCAGGTTGCAGTTGAACTGATTGTTTCCTGTTACACATGGGAAAAAATCCGCCTGGCCAAGTGCTGCTTGCCTTGGTATTGAAACCAAAACAGTGAGCTGGAGCCATGGGCTGCATCCAGCCCAATTACCTGCCCCCAAACAACTTGGGTTTTTATCATTTTCCCCGCCTCACACGGCAGGGAGATCTCACCACCCAAATCTATCCTTTTATTCCTGTGCATTCAAATGGAATAAACTCTCAGAATTTGAAAGTTGTCAGGGTAACAGCACTCTACCTCACTTACTGCACCTTCCCAGCATGAAGAAGCCAAAGAGAAGGAAAAAAAGATTTCCTTTACCTGCAAACCATGAGCAATGGGACTTAATGGTAAATAAGTACTGTTTTAAAAGCAAATTACTACTCTTAAAAAGTTTTGCATATTAAAATAAGCAAGTAGTATATAATGCAGCATGAAAGAACATGAAACCCTTGGGATGTGGCTGGGCAAAGCAAGCCCTCCAAGCAAGCCTACGTACCTTTTTATTAAATGAGCTCTGCTGTTCACGTAGTTGGAATCAAAGGAGTAGTTTTCAGTCTGGAAGGAGGAAAAGAAAACGGAGATGGTTACAATCTGATTTCTCCATGAGTGGGAAGAGCCAGGTTTGCAGGGCCAGGATGAAACCTTTGGAGAGGGAAGGAGCATCCCATGATGGCGCAGGCCCCTGTGAGCAGGATAGAGGCAGGCATGGAAAACCCCAGGACCTGTCAGTCTTTCCACCAACTTTCACCAATAAAAAAGCTGGCTGGTGACCACAGAACAATTTGCAGAGAAGAAACTATGTGACTATGCTCTGTTACAAAACTAATTGCTTTTAATTCCCTGATGGACTCAGTTCTGTGTGTGTCAATTTGACTGAAAGTTCAAAAGGTATTTTTCTTATTAGTGTATAATTAACATGTTAAAATATTTATTGCATAGATATGTAAATGCCAGCAAGGTAATCCCCTGCCAGAGAATTTAATGCGGGCACTTTTCTTTGTTTTACATCACTTCATTTGCAGAGACAGTGGGCTCTGTTATTAATAAAAAAGCAAACAATGGGTGACATGCTTAAAAGTTGGAGGGGAGTAAAAGAAGGGGAGAAAAGTCAAAGGAGTTGTTACTTGCAAGCAAAACCCACCAACTCGTTCTGCACTTGAAACACCATCTTTTAACCTCAGATTACACAGCCCCGGGGCTCTGGTGCTGGCAGCAGGTAAGGAACCAAAAAAGCAACCAGAAGGGAGGGGAGAGAGCAGGGGGAAAGCCACGAGGCCATGGTGGGAGCCATCAGGGAGCACACGAGGGAGCCATGGGTGGGAGCCATGGGAGCTGGGTGCCATGCAGCATGGTGGGAGCTGTGTGGTGGGACCTGGTGGGAGCTGTGCAGTGCCATGCAGCGGCAGGTGCATGGTACACGTGATGGGAGATGCATGGTGCACCACAGTGGTGGAACATGGTGGGATCTGCACTGCCTGGCCAGGATCCTTCCTGCACTTCAGGGACCCCAGAGGATGCAGGATCTTGCACAAGTCAGGCACCCCAGCCCACCTGTGCACCCACCCCAAATGCCCCCAGATCCGCAGGGATCCCACCCGGGCTCCCACCAGCACCGGCCCTGGGTGCTCCTTGCCCCCTGAGCAGGCTTTGCTCTGCTCCCCTTCCTCCAGGACAAGAGCAGCATCCTCCCAGGACAGAAATGGGAGCATCCACCTGCCCCAGTCCTGTCCTGCCTCCTCTGTGCCACGCTCCTCCTGGCCCCAGCCCCGCGGCTGTTCTCCTTCCCAAAGGGCTGCTCTGGGATGCCGTGGCCTGTTTTTATGGCAATTATGAACATGGTAAAAATAAATGCATGCATCTTTAATGTCTCAATAAATAAAGGAAAGCAGAGTCTGCTGCTAACGTAATCACAATGGCAGGATGCAGGGAGTGGGGCCGCTGCAGCAGAGCCCAATGTGAAATCCAATCGTGCCCCAGCAGAGGTTACACGGCTCTGCCAAGATCATAAAGCACAGGCAGCCTTGGTTAAGCGTAACCTTTTCTGAAATACAGCACAATGTCTAATTTACCAAACAGGAACCTCCCAGAGAGAAACAGGCGAGGAGCAGCGAGCCGGGGGAGCTGGCCCAGCACTGAGCACAGCTCTGTTATTACTGCACACCGTAATTACTGCTGGGGAGCCACGCTGGAGATTTACTGCACTAACCACTGGTCCCTGCAGCTCCTGCATCCCTGCTCCTGCCGGGTGACTTTGGTGCTGAGAGCTCAGGAGCAGACAGACACACGGATGTTCAAAGCATGTGATACCTGAGAACCTAAACAGCACAGAAATCACCTGACCCTCTGTGTGTCCGTCTGTCCCTGCCATGGGGGTGGGTTACCATGCTAAACACCAGGACCCTCTGTGTGTCCGTCTGTCCCGGGGCTGCCATGCCAAGGGGGTGGGTTACATATGATACCCCAGAATCTAAACACCACAGAAATCACCTGACCCTCTGTGTGTCCGTCTGTCCCGGGGCTGCCATGCCAAGGGGGTGGGTTACATATGATACCCCAGAATCTAAACACCACAGAAATCACCTGCCCCCGTGTTTGTCCGTCTGTCCCGGGGCTGCCATGCCAAGGGGGTGGGTTACATATGATACCTGAAAATCTAAACACCAGAGAAACCACCTGACCCTCTGTGTGTCTGTCTGTCTGTCCTGGGGCTGCCATGCCAAGGGGCTGCCATGCCATATGATACCGGAATCCCAACAGCATTCACCTGCCCCAAGTCCAGGGGCTCCCATGCCCAGCCCCCAGCAGCCCCCAGCCCTGCAAATGAGCTGAGAGCAGCCAGGCAATGGAGGGCAGAAGGGATGGGAGCCGGTTTTGGCACAATCCTCACAGGGTGGGGAGCCCCCATCACCCAGCACTGGCAGAGGTGGGATCAGCTCCCACAGGCCCAGAGCCTGGCTCCATCCCTGCATCCCCAGCCCCAGCACCGTGCCCAGCAGCAGGGAGACCCCTGCACCCACCACTGCTCCATCACCTCCATCCCTGTGTGTGCACAGCCCTGGGAAAGCCAGGAGACGAACAGCTGGGTGAGAGGAGGTGGAGGGCAAATTCCAGTATGTACAGGTACACTGACGAGCTTTAAAACACTCAGAGCATGGACACTGCATCACCAAGGCTTCAGGGGCCAAGGAACACCCAAGGTCAGCCCCAGGGAAAGTGTGACCTCTTCCACCAAAATCCCGCAGGCTGAGGAGACACCACACGTGCTGCCATCAAACTGCCACGGCCCAGACACAGACCTGGCACCAAATCCCCCTCGGAACAACATCCCTGGGAGCTTTGTCATTGATTTCAAACCAAAAACAAAGACCATATCCTGGCCCAACTCGGTCACCGACAAGCAAATCCCCCTGATTTCTGTTCAATGGACTGGGGTACTGTCCTTGCTGTGTGTCCCTGCTCCGCGTGTCCCCTGCTCAGGATGCTCTGCAGCACGATGAAAGCCCCACATCCACATGGACCCAGAGGGCTCCTGAGGGGCTGGACACAGCATCCGTTCCCAGGCTCGGACTCCCCCACCGCTGGACACAGCACAAGTCGTGGTAATGACTTCCAGATTTCAGGCAAAACAAGGAGTGACACACCACAGGATGGGAAATCCTCCTCCCTGCACCCTCGGAGGTGAGAGCTGCCTGTGCTGCCCACGCTGGCACAAGGGTGGGCTGCTCATCCTTCCCTCCAGCCCAGTTTCTTTACTCAGCCATGGGATTATCTGTCAAGGTTATCTCCATGCAGACTAGGGGATCAAACCAGAAAAATAAAAAAGAAATGAGATTTTTCATGGAGAAGGGTTGCTTTACAGCTTGCGTTATTCAATCAAAGTTCACTTGATTTAATTCTAGTTCATCCTGCAAGGTGCAACCACTTACAAACAGAGGCAAAATGATGGGAAAGGAGAGCGTCTTCGACATGTCAACATTTTAATTGGGAAAGGATCCGCTCCCTCTCTTAATGAGACCCAAAGAACAAAGTCAAAGCACAAAAAAGAGGGAAAAGGTAAGGCTGGCTGGCACCGATGAAAGCGTGCTCTTCATCAAGTGCATCACTGAGAGGCTGGCCCTCATCTTCTTCATTATTTTGGCAATAGCAAATGAACTGTCACTTTCTCACTAATCAGCATCACTCCTGCAGAAATCAAAGGGGAGCCCAGCCCCAAGTCCAGCCTCTCCTTTCCATGTTCAGAGCCAGGCACAGCGAGGACCTCCCAGACATGCTGCCAGCTCTTATCTCCTCGCTGTAACTGAAGAAAGGATGCTCACACCTGTCACCATCAGCCCCACAGCCGCCGTGCCAAGAATAAACAACACACTCCAGGCACTGGGAAACGCTGAAGAACACCTTGCATGAAGTCTGAGGCCTCAGCCTGCATTTCTCTTGGAGGAGAGAAGCCCTGCTGTCCTCCAGGGACAGGTCTGTCCTTGCTTCCCAGATGCAGACGTGTTGGTGGCAGTGCCATCAGAGAGAGCCCTGGCTTGCCACACAGCTTACCAGCGCCTAATTTGAAAAACGCTCCTAACCGCTGCCTTAGCAACACAAATATAAATATAACAACAGACACACTCCGAACTGAGCAATCAGGAGGGAAATATTAAACTTTTTATTTTTTTCCCCTAGCGGTTGCTTTTGGTTGAGGACTGCCAATTCCATTAAATTAAAAAAAAAAAAAAAAGATGTACAAATGTCAGTGTAACTCTTCTTGACCTGGACATCGATGGGGGCACTTCCCCGACAGCAAAGGGTCTGTTAGCAACAGGGCACTGCTCTAAGGACTGCTCACTCCCTGCCTTAGAAACAGAAATAAACCCTGGCGCATCCAAAGGCGCTTCCAGAGGAGCTCCTGCAGTGCCAGCAGGAAGGGCTGCAGCAGCTCCGGGCACCAGCAGCACTGGGCAGGGCTGGACAGACAGAGGACGCTGGCAGGGTCAGTGCCAGGGTGGCGGGACGTGTCCTGGGCCGTGCCAGCAGGCTGGGAGCAGCACAGGCTGTCCCTGCAGCCTGCTCGCCCCAGGGCAATGCCTGGCAGCTGGTTCTTTATCACCCTTCCTCCTTTCAGCAGTTTCAGATGTGGGATATCTTTCAAACCAAACGCCACAGAGGTGAAAATCCAGCTTTCTCCACAGCGTGTGGACGCAGGCTCTCGATGAAGGGTTTGGTTCCTGCACACCAGCCCCCAGCACAGTCCATGGCTGTTTGGAGCTGGAGCCATCTCTCCCGACCCGAAGTGACAGCTATCCATCCATCTGCCAGCCTCTGCCTCAGAAGACGGCTCTAAAGCATCGCAGCACAGGGGTTTTTTGCCCTTCTTCTCACTTCAGGGTGAAAACATTTCTGTCTTTCCACAAATTACTGTAAACCTGCTGCAACCTCCTGCCAAAGCATGTAGGGACTCTTCACAAAATCAGCTTCATAAAAATGACACATTTAGCACCACTTTTTCAGGGTTATCCCTTGAGCCTTTTTTCCCCTACATGCCTTGTTAATAAAGCTTGCATGTCACCCTTTATTATTAAAAAACAAAGAGGACCTTTCTCCAAGGCTGCAATGCGCATCTCTCCTTTCGGTTTCACAAAATCCTCCAGAAACATCGACGGCTCCTCATCCTGTGCTTCAAGCTGCACATCTCCACCCGGAGCACCAGCCTCCTGACTCCCCCTGTGTGCTGCAGGCATCACAGAAATGGCAAATTGTTCCCCAAAGTCCACTGGGCCTCCCTGCTGGGAAGGGCAGGGCTTGTAAGACCACTTCTCCCGGTCCTTGTGTATCCTCAGTCCTGTTCTTCACAGGCCACTCAATCTCAGGCTCCAGCATCTGCAATAGAACTGATGCTGCCTATTAGGAGATCTCACCAGCATTTCATTCTTATGGTTTGAATGATATTGTGGGTGATACAGAATTCATGCAAATTAAATAAGAACGCTCCAGCTGCACTTGGGAAACAGTGAAAATTTCAAAGTAGGGACCAGGTCAAATGAAGTATGCATCAGCAATCAGGGAAAGTCATTATCATTTAGCAAGCTGCTCATTTAGCCCATGGGAAATAAGGAAGAGGTCTGAGACTCCTTCCCGCCGGGAGCAGGCGCAGTGGGAAACCCCATGGAGCACTGGGATGGAGCCCCAGGCCCAGAGCAGCAGCCAGGCTGGGGCTGATGCTCTCACAGCCAGCCACACGGCTGCTGTCCCTCTGCACAGCAGCAGGAGAGGCAGATCCAGGGCTGGGGTCCCTCTGCACAGCAGCACGGACCCATCAGATCCAGGGCTGGGGTCCCCCTGCACAGAGACCCCGCAGATCCAGGGCTGGGGTCCCTCTGCACAGCAGCAGATCCAGGGCTGGGGTCCCTCTGCACAGCAGCACAGACCCATCAGATCCAGGGCTGTCTCTCTGCACACCAACAGAGAGGCAGATCCAGGGCTGCTCTCCCCCTGCACAGAGACCCCGCAGATCCAGGGCTGGGGTCCCTCTGCACAGCAGCACAAACCCACCAGATCCAGGACTTCTCTCCCCCTGCACAGAGACCCAGCAGATCCAGGGCTGGGGTCCCTCTGCACAGAGACCCAGCAGATCCAGGACTGCTCTCCCCCTGCACAGAGACCCAGCAGATCCAGGGCTGGGGTCCCCCTGCACAGAGACCCAGCAGATCCAGGGCTGGGGTCCCTCTGCACAGCAGAAGATCCAGGTGTCCCCCTGCACAGAGACCCAGCAGATCCAGAGCTGATGACAGAAACCCATCAGATCCAGCCCCAGGCTGGGAGCGCATCTCAAAGGACGTCAGGAGAGATTTCCCCCGTTCTGTGTGATGGATCATAATTAGTAATTAGCCCTGTGCTCCCAGCCCTCCTCTGCCCCAGAGCGGGGTCAGGGGCCAGGACCATGCCCAGGTGCAGTGCCTGACCCACGTGAGGAGCTCTGCTCCTGCTCTCCCTGACGGCACCTGCGGCACCCACAGCCACGCACAGCTGGGCGATGCCAAACCGACCCTGCTCCCCAGGCCCCGACCCTCCCACACTGGCACCTCCTGGCACGGTGGGTGCCAGAGGTTTGAGAGCAGCAGCAGCCCGAGGCTTTGGGTTAAACAGCAGTGCAAACCCCACCCAAATAGCTACTGGGGCTTCCACCACGGGGGAAAATCAGCAAACGCTGACAGACGCAGTGTGGGAGCGATGCCCAGGTGACAGCAAGGAGCCCACCACGTGTCCCCTGACAGCCAAGCTGTGCTGCGCCTCTGACACCCCTGCAGGGTCAGCACCTTTGGACAGGACCCATCTGGCCAGTGGTGCCCATCAGCAGCTCCAGCCACGCCACGGCACTGCAGCACAAGCCAGGGAGGGGGCAGAGGAGCAGAGGGCGCACTCTAACTGCCAACAGCCCCAGCAAGACAGACAGAAAACATGAAGCAACTCAGCCCTTAAAGAGCATTTAGGAGCCATCACCTGGAAGGGCAGGAAGGACCTGACCTCTGGCATGTCCCTCTGCAGCCCTCTGCCCACGCCCAGCTCGCTGACAGAGCTTCTCCGACAGGAGCCTGCCAACTGTGAGCTACAGCGTAGTGCCTCGGAACCAGTAAGTGCATCTAGCATCTGATATTGATGTTTTATAATTAGATGTAATACAGCAGATCATTTTCCTGCACTTGATCAATGAAACCAGGCTTGGGTTTGGGGTTAGGCTGTTTTGCAGACTGATTGCTGCCTAAGCCTACTGGAGCAGTGCCTCGCTCGCTTCAGCAGGAACGAGCAGAGACGAGGATGTGCAAACACAGCATCCATTTAGATTTACTATCCCCGAAATATAAACAGAATATTTATTTCTGGCCTTTTAAGTAGTAATTCCAAATTTAATGAGGTACAATGAACATTCCTCAGAGCCAGACTCTATGGCTACTTAACACCACCAAGCCTCTAATTACTACTGCAGCTTAAATAAAGGGCATTCCGTTATGATGGACATTATTAAAAACTGAAGGAACTGAGTCCAGCCTCCATTTTCTCTTGATGAAATAAAAAGCACTGCAGAGAAATCACTGGGAGAGTTCATCCTTTAGCATCACTCCTCTCATCAGACTAAGCAGCAGTATCAAGCCAGACTCTATTACAGTGCAAGCATCCCACTAATCCATGCTGAACTCCTGTACCCTCCCCAAATAAACACAGGCTTTGTCATTTTTTGTTTGAAAATGGATGGGAGGCAAGAGAAAAGCTGCTGCTGAGATGTGATTTTGAAAAAGAGGTATAGGATTAAAAACTCAGATTGAATCCAGGGGCAGCCACACACAATAAAGCCAAAATTACACCCCACAAAGTCACAAACTGTGTCACCGGGCTGGATTTGTCAGCAGATCAGAAATCTACAGTATGGTTATGAAGAGCAAAAATCCTAAAACACCTGCCTTACATCCACATGGTATCTATAACCCCAAAGCTTTTTGGGGGCATGGCACAGGGGCCCTCCATTGGAACCATCACAGCAGATACCTGCTTGGCACCACTCCTCAAAATCTACTGAAAAGCAAAATACTGACCCAAAAGTGGGGCAGGCTATCTAGAGAGGAGCATACAGACACGTTCTCACAGGGGCCAAGAGCAGCCAGGGGCTGGTGATGCCCTGGCTGGGACAGGGGGGATTTGGGGGCAGCAGGGGCAATGCCTCCCTCCTCTGTGCCCACTGATGGAGCACAGCCTCCTGCACAGGGCTCCTGCCTCAGTGTGCCAAGGCAAGCTCCCTGCAGGGATGTGACAGCCAATAAACCTGACAGAAGGGGGTTTTCCCATCACCCGTACCTGGGACTTTCACATGTGCAATGGACTCACACACGCAGCTCCCAGCACAGACTACACCCCTCCCTAGGCAGTGAGAGAAACAATCTGGATCTAATCAGCAGGCCCAGGGTGATGGGGCATGACTTAGAGATTTGTTAAAAAAACCCTTCACAACTGTCCTTTCCCTGCCTCCTGCCATTAGGAATGAAAACAAATATAACAGAAGAACCTTTTTATAAATGTTCCCATCTCTAGGGCTAAATAAAACTCCCTGTCATTCACCTTCTGGAGTGGCAGGTCAGGCCAATGCATTTTGCAGGGAACAGGAGAAATCACAGATTTGTCACTGCAAAAAGAAGGAGGAAAAAAAAAAAGGAAAAAGAAAAACCAAAAACCAAAAATCATTGCAGCTGAGTTAAAAACAGGGAAGGCGTGAGATGGTGCTGCCAGCTGGGCACATCAGAGCCAGGGGGTGCCCCCCGAGCATGCACCCGCCCTGGGGCACTCAGGGGCCGCAGGGACCTTGGCCCTGCCCCATTTCCCAGCGCACACCCCATCTCTTCTGGTTTTTGGGCAAGCAGACAGAGCCCCAGCCATCCTCCTCCCACGGCGCCACCAGAGGCCAGAGCTGGTCCCAGGCTTGCCCCTGGCACACCCCAGACCCAGCCCTGGCACCTCTGCAGCAGCAGCAGCAGCTCCTGCCTGGCTTCAGCTCCAATCCCCCCACACTGGCAGATAATCAAACGCAGACAAACCCTGCCCTGTGCTCATGGTTTTATCACTCACAGTGTTTATCTGGAATTGCATGGGAAGGCTTGCAGTCAGGATAGCCTCAGGCAGCTCCCACTCGAAGCCTCCAGGGGATTTTGCTCACAACAAAACTCTTTATCAAAACCAGTTTTCCCCTATTTTAATGTTTTTTCCCTACTGGTGCAGGAAAAAGCAGCTCTCCAGCCCACAGCATTACCCTGCAGCCATGAGACTGGCAGCAAATCTGGGGCAGGACTGGCCTTCCTCCCACTGCCATCGCTGTCTCACCTGCATGGGCAGTGGATGGGAAGCTGGCTTTGCTCAGCCCAGCCCTTCCCAAAGGTGCCAGCAGCTCCAGCATCCCTGGGGACACACCAGCACCCTCTGCACAGCCCTTCCTCCCCTCGGAGCCCAGCCACCAGCTCCGGGCCAGCAGAACCTGAGGAATTCAGCTCACAGGAGCCTGTGCTCTCCCAGAGCCAACCGCAGGGAAATGAATGACAACACAGCCCTCACCAGATGCGGGGATCTCAGCCTGGCACCAGCCGGGTGCCCTTTTCCATCCGCACCCTGCCCACAGCCGCCCCACGTTATTAACAGCCTGGTAAACACAGCCCCTTGGTTATTACAAAGATGCCAAAACCTTACTACTTCTTGTTCCTTCCAGTTAATGTACCATAGCCGAGGATAAATTGCTATTACAAGGAACTAAAAATAAAAATGTTTCAGAGGCCGTAATTGGCTTGTCTTGTTGGGCTTTTTAAGGAGCCAAAGTACCAGTTCCAGGCTATTAGCCCTAAGGTTGTAGGAGAATAGTATAAAATATTTCTTCATTAAAACCCTACGTTCTCCATAGAGGTGTTATTCTTTAGGGTTTTTTTCTTCCTTTCCTTCTTTCTTTTTTTATTCCTCCTTTTTTTTTTTTATTATTATTTTCTTTTTAAAAGACATGCGTTATCAAATGAGCTTTAGTTAAAAGAGGGCTTGGAAAGCCCAGGGGTGATATAAATAGACAGAGCTCAGTGCAGCTGGAGAACCAGCCCAAGCCTTCACTCATCTATTCAGGTCATTTTTCTACAAAACTTACGTAATTTTCCTCAGCTGCATCCATAATCTTGGGTCATTTTTAATAATCAGCACCAAATCTTGCAGTCCTTGGAGAGACAGTGCCCCGTGCTGAAAGCACCCAGGCCAGAGCTGTGGGACAGGATCATCACCCATCACAGGCTGCAGCCCACCTTGAGGCCACCAAGGGTGCCCAGGGTGCTCCCTGAGATGGGCACTATGGTTTTTGTGCCTTTTGAGATGTCTTGATGCTATTTGGTTATTAAGAGTTTTAATTACCATTACTCAATCTCAACAACAAGCACGACAATCATGGTTTTGTTTCTGGAGGGAGCCAGGAGTTGGGTTCCAGGATCCTTGTGGGTCTCTTTCAGCTCAGGATCCTCTGAGACTCTCTGAGAAATGCATTTATTCAGCAGAAGCTCCTTTCAGAGGAAGCAGATGCTCTGTCGAGCGAGGACGCGGCGCTTTGGCACCTGCTGTCCTGATGACGACGGTGACGATGCATCAGCAAAACAGCTCTAATTTATGGCCACAACTTTAAAATTGGCTCCGAGTCCTTGTGGAGCCTGCTCCCACTGACGGGAGCACCTTGGGGCTGCCCTGACCACCCGCACAGAGCCGGGCACGGCAGAGACCTCTCTGTGACAAGGGCTCAGTGCAGCACAGCATTGCAATAAATAATGATAATATCAGCAAGGATGAAGATCAATTCCTGGGTAATATGGCCCAGGAGGGGAAGCACAACAGAAAAATTACAGCAGAGCCTCTAACCCCCTGCTTTTCCTCAAAGACAAGGTTGGATGACACATTCTTTGTGAAACAACAACCCAACAGGTATTTACTACTTCTATTTTGTGATGTGAGGGTTGCTGCTAAAATAAGACTATTTCCGTTAGGTACAATTGCTATTTTTTGATAGTGTCTCAGCAATACCTTGTTAAAAAGGGCAAAACAACAGTTATTAATTACCCTAATTAACCCAATTCATAAGACACATTTGTGTGGCTGTCATGACAACTGCTTTGACTAACTTGCCAAGAATAGCTTAGCTGTCCATTCAAATAAATCCCTGATAATTACTAGTCTAGTTTACTGGGCTTCTGTGATAATAATAATTAGTGCTACTGTACAAAAGGTCACGCTAAACAGTTTATGAATGATGCATTTCGCATGGTGATTACATGAGTCACGCAGCAGCCAGCAAATGGACACAGCCACATCTCCAACATGGAGAGCTGGGACCAGATCCAGCCGGTGGCTGCTCCGCCTGCAGACAGCGTGGCAGGATGAGAGGGAGACAAACAACACCCAGAGTTGGGTTGAGCTAGGACAGCCACCCACCTGCCTCCTGCACCGCTGCAGGGGCCAGCTGCCACCCCTGGAGATGGTCCTGGAACAGAGACCCCCGAAAGCTTCCCAGCCCAGCCTGTCACACGGTGCCATCTCACCTCACCAGTTCATTTCCGTCCCTGACAAGGACATGATCGTGGATCACCTGTCGGGCTTTGCCACGCTGCCATTAGGTTTGGGATCAATGACAAAAGGGGGGTTAGAGCACCAAAGGCACCATGAGCTTGGGGTGGACAGTGCCAGCCCTCTCTGTCTTCACCTTGGCAGGATGAAGCAGGGGTGTCCCCAAGGAGCCAGCTCCAGCACACCCTGAGTCTGGGACTGTCCCCAGGCAACTGCTCGGCCAGCACTGCTCCTGCTGAGGCTGCTGCTGGCTGCAGGAGGAGCTGCCTCCTCCAGGACCTGCCCGCGCTCCTGACTGGGCTAGGCTCTCATTCACCTTCACAACAGCAAGCCCAGGCCAGTCAAATGTCATTTTAGCTTTGCTGAGGTTTATTGGTGAAAACTGATCTGTGGGATCCCCTCTGGCTATGCCTACACAGAGGCAAGAGAGGATGGCACCACACTGCACCCACGCTGAAAAATCCTGCAAAGCCCCAGGGCAGAGGGCAGTGGGGCAGGGACTGAGCCAGGACATTCACTTCTAATACAGAGGACAGCTGCCAGCTCTGTGGAAATCTACGAAATCACTCCATTTAAAATAAATTCTGATTAAACACCACATATGGTCCTTATGGTCCACCCCTTCTTACCTATCACAGAGGCATCTGCACCTACACAGGGTCTTAATCAGCAAATATTTGTCTGCCAGGGCCCCCCCCCTCAGCCCCACCTGAACTTGCAATTATTCCTATCGATTGACTTTAAGAGAGCACCAGGCACAGCCTGGAGCTGTGAGCAAGCAGGGGAGCCCCACTGCAGCGATCAGCAGGGCCAGCAATTGCCCTGTCACACATGGCAGGCTATGGCTGCAGACTGCAGGCAGCAAGGCCACACGAACACTTAAAACGTCCTCACAGTGTGAAGAGCGAGCCTGCAGAAGTGACACCTCCTTTCTCTACAAATCTGCTCCCCCAGCATCTCCCAGCCCCGTGAAGAATTCATCTCACTGAGGCTGAAGAGCCAACAGAGCCCTTGGAGGGCTGACTTGGGCTTGAGTCCTCTCTGCATGGCAAAATCAGCGCTGATGGGGAAGTTTTGGATCTGGGGAAAGATGGATTTGAGGTCCCAAAGGGATTTCAGTGCTGGACCCTGAGCCCAGGCTGAGCCCAGGCTCGCCTGCACATCCTCCCCACTTGTAACCAAAAATGCATGCCAGAAGACGAGGTGCTTTTTTCATCAGACCAAAAGGAGGAGTTAGGGAAACCTGAAGCCGAGCAGAGCACTCCCCAGCTCTCCCAAGTGAAGTTTGCAGCTCAGTTCAATATGTTAGTGCCTAATGAAGGTTTCCCCCATACTCTGCAGGGTACAATCATTCTCCTCCTAATGAGCATGTGTTAATGGCATATTAATGCTGACAACAACTAAGTGCAGGGAACAGGAGATGAACATATTCCAAAATTTGTCTTTATTTTCCCCAACAAAGGAACCCATAGCGTGGCTGAGCGAGCCCCAGCCCAGCAGGAGCCTGTGGCTCCCACAGTGATGCTGCCAGCTCTGGTGCAGCTCAGCGCAGGACACAGAGCCCAGGTGGGACATGGCTTTGCTCTCGCACTCACCCAGTCCCCATAATGAGTTGTTGTCCAGGAGAGTGTCAGCCCCAGCTGGTACTGCCCCAAGCACAGCCACCCTGCGGCTGAAGCCGGAGGCAGAGGAACTGCTCCCAAAGGCCTGGGAAGTGTTGCAGGGCAGCAGGTTCGGGTCTGTATCTGAGGCACAGCCCCGAGGCTCTGCTGACTGAACGTCTGAGCTGGGTCCCTGCCAGAGCATCCAGATGTGAATCTGAATATGAAAGGTCCAGGAGGGAGCAGGTGACAGAGGCTCCAGCCCCATCCTGGTGCCGGCGTCCCAGCCCATCTGGGTTTGTCTCAGCAAGTTTACATAAGCTCTCAGGCACGGAAAAGAACACACAGAATGGGTGTTTTCCTGTTTTTTCATCTTCACTTGCGAAAACAGCTCTCCAAGCCCTGACAGCTCCCCAGAAGCAGCCTCAGTGTGCCGCAGCATGTGCTGCCCACCGGCAGGCACTGCAGGAAGAGCTGCCTGATTCCCCAGCTGCCCAACTCCTGTGTGCTCCCACCATCACTTACATTTACATTTCCAGATCGATAATCGATGCTAGAATCAATAGCAGGGAATTTAGCTACATTATAAAAACAGTAAAATCAGCCAATACTGAGAAATGACTATTGAGTCCTGTGTTTTCTGTACTCACTTAGTCTAATAATGGTGAATGATATTTTCCAAGTACATTATTCAGCAATAAAACCACCGAATTATTTGATCTCTTTCTAACCTTTATGATTCTAAGCACTCTTTTTGACCCAGATTGAATGAGGCAACATCTGCAGAGCCTTTCACAAAATTGTACTCTGTGTGCACTATTGTAAGTCTGCTGCCAAAGATAAATGTTATTATTTTAAAGCCATCATCCTTCTAATAGATGAGCAAACACACTGCATTAGCATAGCCTGCAGAGCTGGAGCACGGGTGAGAAAATGCCAGAGGGGTTTCACTTAATGGAATTTTACATACCTGACTTAGGATGGGTTAATGCAATCCACCAACACGGGAATTCACAACCTGCCCTGTGGCATACACCTGCCAGTACAGACGATGGAATAATCCAACAAGCTCCCCGTGAGAAACACGAGGCGCTCACACCCAGATCTCAACAGGGTGCTGGGATGAGCAGCTCACCTGCAGACGAGTCCCCAGCACACTGTGACTGACAGGGTTTATCGCCTGTGCTGGGTGTCAGGGGCAGCAGTGCCGGCATCACCTGTGGGTGCTCAGTGCCATCAGAGGCTGTAGGAGTGCAGCACCTGTCACACACCTGCCTGCTGCAGCATCAGCTGTCCCCAGCCTTCACCGGGCCTGGGAGGATTCTCTGTAATTCCATGTTAAACAGCAGACACTTCAAGGCTCAGCATGAATCACTTGTCCGGCTGACATAAGCCATTACTTCACTCCAAATTTAGACAAGGAGCCAGAGGGAGACACTGAAGCAGAGATGTTGTGCCTCTTCTCCATCAAAGCCTCCAACAGGTGCCCCAGACAGGCTCTGCCCCAGCAGGAACAGCGACACTGGGAGCTGCCAGCAGCCCCAGTGTCCCTGTGCTGAG
Organism: Emberiza elegans; assembly: GCA_024865655.1. NCBI lineage: Eukaryota > Metazoa > Chordata > Aves > Passeriformes > Fringillidae > Emberiza > Emberiza elegans. Next base: position 26,103,263 of record JALJVW010000129.1, on the reverse strand, counting down.
CCCTGGGTGATGCTGTCCTGGGGACACTGGGGACACTGGGGACACTGGGGACTGTCCCAGCCCCAGCACAGCCCTGCCAGGGCAGCACTGCCTGCACAGCACCCCACACATCCCCTATGCAGAGCACGCTCTAATTTGAATTATAATTACACTTATAAGTACACAGATTACAACTATTTATGCTACAAATAAGACCATCCTGTATTTTAATTAACAGAAAATGATTGGAACTCAACTATAGCCTCTGCTGGGAACAATATCTAACAATTTATTGAAGCAAGGCCACACCAGCCCCACAAGCAGCCTGGCAGGAGAGGGGGAGCGGGCAGGGCTGGGGATCTCACCCATCTGAGCCCCCACACAAGAGCAGGAGCTGCTGCCAGAGAGGACAAGAGGTCAGGAGAGAGGGCAGGGAGGAGAGAGGAGAGAGGAGAGATGGGGGAGAGAGGAGAGATGGGGGAGAGAGGAGAGATGGAGGAGAGAGGAGAGATGGGGGAGAGAGGGCAAAGCCAGGGGAGATGGAGGAGAGAGGGCTCTCAGGACAGAGGGAGGAGAGAGGGGTGCCAGGAGAGATGGAGAAGAGATGGCAAAGCCAGGGGAGATGGAGGAGAGAGGGCTGCCAGGGGAGATGGAGAAGAGATGGCAAAGCCAGGGGAGATGGAGGAGAGAGGGCTGCCAGGGGAGATGGAGAAGAGATGGCAAAGCCAGGGGAGATGGAGAAGAGATGGCAAAGCCAGGAGAGATGGAGGAGAGAGGGCTCTCAGGACAGATGGAGGACAGAGGGCTGCCAGGGGAGAGATGGAGGAGAGAGGGCTGCCAGGACAGATGGAGGACAGAGGGCTGCCAGGAGAGATGGAGGCTCCTCCCCGGGCAGCCTGCAGGCAAAGCCTGGCCATGGAAGCCGGCAGGGCGCAGTGGCTCTGCCCTTGCTGGCTGCCAGGGATTCAGGAAGGACCCGAGCAGGGCACAGCCGGGGAGGGCGGGAGCCCAAGGAGCTGGGAGGGCACCTGGCTGAGGAGCTGCTCTGGCCTCAAAGCCCTCAGGAGGGACTTCAGGAAATGGCAGCTGGAAAATGCAGCTCTTCCACCCAGCCAAGCAGATGCACACAAGGTTATTCAAAGGCTACTGCACTTGGCCTCAGTGATGCCTCAGCATGAGCACGTGCTGTAAGTAAAGGAAACCAGAGGGAGAAACCACAGAGCTCAAATCACTCGATGCAACACAGATTCACTGGGATTCTGCTGTAAGAAACCCCATAAAGAACCATGCAAGACTATCCTTTTGATGAAAATTTTAAAAAACCTTACTAGAAATCTTTCCCAGTTTAAGAGAAAATTCTTATCTGCCATGTAAATATAGTTGCAAAAGCTTTTTTTATAGACTTCACGAGTTATGCATTAGAAATGTGCATCAGAAATTCAAATTTTCCAAGAGGAAATATTTAAGGAACCTACCAACCCAAACCATTCTATGATTCTATGAAAACAAGAGAAGCCTCTCCACTTCCAGTAAAAGTGAACCATAAAAGCCAAAGCAGTAGCATAAAAACAAATGAGATGTATCTGATTATATGACATATTATATACCCACATAATTAGGTGCAATATGTAATAATTCCATACACACTCTCTGTATGCATAGGGATACGAGTGTGAGCACTGCAGTGTCAGGTTACTGTCTCAACCTGATGATCTTAAACCCTCGAGCTAAACGATTCTGTGATTCTATGGAGGGCATCACAAATACAGGATACAACAAACAGTATGTAATATACAACAATAAGATCATATCCATGGGAGCACTCAGGCCTTGCTGTTAAATACAAGCAGCTACTGCCCCACCAGCCCTGATCCTGCACGGACCATTGGAACAAACCCCTTTGGTCCTTCCCAACCTGATCCTACCACAGGCTACAAAACCCTTGGAAAGCCCCAGGAGCTGCCAGGATGGGGTGGCAGCCCCACACCACCAATACAGAACACGTGCTGTTTACTGGGCATCCTGGCAATGCTCAGCTCTTAGCTGAACTCAGTCTTAACTGCCTTTTCCAGCCTAAATGATGTGATGATCTTAGGAAAAGCCAAAGAGTGTTGAACTAAGGGCTTGTCCAAAACCCAGGGAGCGTGGCGTGGTTGAACACAAATGGGAGGTGCTGTATTTATCTCTGTTGCAAGGTATTGAAGGGAATTTCTCCATACAACAGCTCGGAGCAATTGCATTAAGAGATGTATAATTTGGTGAGGCTGACCTCAGAAGGGAATAAAGAGCTGCTGATTTCCATAATGTCAGCCTCTGACACTCTGAGAGGTCAGGGAACCTACAGCGATACACAACCCACTCTGGGAGCAGTTAAACGCAGAGATCTGCTGGGGTTTGGGGCCAGCAGGGACAGCACACAGGGAGCTTGGGGGTCCCACCATCCCTGGCTATGCGGAGTGGGGCTGGGGGCCCAGACAGGGAGATTGGGGGTCCCACCATCCCTGGCTATGCAGAGTGGGGCTGGGTGCCCAGAGTGGGGCTGGGGGCCCAGACAGGGAGGTTGGGGTCCCATCCCTGGCAATGCAGAGTGGGGCTGGGGGCCCAGGCAGGGAGATTGGGGGTCCCATCCCTGGCAATGCGGAGTGGGGCTGGGGGCCCAGAGTGGGGCTGGGTGCCCAGAGTGGGGCTGGGGACCCAGACAGGGAGATTGGGGGTCCCACCATCCCTGGCAATGCAGAGTGGGGCTGGGAGCCCAGCAGGACCAGGAGCTGTCCCCAGGGAGGGCACAAGCAGTGCACATCTAAAGCTGAGAGCATCACTCCTGTTTGAGGCTGGGTGGCCCCAGGCAGGGCTGCGGGGGCTCGGGGGGCAGAGCAGAGCAGAGCAGAGCCTGACCTGCCTTCCCCAGCACTGTGCATCAGTGGCAGGCACAAAAAAGTGCTGAGTTACAGTGACCTCCCAAGGAGAAAACAAGACTGGCAGCGCTGCCTGCGAAGCCAGCCTTCCCACGAGTGGAACATCAGCCCTGCTAATGCTTTAATTATTATGGCTCCTGAAAATAAGCCTCATCTCATCATCCCCTGCCTGCCTCAACACCGCAAACTTTCTCCGGGTTGGAAATCCTCTCCTTTTTTCCCCTTTTTCCCTGCTCTATACACAGCATTACTCAGAAGCAAGCCAAATCCCTTCCAATTATATATCATGACGTTTCCCCAGCGCCGCACTAAAGCGAGGCCCTTCACTTCTAAATGGCATGGTTTATAACAAATTGTCTGTTATACCAGACAGAAACTGATTTCCTCAAACCCAGCATATTAAAGTGAGTACATTCATTCTGGTTGTAACACACAAAATGTGATTATAACAGACACTTTGGGGGCTTTTTAAGGCTAGCGGAGAAGAGGAGGATAAGCTGGAGGGGAAGAAAGAATTGACAAGTAGAGAAATGACAGAGAAAGAGAAACAGCCACGCTGATTTTATTTCTTACAAAACAAAAATCTTTGTGTGTTGTAGAAATGTGCTTTAGTTAACACCGCCAGATAGCCAGAGCAAGAGCTGCCGGTGCTGCCTGAAACGAAAATTGCTCTATTGTGCTCAGAAAATCATTTCCCACAGTGAGCAGAACGCTTTCCAGGTAGTACAAAGCAGATCTGAAACCAGCGGGGCCTTATCCTGCAACTGTTGCTCCCTCAAATAATCCCTGCAGCCACGAGGAGCCCCAGCTAAATCAGTGTGAGTGAGGATTATGTGGGAGTGTATCAAGGTTGGGGGATTAGACCGGGATTATCACTAAAACCAGTAATTCCCCATCTTACTGATGGTGGCCACCAGCTCCGGAGGCGGCGGATGGCCACAGCTCTGGGCGCTGTTTGGGGTGTGGGTCCCGCTGGGTCAGAGGCGCCTCCACCCTGACCTTCTCCTGCAGTGGAGCCAACCAAAGCAGCACCAGAGCAGGACCACGCCTGATCCACGCTCTGCTCACACAGCAATGGCAGCACTGCCCCTTCCCTCCCAACGCTGCCACCACGGAGCCATTCCAGAGAGCCATTCCAGCCATTCCAGAGAGTCATTCCAGAGCCATCCCAGAGCCATCCCAGAGCCATCCCAGAGAGCCATTCTAGAGAGTCATTCCAGAGCCATCCCAGAGAGCCATTCCAGAGCCATCCCAGAGCCATCCCAGAGAGCCATTCTAGAGAGTCATTCCAGAGAATCATTCCAGAGCCATCCCAGAGAGCCATCCCAGAGCCATCCCAGAGCCATCCCAGAGCCATCCCAGAGAGCCATCCCAGAGAGTCAACCCAGAGAGTCATCCCAGAGCCATCCCAGAGCCATTCCAGAGAGTCAACCCAGAGCCATCCCAGAGAGTCATTCCAGAGCCATCCCAGAGCCATCCCAGAGAGCCATTCTAGAGAGCCATCCCAGAGCCATCCCAGAGCCATCCCAGAGCCATTCCAGAGCCATCCCAGAGAGCCATCCCAGAGAGCCATCCCAGAGCCATCCCAGAGCCATCCCAGAGCCATCCCAGAGAGCCATTCCAGAGCCATCCCAGAGCCATCCCACAGAGCCATCCCACAGAGCCATTCCAGTCATTCCAGAGAGTCATTCCAGAGCCATCCCATCCTAGAGCCATCCCAGAGCCATCCCAGAGCCATCCCAGAGCCATCCCAGAGCCATCCCAGAGCCATCCCAACAGAGCCATCCCACAGAGCCAGCCAAGGACTCCCTGCCAGTTCCACCCCGGGACACGCAGCCCCTCAAGGAGGGCTCTCCCTGTCCATGTCACACCTCCTGGCCTCTGGCAGCCAGGTCCTGCCACCATGCTGGCCCCAGGGGACAGAGCGAGCTGCTGTCCCCAGCGTGCTTCCCATCCTGGAGCAGCAAACGAACGCCATGTCCCAAAGCAGGGCAAATCTGGGATGTAACAGATACAGCCATCACACACACACTGTTTACTTCTAAACCAACAAGTCAAGATGCAGGCATGTAAGTGCTACCCAAGGGTGGCTGCTCTGCATGCAGGTCATGTGCCCTGGATCCTAAAAGGCTCAGCATTCAGACCAATTTCCACACCACCCCAATGCAACACGCATTTTTATCAAGGAAGCTGCCTAATGGCCCCTATTAATTTTGATTTTTAATCTCCTGGTACAACTCCCAGCAATATGCATGCAAAACCTGACAACAAGCCCTTTTGGTTTCAAAGCTGGCTTCTCCTCCAGCTCAAGGAAGATAAAAAGAGCTCTCAGCAGCAGCCAAGGCTCTGACCAGCAGTGCCCTTGCAGCTCCAACATGTCCCACTGTCCCTGCTGCAGAACAAGTCTGAACCAACAGGGGCCAAGCCTCCTGCTGTCAGCCAGGATCACCAGAGCTGCTCCCAAACACCTCCTGCCCGGGCTGCCTGCAGCCACAGGGCGCTGAGGGGCTGTGGGCAGTGCCCCGAGTGGCTCCCTGGCACCCTGGCACCCAGTGATTCCCAGCAGGGCCAGAGCACCCCGGGATATCCCCCCCTTGCCCTCCTGGCAGCTGTACCCTGGCACAAGCAGAGCTGACAGCCAAGCAAAGGCTTTATAAGGGTGGGCTCAAACTTCTGTTGCATGCTCAGAGCGGGGTTGCAGCCCCTCAGACACCGCTCTTTAATCCCTTCCAGATCACCAGGGAAAGATGAGAAGCACCAACAAACCCAATTATTCCCAGCCCCGAGACCTGCCACCGCACTAGAAGAAACATTTCCTGAAGCTCCACAAACAAGCCATCCTTGGGGACTTTTATTTCAAGGCTCCTGACTGTTGAAATAAATGAGGCTCACGTTAAAGACCAGCCACGTCCCAGACCCACCGCCGCCGGGGCAGCTCGTGCCTGCAGCAGCAATGGCTCACCCTCAGCCACGGCCACCCTGTGCCAAGTGACACTGCCACAGACGCACTGACCTCGTCTTTCATCTGCTCTCAAGCCAAGCTTTGCCTTCCCATCAGGAAAAGTGGCTCCCAGGTGGAGCAGCAATGATCTCTCCCCGATGCTGACACCTCACAGAGCCTCCCCGGGGAAACAACGGCGGCTTCATTGCTGCGAGCCCTCAGACCAGCCCAGACAAAGCCCCACCGCAGGGAGTGCTCTGGCTCTGTAAACCCGGGGCAGGGAGTGTGTTTATCACACCCTCAGCCCCCGGAGGTGTGCCTGTAGCAGCCTGCACAGCCACAGCCCCACAGCACAGCGCTGCTCCTGCACGGGAACAGCTGCTGGGCACTGGCTGTGGCACCCCCAGTGCCAGCACAGGGTGGCACTAGCACCAATGAACCACCTCACTCTCAGGGGTCAGTTTAGAAGCCAACAGAACCCCCACCACCAGTGAGACAGCTGCGCCTGCAACAGCTGGAAGCATAACCTGGGGGTTCGGCCAGAAAACATCAACATTCCCACCCTGAACTAAACTTCCAAACAGCTTCCCATTGGGATTGCTCCACCCTGTACCCTGATCCTGCCCTTCTGTCCAGAAGCACCTGCCAGGACACGTTTCTCTCCCTCCAGAGCCTTGGCAGGAGTGGTGAGCTGCCTGCTGCCCTCGGCAGCTCCCGGGGCTGCTGCTCCACTGGCTCCAGCCACGCATCACGACAGACAGACTCCTGTCTCCAGGCCCGCCACCAGCTCTCCACAGCACATCTCACCTGCACAAGGGATGGGAGAACGGGGCGAGCTGCAGCCACAGGGAGAAACAGGAATCCCATGTCCCTCACAAGAGGGTGAACAAGGCAGGGACATCTCTGGAGGGCACGTTCCATGAGACCCCAGCCCAGCTGTTCCATCACAGAGAAGCACAGGCAGCACTGCCTTCTGCATGCAGCCTCCTGCTAGCTTTATCAGCTGAGCTGTGACGGTCCTGAGGGTCCTTCCATCCTCCCTGGCACCTGAGACCGCCCAGTGCCAGCATGCACTCCTGGAGAATGCCAGCCTGTGATGGGTTTGTGAACCACAGGCTGGCAGGATGCCCCACTGCTCCAGGGCCCATAGCAAGGCACCAGCCAGAGATGCACTCCAGAATCCTCTGCAGGAGACACTGCCCCAGGAAAACAGGAACCCCTCAGGGACCACCGCCCACAACAGCAGTGGTCACTCATATAGGCCAACACTGGTACACAGAGCTGGTTCTGCCTCAGTGGAAGCCAAACCCCGGCGTTCAGTGAGCATTCTGCCAATACCAGCACAGCAGGACCAGGCCCCCAGCACCAGCCCTCTCCAGCAGCCCTGCAGAGCACTGGGCCTGGCTCTCTGCAGCTCCAGGATGAATCTGATGTAGCTCCACTGCCTTCAGCAACAACATTTTGCATTTACACCAGCACACTGAACACAAAACAGAGTGAGCCATAAATATTTCAGCTGCTTTTTCAGCTTTGTTATTCTGTTCAAAGCAGGAAACATGACAAACCTTTGATTGTTTTGCTTAAAACCAAACAATAATTCAAAGAGAGACAAACAAGCAACATTAAATGATGCCTGTGATGTACAGGAAAGCCAAAGAATTAGAAGAAACTGATGAGGATGGAGTGGATCAGAGCAGTCCCTTTCCCTGCCTTTGGCAGGTACCACACTTCCCCTCCATGCCAGCCAGATCCTGCAGAGTGCAGGGACAGCACTGGGCCAGGTGTGCAGGTGGTCACAATGGGACATCCCGCATGGTCTGCACCCCCAGAGGGGCCAGCAGCCCCCAGAGCAACAGCCACCACCCCTGCTCCCAGCAGCCTTCCCAAAAACTGCTGTGAAGGAGAGTGCCTCCCTCCCTGAGCGTGCCACACTCAGAACCTCCTGCCAACAGCCACCTCCAGCCTCGGGGCTCGTGGAGACAGCCCGGCCTGGCCCTTCCCACCTGGGCACCTCTGAGGGTCTCTGCAGAGCCTGGGCATGAAACACCCCCCCATGGCCACGCGACAGGGCTGCCCCAGCGCCCACAGGTGAGTGCTGGCTGCTCCCCCTGCCCGTCCGCCAGCACTGCCTCCCCCTGGGGTGCGCAGCACACAGGAACCACAGCAGCGTGCTCTGCCCAGCGCACAGAAACCACAGCAGCATGCTCTGCCCAGCGCACAGAAACCACCACAGCGTGCCCTGCCCAGCACACAGAAATCACCAAAGCCTGCCCTGCCCAGCACACAGAAATCACCACAGCGTGCTCTGCCCAGCACACAGAAATCACCACAGTGTGCCCTGCCCAGCACACAGAAACCACCAAAGCCTGCCCTGCACAGCACACAGAAATCACCACAGTGTGCCCTGCCCAGCACACAGAAATCACCACAGCGTGCTCTGCCCAGCACACAGAAACCACCAAAGCCTGCCCTGCCCAGCACACAGAAACCACCACAGCCTGCCCTGCCCAGCACACAGAAATCACCACAGCGTGCCTTGCCCAGCACACAGAAATCACCACAGCGTGCCCTGCCCGTCCCACAGAAGCCACTGAACTGTGCTCTGCCAGAAGCCACCAAAGCCTGCCCTGCCCAGCACAGAGAAACCACCGGAGTGTGCCCTGTGGAGCACACAGAAGCCACCAAAGCCTGCCATGCCCAGGACACAGAAACCACTGAACTGTGCTCTGCCCGTCCCACAGGAGCCACCAAAGCCTGCTCTGTGCAGCACACAGAAGCCAGCAGTGCCTGTTTTGGCAGCACTGGCACTGTCAGATCCATTTTGGCAGCGCTGGCACCAACAGACCCATTTGGGCAGCACTGGCACTGTCAGACCCCTGGGCACAGCTCAGCACAAACCCCAGGCACAGCCCAGCACTGACCCACCCCGGGCACAGCCCAGCACAAACCCACCCCGGGCACAGCCCAGCACTGTCCCACCCTGGGCACAGCCCAGCACTGACCCAGCCCAGGCACAGCCCAGCACTGACCCAGCCCAGACACAGCCCAGCACTGACCCACCCCGGGCACAGCCCAGCACTGTCCCAGCCCGGGCACAGCCCCTGGCCGCGCTCACCTCGGGCAGCGGCATGCCGTTGATGATGAGGTCGGGCTGCTGGGGGCTCTGCCCCGTGAAGGTGTGGTGGTAGATGTGGTTGGAGCCCGCGTTCCTGCTGTTCTGGCTCTCCACGTTGAGGAAGGTGCTCTCGGAGCGGCGGCAGCCCAGCGGCAGGGTCTGCTGGTGGTAGTCGAAGTAGTTGAGGGAGGAGGTGAGGGAGGAGCAGCTGACCACGTTCATTTTGTCCGTCTCCTCCACGTCCCGCGGCACCAGGCGGATGTCGTTCTTGCTGATCTTCTTCTTCTTGCTGGATTTCTTCTGATGCCCGTAGGAGTACTCCGCGATCCTGGGGGACAGAGGGGAAGTGAGAAGCTGGGAGCATCCTAAACCCTGCCCCGCTAAACTCCCACGCAGGAACCCAGAGGGCTTGGTCCCCATCTCCGTGTAGGTTCTTAGTCATGCACGTTACGTCATGGTTTGGGGCTGGTGGCACGACACACGGTCTTTAGCTTATTTTCACATGCATAACGTTTTCAGGTCAAACATGCAAAAAAATGGGAAGGGAGAATGCTTCTGTTTTGACCTAGTCTATGTAATTGCTGATATTTAGTTACTAGAAGTAAAGTCCATCCTGCAGAAGAGAAAAATGGAGATGTTAAAATCCGTGAACTGAAAAGGGTACTTGCATTCATTTCCATGCATAATAAGGATTTTAAAAGTGATTTAATTTGGTCCCCATAATGAAAATTCAAAACGAATAGCAGATTTTTCCCCAGTTTGTTTTCCATAGCAGTAAATAAAGCAGACCCAGAAGCAGTCCTAGCTGGCAAGCTCAATTCTCTCACACTCCAAAGGCTGTTTGTTTATTAATGCTTTATCTAAACTGCTGGTGTTTTGACTGCCTCCTGATCATACCTGATCTTTTCTCCAATTGAATTCCATTCCTGCCTCACACTGACACGCACATCCCCTTCTGCTGGGAAATGCTTTCACCTTCTCAAAATCAGAGAACAACAACCGTGTGTTTTGCAAAGAAAAATGATCCTTTTTGACCTTTTTATTTCACTGCAAGCTTGTTTTTCTCTGCCTTCCCTTCCCTCTTCGCTTCCCACCTGCCAAAAGAATCAACTGATGAACTGCCTTGCTTGCCTTCTGCAAAACACCAGAGGAAAAAAGTTACTGCAAAACAACACCCAAGCAAATAATGACAAATTATTTGCACCCTGCATTAGCTGGGTCTGCTCGGCTCAGAGTGGCTGTGGCTCATCTTCCCACAGTGAGCACCACAACAGTCCCTGCCATAATTTGTACATGCACAGCACTGGGCAACTCGGTATTTCCTAGGGAAGCACATCAAATGCCATGCACAGTCAGAAATGCACATCTGAAAGTCAGGATTTTGCTCCTCTTCTTGTTATGATAACAGCATTTTTAAAAAAAATCCAATAGCTGCAACAGAAATAACGGGATGAATAAATAATACAGTTTATCTGGAAAGGCAAATCTTGGACACATATTCTTGTTCCAGAAAGCTAACTGCCTGAGCACGAAAATGCCACTAAGTCGAGCAGCCCTGATATGTGCCTCATAAATGAACACGTCATTCCAAGAGTCCCCAGCAGCTCTAGTGAAGAATCTCTCACCCAAGGCACCGCAGAGCCCGAAGGCGTGGGCAGAGGGTGCCCCACGATCGCCGAGCCCGCCCGGTGCCTCCCCAGCTCTGCAGCCGCCTCCTGCTCAGACACACACTGATCAGAGCCCGAGCACCCCGATAAATCACAGCAAGGCAGGGATTGCTGTTGTGCCAACAGTCTGCATGCTGCTGACTCGTCTAACAACGCCTGATGAAGCTTTAATTGTTTTGTTTACCTAAATGTTTAAGTTTGGCGATGCGAGAGCCCAATTGTTTCCTGCGGGCATTCATTTTTCTGTCCTTTCTCTATTGACCAATTATTTAATTAAACCGCACTTCATTAATCCCCAAGCCGTCACAGTAAACCCGGGGCTTATACGTATATGGGTAGCTGTTAGGGGCACCACCACAACATGATTTTTATCCATTCAGGTCCCATCCCCTTTTAATGGGCCGAGCTGGCAAGAAATCTGGTCTGTGAGCTTTCACTCGAAGCTAGACATCCCATAATACAGCACAGACCGACCTTTATTTGCAGATGATTTTTCCCCCATCGAGCAAAAAGGCTTATATACGCACTTTACGCTGTGAAAACGGGGTACAATGCCCCGACTCTCCGGCATTATTTCTGCGTAAATAAAACTTTAAAGACCGCACATCCCCCCGCGCCGCTGAATTGCCAGGGGCGAGCGTGCGTTTCCAAGGTAGAGCAAAATTAATTTCCATCCCTCCTCTCTGAAACGACTCGGTGCCGAAGGAATGGAGAAGTCATGGCTATTTCACTAGTAACAGGATTAAACCATTTATGAGGCATTGCAGCTGCTCTTTTATGGCATCTGATTGATATTCATGTGTGGTTAGCATTTGTCTCCTAACTTGTGTAACACAGAGAATAGTAAAAGAGAGACAATAATCGCCGGGCTGTTACATATTCAGGGGACTGGATTTCCCCGATCAGCCTTTCAGCGGCTCCGGGCGCGGGGCTGACCTCCCCTCCGGCATTCCAGCCGGGGCACGACGACACCGAAACGCCCCAGAGCCGTGCCCGGCAGCCGTGCCCGGTGCCGGAGCCGCTCCGGGCCGCTGGCCGGCCGGGCCGTGGCCGCGAGCCGCAGCGGGCACACAATAGCTCCTTTGAGCGGCCACCGAGGCTCGGGGACGCCGCTGGCAGCGGCTGCTGCGGGGATGCTGCGGGGCCGGGGGCTCTCCCCCCTCGGCAGCCCCGCCGGGAACCAGCCGTGCCCCTGGAACAGCCAGGGAAAACCGCTCTGCCCGAGCGGTGATGGAGCGCGGAGAACCGGCGGTGCTGCAACAGATTGTCAAGCCGCGCAATTAAGTCGATTCGTTACTCTGCGCTCTCCTCGCAGAGAGCGATTTCTTAAAGCTTTGCAAGAAATTTTCCGGCAGGGATAGGAACCTCAGTTTTGTTCCTAAGGCAAATCCACCCCTCTTCACCGCCCCCGAGGATACAGCAGCAAACGCAAAAGTAACCGCGATGGCAAAAATCAAAGCAGACCCGCAGGTGCACATAAACAAAGGTATCTTTACCTGCAGTTGTAGGTCCTGATTTCCTTGTTATCCCTTTTGCACTTGACTGCCACAAAGATCATGGTGACAAAAAGAATGGCTGCAATAGACCCCAGGGCAATAATGAAAATCAAGGAGAGGTTAACAGATCCTATGGACTCCTGGGCATCCAGGGCTGGAGACAGGTATATCAAAATCAAGGCAGAAGCCGAGAGAGATGTTTTCCCATGGTCATGAGCCACCACGATGAGCTCATAGGCTGTTTTGGCGTTCTCCCCAAAGGCTCTGGTGGTCCTTATCTCTCCATTGACCTGGTCGATCTCAAAAAATCCTCTGTCTCCTTCCACCATTTCGTAGGAAAGTCTGCCATTTTCACCCTCATCATAGTCATCTGCCTTGACCACGGTGACCAAGTAGCCAACCCCCGCGTTCCTGGGGATGTACACCTCCGCCGTCCCGTTGACCAGCGGCGGGGCCGTGATCACGGGCGTGTTGTCATTGACATCCAGGACTATCACCCTGACGGTGGCATTGCTCTGCAGAGAGGGATTACCCCCGTCTTTTGCCAAGACCTTGAACTCAAAGGCCTTGGTCTGCTCATGATTGAAGGACCTCAAAGCATAGATATCTCCAGAGTTGGGGTTGATGGAGACATAGGTGAAAACAGGCATGTCCCTGACTTGGGAGGGCACGATCTGGTAGGACACGCTGCCGTTGAGGCCCAGGTCAGGGTCTCTGGCCGACACCGAGAGCAGGTAGGCCCCTGGGGTGTTGTTCTCCTGCACGATGACTTGGTAATAGGGCTTGGAGAAGTGGGGATGGTTGTCATTCTCATCGGTGATCTTGACGGTGAAGGACTTGGTGGCCTGCAGGGACGGGATGCCATTATCCCTGGCCTGGATGGTGAGGTTGTACTGGTCCCTCTGCTCGCGGTCCAGCCGCCCATCCACCAGGATGGTGGAGAAGCTCTCGTACTCCTGGAGCCGGAAAGGCACGTTGCCCAGGAGCTTGCACTGCACGCGCCCGTTGGCCCCGGAGTCGCGGTCCGAGACGCGCACCAGGGCGATGACGTACCCCGGCGGGGCGTTCTCGCTCACCTCCACCAGCTCGCTGTTGACAGACAGCAGGTTGATGAGGGGCGGGTTGTCGTTGGCATCCTGGACGCTGATGGTCACTTTGCAATGGGCGGGGATGGAGTTAGGCCCCAAGTCCTTGGCCTGCACGTCCAGCTCATAGACGTGACCCTCCTCGTAGTCGATGGCACCGCTCACCGTGATGAGGCCGCTCTGGGGGTCGATCTGGAAGAGCTCCCGGGCCCTCTCAGAGACGTAGCTGTGGAAAGAGTAGAGGACCTGGCCGTTGGTGCCCTCGTCCGGGTCGGAGGCGTTGAGGCGGATGACTGGCGTCCCCGGCGGGGCATTTTCAGGCACGCTGACGGTGTAGGCTGGCTCCTCGAAGAGCGGGTTGTTGTCGTTGGAGTCGATGACGCGGATGCTGAGCTCCACTGTGCCAAAGTTGGGCGGGTCACCACCATCCAGGGCCGTGATCACGTAGCTGTAGTGGGACTGGGTCTCACGGTCCAGGCTCTTCTCCACCACCAGCTCAGCAAAACGAGACCCATCACCCCGCGTCTTGGTCTCCAGCCCAAAGAGGTCATTGGGGGTGATCTCATAGCTCTGCACCCCAAAGCTGCCCGAGTCCGGGTCATAGGCACTCTCCAGTGGCACCCGGGTGCCAGGGCTGGCCGTCTCTGAGATCTCCAGCTCGATTTGGTCTGTGGGGAAGCTGGGCGCATTGTCGTTAAGGTCCTTGATCTCCAGCTTGATCACGCAGATCTCCATGGAGCTGGACATCACCTCCAGCGAGATGACACACTTGGGGCTCTGTCGGCATAGCAGGTCCCTGTCGATCTTCTGCTTGGTCACCAGCAGCCCGGACCCGGGGCTGATGTCCACCAAGTGGGGGGCCGAGTTGGAGACCACCCGGAAGGCGGCGGGCTGCCGGGGGTCCAGCACGAAACCGGCGTCCCGGGCGTCCTTGGCGACGTTGGCGATCACCGTGCCGGCCCGCTGCTCCTCCTCCACCGAGTACTTGAGGTTGACGAGGGCCCCGGCGCCGGCCCAGAGCAAGGCGGCCCCGAGCAGCGCCGGGAGAGCCCCCATGGCCGCTCCGCCCGCCGCGCCGCGCCCCGACGGCCGCCGGCCGCGCGCCTCAGCGGCCCGCCGCGCTCATGCGGGCAGCGCCCGCCGGGCTGCCCGGGCGGCGGGCGGGCGGCTGCGGGCACCGGAGCCGCGGTCCCCCGCGCACACGCCAACGCCGTCCGCTCAGGCGCTCCGTGCCGGCGGCGCCGCGGAAGGGCCGGGCATGGCGAGCGGGTGCGGGGAGCAGAAGCGGGGTGCTGAGCCGAGCGGTACCGGAGCGAGGAGCGAGGAGCCGAGCCGTGCAGTGCAGCGCCGAGCCAGCCGAGCCCGCTCCCGCCGGCGCTCGCTGCGGCGGCCGCACGCCACTGCCCGCAGTCCGGAGCGCCGGCGGGCGGCGCGGGGGGCGGCGGCGCGGGGCGGGCGGCGCCCGGCCGCAGCCAATGGGCGCTCGGGGGCGGGACCGGCGCGCCGCGCCGCCGCCAATGGGATAGCGCCGCCGGCCGGGGGCGGGGCCGAGGCGGGGCCGGCGGCGCGGACGGGAGCGGAGCGGGAGCGCAGCGGGCACGGAGCCGCGCGGAGCGGAGCGGGACTGGACGGAGCCGCTGCCCAAGCCGGGAGCCCGTTGTCCCTGCTGCCCCTGCTCCGCTGCCCCGCTGAGACCATCCCGCTGCCCGGGAACTGCGGACGCAGCGATGTTCCTGCTCCGCGGCCGCGGTCACCGGCGGTTACTTCTTTAGCCAGCGCGCACTGGGCGGTGGCGGATCGCCGCGGGCAGCGCGGGGACCACCGGGTCCCGCGGAGCGCCCCAAGTCCGTTCAGTAAAGGGGCAGGAGGACCCCGCCCCGCCGGGCAGTGTTCCCGGGAGCCGGCGAGGGGCCCGGGACCGCCCAACGCCCCCGGGAGGCTCCAGCCCCGCAGCGCTCGCTGCACTGTGCTGATCCCTGGAGAAACCACCGCGGTACCGAGTCCTCCTAACGATGAAATAAAGCGTTCCCGGGTGCGCGTGCCCGTGCCTTACCTCCCGTCTCCGCGCCGTCCGCAGGGTCCCGGGGGCTCTGTACGGGGCCGGGGGAAGGTGTCACCGGGAGGACCCCCGGCGGCTCGCGGCTCGGAAACCTCCCAACACGCCGTTCCCCTCCCCGGGGTTACAGCGGGGCCGGTACCGGCGCGGCCGTCGGCAAAGCGCCCCGCAGCCCGCCGGTCGGCAGCGGCCAGGCGGAGAAGGGAGAGGGGGGCAGCGGGACGGGGGTCCGGTGCATCGCATCTGCCGCGGCACTGGTCCCACTGGGTGGTTGGCATCGGGAACCGACACCTGGGCGGTGCCGCGCCCCGCGGGCACGGCCCGGTGTGGCCCGGCCCGGTCCTGCCCCGCCCCGCCCGGCCCAGCGCGGCTCGGCCTAGCCCGGCTCGGCCCGGCCCGGCCCGGCCGCGCCGTCGGGCCCCGCCGCGCCTTCCCAGGCACAAGGGCGCCATCTCGCGGCCGCGCGGGGGCGACACCGAGACACCGAGAGAACGGGACACAGAGAGAACGGGAACCCAGGACACCGAGACACCGAGAGAACGGGACACCGAGAGAACGGGAACCCAGGACACCGGGACACCGAGACAAAGGGGCACCGAGACACCGAGAGAACGGGACACCGAGACACCTAGAGAACGGGACCCCGAGAGAACGGGACACCGAGGCACCGGAACACCGAGAGAACGGGACACCGAGAGAACGGGACACCGAGGCACCGGGACACCGAGAGAACGGGACACCGGGAGACACCGAGAGAACGGGACACCGAGAGAACGGGATGCCGGGACACCCGGCCTGGGCGGGGTCCTCGGGCGGCACGGGCCCCTCCCGGCTGGGAGAGCCTGTAGGGGATGACCGGGACACCGCCTGCCGCCAGGGACAGCATCCATGCCCGGTCACCGTCCCCGGGACAGCATCCGCTGAGAGGCACCGTCCCGTGATCCCATCCCGCATGGCATCTGTCCGGGGACACCCACCGCCTCTCCGGCGGCACCTGTCCCGGACAGCATCCGCCCTCTGACTGCATCCCCCGGGACAGCATCCCTCCACGGAATCACCCCACGGGATGCCCCGGTCCAGGGAGGGACACAGCGCCCGGGACAGCCGAGGGGAGCCCGCTCCTCTCCGCAGGACACCGCAGGGACGCAGGGCCCCTCCATCTCCGCTGCCGTGTCCTGCAGCAGGGGGACAAAAGCCGGCAGAGGAAAAAGCCTTCGGCAGGTGTTCCTTCTCCTGTCCGGAAAGCAGCAGCGTAGGTCGCTGTGACCCACAGGGGAGTGGCAGTGGGACACGGAGGGGTGGCAGGGGGACGGCACCAGGGGCAAGGCCCTGTCGAAGTCTTCCATGAAAAAATTAATTCTGATGACTTGAACTGTGCCATGCGGATTGAAAACCTGGCTGAGGGATCATAAACAAAGGGTAATTAGAAGCAGGGGGAGGTGTTTATGGGGTACTGCAGGGATCTAGGTTAGGGCTGCTCTCATTTAATACCCTCATTAATGACCTGGAAAGAGGGAGTAAACTACACATTAATGAATTTGGCAGATGATGCTATACTGGGAGGTGCTGTGAGCTCCAGCAAGCATAGAAAATTAACACAGAAAGGGCCTAGTGAGATTAGAAATATGGGCAGGAAGCAGCGAAAGGAGCTGTGCCGTGCACAGATGGGAGCGGGCGCGGCTGGGACGCAAAGGCGAGCCGGAGCGACAGCAGGGCAGGCAGCGATGGCTGAGCCGAGCCAAGCCACGCCACGCCGCGCCGCGGTGCAGAGCGACGCCCCAGAGAAAAGCCTGGGGCCAGGGGTCAGCAGGGGGACGCTGCTGTGCCTGGGGGCAGCGGGGACGGGGCGGCCCCGGCGGGTCGGTCCCGCACGCCCGAGGGCGGCGGCGGCGCTGCGGGGCTCAGGTGCGGCCGCAGCCCCAGCGCCGCTCCCCCGGCACAGAGGGAAGCGCACAAATGATCAAAGGCGCGGAGAGACTGATTTCTGAAAGAAGATTAAAAGGCTTAAATATATATATTGCTTGGTTAAGAGCTGTCCGTGGGGAGACAAACTAAGAGCCTTACAGATCTGGTTGGAGTAAATAGAGAGGGAGGGAAGGAATTATTTAATAGAGTACAAGGGGCATCACCAGAAGGGATGACAGGAAATGAAGAAATGGAGCATTTAGGTTGAATGTCACAGGGGAAAAAATCCCCTCTGCTGACAGCGAAAATTATGAGACTGCGACGTGGTTCCCTGGAGGGAGAAAGTTCTGTGGCTTGAGATATTTAAAACCAGACAGGATCAGTCTGAATATAAAAGCGCCTGGGATCAGCTACTGGCAGGGGCTGGGCAGAGGAGCAAGAGCTGGGCAGGGATGCACCTCATTTCCCAACTCTTTTTCCACTGAACTATTTCTTTGTGAATCACACCTATAAAAGACCTGCATTTCTTTATTTATTGCATTGTATTTATGCTGCTATAAAGGAAATCATGGACAATGGATGCTGTGCCAGTCACCTCATAGCCAGGCAGGGCTGAAAAGGCCCTGAGATCACAAGAACTTCACCTCTGTGTGGGTACGAAGGGGATTAGAAGTGGGTCAGTAACTGATAGGAGGTTGCTGAGTGTAGAACCTGAGGAGTGTGATGTGCCCTGGAGCACAAGGTCTCCAGGTGTGCCTCCTGTAGAACATCTCATCTCAGTGCTCTCCTGCAGGATGCTCTCCAGCTGAGCAAGGAGAAGCCAGGCCACAGCTGGCCAGCCACCCATCACCTGTGGCCTTGGCCAACCCTCCACCTGTTCACCTGCAGCTCCCGCCCGGTGTGTCAGAGGGATCCCTTTGGAGCAGAGCAAGCATCGATTGCAGCCCCACCTCTCCCCCATCCCCTGCCTCACTGGAGGTCTGTGCGTGCTGTCAGCAGAATGGATTAATAGTCCTATTATCAGTTCAGATGGATGGCCAGGGTGAGGAGAAAACATCGCGTCCCAGGGAACGCGAGTAGGCACATTAATAAAGATGCCACACGTTGGCTCTGAAATCTAAAAGCTCCGCTCCACTCCTTGCAACACAATTAGCTCATCCAAAGCCCAGCACTCCTGTTGCAGTGCCCCTGGTGCTGCCCTTGGCATCACTGCCTGGTGGCCTGGCTGGGAAGGAGCTGGTGCCAGGGTGGTCCCCGTGTTCCCCTTGGCCAAAGCCCTGCAGCAGCTGGCCCTGAAAGCCCATTTTGTGGCAGCACTCCTGCTGCTGCTGCTGGGAGCTGCATCGTCCCCTTGGAGCCCAGGGGCCACAGGAGGAGGCTGAGGAGCAGGATGGCACCAGACCTGTCTCACCCACCTCACTGCTGGGGCCGGGCAGCATGGAACACAGATCTGATCTGCCCACCCTGTAGAATAAGGAAAGCTTTGAATTATAAGCAAGTGGTGCAGCTTGCAGCCCTTTGTTTGAACACAAATGTGACGACTCCTCTCCAGCCCTCATCCCTGCCAAAAAGTAAATCTCAGCATCTGAAAGATGTATATTTAAAACTACGGTATCAGGGGGTTTATTAAGCATTCCTTGTGCAGGGATGATGGGAAAGGACAGGCAGGGATCAGCCCTTGCTCACAGATACCTGCTCCTGCTCACATCCCGGGCTGGGGGGCTCAGTGCCTGCCCTCATCCCTCCTGGCCCAGGCCCCCCTCATCCTCTGCTGGAGCCAGGGGGAGCAAAGCCACAGCCCAGCACCCCAGCTCTCTGCAGAACTGGGGAGAGCACGCACAAAATAGTTTGAAAATTTGAAATCTGTTTTAAACATCAAAGACGAACTTTATCTTTTTAATTTTTCAGAACCTTTCTTTTAGTTTCTCAGTTCTGAAGTGTTGTTTTTCCCCTTTCCAGCACCTTTTCTTTTAGCTAGTAGGTGAAGTAAAATAAATGATGTAGGTTTATTTTTTCCTTTCTTTGCTTATCCAGTTCTGCACAACTTGAAAGCTTTTCAAAGTATCGGGTGTCAGGAGTTACAGTTTAGGTTTGTGGTTTTTCTTCCCCTTGAAATGTTTCTAATATCACAGTGAAGTAGAAAAAGAAAAAACCTGTGGCATAGAAAAAGGAAGTGAAGAAATAGGAAAACTCAGAGCAAAATCCCCAGACCATTCAGCCATGAAACATCTACTGTGTGATGAGAAAGAGAAGCCCTAAACGGAGAAAAATACAGGTTTTTATATTCAGGGGGGGTGTTTGGAAAATGAGACAAAGCATTCAGCTTAGATTTCAAGATGTTTTTCTTTTCATCTCATGGGAATTCAACGCCCATTCTCAAGAGGGTTTGGAGTAAGGAGATCCTGGCCAGCTCTGCCCATCAGCCCTCTGAGAGCCAAACCTTATTGAGCATCTGCAGGACTTGCAGACATCTGTCTGTGTAACTCTGTTAGCAGTTTGCACATAATGCAGATAAGAGACTGCTGCTGTAAAATATTGAGTCTTTAGACTATAAAAAACTGTCTTTCTAAGCTGAAATCTAACTTTATTTGTACTCCTGCAATTCCACCCAAGTCAGCAGGGTTTCCTGGCTGTTAGCAAGGGCAGAGTCTGGCACACTCCTTGCACTGAAGAGGTTAAAGTGCCAAAGAGAGGACAACATCACTCTGAGGAATTCGATAAACTCCTATCACTCAATAGTTTAATTCACTTTTACTGATGCAGCATCTTTTATCAAAGATTACATAATGCTGAATAATCATGAAGCACATAATGCAGAGCCAGACAGGCAGCCATAATCAGATTTAAAGTCTGTATTATAAAAGTGACAGGTGCAGGGCTAATTCTCCGCTCCAACACTGGTGTCAGTCCAGAGGAAGCCCGCTGGACCCACTCCCAATTTACACAGCCTGCCTGGCAGCACAGCGTGGGGAAAGGGGAGAAATAATTGTGAGGAAGGGGGAGAAATAATCGTGAGGAAAGGGGAGAAATAATTGGCTGGGGCTTTCTGAAGGTGCCTGAGGAGCCAGGCAGGCCCATCCTGGGTGAACAGAAGCAGCACAGGCACAGTGAGGAGCTGGGAGGGAGCTGCCTCTCCCCAGCCTGCACGGGGCAAGAGCAAGGCAAGGGCAGCCAGCATCACAGAACGGCGTGGGTTGGAAAGGACCTGAAGGATCCTCTAGTTCCAAACCCTCCCGCGGCCAGGGACACCTTCCATCATCCCAGGCTGCTCCAAGCCCTGTCCAAGCTGTCCTTGAGCACTCACAGACATGGGGTATCCATGGCTTCTCTGGGCGCCCTGTGCCAGGGCCTCCCCGCTCTCACAGGGAAGAATTTCTTTCCAATATCTAACCTAAATCTATCCTCTGCCAGTGTGAAGCCATTTCCCCTTGCTCTGTCATTCCATGCCCTTGTTCAAATCCCTCTCCAGCTCTCCTGCAGCCCCCTTTAGGTACTGCAAGGGGCTCTAAGGTCTCCCTGGAGCTGAGACACGAAGCAAAGAACGCTGCATGGTTCAGGGGGCTGCAATAAGTGATACAGCCTTTTCCCCCACCTCACTGGGCTGTGTCCCGCCGGCTGCTGCAGGATCACACAAAAAAAACTGCAGCTTGCTCGATTCAATCCCATCTCCTGCAAGAAAAGATGACCTGAAGGTCTGGAGGGGGCTGCTGATCACCCCCGGAGTGGCTCCCCACAGTGCAGTAGCTCACCTGCACCTGGCAGCCTGTGGGGAGACACACATCCCAGCCATGCTGGCTAAATATTTCCCATGCAATCAATTCCAGGGTATAAAACCATCAAACAGGATAACCTTGTGATCAAATGGCCAACAGAGAGAAGTGCTTAATATTCCCCACTCCAGGTAATGAGCCGTATTTCCAGCCCGGGCCCCAAACACACATCACCGCGCGCTAACTGCCCTGCGCTCGCCTGCACAACAAGTTAAGCAAAGATTAAAGGCGAGGAGCAGAGAGGAGGGAGGGCAGGAGGCGAAGCTCAGGGAGGCTGGGATGTGTGCCGTTGGCACGTGCAGGGGCGAGACAGGGGCGGCCCCGGGGCAGGAGCGGGAGCGGATCCCGGGCAGGAGCAGGAGCGGATCCCGGGACAGGAGCGGATCCCGGGCAGGAGCGGATCCCGGGGCAGGAGCGGATCCCGGGGCAGGAGCGGATCCCGGGGCAGGAGCGGATCCCGGGGCAGGAGCGGCCCCCGGGGCAGGAGCGGATCCCGGGGCAGGAGCGGATCCCGGGCCAGGAGCGGGAGCGGATCCCGGGGCAGGAGCGGGAACGGATCCCGGGGCAGGAGCGGGAACGGATCCCGGGGCAGGAGCGGATCCCCGGGGCAGGATCCCAGGGCAGGAGATCCCGGGGCAGGAGCGGGAACGGATCCCGGGGCAGGAGCGGATCCCGGGGCAGGAGCGGATCCCGGGGCAGGAGCGGATCCCGGGGCAGGAGCGGGAACGGATCCCGGGGCAGGAGCGGCTCCCCGGGGCAGGAGCGGGAGCGGATCCCGGGGCAGGAGCGGATCCCGGGGCAGGAGCGGCCCCCGGGACAGGAGCGGGAACGAGAGCGGCCCCCGGGGCAGGAGCGGGAGCGGATCCCGGGGCAGGAGCGGCCCCCGGGGCAGGAGCGGGAGCGGCCCCCGGGGCAGGAGCGGGAGCGGATCCCGGCGCAGGAGCGGATCCCGGCGCAGGAGCGGCCCCCGGGGCAGGAGCGGCCCCCGGGGCAGGAGCGGCCCCCGGGGCAGGAGCGGGATCGGATCCCGGGGCAGGAGCGGCCCCCGGGGCAGAGCTGCCCCTCACAGCACACGGGCTCGGCCGCCTGCCCGCGGGCCAGGCTCGCTGCTGGCCCCGCAGGTGAGCAACAGACGGCCCCGGGCTCCGCACGGATGGATTAAGAGGCAGCCAAAGCTCTCCCTGCAGGAGATCCGCCTGCCGGTGAAGGTTATCCCGGGTGATGGGACAATCTCTGCTCTTTCTGCCCTGCTTACAAACAGCACATCTTAATTCAGGCTCCGGGTCCCCGCATGGACAAACAGATTGTGAAGGTCGGGGAATAAAGACACCTGGGGAAAGACAGTGATTTAGTGGAACAGAGCAGCGCAGTGTCTCCAGTCTGAAGGCTCCACAGATAACACAGAGAGCTCAGCCAACTCCAACAGCCGCTCCAGCAACACCCAGCCCATCTCTCAAAACACTCATGAACACAGCTAAATCACTTGTTCTGCACTGCTCTTTCTGCTTTTCTCCCCTTTATTCCTGCATGCTACTTAGTCTGCTGCTGGCCCCACACAAGGGGTCGGAGACACTGCATTTCTTCCATCCTCCAGCACAACCCAGATACCTGGCACTGGCAGAACACTGGCAGCTCCCAGGCATTCATCTGCCTTTACCCCTGAGCCCCAAGGCTCCTTCCCAGCCCGCCAACAGGCAGGATACATTTCTGGGATGTGCAGCCTCCTGCTGCAGCACTGAGCGTCAGCTGGGGGATTTCAGCAGCATTCCTCAGCTGGTGCAATTTGTCCTGGCTCCAGAGCTGCCGATGGAGATCCAGCACCAGCTGAGAAGCAGCCACGGGACTGAGAGCAGGCTCCAGCTCCAGCCCACCAAGGTGCCCACATCGGGGACTCTGGCTCTGGTTCCTCCCTGGTTTTGACTTTGGCATTTCAACACTGCCTGCCCACATCCCACACCAAGCAGCCCAGGCACCAGTCCCAGTGCCTTTCCCTCCTCCCCAGCATCCCCCACCACTCCTGCAACTGCAGACACAACTGCAGAATGCACCCACCAAAGCCCCAGCTCTCCCCCGGCATTGCCACGTGGGTCATTTTTACCAATCAAACTGAGATTGGCACGTTGTGGCTCCCCACCTGCACTGTCTGCAGCGAGCCTGATGTTCCTGCCCCACAGCACAGCCGGGTGAGCGGCGGTGTTTGAGCTGAGGATATCAGGGAAAGGGATTCCTCATAACATCACCTGGGAGAGAAGGCAGGAAAAGCTAGAAAAACGCCTAACAATTGCTGTAATTATGTCCTCTTGAAATGGCTACACGATGTCGGACAAGGGCTGGCATATCTTAGCACAACTGAACCTGGGTGGATGCTGTTCCAAGGCAGTGATTAATAGTCTGCAAGGATTTGTTTTGGCAAGGTGGAAAAAAATGAGTCCGGTGTCTCAAAAAGATGCCAGATGGATGGCCTGGAGCAGAGCCCCCCAGCCTGCCACCAGCACGCTGCAGAGCAAGGGCTTGCTCCTTATTTGTGGGGTAACAGCATCCTGGCAGGGAGCAGCTCCTGCTGCTGTCCCAGCGCTCCTCGAGCTGTTCCCAGTGCCTGGCAGGGCCGGTGGAATGCTGAATACAGGGGGCAGCGTGCAGGCAGGGGGCTGGCTCTGCCTCCTGCAGCACAGGCACGGGGAGGCAGCCGTGTCACCATCCCTGCAGCGGCTGCACCTCCTCAACAACTTCCTGGGCCTCCTTTCCACCAGGAGTGCCCTGACCAAGCCTTCCTTCTGCAGCCCAGGCTGCTCTTCCTCCCCTTCCCCAGCAGGCAGCCCTCACTCATTTGCCCTGGGATGATGACACATCCCCATGTGGGCTCCCAAAGCTGCAGGGCAAAAGCACAAAGCAGTGTCCCCTCGAGGCCACCCAGCTGCCCTGGAGCAGGGGCACAGGGTGCCCAGCCTGGGGAGGATCTGCCCTCTCCCCAGAACCCTGGGACAGTGTCCCACCATGCCAGCATGGACCCTGTCCTTCAGAGAAGGACGTGCTAGGGAGGTGGCAGCAGAGCCCATCCAGCATCACTCATCCCTTTGGAAAGGAAGAGGCAGATCTTGGCTGTCTGTGCCATCAGGTACCAGTCTCTCAGTGTCTGCTGATGCCAACATATCCTGATTGTGAGGCTCAGGATAAAAGTGAGCCCAGCTGGGCCACAAGATATATTGTTTGGATCAGGCTGAGAATCACTTATGCAGTGTTTTATTAACCATAATGGATAGCTATGCCTGGTAAAATGAGTAATAATCTTGTTTAAGGGCTCGCTCCTGAATCACACAGTGTTGTTGCCAATGCTACAAACTTTCCTCACTGCTCTGCAGGCCAAATTCTGTCCTGGAGCAAGCAATACCCTGGACAGAAGACCACAAATCAGACAGAAACAGCTTTCTGCCTTTTTTCATAAGAAATAGAGATAATATGACACGTAGCATCTTCCATCTCCCAGTCCCTCTGATTTTCACACTCCATCTCATCACAGTCCATCAGCAGTGCTATCTTACCCAGCACTTACCCAGCCTGCTGCTCCACATCCAGCTTGGTGTTTCCCTGGCACAGAGCTCTGCCTGGGGTAAATGGTTGGTGGCTAATGGAAGGAAATAGAGGAAAAGATAATTTACATCAGCTAAGCATTCTGTACGCTGTTATTTTGTGATCATCTATAATTTTGATCTATTAACAGTAAAAGGTGCATCTGTTCCCTGGGTTCATCTTGTTTACAGGTGATGTAAACAAGGCCCAGGGACTGGTGTGCTGCTTGAGGGAGATTTTGTATTTCTGCAGACAGGAGTCACCCCTGAAAGCGCGGGGGGCGCGTGGGGAGGGACAGCCCCCACCTGATGGAGGAGCTGCCTTTAGAGCAAGAACTGCTGCGGTGTGCGGCACCTCAGGAGCGCCACGAGGAGCCAGGAGACCTCCCAGCCATCACCCAGCTCTGGGCGAGGAGCAGCAGGAGGGACAGACAGCCAGGCACCGGGCACAGCTGGCACCAGAGAGCCAGGCCTGGCAGCACAGGGGGACACTGCAGGATCCCAGAGAAGGCTGTTGCCTGTAGCTCTCCCTCTACACCCTCCTGACACTTCTCTTCCCTGGGCAGATAGAGATGAGACAAAGGGAAATGGTTTTAAACTGAGAGGAAAGATTTAGATCAGAAGTAAGGAGGAATTTCTTCACTCAGAGGGTGGGAGGCCCTGGCACAGGCTGCCCAAAGAAGCTGTGGCTGCCCCATCCCTGGAATCATCCAAGGCCTGGATGGAAATGGCTGTGGGCAGCATGGTGCAGGGAAAGGTGTCCCTGCCCAGGGCAGGGGGTTGGATGACAGCAGCTTTAAGGTCCTTTCCAACCTTTCTGTGACTGCCTGGCTCTCCACAGCAGCCAGGACCCTCCTGTGCTGTCACCCAGGGCACCGAGCTCTCCTGCAGCCGGGGAACAAAGAACCATTAAAGTTCAGAGGGAAAAGCAGCAATTACAGCGAGAGCCTGCGTCAGAGCTGTGAGTTACACTGAAAACACACCCTTCATGGTGGAAACACACCCTTCATGGTGGAAACACACCCTTCATGGTGGAAACACACCCTTCATGGTGGAAACACACCCTTCATGGTGGAAACACACCCTTCATGGTGGAAACACGCCCTTCATGGTGGAAACACACCCTTCATGGTGGAAACACGCCCTTCATGGTAGGAACACACCCTTCATGGTAGGAACATACCCTTCATGGTGGGAACACACCCTTCATGGTGGAAACACACCCTTCATGGTGGAAACACAGCCTTCATGGTGGAAACACAGCCTTCATGGTGGAAACACACCCTTCATGGTGAAAACACACCCTTCATGGCGGAAACACACCCTTCATGGCGGAAACACACCCTTCATGGCAGGGCTAACCATGCCCTGCCTGCCATCATCACTTACCTTCATTAGCCAGCTAATCAGCTGTTGGAGCCAGGGACGGACGGCCCAGGGTGACAGCTGAGGGTCCCACAGGGACAGCCACCAGCCGGAGACCCCCGCAGCCCCCCGCAGGGCACCCCCAGCCGGGGTTACGCCCAGCTCAGAGGGTGCAGGTGGGGCTCAGCCGTCCGTCCCTGTCCGTCTGTCCATCGGGGAGGGCCTGAGCAGCCAGCCCGTGACCAAGATGGGGTTTCCAGGGCTGAGGAATGGAAAGGCAGCTGGCTGCAATGCCGCCGAGCAGAGCAGGGGTGTCCCCCACACACCGGGCAGAGCACACACAGCCAGGAGAGCTGCTCAGCCTCAGGACAGCAAGGCACTCAAACGCGCACCGGCTCTTCTGCAGCAAGTGCCATGGGGACCACGCTCTTCAATGTGAGCTGGTTGCCCACCCCTCCAGGAGCCTCCTTTAAGCTGTTTTCTCCCAAGCCCAGGACGTATCTCCCCTTTCCTGACTGTTGAGGCCAGCAGCACAGGCACTGTCCCCTGCTGTCCTCCCCGAGGGACGTTCCTGCCTGCACCAGGTATGGAACAGTCTCCCTGGGATTGTGAACAAGACCCCATCTCCAGAAATCACAGCCACCAGCAGCAGCTCTGCCCAGCGGGCTCTGGCTGCTCCTGTCATTCCAGCACTGAGAATTTTGTGGCTCTGGGCTCTGCAGAACCTGAGCTGGAATGGACAGAGCTGGTTTAGGTATCCAGCAAATTCGCAGCAAACTGCTTATTGGAAGCATTTAGCCCTCTTTCTGTTCATTAACAAAGTTCAAATGTACTTTGATTTTCTTCATATTTGCTCATTATTGGGAATGGCAGAGGGATGCTTTAATGGGGACGCTCCGGAGGGGGAGAGGCTGCCCGTTGTTCCAAGGCAGGCAGCAGCCCCAGCACGTCCCCGCTGAGCCCTGACACACTCTGCAGGATGGAAACCTGGCAGGGATTCAGGCTCCTTCCAGCGCCCCCAGCCCTCCCTTCCGCAGGCTCTGCTGCGAGCAGACTTTGCTCCAGACGCTGGGAGCAATTGGAAAGGGTTTGCAAACAGCAGCACGGCTCTCATTGAAACAAATCTCCAGCAGCCTGCGTCACCGCCCGAGAGCAGCAGCTCTGGGAACCATCCCGTGCCCCCAGCTGCCTTGGACACGGGGCCACAGCAGCAGCCTTGCAGCATGCTGGCCACAGGCAGCCTCCTGCCAGCCCTGCCATGCCACAGGGGAACGAACACCCCATGGCCAAAATGCTCCCTGTGCTGGGAGCACCCCAGCCCAGGCACAAGGCCAAGCACACATTCTCCACCCCCACAATTCCTGCATGGATAACAAAGCTCCGGGAGCATGAGGCTCCCACATGGGCGAGGAAAGGCAGAGCAGGGCCATGAGATATCCCCTTCCCCTGCTGCTTCAGCCCCTCTGACCTGGGCCAGGAGGTCTGGGTGACCTTGGCTGGGGTAATCAGACTGAGAGCTCTGGGTAAGGCACAAAGCCCTCGTTTATCCCATTACACCAACAAGTGTTGGAGCCACTGCCACATCTCCAGACTGCAGAGGGTCTCACCAGACTCAGCAGAGCCGTCCTGCCCCTGTTGGAGCCACTGCCACATCTCCAGACTGCAGAGGGTCTCACCAGACTCAGCAGAGCGTTCCTGCCCCAGCAGTGGGACCAGCAGCCACCACAGGGCTTTCCAAATGAGGAGCCCACACCAACCACCAAAAGGTTTGTGTGAATGCTCCCAGCCACCACCAAACCTCCTGCAGGCCAAATATTCCAGACCTGCTGTGACATCCGGGTTACTTCACATATTGTATTGCACAATCCCAGTTTATTTTGGGAATTACATGGTGATGGATAGCTAGATGGAAGGAAAGGCCATTATATGCTATAAAAAGCTGCAGAGTCTTCCTGACTGCTCTGTGACAAACCATCTGCTTCTCCTGCACCTCCCTTTGTTTATCCTGCTCAGCTCAGCTGAAATTAAAATTGACAAAAGCAATTTCTCCCGATCAAGTTAGGAAGATAAGGAGAGAGGCTGCTGCACACAGTGCCATAGAAACCTGGGCTGCTCCAGCACTGCCTCCTCCTCCTGCTCCCTGTGCAGCAGCTCCGGCTCTGAGGGAAGTGCCCAGCTGCAGGGGGAAGATCCCCCCACTCCTGCCAAAGGAGAAACACAGATGGATTGAGCCACGGGAGATCCATCTCACAAAGGCAGCGCTCAGAAGGAGTTTTGTTTTAGTCCTGCTCCCATCCCCTCCCCTTGGATTCAGGCGTACAAAGTGGCCCCTTTGATTAGAAAAGCACATTTGGATGAAGTTGGAATTATTTCCCCTTCAAGGGAAAGGAAGGGGAGAGGCAACATATTTTCTTGGAGAATGTTTCTGGGGCATTTGAGAACCTTCTAGGTTATATTTGCACTGCTAAAGCACTTTTCAGATCAAAGCACTCTGAAAAATGTGGGTCCAGGCTGCAGACACAGCTGCAGCTCAGCTCTGGCACCAAGCCCCAGGACTCAGTACCACAATCTCCCACAGCACACCTGGCTGGGGGGTTCAAAAGCTGTGGGATGGAAGAGAGCCCCTCACCACCTCCCGGCAGCTCTCCTCAAAGGGCTGGGGTTCAGCATTGCCCCTTTCAGCCCAGCAGGGTCATCTCCTGGAACCCATTTGCATCTCCCAGCACTGCTCAGGCAGAAGCCAGGAGCCCGAGGCAGGGAGTGCAGCTCTTAAAGGATGAGGGACCTTCATATTTCTACATCCAATTTCTTTAGACATGTTAATAGCACAAGGCCTTTTTTCTCTGAGATGCAGGAGCAGCTGCTCAAGTCTCCACTGAATTAAGCTAAGGGCAAGTTTTACGTTTTGAAGAGAGATTTTTTTGGGTCTGGTATTTTTCTTTCAAACCTGAGAGCAAAGAAAGACATCACAAAAACATCAAGCTGCAAGACATGCCATTTTCCCTGTGCTGGTGTAAGTTAGGAATCACTGAACAAAACCACAGTCCATGTTCCTGACAAACTCCCCAGTGGGCTCAGTAAAGGCTGGAGAAATTCCACCCCAGAAGGTAATTACTTTCTTTTTTCTTCCTTCCTGAAGTTATTAGAGTTGCAGGAAGGCCTTGCCACAGAAGCACCTTGGATGACAGGAGCAGCAGCCCGGTGTGTGTGGGAGCTCTCTGAGTGGGCATGCAGGTGCCACCCTTTGCAGGGCAGTGCAGCAAGGTGAGGGGACTGTCAGGTGTCACAACCCTTCTATTAATTCATGTTGCTGGTGGAAACCTGCAGGGCCAAAGAGGAGGCCAGAGAGCTCTAGGTGGGAGCAGGAGCCTCATGACACGGACTGCACCTTCTGCAGGCACCCATGGGCAGCTCTCTCAGCACAGGTGAGAGGGAGCAGGGGTGCCCTGGTTCCCAGCCAGCACTGACCTCCTCCTCCACTGCCCTGCACTGACTGGGAGTGCTCACACAGCTGCAGCAGGCACCACAGCCCTGCAGCAGGGCTGCTGGCACTCACTGCCAGGGCTTCATCCAGGTTCATCCACGCCTTTGATTGCATTACACATCAAGGGGCAGATAATGCTGATAAACCCCTCTGCAGGGCCACAGCAGAGCCACAGCCAGCACATCAATAGAGCCACTCTGGATTTGCATGGGATGCATTACCCCGGGATCTGGAGCTGCTCCTGGGCTTGTCCAGGATAAGCAAGATTAGATCTGGATCAATCCCAGCCTTAGTGGGGCTAAGCAAGATTAGACCACAATCAGCCTGAGTATTGATCCCATAATTTGTCACTCCTGTGCTTGGGGAAAGCATTCCCCTGCAGGGACAGAGGCTGCCCTGGCACAAGGGGTGGCAGTGCCAGCCCCGCTCCCCTTGCTGTGCTCATTGGATGTGTCACTCACTCAGCACTGCCATTGTTCCCTGTGACAACGTGCTTAAAATTCAGCACTGCACTCCTCCCCACATTTAAATGGAAACAGGGATTTACTCCAGGACATCTATTTTGCATTAAAACAGTATTTTAAGAGTTGGAGTACGATTCACCTGGATCCTCATCTATCTGCAGCTAATGAATCGGCACCAAGCAGCAGCCCTGGAGGCTCAGGCCAGAACCAGAGCGTGGCACAGGCAGAGGAGCAGCATGGAGCCTGGGGAGAAGGCACACAAAGAGAATGGGGAATGACCCACAGCACCACAGCCTGACAGCCTGTGCTGTCAGTGCCAGGGGATGTTTTGGTGCCTGGGAAAGGGACCTGACTTCATCCAGACCTTGCTAAATTCCCTGGGATTTTGAAGGTCTGATGATTATAATAAATGGTTGGGGTTTTTTTGGTTTGGGGGGGGTGGTTTTGGTGGGGGTTTTTTTGTTTGTTTGGTTTTGGGTTTTTTTTGCATCAGCTGCTCTTTATGCATCCCTGACTGTAGGAGTTAGAAGGATTCAGACTTTCAAACCTCCTGTCCGCTCTGGGGCCCACAGCAAGCAGGGAGGAGAGGGAAGAGCTCTCCTGGCCTCTGAAGTCTGCTTCTCCTCGGGGAGCAGGGGAAGTTATTTCTGCAATATTGCAGCTGGATCAGCCGAGGAGGAGATGACACGAGATGAATGAAATGATCGTGCTCTGTGGGCTGAGCAGGGAGCAGGGCAGGATATTGCCCTGGCAGCGCTCCTGGCAGCAAGCTGAGCAAGGCAGGGAAGTTACAGGCACAAACCTTCTGCCTCGAGCAGCAAAAACTCCTTCTGTGTGCACCTTTCCCCTGCCTTGTCCCCTCCTGGGCAAGACAGGGTCATTCCCAGGTGCAGAGACAAGTTCCTCTGATCAGGAGCACTGAACCCAGCTCGATTTGTTCAATGCTTGGTTTTTATCTACCCAAGCACACACCTCCTAAGGTGTCCCTGTCCTGCTCTTTTGGAAGTGTCACCTGCTAAAGAGAAGCATTTTTGTAAGTGTGGCAGGTGACACCAATAAATCCCTGGGTCCCACTGCTGCCAGGGACACCCTGATGGGCCACCTCGTTTGTGGCCCTCTCAACCCCCATTGTCCTTTTCCCCAGCAGGGTCTTGCTCTGTTGTGTGCTGGGGGTCCCTGGAGGGTTCAGCCGCATCTGCAGACCCCAGTTTCTGCAAACCACCCCTGTGCAGGTTTCTCCCCTCTGTTTATCCCAGTAAATATGTTTCCCTTAATCCAATTTGCTCTTGCATTGAGTCACATCGAGCACAGTGGCTGCCAACCAAATATTCAAAGAAAGCAGCTCCAGGCCCTTGCTGGTGGTTTGGGAGAGGAGCCTCCGTGTGGGCATCACCCACGGAGAGGACACACAGCTCCCCTGGCCCTGAGACACGGCTGGGGCACACCACTGACCAGCATCGAGTAACATGGGGCAAAAAGCACCAAATCACATTTGTACAGCCTCCTCCACCGTGTTTCCCTGCATTATTTAAGAGAAAACATGTTCCCTTCTAGTCTTTATTCTTTCTCTTTTGCACTCAGTCCCTGCTGGGGGCTAGTGAATTAAACCAAGCGCTCCAAGCCCAGGTTTTGTGAGGCCTCGCTGATCATGCCCTGGGTGTAGTGTAGGGCTAGAAAGGCATCCCTGGTCCTGCAGCAGGACAGAGCCAGCCCTGGGCTCAGCCAGAGCTGGAGCTGAGCAGACCTGGGCTTGGAGCGCTGGATTTAATTCCATGGCCAGTCACAGCCCAGCTGTCCGGACTGTCTCAGTCAGTCACAAGCCTTTGTTATTATTCTTTCCTATTCTATTCTTAGCTAGCCTTCTAATGAAATCCTTTCTTCTATTCTTTTAGTATAGTTTTAATGTAATATATATAATAAAATAATAAATCAAGCCTTCTGAAACATGGAGTCAGGTTCTCGTCTCGTCCATGTTGGGGGTGCCTGCAAAACTCCCACACCCCACAAATCCCCACAAACCCCTCCACCACCCAGGGCCCTGCCGGAGCCGCAGGAAATGTCACCTGCAGGTCCCCACAGGCACCATGGGCGGGAAGGGCTGGGGGACAGAGGCAGCCCCTCCACAGCTGTGTAAAGGCAGAGGGGCTGCTCCCCCTGCTTGGCAGGAGGGGACTCTGACCCCTGAGGGCACCCACGAGGCTGGAGCAGGCACCAGCATCTCCATGGACAACCCACCCCTGCAGGGCAAAACTGATTTTTTGGAGTTAATCTATTTACAGAGCTGGAGTTGAGCTAGCTTTAGGTGCTGTTTAAGCTGCTTTCCCTGTGCCTCACGTTCAGCATTTGCATGGTGGGATTAAATCAGATGGGGGAGCAGGAGCAGAGGTACAAGCACCTCTGGGTGTCTGAAATCTGCACACCCAGGGCAGGGTCTGAACCTCCTCAGAGCCCTCCATCCTGCATGCCTAAAGCATCCCCCATGGGGCAGCAGCAAAGCAGCCCCAAAAGCTTCAGGATGCAGCATTGGAGGGTCAGAGCCCAGCAGCCTGAGGGGCTGCAGCCCAGCAGGACCCTCAGCGCCCTCCAGCAGAGATCCTCCATGCTTTGGAAAACAGCTTAGCGAGGAGGATTTCTCCTCTCTGTCATTAACCTGACATAATGTCTTTCCTGCTGGCAGCTTTCAGGCTCAGCAGGTTTGTTATAAAATTCATTATCAGATATTGCAATCACAGTCACCTTTATTGGGCTCTGCATTTACAATAATTAGGCCAATAAACACTGATTTATAAAAATGACAAACAGGAACTCCCAGTAAGCAAGAAAAATGTGCTTTCTTTAGTGAGCAGTTTCTCACAGGATGAAAAAAAATTGTAGAAAGGTAGGAACCAATCACTGTAGGTGACAGCAAAGTAAAGCAGATTCTGCTGGGAATTTCCACATCCCAGCCAAGCCGTCACCAGGGACAGAGCCAGGGGCCCTTCCCAAGGGCTGCAGAACAGGGAGCAGGGGAGATGCTGGAGGTGCAAGGGGAAGAGAACACCACAGCAGGTGGCACAGAGAGGGAAAGAGCAGGGAGGAGGCAGCAGGAACCAGGAGGGAGAGTGGGAACAAAGCAACAGCAGAGAGAGAAATCCAACAGAAGGGAAGAACCTTGGCAGGGAGGGAGGGGAAAAAAAGAACCTGCCAGGTATAGCAGGGGGAGAGCAGAGCAGTAGAGGAGAAAGAGCATGAGATGGAGCTTCAAGCCGTAATGCCAAGGAAAAAATGAGAGAGGGAGGTGTTATCTGAGAGAGGGCACTGCAGGTGTTCTCTGCATTGCCAGCCTGCTCCAAAGGCACAGGGGTTGTCTCTGTGGGCTTTCTGAGGCACAGCCAGGCTGGGACAGCTGGCTGAACCCCAGAGCAGAGCCACAGCCACAGCCAGGCTGGGACAGCGAGCCGGGCCCCAGAGCCACAGCCACAGCCAGGCTGGGACAGCGAGCCGGGCCCCCAGAGCCACAGCCAGGCTGGGACAGCGAGCCGGGCCCCAGAGCCACAGCCACAGCCACAGCCAGGCTGGGACAGCGAGCCGGGCCCCACAGCCAGAGCCACAGCCAGGCTGGGACAGCGAGCCGGGTCCCAGAGCCACAGCCAGGCTGGGACAGCGAGCCGGGTCCCACAGCCACAGCCACAGCCACAACCAGGCAGGGACAGCCGGCTGAACCCCAGAGCAGAGCCACAGCCAGGCTGGGACAGCGAGCCGGGCCCCCAGAGCCACAGCCACAGCCAGGCTGGGACAGCCAACCCCAGCCAGGGCTGGGACAGTGACCTGGGCCCCAGAGCCACAGCCACAGCCACAGCCAGGCTGGGACAGCGAGCTGGGCCCCCAGAGCCCCAGAGCCACAGCCACAGCCAGGCTGGGACAGCGAGCTGGGCCCCAGAGCCACAGCCACAGCCAGGCTGGGACAGCGAGCCGGGCCCCACCAGCCACAGCCAGGCTGGGACAGCGAGCCAGGCCCCAGAGCCACAGCCCCTGCATGCCCCAGAACCTCCTCCCACCTCTCTCTCCTACCTTTTTGGTCTGTTTCCTCTGGGCGATGCTCAGCCCCCAGCACACGGTCCTACTGGGAGCCCTGCAGCCCCACTGTGCCAGCCAAGGGCACAGCGCAAAGCCCATCCCCTCTATACCCTCCCAGGCAGCGGAGCAGCGTTGGCTCCAAGCACCTCTGCTCACGAGGAACACCTGACGGCCCGGGAAGGAGCGGGGCTGCCAGGAGTGCCCCCCTATCTGGGCACCCCAGGGCCCCCCAGCTGCCAGGGAACACCCAGAGGGGAGCCAGCACCAGCTGATGAACCCCCAAACCCACGGGGCTACGGAGCCTTCCGGCACCGTGTTCTGTTTGAGGCAGACGTGGGCAATCATGCTGGCTTTGTTTCGTTTTATTTATTTTATTGATTTTTAAAATAGCTGCATTTTTCCAGAAGCGCCCTGGGGCTGTGAACAGCTTGATGTACATGTGAGAGCAGGGAAAGAGGCAGAGCTGGAGGTGCAGGGAAACAGGTGAGGCTGCACGGAGACTGCACAGAGAAGAACCAGGCAAAGCCCAACTCCTGAGCCTCAGAATCTGCCCAGGAACCTCGGTGCACCCAGCAGGGCTGGGAATTCACCCTCCCAGCACTGGGCTGCAGCTGCCTGGGGTCTCAAAGGACCAGGGAAAATGGTGTTTGCATCATCACTGGGCAATTCATGGTAAAAGCCATCAATGGGAGAGTTAATGACAATCCAAGAAAAATTAACTGTGTTGAAATTCTTTAGTCTAATGGATCCTCTCTTGATTAGTAGCATGTGGGAGTAATCTCAACTCTTTCTTTACTTGCTTTAGAGTAAACAACATTAATGCATGTATCAGGTGACAGTAAAATAAGGCAGGACACATTGTGGTGCTGCACTGATTCAGTAGGAAATGTTCAATATGTTAACATTAAACACTTTAGGCTTGCTAAGCAGTGATAAAATGCTGGTTATTCTCCTCACACAGTCCCAGAGCAATGCAGTCCCTTTCACCAAAATGTTTCTTCTCCCTGTGGGATTCCCCCTGTCAAGTTCTCAGTTAAGGTGAGAGACTGACCTGGCAGTTCCTCAGAAGGGACCCTGCTGCCCCTCCACGTGCTGATGAGTTCATTGCTGGAGCCCAGAGCATCCCTGCATCCTGCACGGCACCCCCACACCTGCAGCCCCACACCTGCACCCCACACCTGCATCCCACACCTGCACCCACACCTGCACCCCACACCTGCACCCCACACCTGCACCCCACATCTCCACCCCACACCTGCACCCCACACCTGCACCCCACACCTGCACCCACACCTGCACCCCACATCTCCACCCCACACCTGCACCCCACACCTGCACCCACACCTGCACCCCACATCTCCACTCCACACCTGCACCACACCTGTGCCCCACACCTGTGCCCCACACCTGTGCCCCACACCTGTGCCCCACATCTCCACCCCACACCTGCACCCACACCTGCACCTCATCTGCAGCCCCACACCTGCACCCACACCTGCACCCCACACCTGCACCCCATCTGCAGCCCCACACCTGCACCCACACCTGCACCCCACTCCTGCCCCTCTGCAGGTGACCAGGCCGGCCTCACCCACCTCCTGCCCCTCAGACACAGTTATCCCCAAGCTGCCTGCTGCTAATGAAGCAGGCTGGCAATTAACTGCAGCCAGCAGAGCGCTGGCATGGCTCCGAGCATCCCTGAGCAGGGAACCAGCGACAGCCCTGGTGGCTGTGAGGGCAGATCCCTGCAGGGCAGGGGTGACACCAACCCATCGTCCCCAGGGCATCCTCTTCTTGCTCTCCTTTCCTGCACATCCCAGAGGAGCTGCAGACTCTTCCCCAACAACCCCCAAACTATTTTTAATAAAAGGCTTTTCGGTGTGGCACCAACACACACGGAGCTCTCAATTACATTTTAGCTGTCCCAGAAGGAAGCAGCTCTTTATTGGGAAAAGTGACTGATGCTGGTGCAGGATTGTGGGTTTGCTCTTTGCATTACAGGTATTCAAAGCCCGCTGAAAATAAAAACTGCTCAGCACACATTCCATAGCTGAGCTAAGCCTCGTGCATGGGGAAGCATTTCGGGAGAAGTTAAGTGTTTGAAGTAAAACTGTGCAGTCATCTGGTAGAACAGAGACATGAAATTGTTATTTATCAAGATGAAACTGGCATTTGGATAAAATTCTCCGGCGCTGTTAATAACTTCTGTTGACGAGGGAGCTGCGAGAGCAGCGCTGAGGCAGCTGTCCCCAGAGCTCACGGGAGTGGGATTTTTCATGGGCTGTGAGCAAGGCGAGCGTGTGCCTGCTGTAATAACTTTCTGGGCGCCTCCGTCACAACGGCCACCACGAATTTATCTTTTTCTGCTCTCTCCCAAAGCTTTGTCAGTTTTGAGTAATTTGCTGTGAGTAGCAGCTGCTGGAGTGCCACATGGCCACGTGCGCCTCCGACATGAACTCCAGCTCCCTGAGCAGTTTTATCATCATGATTAAGTTTCTTAACTTGAATCAAGGATGTCTCTGGAGCTCCCTACGACGATGTGAACTTAAGATAAACAATGAATGATGAATAGGCCAATTACTGAAGCCTCCCTCACTGAAACCCTCGGCTGAGGCTGGCTGATAAGAGGAGGCACACGTCCTCTCATCTGGCAAATGTTACCGAAAATCGGACGGTTTGAAGTGAAGACAGTCCTGCGTAATCAGGCACTGGCTAATGAGCACCTTTCTTTTATGTGTGATTTTTCCCTTTCTCTGCTTGCTGTCCATAATGCTGGAAGTGGAGAGGGAGCCCTGAACCTGAGCCACGTGCCGCCAATGCTGCACCATGGCACAAATCCCTGCCCTCAGCCCCAAATCCATCCCAGCACAAGGCACAAAAGCAGCGGCAGAGAGTCCAGGGCTGTCTGGTGGTCCTGCACCTCTTCTGGGCTAAGGAAGCCTTTCCTGAGAGACCCATCCAAGAGAGGAGCAGCCATTCCCAAAGCAAATGGATACAGACAGCACGGCTGAGGATGGAGGGAAAAGCACCTTGGGCTGCAGCACTTCAGCCATGCAGCCAGCCAGCATTCAGCATTTTGGGGCTGAAGCACCAAAAAGAGCAAAGCAAGAGGCATTTTGCCCCACTGAGAGATCTCCCTGTGGCAGGCAAGGCCAAGGGCTGCAGTGGAGGGGGGCACAGAGGGTCCCTGGGGCGCTGTGGCTCTGTGCTGCTCCTCCGGCCCCATCCAGGAGCAGGTGTCACCACTGCCAGCCGTGAGAGCTGCCTGGCACCACGTGCCACACTAAATGATATGATTTACTTACTACCTATGGAATTGCCCAATTAATTCACTATCCACATTAATATTATGGCTCATTTTTAACTTTACTGTCTCCATCGTTCCAATTTAGTGCTGCTCAGAGATGCTGCCACTGACCTTAATGGGTTTTTCATTATAACAAAGAGCACGATATTAATCACGAGGGGCTTTCAGCTGGAGGCTGCTGCCCAAACCCCACTGCTTTGAGGAGCTGCTTTTTAGTGGTTTGGGGACCTATTTTATTTCTGCCAGGCTGCTCACCCCCGCTCACAGTGTGTACAATCCTTTGTGCTGTCCAGGAGGAATTTCTTGGTGTAACATTTCCAGGCACAGAGATTTTATGCAGCAGTCAAGCTACACTGCAGATATGATAGATTTTTCTGGGCAAATTGGAACACGGAGTAGAAAACTGAAAGGATGCACCAGTCATAGCCAATGAGCCTCTTATTGTCCTGAATAAAAATCAAATGCCTTTTAATCATTTCAAATGTTCTTCTGGGTATCAATTAGTCACACATTAATATCAGTATTGCTTCTCTTCCCAGTTCACATCAGATTAAATTCTCCCCTGTCATATACACTCGCTCTCATTAGCTTCATGGAAAATTAGTAATTGTTCCCTCTCCATTGGCATTGATGGGAGATCTTCATCAGAACTGCTTTTTATACAGAGGACCTGCTTGTCATCCTAAGGACACTAAGAGGTTTTCCCCCAAAATTATTGTCTTTTCATAAAAAATACTTTCTTTTTTTTTTTCCCTCTGAAACCCTGAAGTCTGAGCCAGAGCATTAGGGGAATGGGGGAAAAAAAACCCAACATTTTCATGAGTGTCATCCTGCAGTTTGTGCCCCTCTCTGCATCCCAACCACGTGTCTCCTTGTCAGGATGGGGGGACACCATGCAGAGGGGGGACCCCAGGGGTTGCACAGGGGTTTGCTGCCCCCAAAGCCCCAGTGCAAGGCTGGCTGTTCAGAACGCTCTGTGTGCAGAGCAGCAGTGTGCAGGGCTCTGACCCTGCTCCCTGCCCGCCGTGAGCCATCCCCAGCACTGCCAGTGCTGCAAGGGGCCTGTGATATTTATTGAGTTTTATTAACTCCCAGCCCTGGGAGCTCCTCACCTCTTGCAGCTAATTCAGACACCCGACTCCTGATGGAGTTACAGTGATTGCCATTAAAAAGCTTGACATTTACCTTACAACAGTAATAAAATAATAATGCCTAATTTGGTTTATGAGTGGTATTTGCAGTGTTTCCTGTGCCTTGAGTGGGGGATATGGTGAAGATCTGCTGATCAATTATGTCTGCTAAGCAGCACTGCTGTAATTCTTTCCTGTAATCAGAACCATCTTTCAGTAGAGCTGCTCCAAAGTTTTCCTCTGAAACTCTAATTTTGACGAGAAAAGAAAATGTTTTCAAATCCTTGAGTTTCCAGTGAATAACAAAAGCTTCCGAGATGGAACTTTCTGGTGGGAAGTGGAGACAGACAAGCCGGGTGTCTGCACAGATTTGCTGCATTTAGATTTCCAGAACCCCTCAGATGTTTTCAAAGGCTGCCTGCGATTGCTTTTCATTTAAAAGAGGTTTTTTTTTTCTCCTCTAAATAACCTTGTCGGTATGATTCCCTTCTCTTATATCCATCTCAAATATCAACGCCCCCAGTGTGTTTTACACCCTGCACTGCTGAGGGGCTGTGGGGTGGGTGAGGAGCTCCTGCTGCTCCCTTTGGCCAGGGAGCCCAAACCCCTTCGCAGGGAGCAGATGCACACCAGGGCACACCCCCAGCACACACATGTGCACAGTGCTCTCCCCAGGCTGTTCAGCATCTCCACTCCCGTCCCTCCAGGATTTGCCCCTGGTTGCAGGCAGCAACATCCCAGTGCTCACAAAGCCAGTGCCAGACCTGCTAAAAGCAATTTCTTTCTCCATTTCTCATCCTGAGCAAAATTCGATGTGGATTTTTTTTTTTCAGTGCAATTTTAATTAGTGCATGATGCACTTTGGGTTTTTATTAGAGTAAACAGCTTGGAAAAAAAGTCCATGCCAGCTCTTCTACACCAGGGAGCCTCATCCTGTTCAGACCAGAAACCTCACGCTGGATTTCTGAAAGCCTTTCTTAAGATGGGTTCATTTCCATGAAGAAACGCTACGATTTCAGCAAATGGAAATTTTTGAACGTAGAAAAAAGAAAAAAAAATTAGTCAGGAAATTCCTGGCTAGGCCGACTTTGGGGTAGGGCTGTGCACGAGAGGGAGAGCTGAGGCCTCACCCCACACATGGGCTGCACACATGGCAGACATGGGCACGCTGCATGGCCAGGCACACCCTGCACAGGTGGGCACAGTGCATTGCCAGGCACACCCTGCACAGGTGGGCACACTGCATGGCCAGGCACACCCTGCTCACCTGGCTGCACATATTACACACACACCTGTGTGCACACGTGTCCCCCCGACATGTCTGTGTCCCCCTGACAGGCCCATGTCCCCTGCTATCCCATGTCTGCCTGCCTTACCCATGTCCCCTGTCTTGCCCATGCCCCCTGACATGCCCATGTCCCCTGCTATACCCGTGTCCCCCTGCTATCCCATGTCCCCTGCCATGCCCATGTCCCCTGCTATACCCGTGCCCCCTGCTATACCCGTGTCCCCTGCTATACCCGTGTCCCCTGCCAAGCAGGGACCCCACTGGCAGCTCCCGGGCTGTTCCCACTCACTCATGGACAGTGCAGCAACGTCCCTGTCCCCAGGCTCATGGGGCACCTGCAGTGTGGGCACGTCCAGCCACTGGCACATGGGCCCAGGCTGGGGCAGCAGCAGAGGTCAGAGAGAAGCCTGGCCCTGGCCGTGTGACAGCCATGGCACCGTGGGGCCAGCGGCGCTGGGGACAGCCGGCTGTCCCTGCGAGGGGTGGCGTGGCCCTGCCTTCCCCCGCGGGTGCAGCCCAGGCTGGGACAAGCACAGACCACAGGAGAAGCGTGGCCCTGCACAGACCACAGGAGAAGCGTGGCCCTGCACAGACCACAGGAGAAGCGTGGCCCTGCCTTCCCCCGCGGGGGCAGCCGGAGCTCCGTGACTCCACCTCGGGCGGGCTGGCCGCTCGCACACGGAGCGCACAGACCATGGGAGGGACGGCGGGGCGCAGCCCGGAGCGCTGCCGCTTTCTGGACGTGAGTCGAGGGCTGGCCTGCCCCCCGACCCCCGCGGGGCCGGCAGGGTCCGAGGGGCGCTGTCCCCTCCTGCAGGGACCCTGGCACAGCCCGGCCATCGCCGCTTTCTCCCTCGACAGGCAGAAGCAGCCAAGCCGCGGGAGAAGAGCTGCCCCAGGTACCAGCTCTGCGGACTGCTCTTCAGCCTGCTGCTCCTCTCCCTTATCCTGATATTTTTTGGTGTCAGATACCTCTGGAGCCCAGCACCCAGAAAAGTAAGTAAAATCTCTTCGATCCGGCGTTTCAGAGCGTTGCTTCCCCAGACAGAGCTGTCCCCCTCCCCTTGACTCGCTGAAACTTTTAGCAACTCTCCAAAAAAAACCCAGGCAACTTCACAAAGTGCATTTTCTCAGACCACAGGTATTCATGGGACTTTTAAAAATCTTTGTATTATTCATAACTAGCTTTTACTTTGTGCAGGCTGTTTTTTTCCCCCGTCACCGCGCTCTTTCCCCAGTTGACAATTACAGGGGATGGGAGCTACGCCATGAAGAGTTAAAGTTTCTCTTATTTCACCGGCAGCAAATTTTATGACAAGTAAGAAAATATTTTCCATTTCATTTCAATTATCTTGCCAGAAACCGGTGGAAAAGTCATTATGCCACCGCATAAAGAGGAGAGAAAGCCAGGACGCAGCGGTGATTGATTGTCATGGATTATATTTCTTACTTTAATGTGTCTGCAATGTGAGGGACGGTGAGACGGATTAGCTTCTGCGGGAGCCTCTGCTAACAGGATTGGGCTCCTTTATTCCCAGCTGCAGCCCAGCACTGCTGTGAGTGCCGTGTCGGGGCGGCAGCAGGGCTGTGCCTCCCCCGCCGTCTCTGCCCGCTGCTGCCCAGCATCCTGGCACTGCTGCCAAAACCCTTTTATCCCACAGCCCAAGGGAATCGTTTAACCTTGAAACCCACAGCCTGCCTGCTGCCCCTCATCCTCCCTTCCTTCGAATTTCCATGCTCATCCCGGAGGCCCTGCTTTGCACCCCATCACCAGCGGGGTTTGCTGGCCCTCAAGAACATCTCCAAATTCCTGTGCACAGCCAAGGCAGCCTCTTTCCCACGCTGGCATCTCCAGTCTGCTCCCTGCGCTATCCTGGAGCTGCTCCAGCGGGGCCAGGCCGCCCTCCTGCCGGGCAGAGGAAGCACCCTGCTCGCTGGAAACTTTATCTTCTTATCAGCAAATAGAAATAAATACCCCCTGAAATAAAAGGAAAAACAATAAAAGCCATATGTTCCTCCAGAATCCTGCCAAGACGATTATAAAGTCTCTACTGTTCCTAGAAAAACAGGGGTCATGCCAGCCATGAGGGGAAGAGGCTGTTAACCCCTGGAGGGGCGGTTTTCTCCAAGCAGACAGTGCAGAGACACTGCCACAGCCTCAGGAGGGACATCCAGAGCCCTGGGTGTCCTCACTGGTGGAGGATGGAGTCCATGCAGCACACCCCAGCACCTGATGGGCAGGCAAGCAGGCTGTGAGGTCAGGAGAAAGCAGAGCTG
This sequence comes from Emberiza elegans, assembly GCA_024865655.1. NCBI lineage: Eukaryota > Metazoa > Chordata > Aves > Passeriformes > Fringillidae > Emberiza > Emberiza elegans. The sequence goes on along the minus strand of JALJVW010000129.1, from coordinate 26,061,397 downwards.
TTCCTGCAGCAGAGCTGCACACAGACACTCCCAGAGCCCAGCACTGCCCCGTCCCTGTGGCCAAGGGGCTTCTCCGGCTGGCCCAGGAATCCTCAGGACAAACAGGCTGGAGGGGGCTGGAAGTTGGCAATGTTCAAAAATATCAGCCAAGGGGAATGAAACTCTTTGAAGAACATGAAACCCTTCAAGCTTCCTTCATGTAACTGGAGAGTGGAAAAAAAATCTTGAAAGAAGAGTTGTTCCTCTGAGGGGTGGCCTTGGACACGGCTCTGCCCTCTGCACAGCAGCCTCCTCGCCAGCCAGCACAGCTGATGATTCAGCTAACGAGGGGCTCATCACGGCCTTGCAGAGGGACATATTTCAACCATTCACCAGCAAGTGTCATTTTTAGCCCTATAAAACATCTCAGAGCTCTCTGAGCAGCACAGAGCTGGCAAAGCCCAGGTGGGTTAGCTGGCTGCTGTGCTGGCCAAAGTCATTCTCTGTAAATGGAGAGGCACTTGAAGGTAAGGTGCCACCCGGGATCCTGCCCTCCTTGAAATGATTTATGGCACTGTGTGCATTTTGTCAGTCAAAACCAGTGGCCTTCCACCCATTTTGGGCTTCAGACTGTTTACCATATCATAAAATCCATGGAGAGTTGTATATCTTCACAAAGGCCTCCTGCAGACCAGCAGGAGGTGTCTGTGGATGCCAAGGCACACATCACTCCTCTAACCTTTGAGCAGCGGTGAATGTTCCCATCAGTTCCCATCCGCACAGGCAGCTCTGCACCCAGGTGGGTGCCAAACAGGGGATACCAGTGCTGGGAGCACTGCTCAGAGGCTCTGAGCCCCGAGGGGAGGGATGTGCAGCAACCAGGGGACCGTGAAAGGGGGTTTGGGCTGGCACTAAGGGCTGAGCTCCTGCTGCTCTCCAGTGGGGCCAGCATGCTCCTGCCCTGGCTCATGGCCGCGCCGTGGGATGAACAGGGCTCTCCCATCGCTGTGTCTCCATCTCTGCTCCATCTCCTGCCCTGGTTCATGGCCCTGCCCTGGGATGAACAGGGCTCTCCCATCACTGTGTCTCCATCTCTGCTCCATCTCCTGCCCTGGCTCATGGCCCTGCCCTGGGATGAACAGGGCTCTCCATGGCTGTGTCTCCATCTCCTGCCTGGTTCATGGCCGTGCCCTGGGATGAACAGGGCTCTCCCATCGCTGTGTCTCCATCTCTGCTCCATCTCCTGCCCTGGCTCATGGCCATGCCCTGGGCTGAACAGGGCTCTCCCATCGCTGTGTCTCCATCTCCTGCCCTGGCTCATGGCCGTGCCCTGGGATGAACAGGGCTCTCCCATCGGGATCTCCTGCCCTGGTTCAACAACAGGGCTCTCCCATCGCTGTGTCTCCATCTCTGCTCCATCTCCTGCCCGGTTCATGGCCATGCCCTGGGATGAACAGGGCTCTCCCATCTCTGTGTCTCCATCTCTGCTCCCTGCCCCGCGTGCTTGAGGGGATTTGCAGAATCCCTTTACTTCCACGCGGCACCGTTGGATCTGGGAAACGCGGCTCCCCAGGGCCAGCAGGATCGCTTTTGTGCTTCAGAGAGCATCTGCCACTGCTCATCCTGGCAGGGTCAGGCATCCGCGGGGACCGAGGGCTGCCGGAGTGCGAGCGGGAGAGGGAGAGCGCTGCTGCCGCTGCTGCCGCTGCTGGCAGTGCGGCTCCCCGGGGACCGGCCCGCCGGGAAGGCGGCTGCTAACGGCCCGGAGCGCTGCAGCAGCCCTCCGGGAGGGCTTTTGATCCGCAGGCAGCCCTTGATCTCCTGCAGGCAGAGAGGGGCTCTCCCCTCTGCCGTTCAGGAGAAACAGGAGGCGCAGAGATGGAGCGGGTGAGCCGGGGACACCGGGATGGAGCAAAGCAGGCAGGGATGCAGGGTGCAACAAGCAGACCAGGGAGAAGGAGAGTAAAGCACCTGTGGATTCGGGATTCAGTCCAGCCTGGGCTGTAGCCAGGCTCATGCCACAGAAAGCACCAGCAAAGGCTGAGCTGGGGCAAAGCTCCTGCTGCAGGTGTGTGAGGAGCATCTTCTCCCAGGTTTGACACACGTTACCCCTCACCCTGGCTGCAGCCTGCCCTTTCACCAGCCCAGGCTCCTGCCTGGGAGCTGCCTCCCCTCGTGCTGTCCTGATGGCTCTGGCTCCCAGCTGGGCTGTGAGGGAGCCACCAGAGCCATGGCAGGGTCCCCAGCAGGGCTGGTCACACACCCAGCACAGCCTGTCCACCCACTGGGCAGCCTCTGAAACCAGACCCTGTGTGACTTTGGCCTCCAGGTTTATGACATGGAGCACACGTTCTTCAGCAACGGTGAGAAGAAGAAGATTGTGATGGAGATTGACCCCCTGGCCAGGACAGAGACCTTCAGCAGTGGGAATGGCAGTGAGGAGATCCTGGAGATCCATGACTTCAAAAACGTGAGTGTGGCAGCTTGTCCCTGAGACCCTGCAGTCCTGCAGCAGGACTGATGGGTCCTGCAGGACACTGTGAAGTCCCCAGAGCAAGTCCCAGGACTGTTTATTCCTGCATCAGGGACAGCCAGAGCCAGACACGCTGGGGATGCTCTCAGAGGAAAGGAGATGTGCTATCTCTACACGAGCTTCCACCTGTATTTAATGGTGGCATGGTTCAGTTCCAGTGAAATACATCTCGGAAGCCAGAGCTAGTTATTGGATTTACCCTTGCAAAGGAAGGCAATGATCATCAGTCTATCTGAGCCCAGTGCATTTGTCTGTCTGGAGAGCATTAAAACCTCATGACACTGAAGAAGGCTCTCTATGAAACCTAATTAAAATTTGTAGGGAAATACCCTGTGCAGTGACATATGGCAGAATTTTGAGCTAATAACCTAGCAGGAACTGGGGGCTGAATGTTCATATAACCATAACGGTCAGATGCTATTCTGCATATTTTTATTTATTATAATGAGAGCTCATGATAGTTATCAGGAGAAGAGGAGCAGAGTAAAATTTTATGACTACCTGCCTTAAAATATTTGTAAAAAGCCCAGTTCTCCCAAACCATAAAATGCAATATCCCTTATGAGAACCAGTTAGTACATCTTAGCACCGCTGCTGAACGGAACTGGCACAAAAATAGCAACAGGAAAAATATGACTAAACCTTCCTCCTCCAGCTGTACCCTGCCTCCAATGGGTTATTCATCCTGCTCTCTGCCCTGAATGCTTTTTGGGTGTTTGCTTTGATCCTGTAGGGAATAACCGGCATCTTTTTTGTGGGACTTCAAAAATGTTTCATCAAAACTCAGCCCAAAGTCCTGCCTGAGACCACAGAGGCCAAGATCCCTGAGCTTGAGGTAGGTGAATGGAGCAGGGCTCCCCTCTGCCCTGTGGAATCCACTGCTCTCCCTGGCACAGGGGCTGCCATTCCTGACGCCTTCCCATCTGCTCCAGCCTTCCCAGAGATGTGCAATAAAGAAATAATGAGTTGTGATCGCTTCATAAACTGATCTTATTTCAGAGGATTGCTTATGAAAACAAGTGAAAAGAGACGGGATTAGAAAGCAACAGACAAAAGCCTCTCAGCACAATACCAGAGATCAAGAACAATAATCCTGTTGTAGTCAAAAGGTCGTAAGGCAGCTCAGGATTAGCAGGCACCAAAAAGTCAATCAAATTGTTTTCTCCAAGATTTGAGCCTCATGTTTTCAAACAGAATGAGGCAGAAATAAGGGATTTAAAAGAGCAGCCACGTTTAAGAAATGCAAATTGAGAAAACTCTTGGCATGTGGACCTGAGAGGTGGGAAGCACCAGGCTGGGGCCACTTCCTTGTCCTGCATGGACCTCTGTCCCCCTGATGTGCCTGATTGCTTCCCGCACCCGTTTTACTGCCCCGCATGCTGCTGCACGGAGCCCTGCATGCTGCATGGAAAAGCGTGTGGGCTCCACGGTTGAGCCCCTCCGCGATGGCGTGGCCTGCAGTGACAGCTCAGTCCTGTGACAGCAGTGGTCCTTGGTCCCTGTCCCGTGCCCAGGCCCTGGTGGCGGCACAGCCTTCCCGCCTCCCCTTTTGCAAGAGGACGGGTGTTGGCAGATTGAATCCCCCCCAGGGAAGCTGCTGCAGATAAAACGCCAGCAGGACACGTGTTTGAAATGAAGCGTGGGCAGAAACATTTCCCTGAATCATGACCCAAATTCCCAGACACCGATTCTTTGATTATGCCCTAAGAAGCTAATAGATCTTCCCAGCTACCGTCGTAAAAGGGATATAACTTCCCAGGCTTTAGCAGAACATTGCCCCGGGTAGGGAGCTGAGATGTAAAACCCAGTGAGATAAATGTAGATTTAAGCTCCAGTCATGTCTTCCTGCAGCCTGCACGCTGCCAGGTCCTGCAGGCAGCACCTCCCCGACCCTGCAGCTTCCACCAGAGACTCCAAAAATGACCCAGACTGGGTCGGGTTGTGTTGGCTCCTTCCTGTGACTTCCCAAAGCCGTAAGGAAAAACTCTATAAAAGAGATATACAGCTCTGGATGCCTTCTGGAGAGAAAAACACTTTTTGCCAGCTTGCTCTATGGGCTACCACCACCAACACAGACAACGTTGCCTTGGCAGAGAGCTCAGCACAGACCCATCCCATAATCTTTATATATCTCCCTCCCTAAGTGCCTGCCAAAACACACCATGGACTAATGCAACGGCAGAGACATGTGGTATAAATTACAGAACACTGCCGTGCAAAGAATTTCTGTGAGGAGTAAATTAAAGTGTTCGATCAAAAAATCAGCAGCAGAAGGAGAGAGGAATTAAATCCTAGGAGCAAAGTAGAGCAAAGGTGTTTTAATCTTGTGTTTAAAACCTCTAAATGGGCTCCAAAAGGCTCCTCCAGATAGTGGGGACTGGGCAGGAAAAGGGTCTGGGGTGATGAAGCAAGAGAGAGGAGGGCGGGGTCCTGAGGGCTGTCGGGGTATTGCATGTGCATCCTGTGAGCACCACGAGCCAAGGCAGGTGGAGTCCAGCTGCTCTCTGGGAGGGCAGAGGTGCCTCTAAGCCAAGGGGAGGAGAGGCAGCCAGTGCTGGCAGCAGGGTGTCTCACCACGCCAGGGTAATGTCTTGCTCTTCTTCCAGGGACAGGAAATCACCACCACCTACTTTGAGCAGTCTGTGGTCTGGGTGCCTGGGGAAAAGCCCATTCAGAACAAGGAATTCCTGAGGAGCTCCAAGATTTTTGACATCTGCAAAAATGTGACCATCTTCTGGATCCACCCCACGCCCATAGCAGGTACAAGGAGCCATCTCCTCCCCTCATGAGCCCTCTCACTGGGGACAGCCCTGCCACGTCCCCTGTGCCATGCTGGGAACCCACTTTCACAGCCTCGTGTACATCTCAGGCATGAGCACCGTGTTGCCTGTGACCACAGGAGATCCTGGCCAGTGTAATAGCAGGGGCTGAAGATTCTCTCTACAAAGCACTTGTTTCTGCCAGCTCCCCGCTGCCCTGCACTTTGCAGAGTGGCCACCCTCCTCATAACAAGGGAGAAAAAAAAAAATAATCCCTTGTACCTGCAAAGAAAGCAGCGCTGCTGGAAACTGGGACGCCTAAATCCTCGTCACCACATGAACATCAGAGCGTGAGCAGACATCTGCATCTAAATCACACGGCGGGGTTGCCACCTCCAGCTGCTCACTACACAGCCCTCACAGAGGTTGTGGCCTCTGAGACGTGCTGCTGTAATTACCTGCTCTCTCTAACCCACTTCCAGCCGAATGAGGCAGTTTAAAAATCCCTGCTGAGCAAACTCCCTCTGCTCTGCAGCCATGGAGGCACATGGCATCCCCACAGGTACTGGCCAGCTCACCTGCGCTCTGGAGGGCAGGTGGGCACCAGAGCTCCCTGGTGCAGAGGGAGGCTGGTGTCCCTGACTGCTGGCCCCTTTCTGCTTCCTTGTCCCTGCTGTTGGACCCGCCTGCGGCAGTGTCCTGGCTCAGTGGATCCACCAAGGTTCATCCAGAGCCTTTGCCAGGACAGCAGCGTCCCAAGGCTGTCTGGCACCTTCCCTAGCAAAGGAGATTATTGCTGCTGTGGTTCTTTCCTAAGCTAAGAGAGCTGAAACTGGGCATGAGCTGCCCCAAATCATGTTGCCCTGATGGGACCCTACAAATCCACCCCCCAGCAGCAGAGCCCAGCAGGAGGATTTGCTTCTGCACCCCCACAGCCCCATGCAGGAGATGCCAGCAACACCCATCCATGGGCATGGGGATGGAACAGGCCACTGTCTCCCTCAGCCCTGCCCAGGCTGGGTGAGAGCAGGAGGCAATGGAGCACTGGTTCACAGTGGGCTTTTCGTGGGCCTCAGCACCAAATTCTGGTAGTGACATTCATTCTTGCTGCTGCATTTGTCTCCTGTTCCGTGGTTATTGACAGCGACATTTGGACTGTCCCTGTAGCTCCTGAGCTGGCCAGCGTTGAAGGGGCAGAAGAAGAAGAGCCTGAGCTGCAGATGGACAGCCAGAGCTGGCTGGACGGGGGGAAGGAACACGAGCTGGAGGAGGACACGCAGGCGGGGCCCAAGCGTCGGGCACGGCAGCTCACCGAGGAGGATCTGCCTGTCAACGACTACGTGAGTGAGGGACCCACCCCGGGCTGTCCTCTCTGAGTGAGGGACCCCCATCCTGGGCTGCCCTGTCTGAGTGAGGGACCCCCCTGGGCTGCCCTGCCCTCCCTGAGTGAGGGACCCCCACCCTGGGCTGCCCACTGCGAGTGAGGGACCCCCATCCTGGGCTGCTCTGCCCTCCCTGAGTGAGGGACCCCCACCCTGGGCTGCCCTGCCCTCCCTGAGGGACCCACCCTGGGCTGCCCTGCCCACTGTGAGTGAGGGACCCCCACCCTGGGCTGCCCTGCCCACTGTGAGTGAGGGACCCACCCTGGGCTGCCCACCCTGAGTGAGGGAACCCCACCCCGGGCTGCCCTGCATGAGTGAGGGACCCCCACCCTGGGCTGCCCTGCCCACCGTGAGTGAGGGACCCACCCTGGGCTGCTCACCGTGAGCAAGGGACCCCCATCCTGGGCTGCCCTGCATGAGTGAGGGACCCCCACCCTGGGCTGCCCTGCCCTCCCTGAGTAAGGGACCCACCCCCGGCTGCCCTGCCCACCATCCTGGGCTATTTTGGCCATGGTCAGGGGTGCCCCGGCCGTGCTCCCTGGGACGTTGATGCGCTGTGCATGCCCTGGGGGTGCCTCCATGGCCCCGGGGAGCCCTGCTCCTCCCCTGGCGTGCCCAGAGTGCCCTCCCAGGCCGTCCTGTCCCGCTCCCGGGTGCCTCAGCCACGCAGCCCCCTCTGACTGCGTCTCTTGCCCGCAGTCGGAGAACGGGCTGGAGTTCCACCCTCTGTGGGATGAGCGCGGCTACTGCTGTGCCCAGTGCCGCCGTGCCCACCGCTACTGCCGGCGGGTGTGCGAGCCGCTGCTGGGCTACTACCCCTACCCGTACTGCTACCAGGGCGGCAGGGTCATCTGCCGCGTCATCATGCCCTGCAACTGGTGGATCGCGCGGATGCTGGGCAGGGTGTAGCTGGGCAGGCTGTAGCTGGGCAGGCTGTAGCCGGGCCGTGCCCGCTGCCGGCCTCCAGGAGCCGCTGGCACACCGACAGTGCCGAGGGGCACTGCCCGGCCGGTGATCCCGCACCCTGCCCGGCCGGTGCCCGGTGATCCCGCACCCCTGCCCGGTGATCCCGCACCCTGCCCGGCCGGTGCCCGGTGATCCCGCACCCTGCCCGGTGATCTTGCAGCCCTGCCTGGGCAGTACCCGGTGATCCCGCATCCGAGCCGGCCGCGGCACCACCCGGGCTGTGACCCCGCACCCTGCGCTGCCCGCGGGCGCTGCGGGAGCCAGGCTGGGCAGCAAGAGGCAAACAATAAACGTCCTGTATGAGCGATTGCAAAGAGAATGGGAAGTCCTTTAGTCTCGCTCTGATGCTCAATGGGTCTGCGGGGATCTGATGGCGCGGCTGCCCCCAGGAGCATCCGGAGCTCAGGTGCAGGCACTGCTGCTGCCGGGCGCTGCTCGGCATGGCCTGACCCGTTCCAGCGTGCTCTGACGGGCTCAGTTCAGCTGCTGACAGCTCAGGGGTGCCACCAGTCCCCGCTGGAGCTGTGGCAGCACCGGCACAGGGAGCTGGCACAAGGAGCTCCCTGAGGAGCCAAGCAGCCAAAGTCACAGCGAGTCCGCTCCTGTGGGCCTCCTGAAGGACCCCCGGTGCCACCAGCTGTCCCCAGCCCTGCCACCGACAAATGGGTGAAGCCTGAGCTGCAGGAGGGAGGGAGTCCTGAGCACTGCAGCTGCCCTGAGCAGGACAGTGCTGCCACAGGGCTGAAGGCTTTCACCAAAACCCCTGGGCACCCCTGGGCACCCCTGGGCACACTTCTTCTGCCTGTGACCTTGGGTTCATGCCAAAGCCAGGTCCCACATTTCACCCCAGGGGCCAGCTGGAGCTGAGGAGCTCTGACATCCTGCAGGTGTCACCAGGAGCTCTGACATCCTGCAGTGTCACCAGGGGAGCACACTGCCGTGGCTGGAATGTACAGACACAGCAGGGAACAGAGACAGGTGCCAGGTGTGGCGTCCCCAGGGCTGCCAGACCTCCCTCACCTGCCCGCAGCTCCCATGGGGATGTGAGCAGGGCAGCTCCCTTCCTCCCTGTTCACAGCTGCGCTGACAAGGTGGTTAAAACACTGGGAGCTCCCCACATGGCCACCAGCCAGCCTTGGGAACACCAAGCCTTGCTGACAAGTCCCCTGAGACATTTATCCCTCTGAGAGGGGAGGTGCAAACACACCCGGGGATGTGTGAAGCACACCCAGCCACAGCTGCTGGGAGCAGCCAGAGCCCTGGGGCCGGCCTGCAGCGCTTCTGTCCCTGCTCAGTGTCCAGGCAGGCGACCAGGGTGCACCCGATGCCTTGCCAGGACACCCAGAACATCTCTCCAAATTCAAGTTGTCTGTATCAGTGCTATTTAACCAGGTAAGATCCACCCCCCCTGACGGCTGCAGTGCTTCTGCTGCCTGTGGGCATGAGCAGGCTGCCACAAGCCTCCACAACCCATGCTGGTTTTCCTGCAGCTGCTTGGAAACCTCCAGGCTCGCTGTGCCAGCCTCTGCCAGAGCCATCCCCATGCACCTGGCAGCACTGGGTGCCCCAGGAAGGGATCTGCCTGCAGGGGCACAGAGCAGGGCAGGGTCCTTCCCTCTGGGCAGGATTTAAGATGACAATGGGTTTATCCAAATCCATTCCTGCTTCTCACGTGTCCCTGCCCTGCCTCCATCCATGCATTCACTGCCCTTAGCCAGTGTCCAGCCCAGCTGTGACACGTTCTGCCTCGCCATCCCGAGCCAGGGGGCTCTCAGCCAGCCAGGAGCTGACAGCAGCCTGATTTACTCACCTGGGCTAAATGCAACACGAGGCTTTGGGGCGTTTCCCTCCCTCAGCAGCCAGGCTGGCCCATACCAGGGCATTGTGGGGCTGGGGCAGCTTTGGCCACAGGGGTGACACTGACAAAGGGCCACCACTGGTGGCTTCACTGCTCTGCTTACACCTGCTCCTCCCTAGGAACAGGACAGCAGCCCCACATCCAGCCAGCCACAGCTTGAGTTCAGTGCCCGAGACCCAAAAATCCCCAAGCTTGGCAGAGGGTGCTTCACTGCAGCACCAGGCTCACAAAGGCACAGGCTTGCTGACAAAACAGCCCAAAAATGAGCACTAACAAATGAATTTGTCTGTATCAGTGCTATTTTAACCAGGTAGGCATCCACCCCCCTGACGGCTGCAGTGCTTCCTGCCTGTGGGCATGGAGCAGGCTGCAAGCCTCCACAACCCATGCTGGTTTTCCTGCAGCTGCTTGAAACCTCAGGGCTAGCTGTGCCAGCCACTGCCAGAGCCATCCCCATGCACCTGGCAGCACTGGGTGCCCCAGGAAGGGACCTGTTTGCAGGGGCACAGAGCAGGGCAGGGTCCTTCCCTCTGGGCAGGATTTAAGATGACAATGGGTTTATCGTAATCCATTCCTGCTTCCTTTACGTGTCCCTGCCCTGCCTCCATCCATGCATTCACTGCCTTAGCCAGTGTCCAGCCCAGTTGACACGTTCTGCCTCGCCATCCCGAGCCAGGGGCTCTCAATAGCCAGGAGCTGACAGCAGCCTGATTTACTCACCTGGGCTAAATGCAACACGAGGCTTTGGGGCGCTTCCTCCCCTCAGCAGCCAGGTTGGGCCCATACCAGGCATTGTAGGGCTGGGGCAGCTTTGGCCACAGGGGTGACACTGACAAAGGGCCACCACTGGTGGCTTCACTGCTCTGCTTACACCTGCTCCTCCCTGGAACAGGACAGCAGCCCCACATCCAGCCAGCCACAGCTTGAGTTCAGTGCCTGAGACCCAAAAAATCCCCCCAAGCTTGGCAGAGGGGTGCTTCACTGCAGCACCAGGCTCACAAAGGCAGAGGCTTGCTGACAAAACAGCCTGCAAAAATGACATTAACAAATGAATTTAAAAGCTTAAATGCACATTTGTTGCCCTGGGGAGCAGCTGGGGGCCAGCACTGCCCTGCCCTTTTGCTCCAAGCCAGCAGCCAGCAGGGGCCAAGGATGGCTCACACACTGGGCTGAAGTTACTCAGCCTGCTCCCTAGGCTGGGGTGCTCCAGGCCTCTGCCCAGCACTGTTACACAAACCGCTGTTAAGGAAGAAAATTCAATTACAGAAGTTATTGCAGGCAGAGATGCACCAGTGCACATTGGACTCGGGACAAAAAAATTCTACCCTCAATACATAAATGAGTTGAGGCAGCTTATAGCCACTGACAATCAAGTCACAGCTAGACTGAGGTGCAAGGACACCTACAAGGTAAAGGCACCAGGGCACACATCACCAAACCTCACTACAGCTTAGAGAACCACTACAGCCCGTCCTTAAAGAAGTACGCTATAAAAAAAGTATATACAAAACCCAGAGAGGAGGAGACAGCTTGGCAACAACTGAGCCAAGGCTTCAGGCAGGCAGGACTGAGGTTGCTGGCCCATCCCACAAGAACAACACTACATGCAGAGTGAGGGATGCCCGGGGCTGCCCAAGGCCAGGGGAAGCTTCTCTTTCCCAGGGGAGGTACCTGAAGATGAGCACTGGGAGCCAGCTGTGCTGAACCAGCACAGTCAGCTCAGCACAGTGTGGCACTGGGGGCTGGTGCCACCACAGCCACACCAGCGATTACCCAGGCAGTGGCACAGCAGAGAAGTGTCAGGAGCTGTCCCGAGTGCAGCAGGACAGCTGCTGCACCCTTCCTATGAGCTAGTTGAGGAGAAGATCAGTCAGTTCAAAGCAGAGCCTCACGACGTGGCATCCAGGGAAAACCTGAGGTGGAGGCATCCTCCCAGCCATTCCCTGCAATGCACACAGCAGAGAGTGTCAGCAGACAGGATGGATTTATATGGATTTATACACAGGGTAAAATGGCACGGGTAAAATAGCACGGGTAAAATGGCACAACAGACCTGGTCCTGCAGGTGCCTCAACCCCAAACCCCCAGATGTGGTACCCCCCACCCCATGGTGACCAGCAGCAGCCAGGGGGTGGAGGGCAGCCCCAGGCTTTCATAGACACATACCCAGCCACAGGCACGGAGTGCTGGGCCCAGCCACACCATCTCGTACTGGTTGTTGGTGATGTACCGGGACAGGCAGCAGGAGAGGATGATGCCAATCAACTGAAAAAAGAAAACCAAAGCCTGCGTGTCAGAGGCAGCCAAAACCAGGGAGGGTGTTTTAGAGAAAACCTGACAAATTGATCCAGGGTTTTGTGAACCAAGGATGGACAGGGGGCTTATAAACCACAACAAGGGCTGCTGCACCCTGCCTCAGAATCACCGAAAGTGGCTGAAGCACAGGATCCTGGCAGCACTAACTAAACAAGCTCCCACAAGAGATGCTCCAGGTCCCATCCTGCTACACGTTGCTTCAGGAAGCATTGACTGGTTTATGGTAATTGCAGAGATTACGCAGGTACCAGGGAGTGTCACAGCCACCACAGCCACTGGAATGGCAGCACCTCCCGCCGCAAGGACCCTGGGGCTCTGACATCCTGCAGGTGTCACCAGGAGCTCTGACATCCTGCAGGTGTCACCAGGGAGCACACTGCCGTGGCTGGAATGTACAGACACAGCAGGGAACAGAGACAGGGGCCAGGTGTGGCGTCCCCAGGGCTGCCAGACCTCTCTCACCTGCCCGCAGCTCCCATGGGGATGTGAGCAGGGCAGTTCCCTTCCTCCCTGTTCACAGCTGCGCTGACAAGGTGGTTAAAACACTGGGAGCTCCTCACATGGCCACCAGCCAGCCTTGGGGACACCAAGCCTTGCTGACAAGTCCCCTGAGACATTTATCCCTCGAGAGGGGAGGTGCAAACACACCCGGGGATGTGTGAAACACACCCAGCCACAGCTGCTGGGAGCAGCCAGAGCCCTGGGGCCGGCCTGCAGCGCTTCTGTCCCTGCTCAGTGTCCAGGCAGGCGACCAGGGTGCACCCGATGCCTTGCCAGGACACCCAGAACATCTCTCCAAATTCAAGTTGTCTGTATCAGTGCTATTTAACCAGGTAAGATCCACACCCCCTGACGGCTGCAGTGCTTCTGCTGCCTGTGGGCATGAGCAGGCTGGCACAAGCCTCCACAACCCATGCTGGTTTTCCTGCAGCTGCTTGGAAACCTCCAGGCTCGCTGTGCCAGCCTCTGCCAGAGCCATCCCCATGCACCTGGCAGCACTGGGTGCCCCAGGAAGGGATCTGCCTGCAGGGGCACAGAGCAGGGCAGGGTCCTTCCCTCTGGGCAGGATTTAAGATGACAATGGGTTTATCCAAATCCATTCCTGCTTCTCACTGTCCCTGCCCTGCTTCCATCCATGCATTCACTGCCCTTAGCCAGTGTCCTGCCCAGCTGTGACACGTTCTGCCTCACCATCCCGAGCCAGGGGGCTCTCAGCCAGCCAGGAGCTGACAGCAGCCTGATTTACTCACCTGGGCTAAATGCAACACGAGGCTTTGGGGCGTCTCCCTCCCTCAGCAGCCAGGCTGGCCCACGCCAGGGCATTGTTGGGCTGGGGCAGCTTTGGCCACAGGGGTGACACTGACAAAGGGCCACCACTGGTGGCTTCACTGCTCTGCTTACACCTGCTCCTCCCTAGGAACAGGACAGGCAGCCCCACATCCAGCCAGCCACAGCTTGAGTTCAGTGCCCGAGACCCAAAAATCCCCCAAGCTTGGCAGAGGGGTGCTTCACTGCAGCACCAGGCTCACAAAGGCAGAGGCTTGCTGACAAAACAGCCCAAAAATGAGCACTAACAAATGAATTTAAAAGCTTAAATGCACATTTGTTGCCCTGGGGAGCAGCTGGGGCCCAGCACTGCCCTGCCCTTTGCTCCAAGCCAGCAGCCAGCAGGCCAAGGATGGCTCACACTGGGCTGAAGTTACTCAGCCTGCTCCTGGGCTGGGGTGCTCCAGGCCCTCTGCTCCAGCACTGTTACACAACCGCTGTTATGAAGAAAATTCAATTACAGAAGTTATTTGCAGGCAGAAGTGCACCAGTGCACATTGGAGGAATGCAAACTGCAATGGGCAGAGGTTCCTGGCTGGCCCAGAGGGAGCAGATCAGCCCCAGGGGGACTCGCTGCCCTTCAAGCAGAGGAATTTCCAGAACATGAAAAGGAAAGTCAAGGAGGCTTCATAGAGTAAAATATCTTAATATTTATTGTGTCTCGGGACAAAAAGAATTCTACTCAATACATAAAATGAGTTGAAGCAGCATATAATACTGACAATCAAGTCACAGCTGAATCGGTGCAAGGACACCTACCAAGGTAAAGGCACCAGGAGCTACATCACCAAACCTCACTACAGCTTAGAGAACCACTACAGCCCGTCCTTAAAGAAGTACAACTATAAAAAAGTATATAAAACCCAGGGAGGGAGGAGACAGCTTGGCAACAACCTTGCTGAGCCAAGGCTTCAGGCAGGCAGGACTGAGTTTAACAGCCCTGTCCCAAGAACAACTGTGTCTGCAGAGTGAGGGGATGCCCAGGGGCTGCCCAAGGCCAGGGGAAGCTTCTCTTTCCCAGGGGAGGCACTGAAGATGAGCACTGGGACACCGGGGAGCTGTGCTGAACCAGCACAGTCAGCTCAGCACAGTGTGGCACTCGGGGGCTGCAGCCACCACAGCCACACCAGCGATTACCCAGGCAGTGGCACAGCAGAGTAGTGTCAGGACAAGTCCCGAGTGCAGCAGGACAGCTGCTGCACTCCTTCCTATGAGCTAGTTGAGGAGAAGATCAGTCAGTTCAAAGCAAGGTTTCACGACGTGGCATCCAGGGGAAAACCTGAGGTGGAGGCATCCTCCCCAGCCATTCCCTGCAATGCACACAGCAGAGTGTCAGCAGACAGGATGGATTTATATGGATTTATACACAGGGTGAAATGGCACGGGGTAAAATGGCACGGGGTAAAATGGCACGGGGTAAAATGGCACGGGGTAAAATGGCACGGGGTAAAATGGCACAGCAGACCTGGTCCTGCAGGTGCCCTCTAACCCTAAACCCCCCCGATGTGGTACCCCCACCCCATGGGTGACCAGCAGCAGCCAGGGGGCAGAGGCAGCCCCCAGGCTTACAGACATACCCAGCCACAGGCACGGAGTGCTGGGCGCCAGCTACACCATCTCGTACTGGTTGTTGGTGATGTACCGGGACAGGCAGCAGGAGAGGATGATGCCAATCAACTGAAAAAGAGAAAAACCAAAGCCTGCGTGTCAGAGGCAGCCAAAACCAGGGAGGGGTGTTTTCAGGAGAAAACCTGACAAATTGATCCAGGGTTTTATGAAATCCAAGGATGGACAGTGGGGTTTACAAACCACAACAAGGGCTGCTGCACCCTGCCTCAGAATCACTGAAAGTGGCTGAAGCACAGGATCCTGGCAGCACCAACTAAACAAGCTCCCCACAAGAGATGCTCCAGGTCCCATCCCGTTACACGTTGCTTCAGGAAGCATTGACTGGTTTATGGTAATTGCAGAGATTACGCAGGTACCAGGAGTGTCACAGCCAATTACACAGCCACTGGAGAATGGCAGCACCTCTCCCTGCCGCAAGGACCCTGGGGAAGCAAGGCTGCTGCTCCCACGTCAGGAAGGCGCTGCTACCACCCGTGCTCTGTTACCACAACACAGCCTCCCAGCACCTGTGCAGACCCCAGGGCCAGACCCTGCACGACCCTGACCTCCACAAGCCAGGCTAGAGGCACATCAGCACAGCTCCCTGTCGGAGGCGTGACCCAGCCAAGCTTGTCCAAGGGGCAATAAAAGCCAGGAACTGGTGACAATGGCCGAGCCTGCCATCAGCTGAGATAACGCTGCAGCTGGGAGTGTGTGTGCAGGTCACCAGGGGCGTACCAGGCACATCTCAGCGGGCCCAGAGCCAGCCCAGCCCAGGCGGGGAGGAGTGGCACAAGCAGCGGGCACAGCGGAGCAGCTCCGGCTCTCGGGCCCTCCCAAAGCACTCAGTACCAGAGCTGCAGGCTGCCCCCTCTCCCCAGTTCAGTCCATCTGTACAGAAACACACAGAGACAGGCTCGTGAGTGTCTCACAGGCTCCTCTCCCCAGCCTGCAGTCCCCGCCAGCAGCACCTTGACGCTCACACCGCAGCCTCTGGGTGCCAGGCCAAGGGGAGGCAGAGGCAGAGCCCCTCCGAAGCCAGGGCTGCCTGCTCAGCCCAGAGCCCAGCAGGCTGGCCCAGTGCAGCTGGAGCGGGGCCAGCTGCACATCCTGCAGCCATCGGAAAGCCCTCGGCACCTCGGGACAGCCCGGCTGGGGGCAGGGGCCTCCCGCTTCCTGCCGGGACAGAGCTCTGGAGCTGCGGCTGGCCAGCACGCTGCCAATGCTGCTGCTGCTGCTGCTGCAGGAAGTGCCCTGCACGGTAAAGTGAAGGACACATTGCAGCAGAGGACATGGGGCAGGGTAGGGTGGGCACCAGCACAAGCGGTGCCACACTGGCACTCACGGTGACCCCACCACACAGGAGTGATGCCAAACCCCCCCGATAACAGAGAGGGTGGGTAGGAAAAGGAAGGGCACAGATCTGATCCCTGCCAACAGCAGGCGCAGAGTTTGTCCACCTCCGTTTGTTTTTCTTGGAGTCTGTTGTTTCAGAGAGGAGATCTTCCCAAATAAACCTGGGCTCAAGGAAACAGAGCTGGGGCTTCAGCCCTGGCTGTGAGAGACCAGGGCCTGCACAGCAGTCAGGCTGAATCCAAGGGGAATCCAGAGTAGCTGCTCCTCCCTGACTGGAACCAACCGTGCCTTTTGTACACACCAGACTTTGCTCTGAAATTAAATCCCTCTGGAGACGGACGTGCTGCCTTCACTCTGCCCTCCTCCCGAGCCAGACAAGGAGATTTACCTGGAAACAAGCGATGCCAAAGGAGATTCCAGCCACTACGCTCATCTTGGACTCCATTGTTGACGTTACCAGGAAAAAACAACCCTGCAGAGGAAGCCAGGCAAGCGCGTGGATCCAGTGCTTTCCACCCCGGGAGCACAGAGCAGCTCCTGCCCAGAGCTCCAGGGGAAGATGCTCCTGTGCAGGCAGCAGGGGGGTCCTGGCTCACCCCTCCTGCCCGGCCTCGGCAAAGCCATTTCCAGTGTCCCAGCCTTATCAAGGGCAGCACTGCCCTGGGGCTGCTCCCAGCCCCAGCCAGGTGACTCATCACAGGAACCCTTGCATCACCCAACCATCCCCATGGATGAGGTCACACACCCTCAGCACCGGGTCAGGACTTTGCACCCAAGGGAGATGGGTCAGCACTGCTGACACAAACTGTACTGGGAAGCTGCTTCCTTACTCACCTGTTCTTCAAACACACATCCCCAAAGGCCAGTGCTTGGGTCTGGCTGGGCCCTGACCCTGGAGCAAGGAGTGAGGGAACCTCAGACACAAGGGAGGAGTCCATACCCTGACCCACTCCAGGGGAGTCCCTGGGCCACTGAACATCAGCATCATTAGGGCACTTCTCCTTTCCAGCCTGCCAGGGACAGACTGCCCTCCTCCACACACCCATCCCTGCCCCTCCCACCTCTAGGGCCACCAGACACATTTTTCTGAGCTTAGCTTACATTCACAAACACTTTCAGCGGGGCCTTGTTTGGGTCTTTGAGGTCTTGCTCCGAGCAGTCGTCCTGGTTCTTGCAGCAGCTGCTGGGGATGCCCCTCTGGCTGAAGTACTCGGTCCTCTCCCAGTCAGAATAGTTCTGCACTCCACAGCAGTGCAGCTGCAGTGGGAGGCACACGTGGGGAGCCTGGTCACACCAGGGAACCGACCCCAGCTCCCACCACCACTGCCACGGCTCCCCCATCTCACCCAGCTTCTGCCAAATTCCAAAGCTTGTGAGGGATGCTGGTGCCACAGAGGCCAGAGGGGACGCCCTGGGCCAGGGCAGCATTCCCACCTGCTGGCAGCCTGGGGCTCTCAGCCATCCCCACCTGGGGCTCTCACCGTTCTCTGGATGGTGTCCACGGCCTTGCTGTGTGGATCTGCAGTCACGTTGTAGTTTTTCAAGGCCAGTTCCAGGTTGCTCTCAAAGCTGGTCTTTATCTGTAGGACAGAGGTGTCAGGGCCCTGCTGTCTCTCCTGTCCTGCAGTGCTGTCCCTCCTGTCCTGCTGTCCCTCCTGTCCTGCAGAGCTGTCCCTCCTGTCCCATAGAGCTGTCCCTCCTGTCCTGCTGTCCCTCCTGTCCCACAGTGCTGTCCCTCCTGTCCTGCTGTCCTTCCTGTCCCATAGAGCTGTCCCTCCTGTCCTGCTGTCCCTCCTGTCCCATAGAGCTGTCCCTCCTGTCCTGCTGTCCCTCCTGTCCTTCCCTCCTGTCCTGCTGTCCCTCCTGTCCTGCTGTCCCTCCTGTCCCATATCTGTCCTCCTGTCCCACAGAGCTGTCCCTCCTGTCCTGCTGTCCCTCCCGTCCCGCGTCAGTCACCGCTGGGGATGGCAGCAGTGACTCCGGCCGTGGCCAGCAGCCATTTCCCAGCACAGGCAATTAGAGGCTGTATTAGAGGGCAGGCTGGCTGCACTGTGGCAGCAGGGATGCTGCCTGTAATAACAAGGAGCTGCACCGTGCCAGCTCCCTCCCAAGCAGGCACAGAAACCCTCCCAGGAGCTTTAATTACTGAAATTATTGCAGAAGATAGACCAAAGCCAGAAATTACAGTCCAGGGCTCCTCTGCCTGTTCTGATGGAGGGACAACGTGCTGTGCTGGGCTGACCCTGCACCCAGGCTGGTCCTTCTGGGTCCCTACAGGGACCAAGCTGCTCTTTGCGCTGGTTTAACCCTAGCTTTGCCAAACTGAGCACTGCTCCCAGGCAGCCCCTCTGTCCCTCAGTGACACCTGCGACTGCACTGGGGTAAAAGCAGCATCAAACTCACTGTGCAGCACTGGGAGATGGCAGTGGCCACCCAGACTCACCTCGTGCCTGAAGACGAACCCCACGATGGCAGCCACCAGGACGATGAGGAAGATGAGGGACAGGAGCATGGCATACTGCGGGCAGAAAGGATGGGATGGGAGGGGATGGGGTAGGACAGGAGGGGATGGGATGGGATGGGATGGGATGGGATGGGATGGGATGGGATGGGATGGGATGGGATGGGATGGGATGGGATGGGATGGGAGAGTGGAGGAGGACAGGATGGGACAGTGCAGGAGGGGATGGGGTAGGGCAGGGATGGCACCAGACAGGAATAGGATGGGGTGCCTGGGGATGGATCAGGACGGGTCGGGATGGATCAGGAGAGGAGGGGGCTCCATCCCGCCCTGTCCCAGGCCACCCACCAGCTTGAGCATCCAGGTGCTGCCGCGGCAGGTGGCGAAGCAGCCGAAGGTGCCCAGGAGGACAACGACGGTGCCAGCGCCCACCAGCACGAACGGGACATTGGTGGCTTTCTCGTCCAACAGGGAGAAGTAGACGGCCAGGCTCACCCTGCCCCAGATGCCCACGGCCAGCAGCACAATGCCCGACACCTGGTGGGGAGAGGGGAAAGCCGCGGGGGCTCGCGACTGTCGCGACAGGGCGGCGCAGCCGCGGCGTGCGGCGGGGGAAGGGGCGGGCGCTCACCCAGAAGACGAAGGTGTAGGTGAGCAGGACGCTCTTGAGGCAGGTGATCACCGGCTTGGTCTGCAGCCGCCGCGACGGGGACGCCATGGCCGACACGGGCGGCTGCGGGACGGGCGGGGCGGGGCCCTCGCGGCACGCCCGGACACGCCCCGGACACGCCCCCGCGCGGCCGGGCCCGCCCCCCGCCGGAGCGAGCCGAGCGCTCACGGAAACGGCCGAACGAGCCGGCCGGCGCCGTGCTCTGCGCCCCTCCGCCCGCAGAGGGCGCCCCAGGCACCCCCTGTCTTCGGTCCCCTGTCACCCCCTGTCCTGTGGCACATCTGTCCTGTGGCACCCCTGTCCTGTAACATCCCCTGTCCCCTGTCATCCCCTGTCCTGTGGCACATCTGTCCTGTAACATCCCCTGTCCACAGTCACCCCCTGTCCTGTGACACCCCTGTCCTGTAACATCCCCTGTCCTGTGACACCCTGTCCTGTAACATCCCCTGTCCCCTGTCACCCCCTGTCCTGTGACATCCTCTATCTACTGTCACCCCCTGTCCCCTGTCACCCCCTGTTCTGTGACACCCCCTTGTTTGTTGTCACCTCCTGCCTGTCCCCTGTCACAACCTGTCCGGTATCCTCTGCTGCCTAGCCCGTGCCACCCCATACCAATTTTTGCTACCTCCTGACCAGTGCCAGTCCCTGCTTAGCCCATGTCACCCTCTCTCCAGTGCCACCCACTGCCTCCCCCGTGCCACCGCCTGCCGGTGTCACCCCCTGCTTGCCTCATGCCACCTCCTACCTGCTTGGCGCCACCCGCTGCCACCCCCGCCTGCCCCGTGCCTGTGCCACCTCCCGCGCGGTGCCAGCCAGCGCCGGTCCCTGCTCTCCTGCTGCAGCCCTGCCGTGCCCCAGCCCGTGTCCAGGCGTCCAGCGGGACCGCCGCCCCGCGCCCGGCACATGGCACTGCCAGCACCCTGGGCTGCCTGCGCTCGGCGGGCTGAGCCCCGCCGGGGGTGTCCCGGGGTGTCCGGGGGTGTCCCGGGGTGTCCGGGGGTGTCCCCGGCCTGCGGGGGCTGCGGGGGGCTGCGGGCTCCCCACCCCGGCAGCCCCTCCCGGCTCTCTCTCCTGCCCGGGACAGTCATTAATTAGCGCGCTCCCGGCCCAGCCGCCACATAATTAATTATCCCACTGAGAGAGCAGCACGCCCCCCTGGCACAGCCCGCGGAGCGCTCCTACCTGTCCGTGCCAGCCCATCCCTGGCTTGTCCCTGCCCCGCGGAGCCCCGTCCACAGCGGCCCCGGCCCCTGCCCGACCCCAGTCCCCAGGCCCCTGCCCCGACCCCAGCGGTCCCGGCCCCTGCCCCTGCCCCGACCCCAGCGGCCCCACAAAGGCGCTGCGGTCCCGGTGCCTCGGGGGCCGCGCTGCGGCAGGGAACAGACCCCAGCTGGAAGCGCTTTGCTCGGCAGCGGGCTCGGAGCCTTCCGTCTGCAGCGGGGTCTCTCCTCCCTCCCTCCTTCCCTCCCTCCCTCCGTCTCTCCCTCCCTCCGGCAGGAGGTGGGAAAGGGGACCTGGCTCCTGCGGTTTGGTGCTCGCCCCTGCAGGCCCCGCGTTCCCGCAGCCCGTCAGGGCTGGCACGGGCTCGGCTTGGCTCTCTCCTGTGTCCAAACAGGCTCCTGGCTCTTCTGCTCGCAGAAGAAAGCCTCTTACAACTTTTTAAAGCCCCGGAGAAGCAGGAGGCGCGTCGGAAAACGGGCGATCCTGGGATTTACTATTTTTTACAATCTCATCATTTTGGGCCTGACTCACGGCTTTTGAATGTTTGGGATGGGCAGCCAAGGGGGAAAGTAAGTTTGCTCAGCAGAAGCCGAGCGGCCAGGCAGGAGGG
Source organism: Emberiza elegans (assembly GCA_024865655.1). Taxonomy (NCBI): domain Eukaryota; kingdom Metazoa; phylum Chordata; class Aves; order Passeriformes; family Fringillidae; genus Emberiza; species Emberiza elegans. Next base: position 26,040,352 of record JALJVW010000129.1, on the reverse strand, counting down.
ACAGACATCTGTGCGGTGACAGGGCGGCCGAGGGGGCCGCCCCCTGCCTCCAGCTCCTCTCCATCCTCGCCCCAGCCCGGCGGGAGGGCAGCCCAGCACGGCATGGCAGCCCCCGTGCTGCTGCTGCTCCTCGCCAGGCTGGCGTCATCCACGTGGCACGAAGGTGAGCGCGGGCACCGCGGGCACCGCGGGCTCCGGGGGTGGCAGCGTGCGCGTTCTGCCCCGGCTGAGGGCTGGCAGGGGATGGAGGGAGCCCGGGAGCGGCGATGCCGGGAGAGCATCGGTGCCCGAGGAATGGCGCGGTTGTGCGGGTGAGCTGCGGGCGCAGGGAGGAGCAGAAAGCCAGCCTGCCTTCCTCACACCCCCGCCCGCCGCCTCCCGCTGCCTCCCGGCTCCTGCACCGAGCGCACACCCCCGGCCGGCCCACGGCTGGGCGAGCAGCTCCCGGGCCTTGTTCGGGTGATTTCCCCGTCCCTGCTCCCATCCCCTCCCCTGGCCATGCCGCAGCACGCCTGGGGATGCTCCTGCCCAGCGGGGCTGAGCTGGCCGCAGGTGAGAAGGCAAAGGCAGCGCTGGCAGCGGAAGGGGACATCACCATTAAATGGCACATCTGCTGCGGGGACACGGTGCCCTCTGTGCCCCGGGCCCCGGCCGCAGTCTTGGCAGCCTCCCCGCAAACAGCTTCGCTCCCCAGGTCACGGATGCATCCCCACGGTGCCGTCCCTCCCCTCTGCTCCCCGAGGAGCCGCGGCAGCGTCAGGGGCAGCTGGATAAACGCGCTGCGGAGCGGGCGGGCGCGTGGGGAGCCGCTCCGCAGTAAAGCTCCCTTGGAAAGATCTGGAATGGAGTTTCCTCCCCGTGACGGCGGGGCTCCTGCTCGGGCTGCCCCGGCGGGTGTCCCCTTCCCAGGGCGCGGGGCAGGGACCGGGCACACGGTGCAGGCGCGGCGGGGCTGCCGCCTTTGGGGGGGCCCAGGCCGAGCATCCCCCGTGCCCAGGGCAGCGCGGGGCGCCGGGCGGGCGGCGAGGAGGGGGCAGCGCCGGCGGGGGCCGGCGGAAACGCGGCGGAAACGTGAGCTCAGTGCTGGGGAATGCCGCGGCCGCCGAGGCGCCGAGGGGCCGCGGGCAAGGACGGCAGCCTCGCCCCCTGCACCCTCCCCACGGCGAGCACCGAGCCCACGGAGGGCACAGGGCGGCCCGCAAGGATGGCACGGGGCTGTCCTCAGCCCGTCCGCGGGGCCCCGCAGCGCAGCACGGCTGGCCAGGGGCCAGCATCTCGGCCGAGCCCCTCCAGCAGCTCCATCCTTCCCTGCAGCACGGGCACCCCCAGCAGCCCCCGGCCGGGCAGCGCGCTCGCCATCCCTTCCTGGGTGAGGGGACGGGCAGGAAAGGGCACGCAAGGGCAGACAAGGGCAGCTTTCCTTCCTTCCCTGGGGATGCCCCGTGGCAGCGGCGGTGCCCTGGGAGCGGGTGGAAGGGCTTCCCGGCAGCAGGAGCTGGGGGTCGGTGCCAGCCCACTCCGCGCCAGCGCCCGTTTCCTGCCACAGCCGCCGCTGCCGCTGTTTAGTCTGCGGCTGGTGCCAGCGCCCTCCGTGCCACCGGGGACTGCGCTCCCGTCTGCCCGCTTTAACCCTTGACAGCAGCCCCAAGGACAGGCTCTGCCCGGGGCTGCGATTGCTCCTTGGCAGCTGCGGGACGTTTTGCGGCCATGAGCTGCCCTGCAGCCTGCTCGTCTCTTCCCTCCTGCCAGGCTCTGGCTACTACCTGGAGAGCCACACCAACGAGGTGTACGCAGAGGAGCCCCCGCCCGAGCCCGCCCTGGACTACCGCCGAGGTAACGGCGCCCAGCCCATCCTCTGCGTCCTCGTGGGGAAACCGAGGCACGGCGGATTCCTCCGTCAGCTCCCCGCTCTCCCGCAGTGCCCCAGTGGTGCGCCACGCTCACCATCCACCGCGGAGAAGCCGCCTGCTACTCGCCGCGGGGCAGCTCCTACCGCAGCAGCCTGGGGACCCGCTGCGAGCTGAGCTGCGCCCGCGGCTACCGCCTGGTGGGTCCCAGCGCCGTGCAGTGCCTGCCCAGCCGCCACTGGTCGGGGATGGCGTACTGCCGACGTGAGTGCCCCCGGCCCCGCCAGCATCGCCTCAGCAGCCAGCCCCGGGGGCTCTGCCCGCCCGCGCGGCCGCCAGCCGCTGCCCTGCCCTCTCTGCTCTCTCCATCCCAGAAATCCGGTGCCACGTGCTGCCCGCGGTGCTGCGGGGCTCCTACGTGTGCTCAGCAGGCGTGCAGATGGATTCCCGCTGCGACTACACCTGCCAGCCCGGCTACCAGCTGGAGGGCGACCGGAGCCGCATCTGCATGGAGGACGGGCGCTGGAGCGGGAGCGAGCCAGTCTGTGTAGGTAAATCCTCACCCCGTGTAGCTGGATTCTCGCCCTGTGTAGGTGAATTCTCCCCCTGTGCAGGTGAATTTTCCCCCCGTGCCGGTGATTTCTCCCCCTGTGTAGGTGAATTCTCCCCCCGCGCTGCTGGGGCACGCAGGCGCTCATCACCCGTGCCTGGGGTGTCTGCAGGTGTCACCCCAGAGCCAAGCCGGGCATTTCCTGCGCCTCCCTCCCTTGGCACCCCTGTCCCTGTCCCCGCAGTGCCGTTAGCCCTGAAGCGCAGGCACCGGCCCGGCACTGGGGCGCTCAGCGCTGGCTTTGCAGCAGCTCCGGGTGGCTCCGAGGCTCTGGGGGTTCAACACCGCTCTCACGGCTCAGCCAGGGCACCCACAGGTCCCATGGGTCCCTCTCGTCCCTCTGGCAGATCTGGAGCCTCCCAAGATCCGCTGCCCAGACTCCCGGGAGCGCATAGCAGAGCCGGGCAAGCTGACCGCCACCGTGTACTGGGACCCGCCCCGCGTGAGGGACTCTGCTGACGGTGTCATCAGGAGGTGAGGGCAGCTGCGGGCATCGCCGCACTGCCGGGGCACCGGGCATCGGGGCTGTGGGGCATTGGGCATCGCCCGGGCACGGCCCCGGGGCTGGGGCCGTGCGGGCACTGCCCATGGGGCTGCCCATTGGGGCTGGCCTGCATCGCTGTGCCGGGCACTGCCCATGGGGCACTGCGGGGCTGTGCCGGGCACTGCCCATGGGGCTGCGGGCATCGCCGGGCACGGCCCGCATCGCCGGGCACTGCCCATGGGGGCTGCGGGCCGTGCCGGGTGCCGCTGCCCGCGGTGCCGATGGACAAGCCCGTCTCTTGGGTCAGGGTGATGCTGCGGGGCCCGGAGCCCGGCTCGGAATTCCCCGAGGGACAGCATGTGATCCGCTACACCGCCCACGACCAGGCTTACAACCGCGCCAGCTGCAAGTTCAGCATCCGCGTCCACGGTGAGAGCGCAGCCGCGGGCGCTCGGGCCGCCCCAGCCGCAGCCCGCACCGCTGCCGCCGCAGGGCACCCAGCGCCCAGGCCTCAGGCACCTTCTCCCCCTGCAGTGAGGCGCTGCCCCGTGCTGAAGCCCCCGCAGAACGGGTACATCTCCTGCACCTCCGACGGCAACAACTACGGCGCCACCTGCGAGTACCTGTGCGACGGGGGCTTCGAGAGGCAGGGCACCTCCCTGCGGGTGTGCCAGTCCAGCCAGCAGTGGACGGGCTCCCAGCCCCTCTGCGCTCGTAAGTGCAGGGCAGGACTCAGCCAGAGCTGCGGGGGATGCTGCCCGGCGGGTCCGAGGGGTGACGGGGGGCACGATGGCACCTCCCCACACGCTCGTGTCGTGCCCCAGCCATGCAGATCAACACGGACGTGAGCTCGGCCGCCAGCCTGCTGGATCAGTTCCACGAGAAGCGCCGCCTCTTGGTCATCTCGGCCCCCGACCCCTCGAACCGCTACTACAAGATGCAGATCTCCATGCTGCAGGTGAGCGGAGCCTCCTGCGCCCCCCGCCCCAGCTGCGCACCAGCACCCCCTGACTGCCCCTCCACAGCAAGCTGCCTGCGGGCTGGACCTGCGGCACGTCACCACCGTGGAGCTGCTGGGGCAGCCCCCGCACGAGGTGGGGCGCATCCGGGAGCACCGGCTGTCCCTGGGCATCATTGAGGAGCTCAGGTAGGGCAGGTGGGGCCGTCCTGCACAGCCAGGCGGCTGTTCCAGGGCACGGGAACGGGAATGCCACCAATGGCAAAGCGTGAGGGGGCAGCTGGGTTCATGGACAGCCCCTTTCTGCTGCACCGGAGGGGCTCGTGCAGCGGGGGAACCCCTGCAAGTCTGAATGCAGCGGCACCAGAGCTTCCCAGAGCTCACAGCCCCCGCTGCAGGGGGCAGGCTCAGCCCCTCGAGCAGAGACCCCCTCGCACCTGCAGGCGCTACCTGCACCTCACACGCTCGCACTTCAACGCGGTGCTGCTGGACAAGGCGGGCACGGACCGCGAGCGCTACATCGCCCCGGTGAGCCCCGACGAGCTCTTCGTCTTCATCGACACGTACCTGCTGAGCGAGCGGGAGGCGGCACGGCGGGCACAGAGCGGGGACCCCTGCGAGTGACCCGCCCGGCCCTCCGGGCACGGACACCGCCCTCTCTGCTCTCCCAGCCGCCCGCCGTGGAGCAGGAGCGGGGCCAGGCGGCTCCGGGAAGGGGAGCCCTCCCCGGCTGCCCTGGCACACGGAACAGGGGTGAGCAGGGCTGTGTGCCAGCAGCGTCCCCCTGCCCAGGGCCGGGAGCCGTTTCCAGCTGGGGATGGTTCAGCCCAACCGGGCCCCTGGTGGGAGACACTGGAGGGCCCCTGCTCAAACCCCAGGGCAGGGGGAGCCAGAGGAGCGGCAGGGCAGGCAGGGCAGGCAGGGCAGCAGTGCAACAGCCTCGAGCACAGCAGCTTCAGCCTGCCCACGGCTCACCCCGTGCACGACCTGCACCCGACGCCTCCCACGCTGAAAGCCAAAGGCCCCACGCCCAGCAGAGCCCACAGCAGCAGCCAGCGTGCCGTCCACCCTAAAGGGCTTGGCATCTCCCCTGGCACTCAGCCCCTCTGCCACCACCCACGGGGAACCCTTTCTGGGAACTGCTTTGGCAGTAGAATATTAAGTTGAAATAAATAGATTTGTATAAAAAAGTCAGTGCTGGCACATGTGTCACTGAGAGGCTGGGGAACAAATGTTTCCTGGAGCCCAAACTCCCCAAACCCCCCAGGCTGACCCCACACAGCTCCATCCATCCAGAGCTGCAGCTGGGGCTGGGCTGCGTGCGGGGAACAGGGGGGACAGGACAAGGAGAGAGAGCAGACTCTGGGACAGGGTGGTAGGAAAAAGAATGGGGAGAAATAAAAATACAATGACATTTAAAAGCATTTTGCCTGGGGAGAAGAAGGGAGGGTTCACATGGACTGCAGTTTAGCCTGAAATCTGCTACAAGGCTCATGACAAGAGGAAAATGAAGCTTTAAACAAAGCTAGGCCAAGAAGACTTTCTGCCCAAGCCTGTTTATAGAGAAGGTCATGTTTATTAAAGTATAAGAAAAAAGCCCAACACGTTTGGCTGCCTTGCCAGGCTGTGCAGCGAGCGTGGCTCCCAACAGCAGTGCCAGCCCTGCCACAGCCTAGGGCCCCAGCTTGGCCATGGTGGAGCGGAGCTGCAGGGTCCCCTCTGCCCAGGAGCCCGGGTACTGGCACATCTTCTGCCACAGGTTCAGCTCCTCGCCCGCGGAGTCCATCCAGTCCACAGCCTGCCCGTTGCTCATGCCTGGGGAAAGCGAGGGCAGAGGTGTGCCCAGGGTGTGAGGGGTGCAGCTCTCACCAGTGCCCACCCCCAGGTGCTGTGCCCATGTGTGAGGGGCGCAGTTCTCACCAGTGCCCACCCCCAGGTGCTGTGCCCATGTGAGGGGCGCAGTTCTCACCAGTGCCCACCCCCAGGCACTGTGCCCATGTGTGAGGGGCTGTAGGCTCTCACCAGTGCCCGCCCCCAGGTGCTGTGCCCATGTGTGAGGGGTGCAGCTCTCACCAGTGCCCACCCCCAGGCGCTGTGCCCAGGGTATCAGGGGTGCAGCTCTCACCAGTGCCCGCCCCCAGGCGCTGTGCCCAGGGTATCAGGGGTGCAGCTCTCACCAGTGCCCGCCCCCAGGCACTGTGCCCGCATGTGAGGGGTGCAGCTCTCACCAGTGCCCACCCCCAGGCGCTGTGCCCGTGTGTGAGGGGCTGTAGGTTCTCACCAGTGCCCGCCCCCAGGCGCACTCCCCCCAGGAAGTCGTTGCTGGACAGCGGCTCCCGGTCCCAGACCGTCAGCTCCAGGCACAGGTGCTGCAGCTCCTCGGCCTTGATGCCGTTGTAGACAAAGGTGTGGTTGTAGTGAGGGTTCAGGGTCTTCTTCACCACGGGCGTCTTCCTCTTGGAGGCTTTGTTTTTGTGTGGCAGGAGGTAGCTGGGGGAGCAGCCCTTGGGTTAGCAGCACACGGGCACCTGCCTCCTGCTCTGGGGCTGGGGCACCCCAGCACCCGGCCTGGAGCCCCCGTTCCTGCCTGTCCTGGCACGGCTCGGCAAGAAGGACCAGGGCACCCTGCTGCTCCAGGCCCCCAGCCTGGGAATGCAGCCAGGGACGCACAGCGCCCTCCTCGCCCCCTGCCCCAGGACCCTCACTCACCCCTTGACAAAGCTGTCCGAGGTCCCTCCAGACTTGGCTGCTGTCAGGTTCTTGGCTTCTTTGATCCACACCTGGAGCTCACCACCTTCCCCTGTTTTGCCTAGGAAAACCCCAACACAGTAGAAATGAATCAAATTTAATTTCTAGCACTGCAAACTTCTGGAAAGTTCCTGCTGAACACCCTTCATCCCAGAGGGAGCTGCAGAGCCCGGACTGGCATCTCCTCTTGCCTTGCCCTGTATTGGCCCTGCCTGCTGAGGGCAAAGGCAGACAACATGCTTCATGCAGGGCCCAGTGGTCCGGCCCCAGGGCAGTGCTGAGATGGCTCGGGCAGCCTGAGGACAGCCAGAGCAGCTTTGCAGAGAAGGCTGCAGTGACACCATCCAAAAACCCCATCCCTGGGAGCAGGCCCTGCAGGGGGCTGATCGCAGAGCTCCAGCACTCACCCTTCCTGCCATTGCCAGCCCCAGGATGCTTGGCAGATGGGATGTACTTCATGGAGACAACCAGCTCCCCCTTGTACTGCGGGAGACCAGCAGCGTCTGCCCCAATCTGCCAAGAGGTGAGAATTACCAACGCCTGCAGAGGAGCCACGGCACACACAGCGACAGCCTGGTGTGCAGCACCTCCCCAGGCTGCGACAGAGGGGACGTGTCCCTCTCCTAGATGTGGCTGAGCTGGCACACGTGCCTGCCAGCTCTCCCCAGCACGACCAGCGTAGCCCAGCTCCTCTGGGATCTTATTTTGGCCCAATCACCTGGCGGGGAGAGGGAAGCTTGGCTCAAGGCAGATGATCTGCTCTTTTTTACTACAACAGCACTGCTGTCTGCATCTGGGGTTTTTGTATCTCCAAATGTTTGATTTGGCACAAGCCTTTGGCAATGCTCAGCTGAGGTCTCCACACCCCTCTGCCCACCCAGGGCCAAACCCCAGCAGGACCAGGCAAGGGGGATGTGGGCAGCAGGGGCACACCTTGCCATGCAGGGGCAGGAACTCCTCCAGGTGGCTCTGGAAGTTCCAGGCCCCCAGAGGAACCTCTGCCTCCCCCAGGAAGGTGTTGCGGCCGAAGCGGTCGTGGTGCCACACCGAGAACTGCAGCGTCCTCGCCAGCAGGAGGGACTTGCTAATCTCATACTGGGGAGAGACAGAGAGAGAGAGAGAGAGAGAGAACCACTGGTGAGATGGCAGCACAGGGCAGGGCAGGCAAACCCCATCAGCTACAGCCCATGAGCACGAGAGGAGACTGAGCAGCAATGGATGTGCACAGGAGCCTGCTCCCCTTTCCTTCCGTGCCTGCCAAAACCCAGAGTGCCAGGGCAGAGGTGCAGGAGCCTGTGCTCTCCCAGCCCTGGGAACCAGGACTCACAGCACCCAGCCATGCCACCACCAGCAGAGCTCTGCCAGACCACAGAGCCTCAGGTGGTCAGAGCAGGAGACCTCAGCAAACCTGGCTGTGGGAGCCTGAAAACCAAACCACAGCTCTCACTTCCTGCTGTGCAAGAGTGCCCGGCCTCAGAGGCGCACTGCCAGACTTGGGACAGTCAGCCAGCAGGGATGGTGAAGGGCAGTGCCAAGGCGATCTGCTCTGGGGCCCAGAACTTATCTCTGCCCCTGTGGTGCTGCCCTCCCTCCTGCCACTGTAACACGCCTCCGGGGGCCAGGAAGCCCTTGGAAGGAAATATCCAGGGTAAGCAGGATGCCTCTGCTCTGGGGAATGCCACAGGGACCAGGGACACATCCTGTGACACACCTGCAGCTGTGCCTCCGCCCACCGTGGCACTGGGGCCTGGCAGCACAGCCAGGGCACAGCTGGGAGTGCAGGGATTTTGCAGCTTTCAGGGCTTTGCAGTCTCTGAACATGGGTCCTGTGCAGAGACCGCTGCAGGGTTAGGGGCTCACCCCTCCCCTTGCTTGTTCCAGCAGCGTCCCCTGAGCAGCCGCAGCCCAGCCCGGCCCCTCTCACCTTCAGCAGCTCGTTGTACAGGGGGTTGGTGGTGTTGCGTTTGATGGTCGTCTTGCGCTTCCCTTGCCGGGATTTGTCGGGCAGGAGGTAGGTCTTCACATAGCTGAGGGGAGAACAGGCAGCCCTTCAGCAAGGCCCCCCACAGTTCATCCTCCCAGCTCCCCAGGACCTTCTGCCTCACCAGGACCCTCCCGCTCACAGCTCCCATCTCTGGTGGGCACCCACCCCCCGGCTGGGCACCACCAGCGGTGGCAGCAGCCATCGCCCCCCTGGCTCTCACGGGTTGGAGCGCCTCCTGCCCTCGTCCCCAAAGGCCAGCTGGCGACACTCCTTCACGTGGATGAACAAGGTCTGGGTCGTCTCCTCGTAGCTCAGGGAGAAGGAGATGCCCCCGGTGACAGCCACGCTGCCGAAGTCGCCGGCCTCGCTGTAAATGCTGACCATGCTCCCCAGTGTGCTCTGCAGGACAAGGCAGGGCTGAGCTGGCACAGCACCGCCTGACAGTCCCTGCTCATCCTCAGCAAGGTTACTCCCTGTGCCTGCTCTCACAGCCCCCTCACCTCCCCGTGGCTGGGGATGCCCACACAGAGCTGCCTGGAAGAGAGCTGAGTCTCTGCATTTCGGTTCCCTTCCAGGGGAAGAAGCCCCCACGCACACGGCCCTTACCCCTTCCCTCCAGGAGCTGCCTGCACTGCCTCCATCCCAACCCAAGCCTCTGGCACTGCCTCTCTGCACCCCTCCTCCCTGAGCAGAGCAGGGCAGGGCAGGGCCGTGCCCCCGGCTCACCGAGGAGGTGCCGCTGCGCATGCTGCCCCGGGCCACGCGCTGCCGGTGGATCTCCACCAGGTTATCGATGTCCTCCTCCTCCTCCTCCTGCAAGGACAGGCACAAGCCACCAGTGAGGGGAGCAGGCGGGCACAGCCAGCTGGCAGCCATCCCGCAGCACTCGGGGTCTCACCAGCTCCGTGTTGAGGCCAGGCACTGACTTGCTCCTGTCCCCCAGAGAGCCACCTTCCCCCACCAGGTCCTCGGGGCGCAGGTCGATCACGGACTTGGTGTAGTCTGCATGACAGGGGGTGAGCAGTGGCACAGAGCAGGGCTAGCAGAGCCCAGGGGGCTGCCCCAGGCTCTCCCAGCTGCACTGAAAGCCCTTCCCAGCCCAGGGAGGAGGAGCTGCCCACCCTGGCCGTGTCAGCACCCCGCTTCTCTCACCCGCAGGCCTCACCACCCGCCGGGGGTTCTTCTTGAACATCGTTTCATGCTCGTCCACCAAGGTGCTGCTGCGGGTCCCCACGGTGGCATCCTGGGCAGGAAGAGTGCCCTCAGTGCAGGGCAGGGCTGGGAGCCCTGCGTGTGCCCAGCCCCACGCCCCAGGACAGGGCTGAGGCTGCCAGGAGCCGCGTCACGCACCCGTCCGTCAGAGAACGCCGTCTTGGAGCGCAGAGGGAGCGTCAGGCTGGAGGAAGCAGGTCCTGCTGGCCCAACAACCTGTTTTCCAGGGATGGCTCTCTCCAGGGAGTTCCTCCTGTGGTGGACACAGAAAGGTCTGTCCCAGGCCGCAAGCACAGCTGGCAGAGACAGCGCTGGCCAGGAAATGCCACCCGAGCTGCCCGCAGCAGTCTGGGAGCAGAGGGCCTCCCTGCCCAGGGACAGGCTTCAGCCAGCCTGAGGAGCCAGCCTCCCCTCACTGGACTGAGAAAAAACACACTTCAGATGCAGGTCCCATCCTCTGCCAGCCAGTGCTGCCAAGGACAGCCCACCCCAGGGTCCCCTCACCTGCCCCCCACATCAGCAGGACTAGGTCTGTAGCTGTCCAGGCTCATGTTTTCCATGGACTCTGTGTCGCTTTTGCCATCCCGAGGCTCTGAGGCATCTGAAAACAAACTGCAGACAAGCAAAACCACAGGTATGTCCTGTTTGGCGAGGAGGTCGGTCTGAGAGAGCTTCTGCGCCACCACGATCCACATGGGGCAGCAGATTGCTCCCAAACCTGCAGCAGATGAGAGCTACTGCTGGAGCACAGGGGACAGCAGGGATTCTTACCTGGACCCCTCCCGGGGCGCAGGGGGGCTCGGCTGCCGGACTGCAGAGGAGCTTTTAGGCTCGCTGAGCTGGGCTTTCTGGAGCAGGGTTTGTCCCACAGTCTCTCTTTTGTTGGCTGGAAGCAGAGAGGCATCAGCAGGAGCACTGCTCCAAGCTCACCCATTGCCTGGAGCAGGAGGTGCTCCCATCCAGCTCCAGACTGGGCAGAGGTGCGCTGGGGGAAGTGGAGCACCCCAGAAGGCTGGGCCATGGGAGAGGGCTTTGCTGTGGCACCCTACCCGCTGGCCTGTGCCGCAGGGACAGCCGCACCATGTCGCTGCCCAGGTGGTCGGCGAAGCGGTTCACCCTCTGGTCATAGAACCAGTCACCCGTTGTCTTCTTCAGCTCACTGCAGGGCAGGGGTGGTGGGGGCAGTCAGGGGCGGGGGGGCTGTCTGCTGTGCCCCAACCCACCCTGCGTGCTGCCACAACCCAGCACCACAGGCACAATGGGCAAAACCAGCAGGTGACTGGGCAGGGACCATTCACCAGGCAGCTGACAGGCAGCTACATCCCCAGAGAACGGGAGCAAGCCAAGTTTTGTAGGACAGGGGAAGTCAAAAGGGAGGAAACCTGGGATGCTTGAAACACGGGCTGTGCAAGGGGCACAGGGGGATGCCGCAGTCAGCTCAGGGGGTGACGGAACAGCACAAGAAGGAGACACAAGAGTGGGGTATGACCCATTTCTCCATCACCCGAACATGGGAACCCTCTCCAGGAGTGACAGCAGAGCAAACTGCCCTGCACTGGGGAGGAGCATCCAGGCTAGGAAAGGCTGGCCATGGGCATCAAGTTGAGACAACAGGATGAGGAAGGGGACAGGAGGGATGCACAGAATGTCCCTGCCGTTTGTCCAGGCTACTCACGCCTCCTTGGAGCAGACTTTGCAGCGCCAGGAGCCGCTGGGGCTGTAGGAGCGGCAGTCCCGACACACCAAGTGGTTGCAGCCCCGGCAGGTGTTGGCCTTGGGGCTGAGGCGGCCCAGGCTCTGCTGGCAGCGGGCGCAGGTCCGCTCGCTGTAGCGCTGGCTGCCCCGCTTGGCTCCCCTGCGCCGGATCTCCAGCAGCTCATTCTTCAGGCGCCTGCTCGGACCCACACCCGGAGCGGTCAGAGGCACCCGGACCCGGGGACACCCGTCACCCACACCGTCACCCATCGCCCGCTTCCAGACAAAGCGGGGAAGCAGCTCCTGCCCAGCTCCGGCCGCGTTCGCACCTGATCCTCCTCTCCTCCGCCTTGCGGAGCTCCTCGTCGCGCTGCAGGACCTGCAGGATCAGATCTCTCTCCACGTCCGACAGGAAGGACAGGTCCACGGCCTCCGACATCGCTCCACCCGGGCTGGCTGGCCCTCACCGGCTGCCAGCTAGGGACGTGCCAGCTGCTGAGGTGCCCCGTGCCCGCTGCCGGGGCTGGACGGGACCCCCGGCCCGCCCTGCGCCTGCCCGCCCTGCCCCCTGCCAGCCCCGCCGCCCGGTGACTTCAGCCGGCTCCGCGGGACCGGGCTGACGCCCAGCACCCGCGGCAGCCCCGGCAGGAAGGAGCCGCCCCGGGCCGCCCCTCCCACGAGCGCACCGGGGATCGGAGCGGCCCAGGAGCCGCCGGGAGCGGGCGCGCACCAGGGCCCGCGGCTGGACGGGATCCGGCTGCAGCGGCGGCGCCGGGACGGAGCCGGAGCGCCCGCCCGGGGGCTGCAGCCGCTCCCCGCTCCCGCCCGGCTCGGCGGAACCGGCGGGAGGGACCTTCCCGTCCCCGCAGCCGCGCTCCCGCGTCCCTCGGGGAGGAGAGGGCGGCGGGACCGACCCCGGCTCCTCTGTCGGGGAAACGGGGTCCGGGACCGGGAGCACCGCGTTCCCAGCGCGGCCACCGGGACTGGGAACTGCCCCCGCCCCGGGACACCGCGGCTCGACCCCTGACCACAGAGGGACCCCTGGCTCCCCCGACCCCCCACCAGCCGAGGGATCCCCCGGTACCCCGCCGGGGGAGCGCCGCCCGACCCCCCGATCCTCCCGGTACCTGCAGCGGCTCCGGCCGGCGCCTCCCGGCAGCGGGAGGGGGAGCCGGGAGGGGAGGGCGGTGCCGGTGCCTTAAAGGAGCCGCGCCGGCCGCACCTGCGGCACCGACGGGGCGGCCCGTGCGGGAGGCGGTGCCCGCGGCCCCAGCCCCTTCCTGCCCGATCACCCCGGCAGAGCTGCGGCTCCGGCCCCGCGGGCCCTTGCCCCGGTGCCCCATGGCCCTGCCTGGGTGGGCGGCCTCTCCCCTGGGCACAGAGCGCCCCGGCACCCGAACTGCGGGCACCCCCGGCAGCCCCAAGGAGGAGCCCGGGCCGCGGCCGCCGTGTCTGCCCTCCCGCCGCAAGGCTCCAGGCGCTGCCCTTGGCCTTGGCGGCACAGATACGGGTCCCGCAGGGCGCCCGGTCCCTGCCCCCGCGCACGGCCCCGGGGACGCCGAGCACACGCGGCTGGCCGAGGCGCGGGGCTCCACCCGAGGGGAGGCGGCGGCTTCTCGCCACGCAGGACAGCGGGGGAGGCCGATGGGTGCAGCCCCGAGGCGCACGGGAGGACGCGGCTCTGCCCACACTTTCGGCCGCACCCCAGGGATGGGAAGCGATGCGACACTGACACAGTGGAAAAAACCGCGGAGACATCAAAGGGCCAGCGGGAGCTTCCTCATGGGGCAGGGGCTCGCTCCACTGGGAGTGCACAGTACAGATGTAGAGGGCTTTGGGCTTGCAGGCAGACAGTGCCACAGAGGCTTTGCGCCCTGAGCCCCTCCACACACCACCCTAGGACCCAAAGTCCCCAGGCCAGACCCCCACGCTTGCACCAGTGTTCATGTTTTAACTGGACACCAACAAGAGGTGGTGAGAAACATCTTTATTTCTGAAAAATGGAGAGAAACAAGATGAACAGACTTGCTTCCAGTACATTAAAAAAGCATGCTGGTAAATCCAAGAACAGCGCTTGTCCCTGACCTGCTGAAATTAACCCAGCAGGAACCCAAGGCTTCTCAGCACTGTGGCTGTCTCCTGTGTGGAAATAGGGCTCAAGGTGCTAGCACATGTCCAAGACCTGGGCAGCAACTGGTAGAGCCAGGGCAGAACACTGGCACTACGAGGCCCAGCTTGCTCCATCCTTGTCTGGATCCTGAAGGGATCTGCCGTGGGGAGCACGGCCCTGGGTGTCCCAGGCATGAGGAGGCACTGCTGGGCAGTGCTGCCACCTGGGACCTAGGGGACACAAGGCACACCCAGGCTGGCAGCAGGACACTGCTGGCCACCCTTCCAAGGGAGCCGGAGCCCCAGCGGTGCCCGTGCCCCACTAAACGGGCAGCACAGGCCGGCACTCGAGGTCCAGCACGAGGTGATGCACGTGTGGCGCGTAGGACTTCACCGGCTCGATGTGCAGGACGCTGCTGCGCCACGGCCGCCCGTGCAGCTCTGCCAGCAGCCCCTGGATGCGTGCAGCCGTGCCTTCGGCCCAGCTCTGCCACTCGGGCCTGAGCCTGGCCCCCAGCATGTCCTCCCCTCCGTGCTGTGCCGGGTGCTGTGCCTCTCCCCCAGGGCTGGCTGCCTCCGGAGAGCCCTGCTCAGCCAGCAGCGCCGCGCTCTGCAGCGGGGTCCGTGCCGGGTGAGTCTCCACGTTGTGGTGGATGTGGAGAACCCCACCCGTGTCCTTCTTCAGGACGCGACAGGCCACCGGCCAGCCTTCCTCCGAGCTGGGGATCAGCCCCAGGTTCACCCTGTCTGCCACGTCCTGCAGCTGCAGCTGGCGGCAGAGCGGGGGTGAGGGGATGCCCGAGGGAGGGGTCCCGCGGCCCCGCCCGCCCGGTGCAGCGCTCACCTGCCGGTTGTCCCCGCTGTGGATGTGGCAGCGATCCCGCACCCCGTTCAGCAGCAGGCTCCTGTGCAGAGCCTCCACGGCGTGGCTGTTCCACTCACAGGCATGGACAAAGGCGGCTCCGGCGTGCACCAGGAACGGCAGCGTGAAATAGCCGATGCCTGCAGGCAGGAGGCAGCAGTGGCCGAGGGCCGGGACCTCCAGAGATCCACACTCCTCCCCGAGGGCATGATGAGCACTGCCACCCTGCCTTCCCTCTCCAAATCTGCTTTGCTCTGGGTCGGAGAAAGCCCAAACACTGGGAAAATGGAAATTTTTCCATTTCCATGCCTTCCATCTTCTGCAAAAGCAAAATCTGCCTTGGAAAATGTTTAGAGGAGTTTATTTTACCTTCAGTCTTTGGCCATCAGTTTGAGACCTGCCTGGCTCTGCAGAAGTGTCCAGATTACCGTTTACCTTGATTAATCTAGAGCAGTTTTGTGGGTGCCATGTCCTTTCAGTGTGGCACAAATTGGAAACACTAACTTCCTTAAGCACAAACAGCACAAATCTTTCCCCTGGATCCAAGTGATTCCCCAAAGCAGCACTGGGCACAGAGCCTGAGAACAGGACATCCTAAGTGTCCAGATGCTGCAGGGACACAGGCAGGACAGCAGTGCCAGCATAGCTGAAGAGGTCACAGACAAGACAGGAGCTCTAAGCCTGACTATTTTTCATTCCAAGCTGGAAATGACATTTCATGTCTACCTGGGTGCCATCAGCACCTCCTCCATCCCCATTACCTGCATAGAGATCCACCAGGACCTCCCCGGAGCAGGGCAGTGAGGCCACACGCAGCTTCTCGGTGATGTTTCCCGGGGAGAACATGCACTTGGTCACGTCAAAGGTGTACCTGCA
Source organism: Emberiza elegans (assembly GCA_024865655.1). NCBI lineage: Eukaryota > Metazoa > Chordata > Aves > Passeriformes > Fringillidae > Emberiza > Emberiza elegans. The sequence goes on along the minus strand of JALJVW010000129.1, from coordinate 26,024,967 downwards.
AGACCCCGCACAGACGGTGAGGGCAGTCCCTTCCCCACCAGCTGCATCCCACAGCTCATGCCCACCTGATGCCGTTGTCCACGTGCTCCACCCAGCCGTGCTGGCCCAGCAGCAGGGTGACCCTGGGGCTCCTCATCCCGTCCGGCATCACCCGTCCTCGCCTGGCCACCCGCCGGGCCCCCAAAGCCTTGGCGACCGTCTCCCAGAGCGCTGAGCCTGCAACACAGCACCCGGGGGATGTGGGCAGCGTGGGCCGGGCCGGGACAGGCTGCCCTGCTGGCCTTGCCCAGCCTCTCCCGGGACAGGCCCTGCTCTCCTTACCCAGCCTCTCCCGGGACAGGCCCCTCTGCTCTCCTTACCCAGCCTCTCCCAGGACAGGCCCTGCTGGCCTTACCCAGCCTCTCCCGGGACAGGCCCTGCTGGCCTTACCCAGCCTCTCCCGGGACAGGCTGCCCTGTTGGCCTTACCCAGCCTCTCCCGGGACAGGCCCTGCTCTCTTACCCAGCCTCTCCCGGGACAGGCTGCCCTGCTCTCCTTACCCAGCCTCTCCCGGGACAGGCCCTGCTCGCCTTACCCAGCCTCTCCCAGGGCTCAGCCCTGAAGCTGTCCTCGCTCAGCAGCACCAGGTCCCCGTGCCTCTGCCAGGCGTGCGGCACGTCCCGCTCCAGCTCCCCGGACCAGCCGGCCCCCAGCAGCCGCCGCAGCTCCTCCCGCAGCCTCTGGGCCGGCGAGCACCGGCGGGCGGCCCTGGAGGGGACCGGGTCCTGCGGCAGGGCCGTGCCGGGGCTGGGCACCACCGCCGCAGGCAGGGCTCGGGGCTGGGCGGCTGTGCTCACCTGGATCCCGAGCAGCTCACAGGGCACCTCCGCGGGCAGGCAGAGCTGCGAGAGCTTCTCCGGCAGCAGCGGCACGGCCACGGGCCCCCGGCAGCCTCTGCAGCCCGTAGCGCCCGTCCATCAGCCGCTCCTGTTCCAGACACTGCCTGCACGGCCAGGCGCGGTCACCCTTCCCAGCCCCAGAGCCTCCGGTGCACCGGAGCGGCACAGGGCTGCCATCCCCACTGCCCCTCACCTGAGGCGCTGCGCGAACCTCGGCTCTGTGGCCAGCGCGGGGACACCCGTGGGGACAGCCATGGGGACCTCCGTGCCTTCCATCCTGCCGGGACCCGGGCGGTGTTAGGCTCGCCGGGGGCTGTGCCTCGGGGCCGCTGCCCGAAGCGGCATCCCTGAGGCCGCGGGGCCGCCCGGAGGCCGCTCCCGGTGCCGGGGGATCCGCGGGGCTGTCAGGAGGCCGCTCCCAGTGCCGGGCGATCCCCGAGGCCGCGGCCGCCCCGTGCGGAGGTCCCGGGGGATCCCGGGGAGTCCCGGCACCCCCACCCCGCTGCCGCCGGTGCCGCGTTTCCCGCCGGAGCGCTTTTTGAAAGCGCCGCTGCCGAGCTGTTGCGGGCGGAAGCGGAAGCGGAAGCGGGGGGACGGCTGTGGCGCGGGCCGGAAGCGGTGCGGGCGGCGCGATGGCGGGGCTGTCGGTGCGGGACCCCGCCGTGGATCGGTCCCTGCGCTCCGTGTTCGGTGAGGCCGCGGGGCGGGACCGCGACCTGCAAAGGGAAGGGGCACGGACGGGCAGGGGCAGGCGGGGGGCCGGCGGGTTTCCCCCCGTCGCCGTCGGGGCCGGTACCCGCCGCGCTGACCGGCGGCACCGTCTGTCTCCGCAGTGGGGAACATCCCGTATGAGGCCACGGAGGAACAGCTGAAGGACATTTTCTCGGAGGTTGGGCCCGTGGTCAGCTTTAGGTGAGAGCGGCTGCAGGCGTCCCCCGGGTCCCCCTGCTCGGCGCAGACCGGGCCCCGCGGTCCCGGAACCGTGGAACCGCAAATCAGTAACGCCTCTAAAAGGCCTCTAAAACCCTGCAGCCCAACCGTTCCCCCAGCTCTGCCCAGCCCACCGTGTCCCCAAGTGCCACATGCACACACACCTTTTGGCCACTTGCAGGGACGGTGGCTCGGCCGCTGCCTCGGGCTGTCTCCTCTGGTGCTTGGCAGCCGCGTTGGCGAAGGAGCTTTGCCTGACAGCCCATGGAAACCTCCCCGGGCCCCCGAGGCTGGCTCCTCACACAGAGCAGCTGCTGCGGGGGTTGTGAGGCTGTGCCAGCTGTGCTCAGGGCAGAGGGACCCGGTGGCTGTGCCAGGGTCACCTGGAGGTGGAGCACGGTGTCCCCAGCACAGCAGGTGGATATGGAGCTGCCCTGCTGTGTCTGCTGAGGGCTCAGTGCTGGCCAGGCTCTGTGCTCCTCACTGCCATCCCTGTGCCTCCCACAGGTGCTTTCCAGGCTGGACACCAGGCCCTGGTGCTCTCAGTTCAGGTTTTGGGAGTTCTGGGAGTAGCCAGTCCTGTCCTGTCCCTCGTGGGGTCATGGGAGGCACACAGCTGGCACAGGTGGGCATCCTGCAAACCACAGCCTTGGGAGCAGCCATGCCAGGAGCCTGCAGGCCCTTTGGCTTGGGCATGGGCCCGACTGCTCCCAGCACTGCTGGGGCTCTGTCCCTCTATCCCCTGAGCTCTCCCTGTGCTCCCAGCACTGCTGGGGCTCTGTCCCTGTATCCCCTGAGCTCTCAGCACTGCTGGGGCACTGTCCCTCTATCCCCTGAGCTCTCCCTTGTGCTCCCAGCACTGCTGGGGCTCTGTCCCTCTATCCCCTGAGCTCTCCCTGTGCTCCCAGCACTGCTGGGGCTCTGCCCCTGTATCCCCTGAGCTCTCTCCATGCTCCCAGCACTGCTGGGGCTCTGTCCCTGTATCCTCCCCGTGCTCCCAGCACTGCTGGGGCTCCATCCCCGTGTCCCCCCCAAGCTGCAGGAGCCGTGGGCACAGTGGGATGCCCACACTGCCCTCAGCAGCATCCCGTATGAGGCCACGGAGGAGCAGCTGAAGGCTGTGTCTCTGCTCTGCTCCCTGGCAGGCTGGTGTACGACAGGGAGACGGGCAAGCCCAAGGGCTATGGCTTCTGCGAGTACCAGGACCAGGAGACGGCGCTCAGCGCCATGCGCAACCTCAACGGGCGCGAGTTCAGCGGCAGGGCCCTGCGCGTGGACAACGCCGCCAGCGAGAAGAACAAGGAGGAGCTCAAGAGTGAGTCAGCCAGGAGTCTGGGGGCTCCCTCACGCTGGGCCCAGCCTTGGCAGCTGCAGGGCTGGGCAGGTCTCTTCTGCCAGGCTGGTGGAGCTGACCTGCTCTGAAGGGGGGGTGTGAGTAGTGCCCCAGAGGGATGCATGGGCTCAGCTCTGATCACAGAATCACAGAACTACTTAGGTTGGAAAAGGTGTGTAAAGATCATGATCCAGCCTTTGACCAAACACACTGCATCAAATTGTATTGCCCCAGTAGACTGGGGTACTAAATGCTACATCCAGTCTTTACTTAAATGCTTCCAGGAACAGTGGCTCCACAACCTCCTGAGCAGCCTGTTCCAATGCCTAATCACCCCTCTGGGAAGAAATTCCTCCTAAGGTCTCCCTAGTTTTGTTGCCTCCTTTCCCCCGGTGGGCTGGTGCTGCCCTCCTGATGAGTCTGTTCCATGAGCTGTTCATGTTGCAGGCTTGGGCACAGGTGCACCCATCATAGAGTCACCCTATGGGGACCCTGTCAACCCAGAGGATGCCCCCGAGTCCATCAGCCGGGCCGTGGCCAGCCTGCCCCCCGAGCAGATGTTTGAGCTGATGAAGCAGATGAAGGTGAGTGCAGGAGGGCCATGCTCCCTGTGTGAGCGCAGCTCCTCCCGCCACTGTCACACCTTGTCAGAGCTCTGATCAGCGCCTGTCTCCTCAGCTGTGTGTCCAGAACAGCCCCCAGGAAGCCAGGAACATGCTGCTCCAGAACCCCCAGCTGGCTTATGCACTGCTGCAGGCCCAGGTGGTCATGAGGATTGTCGACCCGGAGATTGCGCTGGTTTGTCCCTTGCTGCTTATCCGGGGTTGGGAGGGTATTGGTGGGAGCCTTTGTGGAGTGGCAGAGGAAAAGAGCTCATTTCTCCTTCTTCCTCCCGTAGAAAATCCTGCATCGCCAGACCAGTGTTCCTCCTCTGATCCCAGGCAACCAGCAGGCAGTGCCAGGCCCGGGGCCTGGGCCAGGACCAGGGCCTGGGCCAGGGCCCAACGCGCAGCTGAACCCCCAGAACACCCCGTCATCCCAGCCACAGGCCATAGTAAGAGCCTGCACAACATGAGCTGTGCAGGAGGATGGGCAGTGCCAGCTCTCCAGCTGGGGCACGTGCCCAGGTGTCAGGGTGTCCCTGAGACCCAGTGTCTCTCCGGCAGGGTGGGATGCACGTCAACGGCGCTCCTCCTCTGATGCAGCCACCCATGCAGGGGGGAGTGCCAGCCCCAGGACAGATGGCAGCCCCTGTGCAGGGCCCTGGCCCTGGCCCCATGGCTCCAGGAGGTGAGTTTGGGCCGAGCTGCCCCACCGTGAGCACACAGGTCCTGCACACACCGCTCTCTGCCTTCCCCCTAGCCAGAGGGCTCAGCCCTGTGAGAGCACACGTAATCCTGTGCTGTACATTGTGGTTGTGCTGCTGCCAGAGGTGGGCTGCAAAGTTGGATTATCCCTGGGGGGAACCAATACCAAGGGAATAAACCTCCAGATGCTCCCCCAGGAGCTGGGAGCGAGAAGGTATTTGGGACCAAAGGAACAGGTTAGTCATCAGGGATGGCTGAGGAGGGGTCTGATCTCTGCCTGTCCCCTCTCAGGTGGGATGCAGCCACAGGTTGGGATGCCAGGTGCAGGGCCAGTCCCCTTGGAGCGTGGACAAGGTAAAACAGACGTGTGTAGTGCTGTGTGTGGTGTGAGCCTTGCTCCAGTGAGCAGTGCTGTGTCCCAGCTGTCTGCAGCCTGGCTGTGCCCAGCCCCGGGGCTGTGCCCGGGTTTGTTCACTGAGGCACAAGGCTGTGGTAGCAGCTCCCTGGCTCCCAGGGCTCACTCAGCCCATGCCCAGATTGGCTCCCAGCTCGTTCTGCACCCTGTTGTGCACTCGTGCCCTGGCAGCCAGGAGAGCTGCCTGTCCCCACCGAGCGGGATGTGTCTGTGTTTTCCACCTCTGCAAGCCCATGTCTGTCCCTGTGCTTGTGTGGGCAGGCAGAGCTTGCTCCTCTCTGGTCCTTGTCCTGCTCCTTCGCTGCTGGGGTGCTGGGGAGCAGCTGGTGCGGCGCCGTGCCCAGCAGAGGGAGCTGGGTCTCCGTTTGCCTTGAGGCTTGGCAGGCGCTTGCCGGAGGGTGAAGGCTCGGCTTTCCCTCCGCAGGCACGGTCTGTCCGGCCCAGCCCTGGGCCCCGATTCCTTACGGTTCACACGTGTCCGTGTGTAGGTTAGTACGGCCCCGGTGTTCTGTTCTCCCAGGAACAGCACGTGCAGACTCCTGTCACCTCTGTTGCCTTGACGTCTATCCTAGGCCTTGTTTCAGCACCATGGCGAACCTAGTGTGACATCCTTTGGCCTTAGGGTCAGCTGACTCTCATTTTCTTTGGGGTGGGCACTGTCTTCCTGAAAGCTGTCTGGTAGTTCTTGGCACCCAAAAGGTGTTGGAGAGCAGAAGCTGGTGTGCGTTGTGGGGCCGGCGCGGCCCCGCGGAATGCCGCGTCTCTTGGCAGGATGTCTTCTGTGCCTGCCTCTCTCCCTGAGTGAGGGAAGGACTGTGCCACGCTGCCTGTCCTGCCCGTGCTGACAAAGGGGGTGTGAACGGAACAGGCTGATAACGCCAGACTTGGAACAGTTTCTCTGTAGGTTTTTCTGGGGACTTCAGGGTGCGTGATCCTGCAGGCAGCACTGCCCCAAGGCCGGTGAATGCGTGCATACGCTATTTACGTGTCTGCTCTTTCCCTCTTTTCCTGCTGCTTGCCCAGGGAACCTGCAGCTCTCGCCCGTGGGACCTGCCAGGCCTGCGTCTATCGAACGCGTTCAAGGTACCCCGGCACCAGCTCCCTCTTCCCATGGAGCTCGTGGAGTGTGCAGAGAGCAGCTCTCACCCTGCTGTTCTCAGGGTCAGGGACTGGCATGTCACTGCTTGTAGCCTGACAGCAGTAAGAGGAGAGGAAGGAGGCAGGATTTCTTCTAGGGCTACAGGAGAGAACAGGCTAGAACCATGCATGGAGCCTCCAGTGGAAAAGGAGAGCCTGTTTGGAAAGGGCCTTTGCCTCAGATCCAGCCCTCTTTGACACTGTGCTTCCAGGAGCCTTCCAGGTCTTGCTTTGCTCCTGGCCCCACGTCAGCAGGGTGTTGACGCCCACACTTGTAGGGATTGCCGTGGGGGCACCCATGCTTGGTTTGGCCCCTGGTGCCATAAGAAACCTTAAATAAAAGCCGAGAAGCAAAGGAGAGGAATAGAATTGGCAGCCAGGGAAGGAGCTTTGGTGTGCTCCAGCCTCGTGTGTGGGGCTGTGTCCCCAGCAGACAGCACAGCTCAGGGGAGCAGCAAGGCTGCCCCACGCCCGGCCTGAGAGCGCCGGGGACAGTCTTGGCACGGCACTGGTCATGCAGATCCTCACGAGTTCTTGTGTGTCTCCCTGGCAGTGCCCATGCCAGACCCGAGGGCCCCTATGCAGCGTGGACCTCTACCTGCTAGTGGCCCGCCGCCCCGAGGCCTTTTGGGAGATGCCCCTTTGACCTCAAGGGAGGGACCCTGCTCTCAGTCACTGGAGAAGTGGAGCCCAGGTGAGGGGAGAGGGAAGGAGAGGAGCCCTTGGCACTGTCCCCTGCCCAAGGGTAGCCTCTGCTGAGGACAGGGATGGCACCAGCCTTCCGGGAATCTCGCGTCTCTTGGCAGGATGTCTTCTGTGCCTGCCTCTCTCCCTGAGTGAGGGAAGGACTGTGCCACGCTGCCTGTCCTGCCCGTGCTGACAAAGGGGGTGTGAACGGAACAGGCTGATAAAGCCAGACTTGGAACAGTTTCTCTGTAGGTTTTTCTGGGGACTTCAGGGTGCGTGATCCTGCAGGCAGCACTGCCCCAAGGCCGGTGAATGCGTGCATACGCTATTTACGTGTCTGCTCTTTCCCTCTTTTCCTGCTGCTTGCCCAGGGAACCTGCAGCTCTCGCCCGTGGGACCTGCCAGGCCTGCGTCTATCGAACGCGTTCAAGGTACCCCGGCACCAGCTCCCTCTTCCCATGGAGCTCGTGGGAGTGTGCAGAGAGCAGCTCTCACCCTGCTGTTCTCAGGGTCAGGGACTGGCATGTCACTGCTTGTAGCCTGACAGCAGTAAGAGGGAGAGGAAGGAGGCAGGATTCTTCTAGGGCTACAGGAGAGAACAGGCTAGAACCATGCATGGAGCCTCCAGTGGAAAAGGAGAGCCTGTTTGGAAAGGGCCTTTGCCTCAGATCCAGCCCTCTTTGACACCGTGCTTCCAGGAGCCTTCCAGGTCTTGCTTTGCTCCTGGCCCCACGTCAGCAGGGTGTTGGCGCCCACACTTGGGGATTGCCGTGGGGGCACCCATGCTTGGTTTGGCCCCCAGTGCCATAAGAAACCTTAAATAAAGCCGAGAAGCAAAGGAGAGGAATAGAATTGGCAGCCAGGAAAGGAGCTTTGGTGTGCTCCAGCCTCGTGTGTGGGGCTGTGTCCCAGCAGACAGCACAGCTCAGGGAGCAACAAAGGCTGCCCCCACGCCCGGCCTGAGGCGCGGGGACAGTCTTAACACGGCACTGGTCATGCAGATCCTCACGAGTTCTTGTGTGTCTCCCTGGCAGTGCCCATGCCAGACCCGAGGGCCCCTATGCAGCGTGGACCTCTACCTGCTAGTGGCCCGCCGCCCCGAGGCCTTTTGGGAGATGCCCCGAATGACCCTCGCGGAGGGACCCTGCTCTCAGTCACTGGAGAAGTGGAGCCCAGGTGAGGGGAGAGGGAAGGAGAGGAGCCCTTGGCACTGTCCCCTGCCCAAGGGTAGCCTCTTGCTGAGGACAGGGATGGCACCAGCCTTCCGGGAGTCACTGCTGCCTGGTCGGAGGCCTGTGTGCTGCCAGCCGTGGGGGCCGGCCCGTTTCCCCGGGGAAGGGATCTCCCCGGGGTGATGGCAGCTGCCCTGTGGCATGGGGCCACCAGCACCCATCCCTGTGCCAGCCTCACCCTCCTCCCCTGTGGCCGGCTTCGGGGGCAATCCCAGCGCTCTGCCCAGACCGTGCCAAGCCAGTGTCTGATTCACACTCTCTCGCTTTTTCTCCTCCTCCTGCTTTGCTCTCCTCGTCTCTCTGCGTCAGAGGTTACCTTGGGCCGCCCCACCAGGGAGCCCCTATGCACCATATGCCTGGTCATGACAGCCGTGGCCCCCCCCATGAGATGAGGGGGGGACCCATGGGAGAACCCCGACCACTGATGGGAGAGCCGCGGGGGCCCTTGATGGATGCTCGAGGTGAGAGAGGGGGCATGAAATATGGGTGGCTTGGATTGTGCAGGCAGGAAGTCAGAGTGGAGCCGGCTGCCCCGACCCAAGGCATAGGAAGGGGGTTTGGGCAGTGAAATGACTGACTCCAGGCGAGGAGGGACAGTCCCAGGGTGCAAGGGACTTTCTCCAGGCATGTCCCCTCTGCCCCCACCCTGCACTGCTTGGGTGCTTGCTGGCCCCCAGACAAAGGAGGCAGCAGGCTCTCTCCCACACTCCTTGCGGCGCCGCTTCCTTCAGGGGCTGACCTTGTGTTTCCTCCGCAGTCGGAAGAGATCCCCGGGGGCTGGAGCCGCGAGGGCTGGAGCCGCGCGTGATGGAGGCGCGGGCGCTGGAGGCGCGAGGCCTGGAGCCACGGGTGCTGGAGCCACGAGTGCTGGAGGCCAGGGCCATGGAGGCCAGGGTCCTGGAGCCCCGGGGCCTGGAGCCCCGAGGGCCTGGTCCCAACCCGCGGGGCCCGATGCCTGGTGGGATACAGGGTCCCGGGCCACTTAACATGGGAGCCAGTGGCCCGCAGGGGCCCCGCCAGGTACACACGGCTCTGCTCCGCTGCTCGGGCCCCCACGGCGTCCTGTGGGCTGGGGCTGGGCGGGGGTGTGGGAAGCACCAGGCTTTGGTCACTGAGGGGTCAGGGCATCTGTCCCATTTCCCCAGGCACTGCCCATCAGCTGGGCACAGGACAAGGCTCAGGCCTCTCTCCACCTTGTCCTGAGACACAGAAAGGAGCACAGGAATTGGGAGGGGAGAGCACATAAAATGCACTCTCTTCATGCCCAGGCATCTTCAAGCAGTCTGTGAGGGCATCCATCTGATCATCTGTTTTACCTTCCTGAATTTGTATTGCTCAGTCCAGAAACCCCCAGTCCCTAACCCCTCTCTTATTCCCTCAGGTTCCTAACATGGCTGGGGCAGGCATGCAGGGAGGAGGCATACCTGGGGCAGGAGTCCAAGGAGCTGGTCAGCCTGGAGGCTTTAGTCCTGGACAGAGCCAGGTCACCCCCCAGGATCACGAGAAGGTGAGAGAACAAAAGGGAAAGGGTGAGACAGTAGGAGCAGCATTTCCTGTGTGCCTTTCTGTGGCGGGGCCAGCCCCTCCCTGGCTCTGGTATGCTGTGGCTGCTCTGGCAGGGCACGTCTCTGACCCCTCTTTCCCCACAGGCAGCACTGATCATGCAGGTCCTGCAGCTGACAGCAGACCAGATCGCCATGCTGCCCCCAGAACAGCGGCAGAGCATCCTCATTCTGAAGGAGCAAATCCAGAAATCCACGGGGGCACCCTGACAGGTGATGTCCCTGTGCCTGCTCCCCTCCAGTAAAACAGAGCTGCCAGGGATGGGACTCTGCCCTGCTTCCCTCTGTCCCAGGCTCACCCTCCTCTCCTTCTTTCTGGCAGGCACAAGATGGAGATGCCATGTGCCTGGATAGAGGTGATGCTCCGTGGCAGCTGCTTCCCATTGCTGCCTGAGCTGATGGTGCATTTTAGGAGAGGTTATGTCACCCTCAAGAGGTTTTTTTCCTCCAGTTCATCCTTTTTTTTTTTTCTGTGTATATTTTATGGTGTTTGAAATAAAGTGGGAGGAGGGTTTGAGTAAATCCATGCCCCTGGCTGCCTTGTTTGGTCTCTCATGGAGGCCAGAGTGGGAGTGTTGGGTTCTGGGAGCAGCGTGGCCTGACTCCAGTCTTGTCCAAACCACTTGCCATCCTCCCTCCTCCTCACACCAGGGCAAGAATTAATAATGGAATTTCTTGTAGTGTGCTGTTTACAGGGGTCTAGGGGAAGGGCAGGACAGAGAGCTTGGCTTTCTATCCCTGCTGGCAGGGCAGGAAGGGCTCTGGATCCGATTGCAGTATCGCTTTCCATGCCAGCCTGCTCAGGGAGCGGGGTTTCCCTCTCTGCACACGCTGGAGCAGAACCCGTGGGAGCTGCAGTGGGAGCTGAGCTGTGTGCCGGGTGCAGCCTGGCCCTGGGTGCCAGCGTGGCAGCGAGCCCATGCAGAGGGGTGTCTGATCCTGCACTCCAGGGGGTTTGCTATCCACCAGCTCTTCTATTGCAGCCCTGCAAGGGGCAGAGCATGGGCTCCTTGTACCTGCACAGCTGAGTCACCACAGAGGCTTTCATTACAAAGAATAGGAAGTTTAATTTATTCTTACACAAAAGAGTGTTTAAACCCTGAGGGGCACGTTTAGCCCCTGACACCTGCATGGATGCCCATGTCCCATGCCCATCCAGTGGTTCTGCCCAACCCACTGGGCTCCCACTGCTTCCTGCTGCTCCAGCAGCAACACAGGACGTGGCTCTGCTTTCCCAGTGAGGGGCTGGGTGGAGCTACAGGCCCACTTGCTCCATGAGGATGCCCTGTACACCAGGACAGGCAGGCAGCAGTCTTTGAACCTGGAATTTCTCATGGAGACAGAGTACCTTGCTGTGTCTGGCTTGGCTTCAGTGCATGCCAGTTTATCCCTGGCCTTGCTTTGGAAAGGCTTGAGGCAGTACAGTCAGGGTCCCTGCCCTCTGGGGCACCAGCCTTGCTGCCACTTAAAAGTTTTCCTTGTTGAAGTAGAATTTGACCTTCCTGGGGTCCAGGCTGGAGTGTTGGTGACAAGACTTCTGCAGGCTCTTTGCCAGAGCCTGTGGCCCACAGAGGAACACACCAACCACTGACCTGCAAACAGCGTGGGCATGTCAGTGCCAGGAGGGCAACTCAGGGAAAAGGGATTGAAAAGCTTTGTGGGCTCCCTGCCCGGGATAGCACCCCTCTCCCAAAGCCAGCCCAGTGCTGAGTGCCAGGGTAGAGGGTGTGCCTCCGACTCCAACATCCCAAATTCCCTGCTCAGCTCTCACCTGGGGTGGGCTGCAGCCACTGCTGCAAACTCCGTGTTCCACATGGGCCGCCCGAAGATGGTTTTGTGCCTGAGGCCCGTCACTGTGTCCGTAGCGGTGTCGAAGTGCAGTGCCACATTGTTGGCCTGGGCAGGCAGGGATGGTGAGAACCCAGGCACCACCCATGAGCCCCCCTCCAGTCCCTCACCACAGAGGAGCATCCATTGCTGATCCCACCAAACACTGTGCCTGCACTTGGTGCCTAAAAGCCATTGTCGTGCTTGCCCTGCCCTTGCTGGCCACCCCGTGCTCCCCTCTTGCAGCCACGCCAGCCTGTGGTTGACTCACAATGCTGGTGTCCCAGCCGGTGAGGAAGAGCCGGTAGGTGAGGAAGTCTGCCTTGCCCGACTCAGCCATCTTCTGCTCCAGGGAGGCAAGCAGGTCGTTGAACCAGGCAAAGGCCCCTGTGTCCCGGCAGAGCCAGTAGAAGTAGATCTGGCATGCAGGGGAGAGGGATTGCTCAGGGTGGAGCAGAGCCAGAGGAAGAAACCCACAGCTGGTGCCATGGGACGCTCCGTACCTTCTTGGTCTTGAGGGTCTGGTCATCCTGCTGGAACTTGTACCAGATGGACTTGAGGATGGAGGCAAAGGGAGTGACACCAATGCCCGCTCCAACCAGCATGGCCACCTCATACTGGAACACGTCTTCACTGGCTGTGCCAAAGGGACCATCCACCTCGACCCTGGCCAGAGCAGGGCCTGGGTGAGAGCTACGGCCTCCCCAGATCCCTGGCATGACCTGTTGGGCACTGGCCAGCCTACCTGGGCGTTTCCAGTTGGAAGGTGTTGATGAGGCGCTCTGTCCAGTCGCCGGCTGCCCGGATGTGGATGGAGAAGAAGTCCTCCTCGGGCGCAGAGGTGAGGGTGAAGGGGTGCCACTCCAGCGCGGAGATGGCAGGGGCAGTTGACGAAGATGTACTGCCCCACCTCCATGCAGAAGCCCTTCTTCTGCATCTGCAGCTCCAGCACGCGGGCAGGGTGCATGACCACCTGGGGGCACGGGCAGGGCTCAGTGCCCAGCCTGGCCCCTGTCCCTAGGAAGGGCTGTGCCTGTGTCCCTGCCCGCCTCCCCACGGCCACCACACGGCGAGGGGCTGTGACACGCGTGACTCCAAGGGTAGGAGCTGGCAGAGGAGCAGGCTCCTGCACCACCCACCTTTTTGATAACCACCTTCTGCTGCGCACGCCAGACCCGCAGGAGCCGCTCAAAGACATAGAGGATGATGGGGGCCAGAACCCACTTCCAGGACTGTGAGGATGGAGGAGAGCAAAGGATTGGGCAGGGCCAGGGCAAGGGAAGAGCTGCTCCCCCACAGCCATCCCACCAGTGCCCTACCTCGGCGGGGATGCTCCCGAACTCGGGGTCTTTGCAGCAGCTGTGGGTGCAGTTCTGCTCCCGCTGTGTGAGGTACTCGGCGCAGTCATAGGGGTGCACCTCTGCCATGCTCTGCTCCGTCTGCCCACGCACCAGCCCGCTGCAGGGAGGTGAGGCATGAGCCCAGGGGCCAGCTCTGCCCCCAGCCACACTGCGTGAGGCCAGCTGGGCTAGCCTGCCCTGGGAGGGGCAGGTCACAGCCCCACTGGACTGTCCCCATGGCTGTCCCACCAGGGGTGTGCGTGCACTGCCCCTCGCTGTCCTGCCCTGGGCACTGCTGACAAGCCTTACGCGATGCCGTGGATGACGAGGCCAGCGAAGTAGACGAGGAAGAGGTGGTGTGTGTACCAGAAGAGCTCAAAGTAGTTCCTGCGGATGAACTCGGTGGAGGATGTGACCATGAGGATGAGTGCCAGCGTGATGATCACCCCCGTGAGCCCCGGGATGGTCGTGAAAGCCACGTACTCGACGGTCTGCAGGGGCAGCAGGGAGGGTCAGGGGAGCAGGGGACAGGGGGTGCTGGGTTGCTGCATGCCAAGGCCACACTCACCGTCTGGTTGGAGTGGATGGGGTTCAGCCACTCGCTGCCCTGCAGGTGCATCTTGGAGAGGACAGCGGGGAGGCTGCCGTCACTGGCTTGTTGGCTCTGGTTGTAGCGCTCCAGGTTGAAGAGGTGGGCGATGGTGTGCACAGCTGGACAGGGCACAGGCAGTCACCACCGGGCAGCTCCCAGTCCCCACTGTCACCCCATGCCAGTCCAGGGGTACCTGTGAGCAGGGCCAGCGCGTAGGCCACCAGCTTGTGGAAGGTGAGGTTGTGGTCCAGCTGCTTCCGCAGGGTCCGCCTGCAGCACTGCGGGGAGAGGCAGCAGGACGGTGTCAGGATGGGACAGGGATGGGGACGGCCACGCTGGCTGTGCCACCACGGGACACTCACCGAGCAGGTCCCACGGAGGAAGGAGAGCAGGTTGCGGCAGACGGGCAGCAGGATCAGCATGCTGTTGAAGTTGAGGCACTTGGCTGATGCTCGAGCCCATGCCAAGGCAGACTGGGGAGGAGAGAGGGGTGAGCACCACTGTCCTGTCGTGCTGTGCCAGGACTGGGTTGGGATGGGGCCAGCCAGTGCCGAGCTAGGCTGGGAACTGGGATGGAGCGGTGCTGGGCTGGCATGGGGACTGGGAGGGGGAGACACTAGGCTGGGCTGGGATGCTGCTGGGCTGAGGGCAGACAGGGATCAAGACGGGGACTAGCACGGTGCAATGCCAGGCTGTGGAGTGGGATGGGATGATGGTGGGCTGGAAGGGAACAGAACATGAAAGGGATGTGGGATGTTGCAGCCCCCACCCCACTGCTGCAGGCCCCCAGGGGCGCTGGGGGGAGCACCTTACCCCAAGGATGGCCCTGGTGTAGAAATACCGCTCGTCCCGGTCAAAGAACAGAAAGTAGTAGGTGAAGAGGAAGATGTTGATGCCCAGCCAGGCTGCCTGCGGGGGAAAGTCACAGCCTCGTGAGGGACCCTGTCCCAGGAGCCTGCCACACTGCAGCACTCAGGGCTGGGTGCAGCCAGAGCGTGACAGGACAGACAGCAGACAGTGTCCATCCTGCTTCCTTGTGAGCTGCCCTGTCACACACAGGGCTGGGACACAGGGTCAAAGGTGGGGAGAGGTGTGGAAGCATTGCAGAATTGCTGTCTTCTCACACACTGCCCTGTGCATCACCTGTACATGAGGAAGGAGGAAAGGCAGGAGCAGCCAACACCCGTGTAACGGGAGGGAAGGCAGATCCAGAGGGTGGTCAGGACTGTGTGGGAAACATTCTGGGACAAGGAAATTTCACAGAGAGCTGGCTCACCTGCCCCCCAGTGCTGCTGTCCCCTGCCTAACCCCACTGCATCCCACGCTGCCGCCTCTCACAGCCACTGAATTTTTGCAGAGGTCCCAAAAAAAAACACCCAAAAAATTACACCCTGCCCTGTATTTGGGGTTTGGCTGTTTTCATTTTCTTTTTTAAGTAACTTAAAACATTAAAATAGCCCAACTGCCAGTAAACCCCATGTTCCCATGCATTCACAGCTCCTCACACAGCTCTGAGCAGCTGATGGGTGCTGGCCAGGCAAGCTCTGTTACACCAGAGATGCTGCAGCACAGCAGATGGTCCCTATGGTGCCATCTCCTCACCCTGCCACGAGTTCTCACAGCATCCTCCTCCTCTCACAAGGGGAGAAGAGGCACATGGCAGGCTCCCAGCCAAAGTGGCCAGGCAAAGCAGCAGCATGTTTAAGTTTTCCAGGACCCCTTTCCCGTGAGCTGTGTTTTCCCCAGATTTCAGGTTGCCAGAGCCCATCCCTCCCCTGGCTGCTGGGGTACATGGGCTGGGAGCAGAGGGGATGCTTGGCTCTGCCCACAGCCCAGCTCCCCATCTCCCCCATGAGGCTCCCAGGGCCCATAGCCCCACAGTGCCCCAGCACACCCAGCACCCTGCAGAGCCCCCAGCCCCACAGACTCACGAGGACAGCAGCTGAGAACCAGTGGTTGACCAGCCAGTTGCCCATGGTGCGCCGTGCCCTGCGCCCGCGCTGCCGCCCGGTTTTATGGAGCAGCCGGCGGTGAGACAGCCTGGCCTGGGAACGGCACCCGGGACTTTCCCCTGAGAGCACTTCAAGGAAATGCCGGCGCTTTCAAAGGCTCCTTCTGGGAAGGCAGGGCTGACCCAACTGGCCAACACCAGAACGAGCCCCTTGTGCCGGCCGGGGATGGCCCCGCTGAGATGCCCCATGCCCCACGGCTGGGTCACACAGGGTGTCTGCCCGCTCCCCCCGGGGTTTTGCACCCTCTGAGGACAAAAACGGGCTTTTTTTGTAAGGCAGGAATTTCCTGGGAAGAAGTTGTGGAGGATCCATCCTGTTCTGGCTCAACAGCTCTGTTTTCCCTGGCCTCCCTCCCCAGCCTGCGCTGCCCATCTTCCAGCGAAACCACCAAAGGAAGAGAAGCCTCCTGGGGTCACGGTGCTGCCCTGGTGCCAGGATCCAGCCTGGGCATCCATTACAGGTGGGTGATTTAAGACCGAGGTGCTGCACCTCCATGGGCCCCCAGGGCTGATGAGCATCCTCAGTCCAGCAGCCAAACTGAGCTGGCCCCAAAAATGGGTGCAGGGGTGGGGGGTGTCACACTGCTGGTTTGGGGCCAGGATGTCTGGGTCCCATCAGCACCCAGTGCCACTGCTGTGCCAGCCACCCTTCCCCTGCTGCCCGCCCTCCGCTGCAGGGCCCTGAGCCCTGGGGTGTCCAGTGCTCCAGCTGGGAACAGCAGCCTGTTCTGGGCCCCAGAGCCTGGAGGAACAGGTCAGACAGGCTTGCTCCTTGCTGGCATGCAGCTCTCTGCTGGCCTGCAGCCATGGCCATGCTGACGGAAGCACAGGACGAGGCCAGCCCCATCCCGCCGTGCTCCTGGACCTCCACAGAGGGGCTCCCCCATCCCCACTTCCCGCTGGCACAGCCCCATTTCGGTGCCTGTGAAGGAGTTTTACGTGGGCAGCAGGTGTGTGCGCCCGATGCCAGCCCCTGGGACGGTCCCCACCCTCCGTGTGAGTCACTGCCAGCACCCAGACTCGCAGTCACAGCAAAGTTTCTTTACTGCTTACAACAGTCCCAGTGGCACCCGTGGCCCGAGGTCACCGTATGCCCCACAGCAGCAGTGGGGGTGTTGGGGCACCCCAGGGGCTCTGCACCATGTGGCAGCCAGCTGGCAGGGGCACCTGCTTGGGGCACCCCATAAGCCATAGAACTGTCGAATTGTAGAATAGTTTGGGTTGGAAGGGACCTCTAAAGGCCATCTAGTTACACTCCAGAGATGGGCAGGGACATCTTCGACTAGGCCAGGTAGCTCAGAGCCCACCCAACCTGGCCTTGAATGTTTTCAGGGACGGGACATCCACCATCTGTCTGGGCAACATGTGCCAGTCCCTCACCACTCTCATTGCCAAAAGTCCAATCCAAATGAACTCTCCTTCACGTTCATGGGTGGTCCTGAGCGGGCAAGCACACTCCTGTCCCCCTGTCCCCGAGGGGACGCACTGGGACCTGCTGCCACCGCAGCCACAGGCAGCACTCAGCCTGTGCCACGGGCATCCTCCAGCTGCTGGCACAGCCCTGTGCTGCCCGTGCCCAGTCCGAGGGTGCTCAGACAATGCTGTGCCTCACGCCGGGCTCCAGGGGTGCCTCGAGGCAGAGCGGGGTCCCCGCGGGGCGCCGGCGGCAGCACACGCAGTGCAGGAAATCGGCCACGTTGTGCCGGAAGAGCTGGCGGCAGGGGTGCAGGTACTGGAAGAAGAGCAGCATGAAGTAGATGCCCAGGCAGTAGCCCAGGAGCAGCTGCAGCACCAGCAGCGCCGTGCAGACGTTCTCATAGACGTCAGTCTTGAAGAAGTACCAGAGGATGACCAGGGCCGTGTTCTCGGCCAGCCGGGCCACGTAGTACACGGCCAGGCGGCCCCAGTTCTGAGACTTGTCAATGAGGTCCCGGTCGGCCAGCTTGAGCTGCACGGCCGACCAGCAGAACATGTTGATGCTGGAGTACAGCAGGGTGAAGGCGCACAGCACCACCACTGTGCCCAGGCGGCTGAAGTTCTTCTCGATGTTGTCGGGCAGGCGGCTGCCGCTGCGCCAGAACTGCACCCAGGGCAAGAAGAAAACCACCAGGAGGTTGGCCAGGGCGATGGGGATGATCCAGTGCTTGAAGACGGTGCTGAAGAGCACGAGGACGGCGATGCGGGTGGAGATCTCCAGGCTGCGCCACAGCACGATGCACAGGAAGGCCAGCGGGCGCAGCTGCACCTTGTAGTCGTCATACTTGACCTGGATGGCCAGGATGTTGCAGACCAGGGCCCCGTAGGTGACCGACACCAGGCAGATGGCCATGAGCACGGCTGCAGAGGGACAGAGCAGGCCAGTCAGGCAGGGCAGGCACCAGGCTGTGTGCAGCCTCTCCACCGCCTGGCTGCAGGTGTGGGGTGACAGCTCCGGGTGGGAAACCTGGGCTGCCCGTCCTGGGTGAGAAGTGCAGGGTGCCCAACACCTGGGCTCACAGCAGGAGGCTCAGCATGAGCACTGCTGGAACAGCTCATGGATGGTGCTGACAGCCCCCATGATGAGGTGGCTGCTGGCAGCAGGAGGCTCAGAACCCAAAGGTTCTCCCTACACCAACAAAACACAACCTTGGCCAAACCGGAGCCATTTCTGTGCTTGGACCATGCCCCAGCCCCCTGCCCTGTGCAGGAAATGCTGCTCAAGGGTGAGCAGGGCACAGTCAGTGCTACAGGGCCCCTCTGCCTTCATCCCAGCCAAGAGTGCACCACTGTAGCCCCAGAGGCATGCCAAGAGCCAGCCCCATCCGAGGGTCATTTGCAGGGAATGCCAGCAGCTGCTCACATTCAGCACTGCCAGGAGTACCATGGAGAGAAATAGAAGCGTGCAGCTGGTCCCATCCACGGTGGCTGCCAGCTGCAGGGCTGAGCTGGCACTCCAGCTGCGAGGGAATCACCCAGAACACATCATTTGGTATTGACTTCCTGCACCTACTGCTAGAGCAGCACTGACACTCATTCTTCCTGTGCATCTGCAACTCCCCAAAATGCCTTTGCAGAGGGCTGTGGCAAATCAGGGGGTTTCTATGGGGCATCTCCTGTGCTTCCCTTTTCATGCACCTGCCATGGGCACCGATGACAAGCTCTGGGCTCCCAGCACTGCTGGGTGAGGGCAGCTCCTTCAGGCAGCACTGCAATTGGAATGGTGCAGGAGCACACCTGCCTGCCCAGCTCGGTGCCAAAATGGGAGTTAAAAGTTTGCTCTGGCATATCCACCCCCAAGCACATAAACATCCTGGGAGCAGGCAAGGGAGCCTCAGAGTGGGAGTGCTGGGCTGGGAGCTCTGCCTGCTGGAAAATGTGCAGAAATAGACACAGTGGGGGGACTTGAGGGAAGACAGAGCCTGGAGATAGATGGGAAAAAAATGAATGGAGAGTGGAGCAGGCTGGGACAGGGCCCTGACCCTCTTATGAGACATGGCACTGGGTGGATGGCTTGGCTCTGGAGGGCAGGTACTCACAAGCAGAGGGCTGGGAGCAGAGCCTGGCACCTCAGCCACGCCTGCTCTCTCCCGCTTTGCATCACTGCAAGCAGCAAAGCAGAGAGCTGATGAGTGCCCAACATTTGTGGGTCGTGCTCCACATTTAGGGGAGCCCAGTGGAAGCTGTGCCCAGGAGGGACTTTTGGATTGCCTGGATGTCCCATCAGCACCAGCAGCTGAAGAGCTGCCCCGGTGCCCTGTGGGAGCCCAGGTGCCCCTTACCTCGGGCAGCAGGGACGTACTTCTCGAGCACGCTGATGTAGAGCTGCAGGGTGAGCTGCGGGGTGGAGCCCAGGAAGGCCTGGATGACGGCCATGCGCTTGAAGGCGTTGCGGTGCGTGGCCAGGCGCCGCTCCGAGTGGCCCACCTCCTGCTCCAGCTCCAGCTCGTAGCCCTGGCGCAGCCGCCGCTTGCGGGTGATGGTCACGTAGGGCTCCTCCTCCCTGCCCGACCAGCAGTACACCACCAGGGCCTCCACGCACCTGTGGGACACGGCAATGGGCACCTGCCAGCCCTCCTGCCGTCCCGCTCCAGCACCTCCCGCCCCACGCTGCTGGTGCTGCCCTGACCCCACTCCTGAGTGCTGCCCGACTGCTCCGGGCAACTGCCCCGAGTGCTGTGGGCACACCAGGACCGCGGGCATGGCCCGTGGCTGCTCCTCTGCTCCAGCGCTCAGGGTGATCATGGGTGGCAGGGGGGCAACAACTGCTGGAAGAGGTGCGGCATCCCGGTACAAAGCAGTGACCCCGCTGGGAGCTGCAGCTACAGGAAGGTGTTAATCACCCCTGGGTTCTGTTTTCCCAACCGGCAAAAACCTCTTCCTCTAAGCAGAGGCAACAGAAACTCTGAAATATCAGAGCTGAATATCAGAGCTCTCTTTGATCTCTCGTCTTGAGCAGAAGAAGGCTTCGACACTTCCTGCCTGCTGGGGACAGCAGGAAGGAGGGCGCAGGGTGAAGCCGAGTGTGGTGCGGGCAGATAAGGGAGAGTTTCCCCAGCCCCTTCTCTGCAGGCCTCACTGCGGGCAGGGCTGGAACTGTCTGCCCTGCCCGCAGGGACAGGGGACCCCCAGCCCCTCCAGAGAGCCACGGGGAGGCTGTGCATGGCCACAGCTCGGCTCCTGCCCGGGGCCCAGCCGGCTCCGGGACCAACAGGGCGCCATTGTTTATGGTGCTTATCAGGACAGCACAAATTGCTGTGCATCAAACCCAAAAGGAGGGAGGGCTTAGGATAAATTCTATTGACGGATCAAGCCAGCACTCGTGGCCCATTGCAAACTCTAATGGGAAAACAGTTTCATCCTGAAGGCCAGCTTGAAGGGTAGTCCCAGCTGGCTCCCAGTGCCCTGCCAGCCCTTCTCAGCCGGCTGGGCTCTGGCTCCAGCCCGAGCAGCCTGCCCCGGGCACCCCGGCTGGCTCCTACGGCAGCTGGGCAGCACCCACCCAGCTCAGCCAGCCTCACTGTGCGGGGAGAGTCCCAGCTCTGCTGTGGAGCACAGGCTGGCAGCACCAGGCAAGGGTGGCTCTGGAGTTAAGCCATGGTGACAGGGACACGTCTGGGGCACTGCTTGTTTCCGGTGGCAGAGGAAGCGCGGAGCAGCCACAGTGGTTTTGGAGCCTGTGGTACAGCGAGCCCAAAGCGTGGCTGCTGGGCTGCCCTTGGGAAGGAGCCGTGGAGGTGGCGGCTGTGCCATGCCTGCTGTGTGCCATGGCTGTGCCATGCCTGCTGTGTGCCACGGCTGTGCCCTGTCTCCTGTGTGCCATGGCTGTGCCATGCCTGCTGTGTGCCACGGCTGTGCCCTGTCTCCTGTGTGCCACGGCTGTGCCATGCCTGGTGTGTGCCATGGCTGTGCCCTGTCTCCTGTGTGCCACGGCTATGCCATGTCTGCTGTGTGCCACGGCTGTGCCCTGTCTCCTGTGTGCCATGGCTGTGCCATGCCTGCTGCGTGCCATGGCTGTGCCATGGCTGTGCCATGCCTGCTGTGTGCCATGGCTGTGCCCTGCCTCCTGCATGCCTCCCTCTCGTGGAGCAGGCTGCCCGGGTGCTGACAGCCCGGGAGGCACCGCAGCATTCCCAAGGAATGAGGGATCAGCTTGTGCAACACGCATCCACCCCCTCACCGTCCTGCTCCCAGCACAGCCCAGTGCCCCACAGCTCCCACGGCCAGCCCCACTCCTGCACCCAGCCCTCCTCCATGTCCCATAACCCCGCTGAGTCCCGCTCCTGGCCCTATGCAGGACACCCCAGAATCCCACCGTGTGCCCAAGAGCGTCGTGCAAAGGTTTGTTGAACTCAGACAGGCCGGGCGCTGTGACCACCTCCCTGGGGAGCCTGCCTGAGAGCTGCACCTCCCTCTGTCTGGGTGTAAAACCTTTTCCTGATATCTAATGTAAACTTCTCCTGACTCAGCCCCATCCCATGTCAGTATTCACCCTGGAGCACCCACCGGGGATTCCTCCCTCTGCTCCCAGCACAAGCACAGCCAAATGATGGCAAAACCGAGAGGCTGAACGAATCGCTGGCTGCCGCCGGGACCTCGGGCAGAGCTTTCCCAGCAGCTGGGACACAGCGGGCTGGCAGAGCCGCGTCCCGCCCGGAGCGGGCTCCAGCAGCGGCAGCACCAGCGGCAGCACCGGCGGGCAAGGGCAGCAGCAGGGCCGGGGAGGCGGCGGGAGCGGCTCCGGGCAGGTGGCCGCTGACACACGGACCGGGGCGCCCGTCCTGCCCGGCACCGCTCCCCGCTCTCACCGGGGCCCCGCGCATTGCTGCCGGGGGTGCCGGGGGTCCCCGGCGGTGCCCGGGGTGTCCGGGGGGTGCCCCGGGTCCGCTCACCTGATGATGGGCCTCTGCAGCAGGTGCATGAGCAGGACAGCGGGCGGTCGCGGCTGAGGTCGCGGTGCACGAAGATGAGGGGAGCTGCACCAGGACGGAGGGGCAGAGCACGAAGAAGACGGTGAGCGCCAGCCAGAAGCGGTCGTCGGAGTGGCCGTAGGAGAGGCAGAGCACGGCGGCCGCCGCCCCTCGCCGCAGAACAGCGCCGTCGAGAAGACGATGCCGAGCGGCAGCTTGGCCCGCAACCGGCCAGCCCCTCACCGTCCTGCTCCCAGCACAGCCCAGTGCCCCACAGCTCCCACGGCAGCCCCACTCCTGCACCCAGCCCTCCTCCATGTCCCATAACCCCGCTGAGTCCCGCTCCTGGCCCTATGCAGGACACCCCAGAATCCCACCGTGTGCCCAAGAGCGTCGTGCAAAGGTTTGTTGAACTCAGACAGGCCGGGCGCTGTGACCACCTCCCTGGGGAGCCTGCCTGAGAGCTGCACCTCCCTCTGTCTGGGTGTAAAACCTTTTCCTGATATCTAATGTAAACTTCTCCTGACTCAGCCCCATCCCATGTCAGTATTCACCCTGGAGCACCCACCGGGGATTCCTCCCTCTGCTCCCAGCACAAGCACAGCCAAATGATGGCAAAACCGAGAGGCTGAACGAATCGCTGGCTGCCGCCGGGACCTCGGGCAGAGCTTTCCCAGCAGCTGGGACACAGCGGGCTGGCAGAGCCGCGTCCCGCCCGGAGCGGGCTCCAGCAGCGGCAGCACCAGCGGCAGCACCGGCGGGCAAGGGCAGCAGCAGGGCCGGGGAGGCGGCGGGAGCGGCTCCGGGCAGGTGGCCGCTGACACACGGACCGGGGCGCCCGTCCTGCCCGGCACCGCTCCCCGCTCTCACCGGGGCCCCGCGCATTGCTGCCGGGGGTGCCGGGGGTCCCCGGCGGTGCCCGGGGTGTCCGGGGGGTGCCCCGGGTCCGCTCACCTGATGATGGGCCCGAGCTGCAGCAGGTGCATGAGCAGGACGAGCGGGCGGTCGCGGCTGAGGTCGCGGTGCACGAAGATGAGGGTGAGCTGCACCAGGACGGAGGGGCAGAGCACGAAGAAGACGGTGAGCGCCAGCCAGAAGCGGTCGTCGGAGTGGCCGTAGGAGAGGCAGAGCACGGCGGCCGCCGCCCCCTCGCCGCAGAACAGCGCCGTCGAGAAGACGATGCCGAGCGGCAGCTTGGCCCGCGACGGGGCGGCGGCGGGCGGGCAGCCCCCGCTCGGAGCGTCCATGGCGGCCCCGGCCCGGCCCGGCCCGGCCCGGCCGCTCAGCCCCGCCGCGCCGCCATCCCGGGCTGCGGCGGAGAGAGAGAGGAGCCGCGCTGCGGGGCGGGACGGCCGGGGCGGGGCTCCCCCGCCGCACCGGGCCCCGACGGGCGGCCCCGCACCGGCCCCGCTCCGGGACCGCACCGGCCCCGCTCAGGGACCGCGGCACCGGCCCCGCTCCGGGACCGATCCGGGACCGCCCCGAGCCCGCGGCACCGGCCCCGCTCCGGGACCGATCCGGGACCGCCCCGAGCCCGCGGCACCGGCACCGCTCTGGGACCGATCCGGGACCGCCCCGAGCCCGCGGCACCGGCACCGATCCGGGACCGATCCGGGACCGCCCCGAGCCCGCGGCCCGGGCCCCACCGGCCGGGCATCCCCACCGGGTCCAAACCCTCCAGCCCGAGCCCCCGGCTCCCGGTGCCGCAGCCCTGCCCTGGCCGCCACCATCCTGCTCCAGGACCCCCTCGCTGCTGTGCCCTGGTCCCCACCTGGTGTGGAGGTCCCTGCCCCAGGACAGCCCCCCCTGCCCCTGCCGCCCTGTCTCGGACCAGGACCTTCTGCCGAGGGCCCCCCATCTCTGCAGGGAAGAGCCCCACGGCCAGAACCCACAGCCCAGAGCCCCCCAGAACCCGCCTCGGGACTCCCCCTGCCCAGATACAGCGGGACAATCCCTGAGCGACCCCTGGAGTGTGCCCTTGAGACTTTGGAGCCCTCCCCTGGACCCCCCTGTCAAGTCCAGGCCCAAATCAATTCCTGGCAGTTGCCAACACCCCAAGGTGCAGCAGCACATGGAGGGTCCCTCCTGGGCAGAATTGTCAGGTAGCCCCAGGGACACTGGGGTCCCACTGTGGGGCAGGAAGGGTGCCAGTGTGGATGCCAGCCTTGTCTGAACCAGACAGCTGCCAGAGAGCAGCCCCTCAGATCCGGGGCCTGACCCCAGCTCCAAACCCACCGCATGGCCCTGCTCTCGATGGGCATCCTGTGGGAGGGAGGGTGTTGTCAGCATGTGTGTTGGAGGGCAGGGAACATTCTGGTGTTTGGCAAGACAAGCTGTGTCAGGGACACCTTCAGGTGCAGTGGCTGGTGTGTGTATGGAGATTTGGGGACGTTGTTACACGGGAGATGGGTCTCCTGTATCTTGGATGCTCCTATGCCTCCAGCTGGGACCTTGTGCTGCAGCTGAGCCAGAGTGCTTTGGGATGGATGTGTGGACTGGCTGGCAGAGCCAAACCTCCCAGCGCTCAGCCCCTCCCTCCGGTGTGTGCCCCTTGTTCCCCTGCCCGTGGTGGGAACACAAGGCTGGCCGGGCTGTCCCCATGGCGTCCCTGCCGTGCCCGGCTCGCGCTGCCCCCGGCTCCAGCCCTGCCCACCTTTCCCCAGGAGGGCTGGGGTGGGCACAGGGGGACGAGCACACGCTGAGCACCCACTGCCTGGCAGATCCCCCAGTCAGCCTGGGCACACAGCCTGGCTGGGACACCCGGGACAAGGCAAGGAGTGTTTGACACTGGTCAGTTTTCCCCAGTTCGGGCAGACCAGGGTTTTTAGGTAACTTGTAAAAGGCTCTCAGTGCTCAGCCCTCAGCCTCTAGGCCAGCTCACAAGGAGGTGCCCAGGTTAGGAACAGAGACACTGCCCACTCACCTGCCCCCCGCCAGCCAAAAACACAAAACCTCCCAAACCACACGCACCAGATTTTCCCCATTTCACCAGGCTGGAAGCATTTCTAGGGCTATTTGGCTTATCAGCAGGAGAGCTGAGAATAAAACTGCCTGACGCTTTGGAGGCCATACCTCCCCCAGCAGCAGCTCCCACACAGAAGCAATCCCTGTCCCTGCAGCTGCTCAGAGCTGTTCCTTCCAAGCTGAGCAGCTGCTTTGGGAAACCACAAACCCCATGAGCTCATGGGGACTGGCCTGACTGGCGGGGAGGGCAGATCTGTGTGTGACCACTCAGCTCTGGTATGACAGTTACATATTTTCAAGCTGTTTTTGGAAAAGAGCCTCTCCAAAAAAAACCTCTGGCAGGGCAGAGGGTGAAGGCAGCAGCGCCCAGGCCGAGTGGTGACGGTGGCCAGCCGGGGTGGGTGCTGAGCGCGGGAGCAGCTGTGCCTGGCCGGGTGCGCAGCCAGCGACAGCACATCCTGTGGCACTGCCAGCTGCACCCACGGCTCCGTGTGAGCAGCGAGAGCAGCGTGCCGTTTGTGCCATTTAAGCAACTTCCACTTATCCAAATTAAAAGCATTCCCCAGGAGTCTGGCAGGTCACCAAGCCCTCGGCTGAGCAATGCCTGGGCTTTGACTCATCATATTTTTAATTTCAGCTTCCCCAGCTTCGTGACGAAATACTTAAGAGCAACTGTTTAACAAGCAAGCATTCCAGTCCTGTATCCGTAAGCCCCAGCAGCCACCGAGAGGAATGGAGAGACAAAGCCTCACAGCGTTTTCCACACCAGTTATTATCCCATTTTCTCTCCCAAGCACGGAGTAGCAGGAGCTGTTCCCGCTGTGAGTCACCTCTAGAGCTGACCCCACCTGTCCTCGGTGCTGTAAACAGCAGTCAGACCATAAAAGTGGTGTGGGTCACAGATAGCATCAGTCAGAGCTCCTGTCCCACTGCCACTCCCAGTTCCTGTCAATCCCACACCCACACCTCTGCCTGCCGGCCCAGCACAGCTGGGGCTGCACAGACACCCTGGGACACCCCTCCTGAGCCAGGGCTGCACAGACACCTGGGACACACTGCCACAGTGACACTGCCTGAGCCAGGGCTGCACAGACACCTGGGACACACTGCCACAGTGACACTGCCTGAGCCAGGGCTGCACAGACACCCTGGGACACACTGCCACAGTGACACTGCCTGAGCCAGGGCTGCACAGACACCTGGGACACACTGCCACAGTGACACTGCCTGAGCCAGGGCTGCACAGACACCTGTGACACACTGCCACAGTGACACTGCCTGAGCCAGGGCTGCACAGACACCTGGGACACACTGCCACAGTGACACTGCCCAGGTGTCCAGAGCTGCACAGACACCTGGGATTCTGGACCAGCCTGAGGCTGGGACTGGCCCAGACACCTGTGACACACTCCCAGATGCAGTGACACTGCCCCGCCTGGGGGTGTGGTGACAGACACCCAGAATCACACTGGAATCACAGAATCACTGCCTCACCAGGGCTGCACAGACACCTGTCACACAATAATGGAGTGACACTGCCTGATTCAGGGCTCACAGAATCACAGAATCACAGAATCACAGAATCACAGAATCACAGAATCCAGGTGTCACAGAATAATGGAGTGGCTGCATTCACCAGCAGAGCAGAATCACTGAATCACAGAATCCCGGAATCTGGAACCTCCCAGATGCAGAACAGCCCCAGGCTTCACAGAATCACAGAATCACGGAATCATGGAATCACAGAATCACAGAATCACGGAATAATGGAGTCACAGAATCACAGAGTCACAGAATCACAGAATCACAGAATAATGGAGTCACAGAATCACAGATTCACAGAATCACAGAATCACGGAATCATGGAATCAGAGAATCACAGAATCACAGAATCATGGAATCACAGAGTCACAGAATCACAGAATCTCCTGAGCTGGAAGGGACCCACGAGGATCATTGGGGATGCCCAAGGCACCAGCCTGAGTCTCACTACCACGTGCAAATGTCAATTTTCCTGTCTCCACAAGTGCCTGCCCTGCCCTGGACAGCATCCCAGCTTCCATTAATTTCCTAATCCCAGCCTCTATGATTTTTTTTTTCCCAGTGTTCACAGAGCACACCTTGCACCAAGGGCAGTGGTGGTGGTGGCTGCCCACTGTGTGAAACCTCAGGGTTTGCTGTGCAGCTTTCCCAGCCCCTTGGATGTGCCAGGGCACTCGTGTGTGGGAGTCTGGGCTGTACGCGGGGTGGGAGCAGCTTCCCCAGCGGCTCTCAGTCTCAAAATAACCCTGTCTGCTTTACACGCGCCTGCCTGGCGGCTCAGCTCCTGTAAAAGGAGAAGAGAAAATTGTTTGGAAAAGACGGGGAGCTCCGAGCCAGGCTCTTAAAGAGCCCAGGTGGGGAGAGCGGCCAGCGTGCTCCCCCAGCTCTCCTCTCTAGGGCCCAGAGCAGGCACCGCTCCCAGGGCGCTCGCTGGAACATGCCCAGCGCTCTGCTGCCTTCCCAAATATAGCCCTGGGCACGGAGGGGGAGGCAGCAGCCGGCTGCGGGGATGGCCGGGCTGCCTGCAGAGCTGGGAGCTGCTCAGGAGCTCAGGCTGTGCTGGGATGGAGCCCCCAAGCCCAGCTGGTGCCAGGGAGCGACACTGGGGACGTGTGGCTCGGCCCCGTGGGCTGGCTGAGGTGGCAATCACAGAGTGTCCCCCAGCCTGACGGCTGTGTGAGAAGGGGACACCGTTTTGTCCCCCAGTGCAGCCACAGTGCCCTGTGGCAGAGCTGGGAGCTGCCCAGCAATCGGTGAGCTGGGAATTTTTGCCTTCGTTTGGAAATAGCTTTGCAAATGACTGGTTTCCACAGCCTAAACTGTTTGGATTTTGTATTGCTTTCACAGTAACTCAGCTGTATTTTTCCCTGCCCCAGCAGTCTGTGGAATAGTTTCTGGTTGGGGAAATATTTATTCCATTTGCTTCATCATGCGACTGCTTTCGGCACTCCAGTTCCTCCTGCGGCCCCACTCTGACCCTGCTGGGAGGGAACCTGGTGTCTGTGCTGAGCACCTCATCCCTCTAAAGCTCCCTGGAGGCTGTGCTGAGCCCACTGGGTCCCAGTGCTGCCAGGGGGTGCTCGCAGGCACAGCACAGGCCACGTCAGCTGCCTCGCGTTTCAGCTCTTTAACAGGGAAGCAGAGTTACCTTTGGGTGCATTTACAGATCTTGTGATAATTACACGTTTTGAAGTCGTGCCTCCTTGGCTACAGTCCCAGCACAGGCAATGGGTGATGCTGTAACACTAAACCAGGCAGGAAGGGTTAAAATTACCTTTAATTAACTGATTCCCCTGGTCCCTGCTGTAAGAGTATACAGCCCTGGCACAGTGCTAACCCACTGTGCCCTGGGCATCCTGGCAGCAGGAGGAACCGTTTATACTCTCCTCTCGTCTCCCCCGCGCAGGAAGGCAGCAGGAGCACCAGAATGCTCCCAACAAAACCAGTGCAGGAGCCTGGGCAGGGCCTGTGGCCATGGGCAGGGAACGAGGAGGCAGCTCACCCTGCAGCAGGGAGCAGGGCAAACAGAGCGTCAGGTGCCAGCCTCTCCCAGAAATGCGCGTGTGCTTTGGCTGGGCAGCTCCCTGCCAGGAACGGGGTGAGAGGCAAACCGCTCCTGCATGCTTCCTGCCTGCTCCTGCCTCAGCACAGGCTGATGGCCGTGCCCCGTGGGAGCAGAGAACACTCTGGAAAATCCATCTCCCTCGCCCAAAACAGCTCGGGGAATGGCTGCCCACCGTGTTTGCCTGGCACTGGGGTGCACACCATCCCCTGTGCCCAGTGCCCTGCCAGCAGACCTCCGTGGTGCCCCAGTTCCTCCCCAGGAGGCCTCGGTGTCACAGGCTGTAAATACCCCGTGTTCCCGGCCTGACTGCAGGCGTGTGCCTGTAATTAGCTCCCGGGATTTGGGAGCTGCTGTGATCCGGGGTTATCGTTAGCCACCAGCGCTGTGCTGGGATTTAAAGGGACAATGTGGCTGTTTGCATACTGCCAGCTCAGAGCTGCCATATCACACGTTAAACAGAGATGAGTCTCCCCTCAAAGCCTGTGTGTGTCCTTGCCCACCACAGGTCCCTTTTTCGGGCAGGGTTGGTGCAGTTCCAAGCAAATCAGAACAGCTATATGTAATTGCTAATATTTCTGCCAGGACCTTCTGGTCTCTGCCATCACCTTGGCCCTGGTGCCAGCTCAGCTCAAGGCTCTCCAGGCTGCAGCAGCCCCTATTGCTCTGCCCTCTGTGTTCCCTTGCAAACCCTCATTGCCCAGCTCCGAGCTCCCCAGCCATCCCCCAGCCCTGCTGCTTGCCCGGGGTGCCAGGGGGGTTCCCCATGTGCCCCACGTACTCACGGGGTCTAGTGCAGCCAAGGCAGGGCAGCCCGCCAGCCCGCGGCCATCTGCGCCTCTCCGCGCTGCCCGCGCTGCCTCCTCACTGCCTCTCCTGCGGCTCCCAGCGGGCAGGAGCAGCCCCAGAGCACGTGCTGCCTTCTGGGCAGCGATGCCAGGGCGGGCAGCCCCGGGCACTGCCCTCCCTGGGGGCTGCTGCCAGCACTAGAGGGTCCAGCGCGGCTCGGGGCACGGGCTGCTCGCAGCTCCGGTGGGGAACATCTTCATCCATCTGCCAAGATAACAAATTCTGCCTCGGAGTTTCTCACCTGGCAACAGTCACCAAGGAAACCAGAGTGGCTGTGGCTGGTCCCCGCTGGCACCGCCCGGGAGGCCCGGTGGCCCTGGCGGGGCCGTGTGTGTGTGGCTGCACTCTGGGGGTCTGCATGGGCACAGGGCCAGCTGCCCACTCCTAACCTGAGCTCAGCCCCAGCAGAGCTCACAGCAGAACTCACATCGGTGTGGGCTCAGCGCTCGTGCCGCTTCCCTGGAGCTGAGTGTGGGATTCACCAGATCTGGGGTGGATTCTGAGGTTTTCCTGGCTGTTGATCCTGGTGAGTACATTGGGAGGCGTGACCTGGAGCTGCCTCAGGCTCCTGGGGGGTTTTCCTGTCCTCAGCTCCGGTCTCACCAGGGATTTTGGACACTTGTTTCAAAAGCAGTGGCACCCCAAGTGTTCAGAGATGCCTGGAAATCCATTGGTGCCAGAGGGAGAGCAGATCCTGCTGCCTCCAGGCTGCCTGACACATGGCACTTCCCTATTTATAGCACCTGTGGTCATGTTATAGCACATTCCTGTCCCTGCTGGCTGTCCCCTGAAGTGCCACCCCTAAACACAGAGGCAAGAGCTGACACTTGGAGCAGATCATTTCAGCCCTCAGACAGCTAATTCTGCAAAAAGCATCGCAGGCCATGCCGGGCGTGGACCTGCCCTGGCCACCGCTCCCTGCAGGCTGCTGGCACCGGCACAGACAAACCAGGAAAGGCCACCAGGATGGGCACAGGGAGGGGCTGCCACTGCCCCGCCATCAGCAGCTCAGGGGTGAGCAGTCACCCCAAATATGGCACCTGGCTGCGATATCAGAACAGCAACTTCATCAACCATTAACCATGCATGGCTGCCTGCCCATGGCGTGGAACTGGGGCCCCTCCCTCGCCCAGGACAGGTGCTGAGCTCCCAGCAGTGTGTGGGGCTGGGGAGAAGGGGCTGGGGAGAAGGGCTTAGGGCTGAGAGAAGGGCCTGGGGCTGGGGAGAAGGGGCTGGGGCCGTGCCCATCCTGGGCTGGCGCCCCTGGGGCCAGGGCAGTGTCTCAGCATCTTTGGCTCGTGGTTGGTGCCCAGCTGGTCGGGGTGGTGCTGCTGGTGCTGGGTGGTTTGGCACAGCTGATGCGGGGCAGCAGCTCCCTGTTTGCTCCTGGGCATGGCTTTTGAAGGATCTTTGTCCCCTTGACTCCAGCCCCCACCCAGAGCTCCTGCAGCTCACACATCCCTGTGTGACTTGTCCACCACATCAGTGGCAGCCAGCCAGGGAGGGCAGCTCTGCCTGGGAAAAGAAGCAGGAAACCTGAGAAGCAAGATAAGAGCTTCAGAGATGAAGATCGAAGAGCTGGCCCTATTTCCCTCCACTCTCTGCCCTGTGGTCTGAGGGTCTCCAGCACTTCCCTGCTCCCAGCCAGGCTCCTGCTGGGGCTGGTTGCTGTGTGCACCCCTGGGAGCACAGGACCTGCTGCCACTCAGGGCCTTGCTAGGGCACAAAGCTCCAGCAGCGAGCAGTGCTGTCCCCAGCCCGGCTCTGAGGGGAGCCTGGTGAGCTGGAGCTGTGCACACATCCCCTGCGAGGGGGCTGCAGGCAAACATCCCACAGGGACCACACAGGGGAAGGCAGAGACGAGGAGCCCCTGGCTCAGCCCCCGTGGCTGTCAGGCAGTGTCCCCAGCACAGGCCACGTCCAGCAGCCATGGGGACACGGGGCTGCAGGGGTGGGTGGGTCGGGGGGTGCGTGGCTCACCCCAGCAGTGACGGGGACACGGGGCTGCACTGGGTGGGTCGGGGGGTGCGTGGCTCACCCCAGCAGCCATGGGGACACGGGGCTGCACTGGGTGGGTCAGTGGGGTGCGTGGCTCACCCCAGCAGTGATGGGGACACGGGGCTGCACTGGGGGCGTGGGTCAGTGCTGTGTCACCCAGCGTGGCAATGCCACCACAGCCGTGTCCCTGCAGCCACTGGCCTGGCCCGACCCACGCGGATTAAGGAGCCTGCAGGAGTAAGTAATTTAAATCCAGATTAGGTTTAAGCAGCTGCTACGCAGAGGGCATGTGAGCAGAGGGGATGAGCAGGTGAGAGACTGAGTGGCAGCCCTGATGTGAGGGGCACTGAGAGCAGGGTCTGTGCCCACGGGGCACTGCCCAGGACGGATTTTTCTCCAGGCTTGGCTTGTGCACACCAGACTGGAGGTGGCAGTGCCGTGCCGTGGGACAGGGCACCCTGGATGAGATGCTCCCTGCCGTGAGGAGAGAGCCCAGAGGAGGATGAAGCACGGGGACACGCTGGGCTGCTCGCTTCGTGGGATCAGCAGAGAGGCCACCCCTCCGTGCAGGGCTGCTGACCATGTTCCACCTCTTCTCCCACTGCTGGTCGTGGCTGCAGGCCATACAGGAGCCCGTCAGGTAGGTCCCTGTGCCACTCCTGGCTCCCGGGGGTGACAATATTTACCCGTGTGTTTTGAGTGTCACCAGGGTGGTGACAGGGGAAGACAGGTGCCTGAACTGTCCCCAGAGTGCTGAGCAGGGCACACGTGTGTCCTCCCTGCCCCTGCAGCAGGCAGGGAAGCAGGCTGGGCAGGGATGCACTGCAGGGATGGTTCCATGGGGATCCTGGCACTGCAGAGCCAGCAGCTCCCCAGGAGAGCTGGGGAGGATGAACTGAAACACCTGCCTTGTTTGCATGTGTCAGGGCACCCAGGCTAATTCCCTGGGACAGCGCTGCAAGGAGGTTTCTGCTCCTCTCCCTCCAG
Organism: Emberiza elegans; assembly: GCA_024865655.1. Lineage (NCBI taxonomy): Eukaryota > Metazoa > Chordata > Aves > Passeriformes > Fringillidae > Emberiza > Emberiza elegans. Next base: position 25,992,928 of record JALJVW010000129.1, on the reverse strand, counting down.
AGAGGACACCTTACCCTACCTGCTGTGTAGCCATGCCACCTGCACTGCCATGCAGCCTGCTCTGTGTGTTTAGGGAAGAAAGTGGTATTGCAAATTGCTGTCAGGCTTGTCAGTGGCAGGGAAAATGTTGCCTGTGTGGCTCTGGTGGATCACATTGCTGGAGACTGGACAGGACTGTTCAGCAACAGGAAAAACACCTGAGTCCAGGCAGAAGCACATAAAAACATCCTTGCAACCTTTCCCTGCCTGTGTGTACTCAAAATTGACTGCAAGGAAAGTGTAATCATTGACTGCATATAAGGAAGAATCATGCTGGCCTGTGCATATAATTGCTTAATCTTACATGCTTTGAAAATAAATCCTTGCCATAGGAAGCCCCTTGGAGGCTCTGCAGGGTGGCTGTCCCACGGTGCTGGGGTGGCTCCAGGCACTTGTGCCTGTCCTCACGCTCTCCCTTGCACCAGGGATTGTCCCTGCCCTTGTCCCCAGCTGAGACAGAGGCTGTGTCACCGTCCTGCCCCTCTCCTGCTGCAATGTGGCTGCCATGGGCAGGGTGCCCTGCCTGGGGGCCAGCAGCGGTCACCTCAGGGAGCACAGCCTGTCCTGGGGGGCTCAGCTGCTGCCGTTGCTCCCCAGGAAGGTGACGCTCCTTGTCATGGGGCTGGACAATGCGGGGAAAACCTCCGTCATCGCCGACATAGAGAGAGGTGAGGAGCGGCACAGCCCCGAGCCGGCCCCAGAGGGGGCAGCAGCTTTGGGGTCCTGTGGAACCAAGGGACCGAACTCCCGAGCTCCGGGGCTGCCCTGGTGCAGGGCCCGGCGCGTCCCGGGCAGCCCTGGGGCGGGAGCGGGGACAGAGGGGCACGGGGCTCAGGGACGCTCCCGTGCCAGCTCTGCGCGCTCTCCCCACGCAGCGCTGGCCGGGGAGGCGCTGCCCGGGGCGCAGCCCGGCCAGAGCCGCCTGCGGGTGGACAGGTTCGAGGTGACGCTGCGGGACCTGCCCGGGGCACAGCGCGCCCGCAGCGCCTGGCGCAGCCACTACAGCGGGGCGCACGGGCTGCTCTTCGTGCTGGACTCCGCTGACCTGGCACGCATGGAGGAGGCCCGCAAGGTGCTGAGCCGCGTCCTGAGCCACCCCGATGTGTCCGGGAAGCCGCTCTTGCTGTAAGATTGGGATGGAGGCCGTGAGCGGTGGCGAGGGGCGGAGCGGGACCCTGCGGCGGGGGCTGCGGGATGTGGTGCCCCGGGAGCTGTCGGGGGACACGGGGACATGAGCACCCCGGCAGGGCTTGGGAGATCGGAGCATCCGTGGGGAGGAGGTGGGGTGAGGAGGGGCTGCGGTGCCAGGTGAGGCCGGGGCAGTGCTCCACCTCACTGTGTGTAAAGCACACAGCCTCCCCGGCGGGGCACGGGGCCGAGGCGGCGCTGACGGCCGCTCCTGCCGTGCCCCAGGCTGGCCAACAAGCAGGACGCGCCGGCCGCGCTGCTGCCCTGCGAGCTGATCGAACGCCTGTGCCTGGAGCGCCTGGTCAACGAGAACCGCTCTCCGTGCCGCATCGTGAGTGCGGGCCCGGCCCCGCTCCCGTTCCCACTCCCGCTCCCGTTCCTCGTTCCCTGCTCCCGTTCCCGCTCCCCGATCCCCGCTCCCCGTTCCCGCTCCCGTTCCTGTTCCCGTTCCCCGCTCTCCGCTCCCGTTCCCGTTCCCGCTCCCGCTGCCCCGATCCCCACTCCCGTTCCCGCTCCCGCTCCCGTTCCCGTTCCCGCTCCCCGTTCCCGCTCCCCGCTCCCGTTTCCGTTCCCCGTTCCCCGTTCCCGCTCCCGTTCCCGCTCCCGCTCCCGTTCCCGTTCCCGCTGCCCCGGCCCGGCGCTCCCCGCGCTGATCCCGCCCGCTCTCCGGTCCCCCGCAGGAGCCGTGTGTCGCCAAGCGCGTCCCGCCCGCCGGCCCGGCCCGCACCACGCTGCAGGGGCTGCGCTGGCTGCTCCGCGCCGCCGCCGCCGCCCCGGCCCCGCCGGACGCCGCCCCGGCCCCGCCCGCCCCCCGGGCCGCCCGCAGGTGGGTGCGGGCCCCGAGGGCCCGTCCCGGCCCCGGCTCCCCCCGCCGCGCTCGGCCTCACCCCGCTGTGCTCCCCCGCAGGGACCGGCCGCGGCCCGGGGAGGACGCTCGGGAGAACGGGGAGCCCCGGGCTTGGCGCCCCGGCTGCCGCCTCCTGCCCCTGGTGAGCCAGGGAGGGGTGGGACCGGGATGGACGCGGAGCGAGAGGGGCTCTCACCTCTCCTCATCCCCCGTCCCTGCCCAGGAGGAGAGCGCCAAGGGCCCCAGGAGGAGGAAGAGGAAGGTGAAGGTGAAGAAGAAGGGCTTGGGGCATTCGGGCCCAGCCGAAGAGCCGGAGGGGCCGGGAGCAGGGGCTGCCGGGGGGCGGCTGCTCCCCAACAGGGTCGGGCAGGAGGAGCCCCCAGCCATCGGGATGGGCACCCCCCGCCCAGGTGAGGGGGAACTGTGGGTGGCTGCCAGCCCTGCAGGACCCCAGAGCCACCCCACAGGGACGTGGCCGGGCCTGGCAGCGTGACAGAATATTGGACCACTGGTGCCCACCACCTCCATCAGCTGTGCTTGCAGATCAGCTGAGCGCAGAGCCCGGTCACAGGGATGCAAAGGGGAAGAGGAGACACACCTGAGCATCTCCACAGGGGATGGTGCACTGGAGGACTGCACACCTGCCACCAGCAGTGCTCTCAGCTGGTTTGGTGGCAGAGGCCCCCTTGCTCAGGTGTGTGGTGCCTGAAATTTTGTATTCCTCTATTCAGCACAGGGGATGAAAAAGAAAAAAAAGAAGAAAATCAAGAATAAAATCAAGTCACGGGAACCTTCCGTGGAGCAGCAGCGTGAGGAGGTCTCAAGCACCTTTGGTTGGTATTTCTCAGGACAGATTTTGCTGCAAGCATCAGGGGTCTGGCCTGCTGGCAGCAGGCTGTGCAGGGACACAAGGCCATGGGGGGCTTGCTGTGGGGACACGGGCACAGACAAGTGCTGCTGCAGGGCTGGGGGCTGCGGGGGGCAGACGCTGCTGCCTCTGCTGTGGGGTGGGATGCAGGGAGGCCACCCGAGTGCCTGTGCTGGAGGCTGGGCTGTCCCTGCAGCCCTCACTCGGCTCGGGCTGCCAGCTGGGCCATGCAGCTGGTCCAGCCCGGGGCCTGACTGCCCCCTTGTTCCCAGATTTGTACCGCCGGGCCATGCTGGCTCTGAAGATGAGGCAGGAGCAGAGGAAGCAGCCGTCGGCCATCGCCCCCTGAGCAGGGAGGCACCGAGCACGGGCTGGGTCCGGAGGGGCAGGGCAGAGCTCTGGGTGCTTGGCCAGGGCTGGCAGAGCTGGGAAATGGGTCCTGGGGCATAAACTGCATCTTTGTCCCCTGCGTGGCTGAAAACCAGGGAACCACAGGGGCGAGCCAAAAGTCCCTTTGTGAGACGCCTCTCTGGCAGCCGGGCTGCGAACCCGAGTGAAAAGGGAACAGCCGGCCCCCTGCTGCCCCCTGTTAGTATTCCCTGGAAGACTCCGTCCGAGCCCGGATTGGTCTGTGTGGAGAGGAAGATCCGAGCAAGCACCAGGGGCAAAGCTCGTCTCTTTTTCTGCCCTGTGCCCGGGGAAAGCTGTGTCCGCAGGTCGGGGCTGACCCGGCCCGGCACTCCTGCCTGCTGCCTGGAACGGTCCCGGTCCCTGCGGGTGGCCGAGGAGGGCAGCCCCGGGCGGGCTGCAGAGGAGCTCCACACCTGGCAGGGCTCAGGACCCGCTCCCCACGCTGCAGGAAGGTGATGCCCGTGTTTGTGCACCCTGCAGCCCGTCAGTGAACATTCAAGTTCAAAGGCAGCTGGTGGCAGAGGCTCCATCCCCAGGACTGTTCCTCCTGGCCCTGCCACCCTTCCAGGAGGGACACTGGCACTGGCAGCCTGGTCCTCTGCTGCCCAAGGTGACATGGGACAGCAGCAGCACACCTGTGCCAGCCCAGCCTGTGACACACCGTGTGTGCCAGAGCAGCAGCAGCACACCTGTGCCAGCCCAGCCTGTGACACACCGTGTGTGCCAGAACAGCAGTGTGAGCCCAGCCTGTGACACACCGTGTGTGCCAGAGCAGCAGCACACCTGTGCCAGCCCAGCCTGTGACACACCGTGTGTGCCAGAGCAGCAGCACACCTGTGCCAGCCCAGCCTGTGACACACCGTGTGTGCCAGAGCAGCAGCACACCTGTGCCAGCCCAGCCTGTGACACACCGTGTGTGCCAGAGCAGCAGCAGCACACCTGTGCCAGCCCAGCCTGTGACACACCGTGTGTGCCAGAGCAGCAGCAGCACACCTGTGCCAGCCCAGCCTGTGGCACACCGTGTGTGCCAGAAGAGCAGCAGCACACCTGTGCCAGCCCAGCCTGTGGCACACCGTGTGTGCCAGAACAGCAGCACACCTGTGTGAGCCCAGCCTGTGACATACCGTGTGTGCCAGAGCAGCAGCACACCTGTGCCAGCCCAGCCTGTGACATACCGTGTGTGCCAGAACAGCAGCACACCTGTGCCAGCTCAGCCTGTGTGTGCCAGAGCAGCAGCAGCACACCTGTGCCAGCCCAGCCTGTGACACACCGTGTGTGCCAGAGCAGCAGCAGCACACCTGTGCCAGCCCAGCCTGTGACACACCGTGTCTGCCGGGGTGCACGGCCAGTGCAGCTGCCCTCAGCCCTGGCAACCTTCACCTGAGGTCCGGGTTGTGTTTTCCCCGTGGCACCTGCAGCAGGCAGCGCTGGAAGCCGAGGTGTGCGTTGGTCACCTCTGCTCCCCGGTTACTCATTTACAGGCGCTGCCTCTGCCGGCCAGGGCAAGGCAAACCGAGGAAGCCCTTCCCTTGGCTGGGCTGCAAAGGGAAAGGAAGAGAAACCGGCTGCTCTGCCGTGCCAGCCTGCTATAAAGCTCTGGCTGACTCTGCCGTGTTCAACTGTTGGTGACTACAGGGGTTGTTTGTAAATAAACTCTAAATAACAGCAGAAGAAGCTAATAGTGCCCTGTAAATACAGCAGTTTCAGTAACCGCTGTCTCAGCCTGGTGGAGTTCCTGGGGTGTGGGTGCTGTGGGTACAGGGTAAAGTGGGGACCAAATATGAGAGGCGGGTGGGGTGAACCATGCCATGAATTTCGGGTTTGTGGGAAAATGCTGGAGCTCCAGACGTGCAGGAAGCAGGAAGCAGCGCCTCAGCAGCTGCTCTGGAGGGACGCATTCTCTATCTCTTGTGCACGGCATCAGCAGCACTTTCTGCAGGGAGCCAGCTGGGTGACACAGCCCTGCTTTGCATTTCAGCGTTTGGATATTATCTAGCACACCCTTCTTTTCCAGTTTCCAGAGAAGCTGACTCAGGAGCACCAGCGTAGGCAAAACACTGTGCCTGGTGCCACCAGCCCAGGCTGCGGCTGCATTGCTGCAAAGTGGTGTGTGAGTGCTGCATTTCTGCAGCTCCTGGCGCTGCTCTCTCAGAGACCCACGGCTTGGCAGGGTCAGCAGCAGCTCTGTCCACAGCCGGGGCCCTTCTGAGCCTGAAGGATGGACAGAGGCACGGATGGGGGAGCCTGAGCCTGGCTGAGCTCTGCCCAAGTCGATGGCTGTTTGTGTGCTGCCAGGAGAACGTGGAGAGGTGTTTCAGCAAGCGCCTGTGGGAATACACCTCCCACGCCCTCATACCAAGGTTGCTTTGCACAATTGGATTGTTCCTGATGGCTGTGATCACTATCAGGACTTAAAGTTCAGTGGTGAGCCTGCTGCTCTTTTGTGAGGGGCACTGCTTGGTCAGTGCTCAACCCCTGCCAAGTCTCCTGTGTCCAGGACACCCGCAGCCCCTCCAGGCAGCCCAGGAGAGGCCTGCGGAGAGCCTGGCAGGTGGCTCCACGTGCTGGGGCTGCCAGCCCCTCTAGTTCCACCCATGGCCCTGCTGTGCTTTCTCCAATGCCATCAAATTCCACTTTCTGCTCGCTGCCTGGCTTAGCCAGCAGACACACTTTGTGTTACAGCCCCCCAGAAGAGGATGGGGGTGATGCTGACTCAAACCTCCTCTGAGAGCCCTTGGTTTGCCCCACACACATGGGCAGGGCAGCGGGTTCCCCACCGCAATCTCTTGTTGAGAGTACAGGACCCTCTGCTGCTCTACATCCACTGCTGTGTTAATAAAAACTGAACCCTGCGGGTTTTCCCATATACATTAGAGTTTCCAGGGGAGTGGGAACCATTGTGGGGTTCACAGTCATTTCCAGGATTCTGATGGAGACACCCTTTGGGGATCAGCCTTGTTGGCAGCTGCGGTGAGGATGCCCGAGGGGCAGGGCAGGGAAGGAGAGCCTGCTCCACACATCCACACATCGGGGAGCGTGGTGGCAAACCCACCAGCCACCAGGCCTGGCAAAGGACAAGAACTGAAACAGGAGACGGACATCTGTGATGTGTGAAAAGCGCGGCAGTTCTTTGTTCTTCACTAACCCAAATTTACAGAAGAAGGAGCCAGCGGTGGTTTTTGAGAGCATCTCAGACACTGGAATTTGAACAGCGATTTAGGGCAGTAAAGGGAATTAATTACAAGTGATCCAGGTTAATGGGTGTTTGGAAAGGCAAATGGAATGGGACACATCCTGTGGGCTGCCTGCAGGTGACTCTCATTCCCCACTGTATCTGTAAATCCCATCGCCTGTCCTGGTGCATATAAACAGCCAGGGCAAGAGGAGGGGATTCCTGGGGTTTGGGCTGGTGAGGGGCTTTTGCTCGGAGCTCTGCCCTCCCTGCTTTGTGAAAAAGGTACAAAAATTAATTAAAATAAACCTCTTAGCCCAGCAGAGCAGCCCCTTGGTTTGCTGAGCTGTGGGAGGCCCTGCAGAGGTGAGGGCTCTGACCTGTGTTGCACTGCTGTCTGAAAGCTGCTGTAGTATGTACAGACCTAAATAAACACGTGTAAAGGAGGCAAGTGGATTTTAAACCTTGGAATGGGTGTTGGGGTTGATAAAAGCCTGGGTGGGTGGTTTTTGTACTTGAGCAGCTGGCTGCTATGTACACTTCCACTTCGGCCTGCTTGCAGGCTCTGCCCTCTGACTGACTTGGGTGCGCTGGGTGCCCGCATGCTCCTGTGGGAGTTTCCCAGTGAAAAACTGAGTGGTGGGAAGTGGCTCGGCTTCTTTCGGATGAGCACACCAGGGTCCGGGGGATTTTCAGAGATCGTTCAAGATATTGCAATATATGTGATAACAGGCAGCTCTCAAAATGTTGAATAATGAGAATGAGCAACCGTGCACAGAGTTTCCTTTGGATGTTTTGTTACCTGTTGTAGAACCTCTGTTGTGTTACACTGAAAATGGGATCTGGAGTGTTCGCTGTCCTGTGTGCTGAGAAAACAAGGCTGGAATTATTGAGAGTAACTCCCTAAGCTGCTTCTGATGGTCATGCAGGAGGCTGTTCATACTTTGTAAGGAGGGAGAGGATAAAGGACTGGAAAAGGAGAAACCATGAAAACTTTCCCTTTCTAGGTTAAAGGAGCCTTGTTGGAGACATTGTTGCTGGCAGAAGGAAGAAGGATATAATCAAGTTTATTTAGTAGATACGTTTGTCTTGGGGCGCCAGGAAGTGTGCTGGAGTCTGAGGTACATAAATTTGTCATGCCATGTACCAAATATATTTGTTGGGTTTCCCCTCCTCTGAAAAAGAAACTCTTCTTTTTAAAAAGGGGAATTTTGCTGACTAAAATTAGTATTCTCTTTCATAAATTGTCACCCTGTAAGTTGCTGCATATTTGAACGGGTTATTTCACACTATAAGGACAAAGTGCCTCTTGAGGAAGCCTGTCAGTGTATTAATTAGGGCTTCTGCTACAGGATATCTCTGGATGTGGGATCAAGAGCCAATTTATTAACCAAATTTTTTCATTTGAAAGCCAGCTGCAGCAATCAGAGCTCGGGCCTTGTCTGTGAGAGATCTTTCACCTCCTTAAGCTGCACTTTGATTTCAGTGCAGCTGAGTTTAGCAAGACTGCAGCCCAAATACCTGACCTGCATAAATCCTGCTTGCTACGCAAGCTCTCATCTTAGACCTTACACCCCACCTTCCATGCACAGTGCAGCTGTAGGAGAGGCTTGGGGGTGACTTTGTGGGGTTTTTCTGTGTTCATCTTTTGGGCCAGGCTTGTGTTCATAGATTGCAGGTGCAATTGCTGCAGAGGCTTGCAGCAAACAACATCTGCCCTGCTCCAGCAAAGAGAGCTGCAGGTGGAGTGATGGCCTGATTGAAAGTGCACTTGAGGCGTGGAGAAAAGCAGTGATAAACTGACTGAAATTGCACTTGAGGGGTGGACAGAAGCATGCGCAGGTCCCTTTGTGTGATGGACACTGCGGTGTGGGGTCAGAGCTCAGTGCTGGCCCTGAACTCTCCTCTTCCTTTTCCAGGAAGGCTGGGGAAGGCCCAGGAGAGCTCCCCAGAGGTCCCTGCTGCAGCTGAGGCCATCACAGGGGCAGTCCTGGACCTGAAGCTGATATTTGGGCACGGGTGTGAGGCAGGGCTGGGGAGCTGGTGCTGGGTGCTGTGCCCGGCTGGTGCTGCAGGCGATGGGATGGGATGGGATGGGATGGGATGGGATGGGATGGGATGGGATGGGATGGGATGGGATGGGATGGGATGGGATGGGATGGGATGGGATGGGATGGGATGGGATGGGATGGGATGGGATGGGATGGGATGGGATGGGATGGGATGGGATGGGATGCGATGGGATGGGATGGGGGCTGCATGCACACCCTCTGCAGACAGCTCCTGGCCCTCCCTCGAGGGTGTTTGTGAGAGTGATGCAATCCCTCCCAGAGCACGCTCAGCCTCGCTGGTTTTCCCCGGCAGATGGGCACGGGGGGAGCACGGCATGGGCACCCTGCGCTGCCGAGGGGCAGTCAGCACTGCCCGAGGTGGCAGCAGCTCCCGGCCATCGGTAGGACTCAGCAGATACAGAATTTGGGAGGCTTTGGCTGTTTTCACACAGTGAGCTCCCGGTCCTGTGCCTGCTGGTCACCCCATGCTGGCAGGGTGGGTTTGGGAGTCTCAGGTGTGCACAGACAAGAATTGTCTGCCGGAATCTGCTGGCAAAAATCTTATAAAACCTGTTTCACCAAATCAGTGAAGGATCTGTCCCCTTCAGGAGAAGTGAAGGAAAAACTGGTGTCGCCTTCTCCTTGGCATTCCCCAGTGATCCTGGCATGCTGTGATGAAGCTGTGGATCACAACAGAGCCCTGCCACTGGCCAGACGAACAATCCCAGTCCCACTGTGCTGGGACTGAGCCTGAGCCCCCTTCCCCAGCTGGAGATGGCCCTGCCGTGGCTGTCAGGGGGACAGGGTGCCCCGAATGGGTGGCACTGAGCAGCGAGTGCCTTCTGCCCGCTGTGAGCAGCAGCAGGTCAATGGGCAGGTCATGCCCTGGTAAACGAGCTGCCAACCCACACGCTCGGTTAACGAGACCTACTTCAAGCTAAAGGCAAACCTGCAGTACCCGCCCGGCGGTGGGAAGGACCTGGTGAGAAGCAATGCATCTCCATTGACTTCAAACGACATCGGATGCTATAAAATCCATATGATGTTTGGAGACGTGCGAAGCCGATTGCTCGTTTTACCGACAGCGCTTTATCCTCCAACTGGCCACACGATGGCAGAAGAAGCAAACCCTGCAATAATAAATGTTTAAAGAAAAAAACCACCAAAAACCCGAAACCATAACGATGTCAGAGCGTGTCCCGAGGCCGGAGGGAGCCCGGCCCCTCCTGCTGCGGTGCCTGCCAGGGACTGAGCTCCCCCATCACCGAGAGCAGCCGGAACAAGGACAGGACACCGTTTGTGGGGGGATTTAATGGGTTCACCCGCGCTGCGAGGCTCTGCCTCGCCGCTCCCTCCGTGCCCTGGTTGCAGTCTGCCCGGTGTTTTGTGCTCATTTTTGTGCCAATCGGAGTGGCGATGGGCTCCAACCAGGCTCTGGGGCGCCCAGATGTCCCTCGGCCAGGGCGCTGCCCCTCGCGGCGCCTGCCATGGGCAGGGCATCCCTGGGCTGGCCCGGGTCCGTGCAGGGCATCCCTGGGCTGGCCCGGGTCCGTGCAGGGCATCCCGGGGCTGGCCCGGGTCCGTGCTGGGCATCCCTGGGCTGGCCCGGGTCCGTGCAGGGCATCCCGGGGCTGGCACGGGTCAGTGCTGGGCATCCCTGGGCTGGCACGGGTCCGTGCGGGGCATCCCTGGGCTGGCACGGGTCAGTGCAGGGCATCCCTGGGCTGGCACGGGTCCGTGCTGGGCATCCCGGGGCTGGCCCGGGTCAGTGCAGGGCATCCCTGGGCTGGCCCGGGTCCGTGCAGGGCATCCCGGGGCTGGCACGGGTCCGTGCAGGGGCGGTGGGCACCGCTGTGAAAGGCGCATTGACTCGCGTTTCCCTCCTGCAGACCCGTGAGCCCCGAGAATCGCCACCGAACCGTGCCGGGCGGCCCCAGGCTGGGGAAAAGCCCGTCGGGGCTGGCGGCTCGCTCTCTGCGGGGCTGCTTTGCTCAGGGGGGGTTTTGCTGCCGCTGTGTCAGCAGCAGCAGAGGGTGGCAGCTGCCCGGAGCTCTCAGTGCCACCCAGCCTGCGGCTCTTCGGGGCCAAGCGAGGAGATGGAGGGATGGATCTAAACAGTCTGGCTCGCAGCAGGAGCTGTGGCTCTGCTCTGGCCGAGGCTGGGATACCAGGCACTCACCTGTGGCTCTTCCCAGCTGTGCCTCCACTTATTTCATCTGGGAGCTCCCTGGAAAAGGGTCTCTGTCCCTGGTGGCAATGCATTAAAGCTAATTATCTAATCTCTAATTCTGTATCATAGTCCAAGTCTTGCATTTTGCTTCTAATCCCAGCGAACTTAAAAAATTAAGACATTGTCATTTCCAACTAAACTGTGTATAGGGGCTGCAATTTGTATGGCACAGGAGCTGCAAGGACAAGTGCAGCTGCAGGGATTCTTCTGCTGGTGAGACCAACTCTCCTGATCAGTTAATTCAGGTGAAAGGTGAGGAGGAACTGTACCTGTAGCAATATATTGAGAAGACTAAAGCAGTTTTTCTGTGAGCCAGGTAAGCTAGGTTGCCTTGGCCCTTGGAAACATGCAGGGGTCAAACCCTGGGCTCTGGCTGGTCTGTTCAGCACCCACCACAGAGCCCTGCCACAGGAAAAGTGTCTGAGAACAGCTCCCTCTTCCAGCCAACACAAACAGGCTAGAAAAACATCAGGAAAGTACCCAAAAAGCGAGGCAAAAGCTGCAGGGTAGCGTTGGTCTGACTTCAGCACTCTGTTGCTTTGTGTGGGAGGGAACTCTGCAGCCAAACTGGTTAGGCATTATTTGAAGATGTTTAACAATTGCCATTCATTATTTTAAAGTGGCTGGCATTGTTTTCTGGCTTCCTCTGTTGTGGTGAGGCCTTTGTGTGGAAAGGTGAGTAAGAGCCCAGCTGCCCTTGGGATGCCGATCAGCGCTGGCTGTGCCTTGGGAATGCTGCCCTGCTCCGCAGGGATGTGGAGCCCCCTGATCCCTCCGCTTGCTGCCTTGGGAGAAGTGGGGTTAAAACCCCCCACAGCCACTGCCTGCCCAACACCTGACTGCTATTTTGGGGCTGGGGCAGGCTGGGATGCATCACACCGTGTGAAACTGCCAGACAGTGGGTGCTTATGCAGACCAAATGTGACTGGCTTCAGCCTTAGTAAATCAATGTGATGCTATTTTCACGTTGGAAATGCAAAGTGGAAAATCTGTGTTTTCCAGGCCTCTGGAAGCTGCCAGCTGCTCTCCAGGCCCAGCAGTGGTGCCACAAGGTGAGTTTTGCTCGGTTTCCAGGAAGAAGCTGACGTCAAAATGGGAGCCATGCAAGCTGCTGGGATGGCAGTGGCACCTGGGCACTGGGGTAGAGGAACCTGCCCACTCCTGGAGGTGCTCAGAGCTGTCAGCCAGGGACAGCCCGGGCAAACTCCCTGCCCTGATGCAGAGGGTATTGATCCAGAAAAGGCTGTTTTATTGCTAGGCAATAATGATGTGGAAAACATAATAAAAACATGTCGATTTTGTTAGCTTACATCCTGTATTTTTCAATTTGATGTTAAAAACATAAAAACATGGAGGTTTTGTTGGGTTACGTCTCGTCTTTTTCAATTTGGTGTTGAAAACATAACAAAAACATGTAGATTTTTTTAGGTCACATCTGGTCTTTTTCAGTTTTGTTGGTTTACATTAATATTCTCATGCTCTGTGCCTGCTGGAGTAGGGAAAGGTATCTGCAGGAAGCATTTCAGGTGAGTTTTGCTCCCCCCATGTCCTGTCTCTGCCCTGGGCTGCATCACCAGGTGAGGGAAAGGTTCTGCCCCCTATTCTGCTCCTGAGATCCCTGCCTGCAGGGCCATGGGCACCTGTTGGAGCGAGTTCACAGGAGGCCATGAAGATGCTGCAAGGGCATCTCTGCCATGGTGACAGGCTGAGAGAGCCTGGGGTGTTAGATTGTGGAAGAGAAGGCTCTGAGGAGGCTTGGGAGTCCCTTCCAGCACCTAAAGTGGGTGCAGGAATGCCAGACAGGGACTTTTAATGGGGCATGTAGTTGTAGGGCAGGGGAATGATGCTTTGGGCAGGTCACTGAAAGAATACCTGAAAGGGGGCAGGTTTTGATTAATATTGGGAAGAAATTCTTCCCCCGAGAGTGTTCCGGCACGGGCTGTGCAGAAGAGGTGTGGATGCTCGAGTCCGGGTGGGACGGGGCTCGCAGAAGGTGTCCCTGCCGGGACAGGGGTGGGACCGCGATGGTCTTTAGGGTCTGTTACACCGCGACCCGTTCTGGGCCAGTGTCACAGCACGGGGACACCGCGCACGCGGGGGCGTCGGAGGCGGTGGCAGCGGGTCCGGCAGAGATGGCAGCGCGACGGGGCGAGGCTGTCCCCGCGGTCCGGCCGGGCTCCTCTGTCCTCGCGTGTCCCCTGTGCCCCCTGCCCTGTCCCTGCGTGTCCCCCCTGCCCTGTCCCCGGCTGTCCCCGCGTGTCCCCTGTGCCCCCTGCCCTGTCCCCGCGTGTCCCCCCTGCCCTGTCCCCGGCTGTCCCCGCGTGTCCCCCCTGCCCTGTCCCCCGCGTGTCCCCCCTGCCCTGTGCCCCCTGCCCTGTGCCCCCTGCCCTGTCCCCGGCTGTCCCCGCGTGTCCCCCTGCCCTGTCCCCGGCTGTCCCCGTCCCGCGTGTCCCCGCCCGGGCTCGGTGGCTCCCCCTGGCGGTGGCGGCGGGGCTCGCCCTGCTCCCAGGCTGCTCCGGGGCGGCGGCGCCGCCTCCAGCGCGGCGGGACAAAGCGGGGCCGAGCGGGGCCGGGCCGGGCCGGCGGCATGGAGCGCGGAGCGGAGCGGGCCCGGCGGCGCGGCCCGCAGCCCCTCTAGGAGCGGAGCCGGGCCGGGCCGTGCCGGGCGATGCGGCGGTGAGCGCGGCGGGGCCGGGCGCCGCCGCGATGCTCCGCCGCAGCCTCAGCCGCCTGGTGAGTGCGGGGCCGGGGCGCGGGCGGGCAAAGTTCGCTGGTTTTCTCTCTCTGCCGTGTGCTGGGGCTGCTCTGCGGCGGGGCTCCCGCATCCCCCTCCCCGCGGGGTCCGGCCCCGGCCCCGCCGCGGCGGCTCCGTCCGACCCTGCGAGCCCTCCAGAAGTTGCCTTTGCTGCCAGAGCCCAAACCTTGTTTTTTCCTCCCAGACCTGTCGGAGGGCGCTGCCCCGGCCGGCCGCGCTCCCCGGACCGCGTGGCTCTTCCTGCCCGCGGCGGGATGCGGCTCTGCCCCCGCCGGCTCCATCCCGATCCCTTCCCGCTGCCACATAGACTGCTCGGAGATCTCACCGTGACCTCACTGCTTTTGGCCTGAGCTCTGTAATTACTCATTTTTTCCCTTTCCGCAGCAAATGTGCGAAAAGCGGTGTTTTACCGTCGTTCCGGGCGCTGCTGTTTGTTCAGCAGTGTCATTGATTGCGCAGTGCGTAGTTAGCGAAGTTCCTGGAGTTGGGGCGATGTGTGTGTGCTGTGACACAGCCCGGGCACCGTGCCATGGAGCTGGGGCTGTGTGTGTGCTGTGACACAGCCCGGGCACCGTGCCATGGAGCTGGGGCTCTGTGTGTGCTGTGACACAGCCCGGGCACCCTGCGATGGAGCTGGGTGTGCTGTGTGTGTGCTGTGACACAGCCCGGGCACCGTGCGATGGAGCTGGGGCTGTGTGTGTGCTGTGACACAGCCCTAGCACCCTGCGATGGAGCTGGGTGTGCTGTGTGTGTGCTGTGACACAGCCCTAGCACCCTGCGATGGAGCTGGGGCTGTGTGTGTGCTGTGACACAGCCCGGGCACCGGGCACCGTGCGATGGAGCTGGGGCCGATCCCGGGGCCGCTCCCCCCGTTACCTGCCGCGATCACGGGCTCTGCCCCCAGGCCCGAGCCGCGCTCTCCTGTTCGCTTTTGCTTTGGAGCGAGATATTTGTTGTGCCCGGTTTTCCAGGCTTGGAGCACAAGGGACTCTAAATCGCCTTGTTAAGTCTGGAGGTAGCTCTGTTTGGGAGGAAAGGGTTTGATTTTTGGTTTGGTTTTCTGTTTGTAGGCGGTGTTTCTGTGGCAGGCTCTGGGTCAGCCCTGTGGAGAACGCTCCTACCTCAACCATTGTTTTGCAGCCTCGGGGACAGATAGATGAGATGGAAACTCAGTGCCCTGACTCTCTGGCTTTGATGCCTTTTGAGTTCAGCTCTCCCCACCCAGCCCAGCGGCAGTTTTTGTCCCACTCCTGTCAGAGGCGTTTGTGGTTTGAGGTATCTCCGCCGAGTTCAGCGCAAAGCTTTGTTAGGCGGCCGCTTGCTGTGAGCGGGTACTGGCGGTGCCTGCCTGGCTTCTGGAGCCAGCACCCTCCCGGCTGGGGAGGAGCAGCCCCTGCCCTGCCCGGGGCCCCACGCAGTCTGTGCCACCTCGGAGTCCCTCGGGGTGGAGAGGGGACACTCAGTGCTGCTGGGGTGTGATGTCCTCTGAGGTGCACAGAAACCATCCCTGCACAGCCCGGCTGTTTCCAAAGGCTCTGTGCAGGGCTCGCCTGTGGCAGCAGCCCCTTGGAGGGGTAGAGTGGTGCTCTGGCTGGAGCAGCAGCCCCTTGGAGGGGTAGAGTGGTGTCCTGGCTGGAGGAGCAGCCCCTTGGAGGGGTAGAGTGGTGTTCTGGCTGGAGGAGCAGCCCCTTTGGAGGGGTAGAGTGGTGTTCTGGCTGGAGGAGCAGCCCTTTGGAGGGGTAGAGTGGTGTCCTGGCTGGAGCAGCAGCCCCTTGGAGGGGTAGAGTGGTGTTCTGGCTGGAGCAGCAGCCCCTTGGAGGGGTAGAGTGGTGCTCTGGCTGGAGGAGCAGCCCTAGAGTGGTGTTCTGGCTGGAGGAGCAGCAGCCCTTTGGAGGTCCTGGCTGGAGGAGCAGCCCCTTGGAGGGGTAGAGTGGTGTTCTGGCTGGAGGAGCAGCCCTTCGGAAGGGTAGAGTGGTGTTCTGGCTGGAGGAGCAGCCCCTTGGAAGGTGTTCTGAGGAGGAGCAGCCCTTTGGAAGGGTAGAGTGGTGTCCTGGCTGGAGGAGCGTCTCTGTTCAGGGCCCAGGACAGAGTGCCAGGTCAGCTGCAGGGTTGGTGTGGGGTTTAAACGCTGTCTGCAGCTCCTGGCTTTGCGAGCAGCATTTCAGCAGCAGGGAGCAGTTTATCAGGCTGGTGCAAGTGGTGTGGGTCCCCCATATCAGCCTCGGCTGATGGAGCAGCTCGTGCCCGGCTGCTGCAGCTCTGCCCTGTCCCCAGCCCTGCAGGCTGCCACGGTCGCCTTGGGCCAGTCCTCTCGCTCCTGCTCCGTGGGAGGACAGGGCAGCCTGTGCCAGTCCCTGTGAACCGTCCTGAGGTGCTGCCTGGCCCTCGCTCCTGCATGGGCAGTGCTGTTCAAGGAATGCTCATCCTGTGGCCGTGGCGTTGCAGGAATTCACTGCAGTTATTAAAGGCTGCAGATTTTCTGACACTTAGGATCCCATAGGGCTACTCAGACAACCACTGTAACCTCTCCACTGTGTGGTCTCTGCCTGAGGCTCATAAATACCAACAGATAGTAAAAATCCCGTTTTCAGTTGTAACTCACAGCTTAGGCACAATGGAGGTGACTTGCCCTGTCAGCAGGACTGTTTGTGGCTCTGGTTTTCCCTCCTATAAACCCTTATCCTGGATAGGGTAATGGGTAAATGGGATGGTAAGAAGAGCAGGAAGGGTCAAGTGGTGCATGTGGGTCTGCAGAGCTACCCGGGGGTGCAGGCTGATGCTCTCAGACACAAATTGGATTCTGAACTTTGATTTGCACCACTGAAATAATCCCTGTCAAAGGAAGAGTGGGGCTGGGATCACTGCGGGGAGGTGGGATTGAATTGCCATGGTTAATCCACTTTTAGGAGATACTGTCAACTTGAAATATAACTTTAATTCTTTTTTGGAAACAGATTCTAGCACTGGAGTCTTATTTTTAGTCTCCTGCTGCTTGTACGGCTGCTGTGGGAGGGCGCAGGAGCGGAGTGGGGAAGTGTGGGGGTGTCCGGGGGGGGTTTGGGGTCACTCTGAGGGGCTGAGCCCCTCAGGGGCTGGGGTGAGCGCTGTCCACTTCCCGCTGGCTGGGCACTGCTGCTCCCCGTGCCTGCACCACAGACAGTGGGCTTCTCCTCACCTATTGCTCGCTGTTCTCTGCTGTACCCAGGGGCCACAGCTCTGCACCACAGCTCTGCCAGGGCTGGGGGAGAGATAAGGGAGGAATGCAGAAAGAGAACTTACTGATGCCCTCGTTGTTTTCACTTTTCCTCCCAGTTTGCTGTTATTTAAGGGCAGTCTGGAAGCGAGCCCTGGGAGCTGAGACCCTGCTCGTGGGGCAGGAAGGCTGGGCCGGCCGGGTGAAGCGCCCCGGGTGCTCTCCCTGCTCTTGGGGTGCCTGCTGCAGGCTGGGCCCCTGGGCTGGTGCTCTGTGCTGGGTCCCTCTGCAGTCAGTGCAGCTCCTTGCCCTGGCACTCTCCTGTTTGTGTTCATACCCGAGCATCAGTGAGAAAACAACAAACAATCTGTCATTGGGAGCAAAAGTCTCCTGTTGGAGTTTTTGTGCGGAGTGTAACAATAGGACCTCAGTTGTGTTATTCCAGTTAATTAAATACCTTGGGGCCTGATCCTCTTTGCAGCCCGTGTGCTGGTAAATCCCTGGTGTCTGGCAGCTGTGGGGCTCCTTGTGAGCTGCTGGCTCTCAGCGCTGTGTGCCTGGTGCTGGGAACAAGGTGCCCCTTTGGTGGGTGTGCGGGGCTGTCCCTGGGCTGCACCGGGTGCCTCTGTGCCCTGTCACAGGCTGCAGTGGTGTTCCCTTGCTGCTCCTCCTGGGCTCTGCATCCCCCTGCCCTGTGCCAGCAGTGGGTACCCAGCCTGGGCATCCCCCTGTCCTGTGCCAGCAGTGGGTACCCAGCCTGGGCATCCCCTGTCCTGTGCCAGCAGTGGGTACCCAGCTTGGGCATCCCTCTGTCCTGTGCCAGCAGTGGGTACCCAGCCTGGGCATCCCTCTGTCCTGTGCCAGCAGTGGGTACCCCTAGCCTGGGCATCCCCTGTCCTGTGCCAGCAGTGGGTACCCAGCTTGGGCATCCCTCTGTCCTGTGCCAGCAGTGGTACCCCTAGCCTGGGCATCCCCTGTCCTGTGCCAGCAGTGGGTACCCAGCTTGGGCATCCCTCTGTCCTGTGCCAGCAGTGGGTACCCCAGCCTGGGCATCCCCTGTCCTGTGCCAGCAGTGGGTACCCCAGCCTGGGCATCCCTCTGTCCTGTGCCAGCAGTGGTGCCCCTAGCCTGGGCATCCCTCTGTCCTGTGCCAGCAGTGGGTACCCCTAGCCTGGGCATCCCCCTGTCTGTGCCAGCAGTGGGTACCCCTAGCCTGGGCATCCCCCTGTCTGTGCCAGCAGTGGCTACCCAGCCTGGGCATCCCCTGTCCTGTGCCAGCAGTGGGTACCCCTAGCCTGGGCATCCCCCTGCCCTGTGCCAGCAGTGGGTACCCCAACCTGGGCATGGGGCCCTGTGGGGCAGGTCCTACCTGAAGATACCCGCCCCACTGAGACCTCTTCAGAAAAAGGCTGGAAAGGGACATGGCCCGAAGTCACTCTTTGGGTGGGAAGTGAACTCCCCACTGGCGCTGGGGGTAGGTGAGAAGGGGCAGGGCTGGCTGGGACAGCCCTGGGTGCACTGGGCGCTGTGGGGCTGTCCCTGCCCAGCTCAGGGTGCCGGGGGTGTGGGAGGTGTCCCAGGCTGTGGTGGGGGATGCTGATTTACGCTCCCATCTTTAGGATGTGCAGCAAGTGTGCTCTGTGTGCAAAAATAGATTTTATTACACATCTGATTTTCTTTCACACTTGTTTTTTTTCCCCATAGAGTGTGAACCAAACATTGGTGTGTGATTGCAGTTCCTATCCCAATAATGAAGATGATTGCAGTTAGGAGTTGGAAGCTGTAGGAGTTGTCTTTTCCTCCCAGCCCAGCCCCGTTAGCACCTGGAGAGTGAGGCTGCGTGTCAGGTACCTGGTGCCAGCTTCTGCAGAAGCGTTTCGCTTTCACTGTGCGATGAAAACCCGCGAGCAGCAAAGGCTGGGGCTGCGGTGTCTCTGTGACACCAGGTGGCAGTTCTGCTGGGAGAAATCCCACCCTTGAAAGGAGTATGGATTTCAATGAAGCCACTTGAAATTTTCATGGAAGTTGCTGGAATTTTATTTTGTGAGATGTGTTTGGCGTGACAGCAGCGTTCCACGTGCGCGGGCAGTTCCCCTGCAGCAGCCACAGGGCAGCCCATGCTTGACCACAGAGAAGTCAAGGGAGGCTCAAATAGGGAAGCTGGGACTGCAGAAAGCTTAGGGCTGCAATCCCCCGTTGCTGCTCCTTCCCTGGAAAATGGGGACATGGGAGTTTCTCAGGTTCTGGGGGTCATTGGGGTTTATGAAATTCCTGTAACCATTTCCTCTTTAACTGTCTCCTAACTGTAGCCTTATTCCCAGAAATAGCTCAGCCATTTGGCTAAAAATAAATAAAAATCAAACAAAAAGCAAAAGCTTGGCCTGGGATGAACAGCTGCATGTGTTCATGTGTTCAGTTAAAGTTTGGGAAGTTGGGAATTGCCCCAGGGAGGGCTGGAAAGCACCGGTCAAACATTAATGATAAGTGATGCTTCTAATTAAACCTGGGGCATGCTGAAACTTTTCTGTGGAGAATAACGAGTCTTGGCTGTGTTTTCTTCCCTCCATGTCACTTTTGTCCCCAGCTGGTATTTTCCTAGGAGTGATGTTGATTGTTTGGGCTGTGCAGGAGAGGTTTGGAGCTGAGCTGACTGGAGCTGCAGCTGAAGACATGGCAATTTGCTTTTAATTATAAAATTTGTAAAAGCAAACAGGACATCTATTAATAACAAGCTTTTCAGCCTTGCCTTTAATTTCATCCTGTTGCCTTTGGTTTATGTGTTTCCTTTCTGATTAAAACTGCTGTGTTCTGGCTGTAGCTGTCTCTAGTGGAGAGATTTATTTCTTTTAAGTGTTAGTTAAAAGCAGAGCTGATGGAGAGCATTCACAGTGTCTCTAAGTCAGGTGAAACCTTCACCCCCAGGTTAGTTGTTGTTTGTCAGTGATCATGTTTTCAGCAGTGCAGGTTTGGTCCCTATGAGCATCTTCCTCCCCTGGCACCGTGCTTGCATCTCCTGTGCCGGGTGTGTAATTCCTGGCATTCCTGTGGGATTGTGCTGCCCTGGGAGAGTTAAACCCATTGCCAGGAAATGCTGGGCTGGCCGGGGGGAGCATCTCAGTGGCTGAGGTGTGCCTGCAGAGGAGCTGGCAGTGCAGGGCCGAGGGGCAAGGTGTGCTGGCATTGCAGGGTGCCTGGGAAGGGGCAGTTTTCCAGGCAGCTTGGACACGGGGTGACCGAGTGTGCTGTTACCCATTTGCCGGTGTCACACAGGGTGTGCTGTTACCCACTTGCCTTCCCTGAAAATGTTTGCTGGGGGATTTTCCAGGGAGTTTCCTGTGTTGATGGCGTGTGGAGCGGGTGCTGAGGCTGTGGCTCTCTGCCCAAACGTGTCCCCTGCTCAGGGGAGGGGGCAGCAGCAGCTCGTGCCCTGTGCCAGGACAGGCTCTCCCAGGGGTACCTTGGGAAATGCCTTGCCTGTGCATTAGACTGGAGTCTGCTCCTCAGTGCTCATGTTGGAAACATTTCTGTGCTTTCTGAGCTCTGGGGAGGACGGGCTGGTTCTGGGTGTTGTGGGCTTCACCTGCCAGCACACCTGTGCCCAGCCCTGGCTTGGAGCCCCGCAGGTGATGCTGTGGGGACCAGGAGAGCCTGGCACACCTCTGCAGCTCCCTCACTCCTGCAAGTAGACAAGGTATTTTGTTCCTACTTCAATTAGCAAGCAGTATTGAGGTTCAGTGGTGGGTTGTTTAGTGCTTTCCCCTGTTTGCCTGGAGGGTGGCAGCTCTCTTTGACTTGTGCAGGTGGTGGGCTGCAGGCAGGGCTGGCCCCGGCTGTGGCTGGTGGGCGATCCCTGCTGCCCTGGGAGCTCACACCCTGGGCTGCTGCTGGCATGGGCACAGCAGGGAGGGCACAGGGACACGGGCTCTGCCCTTAGCGACACCGTGCCAGCCACTGTGTGTCCTGCTCATTGCAAGTAGGCACCAAGGACACTGCTGCTCTGGTTGCTGATGATGGTAAGCCATTTCTGATATTATTACTGAAGTGACTGCACAGTGATGTTGTGTAGTTTGGCTCCCTGCACCCGTTCCACAGGCTGGCTCCATGACCGGCTGCAGCCCCTGCTGCTCTGGTGTGCCCTGCACTTTGCTGAGCTCCTTCAATTACCAACGTGCCCCCAGAGCCTTGTTCACTGGGCCTGCCTGAGCTGCCCAAGGTTTGGTTTGGGCAGTCAGTATTTTGCTTTTTGCAGTAACCCTGACTCCAGGACTGGATCAGGGAGCTGTTGTGTGGAGTGCCTGAGCCCTGCTGTGGGAGGAGGGCCAGGCTGCTGCTGCTGTGTGCTGCAGGGGATGGCAGTGAGTGGCAAACTGCTTTAAAGCTTGATTTACTAACTTGTAGCCTGGGGAAACTGAAACTTGCCTCTTTGAAAAGGTCTCCTCTTTCCTGCCCTCACCCTGGCAGCAGCAGCGCGGCTGCTGGGTCAGGAAAAGCCTGCTCTGCCCAAGGCTGCAGTGACTTCAGTAGCTGTGCGTGCATTAAATATACATGCTTGCAATATATGCACATTAAATATGCATTTAAGCAATACACAGAGATGCATTAAATATATATATTTATTTTTGCTTATGGGCTGTTTCTCAGGCTGGGCCAAGCCCCAGGGAGCTGCTGGGCGGTGATTGGCACAGGGCACTGTTCTGATGGCTGCAAAGTGCATTTGGATCCTGACCCCGCATGGGGCAGGGGCGTGGGCAGAGGAGCTGAGGCTCCCTGGTGGCAGGAGAGCTGCCCTGGGGTTTGCTCCTCCTGCCTCCATCGTTTCTTGTGCTCTCACAGGGATGCTCATGCCACAGGTGCTGGTCAGAACCAGTGCTCTCTGAAATGTCCAGCCCCTTGTGCCACCCCTTCTGCCCACTCCTGTGGGCACCTCCTGCTGACTCCAGTGGTTTTTCCCCCAAACCTCAGCGGTGGTGTTGGGATGGAATTCCGGCTGAAGCCCATTTAGTCTAAAAGCCCATCTCCTCTGGCCGTCCAGCCTAACTGATGGTGCTTCAGAGACGTTTGTCCTGCCCTCCTTAATGGGAGCTCAGTGCACGATGATCCAGTTGTTTGTGCAGAGCTGTTTGTTTGCCTCCTGCAGCAGAAGGAGGGTAAGCTCCTGCAAGGCTGTTCTAGCTGGGTGTTCTGCTCTCAAATCAGCCTTTTCTTTTCTATTTCCCACCTTGAACAAGATTCCTGTTAAACTCCATTGTGGCCTTTGCTGAGTAATGCTTTGCTGCATGCTTTTTGTTCTTGTTTTCAGCTGAATTTCGGGATCTGTAGGTGAAAGGACTCCAGCCTTGTTTATGGAGGGCTTGGTAATTTTTTTGCTGTGTGTTTTCAGAGAATTTCTTCATCTGGCATGTCCTAAAGTATGCTGTATACCTTAACAAGGTCCTGTGAGATGATTGAAGTGGGAAACAGAGGCATTGCTCACTTGGTCCGTGTAATTTGTTTGCACTGTTGTGGCAAATTTGCAGACCAGAGGGATCCTCTGTTTCTTGTGCTGTAAAGAACCTGGAAAAGCTGAGTAAGATGTGCAACAGGCAAGGCCAGACAATTTGAAGCACTTCTTTGGTGCTGCCATCCCAGATCTCTTCAGCAGTAATACAAATTAAATACTGCTTGACTGCAGCAGCGCTCTGCTCTGCTGCTGGAGTCTCAATTGGCTTAAGAGGGGAAAAAAATAAAAAATAAATCTCACTGCCGGGAAATTAAATGCAGGGAGAAGAAAAATCCACTTTTGTGAGCAGCCCTTCCATCTTTTATTATGATTTCTGTGTAATTCCTCCCCAGCATTCATGCAAAGCCAAGCAGCTGCTATCTGTAGGGACTCAGACTGCACTCAGGGGGCTGAAAGCCAGCCTTGAAATGCAGTATTAATGAATTTTTTTCTGTTTGCTTTGGGTGGTGTTTTGCATGCCACTTCTGTTCAGTCTGAGTTGTGGAAGGTTTTTATTCTTTTTGTTTTTTCCTCCTTCCTTACAGCTCACCTTCTCTTACATTGTTTGCTCAGGGAGGGAGTGCAGTGAAATGAGCTGGGATGCCCTGAGGGCTGTTGTCCTCTATCAGCCAAATTGATATTGTGGAGCACAGAATTTCCATGGGGGAATTGATGTTGTGGAGCACAGAATTTCCGTGGGGAATTGATATTGTGGAGCACAGAATTTCCGTGGGGAATTGATATTGTGGAGCACAGAATTTCCATGGGGGGACTGATGTTGTGGAGCACAGAATTTCCGTGGGCTGGTTGCTCTGGGGGAGTTGAATGGATGGAAGCGGGGCAGGTGCCACTGCAGCGAGGGCAGGGTGGGAAGCACTCAGGCAGAGAGGAAGCCTTGGCTGAAGGAGCTGCTGTTGGTGACGGCGAGAGCAGGAACGCCCTTGTGCTGGTGCCTGGCTGGGGAGGAGACTGATGGGCTGGAGATGGCTGAGTCATCCCCAGGGATGCTCTGCAGCTGCTGCTGCTGGGGTGCAGCACGGGGGAGCCCCCAGGCTGCAGGGCTGAGCGCCACTGAAACCTCAGCTCCGTGTGCCTGCAGCTCTGCTGGGCAGTGCCCAGCTCTGCCCTGCTCCTTCCTTGCCCAGCTCTGCTGTGCTGGGCAGTGCCCAGCTCTGCCCTGCTGCCATCCTTGCCCAGCTCTGCTGTGCTGGGCGCTGCTCACTCTGCCCTGCTCCTTCCCTCCCCAGCTCCAGTGCCCAGCTCTGCCCTGCTCCTTCCCTCCCCAGCTCTGCTGTGCTGGGCGCTGCTCACTCTGCCCTGCTCCTTCCCTCCGCAGCCTGGCCAGAGCAGGAGCCAGAGGATTTCCTGCAGATAAACAGTTCTAGGCCCCATGGTGAGGATTTCTGTCCCGGCTGGGCGGATTTCACCGACCCAGTGTCCTGCTATGGCTGTGCCTGCCAGCCCCAAGGATCAGTCTGTTGGTCACTGTGGTGCCCAGAGATGAAAATATTCCCAGTGTGGTCTGGGTCATGTGGAGCTCATTTTGGCTGTGGAGCAAGGGGTGAAATGGGTGATTTCTACCTCTTTTCCAAACTCTTCTCTCCTGCTGCTTCTGTGGAACCATTTGTCTGTAGTACAGCAAGGGGCAGAGTTAGAAACGCACAGTTTTTGTGGTTTGGGAGTTGAAAAGCTTGATCTGACCCCATGAGTGAGGAGCGTGGGAGGTGCTGGGACCTTGGGTACCATTGAGGGGATTGAGGCACCCCGGGATGCTGGGGGCTGTGTTTGGGGGGCAGGACAGCCTCCCTGGGGGCAGCTTGGTCTGGGGGGTGGCTCTGGGCCAGCCCTGGGTGCCAGCCCTGGATCCTGGGTGCCGGGGTGAGGCACATCCTGGCAGGGCAGCCTGCAGCGTGCCCTGGAGCATGCTCAGCCAGGCAAGGCTTGCTTCCCAGGGGAAAGGCAAGAAACTGCCCTGGGAAATGGGCTTCTCGCCAGTCAGCTGGCAGCCTGGCTCTGAAGTGCTGGGAAAACTTGAAAAGGGGCAAAATGTTTGTAGGTGGCAGAGGTTAGAGTAACGTCTGGCTGAGCTGGGATACATGACATAGTATTTAGGGGGTTTTGTTTCTATAACTGAAGAGCTCAGCCTTTGAGAGGACCAGAAAACAACGGGGAAAACCAACAAATTATAGCTCTGCTGGGTGGTGCAAGCACTGACAGTTGCAAACTGGGAGGTTTTTTCCATTTTGCTCTTATTTCAGTTTTTGCCAGGCCAAATCACTGCTCTGGAGAGCTTGCTGCCCTGCTAAAATAGCTGCTGATGAACAGACATATGTGCACAGCTTGAGCCGGGGAGAGGAGGGAGGAAGAGTTTTGAAGACAGGAAGACCTCGTTGTATTTGCTTTGTGACCTCTGCAAAACATTTGGCTCTTATTCAAAGTCCTTCTTCTGTTCTCGAGCCTGAAGTGTTCCTATGAGCCTGGATTTTATATGCTGGCGGCATGCTGGTCGAACTTTTCTTTTGGATGCCAAAAATAAAGATCTGCTGCCTGTATTTCAAGATGAGCAATGGTTTCATAACCCTGGCTGCCAGCAGGGCAGGGAGAAGAGGAATTGAGATGCTGAAAACTTCCGAGGGTCGGTGGTTGTGTTTGAGCAGGAGCAACAGATTTTGCACCAGCAGCAGCACTGGAGCGATGCTGCCCCAGCTGATCCCTTCTGGCTTGGGCGTTCTGCATTGCTGGTGGAGCTGGCTCTGTGCAGAGTGCTGCTGAGCAGCAGCTGGGGCTGCAGCCATTGTGGCATGCTTGCTGCAAGATGCAGGGCTGCCTGCTTTGAGGGCAGGCTGCCTCCAGAAGGAAGAACAAAATCCCTGCCCAAAAAGGTCCTTTCAGCTGTCACCCCTGTCCACGGCACTCCTCGAGTCCAGGATAGGGCTGGGCTCTCCTTTAAATTTATTACATAGGGAAAAAAACTTTTGTATTTCCTCTCTCCACCCTTATGAAATCTTTCAAGTGGCCTTTTCCCCTGTTCTCTCCACCCAGCCATGTCTCTGTTGGCTGTTATCAGTGGCTTTGTTGGCCAAGTCAGCTTTTGCAGGAAATGCAGCCTGGCTGGGCTCTGTGTTCCGCAGCCCCCTGTCCCTGCTGAGGTGACGTCCCTCTGGCCGCACGGTGAGGCAGCAGCTCTGGGGACAGAGGGACACGGGGTGGGCTCCGGCTGGTGCCCCTCGCTTGGCTGCAGTCCCGCTGGCTTTGAGGATGTGCTGTGGTTGTGCTGGGCCCATGTGTGCTGCTGGGTCATCCCCAGGGAGCAGGGCTGAGTGCTGGGCCCCAGCACGTGCTGACTGCTGTGGAAACCCCCCGGCCCTTTTCCCCAGGCTCCTCTGCTGCTCTTGCCTTTTCCTTAGGTCTGGGGGCTCTCGTGGCTGCCCCCCGCCCTGGCTGGAGCTGGCGTGACCCAGCGGTCGCTGCTTGGTGGCCGTGTTCTGTCCCTGGTGAAATACCAGAGGGAGCTCCAGCCTGGGCACAGGGGAAGGGATCCCGGTTTAAATTTCAACCTGCTGTTTTCCCCAGGGAGCAGCCTTCCCGTCCTGCCCGGGGGTGAGCAGCGGAGCCCCATCCAGTGGGAAGTGAGCTCGGGCAGAGCGTGCCCTCAGCCCTTGCCCTGGGCCTATGAGCTCCCAGTGTTGCAGATGCGCTGTTGGCTGGCTGTTTTCCCGAGGTCTGTGCGTGTTACTGACCCTCTCCTGCGGGCACAGGGCGCCTGTGGGCTTGGTGCTGGTCCATGGAGCTCTCCCTGTGAATCAGGAGATCTGCTGGAAGATGTGCTCGCTGTGGGTAAGCGCAGGCTGAGCTGCTGAATTATTGAGGCTGTTCTCAAAGCGTGGCTCGTGTCCTCACAGAAGTGACTAAGGACAAAGAGTCATAGGAAAATTGGCAAGAAGAAATCTCAATTAAAAATATATCTGCTGGGCAATGAGGCTGATGGATGTTTTGGGGAGGTTACCGTAAATTTATGGAGGCTTTTAAAAATTGTGGCTGTGTTTTCCTTTGTTCTTCTGAGGCTAAGTGAAACAGGAGCTAGAACAGGCTGTTTTGGGAGGTGCTGTTATTTTTGCAGGCTTTTTTTGTAAATCAGGTCGCCTTCTCTACAACTTTTATGATAAATAGAACAATACAGGAGCAATTAGACTTTAAACTATTCATGATATTGAAGCCAAGTAATGTGATTTAATCTTTCTTTTGCATCTGTTTAATATAAGCTTGTGCTTTCATTCAAGTGTTTGAGCTTTGTAGTTGTGCTGGTTTAGCAGATGATTTTTTTTAATGCCTGTGGTTTTTATTAGATCTGTTTTCTATGAGTTATTTGTGTTTACGTTGTGGCTTGCAGTTATCTTCAGCAAACATGAAAGGAGAAGTTTTTTTTCCTAGTTAGTTCTGGTTTTGGTGCTTTCTGGAGCTGTAGTAAATCAAATTCTGGTGGGTTTTTAGTTTTACTTCTGCTGCTGGTTTTTTTTCTGGAAACAGGGCCAGAAGGTAGCACAGACACTTGCTTTCCATATGGGGGATATAATTAAAGACTCTGTTTGCAGCTGTCCTAGAAATAGTCCTCTTGAAGTGGTTCCTTGTCAGCAGTGACTGCAGGGCACAGGTTCACCTCTCCTGTTGGACTCAGTCTAACTCCATTAATTTTTACCCAGGCTTGCTAATTTTTACCCAGGTTTGCAGCTTTGATCCGGTGCCATCCGGGTGCTGTGCATAGCACTGGATTGATGGACTCCCAGAAAGTGGGGGGGCTCCTGAGGAGGGGCCTCTCCCCACGGCGGGTGGGAGGCTGTGCTGGGGAGGGGGGCACACGTGCAGAACGGGAAAGGGGCACAGGGGGACAGGTGCCCAAGCTCAGGCAGAGAATCTGGGGACTGCTGTGGGCTGCAAATGTGATTGTGCCGTCTGTATGTAATGCTCCAACAGCTTCAGGTCGTCAGTGTGTTGGGTTATTAATGCGTCCATGGGCATTTTTACTCCTGGCCTGGTACCTTCAAATCACACCCGTTCTTGTCTCCTCAAAGAAAAATGTATAGTGGAATGCCAAGGCTCAGGTGACCTTCCCTGGGCACACAGATGGGCTTCCTGAGTTTGGGCAATGTAAGGAAAGTAGGCCCCCTAATGCCTTGATTTCAGAACTGCTGCTTCTGGCAGAACTGGGGTTTATGGAAGGTGCAAGGATGGGAAGGCTGGGTTACACTGGAGCATCTCCCAGGACACATTCACGTGTGAGTTTCTCGCTGCAGAGGAGGGTGGTGCTGCAGCAGCAGCCCTGTGTGCCATGCTGGGCATCTGGGCACCTGGACCTGCCCCGGGGCAAAGCCAGGGTGGGCAGCAGCTGCCAGCTTGGGCATGCTCCTGGCTGAGCAGCCAGGGTGGGCAGCAGCTGCCAGTTTGGGCATGCTCCTGGCAGAGCAGCCTCATCTCACCTTTACCTGCCGGGATTTGTGTCTGGCTCTCTGGCTGGTGTCTCCCAGCTGAGCTCCTTCAGGAGAAATCTGGTTTGGATGCCCTGCTGAGGGATTGACTCGCTGGTAGGCTGGGTCAGGCACAGAGGCAGTGGAACAGGAGCTCTGAACTGCAGCTTGAAGCATGGCAGCAGACTCTGCATCTTTGGGGCTGGTCCTCGGGTGGTGCCATCAGGATGGTGGCCGTGCTCAGCAACACCTCCTTCCCTCCCTCCTGGCAGTTCCTGGTGGCTGCAGGGTGCCCCTGGTGCTGCTGTGATGTGTGCCAGCTGCGGGAGCTCCTCTGGGTGCAGGGACAGGCACAGCAGTGGCTCTGTGGTCACCTACTGCATCCCCACGTCCTCCAGCCCTGGTGGGGCAGCCCTGTGCCTTCCCTGGCACTGTCCCCACGCCGTGCCCAGTCTGGCACTGCTGATCCCTGCGGACAGCTCTGCTTCTCCCAGTGCTCACACAAACACCTCTGGCCCAGGGAGGTGAGAATGTGCCTAGGAAGGGAATGCAATTGTTTATTTTTTGAATAATTCTTTTGGCAGGCTTGGCTGTGAGCAGCAGGAGAAACTCTGGCTTTTGCCTGCACCAGCTCACTCCATCACTGTGAACTGTGGGCTGGTTAGAGCCCCACCAGGCAGCAAGGCAGCTGCTTGAGTTGCATCCATGTCATATTTTCTTCTTTTTTTTTTACCATCAGAATTAAAATCTTTCATGAAAGGCAGTCGGAAAAAGTCGTGTAAATCCTCTCCGTGCTAATCTGCATATTTTATAATTTTCCCAAAAGCTTGGCAGTTATTCCCTAAATCTGCCTCTAAGTCTCTGTCGAGAGCTGTTATTAAGACGTAGCAATCTATTAATGACCCACGGGGCCGGGCTGGGCTGCTCCAAGGGAGCGCCTGGGGCTCTGAGCTCAGGCAGCCCCTCCTGCTGCAGCCTGGGCTCTGCCCAGGGCTGGGCTGGGACCCTTCAGCCGGCTGGGGGCAGCTGGGGCACCGTGGGTGTGGGGGGAACGGGGGGAACGCTGTGAGCGGGGGGCGCCTGTCAGAGCAGGAGGGAGGGCTGGCACGCTCCATGGGGTTACAGTGCCAGTTTGTCACCCTGGCATCGCGCTCACTGTGAGGTGATGCTGCAGGTGAGCAACGGGGGCTTGGAGGGTGAAATCCCTCCTAGGAGCTGGTCCTGAACTCACTTGGCTTGGTCAGCCCACGCACCACACCTGGGTCTGGGGTCCCCTCTGCTCTGAGGCTTCACGTGCACCCCATAGAGAGTCCGGAGGTCCTTGTGGGTGCTTTTGGAGATCCTTGTGGGTGCTTCTGGAGGTCCTTGTGGGTGCTTTTGGAGGTCCTTGTGGGTGCTTTTGGAGATCCTTGTGGATGCTGTCCCGGCAGTGCTTTAAGCAGAGCTCGGTGGTTTCCGTGCCAGGGTGTGAGTGGCAGACCCTGACCCTGCTCCTCCCCAGCTCCGTGCCAGCGGGCAGGGGAAGCTGTTCCTTCCTCCCTGAGCTGCAGGGATGCTCAGCAGGCACGCCTGGCTCCAGAGCCTGTGCAGGGACACGGTGGGACCAGCGTGGGGACCTCTGTCTCAGCTGCCTGGCAGTGCTGTGGCGTGCATGGATGGCTCTGCCGCCTGCTCCTGGGGCTCGGGCTGGGCACATCGTGGCTGGCACCTCCATAATGCAGCAGGTACATCAGGGAGCCTTTGTGGGTCTGGTTTGTGGCTTGAAGAGGTGCAGTTTGCTGCTGCCCTGGTGCTGGTGTGCCTGGGCATGGTGGCATTCCCAAACTGGGGCTGTGTGCCAGCCGTGCCCAGTTTGGGGCTGGTGGAGGTGGTCACTGCCCTGGTGCTGGTGTGCCTGGGCACAGTGGCATTCCCCAACTGGGGCTGTGTGCCAGTCCTGCCCAGTTTGGGGGCTGTGTGCCAGCCGTGCCCAGTTTGGGGCTGGTGGAGGTGGTCACTGCCCTGGTGCTGGTGGCTGCTGCCGGCTCTGTCCTGGTGCAGGGACATCGTGTGGGCCATGAGGATCCTCCTGCTCTGGGCATCAGCCCCTGGAGCTGTGAGCACGGCTGTGAGAGGTCAGCAGACCTGCCCAGGTACAGGCGTGGTGTAAAAATCCTTCTTTGGTTACAGGTGTGCAGGCATGGGTGGGAAGCAGAGGAAGGGAAGAGCTGCTGCTTCCTTTGGGCAGATCCATCCATTCTGCTGTTGTTGCTGCTCCAGGTCCACCAGTTTTAATTGTTCAAAATTTTGGTTTTGACACTTTCCCAAGCAGCAGTTAGTCCCAGGCCTTCTGTCTTGGCGTGTTTTTCTTCAGAGCACCTTTTCTCTAGCTGGGTTTCGTTTGCACCTTTCCAAGCTGCCTGAGATGAGCCCTTTGGAGGGATGCTGAGCTGGATCCAGGGCA
This sequence comes from Emberiza elegans, assembly GCA_024865655.1. Taxonomy (NCBI): domain Eukaryota; kingdom Metazoa; phylum Chordata; class Aves; order Passeriformes; family Fringillidae; genus Emberiza; species Emberiza elegans. Next base: position 25,962,790 of record JALJVW010000129.1, on the reverse strand, counting down.
CTCCTGGAGTGTCCATCTGCAGAGGCTGAGCCTTTGCTGGGCAGCTGACTTGAGACAGGCATTTGGCGGTTCCGAGAGCTGCTCTGGTGGGGTTCCAAAGCAAGCAAGTGCAGGGTTGAGGATTAGTGTGACTTACGTGGAGTATGGAGAGTGTCTGGTGGTGTTTGAGCAGCCCTGCTGCCTGGTAATGCCCTCGAGCCATAGACTGTGACCAATGTCTTCCCTGTCACGAAATTCGAAAACTGAACTCTGAGGAAATCTTACCCTGGTCTAACACCGCTCTTTCCCCCTCATCCCTCTGTCCCCATTTGCTCTTAGTGGGCATTTTAATTTCTCTGTGTAGTTTTAAATTCAGCATCACAAAATGCTTTGTAGTGCCAGCCAGGTCTTCTCCCTTGGCTGTGAGCATCTGTGGCAAGGACACTTTGTTCAGTGAAAGGGGGCACCTGGACAGAATGAAAAGCTGATTTTTTAAACTGTTGCACAGTTCTGGTGTTTTTGAAAATAAAGTTTTCTGGTTCGGTGGGGAAGTTGGGTTTGCTGGGCTGGGCTGGAGCTGGAGCTGGTGGGGGCAGAGCTCAGGGTGCTGCTCAGCCCCTGGGAGCTGCCGGGACCTGCCTGGCCTCACCTTTCTCACGGGCTGGGAAAGGCTTTGAAAGAACTTACAAGAAGTTGGAAATGCTGAAGAGTTACATTGAAATAGAAGGGCTCTGGTGCTTTTGGTGCCTTCAGGTGCTGTGTTCACTATGTGTTAGCATCCTCTCTTTGGCCAGGGGGGTCTGTCTGTGCTTTGCAGGCGCTGTCACCTCCCGTGGGGTGGCTGGGCTCTGCTGGAGCCCCGTGCTGCTGGTGTCCTTGGCTTTGTGCAGGGGCTGTGCTCTCCTGCAGGCAGCCCTGCTTCCCCGCTGGGGTTATTCTGCTGCAGCTCCCTCCTCCTGCTGCCCAGCACTGGGGCTGCCAGCAGGCCCCCATGGCGTGGGGCTGGCATTCACTTGTGACATCTCATTCTGCTTTAAATTAAACCCCCAGCGAGCCCAGCTGGCTTCCCAGCACCGTGTGTGTCATCCCGAGGAGTTTGTGCTGTGAAGCTGTCTGCTTCATCATTCGTGATTTTGGCTGGGATTTTTAAATAGCAGAAGCAAGCCCTTTTGGTTTTTTTTGAGCTGAGCACTAAATCTGTGTGTGCCAGTGTGGTGGTGAGACATCCTGCATGGGTTTGAGGGTTGGACAGAAGAGTAAGGGAGGAGGGTGCGGTTGGCGTCTTCCTCATGCAATGAATAAACCAAGAGTTGAAGGATTCTCCAGGTCAGGACTAGCGAGAGATGTATAGATGCTAAATTATGTTCCTAATGCCTTGACGTGCTTGATAAAGACATGTTCTCCTCCAAGAAGGAAAGATGACCTGGCACAGGCTGCAGATGCAGGCAGCAGCTGTCCTGCACAGGGCAGCAGCGCAGTGACCTGTCCTGGTGGGGTGCAGGGCAGGCATCCCGAGCTGATGCCTGAGCAAAGGTGTGTTTCAGGCTCAGCAAGTCCTTGGTTTTGCTGGATGACCTTACGTGTTCTCCATCCTCTGTGCTTTGGCTGGGGCAGTGAGGTGAATTTCTGGGTTCCAGCTGCCTTATTTCCAGTGAGCAGTGCAGTGTGCCGAGGAGCTGGAAGCTGTGAATGCAGATGTTTGGGTTCTTTGGGGCTTACAGCTGTCTCCCTTTGCTACCTGCAGTGTGCTGGGGAGGAGAAGCTGTGAATGCAGATGTTTGGGTTCTTTGGGCTCACAGCTGTCTCCCTTTGCTACCTGCAGTGTGCTGGGGAGGAGAAGCTGTGAATGCAGATGTTTGGGGCTCACAGCTGTCTCCCTTTGCTCCCCACAGTGTGCTGGGGAGGAGAAGCTGGTTTTACACAGACATTTGGGTTCTTTGGGCTCACAGCTGTCTCTCTTTGCCTGCAGTGTGCTGGGGAGGAGAAGCTGGTTTTACACAGACGTTTGGGTTCTTTGGGCTCACAGCTGTCTCCCTTTGCTCCCCACAGTGTGCTGGGGAGGAGAAGCTGGTTTTACACAGACATTTGGGTTCTTTGGGCTCACAGCTGTCTCCCTTTGCTCCCCACAGTGTGCTGGGGAGGAGAAGCGGGTGGGCACGCGCACCGTGCTGGTCGGGCACCGGCCCGTGGCGGACACCGAGGCGTACGTGGCACAGAAGTTCTGTGACAACAGGATTGTCTCCTCCAAGGTGAGCCCCCTGCCCGCCCAGAGCATCCTCACTCAGCGTGGGTGCTCCCCCTGGTTTGCCCTGGTGCTGGGTTTGGAAACTGGGAGAGCCCGAATTCCTCGAGGATGGAGGCAGAGGTGCCTCTGCGGTGCAGCAGCCTGGCACAGCCCTGGCACACAGCTTCAGGCTCTCTCTTGGTATCTTTTTTTCATCCTATCCAAGCCAGTGGGGATGTGGACAAGTTCCTTTCTTGTAGCAAAGCACATGGACACGTTGATTTTGTGGGGTTGGGGATTTTTTTGGTGTGTTTTTTAAAGTTTTCTTGCATCCCCTTTGGGAAGAAAAGACAGGTGTATAATAGAGCATGATATAATAGCAGCTCAAATTTTATAAAATAAAGGGACATAAAAATATGATTCCCTCTTTTTTTATTCTGTGGGATTTTTCTTTCTTGAGATAGGACAAAAATAACCATGCTCTGTTTATCCCTTTGGATGAAAGGGGGGGAAACATTCATATGGTATTAATGCAGCTTTTGTTTATGGTGCAAAACTGTGATGACACCCATCTGCCTTCTGCTTAGCTTTTCTCCATGACATTCATGAAGCTATTTCAAAAGATTTGAAGCCAATTCGAGTAAAATATCAAACAAGTGGCATTCCATATTGTCAACACAGCTGGATACGTATGCCAGTGCTCAGCATTGCTGATGCTCAGCATGCACTTAGGCTTCAGTTTTGCTGTGCTTGAGCTGCAGAGGGGTTTTTCCCTCTGCCTTGTTTCTTTGTACATCTTGGATCTTATCTGTTTTTGTACATCTGGGTTTATTTTTGGGAAGGGCTTTCAGTCTGTTTAGCTGGTGTAGCATTGCCATTGATGTTTCCCTGGCACGCAGGAGGGGCCTCAGTGAGGACACCTTCCCCCAGCTCAGTTCCCTCGCTGACAAATGGTTTGCTTTAGCACTAATTTTAGTTCTTCCTTGATTTATTTTTGAATGTTATGTCCTTGCTCTTTTTTCCTTTTATATTTGCTAGGCCTGGGACCTGTCCAGTCTCTTTTATAATTAAGTGGACATTAGTCTTGAGACTTGACTGCTTATTTTTTTTTATTCTAGACAGACGGAAAGATAGATATGAGACCCATTATTTTCCATGTTGTTCTTAAATTCCACATGCTTTCCAAAATAAATGATTCAGCAGCCTTAAAATTATAATGAAGCACAACCTAATACTGAATTTGTATGGGCAAGCATGGCTTTTTTTTTTTTTTTTTTTTAACAAAAGCAGCTCTAAGATGGTTTTGGGAATTTGGAAAAAATGTATGCACTGTGGGTTATGTTGTAATGAAATCACCTGTGTGCAAAAGCCTTTTCAAAAGTTGTCTCACTGTGGGCTGCCTCTGACTGTTCAGTGCTCCAGCAGAGAGAGCTGGAGCTGGAGTTTGGAGCAGGCACTTGGTGGGATTCCAGCCCCAGCTGCACTGTGGGGATTGTGGATTTCATGTAATCTCAGCCCCGGCTGCCCTGTGGGCACTGTGGAGTTGGGTGGGATCTCAGCCCCAGCTGCCCTGTGGAGTTTGGTGGGATCCCAGCCCCAGCTGCCCTGTGGAGTTTGGTGGGATCCCAGCCCCAGCTGCCCTGTGGAGTTTGGTGGGATCTGGGATCTCAGCCCCGGCTGCCCTGTGGAGTTTGGTGGGATCTCAGCCCCAGCTGCCCTGTGGGCACTATGGAGTTGGGTGGGATCCCAGCCCCAGCTGCCCTGTGGAGTTTGGTGGGATCTGGGATCCCAGCCCCAGCTGCCCTGTGGGCACTATGGAGTTGGGATCTGGGATCCCAGCCCCAGCTGCCCTGTGGGCACTGTGGAGTTTGGTGGGATCTCAGCCCCGGCTGCCCTGTGGAGTTTGTGGGGATCCCAGCCCCGGCTGCCCTGCGCTCCTGGGCCTGGCTCTGGAGCCCTGCAGGCAGCTCGGGCCCCTGGCTGTGCCTGCCCTGCCGTGCCCGAGCAGAGCTGCTCTCCCCGTGTGCTGCCGTTCCTGCCGTGGCCCTGTCCCTGCCTGGCTCTGTCTCAGTGCCCTCTCTCCCCACAGTACACCCTCTGGAACTTCCTCCCCAAGAACCTTTTCGAGCAGTTTCGAAGAATTGCCAACTTCTACTTCCTCATCATCTTCCTCGTGCAGGTAAGAGCTTTGAGGCTGAGCGTGAGTTTGGTTTAGGCTTAACTGATGTTAAACATGGCTTGAACAAGAACTGAACTTTAAAACTGTGCTTACAGAAGTTTGGAAATTTTAAACTTGGACGCTGTTATAATTCTGCCACACCATCCAAGGCATCAAAATAATTAAAATATCTGGGCCTGTCTGAGATGGGGTTTGAGTGACTGCTGAAACACTGAAATGCCATCTTAATTCTAACTGTTAAGATCATTCAGCCACTGAAAATGCACTTGATGCTACACAATTAAGATCTGGTTTTTGTCACCATTACTACTTCTGTTTCTTATCTCTATATTTCCCCAAGGGATATGTTATTTTTATGTCCCAGATACCGTGAGTTTCAAGGCAAGCAGGAGAGATAAGATGTACTCAGTAAAATTCAGAAAATGCACAGGATGACTTTTGGAAACTGAAGCTTGAGGAAGTTGCTCTGCATGGGCAAAACAGCAAATTCATTCCAGGCAGATGAGTGCCCGGAATGCTGTGCCTGTGCAGTGAGGGGCTCTGCTTGCGTCCCCTGGCTGTGCAGGAGCAGGGATCCCCAGCCACGGCTGTGTGTGGCTCTCCTGGCAGTGTGACACGAAAGGCCAATTTGCTCTGGCGTCAGCTGGCTTGCCTCCATCTCCTCATTTCGCTGGCGTTGCTCCATTTTGTCAGACCCAATTTGTAATTTGCCTTGAACTGAAGCGATACCCTGGAGTCAGGATGTCCTTTTTGTGTAGCTGGCCACTTAGTGACGTGCTATTACATTTTATCTATTGACCCTCTGGCTGTGGAGAGCATGGAATATTCCTGATTGTAGCTACAAACTGGGCTTGTCTAGCTGCCTGCCCATTTTAGGCACAGGTGAGAGAAGAGCCTGGCTGCTCCTCCTTGCCTTTATTTGGTGGGCACCTCTAAAATGAGGAAGGAGTCCTTGTGGTGAATTAGAGAACAAACAAACCCAGCTGAGCGGAGCCCAGGCTGGCAGCCCTGATCCTGGCTGCTGTGCAGAGCAGCCCCTGCCCCAGGTGCTTGTCATGCTGCGACATCACCTGCCTCAAACAGGCACTCAGGGCCACTCTGTTCATTTTCAGTACCAGGAGTTATACCTTGAAAAATGCCACCTATGTCTTGAATGTCCACAGTTCTATTTAAATGTCTCTAAGTTACTGGGGTTGTCCCCCCTGGGTGCTGCATGAGGAGTGAGGTGTCTCAGTGCTTGAGGAGTTACCTGGTGCGTCTGCCCTGCCTGTTAAGTGTTTAATCAAACCTTCTGTTTCTCTGTGGCTGCAGAGCCAGCTCTTTGTGAGACACAGTGGGTGCGTTCAACATGAAACACTGCCCACAAACAGTACGAATCTCTTTGGTTCATCTGTTGCAGCTCTCCCAGGAGCCTGCAGGGAATCAATCTGCTGCTGGAAGGGGCTGGCTGGAGTGAGCACAGCCCAGTGTGTTTGTAGGCAGACCAAGCTGGTGGCCGTAAGCTATTTTAGGCACCTGCAGGGAGTCTCTTTGAGGAGGAAAGTGCAGATAACTTTTGGAGTGTGGTCCTTAGTGTCCTGAGGAATCTCCTAAGAAGAAACTATTAAGTAACAAGAGGACTTTGTCACTTTTAAGTGGATTCAAATTAAGCTGTTGAAGTCCTAAACCAGTCCAAAACTAGTTTCAGGGGAGTCTGCCTTTCTCCTGGCTTGTTGCTTGTGTGTCCCTCAGCTTTTCACCAGCCTGTTACTCACAAAGGGGAGCAGTAGTGTCCAGCCACGGGGTTTTTGCAGGGAGTCTAAACTCCAAATACATATATGAGTTATTCCAGGCATTTCATCTGATACTGTGCTCCTAGGTCTGTAATCCTGTATCTGTGGTGACAGAAATTGTGCTTTTTTCATATAAATACATACAACTGTAACTTGTCCAGTGCAGGGAACTCTCCTGCTGGGCAGCAGGAGGTCCTCTCCTTTCCCTTCTCAGCAGAAAGCCAAAGTTGTTCTTGGATTCCCAAAACCTGTCCAATTTTTGGAAGATAACTTTTGGCTGACTGGCCCAAGCTCCATGGTGCTGCCCTGGTGAGTGGCCATCATCACATGTGCTGTGTGCAGTGTCTGTGGGACACTTGGCACTATCCTGGCTCAGAGCTGTTCCTCCACAGTGCAGTTTCCACCAGACTTTCTGCTTGGGAGCACTTTACACCCATTGGAGTGAGCCAGGGCTTCGTGTACCTGCAAATACTTTTGGTGTTTATCTTAGTTTGCTCTCCTGCTGCTTAACTCCTCTGCCATTTGTCTGGCTGCTTCTTGTGGTGTCTCTTCCACTTCAGAATCTTCTGGCTTTTCTCTCTGGGTGCAGTAGGGCAGGGTAATACTGCAGTGCACAGCATTTCGTAGTCAAAAAATGTCCACGTAGCTGACGAGAGGAGTCCTGCCCTTAACACAGCTTTTTACAGGCAGCCTGAAACAATAAATATCCAAATGCTGCTGTTATGTGAGCGTGCTGGGGAAGCACAAACAAGAGACAAAGTCCCTTTGTGGGGACACAAAGCCTTTCTGCTGAGCTTCCCTGTCCCTTTCATCAGAGCCCCTGGTGCTCCCAGTGTCCCCAGGAGCAGCAGGGCAATGGCCAGGCTGTGGTGTACTGCTCTGGAAGGTGGGAAGTGCTCCCTGCCCCTTAGGAACCTGCCCTGCCGTTCTTCCCCTTTGGGCCACGTCAGAAGGAGCAGCAGTTTCCCCCAGCCTGGAGGTTTTCCTGCTGATCGAGGGCTTGGTCTGTGCTTGGAGCTGGCTGCAGTGAGCTCAGCGAGGAGCCAGCTCTGCCCCAGGGCCCCTCTGCAGCCATGGTGCCTACAGCGTGCTCTGAGCTCCGGCTTTGAGAGCTTAAAGACAAAGCCTGGGTTTCTGTTTTACTTAAATATTCATGTTCTGTTCTGCAGTGTGTTTCATAGGTAATTTGGGCCGATGGGTGCTGTTTTTAGCCTCCCAGTGTCAGTGGTGTGAGATGACTGGTACTGCCCTCCCTTTCCCAACCATCCCTTCCTTCCCTTCTGCTCTGCTCGGCTCTGACCTGCCCTCAGTGGGACAAGCACCCTTTTCCCCCCTAACCAAAGGCTTGGTTTCATGTGCTGCCTGAAACCCAGGCCTCAGCAGTCCATTCTTGTCCCGCAGGTGATAGTGGACACCCCAACCAGCCCGGTGACCAGTGGCCTCCCGCTCTTCTTTGTCATCACTGTCACAGCTATCAAACAGGTACAGCTGTCACGGTGGGGGGAGATGCTCTTTGAGACAGGTACACAAACGTGTATTTAAATATGCTCAGAAGCCACCAACGTGTGCTGGTAGGTTTGGTGCCCCTCTTAGAGGGTGAGACAGGCACTGGTGCTTTTCAAGAGAGGCTGCAATTTGGGTGTGGGGTTGGTGTCTCCTGTTGTGGCGCTGGAAAGCATCCCTGTGCTGCTGAAAGCAGGCCACGAGGGTCAGTGAAGCTTCCTGCTGCAGGTCTGGTGTTACATGAATGTTTTTCCTCTTCTTGGAAGCACTGCCTGAGACGTGCTCCAAATACACCCACGCTCTGCTCCGTGGTGGTGGGTGGGAAGGACAGGTTCTGCTCAGCCACTCACTAGTCCTGGAAACGTGTGCTCCTCATCTCCTTGCAGTGCTGAACGACCTTCTGCCTCCCATCACAGGCACACGTGCCGTTTAAAATTTCCTGAGTGAATAATAAAAAAACAAGTTTCATCTACAGGGGCTGGAAAGGGAGAGCTGGAATAAAATCTCTCTGCTTCAGATCTCAGTGCTCGTTCCTCCAGTAAAGGCTGAAGAGGAAGAGTCTCATCCTGCGTTACCATAGGAAGGAGTTGCAGGCTGCTGAGTGTATTATTCATATTATCAGTCTGTTCTTACCAAAGCTGAGAATAATAGAAATGTGTTACAGTAGTTTAGCTGCTTGTTGCATGCCCCGCATGTAGATTATTTTTGTGTTATTTTAATCTGTTCTGAATCTGTCAAATATGCATATGGAGTTTTTTTAAATGAATTGATTCAGTCTGAGCTACTCTGGTTGATGTTTTGTCAGGCATGAAGGAGGTCTGAGGACGGTTGCCTTATTCATTGTTTCCGTGTGTCCCTCTGATTCCTCACTCTCCTTTTCATTAGTTTACTCACTTTGTAAGGGGTTTGTGCTGCCTGTGTCTGTGCCGTAGGGGTACGAGGACTGGCTGAGGCACAGAGCTGACAACGAGGTGAACAAAAGCAACGTCTTTGTTGTGGAAAATGCAAAGCAAGTGCGGAAAGAGAGTGAAAAAATCAAGGTAACTGTCAACTGAAAACCTGCATGTGGCTCTCACTGTGGCTTACAGGAGCACAGAGCTGTGTGCTGAGGGGACGGGGCAGGGAGGAGGGCTGTCCTGGGTGAGAGCTGCCCCAGCTTGCTCACTTTCAGCTGAGATGCTCCAGTGCTGTTCCCAGTTAAGGAGTGAAGCTGCCTTTGATTTCTTCTGAAAAGCTGTCTCACAAAAGCTGTACCGGGGCTGACAGGTGACACATCTGTCAGCATTTTGCACTTCTCCAGGACAGGCAGTGCTCTTCTATTTCCTACTCTCCCAAGGACACCAGGAAAGTACGCTTGGCTTTGATGTTGATTTATCACACGGCACTTCAGGCAAGTACAGTCTCTTGCTCCATCAGGATTTAGCAGAGGAATAAACACTGTGCCCCGTGGGTGCTCTGAGTCAGTGCCGGGCTGGATCCCCCATCAGGCTCTGGAGTGGTGGTCAGGGATCTGTGCCCCTCCTGGACCCCAGCTTGCCTCTTGGGCTTTGGGAGAAGCTGAATCATACTCACCTGGAAACACCTGAGAGGGCTTTTCATGTGAGTGTTCTCTTTCTCCTAGGTTGGAGACATAGTAGAAGTGAAAGCAGATGAGACCTTCCCCTGTGACTTGATATTTCTGGCCTCCAGCAGCCCTGATGGGACCTGCTACGTCACCACAGCGAGCCTGGACGGCGAGTCCAACTTCAAGGTCAGGGGCTGGCTGGGCAGCTGGTGCTGGGCGCCTGGGCACTGCCCTGCTTGGGTGGTTGGGCTGGATGGAGGCTGCTGGATGGGGCCCATCCCTGTGGCTGCCTGGCTCTCGAACAGCTCCTGCTCTTGTCTGCCTCCAGTGCCTCAGCAGTGGGCCCTGGGCATGGTTTGGGCTCTGCTCAGCAGTGAGCCCTGGGCACGGTTTGGGCTCTGCTCAGCAGTGAGCCCTGGGCACGGTTTGGGCTCTGCTCAGCAGTGAGCCCTGGGCACGGTTTGGGCTCTGCTCAGCAGTGAGCCCTGGGCACGGTTTGGGCTCTGCTCAGCAGTGAGCCCTGGGCATGTCTGGGCTCTGTTTGTCTCCAAGGACCCTTTCTGCTGGCCCTGGGCTCTCCAGACTGCTCAGGCTCAGACCCCGAGAAATGTTAGAAAGTCTCTTTTCCCAGCCCAGCGCTCAAAGAAGGAGTCAGAGCTCTTCAGTTCTTGGTCTCAAGGTTGTTTATTGTTTATTATCTATAAAATTCTTTCTCCTGTCCTGCCGAGGTCTGTTCAGCCAAGACAGTCCAAGGCACTCTGCCTGCCCCAGAGCCATGTTATCTTTTTATACTAAAATCTACCTGTACAATATTTACAATTACTTTCCAATACCTATAACCTATGTTGGACAGTGAGCTTCTACTCTAAACCAATCCAAAAGTGCCACCATCACAGCAGAAGATGGAGGCCAAGAAGAAGGAGGAGAAAGGGTGGACATGCCCAGATTCCTCCATCTTGTCCCTGAACCCCCATTCTAAAAACCCCAAAATCTATTTTTCACTTCGTGATAAATTCTCTATCATTCTACTTAATCTGTTGTGGCTTGCAATTCTTCATACAAGGTTGGTAACTTGCTCCACGGGTCATAATCAAACCCACAGGGGCATTTTGGGCTCTGTGCCAGGGTCTCTGAGCCCCTGGTGGGGGTCTTGGCTGTGTAGGACAGCCAGAGGGATGTCCTGGGTCCTGACACTGGGCTGGCTTGCCCTTTCCCAGGTGCGGTTGCCCTTTCCCAGGTGCGGTTGCCCTTGGCCAGGTGCGGTTGCCCTTTCCCAGGTGCGGTTGCCCTTTGCCAGGTGTGATTGCCCTTTGCCAGTCCAGCCCTGCTGCCCACCACAGGCAGTGTCTCTGTGCTCCCTGCTCCAGCCACACTGGGGGCTCTGCTGCATCAGGGGAGCAGTGCCTGCAGCTCTCCAGCCCCTTTCCAGGCCCTGCCAATGCTCCTGTGCTTACCCAAGCATTTCCAGTGACATGAAGGTAGCATGTCTAGATTCATCTGGGGAATTTTTCATCAGCATGAGAAAAGCATTGCTTCTGGGATTGTCCCTCCCTTTCCCTGGAGCAAGCAGTGAAACTTAATACTAGTCTTGCTCAGGATGAGTGTCCCCAGTTTGTTTTCTTTCTTTCTCTATCTCCCCTTCTCTAAACTAAGGAAAGAAGCAACCACAAAGAGCTTATATACGTCAGAAGACATGAATGTTTGGTTTCACTTGAGTTTGATAAATATTTGTAGAAGTATAATACAAACTATAATAATATTATAACAATATAATAAGTATATGATAAATACACAGATACTAGCAGCTGCAGTAGTAGGACTGGAAGATGCTTTACCGTGACATGATTCATTCCAGCACGCTCTGAAGTCAGTGGGAACACCACTGGATCTGATGTGCTGCTCTGGGATTTGTGGCTCCTCTCCGTGGGTGGCTGTTAGCTGGTGCTGGATAACCCGAGTGGGAGCTGGTGGCACTGTGCTGGTTCCACTAGTGAGGAGCTGGAGCTTTGAAGTGGCTTGAGGCTAAAAACAGCTAACCGTGTTAAAAGGCTACTGCTTATTTGTGCCAGGTGTGGTGGATGCACGAGTTCACGTTGCCTTTGCGCAGTCTCGGCTCTGACACACTTGTGAGCCTGGAGGTGTGATGCTGAATTTCTGTATCGAGCACTGTGGTGGTTTTTTCTTGGTTTGTGCATTCCTGTAGGTGACTGGGAGCTGTCTCCTGTTTCATGAGGAGGTGAAGATGAGTTTGAAGGGGGAGAGGGAATACAAAAGCCAGCTCTGCTTGGGAAAATAGATCTAACATTAGGAACCAGGGTTTGCTGTAAAAGGGGGGTGAGGGAAGCACATTTGGGTAATCACCAAACCTCATCTGCAGGGGTAACTGCTGCCTTCCTGGTGGGGATTTATCTGGTATTTGGGGCATGTCAGGTTCGGGTGTGGGAAAGGTGCCTGACTGAGTGAAAGTGGAGTAGAAATGTAAAAGAGATTTGGTCAGGGCTCTGTCTTTGAAGCACAAATCTTTGGCCATATGTTAGCTAACAGAACATGTGTTTTCTAAGTGCACTAAAGGATGTAAAAGATCGTGGAATTGATTGGGAGGTGGCTTTGAAGTACCACTCAGTAGTTGCAGTGTCTGTGCTGGTGGGAGCATTGCAGAACCCCCCCGAGGGCTGGCTTTGGGCACTGCGGGAGCGGTTCTGGCCCAAGCTGTGGTGTGTCCATGTGCACTGGAGAGGCAGGCAGGTCAGGGGAGCGCACGGAGCAGGGATGGCTCATGCCATGGCTGCCGTGTGTGTAACTCCTGGGATGCACAGGGGAGGGGTGCGCACGTCAGGAGCGGAGGAAGCGCTTTAGTGGATTTGTTTATGAAGATGGATTGAGGCAGCCTGCCGTGAGCCCGCCGTGACTGGGAGCTCTGAGCAGCTCCTATAAATAGAGCCTGAAAGGCAGCGAGCAGATCCTTTGTGGGCTTTTCAGTTAATTATGAGAGATGAACCTTTGCAGCAGCAGCTGCTAAAAATAGCTGGGAGTCTGCCAGGGCTCTGCCTGGTCCCTGCTGCTGGAGCTGCTGTGTGGGTACAGGAGTACAGGAGTACAGGAGCCAGGGCAGGTGCGCAGCTCCTCCTTCACGGGGCCGCCTGCAGCCTCCCCTCCAGCCCAGCCAGGGCGGGTCCCCAGGGAGAAGCCAGGGATGCTCTGCGTTTGGTGGGTGCCTTGCTGAGACAGCCAGCGGCTGCGTGCTGCTGTGGTTTCTCTCAGCATCGGTGACTTCATTCTGTCTCTGAGAGATGCTTCAGCTGCTTGGTGGGAGCGTGGTGAGGGCTCTGGGAGAGCCGCTGGTGCTGACAGGCTTGTGCATTTGAGTGATGGGGTGTAAAGCTTGGGCATGGGACTGCTGCTGGGGCCTGTGGTGACCCTGCCTGTGCTCCTGTGGCAGACCCACTACGCCGTGCGGGACACCACCGTGCTGTGCACCGATGAAGCCATCGACACCCTCACGGCCACCATCGAGTGTGAGCAGCCCCAGCCCGACCTCTACAAGTGAGTCTGGCCCTCCTGCCTCCTCCCCTGCCTGTGCTGCTCATCCCTGGGCACGTCCCCCTGCAGACACCTCAGAACCGTCACTTGGGGCATCTGCAGCTCAGCAAAGCAAATGCCATCTCTGTGGCACAGACCAAAAGGTGGTCACAGCACTGATAAGCTGTGGGGCCTCCTCTGTATGAGCATGGCAAAGTCTTCAAAGCTCAGTGTCTTAGCAGAAGAGCCTCCCCTGTGCAGCTGTTTTTGTGGTACGATGAGCTGGGTTTTGTCAGCTGGTTTTTGTCAAAGCTGGTTTTTGTCAGCTCAGCAGCAGGAATGGTCCCTGTTCCTGTTTTTAGGCCACCCGTACCTTCCCAGTAAGATGCATTGGGCTGAATGACTTCCAGGAGTAGGCCTTCTCTGTGCTGGATCCCTCAGGGGCTTTTCTGGGGCGTGCTGCAGTCTGCAGTGGGGATGTGCTGGGCTGTGTGAGCACCCCTGAGCATGGGGACTGTGTGTCCTGAGCACAGCCACCCCTCTGAAACATTAAACTCTCAAAGGCACTCGTTTCTGGATTCGCTTCCATTTCCTGTCAGTGACTTTTCTTTGTTATGTTTGTAGTGTCTATAATGTGTCTGTAATACAAGTTTCTCATATTTTTGTCCCAGATTTGTTGGAAGGATTATCATCTATGGAAGTAACCAAGAGCCTGTGGCCAGGTTGGTCCTGCAGCTGCCTGTTGGCCCTCCTCAGAGGGGTTGGGCATCTACAGAGAATTTCAAAGATCTGAGCTTGTCCTGCCATCATTTGGGAATTTTTTTCTTTACCCATTCCAAAGATTTCATTCTAGAAGGAGTCCTCCCTTCTGCCATCCTGTGGTTTGTTTGAGCCCCTTTTGGGGAGGCAGTGCAGGACCACCTGGTATTGTCCTGCCCGGCTGATGGGGCTCAAATTTATCAGGCAATGGCAAACTATTGTCATTGGAAGGTAAGCAAGAACTCAAACATCAGAGTGTTCCACAGACAAAATGAGCAGGTGATGCTCATGAGCCATCCAAAACATTGGCTCTCACCAGAGCATGCTGGATGGGTTTTGGGCTCTGCTGGGGCTGTTCGTACCCTGGGAGCAACAGAGAAACTAAGGGTTTCAAAGGGATATAAAAACACAAATGGGGCTGCCAGCATTGGCTGACTGGGCTGGAGTGGACAGGCTTCTGATGATGTTAACATTGCATTTTTGTATAAATCCTCCAATAAGAGTGGAGTCTTCCATCAGGGATAGTATTTGTAAGATCAAATGGAAATGTAATTACATAAAGAGAAAAACAAACTCAAGCAAGGCCCCAGTTTAACATACAAATCGTGTAATCAGACATAAGGAAACTTCATCTTTCTATTCTATTTCTAATTCTAATTTATAAAGTAGTTTGGATGTTCTTTGAGTGATGCAATGTTATAATTTCTTTTATGTTTAGGTCTTTGGGTCCTGAAAACCTGTTGTTGAAAGGTGCTACCCTCAAAAATACCAAGAAGATTTATGGTGAAGTTATTTTTGTTTGTTTATTTAAATAGTTCTGATAACTAATGACAAATGTAGGTGTTCACTTCTGAATCTGGAGAGGGACCATCTCTGCAGCCCGTCTGCCTGGGCTGTACAGTTTTCGTGCAGGCTGGTTGCAAAGTGGCCAGGTGAAACTGGGAAGCACTGGTTCCACGTGCAGGGCTGCCCAGCTGTGTTAATTCACCAGAGCTGGCTTTTCCTTTGCCTGGACACCATGAGCAGGGTCTGGGCCCAATCCTCTCTGGGGGCGGCAGTGGTGGCGGAGGATGGGGGCTCTGACGGTGTGATCCGTGGGCTCCGGCTCCTGCTCTGGGATGCAGCAGTGGCGCTCCTGGGCGGCCTCGGGGGTGTCTGGAGCTCAGCAGTCCCTGGGTGGTGCCTCCTCCTGCGGCTGGGACTGGGTTTGGTGTAAGCACCGGTGCCCCGATGGCCCAGCGCCAGGTGCGTCCCTCCGGGCTCCGGCCCTGATGAGCCCTGCTTCGGTTCCTGCAGGAGTTGCCGTCTACACTGGCATGGAAACAAAAATGGCTCTCAACTACCAAGGGAAATCTCAGAAACGCTCTGCAGTAGAGAAGTGAGTATTTGTGCTCAGGAAAAAAATCGGTAAAACCTGTTGGGTTTGGGTTTGTTTTTAATGGATGGCTTGTACAGAAGTAATCCCCTAACCACTGCCTTTTGTTTCAGATGTTCTCTGATTGCCTAGAAAAATCTGGGTATTTGATAAAGCATATCTTGCAAGAAGCTGCATCACTTAGTAGCTTTTTTATTTAAAAACAAAATTAAGAAATGTTTAAATATATGAACCTGACCCTGAATATCAGCAGTGTCAAAAGCACTTGTTGTGTAATTTCTTTCTTAAAAGTAAGGAAGCCTTGTTCTTGCCTATTTACACGTTTTTCTCTATAAAAATAGCTGCAAGAATTTAAAAAAAAACCTGTTTTTCAGATCCATCAACGCTTTCTTGATAGTGTATTTGTGCATCTTATTGGGCAAGGCCACTGTGTGCACAACTCTGAAATATGTCTGGCAGAGTAATCCATTTAATGATGAGCCTTGGTACAACGAGAAGACTAAAAAAGAGAGAGACACGTTCAAGGTGAGTGGATTTGTACTTCAGCACCTCCTCCAGCTTTACTTACTCTGGCTGTTTAGTTTAATCTGGTAGTGCCTGCTGCCAGCCCTGGGAGTCCTGTTTGCTCACACAAAGTGCTCTTGTTTCCTTTGGTCTCTCCTGCTGTTTGTGCTTCTTTTGTGCCTCTCTCGTGCTTGTGCACAGTGATATTTGTGTGGAACAGGGGCAGAGCATAAATAAATACTGTATAATATAGAAATAACAGCTGATGTAACCTGGGTCCTTATCTGAACTCGAGATATCTTCCAGCTTTGAATAGGTAAACCTAAACTGAGGCCATGTCAGCCAGTTTGTTAAACCTGCCCAGACGTGGGCAGTCAAGCCTGAGAGAGTGAGTGTAAGTGTGCAGGGATCCTCACTGGATGGGTTATTGAGTTGATGGGTTGTGCACAGGGATGTCACTGCACACTTGTACCCTTGCCACAGCCTGACTGCTCTCAAGCCACCTGCTCCTTTTTTCTGGTTAGCTGTGGCCAGGGTGAGCCTGTAGCAGTGTATTCTTGAGAGGAATATGCTTATGAAACATTGTGTTGGTCACTATGGAGCAGTGGGATGTACTCCTGTTCCTGGTAGATCTGCAGAAGACAGTGGGATTTTCTGTGCCAAAGGAAAGTGGAATTTAGCTCTGTATCTCAGCTATATTCATCTTCATGTTGTTTTTTCCTATTTAACCTTTTCTGAGAAGCTGTCTAGAATCCCTGAGGTGTTTCTGCAAACTGCCCCTGTGCCCTGAGAGCCACAGGCTGCATCTTCTCCTCTTTCCTGTGCAGGTCCTGCGGATGTTCACAGATTTCCTGTCGTTCATGGTCCTCTTCAATTTCATTATCCCCGTCTCCATGTACGTTACAGTGGAGATGCAGAAGTTCTTGGGCTCCTTCTTCATCTCCTGGGACAAGGAGATGTATGATGAAGAAATCCAGGAGGGAGCATTGGTGAACACCTCGGACCTGAACGAGGAGCTGGGGCAGGTCAGAGCGTGCGGCGTTTGCGTCTGTCAGGGTGGAAATGGGGCTGAGGGTGCCCCCCTGCCAGGAGCCCTTGCTGTGGCACCCCCTGGCAGTCCCTGGGGCCAGAGCTTCGCCCGGGGCTGTGGTGGCGCTTTCCGTTGGGTGTGATTCCACTGGCTCTGCCAGCCAGATAAGGTTATAAATAGTGCATGAAGGAGCAGGAACTGGGTCACGCCAATTGTTTCCATTCTGGGGAAGATCAGGCGCAGCGCTCTGCGTGTCAGGGTGCTTTGCTTTCACTGCTTCAATTAAAAATTAAAAGCCCTCTGTCTCTTTGAGGATTAGTGAAAATGTCTGCCCGGTCATCTCCCTGGGCGTGCAGAGCACGTGCAGCTGGGGCACCCAGACAGGCTCAGGCTTCCCTTCCTGATCTGCAGCAGGAGAGACGAGTGCAGAGCATGTGTAGTGCCTCCTGCTTTTGATTTTGCTTTAAAAACAAGAATAAAAGTACACTTGGAGTAGCAATTAGCTAATTGAAATACAGCTCCAAGATGAAGATCCCCAGTGGAGGCAGCAGACCTGCAGCAGCAGTTCTGTAAGCACTAGGGCTACAGCAAAGGACCCAGGAAAGTGAAGGAGGGGAAAGTGAAGAGCCTGGAGACAGATTTTAAGTCTTCAGAAGCTGCCTCCTGCCACCTGTGCAACAGGCTGAAGAGCAGAGGAGCAGAGCTGCAGTGATGCAGTGATGCAGTGGGGCTCCTGTGTCTGTTTGCAGTCGGGTTGGGGTACCCAGGTGCCCTCCACAGTGGCACAGATGCCCTGAGGTGCCCCAGGCTGTGTTCCTGGGGGCTCCTTGCCCGGCCCTGTGGCAGCTGCCTGGTGTTGCAGGTGGAGTACGTGTTCACAGACAAGACAGGCACCCTGACAGAGAACAGCATGGAGTTCATCGAGTGCTGCATTGATGGGCACAAGTACAAGGACTGCATGGCAGAGGTGGATGGCTTCTCCCAGCCTGATGGACCCCTCAAGTACTATGGCAAGGCTGAGAAGGTAAGGGATGTGTGTGCTGCTGGCTGTAGGGGTTTTGTGGCAGCTCCTGGCTGGGTGGGTGTTCAGCTGGTAACGAGCCCTCCCTCTGTCCTGCCCAGAGCCGTGAGGAGCTGTTCCTGAGAGCCCTGTGCCTGTGCCACACGGTTCAGATCAAGGAGGCAGACCAGGTGGATGGGCTGGTGGCACCCCCAGAACGCAAATACACCTACATCTCCTCCTCCCCAGATGAAATCGCTCTGGTGAAAGGCGCAGAAAAGTAAGAATGTGAAGATGCTGGCTCTTTATTCCCTCTCTGTGGTGGGAAGGAGGGAGGTGAGGGTGATCTGAAGGTGACAGATCCCTTGTCATGGTCTCTCTGGGAAGCATGTTGTGGTACCATTGCTGAACCTGCAGTGCTGTGAGCCTGTGGGTTCAAGTGAGCTCTCTGGTGAAGGCATGCTCTGTAAAGGATCTTCCCTGGGAGGCTGTGGTGTGCATTCACTGAGAGCAGCCCCAGGGTGCTCCAGTGCCCAGCTGTGGCAGAAGCTTCTTTGCTGGAGCCCACCTGGCCTTGTACTTTAATCCCCTAGAAGCAGAGACCGGTTACCATGTGAATATTGCAGTGAAATCTTTTCATTGCCATGCAGTGCCAAAATAATAGGATGGTTACTTCTTGAGTAACCATCTTCACCTCTGAGTCCTGCCAGAGATGCTGGAGGGCAGGCTGGGTGGGCTTGGAGCAGCCTGCTCTAGAGAAAGGTGTCCCTGCCCCTGGCAGGGGTTTGGCCCTAGGTGGGCTCTCCAGCCCAAACCATTTGGTGATTGTGTGCTCTTGCCAGCCCCTCGGTTTGGATGGAGGCTGTTGCAGCTGTGTGCACTTGCTCATGGCTTGTAAAGCTGCCAGAGAGCCGGTGGACCATGTCCAGAGGCTCTGTGTGTCTGTGTGCTCCAGTGCCCAGGCTCTCCAGGGGATGGGAGCAGTGCCAGGACATCATAGCAGGCTCTGCATGGAGCACACAAACAGCCAGCCCTGCCCCTTAGCTCGGGCTCAGCGAGCCCTCCTCTGAAACGAGAACATTGTTATGTGTCATACGTGCCAATGGGTGTTTTCAATGCTCTTCTGTCCTTTTGTTTATTGACAGGTATGGTTTCACTTTTCTAGGACTTGAAAACAATTTCAT
Source organism: Emberiza elegans (assembly GCA_024865655.1). Lineage (NCBI taxonomy): Eukaryota > Metazoa > Chordata > Aves > Passeriformes > Fringillidae > Emberiza > Emberiza elegans. The sequence goes on along the minus strand of JALJVW010000129.1, from coordinate 25,944,198 downwards.
GAAAATACGAAACCAAAAGAATGAAACTGAGATGTAAGTGCTGCTGGGGCTGCTGAGGAGCAGGGCTGCTCTTCTGCACCCCTCCCACCCAGCTGATGGAGTTTGACCTTGCCAGGCTGACCAGAGCTGTTCCTTGAGGGCGGCCAGGCCGTGCTGACCTGCCCCAGACTCCTGCCCCATTTACAAAGCACATCAAGGCCTAGGCAAAAGGAGTCACTTGCAAAAATCCATGGGTGGTTTCCTGATGTCTAAATTCAGGTCCCTCAAGAGCCTGCAGTCCTTTGTGTGTATCCTTCATCTGCAGCAGCTTGTGCAGGTGGCTCCTGGCATTCACGGGGTGGCTGCTGACCTTGTGGGCTGTGGCTGGGGCTCGCAGCAGGACACTGTGAGCCTAAACTCGTGATGTGGCTCCATTCCCTGTAACCTTTTCTTCCCCTCCCAAGCTGAAAATAGTTAGATTTTACCCTGTGCTCACAGCTTGGTGGACCTCTGTGAGTCACTGACCCCATCCCAGCAGTCCCTGAAAACTTGCCTTCACAAGCAAGTTTCACTTCTTCCCTCATGAAGACACTTCTTATTTAACTGTGACACTCAGTGTAACTGCTTGTGGCACGTGGTGCCCCATTCCCTGCTGGGCCCCTGCCCAGCCTGGGGGCTCGGTGCCCTGGTGGGACCCTGCACACTCAGTCCCATGCTCAGAGCACCACAGGACTACTGCAATTTGGGTTTTTCCTCCATTTTCTTGTGCAGTAGCTGTAAAATTCATTCCCAGGTGGCTGATGCCACTTTGTAGGGTGTATTGATTTCTGCAGCTCATTGTTAGTGATTTTCTGTCTCAAGTAGTTATTTTTCTATTTTTCCTTTACTGACTCAAAGCTTTTTTCCCTTTCTCTGAAGGTACCAACTTCTGCACGTGTTGAACTTCGACCCTGTCCGGCGCCGCATGAGTGTCATTGTGAGAACCAGCTCAGGTACAGGCACAGAGCTGCTGTGGGCTCTGAACCTGTGTGCACAGCTGTGAAACAAACACATCCTCCTCCTTCCTGTCACCCGCACAGCCTGGGGTCTTGGGTCTGACTGAGTTCTGTACTGGGACTGGCTGCTGTAGGGTTAATTTTCCTGCATGAGAGCTGTTTGGGACCAGCAGCAGATCAGGGGATGAGAACAGTGACCCATGGAGAGCTCCCTGCCTGCCTTGTTCCAGGCTGGAACAAGCACAGGGAAGACACGTGAGAATGTCCCCTGGGTGGGATGGGGTTTCATGGGAATAACAGACAACAATGCAGAGGTCACCATCCTTCTCAAGTGTCAGTCCTGCAAGGTTTGGGATGCTGCTCTTACCCTCCCTGGAAAGCTTGCCAAGGCTTACAGACCAAAGTGTCCTGCAGAAAACTTGCTCAGAGGCAGGTGGGGACACACAAAGTCTCAGCCAGAGGAGTTTCACAGGCTGCTCCAAGGCCATTTTTGGTAGGCAGTTGGGTTTCTGGCAGTTCCCTCTTTCGTCCTCCCAGATTTCCTCCCTCTGCATCACTTGCTTGCTATTGGCATTGTTAACTCCTTCTGCAGCTTGTGCTATAAACTATTTATAACTTGTTTTTAGGAAAGTTGCTTCTCTTCTGTAAAGGAGCAGACTCCTCTATTTTTCCGAGGGTGCAGCAAGAAGAAATCCAGCAGACAAAAGTCCACGTGGACCGCAATGCCATGGTGAGCACACGGGTGGAATTTGGCTGGCTCCTGGGGTCAGGGAGGCCTTATTCCAAACATAGGGATGTGACCTTGCTTTGGAGTGAAGTGTTGAAAATGTGAGTGTCACTTCACATTGTTTCGAGGCCAGGCTTCTTTCCTTTTCTGTTTGGTTGGCTTCCACCTTTATTTGATATACTTATATGGTCTCCATCACAGCTGTCCAAGCATCTCCCAGGCAAGTTAAGAATAGCAGTAACATCAGCAGCCTGGTCCCAGTGTGGTGGCACCCAGTGCAGCTCTCCCTGCTGGCTGCTCCCAGCCCTGCCCTTTCTCTTGGTTCCTTTCTGCACATAAGAAGCAGAACCACAATTACTCTGTACAACACAGAAAATTGCTCTTTTGACACAAGCCAACAAATTATCCTTGCCCTCAGGGCCAGCACTGCCAGAAGCGCTGATGGCAGACAAAAGCACCAACCCTAAAGTGAGGAGCTGTAAAAAATCTGGTTTCGGGGCATTTGCCCACTTTGTTTTCTTTGCCTCCCCTGCCAGGATGGCTACCGAACGCTCTGTGTGGCCTTCAAGGAGCTGACTGAAAAGGAGTATGACAAAATTGACAGGCAGCTCAATGAAGCCAAGATGGCTCTGCAGGACAGGGAGGAGAAGATGGCCAAGGTTTTTGATGACACAGAGGCTGACATGCACCTGATCGGGGCGACTGCTGTAGAAGACAGGTAAGGAGGCGCCTGCAGCACCAGCACTGCGGTGCCTGTGGTTCCTCTGTGATGTGGCCTTGTGGCCTGGGCTTGCTGTGGTGGAGCTGAACAGCCAGGGACATGCTGGCAGTGTCCAGGGCAATTAATTACACCATGGCACAGCCCATTTCACAGTGCCCTAGTTGCTTAAATTGGCTGGTGTAGTAGGAATCAGGATTTATTAATGAAACTACAGAAATACTTGCACTTCTGGAGAGTGAATTAAGCACACAGCATTAATTTGCACATCAAAACAAATTCAATTCCACATTCAGTTATAGTAACTGCAAGTGTAAATTAAACTCTTACTGTGAGGCCTAAAAGTCAAGAGTATAAAGCAGCAATTTCTCTTTTTGTCTGCAAATAAAAATTTGGTATTGCTGACTTGTAGTCTTTATTCCTGTGGCAGTGGTCTCCCCAGCAGGGGAAAAGTCAGTTCCCTTCTCTTGAGCGTTTTTGGGTGCAGAAGCAGGCTCAGGGCTGTGAGGCAAGGTGAGGTGATGCTTTGCTTCTGCTGGCAGGCTGCAGGAGCAGCTGGCAGAGACCATCGAGGCCCTGCACGCAGCTGGCATGAAGGTCTGGGTGCTGACGGGAGACAAGATGGAGACGGCCAAGTCCACGTGCTACGCCTGCAGGCTGTTCCAGACCAGCACGGAGCTGCTGGAGCTGACGGCCAGGACGGTGGGCGAGAGCGACAGGAAGGAGGATCGGCTCCACGAGCTGCTGCTGGAGTACCACAAAAAGCTGATCCAGGACCTGCCCAAGAGCAGGGCCGGCCTGAAGAGGTGAGTGAGGGGAGGACCCAGCCGTGCCTGTTTCAGATGCAGAAGCAGGACCGTGCTGGGGCCCTGGGCACTGGGTACTCGCAGGCACTGGGAATGGTTCCTTTGCTTTGCTCATCATCTCTGCTGTTAGTTGGCTTTGAACTTCATTGCACTGTTCCTTTAGTGAGGGCACGTGTTAAGTCTAAGCTTTTTAAAATTGCTAAGCCCCAAAAAATGGATGGGAAGAAGATTAACCCAAAGCCAGGGGGGTTTTTTTCACTAAGATGATACCAGCAGCTAGGTTGACTTAGTCTGATGCAGTTTCAAGCATGCTCCTTGTTGTGCCCAGAAGCTGGACGTTGAGTCAGGAGTATGGACTGATTATAGATGGCTCCACGCTGTCGCTGATACTCAACCCCTCTCAGGACTGTGGCTCCAGCAATTACAAAAGCATCTTCCTGCAGATCTGCTTGAAGTGCACTGCAGTGCTCTGCTGCCGGATGGCTCCTCTGCAGAAAGCACAGGTATTTATTTACCTTCACTGTGGCACACACTGAATTCATCAGCTGGGGCTTCACCTGAGCATCCTGACCAAGCAGGACTTCTCCAGGCTCTGTGTAAGCCTTGTCTGAGCTTCAGAGCAGGATGAAAGCACACCATTCTTTCAAATCTGAATGCAAACCCTTTGTTTAATATGCTGGCAGGAGTCCATAAACCCAGGCCAATTAGAAATAAACAAAACCTCCCAGTTTGCTCTTTTTTCCTTTCCAAATTTGTCAAGTGGAACTGGTGACTTCCTCACTGCAGCAGATGATGTCCCAGGCTGATAAGTGATGTGTTTCTGCTCCCTGGGATGCGTGAGAGAGCCCACCTTTGGGAGAGCAGGGTCTGGCAGAAGGGACGAGCAGGATGTTGCTGCTGGGGTTTGTTTTTAGATCCTGTCCTTCAGCCCTGCACAGCTGGGTTGGGCTGCTGCTCTGGTTGTGACTGCACAGCAAGTAAAGAGGGCTTTTATTAACCTGGGCTCTCCAGGTGTTATGTTGCTGCTGTAAAAGCCTGGTTGTTTGTCCTGGGGGGAGCAGTGGGAAGGTCCTCTGGAGGCTTTTTCACTGAATTTTGGGTTCTGCTGCTGGTTTTTTTGTAAACCTTTTAGATTGTGCGGATGGTGAAGAACACGAAAGGAAGCCCGATAACCCTGTCGATAGGGGATGGTGCAAATGATGTCAGCATGATTCTGGAAGCACATGTTGGAATAGGTGAGAGTCCCTGGAACACCCATCTCACAGCCCAGACCTGTCTGCTCTGGCTGGGGCTCCCTTCCGAGGTGCAGTTGGTGTTTCTGATTGCACATGGCTAAACCAATCCCACTGAAAAATGTGGGAAGTCTGCTCTTGGTTTCCTTGGAGGCAGAGTTTAAGTCCAGATTAATGCTCGAGGTCACAGAATAGTGAGAATAGGTCACAGAGTAGTGAGGGTTGGAAGGGCCTTTAAAGGGTCCCACCCCTGCAGTGAGTAGAGCGATCTGCAGTTCCATCCCATTCCTCAGAGCTGCGTACAGCCTGACCCTGAATGTGCCCAGGAATGGGGCACCCACAGCCTCTCTGGGCAGCCTGTGCCAATGTTTTACTGATCCTCATGTGCTGCTCACCAGCGCTAGCACCATTCCCCGTGTCAGTGATTCGGCTGCAGGTGATATTCCCAAACTGTGACCACAGTAGTGGTGGGAGGGGTTGCTTGGGGCTCAGGGAAAAGGGGCACAGGCAGCAGTCAGATGGTGGCTGGTGGCAGGGCAGTGCCAGGGCCAGGCTCCAGGCTCCAGGGCCAGCTGACGGCAGCAGCTCTGCACAGCACCCACGGGGGTTTGTGGGTGCCCAGGTGTGCTGTGCCTGCACTGTCCCTGTGACTCACAGCAGCTGGACACTCCTCCTGTCTGCAGGTTGGTGTCTGAAATTCGGGAGCCCCCTGTAACACCGCTGAGGAAGGGTTAGTGGGAGAGAAAGGGCACATTCTTCATTTGGGGCTGTTGGAGATGCTGTGGTGCCCTCTAACGCAGGGAATCCAGTGCAGTCCAGCTGGAGGTGGCTTTTGTGAGCAGAACAGCTCTGGAGATGTCTCAGGAGGCTGAGCAGCTGCAGGGGAATAACTGGGCTGTGAGAGATGCAGGCCGGCCCAGGGGAACCAGTTCCTCATCTTCCATCGGGTTTGCCTAGACACCCTTCACCAGGCTCTTACAGGAAATCACAGAGCAGCCTAAATACAGCTTCAGACCTCCAGAGGCAGGTCTGAGTGTTGTGGAGCCAAAACCACACAGAGTGTTCGTGTTTGGTCTCCTGGGGCTCTCAGGAGGGAAACTCAGCCTTTGTCCCTTTGAGGCACTGAGTGATGTGAGCAGAGCCAGTGGGCAGCGTCCAGACTCCAGCCCTCTGGGATTAACCCTTGCTGTGCTTCTGTCTGCAGGGATAAAAGGCAAGGAAGGACGCCAGGCCTCCAGAAACAGCGACTATGCTGTGCCAAAGTTTAAACACTTAAGAAAACTGCTACTAGCACATGGGCATTTATATTATGTGAGAATAGCACACCTTGTACAGTATTTCTTCTATAAGGTAAGGCGCAGTGTGCAGCTGATTTCTTTGTTTGTCCTGTGTGTTTCTTTGGCAATAGGATAAAGCAATAAACGGAAAAAAATGGGGATATTCTGTAGCTCTGTTTTCCCTCCCTGGGACACACTGTGTCTGCCATGTGCCTGCCCATTGAGAACAGTGCTTCCAGGGCAATGTGAGCATTCTTCTATTGTCTCCTGCAGATACTAGCTGCTCGCAGGATTGGTTTTGTGCTTGATTGAACAAGTGCCCTACCTTGTCTGATGTTGTAATGTCAGACACTGATGTCTGATAACAGGAAAAACTACTTGGGTGTAGACTGGGAAGTCAAGTGCTTCCCTGCTGACCATTTGTCTTTTGTTTTCCCAGAACCTTTGCTTCATTTTACCACAGTTTTTATACCAGTTCTTTTGTGGATTCTCACAGCAGGTAACTTCCACTAATTTGTCTATAAAGGCAAGATAAAAAGCAAGTGGCAGAATGAGGCCTCCTAGCAGAGACTTGGCTTTTGGCATCCTGTCCCTTCACCACCTAGCTCTAGAGGACAGTAGGAGCTGGCCTTGTTGCTCAGCACCAAATCTGGAACATAATGTTTTGAGGCCATAACTAAGAAGAAAGCAATCTGCTTTCTTTCCTTTCCCATCCACCAGCCATAAACACAGGTGGACACCTTCCTGAAGTAGTGAGAGAAGGGTTTGGCTGGTTTGTCAGCACCTGATTTTGCTACTTCTGCTTTTCTTACAAGAATGAGTTTTGAACGGTTTCCTGATCTTGTCTCCTCTTCTGCATTTCAGTGCATTAAAAGTGTCACTCAGAAGGGAGAATGGTTCATTCTTTTATGTCTTTTAAAAAGACACACAATGAGTGCTACCAGAGCTTTGTTTAATCCAAGTAAACATCAGAGGGGCAGATCCATGTGTGAGTGGGTTCATGTGCTTGGAGACAAGAGCTTTGGCTTTTGTGTCAACTTAAGGGGCTTTTGTGTCTATTTGGGCTCAAAAGTAACAGGAAGAGTGAATGGTGAGAGAGAGTTCTCTGCTTGTTTTGGCAGAAACACTTGCCTTTTTTTAAAAAAAGCAGCTCTAGTTCCTCTAAAACAGTCTAGTCCTTAGAGAGCCACAGGAGGCATCAGATGTATTAATAGCAGCAGGAGCAGCAAGAGGAAGGCTGCGATAAGGGCTGTTCAGTCGTGTTTTTCTGGGGGATAAGCTCGAGATGAGACCAGCCAGTTACAAATTCCTGTCAGTGGGGGCAGGTTCCTGGGCCCTGCAGGTGCCTTGTTCCCCTTGGCACTGCACAGAGCCAGCTCCATCCAGTGAGGCTGTGCTGGGTGGCAAAGGGAGGGATCTGTGTGACAGAGGGTATGCAGGAATGGTAATTCATGGTTTCATTTCTTTGTGGAGAGGCCTTTTTCTGTCTGTCTCATGTAACCCTTTGTTCCTCCTCAAAGCCACTGTATGATGCTGCTTATCTGACCATGTACAACATCTGCTTCACGTCGCTGCCTATCCTGGCTTACAGCCTCCTGGAGCAGCACATCAGCATTGACACCCTGACCTCGGACCCTCAGCTCTACATGTGAGTGCTGCTGGGCTGGGCAAGCCTCTGCACGCCTCTGCTCGCTGGGGTTTGGGTTTCCTGGGTGCAGGAGTGTGAGCAGGTGTCTCTGTCCTGTGTCAGGGATGGCATCCTCCCCAACGTGCAGAAAAAGCCATTTCTGTCCCTCTGGCTCAGCTGTTCCTGCATTCAGGCTGGGCAGCCTTGTGTTTACTGCCTGTTGCTGCTTGTTTATGCTCTCTGACAGTATCTGGTCTAGCAAACTGCACTGCTGTATCTCTGTGAAGGGTAAACTGTAGGTGGAATTCATCCAGAAGAAAAATGGAGCTGTGAGTGTGGCCAGGCCGTTCATTCCCGTTACCTTTGAGCCAAGCATGTGATGGAGCGTGTAATGCAGGGAGGGGAGGTGCAGCCTTCAGGAGGAAAACAGATCCATTCATTTTCAGAAAGATGAATGTTTCTGAAGCCCAGCTCAGGCAGAGGTGGTTTCTCAGCTAGTCTAAATGGATGTGGTCCCCAGGCTTCCCCTCCACTGGCCAGGTGCCTTATCAGAACCCAGGGAGCTCTGTTCATCAATCCACACACTGTGTTCTGCCACAGTGTGGGGAAAGGACAGCTTAGACTGTCTCCCTCTGCTTTGCTTGCTGTTTTCTCTCCTTGGTTGCAGCAGGGAGAGGCTCCAGACTTGCCCAGAAACAGAGATGCTTTCCATCTTCCTCCCAGCCCTGCCCACACGTGCCTGGGGCAGCCCCTCAGCAAAGACTAAGGAAGGTGTTTTTTGGAGGAAGCCCCTCTCCGTGCATCCCTGTGGCCAATTCCCCAGCCTGGCAGTCAGAAGCCGGGTCAGGGCTGCTTTGGGCAGTGGCCCGTGCCAGCCCTGTCACTGGTGTGATGCTCCTCAGCAGTGGAGGAGCCGCGTGTGCTTGAGCCAAGAGTGATCTCTGTGCAGAGGCAGCAAAGGGAATTACACAGGCCTGAAATCCTGTGTGAACGTGTCCTTAGGTATAAACAGCAGTGAATGCAGCAAGAGCTGGGAGGCTGGGAAGGGGCTTGGGTGGTTTGAAGTGAACACTCAGATTGATCAGAGCTGTATATTCCTTCCCTCCATGGCAAAATGCCACCGTCTGGATTTTTAAATAGCTTGGTAATTGAATATTGTGCGACAGAGAGCAGGAACAGCAGGCCCCTGAGCTTCCCCTGGTGGGCTCTGTGATCTCTGGGCTCTGTGTGTGGAGGGGAGCAGCCTTGGCTGGAATATTCATGGCTGTGCCTGTGCTGCTGGGTGCAGAGCGCCCGCTGCGCTGCTGCTGGAGCAAGTGCTGAGCTGCTGCAGTGCAGATCCTGGCTCGGGGAGAAGCTGTTTACCACGAGCACTGCAGGACAGAAACGGGAATGCAAAACAGAGCTCACAGCGAGGAAGCTGCTTGTGTTTCCTCTGCTTGCAGTACCCCACGCTTCCAGTCTGGTTTATCCTTGCTCGTTTCTCAGACCCAAGTTGTGACACGTTAGAACGTGGTCACAGCATCATCCTGTGTGGGTTTCAGTAGGATCTCGTTGCAGAAACTGCAGTTACAGGAGCCCAGCACCACACAGGTTTCCACAGTGCATCTTGCTGAAAGTGGATGTATTGCTTTAGGAGTTAAGGAGAATAATGCAGAAAAGGTGGGGACTTTACAGAAAGTACTCTGAAAAAACAATGATGCAGGGAGCTGTTTTTAACTCCCTCCTGCCCTGATAGCCGCCCTCCACTCCCCAGGCCCCGTGAGTGGTCCCTGCAGAGCTTTGCTCATAGCCCATCCATTCGCTGCTGCTGCCTCCATGCCAGATCTCATCCTGTATTCAGCCAAGAGCTCCTGCTACAACCCCTGTGATAAAAACACCCACCATACAATTCAGGAGGTTATTTTCAGCCTGTGCAGAAAAACACCACTTGAGGGAACAGACTTGCAGAGCCTTTCTCAAAAAAGGACTTTGTGATTTCAACAAAAAGAGGGAAACACATCACGGATTCCATGCACCCCATACAGCTGCTCTTTAGCCTTACCCTGCTTTTAAAATTTAGCAGAAAATGTCAGATACCATGGGCAGCACAGGGGCTGCAGGAGAGGTTCAGCACAGCATTGCCTCTGTTCACTTTGTGCTTTTTTCAGCCAAGTTACCTAAAGGAGAAGGACAAAACAGTTCGTATGCTGAACCTCTTGTGATTTCTCATGGTCAGCAGCTGGTATTAGAAGTGTTCCTTATGTCCTGACAGGTGTTTCTGTGGGTTCCCCCCTTGGCTCCTCCTGCGAGGAGCTCTGCAGCACGGCCGGACCTGGTGCTGATGGTGCTGTTACTCCATCTCTTGGCAGGAGGGTGTCAGACAATGCCATGCTGCAGTGGAGGCCCTTCCTGTACTGGACCTTTCTGGGCGCCTTTGAAGGACTCGTCTTTTTCTTTGGGGTTTACTTTCTTTTCCAAAACTCATCCTTGGAAGACAACGGAAAGGTAACGCCCCAAGAGGGAGGAAGATGAGCGTTTGTGTTGTGTGCTGCCTCTGATATGCTGGCAGGGAGTATCTGCTTGAGCTGTGCGCTGTGTCTCCAGTCTTGTCCAACAGTGGAGCCTTGCTTATGGTGTGATCCTGCAGCAAATGCTTGAAATAAAACATTTCCAGATCGCCATGGAGACGGGGCAGCGCTGGTTAGGCTCACTAGGTAAAAGGCCTGGTCTCACACGCAGCCCTGTTCAGCGCAGGGAGCTTTGCACAGCGCTCTCCCCTCCTCTGTGCGACCCCAGGCACTGGCCCAGCACAGGGACAGCCCGAAGTTCAGCACGTGCGGGGCCGGTTGTGAGCAGCTGAGCTAGCCCCCTTGGTGGGATGGTGCTCGTTAGGGCACCCCTGGTGCGGGGCTGCTGGTGTGCTGTGCCTGCCTGGGGCTTTGATTCCAGCCTCTCTGCCCAGGGCGGGCTGGGCCGGCCTTTGGCTCCTGGTTTGCAGCCAGCACAAGTCCCCAGCTGCTGGTGGCAGCAGGATGCTGTCCCTGCTGCCTGCTTGCTCGTGGGGATGAGCACTTGCATTGCTGTGGGAGCTGCTGGGGTTAACTTGCACAGGAAGAGCAGGAAAAAAGATGGAGGTTTTTTATTTTTCCTTTTTTCTCATTTTTTTCTTATTTTGCTGCTTAACTGAATACAGAGAATCATTAGTGCAGGGCAGCTGCTCAGATGGCCTGAGTGGTTTCAGGACCCTTTCCCCAAGGGAATGTGCAGTGTGTTATTAGATCCTGGCTGATGGGAAACTTCTTTACACCATCACTTGTGACCCTTGAAAACACCAAAACTCTTTTTAGCATCTAACACTTGGAGAAAAGCTGATGAAATGTGTGTGTATATCCATACACTGCATCACTGCCAGCACTTATGGCCCCAGCTATACTCAGCCAGGCCCCTGTAGTGTCAGGTCAGTGCTCTTCTGTATCTGTAGCCATTCTGGTTGGATTGGAATGAAACATGAAGCACTGATGTCCTCAGCTCTAGGTTTAATGTGTTGCAATGCCTTCAGAGGTCAAATCTATGTGGCACTACAATAAGATCTGTGGTTATGTTCTGGTCTGTAAACACTTATGCCTGTAGGAACTGCTACCAGCAATTGTTCATAATATCCATGTATGTTTGATTGACTCGTTTTTCACTCCTATTGACTTCAATTTTTTTGCATTTTTTGGAAACTTTTACATTTCACTTTCTGTTTTAATGTATGCATTCAGAACTTGACAGCCTTTGGTAAGCATCTCTCCCATTCATTGCCATCACTGGATTTATAGACAGTATCTGCTTTCCTTTGTGTGCATAGTCCCTAGTTCCCACAAACCAGCCAGCTGGGACAGCACCAGTACCCGCTGGTGCCTTCTGCAAGGGGACTGCAGAGATGATGATGATGATGATGATGATGGGTGTGGCGAGAAAGCAGAAACTGAGTAAATTGCCAAGAAACCCTGAGCTGCAGGTGGTGCAGTGACTTGTGTCCTCATTGACATTGCTGTTAGTAGGAGGCTGTCCCTGTCACATCCCAGCTCTGTCAGCTGTCTGTGTGTGGCACTGCATGGCTCAGGGTGGCGAGCGCCCGTGTCCCGTGGCTCTGTGGCTCTGTGGCTCTGTCCCTGCCCTCCCCTGCCCCCTGCTTGTCCCTGTCCCCGTGCTGTGCCTCCCCAGGAGGCCGGGACGCTGTGGCAGTGCCGTGTGTCTTGCAGGTGTTTGGGAACTGGACCTTTGGGACGATTGTCTTCACCGTGCTGGTGTTCACCGTCACTCTCAAGGTCAGCACCTCCCTCCCTTTTCAGGCACTCCTTGCAGGCCTTTCCAAGGCTCCTGTGTGCGCTGTGAAACCACGGCCTGAATGTGCTGAAGACAGTGTCTGAGTATTTCCCACCACACTTGAATCCTCTCCTGTAGAGGCAGAACCTGCTTACTTTCCTTTGTGCAGTCTGTGGTCTTTAAGTACGTAATCCTTTTTTGTGTTTGTTTTGTTTAAATTATTTTTCTATTTTCCCCCTCGTTTGAGGACTGTAATTGGGTAAGGTTGACTTTTCCCCATGCTTTCACCTCTTGATGCTCAGTTCCAACAAGAGGAGAGGAGCAATAGAGAATTTGGGTTTGTCCACCTTGTTTCAGACAAGGCTGAGTGCCAAAGTGATCACAAAAGCACATGTGTCAAATAACAATAGCAAATCTATTTTGTTTCATGGAGCTTTCCAGAACAAACTGTTTGCATAAGACCTTACAAAAGGTCTTTTGTGTTTGGTTCAGGACAGCAGGTGGTGACAAGAGGCAATTACAGTCCCTGTAACCTTTAGATGTTTCTTTCCTGTAGGATCAGGGGTTGCATCAAATTTATTCCATTTGAAAGTGTCAGTTACAATTAGAATGCTGCTCTTTCCCTGCTAACATTGTGCCAGACTGTGGACATTGAAAATGTTTTTCCTGGTGCCCATGTGCACAGATGTAGCTGTTTGGAGACCCTTCAAGCTTAATGTGAAACCAGTCTGAAATGTCACATAGATACAGTGCAATGCACTGTGCATCTGAAGCCTGTTTTGTCTCTCTTTGTTCCCACAGCTAGCGTTGGATACCCGATTCTGGACGTGGATGAACCACTTTGTGATTTGGGGCTCCCTTGCTTTCTATGTGTTTTTCTCATTCTTTTGGGGAGGAGTCATTTGGCAAGTATCGCTTTCTTTCCCTGCCCCTTGTGCGGGCAGTGCCCGGTGCCCCCTGCTCAGGGCATCCTGGGGCTGGCAGTGCCGAGGGGCGCGCAGCCTGCTCCTTCCCCTGCTGGCTGGGGAAGGGCTGCCCCCAGCCCACAGCCCCAAAGGCAGTGCTGGAGGGGGGCGGGAGCACCATGAGAGGGGTTTGAGGAGGGCTCAGCCCAGCCGAGGGAACAGCCTCAAAGGGAGAACACCTGGGCATCATCATCCAGGTGCTCACATTTGGCAGGGGGTGTTTGCTTTTCTGCTGCTTGAGGCGCTTGTCTTTTCTGGGAGGTTCTAGACTAAACCTCTTAGGGTCTGTTTGTGCCTGTGGGGGAGAGAGACAGAACTTGTGGTGGAGAGAACCTCAATGAAACGGAAGGAGCAGGTGAGGCAGATGCAGAGCAAGAGGACCTGGCCCTCTGGGACAGAGGGAGAAATAAGCAGGAGAAAGCCCGGTCCTGGTGTTGAAATGAAGAAGTTCTCATCTGTTTGAGTGCACCCAGGATTGTAGGTTTAATGTGTTGCAAAAGCAGGTGACATTAGTACGTTACAAATAGGACAGTTTTGTATTTCCTGTGCTGCAGTAAATGTTCAGTTGGCATTCACAGCATCTCTGTTTTACACCTTTGCTTTGCCATGGGATGTTGGCTGGATCCCTGATCCTGCAACCTGCTAATAAGGATGTGGAACAGATTTCATTATTTTGTGTGGGGGTCACAAGCTTTAGCTCTTCAGTTAACTCTTGATAACCAACAGATCCGGATCTGCACTCTAGCAACATCTCTATGCTAAATGTGAGTTTTCTACTGAAAACTCTTTCTACTGTTTAACTTGCATAGCTCAATATTTTTCACCTCACAGTAAGCAAAAACTGCTTTGGGATCTTTGTCATCAGTTACTGATGAGGTGTTTTTCACAAGCAGTTGTTGGTTGCTCTCCTCATCAAGGAAAGGAGGAAGGGGCAAATAACCTGTTGTGATTGAGAGACTCTGGATTTCCACTATCAAAACCAAACCAGAAGCTATAGCAAAGCCTGACACTGAAACAAAATGACCTGGTTTTTGATGAGGTGCATAATTTATCCGTGATGGTGGCTAAATTCAAACCCCTTCCCACCCTGAAAAGCGACAGATGTGGGAGATGCAAAATGGATCATGACACTCTTCCAGAACGAGTGCAGCTGGAGGCAGGAGATGCATTAGGAGAGGGATGGACAGTGTGTTTCTGTGCTGGATCCATCTCTGTCTGAAAGGGCATAACTGCTAATGGCTTTACCTGAAGTCTCCTTTGGTTCTGATCTTCTTGGAAAACCCATGTTAACCAGAATTTATTTGTATCCTTTCTTTTTCAGGCCTTTCTTGAAGCAGCAAAGAATGTATTTTGTATTTGCTCATATGCTGACTTCTGTTTCCACATGGCTGGCAATAATTCTCCTGATCTTTATCAGCCTTTTCCCAGAAATTCTCCTAATAGTTTTAAAAAATATAAAAGAGAAAAATCATCAGGTAAGGAACGAGGTGATGTATCACACTGTCTTTTTAGGCAGACTGTTCTCACCCTTAGGCACCAGATGAACCTTTAACAATACCACGTACCACTCACATCTCAAGGAAGGCTTTCTACAGTCTTGCCTTGCTCTTTCACATGCCAAAAATGTCAAAAAGTTATTCTAAAAATACTGCCTGGATCTGCAGCAGGGAGAGAGCCAACCTGTGCCTTCCCTGGGTGGGAGTGTGGAGTCTCCTAGAGAGGAGCATAAGCCTTGTCCAGCCTGAACTGATCACCAAACACACTTTATCTTGTCCTGAGAAAAACTGCTTGTTTTTGTGTCAGAAGAGCAGGATGCCCCCCTGGGTGTGTCCCCAGGTGCTGTGCACCGGGAGCAGGCTCAGGTCACAGCTGGGCTTTGCCTGTGCCAGGGCTGCAGCAGGGCACAGCTGAAGGGACGTGGGCTGGGCTCACACGCAGTCAGGTCACCCCCAGCCCTGGTCACTGAAGGAGTCACAGCAAGGTTTGGGTTGGAAGGCTCCCCAGGATCACCCAGCTCCAGCCCCGTGCCAGGGCAGGGATGCCATTCCCTCGATTGGGTTGCTCAGGGCCCCATCCTGCCTGGCCTTGGGCACTGCCAGGGATGGGGCATCGCTGAGGGTGGAAACAGGAGAGATGGTAAGGGAGCTGTGGTTGTGTTTTGTGAGGATCCATGTAACTTCCACTTGGGTATGATTTAATAGTTTCTAGCTGGACACCCCTGTTGAATGGGCTGGGAGTGAGTTGCTCTGAGCTGCAGACATAGGGGAGCTTGGGGACAGTGCCCTGGAAGGGTGACCTGGGCATTTCTGAGCCCCAGCACAGCTCACCTGGCAGGTGACCCATTTTTGCCTTCAGCTGCTGAGCAAAGATCCGTCCCCTCTTGCAATACTTACTTTCAAGAGTGCTTTTTGTTCATTTAACAAAGGCTCTTGTGAAATCACTCAGCAAAGCAAAGTGAGTGTCAACTAGAAAAGCCTCTTCAGATGTGCATCCCAAACTAAACTCAGGCTGAGCCGTATTTAAATGTACATTTTGAGTAAGAGCTTTACTGTAAGTGCCTGAAGGAGATACCAGCTCTGGATATCTGTGCCAGCCATCAGACACCAGAGTCAGCTGCCTCATTTGTAAAGGCATCTAGGACCAGGTAAAAGAATTCAAATCAAAACCCTTGTTAAGAATCCTGACCTTAATATTGAAATAAAATAAATATCAGTGTCCCAAGGGAAGCATACAGTGACAAACAAAATTAGGGACATTGGATGGGAGCCTGAACCACAACTTGGTGGCCAAGGGTCCCTTCTGGAAGGGGAGGACAGACTTAGGCCAGGCTGTTGGGCCTTTGCCCTTGATCCCAGTGGGACAGGGTTTCACCCCAATTTCCTATAACAGCGCATCAGCTCTGCTCAGCCTTTATTAAATTTTCTGTGTGGTAATGTGGTGGTTGTTTTTATTTTGTTTTGGTTCTGTTTGTTTTTTTAACTGCAAGGCGCATTTGTGTTTTCCTTAGTTTCTGCCTTTCTCTTTCTTGTACTGCAATTTTCTGTCTTTTGTGCTGTTGTGAACTAGGTAACGAAGCGCCTTCCTTCCTCAGGAACATCCACTATCTTCATGCTTTCTCAAACTTCCAGCAATCACAGCTTTTCTTGGAGTGAATAAGGTGATTTCCTTTCTGAGTCGCAATGTGTTGCTTGCTCGACTGCCTTTTTCTTCCTTCTAATGCCTAACTCCTGAGAACCCACGTTTAGATGTGCTGACACAGCAGAACCTTGCTTCCCCCCACCTTTTGCCTTAATTTAAATCTTCTGCTTAAATATTTCGTCTGTCTCTTGCCCTTGGTCTCTTGCTGCAGCTCAGGTGGGTGAGCTGGTCGTGCTCAGGGTGTCCAGGTGAGGTGCACACACACAAGGCTGGTTACACTCTCCTCCTTGCTGTAGTTTTGTCTTAGCAGACCAGCCAGGAGTGGGACGAGGTGGAGTTGATGTTGGTGGCCCTCTGGGTGAATTGTCAAACGGCTCAGGCTTGTCTGGCCTAGGAGGAGCTTCCCCAGTCCATGCCATTGTCAGTGCTGCTGTTGTTCCTTGTGTCAGTGATCAGGGCACAGCCCACAAGCCCCACATCAAGGGGCAGTCCTGGACTGGTGGGGCCACGCACAGCAAAGCACCCTGACTGCGTGTCCCTGGTGTTTGGGCTCACTGCGGCTCTCCCCCATTGCTTGCTGTTCTAAAATACCGTCGTGTGCAGATCAGGGATGTTTCTGCTCCCTCAAAAGCACCTGCAGCGTGAATCTCCGAGCACTTTGGGGAGCAGGGCGGTTTCTGAGCACCCCCGTGCCCCTGGCACGGCACAGCAGGCAGTGCTGGTCACGGCGTGTTGCCCCATCCCCTGTGAAACGGGGGCGCTGCGAGCGGGCTGTGTGTCCTGCCCTGTGACCAGGCAGGCTCAGGGCTCGTGTGCTATGTGTCTCTTTGCCTCGCTGTTGCAGAGCAGCAGGAGGGCACCTGATTCATTGTCGGCCAGACCTTCTGTCAGACCTCTTCTTTTAAGAACATTCTCAGATGAGTCTAATGTGTTGTAACAGGTACCCTGTCCTGAGGATTGGGATGGTTTTAAAGGCATTGATTAACCAAATGTAACCCCCTCCAAATCAATTAAACCGTGGTTCTTGTAATCCTCTTGACTCTCGGTGTGGGGCACCTGTCCTTGGGGAACGGAGATGCAATGCTTGGGATGCATTTTAATTTGGGGATGTTCTACTGAAGTTGTATCCAACTTCAGAATCCCATATCTGTACAGATCCTTTCGAGTATTTGGCAATGTGTAAACAAATCCTTCAATCTAACTGCTACTTCAGTCTAATATTAGCACAAAATTTAATGTGGGAGTGCAGCCTGAATCGTGCTAACACTGGTTATAAAATCTGATACATTTACAGTGAAGGATGGGAATCTCAGTTGTTAAAATGATTCCAGTATTGCATCTGAATGGTACCAAAATCCCTTTCTCTAGGGTGCATGCTGTTCTGTCAGATAGAAATAAGTATGTTTTAATTCACCTGCACAGATGGGAACTAAACACATGTACTTGTCTGTGTGTGTCAGCACATGGGACAGAGGCATGTCCCAGTGTCCGTGTGTCTGCACACACACAGAGCATCCTCCTACAAGTTGATTGTAAGCTCTGTAGTAAGCCAATAGCAGAATAAAAACAGTAAAAGTGCCTAATTGAATTCACAATTCTGCATTTAGGGGAGATGTTGTGTGTGGTGAGCTGCAAACACAAACCTGCAGACTATCTACGAACCTCTCACAGCTCTGCCCACCCCTGCCGCTAAAGAAATGGGATGTGTGGGCATGGCCGGGCCTCCAGTGCAGCTGGCACCAGCCCGTGCAGCCAGTCCCTGCCCACCGACGTTAGGTGGTGCTCTCCACCACCGCACACTGGCGCACACTGGCGTGGGAGGCGGCTGCACCAGCACAGGAGCTGCAGGGGACAGTGGGGCAGATGCCACTTTCAGACTTCATTCAGCATTTTACAAATTGTGAAAATTTATCTATCATCTGATTACTTGGTTGTGAATGATATTTGGCACTTTTATCATGGCCTAATCATTCTTCTTCTCCTATATATTTTTTAATAACCCAGGGAAAGGTGTGTGGGTTTGGGAATGTAACAGTTGCAATACATGTTTGTTTTCCTTCTCATTTTTGCAGGCTGGCCCCTTTGATCTGCCTGTGTTAGTGTCATACAAACGTATAGAGAATGGTTATGTGAAGGCTGAAGATGCTGTTACTAATTTGGCAGAAAGATATCCTCTCAGGATACCTTAAAGTGCTCCCCACAAACATTGTCATGCTGTAGGAGCCCCGTGGTTTTAACCTGGCAGTGACCTTTGATGGCACCAAGGACTGCAAGCAGCCTGCTGGGGGAGCAGCCAGGGCACTGCCCCCACGTTAGGCTTTGGTCTTGAGGCTTCTCTGCCCTCCCAGAAAAACCAGTTCTGCCAAATCCTGCATCACTGGAGACTGAGACAGCATCCTTAGGAGCTCCCCCCAACAGCATGGATCAAAGTGCAAGAGTGCAGTGCCAGCCCCATCTCACTCGGGGCTTCTGTGCCCGCTGCAGATCTGCCCGAGAGCAGCAGGGCTGCTCAAGCTCCTGCTCTGCCTGACCAAAGAAGTAGCACAGACTTCAACCCAGTAACATTCCCCTCCCTGCAGCCCCCTGAGGGCCCTGGGAAGAGGCTGCTGCCCTCACACGGAAGGTGGATGCAGCCCTGGAGCCCCTCTCCTGCTCCTGGTGCTGGGTCTGTGCTGCCTCGGCTGGCAGCTGCCCTCCCCAGCCGTGGGTTCCCCGATGGACACGGCAGGATCACTGAGAATTCGGGAGAAACCTTTGCCGCTCTCTCCTCCAGGTGGAGCTGGAACCAGTCTGTGGTCTGTCCACTGCAGTGGTGTCCGTGTGGAGAGCTGCAGTGCTGGAAAGTGCCAGAGCATCCTCCCACAGCTGGTTTGCTGATGGGTTTATTCCTGCTGGAGAGTGAAGAAAAGGTTCTTCTGTGGCGGTTTGTGACGGAAGGAAGCTTCTGTGGGGGGAAAGGAATCCCAGAAGCTGGGCTGTGCCAGACTGAGCCCCAGTGCCCAGGCTCCTCTGCTGTGCTTACATTACTGCAGTGGCTCCAACACTTGGAAGGGTGAGGGACGGTGTAGTCCTTGGCTGATCCCAGGGACATGGGCTGTGCCTCTCAACCTGCAGGTGTACGAAACTGCATCTTGAGTTCTTTGCACTAAGATAAAAGAAGACAGTTTAAAATTGAATACATGAACCTGATTTCATTTTACATTTTGTTTTTTAAATTGGCATGTCCTTTCCAAATCTACCTGTACCATGGTAGTAGGAACTTTCCTCTTTAGGTTCTGCACAGCAAAGGTGAGATGCCTGACTCTCAATATTTTTTTTTCCTCTCTGATGCTTCATGTGTGGAAAGAGCAGCTTGTTTTGTTGTGTTAAGTCACGAGCAGTGACAGAGCAGGCTGTGTGCCCCTGCTGGGTGGTGTGACAGTCCCTGCCTCCTGCTGATGTCCCCAGAGCAGCTGCTGGGGGAACCTTGGGGGCTCCTTTCAGAAGCAGCAAGCTCTGCACTGCTGCTGGGTTTGGCTCCTGCTCGCTCAGCTCTGTGTCAACAGAACAATTTGGGATAGACAGAACATTCCCCTCACCAAATTTTGTGGAACTGCGGACTGTTAATTTTTGGAAGAGTCAAGCCTTGCTCTCTGGCTGCCATCCCTGCGGTTTGTCTGCGGCTGGTGCGGATCAGCTGCTGGCAAATCCCCTCGTGCATCATGAGGAGGTTGGATGGCCTAACCTGAGTGGGAGAGGGGAGCGCACAGTCCCTGGGGCTGCCCTGCCCTCGCCCAGCTCGGGAGGGGACGCGTGGATGGGCAGGAGCCCTGTATCATACACTCTGCACCGGCCTCAGCACGAGCGGCGTCCGCGCTCGGCTCCTGCTGCATGCAGGGCAGGAGCTGCACTGCCAGCATGTGCCCATGGGCAAAGCTCTCATTTCCTGCTTCGGTTTGGTTTTCCCATTTTCCTAGCTCATTTCACAGACCTAGAATTCGACTTGCAGACCTTGTCCCGTGCTCAGCTTTCCCTGCAGAAATGTGGTGCCTACAGATCAAGTATGTGATGAATACAATGGAGATGTGCTCTATATGCCAAATCTAACCATTCTCCTTAAATACACGGTTGCTGACTTGTGTTTACATAACCTCTGAAAAATGGGCACTAGAATGCCTAATTCCTGTGATTCAGAACCATTCCAAGCCCGAATGGTCCCAAGCTTGACACCTTGCTTCTCAGTTTGCTTTGTGTCATGTTCTCCAAGGGTCAGAGTCTGTTCCCCTGGAATTCCGTTGGTGTCAGCGGGAGCAGTGGCACCTGACGTGTGTGAGAACTGTTCAAATTGTCACGTAGCCAGGATCATTTCTGCTGCCTCCCTCAAGACAGAGCCTTCTGAGAACCAAATCTTTCTCTTGGCCTTTCCAAGTGTCCTGTCTCCAGCTGGAACAAGCCATTGCAATAGCTGTACGTTCAAACCCAAGGTGTGCAGGGTGGAATTCGCGTGGAATGTCCTGAATACAGCTCTTTTGGGGAAAATGCAGTTTTTCTTGGGCTTGGATCTTCAGATAGTGCACGGGTGCAGGGCTGGGTGCCAGGGCAGCCTGGTCCTGCAGGAGAGCTGATCCTTGTCGCTCAGCAATGGCAGAACAGAGGTCCTGGTTGTTGTGGGCGATTCGGGGCGAACGGGAGCCCCCTCTGAGGCTGGGAGGGGCAGGAGAGGCAGCGGGACTGACACGGCAGCGTGGGACAGGGATGCTGTGGTGGCTTCCCTGGCGCACTCAGTGCCCTCAGGTACAGTAAAGGTCAGTACAGGCTTTTCGGTGGAGAAACTTGAAGGAAAAATGGCTGGGCTTTTCTCATCATAATTTGTTGGAGTTTTATCACTGACTAGTGACACTGAAAGATAAGGAAAGTAATTAAGATTCCCTCTAAAACTCTTACGTGATAACAGTGGAGCTTGGTGTAGTCATAGCGACTTTCAAAAACTAATCCTAATCATTATGAGAATATTATAAATGACTTGGAATTGCATAAAAGCTTCAAATTGAATTTGTATACACACAGTTGAAAAACTTTCCTAATACTGCACCATTTATCCAATTTCCCAGCTACAAATTTTTTTAAAAAACCATGTAGTGTATAGAAATGTAAATTATATACAGGCAGATACATTTTCAGCTTCTTGCAAAGAAAAAAGACTGCAACCTTACATTTTTTCACTTAAATGCAATTTTATACATTTATGTTGCTTTATATCAAGGAAATTGAATGTGAATGTTACCTTTTATGAATGCAACTTGCTCTTTTTTCATTACAGAAACTTTTGTTTGAAGTAATCAATAAACTTTGGTATGTTGTTCTGATTAATATATATTTGTCGTCTCTCTCATCTCCTTGGACACTCCTAGGGGGTAGTTGATTGTGTGGGCTTTTCCAGGGCAGTACTAGGGGCACAAGCAGCATTTTCACAGTGGGGTAGGTGCCAGCAAGGCCATGCTTGGTTGTCTGATGTGGAGCAGCATTTGCCTAAGGAAACGCTGCTTGCTTCTCAAACATTTTTTATTTTTCCAGCAGTGTCTTAGCAGTTGTGGGTATCAGCTGCTGCACACAGCTGGCCTGTGTGCTCTCATTTTCCTTCAGAAAGAATGTTCAATTATGAAAGTGAGTCCTGTGAATTAAGTGGGTAAATTGATTTAACTTTCTAGAATAGGTGAACCCAGGGCTTCAGCTGACATTTAGGAACTGAGCTAGGTCCATCAGGCTAGGCCTGATTTCCATTCACGAAGTGTTTTCCTTACTGCTGTTTTGGTTCTTGGTTCTGTGTCCTGGCTGCCTGTTATAAGTAATTTTTAGTTCAAAGCCTGAAAATACACAAATGAGGTTTGCAAAGTGCCTGGTGCTGGTGAGGTTCAGACCCAATATTTGCATTGATCAAATTCCAACAACACAAGGAAACTGCTAAAGCACGACTCACAGTGTTTGTGTAATGCACGAGAAATATATAGGCTTGACTTTCTTTTTAAGGACACGGGTCTGTTTCCAAGCTGAAATGTTTGTAATGAGAATCTGACAGTTTGAAAAATTCTGTTTTGGCTGCTTGGATGCCTGCAGCTCCCATCAGGCACCGCAGGACAGATGGCTGAGCTATTTAAAACAAACTCTAACCTTTCCCAGCAGCTCGTACTATTGGAAACCAGATACACACATTGAGAATGTGCACAGCACCAGGAGTGATCGTGAAAATGTCGGCAGGGTGGAGAGGATCCCACTCTGGGCTGGCCGGGCTGGCAGGACAGGAGCTGTGAGTGCGAGCGATGGGCGCTGACCGCAGGTCCCCAAAATCAGCATTTCAAACACCCGTGCAGCCCTTCTGGTGAGAAAGGAGAAGCAGTCTGGTGCTGTAAGGTGATTTTTAACAAGGACAGCAGTTTTTGAAGGTCGGGCTGTTGGCGTGTGAGGGCTCTTGGCACGTGGAGGGGTCACGGTGTCCCTGTCCCTGCTGTCCCCTGCAGCTGTTGCAGGACATGCAGCGTTCTCACTGCTGGCATTGGGCCTTGCTTTACATTTTCACAGTCTGGGTAACCTGCCGAGCTGGAAAATACACAGTGACTGGAGAAAGGGTGTGTGTGTGCACCTGTGAGCGTTCCTTTCCAAAAGCAGGAGCTGTGACAACGAATGAGGCAGCTCTGACTGACTCGGGGAAAGCGAGAGTGGCAGAACAGAGTGGAGCCCTTTGTTTTTCTACATTCAGATAGGAAACATAAAATCCTCCTGACTGGATCTGTGCAGGTGTGGCTGCCTTCAGTGCGGCCGGGATTTCTGCCAGGCTCTGGAGGGTCTGCTCAGCCTGGACCAGCCTGGGGGGACCCTCAGGGGGCAGTACCCCTGGGGTGGGCAATGCTGCTGTGTGCACAAGAAATCCTCCTAAAGCCCCTGCTCGTGAAAACCAGCCCGAGGCTAATTACTGTTCTGCACAAGCAGTTTGCAGTGCCTGTGCTTACTCCAGAGGTGAGCAATCCCCTTGGCCATCACTTTGACTCTAACCTGTGTTTAGCCAGCTCTGTTTTTCCAGTTCTCAGCACTTGACTGAACAGGTATTTTTGAAAGGTGATCTTTCAAATCCAAATAATGGCTCCAGTCTCAACCCAACCTTCTACCCTTAATGTGGGAAAGGGAGAAGAAAAGTTGGCTTTTATTTCAAATTCAAGAACTTTAGAATTTTGTTTGAGTGGGTTTTTTTCAGCCCCTGATCTGGAATTAATGAAATTAGTTGGAATTCTTCCTACACCTTCTCCCTAAGATTAGATTTAAGGATGAGGCATTGCACCCACATGAAATAAATCTCTGCAAACAGGTGCTGTCAAGATCTTCCACAGCTTTAAAGGGCCCTTGCCCCTCACACACCAGTTTGGATGTGCCACCCTCAGAGTGCTGCACGTTGCTATGGGGCCTGGACAGGGGATGCCTGAAAGAGAAACAGCCACGTTTCTGGCTGTCAGAATTTCCTTTTAATCTGTCTCCTTGCTGCTCCTCTCTCGGTTTATCAGCTCCTGGGCAGGCAGAGGGTGACACAGCTCTGGAGGAGCCAAGGGGCTGCTGGCAGTGTAAAACATGGGCAGCTGGATGCTGCAGAGTGCCTTGCTGGGGCAGCTGGGCATTGGAAATGCCCCAAAGTGAGCGGCCAGGGGTCCAGGCTGTGAATCTCAGTGCCTTAAGGGAAAGCCACGAGCAGGTGCCCCATAAGAGCTAAGCCCAACTGTGAGCTGCAGGCTGCCCTCCAGTTCCTGAGCTGCAGCTCTGCCTGGCTTTTCCAGCTGTGAGCTGGCTGAGGCTGCCAGTGCAGGGTTCCTGCTGACTGCAGCAGTGCAGCTCTGCCTGGCTGTGCAGGGTTCCTGCAGCAGCGCAGCTCTGGCTGTGCAGGGTTCCTGCAGCAGTGCAGCTCTGGCTGTGCAGGGTTCCTGCAGCAGTGCAGCTCTGGCTGTGCAGGGTTCCTGGGGCTCGAGCAGGGGCTGGGCTGCAGAGATCTCATCCAGGTCCTGGCTGAATGACTTTGCCTTCCGTTCAGAGAGCCAGAAATGGATTGATGGTGAGACCTGGGGTGAGAGCATCTTCCCCGGGCGGCTTCGTTCTCCCCAAGGCCTGTGTCAGAAGCGGCTGTGTGGGGAGGAGCCCCAGCTCCAGCGCAGCGTCCCCTGCACAGAGCTGGGGCACGACAGGGGCTTTCTGGGTCCTGTTCTCCCTGGGCCGGGGCAGTTTGGGACAAGCAGCATTCCTGTGATAAGAACACGGCAGGAATGTGGCAAGGCTCTTTCTTGGCTTGTAGCCTTGTGTATCAGACTGATTTTTTCATGAGTACCTGCATATGAACTGTCCCTGTCACACGAGGAGTGCTTTATGACCAGACAGAAAATCATCTATCCAGCTGTTCCTGAGACCCTGCTGTGTCACCAACAAGGAGCGCTGCCTGATTGGGTTGTTTTTCCCTGGAAAATTTCTGTATCAGTGTAAGCACGGCCTACCAAAAGATGCTGGGTTTATATTACCACTGTTAGACCACGGCTCTTTAATTAATGGCCCTGACTGCTGAAGTGTTGGAAAAAGGCAGCTATTATAGTAAAGAGCGTAATTAAAAGGTTGTTTTGGAAAAACAGGAACATCTCCTCCTCCACGCTGCCTTCCTGGGCAGCTCAGGCTCCTGAGAGAATGAGCTGGCATGGTTGGAGCCTCAGCATCAGGAGAAGTGAGGCTGGTGGGTCAGCCCAGTGCTGTGCTCGGAGCTCTGGCCAGCGCTGGCTGGAGTACAGTTTAATGTAGTGCTCAGAAATCGCTCAAGGAATTTGCTAGAATGCTGCTTGCAGAGGATGGAAATGGTTGTTTTTGTTTTTGTGGGGTTTTTTGTTTGTTTTTTTTCCCCTTCAGAAGTGCTGTAGGCACTAAGGCAGGGAGCAAATCCAGCTGCAGGGTGGTTTGCCGGGGGGCACTGGCTATAGTGGTAAAGAAAGAAAAAGGAATAAAAGGGGAGGGAAGGGAAAGGAAAGGGGAAAGGGAGAGGAAGGAAAAAGGGGGGGAAGGAAGAAGAAAGCAAAAGAGGGAACAGAAGGAAATACTGGAAAAAAGACTAAAAAGAGGGGGCAAAAGAGGAAAAATAGGAGAATGGAAAAAAGGGGGAAGGGGGAAAAGAAAAGGGGAAAAAAGAGGGGGAAAGGGAGGAGAAAGGGGGGAAAGGACTAAACTAAAGAAATAGGAGAAAAGGGTGAAAAGAAAAAAGGGGAAAAGAGAAAAAAGAATAAAGAAAAAAGGGGGGAAAAGAGGAAAGGGAGGAAGAGGGGGAAAAAAAGCCGGAAAAAAGGGAAACAAACGAAGCAGGAAGGAAAAAACGGGGGAAGGAGCTAAAAAAAAAGGGAAAGAAATGCCCGGGGACGGCGGTGCCGGTACCAGACTGGGGCGGTACCGGGGGCGAGGCGATACCGGGGTGGTGCCGAGGACAGTGTCAGTACCGGACGGACCGGGGCGGTACCGGGGCGGAGGCGGTGTCGATGCCGGTACCGGGGAGGGGCCGGGGGCGGGCAGAGGCGGTGCCGGTGCCGGTACCGGGATGGTGTCAGTACCGGACCGGGGCCGGGGCGGTACCAGGGCGGAGGCGGTGTCAGGACCGGGGCGGGGCGGTGCCAGTGCCGGTACCGGGGCGGTTCCAGGGCGGAGGCGGTGCCAGTACCGGTACCGGAGCGGGGCGGGGCCGGGGGCGGTGCCAGTGCCGGTACCCGACCGGGGCGGGGGCGGTGCCAGTACCGGTACCGGGGCGGTTCCAGGGCGGAGGCGGTGCCAGTACCGGTACCGGAGCGGGGCGGGGCCGGGGCCGGTGCCAGTACCGGTACCGGGGCGGTGCCAGTACCGGACCGGGGCGGTGCCGGACCGGGGCGGTGCCAGTACCGGACCGGGGCGGGGCTGAGGGTAGTGTCAGTACCGGTACCGGACCGGGGCGGGGCCGGTGCCAGTACCGGACCGGGGCGGTGCCAGGGCGGTGCCAGGGCGGTGCCAGGGCGGTGCCAGTGCCGGACCGGGGCGGTCCCGGGGCGGTGCCGGGGGCAGTGCCAGTGCCAGACCGGGGCGGTTCCAGGGCGGTGCCAGTGCCGGGCCGGGGCGGTGCCAGGGCGGTCCCGGGGGCGGGCCGAGGCGGAGGCGGCGGCCCCGGCCGGCGGGCCCGGGGCGCGGAGCGGGCGCTGCGGGCGGGGAGCGCTGCCCGCGGCATGGCCCTGGCCCCGGCCCCGGCCCCGGGCGGGCCCCCGCCGGGCGGCACCTCGGCGGGGGACATGGAGCGCTACTACCGCCTGCTCCGCGCCGCCGCGCTGCTGGAGGCCGCCGCCGCCGGTGAGTGCGGGCGGCCGGGCCGCGGGGCTCGCAGGTGTCCGGGCGGCGGGGGAACCGCGGCTCTCCCGGACACCGTGGGGCAGCGGCACCGCGGGCAGCTGTGCCGGAGGTGCCCGTCCCTCCCGCCCCATCTCTCCCCGGTGCCGGTACCGGTACCGGTGGCGGTGCCTGTGCCGGGCGCGTTCTGCGCGCTCGGTGCCGCTGCCCGGGAGCCCGGCAGGGTCCGTCGCTCGCGGGTGGCCGAGGATTCGAGCTGCTGCTCTGTTATTCATTCACGGACGGCACGGTGGGTGCGAACGGCCCCGGGGGCTCAGCAGATCCTTGTCCCCGCGCTACCGGCGGTCCCGGTGTCACCGGGTGCGCGGCCGGAGTGCCCGGAGTGTCCGGGGGAGTGCCCGGGATGTCCGGACTGCCCGGGGTGCCCGGAGTGCCCGGGATGTCCGGAGTGTCCGGGGGAGGGCCCGGGGTGCCCGGAATACCCGGGGTGCCCGGTGCGGGCGGCAGGCGCTGCCGGGGCACGGGGATGGATGTTCCCCAGGGCGAGCCCCGGCGGCCACCACAAGTGAAGAACTGTTCCCGGGGAAGCTGTAGCTCGGCTCTGGCCGTGGCTGCCCGTTCCCGGGCGGGAAGCGGGGGAGCAGGCGGTAGATGTGTGTAAGGTGTGCTCCTGTCAGACACCTCGGCACCCCCCGTGTCCCGTGTCCCCAACACGCCCGGCTGGCTCGGGAATGCAGCATTGTACTGAAGCCGCTGTGCTGCTGTGCCTGCACACCCTGAACGTGAGAAGCACATGCAATCTGATCCCTTATCTCAGGCCGTAGCTGCCTCAGCGATGTTTCCCTTGGTGGACAGTGATCTGCTCAGAAGTTGTGTGGAGCCCTCACTTTTTCATTGTGTTCCTGTTTTCCCGAGGGCAGTTACAGGTGGTTTTGCAGGGAGGTCTTTCCCGAACCAGGAGGGGAAGGGGCCCCTCGGGTGGCTCCAGGCTCACTGGAGGATGCCCACCTGGGCAGCAGTGCAAGCAGGCAGAGCCATCACTCCTTGTTGCTGTGCAGCTGGTGGAGTGCTCGCAGCTGTGCCGGGCACAGAAAAGACACACTGACCCAAAAATGGCTCCCTGTCTAGTGCCAGCCTTCCTGACATCTTTGCAAGGCACAGCTGGGGGGAGGAATCTGTCAGGGGTAGGTCACAGGTGAGGACTCTGCCAACGTGTCACCTGCTTCCCAGAGCTGCTGTGTCCGTGCCCCTCTGAGGTGGTGCCACAGCACCTTCTGCTCTGCCTGCCCTGCCCACCTGACCTGTTCCTCTCCCTGCACCCTGAAATGGGGCAGGTACGTTAGGCAGGGCTGTCGTGGTCAGTTAGCAAAGATGCTGCTTGAATGGATGTGGTTAAGTGCTCCTTGTGCTGTTCAGCCCCGCTGCTGGAGCAGGAGCTGGTGCCACGGCCACGGGGACACAGACGGTGCACGTTTGCTGTGAGCTGTGTACTGGGAACCAGGTGAAAGCAGGCCGTGGGTTTCTTCTGAGCATGAGCCCTCCCTCCTAACCAGCTCTTGGCAGATGACCTTTGTGTAATGGTCATACAGAGCCAAAATACCCCCACAAAGGCACATTTGTGTGGTTATAGCTGCAGGATCCGGACCCATGATTTGGCATCCACACAGGTTCTGAAAATAAAATGTTGACAAAGAGACAAAGTTGAGTAAGGTTCTCCAAATCATGAGATTAAAAATAAATCAGAAGCTTTTTTCCCTTATTGCCAATTTCTGAGCGTTCAGCCTGATCTGGGACCATGTTTTAACCATTTCCCTACATGCAGCAGTACTGGAACTTGTTGGTTGTTTCTAGTAGAAACCCGTACCTGCCTTAGAGTGAGATAAAAGCCAGTAAAGGTTCCAAGCGTTTTGTGGCCATTCCCATCTCCAAGATGGCTTGGGCTCCCCCAGGGCATGGCAGAACCCTGGCAGCCCCCGGGTGCGCTGGCACCAGCCGGGCCCTCGGGGGGCCCACGGCGCAGGAGCAGTCTGGAGCACTCAGTAGTACGTGGGATGTGCTTCCTGTCCCTGCTGCACATTTGCTACAACCACTTTAATGGTTGTCATTCATGTACCAGGACAAAAGTGAAGTGACAGCAGGGCTGTGTGGGAGGGAACAACCGAGGTGTAAAACATGGTGAGGGAAAGAAAGAGTTTCCCAAAGAGCTCTCTTTGCCACTGAGCGAGAGGGTGCCTGGAGACACAGAGTGCCTGGGCATGGGGGTTCGAGCTGGGACACCGCCCTGGCCGTGCTGCCATGGGAGCCTTTGCTAGGGTTGGTTTTGGCAGGTGGGGCTTGCAGGGGAGTGCTGGAGCCACAGGCCAGCCACAGGCCAGCCACATGTCACTGTGACAGGGGCTTTGGGGACGTGTGCTGAGCGCAGGGCAGGCCCTGCCCAGCCTGCTCTGTGCCAGCCTCCCTCACGCTGGGCAGTGCAAGGCCAGTGGAAAATGGGTGGGCAGGGGAGCTGCAGGGTGAGGAGTGCTGGTGGCAGGGCTGGGTTGTTTTCTGAATCCCTTTTTGCTCCCAGGCCACGCTGGGCTTGGTTTTAGGGCAGGGATGGGTCAGGATGTCCTGGGCAGAGCTGTTCCCCAGCCCAGCACAGTTATCCTGCTGCTCTGGGAGTGTCTGTCAGGGCAAACGGGGGGTGACACAGCCAGCAAGCGCCAGCAGTGTCCTCCCCATCTCATTTCCATTGCACAGGCCTGCTCTGCTGCAGGAGCAGCTCAGCTGGATCTGCAAATGTGCTTTTGCTCTGTGGGGGAATGCCAGAGTTGGGCATTTCCACTCTCAGTTCAGGAAAAATTGTGTTTATTTTCCCTTGCTTTACAGTAGAGTTTCCAGGTGATGCCATTGGGGGAACCTGGCTGCATAGTTTAGTTTCCTGGCTGTGTCAGCTGTGAAAGAAATTGTTCCAGTGTCCTCAGTGAACTTCATTCCAGCTTCTCCAGGCAGCCAGTGAGGCCCCAGGATTTACTGCTGAAATATCTCCCAGGAGTTGCTTTGTGCTGGAATTTCTCCTTGAAAAATCAGCGTTTGCATGGTGCTGAATGATGATGGGGAAGTTACTGATGTCTGTGTATTTTTATTAGGTTTTGGAAGTCCTTTGTGCTGCGTGGGCTCTGGTTTAGGGGCTGGTTGTTTGGACTGGGGAGGTGTGTGCTGCTGCAGATGCTGAATGTGCCTTTGCACAGCTGGCAGGGGTGCCCTGGTGCTGATGGGCAAACACATGCACTGCTCTCTTTGGTAAGGGAGGAGTGACTGGAACTGGAAAAAGGAGAAAACTGAAGTGCACTGGAGCTCCTACATGTTAGAAATGCAGGAAACTAGATTTTCTCAGCTCCTACACTGAGGCAATATCCAAAAGAGGGGGTGTTGGGAATCTTTTATTACATTTCTCGCAGTTGACGTGAATTCATGTATGGTGGAGCTGGCTTTCATCATTCCCAATTTGTGCTTACTTTGGTGTGATATGAGAGTGGGGTTTCTCTGATTGGCCATGAAAACATCACAGCATAGCAGGAGGCAACAGCTAAGCCGTGTTGCTGCTTAATTTGCTTTTGCTTCACCTTTTCTTAGCAAAGCTTCCCCAGTTTCTCAGCTGCTAAATATAAATTGGAAGAGATTCCCTCCCCACCACCCCCAGGCCCCAGAACTCCATGGTCTCCAGCAGAGGGGATCTTTCAGCCTCCCCTGAACATCCTCCTCCTCCTCCGTGGCTCAGTGCAGCCCTGGGTGTGGTGGTCCCAGCCCTGTCTGAGCAAAGCAGCTCCTGCTGGAGGGTGGGATTGGGCTGTCCCATGGGGACGCTGCCTGGGTGATGGTCCTCACACCCGAATTGCACTCAGTTAACATTTTCTATTTCTTGTCTTCTTTTCCTTTCACAGCACCTTTTTTTTGCCTTTTTCCTCTTATCCTCAGTGTGTCTGAATCTAAGCCTTTTGAAAAGGTCATTGTGGTTTTTCAGGAGCCCTCCTTTCTTTGCTGTGTGGTTTCCTGGCGAGCACAGCCCGGGCTGGGTGTGGGGATGTGTCTGCACTGGAGCTCTCCTGCTCGCACGCCCTGGAAGGCCCACAGGAGAGGCGCAGCCCTGGGTCAGACGATGGAACCATCTGCCGCTGCTGCCCACGCTGTGTTGGAGCAGGTGCCTGGGGACAAGGGAAAGAAGGAGCTGGGAAATAGAGTGAGCTGTTCCTTAAAAATCCCCCCCAGTCTGAGCAAAAATAATTTAAGGAGTCCTTGAACCTGGTGAGGTGACCAGGGATCACTCCTAGGGATGGACTAATCCTGGTGGGGCTTTAATGTCCCATGCAGGACTTCAGGCCTTGCAGGGGCCATCCTCCTGAGGATGAGCACGTCACACCTCCCAGGAAAACAGCCACTTACAAACCCCATTGCTGACCCTTCCCTCGGGGCGAGAGCCGGCTGCGGGCGGCTGTGGGCCGGCAGCAGGGCCTGCGGGCTGAGCCGGGGCTGGGGCTCTGCAGGTGAGGCCCTGGCCACAGAGGGGCAGGAGCCGTCCCCAGGGGCTCTGGGGACAGAGGCGCTTGCAGCAGTCACGGGCGCTGGGGCTTTCTGCATAAACATTGTAATGTGTCCTTTGTGTCAGTCCCTTGGCACGGGCAATGGCGCACCAGCTGGAATTCTGGGGAATTCCATGGTTCTGCCCAGTGCCCAGGTTAGTCCAGCACCTGCAGCAGGGTTCAGCGCTGCCCTGGGTGCCAGTCTGACACACACAGCCATGGGCACCTGCAGCAGGGTTCAGCAGGGCTCAGCGCTGCCCTGGGTGCCAGTCTGACACACCACGGGCACCTGCAGCAGGGTTCAGCCCTGCCCTGGGTGCCAGTCTGACACACCACGGGCACCTGCAGCAGGGTTCAGCCCTGCCCTGGGTGCCAGTCTGACACACCATGGGCACCTGCAGCAGGCTGGGGCCTGCAGGGTCCTCCCTGCCCTTGGCATCAGGGTGCTCATGGCCCTTTGCCAGCCCTGCTGGCACTGCCTGTTCTGTGCCAGGTGGGCACCTGAAGCCACTGGGGACAGCATTTGCTCCTGGCTACCAGAGATTTGACTCACGTGCAAGAAGCAGCCTCAGGACCTTGGCTGTCTGTCCTGCCCAGAGCAGGTTCCTAAGTCATCTTCTGGTGAACAGAGCAGGCTCTGTTGAGGAGCACAGGGAGCTGCTGTGTGCCACACGTGCCATGGGCTGTGTCCATCTCCACCAGCCGCGTGCCACCTGTGTGTGCCAGCCCCTCCCAGTGCTGTGTAAACACCTGCTCTGCCTGTGCCCAGCAGGGAGAGTGTCCTGTTGTGGGCAGGACAGACAGACAGGACAGAGCTGGCTCTGCTCAGGGGGTAGCAGGATGCTGCTGCAGGTGCCAGCCTGTTGGGGGGCACACAGGTGGGACAGATGCCCAGGAGGAGCTGCCTGGAGCAGTGTGGGGGCTCCTGGGGGCCTCATCCCCCTGCCCTGCTCTCTGCACCAGGAGCAGCAACTTTGGCACTTTGGCAACTGGCACTTTGGCACTTTGGCTCTTTGGCTCTTTGGCTCTTGGGCTCTTTGGCTCTTGGGCTCTTGGGCTCTTTGGCTCTTTGGCACAGGCTCTGTGTGTCCGTGGGCACTGTGCTGTTCACAGCAGGGCAGGTTGCAGGCGCTCTAATGTGGTGTTTTCCCATTAACTCCCTCTGTGCTCCTTCCTGGACATGGTGTGCAGACAGGGGGCAGCCCCCAGGTGGAAAGCTGCTGCTCCTCACTGACAGCAGAGGTGTCTCCAGGAGGGTTTCCCAGCAGCAGACAGTGTTTGGGCAGTGTGCAGTGTGAGGCAGCCTGGCAGGTGAGTTACACGCCTGTGACACACTTGTTACACACCTGTGACAGCTGCTGCCTGCAGGCTGCCGCCTCTGGGGTTTGCAAAAGGAAAGCAAGCAGGAGTTGCTAAGAGCAGAGCACTTGGGGGTTTAATTGAGGGTTAGGAGAGGGCTTTGGGCTGGGACAGGAGCCGTCCCCTCTCTGGGTGTCCCTGCACCCTGCCGGCAGCCCCTCCCTGCTCCGAGGTGTCACTGAACATCATCCTCACTGCCAGCCTGTGCAGCGATCCCGGCGCACCCGTCCCTCTGCAGGGGCTGGAGATGCCCCGCACTGCGCGAGGCAGGGCCGGGGGCAGCCGGGCTCTGCAGGGCTCCTGGCCGAGCCTCGCTCCCTCCCTCCGGGGCTGCAGAGCCCTCAGTCCCCCTTTGTCGTTCCCCTGCTTGGCTTCTCGCAGCCTGCACAACTGTCACGGCAGCAATCTATCTCCCCCTGCAAGGAGCCTGTGGGTGCAGTAACTGCAGCAGCCCTTCGTGAATGGCCATTTTAACTGTATAAAAGTGACACTACACTCTTGTGACCATTTCCCACCCAGATGCTGCTGCTGGTTTTCAGTCCGACCCTGAACCTGGAGGTGGTGCAGCTGTGGGGACAGCAGTTTGTGCGATGCTGTGTGGGGAGCTCAGGCTTGGGTGTGTCACAGCTGCTGGTCACAAAGCCTCCTCTTGGCTTGGGAAGAAATGAGTGCACTTTGCTGAAGGCCTGCCTCCTGCCCCCTGTGCCAGGGCTGGCTGTGCTGCTCACAGGGCAGTGCCCTGGGGTCTTCTCTGTGCTGTCCCAAGTGTGGCCTTAGATAAAAGATCCCCAGTTTGCCACAGAGCATCAGCTGAAGCCTTGTTTGAGGGTCCCTGCCTTTCTCTGCCCTTTCTGCAGAGATCAGTATCAGAGGACAATGGTCTGTTCAGGGTTTACAGCAGCACCCGCCGAGGTGCCTCGGGCACAGCAGCACCCTGGGTTTGGTGCCAGCCCTTGATTTCCCCGGTGTTTGCCCAGGGTTCAGTGGCCAGCACAGGGTGGGTGCCAGGGATGAGCTGCCCGAGGAGTGGCTCTGATCAAGCACAATCAGGCTGTTGTTGTGCCTGGCCTTGCCCAGGGGCAGCATCCTGCCCTGTGTCCTGTTGGGCTGTCCCCAGGATGGGCACAAACCCCCCGTGCCTCCCTGCCCCTTGGCAGGGGCTCTCAGGGAGCCAGTGCCTTGTGAAACCTTTAAATTAAGGGATTTTTTTAAGGTTAACCCCTTTCTGCAGCCTGTTTGCTGACCAGCCTCAGTTGCTGGCTCATCCCTGTGATAGCCGTGCAGAACCCAACCCAACCCACGTTTGCTGCCCGCCGGGGGCTGTGGCTGCCCTGGGTGTTGCCAGCCTGCCTTGGTCCCTTTGGGGGCAGCCGGGGCTGGGCAGGGTGGGCTTTGGGGCCCGGGCACCAGGCAGCCCCCGCTGGTGTGTGGCAAACACGTGGGCACAGCATGGGCTTTTCTCTTGTGTTTTCAATGGCACACACGTTTGGTGTCATCTGGTTCATGTGTTGGGGCTCATTAGTTTTAAATGTGAATTTTATCAGTATGAAACCACTGACCTGGTGGAAAAAGGAATCAACAAATAGAGGAGAAATCTCTTGCTGCTGCTTGTCCTCAAGCTGGGTGAAGAGGTTGAATGAGACAAATATTTGAAATATCTTTGCAAGACAAACTTCTTTCTCACCAACACCAGTTCTAGGGCCTGTTAAAATCAAGAATGTTTCTGTAGATGCCAGTGGCACTGGGGCTCCATGCTCAAGAAGCCAAAATGCCATTTTTGTCTGCAGGAGGGGAGCGCAGCAGTGTGTGTGTGCCTGCAAGGGCAGAGAGCAGCCCTGGCTGGGGGAGGCACAGTAACCCCAGACACATCTGGGCTGCAGCACCTGACAGCCAGAGCAGGCCTGGAAAAACTTCAGATAAAGTATGAGTGACCAGAAAGCTTCTGGAACAAATGGGAAATGGAACAAATATTGATTATGCTGGAGTGTGCTGAAGTATGCAGGCTGTCTGATTTAAAACAGCCAGAGATTATTCCCTAGGACCAACTCTGGGAAATAATCAGTGTTTAAAATTTGATTATCAGAAAGCCCAAGGACTTTAATCTGCATAAGATGTGCTTCAAAACATTTATTTGCAGGAACAAGGATGTTTGATTTTTAGCTGTCATTCCATTTATAGATAATCCAGGAAAATGTCTGCCAGCTTTAAGCTCCTCTGGTGTTTAGTCAGTGTGGTCTTTGTTTCCTTCTCCCAGGGAGAGGTGAAGTTGTGTGTGTTGTTCTGATGTGCTTCATTGCCTCTGAAATGATCCTGGTGCTAAATATGGCATTGAAACAGCTCTGCCATGATTTAATTAGGAAGAAATCTAATAACTGAACATAAGAACAACAGCCTCTCCAATGGCTGTGGCCCCATGCCAGGCGAAGGCATGATTTCAGGAGCTCATTTGTGCAGAATTAAGGACTGTCTCAGCCTGAATGGGCAGCCTTGCTGCCAGGGCCCAGCAGCATCCTCAGCCCATTGCATTGCCAGGGCTGGAGGCACCGGGGGCTTGGTGAAACAGGGAGGGCGATTGCTGACTGCAAAATGTAAAAGTTTACACTGGATATGGATACTGAGGGGAGGGCAGTGCTCCCTTGGTGCATTTAGTGGGATGCATCTGTTGCTGACTTGTGGCTTTCACCCTGTTAGAGTCATTAGAAACATGAGAAATAACATCTCTGAGGTCTATATATCCTGTATTACACAATTTCATGTGTAGTTTAGGGAAGTTCATGTTCCACCTTTGGATTAACACATTGATAAACGTGTTTGCTTTGGATTTGTGGTTTATTTTGATTGCTGCTCTTCCCTTTCTCCAGAAACCGCAATACCCATCTGTGCAAAGGACATCAGTGATGATCTGATGAAAGAGTTTGCTTTTCTGTCTGGTGAGTATGAGAACCTCTTCAGGGTCTCTCTCCCTCTCTCCCTGCGGTAATTAAATACTCCAGAGCAAGTTCTTTGCTATTTGTCAGAGTGATACTTCCCACAGGCTATTGGCCATCAGGTGGCATCCAGTGCCACTAGAAGTGCTGTCAATAAAACATGGAGGCATTTTGGAACAGCAGATTGGGTTTCTGTCTCGTGCTGCTGTAAGATGTTCTGACTCCCAGCACTCCATGCATTACGAGCACTTTGCTGGGAAATGCATTTCTGCATTTCTGTAGGTTCCCGAGCAGTGTGCTTGTGTGCCCTTGGGTTTCTGATCTCTTCTGCTGTGCTGTGTGAAGTACACTCAGTGAATAAAGGAAATGCCTGGTGCCGAATGCATTTGTTTCCAGCACCTGCCCTTGTGAGTTGGACTCAGAGGCAGCTTTGGCTTTGTTTGGCTCCTGTGGTGCTGTGAAAGCCCTGTGCCAGGGCAGTGAGTGCTCTGAGCAGCCCAGGGCAGCATCCCTGTGTGTTGGCAGGTGGAAGGGGCAAGGACAAGGCCTGGATCATCACCCTGCCTGACAACGCTGGCTTCAACCAGGTGCC
This sequence comes from Emberiza elegans, assembly GCA_024865655.1. Classification (NCBI taxonomy): domain Eukaryota; kingdom Metazoa; phylum Chordata; class Aves; order Passeriformes; family Fringillidae; genus Emberiza; species Emberiza elegans. Next base: position 25,908,654 of record JALJVW010000129.1, on the reverse strand, counting down.
CGAGGAGAGCGTGGCCAGAGTGCTCACCTACCTGACCTCAGTGCCCAGGTAGGAGCTGCTGTCTGTCCTGGGTGGGCAGGGGGTACAGAGGCTCACCTACCTGACCTCAGTGCCCAGGTAGGAGCTGCTGTCTGCCCTGGGTGGGCAGGGGGTACACAGTGCTCACCTCAGTGCCCAGGTAGGAGCTGCTGAGCTGCTGTCAGCCCTGGGTGGGCAGGGGGTACAGAGGGCTCACCTACCTGACCTCAGTGCCCAGGTAGGGCTGCTGAGCTGCTGTCAGCCCTGGGTGGGCAGGGGGGTCCTGCCTGCCTTGGGCAGGGCTCTGCAGGTACAGCAGGGTGGGTGCGAGGGCTCCCTCAGCTCTCAGAGCAGGACAGGGGTGCCAGCCCCTACAGTCCAGGGAGGTGTTCTGTGTGCCAGGAACTGCAGGGGAAGGAGTGGGCATCAGCCCTGTGACCTGTCAGCTGGAATGTGTCACACATTTACTTGATTAAGTTTCTAATTAGCAACAAGCTTTCCTCAAGCTTTGGCATGTGTCACTGCTTAAATACACCATGCCTCTGCAAAATAATATTTTGACGTGTACAAATAGAGAGTCGCTGCTGTGGAAAAAGAGAAATGAAGCCAGAGGAAGAGACTAATTACAGAACAAAGCCTTTGGGGTCCCTGTGACAGCTGATGGCTCAGCAGAGAGCAGCAGCTCCCATTACCTGCCTGTGTGTCAGGGCTGAGCTGCTCTCAGTGTGCCCATGCCTCACACAGGGCTGTGGGCTTGGATTAATGGCCCTCCTCATTCTTGCTGCTCAGCCTGGTGACTCAGTTACCTGGAATCCTTCATTTTCTTGAATAATGCTTGTTTTGGCAAATTTCATCCTGCAGGGAGAGCAGGCTGACAGCGGCTGGATGGGAGCTTTCCATCAGCAGCTGCTTTGGGAGAAGTGTGGAGTGTTTAGGCAGTTCTGTTCAAAAAACAAAAGCCAAAAGGAGCCTCTGTTTCCTCTGTCCTCTTTCTGATGGACTCTGAGGGTTCAGGGGCTCCTGGCCCAGCTGGAACAGGGCCCTGTCTGGTGTTTTCACCCTGTGCAGGCAGCCCTGGTCTGCATCTGCACTCCCCAGCTCTGGCTGGTTTCTCCAAGGCTTCTCATCCCACCCTGGCATTAGCATGATGAGCAGTCCTGCTGTCCCTGTAATAGGTCAGACTCAATCAAGAAACTAATGAGAGCTGCGAGCTTGCTGGTGATTCAAACACGTTCAGCATGTTTTTAGTAAAAGCGCTTTGATCATCCTGCTCTGCTCCTCCTGCCACCACAGCAGCCTGCCCCAGTGTCCGATGAGCTCAGGAACGTGTGCTCCCCAGCACTTTGGGGCTGGAGGGCTCAGGGGACAGGAGAGCATCACCTGGTGAGGGTGGCAGGTCTGTGCCAGCCCTGGTGCCCCTGGGTACACATCCCCCAGCAGCATCACGTCGTGGGATCAGAGCTCTGGCTTTGGCCACAAAGTCCCTAAAAGAGGGAAATATTTCCCTGCAGAGGTGTTTCATTTCCCCATACACCAGGGTTAGGTGGTATTTCATTTCCTCAGCTGTCAGGGTTGGGCGGGTGCACCAACTCCTGCTTCCCTGGATGTGCAGGGCAGATCAAAGCCACACACCCCGTTCCAAAGAGCTGCTTGGTGCCCTGCCTGTGCAGCCTGGGAACACCTCAGCGCTGTCAGGCTTGCGGTGTTTGGGCAAGTTCAGTGGTTTGGAGTACTTTGGGAAGCTGAATTTTGTGAGGCCCTCTTCTCCTGGAAATCACTGTTGGAAAAGGAGATGGCTGCTGGAAGCTGCTCCCGAGTGCTGAAGGCAGGTGCGTTCACAGCAGAGCCAGCAGGAAGGTGACTCTGTAGGCGAGTGAATTTTGAGTGTTCTGGGAATTACTGCAGGCAGGAGGCAGCTGCAGGAAGTTCTTGTGTGGATGAGCTGGAAGGGAAAATAAGCAATAGGTGCCCACTTCCTATTCTGTGCACATCCAGCTCCAAATGCTGCCTGCCTGCCTTCAGGCTGGCTGTGCTGAGCAGCACCTGCAGGGGTTGCTGGAAGCAGGGAGGTGTGGCAGATCTGTATTTGCAGAAAGGAGACCCGAGCAGTGAGAAAGCAGCACTCTATCCAGGCTTGGACTGAGCACTGTGCCAGTGGGGTCTTTACAGCAAATACAAATCTTTTCTCTAGCCTGAAAGAATTTATCTCTTCCAGGTTAAGCCAGAATTCCAGTAGAAGCTTAAAAAAACTAAACTGAAGTCAGTTATGAAATCTGTAAGATTGTTATTAGAAAAAACTGACTTAATTACCATTAAAATAAAACTTGCAAACTGAAAGAATCCCTCTGTGTGCAGCCTTGGTGTGGTGTTACCTTCAGCGCTGTGTGCAGTTCTGGGTGCCACAGAGGATGTGCAGGTCCTTGGCTTGTGCAGAGGGATCAGGTGAGGGGGCAGGAGGGGATGTGAGGAGCAGCTGAGGGCTCTGGGCTCGTCCTGTGAGAGAGGGGGGCTGGGGGGACCCCACTGCTCTCTGGGCTGCTGGGGATGTGCACAGGAGGTGCTGAGCCTTTCCAGAGGAGGGTGCTGAGCTCTCCCTTCCACAGGAGGTGCTGAGCTCTTCCCCCTGGCACCCAGGGACTGGACGTGTGGGAATGGTGCAAAGCTGCCAGGGCAGGTTTAGAGCAGACATTGGGAAGCATTTATTTGCTGCGGGGGTGTCAAACACCAGAACAGCTTCCCTGGAGATGCCATTGATTCCCTGAGCTGTCAGTGTTCAGCATTTGGACAATGCCCTGAACACATCTCCTAGCTTTGGTCAGCCTGAAGTGGTCAGACACCCGGACAGGTTATCACTGTGGGTCCCTTCCTGCTGCAATGTCACATCCTGTTCTGTTCTGTTGTTTTGTTTCTTTGACTCAGAGCTTGTGGGTGTTTGTTCAAGCTTTGCCTGTTTGCCGTAGGCTGGAGGTGAGGTGCAGAGTGGCTCAGGGCTGTGACACAGAGTGGTGGCACAGTGGAGGGTGCTGGTGCCTATAAACATCTCTGGATTTCAGCACCGGGCAGGTCCGGGTGCTCTGATCCCACCAGCAGCAAGGAGTCTCTCAGGGCTGTGCTCAGTCTCACGGCTGCAGACTCCAGGCTCCAATTTCAAGTCCTGCAAAACATCCCAGGTCTTTATTTTCAGTCTGGTGCATCAAAAAGTGACAAGAAACACCCAGAGAGAAGCAATCCTTGCCCTGCTTGTCTGTCTCCATCTTCCTGCTGCTGGATGCAAACAAAGGCCCCTCACAGCCCTTGTAGAAAACATTGGTTTATTTTTATTGTCTCTCTGAAAGGTTCATCAGTGTAAGGTGTCCCCTCTGCTGGAAATCTGATCAACTTGCAAGGCCTGGGTTGCAAATGGTCTCAGACTTTGTCCAGTGGCCTAGAATAAATGCCAGAGTTCTCACAGTGCTGTCAAGGCTGTGGGACTTCTGGGAACTTCCCTTTGTTTCTGTAAGGGAACTGGTAAAAGTCCATTAGCATGCTCAGAGCACAACCTTGTCCTGAGTTAATGACTTCAGCTTTTTAATGGCACTGCACTACAGTCTGGCTGCCTTTGCTGCATTCTGGGGGTTTGTCTTCAGGTTTTATTATGATTACAGCAGTTCTGTGTAAACACAGTTCATTTTTTTTCAATTGCAGGCCCTTGGGAAACACCAGGGAAGTTGGGGATTGTTCTTTATAGCTCAGAGACATAGCTTTTAAAATTTTAGAGTGTGCTGTAAAACCAAAGGGTTTTATTTTTGCCTCAAACCAAAGGATCCTTGGGCCTGCTCCCACCCACCTGGGTCACTTAGCTCATGGTGGGGGTGAACAGAGCTGACAGAAACCTGCAGAGTTGTCTCACATTGCCTAAGCCATTCTAAGCAAATAAAGGTTTTGGCTGAAAAGTCAGACTCACTGTGCTCACAGCCTCAGACTTTATTCCATATGTGTTCTGTGGATGACCCATATGTAAAATTTGATGTTCATTTTCTCTGCTCTTTTCTTCTACACTTCAAAGCCACTGAATGAATTCAAGTGAAAGCTTTGCACTTTGGGTGTGAAGTTGCAGATCCATAAGATGTGGCACAGGGTGGCTTGGGAGCCTCTCCTTGCCTTCAGTCAGCTTTTGTTATGAGTCAGAGGGAATTGGAGTCCTCATCCTCTGAGCACCACTGCTAATTCCTCTTAAATGTGTTTGTCAGAGCTGTGGGTGCCACAGAGCAGAGCAGCAAGATGTGCACGGAATGAGAGCTCCTGCACTGCCTTCCAGTGACTTTTTTCTCTTTTCTGTAGTGAGTTGCCAAGTATTGTCTGCCTTGTGGACCTCTGAGTAATCCCCGTGTGTTTGCCTTGCCAAGCACGGGAATTAGCAGGGATGATGCTGGCGCAGGGCTGGCACAGGGCAGCCCCCTGAGCCCTCTGGGCAGCCAGCAGTGCCCTGGGGGCCTCTGCCAGCAGCAGGGCAGGGGCTGTGGGCATGGCTGTCCTGTGTCAGCACCCACAGGGCAAACACTGCAGCCATTAGCTGGCTGTGCTGTAAATGCACTCCTGGGGGAGGAGGAGGTTCCAGGCTGGCTGTGTGCACACAGAGCAGCTGTGTGCTGCTGTGTGCTGCCCCCAGCCTGCCAAGGGGTGTTTGAATTACAGCCAGGGCAGCCCTGGGCCCTGCCAGAGCAGGCAGCCCTGGTGCAGCGGGCTGGCCTGGCCAGGCTGGGCATCTCGGAGCAGCTCCAGGGCTTTGGGTGTTGCAGGGAGCCTGTGCTTGCTGAGCCTGTGCTGGGAGCGCCCTGGGGCACGGCTGCCTCCCTGCAGGACGGGCTGGGGGAGCCACCACAGCTCCCTGTCCCCTCTGCCAGGCTGCCACTGCCCTGCCACCTTGGTGTCCCCTCTGCTGTCTCCTGCCTTGCTGCCACCTCTGCTGTCTCCTGCTCTATTGGTGTCCCCTCTGCTGTCTCCTGCCCTGTTGGTGTCCCCTCTGCTGTCTCCTGCCCTGCCTTGGTGTCCCCTCTGCTGTGTCCTGCCCGAGCAAGGCAGGAGTCCCCACCTGGCTGCTCTAGCCCGGGCAGGGAAGGCAGGGGGGTTTGGGCCATGAGCTGAGGGACCCTGCTGGCCAGGGCACAGCTCCTCTGCAGGCTCCTTCTCAAGGCCAGTTCGGGTCTCAAGGGCAATCTGTCTGCTGTCACCACCCCTCGCACAACCACGGGTGATGCTGAACCCGGGTACCACAATCACAACCACAATCAATCACAATCACAACCACAATCCCAATCCCAATCCCAAACCACAATCACAATCCCAATCAATCCCAATCACGATCCCAATCAATCCCAATCCCAATCCCAATCCCAATCAATCACAGTCACAGGGACACTGGGCTGGCAGGGCAGCTGTGGAGATCACAGAGCCTGGGCTGGAAGGGATCTTAAAGATGATCCAACTCCCCAGCCGGAGCAGCCTCACCTGCAGCAGGTTGTGCTGGAATATCTGGAGATGTGAAAAGCCCCAGGTGGGTTTTTTAAATATCCAGAGAAGGAGGTTTCCCAATCTCTCCTGGCAGCATGTCCCAGGGCACTGTCACCCTCAGGAGAAAGACATTTTTCCTCATATTCAGATGGAATTCCGTGTTCAGTTTGTGCCCGTTGCCCCTTGTCCTGTTGCTAAGCTCCATTGGAAAGAGTTTGGGAGTTCAGTAATTTTTTTTCAAAGGGAATTTCAGGAACTGCAGAAATACTAAAATGTGGTTTGCATTACGAGTTCTTGGATTTGGGGTTTTTTTGGGAACAGAGTCACTTTTCTTGGAATGTTATCTGGTTATTGGTATTTTCTTATCTTGCAGTCAGCATGAGTCTGACACTAAATTTATCCTAATCCTGGACAGAAGACTGGACACATGGACATCAGTCAAAACGACTCTCCAAAAAATAGCAGTAAGTCCTCTTTAATGTGGATTGCTTTTAGTGCACTAAGTTCCCCTGCCTTTGTGTACCTCCTTCAGAAAACACTGGGAGCCAGAGCAATGGTGCTCCTGCTTCCTCTCTAGGCAGCACTTTGCTTTATGGCCCTGTAATTAATTGGAGTGCGTAAATGAGCTGTTTGTGTGTTAATTTGCTTGCTTGATCCATTTCCTGGGGTTTATACTCTTTTGCACTGGTTCAAATGCATTTTGTGCCATGTTCTATGCTTTTGATGGGTGGAAAATTTTGCTCCATATACGTTCTTTCTTGACACTGGTTATTAGTTTATTTTACCTAATTGTTGGTGACTGAAAGTTTTAGGTTCTTTAAACAGGCTTCACAGGATTTGTATGTGGGCATGGATGGAAAAATCTATTCAAAAGTGTATGGATGCATTAATGTGTTTAAATGATGCGGCACACACATGCATTAAGCATTGGCAGGTACCTGGTCTGAGCACAGCTCACGAGGGCAGTTGTGCAGTTCTGCGTTGCTCTGTGTCTGGGAACCAGAGCTTGGATTTACCGCAGAGCGTGCAGCTGTAGGAAAGTCACATTTATGGGTGCAAGGGGAGCTAGGAGCTAACAGAGAAATCCCTTCCCAGCCACACCGTGCCATGGGGGGGTCAGTGGGAGTATTCTGGGTGCATTATTGTTGTGCTTGTTTCTGCTCAGTCATTGAGGGGTTAAAGACGTTGGTCCATCTGAGAAAGGATGAAGTGAAGGGAATGTACTGGGACAGAAAATGCTTGCCTGGTTCTGATAAAGTTAGATTTACAGTATTTTAAATGGTTAATGCTGCTACAGCTGAAGTTGGTGTTATAAACACCTGGCTTTGCTGGCGGTTTGCTGGTCAGCGTCCCCCTGGAGGCAGAGGGGGTTCCCTTTTTGCAGTGGGAATGAGATCCCACTAGGAGTATTTTTGGTTCTGGTTTTTATGAATGTTAGAATCTGAACTTGCAGGTGTGGTTACCATACCACTAGAGAAGAAGCAGCATTTAGAAAGTAGCTCTTTAAAGTGATCATCAAAATTCAGTTCTGCTGCCAGCGTCTGAACTGGTGCTAATACCAAGAGCATCCTTTAAGGATGAAGGACTTGCTTTGCATAGTCTGGAAGTGTCAAATGGGAAAAAATCCTGTCCTAATTTGTAGCTTCTACAGAAGTGTCATTCGTTTTGTGTTTAATAAGAAAATTTAATTATTTGAGCAGACACCCTGTTTGTGCCATGTGTCCATGTGGAGAGGTGACTTTGCCTGCAGTATCAGGGCTGTCCATGCAAAGAGTGGGAGGTGCTCTGTGCAAAGAGGGATGCAGGAAACCTGTGTCCACTAAGTCTTAAGACTTGGGGAATATGGTCTTAAACACAGAGTCAGGTCCTGAATGGCTGTCTCTGTGTCCAGGAGGTGTAAGGACAAAAATCTAAATCTTGATTTTTTCCCCAGTCACGCATCATAAGTCCTAATGCAATTATAAAAACCTCTTTTTCTGATCTTTGTACAATTTTGGAGTAAAGGAGTGCCATGTAGCTGAATTTAAAGCACAGACTGTGTCCTATTTTTTCCAGCATATGTATATGCAAGTGCAGCTCTGCGGTTGTGCATCTGATCTTGAAAATTTTTCTATCACACTGTACAGATTTTTGTTTTAACTCTTTATGTGTGTCTCTAATTGCCTGGGCAGAGCAGGCTAGCCGTGCTGTGGGAAGTGATGCTGGGCGAGCCTCGGGTTTTGGCCGGAGCATCCTTCCTGGGTTCACCCCCAGAACCCGGAGCAGCTGGAAAGGCACCTTGGAGATCCTGGCGGGGGGAAAGGGAAGGGTGAGAGCTCCGAGCTGCGAGCCCAGTCCTCGCAGCAGAGAGAGAGCGGCTGCACCATGATTTTTGGCATTCCACCTTAAAAGCAAAGCCGGCGCTGGGGAGGAGAGCGGGGCTGCCAGCCGGGAGCCGGCAGGGCTGCTGCCTGCCCGAGCCGAACCGAGCCGAACGGAACCGAACCGCTGCGTGCCGGCCCCGGCAGCGGGGCGAGCCGGGCAGCGCTCCGCAGCGTCCCCGCAGCATCCCCGCAGCGTCCCCGCAGCATCCCCGCAGCATCCCCGCAGCATCCCTGCATCCCATCCCCGCAGCATCCCCGCATCCCTGCGGGGCCATGGCGGAGGCGGGCCCGCGGCGGGGCGGGCGGCCTGCCCGGGATGCGGTAAGGCTCCGGGCCCGGTGCTGCGGGCACCGGGACAGCGGGACAGGGGACAGCGGGACGGGGGACACCGCTGCGGCCCGGGGGAGGCCGGGCGGCCGCGGCGCGGCCCGCAGCGCTCGGGCTCCGGCGGCGCGGGGGATCCAGCGGCGGCATCCTCCGTGCGGGAGCGGCCGGGCGCTGGGTACCGCTGGGTACCGCTGGGTACCGCCGGTACTGCTGGGGGCCGCTGGTACCGCTGGGTATCGCTGGTACTGCCGGATACCTCCAGGTATCACTGGATACCGCCGGGTGCTGCTGGGTGCTGCTGGGTACCCCGGGTACCGCAGGGTATCACTGGGTATCGCTGGTACTGCCGGGGCCGCTGGTACCGCTGCGTATCAGTGGGTACCGCTGGTACTGCTGGGTACCCCGGGCACCGCTGGGCACCGCTGGGTATCACTGGGTATCAGTGGGCACCGCTGGGTATCACTGGGTATCAGTGGACACCCCGGGTATGGCCGGCACCGCTGGGTATCACCTGGTACCGCTGGGTTCCCCGGTACGGCCGGCACCGCTGCCCGCAGCGCTGCTGCCGCGGCTCTCCGCCCGCAGCAGGAGCGGCTCCGTCCTTGCTCCCACAGGGCAGGAAAGCCGCGGCCCCGCACGGATCCGTGCCCGGCGATGCTGGCAGCACCCTCGGGTCAGCCATGCGGCCGCCTGCAGTAAAGGTGGCAGAGCGCTTGGGAGTCTGGCCCTGGCTGCGGGGGAAGTTAAGGGCTCGCATTAGCAGCCTTGTGTATCCTGGCATTTCCTTGCATGACTTTTCCTACAAGGGGCAGCAGAAAGTCTTTAAGTTCAGCACCTGTATAAGGACTCCTGCCTCAGTCTGCAGTGCTCAGAAAGAAACTTACTGGCAGATAATACTTTGGTTTTTTTTATTTTTTTTTTAATTGGATGCCCCAGTGAACTGCAGAGAAGAATAGTGCCTGAAAACGGAGTTCCTAAAATTGGCAGAAATGTTAAAATACCGCTAAATGTGTCAGAATGAGATATTCAGTAATGAGGCAATAACTGTGATCCTTTCAGTGCATGTCCTTTCCTGTGCTTTATTAGCCCAGTTTGTCTGTATTGATTAAATCAGGGCTCCCTGTTGGTTCTAGTTAAATGTGCATTTAAAAAGTTGCTGAACTGGCCTTAAGGTACCCATGTCTGTCCTGGGAAGGAGGGATGTGGTGAGCAGGCTGTGGTCACTGGGACAGCTAACAGCAGTGAAGTGCCTGATTTAGTGGGGCTGTGCTGGGAGTTTTCTGCCTTTCCTGGTGCGCTGCAGAGGGCAGAGGCTTTAGAGGGTTCTTTAGGTGTTCTGTTACATAACCCCAGGCTTATCAAGTGCACAGGATTCTTTTTAGATTTACAAACGATAAAGATAAAGCATAAGGCAAGATTAAATATCCTTTTGTCTTTGCTTTCTTTAATATATTGTGAGAAAGGGTTTTTTGCAGCAGTGCCTTCAGCATCACTAGAGTTCCATTTTTAGGAAACTTATCTACACTTCAGTCCTGAAAAAACGTAAAATTGTTACAATAACTAAAAAAAAAAAAATACAATCCCTACAGGAATGTTATATTGAGGAATTACCACTCTGTGTTTTTTTGGTTTTTCTTCCTAGCATTTCATCCTTTCCTTTAAGTCTCTAAGAAAGCACAGGACATGGCTTGTTGGTGTCTGTCTTTCTTACAAGCTTATTTCTTGTGTTCATTTTTTCCCATGCTTGGAATACATTAGGAGTCATTTGCAAAGCTGTGCTTCCTGTTTTGTAAGTGCTGACCTTGATCCTGTATATAAGATCAGCTGAAAAATCCCCAAATGCTTTCTAAACTGAATGGAAATCCAACCATCCGCCCTGGCGATGATTGGGGTGAAATCCCAAGGAGCAGGAGGGATGCAATGGCATGTGTATGGCTGTCCTGTGATGGAGGAGGGCAGTGCTGTGCTCTCCTGGTGTGGGACCTGCGGCCAGAGGTGTCCCTGTTGAAGCATCCTGCAGCCATCCTGCAGCCAGAGGTGTCCCTGTGGTGAATGGGACAGTGCTGTGCTCTCCTGGTGTGGGACACGTTGGCATCCTGCAGCCAGAGGTGTCCCTGTGGTGAAGGGACACTGCTGTGCTCTCCTGGTGTGTGTGCTCTGGCATCCTGCAGCCAGAGGTGTCCCTGTGGTGAAGGGGGACACTGCTGTTCTCTCCTGGTGCCTGTGTGCTCTGGCATCCTGCAGCCAGAGGTGTCCCAGGGCCATCCCTGCTCCCAGCCATGCAGCTGCCCCTGGTCCCTGTGCAGCTGGGCTGCCTCTCCTGCCTCTGCTCCCAGTCCTGCAGGTTTCCTGCCCTGCCCAGGGGCTCCTGGGGCTCACATTCAAGGCCTGCAGGTTTTCCCATGGGGAGCTGGCTTTGGACACCCAGGCTGTTCCTCCAGGGACATTGCACCCACAGGGTATCTGTTAAAAAGGACTTGAAGGAGAGGCTGAAGCTCCAAGTGCCAGCAGGGCTAAAGGGGCAGGGGATGAAGGGAATAATGGTGTCAGACCGAGGGAGGATGAATTTCTGGCTGGCTGTTCTCAAAGACATCCCTGCTCATTTGCCAGGAGAGGGCCAAGGCAGGAGCCCCAAGTTCACAGAGGAGGCATTCTGTGCTGCCCAGGGCTGGAGAGGAGCGCAGCACCAGGGCCTGGAGCCAGCACCCATGTCTCTGTTATTTAATGGTTTGCTGTATTCCCAGTGCCAAGTCTTTGTCCCTGGCACCACTCTTGTTGACTTCCAAAGGGTATGAGTTTGTCATTTCATTCACAACCTTTCTTTTTCTGCTTGTACTTAAAATAGCAGCAGATCAATATATTGGACTGATGTGGCTTGTATGATCCTAAAACTCACTGTCCATTTCTAAGGGAAGCTGTGGGCAGTGGGAACCACAACCTGCCCCTTCCTACCCAAGAAAACAGAGTAAATGAGTGGCCGTGCAGCTCAGGGATGCCAGAGCTCAGGTGTAAATCCTGTTTTAAACAGCACTAATGCATGTTTGTGGGATCATCTTTGTTTTGAAGGCACAAATGAAATGCCCTGCAGTGCAAAGTACCCAAACACATTCATTATTCTCACCCTTGGTGTAGAGGTTACTATCATGTTTCATGGAGGAGGATGCTGTAAGGAGGGGAGAAATGTGACCTGGCCTGGCAGGATCTCAGAGCAAATCATGTCTTAATTAACTCAAGGCTTTGCATCATGTGCTTACCCATAATTTAATGATGCAACTTCTACTTTCTTAAAAATTATTTTTCATTCTCAAGAACCTTTTCACAGATCTATTTAAAAATGCACCTGCTAACCATATGCTTGAAAAAAGGCTCCAGCAGTGTAGACAGGAAATTCCAAATTCTTGCCACAAATTAAATGTTGCCTGGTAATTACCAAGGACAAGATGAGTGTGCTTCATGCAGTTATGGGATGATTAGCAAGTTTGGCAATAAATTTTGCTTCCTCAATCTGTCATTCCTCTCAGTGTTCCAGCCCTCTGCTCCCTGCTAAGTTGTCATTTCACTCCCCAAGTTGTAATGATGAACAGTATCTGTATTATTAAAGTTTATAACCAGTGTGTCTCCGAGGAGCAGGGCTGACCTCCTGCCTGCTCCAAAGGGAGGTGGGGCTGGGCAGCCCTGCTGCAGTTCCATCCCGTTTCTCTGAACCATTCCCAGCATCTCCTTCTGTTGTATTTGCAGGGATGCCCCGATGAGGGAAGGAATGATGAATCTGACTCCGTGTTCTCAGAAGGCTAATTTATTATTTGATGATACCATAATATATTAAAGAATACTGAACTAAACTATATTAAAGAATACAGAAAGGATACTTACAGAATGCTAAAAAGATAATAATGAAAACTCCTGACTCTCTGCAGAATCCTGACACAGCTTGGCACCAATTGGCCAAAGAGTGAAAACAACTCACAGCAGAATCCAATGAAACAATCACCTGTGGGTAAACAATCTCCAAACACATTCCAAAGGAGCAAAACAGAGGAGAAACAAATAATTATTGTTTTCCTTTTTCTCTGAGGCTTCTCAGCTTCCCAGGGGAAAAATCCTGGGCGAAGGGATTTTTCAGAAAATGGGAATGCCACACCCTCCTGTTTTGAAAATAAAAAAAAAAAACCTAAAATGGAATGATCCCCCTGTTTTCAGTGCATTGGGAACTGCTGCAGGAGCTGCCACTGCCCAGGGTGAATGCTGTGTGTGTTTCCTTGCAGGCATCCTTCCCAGGGAACCTGCACTTGGTGATGGTCCTGCGGCCCACGGGCTTCTTCCAGCGCACCTTCACCGACATCGGCTTCCGCTTCAGCCAGGAGGATTTCCTGCTCAAGTTACCGGTATGGAGCAGCCTGGGCACGGCTGTGTGTGTGCTCAGAGCTGTGCGTGTGCTCAGAGCCTGGGACAGAGCTGTGTGTGCACTGCTGTGTGTGCTCAGAGCAGCCTGGGCATGGCTGTGTGTGTCCTCAGAGCTGTGTGTGTCCTCAGAGCTGTGTGTGTGCTCAGAGCCTGGGACAGAGCTCTGTTAAGCCGTAAGTGTAAGAAGGAAGCCCTGCTCCAGAGCAGGATGTAGAGCAGAGTTTGAGGTGCATCAGGGATGAGTGTGGGGCAGGAGGGTGGCTCAGGTGACACAGGCTCTGTGTGTGTGCGTGCAGGTGGTGATGCTGAGCTCGGTCAGTGTAGGGCAGGAAGGTGACCCAGGGGTGACACAGGGCTCTGTGTGTGCAGGTGGTGATGCTGAGCTCAGTCAGTGAGGGGGCAGGAAGGTGACCCAGGGGTGACACAGGCTCTCTGTGTGTGTGCAGGTGGTGATGCTGAGCTCAGTCAGTGTGGGTCAGTGTGGGGCAGGAAGGTGACCCAGGGGTGACACAGGCTCTCTGTGTGCGTGCAGGTGGTGATGCAGGAGGTGGGTCAGTGTGGGGCAGGGGGTGACACAGGGCTCTCTGTGTGTGTGCAGGTGGTGATGCTGAGCTCAGTCAGTGTGGGGCAGGAAGGTGACCCAGGGGTGACACAGGCTCTCTGTGTGTGTGTGCAGGTGGTGATGCTGAGCTCAGTCAGTGTGGGGCAGGAAGGTGATCCAGGGGTGACACAGGGCTCTCTGTGTGTGCAGGTGGTGATGCTGAGCTCGGTCAGTGTGGGTCAGTGTAGGGCAGGAAGGTGGCCCAGGGGTGACACAGGGCTCTGTGTGTGTGCAGGTGGTGATGCTGAGCTCGGTCAGTGACCTGCTGACGTACATTGAGGAGCAGCAGCTGACCCCCGAGCTGGGGGGCACCCTGGAGTACTGCCACAGCGAGTGGGTCATCTTCAGGACGGTGAGTGGGGCTGCCACAGCCAGCTGGGGCTCCTGGCTAGGTCTGCAGTCAGGCACTGAGCACTGGCAGCTGAAAGGAGCCCCCAGAGGCACTGCACCTCCTCGATCACGCGTGCAAAGGAGCCAAGGGGTGTTAGGCTTTGATGGGTTTGCAGGAGGATTGGCTTCCTCAGGCTCCTATTGAAACTGCTCCCAAAAGATCTGTCTTTTTAAATCTTTATTAGAGTTCCCTTAATGGGAGATACCAAATGGGCTTTTCTGTTAATAAGCATTGCTTAATGTGATTAATATCAGAACTGTGTTTGGGAAGTGGGGTAATGAGACTGTCTACTGCAAACTGACCAAATGCAGAGAATTCAGAGAATTTCCAGTTAGGTTTGTTTCTTTCCCTTTGCAAGAACTTTGATATTGCCAGGAGCCAGGAGCTGTGCCTTGCTGTGTGCTTCCTGTGCGCTCGGTTTCCCGGGATGCTGTGTCCCAGGCGCTGGCAGGCTGGATGCCCAGTGGGATGTTCTCCCCGTGTGCCTGGACACCCCACCCAGCTGTCTCTGGCCCAGCCCAGCCCTGGCTCTTGGGGCGCCCCGGAGGAGCTGCAGGCCGGTGGTGACCCCCAGGCTGATGGCAGCCGCTGTGTCCCCACAGGCCATAGAGAGCTTTGCCCTGACTGTGAAGGACATTGCCCAGATGTTGCAGTGCTTCGGCACGGAGCTGGCGGAGACGGAGCTGCCCGAGGACATGTTCTGCATCGAGCGCCTGCTGGCTGTGCGCACCGAGAGGTACCTGCAGCTCAAGGTATGGCACGGGCAGGGCTATGGCTCGGGGTATGGCTCAGGGTGCTGCCAGCTCAGGGTATGGCTCAGCACAGCCCCAGGCACTGCCAGCTCAGAGTATGGCCCAGTCACAGGTATGGCTCAGTCACAGGTATGGCCCAGGGCACTGCCAGTCACGGGTATTGCCAGCTCAAGGTATGGCTCAGGGTATGTCTCAGGGTGCTGCCAGCTCAGGGTATGGCTCAGCACAGCCCCAGGCACTGCCAGCTCAGGGTATGGCCCAGGGGATTTGTGATTAATATTATCATAGGAGTCAATGGAAGGTTCAGTGCAGCCAGCTGCTGCTTTATCACCTGTTGTCTTTGGTGCTCCTGTACCCTCCAGGGAGCAGCACAGGCCCCAAACCCTTCCTTCAGAAGCAGTCACTGTGTTCATAGTTGTTCTGTGGGGCTGAAGAATGAGCTGCTTTGCTTTGTGACAGGTTTCATTTACCTAACTCAAAGAATTGTATCTATTTTAATTTATAATCATTTGTCATTCATGTGACAGCGAGTTCCCAGAAAGCTGTCTCTAAGAAATACTGAAAATATCATCCAAGTTGTGCTGTGTGTAGGCATAAGTACATGTGTGCATGTTTAGAAAGTATCATTATAGGTACTGTCAATGGGCCTCCATCTCCTTGAAAATGAAGAGAGTAATATGAAATAGCAGCTACATCTATTGCAACATGACTCAGTGGCTTCAGCTTTGTGCTCAGGACAGTGGCCACAGTGCAGGGGCAGATACCATCTCCACAGGGTGGGTCAGCAGTGTAAAACCAGCCATCAGTGCCCACTCTGTGGAGAAATGAAAGCACATCATGTGTTTCCATTTGCATAGAAAGCACAGCAGCACTCAGTACAAGCCATCTGTTGCTTTTAATTCCTCATCTATTAATTTCAGATATCAAAACCACTCATTGGCTTTTGTCTGAAATGAGGTCTGCTGGCTTTTTTCTTTTGTTCCTTCTGAGACCATGGAACACAAAAGCAGATGAGAAACTGTGCACAGATTGTGGTGACAGCAAGACATGGGATCCTTGTCTCTCTCATGACAGCCCCAGGACTGGTACAGTGGATTCCTGAATTCAAATATTTAGTAAATCAGAGTAATTTATGTAGCTGTGATGCTGAGCAGAAACTGGCATCAAGCACAATGAAAAAGTGACAGAAATTAATTAAACAGTGTAACTAAGAAATGAACCCCATTGATATACTGAACAGAAAAAGTCAAGTCACCACCCGTCTGACAGTCAGGCCCCTTTGCTCTATGGATAATGAATGGCTTTGAATCCAAGGAGGAGCATGGCGCTCTGCAGAGCGAGGGGCAGGAGGATCAATAACAGCCCCCTGCCGTTTAAACATGCTGCACCATTTCTCTGTGAGGCTCCTGCCTGGGCACTGTCAGGAGATGGAGTTTTGCCTCGTGTTCATGCTCAGGGTGTCCCAGAGACAGGGCTGGCACTGCACACTGGGAGAGGGGAGGTTCCTGAACCTGATCTGCTCCTGGGGCTGATGTTGTGTTGGGGCTGCTGGGAGCTCTCTGGGGCAGGCAGACACTGAACCAGGTCTGGGCTTCCTGAACCCTCTCCCTGAAGAGATTTTGCCGTTGTTTCTGTTGCAGTAGAAACCTGGCCATCTCCAGCGAGGGCTCTCACCCCTCCAGGGCCAGCCTCTGCAATGGAACCAGACACAGGTCACTCCTTCAGGGCCTCTGCCACCTCAGCCCATGAGCCACAAGTGTTTTCTCTCTTCTAATTTCTGTCTTTGGCCTCTTTGTCCTGAAAATAGTTGACTCAATGCACATGTTTGCTTTGGGGCTGAGCCCAGCCAGCACATAGCACCTCCGCTGGTGCTGGTGAGGGCCCCAAGGGTTTAAATTTCCCCTAAGAGAGGCTTTATTGGGAGTGTTGGCTTCATGTGTAGAGGATGTACTGGGTGCTGCTGTGTGGGCTCAGTCCTGGCTATGTTCCCCTGTGGGATGCTGCTCTTACAACCTCCTCTGCTGAGCTTGGTGGAGAAACACAGCCTTCAAGCTGTGGAAAGTGTTGCTTGGCATGAGCTTGGACAGGTGTCTCACACCAGCCCCACTGCTCACCAGGAGAGAGCTGGGGCCGTGCTGGCCTCCTGACTCATTCTGTGCCCTGCTGTACTCATGTGGGGCACTTTCCACCCAGCCTGGTGGCCCATCCATGGCTCGGCCTCGTGCAGCTCCAGGGGTTAATTCCACGTGAAGAGGACTGAAACATCTGCTGGGAGCCCTTTGGTCTGTTGGCTGTTGCTGCTTTGTTTCCCACAGGGAATCTAAGGCAGGAGAAACACAACATGCCTTATCCTTACCTCACAATAAGCGGCCTGAGTGAGGAATGTTTTGTGTTATACAGGAAGAGATCACAGCAGTCACAAAAGAGGGAAAGTTGCTTTTGAGCAGTTTTGAAGAGCCAGACTCAGGGGAATGCAGTCAGGAGCAGCAGCAGGAGAGGCCTGGGGACTGGGAGACGGTGAATCGGTGAGTGCTCTGTGTTCCTAAATCCCCTGCCTTGCAGTGGAAACACTCAGATTATTGAGGTGTAGATGTGTTCTTTAGGTCACCTATCAGAGACACCAGAATTTTGCTGCAGTCCATCAGATTGCTGGGTGGCTTCTCTCATGACTTTGACTTGCTCTGATCTTTGTCCCCGACTGTTAGGATGAGGCTGGGGAGCAGATGCAGGGCTCTCCCTGCCAGGCCCCCAGGTTTTACCCAGATAAATAGGGACAGCAACAGCTGCTTCACACAGCTGTGTGATCACACTGCTCTGCAGTGCTGATTCCATTAAACCTCTCCCTGGGATCGTCTCAAGCCACATGTACATGTCTGTTGACTTCTTCTGAGACCTTGGGTCCCTGTGTAAGAGATCTCTAGGTCCTGTCCATCTCTGCTTGTCCCCTGTTTGCAAATGATTGTTCCAATCTTGTCCTTTTTCTGTGCCCAAGGTTGCTCGGTCAGCTGCGTGAGATGGAGACTGCTTTTGATGGCTTCTGGGAAAAGCACCAGTTAAAAATGGAACAATATTTACAACTCTGGAAGTTTGAGCAAAGTTTTCAAGAGGTAGGATCAGATGTGCTCCCATTGGCAGAAGGGAGAGGTGGAGATCTGATGGAGAGAAGTTCTTATGCTTTTATTTTGAGAGTGTTTAATTTATGCTGCTGTTCCTTGGCTGTGGCAGGGCAGGCTAGCCTGGGGAGACGGCTGTGCTTCCTCCCTGAGAGCTAATTTAGCTGCCACTGCCCTGCAGTCGCGTGGATTCTGCTGATGGAAGCATCTTTCAATTTACAAATTAGTTCTTGGACACTAGTTGTGTTATTGGATTTAGCAATCTTAGCTCAAGTGTGATTAATTTTGGGCTCAGACTGCTTTCCTGCCTGTGCTTTGTACCCTTCTGCAGCAATTTTCTCCCCTGTGTCCAGGTCAAGAGTGCCATTGAATTTTTAATGGGGCAGCAGGCGGAGCTGCCCGACACCGGCGACAGCGTCCCCCAGGTGAAGCAGAGGCTCAAGGAGCTGGAGCACTTGGATGGC
Source organism: Emberiza elegans (assembly GCA_024865655.1). Classification (NCBI taxonomy): domain Eukaryota; kingdom Metazoa; phylum Chordata; class Aves; order Passeriformes; family Fringillidae; genus Emberiza; species Emberiza elegans. The sequence goes on along the minus strand of JALJVW010000129.1, from coordinate 25,890,731 downwards.
CTGGCTCAGGTGAGGTAACATGGCTCAGGTGAGGTAACATGGCTCAGGTGAGGGAACATGGCTCAGGGGAGATGGCCTGGCTCAGGTGAGACAACATAACATGGCTCAGGTGAGGTGGCCTTGCACAGAAGCAGCAGCCATGAAACACAGGAGCCACACCTGTATTTGTGGTAGGTCTTTGTGAAATCCCCTGGCTCTGTAATTTGTTGGTGAGTGCTGCATGAAGGATTGATTTCGTGTCTCTGCTCTGAGCAGCACGGCTGTGATCACTCTGAAAGCCAGAAACAGGCTGTTTAATTATCAGAGTTAAAGTAAATTGCTGAGCCACCGTGAATATCCGGAACAGATAAATGTCTGAACATGGGGGAGGTGTGGGATTTAATGAGCTGGAAGAAGAATTATTTATATTTTAAGTGCTTTAGCTATGCTAATAGGCAGAAACTTGTTACCAGGCACATGGAGTTGCAAAAAAGTTGTGTCCTGCCATGTCTGTGAGTTGAACATAACATATGGTGAAGACTCAGAGATGTAGGGGAAAGAGGAGTGAGGAGAAATGATTCCCAGGAGCCCATCTGAGGCTGTGACCTTTGCAAAGGGATGTGCTGGGCACCCGGGCCAGGGGCAGCAGAGAAATCCTGAGGGGTCTGGGCACAGAAGAGAAGAATTCTAGAGAAAGGTCTGAGGCTTGCTGGCCATTTGGAAGAAATGTTTATGGAGACAGGGAGGAGGATCAAAAGGCCAGGCAGGCAGGGAGCAGCACAAAAGCCATCCCAGTTCCTCCCAGCCCTGGAGAAACCAGAACCAGTACATTGACTGAGGTGTTCCTGGCATCAGGATAAACCTTAACTACTGCCATTCCCTTTGATGAGAATTGGGATGCTTGGGAGCATGGTGGGCCTGAACTGGAATCAGCTGCAGTGTATTCAGGGTGTGGCTCCTGGAGGGGCAGTGATGCGCTCACAGCCTTGCTGCTTTGGTGAAATACTGTTTCCTCTTCATCCTCGGTATGGATAGAAAGGTTTTTCTCCCCAGACAGTGGATACCATTTTATGCTGTGTAAGCCACCCCTGCTGGCTACTCCTAATGGCAGCCATCTCCAAGAGTGGTTGTGTTATAGTAACTTCTTTGAGCCAGATCTAATAAGCTCTCGGAGGCCTATAACACACCCAAGATAGCTCAGCTACCCTTGGAGGCATAAAAATCAGCAGGATGGCTTCTGTGGCAGTGTTGGAAACAAAAAGGTTTAATAAAAGGCAAAATAACAAACAGAAAAACTGAACCAGGTGCAAGAGGTCCTTTCTCCTGGTAAAACACTTTACAAAAGCCATTAGTTTCTTTGTTCTCCTCTTTTCCCACTTAATTGCCCAGGTGGGACTTTTTGGCTTCTGTCCAATGAGCTATCCTTAAGTTTGAGGTGAAGTCCCCCAGGTCCTATGAGGTGTCTTTTCACTTAATAGAGGAGAGAAACTTCGGGGCTTATTTCCTTTTAAGGGGACAAAGGATAATTTTGTCACTCCATCAACAAAGAGCTCACTCCTACCCGGCTGAACCCTGGTGAGCTGGGAGGGCACGCAGGTGTGTGTGGGCACCATTTCTGTGTGTGTGCCAGCCTGGGCTCTCCCCTTCCTGCAGGAGCTGATAGGGAAGGCTCAGGTGGTGATCCTGCACGGGCACCAGCTGGCAGCCAACCACCACTACGCCCTGAACCTGATCTGCCAGCAGTGCAACGAGCTGCGGCACCACTGCGACCTCCTGGCTGAGCACGGCAAGAGGAAGCAGCTGCACCTGCAGAAGACCTTGGAGCTGCACACCCGCCTGCAGCAGGTACAGTTCAGACACGCAGGGCTCTGAGGAGATGGTTGGTTAGCCTCTCCATGGGGCTAGCCTCTCCTCTTCGCTGGAAGCATCTGGAATTGCAGCTCTTCTTCACAGTTAATGGTAGGGAGGTGTTCCCCAGAGGCTGGAGGAGCCCCTTGGCTGGGGAGTCAGCAAACAGGTACCTGCTGCTGCTGCTGTGAGGGCAGCAGAAGGAGGTGGGCATCTCCACAGAGCACCAAGCTCAGCTGCTGCTCTTGGTGGTGCTTTCATGCTACATCCATGTATTCACTGACTTTGGAGGTTTTCCTGCCAGTGTGACAGGGGTGATGCTCTCACATAAACTCCTGTCCCTTTTTCTGAGGGATTTATTAAGAATGAACATGTCTGAGTGTGAAATGAGGTGACAGATTGGTAGATAGGCACAGCTGCTGTGTGCTAGCATGGAAGTGGAGTCATGTGGCTCCAACGCTCTTTGATATCTTAATCAGCATCAAATATTCATTTAGGGAAACTCACGCTAATTAGGCCAGAAGGCACACGGCTGTAATGTGCTTGAGGGCAATTAAGAGAAACAGTGAATTTTGACCCTGTTCCATTTCCCTGTTTTGGGAACTGGGGAGCTCCTTTTTCCTCTGTGTGCTCCACTTCAGCCCTGTGCTGATCTGTGGGACACAGTTCCCTGGCAGCCTCTCAGCTGCAGGACAGGGGCCTCTCCTGGGCTCCTTGCAGGCCTGGCTGCTGCCTGGGGGCCGTGCTGGAGCACAGCATGGTCCTGCTCGCCATGTCTCCTGTCCTTTCACAGCACTGGAAATCCTCTGCTGTTCTTGGCTGGGGCATCCTCTTACCCATGTGCACACCTCAGTGTGTGAGTGCCAGTGTCACACCCCCTGAGTGTGTGAGTGCCAGTGTCACACACCCCTGAGTGTGTGAGTGCCAGTGTCACACACCCCTGAGTGTGTGAGTGCCAGTGTCACACACCCCTGAGTGTGTGAGTGCCAGTGAGCCCCAGTTCAGGTCTAAGCCTCAGAAACCTGCCAGCCTCCTTGTAAGCTGCAAATTGCCCACTTCAGCTTTCCCAGTGGGAGAGCTAAACATCTGCTTATCCCTGGGGTCAGCTGTGCACCAGTACTCCCATGGCAGGAACATCACTGATTTTAGCCAGGCACAACACTGATTTTAGCCAGGCACAGCTTGGCTGGGTCTGCTGAGAGCTGCAGTCACCTTACAGAAAAAATGTGCCTTTGTGCTTTCTGATGAAACCCCAGTAAGTGCTGAGCGCTGTGGGAGTGCTGTGGCTGCAGCCAGAGCCAGTCAGTGATGTTCTCATGAGAGCCTCATGCCAGTGGGGGTACTGGGGTGTCTCACTCCCTGTTCTGTCCCCAGGCTCTGCAGTGCTGTGATGAAGGTGCCTACCTGCTCGCCAACCAGCAGATGGACAAGTGCCAGTCTAAAGAAGGCGCTCAGAAAGCTCTCCAGGACATAGAAAGATTTCTTGAAAGCTCTTCATCCTACTTGAACCATGATCCCCAAGCCCTGCAGGACGATTTTGAGTCAGTTTTGACACCTGAGCTGAAGGTAAGCAGTTCCCCAGGAGTGAGGAGCAGGGCTGGGGCACCCTGGCAGCCCTGTGCCAGCTCAGGGTGAGCTGGTGCTGACTGGGGCTCCCCTTTTGGCTCTCTGCTCTGGGTCAGGGTGAGCTGGTGCTGACTGTGCTCTCCTGGCTCTCCCCTTTTGGTGCTCTGCTCTGGGGTCAGGGTGAGCTGATGCTGACTGTGGCTCCCTTGGCTCTCTGCAGTGCCAGCTGCAGGCGGTGCAGGGGAAGCTGGACAGCGTGCGCAGCATGTTTGAGAGCAGGCAGTGCTGCTTCAGGAGGCTGCTGGACAAGCACGTGAGGCCCGTGCAGCTCGTGGCTCCTCGGCCAGAGACCCCACCCCGGGCCAAGTCACCCCTGTTCTCTCCTAAGCACGGTAAAACATCCTGCACTTACGGATTTTCAGCTGGTACCTTTGCTGTGAGGCTTAGGATGGTTTTGAGAAGCTGACTAAACCTTGCTGGCAGAGAGAGAGCCATTGGAGAGTGTTAGATACATATCAGGGGATTTATGAACTTCCCAGTGTTTGTGCTCCCATACCTGTGTGTAGGATGAAGTTGGTTCCTTGTTATTTATTTCCACTTCCCACTCAGTGAAAACACAGCTGTAAGTAGTGCACACCTCCAGTTACTGGCTGGGCTGGAAACTGGTGAGCCAATACTGCAGGGAAAAAAGGGCAAGGTTTATCAATTTATTAGCTTGCCTGTTCTCTGTGGCTGTCTTGAGCTGGAACTGACATCAGGTTAGACTGATGTTTGCAAAGGAGCTTGGAGAAATGAGGAGCTCAAATCTCATGAACAGAAATGAGCTGGATGCTTAACTCCTTTTGATTCCTTCAGGGTGTCTTCCCTAAATCCCAATTGTGGAATAATTAATGCCCATAAAGTTACAAATTCTCATTGAACTGAGGTCACTGAATGTTCTGCCTTGGTTCTGGTAATGGGATGTGGCACCGTGTTAGCTTTAAATGATAACATTAAAACTTTCATCCTTGGCGGTGTAGCAGGCAGTATTAAAAGAGATTCCAAGGTAGCATCCATGTATTTTCAACCAGGGACTTACTGAATTATGTCAGAATATTAAATTCAGTGATCTGACTACATAAAAGCAATTAAACATTTGTGTTTTAACACAAGGTTTTTAGGATGAATTAGCAAATATTGGTTATGGTGAGTTGTAGCAGGTGTCGTACAGCAGCAAAAGCAGCTTCAGTTCAGGGAATGAGAAATGGAAATTGCCAAGTGAGGGGTGGGAATGAAGCTGGATGCAACGAGGGAAATTAAACTCCTCAAGATGCAGGCCAGTGCAGCAAATAGATCCCAGATTTCCTGTTCCCAGGCTGATGCCACCCTCTCCAAAGCACATCACCTTCTGAAGCCCTTTCCTCAATCACTAAGAGCTCTAAAAAGTCTCCAAACAAGAGCATTGCCCATTTTACCTGGCACAGCTTTCTGGAAAGAGGAAAGGGTCAAAGACAAATTACTGACCTAAAGAGTAGGGTGAATGGGTGGCCAGCTCTGTGGCTGTTGAGATCGCCATCACTCAGCTGGACATTTTCATGCCTTTGTGGGATGCAGGTTTTCCTGGCAGAGGCACTCGGTCACCTGCAAAGCACAGGTGTGCTGCATGAATCCTCCTCCTGGAGCAGTGATCAAGTGTGGCAAAGACAAAAGGCTCCTCTTTGGAGAGATCATGGCAAGAGAGCTTTTAATAGAGTCTGTTTGATAGCAAACATCAGACTGCTGCAGGGCTGCTGGTGTGATGGGCAGTGTCAGAGGCACACAGTGAGCTCTGCTGGGAGTGCTTTGACATGGATGGGTTTTATGGTGAGGCTGGAAACCAAACCAACTCTGAGCATGTCATTTTGTCCTCTGTTCCTTTCTTCCTTATGTTTCTATGCCCCATTCCCCCCTCTGTCTCTGTCTGAGGACAGATGCTTCCTCTTCTGTCTTTGCCCTGGCTTTGAAGCCTGTCTGAGAAATGTGGTTCTAATTTTTGAACCATTTGTTTGGGGAGTGGGGAAGGGTAAATCTATCCCACCTGAGCCCTCAGGTGTAGTGGGATGTGCAGAAGTGGCACTGCAGGCTGTGCCAGTGCTGGAGCAGCAGGGTCCCTATTGCCGGAGGAGCCGGCGCCCATGTCCCATCCCCAATCCGTGTGCCCTTCCTGCCAGGGCAGTCTCTGAGCAGGACCTCTGGCAAGTCCTCCCCTCTTTTGGGCGCTCGCAGGTGTGGTGGGCCCCACCCCTGCACACCGTGGGTGTGTGTGCAGCAGGCAGAGCTCCCTGGTGACACCTGCAAGGCCAGGCTGTGCTCACCTGAGCCAGGCTGGACCTGGGCTCGCACACCTGCCTGCCCTCAGAGCCCCTCCAGCATCTCTGCATTTCCTTGCGAAGTGTTTGACTGATGTCATACAGCTCACTGCAGAGATTGATGCTTTATTTTTGAGCTTCCAGTTTACCTCTGTAGCTCAACTGCAACTTGTAATTATTTACTGACGGTATCAATAAATATGTGCAAGATGGACAAACAGTTTATTACAGCTGAGCATCTTGCCCTGTGTTCATAAAAGGACTTTAAAAGTGTCCTAGCAGGGGGTGTTCTTTTTTGCAGTTTATTTGCTTCTATTGTTTTTGCTGTTATCATATGCTCAGGCTTCAGAGACTTTGTTAGGTTTTGATTGCTGTGTTCCCTTAGTGAGCATTTTGTTTTTCCTAAATATTTGTACTTTATGACTGTGGGATGTGCTATGTGGAATCAGTTTGTTTGGGATAAATACCCTTTATTTTGTCAGTTTGCTATTAGTTCTAGCTAACTAATTATTTATTCTTAAAGTGTATCCCATTTTTCTTCCTGACTTATCAGTTTCTGTCTGAAGAATCCCCTTCACCATAGATGTCCATTATGTAATTCTGCTTTTTTCTGTCCAAGGTGTAGATTTTAATTCCAGTTTGAAATTTTCATTTGATCTCTCTCTCCCTGGGAAGAAAACTTCAAGAAAAACTCCAAGTTCTCGCAAGGTAAAAATTATTCATGGAATCTGGGTTAGTTTTATGGAAAAAGTGAAACTGCTCTAAAGATTGAGTGTACTTTGGATTTGGAGGTGCCCTCTTTATTTTCTTTTTTCCTTTTGCCTTTTAAAAACTCATCAAACCCAAACCCTCTTGTATGCCTGTGGTTTAGTTGAGTTAGTCCAACCCCTGAGCTCTGGCTTGACTGATTTTGCAATATCTGGGAACCCATTTCCTCTGTGTTGTTCCCTGAAGTTATTTCTTACATAACAGAGGTGTGTATTAGGAAATATCCCCATGCACAGATATGTCCCCTGTGGGAACTGTTCTCTGGCCTCCTCACTAATGAGTTATGTTACCAGTATTTCAGATCCATGTAGCAGAGTAATTTCTGGGAACTTTTGGCTCCCCATTACAAGTTATTTCCTTCTGAGGTTTGCTGCCCAGGGGTTTTTATGAGGAAAATCATCCTTGCCCAGGGAGCTGCAGCAGGCCTGGGCTCCTGCTGCCCCTGCAGGCCCTGATGCAGCTCTGAGCTCTGCCCAGTGCATCCCTTTTCCCCTTTTTATTCCCCTTTTCCCCTTTTTTCCCCTTTTCCCCCCAGATCGAGGTCATGCATGACTACCAGGAGAAGAGGAATTCCTTGCAGTACTTCATTTCAGACAGTGAGGACAGCTTGGATGTGCTGAAAGGGTGAGCACTCACCCCCTTCACACCACCTAAAGGATGTTTGTTTCTGCCCAGTCCTTGCCCCATCCCTGTGTTCCTGCAGCCTGGCCCAGGTGTCATCTCCTGTGCTTTTACCTCTTGGTTATTAATGGCATCACACAATGGTTTGGGCTCCTTGAACTGCACTGATCACCTGTGGGGCTTTCTACAGACATAAAATAATGCACTTCTATTTTTTTCATTTTAGGCATGTGATAAATGAGCTTATAGAAACAGAGAGAGTGTATGTGGAGGAGCTGTTCACTGTTCTGACGGTGAGTGAGCTCTGCAGGTTCCCATTGCTGTTCCCTGGTGACTTGTACAGAAGGGCACCTGCCACTGTCAGACTGAGCCCAGGTGGGACAGGGCAGGCTTCCACCAGACTGACAGATCCCAATCCAGTCATAAATGCTCAGGTTTGATCCTTAGGTTTCCTTTGTTGGAGGCATCTGCAGGAACAGTTGGTGTCAGGATGAGCTTTTCATCTGCAGTGAAGGAAAACCCTTCTGTTTGTACACAAAAGCACTGGTAATTAGCCTCAGCAGTGCCTGTAAAATATACAAAAAGCTGTTTCTCTTGATTGTTCCCTAATTTCCTTTACCTTTAGGAGACAAAAGGAAGCAGCTTGTGTTTTATCCTTGGAGAACCCTGTCTCAATACTGGGAAATGGTGACTGTATGAAGCACATTGCTTTAGACAATGATTTCTCATACTGTCATTTTAGACATTACTGCTTTATTCCAAAATAACTCTTGCTGATGGCCAAAACAGGGAATAAAATGGATTTTGCACTTAGAAACAGGGAGAGCGTATTGCAAGTCTGTTCATGTTCCCTTTTCACCTTCCTTTGGGGAGATGGCAGCTGAGAGTGAGCCCTTTGTCATTGGCAGGGCTACAGAGCAGAGATGGATAACCCTGCCATGCTGATCCTGCTGCCCCCCGTGCTGAGGAACAGGAAGGATGTTCTCTTTGGAAACATGCCCGAGATCTACGACTTCCACAACAAGTATGGGGCTGCTCTCCTCCCTCCCACCGGGCTGATCCCTGCTGGAGCACCCAAAGCTCTCCCTGCTCACTGCTGGTTCTTGTCCCTTCTCCCATCTCTTGCAGGATTTTCCTGCACAGTCTGGAAAGCTGCCTGGGAGCACCCGAGAGAGTGGGATGTTGTTTCCTGGACAGGGTGGGTGAATCCTTGTCACTTTAAAGCAGACTCCAAGGCCAGGCTTTCTCCTGGCTGTCACATTCTGCAACACCTCAGCTATGTTGGTGGGGTCAGGCCAGCAGAGATGGCAGAGCCCCAGCTGTGCTTTTTTCACCCAAAATGTCGTTGTAGACATTAAAGCTGGCAGCAGAGGTGAAAGCACGCACAGTCTGGGTGCTGGCCTGGCAGGAGTGGTCCCTGAGGGTGACCTGCCCCGTGGCTTGCCTTGCAGAGGGAGGATTTCCAGATGTATGAGAAGTACTGCCAGAACAAGCCCCGCTCCGAGTCCCTGTGGAGGCAGTGCTCCGAGAGCTCCTTCTTCCAGGTGAGCTGCTGCTCCCACCCTCCTGGGGCACTGCCTTGTCCTCACAGCCTCCTCACAGCCCACAGTGCTGCGGTTTGTTTGGTGGTGTGTGCAGAATGCACGCAAAATGCTCACAAAAGGAGGTGTTGGTGTTTCTCATACCCCAGGAGTACAGGGCAGATCCACTCACTGCTAATTTGCATGTTATTATAATATTTCTTTAGTTGTGGGTACCATTCAACACCTGGACATGAAGCCTTTGAAGTCATCAAACCCCACAGTTCTGCTGTTGGAATATCTACTTACACATGGTGCAAAACTGACTTGGTCTGAGTTCTGTGTTGCAGGAGTGCCAAAGGAAACTGGAGCACAAGCTGGGGCTGGACTCCTACCTGCTCAAACCCGTGCAGCGCCTGACCAAGTACCAGCTCCTGCTGAAGGTATGCCATGTTGTACCAGCTCCTGCTGAAGGTGTGCCATGTTGTACCAGCTCCTGCTGAAGGTGTGCCATGTTGTACCAGCTCCTGCTGAAGGTGTGCCAGGTTCTGCTTCCCAAGGCCATCAGCAGAGAGAGTACATTTGTTCTCAATTAGAGGTGACCTGTAAATCAGCACCAAGCTTTGGATGACATTGCTTATCTGGGCCTCTCCTGAAGTGCCTTTCAGTGCATATGAATGTTCACATACCTGACAAAGGAACAGGTGCTTGTAACAGGCCATTTTTAAGGAGAGACTCTGAATCTGTTCAGAGATGCAGAACTACAGAAGCACTTGTAAGAAAATCGAGCCAGAGATGATCATGCAACTCTGATGGATGAAATAAATTGTTGCATCTCTTTTCCATGGGTGTTGATAGCACCTGTAATCTTTAATTATTGTGTCCCCCATCTGAGGCAGGGCACTGCAGTTGTTCTCACTGTGTAAGGCAGGAGTTATACTTGGGTTAGTAGCTTCTGAACCTCCTTCCAGCATCTTGAATGAGTATACATGCAGCTGTAGGTGGGCACAGGAGATCTGAAATGAAACCAATTTTATGTCAGTGGTAAAATTCTGTCCTCCATTTACTGACCTGAAGGCTCTGGGTTTTATTAATTCTGTTCCTTGTGCCTGCCGGTCTGAAGACAATGATCTGCTGCAAGCTCCTTTGAGGGCAATGTTGGCACTAATGAACAACCCCATCCTCATTTGCCATATCTTACCAAGCAGGAAAACACAGCACAAAGGGATCAGAATGTGCTGCTTCTCTGTGCTGACACCAGCCTTAAGGAACCATTAAAAATAGGCCATTCCTCACTGGCCTGGTCCATACCTCACACTGACTGTGCTTTAGAGAGAGCCTTTTTCCAGGGACAGGAAAAAAGGAACTCAGTGTGGGTCACTTGTGGGCATTGGACACTTTGGGCAAGGTGGAAAAATCTGCCTTGTTCAAGTGCAAACATGTGCTCTCCCATTTCTATTTTCAGGAGCTGCTAAAGTACAGCACGAGCTGTGATGGGGTTCAGGAGCTTCAGGAAGCTCTGGTTGCAATGCTGGATTTGCTGAAGTCAGTCAATGACTCCATGCATCAGATTTCAATCACAGGATATGATGTGAGTAGCTCTGGGCACTGAGAGCCCTGGCACAGGGCTGGGGGATGCTCTGGGCGTGGGGGGTGTGCAGAGTGTGAGAGCTGGCCCAGAACAGAACCTGTGCAGGGGTTTGGGATCAGGAGCCCTCACACGTGACAGTCTCCATCTGATTTCAGGGGTTTGGGATATTCTGAGCTGCTCAGTGCCCACACTTTGCCACCTTGTGGTTTTCTGGAGTATTTTTCCAGTGTCCCTCTGTGTTCTCATGGCTGACCTGATAACTCTCCTGGGTTGTTTCTGTAGCATTTCCCATTCAGCATTTAATAAATGACTCTCTGAAGCTGAGTTTGAACCTTTCCCATTGGAATGTGTGTCTTTCCTAGGGTTTCAGGGGAGCTGCTGATCCCAGGCCTGGCCTCCTGGAGAGTTCCATCTCCTGGTACCTCAGTTCAGGCTCAAATCTCACTTCCCTGTCCCACTAAAGCAGCCAGAGCCCTTGGCACGCTCTTCCCTAGGAGCTGGATGGTTTTCTGTTCCTTTCAGTTCTTCCAGTTCCTGCCCTCCTAGGCTGGCTGCAGCCCTGCATGAGAGCTGTGCTCCCCTGGCACCAAGCCATGCTCCCAAAGATCCCCTGGTCCTTCCAGGAAGAACTATTCTTAGAGGGACGTGCCTTGGAGCAGAGCTGGCCCTGTGTCCTGGCATTGTTTGGAGAGCCCTCTCACATTTTAATTCACCTCTCTTTCATTCCTTTTTGTCTGTCATGCTCTCCCCAGGGTGACCTGAGCGAACTGGGGAAAGTATTGATGCAGGGATCTTTCAGTGTTTGGGCAGGACACCGAAAAGGGCCCACAAAGATGAAGGATCTGGCCAGGTTCAAGCCCATGCAGAGGCACCTGTTCCTGTATGAGAAAGCCTTGGTCTTCTGCAAGAAGAGAGAGGAGCACGGAGATGGATATGACAAAACCTCATCCTACAGCTTTAAGCACTTTCTGAAAGTAAGGGGTTTTATTTTTGTTATGAACCTTAGGGTGTTTTACACAGCCATGTATACTGCAGAGCAGTAATTCTGCAGAGCCAGGGGGTTTTATCTCTGACAGGGGGGTTGGTTTCTGCTGCTGAGGGCTGTGGTGCCCCACAGGGATGTGCAGTGATCCAGCAGCTGACAGTAAATCCTGGCCAGGGAGATGACATGGAATTTTAAAATCCACTAACCTGAATGAACAGACCTTAAATCTGTCTCTTCCTGGCACTTGTTCTGGGCATCATCATGGTAGATCATCTGAAATTTCTAATGTCTTGATGCCTGGGCAGTTTTGTAGGAGCCTCTATAAATTGTCAAGGTAAACAAGGTGCACAGAACTGGGAATAGCAGTGACTGGATGAGGCTCTCTAGGCTGCTCTTCCAACAGCTTTCATCAATTTTAAGTTTTTATAAAATCAAACTGGAGCCTCATCCAGCTTCCAAAGGGGAAATGGCCTCAAGCTGTGCCGGGGGGGGCTCAGCTTGGCTGTGAGGAGTGGGCAGCACTGGCACAGCTGCCCAGGGCAGGGGGTCCCGATCCCTGGAGGGATTTAAAGCCCTCTGCATGTGGCACCTGGGGACAGGGCCAGTGTGGCCTTGGCAGGGCTGGGTTAGTGGTTGGACTCGATGGTCTGGGGTCTTTTCCAGCCTCAGTGTTTCCGTGCTGCCAGGAGCAGCTTGGTTCCTGCTCCCTGGGGCTGCTCATGCCACTGGAAAGGGGCACCACCACGGGAAACAGTTGGAACAGAACATTTGTCCACGGCACCTGTGCTGTAAATCATCCAGGGCTTTCAGACCTGGGCACGCACACATTGTCAGGGAGGAACAGCACTGGTGAACAGATGTTATTTCTAAGGGTTTGTTTGTATTTATAGCGGATTTGTCTGATCCAGTCTGCGTGAATAATTTATGATAGATGATACCTTTATTATTACATCTGTTCCAAAACATGCAAGTGGGATACTGCAGCTATTTCTGGCCATCCCTTAATCAGTGAATAATTGCCAGCAAACCCTGCTTTGAGGGAGAGGGTGGTTCCTGTGCTGTCAGGTTTTACAGCAGGTTTCAGCTTCATGGCCTGCTCAGGAGGGAGGGCAGAGCTCTCCTGTTGCTGAAAAGTTTCTTGTCTCTAATCATGGTTTGAGCTTGGTTCAGGTGGGTCACACTGTGCAGGTCCTGAAGGATTTGGGCCTTTGGTGTTTCATCCAAACTGTCAGGAGTGAATGGGGATGATGAGTAAAGCGGCATTCAGCTGCAAGCTGGGCTTGGGGCATCCCAAAAATTACCCCTGCTTTTGGAAAGAAATAATCTGTGTGGATAAATAACATGTATTATAACATGTCACCTATTTATAAATCTTCATTTGCCAAATCTGAGACATTCTGTGCAGAAAGAGGAAGCAGAGATGATGCTTCAGTTGGTTCCACTGGTTCCCAAATGAAATTCCCAAAGGTCCATTGATTTGTTGTGGAAAGCTTATCCAAAATGCAGCTGATAGAAAGTCAGGAGGAATGAGACAGATAATGACTTCCAGTTGCTACTTAAATTGAAATTGATGCAACATGTTAAATTCAATGCAAACAGGTTTTACTTGCTGCTAAAGTCTGCATTCCTGGGGAAGAGGGAGTTCTGTGCTGTGTTTAATTTTCTGTTTGTTTGGATTTGCAGATGAATGCAGTTGGGATAACTGAGAATGTGAAAGGAGACCATCGGAAATTTGAGATCTGGTACAGTGGGAGAGAGGAGGTGTATGTGGTGCAGGTTTGTCCCTTCAGAATCTGTGGGAAGAAAATGTGTCTCATTGATCTGCCTGCTTGTAGTGATAGCTCTACAACTGCCACTGTGCCATGCCTGGATCTAATGGGAATCATCAATTGTAAAAGATCAAGACTGTTTAAAATTCAGTAGTAGCTTTGGGGAAAAAGGGGATTTCAGATAATTACAGCATAGAAAAGTAAGATTTTATTCCTACATTATAATGGATGACTCTTAATTCAAAATTCAGACAATTTTCTGTTCTTCCAGGCCCAAACAGTAGATCTGAAGATGGCATGGTTGAATGAAATAAGAAAAATTTTGTTCAAGCAGCAAGAGCTTATAAAAGGTACATTTGCTCAATTTCTCTGTGGCTTTCATTCTGCAGCAGAAGTTTTCCTATTGGCACACTGCTGATCTTCAAGTCCACTAATTCTCTCTGGAGGATTAATTTTTAGAGCCTGGTGGCAAAATGCTGGAGTGAGGCCTTACATTGCAGGGAAATAACAGGACTTGGAGCAGTAAAAACTGGGTGCTCATGTGAAAATGAATCACAGAAGTATTTTTTTTGGTTGTCATTACCTTGGGCACTATTTCACATTTGTTATCCTAGGTTTAATGCAACAAGATATAAACCAGATGCCTAATTTGAAGCACCTCGTGGTCCTCAGGAGCATGCTCAGTGTTGGGTTTGTGCTAACATGCCACCTTAATCATCATTAACTCTGTGCTTTGCAAGAGCCCATAGGTCTGTTTTCCTCTGGACAGAAGCCACTAGGGTTGTACAAAAGGTCTCATTTTTAAAGTAATGCTCCAAGTGTGAGAGTTGCAGTAGAGAACTGGATTGAAGCTGTGTTTGCCCTCGCAGCAGGGGAGAAGCAGCAGCCTGGCTCGTGCTCGGAGCAGCTCCCACTCTCCTCCCAGCTGGGGGACAGGTGAGGGCCGGGCTGGGTTGGGCTGGGCTGGGCTGGGCTAGGCCAGGTTGGGCCGGGCCAGGCTGGGCCTGGGCCTGGGCCTGGGCTGGGCTGGGAGCAGCTCCCACTCTGCTCCCAGCTGGGGGACAGGTGAGGGCCGGGCTGGGCTGGGCTGGGCTGGGAGCAGCTCCCACTCTCCTCCCAGCTGGGGGACAGGTGAGGGCCGGGCTGGGCTGGGCTGGGCTGGGAGCAGCTCCCACTCTGCTCCCAGCTGGGGGACAGGTGAGGGCCGGGCTGGGCTGGGCTAGGCCAGGTTGGGCCGGGCCAGGCTGGGCCTGGGCTGGGCCGGGCTGGGAGCAGCTCCCACTCTGCTCCCAGCTGGGGGACAGGTGAGGGCCGGGCTGGGCTGGAGTGGAATGGGTGCCCTCCCATCGGGGCACCCAGAACCTGCTGCTGGCCCTGTCCCTGTCCTGGGGAGGGGACAGCAGTGGTGTGCTGCTGCTCCCCCTTGGGTGCCCGTGGCCTGGGGACAGGGTCTGCAGAGACACCCTTGAGCCTGGCAGCTCAGCTGAGCTGCAGCCCCTCTGCAGGTGGGGCAGAGCAGAGACAGGGCTTTAATTCAGGGCAGAGACACTGCAGCAGCTTCATTCCCCTCCCAAAAAGATTGGGAACTGGGCACTAAGTGCTTAATCTTCACAGAAACATGCACTGAGAGGTCAAACATACACTGAGAGGTACCAGGATATTTCTGCCCCTTTGACAAACCCTCCTGGGGTTGGTGCTCACTGGGGAAGTAAAGCTGGGACTGATTCTGTTCTTTTGCCCCCCTCAGAAAGCAGCAGAGAGCCTCCATCAGCTCGGAGGAGAACGACTCGGAGCGCACCAGCCCGGTGCTGCTATCCCCCCAGAACAAACCCCACAGAGGTAGGGCCCCTTTTCACCCCCTTGGGGCCTCTCTGGGGCTGCTGGGCCCAGGCTGAGCCCCAGGTGTGTTGCAGGCTGGCCAGGAATGTCGCAGTCCCTGGAGATCTGCGAGGGGCTGGAGGAGTGGGCAGGCCAGCAGGAGCTGTCCAACTGCTCGGACACCGAGGAGGAGGAGGGCACCCAGCTGGTAGGTGATGGGACATCCTGGGGGCTCACTCTGCCTGTTCCCCTCACTGATAATGCTTGTGTCTTGGCCATGTCTCTCAGAAATTCCATAGCTCAGTGTGGGCAGTGAGAGGATGTCTCAGGCAGAGTTTCTTGAAATAATTCTAATCCAGGTAGCTGGTAGAGCTCTGTCACGTTCCCTGCAGCACTCAGACATCACAGCTGTATGATACACAATGCAGCTAAATAATACAAGTTTTTCTCTCTACCACAGTCTCCAGGAAAATACAAAGCCCTTGCAGACTGCAAGAGGAGAGGATCAGAGGACCTGCTGGTGAAAAATGGGGATGAAATTCAGCTCTTGCATGAAGATGGTGAGGGACAGTGGTAGGTATTTCAGGATTACTTTGCCTTGTCTCTAAGAGCCTGCAGGGCAGTCCCTTCAAATATCACTTGCCTGGTGATACACTCATGCAGCTCCTGGCTGAGCTTTAGGCCATTCCAGAAAGTGGGGAATTCATTCTCCTGCCAAGACTAGATGCCATTCCCACTGGCATAGCCTGGGGAAATGAGTCAGGGCTCCCCTGGCCATGGGTCTCTGCCTGAGCTGAGTTTTCCCAACACCTTCACAGCCCCTCTTGCCATGCTGTCCCCACTTCAGATGGTGCTTCCCTCTGTCCATCCCAGCTCAGCTCCAGGCTGTGTCCCTCTGGGGTTACTGACAGCCACAGTGAGTGACTGCAGGGTGTTTGCCTCCCCCAGACGCTGTAGGAGTGTTCCCTACACTGGGGGATGCTGCAGACTGTTTCTGTTGTGTATAAAGCTGTAATGGCTCCCAAGGGAACACCTCAGGGCTGGGAACATCCCCTGGGAACCCCCCTGGGCCTGCTGGACCATCCTTGTCTGGGGGCAGCCTGCCCCTCCTGAGACTTACAGTAATTTGGCTGAGGGTTCTGGCTCTTCCCTTTTCAGGGTGATTGTGAGCAGCTCTCAGCCAGCCCAGGGTCTCAGCTGAGCGAACCCAGTGTGCCAAAGTCCTGTTTGGAGTGTGGGAAGGGTGATATTGGCAGAAACCTGGGTCAGGTTTGTGCAGGCACCAGCCTGTAAATGCACAGATGTCAGTGCCCCATGCAGGATTCCTGGCTGACAGCTACAGCCCCTGCACTTCAAGGGAAATCAGAACAGGATAAAGCAGAATATTTCAATTGCAAGGGATCTGCAAGGATCTGCATTTTGGAAAATTCAGTTTGTTGTTAGCAAAAGCAGATGCAAAGCATCTCAAGCTTGCTGGAAGTTCACCTCTGCTGGGGATTTCAGCCAGTGCCAGTCAGAGATTGCTCACACTAAGTTTTTGTTAGCACAAGTTTCACTGCATGAGTGAGACGGAGGGTTGTCACTTGCGAGCATGAGTATTTCCAGCTGCCTAAATGTTGGCTTGAATTTACTTATAGTACCCTGACTAAAATCATCCTACCAGTCTAAATGGCAGAGGAGTGAGAAAAATAATTGTCCTGGACTCCTTCAGTAGCCAGTTTTCCTGAGCTGGCATCTCTGGAGGTCTCAGGCAGGATGACTTGAGAGGGAGTCCTGTTCTTCCCCACTGTCTACAGACAGAGGTGTAGGCTTTTTAATTAGATTCCTAAATTGAGGTGGGAGGAACGCTTTAAGCACATGGCCAGGTCCTGTTAAAATGCTTCCCTGGTTGGGGTAAGTGGCTGCTTGCACCCCCAGCTGTGGCGAGCATGCCCCCACCAAATTGCTTTGGGTGGGTTGGCTTCTGTTCCTAATGCTGCTGTCATCCCAAGGCTGGTGAAGAACCTCAACAGAAGAAAAGAAGGCTGGATCCCTGTGCACAGTCTGCAGATTGTAGTCGGGGACTGCAGGTTTCGGAATGCCAAAGTTGCAGGTATTTGATAGCACGCCTAGCAGAAATATTCCATAGCTCAAACCAGGTCCTTTAAGCCATTTGCATTACACTTGATCTACTAAATCTGGCTGCTTATGCCTCTTGCTGGAATAATAGGAAAGCAAGCAGCTATCCCAAAAAGCCTGCAAAAGTAGTAAATTAAGCTTTTTTGGTTTGTTTGTTTAAGATGTTTCTGAGACTTTAGGCACGAGTAAATTAAAACCGAGCATTTAAAAACGTAGATTTCATTGCAAGAGCACTGGGTAGAAGACCGGGGAGAAGAGACGGAGTCTGACCAGGGATTCCAGGACTGTTTTCCTCCTCCCTGCTGTAGCTCACGCCCTCCTGTGGGAGCAGGAGGTACCTAAGCCAAATCTCCTCCTGCTGCTGCTAAAGACATCGTGGCCTGACCCCAGCACTCTAAGGCAATACTTCCTCCCTGCTGCCTCACTCCTGCCCTCACTGCTGCCTGCTGGTTAATCCACACTTAGAGAAAGTTCATTATAAACAGGTTTCAGCCAAAGGCTTGGAGTTCTCATTTTCTAGCTGTAACTGTACATAGCAATAGACAGGGAAGCATAAGAGATGACACAAGAAAATGCCTTAAGAGCAGCCTGTTGTCCTTGCCATGCCTGCAGTGTCACTGCTCCATGTGTTGCCTCATCACCATGCTGTCCTCTGACATGGGACACCAGGGCTGGCGATGGAACAGCTCAGGAAGCCCACAGAGACTTAGTCCATTAAAAAAATAAAATTAAAATTACTGGCTATAACTGCATGAAGCAAATCTTGCAAGGAGATTTCTCTTTAAATAATTCTTTCTGTCAGAATGTATTTTTTTGATGAAGGTGAAGGAAGCCATTTGAAAGGCTCAGAATTCCAGTCAGCTCTTGATGGTTTTTTCGCGTTTTTCAGTGAAATCCTTCCTAGACAGGAAGGTATTTTTTATCCCCTTTATTGCAGGGCAATCAAATCTCACAGGTTGAAGGTTTGCTGATTTTCTGTAAGGGGTAGTTTGTTAACCACCGTTCAGAGTTTACTGGCACCCTGCAGTTATGGCTCCCTTGATCTTCTCTCCATGTATAGCTACCCCATCTCACCAGGTCCTATGCAGAAGGGTTTTCCAGCTGAGAATGCATTTCAAAAAAAGATGCTGGGAAAGTTTGAACCCTGGTTTGCACTGTCAGTGGTCATATCCCCAAAAACCTAGAGACTGTCAGCTCTGGACTGGTTTATAAACTTGCTGAGTACAAAGTGAGGGGAATTGCATGGGGTGAAACCACAGAAATGCCTCCTGTGAGTCCCACACCACTGCCCAGGTACGCCAGAGCTGTGTCCCAGGCTCTGAGAGCACTGGGGCTCTGTGTTCCCTGTGAAGGTAACTGTTCTCTTTGCTGTTTCTGCTGGTGCCTGCAGTCCCAAGGCATGATTCTAACCTTACACACACCAGGAAATACTGGGGGATGATGTAGGATGTTCTCTTGCTGTTTCCTAGAACTATTCCTAGAGCTTTCCAGCACTGTGTCCTTACAGCCATAAGCAACTTGCACTCTGAAAATTGATTTTCATGCAGTCCTTCTGCACTCAGCAATTGCCTTTACCCTGGGCTGGTCCCTTCACCCTGCAGGTGGCTCTGGGCTGGGCTGGGCTCTCTGCTGCTGCTTCAGGAGATGGAGCTCTTGCTCCAGTCAGCAGAGGGAGATCAGGCAGCCAGGCTGTGGAGCCAGGCAGGGGCAGCAGCAGCCTCAGATCCCTCCTGAGCTGCCTGTGCTAAGATGCTGCTTTGCATGTGAGCAATGTAAACTTGACTAACACACTGTGCGACCCCCGGGAGCTTGGGGAGTGTTGGAGTCACTTCAGTGCTGGGGAGAGGCACTTGTGGCATTTGGGGGGCAGTGCCTGTCTTACTGCTCACCTCCAGGTTCCTCTAATTAAAACTCTATGTCCAGTCACAGAATTTCACAGCAGAATTCACACAAATCTGGGGTTTGGGATTTTAGTCAGGGCAAAGCCTTTAGCTGAACAGAAGAAATGGTTCCCTTACCTCCACATTTCTCCTTGGATTTATCCTGTGGCCCACCACAGGATGGCTGATACCTGCATGCCTGCAGGCTGTTCCTCTCCCCTCCTGCTAATTATTCCAGTGTTGAGCCAATGCAGATCACAGTGAAGTTCCAGGGAACTCTTTGCTGTCCATTTTAAGTTAGCAGAGGGGTATTTGGTCAATGCTTCACTTCCTGGCTTTGCAAATCCATGGTCCTCCTGTAAATCTTGGCCTGGATATGAGCCATGAGTTCTCTGGGAGGAAGGTGGCTGGCTTGGAGAGCATTTTGGAAATGAGTTTTCCTTCTGCTGTGCCTCTAGCTGTAAGTTCTGAGATTAGTCCTCGCTGCTTTCTTCCAGACAGATTTATTCTCTCTGCTGTGCAAACCCATGGTGGATTTTTTAATGTGCAGGATGAAGGAGCAGTTTTGTGGTAACATGCAGAGCTCAAAATGAAAAATATTTGGAGAACTGTGCTCAGAAAGGCAATACTCAGAGTGTAGCTGCTGCTGAGGCTCACCCATGTGTTGGTGGTTTCAGCTGCCTTGCAGGTGCTCAGGCACTGCCTGGTTAACTGGCTTGGCTTTTCCATGAATTAACACTGAGATGCAAGATTACCTCCTCATTTCAGGGAAGGTTGGGGCTCCAGCATTACAATCCCAACTCCCTTCTGCACTGGAGCAGGAGACAAAGCATTTCTGCATGTCCCTCGGTGGGCAGAGTGCCAGGGTCACAGTGGGCAGCACTGGCAGGTCTGTGCCAGTGAAGAGGAGGGTCTCACCTCTCAGGGCTTGGAACCAGGTTCCTTTTGAACTCTTTTCCTGCCCCAGCCATTCTGGTGATTTAAGGTGGGCACAGGCTCCTGTTCCACATGCCAGACCCTCTCCTAGTTTATTCAACATCCTGCTTGACAAATCCTCTCCCCCAAGCCTCAGGGGGGGATCCCCTGTGCCTGCTCTCCATGCCATAAAGCTGAGCAGAGGTTTCCCCCAGCTGGCAGTGCCTGAAGGACTGAGCTTGCATGTCCTGTGCCCCCCTGGGCAGGGCACTGGGATTGTCCTGTGTCCCTGTTGGATAATCACTGGGGATTGTCCTGTGTCCCTTGGGCAGGGCACTGGGATTGTCCTGTGTCCCCTGGACAATCCCTGTTGGATAATCACTCTTGTCCTGTGCCCCAGGGCACTGGGATTGTCCCCTGGACAATCCCTGAGGATTCTCTGTGCCCCTGGCCACACTGGACCTGCCTGGCCAGGCTGTTCCTGTCTGTGGCTGGAGCTTTGGCAGGTTGCTGTGGCATGTTGGCTGGAAGGTGCCAGCTGTGCCCATGCTCTGGCTGCAGTGCCACCACAGCTGGCAGCTGCAGCACAGCCCCTTCCCTGCCCCTCACTCCCTTCAGTGACTGCAGCCACAGGCTCTTGTGTCCACACAGGGTCCCTTAGAGGCAATGCTGATATTTTTTGGCCTTTGAAGCATAAAGCAGGGTCTCTTCTGTGGCTTGCAGCTCTTTAGTAACCCAGAAACCATCTCCAGCCTGACAAAATAAAGAGCCTAGAGAAGATTTCAGCTGGCCTTGCTGTGATAATGAAGTGATAGATGATGGAAATGAGTCAAACCCTGTGGTCCTGCCTTAGTCAAGGCTCTCACTGAAGACTGTGGGAGTTCAGCTTTTAGGGAGAAATGCAGGAGTGCATTTGTGATTTTTTTCCGTTATACAAATGTTACGTGATTACAGGGAACAATGTATTTCTTGGAATAAGATGCTTTAATATTAACACCATTCTCCATTACTTTATAGATGCTGCCCTGTGTAACACCAGGAAGTTTAGTTCCCCTTGAATTGAGGGTGAACTAGCAGCATCCCATTTTCGATGCTCTTTGGAAGCTTTCAGCTCAGTGTTACAGAGAAATAGCACAGTAGTTGGAGCTGTCCTGTCCTGTTCATCACATTCACAGACCTCCACAGCCTCATCTGCGCTGAGTGGGACCGGGGTCCTAAGCAGCTTCTCATGCTCATAAAGGAAGCCATTCTCTGCTCTTTGTTTTTTTTGCCTGTGGAAATTATGGTATTTTATTCATTTTTCCTGCTGTTTTTCCATGACATACATCATATTTCATCAGAGAAGTACACTACAGTTTTCTGACACTTTGTTTAGATGCTTGAAATCTCCTGTGCAGGTTGAAGTAGGTTTTGCCTGCTTACTAGCTGACAACTGTTGAAGTTGCAAACAAGAGTTGAGTTTTGGTAAACCAAAAAGAAAAAAAAAAAAAAACCAAGAAGCTGTATGTCCTGCTTGATTGATTTTATGGGTGGATTTTTCTTAAATATCTGCTTCAGCTATGTGAATGTAATGTTCTGTAAGAGCATCATCTGGCTGACTCCACGTGAGGAAGCAATAACACTAAAGATCCTCTTTTTGCACTTAGGGTCTGACTCCAGCCCACTGCAGTCAGCCTCCCTGATTTCAGTGGGGTCTGGGTCAGCTCAAACTGACACCTCAGGGTTGTCACCAATCACTTAGGGTCCCAAAGCGTCCCAGGGCTGACACCTGTGTCTAGCAAGTGTTGAAGTTTACATTGATGTATGTACCTTTGGAACACGTGCCATAAATCCAAGCTAAATGTCCATGTTTGCACTAAGGATGTTCTTGTGATAAGACTTTTTCAGCATCTCTAACAATAATGTATCTATTGAATTTTTGAGAAGGGAAAAAGAATGTTGAAAACTGATAATTTAATTTTGTGTTTCTTTGTCTAGTTTTGCTTTTGTAGAACATAGGTAGGTACAGGTGGTTTGAACTTTTAAGCAGATGTGTGCCAAGAGCACCTGAGTGTGTGGAGAGCAGGGTTAATGGTGTGCATGCAGTAGTGAGTTTGCTCTGCCCCAGCCAAAGGAAATGTTTATTCCATGGACTAAAGGGGGACCTTTATGATCTGACTTTCATTTATGAGCTGGTCCTTAGGCACAGTCGCAGGTTAAGTTGGAACGTGCTGGGTTTGTTTTGTGCCTGTTGTTGTGTGGAGCAGTTGCTGAGCTGCTGGCTGGGGTGGCCTGGGCTCCCAGTCCCCAGTGGCTGCTCCTCCAGGACTGGGGTGAGCCCTGAGCCCCCTCAGAGCCAGGACCAGCTGAGTCTGAGCTGAACAGCACCAGAGCCAGCACATCCCGTGTCCTCCACTGGAGCCACAGTGCAGAGCTGTTCAACCACTGAAGGCTCTGTTCCTCTGCTTCCAAATCAATCACAATGCACTAATGAGGTGGGGAAGTCTTAATTACTGTTGGGGCTCTTTATAGTGATTACAATTCTTGTGGTAACAATACACATTTTGAGGTACAATGTAAATATTTGTCTGAAACGTAGCACACATTGCATATTGAATGATTTTAATCTTTTTTGTCTTCCATAGTTTTAAATCTAAGCTTTTATTAATTTATGAGGTTGATAAGTTCTGCAAATCTGAATGTACAGTCTGAGGTTTTTAACATTTGAAACTTTGCACACATGGTATGTTCCCCTGAGTATGCTGTTGAACTAGGCTCTCCATGTATATGTATAAATTACAGTAGAGAATTTTCTCTGACTGCAAGTTTAAATGAACTATATTGTATATGTACCTGTAAAAATGTGTTAAATCTATATTTAAAGATTAAAAACTTGTTAAATAAATCCATCTGAGAATATGCAATTTTGTTCAAATACACATCTGTTATAATTCTAGAGAAAAAAGAAGTGCTCACAGTGTTGGTTTTATTTCATTTCCTTGGAACAACTTAAAACCTTCTTACATGCATTTTGATTTTAAGGTAAGCAGCGGCAGATGATCCAATCAATTTCTTGCTGGATGCAGTGGCAATGAGAGGGGGAGAGGCACCTTAGCACTCATAGTGAAGTCTGAGCGAGCAGCTGCTTACAGCCTGCCCTGGCTCAGGGTGTCCCCATGTCCCCTGGACCCATCCCAGCAGGGTCAGGGTGTCCCCAGTGTCCCCTGCCTCCATCCCAGCAGGGTCAGGGTGTCCCCATGTCCCCTGTCTCCATCCCAGCAGGGTCAGGGTGTCCCCAGCCTCCCCTTCACCCATCCCAGCAGGGTCAGGGTGTCCCCATGTCCCCTGTCTCCATCCCAGCAGGGTCAGGGTGTCCCCAGCCTCCCCTTCACCCATTCCAGCAGGGTCAGGGTGTCCCCAGCCTCTCCTGCATGTGAAAACCTCTGTTTGGGAGCACTGTGGCTGCACTGCTGTGTGTGCTCACCTCCCTCGTGGGCTCCTGGGGTGCTGCTGGAGCACCTGTGCCTGCTGGGTTTCCCTTGCCCACACTGCTGTGTGCCAGCTGTGGGCAGTGCTGGTGGCACACCAGCCTAGAACATGTGTGATCCATTCCCCTGCTGATCCACCAACCCCTGCATTCAGGATTTGGGGATTTACACCACCCCAGCAGCACCAGTGCCTTCAGAAATGCAGCCATGGGTCATTAGAGGGCTTTTTATTTCCTTATTACCACATTTTCATTGCATTCTCTCAACTTCAGCCTTCCGAGAGCAGAAGTTATTTCATCTAGAAACGTTTATTGAAATGCCATGGTCTCTCAAAACCACGGGGATTGCCATGGTCCCTCTGCATGTCCCCAGTCCCTCCTCCAGCGTGGTGCAGCCTCCCCAGCAGGGCTCAGCGCTCCCTCCCCAGGGGTCAGGGGAGCCTCGTGGTTTGCTTGATCCACTTGACGTACTTGGAGACCCTGGTGTAGATGCCGTACTTGCCGGGCAGGGCGCACTCCTCTCCCCAGCTGGTGATGCCCGTGAGGAACCAGGTGCCCTCGATCTCGGTGGTGTAGGGCCCGCCGCTGTCCCCCTCGCACGTGTCCCTGCCCCCGGTCGGGAACCCCGCGCAGAACATGTTCTGCAGGATGCTGGTGGAGGTGCTCTTCAGGCAGGTGGGCCGGTCCACGAAGGGCACCCTGAGCACCTGCAGGGTGGTGGCCGCGCGGCCGCGGAACAGCACCTTGCCCCAGCCGCTGACGGTGCCCACGCCCTGCTTCAGCAGAGCGTTGGTGAACTCGCGGCTGCCCAGGCACACCGGGGTCACATAGCTGTTGAAGGTGAGCGGCTGGTCCAGCTCCAGCAGGGCGATGTCGTTGTGGTACTCGTTGATGGAGGCGTTGTAGGTGGGGTGGGGCAGCAGCCTCACCACCTTGCGCAGCTGCTCCGTGTGGTCATCGCTCCTGACGTCGTGTTCACCTGCACAGAGCAACGGGGCTGGGTGCCCGGGCAGCACCAGGGACCGTGCCCTGCTGGTGCCAGCCCTGTGCCACTCCAGCCCAGCTGCAGAGGGCTGAGCCCTCAGGTGCCTCAGGCTGTTCTGGTCAGGCTGCTGGCTCCTCATCAGAGTCACCTGCAGGTTCCCTCATGTCTCAGGCCCCCAGCACAGCCCAGGTGTGACACCGGGCACACATCACCCAGCCAGGCACCAAAGATCCAGGTGCTTTTGCCAAAGTTACCAGTAAAGGGGCTGTTCTGGGGATTTAGCACCCTCAGAGAGAGGTATGGGGATGTCACCCATGCAGCAAGGGGGGCAAAACTTGTTGCTGAAAAATACTGGTCTAAAATAAATAATGTATTCGTGAAAAGAAACCTCAACCTCCCCTTTCTAAACCCCCAGAGCCACGGGGCAGGATGGGGCACGGGAGGGCAGCGGTGCCACTGCTGATGCTCACAGGTGCCCGCCCGAGGCTCAGCTGCTCACGGCCTCTGCCGGCAGCTGCAGGATGCTCTGATGGCAGTGCCGGCAGCCGCGGGATGCTCTGATCGCAGTGCCGGCACCTGCAGGATGCTCTGATGGCAGTGCCGGCAGCCGCGGGATGCTCTGATCGCGGTACCGGCACCTGCAGGATGCTCTGATGGCAGTGCCGGCAGCCGCGGGATGCCGCGATCGCGGTACCGGTGCCGGCACCTGCGGGATGTCACGATCACGGTACCGGTACCGGCAGCTGCGGGATGCTCTGAGCGCGGTGCCTGCAGCCTGTTACCCCGCCGTGTGTAACAGGTGGGGAGAGGGCAGGGCGGCGCTCGGGTGGGTGAAGGGGCAGCACCTTCGGCCGCACCCCCCGCAGGCTGAGCAGCATTAAGGATGGCATTTGCCGGGCGCCGTCCCGCAGCCCCCGGGGCGTTCGGGCCGTGCTGCGGGGGTTTTGCTGGCCCTGCCGGGCTCTCCCCCTGCCGGGCTCTCACCCGACCCTGCCGAGCTCTGCCGGGCTCTCCGGAACCGGCGGCGCTGAGCAGCCCCTGCGGAGCCGCTTCGGAGCCAGCCTGAGGTGAGCGGGTGCTGCGGGCTCGGCGAGGGCTTTGTGGGCACAGTGGGAATGGCAGCTCCTTCCCCCCCAGGCTGTTCCTACAGCCCAAATGCAAGACAAACGTGGGGGAGACTTTTGGCTGGCTTTTCTTACGTTAGTGATGTTTGCAATTGCTGGGGACATGAATATGTGATTCAGGGATGAAAGTGGGGAAGCAAAGAAATATAGGGGAGGGGAATGCTTCCTCCACCGGCCTTTAAAGCTGGCTGGATGAGCCGCTGGCTCAGGTGAGCTCACCCATGGCCAGGCTGATCTGTGCTCCCACTGTGGCTGTGGGACCGAGGCAGACCCTGCTCACTGCTTCTGCCAGAGGTGGTGGCACCTGCAGGACCAGGCAGGTGAAGTGTTGTAAATTTAGCTGGGTCTCTGTGCACCCAGCAGCTCGTGTCCTGCTGCTGCCCATCACTGTGGTTAGTGCCCTGTGCCCTGCCTTGTCTAGCCCTGTGCCCGTCCCTCCCCTCATGCCCAGGTGCTCACCTGCCACGGCAGTGAGGTTGTGGGTGTAGCCTGGCTTCAGGCAGTGTGCTGCTGTCACCAGCCACTTCTCGTTGATGATGGTGGCACCGCAGAAGCCCACGCCTTGGCTGTTCACCAGCAGAACCTGTGGGAGCAGGGCAAATCACACTCTGGGGCTTGTGTAAGCCTGGACCAGTGGAAGGTGGCCCTGGTCACAGCGGGGGGTTGGAACTGGCTGATCTTTAAGGCTCCTTCCAACCCAAACTGTTGGGTGATTCTGTGATCTGCTGCAACTGATGGAGCCAAACAATGAGTTGCACTTCTCCTTGCAAAACTCCCTTCCCTCAGCTTTCAGCTTACTTTTGGCACATTCATGGACTACTGGGCAATCTGTTGGTGTAGCTCAACCCTTTGTGCTCCACTGGGTAAAGCTGCTGTGACTCTGACTTGTGGCTTTCTTGGCCAGAGGAGAGCCCCATGCAGGCAAGTTTTGTTGCTGTGTTTCTACACATATAGAAGTGTGTATGGAAAGAAGCTGTGCTCCTGTCCTGTTAGGCTTGAGGCCATTGCCAGTCTAACCTCAGAGCCAGGATCTGGGTGTTCAAAGGCAGGATGCTCTGTGCTCAGAAGGGCCTGCTGGGGTCCCAGAAGGTTTGAAAGGCTGTACCTGCCAGGGCACCTCTCCCTTCATGCTGTCCGAGCCGCCGAACGACGCGCGTGCCCGTCCTGAGCACGGGGGTGATCCTCATGGGGGCTGTGGTGCTGCTCTCCGTGGCATTGTCCTGCCCCTCCTCGGGGCCATCCTCGGGGCCATCCTCGGGCTCCTCACCCGTGCTGTTCCAGTGCTCAAAGGTGTTCATGGAGCGGGTCAGCTTCCTCTTGGCCTCGGGAGCCGTGATCCTCCCACAGGGAAACGGCACTGCGAGAGGAAGGGTCTCACTGGGCCTGGCTGTGCCCTCACCCCGGGGGCCCGGCCGGGTCACACCCTGAGGGCCTGGCTGGGTCACACCCTGGGGGCCGGCTGGGTCACACTGGGCCTGGCTGTGCCCTCACCCCGGGGGCCTGGCTGGGTCACACCCCGGGGGCCGGCCGGGTCACACCCCGGGGGCCTGGCTGTGCCCTCACCCTGGGGGCCGGCTGGGTCACACTGGGCCTGGCTGGGTCACACCCCAGGGGCCTGGCTGGGCCACACCGGGCCTGGCTGTGCCACACCCTACAGCCACCAGAGGGGAGGGAGCAGGGAAATCCTCACCTCAGCACAGCTGGGGATCAGCTCAGGGCTGTGGGCTGAGCATGGGCATCCCTATGCCTGTGCCTTGGAGCCCCAGTGTGGGTCTTATGGAAACATAGCAAAAGCACTGATTGTTTGTGGGCTTTGGAAATGACATCTGAGCAGTTTTAAAAGTGAAAAAAGCTTGTGTGGAGCACCTGTGCCTGATGGGCCGGGGCAGCTGTGCCTGCTCTTGGCAGGATGTGTGCTGTATACCTGGGAATCCTGTGCTGGACACTTGCAGAGCAGTGACCCCAGAGCAATGAACAGCCAGCTGGGACAGGGCAGGAAATAACAGCAGCCAATTGTACAGATAATCCTGCTTGGCACCAAGGTGAGGAAAAACATTAATAATCCCTTCCTAGAGTTGTATGTTTCCTCTGTTAATGAAGAACTCATCTGCAGGCTCGTTTCAGACAAACTCTTCCCGTTGCTCTCCCACGCAGCGTGTGCTGAGCTCCTGCTGGTGGTGGCAGTCAAAATAGTAAATAGCACCAGGCATTGTCTTTCATCTGAAAAGCTCTCAGAAGCACTGAGCAAACAAACATTAGTGTAAAATCAGATGTGAGTGTGGCCTACTGAGACTTCATTTTTATTTTTAAATAGTGCACTTTAGGGACAGCACTCAAATGAGTGTTGAGTGATGGAAAGTGGTACCTGCAGGCTCAGCCTATGAAAGGAATGTTTCAGAGCCAACAAAACAAAGCTTTTGCAGGAAGGACAATCACCCAGCCTGAAAGACAATCTTCTTGCTAACTGTAAACCTTTCTGCTCCAGTGAAAGTGATACAGCATTGTTGGGCAGCACAGGATGAGATCCTCTGTTCACAGGATTCCCAGCCCAGGATCCTTCCCAAACTGATTGCTGGCTGACAGCCCTTTCAGGAGGTCACTGCTCCCTGGGGCAGCTGACAGAGCTGCCCTGTGCAGGTGCCTGCACATCAGCTCGGGTGTGCCAACCTGCTGCAGGTACCTGCAGGTGAGCTCAGGTGTGCCAACCTGCTGCAGGTACCTGCATGTCAGCTTGGGTGTGCCAACCTGCTGCAGGTGCCTGGATGTCAGCTTGGGTGTGCCAACCTGCTGCAGGTGCCTGCAGGTGAGCTCAGGTGTGCAAACCTGCTGCAGGTACCTGCATGTCAGCTTGGGTGTGCCAACCTGCTGCAGGTACCTGTAGGTGAGCTTGGGTGTGCCAACCTGCTGCAGCCAGCTGTTAGAAATGTGATAGCATCAAATGGTAAACTGACTTCAGATGGCAAAATATTTATCTGCTCAATCTCTTCTTTGCCCGATGTGCTTCTGAGATGCTCATGCCCAGTTAATTTGCTGTGTTGTGGTGGGTTGGGTCTGCCTGTGTCAGTTGTTTATAGGTATTGTCATGGTCTAGGGGCAGGGTAGAGCTGGGGAGCACAAGGAGAACCAGCCGCTTTTTAGCCCTTTGTGAAGCTGCAGCCTCAAGCACTGCACTAAATCCAGGACAAGGCCTTGAAAACTTGCACCCAAATCTCTTAAAAGCAGTTTAAAAGCTCACCTGTAGGTTCACAGGACTTTCCATCTTCATGCAGTTTATAGCCAGGGGCACAGGAGCACACAACCTTCTGTGGGGGCTGATGACTGCAGAAGTGCTTGCAGCCTCCATTTTTAATGGCACAAGTGAAGTCTGAAAGAAATGACAATAAAACTGTGAGAGCTCTCTTGAAACCCAGCTGGTCAGAGATTTGTTGAGATTGAGGGGTTTGGACTCAGTAACCCCCATGGCTGACCCAGACTGTGGAAAGCAGATGGTGGTTTGCAAGGAGCTGGGGAGGCAGGGCAGTCCCATCCCTGCTCCCAGGGCAGTCCCATCCCTGCTCACAGTGCAGAGCAGTGGGCAGGTTGAGGAGCTCCAGAGTCCCCAGAGCCCTGGCACAGCCTCCAACAGCTGCGTGCTGGCTGAAATCTGGCACCTGACCCTACAGGACTCCTGCAAATATTTGGTGACAAGCCACGTGATTTCCCCACTTCTGTGCTTTTGGCAGTGGGGGAGAACTCCCTGTACAGACTGGAGCAAGCCCTGTATAGGCTGGAACACCCTGTATAGACTGGAGCAAGCCCTGCCCCAAGCAGGACTGTGTGCTGGGGCTGTTGCTGGGCTCCAAACTCCAAGACAAGCCTTGTGCTCCTCCTGAGGCACCCATCAGCCATCCCAGCCCGGCCTGGGGGAGCCCTTCCAGCAGGATGGGTGATGTGTGATGGAACACCCCCAGCCCGAGGCAGGGCCGGGCTTCCATCCCTTGCACCAGCCCAGCCCTCGCTCCTCTGGGGGCAGCACCTTGGAGCTGGGGAGCCACAAACCTGCAGAGGCCCTTGCAATTCCCAGAGAGTTTTCAAATAAATTCACAGCAGATTAACTCCACTCCTACTTCCTCAAGGACACCTCCCTTCCTGTAGCCATTTTAATGCCATCATTTACTATTTTTACAGAGCTCTTCTTCACGCCTCACTTCCAGCTCTATTTTTGCTCCTCACTTCCCCAAGAAATCTGCAATGAGACTATTTAAATTTGATGCAACTTTGAAATGCTCTTTTTTACGTACACTCCTCTCTTGCCAGAGCAGAAATACAACTAGAAAGAGAATCTTTTATTAGTGCAGTGAGTCTAGCACATTATGTGAGTTGCACAGCCCCTGATTATATCATAAGAGCTGAATATCCCTCTTGCTTAAATTATCAGCTGTTTGGTTTTCATAGACTCCTCAACCCATCAGGAAAATATTTGTCTTTTATTTGCCTCCAGAATCAAGGTTGCTGCTGATAATTGTAATTATGAATTAAGCAGAGTGCCATTGAGGGGAAGTCAGGATAGTCCTGCCCTGCCCAGCACCTGCTGCTCAGCCTGCCATGAGGAAGGGGAGGGCGAGAGTGGGGGCTCCATGGGGTCTGTGGAAGAGTGGGGGCTCCACAGGGTCTGTGGGGAACTCTGCTCTCAGCAGGCGAGCAGGCTGTCCTGACTGAGCAGTCCCTGGCAGGTTTGTGCTTTTGGGACACAAAGGAAGGTCTCTGTGTCAACATTTGCCCTGGCAGCCACAGCTGGACAGGAGACCTTGAGCCTGAGTCTCCATTGAGCCCTGCCTAAGAGCAGGTGCTCAGCAGAGGGGAGCTGGGGCTGCTCTGGGGGCTGGGCAGGGCCAGAGACAGCCCCTGCTGTCCCCAGGCATGTCCCTAGTGTCCTGCTGTCCCCAGGCTGTCCCCCTGCCATCCCCAGTGCCTGCTGTCCCCAGGCTGTCCCCCTGCCATCCCCATGCCCTGCCATCCCCAGGCATGTCCTCAGGCTGTCCCCCTGCCATCCCAGGGCCAGCAGGCTGCATTCACACCTCCCTGCCTCCCAGCACAGCAGGGTGGATGTCAGCCAGCCCCTGAGGGTGACCCTGGCCCTGCTGATCCCAGGGTTCCAGCAGAGCAGCAGGGCCCCTGGAGCAGCCCTGGCACGTACCTATCTCACAGTTCTTGCCTTCATAGCCAGCTGGGCACCAGCACACGTAGGAGTTGATCTGGTCCTTGCACTCGGCTCCGTTTTTGCACGGGTTGGGGTTGCACTGATCCCCATCTTGGAGAGAGCACAGCAGAGTCAGCAAACACTGGGCTAACACCCAGCACAGCCCTGCCAAGGCCAGCACAGCTCCTCCCTGGGCTGGGAACAGGCAGGGCCTGGCAGCTGAGAGTGCAATGCCAGGGCAGCAGGGGGGAGCCCAGCAGGGCTGTGTCCCCTGTCCCCTGTGTGTCAGCCCTGCCCAGCCCAGAGAACCCCTCTGCAGTCACCCTCAGGCACCATCCCAGCAGGAGCTCGTGGCTTGGCCAAGTTAGACAAGTGTACACAAGGTTTGCTCCTTCAGGAGTGCTCCGAGTATCCTACTCTGGGCTGTTCCAACACTCAGGCTGTTCTGTGAAAGTCTGGGTCAGTCCATGGGGGTGTGGAGACCTGTCTGGTGACAGGATTGAGAACTGCTGCTCTTCCTTTCTCAGTCCTGCACTATTACCTGCTCTAGATTTCTCCCCATGTGCCAGGGCTTTTATTTTCACAGCTCCAGCTGAGAACCTGAGGCTCTAATGAAAACACTCCTATTGCAAAGCTGGGAATGTACAGCTTTGGAGAAGCAAATCAGGGATGTTAAATGATGGGGGATGCCCTTTGAATGTTTGTGCCAAGGCATGGAGAAAGGGCAGGGCTGAGCTGGGTTTGTGCCCTGTGAAGGGGCAGGATGGTGTGGCAGCCCATGGGGCTTTCAGGAAAGGGCTGGAATGGAAAGTGCAAACAGGAACAAAGTGGTTTGGGCTTGCCTGAGTCCTGCTGGGAGCTCTGAGGCAGGGTGAGGATTGCAGCCGGGGGCTGAGCTCCTGAGGGCTGCACTCTGAACAGCAAACCAGGCACCCCGGATGACAGAGGAATACATGGCATTCCTTATTTTTGATGAGCCAATTTGTTACAGTGGCAGGGAAACAAATGCAGTGTGGAGTTTCATCAGTTGTTTTTTCAGAGGACAGTCCTACAATGCAAATGTAATGTTTTTATTTTATAGTCTGGACTGAGTAATCTGAATTATTTAAGGCTTTTTAGTGAGATGTTCTGGGCACTCTGCCAATCTACCAAACAGTTCATTTATTGAAATGTCCTCAAAATTAGTTTCAGATGGTGTAGTGGGCATTGAAATCTGTTTGTTAAGGGACCAAGGAGTCGTTGGGGATGGAGGCTGAAAAGGAAGAAGGGGATGTGGAAAGAAAGCAGTGAAGTAAGGGTGTGAATTGCAAACAGCTGTTTGCTATGATCATGTTGAGTCTCCACTTTAATATGGCATTTCTAGGGATTCCCGCTGTGCCTTCACAGGGCTGTGCCTTATCTGGAGATCTCTGCTTGAGAACAGAGCATTTGCTGTTTGCTGAAGGGGTGTTAATTATTGCTGTGGTATCTTACTCTGTGGCACAGCTGAAACTGGAGCCCAGAGCGTGACCTGGGCTCAATGAGATCCAGCACTCTGCCTGAACTGGTTTTGTTCAGCGAGGTTTTTGAAATTTGTTCTGAAAAACTCTGCTTGAACAAATAAAATGCTAAGATATCCTTCTTTTTTTGGCTTGCCATTTCTGTACCAACGGGACAGACCCAGGGTGGGCACTGCAGGATTTGGAGTGCCAGGCTCTGAGTGGCTCTGCCCTTGCAGTTCCTGGATGTTGGAATATATTTGTTACAGAAATGTCAGGTCCTTATGCACTGAGAGAGGAATATGAAGCATTAGAACATGAAGAAAGCAGCTCTTACCAACGTATGTTTGCCAAAACTGCATCTGCAAAGGGAAAAAAGAAAAAGTTTCCTTTGTTTTCCAATTTCTGGGTGTTGTCTGACTGAAGCAGTACCTGGATGGCTCCAAAGCTGAAGGGAAAGGCTTGCAGGGAAACCACCACCTCCACATCCCCGTGGTGACCGCTAAAGCCTTTCAAGCAGCTCCCCAGCCCAAGTGATGGAGCACAGATGAGAACCTGCCATGCCAGAGGCTGCCCTTGGCCCTGCAGGTTTTGTCCTGGCTGTTCCCCCTCCTGCCCCTGTGCCCCAGCTGGAGGGCTGGAGGGAACAAGGTCAGGGTTAGGGTTAGGTTAGAGCAGCAGGCACTCACCGTTTTCTCTTCGTTCTCAAACACCTCCCGGGCCTCCTCGTAGCTGCACTTCTCCTCGATGCACTCCCTCTCCAGGTTGCCAGGGATCACCTCCTCCAGCCGGTTGGAGTTGGCTCTGCGCTGCCTCTGCAGCACCGAGCTGGCCTCTCTGCTGCCCAGGAACACTGCAATGGACAGGGCAGGGCTGGCAGGGCTCTGCTCTCACAGAAAATGAGCCCTTCCAGGTGTGCCCCCCATTGCCCATGGCCAGAGACAGTCCAGCACTGCCACCGAGGACTGAGCTTTCTTTATTGGCCCACCTCACTTTATTGCCCCTCTGCAGCACCGAGCTGCCCTCTCTGCTGCCCAGGAGCACTAGGCAGCTTCCAGCTATGTTTAATGAAAGAAGAAAGGGCAGCCTTGCAGGAAACAGGGCTCACACTGGATGTGAAGCAGCCTCTGCTGGAAGTGTGGCTGCTGCAGATAAATCAACATTCTGCATTACTGTGTGTGATTGCCCACATCCATCAGCTGCTCTCTCCTGTCCCCAGCTCTGGCTGCATCCCACAGCCTTTGTTAAAGCCACGCTGGGCTTGCCTTTAAACAATCCTGGCAGTGGCAAAGCCAATGAGAGTTTTATGGATGTGAGCACTTGTTTGTTCTCCAGGACAAAGTGATGGCACACAAAGAGGTGTGACTGTCACTCCCCCAGCAGTGCTCTCCCCCCTTCCCCTTCTGTGTGTGCCTTCTAAAATGGCTGAATGGAGCTCTGAAAGCTTAAAGATGCAAAAACCTAAGGAAAAATCCATTCTGAAAATTAATCCCTGTGACACATGCTGTATAAAATCATTATTTCATTCCCCCAGCAAAGAGCAGAGCTTTGGAGAGGAGCAGTGCAATGCAGCGGTGCCTCTGAGCTGCTCTCCCAGTACTGCCCGAGCTGTGCCACTCCAAGTGACAAACTGTCCCTGGCCCGTGTCTGTGACACCTGTGCCCAGACCTGAAGGGTTTGCTCGCTTTGAGATGCACTCACCTGTGTTTCCAGCAGCCAGCCAGGCTCCCAGCAGACATAAGGAGAGTGTGAAGGGGCCCTTTGCCATCTTCTCCCCGGGCCAGGCTCTGTGACAGCGTGCAGGGCTGAGCTCAGTCAGTGGTTCAAAGGGCAGGAGTTGTTTATTTGCTGCTCTGGGCAGCCCTGGGGTTAAGGTGGCCACATGTCCCCGTGCCCACACAGGCAGCTCTGCTCTGCCACCTCAGGGCAGGCTGTGCTCCTGGCACTGGGGGCTCACAGCCTGCCTGGGACAGGGGGACAGGGGCAGGGATGGGACAGGGGCAGAAGCAGGGATAGGGAGAGGAACAGGGATAGGGACAGGGACAGAGGGGTGCCCTCTGGATGTGCTGCTCTCTCCAGCTGCAGCACCATTCATGCTCTGAGGCCACAGCAGCCCCTGGGTGCTGGTAAAGCTTTTCCTTGAGCTTATGACCCATAAATTCTGTGCTTTCAGTCCAGAAAATGAGGAACATTCCTTTGTGAGGCACAGGGCACGGACATTTATGGCTCGTGGGTTTGGGGTTATCTCTGTGTGCAACACACACCCAGCAGGTGAAGAGGAGATGCTGAATATGAGTTGCAGCCTCGTGAGATCCCTCTTGTCTAGGTGGAAAAAATCCTTTATCTCCCTTTTTCTTGAGCAAACAAAAAGTCCTGAAACCTATAATTCATCTTGTTTCTTCTTGCTCCATTTGAAATGATCTTTATTCATCACTGACAGTAGCTTTTGTTATCAAATTTCTGTGCTTGATAAATGAGTTAGGATGAGGTAATGTGCTGTTGATGTAAATTGAATGCAAAGTGAAGAAGGTAATGATCGCCTCTCATTCTCTGTGCATGTGGAAATGCAAATGTGAGAAAATAAATGGGGCTAAAATGCTGAAACAATACATCTCCTATCAACAAAGAGGAGTGGGGAGAATGGCTGCCATAACAAAGGATAATTAGAATCTCATTACTGTAAATATTTTACTTTAGAACTTAGGTCAGTCAAATTATTTTAGGTTTATGGTGCATATTTCTCGTGCAATAGTTTTTGCAGCATTATTGCCAATTAATCTTCACAGAGAATGCCAACATCATTAGAATAAGCACAGCTATTAATACAAATAATTTCTATTGTGTACTACTGTTGCTGTCAACTTCTGGGGCACTAATTTGAAAGCAAAGTGCTTCTTTTTATTTATTTTGCAAACAAATCCTGAGAACTGTGATCCCTTTGGAGATGAAAGCTTTGTTGTCTGGGTGGGTGACGTGGATCACATCTGGATCTCTTCTGACTTGGTGTTCAATGTTCTCAGAGGAAGAGTGTTTAAAATAACACCCAGGTGATGTTCCTCCCTGTTGAATAGGTTTGATGTGGCCATGAGCTGTTGGGAGTTGTCCCTTCTGGTGTGATGTGGTTTTTTACTGAGATATCCCTTTTTTGTTGGCACTGAAGCATCCCACACATTCGCAGGGCTGGCAGGGCTGCAGGGCAGCTTGTTCCTGGCAGGGTCACCCCCTCTGGCCTGGGGGCTGCTCCTCCTTCAGGGGAGCTCTGCTGCCGAGGGAAATGAAACCTGTGAGCAGCCACAACCAGAAATCTATTTCCATTTTAATCTGATAGATTTTTTTAAAAATGCGCTCTGCCTGCACTGATCAATAATGTTAAACAGCCTGATGGCTTGAGATCTTGTTAAAGGATTGTTCATAATCTCCCTTGTCTCCAAATGCACTCTTTTAAGTGAAAAATCCTCATTCCAAACCTGAAGCAATTTGCCCTTGCCCTGTAGACAGCTGTGGTAAGAAATCTTTCCTTAACCAAGAGCAAACAAGCTATTTCTAAAAAACACCAAAAAAGCCAGAACAGGGGAAGTAGTGCTTGATCTTTATCTTCTCTTACTCTTTATGCGATGACTTTGGAGTGGCTGGTTTCTCTGCAGCTCTGGATGTGGGAATTCTGCAAACACAGAGGCAGCAGAGCACAGTCCCTGCCCTTCTCTGTAATGATTAATGTCCTGGAGAAAGTGCCAGCTCTGGGAAAAGTCTGTCGGACACTCAGGTGTGCCTGCCCACCAGAGATCAGTGAGTGCCCCAGGGAGCACTGCAAAGGATCAGCTTTGCAGTGCTGGCAGCAGCGTCTGTACAGGAACACTGTACAGCATCCTCTCCTCTCCTCTCCTCTCCTCTCCTCTCCTCTCCTCTCCTCTCCTCTCCTCTCCTCTCCTCTCCTCCCTCTCCTCTCCTCTCCCTCTCCTCTCCTCCCTCTCCTCTCCTCTCCTCTCCTCTCCTCTCCTCTCCTCTCCTCTCCTCCTCCCTCCTCCTCTCCTCTCCTCTCCTCTCCTCTCCTCTCCTCTCCTCTCCTCTCCTCTCCTCTCCTCTCCTCTCCTCTCCTCTCCTCTCCTCTCCTCTCCTCTCCTCTCCTCTCCTCTCCTCTCCTCTCCTCTCCTCTCCTCTCCTCTCCTCTCCTCTCCTCTCCTCTCCCTTGTGAGTTGGGCACTTTCCCTCTGCTTTTATGCCTCAATAATTGTGCCAGGAAGAGGCTCCCTTGCTGAATTCCCCCTAGATCCATCCATTGCAGTTAGCACTTAGCTCCATGCCTCCCATTCTATTCTGGTTTTAATTAGACTCCTAACAGGAGCACAGAACAATCTCTGCTTTCATCTGGGAGGTCCTGTGGCTGTGAAATATTTACAGGAAGTAAATAACTGTCAGAAAGTAAATAAGTGCCTGACTCTACATGGGTGTAAAAGTGCTTTGAAATAGTCTCATTCAAATAAAAGCTCCTCACGTTGAGTGGCAGTAAGAAAACAGCAACACAGGCAAAAAATCCCCAATGCAGAAGATAAACACAATTACTAATTCATGGAGCAGCACGTTTCCCAGTAGCAGCTTTAGTATCTTTCCTTGCAGTTTGATTCAAAATAGGCCAGATTAAAAGGAAATCTGGATTTGGTTTGGTCATCATCTTTTCAGAAGGCAGAGTGCAAGCATGGGCAGCCACAGCGTGCTGCTGAAGCCACTCTAAATTTAGAATTCCCCATCTCCACCTCAAAGTCTGATAAAGCAATGAAAGAGAGCTCAGCTCCTGCAGGTTTGGACAGGTCAGGAAGATCACCAGGCTCAAACATCAGTGTGCAGAGCAAGAGCTAAATTAAATAGAAGCTGAGAATCTGGCTTGCTTCTGTGCCTTGGCATGAGATGACACAGCCCTGTCAGGCCAGGCACGTGTGAGACAGAGCTTCTCCTGCCCCAGGCTCATCCAGCTGAGCCTGATTCCTTCTCACTGGCAGGGAGCACTCACTGGGCCTTGTCTGATGCCTCTTGGAGGAGAGAGGTGTCTCTCTCTCTTTCTCTCCTTTCCTCTTAACTAGAACAGCAGCCTCAGTTGACAGGTCCCAATATACATCAAACTTTATTCTTGGGTAGTTCAAGCTGGGGTGAAATGAGTCTGAACCAGCACAGCCAAAGCTCCTGCAGCTAACACTGAGCTCAAGTAACAGCATTCAGTGCTCTTGTTCCTCATTCAGTGCTCTTGCTCTGCCCATTTTCTAAGGCAACATTTGTGGCTATTCCCTTGTTCCTTTTCATTGCCTTAATTACATTTCATCTGTAGTTTTTATCCTTTCCTTGTCTCAGGGCATCCTTGTGTCCTATTCACTTTTCCCACCTCCCTTTCTTTCTGCTCTTTAGAGTTTGCCTTCTTGACTTTAGGAATAGGACTGTCTGTGGTATCAACACTAAAACCCAGGGGGAGGATGTGCAGGGAAGAGAGAGGGATGTTCCTAAGCTGTGCATCCCTAATTGACACCGCCAATCAGCTCCCTGAGTCACAGGTACTTGAAGCAGGGGCACTCAGAGCTTGTTCTCTGCTTGATCAACGTGGCTTTGGAGCATCCCTGCCAGCTGGTGGGCTGCAGAGGCAGCTGGAGGCACTGAGAGCCCTCCCAGGGCTCCGGGACTGCTGCAAGAGGCAGTGAGAGTGGAAATTCAGAGAGGGAGTGCACAGTGTGCCCTGCCCACTGACCCCAGCACTGCTGGGGATGAGCCCTGGCTGCAGCCGCTGCCCTTCCCTCCTGAGATCCCCAGCCTGCCAGAGGCTGTGATGCCATGGACAGTTCACCATGCATTGGTGTTCCTGTGACCTGCTTGGGCTCCCTCTTTGCTGCTGACCCAGGGCCCTGCAGTGCTGCTGCCAGTGCTCACTCACCAGGGGCTGCTCCAGAGCCAGCACAGCTCTGCTCTGCAGCAGCTGCAGCCAAACCCACCAGAGAGGGGCCAGGCTGCTGTGCCGTGCCCTGCTTGGGCACTGCCCTGCCCTGCTTGGGCACTGCCCTGCCCTGCTTGGGCTCTGCTCTGAGCAACAACTGCAGCCAAACCCACCAGAGAGGGGCCAGGCTGCTGTGCCCTGCCCTGCTTGGGCACTGCCCTGCCCTGCTTGGGCACTGCTCTGAGCAACAACTGCAGCCAAACCCACCAGGACAGGAGCCAGGCTGCTGTGCCCTGCTTGGGCACTGCCCTGCCCTGCTTGGGCACTGCTCTGGAGGCTCAGGGGGATGCAGCTGGTGCCCAGGGCAGCTCCAGAGGGTGATTTCACTGGGGTACAGGGCAGGCACCCCCCTGCTGATGTGAGCATCTGCCAGGACATTTGCAGGTTCCACTCTCTGGTGCAAAGCAGGCACCAAAGTTTGGGTTCATCCTCCTGCATTTAATCATTTGCACTAGTGCAAGGCCAGCAGACAAAGCTGCTCTGGCAGCAGAGAAAAAATAAAACAAAAATAAAAATTAAAAAAAAAAAAAAATAAATACTCCCCCAGGGGTGAGGTGAGCTAAACTGACCCTCAGGGCTCTCTGCTCCAGGTGTACACCACTGCTGCCAGGTGAGTGTGAGGAATGAAGCTCAGTGCAGGTAAATACTTCTGACCTGTGCCCTGGCTGTGGGTAATTTACAGCACACTTGAAAATCTCATCTGGGTTCTGTCCAAATCACAGAAGTTTATTTCCAAGGTGGTTATTTATAGACTGCCTTCCTGACTCTTGTTTTTTTTGTGGAAATGTCTGAACATCAGCTCTCTGAGCAATCCCCATAAAATTAAAATTTTCAATTTTAATGGCGAATAAACAGTTTAAGGGAAATGAAATATTATCCAACAAATCCTTCCTTTCACTCAAAGCTTTGAGACTTTAAATATTTATTAGCAGTGTCTTGGCTCTGCAGCAGTGTTAAAAGGCTCAGCACCATTCTAAGGAGGGAAACAATCCATTTGATTAAAAAGGAACAGAAAATGCCACTTCAGATTACAGAGTTTGGGAAAATGATCAGCACTTCTGTCTTCTCTGTAGTGCAGCCAGAAAGAGGCCTTGGGTTTGTTTCCTCCTTTAAACCTCCTGTGCCCTACAGATTTCTGTGGTTCTTTCTCATGGCTTGCCCCTGCTGGAGCAGTGCTGGCATTTCTGGGGCAGATCCACCAAGCTGCTCCCACATTCCTGCTCTCCATGTGCTTCCTCCTCTCCATTTGTACATGTGGGGCCTTTGGGGGTTTATTGTTCCATTTTAGGTTCTGTCTTCCCCTTTAGCTGTGTAGGAAACAGCCTGCTGGAATCTCAGAGGACAATAACTTAAATTTGGGGAATCTGAGGAAACTTTTTCTCCAAAAAAGTATGATTGTCCAAATACCTGTGCCTTTTCTTTCTTAAGAAAAAAAAGCTTTAAAAGTTTCAAGGAATTCTCACACAGTAGTGAACAGAAGCAAGGTGCGATTATTGAATAGGATTTCAAGCTGCACAATGTCCCCCCTCCAAAATCTGCAATTTCAGCTGGTGAAGTCACCCCTCCCAGCTGGAGGGCCCAGCTCCCTCCTCCTCCTCCAGGGGACCCTGATGGGGCTGAGCCCTTCCAGGACCCTGATGCTGGAGCTGAGCCCTTCCAGGACCCTGATGCTGGAGCTGAGCCCTTGCCAGAGGCTGCTGCACTCAGGCTCCTGGAAAGGAGAAGGTGGCAGCAAATTGTTGATGGCAGAATGAAGGAAAACAAATTATCGTGCCTGAAATCAAATGAGCTTTAATTAATGCTTCTAATCTGTCTAGTGAAAGTTCTAAATGCCATTTGTGCCTTCATTTTTGCTCTCAACAGTGACAAACTCATCAGAGACAAACAAACTGAGATGTGTGCCACTAAAGCTAAAATATAGCAGGAGGGGAGTAATTTGGGGAGGGATTTCATTGTGGGGGACCTTGTGCAGCCATGAGGCTCGTGTCTCACATCCCCCCTCTGGGGCTGTGAACACCACTGGGCTCTGTGCCGGGCCTGTGCCGGGCCCTGTGCCGGGGCCTGTGCCAGGTCTGTGCCGGGCGCTGTGCCGGGCCCTGTGCCGGGCGCTGTGCCGGACCCTGTGCCAGATCTGTGCCGGGCCCTGTGCCAGGTCTGTGCCGGGCCCTGTGCCGGGCTCTGTGCCAGGCCTGTGTCGGGTCTGTGCCGGGCTCTGTGCCGGGCTCTGTGCCGGGCTCTGTGCCGGGCCTGTGCCGAGGTCTGTGCCAGGTCTTGCCAGGTCTGTGCCGGGCCCTGTGCCGGGCCCTGTGCCGGGCCCTGTGCCGGGCCCTGTGCCAGGTCTGTGCCAGGTCTGTGCCGGGCCCTGTGCCGGGCTCTGTGCCAGGCCTGTGTCGGGTCTGTGCCGGGCTCTGTGCCGGGCCTGTGCCGAGGTCTGTGCCAGGTCTTGCCAGGTCTGTGCCGGGCCCTGTGCCGGGCCCTGTGCCGGGCCCTGTGCCGAGGTCTGTGCCAGGTCTGTGCCGGGCCCTGTGCCGGGCTCTGTGCCGGGCACTGTGCCGGGCGCTGTGCCGGGCCCTGTGCCAGGTCTGTGCCGGGCCCTGTGCCAGGTCTGTGCCAGGTCTGTGCCGGGCTCTGTGCCGGGCCTGTGCTGAGGTCTGTGCCAGGTCTGTGCCAGGTCTGCCGGGCCCTGTGCTGGGCTCTGTGCCGGGCCCTGTGCCAGGTCTGTGCCGGGCCCTGTGCTGGGTTTATATTGCTGCCAGCCTGAGCCCTGCTCAGACACCCTCCCCACCCTGCAGCCCTGGCTCTCCCCTCTCCCTGGGGATTTCCTTCCATCCTGCCTGGGCATGGGGGAGGTCTGTCTTCATCTGGAGAAGGAGCTTGAGCCACCCAGAAATTTATGCAGAGTTAAATCTGAGTAACACCTTTTCCCCAGCACAGGCTCTGGAGAAGCCTAAGCGAGATGAGCTGGCACAGATCTTTATTTTTCATGTCCATTCAGTTTTTTTCCTGTGATTTACTCTTAGAAGTCACAAACCACCTAACTACAGAAAAGAGCAAATCTCCACCTTGCCAGTGTGAGCACAGCTTGCAGGTTGGACACATTCTACAAGGCTGAGACAAGATCTTGTTGGGGATTTTGCTGTGGTTTGGCTTTTTTAAATCAAAGTTCTGTGTCCTACAGGAGGAAGGGAACAGTGATGTAAGAGCAGGAGAGTATAAAGTGGCAATAAATAAACAGGGGCTGGGATTTAAGGCAAGTTCCTCCCTGAGAGTAAGAGAAGAGTTTGGAAACTGCCCAGTAGCAGCAGGGATGGGGGACGGGGGAGGAAAAAGTGGTTTAAAAAAACCTTTAAAGCAAAACCTGCAACTGGAGGGGACAGCAGGCAGGGCTGGGGTGGAAGGGGACAAATAGGAACTCTCTGATCACAAGTCAGGGTTTATCTGGGCTGCTCCTGTGCCCATTGAGGGAAGAGGTTTTGGGTGGACAGACCCACTCCCAGCTGGAGCAGAGGCCCAGGTCCTTGCAGGGGAATGTGAGACAAAGGCAGAATGGGAACACAGGGTTTGGTTTTGCTGAAGCCCCAGAGCAGCTCAGTCTCACACATCTGATCTTCCAGAGGAGCTGGCTGCTGTCCTTCAGCCTCTGCTCCTCATCTGGGGGAGCTGGGCGTGCTGCTGATCCACCCCCAGGAGCAGCAGAGCCCAATGGAAGATTGATCCTGGTAGGGCCTTCCTGGAGCACCTTCTCACCCACCCGAGGAGATGCAAATGTTCTGTGCAATCTGAATGACATGATCAACCTCATTGCTGGCTAATTATTGCAAATGAGAGGAAACTTTGAACTGAAACAAGCCCTTCTGAAAAGGAGCCATTGTTTTTCCCTTGTAAATTTGATGCATCTTGGTTCTGCTGGTGCTGAAATGTGTGAATAATCTGTCAAGAGCCCTGAACATTTCTCTCTTTTCCATTGCACAGAATGTGGCAGATCTCAGTAATCTTCTGCCCTACAGCCTCTGTGGTGCATTTAACACCAGAAAACAGCCAGTGCCTCAAAATAAAAATGAATTTAGGTTTGCATTAGGATGCAGAGGGAAGGAGTTATTTTTGTTGCTGTTTTCTTTTTCTGCCTTATTTTTCTTACCTGCTCCGAATAGAGATTCTTTCAAGTCCTTGATGTTTATGCTTCAAGCTAATGCAAATAGAACAGTGACTAAACCTGCTGGGTTTTGAATGTATGCAGAGAATCACAAATTTTATGGATTGTTTATGTTATCTGAAAGAAATCACAAAGAATTTGATTGAGTAGGGAATTATAGAAGGAAAAATTTCCTTTCTGCCTGGGTTAAGGGAAATGTAACCTATGTGAAGGAGCTCAGTGCAGTATTTTAGGTGAATTTACAAGTTCAGTTGATGAAAACACTTGGGTTGATACAGCAGAACATATACAGACTTCAGCAAGATAGAAAATCCTGTATCTCAGAGCCCTTCATATTAAGCAACTAGAGAGCACAGAAATGAATACAGTGTGTGTTAGAGGGATTTAAAATTGTCCAAATAATGTCCTCAGAATGATCATTGCCAGCTGCTGGCCCAGGGGGGCTCTCCACAGCTCACCTTCTCTCCCTGTGCTTGATGCAAACCTGGAGATGGCCCCAGCAGGAGCTCCCAGCCCACAAACCAGGGCAGTGCCACAGGGAGAGGGCACAGGATGGGCACTGGGAATACATACTGGATGTGAGCCCAGCTACAGGCAAATGAGAGTGTGCTCCTTGCTCACACATCCTTTGGAGAGGGAGCAGAGCCTTGTGCAGTAATTGCCCTATGGAGAGCCTGTCTGGGCCAGCAGTTCAAAAAGGTTTGGGGTCAATTAGGCTCCCTCTAAGAAGGTTTACAAAAATAATAGCAGGATTCATTTCCATGCCTTGTTGTGAGAAACCTGAGCAATTTTCTTAGCTATTAAAATAACAGTTTTGTGTTAACCAAGGCAAGTCTGAGCTCTCCACATTTGGAACAAAAGGTTGTAAGGGGAGCCCTTTCAATGCAGCAGATAAAGCTCTAATCACACCCTGGAAGTAGAGAAGAAGCCTCTTCACTCAAGAAATACAAGTGATGGTCACTGGGACAATAACAGAGGTCATGGTCAAGTGCCATTGCTGCAGAATTCGAGATGCATTTAGCATTGATGTGGAATTAATTAAAAAATGCTGCTTTGGGATGACCTGTGGCTCCGGCTGTGCCGTTCAGGACAGAGGTTCAAAGCAATTCTCTCACAGCAACTGGTTTACCCCTGAAGGGGAAGAGCCCCAGGACCCCTCTGAGTTGGTCCCACTGCTGTGTCTGCACACCTGCAGTGTAACACTGGGGAAATCGTGTTTCCAGCAGTGTCCTGGGGACAGAAACCCATCCTGCCCTGTCCCTGTGAAAGGCACCTTCAGCAACTGCCCCATCAAAGCTTGCGATATTTTCTGTATTGTGTTGTGTTTGCACAGAGTGAAGAACCACGGGTGCTTTTGGAACAGGAACTCCATTTCTTATTCACCATTCAGGCCTGCAAGTTGATGAAACCACAGCAATTAGAGCGGGTGAGAGTGGGTAAGGGCCTCTTCCACTTCATTTAGCACAGAAACTGAGTTGTCTCCCCCAGGCACTTGTCTTGCAGCCTGTGTGGCTGCAGATGGCTGGCACTTTGAGGGAAGCCTGTAGCTCCAAAGCAGCTCTGAATTATCCTGCCTGCTCTCCCTGGCACAGCAGCATCCCTGTGCAGCCCCGCAGAGCCCAGTGGCCATGGCTTTTCTCCCTGGCAGCCCCAGGGAGCTGAGCCTGGGGTTGATGGAGGGCTGGGAGCCCAGGGCAGCTCCTGGGCTGCCCCTGCTGCCCTTGGGCACAGAGCCCTGGGTGCTGCTGCCCCTGAGCTGCCCCAGCCCCTGGGCACAGAGCCCTGGGTGCTGCCGCCCTTGCTCCTGGGCTGCCCCTGCTGCCCCTGGGCACAGAGCCTTGGGCAGTGCCACCTCCAACAGCCCAGCCATCCAGGGAGCACAGGGGGGAGCATCACTGCCTCCCCAGAGTGGGAAGGGCATTTGGGGATTTGGGGGAGGCTCTGTCCAAGCCCCATCACCCTGCCTGGCCCAGGGGCAGCACAGCCCCAGGTACCCCAGGGGCAGCAGGAGAATGAGCACAGACTGATCCTCTGGCACAGGGTTCATTGCACCAGTCAGACCATGTTAAAAGCAGGATCACACTTTGATAGGAAAATATTTATGAAAGCATTGCCAGGTGCTTTCCCCACATGCCC
Source organism: Emberiza elegans (assembly GCA_024865655.1). Lineage (NCBI taxonomy): Eukaryota > Metazoa > Chordata > Aves > Passeriformes > Fringillidae > Emberiza > Emberiza elegans. Next base: position 25,846,534 of record JALJVW010000129.1, on the reverse strand, counting down.
GTTGCATCACAGCTCGTGTCAGGCACTGCTGGCTGACTGCAGAGCGTGGTTGGCAAATCTGCACTGCAAGTTCTGCACACATGGGCAATTAGCATCTATTGCTACATTATCCATAATGTAACTCTCATCTCTTTAGCCTTTCCATTTTCACAGCTTTATTTTAAGGATAGAGAGTCTGTAGTGGGGACACTCTTGATTTGATGGGAGCTGATGAATAGGGTAAGATGAAGACCATATAAATATTTCTTTGAAATAATGCAGCTGCTGGCAGGGTGAATCAGATGTCTGTGTCTCATGATGGTAGCTGTCACTTTATTGGACTTTTTAATTCAACATTGAATCCATGCTTTATCGCCAGCTGTCCCTTTTCTACTTTGTAATTTTTCATCTCCAGCGTGTCCATTGCACACCTGAAATGTTTGCACACTTCTCAAAGGCAATCTGCAGTGGGGAATTCCAGCTGGCAGAACGGCAGCATGGGCTGGCAGAGCAGTGGCATCCCCAGGCTCGGGGTGGGGGCAGCCAGGCAGCTTCTCTGGGGATCACAGGATGCTGCTCTGGAGGCTGGAGAGAAGAACAGGGCTGCAACGATGAGCTGTGGGTATTTAGTGCTTCTGCAGTTCCCGCACAAACAGATGCACTTCCAGCACCCACAGCGGCCTGCAGAGCACCGGGAAGAGAAGGAGCAGCCTCAGGTCCCAAAGGCAGAGTCAGCTCCTGGCTCACACTGCCCGTAGGAGCTCGGTGCAGTTTGTAATCAGTGGGTAAAGGGTTAACTTCTGGCCCTGGACAATGAAAAGATCTGTGCACCCATCCAGAGCTGGAGACTCAGAGCTACCAGACAAGCTGAAAGGAATGATAGCCTGACTCACCAGGATGAGTCAGGCGTGTTCTAGAAGGAGAATTCCTTTCTGCCTGTGGTTTTTGTGTTTGACTAGGTATCAGTAAAGTGATGCTGGTGTTGTCACTGAAAACAGAATAGTAGAGCAGGACAAAGCAATGAAATTGCTCATGAAACTTGTGCAGGTGGGAAAAGCCACCCAGATCCATCTCACACTCCTTGCAAAGTGCTCTAGAAATGCAGTAATCTAGGAAGATGCAAGTGCCTGTCTATTCTCTGGAGTCTCTTTGTACTTGTTCACTGCAGCAAAATCTCCTGAGGTAGCTCTGCTTGTACTTTCTGTTGAACTGTGAAATGCTGGAAGATGTGTTTGCAAAGAGATTTTCTTGGGGCAATGTTCTCTCCAAGGCAGCTGCTGCTTTCCCAGCCATCATTCTCTTCTGCTTTACCTGTTCCATTCTTTCTCTCAGCAGCATTTTCTGGGCAGCATTTTGCACTTTCAGCCTGCTGGGTGAGATGCCCTGGGATCTCTGCCTCGTCCCTGCTGGGATCCTTTGGGCTGCAGTTCCCACTTTGTACCAGGCTCCAGGCAGATCTGCTGTGCTCCATCTCCTGCCAGCCCGGGAGGGGCATTGTCTGAACAGCCTTGGAAACCCAAAGCATGGCACTGGCTGAACAAATGCTACTTTAATCATTGCAATGGGTCCAAAACCAATTGTAATAACAAAATTTGGGATTTGGGTTGCAGCTGCCAGCCCCTCATTCTTCCCTGAGTGGTTTTTTGTGGATGACTTTATTTGTTGCCTGAGGAAGAGGATGGGTGGGCTGGCAAACAGATGGAGAACTGAAACAGAGAGATGAAGATCCTGAGCCCCAAAACCTGGAACTCCAAACTAATAATATCACAGCGTTCAGAAAGATCAGGCTTCTGATCCTGTTGGCAAAACCTGCTGTTTCCCAGCTGGTCAGCCAGCTCTGGCATCCTCCAGCCACAATTGCAACAGAGCAATGACCGAGGGCTGCTCCTGCTCTCACATCCTCGCTGCCAGATGCACAATTATCACCGCCGAGGCAGCAAAAGACTCTGCCTGGGAACACAGCAGGCTCCAACAGCTTGATTTCCTCTGGACAGCTGTAGCACTCCATTCTGTAGCTCACCTCTGATTTCTGAGTACGGCTGACATCCCTCAGCCCTTGACCTTTGCTGGCTGTGCTGTCCTGGGGCTGGGATTACTTCAAATGGCTGAAATACACAGGAGCGTTCAAGAGGTCATGTAAGATTTTGGCTAAGGAGCAAGGTGAAAGGGGCAAGTCTCCTTTCAATGAGAAGATCTGTATTTCCTCTCACAGATACATGGCTTCCCTTCTTGGCTGCTCCTTAATTAACATGAAAATGGACTAAATATTTTAAGCAAATCAGAATTTCAAGAAGCAGTTACAGCAGTGTCTCATGTTTAAATGCACGCAGCACTATGCACGTCATCATTGAATAATGAATTAATAAATATATCTGAAGGAATTTTTAGCCCAGAAAGCATTCCCCATTTTAGCTTCCAGTCAATTGCCCTATTTACTGCAGGGTTTTTTTAGCAATGCTATCAGTCCTGGAAGTAGCCTTGTCAATATTTTAGTTGCTTTGGTGCACAGAGCCATAGCATTCAGTTGAATTGTAATCCTTAAACTGGCAAGCAAACAGGTTTGCTCAGCTTGCCTGCTCCCTTTTTGGTAACAGAAGCTTGGAAAGCCTCCTGTACAGGGCAAGGATGAAGCCTCTGCTCTGACACAGCTGTCCATGGTTAAACCTCTCTCTGATGCTGCTGATTTGAAGGGTACAGAGAAACTTCACCAACAGAAATACCCTATCATAGGTTGATCTAATCCTTTCACAGACAAGGAGAGTTAAGGATTTAAATCACATCTCTGCTCTCCCTGGGAGAGCTCACCTCCTCCTCCCCATTTTACAGGTGTTTCTAGCCCCTGCACCTGACCTGCTGGGAGGGAAGGCTCAGCTGTGCCTTGGATGGCAGAGTTTGGGCTCAGCTTGGCCCCACTGCATGGAGCAGGGGCCGTGTGCCACAATCCCTGTCCCTGTGGGCACACGGGGGTACCCCGAGGGGTGTGGGGGCTGCAGCCCCTCCTGGGCCAGCACCTGGCCCTGCCCAGTGTCCCCTGGGCTGGGACACAGGGGGGGACATGGGGAGGGGGGGCACTGGGCACAAGGAGGGACACAGGGAGGGGCACAGGGAAAGACACTGGGCACAGGGAGGGATGCTGGGCACAGGGAGGGACACAGGGAGGGACAGAGGGAAGGACATTGGGCACAGGGAAAGACACAGGGAGGGACATTGAGCACAAGGAGGAGCACAGGGACAGCCCTGCGATGGCAGTGTGATACATTAATGATTAACAAAGGATAAATTAAATGCACTGGCAAATAGAGTTCCTGGGATCTCAGTTTGTAACAGCCACACCCAGTGCTGCTGCTCACAGAGGAGGTAGAAGATGAGATGCTGGGGAGTGTGAGGTTTAAACCTGAGAGCTGTGAAGCTGCAGGCGAGGCAGGATCTGGGTTTGGTGTTCAGGCTGATGGGGAGTAGCAGCAGAGCTGGGCTGAAGTAGGGTATCAGGTCACTGCATTCCGCAAGAGGAAACCAGCATTTGTTCAGGCTGGGATTCAGCCTGGCTCTGAAGCGTGTGCATTAAATCCCATTGACTTCAGTGGGACTACTCATGTCCTTTGAAAGTTACACAAGGGCTTAAGTGTTTTGCTGTGCTGAAGCCTCCCATTGAGACTTAAATTCATTCTTCCATGTAACATAAAATATCCCAATGGCAATATTTAGCTCTAGCTAGGAAAAACCAGAGAAAAGCTGAGTTACATTTCTCATTGAGGCACCCTCAGCATCCACACAAATAGTTTCTGTGAGGTGTTCTGCCATCAAAATCACACGTGCACCATTTACCCGAACGTATTCTGAGGTCTGAAATTTTATCTTTGTTTCTCTTCAATTTCTTTAACACGAAAACCAACTAAATCCAGTCTCTGAAGACTGGTCAATTGTTTAAGTGATGTTGTGAGTGTTGGTTAGCCTGGCAGCAGGGCACTTCCATTTGAATGTCACTGTAAGGTGAGTGAGGATGGAGCACACAAGGAGAAGGAGCAGCCACGGGGGAATGGATGTGCTCCTGAAGGATGTGATCCTGCAGGATGTGCTCCCGAAGGATGTGCTCCTGAAGGATGTGCTTCTGCAGGCTTCATGAGGCAGGAGGGAACACAAGAAAGAAGTGAACAAATGTAGAAACTCAGGGCTACTGCATGAGAGCCAACAGGATAAACCCTTCTCCTCTGGGGGGAAATGGCACAAAGAAATCAGTGAAAACCCAGAGCTGATTAAGGCTGTGTGCAAACAACACCAAACAGGTTCTCATAGATCTCAGCTGTGCCAGGGCTCTATAAGAGGGCCTGGGAGTGCCCCAGCATGGGGAGGACCAGGCAGGGCAGGTGCTGCTTCTGCTTCCCAGGGCTGCAGCAGCCCACAGGACACAGGTGAGCTCTGGGAGCAGGGAGAGACGCAGGAACAGCCATGGGAAGGTGCTCTGTGCAGCCAGGGCAGCCCTGGGAGCCTGGCACAGCAGTCCCAGCAAGCTGCTGTAACAGCATCAATGCTGAGCTGCCCAGGAGCAGCCCTGCTGCAGGCAGCCCCACGGGTGCCCCCTCAGCTGCACCCCTTTCATGCAGCCACAGGCACAGCCCGCTGGTAGGGCCTGAGTGAGGAGGGAGACACGAACTCCAGGTGGGCTCGGGGGGCACCTCTGTGCGTGCATGCCTCAGCAGCAGCTCTGGCAGTGCAGGGCTGGGGTTAATGTGAGGACCACATCAACGTTCTAGGGTCACTGAAGTGTTTGAGTTGTGCTTGAATTCTCCCAGAGGTGCTGCTGGCCAGGTGCCTTCCAAACCAAAGGTAGCTGCCATGTGTCCTTGTTAAAAGGCAGAGAAGGCACTGGGGAAGAAGCTTAGCATCAGAGAGGAGGATTAGAAAGAGAAAGGGAAAATTAAATGGTACCAAGAAATTCCTACCAATAATACTGTGAGCTGTAGCAACCAGCTCCAAATGGCTGATTTCCTTTTGGCCATTTTTACGTAGGAGTTTAAGTATAGATTTGGGAGGCTAAATATAGACAGTCTGAGATACCTATTATGTGAAATCTCACTTTGAAATTATTCAACATCTTCCTATTATCTATGAATAATCAGTGTTTTATCGCTGTGAGACTGAACAAAAATCCTTTCAGCAGCTACTTCTTGCTGTTAGTTGGATAACTCAGGAGAGATTTCCTGTATGAAAAGCAGCCTTTGGATACTCTTCAGAAGATGAACATCTCTGCAGACTCGAACTAGAAATGAGAGGGGACCAGGGTGTGAGATCAATGTGCCCCCACAACTGTTGCTTTTGGGAGAGTTGGACTGGAAGCTGTTCCTGTAACAGCTTCAGCCTGCTTGGTAGAGGCCTTGCACAGGTTTTTGCAGGGAAGTTCCATATCAGATTCTACATCCTGCCTGCCCATCAAGATCTCATTTGCCCAGAGAGCAGGAGCAGCTTGTTGTGCAGTGTTCAGGGTGCAGTCACATCACACTGGAGATTAAACCCGAGCTGATGAATGAATCCTTCACTCCTGTGAGTAATTGCCAACCATTAAAGCCTTAAACTGGCAACCGTCCTGCAGCTCAGTCAGGGAAATGGTAAAAAGCTGTAATTGCAACCTGTGCTCCTTCAAAATAATGTCAGTCTTATTGTGGCCCATGCAGATTGACTGGTGTGCCACTGTACACTAATACAGAGTATCAGTGCCTGTCCACCCCAGCAGGAACCTCTGGAGCTGCAATCCATTGGAAAAGGTCTTTGAAGGCTCGAAATATCCCAGCATTGCTCCCTGTTTCTAAATCAGAGCAATGGAAGCTAAATATAGGCTGACTCTGGTTGTGACAGATCCTGAAAGCAATTCTTATTCATTTTGATTCTTGCCCAGAATATCCTTCTTGCAGTCCTACTTCTGAACTGTTGAAGAAAACAACTCTGACAACTCACCCTTCAGCCTGAGCTGCAGAGAGGAGAGGCTCTGCACAGCTGACTGCAGGGTGAAACACAGAACGGGTCATTTGCCTCCTTTCTGTACCAAACCCAGACTCCCATCAGGTGCCAGGGCCAGGAGCTTTATCTGCTTTCCCTGGCACTGCTGCATTGGTGCCATCTGCACTCTGGTTTCATTGGCAGGAGCATCCAGGCTCAGGGCTCCATCAGCCAGGGGATGCTCTGGATGCAGGCTTGTGGTTTCATCAGCCCAGGGGCTGCTCTGGATCCAGGCTTGTGGTTTCATCAGCCCAGGGGATGCTCTGGATGCAGGTTCATGGTTCCATCAGCCCAGGGGATGCTCTGGATCCAGGCTTGTGGTTTCATTAGTTCAGGGGATGCTCTGGATCCAGGCTTGTGGTTTCATTAGTTCAGGGGATGCTCTGGGCTGCTCTGGATCCAGGCTTGTGGTTCCATCAGCCCAGGGGATGCTCTGGATGCAGGTTCATGGCTCCATCAGCCCAGGGGATGCTCTGGATGCAGGTTCAGGGCTCCATCAGCCCAGGGGATGCTCTGGATGCAGGATTATGGCTCCATCAGCCCAGGGGATGCTCTGGATGCAGGCTCATGGCTCCATCAGCCCAGGGGCTGCTCTGGATGCAGGTTCATGGTTCCATCAGCCCAGGGGATGCTCTGGATGCAGGTTCATGGTTCCATCAGCCCAGGGGATGCTCTGGATGCAGGTTCAGGGCTCCATCAGCCCAGGGGATGCTCTGGATGCAGGCTCATGGCTCCATCAGCGCAGGGGATGCTCTGGATGCAGGTTCATGATTCCATCAGCCCAGGGGATGCTCTGGATGCAGGTTCATGGTTCCATCAGCCCAGGGGATGCTCTGGATCCAGGCTCAGGGCTCCATCAGCCCAGGGGATGCTCTGGATGCAGGTTCATGGTTCCATCAGCCAGGGGATGCTCTGGATCCAGGCTTGTGGTTCCATCAGCCCAGGGGCTGCTCTGGATGCAGGTTCATGATTCCATCAGCCCAGGGGATGCTCTGGATGCAGGTTCATGGTTCCATCAGCCCAGGGGATGCTCTGGATGCAGGTTCATGGTTCCATCAGCCCAGGGGATGCTCTGGATGCAGGTTCAGGGCTCCATCAGCCCAGGGGCTGTATTTCAATTGTGATTCAGAGCAAATCAAGCTCCATGTGAGGCATGGTGGAAATGCTGTGTGTGCCAGAAACTGAAGGGGGCTGAGCCCCGTGTGTGAAGTGCCCCGGGGCACCAGGCAGTGAGGGGTGGCACTGTGACTGGGGGGAGCCAGCAGACACTCGGAGCTCCGGGCTGCCCTGGCACACAGTGCTGCCGGCCCTGCTCCACCCAGGCCTCCCAGCACCAAGTCCCAGCTCCAAAGGAGGGAAGAGGGAAGGCTGAGGCAGCTGTCAGAGAGCAGGGGAGTTCCTGAGGCAGGTGTGGCTGCAGAGTGCCTGACGCTCGGGCACTGGACCTTCCTGGCAAGAAGAGTTGTGTCCTGAGGAGGCAGGAACAGGCTCCCACCACCCCTCTGGGAAGCAGAGAATTCCTGAGAACAAGAACACAGCTAGGATTTTATTGGTTGTACATGCTATGTACAGCCTCCCAGGGAATACAGCTGCATTCACACTTTAAGGTTAAAATCCAGACCAGTGGAGAAATGGAGGTGTTATTCCTGCTGTGGAATCAGTGAAGATTACAAGGGGAAAAACACAGTCAGGCAGGCAGGAGGAAATTCAGCTTGGTCTGTCTGTGGTACGGGCATCCCAAAGGCAGTTTCTCTTCTGTTTCCAGGCATTTTGGAAGCCCTGTAAAATCCCAAAGCCACAGAAATTGCAAATTTACACCTGAAGGTTTTTGCATCTCCAGCTCAGGAAATGGAGGCAGGGCTGCGAGAACAGATGGGAGCTATCAGCCAGCTCAGAAGTGATGTGCCTCAGGAGGTGCTTTATTTGTGGAGCTGTTGAGATCAAACAATCACAAAAGATCCTTGGCACCATCCAGAGAAGGGGAACTTGGTTCCTATGGCCCAGTTCTCCCTTCTTTGAACCATTTGCTGTCAGCCTGGGGGAGGACAGGGGGGCAGCAGGGACCCCCAAGCTCCCCCTGCCCCACAGGAGCCTGGGCTGGGGAAAGGCATCCTGCACGTCCAAATTAATGTCAGAAGGGAGGGACAAGGCACCTTCTGCTCCTCACAGAATGAAACACAACGGGGTTAATGACGAGCTTCCAGAAGTGCACGGGAAATGTGAATGTCAGATGCCCAAAATATTGTTAAACACGAGTGATTTGCGAATTAAAATATTACCAGGCTGCTATTTTTAGCCCAGTGAAACCTTTAGTCATTCTACATTTAGATGGCTTATCAGAATTAAATAAATAACAGCAATGGTTACTGCTCAAATTAGGTCTGTCTCGGTTTCCATGGCATCCAATCTGTTATCTCCAATACTCCTGCCAGGATTTGTAGTGGGGCTCTGGGACAGCAACATTTCTTATAAGGCTTATAAGGAATTATCCTGTAGCAATTTCAGCTATATGGTTTCTATGAAACCCTGGAATAAATGGATTTATTTAAGATGAGTTGAAGGGTTTTTTTCTTTCTTTTTTTTTCTTTTTTTTTGACTTTTCTATTTTTAGCAGTGCAGCCTGCCTTCCCGTGGTGGTGGTTTAACCCTTTCAGGACGTGTCACCTGTGTGGTGCCCGTGCCTGTTGCACTCTCCTGGCAGAGCAGAAGCAGACCTGCACGCTTTGATGCCACCAGCAGAAAACCAGGACTCAGGAGTGTGGGATAACACGGATCCTCGCCTCCACCTCTCTGGCACCTCACAGTGCTCTGCAGGCAGCTGCCCAGGAGCGCTGGCATCGGCCTGAGACTGCGAGCAGAGCCATCCTCGGAGCAAACAGAGCGCTCTGCGTGAGGCCAGGACACAGCACTGCTGCTGTGCCGGGGCTGCCTGCAGGTGAGCGAGGGCGGGCAGAGCCCTGTGCTGCGGGCAGGGCCGGGCTGGGGCAGCTGTGCTCTCCTGTGACCCACACCGGGCTGGGCATTAAACACAGCTCACACACAGCGGGGCACAGCAAGCCCTCGCGCTGCACACAGCAGGGAAATCCATTTATTTCTGCTGTCCCAGCCGTGCATTTCCCCACAGCTCCTCAATTAATATCACATTTCTTAGTTCTTTGGACATTAGAGTTTTCAAGTGGGGCTTTCATTGATCTTTTGTTTTTTAATGTTACCTAGGATATAGATCCTGTTCTCTTTTCCCCTCTGGTAAGCACTAATTTACTTTGAGTTTATTTGCATCCTGTTGTGAAGGAATTCTGGACCCATGGCATTTTAAAAATCAATGGCTCACTGGGTTTCTAATTTCCAGGTGATATTCCTAAACAAAATGTGCTGTGACATAGCATGGAGATTTATGGCAAATATTAAGTAGCTCTAAACAACACTTCTAATCCTTTTACAGGAGTGAGTGACATCACAGGGGATAAGCACTTTTACAGAGTGCTTTGGGTGGCTCTCAGGAGGGCAGTGAGGCCACAGTGAATATTCTGGTGTTTGATGTTTAGGTGCTGGTATCAGTGCTGCACGAGGGACACCGACACTGCCCTGCAGCTGGCAGCAGCTGGCATCCTTCCCTCAGACATCAGTGGGGCTGTGCTGATTTGTGCCAGCGCAGGGTGCACCCCTGCACACACAGCATTTCCGCCATGCCTCCCATGGAATTTGATTTACTCTGAAGCACGATTGAAATACGGCAGCGTGTTCAAAGCAGGCAAGAAATGATAAAGTACTTACTATTTATAGAGCCACAGCTCCTTCCCAGAGCCAGCTGAGCAATCCCCAAGTACAATCACAATACAAAGGCTTTAATATTTCAGTGCTCTGTCACGCTGTGGTCACTGTGAATTTGCGGTGGCTGGGCACGCAGCCCCAGCACAAACCTTTCTGAAAAGCCCTTACCTAGCAGCTGCACCAGCGCAGAGGCTGGTTAGTTTATTCCTGCTTGCACACAGCCTCTCGGGGCTGTGAGACACTGAAAGGGCTGGGCCCAGGGTGTGGAATGCCCCGGGGCTCCAGGCAGTGATGGGTGACACTGTGACTATGGAGCCAGCACACACTCAGAGCTCTGCTCAAGCTTTTTGCACGGAAGGAAGGGGTTAAGGGTTGACATCAGCAGTACATGAGCCATTGGAGTGGTTATTCCAAGATTCCTGCTGTTGAAGCCAGGTTCTCATGGCTGCACTCTAGCCAGCATTTCTTCTATTCCTGGCCTCCACATTTTAGTACAATAGTTTGCTTTTCCTGCTGCATTCTGTTGTTTAGGTATATTTAACACCAGAATGCCCTTGGAAGGCTGCAGCACAGAGCCCTGGTGCTGGGTGCAGGAGCTGGGGAGGTTGGTGCCTTCCCACCCAGGGTGCACAGCAGGGGCTGCTCTGGGTGTAGTCAAACTCAGTGAGGCAAGATTTTAGCTCAGATTCGCTGGAAAAGCTCCCAAGGGAGGGAAAATAAAGGCAGTTGTGGCATCTCCGTGTGGGCTCTCCCAGCTCACTCAGGTCAGTGCAGTTTTCAGATGCTCCTGCCACAGGCAGCCCTGCCCCAGGCTGGTGCTTGATGCTCTGAGTGACAGAAATAACATTTTCATGCAGCTGGCATACCTGGGAAAGCTGTTCCACAGTTCCTCCAGATAAGGATGTGGTCCAGTCTGTTCCCACCCTCCCTGTGCCACTTATTAAATCTTCCTGAAGCTCTCTTGACACGGCCTCAGGGATGCAACACGTTGCGACAAAGATAACGTGGAAATTGTACAGCAGTTACTGTGGGCGGCTGTGGGTCCCTCCAAGCTGGAAACAAACCCTGGGTAAGGCCCTTGTGAGGAGGAGGAGGAGGCTGGGCCAGGGCAGAAAGGCCAGGCTGGTGCCAGGCAGCTCTCGGGGTGCTGGCTGCTCACTGCCCTGCTGGGTTTGCTGGGCTTTGACCTCCCGGTGCCACCCTGAGCTGCCCAGCGCCTGCTGGGGATGGTGGGTGAGTGCCACAGAGCCCCAGCGCGGGGACAGCCCTGCCCCAGCACTGCCAGCTGCTGGCCAAGGGCTCCCGAGGTGCAGGGAACAGGGTTTGGGCTGCAGAGGCTGCGCCTGCCCTCAGCTGAGAGCCCAGAGGTGCCCAGCGTGGGGAAGGGCTGCTCCCAGCCTGGGCACTGCTCTGCTGGGCCTTTCACCTCCTGTCTGAACATGGCACCTTTTCCTTTGCTGGGAGCTAACGCCCGTTTGGGAATGCTTTTGCACTTTGTGAATGCCTGTGCAGTCTGTGAATGCCTGTGCAGTCTGTGAATGCCTGTGCAGTCTGTGAATGCTTTTGCAGTTTGTGGATGCTTTTTTGCAGTTTGTGAATTCATTTTTGCAGTTTGTGGATGCTTTTTTGCAGTTTGTGAATTCATTTTTGCAGTTTGTGAATTCATTTTTGCAGTTTGCGGATGTTTTGCAGTTTGCGGATGTTTTGCAGTTTGTGGACGCCTTTGCAGTTGCAAATATTGGGATTGCTGCAGCGTTCCATTCCCAGTTCATGTGCTGGGCTCTGGCAGAGGGATGTGGGGCTTGGATAGCCCTCATCGCGTCTGTATGTTGGAAGGAAAGGTGTTAACTCTTTCTGACTTCATTCCTCAGGGCACCAAGGGATTGAACCTGAAACACAGCAGATCAATAATAGAAACTCTTTGAGCTCTGTGAGCTAAGAATAAACACCAAGCACAGATCGAGTCAATGAACCTGTGCAGAGGCACGGGGGAAATGTAGCAGCAGTGCTCTGTTATTGCAGGTCAATAAAGGCTGGATAATGTTTGGCTTTCATTACTGATTAAAAAGATTTCCTTGCAAATGTTATGAGATTAAGACTGAGCTTTCTGTATGTGCTGAAAGGGTCATGTTTAGAAATGATCATCCTGGGCTGTCCCAGTGGAGCTGGTGCTGCAAACGCTGCTGCCCTGGCTGCACTGGGTGGGTGCCCAGCTGAGCACTGGGTGGGTGCCTGTGAGAGTCTATCCGAAAATACCCCTCCATTTTTCTGCCTCACGCTTGCCTTGGGAGACCACTGTGACCGCTGCCCTGTGGATGCCCTGCTGAGCCTGCCTGCCCTGGGTGGGTGCCCTGGATGGGTGCCCTGTGGGTGCCCTGCCTGCCCTGGGTGGATGCCCTGTGGGTGCCCTGCCTGCCCTGGGTGGGTGCCCTGTGGGTGCCCTGTGGGTGCCCTGTGGGTGCCCTGCTGAGCCCTGTGGGTGCCCTGCTGAGCCTGCCTGCCCTGGGTGGGTGCCCTGTGGATGCCCTGTGGGTGCCCTGTGGGTGCCCTGCTGAGCCTGCCTGCCCCGGGCCCTGCCCCGCGGTGGTTTTGAGCCCAGGTGAGAGCAGAGCCCAGGGCAGTGATGCCCTGCCCCAGAGGGATGCAGGAGCCCACCAGCTCTGGAGGGACATGCTGCACTGTGCCCTTACGGCAGTTATGGCTGAGGAGGCAATTTCATTACATACGACTATTTTTAGGTGCTTACAGCTCAAAAGCATTACCTTCTTGGCAGGAATTCATCACACTTGTTCTCAGCTCAAAGCTGATAGGGATATAAGACTTGGCAGGGCTCCAGGGAGCTGAAGAACAGCTCTGGGATGTTTCCCAACTGTGGTTTCACCAATTAAGAAGTTTGTTTCCACACAGTTTGGAGGATATTTTCCTCTGAGATCTTTCCTCCATGATCTTTGCAGTCCCATGACTTTGGTCCCACAGCCAAAGTGTTCATTCAGAGATCTCAAAGGCATTTGTTCCCTCGGGGAGCCATTGGGACATTCACAGGATCCACCAACATTTAGTCCATATAAACCTAACCTATATCTGTATAAAACCAGGAGCTGCACACAGTGAGGTAGGAATTGCTGGCTTTTATTGCCACAGCTGTGCAGCAGCAGGCGGTGGCACAGGCTGGCAGGGACGGGCTGGGCAGCAGAGCTGGGGTGCTCTGGTGCCAGAACTGGCACAGGCTGCTCTCAGTCCTGCCTTTTTGGTTCCCTCCCACAGCCACCCCAGCACAGCTGCAGTGCTTGGACAGAGCTTGCTTCCTCCAGCATGATGGAAAGCAGGCCCCTCCCTTCAGGGCACATGTACAGCTCTGCCCACACTTCTGTGACATGGACATGGCTACAGGCAAGAGCTTCCAGGTGGCTGAAAGGTAGAGGGGCAGGGTCTGTCAGGCTGAGCCAAATGGAAAATTAGTGTAAGATTAAATTCTCTCCTGGATTGAGTTTACCAGATCTGAGAGAAAGAGAAATATTTCTTAGAACTCGACAGTAACAGTGCCAGACAGAAATTCGCCTTTTTTTGGAAACTGCCTAGACTCAGAAATTTGCATCCTTCTCTGCAGAGAGGTAGACAGCTGAGGCATTTAACAGCTGAGTATTTCCTTTAAACATAATGCTTAAAGCTTGTCTACATTTCTGTGGCTGTTCTGAAGCAACACCTGCAGTCTGGGAGATATCTTTTCTGAGGCAGAGCAGCTGAGGCTCTGAGAATGCTGCTGGGAAGTTCTAAAGCTTCTAAAGTTCTAAAGCTGCTTCCAGTTCGGCTCTCAGAGGAGTTTCAGCCCCTGGCTGGTGAGATACTGACCCAGTGCCCAGCTGGGATAAGGCAGCAGCACAGCCAGAGGCTCTGGGTGGGTTTGTGATGGAAACAGCAGCAGAAAAACCCTTTAGACACTTCTGCCATCCCTGGAAATGCTGCTGAAGGAAGGGACCTGAAGGGATTTGCTGTGGTTGCAAAGTGTGTTTCATGTTCCCCAAACACAGCAAAGTGTGTGTGGCACAGAGCAGGCAGGTCTGCCTGGGACAGGGGAGGAGGAGGAGGATGGTGATGATGATGGTGATGGTGATGGTGGGCAGCCTTGGCAAACACAGCAAAGTGTGTGTGGCACAGAGCAGACCGGTCTGCCTGGGACAGGGGAGGAGGAGGATGCTGATGGTGATGATGATGATGATGGTGATGATGATGGCGATGATGGTTCCCTTGGCAGGGAAGCACAGCTGGATCCCACAGCTGGCTGGCAGAGCAGGGACCCAGGCAGCCCCTCCCAGCTGAATGAGGACTTGCCCAGTTTGCAGCTGCTGGGGGGCCCTGGGGGTCCCTGAGCAGCAAACAAGGCACAGGTGCTGTGTGAAGGGGGCAGCGCCTGGGGAGCGGAGCTGAGCTGAGCTGAGCTGAGCTGAGCTGCTGCAGGGCACACAGCCCCGGCCAGGGCAGGGCGCTGCTTTCCGGGTGTAACTGGGGAGGTTTAACTGGTTTGACTGGTTTCAATCCTGCCTGTGAGGATGGAGCAGCATCCTGCCCTGGGCTGGGGTGTGGCAGCCCCTCAGGGCAAAGGGCAGCAGGAGGGGAAGGTCTCTGTCTCCTGTGGGGTGGAGGTGCCAGGCACAGCCAGGGATGGAAGGACAGCACCCTCCCCACCGTGCCACCCCGAGCACCAGGTGAGGAGCGCTCCCTCCCTTCCTGCCCTGCCCTGCCCTGCCATCAGGGCACAGGCTGGCTTGCTCAGATGGTTTCTGTCTGGAGAGTGGAGTCTTAGCTCAATAAAATGGCTCAAAAGATACAAAAAATTCCCATCACTGCAGGCAGATGCAGAGTGGAAGCTACAGGCCATAACAGGCTATCTGGAGTCCCCGGAAAGCAGCTCATTCTTCCTTTTAAAGCCCCGCTATGAAATAAATCTGAGCGTTTCCACAGAAATAAATATCCTGGTTACAGGAAAAGGTCTTGCCAGTCTGGCTGACATTTGGAAGTCTGTAAAAGTTTGATGGTGCAGCCCACACTCTGGCTTTCACTGCAAGAAGTTATTTTTTGCAGAATCTTTTTCTCTGTTATGTGAGAAATTTAGCCCATTCATCAATTTCCTGGCACATAAAGCTGCAGTTGGCTGGACAGCAGCAAGAGGCAGAGTGCTGTGAAAACTTCTCCAAAACCCTTCTCTGTCTTGAGCCACAGAAGGTAAAACCTCCTCCTGTGAGGGGTAAGAGCCTTACGGCCACATTTGCTTGTTTTCAATGGTTCCAGACTCAGACCCACTTCCAGCAGTTATCTCTGGGTACCAGCACCATGTGGTAATTTCCCATGTGATTTCCCTTTCCCCACCTTTTCATTATTATTATTTAATTTTTAATTATCTCTTAAATGATACTGTTTATGGTTTTCTTTCAAATGGATGAAAATTTCAATTGCATTTGACGTGAGCCAAAGCAGAACTGAACGTTTCTGACGGGGTTCTTTGCCACTGAATTTTCTGGGACCAAACCAACATATTTCTTGCTTTTAATCCTGACCTGTCTTCCTTTGGCAATTGTGATTTCCCCACCTCCTGTGAATGAAACTTGAGGAAAAGATTTGTGTGGCTCCCTGCAGCAGGAACCAGTGCACTCGGGGGGAAAAGAGACACAACCCAAACCACAAACCTCCCTTTTCCTATTTGAAATGTCTCTTGGCAGATTGTCTGATTTTCATTATCTTCATTGTTTCTCTTCCCCCCTCCTCCCAGAAGATACCATTTGGGCCATTAGCAATCTCAGTGTTTTCTGTGCAGTTCTGCTGGATATTTTTGTCGGTCTCAAATCAAAACGGTGCCAGATGGAAGCCCCATGCTCTTCAGAGATGATCATTTCCAGCATTCTTCCCTGAGCTTGTATAACATATGTCCACAAGAAATTGAAAATGCTTTTCCTTGTATGAATTGTGCACACTCAAGGGCACCGAGAAGGTTGAGAAAATAACTGAGCCAGGAGTGTTCTGTACTTTTAGAACAGATTAATTTCCTTAAGGGAGGATAGATTAACATTTAGATTGGTTGTTGATTTGTTGTGGATTGTCTTATTGCTACAAACACCTGCATCTGGCAAAGCAGTCATGAAACCCACCAGCAAAGAGAAGTTTTGTGTTAAAAATTGTCATTTTACTATTAGGAAGGTGCTGTTTTTCTGCTTTGGGGGGTTTTGTTGGCTTCATTTTTTATGCTGGCCCTGCTGCCCTGGCCATGCCAGCCTCTTCTCCTCTCACTTCCATCCCCACCCAGCCCTGTTTGTGAAGCACAGTCCCTTTGCATCTGTTTGTACGGGGTTCGTGCAAAGTGCTACATATGCTCGTGAGGGCTATAAAAAGACCTTTAATATTTAAGCTACTGCAAGAAATTTGCAGGGGCTGCAGATAGCTGCACTAAACACTACCAGAAACAGCCAAGCATCCCCCTTCTTTTAAAGTGATCATCTCACAAACCTGAGAAGATAAATGTCCTGTGATCACACGTGCACAGACAGCATTTAGCTTCTTGAGGGCATTTGGCAGAAGGATTCAGATCTTGGGCAAAACCTTTGTGCTAAATAAGTGAAAGTGTTTCACTCTGCTTTGGGGCAGGCAAGAGGGGCACACAGCATCCATCACCGTGGGCTGCCTGATGGGTGGGAGGTTGTTCAGAACTAATTGGGTTGTTTGCAAACAACCTTTGCAAATGTTCATTCTGCTTTCCTGAGGAGCAATGTCATGTTGTGAACCTGCTGCCCTTTGCTGCCGAACAGTTTGGTGAAAACAGCAGAGGTTGCAAAACGCTGGCTGGGCTGGGGGTGCCCCAGACAAACCCTGCAGGGTGGGAGCTCAGGGCAGCCGGGCCCAGAGGGATCCCATCCCCTCTGGCCGGGTCGGCTCCCTGGGAGGGGCAGAGGCGACACAGGGGGATGAGGAGCTGGGCGACCCTGTGCCAGCACAGAGCCCCTTCCCCTGCCTGGCACATCCCCAGGGGCAGGGATCATCCTGGGAGCAGGATGGGAACGGGGAGCAGTGAGCTCTGCCCACCCTGCTCCTCCCCTGCTTTTGGCACCATCCTCACCCATTTCCAGACACGGCGCATGCTGCCACCTGGGAAAGCACTGGTGCTCTTGGCAGGAGGGATTGTTTGGGATGGCTGTTTGGCAGATGTGGCTTATTTTAACCCCCCTGTACTTTCCTGGGCTGTTTGGGGTCTTGAGCTGTCAAGTGCCAGGTCAGGTGTTTTGGGGCTGTCATTATCCTGGGAAAGGAGCTGCAGGACAGCAGCAGCTATCTGACTTTTTCACTGGATATTCAGAAACTGCTCTGAGAAGTTGGGAGACTGGGGGGCCCTCAGTGGATTCTCTGAAAATTAGCTTATTACTCAACTGTTAAGTGTATTGTATATGCCAAGTAATTAATTTTTACAGCAAACTTGTCTATGATTTGGGCAAAGGAGCAATTAATTCTCTGGAAAGAGATCCATTAACATAATTGCTAATGGATCCAAAACTCCCTTAGACACAGATGGACCAAAAACCCCTTTCATCTCTGTGACTAGGGTACCTGAAAGTCGGGCCCAGCCTCCATGGCAGGTAGTCAGCCCATTAAAACCCTCACCTAGTGCTAATTGCAGATCAGCGGCAGGAGAGAGAACAGCTCCTTCTCCTCGCCCCGCTGGCACAGGGCACCCACCCATGCCCTTTCCCTCTCTCTGGGTGGAGCTGGGATTTCCAGCTGGCAGCAGGAGCCAGTGGGTGCGGAGCTGTGACATCTCGGACCGGAGACACCCTCCCAGCCCCAGCGCTGAGCAGAGCCAGGCGGGCTGAGGAGGAGCGTGCTGCGGCCACAGCCCTGCCCGTTCACACGGGGTGGGTTCGCTCCGATCGCAGCAGGCACGGCCGGGCACGGGACACAGGCAGGCCTGTGCTCCTCCTCCTGTTCGCTGCGTCCCGCTGCCACCAATCTCAGATCTTCAGCTTCATTTGGGGCTGAAAGGACGGTTGGGAACTTGCAGAATCGTAATGAATATTTCATAGAACCAGACCCTGAAGGGCAGCTAACAAAGAGCACTCAGGGCTGTGCAGTGCCAAACCCCGGGTGTCCCTGGGCCAAGGGACCCTGCTGGGGACCCCAGCCTGCCCACCCTGTGTGTCCCTGCTGGGGACCCCAGCCTGCCCACCCTGCCAGGCCTCCGAGATGTGCCTGAGTGCCTGGGATATCTGGGAACACAAACCATGCTCTTCTGACCTGCCCAGCTTCTCCTGAGCACCTGCATGGCCCTTCTAAAGCATCTTCTTGCTCTGGACTTGACATTTTTTCAAAACTGAAAGCCTTATATGGCTTAGACCCAGCATGGGTACAGCCCTGCTTGTACTAGGGATGCCTTAGGATTTTAGCTTTTATATATTTTATATATTTTTTATATTTTCCAGATCCTATACTTCTTTAGTGCATAACTCTAAAGCTCCATAGCCTGTTAGTTTCTGTCTTCCCATTTTGCTGAGACAAAACAATTCCTCACACAAAACACCAATTTTACTCATTTCTCACATGCCTCTGTGTTAAATTTGGAGCATTTCTTGCTGGTGGGTGCTGGTCCTTGATGATCATCCTGAATTCCCAGTACAGTTGAAACAGGGAGTCTGGAGGCCAAATACTCAAATACTTCTTCTAGAAATGACCTGTTTTTCTTGGGGATCAAAGCTGCCCAGGTGGTGGGATGGCATTTTAAAGCTCTGACTAAGTAAGGAAAGGGGAAAACGTGAGACTGGGAATGGGCAGAGCCCTGGAGGTGAGGAGTAGGTGCTCACTCCTGGAGGAGAGCACGGCAGCGCTTCATTACCGGAGGTGCTGAGGAAATGAATCACCAGCATTAGTGAGAGCTCTCAGCTCATCCCTCCTTCAGGAAGAAGTAGCTCTTCTAGGTATTCTTAATGGAAATTGTTCTTAGTGCTTCACTGGCAGGAGCAGCAGGTGAATTGTTTCTTGGGAAGCTTTATCTTGCCACACTAGATGTCAGTAAATACAGATGTATCTAACTTTTTACTCAAGGAGGGGAGTTTTTAGTTGATTCAATTCCCTTTTTTCAAGTTATTGGCTGCCACTGTTTCCCTTAATTACCTTTTAATGGAAAACCCAAATATGACACTACGTTGTACTGATTAACAGAGTGAAAAGCTTCTTAAACAGCTTATTGTCAAATTCATTTAAATGCAGAGGGACGGAGTCCTTTGGGTTGTGACTCCAGTCCCTCTGCAGGTTTGGCACTCAGCAAGGCTGGGCTGCTCCCAGAGCAGAGCAGGGCAAAGCAGCTGTCCCTGCACATCTCTGCAGTTTGGGCTTTGGCGCTGACCACGCTGTGCCCTGGGGTCAGTAACCACAGGAACACGGCTCTGGAAGGAACCGTACATAGAACTTTTGAAAGGAATGCGGAGATGTTTAGACTCCTGAAGCTGCTGCTGGCAGAGAGCTTACCAGGACTGGTAATGAAATCAGTCATTTTACAGCACTCTCCCAGCTTAATGCAGGCAGTCTCATGGTGGCAGCTTTTAAAAGCTGTTTGTCTCATTAAAGTTCAGTTAACTCATTTCTGAAATTAGAAACTTTTATGATTAACGACTTGTGGTAGTTTGCTTTAAACAAGATGCTTGCTAATCAGATCTGCTGTAGTTCCCTAAATCACTTCTGAGAGTTGTATTTCTGCCTTAGTTATGACACAGTGACAGTGATGCTTGGTGCTCCAAGAAAAGTAATTGGTAGTGATGCAATTTGTGCCTACAAGAACTGTGTCTGAGGAGCAATTGAGAGGTACATGGCTGCAATAACAAACCAGGAGGAGGATGATTTCTGGTGAATTTTTCCAGCTTTAGCACACAAGTTCTCATTCATTTTAACGGGGGTGTGCCAGGCTAAAAGGCTTAGGAGGAAGATTGTCTTGAATGGGTGCGTTCAGCTTGCCTGGCTTGCCTCCCTTTGTGGGTGCCTCTGAGCTGAGGCGTGATCTCACGGGTGTCACCTTTGTGTCACACACACACTCACAGCTGGCTCAGAGCCCTGCAGCGCTGCCAGCCCCCCTGCCAGAGGCACAGGGCAAGGCTGGCAGCGCTGGGAGGGCCCTGCTGCAGCCGCTGCTGCTCCACGGAGGCATCTCTGCTCCTGCCCGCTCCAGGGACAGCGTCTAAGGGGTTAATCCTGCCCTTTACAAGGGCTCACATCAGCTGAGATGCTGGGACTGACTCTGGCAATGCCTGTGCTCTGGGGTTCTCAGCTTTTATCTCCAGTTGCATTCAAAGCCTCCCGGCCGTGCCCGGTGCTGTGCTGGTTTGGGGCGGTGTGGGAGCAGTGTCCTGGCAGGATGGCCCTGGCCCAGCCTGGCCCTGCCCCACGGCCACCAGGAGCTGCCCAGGAGCACTCCCAGCTCCCTGGAGCCCTGAGCCTGCTGCAGCTGCAGGGCCAAACCCCAAATGCACCTGCTGGGCATGTTCAGCCCTCAGCCCGCAGCAGGAAGCAGCCAAGCCTTGTTCACCAAATAGATTGATTTATTTATTTATTGTGGGAGGCAGGGAGTTCTTAGTTAAAAATATAAACTACAAAATCCTGTCTGAGCCTGGATCTCCAAGTTTTGTATTTTCCAAGACAAAAATGTTTTATTTGTTCCCCCTCCACTCCTTTTGTACCTTCCCCCTGTTATATATTTCCTTGTTTGTTGTGATTCCCTACTTTGGAACTGCTCATGTTGGGCTACTCCTCTTTGTATATGATAGTGGGATTTTTATGCAATACTTAATTCCGTTATCTTTGAGATTACAGACTTGGCCCGTGCTTTCATACCGCACACCTCTTCTGCCCCTTTGCAAGGAATCCTACAAGCATTCTAAAGCAGGAAGAGTTTGTGGAGTGAGCTGGTGAGTATAAATAGCTCTGGAGCAGCGCAGCACCTGCCATCCTTGATCCTGGGCTTCCCACAAATCACTCGAGCACCAGGGCTTGATCACAGCTATTGTTTGTGCTAAGCCTCCTCCTACCCCTCTAATCCTCCTATTTAAATGGATGGGATATTCTGCATGCAGGAAAGGGTGTGGGGACATAAATTGCAGCTGAGCATTTTGTGGACATGACACGGTGAACGTGTGGTGCTCTGCCAAGAGCAGAGGAATGGAAATGCTGACAAGCACCAAATGGAAAGGGGAAGGATGTGGCTCTCCCAAAGTGCCTCGTGTCACACTGGCCCTTGCTGCTTCTCTAAGGAGCTGCTGGTGCTTTCCCAGTACAGGAGCTCTGGGATGCTGTGAGAGCTGGACTGACAGGATCTGTGGGGTTTGGTGAGCTGGGGGTGCTGGGCTGCTGCCACACTCACCTGGGGTGGGCTGGGCACATTGGCCTCCCTGTGCCCTGCTGCCCAGGTGTGCCCAGGTGTGCCTGGCTGCCCAGGTGTGCCCTGCTGCCCAGTGTGTGCTGCCCAGCATGCCCTGCTGCCCAGGTGTGCCTGCCTGAGGGATGCTGGCACACCTGTCACCAACTCAGCTGCTCCCATATCCATTAGAGCTGAGTCAGAGCTGTGTGCCTCGAGGGCTGGAGGAGCCCAGCTGATGCTCAGGGCCTGCAAGGCTCAGGTTTAGTTGCCATGGCACATTCAGGTTGTTTGGCCTCTTCTGAGGAGCGTGGATTGTGTTGAACAGGTTGGCTGAGCATGGCACTGCTCCTCTGGCTGTGCTTTCCTGCAGACACAGCCAAGGCTGTTTCTACAATCTGCTGCCTGTACCTGCAGGAGGAGGGGACACGTGGGGCTCACCCACCCTGGTTCCTGTCCATGGTGTGCTGTAGGCAGCGTGGCTCCGTTCCCCTCAATGGCACAGCTCAGGGCTGCTCAGAGAGGCTCACACTGGGAGGGTTTCCTGCCTTTTGACGTTTGCCCAGACCCCAGACCCTCCCCTTCTGCTGGGTCAGCACTCCAGCTGACCAGGGCTTCTCTGCCAGGCGCTATGGAGAGTCCCTGCAGCTGAAAATGTGCTCGGTGTTGGTGGTGGTGCCAGGCCAGGGCTGTGGAGGCAGGCAGGGCCTGGGCACGAGGAGCTGGCAGCTGGCAGGACAGTGACACGGGCGCTGTTTAAACCTGGCACATGTGGGCACACGCCTGAGATGTTCCCCAGGACGCCTGGGGGAGCCTGGTGTTCATAAATGATTCTTCTGACTCCTGCTAATTTTAGCCTGGGAGTGTTTACAAACAGAGCAGCAGTGGTCTCTGCTCCCGATCCAGCAGGATTCCAGCCCCATCCCTCTGGCACGTTCCCTACAGGAACAACAAAACGGGATACAAAGCAGGGACACCAAGGGAGCACTCAGACTGGAGGCACAGAGCGCCACATCCCAGGGCTATGAATAATGGATCTGCAGCTAGCACAGTGTCACCAGAAATTAAAAAGTATGTACACCTAGGGATCGTTTTGGAGGAGAGGAATGGGGAACAGGGAGCCACAGCTGAAGGCACAGTTTTAGTGGTGCTCCAAGGTGGTGTCTGGCAATGTTTCAGGAAAAGGCCAGTGAAGGCTGGCCTGACAAGGTGTCCCCAGCACTGAGCCCAGGTGCTCCTCTGCCTCACACACAATGTCCAGTGTTGGTGCCCACAGGTTGCTGCACACAGCATCTCTGATCTGCGCACACTGCTTGGCTATGAGGCAAGAGGAAAACATAAAACTAATCAATTATTACCAATTCTTTCTGCATGTGTCTAACAGAAGCTATCGAGTTAAAGCTTTGTTTCCTTTGGTTATGGTCCCCAGGGTCTCCCCTGGAGAGGACACAAGCCTCTTTCACTCCTGCAAGGACCCAGCCCTGTCTGCTTTGCGCTTTGTGCGTGTGCACGTTTGTGCAAGCAGGCAGGGCTGGGCCAGCTGAAGGGAAAGGGAAAGGTGCTCCTCTATTGCCCTGTCCCACTGCAGCACAGCCCCGGGACACGCCTGGGACCTCTGCCACTGCTCCCCAGTGCTGGTCACACACAGTCACTGCCCTCTGAAGGCTCTGGAGTCAGGGTGGCGCTGCTGGTGCAAAGGAGAATCCTTAAACAGCTGCAATTCATCACACCCGAGGAGAGGGGCAACCGCAGAGGCAGGTGGCAAGCAGGCATCTATTAGAGGTCATCTGGGTAGGGTTTTAAGACAGGAAACTTCTTTTGTACGTTTTCGAGATTTAGTTTTTATTTCTCATTTGATTTGTAAGACATTGAATTAGTTTTGCCTGTAGCAGTAATTGGTGAGTGATCTCTCCCTGTCCTCATCCCAGCCCATGAGACCTTTGCTATATTTTCTGTCCCCTGTCCTGCTGAGGAGGGCAGTGATGGAGCAGCTTTGGTGGCACCTGGCACCCAGCCAGGGCCAGCATTCCATGGATGTGTGATCATTATCCCTTCCCACGTGGATCTTGTGAGGGTGTCTCTGTTGATCAGACTGAATTACTCAGAGAAATGAAACTGCAATCTCTGTCCCATCCATTAGCTGGAACTCTATTTGCGTGTAGCAGTTGGGTTTTGGCAATCAAAAGGAAGAAGATTGTGCACAGCAAGCTGTCTGCCCAAAAATGATCTTCTGTGTGGTGCTTTAGACTGTGTAGGAATAGGAGTGGTAAAAATAATTTAGGGGCCAAATGAAACACCCATTGGAACAGGGATGTGCCTGCCTGGGCACAGGCTGTGCTTTGGCCCTGTGTTTAGTATTTAGCTCACCTGTAAATCTCCCTGGCTTTTATTGTGACACACAACTGGTAGAACAGAAATTTGCCCTGGCATTCCAACTGAAGCAGTGCTAGGAAATAAGGAGATGTGCAATGGATTTCTCTGGGCTGATTTTATAGGCGCCACTGCAAAACAGTGACAACTAAACCAGACACATGCCTTACTTATTTTATCCACGTTGAATAGATACCTCTAGATGCCAGTGTGAATATTGAAATATAAATTGAAATGAGGATTAAGTACTTGTATTAGTGAGACTTTATCATGTCTGGAATCTTAAATGTAAGGCCTGATCCTGCTCTGTCTGCAGGTAGGGAGAGTTTTACTTCAGATTTAACTGGGAACATACCAGGAGCCATCATGACAAAGCTTTAAAGGCACAATGTAAGATTCCTGCTATATAAAAGAGTAGAATCTGGACCTTTTACAAACCCCTGCCTACAGAAAAGGGAAAATTTCAACTTGAGAATCAGCCAAAGAACCAAGGGAAAAGTACATTGAGGAGCAATGTCACTACTGTATCTGTGTGAGTTCCAAAATTCCTCAGGGGATATTTGTCTCTGTGGATATTTTATGAGGGCAGGAAAAGCATGTTCATGACTTGAGAGTGTGTTTTATAGACAGACCATACAGCTGCAGCAGCCGCAGCTTCGCTGTATAAAGCACTTAGAGTTTACAGTTTCAGATTGTTAAGTGATACTTGACTTAGCCAAGCCTGTGCCAAGTCAGAACCTCCCGGAGATGTTTCTGGGGAATGAATCCCTCAGCAGAGAGGGGCACAGCTCCGTGCAGCACGTCCTGAGAGCCCCCCGGGCTGGGAGCACTCAGAGAGCCCAACTGCGATCTGCTGTGCGGGCCTGCTGGGAAAGCCTCGTGTTCACTTCACTCTGGAGCTGTGAGCCCTCGCTGTGCCCGGGGCAATCCTGTTTGTCCCTCTGAGAAGGAGAGCCGCAAACCACACAAGGGTACAGATGATGCTCCAGCCATTTGTGCTGCCTGGCTGGTTGCCACTCCGTTTAAATGACTCTGTTGGAATCTCGGAGCTGCACAAAAGGTGAATAATTAGAACAATTTACTGATACCTGACTTTAAATCGTGCTCCCCCAACAAAGACTGTCTTGAATTTAGACCCTCCCAGGGCACACAGGGAGCACCTAAACAGCATTTACATGGACACATCAGATTTCTTTGCATTAAACTTCACTAAATCTCCTTCCTCTGGGTACCTGATTTATCTGGAGGTGCAGAAATTG
Source organism: Emberiza elegans (assembly GCA_024865655.1). Taxonomy (NCBI): domain Eukaryota; kingdom Metazoa; phylum Chordata; class Aves; order Passeriformes; family Fringillidae; genus Emberiza; species Emberiza elegans. The sequence continues at coordinate 25,821,790 of JALJVW010000129.1, read as the reverse complement.
CTGTCAATTCAGAGACTCAGAGAATGCTGTCAGTGAGAGGTACAGGATCCCTGTCAGGGCCGTGTATGGGTAAGTTTCTGCTGAGCCTGGCTGTGCTGGGCAGCTTGTTGTGTTTCACTTCTGTCACCACAGCATCCGAGTGTGTCTCAGCTTCCAGGGCAGGAGCTGGAAAGCAATGAGGTGACAATTTTCCCTGCTATAGTTGGGAAGTGATGCACCAAGACACTGAGGTTCAGATTCATGTTTAAATACTTGAGTTAGTTAAAGAAATTCTGTTTTAAAGCCAGACCTGAAGTGATTTCCCTAAAATCCAGAGATGCTCACTTCAAAGTGAGGAACTGATGGGGGAATCTGAAGACACAAGGCAGCACCCTGACCGCAGATTCCATCTCCACCAGGACACTCCAGCCATCAAGGCAGCTTTTAAATAAAAGGATGTGCAAACTGGACCTGGATTGCAATAAGCCTTCATGCAAATCCCCTTAGATTTTGCATGCATAACACGATATTTTATTACTGTTTTAACTGACACTTCTAAGCCCTGAAAAGTAGTAAGGGGAAAAGCTAACTGATTTTAAAACAGCAGGGGAAGCTCCCTCTGCCCACCAGCTGGTACAATTCTTCCACAACCTGCTGAGCTGCTGCCTCCTTCCAGTGTAGTAAATGTGAGTGTACGGCCTGGTTTGGTCAATGTAATAACTACTCCTGCAAAATCGAACAGGTCTCCTGGCAAAGGTGAGAATGGCTCGGGTAAGGCAGGTTCACTGTCAGCACTAACACAGCATTTGTCGGTGACATTTGGTGTTGGAAAGACCTCAGACCAGAAGTGTGAATTGTCACTGGCTCTCAGCAAAGACATTGCAGGTGTCTTTGAAAATCAGGTCTAAATGGTATTGGACAGCTGAAATCTCCTTGCTGGGGTTCATCAGCTACTTCTGACAGTGCTGGCTCAGTTGAACCAGAGAATCTCTCCTTCCCCGTTTCATTTCCATTCAGTGGTCTCTGTTTGGAGAGAAACAGGCAAGAAAAGGACTAGGTTTTTAACCCCCCGGAGAGCCTCGGATGCGTTAAAAAAACAAACAACTGAAGAGGCTTATGTGAAATAGACTTACATGGAGAGCACTCCAACCCCACTATCATCAGAGGGCTTACTGAACCCTAGAGTCATTTTGATTGGGAAAGGCCTCCGAGATCATCACATCTGTTAACGCGCACTGCCATGCTCACCGCTAAGCCGTGTCCCCAAGTGCCACCCCTCTGTGGTCTGAAATACCTCGGGCGATGGTGACTTCGGCACTGCCCCAGCAATCCTGAGTCCCTGGCAGAGCAAAGCTGAGCCTACCGAGTCATCCCGGCTCGTGGCTCTCAGCTTAAACAGCCCTAACCTCTCTAACGGCACTTGATGTCCAGGCACTGCGCGCGGTGGGAATGAGCCTTCATCCCACGCCGTGTTTCATCACCCACTGACTCAGCGGCTGTGCGGCCGCGCGGCAGCGGTGCCCGGGGCAGGGGCCGGCCGCCGAAAGCCGAGCTGTCCCCAGCTGTCCGGGTGCCGCCGGGGACGGTGCCGGCCAGGAATTCGGCCCCACTAAAAATAGCGGCGCCGGGGCTGCTGCTGTGCCGGGACCCCCGGCGGGAGCGGGGCAGGGGGCTGCCCGGGGCACAGCGCTGCCAGCCCTGCCTCGCTTCCCTGCGGAAATCCCTCGTGTCCCCGGCCCAGGCGGGCCCCTGAGCGCTGGGAACAGCGGGCAGGAGCAGCCGAGGGGCTCCCCGGGCCCGGCACGGCTCGCCCTTCCCGGAGGGTTATTTTGGGCGCTGCCCAGCGGGGCCGGGCTCCAAGGGGCTGCACCGGGCCCGTCCTTCCCCCGACGGCGGCCCCGGCAGAGGAAGTTTTGCCCCACCGAGGAGCGGGGGCCAGGGGGGCGGGACACGCCGCTGTTAGCACAGGTGAGGGGCTCTGGCTGCTCTCGGGGTCCCCTCCGCTCCCCGAGGGGATGGAGCAGGGGGCGGGAGGGCTGAGCGCCGTCCCACGCCCCGGGGCAGGGCAGGGCAGGGCTGGGCTGGACTGGGCGGCAGCCGGCGCGGCTCTGCGCGTTCCCTGCTGCGGAACCCGATCCCCATTGCCCTCCGTGCCCGCTGTTAACGGGAACCCGATCCCCCCTTGCCCCCCGTGCCCCGGCCGGCGCTCTGCGCTCCCGCCACGGCAGCAACAGGCTGGGAGCGGGCGGCGCCGGGCCCCGCGCCCAGAGCCGCCCCTGCGGTACCGGGCCGGGAGCGGCTCCCCGGGCCGGGGGCAGCCCGGCTGGCCGTGGGTCCGGCCGTGGGGCGGCGTTCCGGCGCCGGGGGGCAGCGGGGAGCGCGCTGCCCCCGGCCTCCCCCGTGCCTGTTAATGGAGCCCCGGTGCGGGTGCTGGGGAGCGGGATGCGCGGGGCCGGGGCGGCTGGAGCTGCCCCCTCCAGCCCTCCTCGCTGCCGCGAGCGTAAACCTGCCGCCTCTTCTGCAGTGACGGGGACTCGCGTCCTCCTCCTCCGCCTATCCGCGGCTGCAGCTCAGCTGCTCCATCCCATTATTATTAGGGGAGGATGCGAAAAGAGAAAAACCCAAACCCAACACACCCAAGCAAACAACCCCCCCAGTCACGGTGCCCCCCTCCCCCCGGTCGGTGGGACTTGCAGGACCAGCTGCGCTTCCCTGGCCCTGGGGAGGGGAGGCAGAGCCGGGGAGGCGGGGGAAGGAGGGGGCCGGGGCCGGGCAGACACAGGGAATATCGCTTTTGTCTCCGGCACGGCGAGCGGCGCAGGGGCTCGGTGCTGCGGCTGCCGGAGCCCCCCGCTCCCCGCTCCGCTCCCGCAGGCACCGCGGCGCCGCCGCCGTGCTCCGAGGCTCGCTCCGGGGAGCGGGCAGCTCGCCGGCTCCTCATTCCCCCTCCTTCCCCTGCTCCTGGTGTTATTTCAGTCTTTTCGGCGTAGAGGATCCCCCACACGCACGCACGCTGCCCCCCGCCCGAGGTTTCTTTGGTCCAGCCGGAATTCGCGACGCTCCCGGGGATTTTCCCACCCAAGCTGGGGTCTATGAGCGGGAAGGTGATCAAGCCCAAAGAAGAGAAAGATGCTTCCAAGGGTAAGGCAGGCGCAGCCGCCCCGATCGGCGGCTCGTTCCCCGGCCCGACCGCGGACAGCCCGGGCTCACGGGGCCGGGAGGGGGGCACGGCTCCGGGGGCAGCCCCGGCCGGGGGACCCGGCTCGGCGGGGAGCGGCACTCTGCGCTGCCCGGCACGGCCGCGGGGCCCGCTCAATGCGGCACCGGCGGGAGCGGGGCCCCCCCGTTCCCCGCCGGGGAGGGGAGGGGGCGGCTCCCGGCCGGGGCCGGGGGTGCTCGGCGCTGCGGCGGCTCCGGCCGGCGGGGCGGGGAGGGCTCGGCACGGCACACATCGCCATGGAGACGGGCAGCGGGGACACCGCCGGGGCACCGGGCACGGGGGGACCCCGGCCGGGGCCGGGCACGGGGATTTCCCCGCCCCGCTTCGCCCCGGGCCCCGCGGCGCTGGGCGTGCGGGGCCGGGCTGCCCGCGCCGGGTGCATGGCCGGGGCTGCGGGGTCCTGCGGGGTCCCTGCCGCGGTCCCTGCCGGGTCCCTGCCGGGTTCCCTGCCGGGTTCCCTGCCGGGGTCTCTGCGGGGTCCCTGCCGGGTTCCCTGCCGGGTTCCCTGCCGGGGTCTCTGCGGGGTCCCTGACGCGGTCCCTGCCGCGGTCCCTGCCGGGGTCCCTGCCGGGGTGCGGGGTCCCTGCCGGGTTCCCTGCTGGGGTCCCTGCCGGGGTCCCTGCCGGGGTCCCTGCCGCGGTCCCTGCCGGGGTCCCCGCCGGGTTCCCTGCCGGGGTCTCTGCGGGTTCCCTGCCGGGGTGCGGGGGTCCCTGCCGGGGTCCCTGCCGGGTCCCTGCCGGGGTGCGGGGTCCCTGCCGGGGTCCCTGCCGGGGTCCCTGCCGCGGTCCCTGCCGGGGTGCGGGGTCCCTGCCGGGTTCCCTGCCGGGGTCCCTGCCGCGGTCCCTGCCGGGGTCGTGCCCGCGCGGTGCTCGCCCGGGTCGCACAGGTGGCCGTGTCCCCCGTGCCATCCCGGCCGGGTCGGGGCTCTGTCCCTCGCGGGTGTCCCCGGGGCTCCCCGCACGCCCCAGTGTGGGCTCGGACTGCCGGCTGCGGGGACCCGGGGGCGCTGGGGCAGGGCCTCCCCGAAGGACCAAAACCCGCTCCTCATTTCCTAGTTCTGTAAAACGGAGTGGGACACTTCCCTGCCGTTCACTTTTTTAGCAGCCAGAGAGGCCGAATCAAAACAATACAGCCTTTCTATTCTTGATAAAAAGCTTTTTGGTTTCATGATTTTGAAAATTTATGTTTAACACTTTGGAAAGCTTCTTTTTTTATATTCTTTTTATGTGAGTTTTTTTCCCAACTCTGTCTTTCCCCTTCTTACTGTGTTCTGTCTCATGTCCATATCCTTAGCGTTTGCATGACATTTATTTTCTCAGCAACACAATCAACTTCACTACTTAGATGCATTGCAAAACCTTACTTTTTTTAGATAAATATGTTTTGCCTTTACATTATGTCCTTTGAAGTTGAGTTGGTTTTGATTTTCTTTCATGGTGGCCTTATTCGCTATATTGCGCTTTAAATAATTTATTAAGCAGTGCAGAACAAAAGATTCCCTCCTTTCTAAGGAATTATTTTGCATGATTTAGAACTGTGTTATAAACATAAACAAAAAGAAATTGCCATACTTGTGCTGTGCTTGCCTGAAAGCTTATTTTTAAAATCAAGCCGCATATTCCATTTTGTGCTGTGATTACAAGTTCTAATGACACGGGACACTTCCTGCCGTTCACTTTTTTTAGCAGCCAGAGGGCCGAATCAAAACAATACAGCCTTTCTATTCTTGATAAAAAGCTTTTTGGTTTCATGATTTTGAAAATTTATGTTTAACACTTTAGAAAGCTTTTTTTTTTTATTCTTTTTATGTGAGTTTTTTTCCCAACTCTGTCTTTCCCCCTTCTTACTGTGTTCTGTCTCATGTCCATATCCTTAGCGTTTGCATGACATTTATTTTTTCTCAACAACACAATCAACTTCACTACTTAGATGCATTGCAAAACCTTACTTTTTTTAGATAAATATGTTTTGCCTTTACATTATGTCCTTTGAAGTTGAGTTGGTTTTGATTTTCTTTCATGGTGGCCTTATTCGCTATATTGCGCTTTAAATAATTTATTAAGCAGTGCAGAACAAAAGATTCCCTCCTTTCTAAGGAATTATTTTGCATGATTTAGAACTGTGTTATAAGCATAAACAAAAAGAAATTGCCATACTTGTGCTGTGCTTGCCTGAAAGCTTATTTTTAAAATCAAGCTTACATATTCCATTTTGTGCTGTGATTACAAGTTCTAATGACACACTTCATGTCTGAAATTGCTTTGGCACATTTCAGAGCAGTGGGACAAAGGCACTTGTGTGTCTGTTAATGAGTCAGTGATGCCTGAGACGCGCGAGGCTGTGATGTCAGTGCTGACAGGGTACCAGCAGGTGAATATTCCAGGCTCCCAGGAGAAGCGGTGGGTGCTGCTACTCTGCTTCAGGAGACGCTGCTCCGCTCCCTGAGCTCCCAGAAAAACTTTGTGTTCCCACCAAGCAGAGAGGCAGTTGTAGGTACAGCAGGAGGAGCCCACATTGTGAGCCGTGGGGAGCACCCGTGAAACAGCTTTTGGAGAGGCTCGGGGATGCTGAGGAGGAGTCAATATTCACTACCTCATGTATGGGCTGCGTGGTCCTCTTCAGCCTCTTGAGATGTAGACAAGAATAGGAAATGTTCTTTCCTCTGAAGCACCTGAATTCTCTTTTGGTCATTGCAAGTGTTAGTATTTGTAATGGGAATGTTTAATTTGGCTCCAGCCATAGTAAATCCAGGCAGTGATGGGTGGGGGCTTTTGTTAAGATTTTTTGGTTTGGATGGGTTTTTTATACAATTAAACAATTTATAATTTGCCTGGAAAGGATGGGATACCATTTCCTGCATTTTGCTGCAGGTGTACTGTGGCGCTGGAGTCCTGAGAGAAAGCTCTGTGGTTTTGAGTTAGTTAACCTCTCTTTCAGAGAACAACATAACCATGTTTTGTGTACGAGTGGCTTGGTGTGGTGATGGTTCAGGTGCCCCGCTCTGTAAGGGAAGGTGGTGTAGTTTGCATACCTGCTGTAAATGCAGCTGTCCCACGGTATGTTTGCCTCATAAATGTGGAATGCTTCTCAGTGAGAGCAGGGCCAGCTCTTCTCACTCCTGAAGCTTTCTTGGGCATTGCAGGGCCATGCATGAGGTGAGACCTTGCTGTAATTCTCTACAGGATTTGGGGAGGGCCATGTTCAGCCCAAATGTAGGAGCTGTGCTGTGTACGTTGTTAAAAGACACTTTCTTCCACTGGATTTGGGGTGGCTCTTTCTAGAAAAAACTGATTTATACAGAACCTTGAAAGGCCATGGATTTTGCTGGGAATAAGCACAATCCAGAGCAAATACTTAACTGCCTTGCAGTGGTTGTTTGCAGTTAAATTATGCTTTTGTAAAGTCTGTGGTGGTGTCAGTGGAATTCTGCAGGTGTTACAGAAGTATAAAAATCTATTTTTAATTAAAATAGAGGCGGTTTTTACGTCTTTCCTGAAGCCAAAGAGGAAGGTAACTGCTTGCTTAAGAGTGTGTTGGTCCCACTTGTAAGTCCTGCCTGGAAAACCCAGTGATGGCTGTGTTTTGCTCAATATCTGGTTGCTTTTAAAAGTGGCTGTGAGCATTTGGATTTATCTATCCTAATCTTAAATAAAGCTCATGGATTAACAGAATGAAGTCAGGGATGTGCGCCTTTCCTTTCTGCAGGATGCTGCAATAACTGTGAGTGTGTACCTATAGGATTATGGCAGATGATGGCATTGATTTGCCCTCCCCCTGTTTATCTCAGGTGTGTGAGAGTTGGAAGGTGCAGGTGCTGTGAGCCCAGGTGTGCTCCCAGCTGCTCCCCTGGGGCAGAGCTCTGGGGTGGAGGCTGTTTGGGGCAGCCAGCAGCTGTTTCCAGAGAGCAGCCTGTCCCCTCTGGGCTGCCTTCGTCCTGGGGCAGGGTCCGTGTCTCCTCACTGTGCCCGGGGGGGCAGCAATGCCAGGGGCTGCAGGAGAACAGCTCAGCATCCCACAGTGGGCACTGGTTTGGGGAGCAGCTCAGTGCTCGGGGGATGCTCTGCATGCATTCCCAGCACAGCCATGGTTCACTCAGTGATTTGGGGAGCAGCTCAGGGGATGCTCTGGGTGCAGTCCCAGCACAGCAGTGGGCACGCAGTGATTTGGGGAGCAGCTCTCTTGCATTCCCAGCACAGCCATGGTTCACTCAGTGATTTGGGGAGCAGCTCTCCTGCATTCCCAGCACAGCCATGGTTCACTCAGTGATTTGGGGAGCAGCTCAGTGCCCAGGGGATGCTCTGGGTGCATTCCCAGCACAGCAGTGGGCACTCAGTGATTTGGGGAGCAGCTCAGGGGATGCTCTGCATGCATTCCCAGCACAGCCATGGTTCACTCAGTGATTTGGGGAGCAGCTCAGTGCCCAGGGGATGCTCTGGGTGCATTCCCAGCACAGCCATGGTTCACTCAGTGATTTGGGGAGCAGCTCTCCTGCATTCCCAGCACAGCCATGGTTCACTCAGTGATTTGGGGAGCAGCTCAGTGCCCAGGGGATGCTCTGGGTGCATTCCCAGCACAGCAGTGGGCACTCAGTGATTTGGGGAGCAGCTCAGGGGATGCTCTGGGTGCATTCCCAGCACAGCCATGGTTCACTCAGTGATTTGGGGAGCACCTCAGTGCCCAGGGGATGCTCTGGGTGCATTCCCAACACAGCCATGGTTCACTCAGTGATTTGGGGAGCAGCTCAGGGGATGCTCTGCGTGCATTCCCAGCACAGCCATGGTTCACTCAGTGATTTGGGGAGCAGCTCTCTTGCATTCCCAGCACAGCCATGGTTCACTCAGTGATTTGGGGAGCAGCTCTCCTGCATTCCCAGCACAGCAGCTGCTGTGCCCAGAGCCTCGGCTGTGCCAGGGCAGGGCAGTTCCCCAGAAGCGTTGGCCTTGCGCTCTGGGCACAGTGCATTGAGTGTCCCCATCGGTCCTTGGGGCCGGACCGACATCCCCTGGTTTGAGTGAAGTATTGTGTATCTCCTGTTTGGGGAGGGCTGTGGGGCAGGAGGAGAGCCCTGTGCGTTGGGAAGGGAGCTGAGTGCCGGAAGCCCTGTGCTTTGGAGCTGGCCCTTGGCGAGCCCGTGCTGCCTGGGGTTACAGCCAGGCCCTTGCACAGGCTGCCCTGCAATTTGTGTGGCTCCTCTGGGCAGAGCCAAGAGCTGGAGCAGAGAGTCTCAAACTGGATCTGAGGAATGGATTAATCTGCATTTGTGTTCCTTTTTACTATGGGAATTATGTACTATTGGCTTCCCCATCAAAGCAGATGCAGGGAGATTTTTTTCCTGTCACTGTGCTGTCACCACAAGCAACTGGGATAGCTTTGTCCAAAAGTCTGATAACCTCAGCCATAAGCAGTGAGAAAATGCAGAGTGTATTTTCTTCTGCAGAAAGCAAAACAGGAGCATTTTTGAACCTGAAAGCTTCTAATGTGACAAGAGTGTATTGAAATAGTGACAGTAACAGTGAAGACTCTGGAAGTACAGGTACTATTCTAATTCAGTGACAGCAGAAAACAAAGCACTTAGAGAAATCACTTGGCAGGAAGAACAGAAGTCAGAATTTTGAGGTATCTATTACTGCTTTTCCTGGCTTTATGGGAATATAGGATAATGCAGCTTATGATTGAAAGGTCTGGAGAAAAGCTGACAAAAATAAAGAAGCTGATCTCAACAGTTATATTTCTATAGAACTGATTCATGAGACAGTAACTTACTTCAGGGACTGAAGAGGAGCAGCATGTAAGCTGACCACGTCTTGGTCTGAGGCCACGGAATCAAAATTAGCAGCAAGTGCAGCCCTGGTGAGAAGGGGGAAGGGAGCGCAGTGCTAACTGCCCGAGTGCTGCTTGGCCAGCTCAGGTCACACGCAGGGCACTTCTTTGGCTTTTTGTCAGAAACCTGGGTGCCAGTTCTTTTCATTTCAGACCCAAAGCCCCACCAAACTTCAGCAGCAGCTGCAGTTTAGGATAGGAGCTTGAGGATCTGTTCAGGCAGGTGCTTGCCAGCAGCAGATTGGGTCTTTGTGGTCAGTTGGTGCTACTGACCTACACATCAGAACTTGTGTTTGTGTTATAAACACTGAATGGCACCAAAGAGTGAGTGTTAACCACAATGCTTCTGTTCCCTTCACACTGGAAATCTCGGAGCCTCCTGTCGGAGACTGCAGATTTCACTTTGAATAGAAGCCTGCATCGCCCACTGGAAAGAGCCAGCCAAAATCTGGGCCATGGCCCATCCCATCCTCTATTAATCCTCCAGGTCACAATGGATGCTCAGTGCTTGGCTGAGCCCCGATCCATTCAGAACTCCCATTGACACCAGTGGGAGTTCTCTGTCTGCCCGTGGCATTGCCACTGATTAGTGGGTGGTTGTTAATGTGCCCATGCTTGGAATATTTACAGTAACTACCTCCTGTTCTGACTCATTATCTGGGGCTGGCTTTGGTACCACAAACGACAGTAACTCTATAAAAGAAACATCCTTCCCTCTCAATCCCAAGACTGTGGCCCCTCACATATGTTGATAAAACGTCAGCAGCTAAAAAGTGGAAGCAGTGTTGAGATGAAAATGCCAGCACATTTGTGCTGATGCTCCTGAATGGTTTTCAGTGTTGAGGAAATCCACAGCAAGGCAGGATTTCCAGGGACAAGCTCCACACTCGGGGTTTGTTAGTGTTGGTTCTGTGTGGCTGCTGTCCATGCCAGGAACTTGTGTTGTACAGTAGGTAGTAAAAGTCGTCTTTTTTTTGCTTCTGGAGGAAAACTTAATAATAGTTGCCTCTTGCAGATGCCAAATCTCATCTCCAAAGGAAAAACTCCCCGGCAGATGAAGCCTGCAGGACGAGCAGCCCCGCAGAGCACTCCAGGGCGCTGCAAAGCAGCCACAGCAGATGCACAAGGATCTGCATGGCTTGGGCTTCTGGCATCTCTGCTCTTGGCCACCCACAGTACGCTGCAGATGTGTCATTAACTGAATTTGTGCCATCTACTGAGATTTCCTGCAAGGCACTGGTCTTGCCCCTGTGCTTTGGGAATGGAGGGCTCCAGGGCAGCCTTGGCTCAATTTCTGCTTCTGTTCCTCATTGTGTGCTAGTGCTGAAGTGCCCTGCAGAAGACACAGCTCCAGAGTTGTGTGAAAAACCTCCTCAGGAACAAAGACAGGGCAAGTCCTGTTCCTCAATCTCTGCAAGCATTGAATCCGTGCTTGTATAAAATCCTCCGTAGATCTGGAGGTGTTGTGTGTACAATAAAACATTTGTAACTCCAAGAGGACAAGCCTCCCATGCTGGACAACGCTTAGCTGAGCATTTTCAGGGCAGGAGTTCTGTGTTTGTGTGTACTGGAGAGGAACTGCCCTGTTGATGGCTGGATGCTCTCACAGATTCCGTGGTCTCAGATCTCCCCTGCGGCTCTGAAGGTTTCTTAGCCACTGCTGTCCCTCTTAGCTGAGCCTGGCTCTAGGGCTTGTGGAGCCCAAACTGTTTTTCCTTCCTCACCTACATCCTTTGACCTAAGAAAACTCCCTCCTTATCCCAAAACTTGTCTTGGTCAACCTTACATGAAAATGCATGTTAAAAACCAAAATGAGACAACTATGTTATATATATTACTTACAATAATCCTTTTATTTTTGTGTGTGGTATCTTGGGTAAAGGGTTTCTGTGAATTGTCTGGTTTCGTGCTCAATATTTGTATTGTGTTGCTGAGTGAAATGAAGGCGAAAATAATTTGAATTGCACCCTCGGGCAGGTAACAATTCAGTTCTTTTCATGAAGAGAGTGTAAAGTGAGACTGTTCTCCACTTAATTAGTTTTGTGAGAGTGATGTATAAGGCAAGGTCAGTGCTAAAGGAAGAAAGGGCTGGCATGGATTGAACACTGCTTACGTTGTTTGAATAATTAGAGCATCACTGTGAGGTGGGAGGGAGCAGAGGACAGAAATGAGGTGGGAAGAAGAGATATTCCTGAAATAGCAATCGAATTGCCATTGATCTGGGCTGCATTACATGTACACAGTTCAAGATTGACTGAATCTGAGCTGATGGTGCTTTGTTACCTGTGCCACTGGTTGTGCTTACAGCTGAAATGAAGGTGTATTTATAGAGATGCTCTGTTCTGTGGCCCAGGGAACCTCTAGGTGCTTTTCAAAAGCTGGGGTTTGACATAATTGATACAAGGCTCTCTTGGTTGCTTTAGGAATAAATTGTTTAGCCAGTGCTTGATATCTTTGATACGTGTGCATTTAGTTACCACCCAGTTTAGGGTGAATTTCTGCTGTGATGGTGGGATCAGATCAGAGGTGGGTATCGTGTAATCCCCCTCAGACCTGTGTGCTCTGCAGGGATTTGCTTTGGGAGTCTCTTGTGTCTCTTATGTAGCTACTGGCCACAATATTCAAGTAGCTGAGGCTGGATTTACTTCCACACATTGTCAGTGTGCTGTCAAGCTGCTTACACAGAAACATTTTTCCTTTGGCTTTTACATCTGCTGTGGAGTTCTGGGCAGCTATCTTGTATGTTCAGTACACATATGAAATTCTTATGTTGCTCTGACATCTCAGTTTGCCCAAGCTGTGCCACAGTACTGCTGGAAAATGATAAATGTTTTAATTGTAATTATACACAGTGCTCTGAGCTGCTGTCATTGCACTTTGCTCCTCCGCGTGCTGCAGGAGAAGCAGCAGCCAGGACGGAGCCAGTTGTCACTGGGAGCCACTGTCACTCCTCGTGGGTGCAGAGCTGGAGTTCCTGGTCCGTGAGCGTCCTCCCTGGTGCAGTACAGACGTGGCGGCGTTTCCGGGAGTTGCAGTGGTGGTGGGCATTACCGGTGGCTGCATTTCCTCGGGGAGGTGGTTTGCAGTCGTGTGAGGCCATCCCAGGAGCAGCGCTCCCTCCTGCCCACAGCGGTTCCTCCTGCTGAGGAGCAGAGGTGCCTGCAGCCGCGCTGCTGTGCCGAGGGCAGCTCTGTCATGTGCTCTGCCTCACGTTTGCCTCTCGCCTTGCATAGCAGTGCCTGAATTCAGAGACTGCCAAAAATAGCTGGCTGCTTTCAAGTGATTGGGCAAGGAGAGCTGGAGTGACTTTCATCTGCTGCTCTTCTCCTCTTCCCGCTCTGCCCTGTTTGCTTTCTGAGAGAGGATATTGGGTTTTCGTTTGCTTTGGCGGAGCTCAATAAAAGGTGGTCCGAGTGAAGTAAGTCAGGAGGGATCACATGGCAAGGCTCTTCTTCATCACCTCATGGGGAGGCTTCAGCAGCAGAGAGTCAGCAGTCTGGCTCCAGCTGAGAAGAGATTTTTGGGGTGAAGTGTGAGCTGTTTCAGACCCACTCCAAGGTCAGGACACTGCCTGGCCAGGGAGGCTGCATGAGGAATGTCTGTGTTGGTGCTGGAGCTTGGCTGGCAGCTGGCCCTACGGAGCTGTGCTACTTGGCCACTGGAGAGCAGCAGAAATGGTTTCCTTGGCTGGAGGAGGGGCTGGGCTGTTTGTTTTGGGGTTGGGTTTCATGTTGTTTGTTTGGTTTGGATTTTTTTTCTTTCTTTCCAGATTATCAGTGCAAACCCCAATTTTCAAGTTCTGTTTGTACAATTGTGTCCTTGGGAGGAATTTCTATCACATGATTTCTGGGATGTTGGGGATTAGTGTACAAGACAGTCCCTTCATGAGGGGTATCCCGTTGGTAGGTGATGGAGAGGAGTGAAAGCTTTATAGGCAGTGATCCAGTAACTCCTGCAGAAGGAGAGGACAGCGTGGAAGACAGGAGAAAGATGAACTTGGACTTTTTCCTGGTAGTTCATTTAAGAACAGTAGATGCTCTTGTTTAGGGATGCTTAATTTAAGTGGCAGCAATTAATGACTGTAGAGGAGAAAAGGATTACGCAGAGCTGTGAAAGTTGTCAGTTCTTTTCATGGCAGCTTTCAGGGTTTAAAAATTTGAATTGTTTCCCCACTGGGACATAAGGAAAACTTCCTTGAGATTTCTCAGGAAAAACAGTCACACTGGAGCTATTTTAAGGAAAAAGACCTGTCAGGTTTTCCATCGCTGTCCTTGTTCCACCCTTGGTCTGAAAAGACCTCCCGTCAAAACAGAGATGTTTTCTCAAGACTTTTGAGTATGATCAGAAAAATTAGTCAGGCCTTCTGAACAATGTTAGGAAGAGATTTTGAAATACATAACAGCTGAAAAAAGCAGGGTTTTGAGTCAGTGCCGTGGAGGATGGCTGGAAGCTCAGTAGCGAGGTGGCAGGGCTGTGCCTTTTGGTGTGGAAGTGGTTTTGTTTCACTCCACGTTTGATCATGAAGGATGAACTTTAAATTGCTTTGTGGAATGAATAAGAGGTGCCAGGCTGAGAATGGAAGGGGGAGAAAGTGTGGTGCAGTGGCAGGAGAAAGCAAATTCTGTGAGACTTTGAACGATGGAAAATGAGCTTTGAAAAGTCTCTGGAGAGCACAGGGAAGCTGAAGAATGTAATGGAAGAGGAGATATTGTGGGTGTAACTCGTAGTAATATCAGACTGCCGGGAAAGCACGCAGGTTTGACAGCCTGAAATGGTGCAGAAAAGACTTGACAATCTGTCCTGCAAGGTGCCAAACATCTCTACTTTCCATTTGCCCAAAAGCTGTTAGTGCTCTGCTTTGGGTCCCTATCAGTGAATGTTGGATATTCCTGTCATGCCACATTCCCACTATCACAAATTCTTACCTTCAGTGCATTTCAGGAGCCATTGAGTGTGCATGAGGCCGGCTGAGTGAGTGACAAAAGGCTTATGAGAGAAATGAAGCAAGCCTAGCAGACGGTGATGGCTGAGGTGCAGGGCGTGAGCGAGCTGTTTGTCAGGCAGTGCCTCCGTCCCCGCGAGGAGGTAACACATTGCTCTTCCTTCACAGAGCTGGGAGAGCGTTGCTGTTAGTGCATCCACAATGCCTGCATCACTGTGGAACCCTCTTCTTTTATAGGGCTTTTCTCAAAGTGCTTTTGCCTCCTCAGTCAGGTCTCTAATTACAGTTCTTATTGCCGCTGTAAGCATTTTAAACTGTTCTGTGCATGGGTCGGGTTTGAATAACTGCTGGTGAGAGACTTTGATAGATCATTGGTGTTTATTTGGGTGGCACCTTCTAAAGAACAGCACCTGAGCTGTACTGTCCTGCCAGGTCAGACTGAAGCATGATTTGTGCTGCTCAGATCAGCCTTGCTGAATCAAATCCTCAGTGGAAGTGTGATACGCTTTGCACTTCACAGTGCTGACCGCTCTTGTGATGAATAGTTTAAATACTCCTTTTTTTTCCAGTCTTTTTCTTTATAAAAAGTGTGGGAGGGGGTTGTGTTACAATGTTAGAACATTGTAGAATCAATGTTCTAAGATAAGCCTGAAGATTGCTAGAATGAACTGCAATTTTGAGGCTCGATTCGGCAGTATGGGATTACTGAAGTATGTAAGAGAAACAAATTTGGTTCCTGAAATCTGATCTTGCAGCAGCAAAAAACTGTGCTGGTGAATAAAAGGGAGCAGAATCCTGTGTTTAGTTTACATCTTCAGAGATTGCCTGGGAGATGCTGTGAATTGAGCAGTGTGGTTTGAAGTTTTACCCTGTCCTGTGCTGGATGTCCTTGAAGATAGCTGCTGCCTCTCCAGTTCTGCTGTATTTTGGTTGTTGGTGCTTCAAAATTTGGCTTTGGGGATTATTCTGTATAATTCAGTCTCTTGCATTATCTTCATCTTTATCTGTTTCTTATTTATCTTTTACCTTTATTCACAAGCATGGGATTATTGACTCAGAGGTCTTGAAGGATCATTAACACCTTGGTAAATATGGTGAGAATGAAGAGTCTTTAAAGGTGGTGGCATCAATTTTTGACCCAGTCAAAATACCAGCACCAAGCATGGAAATGTTGGTTTTATGTGCGTTTTCTGTTCAGTATTCATGTCTGCAGTGTGCTGTGTGATGGCTCTGTTGTACTGTGTGGAGAGAGCTGCTGGTGCTGGATAAATTCTGGCTGGTACTGCTGGGATCGGGGAACAAGGTCTGTGTTGTAGGCTCGGGACCCTGGCTGCCCTGACCATGGGCTGGCTGAGGATCAGCTGCGCTAGCACAGCTCTCAGGCACTTTGAGGCTTCACATCAAACTGTGGCAGCAAACCAGATCTGCCTTTGTTTCTGGGCTTTCAAATCCTGCAGCAGTGAAGCGGGCTGCCCTGGCGTGCCCAGCTTTATTTCCCAAGACGTAATTTAATTTATTCCTTGCTCACTGACTTGAGTAAATCAATTAAAACTTGTGTGTGTGTGTGTGTGTGTGTGTAACAAGGCTTTGACATAAGGTAATTGATCAGGAGGTGCAGACATATGAGGAAGGCGTGGGACAGATTTTAAAGTAGAAGAGTGAAACGTGGTGGTTTCTTTTGATGTGGTGTGGTGGTAGCTAAATTCCCATCTTGTGTAGTAACAGGCTTTTCTCTGGGTGCTGTGGTGTTAAACACTCCTCTTTGCACATATGCAGGTTAATCTTTTTTCAGCTCGTCCTTTTGGAAACACATCATGTCTCCATCCTTTTCACTTTGTCTGGAAGGGAGGTTAAGGATGGGAATCTCAAAATGCAAAGACTTACCAGTTGTCCACCTCTTTCAGTAGGCCAGTATAGTTTACTAATTAATTATTTCCTGCATCTTGGCTACCGCTGGAAACCGGTCGCTTTCCAGTTCCTCTGCCTTGTGGGGTTCTGTCCCCACAAGCTGGGATGACAAACATGTAAATCCTCGCTGTGCTCCTCCAAGTGCCTCATGACCCACAAGGACCCACTTTAGGTCAGCCTGAAGCACTGGAGGGTGCAGCTGGAGGGCAGCGAGCACCTTGCCAGGCTCTCCTGCAAGGACGAGGTCCTCCTTACCCCAAGGGCACAATGTGTATGGGCACAGCTGCCCCAGTGAGCCCAGGGCTGTGGCAGTGGCAGCAGAGCCAGCCCCTGCCAAGGACCAGCCTTGCAGCTCATCTCTCCATGGTATTTTTAGAGTTGTAATAATTTCTTGCTCTTGTTTTTCCTCCCTAGAAAAATGAAACCTTGGCTCAAGCCGTGTGTGAGCTATTGGGAATTGATGAGTTGTTTGTGATCCTGAATCCAGAGTGAGGGCAGGTATTGCTCACTGCAGGCTCTCCCCTTTCAGGCACAGAGGAAGACCTGATGAAAAGCACTGTTGCAGAATCTTATTTTTAGCTTCTGTCCTGTGGTGATGTTTTTGTTGTTGTTGTTTGATCATTTGGGGTTTTTTTAGATTAGGACTGCCTCTGTCAGGGGTCACGGTGTGTCAGAACAGCTTTGCTGTGTGTTGATGCTGTTGGTGTTGCTAGGTGGCCCAGCCCTGCCTTGGTGCCCCGTGGCTGATGTACCCTGACATGCTGCTGGTGTGACTGGCACCGTGCTGCTGTGCAAGGTCCCTGGTAGATAGCCACATGGCCTTGGGCACATGAGTGTCCTGCTGCTGCTGTCTGTTGGTGGTGGCACACCTTCAGAGAGGTGTTTGTTCCTCTGCAGCCGTGTCCTGCACTTACCCCGCCGTGCCAATTGCTGCAGCCACCCCACAGGGCATGGCCACATCCAGGAGCTGCTGTAGGGACACAACTGCTGTTTGATTTCAGCTGTTTTGTAAAAATATTCTTTATTGCCTATGTGTCTGTACACCATTTTTTGGGGGATTTTTTTTGCCTCCTTCAAGTTTTCCTGTTTGCTTCCTGGTTTTGTTGGTGCCCTGGGCCAGGCTTGCTGTCAGACAGGCACGGGAAGCTGATGCAAATCCTGTGCCCGTGGTGTGGACCAAGCTCTCATCTTTGCCTCTGTTGTTATTAATGCCTTCCTTCATCTCCTCGAGCCCCTTCCCCTGTCTCACTGACAGCTCAATTGGAAACCCACAGCAGCTCTGCTCTGGCAGCGCTTTGCCCCAGGTGCCAACGATCGACTAAAACTGACTCAGATCATGATTTTAATTGGTTTGATTTTTGCCAGTGGCTTCAGAAAGAAAGCGAGCTATTTTAGTCCTTCTTCATCCTTGGTCAGTTCTGTTAATCTCTCTGTGGCTGTACAAGCCCAGAGGCTTTGGGGAGGGGTGGGTGCTGATGCCCCGGTGGTGCTGGGTTTGGTGGGCACCAGTCCTGTGCTGTGGCCATGACAAAGCTGCCCCTGTGAGGGGACATGGCACCTATGGACTGCTCTAAGGAGGTGTTTTCCATGTAAGAGGGGAGGCATTCAAATGCCCGTTTTTTCCTTTGGCTTCAGTTGTTCTTGCAGTGATATTTTTCTCCTTGGACTGCTGGCCCTTGCTTTTAGAGCCGTGGGAGGATAACTCAGCGCCGTAATCACAGAGATGAGGGGTGACACGTGTTTGTGCTGCTCTGCTGTGGACAGGAGCAGTCAGTTTACCTCATTTTTAATGCTTTGATTCTTTGGCAAACACCCAAGGTGTTGAAAGGACTCAGTGGTGCAGACAGTGAACGATGCGTGCTCACAGGTTGGTGTCTGAGGGCATTTTCATGGGGGTACACAGGGTTAAAGAGCCTGCACTCCTTCTGCACACACATCCCTGCCCTGAAAGGACAGATAACCTTCTCCAAGGGTCCATGCAGCTTCCTTCAGCCTCTCACCACCTCCTGCTCCCCAGCCGCAGTTCTCTGCTCTCTTGGCTGGGCTGGTAGAACGAATTATGGATAGCTTGAATGCCAGTGAGAATTGTTTGAATATCAGAACAGCAATGACACCCTGAATAGAATATGTTGAATTAAAAATATGCAAGCAGCTTTTTCTTTCTATTCATAAGCCCCTGTTGGGTTCAAACTTTGGCTCATCGTGGCTGGGGGTTTGAGTGTCCCTTCAGTTTGAGGCTGGGTTTGCTGAACTGTGGTGGTCTCAGTTTGTATGAAATGTGACCAACAACAAAGTCAGTTCAGGCTCTGGTTATTTTGAAGTTTATGTCCTTTCCATGAGACATATTTGTTCAATTACATTACCTGCTAATTTTATTTCTGAGCAGTTTCTTGCAGAGAACTATAACTGTGTGTTCTTGATCTGAAAGCTGCATTATTCTCTCGAGGAGATAATCAGTTAGTGACGTACTGAGCTCACTCGTGCTGTCTGCTCTTTGCCTCTGTGGCAAAACCTGAATCTTAGTGGTAGAGGAGAACTTTTCTGTCTGTTCTCTCCTTTATTATGCAGGTGTTTAGTGGAAGGCTTTTCCTTGTGAATAGATGAATTGTTTGTAATTATTTTTTCCCTACCCTTAGTTACTTAAATAACATAATTTATCATGAATTTTTTGTGCTATTTAAAAACCACCAAACTGAAATAGCTATGGGCCATGCAGTTCGTTATTAGAAGGCTCTTCTGAATCAGAAAATCATGTTTCTGGAAGATATGTGACTTTGAAACACAAATCCTGCTGACTGGTGCTGGACTCTGGAGTTAGAGGTGGAGGAGTTTGTGCTTTGCTGGCATGTGAAGAGCATCTTCTGTCCCAGCCTCATCAGGAAAGGCAGCTTTTGGAGGGAGTACAAGTCTTTTCCAGAAGTGGTGCTGAGGCCAAAGAAGGCTCTTGACTTCTCGTGGTATTAATGGGCTGAAATGGAAAATGGGAAGCCTTGACAGGGCCGGTGAGTTGGCATAAAATTCAGCCTTTAAATGATGGTTTGGCACCACAAAATGCTGATGGTGCTGAGGCTCCTGGGGCATGGTAGGCAGAACCCACTTCTCCAAGAAAAGTTTATTTCTTTTTCCTGCATCAATATTTATGAATTTTCCCCTGCCACCCTCCAGGCAGCAGTGACCCAGTTTTAGGGTTCTGGGTATTTATGGGAGATGGGGGTGAGGATAAAATTAGGGTAGGAATGTGGTGTTCAGGGCGCTTCACAGATCCATTGCTGGGGCTGCTCTGTGGGTGTCGAGTGTGCTGGGTAATTTTATTCACCCTCTTCATCAGCAGGGCTTTGGGAGCTGTCAGAGAAAGGACAGTGCGTGACAGTGAAGGGGTCTCTGTGGCCACAGCTGCCCCAGTTTGAGCTGCTCCTGCCCTTCTCTCCTAAGGTGGTGTGCCCAGTGTGTCTGGCCAGGGCTCCAGCCATGGTCCATCCTCCTTCCAGGTTCATGGGTTCCCAAGGGGAACTGGCTGAACAGACAGTGGTGCACCCCGCTTACGGAGAGGTGGTGATTTACAAATTGTCTCTGGTCTGAAAAAATAACTCCTCTTCTATTAAACTGCACATAACCTATCAGAAATGACATTTTAGAAAATACTTAACCAAAGCCCAAAAGATTATGGCACACAAAGTTCTCTGTCTGAGAAAAAGCAGGTATGTTGTAATGAAAACCATTTTGATCAGATTTATCTCTCAACCTTTTGGTCTTTATGGAGGTGGAGAGCTGGGTGTTGTGGTTAACTGGCATCCAAAGTTTCCCAGCTTTTAAATTGCTAGCAAAATGTGATGCCTGTATTTCTGAAGGTTTCTGTGGTTTTGTTATATGTTTTTTTTAAACTGGGGACACAGTGGTCAGGGTATTCTCTAGGTCATTTGTTAAATGATCAAATAGTCTGTGTTTTGGTTTGGGGCAGAAGGGATGGTGGAGTGTATCCCTGCACCTGTGGAGCCATTGGGTGCTGAGAGTTATCTTCAAAATGGCCAAGTCCTTTTTCAGTGTGAATCAGGGATTGTGTGAAAGCTTTCCTTAACTGAATACTGTCTAGTTAATATTTAATATTTCAGGGTTTTCTTCTTTGCTTCATGTGTCCAGACTCCACTGCAGTGCTTTCACCCTGAAAGCAGATCCCCAAAAGATGAGATTTCCCAGGCTGCTTAGCTAAGTTCTTCTCGTTAATAACAAGGTCTGCACAACCTGGTGCTTCTCATTTCAGTGGAGAAACTTTTCAATGACTGTATGTACCCTCAGATTGTCTTCATTCCTTTATGCAAGGAAATCTATCTACGTAACACTGCAGCTGTTCATTTCTTGTGTTTTTAGTAGCAGTATTGCTGTTAAATAGCTACTGTTAAATAGCTACTGATAAAACTTTTCCACAGATCAGGATTAGCTAAAAAATGTGTTGCTTGAGCACCAAGCAGGCAGGCAGCCTTAAAAGCAAAATGTCAGAGGAGAATTGTATGTGAAACAGCTGACATTCAGATGGGCAGCACAGACTCAGGATTATACAGTTACTGCTCATCATTGACTTGAGTTTTTGTCTTTGTCTCCTGAAAACCCTTCTAGGCATCTTTCAAAATAGCATCTCTCTGTCCCTGAATATGTTTAGAAAAGCTTAGCTGCTGAAGAATCTTTGCATGAAATCATAGGGCCCTTCATTGAAAGGAAGAGATTAGTTCAGTATACCTTACAAGGGCACTCATTTTCTTTTCCAGTACTCTCACATATTCATTGTGTCCTTTTCTGGGAAAGCATTCTCCCTCTGAAGTTTCTACAATGGTTCTGGGCTGGTTTTGTCCTCAGGCTGTTGTGATCTACTGCATTTTACTTGTCCAAGTTTCTGTTTTTCTGTTCATGGTAAATAAGCTTGGGCTAAAGCCACAAGTCCTCAGTGGTGCTGGGATGGAGCTGATCTGTAAATACCTGGCTGTGGTTTGTGTACCTGGTTGTGGAATGTTGTGTAGTCCTTGTGACTATTAGGTGGTTGAAGCAAAGCAGAGGAGAAGGAGAGTGTCTGGAGCTGAGCTAATCCTCAGCAAATGCCTGGGAGTTCTTAAATGACAGTGGTAAGACAGAGAATTGAAAACTAAGAATCTGGAGATATAAAAACTGTTGCCTTTGACAGGAGCCCCCATAGGTGCACAGCTTTCACCTTTCCTGAGTAACTTTGTTCTGACTACAGAATCCATACTCCTGTGGGTTTTGTTGCTTTATACCACTGAATCTGGATTTTGAGGAATGATCATGGTGGGAAAGGCCTGCAAAGGTGCAGGACCTGTCCAGGCCGTGAGATGCTGAAGTGACAAGGGAGAGGAGGCATCTGCAGGGCACCCCAGGCCACTCTGGTTTGTGCCTCTGTCTGTGGAGGGGCTGGCACGGCAAACACAGCTCTGCAGCCAGAGCCTGGGGGTCCGTCAGCTCCTGCTGGGTCCCTGCTGAGCCCTCCTGGAATGTGAGACACTCCCGTGTGAGGGAGAGGAGCTGGCCTGCAGTCAGGCGTGTGTGCACTGCAGTGTACCCCAAAGGGGCCGGAGCACACAGGGGCTCTTCATCTGCCTGCAGCAGAGGTGCAGTTTCAAATGTCTGCTCCACAAACCCTCCTGTGCTTCCCCCTGCTGCTGCCAGGATCCCCGTGTGCCCAGAGACCCCCTGAGCAGGGCACCAGAGGCTTTCCTGCCTGGGCTGTCTCTGCCCCTTCAAACACCCCAGCAAATGCAGTAAAAACAGGCCTTGGGCAGCAGGGCTGGCAGGGGGAGAGGAGAGGGCAGCGATGGTGGCCCTGGCCCACTGGCACAGGAGGGCAGGAGGGGGCCAGGGCAGCGATTTGGGGCTGATGGGCATTTATGGGGCTGGCTTTGGGCAGGCTGGCTGGGCACCAGGCACCAGGGGGATTTGTGGGCAGGCTGGGCACCAGCCCCAGGGGGATTTGGGGCTGCTCCATGGGGCCAGGCCCCAGCCCCAGGGGATTTGGGGCACAGGGCAAGGAGGGGATTTGGGGCTGCCTTTGTGGGCAGGCTGGGCACCAGCCCAGTGATCTCCTGGGCAGGGGGAGTGGCAGGCTCACCAGCCATGGGGCACTTTGTGGGCAAGCTGGGCACCAGGGGATTTGGGGCAGATCATTTGGGGCTGGCTTTGTGGGCAGGCTGGGGCTGGCTTTGCGGGCAGGCTGGGCACCAGCACCAGGGGGATTTGCACAGCCCAGCTGGGCCCAGGATGGCCCTCTGGAATTTCTCAGGGATTTTCACGCCTCTGCCTTTGCAGCCCCGTTAGAGGCTGTGGTGGGTGAAGCAGGGTGCTCAGGAGGATGATCACACCCAGCCTGTTCCCCTGGGGTCAGCCCTGGCTCCCCGAGCTGCAGGGGGCTGGAAATGCCCCAGCCTTTGGTGGCTGTGCTTTCATCTGGTGTTTTCTCAGCTGGCCCTGTGGGCCCTTTTCCTTGTGTCCTGCCTCCTTTCTCCACAGCTGCCAACCTTTCATCTCCCCCCCTCAACACCCTTCTTTCCTCCACTGGTAATAATGCCTAACCTGTAAATACAGGTTATTTAGCCTGGGCTTTGCTTCTGCTTTTGCCAGATCTGGAGAAGGGATTATGTGCCAAAGACTTGTTCACTCTTTCCTGATAAAATGGCCAAATAAATGACAGAGTTCTTTCTTTCTGTCCTCAAACCAGCACAGCTATAACAGTGCTACACTTGGAGACATGAATTTGTCTGACAGCGTGCAGAACTGGCCCAGGACTGATGTAATTCAATGGTTTTTGCTTAATTTCTTGCAATTATGCTGGTAAATTGGAACATTGGAGAGAGCTTCTAGTTGTTACAGATATGCAGGTGCCTTGCTATTTGTCTGCAGTCCTGTGTTATAACAATTCAAATCATCAGCCTGTAATGTCTTCACGTTAATTACTCCTTTTGTGAGATGAGATTGGCAAATGAATCTTCATCAAGCAACTGATGAGTACATCTGTGACTTTGTAATTTAAAAGTAAGGTTAATAAGGCCAGGTCCTGGTGGGAATCAACTGGTGGTCTTTGTTGTAAAGGTAATGAGTCTGGCTTTCCAGTTTGCATGCCTCTGTTTTCAGAGACTGGCTAAATTAGTCACCAGAAGCAGATGTGAAGTACATTATCCACTCTGTAGATGTTAATTACATCTGTGTAGAATAAACAAATCTCACTACTTTAGTAATCCAGGTGTGTGCATTCTGAAAACGTGGGAAGGCTCATTCTCCTTGCAGTGATGCTGCTGAGTGGTTTCTAAATACAGATATGTGTTCCTGGTGTTGGGAGCACCACACTGGCTTTGGGCTCGCATCGGACAAATCTTCTGTTCTCTGCTGTTCCCTTCTCACTCGTGCTTCACTTGAGCAGGCTTGTTTGGCATCTGAGCCCTGTGTTAATCTGTGCACAGCTGTGGCTGTGGCCAGCAGCTGTGAGGCTGTGTCCCAGCCTGGGGAAGCAGGACTCAGATATGCTCTTGTTCGGCTTTCCTTCACAGAGGTACCAAAATGGTCCCTCCTTCATAGTGGATCCATTAAGAGGTTGGTGCAGACAAAGGCAGCTGAAATGCTGGCTGGCTGTGTGTGCTCTGTGCAGCTCACCTGCCTTCAGGAGCTCAGTGCTGTTCAGGGGCAGGAGCCCTCAGTTTGCCTCATTCTGTCCCGTTCTGAGCTCAGCTGCCCCCGAGCAGGAGGTGGCTGCCTTCCTGAAAATGCACTGTGTTTCTTGGTGGAGCTTGCATTTTATCTCTTGATTGAAAAAAAACCCTTTTTTGTGCCCTGCTTATGGGTGTGGAATATGTCAAAGACGGTGTGGAAATGATGTTCAGATGGGACTTGTTGGCATCAGAGGGATTAAAAGATCAGCTGGAGCCTTCTCTGGGCCTGAGCTGACTGTTGCTGGCTGTTGTCCCCTGTGTGTGGCACTAACTTGTAAATCCTAGAATTGGACCTACCTGTTATGCTGCAGTACAATTTCTGCTAGGTATTAGTGCAGCAAATAATATTTTACTGTAATTTATTGCTTCCCAGTTAATGTAAGTTATAGATACTCATTAACTTTGGAATAAATACTAAATTTTACTCTTGCAATTACAAGGCAGCATTAGGATATAATTTAAATCAGCTTTAATATAGAATGTTAAGAAAAATGAACAGGATTTTAAATGTAAATGACACATTTAAATGGGAGCGTTTTACTATATAATTATTAGTCTGTATGCCCTACATGTCTAGATTACATGTGAATGTTCTTTGTGCATTATGTGAAGTAATCAGAGGTAGAAGATATCTTAAAGATAATAAAATCAATACATTGTGTTAATGTATTCATGTTCAAAAGCAGGCAAAGACTCTCAGGAACATTTGCCAGAGAGAAGATGATTTGCAAAGAGATGGAGCAGGGGGGGAGAAAGGAAAAGGAGCTGGGATGGTGGTGTCATAGCTGGTAGCATACAGCCAAAACAATGCATGTCAGAAAAGTCAAATACTGCCTTGTGTGAAATAGGAGGAGATTTGTACAGCTGTGACATGGAAGCTGTTTGCTGAGCTCCCACTCAGGACTGATGGGCCTGGCTTTGGGGATGGCTCCTTGGGGCAGTGTCCCAGTGACTTTATTCTCACATCATTATGTAAAAGTAATCCAAGTTCCGCTTTGCACTGAGACCTGAGCAAGGCTAGTAATTCAGATCGCTTTCCTATGTGCCCAAGGATTATTAGATTCTGCTACTTAGCATAATTATGAAGCTTAGCAGGCGGTTCCTCTGGAGCTGCTCTGACAGAGCTGTAGATGGAGGACTTTGAGATGAGGTGCTGGAACACATGCATTGAAAAGAAAAAACAGTTTTGATATGGTCAGTACTGTGTTGGAAAGCATTAAAGCACGGGATGCTGTGCATGCCTGACTTTGCAATGGTAGTGTGTTTGAAGCTGGTGATTAGGACATTAAAAACTATTTCCTGGGAGTTTGCCACAATAAAAGAACAAGCAGGGACAAACCTGTGGGCAGATGTTCCCCAGTGGAAGCCCTTGAGCAGTAGGTCTTGTTCACAGTCCTTGGTCCAAAACCCAGGAGTTTGTGCTTGGTGATGGATGTCTGCAGTCATTTTCCAAGGTGCAGAAATATCCGTGAAGTTAAATTATTTGGATTTATCAAAACAATATGAAGGACAAGAGAAATGAATCAAATATATCTAAGTAGCCCTCTGCCTTCGTAGCTGAGATTGTCTCCCTTGTTAGCTTGCACTGCTGATCCAATTCACCATAGCAGCAACTCTGGCAAATGCAAGGTGAAGTATAAATCCTTAGGCTTTTAGTTTCGTAGTTACAACAAATTATACTCAAGCCCTAGGTTTGTTGAAAATATGACATCCCAGTTTGGTTTCTTGGGGACAGTGCTGTGCATGATTACATGGTCTGTCAAATATTTTCATCTGTGTAAAGCTTGAACTCAGCAAAATCAGTGGAACTTCAAAAACATTGAGTTTCTGCAATTTCATGGAAAGTGCTGTTGTGTAAAGGGGAAGGACCCAAACCAGCATCTCTAGTGTGACAGAGGGGGTCACACCTCCTCTCTTAGTTTCACAGAACTGCTCAGATGCTGATGGATTGCATCCTCGAGTCAGAGCCACATGTCCAGCCAGGCAGGCCAGAAACTGGGGAAAAGTGGGGAAATACTGTAAGCTGGAATGCGCACAGACGTGGCAGATGCAAGGGGGAGATGTTGGGGGGAAAAGTGACCAGTCAGGAAAAATACAATCATAATGTCTCCTTATGCAGAGCAGCTTGTTTGTTAGCTGGGCTATTAAGCACTGTTAATCTAGATAAAGGCTCTAATCCCATCTAAATCCATTGCAAAGCTCCTCTGCAGACTTCAGTGAGACTGGAACTCTTTTCATCACTTGTTCAGAATTTCATTTCTTGGAGCCTGTGCACGTGAGAAGCGAATGGAGAATTAAAGGAGGGTGTGTTTTGAATTGGAAAATAAATACACAAACACTTGTGTGTAAGAGGGAGAAACAATCTCAGCTACTGCAAAGGAGTATTTATCCACTTTGCCTGTATCCCAGCTGAGAGAAGATTTGAATATGGCTGTTTCTTCAGGAGCTGGATACTGAGTGCAGCTTTGTTCTGAGCCAGTGTGGCTGGTACTTTGGGAGGAGAGAGCTGTTACCTGTGCCAGGGCTTCTCTCTTTTGTGAGCACTGGCACAGGTCATGGATGGTGATTTAGGAGTTGTAGCTTTTTCTGCTAAAAGGAGTTTGTACAGGCCATTGTTTTGCTTTAAAAACCAAGCACCTAACTCTTCTGTAACTGGAGAGAGGCTGCATAAATCACATTTGGTGGCATTGGGTCTGTCTCTGTACTGGTACAGACAGGTATTTCAGACCTAGGAAGTATTTCTCAAGGGCAAAATATTTTCTTGGGCACTGAACCCATCCTTCCCTTCCCTTTACCTAAAGAATACATGCTGAAAACAAAATGCTGTGTGTATAATCAGCAAGTTGACTGTGTCTGCTGAGGATCAGAGCATTTTGCATCTTCTCTCTCTTCTGGCTGTGGGTGCAGCCAGGTTGTCAGACGGATGAAGAAATGAGCAGATTCCCAGTGTGTCTTCTGTGCTTGGCACAGGTTTGAGGAGAAAATGGCTTTGGTGTGTAGAAGGAGTAGAGGGGATTATGAACTCTGCTTGTTGGTGTTCTGTTCCCTGAGCAGTGCTGGTTTCTCTGCAGGGAATGGGGGGCTCAGGCTGGGGTTGGTGCTTTGTCCCCTGCTCAGACCATGGGCTGGCTGTGCTGGCTGTACAGAGCAGCCAGCCCTGCACAGTGACTGCTCCTTCCCAGATACTGAGCACTCCCTGCTCCAAATTGAGTTAAGGGTTGGACTTGAAAGGATTATTTGTGCACAGAGCAAGGAGCAGCGCCGTTAATTGACTGATTCGCTTTGTTTAATTTTTGATTTAGTGAGAATGCTGAAGTGATGACTCAGTGAGCCATGCTAAGATGTAATCTGGAAATATCATATATATGATGAGTGGTCCCTTCTAATACACTCTGATCTGAATATTAGATTTATTTCATAATTGATTTCTGCTGCAGGAAGAGCTGCCTATGTCCAAAGGTAGTTCAGTTAAAAAGGAAAAAGAAGAGGGGGAAAAAAGAAGAAAGGCCTGTAGCTGTGGGCAGATGAGCTGAACAAGCGGTGTCATGTGCTCCTCAGAAGGGCTGCTCAAGTATGGCGCAAGTGCAGCTGAGCAGGCAGGGGTGTCTGATGGAGAGGCTGTGCCTCAGCAGGGTGCTGGAAGGACAGCAGGGTCCGAGTGCTTAGGGCAGCAGGAACCCCCCCGTGTTCAGGCACTGGGGCAGTGCTGGCTCACCTGTGCCCGGGGTGGAGCCGGGCTGGGGGGCAGCAGGGCAGGGACTGCCGCGGGACAGTGTCCCCGCACGGGGGGAGGACGGTGTGTGCTGGGGTCACTGCAGGGGGGTCAGTGCGTGCTGTGCCCCCGGAGCACGGCGGGGATCCAGAGTGAACAGAGGCTGGGAGGCAGGCACTCCTGCCGTGGGCTGGGGGTGCTGTAAGGCAGTCACTGAACGGGGCACAGAAATGGTGCACCAAACCCCAGTTTTGGTGGGGCAGGCAGTGTTGTTTGTGAGTTGTGGATGAGATGAGGCTCTGTGGGACAGTTCGGGCAGCTCGGGTTCAGTGCTCCTGCTGGAGAGGCAGGATGAGCCCTGGGAGCAGCACAGTGCTGGCAGCGCCACCGGCCCTGCTAAAGCACCTTTAGAGCAAGAGGCTGTGCTGGGCTGGGCTGGGCTGGGCTGTGCTGTGCTGTGCTGTGCTGTGCTGTGCAGTGCTGTGCAGTGCTGTGCTGTGCAGTGCTGTGCTGTGCAGTGCAGTGCTGTGCAGTGCTGTGCTGTGCTGTGCAGTGCAGTGCTGTGCAGTGCTGTGCTGTGCTGTGCTGTGCAGTGCTGTGCTGTGCTGTGCTGTGCTGTGCTGTGCTGTGCTGTGCTGTGCAGTGCTGTGCAGTGCTGTGCTGTGCTGTGCTGTGCTGTGCTGTGCTGTGCAGTGCTGTGCTGTGCAGTGCTGCGCTGTGCAGTGCAGTGCTGTGCAGTGCTGTGCTGTGCTGCGCTGCGCTGTGCAGTGCAGTGCTGTGCAGTGCTGTGCAGTGCTGTGCTGTGCTGTGCTGTGCAGTGCTGTGCAGTGCTGTGCTGAGCAGTGCTGTGCTGTGCAGTGCTGTGCAGTGCTGTGCAGTGCTGTGCAGTGCTGTGCTGTGCTGTGCTGTGCTGTGCAGTGCTGTGCTGTGCTGTGCTGTGCTGTGCAGTGCTGTGCAGTGCTGTGCTGAGCAGTGCTGTGCTGTGCTGTGCAGTGCTGTGCTGTGCAGTGCTGTGCTGTGCTGTGCTGTGCTGTGCTGTGCTGTGCAGTGCTGTGCTGTGCTGCGCTGTGCAGTGCTGTGCTGTGCTGTGCTGTGCTGTGCAGTGCTGTGCAGTGCTGTGCTGCGCTGTGCAGTGCTGTGCTGTGCTGTGCTGTGCTGTGCTGTGCTGTGCTGTGCTGTGCTGTGCAGTGCTGTGCTGTGCTGTGCTGTGCAGTGCTGTGCTGTGCAGTGCTGTGCTGTGCAGTGCTGTGCTGTGCTGCGCTGCGCTGTGCAGTGCTGTGCTGTGCTGTGCAGTGCTGTGCTGCGCTGTGCTGTGCTGTGCTGTGCAGTGCTCTGTGCTGCGCTGCGCTGTGCTGTGCTGTGCTGTGCTGCGCTGGAGGAGCTCACTCTGGCTGGCAGGGTTCTCTGCACAAGGCTGCTGTTCCTCTGCTGGCTCTCACCTTTGGGCCTGAAAAGCACACCAACAGTGCTGGTGAGATCTGGGCGCAGGAGTAATCCTTCTGCTTGAAGCCAAAGTTTGGCAGCCTGGAACTTTTCCTGTTCTCTGCTTTTTCTGAGAAAGAGAAACGTAGGCAGAGTTACTATGAGTTTAGTGAAATTAATAACAACATATAAGACAACAAACCATAAGGATGAAGTACAATTAGCAATAATAATGATCTACAGACACTTCTTGCTTGTATTTCTTGACCATGATCTATAATGGCTGGCTTATTTCTTTCTTCTGTTATTACCTGCCAGCTTTGAAAATGTTGTTTTAGAACTTATTGCAGAAATTATTTTATTTTAGTCTCATTTTTCCTTAACATTGGAAAAATAATTTTCTTAAATACTCAATGGGAATATGTGCTTGCTGAGATAAGTGAATTAGAAATTGAAAAATGGTCGCATGTATTTTGATTCTCATTGTGTGCATTCAAAATTAGACTCAATTTCACGATGTTCTGCAGTTTCAGAAAAAGTAAATGCTGCTAGTGCATGTTTTCAATGCAAGTCTAAATTGTTCTATATTTTTACCAGCCTATTGCTATTTAAAAAAATAATGGGATCATCTAATATTGGAGGCAAAAGTGCAGATGAAGGGTGATATTTTCTCCTGAGTATTTTTGACATGTTAAATGAGGTAATACAGAATGTCTTTATTCTGGTGTTTTCTCTTTTCAGTTTTATTTAGATCTGCATATGTGTGTGTGATGTTT
Organism: Emberiza elegans; assembly: GCA_024865655.1. Taxonomy (NCBI): domain Eukaryota; kingdom Metazoa; phylum Chordata; class Aves; order Passeriformes; family Fringillidae; genus Emberiza; species Emberiza elegans. Next base: position 25,792,311 of record JALJVW010000129.1, on the reverse strand, counting down.
AATATATGAAAACCATAATGAGAGATCAGTGCTCTCCAGTGTCTGCCCCAGGCACCATTCACTGTGGTGGTATCTGAGATCTCACAAATCGATTTGCTTGCCATTCAGCCTGTTTGACTTCTCTGCTACATCAAAAACCCACTGAAGTTGATAGAGAGGCTCCTATTGATTTTGGCAGGGTTTGGGTCTCATCCTGATTCCGTTTTTCTTTCCTGTTCCTTTCTCCTTCCTCTGACCCCTGCTCCAAGAGGAGCTGGAGAGCTCTGTGTGCAGAGGGAAGGGAGCTGCGTTTGGGGGGTGCAGCAGTGCTTGCAGGGACCTGCAGCAGGGGAGAAGGAAGCACTCAGGAACCCACAGAAGCTGAGATGGATTTGTTTTGTTTCTTCATTTGCTGTCTCTCCTAGCCTGGGGTGACTGGGGCTGGTGAGGCATTGTTGGGACTCACACGTTGTGCCCGTCAGAGGCTTTTAAATTGGCATCAGGGCTTTGGGATGTGGTGCTGGTGTGGGGTGTAGTGGCAGGCATATACCCACAACAGCATTCAAACAGGAAAAGGTGTTGGATGGATGATTTGTTTATGAACCTGCTAGCTCCAAGGTTGACACACATATCGACCTATTTTGGTGTAGCTGGGAATTAGTCTTCTGTTGACTGCTGTAGGTTAAAACTTGGTTTAATTGAGAAAACGTGGATCACTCACCTGGCCCAGCCTCTCGAAGTGCTTAGGTGATAATTTATTTTAGTAGAAACAGGAATCAGTATGTCTCATTTTGTGAATCCTTTGGTTGCTTTGGGCTCTCAAGACTTCATTGAGAAGTCTTTTTACCCTTAACAGAGTAAATTGCCATGGCTGGATACACTGCCTCAGTAGCTTTTGGGGAGGAGTTTCTTTTTGTGTGTAGTTCATCTTGAGATGGCTTGGAAGTTTGAGCTGTGTCCTGCACTGTGACAGAAATACAGGGACAAGGAGACCTTGCAGAAAGTGGCAGTGGTGCTGCTGGGGCTCCGACTGATGTCTCAGTCTGAAGGAGCTGCATGGAGGGCAGTTAGGGGCCCCAGTTCAAATACAGTTTCTCCCTGATGGATTGCATTTGACAGCTCATTGCCAGTGTAGCGAGCTGAGATGGATATTTGTGAAATTCATATCCTCAAATAAACACATGTCCCAGTAAAAGTGAGTAAATAAAACCTTTTGGCGCGGAGCCTTCAAGGGCACGTTTATGTAACAGGGTTCAGGCTGGGCTCACACTCACTGGGGTCCTCCTGTGAACTGGGAAAATTCTCCTGGGCAAAATCAGCAAGAACAACTGCAAGAAAGTCTTGTACCTTTGTTGTTGCATTCAAAGGTGTAAATATTATGACTAGAAATAATTAGGGGAGAATGTGTGATGATGTGATAGTTATAATTATTGTGTGTGTATTGCCACCTAATTAGGAGGTGCATGGCTGGCCTGTCTGCGCCTGGATCCCACAGAAATGCTGTTGCTCTGTGGACAGGTGTTCATGGTCCTGGGGGTTTCCAGCATTGACTTTGGGCTCTTTTCAGCCTCTGTAAAAGTTGAGCTGGTCCATTCCCTTGTATCTCCCTGATCTGCAGAGCCTGGCGGTGCCACATTGCACCCTTCTGTTACCAGCTTTGGAAAAGCAGGATTGCACTGCCTTTAGTGTTGGATCTGTTACTGCTGCTGTGCTGTGAATTGGCTTAGTGTGGATAACAGCTGGTTGCTAGTGGCTTTACCTAGAGGAAAGGAAAAGGGCCTTTTGGATGATGGGGAGAGCAGTTTTTTGTCAAAGACACTATTTTGTAATGCAGCAGATGCTAAAAATAAAACACTGAGATTTACTTTATTCCATGATAGTGAGTAGCATAACTGAGTTCAGCTAATTAGAGCTGATTTCTTAAAAGCTTTTTCATTTATAAAAGCCTTGATGACACTGCTTTTGGTGGGTTATTGTCATGTGAATGATTTCATTCCTTTAGGTGTCAATCCTTAAAATTCCTGCCTGGCAAGGACTCATGTGTTTGAAGCCAAATTCTATTGCTCTTACCTTCCTTTGTGGAAATAGTTTCAAGGTAACTGGTGGAACCACTTGCAGACTGAAGATCTGGTCAATGTGATTGTGATGCAGGTATTGAGCTGGATGCTGACAGCCCTCTCTGCTCCCAGGGAATATTGAAGATGTGCTGCCAGATGTCACAGCAGAAGAGAAATGCTAAAGCATGCTTTGGGAAACCACAAAGCCATGACATTAACTGAGAGCTGAAATATCAATAGCCTTGCCTGCAGTTCATAAAAAAGAGAGCTTAACTTCCCTGTGTTGGCCAGCTAGTGACTTTTCTGGCAAGCCTTGGGTGCCTGCTGGGTGTCAGGAAATCACAGCCTCGTGATGGCACGTGCATCCAGGCTGTGACTGGCCTCACTGGAGATCCTGACTCCAGAGGGCTTTGCTGGGCTCAGGACAGCGCTGAGAGAGGTGTTTTATCAATGCAGGAGTGTCAGAGATGGTCCCTGCCCTGAACAGGTACATTTCAATAGGTAGGACAGGAGAGAAGGTGGGCTGGGGCAGGGAGGGAGATGAGAACTGGCCGAGTGTGCTGTAGCTGATGACAGCAGTGTCAGAGGCTGCTAAATGTGGAGTGTGCAGCTCTGAGGAGATGCTGAGCTGGGCACTGCGAGGGGATCAGTTCCTGGACCTGGCACTGCTGCTGGCTGCAACGGGCTGCAACGAGTCCCTGGCACTGCCCTGCCACAGGACAGTCTGTGTGCCATGTCCCTGTCCCCTGGCACTGCCACAGGACAGTCTGTGTGCCATGTCCCCTGGTACTGCCACAGGACAGTCTGTGTGCCATGTCCCTGTCCCCTGGCACTGCCACAGGACAGTCTGTGTGCCATGTCCCCTGGCACTGCCACAGGACAGTCTGTGTGCCATGTCCCTGTCCCCTGGCACTGCCACAGGACAGTCTGTGTGCCATGTCCCCTGGCACTGCCACAGGACAGTCTGTGTGCCATGTCCATGAACCCTGGCGCTGCCCTGCCACAGGACAATCTGTGTGCCATGTCCATGAACCCTGGCACTGCACAGGACAGTCTGTGTGCCATGTCCCTGTCCCCTGGCACTGCCACAGGACAGTCTGTGTGCCATGTCCCCTGGCACTGCCCTGCCACAGGACAGTCTGTGTGCCATGTCCCCTGGCACTGCCACGTACAGGACAGTCTGTGTGCCACGTCCCTGTCCCCTGGCACTGCCACAGGACACAGTCTATGCCATGTCCCCTGGCACTGCTACTGCTCACTGGGCTGTTGGGATGGTGCTTTTGTTTGCTTTGGGGCACTTTGCTATCACTATCCTTTTTAAAATGGATTGATTAAATGTACATGTTCATAAGGCAGGTGGAACCACTTGAAACCACAAACTAATGAGAAAGTACTTTGCTGTGAGAATTTTTTTTTGGTAACTGTGATTAGTGATTTGCTTCATTTTGTTCCACTGAGATATCATTAAACTCAGCATGCTTTCAAAAACTACTTATGTAACGGGCAATCACATATATGTTTTTACTCTCCTTTCACTTTCATAAACCTTTAAAGTGTTTAAAGGAGGAAGTAGGGAGTTTTTTCCTCAAAGACAGCTCAGCATCCAAGCTCCACAGAGAAGCATGTGTGTCTGTGTGAGCTGTGCTGTGGACACAGCTCTGGGGGAAGCTCAGAGAAGGCTGAAGAGGGGCAAAAAAAGGGCCAGGACGGGCAGAGCTGGGTGGGCAGGGGCAGAGCAGAGTGGAGGAGGGTGAAGATGAATGAGGAAGAAGGGCATAGCAGAAGGATGAGAAGGGCAGAGGTGTGGAGTGGTGGCACCTAGGGACAGGGTTTGGTGGTATTAGGTTAATGGTAGGTAGCACTTGGTGATCTTGAAGGGTTTTCCAACCTAAACAATTCTAGGACTGTGTGAAAATCAGTGGGGTTTCAGTAACAGCACCTCGCTGTCTGTGTCCAAAACCAAAACAACAGAGCCCAAAACAGATTCCATTCTGTGGCTCCCATGTGAAACTGTTAGAGCAGCTTCCACCTGAGGCCATAAAGGAAACATTTGCTTTCTTTGTTTATATGTTTATACAAATATAAGCAGGATAAAGACGAAGGGAACGTACAGGTCCTGCTACCAGGCCATGTTTTCCTTTTGAGAAAGTGTCTGTGCAGTGATGCTTAGCCAGGATGTAGGTGTGCTCACTGGGAACACTGAGGCAGTGAAAAGCCATTTTAACTTTGAATTAGGCTTAAAAAGCTTCATGAGATGCAATAGGCCCCGTGCAGACACGTGAATTAATATTAAAGCAATCTATCCTGTTTTCTCAGCTTATTCTGGAAATGGAATGTGCTTAATAATGGATTGTCCAACTGCCCAGGCAAGCAGTCACATAGAACCAAAAGTATTTTATTTGTCTGTGGCTCTGAATTTTTAATGCAAGCGACTCTGTCTCCTATGTGGAACACACTGCCTGAGGACTTGCAGTGGAATGATATTTTTCACTGAGTTTCATACTTCTGTGGAGGAGAATGCTATGAATACCTGATGTTTAAGTCACTTTGTATCTTGCCATACAAGACTGTAAGAGTATAAATTATTCAAGTTTAGTGGGTGTTGAGACTTCTGCATCGGTTGTGCTCTGAATATAGAAACTGGGAGGCTTATTCAGCAAAGGAGCAGCTTGGAAACAACTGTTGGCAACTTGGAGAAATCTTGTTTTTAAAGAGAAGGAGAGGGTGTGACTAGTAAAGAAATATCAGAATGAGCACGTGGTTTTTAACAAAAGGTGTTTTCTTTGTGCAGCACTTCACTACCAGTGACAGAATCCTGGTGTTAGTGTGGGATTTGGAGTTACCCTCCGAGATCTTTAACACATTTTGGGGAAAAGTATTTATAGGTCTGAAGAGATTCTGTCATTTTCCTTGGTGTTGTCATTATCCTCACGTGTCGGGAGCTCCTCTGGAGGTTACAGACGCTGCTGGTGGAGGGAAGCCTGGTCTGGCCTTTGTGCAGGAGGCGACACAAGGCCTTGCTCTGGAGGAGCTCAGTCAGGGCTGGCTGAAGGTGGCATCATCCCTCTCCTGTGTGAGCTTCTTTTTCTTTCCTGCTCACTCGGAAAACACCCTCAGAATGCACGAGCTGTGATTCCTTCAGGAGTTACACTCAGATCCTCCTGGGGTTAGGGATTTCAGTGCAGATGGAGGTGGCTGTTGTTGAGTGCAGGAGGCTGCTCTGGCTGCCCTGGAACAAGAGGATTTCATTTGGGGCTTCAATAAAAGGTTATTGGATTGGGCTGTGTGTTGCAAGACCAAGGTTTCACAGAAGGATATTAGTGGAAGGATACTAAATTTTGCTGTTTGTTGCAAGGTTTGGGTTCCTATACCATGAACAGCCTTCTTCAGCTTCCATGTATGTAATGGCTATGTTTTTATGAGAATTTCTGATGGAACAATGCCTTTCTTATGCCTTTGTTTCTGAACTCCTCTCTCCTCTCTGTTTCAGTGCTATGTTTGCATGGCTGCTGTTGAGTACATGAAGAAATTAAGTGTCCACGGAGAGACTGATTTATCTTTTACCATAGACTGGCTTCTTTTCTAAACTGGTCTCTATAGCCAGGTGCCCGATCTCGCTTTTCAGCCATGCTGTTAGAGCTGTACACCTCAGCCATTTGATTCACATTTCCTTCTTTGAGGCTGGTGTGCTTGGTTTCCTGCAGTTGATGTATTCTCCCTGTGCTGCAGACATGTGCTGTATTTAGCCCTGATAACACAGCAGTAAACAGATCCTGCATATGATGGAAATGGATCCTTTTAATTAATCTGGCATTGCACTCCGTGTGTTTAAAAATAAAAAGGCCATACAGTTTTAGTTCCTTGTGCTGCTTTTGGCTCTGCCAGCAGTAACTAAAGCTTTTCCTCCATCCACGGGGCCCTGCTGCCCTCCTTGTCATTTTCTAGCATCAGCCTCCCGACCTCTTGGGTTGTGGTGTTGGTCTGTACCAGCAGAAGTTCTTGTAAACCACCCATGGGCGCATTTGTTCCATTTCAGGAGTGATGTGATGCCTTCTTCCTTGGGAAGGTTGTGGGTTTGATCCTTTCCTTGGATGCTGAGGATTAAAGTTGTGTATGTGCACCTCCTTACTCACTTTTACAATTCTGTTCATGTGTTTTAGAAAGCACAGCTTTTAAAACATGGAAAGAAAACTGACACGCTGGTGGCCAGTATAAGCAGTGACTCTTCAGTGGTGGCTCAAATCACCCTGTAATGAATAAATAGCGTCTGATTGATTTTCTTTGGGGAAGCACTCAGTCCTCCCCATTTCCTGCGCTACACGGTGCCAGAGCTGCCCCTGTCTGGAGGAGATCTCCAGGGCAGTCCTGGGGCACAGCATCCCCAGCCGGGCTCTTTGGTGTGGCCCTCAGAGTGCCCCAGGTGTGGGGAGGCTCTGGGCTGGTGGCAGGAGGGGACGGGGGTGCTGAGGGCGAGCAGCGTGTCTGGAGAGGCAGCTGGGCACCCCATTCCTGCTGGGCTCGGCCTGGAGCAGGAGCTGCCCTGGGCAGGGGGATGGCAGCCTGGCATCTGGTACCTGCACAGGTGTGAATTCACCTGACTTGGTGTCTGCAGCCTCAGCACCCGTGCAGGAATGGCAGCACCTACCTGCCCCTCTGGATGTGCGCTCCAGGACACATTTTCTGAAGATTTGGGACCTGCTTATTGACCTACACATCCCCTGGGGAAAGAATTGATCAGAGAGCTGCTCTGCTCAGGGCCTGAGGTGCCTTGGTGGCACAGCGGCTCTCAGAGCTGCCTTTCACTGCTGGGAGAGGAGTGTTTTGGTGGAGTCATTTTCCAGCAAGGCTTTTGTTGCTGCTCACTGCACAAGAGGGCTGTATCTTACTAATATTTTTCCCAATGAACATCTCAATGAGTAAAAGCGTAATTTGGCAGACATCTGCCAGCTCACAGAAAGGATCTGTTTACAAGTGAAGAAAAGTTATTTGTTGACATGGTAATTTTGCAGTATAATATATACTGCAGCCTCAGAGAGCTGCGAGCTATCACCCATTTAAAAGTGGAAAGGCAGAGAATGTATGGATTGCTGTGGGAAATGCACTTGAAATCAGTTATTTGACATTGAAAACTAAATTAAAATGTCTGGTTTTTACAGAGTCTAGCGACTGCAGTAAAGCAACAGAAGAGTGTCACAAGGAGAGAGCTGGCTCTTGTTGTCACACCAGCTTTGGCTGGGAAAACAGGGAGAAGTGCTGGGAAAGCTTTTTCCTTCCTGCTGGTGGCTAATGGTATTTAATGGGAAAATGACTTTTTCCTATCTTCTTTGCCCCTTTTACTTTTGAAATACCCTTCCAATGGATGGGTTTCCTTCATTCCCTGCAACCCTCCTGTGCAGCCAGGGCACTGCTGTGCTGCTGTGGGGAGGGACAGCAGCGTCCGTGTGTCCGTCCAGCACAGCCCGGGCTGCGGGTGTGTCACATCAGCATGGGGCTGTGCTCAGTGCCTGAGTCACCTGCCCAGGTGTGTGGGGTGGCACAGGTCACTGCTCTGCATGGGGCACCTTGCCATGCCCAGGTACATGGGTGGCACAGGTCACTGCTCTGTGTGGGGCACCTTGCCCTGCCCAGGTACATGGGTGGCACAGGTCACTGCTCTCTCTGCCCTGTGTGAGGTTACAGTGAGATTTTGTCTTGTGTGCTCGTGGCAGGAAGCTTGCCCAGGACAAAGTGTGGGTGGCAAGATCACTGCTGTTCCTTGGACAGGGTTTCTCTCCTGTAAAGCCCTGTCTGGGGTTACACTGAGATTTTGGGGTGCTGTGGCTCCTTGCCTTCCCTGTTCTGGACAGGGTTTCTCTCCTGCCTGGGCTGGGCTGTGTTCTCCTTCCTTCCCCTCAGCTCTAGGCCTGGAGCTGGCCTTGGGCAGGTCCCTGGAGCTGGGCTTTGGCCTTGGGCAGGTCCCTGGAGCTGGGCTTGGGCACCGTCCCTCGGTGCCCAGGGCTCCTCCAGCAGGGCTCCGTGCTGGCCCAGTGACCTTTGTAGCAGCCTGCCTGGAGAGTGTGCCCCATGGATGGGAATAGGAGGATCAGAGCTCACTTGTGTGGAGACTGGAGCCCAGGCAGTCTGCATGACACCCTATCTGTAAACATATGTTAATTACAGAACGCCTGATCACAGATGGCTTAATTTAATTACCCAATAATAAAGACACACATCCTCCTTCCTCTTGTTTCAGAGCAGGTAAACATCCATGAAGAAATAGTTTCAGAGAGAAGCTATGAGTGATCCAATTAAAGCTGATAATTTATTTGTAGGTCTGATTAGGTGATGTAAAATTCTTTGAGATTCTGAGATGATGTTTCTGCCTTGGCAGCAGGAACAGTTTGGTTTTGTACTGGAACTTCTCTTTCTTCTTTGGGGGCCTTTATTCAGAGATGAGACGAAAACTGATCAAATAATTGCATGCTTGATAAAAGTAGGTTTTATTTTTCCACTGAGAAAATAAACTGCTCGAGGCAAAAAGTGTACTGCGTTTAAAGTTATTAATTTAATTGAATTTGCATGATGAATTCTTGTTCTGTGTATTGCTCATGACAAGATGTTTCCAAACATTCAGTAAATGAAACTTTAGATGAATTGGCCATTTCCAGTAAGTTTTTATTTTGTAACTGAATCAGTCTCGTTCTGGATGTGTGTATATATATTCTGTTAATATTACAATACATTTCTATGGGTTTTTTCCTTCTCTAGTGTTTGTTTATGGTGGAATTCTGCACCTGCAAATTATTTTAAAATATAAGAAATGTACAGTAGAAAACTCTTGAATTTTTTGCATAGATGAATTACCTGCTTGGAATTACTTCGTTTTATGACTTTACAAATGTTTTTTTTTTTTTTTCAAAATTCTGGAATTGCTGAGCATAACAAGAAAAGATGGCTGATCATTTTTGTAAAAATAAAGCTTAAATTACAATAGTTCTACAGATTTGAAAGAAAATTCAAACCAATCTCAGACTCAGATGACAGCTCTTACTCAAATTTTTGTCAGATTTTATTTTTCACATTTATTCTGTGAAAACTTTGTCATAATGGATTTTACTAGTAATTAATTAATTGGAAATTAAGTAGTAGACTTGTAACTTCTGATGAGGGGGTCTGTAAAGCAAGGCATGATTTATGGGTCTGACAGGTTCTTTTTAATTTTAGTTCTTCCATGCAGAACCAACTTTAGGAGAGATTAAATAGTTTGGAAGGAATGATAATAGGAAGTGAATGTCATGGTTCCATCAGCTGCCTCTCCTTCCTTGCTCAGTTGTTGGTGTCGCAGCATTTGGTGCTGCATGTGTTGAACTGGGCTGTTTTTCTCCTCCCATATCTTTTTGCCCCAGGTTTCAATCGTGTTCTGTTCACTCCAATGCTGAAAGCACAGACTCTGTTGGAAGGCTTCATTTGAGCCTAATTTTTCAAAAAATAATCCCCTGAAGTCCACTCACAAGCCAGCGGCCATGTCCTGGCAGAGTCAAGCAATTACTCACAGCAAGAGAAAGTTAATGTAACAAATATAACAGTCATGGTCTGCTTTAACTTCCCTGTAATTCATTTATGGTGTAGTTCATGTAAAATACATCACTGTGGTTTATTAATAATCCAAGTATTAGAGCAGGATCAGGTGTATTTTTAGACACTACTCAGTCTTGTTAGAATTCTTCTGTGCTTGTCTGGACAGAAATATGTACACACCCTTGAGTTTACTTGCTTGTAAATGTGTCCTGCGCTGTGCCCAGTGAATATGTCTGAAACACTCAGAAATGCCCCAAAAGTGAAGTAGAATACTGCCTTTCCCTGCCCAGGATTCCTGTGCAGGTACCTGTGCAGGGGGAGGCAGTGCTGCTGGGCAGTGCCCAGGGGCTGGTGGCTCTGAAACACTCAGAAATCCCCCAAAGTGTGCAGAATGCTGTGCTGGCACTGGGGCAGTGCCCAGGGGCTGGTGGCTCTGAAACACTCAGAAATCCCCCAAAGTGTGCAGAATGCTGTGCTGGCACTGGGGCAGTGCCCAGGGCTGGTGGCCCTGAAACACTCAGAAATCCCCCAAAGTGTGCAGAATGCTGTGCTGGCACTGGGGCAGTGCCCAGGGGCTGGTGGCTCTGAAACACTCAGAAATCCCCCAAAGTGTGCAGAATGCTGTGCTGGCACTGGGGCAGTGCCCAGGGGCTGGTGGCTCTGAAACACTCAGAAATCCCCCAAAGTGTGCAGAATGCTGTGCTGGCACTGGGGCAGTGCCCAGGGGCTGGTGGCTCTCTGTGGCAGAGGGCGCAGTGCAGGAGCTTTGCTGGGGACTGGCTCTGGGGCACAGGGCAGTCAGGCTGCCAGGCAGGAGGAGCAGTGTCCCCGGTGCCAGTGTCCCCGGTGCCACCCCAGCAGCAGGCACTGACTCTGCATGGGCAGGAGCCCCCAGCCTCAGCCCTGGGGCAAATACAGAATTCAGTTCTCAGGCTCCCTCTTCTCGCTGTGCTTGGGATGCTCTCAGGAGCTCCTCTGCTCACCCCTTGGCACACAGCACTGCCACTCCTGCAGGCTGGCACTGCCCTGGCAGGAGGGCATCGCTGTACCACTGCAGGAGAGTGGGTTTGCCCCTGAAAGCTGTCTGACAAGCATCTCTGCAGTCACGCCTGGTAAGGCTGGGCTGACAAGGACACTGGGAGGCACTGGAGCCTGAGCTCACTTCTAAAAGGTGCACGGCTGTAAGTCAGAGCGCGCCTGTTCAGGCACTGTGTAAGAGAGGGCAGATTTGGGCTCTTTTTCTCCATGGCTTTCTCTAGAGCCATTCTCAACAAGCATGGTTGGAAAAGGGTGGTAATAGAGCCTGGGAGCTGTGTGAGCTCTGCAGTGCATGCCCAAGGTAAGGGGCTGGTGGGCATTTCTGCTGTGGTGCTCTGAAGGGTGCCAGGCCATCACTGCAGAAATGCCTTTGCCCCTTGTGGCACTAAACCTTCCACAGTCCATTACTGCAGGTACTTGGAAGTTATAATCTGGAGAAACTTGTTCTGTCAGCTTGTTCTATACCAAAGCTGTGTGTGTAGCATCTTTTGATGAGTTTGAGTGGATGTCTCATTTCAAGGAGATGTTGTCATGTTCAGACCCGTGCCCGCCGTGGAGACTGATTTGCAAACTGTAAGAATGAAGCTATTTTAATTCCTTCTCTGCTCTCAAAGCTCACAGCACCTCTTTGCTTGGAATTGTTTTTCCACACTTTATTTCAGTCCTGAGAAGCCTGAAACAGATGATGTTGGCAAGGAAAATATTCTGCTCTGTCAAGTATTATAACCTTGTTTTGGTATCAGCAACTAATCTTGAGGAGGAGGCTAAAATTAATCCTAGCACTATTTAGTCCGACAGCTTCATCTGGAAACTCAAAGCCAATGCAAATTGCAGAGGGGAGGTCACATGGAGATATCAGATGATTACAAGCTGTTTCTCTTGGGTGCCTTCTCAGCTCTTCAGAATGTATCAGGAAAATGCAGAATGAATCCAAACAAAAGCAGGCACACGCTTTGCTGTGTGCTCCAGAGGGTCTGCAAAGCTTACGGTACTGACCGTGTAACAAACTGGGGAGTGGGGGAGCGTCTCTGTATGTGCAGCTGGCATAAATACAGTGGTGTAATTATGAAACCTGCCCCCATCCCTGCAGCAGATGATCACAGTGCTGGTGCTCCTGAATTCCTGGGCAGTGAGAGCAGGGGCTGCTCCAGCTCGTTTCGTGTGCTCGTGCTGCTCCAGCCAAGTGGGAGTTAACTGAGTGTTTCTAGAGCTGACCTACATGAAAGGGTTCTATCTAGTAGGTGTGCTTGTGCCAGACTAAAATTCAGGGGTTGGCTTTCAGGGGAAAAGATGATGTGTGAGGAAATGGCACGTTTGGCAAGCAGGAGAGGAGATTCTGATCTTCCTTCCACCTGGAGGTGCAAACAGAACAGGCTGGAGCCACGAGCTCAGGCCCGGGGCTTCAGGCTGTGTGTGCCCCTGGACCAGGACCTTACAGCACTCCCGAGCACCATCCCTGTGGGCACCCTTGTTCCCACAGGGCAGGGCTGTCCTTGCAGGGCAGCCTGGAGGCACCTCAGGAGGAGAACGAGGGTGAGGGATGGGCAGGGGGTTTGGTGAGGTAGGGTCTGGCATTATTTCAGGGAAGTATTTAAGCGTATGTCCAGCTTGGCAAGTGAGAGGTCCTCTGAAGTCAATTGGACTGTGCTGTTGCTTAAAATAACATAAGAGGGCAGACTTCTTTCTTTTTTTTAGTTGGTTTTTTCTTTTTTTTTCACATGGACCTGCAGCCTCTGGGGGTTGTGTGTGTAGTGAGGAGCAGAGCAGGCAGAAATACACTTGTGGCACTTGCACCTCTTCAGAGTGATTTGAAGCTTTGCCTGCAGTCAGGAGCTGCTGCTGGCATTGCTTTCCTGGGGCACATGGTGCCTCTGATGGCCAAAACCAAATCTGGCAGCTTTGGCAGCTCCTGGAGCTGCCCTTCCCAGGGACTGCTGGTGCGGGAGTTGGGAGAAGTTTGGTGAGAAGATGGCCATGAACAGGAGGATGCATGGTGCAGGGTGTCTGGCTGTGCTTTAGGCTACGTGTGGAGCAGATCCCAGAGGCTGGGGGTCCCTGGGGACCTTCTGCTTTTCCCAGCTCACACAGTGATCAAGAGCCAGCAGTGAACCTGCTCCCCGGGGATCTCTCCTGGAGGATTTTCATACCCCTGGGATTGCCAAGGAGGCTGTGAACTGTTGAGTAGAAAGGCTCAAGTGAAGCTGAACTTTCATGCCCTTGGAATGTTCAGTAACATAGAAATGGGTGATCTTGAAAATCCTTTTTATACAGGAAGAAATGATATAATGCTGTGTTGAAAAAAAAGGGTTGGTAAACCCAGAAATGTTTGTAATAGTTCCCAGCGTCTCCAGTTCAGTAGTGATGAGAACCACAAGGTGGTAGGAAGAAGGGGATGAAAAAGCAGAATTAATGATGAATTATTGGGGGCTGTTAAGCTCTAGAGGTATTTCCAACAGTGTTGATTGTCTGTGTGATGACAGAGTTCCAAAAAGATTTGGGCAATGCTGTTTTGTTCTTGCACAGATCTGCTCACGTTAATGACAGTGGGGATCTGTCTGAAGTGCAGAGTGCCCAGCATGTCATTGTGGCAGAGGTATTTTTAGCAGTACTGACCAGGTAATGTTCCAGTTCCTGCCACTCAGACAGCTGCCTAGAGACCAACCAGCTTCTCCAGTGTTAAATCCTTTCAAAGTTCTCCCCGGTACCTTTGGGTTCAGAGTACCAGTCCTGGCTGTGGTACCCAAGCTTGCAGCCTTCTGAGTGAGCTGCAGAATGGTGCTGTCAGTGTCCTGAGGCCAAAAATACCATTCTGTCTAGGGAACTGAAGAACTTTGTAGTGGTTTTTTAAGATGCTGTTGATTTTTTGGGGTTTTGTTTTGGTTGGTTTGTTTGTTTGTTTTGTGGGTTTGGGCTTTTCCCTTCCTGTCAAATTAGAAAGAAGCTGCTGTGATTCAGATAAATGCATCACCTGGGTTAATTGCCTTGTGCGGAAATGCACGTGTTGGCGTGTTTCTCTTCATCTGAGATGAATGGGAGAGCTGCAGTCTTGTCATGTGTACTTTGAGGTAAATATGTATTTGAACTGCAACACCTAGGAGCAGCATGTAAGCAGATTAGTAAAAATACTGAACAGAAATGGCAGAATTCCTCCAGAGAGATCTTGGAGCACACTGTCAAGGTGGTTATTTCATTGCTTCCTTATCTAAACAGGAGCGAGATGCAAAATTGTGTTGTACTGATAGCTGTGGTGGGAATAGGATCTGAGACACCTCTACTGCTCACGTGATTCTTTTACAGCTCCAGGAAACACGGAAGGGGTGGACTGAACTCCTGGAGACTTGGTGTAGACAGAGTACTCTAGTGCCTGTTCCAACATCTAGGACAGGGCAGTGACAAATGCACTTGCAGTAAATTCTCATGGAACTTGTAAAGCCCACTGTGAGCAGGCTGTAGCTGCCTGTGATCCTAAGGAAATGTTCAGATGTTCTGGTTAGATTACATTTCTAAGAGCTCTCTTTGATTTCTGTTTGTGGAACAATAGCATTTTCTGTTCTCAATAATTTGCTGGAGAAATAAATCCATGTTCCTTCCAAGGGAAGAATTCAGTAACTGAGCACAGCTGAGTGCTGCAGTACTGCAGTAGTGCAGTGCTGGGCAGAAAGAAGTTGTGCACTTTGTGGCTAAGTGGGAGCAGATATTTTCATTATTCAGTGGGTCTGTCACTGTTTGTGGCTCTTCAGGACTGGGTTGGGTTGTGTTCTTTTCTTGTTTCATCTTTTGCACTACTTAATCTTCCAGAGGGGTTTTTCTGTTGGGGATGATTTCCTTTGACAGCAGCATGCTGAGCAGTGGCATGGTGGGGGTTTTTGTTTGTTTGGGTGGGGTTTTTGTTGTTGTTGTTGTTTTCCATAGGCTCAGGAAACAGAAGAGAAGAGGGAGGAGAGATGGGGATTTGAAATCTTTCATCTAAATTGAGCCATTGTGAATTTAGGATCTAGGGCAGAGTGTTAAAAAGAATTAATCATTAATGAACCAATAAAGAGTATTAAAAGACAAATTGGCTGAACCTTCCTGGCCTTTTTCATTTCCTTCTATGGAAACAAAGTCTAGAGTGCCAGATGATAAATAGCTCCAGTCCAGCTATTCTTGCAGGATTAACATTGTGAAATCCCAAATAATGCAAGCATTTGCTTTTAGTGTGTTAACTGAATAAAAGCCTTTCCTTTTGTGCCTGGTTTATGTTCACAGAGGCAGCCTAGAATAAACATCTGCCTTCAGAGCATCCTAATTCCTGCTCTTGCTTCCTCTTCTGCTGTGCTTCCCAAGGAATTGATTGGTGGGCAAGGATCCTCAGCAGCAGTTCCTATCCTAGCGTCAGGTCCTGCACCTCTAGCCAGAGCAGCTTAATCCTCCTTGTGCCTCCTGCAGCCCTCTGCCATGGTGCCTTGGTTTAATTCACTCTCTGTGCTTCCTGCAGCCCCTCTGCCATGGTGCCTTGGTTTAATTCACTCTCTGTTCCTCCTGCAGCCCTCTGCCATGGTGCCTTGGTTTAATTCACTCTCTGTGCTTCCTGCAGCCCCTCTGCCATGGTGCCTTGGTTTAATTCACTCTCTGTGCTTCCTGCAGCCCCTCTGCCATGGTGCCTTGGTTTAATTCACTCTCTGTTCCTCCTGCAGCCCCTCTGCCATGATGCCTTGGTTTAATTCACTCTGAGCCTCCTGCAGCCCCTCTGCCATGGTGCCTTGGTTTAATTCACTCTCTGTTCCTCCTGCAGCCCCTCTGCCATGATTTGGTTTAATTCATGGGTGCCTTGGTTTAATTCACTCTCTGTTCCTCCTGCAGCCCTCTGCCATGGTGCCTTGGTTTAATTCTGTCTGTGCTTCTGCAGCCCCTCTGCCATGGTGCCTTGGTTTAATTCACTCTCTGTTCCTCCTGCAGCCCCTCTGCCATGGTGCCTTGGTTTAATTCACTCTCTGTTCCTCCTGCAGCCTGTTTTGCCATGGTGCCTTGGTTTAATTCACTCTCTGTTCCTCCTGCAGCCCCTCTGCCATGGTGCCTTGGTTTAATTCTGTCTGTGCCTCCTGCAGCCCCTCTGCCATGGTGCTGTGTCCTCCCTGCAGGGCAGGCTGCTCTCCAGCCCTGCCCATCACTGTCCCCTGCCCACCCCACTGTGCCAGGTGCTGTCCCAGCGCCCAGGGCACTCTGGGGCAGTGGTGTTAGCTGGGAGAGCAGGGGGCATTGCTGGAGGGACCACCAGAACTGAGCTAAGCAGTGGGGCCTCCTCAGCAGTGACTCGGATCCCCTGGTGAATGGTGGCCGCTCCCATGAGCTTCAGTGAGTTGTGACTTCAGGTCAGAAAATCTGGAAATCAGAAAAGAGAAATCAAATTGATCGTACTGCTTTAATCTTGAGAATGACATTAATTTAATTGAGATTGAACTCATCAGAATGTTTCAGTGGAAGCCCAAGGATTGAATGCATTCCATGTTTGTTTGAAATTTTCAGTTTTGATACTGTAAGAATTTTAAATGCCATTCTTGCCAATGCATGAAGCTGCATCATCATGTTTAAATGTTTAGTCATGTGAATTAACTGCTGAGTTTTCTGCATTAAAATGGAGTGGAAGCTGCAGTTGAAAGAAGTGGGTCCAGTGCCTGAACTGAGCGTGGAAAACATTTTAATCTTGTGAAGGCTCTCCTGGTAATTGGCGAAGTTGGGTTGATCTTGAGCTCCTGAGGCAGGTTACAGAAATATTTCTGGTCTCTTTGCTGCCTGAGCCCCCCTGGGTGGTCGGCCCAGCAGAGGGTGCAGGATTTTGGTGGTGTGGGGTGCAGGATTTTGGTGGTGTGGGGGTGCAGTGGCAATGCTCCTGCAGGGAGCTCAGCCTTGGCACTCACCACAGCTCCTGGAGCTCACACTCAGAGGCAACAGCAATTCAAACCTGACAAACAGGAATTCTCTGTGGGTCATTCAGGCACCTCACATGTGGGAAGCTCATGAATACCTATCTCAGAGCATCGTTTGATTGAAAGAATAAATTTGAATTCATGCTGGTTTGCTTTATACCCAGCAAAACTGTGGGAAGAAACAACACAGGTTGTAGCTGTCTTCCTTCTCTTCCTCCTCCTCCCAGCCCACATGAGCTCCAGTGGAATTCTCAGATGGAGTCTGATGCATTTCCCCATCTCTGAGAGTCAGAAAAGACAAAATAGCTCTTTTCCTTCCTTACACCCTGGAAATTTTCCATCATTATCGGCAGGAATGTGAATGCTGTTGCTTCTCTCTGAGGAACAGGACAGTTCCACTGCTGTGATAAATCAGTGCCTCTGTGACAGTGGGAGCAGTTGGTGAATTAAGAATGTTTTGCATTTTGCCATTTTGCTTTCTGCCTCTCTTTGGATGGGTGTCAGTGTTTTGGTCCTTAGAGAGATAGGCTGGGTGCTGAGAAGGGCCCTGCCCTGAAGTCAGACTGAGCCAGCAGCTGCTTGTGATCCTCAGTGTCTGTGCCACCCATCATGTGCCTTCCAGCAAAGGGCACTTGGCTTTCTGAGCCCCTGGCTGGGACACGGAGCTCTGCCCTGCCAGGGACACACGTGGCTCCAGGGGAACCTGCTCAGGTGGAGCCCAGAGCTCTGCGGGCGTGACCTGCCCAGGGGGGAGCCAGGATGGAAAGGGCTCAGTGAAGCACTCCCTGGTTTGCAGCGACGTCAGAGTGGATCAGCAGATCCAGGTGTTCCCCCGAGTTCTGTGTTCTCATCAAGGGTAGGAAGTATGTTTAGGCCAAATAGGATCGAGCTTTTATGGTAGGACTTGGTCTCTTGCCCTCTGAGGGTGCCTATTTGATGTGGGAGATCTGGCAGTGGGAACAAGCTGAAACTGAAATGTGCTTCTGAATGATGCTCATTATTCTTGTTGAAGGAAAGAAAGGCAGCAGATGCAAGCCTACGAGTTGAAATTGCATTTACTGTTACCTTACAAATGTGTGTTAATCCTTCCCTGTGCAGCCTTTCACACATCCAGATGATAAACTGAGCTCAAAGCTTTCATCATGATAATGATAGTGATGGCAGCATATAGAGGGAAGAATGAAGGATGGTGATGCCAGAGTCTCTGTTATAATATTGCTTATTACTTGTAGGACTTATTTAAAATGTAGTGATCAAGCCTCAGTAGCTGGTAATTGAATACATTCTTCAAATCTCAGTGGTTTGGGTCAGGGGGCCTGCTGAGACGAGGAGGTGCACGTGTGCTTATGTGTGTGTAACATGTCTGGGGTGCTGCTCTAGCTGGTGTGTAAAGAAAAGGAAGAAAAGCCTGTTCTCATGTGTCCCAAAAGCGTGGAAGGCGTTTGCAGTGACGCTGTGGTGTAAAGCAGACTGAAAAAAGATGCTGCACTCACTCACAGTTGTGGCTGCTAGCGGGAGGCGTTACTGGGGATTTATGCAGCGTGTCTGGAAAGCCATGAGGCTGCAGGGCCTGGGAGAGGCTGCGGAGCCTGGGAGGGGCTGCAGAGCCTGGGAGAGGGGCTGCAGGGCCTGGGAGGGGCTGCAGGGCCTGGGAGAGGGGCTGCAGGGCCTGCGAGGGGCTGCAGGGCCTGCGAGGGGCTGCCCTGGGGACAGCAGCATCCTGGCAGAGACCCGGAGAGCTGCAGGCATGTGCCAGAGCAGCAGACACCTTCACCTTCCCCCTGCTCTGCTGGCAGAGCGTGTGCCTGCTGCAGGGCTGCTCCTGTGCCTGCTGCGGGGCTGCTCGTGTGCCTGCTGCGGGGCTGCTCCTGTGCCTGCTGCGGGGCTGTTCCTGTGCCTGCTGCGCGGCTGCTCCTGTGCCTGCTGCGGGGCTGCTCGTGTGCCTGCTGCGGGGCTGCTCCTGTGCCTGCTGCGGGGCTGCTCCTGTGCCTGCTGCGGGGCTGCTCCTGTGCCTGCTGCAGGGCTGCTCGTGTGCCTGCTGCAGGACTGCCTGCTGCGGGGCTGCTCCTGTGCCTGCTGCGGGGCTGCTCCTGTGCCTGCTGCAGGACTGCCTGCTGCGGGGCTGCTCCTGTGCCTGCTGCGGGGCTGCTCCTGTGCCTGCTGCAGGACTGCCTGCTGCGGGGCTGCTCCTGTGCCTGCTGCGGGGCTGCTCCTGTGCCTGCTGCAGGGCTGTTCCTGTGCCTGCTGCGGGGCTGTTCCTGTTCCCGCTGCAGGACTGCCTGCTGTGGGGCTGCTCCTGTTCCCGCTGCAGGGCTGCCTGCTGAGGGCTGCTCGGCGCCTCGGGTGCTGTGGCGTGGTTAATTCAGGTTTAATGGGACACAGAGTAACGGGGGATGTGGAGCCCGTGCGTTGGCTCTCAGTGTCTCCCCACCGGCAGAGCAGATGAGGGCAGCAGGAAGGGGCCTGGGTGCCTGCAGTGCCTGGCACTGGGACTGTGCCGCCTCTGCAGCCTTGGCAGCGTGGGGCGTTCACTGAGCCCCAGGGCTCACCAACCCCTCACTGCACACAGTCTGAGCTGCCCACACCTTGCCCAGGCTGGGCAGTGCTGGGAGGGTGAGCTGGGCCCTGCCCGGGCCTGGCATGGAAGGTGAGCTGTGCCCTGCCTGGGCCTGGCACAGGGCAGGGGGGCGCAGGGTGAGCTTGGGGTGTCTCTGTCCCCGAGGGACACATGGGGCGTGGGTGTGAGGCTGGGAGAGGCAGCAAGGCAGGGCAGGGACAGAGGGCAGCGGAGCCAGGCTGAGCTCAGGAGAGAGGCCAGCCTTGCCTCTTGGCTGGCTGCTGCTGCTGGAAATGTGCACACAGATCACACTTGAGTGCTTTTCCGGAGATTTGCTGTTTTGTAAGCGCATGGAGGATGGCTCAGCAAGCTCTGAGGAAATGAGCTGGGGCCCTGGGAGGCACAGGCTGGCAGAGCTGCCTGTGTGTGTCACACACGGGCACCGCGTTGGCACCTCGGTGCCCGGGCAGGGTGAGATGCTGGACAGCCTCCTGCACGGAGCAGAGGTACAGAAAACACCCCAAACACCCCACCCCTCGTGCCTCAGCACGCTGAGGGGATCTCTGAGGGCTGGGCCAGAGCAGGAGCTTGGTTTAAATGGAATTTTTCCTCCCTGTTGCACTGTGGATGGAGCCTGCACTGTGTAAGCTCTCAGCCAAGGAAGGATTTGGCATCATGTGGGCAAGTGCCTTTTGTTCAAAGGATTGCAGTTTGCATACTCAACAAAAAGAATCTTCCTTTTATTTGGACAGGATCAGTGAAAACTTCTTGAATTGCCTTTTAAAAATCATTTTTAAAAAGGAACTTGTCAAGCTACCAAGGGAAAAAAAAACAGCAGGTAGAGCATGCAACAAAATACAAAGAAGTAAAAAATAACTTCAAAAGCTGCATGTGAAAATTTCAGTCTTTGAGCATCTTTTTCATTATTTATGTGACAGGAAGTCTTCTTTTTTTTTATTTTGTTCGTCTTCCCTCTCTCCTCTTCTCTCCACTGGATCTGTGGGGAAAAAAGATAAAAATTTGGTTCTGAGGAGTAAATTTTTAATTATGTTCCCTTTTGAACTCTGCATAACAGATCGCAAAATAAAACTAAGAAAACAAAATAGAGGAGGGGGGGTCCCACCTCTTGTGGCTGGGAGATGGATAGAATTTACCATCTCTGGTCATATGTAAGAGATGAAACGTGTTCAGACAGTTCTGTAGCAGTGTTTAAACAGTGCTGGGCGCCAGTCAGGCTGGCAGTGAGCGAGGCAGGGCTTGGGTCCCTCATTCAGAGCCTTTTCCCCATGGCTGCTCTGGGGACTCGATGCTGCCTTGTTCAGCCAGCTCTGCAGCACCTGCTTCCCTTTCCCTGGGATTTGGGGTGGCCCTGAGCCTCCCCTTCACCACAGTAAAAAGGGTGACATTTCTTTCAGTAGAAAACAAAGGTTCTGAGGTCATTTTAAAATTTATCATGTCTAATTTAGTTATTTTTATTTAAAAACCAAGAAAACAGCCAAATACTTCAGCAGTTCTAAAATGGAATTGCTTTGTTTCCAGTATATGGAGCAAACAGAAACAGTCTTAGAAATCAGTCTGATGTTAAACTGGTTCCTAGTGTGGCACTTTTTTCTTTGCTGCAGTTCAGGAATTTAAGGCATGCCTGGGGAGGGTTTGAAGAGCTGGAAGGGCAGTTTGTGCTTTCTGTGATGCTCTGAGTCTGCGTAGATCCGTGTGGTTTGGTGAAGGCAAAGGTGTGTGCACTGGGGCAGCTGGGATGCCGTGCCTTGAACTCCTCATGCAGGAATACATTGATGGCAGTGGGAAAGCAGGGTGATACAGACGGAATTCTTTCAACCCCACATGCCCCACGCTTGTGGAAAAGTATTCCAGTGTAGCAGGTTCACTTAATTGCCTTCCCTGAACAGTAAAATTTGGAGAAATGTTCATAAGCAAAAAGTTAGAATTCTGCTTTCTTTCAGGAAAATCATGGTTATTCCTCCCCAGCCTTTTATTTGACAGGACCTGCAGTGTGTAGATACTTAAAATTTCTCTTTCATTTCTAGAAATTGTCTTGTGGCTATGCCTTCTGCTCTGATTCCTGAAGGACTTGTTACTTTTGAGTAATTGGCATGTGGCATAGCTTGGAGCAACCCCTAGAACAGGTGTAAAAGGAACACGTTTGTTTCCTTGTCCTGTTTGTATCAGGATCAAGGAGCTTGAGGACTGTTGGAATTTTTATTTAGCTCTTGCAGTGAAATACTGAAGTTTCCTGCTGCCAGGTGTCAGGCTGTGTGTGTTTGCTGCTAGGACGATCTCTGGCTGCTGAGCACACTGCTGAGCGTGGTCTGGTCACTCACTGCCCTGGGTCTGCCGTGCGCAGAGGGAATTGTCACCACGTGTGGATTTAGTTTTGTCTTTCAGACCTTCTTTCAAAGTCATTAACTATCCCTTCTTCGTACTCTTACATTTCTTTCACCTTCTGTTGTGACAGGAAGATGCGTTCCCCACTGAGGGCAGTGGCAGAGTCAGGGTGGGAGTGTTGTTGCACTCCAGCAGCGCCTGGTGTGAGTCACAGACCTGACTGCTGCTGCTGCAAACTGCTGGGAAGCAAAGCTCCACTTTTGGGTTGGAAGCTACAGATTGTGTCAGTGGCTGAGTCTGTGTCTCAGTCAGGTGTACCAACTTCTTCCCAAAATACTCAAAATGGTGATAAGCTCTGGAGAGGTGGATTAACATTCTCTTCTCCTTGTTTTGGTTCCAAAGGGTATCATTGCTTGTCGTGTCCTATTTGCCAGGCATCAAATGGTTCAAAAGATGATTTTAATTCATTTCAGTTTTGCTGCTGCACTTTTGACATTTCCTGAGTAATACAGTATGTGACAGGGCTTGAAGTGAAACTTTATTCTATAAATATCTTCCCAGTTTTAGTAAAAGGGCAAGCTCCACAGGCAATTGCAGTGAAAGGGCTTTGCCTTGTCCCCCACCCTTGTGTCAACCCAACACAGCGCTGAACCCTCCTTGCTTTGCAATGTGGATTTCATGGCAGCTTCAGGAGCTGGAAATAAATGGTGTGGAGAGCTTCCCTTCCACGGAGGGCTGTGTGCTTCTTGTGCTTGCTCCATGCAGCCTTGCCTGGCTGCAGGCAGTGGGGAGCCAGCCTGGCAGTGTTTTCTGCTCCCTGAGTTCTTGCCTGGGCAGTGCCAGTGGTTCCCTCGTGCCCTCTGTGCTCCCTGCAGCCTGCTTTCCTTCCTGCACCTGCAGCTGCTTTCTCACTGCTCAGCACATCCCCTCAGCCGCTGCCTCACCTGTGCAGCCACTGCCTCTCTGGGCCATTTATCGTTGTTTGCCAGCAGCTGGAGTCCTGCTGGATGATTCTTCCTTTCTTACAGTCACAGTCTGCTCTGTGTCAGATCTTTGAGACCATTTCATGCTCTAGATCAAGGAATTTCTAATATTGTGTTTCTGTCTGGAGTTTTACTGGGCAAAAAATCTCAAATTCTCACAGATGGCATTTACAAAACTGCCCTTGCCTGGGGTGTGGGCAGGATGTGCATGAGGAGTGGTGCTGCGTGGGTCAGCATGGATGGATGGGTGCTCTGTGTGGTCACTCCTCCTTCCTCTGGGGTTCCCTCTAATGCAAAGGATGCTGTGGGGACTGAGCAGGCATTTGTGTCAGTCAGCAACAAGTGCAGCACAGCCTCTGCCACATCATGCCCTGGGCAGAGAAGCCATTTGGAAAAATTGTGTGTAAGGAATAACACATTACTCCTTTCCTCAGTCTCGTTAGTCCATGAAAAATCAATATGACTGATGATAGCCTTAAATGTGAAAGAATCTCAGCAGAAAGGAAAATACTTCCTTTAAACATAATAAAACAGAACCCCCTGAGGTTATTTCAAACGACCAGGCAGCTAAAGGCAGGGCAAAAATGCAGAAAAATCCAGAGCACAGAGCTCTTCCCTGGCCTACAGGACAATGGGTTTCACTTGCTCCTTATTTAATCTATTATGATGAAAATTAGGTTTTTTTTCTGTTTGGTAAATTGCTCTGTGGTCTGTTCCCCAGACAATGAAGAGAAGAGACGAAATATGGGGGGGGCCATGCAAATGAAACTTTAAGACCAGCATGCTATAGGAGGCTACTGCCCCAGACGGGCAGAGTAGAACCCCAAAGCAACGAGCCAAGGTGGAGTTGAGAAATTGGAGCGGTGTCCAGGCGTGAGGAGCAAGGTGCTGAGCCTGCAGAGACGCTGAGGACCTTCGAAGCCCCTCGCCCTAACTGGAGGAGTTCCTGCCGAGGTTGGTACCCTCCACTCCCGCCAGAAAAGAGATAAGGACTAGGGTTTATGTCCGAAACGAGCACCCCGTGAGGACGGAGACCCTCAGCTGTGCCCCTAGAGCACAAAGCTGTGCGTAGCCTCCTCCTGCGAGCCACCGCGAGAGACTCGGCAGAGGCTGCAGACCTGTCGAGCTACCCCATCCTGAGCTGATCACTTTCAATAATGGCATTAAAAGGAGAAAAAGTCTCCTGCCCTGTTTATTGCATCCCTGGGCTGTGCCTGTGCCTGGGCTGTGCCCTGTGCCTCTGCTGTCCCCAGTGCAGGCTGGCAGGGTGCCACTGAATGCCCACAGAGCCTGGTGACACTGCAGGCTGTCCCCTGTGCAGGCTGGCAGGGGTTTGCAGGTGCCACTGCAGGTGAGGATGCTCCCCTGCCATGGGCTAAACACAGGGGACACCACAGCCCACGCTGCTGTCACATCTCTGGGCTTGGCACGTTGCACTCTTTGGGAGGAGACGGCAGCCTGACAGTGTCTTAGAAGAAAACAGAAGTATTTTAATGATATTTAGTGTTAGTCCTGCATAGACACAAATGCCAGCATGATTTATATCATTTAGCAGTATGTTCCTCTCTGCTGAATTATGTGTAATTGTGTAGACATGGTCACTTCAAATATTTGATGGGCTTGTGTAATGTAAGGCAGAGTGCAGCCTGTAGAGCCAGCAAGAAATCTGGCTGTATAACTTTTATTTAATTTTATTTCAGTAGTTCAGTAAATCATTTCAGCTGGATTTGAACATCAGAATGAGCTCATGGTTAGAGGGTAGCCTGCTGCTGTAGTTCCTGCATGGACAAGTCAGGTGCTTGGAGATGAGCTGTGCTCGTGCTGGGGCTGGCAGCTAATGAAGAATATCTGAGCTGTTTGCTGCCCCAGAGGCAGTGTGTGGGACAGGTCTGAGCTGGGGAGAAGCTTTGTGACAAGGCAGGGTTGTGTGCTCTGGAAAACACAGACTTGCCCAAAGGAGAGGTGGTTTAATGAAGCAGGAAGGTTCCTTTGGCCACCAGTGTCATTTGCTGCTCTCTTAGCTGTAGGCTGGATTTTCCTCCTGCAGCACATTCCTCTTCCTGCTTATGAGAAAACAGCTGGGGACAAAGCTGCACCTCTGCCCTGGCCAGTGCATGCAGCTGGGCCTGGTGGGTGTTACTGAAATTGGCAAAAGGCTCACTGTGAAAAGGGAGTCTCCTTCTGTGAGAGGGGGCACTGTGCTTGAGGTCAGTGTGAAAAGGGAGTCTCCTTCTGTGAGAGGGGGCACTGTGCTTGAGGTCACTGTGAAAAGGGAGTCATCCTTCTGTGAGAGGGGGCACTGTGCTTTAGGTCACTGTGAAAAGGGAGTCATCCTTCTGTGAGAGGTGGTCACTGTGCTTGAGGTCAGTGTGAAAAGGGAGTCATCCTTCTGTGAGAGGGGGCACTGTGCTTGAGGTCAGTGTGAAAAGGGAGTCATCCTTCTGTGAGAGGGGGCACTGTGCTTGAGGTCAGTGTGAAAAGGGAGTCTCCTTCTGTGAGAGGGGGCACTGTGCTTGAGGTCACTGTGAAAAGGGAGTCATCCTTCTGTGAGAGGGGGCACTGTGCTTGAGGTCAGTGTGAAAAGGGAGTCTCCTTCTGTGAGAGGGGGCACTGTGCTTGAGGTCAGTGTGAAAAGGAGTCCCTTCTGTGAGAGGGGCCCCTGTGCTTGAGGTCACTGTGAAAAAAATCTCATCCTTCTGTGAGAGGGGCCACTGTGCTTTAGGTCACTGTGAAAAGGGAGTCATCCTTCTGTGGGTGGGGGCACTGTGCTTGAGGTCAGTGTGAAAAGGGAGTCTCCTTCTGTGAGAGGGGGCACTGTGCTTTAGGTCACTGTGAAAAGGGAGTCTCCTTCTGTGAGAGGGGGCACTGTGCTTTAGGTCACTGTGAAAAGGGAGTCATCCTTCTGTGGGTGGTGGCCACTGTGCTTTAGGTCAGTGTGAAAAGGGAGTCATCCTTCTGTGAGAGGTGGCCCCTGTGCTTTAGGTCAGTGTGAAAAGGGAGTCTCCTTCTGTGAGAGGGGGCACTGTGAAAAGGGAGTCATCCTTCTGTGAGAGGGGGCCCCTGTGCTTTAGGTCACTGTGAAAAGGGAGTCTCCTTCTGTGAGAGGGGCCCCTGTGCTTGAGGTCACTGTGAAAAGGGAGTCATCCTTCTGTGAGAGGTGGCCCCTGTGCTTGAGGTCATCTCCTTGCAGTCAGCAGTTCTCCACTGGCTGTGGGGCCTGATTCAGTGAGGTGCTGAATTCTTTTGCAGTGCAAAATGCACTGAGGATGCTCAGCAGCTTTGCAGGCTCTGATCGCTGACTGGTACTGTGCATGGCCCATAGCTCACCTGATTTTCATGGTCATTTGCCCTGTAAAAAAAAAAATCTGCCATCTCTATCAAGAGAGAGTACTTGTGTTCATTTGCAGGACGTTAAGTCAGATGTCATCCTTGTCAGGTGTTGCCATTGCTCATGTCAGAGGTGGTTTGAATATGACTCAGTCCAGTGCGATATTTAATACCAGCCTGTCTGAAGTGCAGTGACCACAACAGCTGCTCATTTTTGCCTGGGATAACACAAAATCTCTCACTAGCATGCTTTTCATTTGGAATTGTCTGGCTGAGGATTTCTGATCTCTTCTGGTTTTATCTGAATGGAAGTTTTTAGTTGCTCAGGTAGATTGCTAGAATTGTAAAGCCCCATGTAAATAAAACAGCTATCCACCCAAAGAGCCTCTGCAGGAAGCGTGTAAATAGATTATAGTAAGGGTTTTTAGGAAGCTCAGCTGTATCTCAGCTTAAGCTCTATTTTTTCCTTTTTCCTTTTTTATCTTCCTTTCAGGGCCATGTGTAGCACAGGAGCCTTTTGAGGCTGATGCAGAACTAGACTGTGTCACCTCATGTCTGCTCTGTTGACAAAACCATGTTATTGTGGCTGACCACAATGGAACGGAGTAGATCCAGGGCTTTGCATCTTGCTTTGACAAAGCAAGAGGAGATCAAACCCTCCACACTATCAAAGAAATAAATACTTTCTAGTCTACTTGAGTTGAAAAATCCGTACTCACAGGTCTTTTGGTTATTTGTGAAGCCTTTTCTAGAGGGATAAAACAGATCATAATTTGATACAATTGCAGCCTAATACTCTTTGCTCTACTTGGAGTGAATGTCCAGATTTTGTTATCATAGCTTTGATTTCTCTGAAATCATCAAGGCTGGCTCTGCAGAATGAGCTGTAATAGCTGAGAGCTGTAATGAGAGCAGGGCACAGGGCTGCGGAAAGCTCCTGCAGCTCAGGCTCCTGCTCTGGCCCTGCTGTCAGAGCAGCCCCTGTGACCCCAAACCCTTCACCCCGGAGGGAGAGCATCCCTCTGGGGCTGCTCTTCTTCCCCTTCAGCAGAGCCTGCAGCAGCTGCTCCTGGGGCTGGGGCTCCACCCTGGCAGGGCAGGCTGTGCCACCTCCGTCCTGGCAGGGCAGGCTGTGCCATCTCCATCTTGGCTGTGCCATCTCCATCCTAGCAGGGCAGGCTGTGCCATCTCCATCTTGGCTGTGCCATCTCCGTCCTGGCTGCGCCATCTCCGTCCTGGCAAGGCAGGCTGTGCCATCTCCATCCTGGCAGTAAAGGCTGTGCCATCTCCATCCTGGCTGTGCCATCTCCACCCTGGCAGGGCAGGCTGTGCCATCTCCATCCTGGCAGTAAAGGCTGTGCCATCTCCATCTTGGCTGTGCCATCTCCGTCCTGGCAGTAAAGGCTGTGCCATCTCCACCCTGGCAGTAAAGGCTGTGCCATCTCCATCCTGGCTGTGCCATCTCCATCCTGGCTGTGCCATCTCCACCCTGGCAGGGCAGGTTGTGCTGTCTCCACCCTGGCAGTGCCTGGGGTTTGTGCTGCTCCTTGCTGGGAGACATTTCGTGTCTCAGCACAGTCTGGGGGTTTCCCTGTGCCCTCCCCTGCTCCCAGCCCATCTCTGCAGCCGGTTACACCACTTCACCTCTGCCCCTTGCCCTGCTGCTCCTGCCAGGCTGCACTGCTGCTCGGTGTTGGTGAGGCCATGTACAAATGCTTCACAGTGGTTTCTCTTCCAGGAAATTCAATTTCCCTCATCCTCACACGAGCTGCCAAATGATCCCAGCTGCTGGGAAGACCTAAAATCCAAAAACCCTTCTGATAAGTTGCATGGGTGAGGGCCCTTTGGATTAGAGCCAAACAAATGGTGTGTTTTGGCTTGTGGACTGTACAGAAATACTGGAGACAAAGATGGCAGATAGGGAAACTGCATAAATAGAAGAGGTTTTTGGGCAGTTTTCAACTAAGGAACAGTAACTTTAAGAAGTTATGAAGGGATGAACAAAGTATTTTGCACAGCTAATTTTTTTATTTTGGAGCTGACCTTTAAACAAATCTAATAAACCTCAGAATTGTTGCCATTTGAAATCAAAAGACAAAATATCAAATCCTAATTTTGAATGTTTTTTGTTAATTTTAATCAATACTTTTCCTTGAAAAAGTTGTTCTGAAAAATATCACCTACTACTTCTGATGCCAGACAGCATATTTTATGAGACATTTGTGTTTTGACAAAGCAAGCTCTGTCATACAATTTGGTTTCGCATATTTTTATACCAACATTTAAATGTTGGGCTTGAACTGCTCAGCTGTAAGAAAATACATTTATAATCTCCTTACAGTCATAGATTCTTGCATGCTGAAATAATTGGTTAGAATAATTTGTAACTCTTCCAGATAATTTTAAATAATACATGGTTTGGAAGAAAAACGGAATGGCAAACAGAAGCTCAGAAAGCAGCTTTTCATCTGATCATGTGAAAGGCAAGAGCAGAGCTCCAGAAGAGCTTGCCAGTGACTGAATGCTGCTGATGGAAGGATCCCACATTTGGATTTGAACCCGTTGGCCAAACGTGCTCTATAGGTGGCCAAAAGAACGAATTCTCCTTTTAGACAAAACACCTGTCCCTGCTGCCTCCAGTCCTGTGCTGCTGATTCCTCTTGACAAAACATAGAACCTGTCCACTGCAGTAGTCTGCTTACCTTCCAGATGCCAGTCCTTTTCCTGACAGTCTCTGCTGCAGCCTGTGTGTGCATCCCCCTGGCTCCCAGTGCTCCCACCTGGGACACAGCTCTGCCTGGGGCAGAACAAGTGGCAGAAGGACCTATTTTGGCTGGGCTCTTTGTGTCACAGGGCAGGGTTTGTCTGTGTTCCCTACCTTCCAGATGCACCTCTTAAAGTCCTTTTCCTGACAGTCTCTGCTGGAGCCTGTGTGTGCCCTGGGCATCCCCTGGACTCCTGGGCTCTGTGTGTGCCCACCAGGGACCAGGCAGGGTTTGGCTGGGCTCTGTGTGTGCCTTGGGCAGGGCAGGCAGGGCAGGGTTTGGCCGGGCTCTGTCTGTGCCCTGGGCAGGCAGGGCAGGGTTTGGCTGGGCTCTGTGTGTGCCCTGGGCAGCGGGACCAGAGCAGGGTTTGGCTGGGCTCTGTGTGTGCCCTGGGCAGGCAGGACCAGGGCTGGGTTTGGCTGGGCTCTGTGTGTGCCCTGGGCAGGGCAGGGACCTGTGTGTGCCCTGGGCAGGGCAGGGTTTGGCTGGGCTCTGTGTGTGCCCTGGGCAGGGCAGGGCAGGGCCAGGCAGGGCTCTGTGTGTGCCCTGGGCAGGGCAGGCAGGGCAGGGTTTGGCTGGGCTCTGTGTGTGCCCTGGGCAGGGCAGGCAGAGCCTGGGGCTGCTCCTGCCGAGGCTGGGCTGCCCTGGGCTGCCCTGGCACAAGCTGAAATGGGAATGAATCTCTGTGGCACTCTGGTGCTGGCTGAGGTCTGCACAGACCGTGGGCTCCCGAGTGCTCCGTGCTGAGACCTCTCCTGTCTGAAACACGTGCAGAACGTTGGGTGCAGTTATTTCTCTAGAGACTCCTCTGTGGGGAGTGAGTTCTCTGAGCTGTGCTGCCTGTGGTACAGCAGGGGCTGGCAGGTTTTGGGATTGTTTGATCTGGACTCATTCCATAACCATGTTTCAGTAGAAATAGCCATTGTTTCAGAAGAAAGCTGTCAACAGGCTTGTTTTAATTCCTTTGTGTGAACAAATGATTGTAACAATCACTCACCTCCAAGATGCACAGAACATACACATATGAATGCAGCCAGAGCAAGTGAAGTTGAAATAATTTATTGGAGCAGATATTCTTAGGAAAACGAGCTGATGTATTTGCATGGGGCTAAAATGTTTTTTATCTCAGAGGGTGACCAAAGAAGTCGAGACCCGAGCTGGAGCTGAGCAGGAAGGACATAAGGTAGAAGAGCTTTCTTGCTTTGTCCTTTCTTTTCCAAGCCTCAAGTCAAGATCTTAAATTCCCTCCTTTGCATGTGTGTGCCAGGAGGAATGTAATTACCCAAGTGATAAGAACATTGATTAATGCTGCCCAGGCTGTTGATAACACCTATTTAAAAGGTGAAAGTTTTCCAGTGTGCACTCCTGTGCTATTATATTGGAACGTGTAGTCAAGAATTCAGCATTTTCCTCATGACTCCTGGTGTGTTGAGTCATCACACGAGCTTCTGTTTGCTCTTTATTATTCATTTATTTCATTACGTTATTTGAAATGACTTGGAAGAAAGGGTATCAAAAGCCTCTAGCTCTTTGATTCAGTATGTTCTCTTTTCCCTAAAAAAAATATTTCTATTTACTAAGCAGCGAGCATCCGCACAGTGCCAGAGCTGAGCTGGAAATAGAACAGTGACTTCACCAGCAGTTTTATAATGGAAAAACTGCAGTTAGCATAGATTTTGCAATGCATGTAGAGCAGTGTGAACAGCTTTGCAATGACTGAAACTTCATAATTATATCAACATGAGGAACGAGCCAGTATTTAGATGCGGAGTCAGTTCTTTGTTGCTTTCTTCCTGGAAGTCCCAGGGCCATAAGAATTTAACAGTCTGTGAATAAATAACTGCTATTTAGCTCATCAGAAATGGTGTTGCAATTCTTACTGACTCTGAATTTGCTTAAAACGTCTAGATTTAATAGGAAAACTGCAGTTGCAACTACATAATTGTCTGGATAACTATTATTGCTTGTAATAACATTACTCACAGTTTAATACTCATGGTAATATAGAGTATACTTGATTCTGGGGCAGAGCAGTGACATATAAAAGCATCCTCTTCAGTTAAATTCTAGGAGACAGAAAATTTTTAGAATGTTGGAGGGAGCTATTACATAAGGACAAATATTTACCTAATGTAATCAAACTCCTCTTTAAATCAGAACAATAGTGGGAGTGCAGTTACTATGGTTCTGTATAATTTTGTGCTATATTTGACAGAGTTTGGCAGGACTAAAGCCACAGCTGATCATCTGATTTTGAAAGGGAAGAGAAGAATATGTTAGGTTTGCATTCCCAATCTGTCCTCAGGATGATGGCACATGCTCTCTTGCTAGCCCTGAGCAAGGAACCCCAATCCCAGTAAACAGTTACCAAAATCACCTTGCAGCAGTGCAGGGCAGTGATGGTGCGTGGGGTTTTGGAAGCCTTTGGATGCCTGCCCTTGTGCTCTGGTTTCTGCCTCAGCCTCTGTCCCATGTCCCTCCCAGGGCCAGCCGTGCTGTGGGATGTCCCCTCCTGCCTGCCCCAGCCTGCCCAGCCCTGGTCCTGCTGGGCTGGCCTCCAGCCCCTGGGGATCTCCCAAGGTGCTTCCTGAGGCCGAGCAAAGCTGGAGGGTGAAGCATTCTCCCAGCTGCACCCTGGAGGTACTGGTTTGCTGAGCCCCAGCTGGCACTGCACAAGGTCCTGTTCCCTGGGCCTTTCTGGGGTGCAGGAGCACTCAGGTGATGGGCAGAGGGAGACCCTGCACTGAAATAAGGGTACATTTCTTGGCGTGCTTTTATGGGGGGGCTCTGTTCATTTTTTGAATTAATCTTTTGCAGTCGGGCTAAATGTGAGTTCTGCTTCTTGTTTAGGGCTTTGGACATGAGTGTGCAGTAGTTGGTAGGAGGTAATTAGCACAATGACAGTAAATCACCCAGCAGCTTGAGCCATCTGATATGGCACAGACCCTTTGTGTGCTTCTCGAGTAACCTTTCACAGACCATTTCGTGCTTCAGCACTGCAAAAAACAGAAGTGCAGGAGGGATACTCTAACCTTCCCTGCCAGCACATGGGCTCATTTCTGCTGCTCTCTCACCTGTTTCTGTGTCACATCCTGTGTCCCCTTGGTTGCTGGCAGTTTGGGCAGTGCCAGGATGATCATTTATCTGGGGGGAGCTGGCTGTGACCATCCTGAGGCAGGCTCTGCCCAGCAGCACTTTGGGGTGCTTTAGGAGCCTCTGGCCAGCCTTAGCCCTTGGTGTCTGTGCCCCAGACAGGCTGGGCTTCCTCCAGGGCACCTGGGCTCTCTCTGTGCCTGCTTTCTGCTTCCCGCCCCGTGCCACCCCCTGCCTGGGCTCTATTCTGGGCACTTCAGTTCTTCTTTGCCTAGGCTGAAGTCCTACAGATGGTTGTAAATGGCATTGCCCCCTAACTTCAGCAGCAGAACATTTGCTTGGTTTGCTGCTGTTTAGCCTGAGTGAAACAAGCTTCTGGCATGCAATCCAATTCCTGGTGCTGGTCATTAACCCCTGTTAATGATGTGCTGTGTGGGTGCCATCTGCCCATCCAGAGGTGGGCAGAGCAGGAACTGTCACATCCTGAGCTACAACCCTGTGTGCTAAGCAGGAGCTCACTGCCCATCCAGGCTACCCCTGTGTGCAGAGCAGGAACTCACTGCCAGGAACTCACTGCCAGGAACTCACTGCCCATCCAGAGCTGTCCCTGTGTGCTAAGCAGGAACTCAGTGCCCATCCACAGCTGTCCCTGTGTGCAGGGCAGGAGCTCAGTGCCCATCCAGGGCTGTCCCTGTGTGCAGAGCAGGAGCTCTCTGCCCATCCAGGGCTGTCCCTGTGTGCAGGGCAGGAGCTCAATGCCCATCCACAGCTGTCCCTGTGTGCTAAGCAGGAACTCAGTGCCCATCCACAGCTGTCCCTGTGTGCAGAGCAGGAGCTCTCTGCCACATGCTGGAGCAGGTCTGTGTTGGGGTCACGTTTGTGCCTTCTTCGAACCTGGGATAAGGCAGGAAAGGCCACATCTCATCACTGCTCTCAGTCCAGAGAGGTTTTTGGGTTCTCAGTGTGTGACAAGTGAACAGCCAGGGTTGAGAGAGAGTTAAATGCACATCAGTATCTAAAGCAATTTTTGCTAGAAATGAGAGGAACATTTGTATCATCAATTTGGGAAGACTTTAATTCAGAATGGCAGTGGATTCTTCTTTAGCTATTTTTAAAGATGAAAAAGATGAAATTTACCTTCCTGAAGATCCTCTAGAAGATCAAGTTTTAAGCAAGGCTCACCTTAGAGCTGTGGGAAGGGAGATGAGGCCCATGAGCTGAATTTGCCTCACAGGGCACAAAGCAGGAGATTGTCAAGGTCATGTTCAGGAGAAAAGCCTTTCCCTTATTCTGGTCCCACAGAAAAAGCCCTGATGACAGTCATTTGTTTGGGTGCTTAGGACCTCTGCTAAGCACAAATTCCGTTTAAGTTACTGAATTAACTTAATTAAGTTACTGGAATTCCTGGGTCTGGTTCAGCATTTATAATTTTTCGTAAGATTTCGAGGTTTCTGAATGTTGTCCAAAACTCACTCTTTGTGGGGGCTCTTAAGTAACAAAACCCTGAGGCAGGATCTTGTTTGTAAACATAAACTTTCCCCTGGACTCCCTCCAGGACTGTTCTCTGTGATCCTTCCTCTCTGTGGAAAGCAGGCTTAAAAAGCAGCAGTGCCTTGAATGAATTCTTCTCGGTTGAAGTTTGGGAACCAGTCTGCTCAAGCTGCTAAAAGGAATCAGTAAAATAATTTCATTCAGCTTCCTGATGCCTTTCCCACTGATCTTTCCTAAATGGCATCTTTTTCAGGAGCCTGTATTAGAGATTTGGGGTGAATTTCTCTTTAAAGATAACATTTGTCTTCATATCTAGAAGATATTATTGGCCCAGTCAGAGAGAACCTCTTCCAAAAATGGTACCTAAAATTATCCAGTGAGATCCAACAAGAAGCAAGCTAAGCAAGCAGAAACATTTCATTTTATCTCTCCATAAAGAATCCGTTGGGAGATTTTTCTTGGAGGCCTTGTGCAATAACTTGTGCAGTAAGTGCTGGAGAGTGCTCCATTTCCTCTGGAAGGCAGAAGGAATAGGGGCTGTGTCTCGCAGGCTGGGCAATGTGGAACACAGGAGGTGATGGAATAGGAGCTGTGTCTCAGAGGCTGGGCAGTGTGGAACACAGGAACATGGAATAGGAGCTGTGTCTCGCAGGCTGGGCAGTGTGGAAGGCAGGAACATGGAATAGGAGCTGTGTCTCGCAGGCTGGGCAGTGTGGAAGGCAGGAACATGGAATAGGAGCTGTGTCTCAGAGGCTGGGCAGTGTGGAAGGCAGGGAGGTGATGGAATAGGAGCTGTGTCTCACAGGCTGGGCAGTGTGGAAGGCAGGAACATGGAATAGGAGCTGTGTCTCGCAGGCTGGGCAGTGTGGAACACAGGAACATGGAATAGGAGCTGTGTCTCAGAGGCTGGGCAATGTGGAGGGCAGGAACATGGAATAGGAGCTGTGTCTCACAGGCTGGGCAATGTGGAAGGCAGGAACATGGAATAGGAGCTGTGTCTCGCAGGCTGGGCAATGTGGAACACAGGAACATGGAATAGGAGCTGTGTCTCACAGGCTGGGCAGTGTGGAACACAGGAACATGGAATAGGAGCTGTGTCTCAGAGGCTGGGCAGTGTGGAACACAGGAACATGGAATAGGAGCTGTGTCTCGCAGGCTGGGCAGTGTGGAGGGCAGGAACATGGAATAGGAGCTGTGTCTCGCAGGCTGGGCAGTGTGGAAGGCAGGAACATGGAATAGGAGCTGTGTCTCGCAGGCTGGGCAATGTGGAACACAGGAACATGGAATAGGAGCTGTGTCTCAGGCTGGGCAGTGTGGAAGGCAGGGAGGTGATGGAATAGGAGCTGTGTCTTGCAGGCTGGGCAGTGTGGAGGGCAGGAACATGGAATAGGAGCTGTGTCTCAGAAGCTGGGCAGTGGGGAGGGCAGGAACATGGAATAGGAGCTGTGTCTCACAGGCTGGGCAGCGTGGCTGCTCCTCAGCTGGGGAGCCCTGGAGAGACCCAGGCAGCTCCAGAGGGCCCATCCCAGCTCTGGCAGGGAGGTGCCACCTGAAGGCCTTTCTGCAGGGGCATTTGCTCCTGGCAGCAGCTCAGTGCTGCCCATCTGTGCTGCCCCTGCTCTTCAGGGGAGAGCAGGAGGCCCCTGGCTCTTGGGAGGGGTTTAAAACTGCTTTTTAAACCACCCTTCTGGGATTCGCTTTGCCTGGCTTTTGGTTTGGGTTTATTTTTACAAGCAGTATTTTTGAAGCATGTTCCTATCTTAAGACATGGTTGAAATTTGCCAAAGAGGACTTCATAGGAGAAATAAAGCAACAGAGGGATGGACAGCTGGACAGTGCAAGTGTCTAATCTCTTTCTCAGAGGAAAGGAGGTTACAAAAGAAAGAGCTGGTGCTTCTTCTGGAGCTGTGTACTGGCTCCTTGGACAGATGTCTGCATTCTTGGATTAGTCAGGATAAACCCCCAGATAATATACAGGGAAAGCAGTGAGTTGTGAAATGCAAAATTTTTCTGCAACAGGCCAATTAGTGTTTTGCTTCTGCATTATTTATAGAAGCTCAGTTGAACTTGATGGATAAATATTCCTTCTCCAGAGCCATGTTGTGTATGTACACTACCTCTGCTGCATATTGTGAAGGTCAGATTTAAAGTCTGCTCTCAAGTGAGCACTGTGCTGTGTGTTCTCTGCTCTGCTGTCACACGTGTGTACTCATTGTATTGACTTGTTTCTGTGGCAGATCCATCCTCTGCCTTTCTGTGCATGAAATGGTGTTTAATGAGTTCTGTACCAATACCTTGCCTGCAGATAACTGGGTTTAAAAATAGCCTGGCTCAGCTGAGTAAAGATGAGATACCTGGGACCATCCGTGTGGCACAGCTGGGATTGCTGTAGTGATGGGGCAGTGCCCGTGGAGCCCAGCTGTGAATCAGTGCCCAGGGGCTCTCAGTGCAGGAGGGCAGATCAGATTTAACCTCGCCAGCCCTGCCACAGCCGGTTTGTGGTGCAGCTTCCCCTCTCCCCAGCGGTGTGTGGGAGCCCCTCGGTGCATCCTGGTGGGTGCAGCCCCCAGCCCACCCTGCTGGGATCTCAGGGGGCTTCAGGCCCCTCTCCAGCCTTTCGTTCCCACTCTGCTTCCAGAGCTGGATGGCACCGAGGTCACCCCAGGAGCCCGGTGGCCCGTGGAGCTCTGAGCCACCCTCAGTGCCAGCGCCACATGGAGTGCCAGGGCTCTCCTCCCCAGAGCTCTTATCTGGCATGGAGAGCGCCTTCAGAACGGGCTTGATGTGTTTATTTCTGCTGCCTGTCCTCTCAGTCTGCAGGACTCGTGTTTCCGTGTGATTCTCGAGTTGTTAATGAAGTTGAGAAGCAGTGAGTAATTGGGATGCAGGATGGGAATGATTAGCATTCTTCTTCGACAAAAGCTGGAGTGAAAATGTTACTTGAAGCTCATTTCCACAGTATTGTTATGCAGAACAATGGAAAGGGCCTGTCAGCTTCTGATTTTGGGATGGGGAACAGTTGTTTTTAGTTTGTCTTCCAGGAGAATAAATCCAGCCCCAGGTGTCTGGGTTAGAGTCTAACCTTTAATCTAAGACATGATCACAAAAGCCTCGGAATAAAAAGATGTATTTTGAGAGTTTCCTTCCCCAGAAGCCTTTCTGTGTTTTTTCCTTTGTGTGTTGCAGATGCTCATTTGTGGGGAAGTCTTACAACCCTGGCATCTGCTGCCAGAGATGTTGGAAACTGCTGCTTTTTGTCAATGGCGTTTTTTTGCAAATTGCTCAAATTAATTTCTCTGCAATTCTAAGTATCTGTTTCAAGGTGCTGTGTCTGCTCCAGCTGAATGGCAGGCTCGTGCTGTCAGCCTGAGAGACCCGGGTGCTGCGTGCTGGCCCCTGGGCAGATGTGTGAGGTGTTTTCCCTCCAGAATCCCTGTGTCAGTGTCCACACTGTGGGCAGGAGACACAGAGGCTGACTCGCACTGGATGGGAGGCTGGCAGAGCAGGCTTCAGTTCACTGAAATCTCATCCAAACTCAGCACTGAGACCGGCTGGAGACTCTGATCTGGAACAGGATGCTTGTTAGGCAGGTCTGCTTTAATTTCAATACAGATCCACTTATTTTATCCTACTGGGGAAACTGTGGAAGAAGAAACTTGTCCTCAGAGTTGTGTTAAGAAGGGATGAGACTCAGATTGCTGGGATGCCCTGTGTCCATTTGCCTTGTCCTTAGACTTTTTCCTGAGTAGCCACCATAGGC
The DNA here is from genome assembly GCA_024865655.1 of Emberiza elegans. NCBI lineage: Eukaryota > Metazoa > Chordata > Aves > Passeriformes > Fringillidae > Emberiza > Emberiza elegans. The sequence continues at coordinate 25,755,455 of JALJVW010000129.1, read as the reverse complement.
AACATCAAGAGACTAAAGTGGGGCTGGTGAGTTTTTCATTTAGCCAGTATGTTTGTTCTTATGTTAAATTTGCCTTTTGTTTGTGATCACAAACTTTTATAGCAAGGAAGTTGATAGGAATTTCTTTAACTTCCTGGAAATCTGGAGCCTGGATTGAAACACTCCTTGCAGTTGTGCTGGTGAGCTGCTGGAGATCCCCTGTGGGTGATGCAGCATTAACAGCGATGTGCCAGGCAGCCAAAAGGAGGAGAGGGGAGCAGAATCTCAATCCGTGTGGATCTGCTGTTCCAGCAGTTTTTAATCAATGCTTCTGGCCAGCCCGCAGCAGGCTGCTCCAGCCAGGAGTGTCTGTGTGTGTGTCTGTGTGTCTGTCTGTGTGTCTGTGTGTCTGTCTGTGTGTGTGTCTGTGTGTCTGTCTGTGTGTCTGTGTGTGTGCAGGCTCACCTGGCTGCTGCCCAGCCGGGAGCTGTGCTGCTATGGGCACGGCTCTGGGCACTCACACAGGGCTCAGAGCTGGCACAGGGGCACATTCTGGGCTCCTGAAGGTGCCCAGACAGGGTGGGCTGCCCCAAAAAGAGACGGTGAAGCACTTGGTGAATGCATCCATGCAAGGCTGTGCTGGGCAAGCTGCAGGGCTGCCTTTCCTCCTGCCCTTCACTTGCTGCATTTCTCTGTCACAGCCAGCGCTTGGTGAGGGCTGGTGGGGCATTTTGGTCGTTGGGCTGGCTTTCTGTGGGCCCGGGAGTGTGGTCCTTTGCCAGCCTGGGGCCAGCGGGGTCGGTGCAGCAGCGTCTGCTGCTCCTGGGCAGGCGCTGGGGGCTGGGGGAGAAGCAAATCCTGCCCCGAGATGTTTGAGCCGTGTCCTCGCCTCCTCCTGCCCAGGGACAGCAGAGGTGCCTGGGGGTGTGGGCCAGGCCAGCGAGCCCTTGGCTGTGCTCCTGTGCCTGCTGGGGCTCCTTGCAGCCCCTCCGCAGTTCAGCTTGGCAGGAGCTTCCTGGGAGAGCAAACTTGGATTTTCCACCTTCCTGGCCTATTGGAGCGCAGATCTGGAGCTGCTGTGGGCTCTGAGTTCCACAGATATTCTGTTCCTTAGTGCTCTCTGGCTGCTGTATCCTCCTTTCAGCAGATTTAATTTGAGACTGGTATTTGTGAATTATATAATGATGCTGTAATGAGAGTTGAGGGCTCATGTGTTCCTTTGGTAGCATCACAGCACCAGGATTTCATGGAACGGAGAGAGAACTTGGCACCCAGATGAAAAATAATTATACTTGCAAATTTCATTAACTCCTCGAGAAAAGCTTTTGCCTGGGAGCTCTGCTCTCCTTCCTCCCACCCCGTTTGTGTCAGAGCCTCCCAGCTGAGCAGCTTTGGGCCAGGTCAGGGAAGTGTCAGGGGGGTTCAGATTTATTCTGTATTTTTTCTGTAGTATGAGCAGTATGAAAAACTTCCTAAGTCACCAGCAGTCCTCTTAACTTGGCAGGTGATGCTGTGGCGGTTTGTTCTGTCCAGTGCTGTTGGTTTAGGATCAAACCAAGCTGACACTGACAGCCACACTGGGAGTGCAGCGCTGCCTGCCTGAGCTCCTCTGGGCTGTGTGCAATGCCCTGGCACTCTGGGGCACCATGGCAGCGTCTGATGCCCTGGCAGTGCAGCTGGGCTGCAACTGAAAGAGATGGGCTGCTGCTGATGCCACAGGGATCAACAGAAATAAATGGTATCCTTAGGTTTATTGTGAATTTCAGCTGGTTTTTCTCTGGGAAATACTTTCCTCTGGGTTTGTTGGGGTTTTTTTTGGTTAGACTGTTGGAGAAGTTGCACAGTAGCCTTCACACAAAAGTCAGAATTCAGTAATGAAGTAATAACCTGGTTTCACAGCAAAAAGAATTTTTTACCAAGTGTAGTATGCTGAAGATAAAGACATCTTGAAGTATAAGCACCGTGAAGCCAGGCAAAGAAGACCATCCTGGGCAATTTTTATCTAGCGTGTAACTGAAGAGATACAATTTAGATATCCTTGGCATAATAAAGTAAACCCCAAAGCATCTCAAGATCGTATTATTATTGAGGAAGGAAAAGATACAGGAGATAGTCCAAAAGCTGAATTCTGTTTTCCAGTGACAGGAATAAGTCTTACACTTTCTGTGAGAAGGGACCACACAAAGCATGCCAATACCTCTTGTGTATAAGAGATTAAAAAAGCCTTCCTGGGTGTATACATTTTTTTTTAAAGCTCAAATCTTCAACCTATTCAACTGCCTTTGCTTTTGAGTGCTTGAAAAGGTGTCAAAACCACTAAGGCAACACATAAACATAATTCTCTTTCCTGAAGCAATTTTGGCCACTTCAGGATAAAAAGGATAAATGGGAGGTGATGTTTGCCTTGTTACCCCCAGCCCAGTGTACAGCAGAGGATGAGCTCAAGATACTTCCTTTAATTTATGTAATTAACAGTAATTAAAAGTCCTGCGTGTCTTGTTATCTCTGGGTTCCATTTTCAGCCTGGTGCTTGTTCTGTGGTGCTGCTGCCCAGGATGAGCAGCCTGGAAAAGGAGTCAGTTCTGTAACAACGTGAATTTCACAGCTTTGCCTGTGAAATAGGTTAACTGAAAGGGAAGGGAATGGAGAACACCACTGGTACAGCTGACAGATCCTCACATGCTTTACATTTCTAATACTTCAAATATTTGGTGACTTACAGTGCTCTCCTCGAGCTCTCACTCTGTGGTGAATGGGCACAATTATCTTTACTGAGTGCTTCGTTCTCCACTGAAATGCTGCCATTTTTATCTTCATTCTCATTTATTAGCTCTTCCTCTCCTTCTACACCCAGAGTTGATTGTTCCTGAGGCATTCTGTTAGAAGCAGAGTGCAATTCAGATCCCATGTGTGAACTGAATTTCAGGAGAGCGTGTCTGTGTGGAGCTGTGGAGCAATGCCCTGTGGTGGGAGCAGGACGTGGCAGAGCTGGAGCCACGCACCTGGGCACCTGGCCTGCTCCTGCAGCTGCCTCTGGAGCTGGGGCGGGAGGAGGGATCACCCAAATATGCACAAGGATCGTGCTTGGGAGGTGCCGTTTCATAGATGGTGGCCTGGGAGTGGCATTTGCTGGAGTATTTCAAGGGCTGTGCTCTGCCAGCCTCCATCAGTAACCATCCTGAGCAATGCTGCATTGCTCTGCTGGAAGGATATTTCCTTGGGAGTTGGCTTATATCTGATTTGATGGTAAAGATCCATGCCACACTCCTGCTTCAGCTCCAGTATTTGCTCCACATCAGTAACAGCAAGGGATTTTTTTTTCTGGGAAGCAAATTTCCGCTTGGTACAATTGATACTGTATTTTATAGTAGCTAATCTTTGTCTCTTTCATTTTTTAAAAGAGTTTCCAAATGTTTTTCTGTGCTGATTGGATTTAATTTTTAACTTGGCATTAGAACTGCTAATAATGACAGTTCTTTGTAGGATAATTTTAATTTTTAATACTGCAGTTATTTTTAACTCAGAGACATGTAGCAGATTTCATCTTTCATCTATATATAGGTTCTTTTTGCAGGAGAAGCTTCTCAGCAAACCCTAATTCTTCATTATTTTAGCAGAGTTAAAGGAAGCAACACCTGTAAAGCTGTTTAATGTTGGAGCCCACATCATGTTTTCCTTATTTTGCAAGTGCTCTTGGCTGTCCCCTTCTTTGAGCCTCTGAGAGCTTGGTGAAATCCAAGAACTGGGTCTGTTAGTTGAATATCCACAGACCTCTGACAAAGCCAAAAAAAGCCCCCAAATCAACCCACAATCCTTTTGGGGAAACACTTGAGAGGCTTCAGCACTTGCTCGCAGAGCATTTGTGTCACTTTGATGTGTTTGGCCGTGGCCCTGCAGGTGAGCAGGGTGGGAGCCAGGGCTGGGCTGCTGAGCCCTGGGCGGGTGGAGGGAGCAGTTCCTGCAGCAGGAATGGCAGAGGGCAGAGGTGTCCCTGGCAGGGAAGCGCAGGGTTCTGGTTTATCTGCTGGGAGCTGGGGTGAGCAGTGGCCCCAGGGTCCCGCACTCTGGCTGTGGTGGGGATCCATGTTCCCACAAGAATTAACTCTTCCAGGGTGTGCTCCTGGATTCCCTGGGGTCCTGCCCAGGCTCTGGTCCCGCAGACATGGCCAGCACCGGGCCTGCCTGGGGCTCTGTTTCATTGCCCACTGCGGCTCTCCCTGGAACACAGAGTGGTTTCTGCTGCCTCGCCTCCCCAGGCTCCCTGTGAGCACGCTCTCCCAGCACAGCTCCTGAAGGAAATGCGCGGTTTGATCTTCCTCCTGTTCCTGTGCAGAGCCTCCTGCTCAGGTCAGGGCTGATCTCACACACTTTGGGTCACAGCTGCTGCTCCTGTAACACGCCCTTCCCTGGCTCTCCCAGGTGAGGCTTTCGTTGTTTCTCCACTGTTTCTAAACAGCTGTGCATATTTGTGCTGGCTTTGTGAATGATGTCAGTACCTGTCACGGAAATCACTGTGCTGAGCAGCAAACTTCCCACTCATCTGCAGCACACTGGGAGTGGGAGCAAATCATCTGGCTGCTGGGGAGGAGCTGGCAGAGCTGGGAAGGCGTCGGACAAACATTGCAGTTGTAGCTGTGCTTGCCGTGCTGGAAGGAGAATGGAGCTGCTCCCAGAAGCACAGCTCAGCCCTGTGCTTGTCACAGTCCCGGTTACAGCCTGCCCCAGCTGCAGGGATGTGGTGCCAGTTGTTTGTTTTGCAGCTGTTACAGCCACAAACTGGTGGCCGTGTCACAGAGCAGCCCAAAGTGCTCCTTCCAGTCCAGCACCAATAATGAAATGACATTAAACATTCATGTGGGTGCCTCACTGGTGAGCAGAGAGAGATGCACCGGTGTATTACGTTTTGATTCCTGATTAAGACTTTAAGAGGATGTCTTGTTCTATTATCTATGCAAATTGGCAGCAATGATGGCAATAAATCAGAAAAGAAGGACTTAAAATAAACGGCATCACTCGACTTGATGCACGATTGATTTCTCACGCTCATCAAATCCCTTGGTGCTTTGTGGTTTTTCTTACTGTGACAGGATTATTTCCCTTGATCTATGCTTCCAGAGTGGTCTGGATTTGTTTTTATTTTTTCTAAAATTTTGGGTGTGCTTGGTGAAGTTTGTAATTAGGAGGGGATGTGCTGATCCAGGCAAATAGATGGGCCCATCCAGAATTAGTTTTTAGAGAGCAGTAAGGGGTTTGGTTTGGTTTTGCTGGCTTTTTGGATTTTGTTTTGGTTTTTTTTTTTTTTTTTTTTTTTTTCCCTGTGGTGTTAGTTTGGTTTTGGCTTTTGCTGGTTTATTTTAGTTCATTTCACAGGAAGTGGTGTCACCTCTGAGACATCCCCTGCAATGTTCTGCCTTCTTTTATTACTTTAACCCCTTGGGCTGGAGTAAAATATGGATTATTAAAATTAAATTAATGTTGAAAGTAGTGACATCAGAGTGATGTTCTGTCTTGGGCTCTTTAAAAGAGAGATGACTGTTCTCCTGAAATTCATTTATTTCTTCTCTGAGATACAGATCATTTTGTAGAATAACTTGAAGTGTTTTGTAGTGACAGCAGAACTTGATACTCACTAATAAGTTAATGACATTGAAAAGAATATATTAAGTGTAGAGACATATTTGTCTGCCATTAATATTACTGGGAGCAGAATTTGGTTAATAATTCATAATATGGATTGACGTCCTCATAATATATAAATAATAAAAGAGCTGTTAATATATTTCAAGTGAGTGAATGCTGATAATACCCAGAGCTAACTCACCATGTCATTGCTGCTCATATTTTACCTTGAGAGCAAACTTGCATGAGCTTTTGAGATCAACTGATCCTCACTGGCTGTGGCTGGTCTTTAACCCCAGCCAGCAGCTGAGCCTCACTCCCTGCCATGGGATGAGGAAGGGAATTGGAGGGTGGAAGTGAGGAAAGTTTGGGGTTGAGATGAAGGCAGCTCAATAGCTAAAGCAAAAGCCAAAGCAAAATGAGGAAATCCTTTTCAGTTCCCGTGAGCAGGTTCAGCATCCCAGGGAGAGCAGGGCTCCAGCACAGCCACAGTGCCTTGGTACAGCTGGACACATCTGGGCTGTCCCTGTGCCAGCTGTGCTGGCTGTGTCCCCTCCCTGGGGCTGGGCAGCACTAAAGGCCTTGGCTCTGTGTGAGCGCTGCCCAGGGACAGCAGAGACGCCCCTGAGTTACCAACGCCACCAGCACAAACCCCAGCACAGCCCTGGAGCAGCCAGCATGGGGAGAGGTGCCTTCAGCCCAGGCAGAGCCAGCACAGCTCATCCTCAGCAGCTTTGGTACCCTGACAGTGTCTGGGGCAGCTTTGGTACCCTGGCAGCTTTGGTACCCTGACAGGCTCTGGGGCAGCTTTTATAGGGCAGCTTTGGTACCCTGACAGTGTCTGGGGCAGCTTTTACAGGGCAGCTTTGGTACCCTGGTGGTCTCTGGGGGCAGCTTTGGTACCCTGACAGGCTCTCTGGGGCAGCTTTGGTACCCTGACAGAGGAAATACAAGTCTGTGATTTTGCAGATGCCTCCCATGGTAGGAGCAGTCCTGGGGGCAGCAGCTGAGGGTCTGTGCTGGTGGAGCATTGCTGGTGCTGGTGGTGGTAGCTCCTGCGGCCACGGGGCTGAGCCCTTGCCCAGTGTTTGCTAAGGCAGACCTTGGTCCCTGGGTGTCCTGCCTGTGCTCCGCCTGTGCTGGGGCTGTGAGAGCTCTGCTGGGTTCTCTCCTGTGTGCGAGGCTGGATAATGTTCATCCACTGCAATTTCCACTGAAGCCTTTACCCAGGATTTGTTTGGATAATTTTCAGTCATATGGTGTCTCTGATCTTCTCACTTAATGAATTCCATTTTTGATCTACTGAAATTTTGCTCAGTTTCATGGAGTTCTCTGTAGGATTAAAGATAAACTCATTGAGATAAGAGTTGTGATGTAAGGAGCTCGTGTTCTGACTCCATTTGCTGTGATTGTATTTTTGTGTTACACTTTTCCAACTTGTCAAAGGCAAAGAAGGGGTTTGTTCTCCTGGAGCGGTGAGAGAGCCCAGTATGGGTTTGGCACATGGGTGCAGTAAATAAATAACTGTGCCTGGGAAAGGGAGAATGGAGCAGTGGGATTGCAGTGGATGAGAGAACATGGGTGCAGTAAATAAATAACTGTGCCTGGAAAAGGGAGAAGAGAGCAGTGGGATTGCAGTGGATGGGAGAACATGGGATGCAGTAAATAAATAACTGTGCCTGGGAAAGGCAGAATGGAGCAGTGGGATTGCAGTGGATGGGAGAACATGGGTGCAGTAAATAAATAACTGTGCCTGGAAAAGGCAGAAGGGAGCAGTGGGATTGCAGTGGATGGGAGGAGAGGGCGTGGGGCACCAAGGCAGCTGGTGGGGTAACGTGGATGTGTGGAGCAATTGGTGTATCTCTGGGATATATTATATCTGGGATGTTAATGATGGACTGAGCTGCACCAATACATCATGGAACTTCCATGAGTGAGTGCCTTAGCTTTAGAATTTATTTTTTATATTGGACAAGCAAGGAGAGGGTAGAAGTGTGCTCATGTGAGTAAGTCAAGGGACTTAAGGGGAGAGAAGGAAAGAAATGAGGCTTCTTGAAGAGAGTTTGTGTAAAGAAACTGCTGGGGCTATGTCAGACCATTACAGCCAGCAGTGCTGCACTAGCTCTTCCAGTAATTAAAAGTAAATCTTTCCTGGGAGCATTAGGGGAATGTGGGAATCCTCTGTCGCACGTGCTGTTGTGCCCTGCTTGTGAAACACATAGAATATAGTTCTGTCCAGCAGAACAGTCCATTCCAGACCTCATGGACATGAGCTCTGCTTCTGCACAGCCAGTGGGCAGCTTCCCAGTGGGGGAAAGGGGGCTTCAGTCCTGGATTGCTTCTAAAATCAAGAGTCTTGTTGCCTTCAGTGCAAGTGATTATGGCTTCAGTGCCACAGGGGTGTGAGCTTAATGAAATGCTCTGCTTTTGGTGCTGCTTCCAGCCTGAGATGCCACAATGAAAGGAGCACGGGTTCCTTTTCAGCATCCATAGCAATTAAAAAGAATTCAAGTAATGGAAGCTCAGTTTGGTTCTTTAATTTCATTTAAAGTGTTTCTTTAAAGTGATTTTAGTATTGGAAGTTATTGGACTGTAAAAGAGACCAACTGCTTTAGCTGACTTTGGGGAAGTAATTCCACACCACCTGCTGTGCTCTCATAAAACCAGGTCTGTTCTCTGAGAGCAAGGTGGGAGCTACCAGGTGCAGTGAAAGCCTAATTGCTGAGTGTGCACAAAGTCTGCAACGAGCTTTTACGTTTTTACAAGCAATTGACTGACTTAAATTAATGAAATCTTAACGAACAGCAATTTCACCGATTAAGAGAGAGATTTTCATTTCAGTGCTCTGGGTGTGGGAATCAAGGGATGTGTGAGGTTTTTGGTTTTTTTAAAGGCTAGAACATTTCTTTTGGTAAACCAGTGAAAGCCTGCTTTAGACACAAACCAGCAGAAATGGGGTCATTTTGGTGAAGGAGGATGTTCTGTGGGCTCACACATCCTGCTGCTTGCTTCGCTTGCACATTCTCAGTGCCACGAGGACTTTTTCCTGTACGGGTGTTAGAGTTTGTAGTTTGGGCCTTTCCACAGACCCCCAGAGTATGGGAGTGCCACTGACTCTAAGTTTAAGGAAAAATACCCTTTTTTTTTTTTGCTGAATTTGACAGGAAGCCTTATAACCTTGACTGATTTCCATGGGAAACAATTTTATGTCTGGGTAGAACTGAACCTGAGGGTTACATTTTGTTCCTGCTCTGGGGTACCACGAAATCCAAACGGAGGGAAGGCAACAGGGGTGCATTGCTAAAGCCAGCGAGTCCATCTCCTGTGCAGAACAGAAGCTGTGCCATTGTCACAGGTGTTCCTGGCCATGGTGTCCCCTCCCAGAGCTCCCTGCAGTGCCTGGAGCTGCCGGGCTCCCTTTGGCCCGTGTGCTTCACACACATAAAACCAGCGCGCTGCCTCTGTCCTCCCAGAAACGCAGCGCAGCAGCGAGAAAGCGGCTTGTTCTCACGAGAATTGTCTTGCCAATAATGAGAATTTAGGAAGGGCTGTAAAGACAAGGAGAAAACATAGAAATGTGCCCGGTAAGCAGAATTCCTGGATCTTTTAATCTGCCACTTCACTGCTCTACCCTGTCATTGTCTGTTAATACTTTCTGTTGTGACTTTAAATGAAACTTTAGCATAGAGCTGAATACATAATTGCATTTATTTTTTTGGTTCTGTGCTTGACCTAAAATAGCACATAAAACCAAAATAGATACACTCTGAAATGAAAATTTATCAGCATGTCTCAGTGACAAGAATATATCTTTTTAACTCAAACCAAAAATAAAAATAAAAAACCTTTGAAGCATCTATCCTCTTGAAATGAGTTAATTGCTAGAGAATCATGATTCATAAAACAAGAACACATCTGGGACGTAGCACTTTTTCCCAGTGGTTCCTGCATGAGCTGATGAACCTCAGATTGTGGATTTGAACTCATTTCCCTTCTCAGCCTGAGGGAATTTAAATGCATTTCTCCTGCATCCCTGGAAAGTATCAGGCTGCTGAGCACTGGAGTCAGTGTGGGCTCAGCTGATTACTCAAGGAAATAAGGCAGTGCCAGGGGAGAGGTGGCAAATGCCCCTCTGGAGCCCAGGGAGCGCTGGCACCGTCCTGGGCACGGAGGGCTGGGGTCAGGGCAGGAGACACGGGGCGTGTCCTGGGCAGGGGGCAGGTGAGTGGGCGTGTCCTGGGCAGGGGGCAGGTGAGTGGGCGTGTCCTGGGCAGGGACAGGTGAGTGGGCATGTCCCTGGCAGGGACAGGTGAGTGGGTGTGTCCTGGGCAGGGGGCAGGTGAGTGGGCGTGTCCTGGGCAGGGACAGGTGAGTGGGCGTGTCCCTGGCAGGGGGGCAGGTGAGTGGGCGTGTCCTGGGCAGGGACAGGTGAGTGGGCGTGTCCTGGGCAGGGGACAGGTGAGTGGGCGTGTCCTGGGCAGGGGGACAGGTGAGTGGGCGTGTCCTGGGCAGGGGGGCAGGTGAGTGGGCGTGTCCCTGGCAGGGACAGGTGAGTGGGCGTGTCCCTGGCAGGGGGGCAGGTGAGTGGGCGTGTCACGGGCAGGGACAGGTGAGTGGCAGTGCCATGAGCATTTGTTGGTATTCTGTAACATCCAGGGGGTTACTCCTTTCCTTGGGACAGGTGAGTTTCACCCTGGCAGGGGGGCAGGTGAGTGGGCGTGTCACGGGCAGGGACAGGTGGTGTTCCATGTTGGTATTCTGTAACATCCAGGGGGTTACTCCTTTCCTTGGACACACAGGGTTTATGTGGCACACGGGGGTTTTATGGGGACACGGGTGTTCGTGTGGACACGGGGGTTTATGGGGACACGTGGGTTTATGGAGACACGGGGGTTTATGGGGACACGGGGCCGTGAGCCTGACCCCCCCGGGAGCTGTGCTGCTCTCACCCCCTGTGCTCAGCCTGGTGCATCCTTGTGCAGCATGCAGATGTGCTCCCACAGCTGTGACACCCAGGACACCCTGGCCTGCAGGTGAATGAACCATCTGTCAGGCCATTCAGTTCACTCCTCTGAAGGGCCCACGCAAAGCTGGAGCCTCAGCACGGCCCCCTCCCAGCTGGGCCAGTGGGGGTGCCCATTTCTGAGTCAGAAATGCCCATTTCTGCTTCCCCCTGTCAGAAGAATCCCAGATTTTTCAGTCTATGCGTAGCACAGTCAGGGTATTTTGTATTTTGAGCACTTCAGAGTTAACCCTGAGGAAAAGCAGTGCTCACTGGGGGAAGTTTGGGTAGCTCATGTCATCTGGGATTTAACAGAGGCAAGCTGAGGATGTTTTTATGTAAAGGTGGAAAAAGTGAGCTGGAAGAGAAAACCGAGAGTCTCAGGGTTTTTCAGGAATGTTCAGGTGAAAATCCAGCCTGTTATAAACACTAGAAAAAACCAAGCAAATGGTGATTACTTATTTCATTTGTATTTATATCACTTTTTTCTGAGATCTGCTCTTTTTTTTTTTCCAGGGAGAAATGCCATGATTTTAACTGTTATCTAGCATTTTCGATGTAGTTAGTTAAGTCATTAATAAAGCCTAATTTATACACAGATTATAGCTTGGAGGCTTGCTTTCCTCTCTTTCATTCTCACTGAACGATAAAGCTGGATGTTTTTTATGTTCCTTAGCTAAATCCTCTCTAATCAATATATCCTGCAAATCACCTGACTCATTTTATCTGGGAGTCATTTGAGGAGGATAAACTCCAAAGCTGTGCTTTGAGATGAACCATGCAGTGAGTAATATTTCAAACAAGCAAATGGATTAGGGCTTTTCACACACTTTGCTGCTTGGTTATTTAAAGTGCTACGTCCTGCTGCAGGTTTGTTCCCAGCCTTGTTTTGCTCCTGCAGATCTGACATCCTGCCCTCCCCTGCTGGGTTTGGTGCTGTTTGGGATTCTGTGTTTGCAGCACAGGCCAGTGTGTGCCTGTCCCAGGCCCTGGGTGCTGGCAGGGCACAGGGCGCAGGGTTTTGTGGTTTTGGGGCCCTGCAGCTCCTGGAGCAGCATTCCAGCATCCTGCAGCCCCGCAGGGTCCTTGCTCAGTGCCTGGCACTGCCACTCCATAGCAGCTGTGAAATTGTCTTGTTGGGTCGGTCCTGAGCTGTTCTGCTGCTCTTCCACTTCCTGAGACTTGGGGGGACAGGGACTGTGTGACCCTTTGGTGGGACAGGGACTGTGTGACACTCCTTTGGTGGGACAGGGACTGTGTGACCCTTTGGTGGGACAGGGACTGTGTGACTCTGTCCTTTAATGGGACAGGGACTGTGTGACCCTGTCCTTTGGTGGGACAGGGACTGTGTGACCCTTTTGGTGGGACAGGGACTGTGTGACCCTTTGGTGGGACAGGGACTGTGTGACTCTGTCCTTTGGTGGGACAGGGACTGTGTGACCCTTTGGTGGGACAGGGACTGTGTGACCCTTTGGTGGGACAGGGACTGTGTGACCCTGTCCTTTGGTGGGACAGGGACTGTGTGACCTGTCCTTTGGTGGGACAGGGACTGTGTGACCCTTTGGTGGGACAGGGACTGTGTGACCCTGTCCTTTAATGGGACAGGGACTGTGTGACTCTGTCCTTTGGTGGGACAGGGACTGTGTGACCCTGTCCTTTGGTGGGACAGGGACTGTGTGACTCTGTCCTTTGGTGGGACAGGGACTGTGTGACCCTTTGGTGGGACAGGGACTGTGTGACCCTGTCCTTTGGTGGGACAGGGACTGTGTGACTCTGTCCTTTGGTGGGACAGGGACTGTGTGACCCTTTCCTTTGGTGGGACAGGGACTGTGTGACCCTTTGGTGGGACAGGGACGGTGTGACCCTTTGGTGGGACAGGGACTGTGTGACCCTTTGGTGGGACAGGGATTGTGTGACTCTTTCCTTGGGCTCTCTGGAGATACTCAGGAGCTGTGAAACTCTGCATTCCGTCAAGCTGATCACTTTTTATCAAACCTCTGAGCTACTTCTGCTTAAACATGAAGTGCTGGAAATCAGCCTGAGTGCTGATGCCCCCACATTTCTCTGTGCTTGTACTGGCTGAGGGCAGGAAGGCAGAATTAACTCTGTGCCTGTTCTTTCATTATGTGTGACAAAGAAGGCAATTTATTGTTAAGCTGGTGAGGGAATTTCCTGAGGTTAGATGTAGGAAGTGGAGAGCAAAGCAATCTTGTACAACTCAATCAAGAATTCATTCAGACTCAGGAGCTGTGATTTTGGGGTGTGTTACTGCTGGGCAGAGGAGAGCTTTAGATTAGGGAAAATACATCTTGAAAGGTTCTGTGTTAGAGTGGAGTGCTCAGGCAGTTCCTTGGCTTTGTCAGCATTCCGTTGCTCACTGAAATTTGAAAACCTGGGAAGAAATGTTTCTCTGTTGAGTGTACAAATGGTGTGGGGCGTGGGCTGGACCTGCAGGCTGGGTGCAGCCCGGCCCTGCTCTGGGTCCTGAGCTCCACATCACACCTGCAGGGCTAGGAACCTTCCTAATGCAGCTTCCATTTGGAGCATTGCTGCCAGCATGACAAGCTTTTCATCCTTGAGAACTTTCTGAGAAAGCTTCCTCAAATCACACAGACCACGCTCTGCAACGTCTGCTGCTTTTTGGGACCCGTACTGACCTCTGTGCAGGAACCTGTTCCTACCAGCAGTTTATCTTTGTGGCCCACAGCAGAAGCCAGAGTGCACAGGTGTGCTCCAAGAGCCCAAGGAAGGTTTCTGCAGCAGGTGGAGGCTCTGGGGAGCAGCTGGAGCTGCTGCCTGGTTTGAGGTGAGCGATTCTCCCTCTGCTCGTGGTGCGGAGCTGAGCATCCCTTGGTGCACACACAGAGCTTCCCTCCTCGCCCCGTCTGGCTCCCAGGCTGTGTCCTGCGCTGAGCCCTCGCTGCAAACGCTCCCTGCCAGGGTGTGTGGGTGCAGGGATGTGACAGCCAGTGGTTAATTATAAATGAAAGAAAATCCCCTTTAAGCCGTGCCAGTCCGTTCAAGTGATCCAGATTTGTCTGATAGCCTGTGTGATCATGCTTCAGTTAACTCTGTCACACTGCATTTTCTGTGCTTTGCAATCTCACCAGTGTTCAACTCATGTTCATTGTTTTTGACACTGAATTTTGTTGTAAACCTTTGAAGTGGTCAGAAATGATAAGCTAAAAAACCCCAAAATCTGTTTTCTTCAGTCTTTCTGCTAGATCTTTGAAATCTTGAGTATAGTATTGCTGGAGATTTTCTTTGGAGTATGAAAAGGGCTTCCATGGGTCATCCAGTCAGCAAATGACTTGTGATTGTAACAGGCAGTGATAGACTGTAATTAGATACCAGTGCTATCAAATCGTTTGAAAATCAACAGATGGGGAGGGAATGGGTGCTGCTCTTAGACTAGGACTCTAGATGAGAGAATAAATTCTAGAGCAGGTTTGGATTGATTTGCAGGCCCATGGGAGGATCCACAGACCAGGGAGCACAGGACTGGCTGCCAGAGGCAGGTCTGGCAGCCGGTGCCCAAACCCCTGTGGCTGGGGGCAGATGTGGCTCTGAAAGGCTGTGAGAACATCTGCAGGCCAGCAGGGTGCCCTGGGTGCAGGGCTGGGTGAAGCCTGCTGCCTTTGGCTTGCCTCAGACCCTGCCCCGTGTGCTCCCGGGCTGGCTGCAGGGGCGCTGCTCTGTGCAGCGCAGGAGCCTCAGAAACCGCCTGGGCAGGGAGCGTTTCTGTGCCTGCATTCACTGCAGGGAGCGTGGCACAGAGCAGGGCAGGGTGGGGCTCTCACCTGGGCAGGGCTGGCAGTCCCCCCTGGGCTCTGTGTGTGCTTCTCCATACTGTGATGGTGGCTGTGATGGCTGAGTCCTGGGTGCAATGAGCAGTGCCCAGGGGCTCTGCCCCATCTCTTGGAGGTTTCACACTGAGGAGGGCTGTGTTTTTGCTGTGTTTAGTCTCCATGCTGTGATGGTGCTGTGCAGTGCTGATCCCTGCCCCATTGGGTGTGGAGGGGGAGCTGCTGGCCCCCTGGCATGGAGCCCAGCATGGGACAGAGCTGGGCAGGAGCTGCTGCAGCCCTGGGTGCCCCTGGCAGGGCTGGAGCCAGCCTGGCACCTGCTGCAGCCTGGTCCCTGCCTGCCTGGGCACTTGCTGGGCTGCTGGGGCTGCAGCTGTGTGGTTGGGCTGCAGACCCTCCTCATCCTCAGGGATTCTGGCTGCAGCTGCTCGTGGTTTCGGTGTGTGCAAGGCTCCTCTCCAGGCAGAGGTGTGTCACTCTCACTGCCTTTAACAGCTTACTGGGAAAATATAAAGATTCAGTGTTTAAATATATTCTAATTTGCTAATCTTTTATTATGCTGGAGCTAGAAATCTCTGAGGATATAATTGGAGAAAATAGTGATTGCAGGGCTTGCTCATGCTGGTGTCTCTTCCCATAGGTATGATATGTTATGGCAGTGTGTCTGAGGCATTATTTTAATTGGTCTGGTGCAGACCTTCCCAAGATGAATGATTTATCTTTACTTTATTACTTCGTTTCTACTTCATTACTTCATTTGCTCCCTGTCATAAAAGAGGAGACAAGGAGGCCAGTGTCTGTGCGGATGCAGAGGACCTGTGCCTTTTGTAAATCATCCTGATAGTGGTGCACATTTTTATGTCTGTGGTCTGAGCTACAAAGGAAATTGCTGCTCAGCTTCTGATGAAACAGAACATGGTGTGATAGAGAAGCAGGAAAGTCCATCCTGAAAATAATGGGGACAAAAGTTGTGCAACATCAGTGGCTGTCACTTATGGGAGCGTAGGAGATAAAAAATAAAAATGGTACCTTGTTCCTCCACTTCTTCCTTCATGTAAACTCATGCCCTAGGCAATAACAAATAATGAAAATAACAGTGAAGCAAGAAGTGCTGTACAACAAGGCATCTCTTTAGTTTTTCCCCTTTCTCTGTTCTTGCTAAGAAGAGAGTACAGGCAAGGCACTGCCTTTCCTTTCCAGTGGCACTAAAAGTATTTCAGATTCCATTGCCTGCTTTCTGCATTCCAGAGCTTGAACAGTTTGGGAGAGCAGTTCCTAAACAGACTGAGGATGTTATTCTTGGGCAGAGAAGGTCTTGGGAAGCAGAGCAGAAGCAGAACGTGCTGTATGAGGATCTGCTGCCTGTGGTGTTTGTCTTCCTGCTCTGCACAAACCACATTAGGCTGCCTCCTTTCCCCTGCCATTCAGAGTCACATCCAGCATCCTCAAGGACTGCAGTTTTTCTCCTGTCAGGTGTATGGACTCTGAAAACAACAAGAATTGGTTGGACCCTGCTCTGCCCGTGCCAGCAGTGCTGGTGATGTTCCAGCTGGAAGGGCTCCTGGGCCAGCAGGGTCAGTCTTTCCTTCTCGTGTTCTTTCTTCCAATCTTTTTTTTCTCTTTTTTTTTCTTCCTTTTGACAAAGCTGTCAAAATTCATGATCTGATTCTGTACAAGTTTAGCTTGCAAATTGAAACATGAATTCCTTCCTTGCTGTAGCCTTTGTTTGTGTACGAGGCTCTGCAGAAGCCTTTGGCTTGCCCTGCAGGCAGTGATTTCTGTGAGTGCCCAGCTGCGTGTCGGGAGTGGCGTCCTGTGCTGCTGCCCACCTCAGTCCCTGCCAGCCCTGCCATCGCTGCTGCTCAGCCACAGGCAGAGCCTGGCTCCGGGAGTGCCTGACACTGGCTGGGTTTGTGTGGCACCCAGAGCAGGGCCCGGCTGATGGCTCAGGGCTGGCACAGAGGGTTCACACCTACAGGCTGAGGAGGAGGAGGGACAGGGTTCTTTTTGTGTGATCCTGTGGGCTCCAAGCAATCCCACTGGGGGAGGTGAAGAGTGCCTTAATTTCAACTCAGACATCACAGGTGAAGCCTCAGACAGAAGAGCTAAGGTGGGACTTCCCAGAAGGGAAAAACCTTCTGTTGGCAAGTGCAGAGAGGTTAAATAATGCATTCCAACCTTGGGGCCTGGCTGCTGTGCCCAGCTGTGGGGATCAGGCTGCACAGACAGACAGGCGTGGTTTGCACACTGCTGCAGCCAGTCTGTGTGCTGCTGTCACAGCCTGTGGCTGCTGCCCAGCTGTGGCTGCACATCTGCCTGCCACACCTGGCACTGGCCCTGTCATACCTGCCCCTGGCACTGGCCCTGCCCTGGCCCTTGGCACTGGCCCTGACTCAGAAGGTGTTTTTTTTGCCCGGGTTCCATGGCCTCCTGTAGACCACATGAACATTTCAGTGGCTCTTCAGGAACTTGAAATGTTGCATATTTTCCTAAAAACCTGATTCTTGCTGTTCTCATGGGAGCAGGATCATAGCAGCATTCCAGAAGCTCTCATTATATTTTTACAGACATTTTCTGTCTCCTGCTCCAGTTGTAATTGTGCCATTTCTTTTTCCTGAGAGCACTTTTGGCACTGTTTGCTGAAGGTGAACTTGCAAATCAGTAATGTCTTGGAAAAAAAATCTGCCATTTGCTTTACAGCAAATGCCTTGTTCAAAAGCATCTTCAGGCTCAGCGTGGGGATGACATTGCATGACTAAAGGCCTCAGCTAGCTGACCTTTAGCATCCCTCCAAAAATAGATCCTTTCAAAGCTGGCTCTCTTTCTGAGGCAGTTGGGGTTGTGCAACGGGTCTTCATTACCCCTGGCACTTTCTCCGTGGCGCATGTGAGGCCAGACAGGTTTGCACTGTGCTCTGTAGCAGCCTGCAGTGCTCCCTGGAAAGGCTTCGGTTACCTTACACTTCTAAATGTCCTTAAATGAAAGAGGTATTGAACACAAAGATCAATGCCTCTGCACTTTAAAGATGCCCACACCATTTTTTAATGCCAGTTAAGCTAAGTTTGAACTTTGTGGTTTGGTTCAGCTTAATATTAATGAGAGCAGTTCAGAACTAATGTTTTATTACCACCATTGCTTATGGACTGTTGTGACAGGATTGAGAGCCCTCAGGTTGGCAAGGATTATTTAATTAACTGACTGAAGTGTGAGTTCTCTTTGATGGAACTTCAGCTGAGGCTTCTTTCCTGTTCTGTGAGTTTTATCTAATGGCTCTTAAAGGAAACCAATAAATGTGTGAGACTTGCGTTTGTATCTAATGATAAAAGATATTGTTCTTTTTTATGACTATCTTTGGGGGGCGGGAGGAAGACAATCCCAACAGAACAGCAGCAGGAGTCATACGCTTGGAAAAGAAAAGAAACCTGCCGTTGGCTGTTGTGTAAACAGTGCATCAACAGTGATGAGAGAGTTTGGGAGTGGGAGCTGTGACTGATGCTTCAATGTAAGTAGAAAAATCATTCCAAACAATGTAATTCCTTTTAATTCCTACTGAAATGACATTCTCCTCTTCCACCTTCCTCTTAGCAGATTTCAAGACTGAAACAGTTCTAGGGCTTTTGGGGGCTGGTCTAGATGGTCTTTAAAGGTCCCTTCCAACCCAGACCATTCTGTGGTTTTATGACTGTCCTGTATGACATTTTTCACTTACTGCATATCTTATGGTACTTCCAGATATTGCAATAAATGCATTTGCATTAAAGATCATTGTGGGTCTCAGCACTGTAGTTGTGGTGGTAGGCGCATACCGTATTTATGCTTTGTATTATTCCAATTAATGCATGGAGTGTAAAAAAGTCTAGAAAAGCAATAAGAAATGAAAACAAGAAGGTATTTTTAGGAAAACGTCCTTCAGTCTCACAGCAGGACTGTCTATGTTTGTCAGTCTTCTTGGGGAATTCTGGAAAGTGCTCTTCAAGTGCAGTTCAGAGTCCATGGCTGCTGTTCACATTCTGTCCTCAATGGCTGGAGTTGCTGTAATTGCAATTTCCATATCGTGTCTATTCAGAATCAATTAATGGTGTTTTGTTTCAGTGGAATAGGAATAATGTTCTGCTTCCTGATGGTGTGTGCAGGAGGGGGCAGGTCTGGGGTGGGCTGTGCAGGGCTGAGGCTTCCCAGGGATTTGGGGCAGGAGCTTTGTTGGGTTTGGGGCAGGAGCTTTGTTGGGTTTGGGGCAGGAGCTTTGTGGGTTTGGGGCAGAGCTTTGTTGGGTTTGGGGGCAGGAGCTTTGTGGGTTTGGGGCAGAGCTTTGTTGGGTTTGGGGGCAGGAGCTTTGTTGGGTTTGGGTTTTGGGGCAGGAGCTTTGTGGGTTTGGGGCAGGAGGTTTGTTGGGTTTGGGTTTTTGGGTTTTGGGGCAGTGGGTTTGGGGTTTGGGGCTTTGTTGGGTTTGGGGTTTGGGGCAGGAGCTTTGTTGGGTTTTGGGGCAGGAGCTTTGTGGGTTTGGGGCAGAGCTTTGTTGGGTTTGGGGGCAGGAGCTTTGTTGGGTTTGGGGCAGGAGCTTTGTTGGGTTTGGGTTTTGGGGCAGGAGCTTTGTTGGGTTTGGGGTTTGGGGCAGGAGCTTTGTTGGGTTTGGGGTTTTGGGGCAGGAGCTTTGTTGGGTTTTGGGGCAGGAGCTTTGTTGGGTTTGGGTTTTTGGGGCAGGAGCTTTGTTGGGTTTTGGGGCAGGAGCTTTGGGGTTTTGGGGCAGGAGCTTTGTTGGGTTTGGGGCAGGAGCTTTGTTGGGTTTGGGGCAGGAGCTTTGTTGGGTTCTCAGAGTGAGAAGGGTGTGCAGGAGCAGGGCTGGGCTGCCCAACCCCAGAGAGCTCTGCTGGACTGAGCAGCACATCCCAGACACCGATGATCTCTTTGGCAGCTCTGGGTTTTATCTCAGCCATGTGCCATGCAGCTTCAATCATTACTTTATTTATGTCTTACCTCTGCATTGCTTTCCAAGCTGCAGTGAAAATTTTCTCTTCCTTTACAGCTCTGTTATTGCCATTTTGGTGTTCTGGGTGTTATTTGCACAGGGGAGATCCATGAAAGTCACTGGCAGTGCCATTTATATCCCCAATTCAGAAATTACAGTACAGGTACACCCTGTGCCTTCATCACAGCGTAGGTCAGAGAGGAGAATTTTGCCATTGTGTCTTCCACTCTTCAATTATGATAGCACCTATTTAATGCAAATTTTTTTACCCTTTGTTGCTGCATTTGGCCCAATTCAGTTGTTTTCTGTGCAGGCTTATTGATTAGGTTTGACTACTGCCTGCCTAACGGCAGGATCAGTCTAATTATGAGTAAAATTCATGAGAAAGTAATAATAACCCTTCTGGTAATGATACTCTCTGGTGATTTCTGTATTATCTGTGTAGTGCTTGGATTTCTGAGCAGGACACCCTGCAACACCCTTCCATAGGAGCAGGGCAATCAAACCTTGCTCTTGAATGTGGTACCGTGATGCATGAAAATAAGATGAGGAAAAAACAAGCAAAATCAAAGTGATAAATCACAATGAAAAAGAACTCCCAGTGGAAAACCTACGAGTGTTAGGACAGAAAATTAACCCTTCTTCTAATATTTGTTTTCAATTTATTCTTTCAGTCCCATTTAAGAAGTGTTTCAACTTTGTTATTGATACTTTCTGGAACATGGTTATTCTCTGTATGGTAATAAATTCCTGTTATGTCAGAAATAAGCCTAAAATAATTAAGGTGGAAGCATGTATCACAGCTGGGGGTGACCTTCCTGAGTGACCAGCATCCAGTGCCGTCTGCTTTTTGTAATGTGCAAATCAGTGAGGCAAGGAAAGAAGCAGATGTCGCTAGAATGACTCTAATAACAAATGCATGCAATTATGCCGTGCTGTGTTCACATTTTGCTTCTTCCAGAATCAGGTCAATTTTGTATAAGAGTTTTTGTTTTGCCAAAACTTGTTGTGCATCTTCTAGCTGCCTTTTTTTTTTTTTTTGGAAATAGTACTTTAAGACCTGAAGTAGAATTAGATGTGCAAAGAGAGAACCATTTATAAAAAACGTTTTTAATTAGCCAAGAGAAAGCTTGCAGCATGTTGGTTAGCCTGAAGTACTCTCCACTCAGAATGCTCTTTGTTTTATCAAGCTGGCTGATGGTCTGACGTCTTTAGGGTAACCAGATGCCCCTGCCGAAGCATTCCCCTCAAGCTGAAAGGAGCCAAGGGCTGCAGGGCAGGGCCCCTTGTGCCAGGGTCTCCTGCCCGCCCCTCTGATGCTCAGTTCCATGTGCACCTTTCCCGAGCTGCAGCTCTGCGTTGTTGTGTCCTCGGGTGAGGCAGAGGGCACAATCTGTGTTAGCCCTGTCCCCTGTCCCCCTGCTCAGGCCGCAGCTCCAGCCTGCTTGGCTTTGTGCTGCAGCTGCCTCAGCTTTGTCATGAAACGCTGGCCTGTTGGATGGTATCCTCCCACTGTGAACAGGGCGTTAAAGGAGAATTTCCAGACTTGTGTAAGCAGTGAGTGCCAGTGACTGCCATGCCTGTGTGCTTGTGCCTCCTCTGAACCAGGCTTTGTCAGGCAAGAAGGATCCAGAAAGAGCTTTTCTGAAATACTGCTGTTTCCTTGGCTGAGCTCAGTTTACTGACACTACTCTGGATGATTGCTTTCTTCCTTCCAAGTCTCAAAATAGCCTCTACTATTGCTAGAAGAAGTGAAATAAAAAGAAATAATATATAGCATTTATTAGCTGAGCTGTGGATGGCTGCTGGCTGGTGAAGCTGCTTGGTCAGGGGGAATGTCAGAGTGGAGCAGAGGCAGCCAGCAGGACAAGCCTGAGCTGGGTGCTGTGAGAAGGTCCCACGTGTGCCCAGAGGAGCCAGGCTGCTCTGCCCGGTGGCACTGAGAGGTGACAGTGCCAGGACACACAGCTGGCACCCACAGCAGGGTCCCTGAGGCATTTCCAGCATGGATATATTTGTGTACCCTGCAGTAGAGTGTAATTGTTAAAAGGCAGAATGATGTGAAAGTGCAGAAGGACAACTGAAATACCAATAAATCTTGATTACACCTTGCCCTCTTCTTCAGCAGAGGCCTGACTCAGTTATTTTTTAAATAAGGTGTTGGTGTACACAGCTGTTTAGGAATGTGTTTGTGGAATGGGAGAGGGTGGGAATTGTGAAGTCTGTCCTGACTTTGTGCCTCTGAAACACAAACCTGGTATTGATCATGGCCCCAGTGCAAATCTTTGGTTGCAAGTTTGTGTTTAGAAGGCTGGATAAAAGATAGATGCTCTATATGTGTGTGTGTGTGTGTATGTTTGCAGGAGTTAAAAAGGTACTTTAAGAATGTGCAGGGTTAATACAGTGTTTGAATTAAGGATATAAAGTGTTTTGTTTTATTTTTCTCATTGTAACATCTTTCATGATTATGCCTTCCATCGATGATCACAGCAGAGGAGGGATTGCCATGGGTGGGCAGTCCTGCAGAATAATGCCAGGTGTCACAGAACAGAACATGGACAGACATGGGTGGGACAGGGCTTTGAGCTGAGCATGGATGGACATGGGTGGGACAGGGCTTTGTGCTGAACATGGATGGACATGGATGGACATGGGTGGGACAGGGCTTTGTGCTGAACATGGATGGACATGGGTGGGACAGGGCTTTGTGCTGAACATGGATGGACATGGATGGACATGGGTGGGACAGGGCTTTGTGCTGAACATGGATGGACATGGGTGGGACAGGGCTTTGTGCTGAACATGGATGGACATGGGTGGGACAGGGCTTTGTGCTGAACATGGATGGACATGGGTGGGACAGGGCTTTGCTGCTGAACATGGATGGACATGGTGGGACAGGGCTTTGTGCTGAGCTGAGGATGGACATGGATGGACATGGGTGGGACAGGGCTTTGAGCTGCTGGATGGACTGGACATGGGTGGGACAGGGGACTTTGTGCTGAGCTGGACATGGATGGACATGGGTGGGACAGGGCTTTGTGCTGAGCATGGATGGACATGGGTGGGACAGGGCTTTGTGCTGAACATGGATGGACATGGGTGGGACAGGGCTTTGTGCTGAGCTGAACATGGATGGACATGGGTGGGACAGGGCTTTGTGCTGAGCATGGATGGACATGGGTGGGACAGGGCTTTGAGCTGAACATGGATGGACATGGGTGGGACAGGGCTTTGTGCTGAGCAACATGGATGGACATGGGTGGGACAGGGCTTTGTGCTGAACATGGATGGACATGGGTGGGACAGGGCTTTGAGCTGAACATGGATGGACGTGGGTAGGACAGGGCTTTGTGCTGAGCTGAGCATGGATGGACATGGGTGGGACAGGGCTTTGTGCTGAGCATGGATGGACGTGGGTGGAACAGGGCTTTGTGCTGAGCTGAGCATGGATGGACATGGGTGGGACAGGGCTTTGTGCTGAGCTGAGCATGGATGGACATGGGTGGGACAGGGCTTTGAGCTGAGCATGGATGGACATGGATGGACATGGGTGGGACAGGGCTTTGTGCTGAGCTGGCACAGGGGATGTACAGACCATCTCAGGGTCACAGAGTGTTGCCATAATGAAATCCCAGTCTGTGCACAGGAGTGGTGATCTGCAGGGAGAGCAGCTGGGGGAGGGAAAATCCCTGCAGAGCTCCAGTGTTTGAAGTTCAGAGCTTTTCTCCTGGCCTCTGATGAGCACCTTACAGCAAAAGCATCCCGGCCTGCAGAGAGAAAAGCTGAAGAACCAGAGACAACTTTTACTTTCCTTTTTTTTCTGCTCCTATTTAAAGGTTTTCCATAACTGAAAGCAAGGGTAACAGCCCAGGTCAGACAAACTTAAATTAAGCTACTCTTTGATTTTTCTGAAGAAATCCTTTCACAGTGTCTCAGGGCACAGTAGGTAGCCCTGAACTCCTCAGGGTTTGAGCCTAGGCAAGGCAGGGAGAAGAGGAGGAGGTGTTTTGGGTGGAAGAATTCTACCCCGTTTCAGGAGAGGCTTTTTCCAGAACATTTGTCATTGGTCGCTCTCTGTGGTTTAGGGCTGTGTGTTTATCAGGGCTGGGCAGGGGGAGCAGGGCACTGCCAGGGTGGCCTCCTCTCCTGCTGGAGTGTGTCTGGGTGCGTCTGGTGCATTTCCATCGCTGCCTTTATCACCGCATCTTGGAATTAGATGGAGGGGGGGAAAAATTGCATCTTACAACATATTGACATGAAAATATATCATCCAGTGAACAGTGTAATTTCCTAAATTGACTTTTAAATGGAAAGACACGAGTGTGTGTGTGGAGCTCAGCAGGGCAGCTCCTCTTGGTGGTGGGGAGCAGCAAGCCAAGCCCTGGCTGCAGATCTTGTGGAAAATGAGTTTGCAAAGGATTCACAGGGGCACGAGAAGCTCTGCTGGGTTGGCTGAGGCAGAGCTGAAGCCTGAATCCACTCTTGGAGGGTTCAGTGGGAGGGTTCCTGCAGCCCTGCAGGCTGGTGGTGGAGCTCCCT
Source organism: Emberiza elegans (assembly GCA_024865655.1). Classification (NCBI taxonomy): domain Eukaryota; kingdom Metazoa; phylum Chordata; class Aves; order Passeriformes; family Fringillidae; genus Emberiza; species Emberiza elegans. The sequence goes on along the minus strand of JALJVW010000129.1, from coordinate 25,731,541 downwards.
GCGCTCCTGTGGGAGGCAATCATGGCAAATATTTTCTCTCAGGAAAGTGGAAGTAATGACATATGTCATGTGTGTACTTTTTGTTTGAGATGTGCATGACTGTAAAGAAACAGATGGCTCCTTAATTCTGATCATGGCATGTGGCTTCTCTGATTATGAGTCTATTATTCCTATACAGATCTTTTTAATAAATTCTTTCTGAAGGGGGAAGGAAGTGAAATTGCCTTGCATCAACTCATTAAAAATTACCAGGAACAGTAATGGTTATTAGGAAGGCTGTGTCCAGTGAAGTACAAATATGTTGCCTGGAGCAGCCTGAATAAAGCCCGAGCCAGCAAGGCACAAATGCCGTGTAAATGCTGGTTCCCAGGAGGCTGTTTGTACCCTGGAGCTCGCGCACAGGGGCCGAGGCAGAGCTCCATCACACCCTGCTGAGGCTCCTCCATCTGCGCGGGCTGGGGGCAGCCCTGCAGCCTGGGCACCTCCTGCTGCTGCCCGCACGCGGCCGGCACGAGGGCATGGGAGCTGCACCCTGTTCATGCTCCCCGGGCATTCCTGCTCCGGGCTTTTCCAGGGCTGCTGCGTGCATCCTGAGCGCTGGCTTTTGTTGGGGCACACGTGGTTTGGGTGGCAGGGTGGGCACTGTGTGCTCTGCCATGGATGCAGCCAGCCCAGCGGGATGGAGTGGGGACAAGCTGCAAGGCCATAGCCCAGGGTAGGAGATGTGGTGCCTTTTCTCCTCCTCCTGAATCCTCTTTGCCATGGATGCAGCCAGCCCAGCAGGGATGGAGCAGGGACAAGCTGCAAGGCCATAGCCCAAGGTGGGAGATGTGGTGCCCTTTCTCCTCCTGAATCCTCTTTGCCAGCCCAGCAGGGATGGACTGGGGACAAGCTGCAAGGCCATAGCCCAAGGCAGGAGATGTGGTGCCCTTTCTCCTCCTCCTCCTGAATCCTCTTTGCCATGGATGCAGCCAGCCCAGCAGGGATGGAGTGGGGACAAGCTGCAAGGCCATAGCCCAGGGTAGGAGATGTGGTGCCTTTTCTCCTCCTGCTGGGCCAGGGGGTGAACCCCAGACCAGGCTGTTGGGACAGGCTTTTTGCTCTGTCCTCCCTGAGCTGTTTCCTTTGCCTTGTGCCCACAGGGCTGTGCCAGCACCTCTTCCTGGCTCCCAGTTACTCCTTCATTCCCTTGCTGGCACCCCTCCTGCCCTGGGGCCCCTCAGCCCTCTCCTGCACCCCACAGGGTGTGCTGCAGCAGTGGGTGCTGCTGCTGCAAATCCTTCAGCTCCCCTGTTGCCGTGAGACAGTAATTTGATAGAGATCATTAGAACCCTGATGATTGCAGGCCTTTATTTCACTTTTTAAACACATAAATCGTTTGTTCTATTTCTCTTAGTGCTCCTCAGCTGCAGAGAATCCTAGATTCCAACAAAATGTGTTTCCTTGTGACCTAATGAGTGTGTCAGTGTAATCAGCCTCTGAGGAGTGCAATGGGACTCTGTCTGTGATGAGTGGTTCAGAGCAGTGCTAATTCCTTCATTCTCACTGACGAGTGAGACTGGAGCACATTCCACAGCTAGATGTGTAAGGCTGCTCAGTTTGGAGTGCCTTTTGGACAAAGTGAAGATATATCCACTTCACAGTGACAATATTGAAATGGATCCTAGCTCAGTGTGCAGGCTTGGTGACCTTCTGATGAATTTGGAGGCTCGGTTGTACTGCATGTGATCTGCTGGGGTTTTGAACACTCTGTTCCGTTTTTCCAAGAGTCTCCTTCACCCTCAGGGATGACAACGTAGGCGGGGAAGATTCCTCCTGAAGGCAGAAATGGAATGCTTCTCTGTGGAGTGGTTTGGAACTGATTGGTTTGATTGTAACCTATCCTTTTAAAACCATCCTATCTGCCGTCAGTCCTTCACCACGATGAATTTCAGCTTTGTGCTTTATCTGCTGGCACTCTGTGAATGCTGGGCAGGTGCTGATGGTGGTGAGGAGTTACAGAGGGAGAGAGGAAGGTGGGAAGAGGAGCTCCGTTGCTCCATGGAAGGAACATCATCCACGTGGAGATTCAGTTCTGTGCTCAGTGGCATGGGGCAGGGAGGGGGGACATCCAGGGGGAGCTGAAATGTTTGAGAGGTGCTCTTGCAGGTCTGTCCCTCTTCCTTGAAGACAAAACAGGCCAGGTAAGAGAGAGAAAGAATAGCAGTGGTGGAAATGCACATTGGCTCCATCGGGCTGGCTTTGGAAAACCCAGGGCAGAGCAGAGCCATCCATCCCCTCGGAGGGTGGGCAAGTCTGGGCTTTGGGGCTCCTTGGGCACTCCTGGAGGTAACTCATTGATCAAATCCCAGGCCTGGAGCACTGAAATGCCCCCAGCTCTTACTCTGCTTGCTCTTTTCTATATTTCTGCAGAGACTGGAGGAGTTTCTTCATTTGTTTCACTGAAATAAAGCTGAAGGTTAACTAAAAGACTGTATAATTGTGTGTCTTCGCTGTCCTCCTCTTGATTAATCCATTTCCATGTTTTAATGCCTAAAATCTCTCCGTATACAGAAGGAAAACAGGAAATGTTAATGAACTTAAATTATGTGGGGGTTTTTTTTGGCCAGAGAGAAAGTGGAAGGAAAATGAAACCAAGATGTGGTCACAATTCTAACTGACATAAACAGGAAAATCTTTAAAAATTAGAGCTCAAATTTGGCAGCAAACAGGAGCAATTTTTTTTTTTTTTTAGAAAAATCAAAAGAAAATCTCTTTCCTTTGATAACAGAGCATGTGCTGAAGGGAAGGTGGATTTTGAGAAGGACACAGCGGCACCGTTTCAGAACCCGTGCCTGCCTGGGGCTCCAGGCAGCAGAGCGTCCACAAGGACCCTTGCTGTGCTCGGGAGCTCCTCGCAGCAGAGCGTCCTGGCTCGGGCTGCAGCTCCCGCGGCGGGCTCGGGGCTGCCCTGGCTGCAGCTCCCACAGCGGGCTCGGGCTGGCGCTCCGGAGGGCTCTGGGCCTCAGGGCTGCTCAGGGCTGCAGCCCTGGCTGCAGCCCCACAGCGGGCTCAGGGCTGCCCTGGCTGCAGGGGCCTGGGGCTGCTCGGGGCTGCTCGGGCTGCAGCTCCCGCGGCGGGCTCGGGGCTGCTCGGGCTGCAGCTCCCACAGCGGGCTCGGGGCTGCTCGGGGCTGCTCGGGGCGGGCTCGGGGCTGCTCGGGCTGCAGCTCCCACAGCGGGCTCGGGGCTGCTCTGGCTGCAGCTCCTGCTGTCGCCTCCGCCTCCGCGCGTTCCTCTGGCGCTCCCCAGGACTCCTGAGCTGCAGAGAGCCTGGGTGGGAATGGGGCTGAGCCACCCCGGAGCCCGAGCAGGTGACTCAGAGGAAGGAAATGTGCACGCTGTCCCTGGAGCCCCACTGCAGCGTTACTCTCCTGTAATATAGGAGCTACCAAGGAATAGATTAGGTGTTCACGTTACGCGAGCAAAATGAGAAAGAGATGTTAATTATTTAGCAGGTTTCTCAGGAGGCCTTCTAAAAAAGAATTGAGGAAGAACTTCGGGAGTGTTTCCAGAAAGAAAGTTACTGAATGAAATTCTCCTTACGCCTCCCTGTGACAGTCAGTTCCTTTCCATGGCACATGGAAGGATCTGCCCTGGGGAGGAAGGAGAGCAGAGATGAGCCTGAGCCAGGCCAGCCCAGGGGAGGACTCAGGATGTGTTGTCCCTTCCATACAGTGAATTTTTGTAGCTCAAATGAGAGGCACTGAGGGTAGGAAAACTCTGGTTCTGCTCCCAGAGCCCTCCTTGCACATTCCAGGTGCTTCTCCCAGCTCTGGTGGCTTGGGTATGTTGGAGAGAGTGGCCTGAAATGAGAATAAACAAACAAATCATTCCAGTGTAACAAACCCGTCCCGGTGCTGTGAGCTCAGAGCGGCTCAGCGCAGCGCTGCCAGCAGGGCCGCGGCCGCCTGCTGTGGGTGCTGCCTGGGCAGGTGCCTTTGTTCAGAGCTGCCTGTGGACCTGACCTGGAAGAAACAGGCTTTTGTTTGGGGAACAGCAAACGCGCACAGAGATGATGTCGTTGTTGTTGTTGTTGTTAGATTTTACTGTGTAGCAGAGGGTCAAAGTCTGCTGTGTGCCTGCCTCCCTTTTATTAGGTGAACAAGTCTTTCTTTAAGTGTGCCAAGTCCATGGAAGGTGCTTTGTATTAAGCTGCTTAATTCCTCTGCTGGAGGACTCCAAATTAGTCTCACTCAAGGATTTTGTGCTTCACCTCCAGCCACTAAATGGGTTGATGTAGTTCAAGGGCCAGGCTTAATTATCCTGAGCTTGATGACTGGTACACCTGTAAATGTCCCTGTTTAAAGGCTAAGTGCTGCCTCAGTTGTCTTTGTACCTTCCTTTAGAGTCCTGTTTTATTAAAGGAAGATTTTTATGGTTTTTCCCTAAGTGTGGGCAGCAGCTCTGTGCAGCTGCTTTGTGCTCTCATGGCAGCCTGGGCTGTGTACCAAGGTTACAGGTTGGTTCTTATTATTTCAGCTGTGGCTCACTCATAATTTGTCCTTCCTGAATTTGCTTTCCTGAATGGTTAAACTGTCCTTTCCAACAGATACAGCAGGGAGCTTATCAGTTTTATCTGTAAACTTGTGTCCTGCATGACTGTCATCATGGTACTGTCTTTACTGAAGAATTTCCCTTCATCTAGTTAAATAATCCTTTTCTGGATGAAAAAAGATGCTCATAATGTTATAATTTCAAAGCCTGAGCAAATGAAGGTTTTCCGTTTTGCTGTTTCCCTGAAGTTTTCCTGGGAGAGGAGAGGCATTTGGCACAGCAGGTCATCTCTGAGGCTGCCTGGAAACAAGGCTGCACTCACAGGGGATGGATGGTGGCTGCTCTAATGAGTCAGGTTACCTCAAATTGCTTTAATGAGCCAATGCACTTGTGTTAGGCTTATTGCATATCTGAATTAATGGCTTGGAAGGAAGTTTGTTAGCCTGCTTTGCTAGAAACCAAATCAAACAACGGCCTGGCAGATTCTTCAATGACACGGAATAGCAGAACTGGAATTTTAATTTACCTCAGGCTGTGTGTGATCCTTTCTATTAATAAACAGGCACGTCCAGCAGACAGGTGTTGAAATAACAATCCCCTGGTGAGGGTGCTGGCTCTGCACACGGAGCCACAGGTGGCCCTTCCCATCAAGCTTTTATTTTAATGGTAATGGCAGTGAGCTGAGCCCCTGGGTGAGCCCAGCCTGCCCTGGTCATGTCGTGGTCCTGCCCCTCCTTGTGTGTCAGGAGCCTGCTCAGGGTCCTGCTGGGCTGGAGCCAGCCTGTCCTGGGTGGAACAGCCATGGATGGTGTTCCACACCTGGAACCACCACAGCAAAGCCAGGGTTTGTGTTCCACACCTCAGCAAAGCCATGGTTTGTGTTCCACACCTGGAACCACCAGGGCAAAGCCATGGTTTGTGTTCCACACCTCAGCAAAGCCATGGGTTGTGTTCCACACCTGGAACCACCAGGGCAAAGCCAGGGTTTGTGTTCCACACCTGGAACCACCAGGGCAAAGCCAGGGTTTGTGTTCCACACCTCAGCAAAGCCAGGGTTTGTGTTCCACACCTCAGCAAGGCCATGGTTTGTGTTCCACACCTGGAACCACCAGGGCAAAGCCATGGTTTGTGTTCCACACCTGGAACCACCAGGGCAAAGCCATGGTTTGTGTTCCACACCTCAGCAAAGCCATGGTTTGTGTTCCACACCTCAGCAAGGCCATGGTTTGTGTTCCACCCTGGAACCACCAGGGCAGAAGCTTCAGCGCAGTCACCCTTTACCTGGGCTCAGGACAAGGCTGGGACAGTTGCCCCCGGGCTGTGAAGCTGAGGAGGGGCTGGGAGCAGAAGCCTCCAGGGCAAAGCACAGGCAGAGGGTGGGAATTGTTCCTTTGGGACAGGGGCTGCCTGTCTGCCCTGGACTGGCAGTGTGAAGTTGTTCTGTGGGTGGGATGTCAGCCTTGGCTGTGCAGATGTCACACAGAAGGATGTGCTGAAAGAATTGAACAGATGAGAAGATATTTTGCAGGAGAATCAGAGCTCAAACACCCTGGTAAAAATGGAGAAGGCAAGTCCGCATTTCTACCAAGTACACAAAGGAAGTAAACTTTGAAAGAATGAGATATGGGCAAAGAATTTAATGCTCAAAGGACAAGATGCAGGGAAGAGTAATGTGACCAAGAAACCAAACCAGCCCGCAACTTTGTATGGGAAAATGAGTCATGAAACTTTTGTAATTTAAGCTCAAATTAGCAAAGATTAATTTGTGTATACTAGAAAAATTACCTATCAATTGCTGGTTGTGATTGCTGTTATTGAATAACTTTGGAAAGTACAACCACAAAGTCTAATCTTACATATAAATCAATGTTTGCTAGACATGATATATTGACTGAAAACAACAGATTATAAATCACAATTTGATTGCTTGGAGCTTAGACTTGTCTGCAAAAAGACATGATTTAAGCTGTAACTTTGAGCCTGTGGTTTAGTGGTCTTATGGAAAGAAATGCTGCAGAAGCTGGAAAATCAGATTCAGATTTCCATCTACTGGCTTTCAGGGCAGCACCATTGATAAAGGGATTTATTATTTGCTGAAATTGCAGCTGGGTGATCTCTTCCACTTCTGCTGGCAGGGAAGGAGAGGAAGTGTGAGGGGTTGGCCAGGTTTTGAAAGGTGCACACGAGGGGACAGAGCAGGTGACGCAGCGCCGAGAGCAAGGCACAGAGGGCTGGACAAGGCTGGGTGAGGGGTGGGCACAGACACATCCACACACCCGGTCACGGAAGTGTCTTGTCTGCTGGGCACACATCTGGGTGCCAGTGTGCAGGGAGACCCAGGTGCTGCAGGCACCAGTGTGGCAAGGTGCAGATGGTCTCCCAGGACAGGTGAGCATGGACAAGGTGCTGCAGATGGTCTCCCAGGACAGGTGAGCATCAGTGTGCACTCAGGTGCTGCAGAGGCTCTCCCAGGACAGGTGAGCATCAGTGTGCACTCAGGTGCTGCAGAGGCTCTCCCAGGACAGGTGAGCACCTCAGTGTGGCACTCAGGAGAGCTCAGGTGCTGCAGAGGCTCTCCCAGGACAGGTGAGCATCAATGTGCACTCAGGTGCTGCAGATGGGCTCCCAGGACAGGTGAGCACCTCAGTGTGCACTCAGGTGCCTGCAGAGGCTCTCCCAGGACAGGTGAGCACCTCAGTGTGCACTCAGGTGCTGCAGAGGCTCTCCCAGGACACAGGTGAGTGTGGCTGCCTGTGGAGGAGTCTGGCAGGGTCAGAGGGAGCAGTGGCTCGCTGGGACACCAGTTCAGTGCCAGGCTGTGCCCCGTGCCCTCAGGTGAGCTGTGCTGGGCAGGGCGGATGGGGCTGCTCTCAGCCCTGCCGTCCCCAGCCTGCTGCACCCAACGTGATCATCCCTCCCTCTGTCAAGGAGGCAGATGCCTCAGCTAGGAAACATCATCCCCAGCCTGTCAGCTGGATTCTATAAATGGAAATAGGTCTCTAAAAGCCAAAAATTATATTTAGTTGCAGCTATGGGGGGAGGAAAAAAAAAAAGAAGAAAAATAATAAATAAAGTCCAGACCCTTCAGAAATGGAACAAAGGAGCAACAGAGCACTTAGGCTGGCCCTAATCATCTCCCAATGTTCATGCAGTCATTAAACGTAAGACTGCATAGATAAAAGTTACTCTTCTGTCACTCCTTTTATCTCTACCTGAGGCATCCACTTGCCACTCAGGTTGCTGGGTACAAGCCATAAATATTCAGCTTTTTCTGGAATGTTTTTACCCAGTATTTGCTTGTTTTCATCTGAGCTCTCCATATGCCAGCAGCAGCAGCAATAAAGTGCTGTGAGCTGGAGGTGTGCATTTAGGTGATTTAGCCTTGGGTGGGCTGCACAAGCCTTATCTGACAGCTCCTCAGAGCCCTGTGAGGAGCAGGGAGCCAGAACTGAAGCTGCAGGTGGCTGGTTTGGGTGTGAAGGAGATGGGAGCGTCCTGCAGGCGGTGCTGGGGACAGCTCCCGTGTGCTGTGCCCTGGGACGGGGCTGCCAGCAGAGGTGGGCTCTGTGCTCACCTGGGCACCTGGGGGAGCAGCTCCTTGGGCCCCCTCAGGAGAACTGGGGTCACATTCCCCTGAGCCCTCTCAGAACTGGGGCTTGCATTCCCCTGAGCCCTCTCAGGAACTGGGGTCACATTCCCCTCTGATCCCTCTCAGAACTGGGGTCACATTCCCCTGATCCCTCTCAGAACTGGGGTCACATTCCCCTGAGCCCTCTCAGAACTGGGGCTTGCATTCCTCTGATCCCTCTCAGAACTGGGGTCACATTCCTCTGATCCCTCTCAGAACTGGGGCTTGCATTCCCCTGATCCCTCTCAGAACTGGGGTTTGCATTTCCCTCTGAGCCCTCTCAGAACTGGGGTTTGCATTCCCCTGATCCCTCTCAGAACTGGGGTTTGCATTCCCCTGATCCCTCTCAGAACTGGGGTTTGCATTCCCTCTGATCCCTCTCAGAACTGGGGTCACATTCCCCTGTTTTAGTGACAGCAGCCTGGGGCTGGCCAGAGAACATGGGCTTGCCTGGTTTTTGCAGCTGGAGAGAAGAGGGTTCTTTGGAGTTCTCACTTCTCTAGAAACCAACAGAATCGTTCTTGGGCAGCTCCCACTCCCCGTTTTGTTGTTGGCTGGGTATCTTCATGGGAAATAAAGGGAAAATGGCACCTGGAGTGCTGTAGGAATGTGGGCACAGCAGCCTGCCTGCAGTGTGAGCCTCAGGGGCACAGCAAGGTGACAGAAACACTCAGAATGTTCCTTGACTTTGTGCTGGAGTGTCTGTGTGGAGTCCCTGGGAGGGGGGAGGCTGTGCAGCCCTTTGTGCTGGTCAGCTGCTCCCTTTGTGAGAGCCAGGTGTCCTTGCCTGGCTCTGAGATCAGCCTGGAGCCCTGCTGCTCTGCTGGGGCTCTGCAGACCCAGCCAGAGCCCGGGATGGGCAGGGCTGGGCTGGGCTTGGTTTGGGTTTGGTTTGTGCCTGGGATGGGGCAGGGCTGGGCTGGGTTTGGGTTTGGGTTTGGGTTTGGTTTGTCCCGGGATGGGGCAGGGCAGGGCTGGGTTTGGGTTTGGGTTTGGTTTGTGCCTGGGATGGGCAGGGCAGGGCTGGGTTTGGGTTTGGGTTTGGTTTGTCCCGGGATGGGCAGGGCTGGGTTTGTCCCAATGTATTTTTAGCCTTCGATGTGTTATTTATGAGTGTATTATAGTTATAATAATTCACTTACAGGGCTATTGTGACAGCAGTGCCTTGTCTGAAATATGGGAATTTGCAACATGAAGTAGTTAATTAACCAAAAGAGAATAAAGGGAGAAGGTACACGTGCACTGGCAGCACTGACAGAGTAACAGGCAGTCTGTGGGGTCTGAGCAGCACAGAAAATGAGGAGGAGGCAGGAGAAGTCTTAACTGCTATAGGAACTTAGCAATTAGTCTGGTGCCTGCAAATCTCATCTGTCTTAAGAGAATTGTTGGAAAACTGCTTGGACTTTGCAGCCCTGATTTGGAGAGAATTGCAGTGGTGGAATAAAATGGGATCTGTTACTGTGCAAAGACCAGTGGAGAACTTAATCCTGCATGGGACTTGCTGGGGAGTATCAGAATGCGTTTGCCAGATGCAAGATAATGTCAAGTAAATATTTAAAGCTGCAATGGCCCCACAGCGTGTTGGAGCATAATGAAGCACTGAAAGGGAGTTAAATGCTCTCATGTCAGTGAAGGGAAGCAGTGCTGCCGTTCTGCATGGAGGTGCAGTGCTCACCTCACAGGTGGCAGACAAGGACAGGCAAGCTCTGAGGCCGCTGAGAGGTGGTGGAGACTCTCTGGTGGGCTGTACAGACTTTCTTTACCTTCTATTCTCTGCTCCCAGCAGCAGTTTACTGCAGCTTTGCAGCTGTGGTGCTTTTGTGCTGTCACTTTTCTGCAGGGGTGCTGGGGTGTGCGGGAGTTGTGGCCAGCTTTGGGTGCAGCCATGGACACTGCTGAGCACACCTGGGCTCTGCACAGAGCCTGCTCACACTGTTCCATCAAAATCTTCTGTGGAACTTTATCTACTTCCCCTCTAGTCTTCTGACTGTTTCATTTGTTCTGGGTATTGAGGGATGCACATGAAATCAGAGTGGTTTGGGTTGAAAGAAACCTTAAAGGTCACCTCGTCCCACCCCTGCCAATGCAGGGACATCTTCCACTGTCCCAGGCTGCTCCCCCATCCAGCCTGGCCTTGGGCACTGCCCGGGGGCCAGGGGCAGCCCCAGCCTCTCATGCAGTGATGGAGTCATTAAGATTGGAGGAGACCTCCAGGATGATGGAGTCCCATCACCACCCTGTGGGTGGCCCACATCACCGAGTGTCATGCCCAGTTGCTTCTTGAACGCCTCCAAGGACAGTGACCCCACCACCAACCTGGGCAGCCCCTTCCAATTCCTCACCACCCTCCCAGGGAAGAAATTGTCCCTGATGTCCAGGCTGGGGACAGCATGGCTTGTTCCTGGTTCTCTGGCCAGCCTGAGTTTTGGCCTCTTTCTGCCTAAAACTTCAGTGAAATTGCCATTCTTCTCACCTGCTGGAGAATGGCCAGGTGAGGTGCAGTGCGCATACAACCTGTCAGCAGCGCAGTTTGTGTTGTGTTCACCCACAGCTGCTCCAGTGCCCTTCCAGGCCACTGCCCACAGCGGGGCACTTTGTCTAGACATGATGTGCAGCTAAAGCTGTTAGTCAGAATCCATTACTGTGTGACATGCAGAGCATTCCTGGAGAGAGGCTTCCGTGCTGGAATGCCAGGTATGGCCCAGGGAAGCTCCTTTCTCTTGGCTCACCTGGTGGGAGGGGAGAACTGTGCTGGGCAGGGGCAGGGGCTGTGCCCCGTGGCACAAACACCCTGAGCAGAGCTGTGCTGGGCAGGGGCAGGGGCAGGGGCTGTGCCCCAGGTCATGATCAGCCTGAACTGGGCAGAGCTGTGCTGGGCAGGGTCTGAGCCCAGGGCACAAACGCCCTGAGCTGAGCAGAGCTGTGCTGGGCAGGGGCAGGGGCTGAGCTGGCAGGGCTGCAGGGCTGAGCCCAGCCCATGCCAGCCCTCACTGTGGGACACAACAATTGCAGCAGCAGCCCCAGTCAGAGGATGGACAGAAGCTTTAATGTGTGTGAGAGTGACAGTGAGTCATCCCTGGTGGCCGGGGTTGGCAGCCACAGCAGTGGGACAGCTCCATCCCACATCTGCACACAGCCAAGGACAGCAGAGCAGCTCAGGGGCGCTGCTCCTTCTGCCACAGAGGCTCCTCCGGGCTGGGCACGGGGCACTGGCACAGGTAGGGCTGCTGTGGGGCTGGGCAGGGTGCATTGGCAGAGGTAGGGCTGCTCTGGGCTGGGCACAGGTAGGGCTGCTCTGGGACTGGGCAGGGTGCATTGGCACAGGTAGGGCTGCTCTGGGGCTGGGCATGGAGCACTGGCACTGGTAGGGCTGCTCTGGGCTGGGCACAGGTAGGGCTGCTCTGGGGCTGGGCACAGGGCACTGGCACAGGTAGGGCTGCTCTGGGGCTGGGCACAGGGCACTGGCACAGGTAGGGCTGCTCTGGGCTGGGCTGGCACCCTGAGCTGCAGCTTGGGTCCCCCTCTCCTGCAGGCGAGCAGGGGCATGCAATGGCAGCACAGAGCTCTGGCACTTGTGTGTCTGTTGTGCCATTAACAGAGAGAGACTAAAATGCTAATAACATTTTGTGAAGTGCTTGTTAGAATTTCAGTTCAGGAGCAGAGTGCATGGGTAGAGTGGAAGTTCCAGATTAGTAAATTTAAAGGTAAGAGGAAAGGTGGGTTTGCTTGCAACCTGCAAAGACCTTGTTCCTTAAATGAATTCTTTGAGAGCTGTTAAAAATTCATTTATTGTTTTCCTGCAGTCACTTCAGGTGCAAGTGGGGCTGTTGGGGCTAGTATTAAAAATACTGTGGGTGCTCCTGTGGTGTGCAGAGCAGGGGAAGGACTCTGGCACTGGTGATTGGGAACGGTGCAAGTGGTGCTGAGAGCACGGGTTGCAAACTGGAGCTGCCCACAGCAGGGTTTGCAGGCCCTGTGTGCCCCAGCACTTGTTTTGAGAGTTCTTTGGGCCAAATATTCAGCTGCTGCAAATTGCTCTGAAGCTTTTCTTGATATTTTTTGGTTTAACTGGGGAGTTGGTGTGAATCCGCACAATTCAGACATTTACAGCAGCAGCATCCTTCCAATGTTTTAAAGTTTTTCAATCAACTTTCAGAATAAATAGTTTAATTTCTTTGGAGGTATGAGAGTCCCAGTCAGCATAAATACAGTAATGACAGAAAATAGGGACTTTTCTCTGATATGGATGATTTCAAAGAGGTACAAAAGCGAGTGTCGTGTCCCAAGGCAGCTCCCCAGCTACAGTATGCAGCATGCAATGTCCTTAGTTTGAACAGAGAGGCTTTCTCTTGTAGTAGATAAAGACCGCTTACTACTTCCTAAAAACCAGAAGCTAATTTATAGCTCAGTGTTGAAACAATGTCTTTTTTCTAAGACACACATTTGTCTTTGCTAACTTTGATAGACTGTTGTAAGCCAGAGGACTGCAGCATTCATGCACTGGAATGTGAAATGTGAGGATTTTTTCTTCAGCTCTGCTGTGCTTGCTGCCTTGGGTTGTTTTTTATGTCATTTACGGTGCTGAACATCAATGCGAGCATATTATGCAATGTGGTATAAAAATACACAAAGGCAATAACCTCACTGTTAGTTCTGCTCTAACACAACACCCTTATGTGATCGTTGTGCCCTTTGATTTCTGGAGAGGTTAATTCCAAAGGCTGCAGTGCACCTGGGGTGTTTGTGGCGTGTTTGAGCAGCAGCAGGAGCTCGGGGCAGGCTCCAGGGTGTCCCATGGCTGGCAGTGGCTGCTGGCTGGGCAGCTCCCAGCGTGGCAGCGCCCAGGCACGGAGGTCACCCGTGCACACATCTGAATTTCATGGCGAGTTGTGTGGAAATGTGTGCTGGTTTGTGCAAACCTGCATTTCATTTCTGTTCTGTGCCCTTGTCGCCGTGTCCTTCCCCTCGGTGACAGCGTGTCAGTCAGGAGGGACTGCCCAGCTGGCCTTGTTTGAGCAGACCATGATGTGCTGGGCCACAGCCACCCAGCTGAGCTATTTCTGCTTTGACTGAGCACACTCCTGGGCTTTAACTCTTTTCTGCATAGCCTTGAAATCCCTTTGGATCAGGCTGCAGAGTGCCAGCGCCATGGAGTCCAGGTGTGAGCACAGGTGTGAGCACAGGTGTGAGCACACAGATGTAAGCACAGGTGTGAGCACAGGTGTGAGCACAGGTGTGAGCACAGGTGTGAGCACAGGTGTGAGCACAGCCATCTCTGCCTCAGCCTCCACTGTCAGGGCTCTGAGCTGCCCCTGTGCCAGCTCTCCTGGTGCCCCCGGTGCCAGTGGAGCCCTCGCTGCTCCCGCAGCCCAGCTGCTGCCCGTGGGCTGCTCAGTGAGCCAGCCCTGCCCTGTGTGACCTGCTGCTGCTCCCCTCTCGCCCTGCCCTCACAGCATCCAGCAGCTGGCTCAAGGAACTGGAAGGCACCACTTGCAATAAAATAATAATGCCATTTTAGCTCTGCTGTGTGAAAATGATGGTAACTCTGGTGTGCCTGGGCTGCTAGCACAGGGCAGAGGTGCTGGGCAGGGCGTGGGACTACCATGGCAGTGCACAAAAGACAGTTGTGGGGAAGCTGAGAAGGCTCTCAGTATACAGAACATCTACTTGGACTGTCCAAGTGATCATCAGGCTAGGCAGTAACAGGAAAACAGGCTGTTTAGGCTTCTGCTGATTTGTCTTGTTGCTGATTAAACTGATGAGCAGTGAAAAGCAAAACCCTTCTCTGTGTATGCAGCGTGTTGTAGCTACTCCGAGTAACAGTGATGGCATAATTACGCATGGCTTTCTGCAGTGTCTGAGAGGCTTTAGGTGAGTGTGGAGGGGGGAAAACGCTTTCAAGTACAGTTTCCAAAACTGTGTCTAGTGCAGGCTCTGAAATGAGTGCATTAATTTCAGGGGAGGGGGAATGGGGTGCTGTGGGTGCTGCTCCTCTGTCGATGCTGTTCAAGGGGATAGAATAACTCCACATGGCCAGATGGGGAGAAAGAGCTGCTGATTGTCAGGCTGTTGGGGGGGTTATGCAGGCACAGCACTGGCAGCGGGGCTGGGAGGCTGCTCCAGCAGTGCCTGCTGCAGTGGGCAGCGCTCTGGGAACAGGGGTGCCAGGGTAGGCAGAACCTTCTCCTGGTCTGTGGATGACTGCACTGAGCATTCAGCTGAGTAGCATTTTCAAGGTGGTGTAACTTGCTGGGTAAATTTTTGGGGTGTGCGTCAAGTGATTTTGCAAAATCACCACCTGTGGTGGGAATTCAACATAACTAAGGTTTTAGTCTAAGGAAACAATGTGAGAAAATACTGCAGCCTTTCATGTGACTGTTTTGCAGCTGAACTGGTTTGTGTACATGTGTTTGTATATAGGGACCCTATCTGCATAAGCCTAATCTTTAACCTGTTAAAATAATTTCCAACCTTAAAATGAAGAGCAATGTTAATTTCAGGTTAAATTATACTTTTTTTTTCCTGAAAGGACTCCTCTGCTGTTCAGGCTCTGTGCATAGCTCTGGTCAGAGCTCTCTGCCCCTTTGGGGGGGGCTGAGGCACAGCAGGGTCCAGGGTTCTGCTGTTCCAGGGCTGTGAGAGCACGCTCTGCGCCTCTCCATGGCACACCCTGGCTTTTGGCTTCTGCTGAGGAGTTTTCTGTGCTCCGCTCTCAAAAATCTCCTCTGAGGCCATATCTCTGCATAGCTTTTTCTGTAATGAGTGTGAATTTTAAAACACTCGATTTCTTCATCCTTTCTTTTGTTAATCCTCAGTAAATGGGGCAAATAATTGGGAGGTGTCACCTGTCCTTTCATGAATGGTGCTTCTGTTCTTGTGTGCTTCTTCCAAGAGAGATGCCCAGGAGCTGCAGCTCCAGTGCCAGCCTCTGAGCTGCTGCTCATCTCCTGCTCCCAGAGGCAGCACTCATCCTTCCAGACTTCCAGGAGGGATGCAGTCTATTCTTTGATGATTTTGTTGCCATTTTCAGGCTGCTTTTCCTGGAGGATTCTGATCTTTTTCAGTTCTCTCTTTGTGGTTTTGTTGTTTTGGTTTTTTTTTCTCCTCAACACTATGGAAGTTTGTCTCTTTTTGTAGCCCAGCTGTTGACAATAATGCTCCATAAATAGGAAGAAAAAAGGCACTTCTCTCTACTTCCCTTATAATCTGAAACTATTCTCCTAGCTCCAAATAAGGCTACATTAATAATTAAATTCTCATTAAAGTTACGATACACAAGAGTTTTCTAATATTTCACAAGCACCAAACTAAAGCTGTGCAAAGCTCTCAAAATCTGCAAGCTTCCCAGTCATCCTGGACCTTTCTAGCAGGTCTCCTGGCACCTTCTGCCCTGCATGCCTGATTTTCAGCACTCCTCCAGGATGTTCTCTTAGAAACAGCGACGGTCCTTGCTTTTCTCCCAGACTTTGTCAGTGAGGAACGTAAGTGCACTGTGGCACAAATGGTCACAGTGGTTTTTGCATTCCCTGTGAGCTGGTCAGAATGGGGTTTGTGGTAGATAAGGGTGAGCGAGGCTCGTATTTCCATCTGGAGTTGCTGTCCCTCTCCTCCTGTGTTCCTGTGCTGGTGGAGCAGAAGGAGAAATGTCTGCTCCAGCAGCTGGGGTGGCAGGCACAGCTTCAGGGCCAGATCCTCGGTGGCTGTGCAGTTTGGGTGGTTCATCTGCAGCTGGCCAGGCCCGTCCTGCTGTCCAGTGCCCTCCCTTGAGCCAGCCCTGGTGCCAAGCAGTGTCCCCAGTTCTGCACCAGTGTGCTCCCAGTGCTCCCAGTGCTCCCAGGGCCTGCTGCCTCCCAAACGCACGCTCCACAGAGGGGTGGCACCCTGGAGTCACTGTCTGTGTGCCCTGCTGCATGCCCCAGCGCACCTGCTTGCAAAGCAGCCAGCTGGAGTTTGTTCAGCAGATGGGAGAAGCACGAGAGCACTCGGGACAGCCCGAGAAGAGATGTTAGTTCATTCATTCATTCATTCCTTCATTCGTTTATTAATTCATTCTTTCCTTCCTTCATTCATTTATTCATTCCTTCATTAATTTATTCATTCCTTCATTCAGGTGCAAGCACAGCAGAGCAGTGAGCTGAGCTGCAGAGCTCAAATGACGGTGGGCACGTGTGGCATGGCAAACCCGCAGCTCCTGATGGCTGGGAAGGGAAAGGTGCTGGGTGCGCACCCTGGGGCTGTTCCTGAGTAAATGGGGGCTGTTCCTCAGTAAATGGGGCTGTTCCTCGCTAAACTGGGGCTGTTCCTCAGTAAATGGGGCTGTTCCTCAGTAAATGGGGGCTGTTCCTCACTAAACTGGGGCTGTTCCTCAGCTAAACTGGGGCTGTTCCTCAGTAAATGGGGCTGTTCCTCAGTAAATGGGGGCTGTTCCTCACTAAACTGGGGCTGTTCCTCAGTAAATGGGGGCTGTTCCTCAGTAAATGGGGCTGTTCCTCAGCCCTGGTGAGCAGGAGCGTGGCTCAGTCCCTCACAGCTCCGTGCAGCAGGTGACAGCCCTGCTGCAGTCTGCAGCTCTCCCAGTCACACAGCCGTGCAGGGAGGAGGAGGCTCAGACCACGCAGCCTGACCATTTCCCATCCCTGCCATCGTTCAGAGCTGCTCACAGAGCGCAGCTTGTGTTCTAGAGCGTGTCCTGATGGCACTGCCCAGCAGCCCTTTTGTTGAGGCAGCGTTTCCTAATTGCAGCCCAAGCCTCCAGGAAAGCAGCATTCTGTGGTGACACAGCCTTGGGACAAGGTACTGAGGTGCTGCTTCCCCCCTTACTGTTCCTGCAGCTGCAGGGCTGGAGCAGAACATGCCCTGTGCTCCTGGTTCTTCACCCTTGCACTGCATTGCTGCCCACCTGCACAGTCAGCAAACCCCCAGTGATGCCAGGCTGGGGCTGCGAGGGGGGCAGCTTTCTCCAGCCAGGAGCTCAGGGCAGGGCAGCAGCTCCTGGGCACTGGGTCCTGTTTGCAGGGTGCCCCTCAGCCCTGTCCCTGCCCTGGGAGCTCCTGTTCAGCTGCACCCAGAGCAGCCAGGGCCGGGCTCAGCCGGGGCTGCCTGAGGGCACAGGCTGGCACAGGTGGCACAGGGTGGCACAGGGGGCCTGGTGGCACAGGTGGCACAGGGGGCCTGGTGGCACAGGTGGCACAGGGCCTGGCACAAGGTGCCAGGTGGCAGAGGATGGCACAGGGTGCCTGGCACAGCTGGGACATGAGGCTCTCTGCAGAAACCCTGCTGCCACTGGCACAGGGAAACAGGAGATGCATTCTGAGCAGCGTTTATCAACAAATGTTTGATGTCGTATGCCTTTGTCTTTATTATCCACAAGGATCTAAATGCAGCCTTATCTGGACTAGTCTTTTCAGGGGATAACAGCCTATTACTGCTAGCAGTTAATCCAATTACTCTTTTAGGTCAAGGGGGAGTGTTCTGTGCAAATATTTTTGGAAGATCTGAAAAAAGTTATTCTATGTGTGACCCGAAGAGAGCATATTTCAGAATTTTTCAGCAGATCAAAAGGTTAAGAAATTCCTACATATGTTGGAGGAAACATGGTGCAAAGAGCTGTCAGCTTTCAGTTTTGATCACAAGGCAGTCACTTACTTGAAATATAAAGATATTTCACAATGGAAAGTAGTTTCAAATCAGAAAACAAATCAGTGGGCCTTGCCCTTAACACAGGGAGCTTTCCTTGGACATCAGTGCTGAATTTTAAACATTCCTGTGGTATTTGTGCCATAAGAAGGAGGTTACCCTCCCTTCCCAGCAGACACAGAAGGGCACTCACAGCCATGCCCTGCTGAATCCCTAAAGCCTCCAGTAACTGGCTGCAGCCCGATTGAGATCAGCCCTTGGAGAACTCACTGGTTCAGGTGCCGAAAGCCCTCTGCTGGGCCAGGGGTTTGCTTCCCCAGCTGTCTGAGCTCCTGGAGAGTTATCACTGCCCATCTCAAAATTCTGCTCTATTCATGCCTGCCATAAAGCTGTCCTTTAATACCAGGCCAGAAATCAGCCCAGGAAGCGGCTGCCATAGAGGAAATTCATGGAGTTTTGGTTTGAGGACAAGGAGCAGGCGCTGCTCCCTGTGAGAGGGAAGGAGCTGGGCTGGCCTGGCAGCCCTCACTGCCACAGCCCCGTCCACAGCAGCTTCCAGGTGCAATGAGAGCTCATTCTGAGCCTGCTTTTCATTCTGAAAACTCACCCGAAGGAAGTTGGGTCTTTCACGAGGTACTGCTGCTGCTTTGTTCCTTTCAGTTTGAAATAAGCTGGTGTGGGGGGCTGGGGCTGTGCCGGGGAGGAAGGAGTGGTGCAAAATGAGGGACTCCAGAAATGGCTTGCTGTGAATAAAAATTAGAGAATTGGCTGCTTGTGCTTCCTGTAATATCTGTGTTCATTGTGAAAACTGCAAGTCAGAGTCAACCAGACTTCAAAGTTGGGAGCACACAGCTGCAAGCTGAAAATAAGATTTCTGGGTGATGCAGAAGTGCCAGAAAGGCTGTTTGGTAAGAATACTTCATCAAGATTTGGCAAAGCTTAATGTGAAATGGTTTGGATAGACTGTGTTGTCATTAAGAGGTTCTGAGTGTTTTACAAGCCCAGAATAGAAATTTTTTTCAATTAGCTTGCAAGTATTGTGCTCTGAGTTTATTATGTTGTGCAGGTGGCTGACAAAAACAAAAAATCACACCTTCAGCTGGGAGAAATTAGGAGGGAAGCAAAGCAGTGATGAAAAGAGAATTTTTACTGCCCAAAGACCTGAGAGATTTTCATCAGCTGTCTCAAAAATGTCATTACAGCTAAATACCCCACTTTGCGACCCTTCCCTGTCCTACAGGCAGTCACTTGAAGCAAGTTATTTTAGAGAGGTTTTTTTTAGACTTGTTCCTGTAAGGAGCTGAAAGCAACTTGCTAGCCTAACATTTTCCCTAAAAGGAAATAAAGAATAATTCCTGATAGCTCCAAAGGGCCCCAGGGCCTGGGTCACCTCAGCTGGGACCTTTGTTTATTTCCTTGGTGGGGTCAGGGAGGCAGAGCAGGAGGGAGGTGCTTGGGGAGCATCGCTGCTCTGTGTCCTGGGGGTGACACTGGGGGTGACAGTGACATTGGGGAGTGACAGTGACACTGGGGGTGACACTGGGGAGTGACACATTGGGGAGTGACAGTGACACTGGGGGGTGACACTGCAGGAATGACAGTGACATTGGGGAGTGACAGTGACTGTGGGGAGTGGCAGTGACACTGGGGAGGTGACACTGGGGTGTGACACTGACACTGGGGAGGTGACACTTGGGAGGTGACACTGCAGGAGTGACACTGGGGGTGACAGTGACACTGGGGGGGTGACACTGGGACTGGGAGTGACACTTGGGAGGTGACAGTGGGGGGGCATTGGCTGCTGCTCTCATTATTCCACAGAGTCATACTGGGGGAATGTTTTTTCCTGCCCTGTGCCAAAGAGAAGGGATTTCTTCACTTTGTGGGTGCAGGATTTCAGAGATGCTCTGATGCTCTCGGTGGCTCGAGGAGCTTGTGGGTACAGACACGACTTCAGTCCTTCCAAAATGCCAGAAAAATGAATATATTGCAAGTGTAAACGTCCTGGGGCTCACAACATGCAAAACTAAGCACTGTGAAAAGTTAGGGAACTGAGGGAAATTCATGTTTCCAGTAATGACCTGAAAGGTTCATTCAGGAGTGAAAGGATCCATGGAAGTGCAATTTTTTTGTTTAAGTTGTGTCATACATGCAGGAGCAATAGTCCAGCAGGAGCAGGAGGATGTGTTGTGCCTGGATTTTATTTACCCTATGGTTGCTCTAGCCTGTAGCTAGCAGAGCAGAAGCCTTTCTATGTAAAACCAGGGGGAAAGATATTTCCTTACAGCTTTATTAAAGTCTGAATTACATCAAAGATGATGCAGTTGGAACCCGAGCCAAGGCCTATGGACAGGGCTGATGTTATGGTTTCTGGCAATTCTGGATGGCACTGAAATGCAGTTGGACATAAAAGAAAGATACAAACCAGCAGGCTGTTTAGCTGGTGTGTTTACATAAAGTAAACATGTTTGAATTTATCTTGAAAAACATCCTGGTGCCAGCAGCCATCCTAAAGATTGCTTTCTCTCAGTAAAGCTTACAGGAAGAAGAATTTTTTTTCCTAGTGGCTTGTTGACAGCAAGTTTTTATTAATGTAATTATTATTATTTTATTTGAGCTAAAGAAAATGCTGCAGGGTGATATTTAGCAAGCTGAATGTTTTGATTAGGAAACATAATAGTTACTGCAGTTATTTTATATTCACTGCTAAGCAAATTCCTCTCAGCTGCTGTGGGTTTGGTCTCCATCAAATTGTAAGGGAAGAAAAAAGGGTTAATTTTCTTAAAGCTATGTAGTAGTTATTTATCACTTTCATCTGAGAATATACAAGTGAGTGAGAATACACAAGAATACACAAGTGAGTGAGCAGTATATTACTGACCTGTGTCCATGGCATAGGTAGTCTTACCCCTGTTTTGTTGTGGGCAGATGGGAACGTAGAGCACCAGTGTGTTCTGCCATGAGGATGGGGTGTGGGTCCCTTGCTGAAGGCGTGGGCCCTGCTGGGGAGCATTCCCAT
This sequence comes from Emberiza elegans, assembly GCA_024865655.1. Taxonomy (NCBI): domain Eukaryota; kingdom Metazoa; phylum Chordata; class Aves; order Passeriformes; family Fringillidae; genus Emberiza; species Emberiza elegans. Next base: position 25,710,723 of record JALJVW010000129.1, on the reverse strand, counting down.
CCCAGGGAATCTGTGCCTTTGTTGGCTTTGGGGCATGGGTCCTGGTGGGGAGCATTCCCATCCCAGGGAATCTGTGCCTTTGTTGGCTTTGGGGTGTGGGTCCTGCTGGGGAGAATTCCCATCCCAGTGAGTCTGTTTGCAGGGGTGATGGGGTGCAGGTCCCTTGCTGAAGGTGTAGGCCTTGGTGGGCAGTTCCCATCCCAGGGAATCTGTGCCTTTGTTGGCTTTGGGGCATGGGTCCTGGTGGGGCTATTCCCATCCCAGTGAGTCTGTGTGCAGGGGTGATGGGGTGGGTCCCTTGCTGAAGGTGTAGGCCCTGCTGGGGAGAATTCCCATCCCAGTGAGTCTGTGTACAGGGGTGACGGGGTGCAGGTCCCTTGCTGAAGGTGTAGGCCCTGGTGGCGGGTGCCTTTGTTGGCTTTGGGGCGGGTCCTGGTGGGGCCATTCCATCCCAGTGAGTCTGTGGGTGACAGGGGGTTCCTTGCTGAAGGTGTGGGTCCCATCCCAATGTGCAGGGGTGACGGGGTGTGGGTGCTGCTGGGGCTATTCCCATCCCAGTGAGTCTGTGTGCAGGGGTGACAGGGTGTGGGTCCCTTGCTGACGGTGTAGGCCCTGGTGGCAAGCGTTCCCATCCCAGTGAGTCTGTGTGCAGGGGTGACAGGGTGTGGGTCCCTTGCTGAAGGTATAGGCCCTCATGGGGAGCATTCCCATCCCAATGTGCATTCCCATCCCAAGGTGTGCCCTCAGGGGAGCATTCCCATCCCAATGTGCAGGGGTGACGGTGTGGGTCCCTTGCTGAAGGTGTAGGCCCTGCTGGGGCTATTCCCATCCCAATGAGTCTGTGTGCAGGGGTGATGGGGTGTGCAGGGTTCTGGTGAGGGACTGGTTGTGCCTTTTTGCCCCTCAGCTTGCCTGAGCTGGCACAGGGCCCTACACAACGGTGTCAGGCAGCTGTTTGCCACATCCTGACAGGTGGGATGCACCCTTGGTGCTGCTTTGCAGGTGCTGCATGCTCTGAGCTCACACAAACCAAGACATGTTTGAGGGCTGACCCTTCAGGACCTGTGGGTGTTGGCTCCTGGTAATTGCTGCCACAGCTGCCCTTGGGGCTCTCCCTGAGCACAGCCTGCCCTTCCAGAGCAAAACTGGCACTGCTGAGGTGATTAAATGGCAGCCCAGACCTCGTGCTCCACTGACCTGCTGCTCCCTTTTCAACTGCTTGTGCTTTCCTCCTTGATCATGCATCCCTTTTAATGGCACTTCATATAGATTATTAGAGTGTATTACTGCTGCTGGGTGTAGCCTAATGAAGCAACAGCAGCCAAGGTGCAAAGTTTCTCTGCTGGATTAATGAGGTCTTGAGAGAAGGTGACTGCCCACTGTGAGCAGAACAACTGTCAGGTTGAATTTATCGCCCAGATAGGACTCCTACTAGGGAAGAAATCCAGTGCTTGAGGATGCAATTGTTTGAGGGGGTCCATGTTTAAATCTGACGGGTTTTTAAGATGTCCATGTGTTGGCAGATATTTAGGAAGCAGTTCATTGTTAGAATTAATGGCCATCAGTTTGAGAACCAAGTAAACTTACCTAGTGCATGCTAGTGCATGTTTTAGACTAGCCTGCCAGTAGTTACTTTTCTCATTGCTGAAATTCTTGAATATTTTTTTTAACTTTTGTTTTTTTCACATAGGGTTGGGGAATCCAAGTTTGGTTTTGGGTATGGTTTTATATCTCTGTGTTACACTATAAATAACAATTGGTGGTTGGAGGCTGTCTTGTGAAAAAGGAGCTAATTTTTGTTCATGTGAGGTTATCTGTGCCTGAAGCTGTGAGCTGAGGAATCTCACTATCTCTGTTATTAAGGCTTCATTTTTTTAGATAGTGGAAAAGTGTTTCAATTCTTTCTGGTAATGTAATACATTGAGGTAGCTGGAACTTTCTTTGTGCTATATATTTTATCTTTTTGCTATTTAATAGTCTGACCCCATTCAGAAACATTTCAGACTGCATTATTAATGGCAGTATTGATTTATAAGATCAACTTTAAAAACTACTTGCTGTTTTACAAGAAAACCATCAGGAGGATTAATGTGCTTTCTCTTTGTACATCTACACTTGTATCTGTTGAAAATGTCACTGGATTATCCCTGCTCTGAGGAAAGGGGTGTAATTCATATCCCGATAAAGGCCTGTCCTTGGTGCTTTGGGGAACGGGGTCCTGCAGGCCTGGAGGGTGTTAGTGCAGACACTGCCTGCGGCCAGGCCATGAAAGCACAAGGCTGGGTTTGCTTTTCCCCTGGTGTGCATGCAGAATGGGTAGGGGTGCGAGGGAGAACGAAGCAGAAGCAGGAGGAGCTGTGCTGCTGCTCAGAGCGGGTGTTGTTCTACTGTTTATCAAAGCTGCATGAAACGGGATGAAGTGTGGAGGTTTATGAGAAGCATTGTTTATAAAAGTAAATGTTTTTTCCCACCATGACTAAGACCCTTTATGCTTTAAAGTTTATTTTCCTTCCTGTGAACCTTTCTTGCCCTCTGTCTTTCCCCACCCTGACGTTCTGTAGTTGATTTGCTTCTCGGGGTTGCTTTCCTGGGGCTCTAACCTGAGTTATTTTGTTGTGTGGTGACACAGTTATGGATGACGCTCCCCCTGGCACTCAGGAGTACATTATGTTACGGCAAGATTCCATCCAATCTGCGGAATTAAAGAAAAAAGAGTCCCCTTTTCGTGCTAAGTGTCACGAAATCTTCTGCTGCCCACTGAAGCAAGTGCACCTCAAAGAGAACACAGAGCCGGAAGGTTTGTGCACTTTGGGTCCATGTTCTGTTTGTTGGGTTCCCTCTCCCTGTGTGTGCCGGGTGTGCTGTGTGTGCCAGGCTGTGTGGGGGGAGCCGTGCACTGTCCCTTGCTTGCCTGTCTGATGCCCACAGGACACTGCAGCCTGAGCCCCACGGGAGCCTTCTGGGACAGAGGCCACGCTGCTTTCTCTCCAGTAAACTCTGTTTGTTCCAGCTCCCATCATTAACACTGCCCTTTCTTTTGGCTGCCTGAAGCTGCTTGCTCCTCAAAGGCATCGGTTCCCAGGTTCTTTGCAGTGGCTCCTGGAGCTGCACTCTGCTCTAAGCCTGGCACTCAGATCAGACTCGGCTTGTCCCCAGCACCTTGCACTCCATAAGGCTTCTGCATAGTGCTAGAGAATGCTCATGGCAGCTGTTCTGGGTGAAGCAGGATGAACTTTGTGTGTAATGCACGCCTGGTTGCATTTTGGGAAATGAAATGCATGCAGAGCAGAAAAAAAAAAGATTGTTTTCCTTTTCAGATGAAGCAAAGGTATGGTCTCTCCTCATGCTGTGTTTACTGATATGAAATTGTCAATGAGGTATATCTAGTTCATCTAGTGTGCATAAGATTAAGCTATTTTAAATTTTATTTTTTTAATACTTTGTCTTATTGTTCTATATGTGTTTTGCATTACTGCTTCATATTCCACGTGGTAAGCCTTGCAATTTTTGCATAAGCTCCAGTATCTGCCAAGACAAATAATGCTACTGCTGGTAGAAGTGTTTTAAGATGAAATATTCAGGGCTGGATTTGCCACAATCGAGTCTGCAGGAACGGCAGAGTGAGCAGGTTGGAGTTCTTATCACTATTCACTTGCATTATTCTCTCTGTAATGATGGGCATCAGTTCCTGAGCTGTCACTATTAGCCCAAAATATTTCAGTCAATTGCTTTCTTCTGTTACATTCTCCAAATTTTGCATGAATGTTCTTTGTGCCACCTTTGGGAGATCTGTGTCTTTTAAAATGAAAGTAATTTATTAAACTAGCATTTATCATCTCACCAGAAATATTAACTCTGATGCACATTCTGGTTTAAGGCTTGGGAGAGGTTTCTTGTTCCAGTGATGATGTAACTGAATGTTAAAGTCGGGGTTTGAAGGAAGCCCAATTGTCCTCTCAGTCCTGGGCTGCCTTGACAGAAGCTGTGATTTCATGACTCAGTCAGGATGAAGGACAGGTGACTCCTGTGGCACTCTCCCGGCTTAGCAGACGTCATGGATTCCGTGTCATCTGTCAGGGTTTGTGTTGTTTGTGAGTAAATTTGGAGCCCAGAACTGCTCCTGACAAGCTCATCTGGGAAGATGATGGCACCTGAGCTGCCGCAGGTGCTCAGCACGTGGTGAGCAGGAAGACTCCATGGCCAGGAGCATGAGAGAGAGCTGGGTCCCAGAGCTGCCATCCCTGACGGGTGCTGTGTGGGAATCCTCTGTGTCCTGTGTGGAACTCCAGAGAAGCTCGTGCTTATTGCAGTGCAGCCTACATTGGGAGCTGCATTGCTGCAGAAGATGGCTCCTGGCTGGGCTGATCCTTCAGTGAGTAAATCACCAGCTCCCCCCAGAGCCTGCAGGAGGAGCAAGGAAAGCAGAGCAGTGCTGGGCCTCCTCTCTCCAGAGTCTCCGAGGGACATGGCTCGGTTCAGTGTTGGGCAATTTGGGACCTGTGGGAAAGGCTGGCCCAGTGCGGGCTCTGAGGGAAGACCTGGGAGCATCAGAGTAGCCCTGGTGTTCCTGGAAGCCAGGAGATGCTCTTCTTGGGTTCTCCATGAATCTGCAGTGTCTGGCTCCAGCAGCAGCTGTGTTACCCTCTCCTCCTTGGCACGAGGCACTGGTGCTCATTCCCAGGAAAACATTTCCTCCATGGCACGAGGCACTGGTGCTCATTCCCAGGAAAACAAGGCTTCCTTCTTCTGTTGCTGTGCCCAAGGATGAATGTCTGTTCCTTGTGTGTCCCTCCTCCTCTCCTCCAGGAGCGTTGCATTCCCAGACAGGCACAAGGAGCCAAGGCCACGCTGGCTGACCTGTGACCGCCTGAGGGGTGGCAGCCTTTGCTGGGGTGCGATTTCTGTGTGTTTCTCTGACAGATGTTGTCTCTAGCATGGAGGGAGAACGTCTGACCAGGAATCCTTTTAGCCTCTCTTTTAGCTCAGGTTGCCTGGGCTGCATTTATCTTTTTCTTCAGAATCTGTGAATTGCTTGGAGAGTGGTACCAGACCCACTGAAAGACTGATGTGTGCCATCCTCAGTGGTTTGTTGGCATGGAGCTTGAAAAATGTTGATAGTGAGGTGATCTGAACTGTGCTTTCCATGCAAACCCTGCCAGTCCATCGAAGTTAATGGAGTGGCTGAAACAAATCCTAGCAGAAATCCCTTCCAGTGTGAGCCCAGCAGTTAACAGCTCAGTTGTGCTGATAGGATAAAGGAAAAGGAATGTTTAAACTTGTTACTGTGACACAAATTACACATTTTTGAAGGTACTGGAAAGTGTGACAACTAGGAAGCTGTTAGCAAAGTTCTCCAAGTGAAATGTCATAATGGAAGTTTATGGAAAATTGCAGACTTGGAAGACTCTGCAGAGAGTGCAAAAATGCCTTTTTAATCTGCTGAATAATGGCATGGGAACACAGAGTAAAGGCTGCATGTTTCTAACTGTGCAACTCTCTTGTTTAGATGATGGATTTCTCTGCACTCTTTAACCACTTTCATACAGGGGTAGTGCCTGGGGAGCCTCATTTATCACTTCAGGATTTGGACTCCCTAGGCAGGAAGGATGACACCAGGTAAAAGATTTTCCAGGCTTTTGGTAGGGGTGTTTGGGGAGTTCTGCCTTTGCTGAGAGACTTAAATGCCACATCACACTGGTGTTTGAGCCTGGTGGTCCATCAATTCTCATCTCTTGGGCCTGTTCCTAAAAGCAAAAGTGGGAACGAGAAAGCGAGATCCATGTCTCCTAATCTGCCTTGGTTTCCTGTTCTTTTCCCCACACCTCCTTGCCTGCCTGCAGCATCACCTCTGTTGTTTTGGACGTGCCCCAGGTGCACCTCAGGAAGCAGCTCCAGGGCAGCCCTTGGGTGCCAGCCTGGAGGACAAGAGCAGGCCCTTGGCCAGTGGCTGCAGGCAGTGCTGCAGGGTGGGAGGGTGAGGAGAGACGGGATCCCAGCAATGAGATCTCCCCAGGCGTGGAGGTTTCCCCCCGAGCCCTGTGGCAGCAGGGGATGCTCCAGCCTGGGCTGCAGCTCAGGTGGGGCTGCCCTGGGAGACCTGGGATGGGGTAAGAGCTGAGCTGCTGCTTTGTTCTGCATCTGCCCAGCTTTGTGCTGTCAAAGTCATGCCACAGTTTGCAATGAAAGGCAGTGAAACAAGCAGAGCTGACTCCTTTACCTGGATGCTGCTCCTGTGGGCATTGGGCATTGTTTACAATTGCATCCACGCAGCAGCAGCAAAATACAGAGTATTTTTGTAGCTTCCCTCAAGCCAGGAATACACTGCTAGCAGGAGAAGGGCCATCTGAAGTACATTTTGCAGCTATTTGTTCTCTTAAATAGTTTAAACATAAGCTGCTGCTGCTATCTGTATAAAACATGGTTACATAAAAAGGAGTCAGCTCCTGGAAAACTAATTTGAGTTGTATTATTACATCCAGGGAAGGGAATAAAATGAGAGAAATGTTTTTTAAAAACAGCCATTGGTTAGTCACAGTCACACAGTCAAGAGTCTTGGATACTCGCCCATAGTTCTGTTTTCATGGGGGATTTTTTTTCCTGCCTTTTTTCTTTTTTTTCTTTTTTTTTTTTTTTGGTAACATTTAGTCTCCCTCCAGGCATACATAACCTTTTTACACAGAAAAGCAGACAAGCATGGCAAAATACGGATTGGGGATGGGGAGAGGGCAATCTGGGATAGCAGCTGGTAAGGAGGAAGGCAGCTTTCCTCAACCAACAGGAAATCTGATTAGATAGAAAATGTTAAGGATGCTAATGTGAAACAAGCAGCTCTGTGGTTGCCCTTGACAATGGCTTGTTCTCCCCATCCCTGGCAGTGGAGGGAGGGCAGAGGCAGTGCTGGGGTGAGGCACAGGGAGGTGTTCAAGCACATGGTGTGGGGGCTGCCCCTTCCCCTGCTCCCTGTGCACTGGCACTCGTGTCAGCAGCAGAGACGTGGAGCCTTCATGCTCTAACACAGAATGTCCCTTGGGTGCTCTGAGCCTCGTGTCACCACTGAGAGCACTGTCACTTGGCACTCTAATTACATCCTCCTCTTCTAGACCAATCAGCCCTATTAGCCCAGCTCCCTCATTTCATTATGGTAAGGCATATTTCTGCATTTTAGAGGAGAAAAGGAAAGAAGGGTGAGGAGAACTGTGTTTGAAATCAGAGAATTGTGAGAGGTTTTTGAACTTTACATGTTGTTCAGAGCTAAAAATGACTTTGTGTTGCAGTGAGGAATCCCAAAGATGAGCCAGGAACAGGCACAGTGTCCAGGAACAGGCACAGGTCCCGTGGCAGTGGGACAGCAGTGAGCAGGTTCAGCCCCAGTGAGCAGGTTCAGCATCAGCTCACCTCCCTGAGCCCCAGGTTCCCCCAGCCCCCTGCTTCAGGAGCTCCCTGGAGCCCCTCACTGCTGCTCACACCTGGAGCCCCTCTCTGCTGCTCACACCTGGAGCCCCTCTCTGCTGCTCACACCTGGAGCCCCTCACTGCTGCTCACACCTGGAGCCCCTCAATGCTGCTCACACCTGGAGCCCCTCACTGCTGCTCACACCTGGAGCCCCTCTCTGCTGCTCACACCTGGAGCCCCTCACTGCTGCTCACACCTGGGGCCCTCTCTGCTGCTCACACCTGGGCCCCTCACTGCTGCTCACACCTGGGCCCCCTCACTGCTGCTCACACCTGGGGCCCCTCACTGCTGCTCACACCTGGGGCCCCTCACTGCTGCTCACCTGGAGCCCCTCACTGCTGCTCACACCTGGAGCCCCTCACTGCTGCTCACACCTGGAGCCCCTCTCTGCTGCTCACACCTGGAGCCCCTCACTGCTGCTCACACCTGGAGCCCCTCACTGCTGCTCACACCTGGAGCCCCTCTCTGCTGCTCACGCCTGGAGCCCCTCACTGCTGCTCCACGCAGGGGTGCCCTGTGATGCTGCCCTAAGCACGTTTCACAGGTGCTGTTCCCTGTGTGTCCTCGATGCAGAGCAGGGAAGGCAGAGTTGCTGTCTGCCCTGCCATTAACCCTTTCCGCTGCAGCTGAGCTGTCTGTCCTGGAGCTGCCCCTCCCAGGGAGGGCAGTCTGCTGCTGCTGGCTGGTGCTGGGCCCTGCAGCCCCCGTGCCTTCCTCATTCCCTTTCCCTCAGCAAAACCTCATTCTTGGGTCTGCTTCTGCCTGCCCCTCTCAGGTGCTGCTGTAGGGAACGTGGAACTCCACCACACCTGGTCCCCAGGCTCTGGCTCCTGCCTGCCTGCAGCATCACCTCTGTTGTTTTGGACGTGCCCCAGGTGCACCTCAGGAAGCAGCTCCAGGGCAGCCCTTGGGTGCCAGCCTGAGGACAAGAGCAGGCCCTTGGCAGTGGCTGCAGGCAGTGCTGCAGGGTGGAGGGTGAGGAGAGACGGGATCCCAGCAATGAGATCTCCCCAGGCGTGAGGTTTCCCCCGAGCCCTGTGGCAGCAGGGGATGCTCCAGCCTGGGCTGCAGCTCAGGTGGGGCTGCCCTGGGAGACCTGGATGGGGTAAGAGCTGAGCTGCTGCTTTGTTCTGCATCTGCCCAGCTTTGTGCTGTCAAAGTCATGCCACAGTTTGCAATGAAAGGCAGTGAAACAAGCAGAGCTGACACCTTTACCTAGATGCTGCTCCTGTGGGCATTGGGCATTGTTTACAATTGCATCCATGCAGCAGCAGCAAAATACAGAGTGTTTTTGTAGCTTCCCTCAAGCCAGGAATACACTGCTAGCAGGAGAAGGGCCATCTGAAGTACATTTTGCAGCTATTTGTTCTCTTAAATAGTTTAAACATAAGCTGCTGCTGCTATCTGTATAAAACATGGTTACATAAAAAGGAGTCAGCTCCTGAAAAACTAATTTGAGTTGTATTATTACATCCAGGGAAGGGAATAAAATGAGAGAAATGTTTTTTAAAAACAGCCATTGGTTAGTCACAGTCACACAGTCAAGAGTCTTGGATACTCGCCCATAGTTCTGTTTTCATGGGGGATTTTTTTTTCCTGCCTTTTTTCTTTTTTTTCTTTTTTTTTTTTTGGTAACATTTAGTCTCCCTCCAGGCATACATAACCTTTTTACACAGAAAAGCAGACAAGCATGGCAAAATACGTATTGGGGATGGGGAGAGGGCAATCTGGGATAGCAGCTGGTAAGGAGGAAGGCAGCTTTCCTCAACCAACAGGAAATCTGATTAGATAGAAAATGTTAAGGATGCTAATGTGAAACAAGCAGCTCTGTGGTTGCCCTTGACAATGGCTTGTTCTCCCCATCCCTGGCAGTGGAGGGAGGGCAGAGGCAGTGCTGGGGTGAGGCACAGGGAGGTGTTCAAGCACATGGTGTGGGGGCTGCCCCTTCCCCTGCTCCCTGTGCACTGGCACTCGTGTCAGCAGCAGAGACGTGGAGCCTTCATGCTCTAACACAGAATGTCCCTTGGTGCTCTGAGCCTCGTGTCACCACTGAGAGCACTGTCACTTGGCACTCTAATTACATCCTCCTCTTCTAGACCAATCAGCCCTATTAGCCCAGCTCCCTCATTTCATTATGGTAAGGCATATTTCTGCATTTTAGAGGAGAAAAGGAAAGAAGGGTGAGGAGAACTGTGTTTGAAATCAGAGAATTGTGAGAGGTTTTTGAACTTTACATGTTGTTCAGAGCTAAAAATGACTTTGTGTTGCAGTGAGGAATCCCAAAGATGAGCCAGGAACAGGCACAGTGTCCAGGAACAGGCACAGGTCCCGTGGCAGTGGGACAGCAGTGAGCAGGTTCAGCCCAGTGAGCCCCAGGTTCCCAGCCCCAGCTTCAGGAGCTCCCTGAGCCCCAGGTGCTCACCCTGGAGCCCCTCTCTGCTGCTCACACCTGGAGCCCCTCACTGCTGCTCACACCTGAGCCCCTCACTGCTGCTCACACCTGAGCCCTCTCTGCTGCTCACACCTGAGCCCCTCACTGCTGCTCACACCTGAGCCCCTCAATGCTGCTCACACCTGGAGCCCCTCACTGCTGCTCACACCTGGAGCCCCTCACTGCTGCTCACACCTGGAGCCCCTCACTGCTGCTCACACCTGGGGCCTCTCACTGCTGCTCACACCTGGAGCCCCTCACTGCTGCTCACACCTGGAGCCCCTCACTGCTGCTCACACCTGGGGCCCCTCACTGCTGCTCACACCTGGAGCCCCTCACTGCTGCTCACACCTGGCGCCCCTCACTGCTGCTCACACCTGAGCCCCTCACTGCTGCTCACACCTGAGAGCCCCTCACTGCTGCTCACACCTGAGCCCTCACTGCTGCTCACACCTGGCGCCCCTCACTGCTGCTCACACCTGGAGCCCCTCACTGCTGCTCACACCTGGGGCCCCTCACTGCTGCTCACACCTGGAGCCCCTCACTGCTGCTCCATGCAGGGGTGCCCTGTGATGCTGCCCTAAGCACGTTTCACAGGTGCTGTTCCCTGTGTCTCCTCGCTGCAGAGCAGGGAAGGCAGAGTTGCTGTCTGCCCTGCCATTAACCCTTTCCGCTGCAGCTGAGCTGTCTGTCCTGGAGCTGCCCCTCCCAGGGAGGGCAGTCTGCTGCTGCTGGCTGGTGCTGGGCCCTGCAGCCCCCCGTGCCTTCCTCATTCCCTTTCCCTCAGCAAAACCTCATTCTTGGGTCTGCTTCTGCCTGCCCCTCTCAGGTGCTGCTGTAGGGAACGTGGAGCTCCCACCTCACCTGGTCCCCAGGCTCTGGCTCATTGCAGCCGAGCAATGCCTCAGCCTTCTGCAGTGCTAAATGAAAGTAAACTCTTAAACCCTGCCTGTCTGGGTGCACGTGGGGTTGCTGCAGCTGTGGGACCATATCTGCAGTGAAGGATGGTCTGAAGGGAGGCACAGAGACCAAAAGGCAGAGGTCTGAAGCTGCCACCAGTGTAATATGACAGCACACAGTATAAAAGCACACTGTGCTTTTCCCCAGGAGAAACCTCTGTGGCTGCAGTGGTGACCTGGCAGCTCCTGCTGCAGGGCTGGAGCCAGGGGTGGCTCCTGCTGCAGGAGCTCAGTCCTGCCCCTGGCCGAGCCCTCCTGCCCTGATCCTCCAAAGCCTTTCAGCACGAGATTAACTTTAAACACGACTGCTCCCAGCAGAGTCCCAGGGGTTGGGAGGTGTTTAATGAGCTTACCTGAAAGCAGGCTGGGCCTGTCTCAGGTTCGGGCTCAGCCAGTGCAAATCCAGAGTAATTCCACCCAAATCCAAGATTTACTCAATATTTACTTGTCTGCAAATGAGATCAGAACCCCCTCATATGGTTCAGTTTGATTTCTTTTCTTACTCCCTCAGCAGTTAATGTGGCCCTTATTGCCACAGTGGTTCATGATTGAACATGCAAGTCCATCAGAACAGCAGAGAAATGTAATGTTTCCCCTTATAGAGAGGGAAGAGTGTGACCGTGTTCACAGGGCTTTTCAGGATGAGGGAAGAGACATAGATCTGACTCTATTTTTCAGAAGGCTTGATTTATTACTTTATGATATATATTACATTATAACTATACTAAAGAATAGAAGAAGAAAAAGTTCTCAGAAGGCTAGCTAAGCTAGAAAGGAATGAAAACAAAGGTCTGTGGCTCGGACAGAGAGAGAGAGAGCCAGCTCTGCAGTGAACTAATTCTAAACATCCACCCGAGGCAAATCACGGATCCACCTGTTGCATTCCAGAGCAGCAGATAACCTTTGTTTGCATTTTGTCTCTGAGGCTTCTTAGCTTCTCAGAAGGGAAAAAATCCTAAGAAAGGATTTTCATAAAAAGATGTCTACGACAGAAGAGAAGGATCATCATCATCATCATCGCATGGACATCTCACCAGGAGGAGTAGCAGCAGCACTGCCTGCTGAATCACCTGAGCTCTAGGTACTAAGCTGTTACCTTTGGGAGGGTCTGGGCAGATCCTTCTCTGTGTGCACACAACATCTCAGCCCAGAACATTGCCTGCAGACCTTGGTCTGTTTGCCAGACTCACAGCTAAGAACCATGTGGCTGGAGGAAATGAAGATGAAATGTCAGTAATAAAGGTAGCTAATAATGGAGTGGGTTATTGAACTGGGTTTTCCTAGTGGTAGAATTCAAAGGTGCAGCTGTGAGTAGTCCATTGTTAGCCAGATTTGTTCTCTGTTGCATCAGAAGAGTCTAGGTAAGTAATGGCATTAAGAGCAGTTGTAGAATTTTTATTTCAAGATAATGATTTTTCATTCTCAAACTGGACCTGGCCTTACCCCTAAACAGGTCATGGCAAACCCAAAAAGAAATGCTGTCTCTTACCTTACCTTACCTGTGTACCCTTTGAGAGAAGTCTTTTATCTGTGCCTTTTGCTATTTTGTTCTAATCTCAAAGTAAATATTCACTATGGAGACAGTATCTGGCACTTAGCATAGCTGAAGTAGGACATTTAGACCAAATGAGTCACCCTGATATTCTTTTCTCATCTCATCTTTAAAGGACTCTGAGATCTTCAAAGAGTGTTCCTTGTATGGAGAAAGGCCTTTGTCTTGCTACTTTTCCATCCCATGACTCTCCTGAGAAAGCATCAGACCTGGTTCTTCAGCCTGTCCTCATTTGAAATCAGGAGATGTAGTTCCATATTCTTTATGATGAAGGTTTTTGTTTGTCCCGTGCTCAGCTGCACAGCCCATCAGAATTACTGCGCAGGCCTTTACCGTGGCAGTGTCTGCAGCACGCCAGCACAGAGTGCCTGAGGGCAGGGGCCGTGGCCGATGCCCCACGCTGTGCTGGGTTACCCTGGCTCTGTAAGGCAGGAGCAGTTATGCTCCCCAGCTGCTGCTGGAGAGTTCTGTCCTTGCCCGGGGTCATCAGGGGCAGGACCAAGGCAGGGAGCAGCAGAATCCTGCCCCACGCCTGTGCATGGAACTGCTCCCCTCAGGGGCAGTTAGCTCTGACAGGTGATTGTCTGTGGTTTCCAGTTCCAGGGTTAGCTCAGCCCACACCTAACACAGGGGTTTCTGCTCTTCATCCCATCAGCAGCTGCTGCCCTGAGGGCACAGAATGAGCAGCATGAGCAGCAGAGTTCTCCAGGCTCAGGCAGGCTCCTGTCCTGGCTTACCTGGACGAGAGGAGCAGCTCAGTCCCACCTGGAGCTCAGGCTGCTCTCCCTGGGCTGGAGCCTGCCATGGTTAGAGGATGGCCCTGGGGTTTCTCCAGAGGAGCAGGGCTGACCCATGCAGGTGCCTGGCACTGCCCCATCCATGGAGCATGCACCCCAGCTGCCATCGAACATCCCAGGCCATGGGGCTCAGTGCCCGCAGCTGGGGGCTGGTGGCGCTCCTGTCCCCTGCCTGTCCCCATGGACATCCCTGCTCGGAGGCTTCCCCAGCCCCCCTTTGGTGCTGCAGGAGAGGACCATGAGGAGCCTGTGCAGGGCACCAGGTGCTGACTGCTCCATCCTCTGGAAAAGGCTTTAACAGCACAAACCACCTTGGTGGCCACTGCCATTCTGCTCCCTAGAGAGAACCAACTCTCTGTTCTGTTTCCTCTGAACAGTCCCAGGAGTTTTCATTTTTGCAACAGGTGACATCAAATTAACATTTAATTACAGGAGTTGTTAAAAATGCAGAGTGAATTTCATTTGTGCACCTTTGCTTAATTGGTGCCTGCCCTTGTTTCTGTTCCTCTACAGCTTTAGCTTGGTGGAGTCAGTAATTTACCACCAAGTTTTGCTTTCTAGTTGCTCTTCTCTGGTAAGTGCAATCATTTTCTCATTTCAGACAAGTGGCAAAACTGCCCTCAAATATTGCCAGTATTTCTCAGATGTTGTGAGTAGAAAATGTTTAAGTTTCCACATAAGATTTTTCTTTCTAATGATGAGCTGTCAGCATTAATCCAGTGCAGTTCATGGGGCTGGTCTTTTTATGATAAACTTAGATGAAATATACTGTAAAACCAGTAGTAAGCAAAAATTTAAATGGGACTTGAGCTGCCAAATGCAAGTAGGAGGTTTCTTTAATCACTTGGATATTAAATTAGATAAATGTAAAAATAGTGAGAAATTTTGCTGATCTTTGTACTAATAACAAAGGAGCATGTTTAGGAAATTGCTGCTCTAACTGAAAAGAACTGGATGTAGTGCATTTCATGGTATGTGCAGTGAATTACACAGTCAGTAGGACGCAGTCTGATCATCAGGAGGGAAGATGAGTGGAACAGAGTGGCAGAAATGACAGGAGAACAGGTTTGAAGAGCACCAAGGAGGAGAGGGCAGCCTGTGGGCTCTAGAGCAGCGGGAAGGAGCGGTGCAGGGGAGGAAGGTCTGCAAGGAGAGCAGGGGAGAAGGTGGGCACGTGAGCGTCTGCCTTTGCATGAACTTGCTGGCTGCAGGTGAGACCCAGGACTGAAGCAGTCCCTGAGCTGCAGTGCTCAGGACTCTGTGTCAGAGAGGAGCTGAAGCCTGGATGGACCCTGCCAGTGGGAGAAGGTGCCTGCGAGGACGAGAGATCTGCAGGGAGCAGCAGGCAAGTGGCTCAGCTGGACCTTGGCTAGCATCTCCTTCGCTCAGGAGCGGGGGTATTCTGTGGGAGGTTCTGCCTCGCCCTGAGAGGGTCAGAGCCCTGAACCGAGCACCCCAGCTGCTGCTCCAGCCCCACCTTCGCAGCCCTGCACAGAACATTTCATGCCTGACTTTGTTTAATGCTCCAAACAGGGCATTCCAGCACACAATTAGATCTTCATATCCTTATGTATGTTTAATGAAGTACATTGACTTCTGTAGAGCGCTGCCAATTGATGTTTGATCAGGTGTATTTATGGCAGATTCTTTAATTTGCACATGCAAATGGAAACATGAGAGTAATCCAGGAGACTGAGGAAAATCACAAGCAGCACTGTGACTATTTGTTATTGATGTAATCTCTCCTGCAGCAGAATTTGTACTGTCTCAACAGAATTGAAAAGGTGCCTTTTAAAAACTAGTGTCTCAAAAGGACATAGTAAAAAACCCAAACTCAACACTCCTGCCAGGTTTTTTTAGTGGTGTGGTTTGGAGTTGGGCTTTTTTTAGCAGTTTCATTGCCAGCCTTTAAAGTCAGCTCGTTTCCAGCAGGATGCTGTTGAGGTGGACACGTGCCAACATTTTGCTTTGTTAAGTCCTTGGCCAGATTTTATTTATTGGAATGCTGAGCTGTGTGCACTGAGGGGCTGGGCTGAGTTGTGATACGGCCCCAGAGGTTCCATCAGATCCCTTTGAAAGGCACTGGTGCCTTCAGAGCTGCTCTATATTTATCTCTGCTCTCCTGCAGGAGCTGTTTCTTATTCAGGTGCCAAACTCTGCGCCTTCGTTCCCTGTTTTATTTCTAGCAGTCTCTCTGTGTAACCCCTGTTTCACCAGCCCTTCTCCCTCCCTCTGGGTCGATGTCTGAGCTCAGGCTCTTGTTGCTCTGAAGTCCATTTCTGTTTAGCTCTGGAGAAAACATTCTGGCTGGGAGGCAGGGCAGCAAGGGGGAGGAGAGCCCAGTAAAGTTCTGGAACCTTTCCAGTCTCCTGGAGCTGATGAACACTTACTTTGAAGGGCACAAATCCTTGGATTTATTTTTTTAAATAATATATAATTCAATGTTTACAAGGAAAAGCATGTAAACCTAAACTCGCACATCAGAGTTCTCAAGAGAATTGTAGGGCTGCAGGTTCATTAGAAAGGAAACTTGTTAAAAGATTAAGTTGTAATACTTTGATTTAGGATGGGACTCCAGGGAAGGATCAAAATAGAACACTTCTAGCAGTTGATTTGCAGAGCAAATTCACAAGTAGTTTTGGGCCTATTTATGTCTTTAAAAATCTAGTGGCAGCAGTGCTAGGAATCTGGGAGAGTGGACATCTGATTTCTCCATCTTGTAGTAATGAGACTTGTTATTTTTAGTATGATGCCCCTTGCTCACATTGGCATTGCCCTGTTTGAAGTGGAGGACTCCATCTGTGCTATTTTTAAAAGCCATTTATTATGTTAATAGTTGATGCAGAATTTTACTCTTTTCATTGTCCTCAACCCAAAGATGTATCTTTCTTTGGACTAAAAATTATTTCTCTGGACAAAAATTTGGTTTCTCTAAAGAAAATCTTCCAACTGAAGAGCAAAATCATGAAAACCAGTGAAATCCCTTGCTTTCTTTCAGTAGTAACAAACAGTGGCATGACAGGTGAAAGCAGAGAATGGCCAAATGTTGTGTTTCCATGTGCGTACCCAGTCAGGCAGCTCAAGTTCTGTGGCACATACACAGACTCAGGGAAGGACATTGAAATCTCTTCTGTCCCAGCTGCAGAGTGCATCCCCCCTGCCAGGGTCTGACAGAGCAAAGGCACATGAGAAGCAGGACAAACTGTAAGCTGAGAAATTGCTGGGGAATGGAAGTGTGTAGAGAAATTCAGAAGTCAGTGGAATTCCTGTGGGTTGGAGTCATTTCCTCCTTGGCTGCTGAGTTTGTGGACTGGAAGTTGAAAGATTAATGAGCATAAAGGAACATTAGAAAATGTCATGGCCACAGCAGAAGGAGCCTGTGCTTGCTGCTCTCACTGGCACAGCTTCAGCTTTACTGATTTGCACTTTGCTGGCTGGGTGAGCTGCCCTGCAGCAGTGGCTGCTGTTGCCCCAGCACAGGGTATTTGCACGTCAGGATGTGATTTCCTTGAGGCAGTACATTGTTCTTACTTGTGGAGGGTCATTCATACATGTTGATGGTTAGAAGGAGCCTTGCTGGGACTTCAGTCACTCTATCAAGAATGTTACATCCCTTTTAGTTCCCTCTGCACTAAAGGCAAAGACATGTCAGGTGTATTGGAGTCTTGTGCTTTTTGAGCAATAACAAAAATATGAAATGGCTTAAGACAGTCCTGAGATTTTTCCTGTAGCCTCCACACTATAATTAAGTCTATTAGTGTAAAATAATGAGAGAGCTTGGAGTATGTTTTCTCACAGTGAATGAAGGGAAATCTCAATGCAGAGACCAGATTAGATGCTCTGCACAGTATGTCAAATTGTTCTTCATGCCCAATCCCTTGATGAGGACAGTTAATGCAGAGGTGTTGTGCCCGGGTGTGAGGAGAGCTGAGTGCTGTCAGCCGGGTAGGAAGTGCTGTGAGCTCCTGTCTCCTGTTGAGCAGTGGGAGGCAGGAGTTGCAGCAGGAGCAGGGCAGCAGGAGCAGGGCAGAGGAGCAGCACAGTGCATGGGCTGGAGTGAGCTCTGAGCACAGAGGAGCAGGGGCAGGGCAGCAGGGCAGCAGAGGAGCAGGAGCCGTGGCAGCAGCAGGAGGAGCAATGCAGCAGGAGCAGGGCAGCAGGAGCAGCAGGAGCATGGAGCAGCACCTCCCAGGAGGCACAGCAGTGGTTTCACAGAGGAGCAATGCCTGGCTCTCAGGCCCAGGGAGCAGGGGGGAGCACTGCAGCAGGAGCAGGGCAGTGGGAGCAGGGCAGAGGGCTGAAGGCAGGGCAGCAGTGAGCCGGGCAGCAGGGAGCAGATGTCCTGAGCAGGCCGTGCAGCAGGAGCAATGCCCAGGAGCAGTCCCTCCAGGCACAGCAGTGGTTTCCTGCCTGGCTCTCAGGCCCGAGGGGATGGGGTTTCTCTGAATTGCAGGTGTGCAGCTGACTGAAGGCAGAAGTGATGTCAGATGCCCTGAGCAGGCTCCATCCCCAGCCCCTGGTGCCTCAGCCCCCACCCTGAGCTCCTTGCCCTGCCCAGAGTGTCCTGGCCCAGCCTGGGCCTGAGGGTGCTGTCCAGGGGCTGAGGAGATCAGTGTCTCCCCCAAATACATCTCTTGGGAGCTCATTCCATCTTCAAGAGGCACCGTGGTCTTGGTGCCTCTCAAAAGACAAAATTTCTCTGAAAAATATTTGTTGCAGTCATCTTCACTCACCCTGCAATTTCCTTTGTTGTATCCACATTTTAACTGGATTTTCTAGGCAGAGTGGGTTTTGGTATTTTTGAACAAAAGCAGATTTTCCTCGAAGGGCACAAGGAATAGCAAGGTGTGTTAATGGAATATTGATTTATGCGAGTTTTGTAGGAAGTCCCTGGACTGTGTTTGCCACAGCTGTAGGGCTCTGTCCAAGGCAGAGTGTGCACCAGCCTTTTGAGGGAAGGGGAACAGGAGCGTCTCTGCCACCCCACCCCTGGGAGGAATGCAGCCCTGGCACCAGCCCGGGCACTGCCCTTGGCAGCTCCCTGAGCACTTCGTGTGCTTTGAGCTTTACCCCAAAAAGCATCTGGGGCCCAGCAGAGAGTTATTTCCAGCTAATTGATGAACCCAAGGTCAGGCAGTTGTTGTCAGTGGATTTCAAACCCGTTTGTTTGTCTCAGAGTTCTGCTGGCAGAGGAGATGCCAGGGAGATGTGGGGTGGCAGTGAGAGCCCTCCTGTGCTCAGGTGTGGACAGACAGACCTGCCCTTCAGTGCAGGCTGAAGTGCTTTTGAAAACTAAGACACAATAAACTGAGGCTGTTCTGTTCTGGAACAAGGCCGTGTTAGAATTAAATTTCAAGTATGTGTCTTTTTTATTTCTCCTCTTCTCCATTTTATGAGTGGATAAATACAGTGGAGGGATTGGCAATCAGCAGTATGAAATTAATCCTGTGAGAATGTTCCTGTGAGTTCTGGAGTCAGAGAGCAGAAGCACCATCAGACCTTCCCCTAATGTCTCCTCAGACCTGGCCCTTGTCTAACCTATAACCTGAGAATTGTCCTCTCTCAGGTCGTAACTGTGCTCTCTTTGATTGTGGCCCACCAAGCAGTAAGGGAATTGCCTGGTTAATCCATTTTGAAAAAACAATAGGAAATTGTTTTATCAGGTCTCCTAAAACAGCTGCATATGCTGTGATTGATCTGATCATGTAAAATATTGATCACTGAGAACCTTTAGCTATAAGGAGATAATACAAGTTAGAGAAATGTGCATTAAATGCATTAAATTAGTGTTTCAAATGGCTGATTAGAGAGAGGGACTTCAAAAGGAAGGGAAAAGAGAAATATGGAAACATGCGAGTTTGGCTGGCAGGAGAAATATTGCTTGAACTGCTTTAGATTATTCAGATTGCAATGCAGTGGCTTTTTGTCACAAAAAAAGTCTTGATTAATAGTATGGAAAAGTAGGTTTTAGTTTTACAAATGGTACTGAATGGAGAGTCAGGCAGATAATGAGAAACAATTTAATCTGATACATGAGGGGGATTAATTTTGAGTACCTGGGTTGTAACAGGGCAGCAGAGCTCAATGCAGATAAATGGAAGATAATGAGCTTACAAGGGAGGAACTCCATAGTCAGGGAGTGCTCAGAGGCTGCAGCAGGCTGAGGCAGGGGAAAGAAACCAGAAGTTACTGGAGAAAAATGGCATGTTCAGCAGGACAAGGGGAAATGGGTTATGGGGCTGCTGCTGAGGGGAGAGCAACAAGGACAGGGGGGAATGGGTTATGGGGCTGCTGCTGAGGGGAGAGCAAGGACAAATGGGTTAAAGGAGGGGAAAAGGACAGGGGGAAATGGGTTATGGGGCTGCTGCTGAAGGGAGCAGCAAGGACAGGGGGAAATGGATTATGGGGCTGCTGCTGAGGGGAGAGCAAGGACAGGGGGAATGGGTTATGGGGCTGCTGCTGAGGGGAGAGCAACAAGGACAGGGGGAAATGGGTTATGGGGCTGCTGCTGAGGGGAGAGCAGAGGGCTCTGAGCCCCGTGCTCAGGGCTCACCCACGGGCTGGGGATAGGGAGGCAAAGGGCGGGCTCCAGGGGAAATGCACCTCTCAGGACAGAAATGGCCCTTGAGGCTCAGAAATCTCTAAAGCAATCCAAAATCCACTATTGCAGAGAAGCAGGAGTTGGTTTGTT
This sequence comes from Emberiza elegans, assembly GCA_024865655.1. Taxonomy (NCBI): domain Eukaryota; kingdom Metazoa; phylum Chordata; class Aves; order Passeriformes; family Fringillidae; genus Emberiza; species Emberiza elegans. The sequence goes on along the minus strand of JALJVW010000129.1, from coordinate 25,690,841 downwards.
TGGAGCTCACTGGCACAAGACAAACAGGTTTTTTTTCCCACTGATAGCGGGTGGAAGTTTTAGCTGTGATGTAGCTGGGAGCAGGGCTGAGGAAGCTGCCGGAGGATCTCCAAGGAGATCCCTGGGGAGGTGTCGGGGGATGCCCACGTTTAGGAGCAGGGCTCTCCTGGGGGCACTGGAGCTGTCCCAGCTCTGCCAGGGTCACTGAGCATGGCAGTGGCAGCAGCAGGGTGAGCTCAGCACAGCCGTGAGGGGCAGGTGAGGGCAATGGCACTGGGCTGTCGCTGCAGCCTGGGGGCTTGGGCAGCTCTCGGGCTGGGCACAGCACTGTCACTGCTTCCTGTGACTCTCGAAGCACACATCACTTTGAATACATGAATGCCCAAGCAGGTTTGCTTAGACCCTCTTTTTCTGCTAATTATATTTTTATGGCTTCAGAATTCAAAAGCAAACTTTATTTTTATAAAGCCTTGTGTATGTCTGATGGGAGTCCTGACATGAAAGCTTTCTGCATGCACAGGTGCCTTGGGAATCCGGGCAGAGCAGGAGCCCTGCTGCTGCCAGGGCACTTTTCAATTATTCATGTTTTCGTCATGATCTGCTACAGCAGAGTAACCCCGGGTGAGTCCAACACGGTCCTGCAATTGCTGAACCTTGTCCTGCCTTTTGCCTCTTGAGTCTGCACCTGTGAAGGTGTTTGGATGGAGGACTTTGGGCTGCCAGGTTTGGTTAGGTCTGTTAAGAACAAACCAGGTTTGGTTAGTTAAGAACAAACCTGCCTGCCCTGCCCTGCCCTGCCTCAGCAGCGTTCCCACTCCAGCTCTCCCTTGGCCCTGCATGGAGTCATTTCCTAACGCTGGGTTGTGCAGAGTCAGGAAAATTATTATTACCCAAGGCAGTTTTATATAAATTACAAATTTCTTTTACAGTTATCGCTTTAAATTAGGACAAAACGCTCTGTGATTCATGAGTAGATCCAAGGCTGTAGCCAAAGGAGCAGAAATGTGGGCAAGGAGGGAGCTGGTTTGATTCTGCTTGGTGCTTTGCACCTTCATGCAGCTCTGTGGGATGGCTGAAAATGGGTTTTCAAAGCATAGGTTTTCCCAAAGAAAACAGGTTTTCAAAGCATAGGTTTTCCCAAAGAAAGCAGGTTTTCCCAAAGCATAGGCAGACTCTTCTCCAGAGTCTGATGTGGCCAAGGGAGCAGAGAGAGTTGGAAGAGACTTGCCAAGGGTGGTTTTTCAGGGTCTGGTCTGGTGGAGTCTTGGTGCCATTGTTCCTCTGGCTCAGCAGGCTGGGGACCCTGCTGGCCTTCAGGCCCATGAAAAAGCATCAAATCAAAGCTTCACCTTTTTCGTTGACTAGCTTTTTAAAGCAAATTTATTTTAAAATTAATACAACCAAAAAGAGAGTTTAAATAACTGAATATTCAGCTAAAGTCTCCTTCAACAGATTTGAGTGCAAGACTGAAAATGAACTGTTATCTTTTCAGCTATACTTACAGAATACAGATTTGAATTGCAAAAAAGGCATTAAAATAGCTTGTGCAATTTAGAACAGACTGAGTCAAACTGACAAAGCAGAAAATAACACGAACTAGAGATGCACTTGTGTGCTATATCATGTTAATGATTCTGTTTTCTAAACCAGAAACAGCTCAATAATATATGTTGTTTCCAAACAAATGTATGTTTTATTAAAATAAATTAAAATAGAGAAAAATACAGCAGTGTGGGATGGGAAGGAAAACAATTATTCAGGAAGATTAGGCTTGCTATACATCAGGGGGTTTTGGCATGACCCGCTGTGAATTTGTGTACTGTTTGTAAAGATTTTATCTGCAGATTTTACATCTGCCCTCAGTCCTTTGGTATGCCAGACCATGAGCTTTGTGTGGCAGAGATACAGCACAGGAGGAAGTGTCCCAGTGCTGTACACAGGTACTTGCTTAAAAACCACTCTGGAGATCACTGATCTGACCTTGGAGAATGCAGGAGGACGCCAGCATCAGAATGGGCAGAACTGGAGATTTGCTGTGCTCAGTGTAAGAGCCAAAGGTTTTGTGTTTGGGATGGATGCGCTGGGTGCTGTGGGTAACTGGCAGCAGCAGGGAGAGCCCTGCTGGGCATCAGGTGAGGTGAGGGCTCTGTGAGGGCTCTGTGAGGGCTCTGTGAGGGGCTCTGTGAGGGGCTCTGTGAGGGCTCTGTGCCAGCACAGCCCAGGCTGTGGGCTCTGTTAGGGCTCTGTGAGGGCTCTGTGAGGGGCTCTGTGCCAGCACAGCCTGGGCTGTGGGCTCTGTTAGGGGTTCTGTGAGGGGCTCTGGGGCTCTCTGCCCAGGCTGGGAGCCAGGGGCTCTGTGTGTGCCAGCACAGCCCAGGCTGTGGGCTCTGTGAGGGGCTCTGTGAGGGCTCTGTGAGGGGCTCTGCAGAGCCAGGCTGTGGCGGCATTCCTGGGAGGCAGGACAGAGTCAGGGGTTTGGTGCTCCTGGCCCCTGCAGGTGCTGCTCGGGGTCACTCTGCCTGTGTGGCCCAGTGAAGGCTTGCCTTGGCAGCTGATCTCCATGTTCTGGGGGCAGACAGGATGCTGCCTGGCTCTGTGATGTGATCATTCCTTACATCTGCATTTTGCTGTGCATGATCCGCCTGGGAGTGCTGCATGCCCAGAGAGCCCCCTCTGGCTAATCTGTCAGCTTCCCTTGACAGCTGTTAAACAAGGATTTATCAACATGACTCAAAGCTACCTTTCTGGCACTTTTAATATGTAGAATTTTCAATAAGGAAACTCTCTAGCTACTTGCTGATGCAGACCATGCAGCAAAGTCAAGCCAGATGTCCTGAGGAGGGTTTTGATTCAGCATGCTCCTATAAGAGGAGAGCTGGGTCTGGGCTGAGCTGAGGAGTACATCCTGACGTGGGTCATGCTTTGGGGCCAGGATCCTCTGCCTGCAGCAGAGCTGCTGCCCTGGCTCTGGGGGGGCAGAGGGGTTCATCTGGGGGCTGCCTGAGGTTCTGTCCCCGTGCTCCTGGTGCTGGCAAATGAATGGGTCTGAGATCAAAAATGGTGATGGAGTTGCTGATTCAGTTCCTCTCAGACTCCAACTCTGGCACTATATTTTAAGACTGTTCAATCTGAGGCTGGGTGTTGGTTTTCTAAACTTTTATGCAGAGTTCATTTTTTTCTGTAAACACACAGTTAAATATAGTGAATTTGAGCTGGGTCTTCTAGAAACTGAAGTTCGTGTGGGGATAGCTGGAGATGTACTTGGGCTTCTGCTATCTGTGTCTCCATGGAAGTGCCAGTGATCAAAATATCTAGTTGTAGATTAATTGCAGCTAGCTTTTGGCAGGGATTCACATTCAGATGTTTTAGTATTTAAACCACTCTCATAGTATCAGATAGAGTTGGCAGAGAAAAGAAGAGGAGGTATCTAGTGAAAAATGCATGTACTTTTAGTATTTAGGGTAAGTGGGCTTCCATTTTGACTTGGTGTAGTAATTCCTTTATTTTTCTGTTATTTTCCTGCTATTCTTGATAGAAATAAACCTTACCAAAAAATCCCTGATACGTGGCTGTTGGATGCTATACTTGTTGTCCTGTGTAGGTAGAAGAACGTTGTGTTTGAAAATTCAAGTCCTGGTTGTTTTGAATATGGTTCTGGTGCTGAGGTGCTGGGTGCAGGGCAGGTCAGAGCTGAGGAAGAGCTCAGACCTGTTGTGTGTTCAGTGTTTGAAATAAGGAATAAACCTGTACTTCTGTTGTTAGCAGCCAGCTAAGATCCATCACAGCAAATGCAGGCGGAGCCCTTTAGGTAATATTCAAGTTGTTACACATCTCTAAGCTGTTATTTGGCTGAATTATCCCATCATCCCAAGTTTGTAGACAGAGACATCCCCTTTGCTGTGCTGGAGTTAAATCTGTGACCTCTGGTAAGTGCTGTGAGAAGAAAAGCTGAACCAAGAAAATGACAGTAAATATGCATCATATATTCTTGCATAAATGTTATAGAGGCAGAGGAATTTTTAGGTGAAAGGATGGTATCCAATTTATTTAAATTCAAAGGAAACAATTCACTGCATTGCTCCTTATTTTCTAGGAACCTTGGATCTATCAGCTAATGGGAGCTTGTTACTGTGCCATGACTGTAAACTCAGCTCTGAGTTTTTCCCTTGGCTGTCATGGACATGGTGATGGAGATGGAGTTATTCTGGCTATAAACCTCCATCTGTTATGTCACAGGCAGTTACTGTGGGCAGTTTCAGGCTTGCAGATACAAACCATGGCAGGCTTCAGACGTTTCCTGCAGCTCCCTTGTGGTAGGAGCCCTGTTGGCTGAACAGCAGAACATCATTTGGGTTGGTTATGAAGACACATGGCAAGGCTGGCAATCCAATTCCGTGCTCAGGTTTGGGGAAATCAAACAGCAGCAGGCAGAATATCCAGTGCAATGTTCAGTGTGTGCTCCTGGGAAATCGTGACAAGGCTGGGAGAGCAGGAAATCTGCAATGAATGAAGATAGTGCAAAAACCATTCTGGAATGTGATTGCTGAGCTGTGTCTGTGTGTCCTGAGCAGGAGAAAGGACACACAGCCTTCCCCATGCCTGGGAGGCTGCAGGAGCATTGTCCCACCTGTGCTGGGTCCCCTGTGCCGCTGTGGCTGTGCCAGGGGCAGCCTTGTGGCTCTGGTGCTCTGGTTGCTGAGAGCTGAGCTGTGCCCAGCTCAGGGCAGGCGCAAGGGCTCCCTTTGCCATCCTGATGGAGCTGCTTTGGGAGTGCTGAGAAGGACAGGCTGGCTGAGGGACACGCCTGAGCACCTCGGGGAGCACCCGGAATTCCATTCTGACTGAGGGGATGTCATGATGCAAACGAAGCAGGGGCTCACCCGGAGCAGTAATTGCAGCTGTGTTGTCCACTCCTGTGGATAATTTTCACTCTCCCTATTGATGAAAAAGGTGTTGCTGTAGTAGCTGGAGCACAAGGTTTTGCTGTGTCTTTTCCCATGTTTTATTGATTTTTCCTGCTTAATGAGAACTGTGTCCTTCCTTATTTCTGGAAGGGACAGTTGTTTTTAGCCTGCTTGCGCATCAGCAGCTTTTGGAACAGCCTCAGTTTCCCTGCCATGCAGGTCTGCTGAGACCACCAGAAGTGAGACAGGATTTTCCATCTCAGGCGGGTTTTCCCTGAGCCCCCAGTGCCACCACCCTTGGAGGTGACAGAGGGCTCACTGTGGCCACTGCATTTACAGGGTTTATTGTGCCCACTGCATTTACAGGGTTCATTGTGATCACTGCATTGACAGGGCTCATTGTGATCACTGCATTTACAGGCTCATTGTGGCCACTGCATTTACAGGGTTTATTGTGCCCACTGCATTTACAGGGTTTATTGTGGCCACTGCATTGACAGGGCTCATTGTGGCCACTGCATTTACAGGGTTTATTGTGATCACTGCATTTACAGGGCTCATTGTGATCACTGCATTTACAGGGCTCATTGTGATCACTGCATTTACAGGGTTTATTGTGCCCACTGCATTTACAGGGTTTATTGTGGCCACTGCATTGACAGGGCTCATTGTGATCACTGCATTTACAGGCTCATTGTGGCCACTGCATTTACATGCTTTTCTCACCCACACATGCCTCACAGTCAGTCCTGCCCCAGCCCTTCCCTGACTATGGGCATGTTCATGGTAGTAAAACTCTTCATTTGTGTTTATTGTGTCATTTTGGGCACCTAGGCAGAAGGCTGGATGAAACCAAAACATTTAATTACTTCCTCCTCATTTTGGTCAAATGTTAATTTGAGAAGAAATCTTGGGGGGAAATGCCTGTAAATTGAAACCTTTCATTCTGATTTACCCACTGAACACCATTTTCAGCCGCTCAAAAAGAAAAAAAAAGTAAAAAACCAACCTTTACAAAGAGCCTAATTTCACCCAAAATTAAATTAGCAGATGCTTCAATTTGCCAAAATAAAAAAAGTGGATTTTTGCATTCACTTCTTTTGTCTGTCCATGTTTTGAAATGTCTTATGAACTGGTCCCATCACACCTCTGCCTCTCTGGGTGCTCCAAAGAGGCTAAAAAGAGGCAGGATACAGGGAAACTCAGCAAAACTACAAACCCCTTCCTCCTTCAGCTGAGAGTAGATACGCATTTCTTCCAGTGCAGCGAATTCATTTATTGTGAGACTCCATGAGGCAAAGGCAGAGCAGTGCAGAATGATCCAGGGCTTTGTCTCTTGTTATTTGTGTTTCCATCCACAATTTAAATCAGGTTACTGATGGCAGAAACAGTAATCTGTCCGTTTAATGCTAATTACCTGCTTGGAGCAGGATGTCTGCCTCCATCCCTTGGCAGATTCAGTTTGTGGACCTGACTGTGGCTCCTGCATGTTACCATATTACAAATATTGAAGCATTTGATGATGAAGATGATCATTTCATCCCTTCCAAGCTGTAATGTGTAATTTGAAAACAAATGCCTCCTTTTAGCTGGATGCCTAGAAGATGGTGACAGCTGTAGGAGTATTTATTTTGTAAAACTTCCCCTGCTTGCCTTCTATGCCACCACTTGCTGAGTGAAATGAGCAGGTGACACTGGAGATGATGAAGCAGTTCTCTCCTCTGGCTCATCTCTGGGACCACAAGATCCCTCTGTTCAGTCTCTGTTTGCTGGCTGAACATTTAATTTTTGAGTGTACCAAAGGCTGGTACGTGCCTTGTCCTGTGTGTGCAGGAGGGCACAGGTGAGTGCCCCCCGCCTTTCTCAGCTGTGGCAGGTGGGTGTTTGACCCTCCCTGCAGGCTGGTGGTGCCAGGGCTGGGAAAGCAGCAGTGCAGTGGAAATCATGTGCTGGGCTCAGGAGAGCGTTCCCTGCCCTCCAGGGCACTGGGGTGTCACTGCTGCCTCTGCCCCTTGGACACAGGGCTTGCTGTCCAACCTGCTCTCACTGCCGGGGCTCCTTGCAAACCACTCTGAAACCTTGGGCTTTGCTGGGGTGCCTGAAGTTTTCCTGAGGAAAGGATCTCTGCTTGGGGCAGGTGGCTGTGCTGCAGGGGGGCTGAGCGGATCCAGGGAGCCCTGGGCTGTGTCCCACCCCCAGAGCCCCCCACAAACACCACCTGGCTGGCTGTGTCCCACCCCAGGGTGTGTCCCACCCCAGAGTTCCCCCCCCAGATCCCAGCCTGGGCTGTCCAGGTGTGTCCCACCCCAGAGCCCCCACACAAACACCACCTGGCTGTCCAGGTGTGTCCCACCCCAGAGCCTGTACAAACACAGCCTGGCTGTCCAGGTGTGTCCCCCAGAGCCCCCATGATCAGGGCCCCACCCACCCCACAGCCCCCCTGTTCAGGCCTGGCTCCCCACCCCAGAGCCCCCCAATCACAGCCTGGCTGTCCAGGTGTGTCCCACCCCCAGAGCCCCCACACACAAACACAGCCTGGCTGTTCAGGTGTGTCCCACCCCCAGAGCCCCCCCCAATCACAGCCTGGCTGTCCAGGTGTGTCCCACCCCCAGAGCCCCACACACAGGTGTGTCCCACCCCCAGAGCAGCCACAACCTGGCCCAGAGCAATCACAGCCTGGCTGTCCAGGTGTCCAGGCCTGGCTGTCCAGGTGTGTCCCACCCCCAGAGCCCTGTACAAACACAGCCTGGCTGTTCAGGTGTGTCCCACCCCCAGAGCCCCCCATGATCACAGCCTGGCTGTCCAGGTGTGTCCCACCCCCAGAGCCCCGCACAATCACAGCCTGGCTGTCCAGGTGTGTCCCACCCCCAGAGCCCCCCACACAAACACAGCCTGGCTGTCCAGGTGTGTCCCACCCCCAGAGCCCCCCCCCATCACAGCCTGGCTGTCCAGGTGTGTCCCACCCCAGAGCCCCCACAAAACACAGCCTGGCTGTCCAGGTGTGTCCCACCCCCAGAGCCCCCCACAAAACACAGCCTGGCTGTCCAGGTGTGTCCCACCCCCAGAGCCCCCCACAAACACAGCCTGGCTGTCCAGGTGTGTCCCACCCCCAGAGCCCCCCATGATCACAGCCTGGCTGTCCAGGTGTGTCCCACCCCCAGAGCCCCCCCCCGATCACAGCCTGGCTGTCCAGGTGTGTCCCACCCCCAGAGCCCCCCACAAACACAGCCTGGCTGTTCAGGTGTGTCCTCCTTGCACCTGGACATCCCTCTTGTCTCCTGACATTTCAATTCTCTTGGTCGCATCTAAAATCCATAGATCTACTGAGATAAATAATTGCTTTAGGAAATGGCTACTAATTGTTACAGTCATCTGTCTGGTTTTGCCAAGTCTGTTTAAAAAACCACATTAAATGTCACACATCCCACAGATACAGGCTTGTCAGCTGTAGAGCACAGCAGAAATCTGTTCCCTTGTCACAGTGCACTGGCTCCAGTGTTTCTGTCCTACAGTGGAGCTGCAAAATTGCTGATGACTAAAGAGTGAGTCTTTTAATTGTGCTTGGCTATTTAAGCATTACAGATCTTAGCAGCCCTCACTGAATTCTCTGGGTGTTTTTCTCATTTTATCCACCCAGTGTAATTAACATTATTACTGTAAGATGTTCATCCTAGTCCTGCTTTTTGAAAAATGGATGCTGGTGTCAGTTGGGTGTTTTATCTGGTGGTTAGTCAGTGGCTTGCACAGTAATATTCCCTGTGGGAAGGTTGTGTTTATCACGTTTCCTGGAGGTTTAATTGCAGCCAGGGATAAAAACAAACACTGGTGCTTCATAGATTGATTGCAAGAACGCAGCAAAACATGGAGTGGAGCATAAAAAAGACAGATGTTTTATCCTGTCTCTCAAGCTACCTTGGATAGCTGTACCCTGGTTGTGAAAATCTCATCTCAGAGTGGCACAGGTGGGAAAGCAGAGGTGGCGTCCCCTTGGAGCAGCCCTGGCACATGGATCACCCTGTACAGGCTGCAGAGTCCCCCCAGCTGGGGGTGCAGAGGGGTCTGGCATGGCTGGGTGGGCCTGTCTCTGTCCCCCTGGGTGTCCCTGTTCCCATGGGTGTCCCTGTGTGTGTCCCTGTCCCTATGGGTGTCCCTGTCCCCCTGGGTGTCCCTGTTCCCATGGGTGTCACTGTGTGTGTCCCTGTCCCCATGGGTGTCCCCATGTGTGTCCCTGTCCCCCTGGGTGTCCCTGTTCCCATGGGTGTCCCTGTGTGTGTCCCTGTCCCTATGGGTGTCCCTGTCCCCATGGGTGTCCCCATGTGTGTCCCTGTCCCCCTGGGTGTCCCTGTCCCTATGGGTGTCCCCATGTGTGTCCCTGTCCCCCTGGGTGTCCCTGTCCCTATGGGTGTCCCCATGTGTGTCCCTGTCCCCCGGGGTGTCCCCGTCCCCATGGGCTGCAGCTCTCACAGCCTCACATGGCCACCATGAACAATCCAGAGTGAACCAGCCCTTCCTCCTCTATCCCAAGATTTCTTCCCCTGTGGAGCTAAATGAAGCCTGGCTTTCCTGTAGGCACAGCCCACTGCTAAAAAATTGGTAATAAGTATTTTGTGACATTCATTTATTAGAAGACTGTTAGATTGACATCACAAGAGCTAAATAGTAATCTGCCTTTCACCTTTATTTTCATCAGTTCTCTGGCTTAAAGTTGAAAAGAGTTAGGAAAACGTGTCAGCACTGTGTGCTGAGTCAAGTATACATAGGAAAGTGACTGATGCAAAAGCATAAGGAGCTGCAGAATTAGGAGGTTTAGAATTCCAGTGGGCATCTGTAGTGGTGCTTAACGTCCATCAAAGGTCAGTTAACAGTTCCCCCATTCACTTCTTGCTTCCAGGTACAGAGAAATCTTAGCAATGTCACCTGAGTGAGCACCTCTGCTCTAGCGACTGAAAGGTAAATCTGCAGTTACCGCGCTGGAGCTGAGGCAGGGTAACGATGCCATTAAAGCTACGGGCTGAGCCTGCAGCACTGCCCAGGTACAGCCTGGCCCTGCTGAGCAGGGGCGCCTGGCCCAGCTGCGGTGCCCGGGCTGGGCTGTCCCCTCACCGCGGCACTGGGGAGCTGCGCGTCCCTGGGGCCACCTGCCAGGGATTCCTGTGGGCCTGTGTGCGTCAGGCACTGCCGCAGGACCCCAGAGTTCTGACTGCTGCCTTCTGCCCATGGCTGGGGGCTCCTCCGAGCCACCGGCATAAAAGCGAACTGCTTTAGAGGCTGAGCAGTCCTTTGGGATCTCCAGGGTCACTGAAGGTGAGTGTCTGTGTGAATCTTCTCTCGAGGGCTGCAGCTCAGGGCAGGGCTGTGCAGAGCAGGGCTGCTGCTGCCTGGCAGGAGGACAGGGACCAGACTTTGATGCTGCTGTGTGCTGTGGGTTCACTGCAGAGCATGGATATGTTCTCGGGGTTTCTTCTTGCTCCTTTTTCTGATGCTGCTGACTGAATGCTGGGATGCTGTTCACTAAAGCCATGCTTCCAACTTTCCTCCTTGACTTTGCAGAGAGAATTAAACAGGAGTAGGACTCCCTCTGATGCTGAGATGTGGAGTTAGAGCTCCCCCCACTATAATTGAGGATGTAGTTACACAGCTCCTTAATTAAAAAAATGTAATTAAATTAAATTACTTTTTTTTTTTTTAAACAACTGCTTCTTTGCACAGGAAGTGGAGGTGGGAATGTTTAAAGATACAGAGTCAGATTTGGAGTTTATGTGTTGGGAGCCAGATGAACAGCACAGAACATTCCACTGAGTACAGGAGCCTGTGATGGATGCAACTAAAAATGGGATTGTTGGACAAACCTTTCCCCCTGATCTCCTCTGGGATGTGCTTGTTTTGGGGATGGAGAAAGGGCAGCTATTTCTGGGACCATCAACCACGGGTGTTTATGAGCTCAAGATTTGTCCAGCAGAACGGCCTGGCCTGTTTCCCTTAATATCAGTGTATACAGAGCCAGACTGGAAAGGGCAAATCTGTTTCTTAGAAAACTGGGATGTTCCAAAATTTGGTCCTATTGAGATGTGGAGCAATAATGCAAGACCCCACAATTCTTCAAGGGGATGAATCCTAAATCTGGTCATCTGGAGCCTAATGGTCGGAAGATGAGGATCAGGTGCTCAAAACACTTTTTAAAAAGATAGGAAATAGTGAAGAAAATTGATGCACCTGTTGATGATAGGACCACATTAATAAGTCACCCACATTAAGTTTCTCTGCCTAGGATTATTGTACTTACAGATTAGCAGAGTCCCTGAAGGCCCTCAACCTAATCACCTGCATTTTCCCTTTCACTGCCTGTAGAGCTGCATAAACACCATCATGCTAAAAGAGACAGAAATTATCCAGGTTAGGAACTCTATGGGTTTTGTGAACTTACTGTTTCTCTGGCACAAGAAGAAGTACACATACAGTTATTGAGGAATTTCCTGATTTCAAAGGAATGCACAGTAGGAATAGCTGGAGAACAGTAGTGGTAATTTTGCAGAAACTCCACTGAAATTTCGGTGGTACAGGTGTGCCATTGGAAAAATAAATTATGGAATAGCCTCCTCTAGTGGCACATGCTTTATTGAGATTTTTCTGAGTGCTTGAATCGTGGGAGTGTTTTATCTAATGAGGAAACTGGTCCAAAATAATGTCTGCAAAATAAGTGGCGATGGTTCTTTTGTCTGCAGGAGGTTTAACTTTTACTTCTGGTGAAGATCCAGAGCATCTCCTGGTAACAAACACTGTCCTGGGTGCTCGGTGCCCATGAGCAGCGCGAGCCAGGGTGTGAGCACAGTGCTGGGTGGTGCACTCAGTGACCAGGATCAAGGCCTGATGGATGGTACTGGCACATAAAACCATTCACTCTGCCAGGATCTTCACTCCCACTGCAGCATCTTGTCAGTGGAATGGAACTTGGGGAAAAAATACTCCATTTTGTGCTTAGATGAAACTTCAAGGCATTAACATCTGTGGCTGGTGATGAGAGTCTGGATAGTGGGCAAGGATGAAGTCCTTTCATTTATACCCAACAAACAGAGTTCCAGTTCTGGGTGTAAATGTGGTCTGAATCCACCTGCAAAGTGTTTTGATTTTACTGGAATGTATACAGAGAACTTGGGGCTGACTTTCCAAATAGTGCAGGGTCTTCTTCAAAACTTTCAGGGAATTCTGCTCCTCCTTTTCTGTCCAGGCCTTTGGTCACATTTTCAATAGTTTATCATGTGTTATCACAGGAAAATAAAGTAACAATGATTCACAGTGTTAAAAAATATCAGGAGAAATTAAGAACAAAATCTGAAGGATTAAACCCAACCCCAAATTGGTGTCAAATTAAATTACTTTCAACCCATTACTTTCCTTTGGTAAATAGAGAAATCATTATTTTATTGGAGCTAATTTATTTAATTATCATAACTGAAATGACTGAGGAGCACTGATGTGTGCCTTGATTTTGGCAGTGGGTGCCTGCAGACTGCTGAGGGCAGAGCAGTGTGTGCATGTGGCTGGTGGTGACAGTGGCAGCTGGCAGAGGGCACTGCCCTCCCACACCATCCCTGCCCTGGCCAGCCCAGGGTCTCTGGGCTGGGCTCAGCTGGGAGGTGGCACTGCCAGACCCTGGGCTGGGCTCTGCCCATCTCCTCCCTGACACCTGCCCCGTGCTTCCTTGCAGTCCTCTCAGTGGGGCTTTCAGTGGGGCTTTTCCAAAAGTGCTTCAGGGAGCTCAGTAAATGTGTGCCAGGGGAATGTAATGGGTTTTATGTTCCCAATTCTCTTAAGTGTTTTTGGGTTAGCGTTTCACGCTGAGGAAATAGGAGTTACTTTTGGGTGTACCTGGTTTGGCAGCTTTGCTAAAGTACTCTGAACAGAATGTAAAATAAACATCCTGTTCCAAATAAGTGCAATAGCTTCAGAAGCTGAGGCTTGGACCAATTCTGTCTTTCCTGCTTTATTTTTATGGCATGCCAGCAGGGCATTTCCAGCTACCTGCATGCAGGTACCAAAGTGTCTCTTTTGCTTCTCTGTTTGGAATCCTATGTCTGCCTGCAAGTCCTGATTTTGAATCTGAGCTTCTCTTGGGCTCACGGGGCTGTCATAAATGTTATAAATGGCTGGGACCGTGCCTGACATTTGGGAGTTTGCAGCTGTTTAATTTCATAGGCTGAAATGTCAGAACTCAAAGTTGCCCTGTGTGTAGAAGTGTTGGTTTAGCTGCAGAACGCTTTTCAGCATCAGCTGCACAGGTGCTGGCAGCTGCAGTGCTGCTCCCTGCCTCCTGCAGCCCCTCGCAGCCCGGAACTCCCAGTGCCTATTGGAATGTGCCATAAAGTGCTGCTCTCTGCCAGCTCGGGCTGTTCCACCAGGTGGCAGATGAGGCCAAGGAACAAAATTGCTGTGCTGATTTCACTCAGCTTCCCTTTAGAAAGTAGAAACTGAAACATTCCCTGCATCAGAAAATTAAATCGTTTCAGTCATTAATGAGTTTCCTCCTGATTTTAGATTGCATGACAGGGTCATGCAAACAGGTCAAAAAGAGAGGGGAAAATGTATTTTCCCATACAAATATATGATATTTTCACTAATCTGAAACACAAAATTATAAAATTGGATCGAGTCACTTTTCTTTGGAGCTGAAATTTATATTTCTGAATGGCTTTATGAAAGTCTGATGATGACTAACACAGCAGCAGTCTGTGCAGGGCAGCAGGCTCCAGAGCCCCAAGGGCTGTTCTGTCTGTCTGGGCAGCAGTTCAGAGCTCTCTGCTCTCCCTGTTCCTTCTCCTGCAAGGAGGCAGCAGCCCTTTGATCTGTATTTTCCTGGTGGGTTCCTGTGGCAGCTGCTGTTCAGTGTTGCAGGGGCTGCAGGCAGCAGGGCTGGGCTGCTCAGCCTGAGTTTGCATTTGAGATCTTTTGGTCGTAGCAGCAGCAGCAGAAGTGGGGCCTGAGCTGTTGGCCTCTTCCTGCCAGGCAAGCTCATCGGGGATTTTGTTGTTGGATCCCAGGGAGTAAGGTCAAGCCTGATTGTTGGGTTTTTCCTGGACAAGATACATTCAAAAGCACAAAGCAGGATTCTATGAAATAGGATTGTCTGTGCTAGCTTCTCTGGCAGTGCTTGGCCCTTATTTCAGCCTGCATGATAATGCAAAATAATAACTGCATCATTGCTCAGATGCAAAACAGACAGAGTTTCTGTCTTGTGGGAGCACAGAGGGTGGAGCACTGTGCTGGTGTGTGGCTGTGCTCTCTGGGAGGAGAGTGCTTGGTAATGTTCTGGCTGCGCTGTTCCCAAAACAGCCAGCAAGGCAATGTGGGGGCATAAATCCCCTGGGATCTGCCAAATTACCTGTTCAGGCACGTGATAGTGTGCCAGATCGATCCATTTTTTGATCCATTTTTGCCTTAAAGGGATGCTTTTGGATGGCTAATACGAGCTTTTCTCTTTGGATGGTTAGAAGCATAAATGCCCCTTCCAAACCATCTTTTCCCCTCCCTCCCTCTGTGTTGGCTTTGGCTGGGGCTCCATCACGTGTAATGGTCACTTGGGAAGGCAAACAGCACAGCTCCAAATGTCCAGCCCTTCCTCCTTCTTCCCCCAGCTTTCCCAGTGCCCATGAGGCTGTGTGGGCTGGAGCATCCCTCGGGTCCCTGTGCCAGCTGTGCTGGCTGTGTCCCCTCCCTGGGGCTGGGCAGCACTAAAGGCCTTGGCTCTGTGTGAGCGCTGCCCAGGGACAGCAGAGCCGCCCCTGAGTTACCAACGCCGCCAGCACAAACCCCAGCACAGCCCTGGAGCAGCCAGCGTGGGGAGAGGTGCCTTCAGCCCAGGCAGAGCCAGCACAGCTCATCCTCAGCAGCTTTGGTACCCTGACAGTGTCTGGGGCAGCTTTTATAGGGCAGCTTTGGTACCCTGACAGGCTCTGGGGCAGCTTTGGTACCCTGGCGGTCTCTGGGGGCAGCTTTGGTACCCTGACAGTCTCTGGGGGCAGTTCATAGCTAACAGCAGCTTGATTTTTATTGATACATTGGAGAAGAATAAGAAGTGGCTGGTTTTATTGCAAACTCCCCCTGTAGTCCTTTCACTGCAAAGTGTTTTCTTAAGCTGACTCCCCAGCAGCTGATGGTGCAGCAGCGGTGGGTGGGAGCTGGGCTGAAGGCAGGGTCTCAGGGGAGCTGAGTTCCTTCGTGCCAGGTAGCTCCAGCCTGGGCTGGGGACGCAATGGACATAAAGGGACCGGAACAAACCTGAGATCAGACAGGAGCTGCATTTTCCTCTCATTCACTAAAACCAAACCAAGTCAATATGCTGTGAGTAACTAGATGGTGATAAGGATTATCTGAACCAGATTGTGTTTTCAATATACAACTCCAATCATATTGTAAAACCTTAAGAATTATTCTGAACTGCTTAAACCATTTTTGAGGTAGGCTGAAGAGTACAGAATAATGACATTTTAATAAGATCCATGTCAGTTTTAGGGAGTGATCACCACAAAGTAATGTAGACTTTGGGAATCTCCTGTTGCCAGTAGAAGAAGTGCATTTATGAGGGATTAACCTTGTTTGTAATTGCCTGGCACTAAGCAAAGCCACTCTGGGCTTTTGACTGCCTGTCAGTAGTTGACACGGGTGACAGAAAACCTATTGACTCAAGGTCAGTCCTGGCATCAATAGAACTCAGCAGGCCATTAGAAATGGACTTGTCTACGTTCTTCCATGTGGCTTTTTTACTCCTTTGGTGAAAACAGTGCCATTTCCAAGTGGAGAGGTCTCAAAATCAACTTCATTTTCTTTGCCCCAATGCAGTTTTCCTTGTGAGGTACTGTTCATTTCTGGCAACAGTAATTAAGGATGTTTTTAATTGTACAGTGTAGTTGGATATCGGGGTTATTCACAGCTTAATTATGAGCTATCGTGGCATAAGAAACAGGGACTATTCTAAAATTGTGCAGTTCACAGCGTGGTATGTTTCTGCATACTTGATGTTGTGAATTCCAAATATATAAGCAGTCATGTGTGTTAGTAAACACTAAAATCTTGGTTTTGGAAAATTGTTTACTAGTAGTAATTGGTGAGCTTTCCCTTTCAGGCCTAGATAGCACAGCCTCAGTGCTGCCGTGTTAAGGTGCTTGGGGGGCTTTGGCTGCCAGGTGTTTTGGTACCCAAGGCCCAGCATCTGGATGGGGCGTGAGCCACAGCCAGTCCCACACAGTGCCAGTGAGCGGAGTTCAGGAGCTGCTGCTCCTCAGGGTGCTGGGTGCTGTGCCCTGGCACGCAGGAGGGTGCGTGCTCGCTGTGGGTGAGCAAAGCGGGCAGCAGGAGCCACGCTCAGGCTGGCCTGGAAACGGCACCCTGGGGAGCTCAGAGCCTTTGCAAACAGCTCCTCTCTACTGCTTGGATTTTATGGTTTCACAATGAACAAATCACACTTGAAGACAACATTTGACCTCAAAATCTGACTCTGCTTCTAAAGTGCTTAAATCTCATTATTTTTACATAATGTGTGAGCATGGCCTTAACTTACTGTCCTGAGGAAAATGGGTTAAATAGGGGCTCAGTCCAGTTCAGCAGGAGAAAATTTAAATCTAGCCCTTGATTAACATAACTGAAGTGTAACGTGTAGCACATTTTGGAGCACGCTCTTTGCAGTATTGTACATCTTAAAAGCAAATCTCAGTGTTTTCCTCAGTTGTGAAAGTTGCATTGGGAGTTGCAGGTTTGGTTGGTCCCAACTAGCATATCTGCAATATTTTTCACTATATCCAAATACCAAATGATGAACTCTCCTGAAAGGCAATGACAAAGCTTAGCAATTTCAAAAGGGAATTATTTCAGAATTGTTAGAAAATTTAATTCTTGTGTTTTTTGCTTGTAACACATGTGGTACATCAGTAATTCAACTTATTTGAAGTAGAAAGAAATGGTACATATTCAACCTCGTGAATGTTGTTGTGCTATTCCTGTTGCAAATTGCCTTGCAGAAAGGGCATCAAATAAACCAAGCACCAGGCTCCTGTGGCTGGCGTGGTGCACTGCAGGATCCTGTTACAGCCTCTCTTTGTAATTCTAGGAGGCAGAAAACAAAATCTGACACTGAAAAATAATAAGTTTAAGTAAATCATGTAGGAGAAACGTACATTTATGTCCAAGAAGTGGTGAGATGTTGCCAGAACAATGCAGCTACATTATGAATCTTTAATGATTCTGAAAGTCATAATGGTCTGTCACTAATGCCCATTAATGATCTCTCTATACCACGAGTATGGGCTTGATGTTTCTGGCCAATGCCTTAGAGAATACTTTAAATGTGCCTTAAACTTTCTCTGATCTACTCCCTGTGTGTCTGCTCCAAATGCAGACTGCAATTGCCTGGGCAGGAGCAGCTGTAAGGCAGCATGGCTTTGGGGATAAGAAAGTCTTATTCAGGTAAGATGTATTTAAGCAATGTTTTTTTTACAGGAAAAAAATGAGAAAGTATTTCCTGGCAACTAATCTTCTGTAGAGGTTATAAACTATATAAAGAAATCAGAGGTTAATATTTCTTTAATACTAAGAATGTGGTTGTTCTTAGACTTCATGAGTTTTCTTTGGTAATAAAAAATGTCATTTAAGAAGGAAAAGGCAGGTGTTACTGTTCATTCCTACTGACTGGGACTGTAAATAGACTGAATATGCTGCTGAGCTGGCAAATTTGTCTGATTAAATATATGTTTCACATGTCAAACAGGTTGATTTTAAACATCTGTGCCACATATTTAGTTAATTTTGTACCCAAGCTTTTGTCAGGTATAAGAATTGCTTTAGAGAAAAAACAAACCATTCCATTTCTTTTCTAATTGTCTTTCATCAGAGTACTGTGCTTAACCTTAACTGAAGGCAATCTTATCATGTTGTTAATAACATAAAAACATTTTCAATACAAAACCTTCTTAAGTTCTCTATTCTTTTGTCCGTGGTTTAGCTGAAGGCTTATGATGGTGTAATTTAGTTTTCTTCAATAATGAAAAAGTGTGTTCTCTGCATGGGGTATGTGAAATGATCAGATTACTCTAAGAACCAACGCCCTGTGGCTAGAATGGAAGAGCAAATCCAGGGGCTTTTGGAAAATACCCCAATATCAAACAATAATCTGATCAGCAGCGTGTACAGAGCATTCAGCATTAACTGTGAGCCTTAGATATTAGCTGGGCTGTGTGTCATTCTGTATTAGAAATAACACACTAATCATCAACTTCTATGAATTGCATGTGGCATCCATTTTTCTTTTTCTCTTTAAGATTAGTGTAGCTAATCTGAGTGCAGTAAAGTGTGCAGTGCCAAGTGTGCACTCTGCGTTGGTTTTGGCATGTAGCAGGTATGATCATACGGGTATTAATTGTTATTAACTGCTAATGCCTTTCTGTGCTGCAGCAGCAGGAGGGGCCGTGGCTGGGGCACTCAGGATGGAGGGGGTGGGCAGCAGTCGGGAGCCTTTGCTGTGGGTTAGGTTTTGGGGTGTCTGTTGTATGGCCCCAGTGTGCAGCTGGCACGGACCGTGCTGTGGGGACGTGTCCATGGTGTGGGGACGTGCCCATGATGTGGGGACGTGCCCATGGGTGTGGGGATATGTGACTATGCTGTGGGGACATGACCGTGGTGTGGAGGGCTGGGTGTTGTGCCCGAGCTGGGAGCTGCTGGGGGCTGCAGCAGGTGGGATGTGGGATGGGAGACCCGGGATGCGGGATAGGAGATCCGGGATGAGGGATGAGGGCTGCGGGATGGGACATGCGGGATGATGGAGGATCCGGGATGAGGGCTGCGGGCTGGGCACGGAGCGGCCGCCCGGCCGGGCAGCACCACGGACAGCGCCGGGTTCCGGCCAGCGGAGCTGTTCAGGAGCGCTCTGGGCGCTGCCCTGTGCCGGTGCCCTGTGCCGGTGCCCTGGGTGCCCCTGTGCCGGTGCCCTGTGCCGGTGCCCCGGGGTGCCCTGTGCCGGTGTGCTGTGTCTGTGCCCCGGGGTGCCCTGTGCCGGTGCCCTGTGTCTGTGCCCCGGGGTGCCCTGTGCCGGTGCCCTGGGGTGCCCTGTGCCGGTGCCCAGGATGCCCTGAGATGCCCCTGGCCAGCCCCGGGTCCCCTCCGGTGCCCTGTGCCGGTGCCCAGGCCCTGAGGTGCCCCTGCCGAGGGCGAGGTCCCGGCTGCCGAGGGCGAGGTCCGGCTCCGAGCCCCCATCCAGAGCTGCCCGGGCTCTGCCGGCCCTGCCGAGCTCGCTGAGCTCCCGGCCGGGGTTTGCTGTGCTCACACGGCAGCACCCACCGAACCCGGAGCGACGGCCAGGAGGGAGCCTGGCCGGGCACTTACCCGGGCTGACTGCAGGTGTCCCTCTTGGTTCTCATTTTTGTCATTTCATTCGTTTCCAGTACTTTCAGTACTGGAAATCTGTTCAATTTGTTTGGTTTGTAGCTGTTTACAAATTCATGTTTTACTGCATATTTCCTGTACAGGAAACTCTATATTTTGCTGAAAGCTTCCTGAAAAGACTGTACATCTGAAATTTTTAAGTAGGCTTAAATTTATGGCAGTAAAGGTTTAAAAATATAGTCACTGAGTAAGATGTTTCATATCTTGCAGAATTGGGTAAAAAAAAAAGGACTGAGGGAGGTGAAAGTTTCTTCCATCATTGACAGCTCCCCTTTGATTCCCTAGTGTTTGTGTATTTCAGCCTTTTTGTAACATTTTGGGTTTGCTCATATTTGTGAATCAGGAAGAAGAAAGGCAGAAAAAATGTCTGTATTTGTGTCTGTATGAATATATGCCCAGAGAACTTCTTACAAGCCAGCAGGCTTATTTCTGTGCTTGACAATCTCAGTCTGCTCCTTGTGCCTTCCCAGCAAAAGCTCCCAAGCCATGCAATGTTGTAGATAAAGCTAAACTAAGTTTATTTGTTTGTAAACAAGGTTAAGTTGACCTCAGCTGAGGGGTAAGGACATGGAGATACTGGTGGGTTTTGTGACGACTACTCATCGAAAGCATGTTGTAGTTTTTAGTGAAACAAGGAAGGAAGATGGGGGAAGAGGTGGAAAAGGAGAGTGACAAACCAGGGGCTGGGGGCTGAAGGGAGAGGAGAGAAATCCTGGATTTACCATCACCTGTGTAACAGTGTGTGTGTCTGCTGTGAATTCAGCTCAGCACCTTTGAGCTGTATGACTGGGTGTTGCAAAGACCGTGCATATGGACTGGGAATCAGATTAAAATAATGGTATTATCTTTGTGTCTGCTTGTGCAGCTCAGTCTGCTCCTTTTGTGGTGGGTTTGGGTAGAAATGTGCCACGGGTGGACACTTACCCAGTCTGTACAAGCAAATGTGGCCCTGCTGGAGCTCAGCTGGACCTAAGCAAGGAATAACAGTGCTGAGCTTGGCCAGCTTCCTGTCTCTTTCTCTGATTTCTGAGCAATGTTTCTCTGCATAGCAACAGAACCTTTTTGAGCTTTCTGATGAGGTCTGAGT
This sequence comes from Emberiza elegans, assembly GCA_024865655.1. NCBI lineage: Eukaryota > Metazoa > Chordata > Aves > Passeriformes > Fringillidae > Emberiza > Emberiza elegans. The sequence continues at coordinate 25,670,426 of JALJVW010000129.1, read as the reverse complement.
CCCCAGAAATGTTCCCAGCCTCTAATGCGAATATTGGGAGCAGCAGCAGATGTTCTGCCATTAGCTTCCTTCTCTGAATTGACTTCTCTGAATTTCTTTTAATTTGCTTCTGTGAAATTTGCATACACATTTTTTCTAGTCTCCAGACCTATTTAAATCCCACAAAGCAGATGCTGGCTTGTGGTTCATGTTCCTGTTTGCTGGCCAGTATTTTTCATGGTGTTGCTTGTGAAAACAGTGCATCTCACCTAGGACAATGAATTCTCTTCTGTTTACTCATGATGCACTGTACTTTTCAATTCAAAATCCCAGTGTGATTTCTAGATGTCACCTTTGTTCTGCTCTCGCCAGCAGCAGCTCCTGTCATGAGGCTGATTTCTGCAGGGCCAGCTGGGTGTGGGAAGTGTGACTGAGCCACTGCCTGGGCTGGATTTTTGTTCCCATGTGTGAGAGAGCACTGCCAGAAGCAAGAGCCTGAGCTGCGCTGACCTTCATTAAGGGTTCACTTAATTTTGGTGGTGGTGAATATTACTTATCATAACGATGCATGAGGTACAGTCTGAATCACTCTGCAACAAGTTCAGTAAAGCAGAGGTAATGTTTTCCTTCATAAAGCTGGGAAAACGGTGGTGTTCTTTGTAGGGAATAAATTGCCATCTGGAGTTGACTTTCTCCCTACTTTCTTGAGTATTCAGCTCAGATACCTGGTCAGATGAGCTTAGATAAACCTCCTTTTTCCATCACTTAAGTCAGATATGTCCTGTTACACCTCTGTTCATACCATGATTATTACTTGGTGAACAGAGACCCAAAGGAAGCTCGGGCTCATGGCTCTTTTCCTGATCCTCGAGGACAGACCTTCCTTCTGCTTACAGAGACTGAGACCAGCATTCTGTTTGGGTAAACTGGTTCCAGTTCCATTCCAGTGAGTGTGCCAGGCTCCACTTCCACATTTCCGGAAGCATCAGTGACTGGTGCAGGGTCTAAGTCCAGTTCCTGCAGAGCTCTACTTCCATCCAAGACACAACACTTCTTCCTCAAAGTCCCTTTGACCAGCTTGCTGACCTTCTCATTTGTCTGTGTGAATGTGGTGCCGTGATCTTGGCATTTGGGTAAAAGTCACAGAAAACCAGTGCCAGGCTTGTCTGACCCCAGTGTGGGTAATTTGTTTGCATTGTTAGGAAGCAACTGAGTCTTGCGTCATTAACACAGCAGTGGGAGTTGCCAGGTGTGGCATCCATCACAGGATCACAGTGGGCTGGGCTCTGGGGTTGAGGGGACCCAAGCAGTGGGGCAGAAGCTCGTTCTGAGCAAAGCAGGGAGCATGACTGTGAGAAGCTGGTGAAATATTTGCATGCAGGAGGAAGGAGGAGAAATCTCAGAGGCTCCAACTCACCAGGGACCCACTGAGTCTGTTTTTGTCAAGCTGTTGACAAAGGATGAACCATCAGATCTGTGAAAAGGTGGGAAAAGATCTTATTTGAGTAATGTGGCAATTTCCAGGCAACTTGCCTTGGCTCTGTGAAGGACTATTTGCAGTGTTTTGTCATGTGTAAAGTGGCCTTATGTTATGTTGGACAGTGGCACACAGCCCACACTTCTGGTATGTCCCATGCTGAGATGTAAATGATTCAGGGACGATAAGCTGTCATTTACACTGATGTTTCCAAGAGCCACCGTGCTGGGAGGTGAGTGAGCAGTTTCCTCTGTACATACTGATGTGGGAGTGTTGCTGGGCTGTGTGGTGGGCAGAGAAGTCACTTGGGCACTGCTCAGGTTCCTGGCTCAGCTCGGGCCCCCAGGCACTGGAATAGCACGTTCCCATTTCAGGAGCCTGCAGAGCTGGGGGAGTTGATCCCCTGTGTTTGTTCTGTGACCTTTCCTAGCTGATTGGCACTGATCTTTTATGCCCCGGATAGATGAGCTTTTGTGGTTGACATTTTGGGATGACTGAATATGAATTAGCCTAGGTAAAAATATTTCTATTTTTCTATCTTCAAACAATGCCCTCCTTTTCCAAAAATGGCTGCACTACCAGGTCAGATCAAATCTAGTTTCTACTGCTACTGTATAAAGGAATTGGAATTCACAGCTGGAAAAGGCAGAACTGGGTTTTCTCTCGTTAGTATTTTCTGTAAAAATCTGAGAGGAAACTGGTGCTCTTTATGTGAGGTGTCGTGGCCATCCTGAGCATTTAGCCGGTCATATAAGTCATGAAGAAGAGACCCAAATTCTTGTCAGTCACAAGACCTTGCCCTGGCAAAATTGTGTAGATAGAGAAGAGAATGGGCTTAGACTGTGAGAGCCTTTTGTGATGCATCAGCTACCCAATTTCAGTATCCCAGTAGTCCTAGTGCGATGTCTCAGGTGTTGAAGGCAGGGGTGTGTTTCTGTGCTTTGCTGGATGGGTGCCAGTTTTGACACATCCAGTCCTGTGCACCAGTTGTGCTGGGGTCTCTTCTGGTGTTGTTATTCATGATTCTGTACCCTGAGAAGATAAAAATGAGCCAATCACCTCATCCTTTGAGGAAGAAGTGAGTTTTTAGATAAAGTGGGTCTAGGTGCCATGTCTACAATGGTGTCACAGGAATCTGTTTTGATTTTTTTCCTGTTTCTGAAACTGAGCAAGGCTGCCCAGTGCACTTCTGCACAAAACCATGGCACAGACACACAGTCAGGAACATCCACATCACTATTTACAAGTCCCTTATGCTCTCAACATAAAAATACTTGTGTTTGCAGCTGCCTATTGTAGCCATTCTTTACTGTTAATTTTCTGGTTGGTCTGTTATTAAAATGCCCTCAAGTTTGAGCTCTTGGGCTGGAGCTGCTTGGAAGCTCAGCTTCCAGTACTGCCTTTTTTCATCTTGCCCTCAGCAATAAAGCCCAGGCTGGTGTTCTTGGAGCCCTGTCCGGTACAGCCCAAGCCTGGGGATGCCGAGGGGCCGGCACAGCGTGCTCAGCCCTGCTGTGCTGCAGGCTGTCCAGCCTGGGGCTGGCTGCAGAGCAGAGGCTGAGTCATGTCCATGGGATATTTCACACAGGCGTTCAGTGATGCAGGACTGGGCTCTGAGCAGCTCTGCTTCCTGGTGAATAGTAATTCTGTTTACTTAGGAGAGCAAAAACCACCGGGGCCTCAGTGCTGCTGTGTCATCCCTGACTGGAGAAAGTCTTGTTTGTCTCATCCTGAAAAGAGAGAGACAAGATTCTGGTGGTGCTTTTGAGAAAATAATGCTCTACTTTTGGAGAGTGTAGGCAGTGGAAATAGTCCATAGGTTTGATGTTTGAAGCTTTTTTTTCCCTACTTTTTCTGTGACAGCAAGAACAAAAGAGCCTCAGGAGGGACTCCTGACACCCAATGGCAGGCTGATTTTTTTTATTTTGTCACACCAAAGCAGCTTCAAGCTTGTAACTGTAGAGGAGTGGTTTGGGGTTTAAGATGGGCTGAGTGAGGCTTGGGGCTGGCTTGGGATTTTTTTCTTCTGGTCTGATTTTGATGCAGCACTTGTTCAGCCTAAACACTTAGTTTATATAGGGCCCACTATAAGTCTTTTACTACTTTCTTTATAGAGGAACAGGAAATAACTGAGAATGCAGTTTAGTCTAAGGATGGAAATCAGTTCCTACTTTATGGCGGTATGTCTTGAGAATTGCTGATGCTTCACAGGGCACAGAGGAGTGTGGGTCCCCTGGAGGGTCACACGTTGGGCTTGTGGGCAGTGAGGAGCTCTGGGGGAAGGAATTCTCCACTCAGGGCTGTCCTGGACCATGCTGCACAATGGGCTCTGGCTGTCCTTGCAGCTGCTTCCATGGCAGTCAGCCCTGCAGCTGGCTTGGTATTTTTCACCTGGTTCAGTTTTTGTTCTGCTCAGCATGAGACAGGACTGACTGTAAATCTTTTGTGCTCTGGATAGATTCAAACTCAGAGCAAACAGCAGTGGTCTGGGACCTGCCACAGCACAGATGATTCAGGGAGGAGGAAGGGAAGAACAGAACTTTGGCACTTTCCTCTAACTGGGGGAAAGAGCCAGCACTGCTTGCACTTTGGGCCAGTGATGGGAATTTGATGCCTTTCTGTGCAGGAGCCAGACAGCAAGGGCTGCCTGAAACCATGCCCTGCCTCTGTCCAAGAGCCACTCCTGGCCTGGGTGCCAAATCCCAGGCTTTGCTTCTGCCCAATCCAGGCAACTTCGGAAGGTTCAGGCATATTTTAGTGATCAGAATCATGGAAATAATCATCAGCAAACGCTCAATAGATGACTGGGAGGAAAAATTACAAATCAAAAGTGGGTGAGATCTTTGTCTATTTCAAAACAGTGGAATTGCTTCTGGTCAGATGGCAGCTCCAGGGAGACAATGGCACTGTCTCTGACAGCAACTGGACAAGTCTGTCCCGTGCTGATTTCTCTTTGATTGAAATGACACTGGCAATTGACCCCTTAGCTTTAAATGTGCCCCACTGCAAAAATCATAAAGAGAGAGAATGTGTGCTCAAGGAATGTCTGGGTGTCTTCTACGTCCAAAAAGTCACTTGGAATGTAATTTATTTTATTTTAGTGTGGTTGGGAGTGAGCAGCTCTTGCTTTTCAAAGAAAATAAAGCTGTTCCTTGAGATTTTTATATCTGGAACACTGAAGTAGTCCAAAGGCTGGTCCTGTACCAAAGACGTTTTTCCAACAAGATCTTCATTTTTATGTGCCATTTATAGTAAATGAAGACATGTTTGTAGGAGTACCGATAGATGAAGAGGTTGCTCATGCAAAAAAACTGGAGGACTGTTTTTGAAACTTAAATCTGATTATGCATATATGCTATTTTTGTTCCTCTCTTTAGTTATCTGTCAAGGAACATTTGTGCAAATGAATTTTCATTATGGATTTTAAGCATGCAGGCTGGAATGCTGGCAGAAAGATATCCCAAATACGGCTTTTATATACTGCTTTTCCCTGGGATTTTCAAGGTTAACTGAATTCTGAGTTCTAGTTAGTGTCTGTGAAAACGCAATGTCTTGTGACCTTGTAGGACAGATCACAATGAGGCAGCTTCACTTTGATCTGAAGATCAAACACTGCTTTCCAAATTGGGAATATTTATAAAGTAATGGGTGAGTCTCTGGAAGGAAAACAAGCCTCACTCATGACTGTATTGGAAGTGGAAAGATGGTAAAATCCATAGTATGTTACCGGTGAGTTGAGTAGGATGAGTTATTGCTAATAATATCCAACTGGCTGTCTCCTGTGTTGGATTTCACATGTCTTATGTGGACTGGCAGATGAGGGTAGTGGTGGAACTTGTGAATTGCAGCTATTTTTACCCCACCGTTAAACTTAAATAAGAAATTAGGAGTGTTTGTTTAATATGCCTGCATGCATGGGCTGCCTCATAAACAAACGTTTGCGTGTAGGTGTGTGTGTGTGTACAGACAGCTCCTGCAGCCAGGGGACAGCGGGTGGGACTGGGGCGCCAGGCTCAGCACAGCGGGCTGGGAGGGACGTGTCCCTCAGGGTAACACCAATGGCCTGCCAGGGTGGCCATGCACTGTCACAGGGCCCGGCACAGCGGGCTGGGAGGGACATGTGTCCCTCAGGGTAACACCAATGGCCTGCCAGGGTGGCCATGCACTGTCACAGGGCGGCCATGTACTGTCACAGGGCCTGGCACAGCGGCCTGTGAGGGATGTGTGTCCCTGAGGGTGACACCAACAGCCTGCACGAGTGGCCATGCACTGCCACAGGGCCTGGCACTGCGGGTTGTGAGGGACACATGTCCCTCACGGTGACACTGATGGCCTGCCAGGGTGGCCATGTACTGTCACAGGGCCTGGCACAGCGGGCTGGGAGGGACATGTGTCCCTCAGGGTAACACCGATGGCCTGCCAGGGTGGCTGTGCACTGTCACAGGGCCTGGCACAGGGTGGCCATGTACTGTCACAGGGCCTGGCACAGCGGGCTGGGAGGGACATGTGTCCCTCAGGGTGACACCAATGGCCTGCCAGGGTGGCCATGCACTGTCACAGGGCCTGGCACAGCGGCCTGTGAGGGATGTGTGTCCCTGAGGGTGACACCAACAGCCTGCACGAGTGGCCATGCACTGCCACAGGGCCTGGCACAGTGGTAAGTGGGTTCCCGGCTGGAGGAGAGTGAGGAGCTGCTGTGGCTGTTCCTAGCCGAGGGAAGGGCTGTGCAGCAAACCTGTGGAGCTGAGCTTGGGGAGGTGGTGGGCAGCCCCGCGTCTGCTGCTTGTGCCAGGCCTTGTCCCAGGCGTGACCCCGGACAGGGACGGGAGCGTCTGCTTCTGCTGAGGGCACGTGGAGCACAGGAGGAAGGGCAAATCCCCTCAGCATCTGGCCGAGTCTGGAAGCACATCGGGAGCCTGGTCCTGTCACAGCAGCCCAGCCATCCCTGGGGTCTGTGCAGCCCATGGCCTGGGCACAAGGGACACGGCTGCCAGCCGTGGGTGGCAGCAGCCTGCTGCCATCGCAGTCCCCACAGGGCTCGCTCCTGCCTGAACCAGCTCCCAAGGACATCCCACCCTGCCTGTGAATCCCTCTGCCTCGGGACAAATTCTCTCAATAGTTGTTTGCCTCCGGGGCTGCAGATCTCTGCTTGATTTCCAGCCTGAACTGGCTTTGATTTAGGCTCCGGTTGCTGAAAGCATGCTGAAGAGCAGGGAGTGGGCTGCGGGGGCGTCTCCAGGACCTCCCGCTCCCGGTGTCCTGGGCAGGGGCTGCGGGCTCGGTGCCCACGGCAGGGCACTGACCCCAGTGGGCCAGGCTGTGCCCGGCCTCACAGCCCGGCCCGGCCCGCCACCACCGCAGCTCGGCGTCAGCAAACCGGGCTGCAGGAGAGCCCGGCCGTGGGGCTCCGTGCGGGGACAGAGGGAAACGGGAGAACATGGCAACGGCAAGGAAATTGCTCTCTCTGAGGATTTCCTCGTCCGCTACGAAACTGCCGCTGAGAGCGGGCGGTGGAAAGGAACGGCGAGAGACGCAAAAAGCCTCCAATAAATCCGCGATGCAGAGAGGGGACCCCCTGTAAGGATGAGGGAGAGGCAGGGGACAGCTGTGGCTGGAGCTGCGCCCTGCCCCGAGCCCGGCGCTGCTGCCAGCCAGGTGCGCTCGCTCGGGGCCGGCGGGGCTGTTTGCTCACCGCAGTCACGTCTGTTTGGGTGTCTGCGCCTGCCGGGAGGCGGCTCCGAGCGGCGCAGGCACCCCCTCCCGTGGCATCCCTTCCCCTGCTACCCCCTCCCCTAGAACCCCTCCCGGTGGCATCCCTTCCCCTGCTACCCCCTCCCCTAGAACCCCTCCTCGTGGCATCCCTTCCCCTGCTACCCCATCCCCTAGAACCCCCTCCCCTGGCATCCCTTCCCCTGGCACCCCCTCCCGTGGCACCCCCGTCCCCGCTACCCCCGCCCCGGTACCCCCTCCCCTGCCCGCCCCAGCCCCCTCCCCGCCGCGGCCCCGCGGCCGCCCCGCAGCGCCGGGCAGAGCTCTCCGCTCTCCGCTCTCCACCGCGCCGGAGAGGAGCGGGAGGAGGAGGAGGAGGAGGCACGGGCGGAGGAGGAGGGAGGTGGTGATAAGGGGTTTGCTGCGTCGCCTCATTTCTGTACCCAGCGCACGGCTCGTGGGGAGTGCGCGGTGCCCGCATCGCTGCCGGAGGGATCCTGCTGCTGCTGCTGCTGCTGCTGCTGCTGCTGCTGCTGTGCAGTCCCGGCTCGGGAGCTGCTTGTTTACCGGCTGGGAAGAGCTGCGGTGCGAGAGCCCAGCGTGCCGGGCAGGGGAGGCTGCGCTCACCTGTCAGGAGCGCAGCGGAAGAGGCTTCCCAAGGTGTCGGCACCCAGGGACATCCGCGCCTCAGCCCAGTGCCTCCAGCACCGACTGCTTCGGGTCTCTTGTAAGCGAGAAGAGGAAAAAGGATCCAGAAAATCCCTGCAACTGGACAGCCCCTGCTGGAGTCTAACAGGTGTTTGCTGGGATTTGAATGGGGAGGGGACGGGTGGGAAGAAAAGTTAACTGCAGAAATCGGGGCTAGGAGAGATGCGATGATCTTGCACCAAGTGGATGTGCCATGGCTGCACGCAGATAGCGCGTCTGGAGAAGCTTGGAGGGATGTCTTGCAAGTGATCTGCGTGATCTCCGTAGAAACGCTCACCTCTGCCTGCAAACTTTCCCCTGCTAGAAGTTGGGAGGAATAAAAAAGCACCAGAAAGTCAAAAGGGGAAGATCCCAGAGGACAAAATCTCGAGCTAAACTGTTGCGTGCCGCGCCGGGGCCCTGGTGCTCGCCCCGCCGGTGTGTCCCGGGCCGCCGTGCCGAGCGGCGGTGGGTGCCTCGGCCGGGCTGCCCGGCAGCGTCCCCGGCCTTGGGGACGGCCGAGCAGCATGCTGGCCGCGGCCGGGCGGCGACCCCCGCGTGCCTGAGCCCGCCGGGCAGCCGGGGCGGTGGCGGCCATGGCCGCAGCCATCGCCAGCTCCCTGATCCGCCAGAAGAGACAAGCCAGGGAGCGGGAGAAGTCCAATGCCTGTAAGTGTGTCAACAGCCCCAGCAAGAGCAAGGGAAGCTGCGACAAGAACAAGTTGAATGTGTTTTCCAGGGTCAAACTCTTTGGCTCCAAGAAAAGGCGAAGAAGGCGACCAGGTTGGCAAGGGTTATGTCTTTGGGGGGTTGGTTGGTTGGTTTGATGCAATGGAAACTGAGATGTGTGTCAGGTGCAGGGAAAGGGGGAAAGGCGTTTCAGGGCTCGTACAATGGATGTGCAGGATCTGGGTACCCCATGCCAGTCCTTTCCCCTGTCGTGTTCATCTGGTTTCTTTGGGTAGCACACACTGCTGTGTGTGCCTCACCTGCACACCTGTGTGCATGCAGGTACCATAAGTCAGCTGTCTGTCCCTCTGTTACACACTTGCAAATGTATGGGTGTATTTGTGGGGGAGATGCTAGCGGGGAAGTTCCCACACATGCATCTCTCTCTTTATTATATATTTGTATATTAAATAACTTGGTGGTCTGGAGATCTGGTTTTGGTGTCCTGCTTCACAGAATGCCCGTGCCATGCTTTATCTGCTGATTGCAGACAAGGCTTTCTGCTTTTGCTGGCATCTTCCAGAGTTTTGCTTCAGCGCCCTGTGCCTTTCTAGGAATGCCATGCCTGCAGCTGCCCTGTGGACAGCTCTGGGTCACTGGGTGCAAAAGGTCAGGCATGAAGCCTGGGTCCCTGATCTGAGTGGATTGTTTTTTATGTGGGAGGAGCAAAACCCTCCGGCAATGCTGCCATGGCTTTGCTGTGCTGGAGCATTGATGCTTGTGCCACTCAACCTGTCTGCCTTGCTTGCAGTTTGCCAGCAGATTTGGGATGGATTATGGCTAAAGAGCCAGAGTGAAGGATGGAATAATTTCTGGTCAGAAAAGTTGGTAAATAAGAGTTGTGTGTCCATCAGGACTCTTATCAAAGTTGCTAATAAGATCTAATGCACTTATGCAAACTATGGTAAGCTTTAGCCTTCAGCCCCTGCTAAAATGAAGTGCAGTGGCAGAGCCCCAGTGCCTTTGGTTACAAAGACAAGGAGTGTTATCCAGACTCAGAGTGCTGGAAATGACACACCACATCTTCACAGTGTTTGTCTCTGAAAAGAATGAGTTGTTGGGGAGCAAGCTGCAGGGCTGCCTGAGCTCCTGACAAACGGAACTGTGTGAAATGACTACAATGCAGATGTCATTGGGATTCAGTGGGCGTAGACCTTTTTTGCAATTACTCCCGATGCTTTAGCCAGATATCCTGAATGGCACACTTGACAGCATATCCTGCTGTTGTGTACTTTTTGGTCTAGAATGATATGAAACTGTGTGAGATATCTCGCTTTCTAGCTGTGAATGTGAGGATGGTTATGGAAAAAAGAAATCCATGCAAACTATGCGCTGTTTTGATCTTTCTTCTTCTAGCTGATGAGGTAATTACCTCAGCCCTTATGGTAATATTTATTTTGCAGTTCCACACATTGCTGGATTTCAGGGTTTCCCTCTCCATTTTCCATATGTTCATTGAGTAGTTTATCTCTTTGGATGCTCTGTACTCTCTGGAGCAGTGAGGAATGGGGGTTTGTTTATTAGAGCTGCAGCAGTTCCTGTGCTAAATGTTTGCTGCTATATATTTAGGCTCTCGACTGTCACTGTGGCTCTTATTAATGCTATTGTAATAGTCTTCTTTTTCCTCTCCATCTAAGAACTCACACCTTTTTAAAAGACTGGATGTACTCTTTGCCAGCTCATTTTTAATCTTAAATGAGATAGGGCTGGGCTCCTGGGGCCAAGCAGTGCTGCTGGAATCTGTATTCACTGGAAGTAGATTTTATTGTGCTACTCACGTTGTAATCGAAAATGGCATTTAATCATTTTGGCAATTGATTTCATAGACATAAATTTGAACTCAGCCTAAATGAAAAGCGATGCAAAGCTGGTAGCCCTGCTTTTGTTTTGGGTCTTTTTCTTACCTCAGCCTTGAGAAGAAACCTGAAGATTTTTTTCACGTCCTGCTCGCTTGGAGTGGCACATCAGGATTTCCCACGTTAATCTCACTGTTGTTTCTTTGCAGAGCCTCAGCTTAAAGGTATAGTAACAAAGCTCTACAGCAGGCAAGGATACCACTTGCAGTTGCAAGCAGATGGAACAATTGATGGAACAAAAGAGGAAGACAGTAGTTATAGTAAGTGACACGAGAATAAATGGTGTGTTTGTGCATTGTGGTGTCTCCCTCCCCTGCAGGTCCCCTCAGAGCTGCTGTCCTGGGGTGGCAGAGTGACTGGCAGCAGCACTAACGCCGTGCTGGCAGCACAGAGTCCTTCAGACTTACTGGGTCTGAGAGAAATACAGATAGAAATCACTTACAGAAATAATGAACCAGAGGAGGTAATGATGACACATGTGACAAACAAAGCAAATGTTATCTCCATGGTAATCCAGAGAAGTTCATTGCTGTCCTTTGGATTTTATTAGATTTTTTTTTCAGCAGGGAAAATTTGCTCGCCTACTCAGAGCCTGAAATAGAATAACGCTATCTCCACTCTCACACAGGGGCTCATTCAAACAGTGCCGTGGTATTTCACAAACTGGGACTTCAGCAGCACTTTCAACTTCACATTTCCCTATTATTATTATTATTTGTTACCATTTATAAATCGTGCCATCATCTTTCAAGCAGCTTTCCCTCAGGTTTTCTGTGAAAAAGCTCTGTACATTTTTACTTGCTGGTTTTGACTGGATTTTTTTACAACTTTGTGGATTAAAAGAAAATGGGAGAAGATGACTAGAGCATTGATTTGGTGTGTGAAAAATGCTTAAGGATCTCACACAGCTAGACAAAAAGATTTCAAGACTGCCAAAATAAGGCAGTGTAGGAAACAATGTCCTGCAGAAAGTGTACGAAGGTGCAGGTGGCCAAGCCAAGACTGGCAGAGCTCAGGGAAATGTTTATGTTCATAAATCCAGCTGTAGCCTGCTGCCTCTTCCTGTGCAGCTTCGTTTCTCTGTCACCTCATACTGCACAGAGACCTTGGCAAAGATCATCTCTCCCTTAGGCATTGCTTAGCTGTTCATTAGGAGGATATCCTTATCCTTATATCCTTATTTAGAACAATGCAAATGTAGTAGGGAGAGAGTAGGATGCAAATTGCTTTGGATTATTTTGTGCTGACACCAGCTGATCACAACAGGAAGCAATTAATTTTGCTGTCACTTCTTTGCCACCCCTTCTGTCATTTCTGTCCACATGAGGGGCATCCCCTAGAAGTGAGGTAACCCCTCCATCCTGCTGTGCCTCTGGCAACTTGCAGGGATGCTCTCTGTGCCTCTGCTGTGGGCTCTGGCAGGGGTCACAGCTGGGGACGGGTCACTCACTGCCCCAGGAGCCAGAGCTGGGTGTGCTGCTGCTCAGGGACAGGGCACCAGCAGCTGCTGCTGAGGGACAGTCCGATTTTTGGTGCAGTGCCAGTGCCCCTGTCCTTGGAGGCAGCAGCTGGGGCATGATGTGTGGTTGTGCTGGCACAGGGCAGAGTGGGCACTGCTCCTACAGGGCCAGTTCCCCATAGCCCCTTCCCAAATTCCAGCAGTCCATGCCACAGCCACTGCTCATCCCACTGGGTGTGACCCAGCTTCCAGTGTGCCTCAGCCTCATCCTGCCTCGAAACTGAGCCTGGACGTGTCTGCCAGGGAAATGTGTCCCAGTGCTGGGAGCAGCAGCCAAGCACCCACCCATGTCTCAGGTGTCACAGCACCCACGGCTCAGGTGCCAGAGCAGAAGGTGCCACAGCAGAGCACCCATGGCTCAGGTGCCAGAGCGCCCACCCATGGGTCAGGTGTCAGAGCACCCATCCGTGGCTCAGGTGCCAGAGCGCCCACCCATGGTTCAGGTGCCAGAGCACCCACCCGTGGCTCAGGTGCCAGCCCACTCGGGCAGGAGGGCTCAGCCTTGGTTCTGCCACTGGCCAGCAAAGCACAGCTAGGAATTCCTCATACAGCCCATCCCAGTGGCCCATGGCACCTCTGTCCCTGCTGTCCCAGCCCGGGGCACCTCTGTCCCTGCTGGCCCATCCCAGTGGCCCATGGCACCTCTGTCCCTGCTGTCCCATCTCTGTGGCCCATGGCACTTCTGTCCCTGCTGGCCCATCCCAGTGGCCCATGGCACTTCTGTCCCTGCTGGCCCATCTCTGTGGACCATGGCACCTCTGTCCCTGCTGTCCCAGCCCGGGGGCACCTCTGTCCCTGCTGGCCCACCTCTGCCCTCTCCTCAGCTCTGCAGCACTGTTTGCAGTAGAGCCTATACAGACCCTCGTGCTGAAAAAACCCCAACACCTGCCCTACTTGTAAATGTGCCATTAAGAAATCACCTTCTGAAAGACACCTGCAGGGTCTGCCGGGGTGCTGAGCTTTAAATCCTCCTCTCCAGCCTACTCAGAGATCAGCTGCTGCTTTTTGGGGCTGAACTGCAAAGGACTCGTGTCCAAGGGAGTATTTTCTACCCCAAATAAACTCAAGCATTTGATTGAATGGAAAATCCTTTTCCCTTACTGAAAATCTAAGTTTCTTTTGCCAAAAGCTGCACAGAACTGGAGGATTTTCTCTGAGTGAAGGGAAAGTGTTGGGTGTTGATTTTGAGCCGGAGGCGAGCGTGAGGAGGGTCTGCATGCATGGTTTGTGTCTGCACAAACAGTGTCTGGACACTTGTGGCTATGAAAGGGGAAGAAAAGCACAGATTTTATGATTAATTTGTTAGTTCTGGGTATTCCAGCTTTCCTGCTATGCTTGACCATTGTAGGAAGTGCAGTGCTCAAAGGTGCCCTGACCTCAGGGCACTCAATGTGCTCTCAGCATCCCCAAACACAGAATTTAGGATCTATGCTAAATGCTGTCAAGCTGAAATATTTTTTTTTTTACTGAAGTATGACCATTTGGGGGTTTTCAGGCTGGAAAAAAAAATATAATGGATCATAATTTTTAGCCATAATTTTGAAAATAATAAAAATATTTCAAATTCATAATTTGGTTTTAAATTGGTTTTGGACAGTGACCATAAATATCTAACTTCAGCCTGAAGCAGACCAGAGTTTTTCAGCCAAGTAATAAATCACTGAAAATGGGAAGTAGTTTGGCATCACTTTATCCTATCTCTGCGTTTCTGCCACAGAGTGGAAGGAGATGCTTTGGGTTATGATAATTTTTTTAACTCCCCTTTATTTTTAATTCTACATATTGAACACAGAGTACTGTATTCAACTCATTATTTCTTGTGTTCAATTTTAACATATCCATGAATCCAAGCTATGTCAGAGCTTTGCTTTTTTCCTTTTTTTTCCTTTTTTTTTTTTTTGCCACTTTGCAAACCGGAATCTTCATTTTTTGAAGAGTTGTTTCTGTGCTTATAAATACTGCCACTATTAGCATGTGTACAAGCAGAAGTGCAAGCAGAACATTCAAAGCAGCTCAATTTTGAAAGCGCAGATTTAGGGGTTGAGCTAAAGAATATGCTGCCCTTTCATTTCATTTTGAAGTTATTTAACTCTATTTTTTCAAACCCATTCTCCTCTAAAAAAGAGGAGAAATTAAACCCCAATGAGTTATAAGTGGAAACATTTTGAAATGCTAATGATGGTTTTCAACTTTCCTGAATTTCATCTTCTTCCTTCCTTTTGGTCAAAATGTTTACTGACTTTGAAAGCAAGTTTTGATTGTCTTGAAAATTTTTTTGTTTGTTTGCTTCTGGATTCCTTCTTGCACTTAATGGCACAAGAAAAGCACCCCAACAAAGCCAAACAGTGCTCAGTGCACTGGGCAGAGCCTGGGCTCTGCTCACCAGGCAGGCGAGTTCTGTTAGCTGTCAGCAATGCCCATCTCCAGAAGGAGCGAGAGGCACTGATCCCTCAGATCATTCCTGAGCTCTTGGTGGAAGTTGCTGGCAAAGGACTTGGTGGTAGAAGTATTGCTCTCTAGCACCCTCAGAAATTAATATACGCATGAATAGAGATTTTTACTTGGTTCTGGTAATTCTGATTTCATTTTCTGTCTGATCTGCATACTCCAAAGAATTAATTTTGGTCTCCATCTCCTTTCTCTCCTAGCTTTGTTTAACCTCATACCTGTGGGTTTACGAGTGGTGGCGATTCAGGGGGTTCAAACAAAATTGTATCTGGCAATGAACAGTGAAGGATACCTATACACATCAGTAAGTAAACGTTTTTAATTCTGTTCTCTGTGGAATTGTGGAAAACTAATAACTTACTGTTGCAAGGGATCTGCTAATAACCTATAAATGTGAATTTGGAGCAGAGTCAGTGTGGTGGTGATAGTCTGCTTCTGGTTTATGAATCTTTTTTTATCTGGTTTATGAATCTGTTCCATCAGGACCACCTAGGGATGTATGGAATCACACTGTGGTGCCTTTGAACAATCCTGAAGTGTGAAATATAAAAAAAACCCGCAACCACAAGCCCAAACAGAAAGGATCCTCTCTCTTGGTCCCTGTGGATTGACTGGGCTGGTCAGAGTGGGGCACTGAGGGGAAGGGACAGCTTGGTGTGCCTCCCACGTGCTCAGCATGGTTTGTGTCTTCCTATAGCATCTGTGCTACTCTAAGTACAAGGAGCTGGAGAAGTTACATTTCTTGTTTGGCCAGGACTTTCAAATAGGAATTTTATAGCTTCAGGTAGGTGAGTGAGTAAAGAACAGCTTTATTAGTAGTTTTGATGAAGAATGTCCGTTAATAATTTTCAGTGACATTTCTCACGAGAGCAGACTGTGTTTTTATTTAAAAAAAAATTAAATAGACCGCTTTTCAATTAAAAACATTTAGCTGAACTATCTTCAGGAGTTTTAATTATACAGATTTAATAGATTTTTCCCAAGGAGGAAAATAGAGGAAAATGTATTCTATTATCTACTACAAATGATTCTCTTCTATAAAAGATTCCCTTAATCCTGATAAAAATTAAGCAAACTTATTCAAATCTCTCATTTATTTTGCAATCCTGACAGCTGGGATCAGGGGCAGCTTTGCATATTTTTTCTTTTTCTGCCAGAGCAGGAGCAGCTCAGGCCTGGCAGTGCAGGGACAAAGGAACATTCCAGAGAGCACTGGGTTTGTGCTCCCAGTGAAGAAATCTCTGCTTTCTGGTGGTGGTTGTGCTTTCCTGCAGAAACCACCTCTGTCTGGGCAAGGGAGGTGGGCAGGGGCTTTACCCTGCAGTGCAGTCCCTGCTCTCTGACACACAGCCCTGAGCCCACAGGCGCCTCTGAGATCATCAGCATCACTTCCAGTTCCCCTGCTGGGAGGAGCAGGGGCAGAATGTGGCCCTGATTTCCACTGAGTGCAACTTTTACCTTGATACGCATCTTAGGCAGAGCTCTGAGATTCACTTTGGTTGTAATATTTATTCTTTGCATTGATTAAGGGTAGTTCTTCACATGGTTATGTTCCCTTGAATCGTGTCTTCCTTGAATCCTTTAATATCTTTGAATTCCATAGTTTATGTCATTGCAAAATTAACTGGTGACATCTCTCTGTTTCCATCTTAGTAACAGTGGTCATTTTTGTTTCCTTATTAGACAACTATATTTTCTTACATTTATTTTTTAATCTTCTTGAACTTGGTGGGCTTGGCAAGGCTTTAAACAGAATTTTGTTGTGTGGTTTCCCAAATTTGTACTCTTAAATTCTTTTCACAAAGACAGGTGTCCACTTAATTTTGATCTACTTTTCTAATGGAAATTGTCACCCAAGTTCTCAATAATCCTGGGTTTATCCCCTGCTGCCTTCTGGTTTGGTTGTTCTGTTCTTTGCAATAATCACAAGAAACTCTCAGGGGGAAAAAGCAGCTCTTGTCCCTGTCAATAAGCCCAGGGAATGGACAAGGGCTGGTGAGGAGCATCTGCCCCTGCTTCAGGCTGCCAGAAATCCAGTTCCAGCACTATTTTTCAAGTTTCTAGCATTTCTTTTGCTGATAATGGTCCTTTCAGCAAGGGATGCAGTCTGACAATCTGATGCATGGGAAATGAACTCTATATTTTGGGCTGTATTCTTGGTTGATATAAATGAGTCCCAGGAGAGCTCAGCTGATTTATACCAGCTGAACACTCACCTGTTCAAGGAAAGCCACCAGGGAGCCTGGGGAACAGATCAGCTCAAGTAAGTGACATCCATCTACACATCCTGAGGGTTTCAAAGCCCCTGCAGGGATGTGTTCCTGAATGGGATTTGTCAGGAGCAGACAGATGGCAACATGGGATTGATCAAGTGCAAAAGCCCCACAAAACACTGTCAAGTTCCTGAAGCAGGAGAACAGGGGAAAAAGAAGGGCACTTCAGCTGTAGATAGCTATAGCAGATAGTTGCACCATTTCCAGAGAGAAATGAAATTAGCATTGGTGAAGCAGTTTAATAAGCAGAGAGATCATTGTGGTCTCTACATGATCGCTTGGTTTTGGTTGTGTTGTGAGCCTTGTGTCTGTGCACAGGGCACTCAGGTGTCTGCCCTGCCTCAGAGGCAGCCTGCAGTGTGGTTTGCCTCAGCCCCGTGACTGTGCTGGGGAAGGAGGTGAATCTTCTCCACGGGGGGATCAGTGGTGTATCATAAATCTGCAGAGAACAGATATCTGGAGTTGGCTGCCAGAGTTTATGGATAGTTTGCAGCATCTGTCAGTTAGAGCAAAAGTAGGATCTGTAGGGTAATGATAAAAGCTCCGTGGGGACAAGGCAGCAATTCAGCTCAGCAAAAGAAAGAGAAACTGTGAAACCAAATATGCAGTTCTCTACATGTGTTATAGGGCGCATGGAAGTCCTGGCCTGCAGGGAAGGGAGGTGACCATGTCACATCTCCAGATCACAGAATCCCCATCTGAAATGGTTTCTTTCCTGCAGCCAGTGTCCTCCAAAGTCCATGGCTGTTGTGTGACTGCTCCTCCCAAGCTGAACCCACCCTGGGAGTTTTATTTGGAGGGACCTTGTTAGGAGCTATTTGGAGGCACAGCTCCTGGTGCTTGAGCATCCTCTCCCCATGCAAACACAGCGTTTGATTCATCCCTCTCACACCAGCGTGGTGCTGCTGCAAGATGACTGAAACGGTGTTCTGGCCTGCTGTCTTACGTAACCACACCGTGAATCATTTTGTGGTTTAGGGTGGCTTTCCTTTCATCTTATTTTTCTTTCTATGAACGACCACATCTTTCACATGACCGCCATGTATGCCCCATTTGAGTTTTTCAGGTTTCTTATGCTGTGAATTCGCGTGTTGTTTGCTTGTCCTGGACATTGGAAGGCTCTGTTTGGCAGCCAGGCCGTGCTGGAGCTGCTGCTCTCTCATGAAGGGGTGGTGGTGTGGCAGAGGAGGCTCCCAGCGATGCAGAGCAGCAGTGGGTGAGGCTCCTCCAGGGAGGGCGGGTGGAGGTTCAGGGAATTGGGTGTTCTGCAGGGGCTGGAACAGCCCAAAATACTCCGAGTTTAAAAACAGCCTGTGACCCTCCAGCCATGCATTTTCCATGAGCCATCATGGTGGAGTTTTTCAGACCATCTAGTGACTGTCAGTGAAATGCATATTTTTCCTGTAGAACATTTTAACACAGGTGATTTTGTGCTTGTTTCTCCTGGGTACATTTTCAGAAACAGTATAATTAAATATGTGCTGCTCATTGCACAGTTCTGGCCAGTCTCAGAGCAGTGCAGCTCAGCTTGGAAAGAGGGTTCATTTTCCCTGTTGTCTTGCTGTGGGTTCCTGTGTTTTACCAAAGCATTTAATTTCCCAGTGTCATGTCCTCGCAGCTTCTCCTAGGCTGGAGGGAGCCCCTTCCTAAGGGAGTCCTGTGCCCTGGCCATGTGTGCCAGGGGCAAGTCTGCCCATGCCTCATCCAGCCCTCCAGCCCAGCTGCGGGCAGTTCAGGGCACTCAGCTGCTAGCATGAGGCGTTCATGTGCCTTTGTTAACTATTCTGGGATGAGTACTTTGGATTTAATATTGCTGCTGGACGTGGCTTCCTTCTGCCATTTCTCATCTGATGTCAATTGGTGCAGAGCACTTGGGTATAAAACCCTGGGCAGAGCTGTGTGTACAATTTACCCTGAGAGAGCATTCAGCTAGCACTGTCCTCTGTACGTAAAGTAAACTGTCATATCTACCTTTGGTACCTGCACGGAAAGTAAATATTGTGTGAAGCGTGCACGTAATGATAGCCAAGAGAACTGAAATGTGATTAAATTCTCGGAGTGATTCAAAAATTGGTTTTGGTGAGTTGGAGAGAAGAGAAGTTGGTGCATATTTTAATACTGAGCAGTGCAGTGGAGACCTGCTGTAGCTAATGGGAATGGCTGGGGCATTTATAATGAATTACTGGCAAAGAGCATTTTTCCACCTCAGGGAAATAGCACAAACCAAGACATAGGGGAAATAATCAAAAGCTTCATCTGGTTAAATTTGCATGTCAGTATAAATCATTTTTTACCAGGAATGCAGACTACACCTGAATGCAGTTGATTCTCTCCAGTGCCAGGGTGTGAGGTGCAGATCCTTGTTTTCCTGTCCCTGGCAGCCCCTTGCCCTGTGCTGGGCAGGTGCCCAGCACGCTCACAGCTCAGAGGATGCTCTGTCCCTGCCATGCCCTGCTGTGCTGCCAGCCCTGCCTGCTGCTCTGCCCCACAGCACAGGGAGCAGGCACAGGGCACAGGAGGCTGCCCTGAGGAGGTGCCAGGCACTGCAGGAGCAGCTGAGCTGATGGATGTTCTCTGAGCCCCCGCCACGGGCACTGCTGCAGGTGCTGCACGCTTGGGTTCAACAGCAGTGCTGCAGCACGGGGCTGGCTGCTGCTGCTGCCTGCACAGGGGGAGCCTGCTGGCTCTCACCGGGGCACCACAGGCTGCTGGTGCTCCTGCCCAGCCTCAGCCTCCACGCAGGGTGTGTGCCTGGCAGCTTTTGGGGTGGGCGTGAGCTGGACTGCCTGCAGTGCAGCTGGAGTGCTGCTCACAGACGTGTCCCAGCTGCTGAAGCGACCTGCAGCCCCTGGCTGAGCCCCCCAGCCTGTCTGGCCCTGCCCTGAGGTGTGGGACACTCCTGGGGAGACAGAGGCTCCCTGCAGCAGGAGGAGAGCTGTGCTGGTGTCAGTGATGTGGGCTGGAGGGATGGTGCTGTTCCGTCAGGTGCTTGTCCCTGTGGCACCAGTGTGAGCCCTGATTTCTGGGGACAGACTGCCTGTCTGCAGCAGGGAAGTGCAGATGGCATAATCCTCCCACGGGAGAATTATTAGGAGATTCAGCGAGCTGCAGGTCTTGAAGCTGTTATGCTGCTTTTCTGTACAAGTCATCCCCCAGGCATCTGGAACCCCCGAGGTGCTGCTGTGCCTCAGCCCTGGCTGCAGGTGGTGGAGCTGAGGCTCCCTGAGGAGCCCAGGCATGGCAGGGGTGCTCCAGGGCTGTGCTCTGCCCTGATCCTGGCACACCTGGGCAATGCTTCCCCGACAGAAAGCCCATTGCACTGCTCACTGGGGTCACAGCGACACAAAACTGCCATGATGACAAAAAAAAAAGCTTTGGCAGAATTTGGAGTTGGACTCAAGTCTGAGAGCTTCGCACCTTGGACCACACTGATCTCTTTGAACAAGGGGTTTTGGCCCTGGACCAGCAAACAAGGGATCCAGGGCTCCCAGGCTACTCCCAGCTCCTCACTGTCACACTGCAAAGCAGGTTGGCAGGCAGAGTGGTGAGCAGATAAGGGCTGGAGCTGCCCCTCCTGGATCCACTGGATCTGTGTGCGCAGATCACCAAAGGACAGCTCACCTTGCTGGGATTCAGCAGAGCCAAGGAGAAAAGTGCTGCTTTTCTCTCCCCAGCATGATGTAGGTGCTACACCTCGGGACCAGCAGCATAGGTACCTGTGGGTGTAGAGGTCTGTGCACACCAGGCATGTGAGCCTGCTTCTTGAGCTGGGCTCAGCTCACTGGGAAAATATGTATGCTACTATTTATGTGGATTTTTGAGGTGTTGATTATTTTTCCCGATCCGTGTCTTCAAGTTCAGAAGCAAGATCACATGCCAAACTGACTCTGTTTCTTTAGAATGTGACTTAATTAAGAGAAAATACCATTTTGAAAGCGTGGTTTGTTTCCTGCACCTGCCTTTCCTTCTAAAAAGCTGTCTGCCTGCTCTGGGAAGCCCAGAAGGGCTTCCCCTCCCTCTGGTGCTGCAGGCTGAGCTAATGAGCAGCTCTTGTCACAGTGACTCAGCAGAGCCCCTGCCTGGAGCTGCCGGTGGCTCAGCCTGTGTGAGGGTGAGCATCTAACCAGGGTGCAGCAGTCAGACAGGCTCCCAGGGCTCCCCAAACCAACAGGAGTGGGCTGGCACTGGGAAACAAACTCAGAACTAGAGTAGGAGCTAGCCCAGGATGGCACTGCAGTGGCAGGCTCATCACGTTTGTTAAACTCACAGTGTTCTCCACACAGCTCGTTCAGCTGGGAGCTCCTGGCTGTGGGCTCCCGTCATCTGTGGGGCTTCCAGCTCCAGGGAGGTCAATTCTTAACAGGAAATGCTGTGAATACGATGGTGTTCTGTTTGGCTTGGAAGCACCTGCAGTGCCCGCCCAGCCCGGGCCAGGGCAGGTGGAGAGGGAGGCAGGATCCCTTCCCTGCTCTCCCAGGGGCACCTGCAGTTATCCAGGGAGCTGAGAACGGGCTGCCCTGGCTGCTCAGGGCTGCTGCTGTGTCCTGCTGATGGTGGGGTTGGGGTTGCTTCTCAGGAGGCTGCTCTGCTCCCATGAGAAATGCCCCAAGGTGTTCAGCCTGGTCACAGGTGGATGGGAAAGTGGTGAGGGTGGAGCAGGGCGAGAATGGCTGCAGGAAAAGCTGTCTGAGGAGGTGGAAGTGTGCCTGCTCCTGGGAGTGCCTGCTCTGCAGGACAGCACTCGGAGCTCTGGCTGTTCAGCAGTGCCACGACAAACAAAATTCAGCACTTTCCTATGCTGAAAGTAGGTAAAGGGCAGCTCAGCTCCCCAGAATTGCTGTCCCTCAATCCAGGCTGTCACCAGCAACTCATCTGCCACGTGGGGGTATTGGGAGCAGATTTATTAAACACTTCTGTGTGTCTTTTTATCTTTGTGTTGCCCTGCAGTTACAGCAGTGCTAAGAGGAGCTGAATTCACTTCTGTTCTACTTGGCAGCCTCCAGAGAAATGTTTACTGCTCCTGGCCGTTTACATCCTTTAGCAAGCCTACTAAAAGCATCTTTTCCTTGCAGAACTTTTATTGCAAGGGATGAGGTGCAAAAACTGAGAATCCAGCTCGACTATAATAGTTCACATTGTCAGCAAAAGGCTTCTTTTGAAAAGAGTACTGAGAAATACTGATGGGGAGTCAGTGGGGGAGGAAAAGGAGTCCTTAAGCCCAAGATCCAGAGTTCTGTGGTTGCTTTTGAGAACTGCAGCACAACTGGAGGAGGTTTCCAAAGGAAACTCTGTCACTTCAGTCCCAATCTGAATGCCATCCTCTTGGCCTAAGTCCCATGTGCTGGAAGCAGAGCCCCCTGTATGAGTCCTGGAAAGCAGGAGAAACCTGTGTGGCACAGAAGCTACTCAGGAGCAAAGGAAATAGAAAAGTTGTCATATTTACATTATGCCCTTGTAGCCTTGGTTTCAGAAACTAACTTTTCCATAAGGTAGTTCTTGGAGTTAGACCTGTTGGGCTTCTGGATAGGAAATATAAAAAGGGTCTGGGAAAGGAAAAAGTCTCTTGAATAAGAATGGTATTAAGAGACTTGCATTTCTATACTGAACTGCTTTTATTAGGCAATCTAGGATTGACAAAGGAATCCGAAATTACAAATGGATTAGGGAGTCTTTGGGTATAATGCCTATATAATAGCTTTTACCAGTGAATGGGATGGTCTGAATAGTTGAACTGATAAGGCCTTTCATATTTTACATTCTGCTGATGCTACAGGTGCCATCACATTGTTTTTCATTTTTGTAATTGTACCCAAACGGCTCTGCATATTGAGCAGTATGGTTCTTCTAAAATGGAATCCGCTGGGGAGCTAAGCAAAACAGGCATGATAATTGGTGAAGTGCAGTTCTGTTTATTTAAAGCCTCAGGAGGTATCTAAAAATCAGAGAGCTGGGTTCAGAATTACAGCACAAGATGCTGTCTGCTTTATCAAGCAGTCTCCCCCTCTCCTTACTCTGATTACTTTGAATGCACAGAAATAAGGGATCAATTTAGACCCTCCATCCTCATCCCCAGAGCATTTTCAGATGTTAAAAAATCCTGTCATGAGATAGCAGTGTTCCTCTTGAGCCCAGCTCTTGGTGGGACGTTGCAGTTGAGCTGACTGTGAGTGGGCAATCCTCTGAAGATTTGTGAGCACGTTTCCTCAAATGGCAGCTCCAGAAGTTACTGTTTTGACAAAATGGGTTTAGGGAGCTGCAAAGAGTGGGCTGCTCCTCACCCTGCCGGTACTCATGTCCTCCAGCTAAACTGGAATACAGTATTTTTAAAGTGAGGATATATGGTGGAGTTGGTACATGAATTAGAAGCAGTGTTTCTTAAATACAAAGGTTTCAACTCAGGTTTCAGGCAAAAGTTCCCATCAATTCTCATTCTGTTCTCGTTGCTTCACACCAGTGTGCTCAGAGCTAGCAGAGCATCTGCTGCCAGCTGAGCCATATTGACACTGACAGAAGGCACAGTAAGCTCAGAGTAAATAAGTGAATGATCTGAAACAGAACAAAAAACATAAGAAATTCTAATAAGTGAAATAGACACAGTTTGAAGTGCAGATCTCTTCCCTTCACCTGATAAACTAAGAGTAATGGGCTTGATATTGCAAATCTCTTCTCAAGTAATTCTTACTCATGCAGTTTATTTGACTGGCAGCCAGAGGGAGAATTAATTTATCTGAGTAAAATTTTCAGGATCAGGACAAGACAGTCATTGATTTACAATATGAGATTTCTGTGTCATTAAAAAATGAACAGAACGTTTGGGAGGCCTGTGAAACTTAATGACTAATAAAGTGCCTGGAGCCAGGCTCCAAGTCCTGGAGCAGCCCGAGGAGAGCAGGGCCCTGGTGCCCAAGCCCCGGTGCCCAGAAGGGTGGTTCGGTCGTGGGCCAGCCTTGAGCCCTTGGCTTGGAGCCTTCTCTGGCTGCAGGCTCCAGGCAGGAGCTGGACTGATGTGGAACAGCCCAGCCGAGCCAGCGGTGGTTCTGTTCACAAACAATGCCCCCTCAAATGCCTTGTGCTGCTGGCATTCCCTTGGAGCTGCACCTTTTGGTGGCTGTGAGGGATCCCCGATGCTGCAGCAGGGCTCAGCCTGGCTCAGCTCAGCCAGGCTCAGCTCTGCCGGCAGGCCCGGCTCAGCCAGGCCCAGCTCAGCCAGGCCCAGCTCTGCAGGCAAGCTCAGCTCAGCCAGGCCCAGCTCTGCAGGCAGGCCCAGCTCAGCCAGGCCCAGCTCTGCAGGCAGGCCCAGCTCTGGCTCAGGGCAGGCTCAGTGGTTCAGCTCAGCCTGGCCCGGCTCAGGGCTCAGCCAGCAGCACTCAGCAGGCCCAGCTCTGAGAGCCTTGGGCTGTGCCAGCTGGAGCTTTGGCCTTGCCTTCTGGAGTTTGTGGCAGCCCAGGTTTGATGTGTGCTCGAGACAGAGGCCTGAGGCCCACACCACGGGCAGCAGAGTGCAGCACAGACTTCCTTGGGCTTCTTCTTGGGGAAATCATTGCAGCTGTGGGAGAAAGGACCTGGAAGAGCTTTATGCAGATTATTGATTCCTACCACATTAGTTAATTGTTTCCCAGATTTGCATTTCTAATCTGTGAGATGCCAGAAAACACCTGTACTAAGTGATGTACTAACTGTTTATATTTCCTTTAATGATACTTGTAGGAACAGTACCAGAAGGGCAAGCAT
This sequence comes from Emberiza elegans, assembly GCA_024865655.1. Taxonomy (NCBI): domain Eukaryota; kingdom Metazoa; phylum Chordata; class Aves; order Passeriformes; family Fringillidae; genus Emberiza; species Emberiza elegans. Next base: position 25,646,018 of record JALJVW010000129.1, on the reverse strand, counting down.
TTACTATAAATAACCTGAAGCTCTTAAAACTAAACAAAATCTTTTCTTCACAAAATTAAGTCCGGCAGCCATGGCAGGGAGAGAACCTTCCTTGCAATGAGGCACTGGTGGTTTGTCTTTCTGAGCAGCCCAGCTCTGAAGCAGAGAAAGGCCCTGTCTGCACCAGCTCTACACCAAGTCCTCCAGGGCTGTCTTTAGGGGCCTTACAGCCATTTCCCCATGAGGAACCCTAAGGATCTGGAATTCCAGCTGAGAGGGAGGCAGTCTTGATCTGCCAGTGGCTTGGGAATATCTGTACTAAGGAAACCAACCTCCTTTTGTGCTCTTAGGGGAGAAGATGAGTACAGTCATCCTGGCTTGGCCATGAATCATCTGATGAAGCTTCATTTGCTACCCAAAGCAAACCCTCTGCACTTGCAGCCCTTCATTTTGTTATCACAGCACTGACAGTTAAAGAAGACAAGTTTCTTTTCCCTCTGACAGTCTTCTAAACAACAGTTGCTTCTCTTCTGAAACAACTGGAGTTAATGTGGGTACTTGTGATAGCTGTGGCCTTTCCTTTTTGATACAGCAATTATTCAATCTGTAGGGTTTTTACTGACTCAAGTGGCATTGGTAAAATTAAGTTGCCATTAGGCTGAAGCCTCTGGAGTCCTTTGCTACTGTAAGGCCAACTCCAAACATCTCTACTCTTACTCAAAACAAATTGGGTAACCTAGAAGGGGAAATGCCCTGTGCCTTGCAGGTGCTCAGGCTGTGCCCCTTATCACCTTGTCCCTGTGGTACCTGCAGCAGGGTCACACACATTATCAAGAGAAGAGTTTGATCTTTGATGTGTTGGCATCTGTGACTCTCTGGTAGAGAGTCTGGTGGGGCTTTGCAGGTCATGTAGCTCTTAACCCAAAATCTAGTCACTTTGTAAGTAAAACCTCTTATCAAAGTTGTAGTTCCCATATAAATGCTGAGAGTTTCTGTTCAGGACATGTTCCCCCTTCAACCCTTCTTGCTTCACCTCTGGCCCAGTGCTGTTTTCCAGCTGGATGTGAGCACAGGAGGGTTCCAGCAGCTCAGGGAGCCTCAGCCATCCTGAGCCTCATTCGGGTGGTGTCTGACACCTGGGCTGTCCTGGGGACACCTGGGCTGTCCTGGGGACAGCAGCAAAGTCAGGCTGAGCTGGGGAGCAGGTGTCCCCTGAGCAGGTGACACAGCTGGGCCAGCAGCAGGCAGCAGAAGCACAGACTGAGGGTGACCAAGGGCAGAATTCAGGTTTCCCATGAGATGGGGTGAGTTTTCCTTCCTCCTGGCTGTGGCAGGCTCGGTAAGGCATGAATTTCCTTAAGAGCAGCAGTGCATTCTCCCAAAATCCCTGCACTGTGCGAGGCTGGCACAGACAGTGTCCCCCAGCCCTGTGTGTCCCTGTCCTGTCCTGCTGCTCAGGGCCCCCACTGGGGCACAGCTCAGCCCCTGCAGAGCCCGGCTCTCCCAGCTGGCACTGGCAGCTCCTTGGGTCCCTGTGCCAGCCCAGGGAGCTGCCAGAGCTCGAGGCAGAGTCCAGAGAGCCTCCTTAGCTGGAACAGGATCCCACTCCTGCCCCAAGATGCTTTGTAGGCTGGTGCTCCTCTGGGGTGGGCATTGATTCCCCACACAGCTTTTATTTGGGTCAGAGACTACAGAAATCCATCTGCTGTCCCTGCCCAGTCACCAACAAAAGGTGTCTGTCTGCTGAGTGCCCTTCCCTGCGATGGTAAAAGACAATCTCATTTAAGGTAGGGCAGGCTTTATTAACAGAAACCATTATTGATGAAAAAGAAAAATTAGCTGAGAAAGAATTCTGACCTGCACAGCCTTATCTTTTAGTCTCTGTTCTCCTTGATATTTTCTGCTCCAAGAGTAAAAACTTTAATATAAGCCCTACATTTTTGCATGCATGCATATTCAGGGTTGTAAATGAAAGGAGGTTGACAGTTTTGCATTTAGTAACTTCACACCCACACACCTCCTTTCTTTCTGATGCTGACACTTCAGCCTTTGAAGCAGCTCCCAGGAGCAGTCCCTGGTGCAGAGAAGTGAGATCTGAGGAGGGAACCTGGCTCTGCTGCTGTTTGCACATGGCACCTGGAAGGGCCTTTGAAGGAGGGCCCTTTCCTAAAGGAGCAGCTCAGAAATGGTTCCTCATTAGCTCAGGAGGAAGCCTGAAGGCACTTTAAAGGAGGGCCTAAGTGTGTCAAGTTGTCTGAGGTCTTGTTAAGCCTGTGGGAAGCAGGTGGAGCCCTGCAGGTGAGCTGGGCAGGACACTGGCCTGGCTCAGGGGCTGCACACCCCAGGGGCTGCTCCTGGCCCTTGGACTTCCCTTGGACACCCCTGGGTTTCTGGAGGCACTCTGCCATCCCGCAGTGGGACTGGGTGGCCTTGGGTCCCCCCAAACCCTTCTCTGGCAGGGCAGAGCTCCCCAAGCAGGGCAGAGTTCCTGCCTCCCAAACAAGCAGGGCAGAGTTCCTGCCTCCCAGACAAGCAGGGCAGAGTTCCTGCCTCCCAGACAATCAGGGCAGAGTTCCTGCCTCCCAGACAGGCTGCCTGCCCTGCCAGGAGGGCACCAGGGGCTGCACTTGGTGTTCCCCAGCTTCCCTCGGTGCTTGCATTTCAGGAGCACCTTGTTGGTCCTTACTGCAGCTGCCTTCTCGTTTCCCTTCTGCTTGTCACTTCCCCTCTTTTAACATCCACTCTTCTCTGTAGTTTTTAATTCCATTTTTCCTTTTCCCCCCTCCCTAGAATTTATTCCATCCCTCTCTCTGCCAGCAGAAAGGACACATTTACCTCCCTCAGCCCCTCCCTCCTGTTCCCAGCATCCCTCCAAGCCTGCTTCCAAGCCTGCTGGAGCCAATGGCAAGTGTGTGGCTATAAAAGTAACAAAACAAATTCCACATTTTGGAACAAAAGGAGTGGGTTTAAAACCTGTTTCTTCTCCCACTTGCTTTAGAGGACACCCTGGCTTGGAAGGGCTTTTCTTTTCCAAACACTCTGCTCGAAATAGGCATTTGTTATAAAAAAAGCAATTTTCAGTCTGAAGTGGGGGTGGTGGGCATACATATTCAACTCAACTTATATCCATTTTGGGCAATTTAAAATTTCCATAAGTAGGAAGTCTCTGTAGTGTAAGCCCCAGTGATCCTTAGCCATTCACAGCGGAGCACATGGGTACATGAGCTCTGTTTAAGTTAGCAGCAGCGTGTTTGCCTCTGGGAAATAACAGTCCCAGGTAAAAGGATGTGCTTGGATTGCCTTTGCAAAGCCTTTGGATGAACTGCTTAGGAATGTGATCATCTCTGCCAACCAGGAGCTGTATCATTTAAGCACTGTGGTTTTTATTTGAAAGCCAGCTTGTTAAAAAATATGTGAAAGTGGGCAAAAAGTGTGCTGCTTGCTAGGGAGGGTGTGCGAGCTCTGAGTCTTGACTGGGGGTGGGACACTTAGCTTTTGTTATTCTCTTCAAGGGGCCAAAAATGGAGTCATGGAAAAATCCACTGATAAAAATAAGGCTGGAAACCAAGCAGAGAATTACTAAAGGGGAAAGTCAGAGAGAGAGAATGAATTAATAAAGAACAGAAATAGGGAAAGAAAGCAGGCAGGATAATATAAAATATGATAGAGCAAGTATATTACAGATCAGACAGCCATCCATCACATCTGAGTGGATTATTCTTAATTAAGTACACATGGGCAAAGTATTAATTTAATTTTTTTTTTATGTAGAAAATTACTCAGAAAGAGAAGTGTTGGGAAAGCATTAATGAATGGTGAGGATGGTGTGTGTGCTGGAGGCTGAACCCCTGCACACAGAGCTGTGCATGGCTGAGCCAGGTGAATGCAGACATTGCTGATGAGGATTCAGCTGGGCTGCGCTTTCTGTCTTCTTTCTTCATCATCTTAGAACATGCAATAATTTCCCTCTGAGGAAATAAATTTTCTCCCTGTGCACATGTGTATGTTTTTCCTTCTGGGCTGGAATACAGTTTTGCACAGGAAATTTTAAACCACCTTTTTTACCAATCTGTGTCAGCCACACCATTGCATAGTTTTCTCCCACCAAAAGAAAAAACCCCTTGCAAATCCTTTATCTGGCTTTCAGTAATGAATTCCTTTGTTTACCTGAAGGTAGTGGCTCATTTTGAGTGAGAGTTCTCCTTTCCAACAACACTCCTGGGACTCAAGGTCAGTGGCAGAATCCTGCAGCAGCTGTGTGGCAGAGCCAAGAGGGAGTGTTTGACCCTTGTGGGGTTTTGTGGGGTCGTGTTTGACCCCTCTGTGGGTTTGCTGCTCTCATCCTCCGCTGTCTCTGGGAGCTGCTGGTGGCAGTTATTTTCACCACAGTTCATCCTGCTTCATTTCTTCTTCCTGCCAAGCTTAACAAAGACGTTCCCTAAAGTTTCAGACTTCATCTCAGCTGCAGAAGTGACAGCAGACATTTTGGGGGTGTTTTGTGGGGAAATGCACACCTTTCAGATTTGTTTCAGCTTGAAGATGATTTGAAGGTGCATGTTAAAATTGTCCTGAAATTTTTGACATCGAGAAGAAAAGCATTAGCATGAGTGAAAAATATCTGAGAATGTCAAGTGGTGTGAATTATGGGAGTAGAGGGTTAGCAAGAGGCTGTTTGCTCCAGCCTAAATTAAGTACTCAGTCAGACCTTCCCCATGAGCCGAGTCACACTTGATGGAAACAACCCATTTATAACAGTTGTACCAAGGGGTAGCTATGACAGCTGAGCATTTGGGCCTCTTTGGTGATTTTTGTCTCAGCATTTGCAGCTTGTGATAAAAAAGAGTTCTGAAGCCTTAAGGAAAGTTCCTGTTATTTTTCTCTGTTGAGAAGGAGCAGCCACAGAGGCAGGCCAGCTCGTGGTGCCCCAGGGTGCCCAGGACCAGCTTCTCCTGGCTGGAGCTTGCCCTGAAGGATCTCTGTGTCTCCAGAGCTCTGCCCAGGCTGGGCTGGGTGAGGGCAGGGGGGATGGAAGGAGGCAGGTGGGGATGAGCCCCAGGCTGTGGGAGCAGCCAGAGTCACCCTGTGCTGCACCCCTGGGCCAGCACAGCCAGCCCCTCTGTAGCTCTGTGCTGCTGCCAGCGTGGGTGGCAGCTCCCTGCTCCTTGGATGGCCACACAAGTGGTGTTCCTGGAGAAGGAACGGTGATTTCAGAGCCCAGACTGCTCCTGTCTGCCTTTGCTCTGACCTATTGAGCTGTACAAGTCTAGCCCTGAGAGCAGGGATGACAGAGATGTAAACTCAATGCAAAGTTTTAAGGGCATTTTGGTCAGATTGTTTTTATGAGATTTTAAAATACTTTTCATCTCTGTACTAGAATTACTTTTCCATATCAGCAGATGAGTTTACCTGAAACTGCTTTTTGTACCCGGAGCTGATTTTCCATGTCACCATAGCCCAGGATGTGAGTTGTCCCAACTCTGTCCTTATCTCCCTTTCAGGAAATGGTGTGGAACCTGCAGCATCTTATCAGAGGCTGGATTTTGTGAAAGCAGCAGTTTCTTTTGTGCCTTCTCAGGATTGGGGTCCAAGTACTGGGGTTAAGTGGAAACATTGCATTAGCATTTCTCAGCAGCATGTGAGTGCTCAGGGATGCTCAGCCTCCACCACATGCCTACAGCCCTGCTGGGGCTCAGTTTGGGATTGGCGCTGGTGGATGTTGCACTAGCCCAGCTAAAGAAGGTGGTAATTTAATAAATGCTGATTTGCTTGTTTAAATGAGGCAGCGTTTTTTCTCTGTGAATTTCATCCGACTCCTGTTTGTTGCTGATTTAGTTTTGCAGTTGGTTTTCAGCCCATTTGCTCTGTAGGAACCGTTCCCACACAAACCTTTACCTGAGCTTTCTGTTCCTCCCAGCCTTCTCCAAGAAGGAGCAAATGCATTTCCCCTGCAGGAAGAACGTAGCGAGGTTGTTGAACCAGAGCCAGCAGCCTTGTCATGCCTTGGTGGTTCCTAGACTCAGGTTTGTTTGAGGTTTCACCTGCCATGACAACTGAGTTTTACCCTAGATGTGGCTTCCTGCCTGTGCTGTGCAGCTAGGGGTAACCTTACCCTCGTTTTCCAGGTGGGACAAGGGAATGCAGCTGGAGGAAGGTCCCTGCAGCATGGCCAGCCGGCCTGGGGTGATCAGGGCTGCCCACAAGTGAATGTTTCGCTGGGTGTCAGAGCAAGGGGGCACTGAGCAGGCTCTGGGAAGGTTGTGCTGTAGAAACGAGGGGCATTTTGGTTGTTTCAGCTGCAGCCTGCCAACCAGGCAGTTTTAGGCCCTGCTCAGGATGTTTTGCAGTGTGTGTCATGGATATGTTGCAGTCTGGCTCACGGGGAGCAGGGGAAGCAGCGTGTGGATTGAGAGCAGCTTCCCTCCCTTTTGCAGTTTCACAGGAAGGATATCGCAGTGCTGCTGGCTGATTCATTGTGCTTGTTCTCAGAAAGCCACCTGGATGGTGGCACTTCTCCTCCAGTCTCATCTGAGCCACTGCACAGAATAAATTCCTGTCAGTCTGTGGTCCATCTGCACTTGGAGCTCTCAGACCCCTGCATATTGATAACACGTGGCTGATCTTGCAGGGTAATAAATGATCCATTAATGCAAGCCCAGAACAAAATCAGCTTTCCAGATCTCACTTCTGACCAAATCACCTTAGTCCTGAGCGCCCAGGGAGTACATCCAGCCCTGGATTTGGTGCAGCCTGGGGCTGGGGCTGGGTGGATGCCCAGTGTGGGCAGGGGGTCTCAGCCCTGCTCTGCAGCCTGGGGTGGGATGCCCGCAGGGAGAGGGCAGGGTGATGCTGCAGGAGGTGCCTGGGTGGGGCACAGGGAGGCATCCCGAGGGTGTTGGGTCCCCCCCTGTTCTGCTTTTGCCGAGCAGCCTTGGAAACCGAGTGGTCCACTTAGCTCTAAGTCATTCTTTATTAAAAACAACATATGCTTATCCAGCACTTCCTTTTCTGTCTCACTGCTTTTGAATATGTTGTTGTGGTTACAGTAACCAGTCATGCACTTTTCTGAGCCATTAACTGGTAAAAGCATTTTCTTTTTTCCATCAAGAAGTGATAAGGGCTAAGTTACGACCTCCTTCAAAGTGCTTTCCTGTGAGGAAGGTTCTCCTGTGACTCAGACAAAGCCTGTGCTCTTCGAGGTCAGCCTCTTCAGCAGTTACTGTGGCAATCTGTCCTTGTTTACCCTGGTGACAGCCAGAAGTGCCTGCAGTTCTGCACCCTGAGCCCTTGGGCATAGCTTGCAACCTTCTGGGTGGGACCGGGAGAAGGCATGGCCAGGGCAGAGCTCATCTGGGAAGCTGCTGTGCAGGTTAAAATTCTGCTTTTTCTTACCAGGATTAATTTTTTCAAAGAAAAGGTTGATAAAACCCTGGAGATCTTCTTTACAATTGGGTTACAATAGTTACTGCAAATCTCCCACTTGACTATAAAATCTGCTCTGCTCTTAATTGGGAAATGTGCTCTAAGTGCATAAGGGGCAACCTCTCAAACTTGCTGAGATCTGGAAGGCATCAGGAGAAATCATTTAATGAAACAGATGTTTTCTGTCTGCCAGTCAGCCCAAGGACAGTGGTCAGAGCCTTGGAGGGAGTTATGAGACACTGAGCAGTGCATTTCCCTGCTGCGCTCGCAGCTCCCAGCCCTGGGGTTGGGGGGTCACTGCCATCACTGCTGGCACTATTGGCTCTGGAGATCCAGCAGAGGGACATGGGGCCTCACCAGGTTCTCCATGGCTGCAATTGCATATTTAGTCAAAAGGCAGTGAAATAAAAAGGGAACTTTTGGGCAGATTCTTGGTAACAATACTTGTTCCTGAGTCCTTACAGCTTTGAGGGTCACTAAAAATGCTGATACTTTGCCTTCCCAGTCATAAAAATAAAAATGATCTTTTCCCTGCAAAAGGCCAGGCAGTAAAGCAGATGGAATCAAGAAGTATTACAGCTCAGTGTTAGCCAGAAGGAACGGCTGAGACTAATCAGCTTTCATTTAAAAGTATAGCATTCCCACTAAGCTCTTGTTGCTGCTGGCTTTATATTCTTATTCCTATTAATCACTGCTGTTATGAATTTGAATGGATGACAGCTCTAAAAGATCTTTGGGGAGCCAGGATCAGGGATGCTCTGGATGAGGTGCTGTCTGAAGACATGTACAAAACAGGACTGATCATCCATAAGGATAAATAAAGACTTGGGAAAATAGGATTCAGGAGAGAAAGCTGGGAGATAGATGGGTGTATCCAGAAGAAAAGCTACAAGTTTTGATTTCTAAAATTTCTGAATAGAGTCTGTGAAAATACTACTATTAAGACTAAAAAAACCCATTTCAAAATGGCAATTTCAGTCTTTTGTTGTATAAAAGCTTAAATGTAGCATTTTAAGAGTATCAGGAGATGATTTCTAATATTTTGTGTTGTGAAAAGAGCCAGGATTTTGGTGTGCTTCATACTGATTTGAGGTAAGAACAGGTTCTGTAGTCCTGGTGTTTCTCATGGGACTAAATTTGTTTTTATTGGCTGTATCTTACCAGGATGCGGGAGGAGGTGAGTGAGTTTTGGGGAGAAGCCTGAGGAGGCTCAGGGCAGGCTGTGCCCAGCTGGGGTGGCACAGCAGGGACGGCCCTGGGACTGTGTGCAGGACAGTCTGGAGATGTGTCTGATAGAGCCTCAACAGCCACCCCTGCTCAGCCCTGCTGGGTGCACGTCTGGGCAGTAATAACGCTGGGCTGTGTCCACAGCAGGCAGCAGAGATAAGGATGGGCCATTACATAACGTGCACATGATGGAGAGATGATAACGTGCTTGAAAAAGGCAATTCATGACTTGGTGGCCACTGAGGCCTGTATGAAAGATGGGGAAGATACTGGAACAAGACATTGTCCTGCCCGCCAAAGGACTGCACATTATAAATTTAATTAAGATAATCTACCTTATTTTAAAGGAATTGATTAAATTCCTGAGATAGACAGAAATACATATTTTGTGCAGGTGCTGTATTGATCCCCTGCTCAGCCCATTAGTGGTGACAGTGAAGAGCAGGAACTCCTAAAGCTGTACAGAAAGTTGTACTGGATATTTCACTTTCAGAGCCCATGGAAAGATCTTGCCCAAAAATTCAGAGAAGATCCTTTTTTTTGAGCAGTTGTATTCCCTACAAAAGGACATTCTTGAAATCCATTGTAAATTCTTGCTTTTGGTCAGCAGCCATAGAATATTTCTGCCTTTCCTTGGTCTTACTCAAATCTGGAATAGAGAAATACTTCACTGAGTTTGTAGGGAAGTTTGTGAATGTGATTACTGGAAAATCTGGAAAAAGTGATTACTGGAAAAGTGAAAACGATTCACTGAATCACTGGAAAGTGGTTACTGGAAAATCTAGATAGATTTCATCTCTTCTAGGAAGCAGCCAGTAAAATAAAAATAAAGTAAAAAAGTAAAAGAGAAGTAAAAGAAATCAAACGACAGATAAAGGTTCTTAAGTTTTGAAAGAGGAGAACTTAAAAGAGCAGTATCATTTGTCCCCAATCTTTCCTATGCTGAAGAAGAGATGAAAAAGGAGAGTTTTCCTTTTATTTCCCAAATATAATAATACAATAAAAATAGGTCGTGCCACTTAGTCTGAAACGGGCCATGGTTTCAAAAAAACCAACGCTTCTAATTTGTGTATTTCTTGTGGGTTTTATCACTCAACACCCACATTACCTAATTATATACACCTCAAATCAAAACTGAAGAATAGCTTGCTTATTAAAATCTGTCAGTGCTGTTAGGAAACATGTCAGTGCCACACATTTTGTTTCTGGCTTGCCTCGTCAGCCCTGCCAGCCCTGCCCCTGCTTGCCCCTTGCCAGGGGATGGGGATGGGGATGGGATGGGGATGGGGATGGGATGGGGATGGGATGGGGATGGGATGGGATGGGGATGGAGATGGGGATGGGGATGGGGATGGGATGGATGGGATGGGATGGGGATGGGGATGGGGATGGGATGGGGATGGGGATGGGGCTGGGGATGGGGATGGGGATGGGATGGGGATGGGATGGGGATGGGGATGGGGATGGGGATGGGGATGGGATGGGGATGGGGATGGGGATGGGATGGGGATGGAGATGGAGATTGGGATGGGGATGGGGATGGGATGGAGATGGGATGGGATGGGGATGGGGATGGGGATAGGATGGGGATGGGGATGGGGCTGGGGATGGGGATGGGGATGGGATGGGGATGGGATGGGGATGGGGATGGAGATGGGGATGGGGAGCAGCCCTGGCCCTGCAGAGCTGGGCAGGGGGCACTGAGCTCCCAGCCCTGCCCCTCTCCTCACCTGCCCTCCATGCAGGCATTCATTACCCTTAGCTCACCTCTCAAAGGCCTTTTCTTGCTGCTATCTTTCATCTTTCCCCCTTGTTCTTTGCATACTGTTTCATACTTGTCACAGAGGAATATTGGGATGGAGAACTTTTATCTGTTCCAATATTGGATTTTGCTCCACGGTGTTATTGCTGTGTCTGCAGCAGCCTCATTTCCTCCTCCCTGGACGTACCTTTATTGCTGACTTATTACCCAGGTAAATTTTCTCTGCTGTCACTCTGCCATTTGACACAAGGTGATTAGTTTAATAACAGGGTTGTATTTCAGAAGCTCCTGGAAAGCCTGATGGACAGAGGTGCCTCCCACATGTGGTGTGCAGTGTGGCTTTATTATAACTGCATTTCCCTCCTTGGCACTTGTGCTGAACCTTGGGTACAATTCCTCAGGTTGAGATACATTGCCCAAGAAAAACAAATAGCAACAAAGAAGCAGAGAGGCTATTCCTTAAAGCTGAGCAAATACAGACCAAAAAAAACCACTAATATTAATTTGATTTTAAAAATAAATTAGCTTTAGCTCTTTTTTCATCCCCTTTGGCATTTATTTTCCAGAATTCTGCATCCCATCAGATTATACTAGTGTAAATGTTCTCAGAAAGCTCATTTTTTGCTAGTATACTGAATTATTTGTATGACCCCCAGGGATCAGTTCCTTGTAATTACACAAATAAAGTACTTGACTTACTTGTAGCTACAGACTGTAACTGGTGCAGTGGGCAACTGGCGATGCACATTAGCCATGTTTTACTGGAGCAGGGATCCCCAGCAGCTCCTCCCTCTGGTTCCCCGTGCAGCACACCATGGACTCCTTTGGCAGGGCCTGGAGGAGCTTTCTAGGGCAGTGCCTGATGCTTCTTGAGCCCATGGTAGCACCTTGCTGCTGGGGTAGCCCCATCCCTTCCGATGGACAGAAAAAGGCAAAATACACGTTTGGCAAAATAGCAGGAGGGGGTAAGGAGAGTGAAGTCCTGGGGCTATTTCAGAGCATTTGACAGGTTTAAGAACCAATGGATTGAGAGCCTCAAGACTCATCCTGCCCTCAGTGTGCTGAGAGCTTGGTGGGGGCAGCACAGACAGGAAAAGTCTGTACTAAAAACAGCAGTGGTGCAAGAAGTGTTCTGGGTTTTAATCCATGCTGGGCAATGAATTCCTCCTTAGCCTTGGGCAAAACATGGAAGAACTGGGTTTTCATTTCCTTCTTTGTGAAAGTGCTGGTGTGGGAATGACATCTGAGTGCTGGGAGGTGCTGCTGGCAGCCAGGCTCTGTTTGTGAGAGCCAGGGTGGTGAGGAAGCAGGAGAGCACATTCCTGGAGCTCACTCTGAGGGCTGGAGCTGCTCCTGGAGCTGAGATGCACTTCAGCTCCAAGGATTTACTTTTTAAATACAGTTCTGAGCATTCCGTCACTGCTGCCCAGCTCTGCCCTGCTCTGCTCCCCTGATTTCCTGCTGCCTCCAATGAATGGTTTTTCATCTTTATCATATTTGGTTTTGATCTGGAGTTTCTTGGGGCAAGTAGATCTTTTTTGCATGCCTGGGATATGTCCAGCGTATCCTGAAAACTAAATGAACAACAATATTGTAAGGGTCTCTGGCAATGAAAGGCTGAGCTATTTATGAGCTGTGGTAGAAGGTAGCCCAGTAATGGACTAAGACTTACAAAGGGATAATAAACCCAACTTAATTTAAATAGTTATTTTTTTATGTAGCAGTGAGAATGGAAATGGAGGTTTTAAAGGGCTTAAACCTGTTGTGCTTTGCATCTCAGTCTGTGTGCCTGTCTTGTAAGAGTAGGTTATTAGTAAATCACTGACTTGTATGCATATTTTAGAGGTATCCTATTAAAACCCCAATGATGAACTAGTCTATACTTCATTCAATTCTTAGGTTATAAGCCTTTTTTTCATAAATCACATTATTTATTTAAAAATATATAAATCATTTTCCTGTCTGCAGAAGTAATTCAGCCCTCAGCATTCTTGCATCACCCTGGCTGCAAGCTGCTGGGAGCAGGGAAGGTGAATCTCTTAAAAACTATTTTCTCTGTGCACACTTTAATGTGGTAACGTGATTACACTCAGATATTATGTAGTAGTCCTCATTCTCACCACGGAGTGCAAACATTCATTACTTCTAACAGGTGTAATCACTGTGGTCTGCCCGAGCAGGGCATTGCAGTTGGTGTTCGCTCGTTTTAGCGTGCTCAGCTCCCAGGCTGTCCCTGAGCCTGCTCTGGCCCAGGCACGCTGGAATTGGGCAGCTGCAGTGTCTGACCCCAGATGGGGCTGGCTGGTGGCAGAGGTCAGAGCAGGTGCTGTCCGCAGGTCACGCCCAGACCATCACCTGGCACAGCTCTTCTGTCTCTTTTCAGCACTGCTCAGGTTCCAGTGGCAGCAGTGACCTCCAGTGCTTTGCTTTGTTGGGCACAGTTGTGTGGAAGACCTGCAGCAGCCCCACACCCATTAATGGAGTGGCTGCACTTCCCATTACCAGATACTGATCTGTACTTTGTCCAAATACAAGATTTTAAACATATCCATTTTGTTTCCCAGGCTGAAGTTTGTGGGAAAGTTCCAGCTCTTTTCACTGCAGTTATTTCCAATAATTAGACTCAGAAAACACTTTCTTTTGTCCATTAAGTCAGAGACTTCATATGGGACTTTGTTAAGTCTCCATAATATCTGAGACAAGAAAATTTCATTTGCTCTGAGTTCAGTTTGTACTTTTGCCCTTGCTGTGGGGGAAAAAACAGTAGAGTTTGACTTTGGCATGAGCTTCTGTAAATCTTTCTTAGCAGATATCCAATAAAAACATATTAGGCTTTGGCAGATAAGTTTCTCCCCAGATGAGTTTGCTTTGAGCAATAGAGCTAGGCAGAATGTTTTATCTTTTTTCCCTGGGACACTTGTGGAAAAGACAAGAGAATGGCAGCAGTGGGGCAGGAGGCAGGAGGCAGTGGGGAGTGGGAGCAGGGGGTGGACAGAGGCTGCTGGGCAGAGCAGTTCCACCTCACAGGTGCGCTTCTCCCTTCCCATGCCAGCTTTCTTCAGCTGAAATGGGATGGTTTGGTCTGGAAAGCAGCTGACTAAATGCTTTTTTCCCTGCTTTCTGTTACCTTGCAGAGGTGAGGACCAGCAGCCCAGGTTCCAGAGGCCGCCCTTGCTGCGAGCACAGCAGCAGGGGTGGGGGCACAGGGGCTCCCCCCCGGGTCCTTGTGGGTCACCCTGGCTGCTGACTCCAGCCTGGGATTCCTCCTGCTGCTGCTGCTGCTGAGACACAGCAGAGGAAGGGCAGGTCCTGCCAGGAGTCCCCTGTGGGGAAGGGAGGGTGGCCCCGACCCTGGCAGGGTGTGCTTCACCTCTGCTCCCACTGGGGAGATTTTCCTTGTCTTGTTAAGCTCCCAGAGAATGCAGATTTGTCAGTGGCAGCTGTAGGAGCTTGATGGTGTGAGAACAAAGTAGGAATTTATAATGTGCATATAATTGTAAAGAGAAGGATTTTTCAGTGGGAGATCAGCGGCAGTGCAGAGTAATAATCATCTTAAAGGGTGACTCTCTAGAATTAGTTGTTATTTTGTTTGAGTCCTTTGAAATGGTTTCCATACTATATAATTATCTTAAATTTTAAGTGCTTCCTACAGTGATAATGTGTGCATTTTTGCATTCTTATGTAAATGATTTAGCAGTTCCCAGTGTCGAATTGGAAATGCCATTCAAAAACAGGTAATGGCTTTGCAAAATCCAGGGGAAGAAATGAATCCTTTTCTTCCTCATCATTTTCCAGTTTGCATTCTGGGCTTTCCTGGCTGTGTTTGCAGCTCTGCCAGCAGCTGCTTTTCGATGACAACATCCAGTGGTGGGAGACACTGAAGTGAAGAGCTGAATCTCACCAGCAGGAGCTAAAAAGACAAGAGACCAGCAGACAAACTGCTATAACCTGCAGAAAGAAAGTAATTAGTTTGTAGACCAAATTAATCCTAGGCAAGGCCACCTAGGACTAATTCTAAGAACATTGCACTGTAATGAAAGTGGAGTCCCTGCTCAGATGATAATTTGGGTGGTGCTGCTGTAACACGGGCAGCTGCTCCCTCTGGGCACAGGCAGGGCAGGGATCAGGGCAGGGGTCCCTGGCCAGTGGGATGGGAGATCAGGCAGTGGGAATGGAGAGATGATCACCTTTGGTGATGGACAGGCTCACCCTCGTGCCTCAGCTGCAGGCTGGCTTTGCTCTGCTCCCTCCTGGCTGGCTGCACGAGCTGTGACTGCACGTGGAGAGCCACAGCTCAGAGCCAGAGCTGATCCCAGGCCCTTCAGATACCTCAGCAAAAATACAGCAGTACTTCTCAAAGTAGACCTGGCACCTGGCTTTCAGATTCCCCCCGTGGTACAGTACCCAGCATCTGGTAATCTCCTGCCAGCTCTTTGTTTCAACTGTGCTTAAAACTTTCTGAGGCAGAGACACAAGCTTTAGTTCTCAAATCAAAGTGCTCACATCAGTCAGCTTTTTGTGTGACTCAGGGACAAAGATTTCACTCAAACCCTCCTAAATCCTTTCAGGGAGCTCCCTGTCTGTTCAACAGGTACCACTGTCAGGGAGATGGGCATGGACATGGACATGGACGTGATGGAAAGGGTTCTTTGACTCAAATTCTCAGGAAGCCTGAGGGACTTGCTGGAGTAGATGTCTAAGTCAGGTAGTGGTCATACCTATGTTTGAATTTAGTGTTTTTCTAACTTTTTCACTGTGAGAGAAGTCAGAACAGCTCTCCTGTGGAAAGATTATAATACAGAGATCGGCAGTGTTTGATTCATGGAGCAAGTGTCCCACAACATTCCCAGAAATCTGTGATTGCAGTCCAGGCTATCTTAGGTCAGGGTTTTAAATTGTACCTCCTAGAGACATTTGGGTGTCTTCCAGGTTTAAATTAGGTTTGCAAGTGTTTTAGCAGGGACCTGTTTCTCCTCTGCTGCTTGGACAACAGCAGCATGGTGTCTCCCAAAAGTCAGGCTCCCGAGTAATCTTTTCCACAGCCCAGGGGCAGCAGGGAGTCATAAAGCAGCCAAGTGACAGGCCTTTGCAAAGTCCCTATCACTGTGGGAGAAAGAAACCAGAGCTTTGTAGCTTATCTGTGTGCTCAGGCTGTCTCCTGGAAGGTCAGGGCTATTTCTTGCCTTCACTGGCTCACTGGAGGCCTGCTAAGAGGACATACATGCTGGAAAACTTTCCCAAAACTTAAATTGCTCACAAGGTGTGTATATGTCATTTACAGAGAGATTTAGCTGTTCTGTTCCCTTTGCATGTGTCCCTTTTGGGGTCTTCATCTCTTCACCACTGTCAGGGAGATGGGCATGGACATGGACATGGACGTGATGGAAAGGGTTCTTTGACTCAAATTCTCAGGAAGCCTGAGGGACTTGCTGGAGTAGATGTCTAAGTCAGGTAGTGGTCATACCTATGTTTGAATTTAGTGTTTTTCTAACTTTTTCACTGTGAGAGAAGTCAGAACAGCTCCCCTGTGGAAAGATTATAATACAGAGATCGGCAGTGTTTGATTCATGGAGCAAGTGTCCCACAACATTCCCAGAAATCTGTGATTGCAGTCCAGGCTATCTTAGGTCAGGGTTTTAAATTGTACCTCCCAGAGACATTTGGGTGTCTTCCAGGTTTAAATTAGGTTTGCAAGTGTTTTAGCAGGGACCTGTTTCTCCTCTGCTGCTTGGACAACAGCAGCATGGTGTCTCCCAAAAGTCTGGCTCCCGAGTAATCTTTTCCACAGCCCAGGGGCAGCAGGGAGTCATAAAGCAGCAAAGTGACAGGCCTTTGCAAAGTCCCTATCACTGTGGGAGAAAGAAACCAGAGCTTTGTAGCTTATCTGTGTGCTCAGGCTGTCTCCTGGAAGGTCAGGGCTATTTCTTGCCTTCACTGGCTCACTGGAGGCCTGCTAAGAGGACATACAAGTGCTGGAAAACTTTCCCAAAACTTAAATTGCTCACAAGGTGTGTATATGTCATTTACAGAGAGAGATTTAGCTGTTCCCTGCATGTGTCCCTTTGCATGTGTCCCTTTGCAGGTGGGGTCTTCATCTGCTGAATCGACCAGTCAGCATCAGCTCTCAAGTAAAGGGCCACTCTTGTACCTCATCTCCCATGTATAATCCTTTATTATCTCGTTACTAAAGGTTTTGCCATCTGCAATCTCTCAGATCTCACAATGAGCTGCCATCTCTGATACAAACATCCCTCTGAGATCCCCTAGCAGCATATGGTCAATAGCATCATGCAGGAGCTGTGAGGGTGCACAGATTCCAAGGAGCATCATGCTCTGTATCAAGAAGCAAGGTTTGGCTGCTAGTAATGCCCTGGCACTGCCAGCCTGCTGAGGTTTGAAAAACATCCACCCATGGCACGCATGAATGAGCGGATTTCAGTAAATCAAGCTCATTTGTAAAGGTCTCATTACCATTTGGTCACACAGAAGTGCTGCTTTGGTCAGGATGGAGCTAACCAGTTTCTTGAACCTCTGACATTCACATTATTATGATGATTATTATTAAGCTTAGTTTTTATATTTACACTTTGTATTAAGCAAGCTGAATGAATAGTGACAAATGTCAAATATCCTAGGTTTCTTAAAGCAAGAGGGCTGTGTGTGTCTTTGCAGGCTACCTGAACATTAGGAGCTAACCACAGTGCAGTGAAGGCATGGGTAATGTTTGCCTTGGTTAAAACACGTTTTGGATCCGGTTCTGAAGGAGTCACTGCTTTTGTTGAGTGTAATGTCCTGCTTAAGTTTCCCAACACTGACTTTATCCACATTAACAATTATGCTTGCAATGTAATGCTTCAGAATAAAAGCCTAATATTAATAGGCTAATATCAATTAATAGGCCTGTTAGCTTGGTGTTATTTTTTAGTATATAATCCCATTGCAAAACCTCTGCTGCAGGTATTACTTTACAAAGCTTTCTGGGGGTTGCTGTAGGGGAGGCTCCTCTGAGGGAGCAGCTGCAGCACAGGCAGTGCCCAGGGCAGCGTGGGCACAGCACAGGGCACTGCTGGGGCTCCCAGGAGAGGGGCAGAGCTGTGCTGAGCACCCGAGGGATGGCTGAGCCAGGGACCAGAGATGGGCAGGGCTGGCTGTTGCTGTGGAGCACCCTCAGCTGACAGCCAGGCAGGAGCCTGTGTGATGTAGTGTGGAATTATTCCTTCCCTGCAGCTCCTGCTGGTATTTATCTTCCTCTTGCAGCCTCTCGCAGTCACTGAGCAGAGGCAATTGCTGGTGTGCAGAAAAAGAACTCGTTCAGCAGCAGCTGAGCTCTTCCTCTGCTGCAGACCCCATCCTTCTTCTCCAGCGTCAGCAGAAGCTGCTGCAGGCTGGGGAGGGTTGGGCTGGAGTCTGCCCCAGGAACACAGGATGGCCCTCAGCAGGGCAGCAGAGGGGATCCCTCTGCCATGGGCTGACCCAGGCCGGCACAGGCGGCATCCCCTGCTAGCACTGCTCCCGCAGGAGGGTACAGCACTGTCCCCTCTTGCTCATTCAGCTGCTCTTCCCCCAAAGAGAAAAAGCGCTGTGTGCCTTCTTGATTTTCCAGAGAGCTTAGGAGCATCCACTGCAGCAGGGATCATGTCCCTGCTTGTAATTAAACAGAAAGATTTAGAGCTTGCTGCAAACACTGATTAGATCATTGTTTTCAGCCCTTTAAGATAAATGTGCATGAAGTCATGGGTGTCAGTCCAGGGGAGATCGCTTCCATCTGCCCAGGAGCAGCAGCACGTCCCCCTGTGCTCTGGGCAGCTTTGCTGCTCCTCAGAGCCTGCCTGGGCATGGGGAGCCCTGCGCTGGGCTGCACAAGTGCCAGGGGAGTTGGGCACATTCTGCTCAACAGCTGTGTTGGAGAGATTTGACAATACCAAGATTTGATGTCAATTATAACTGCTAGAAATCTGATTGCAGTGTCTGGCAGGTTATCTATGTAATAATGGATTTGTTATAAAATAGGTTGCTTAGCATCTTTGAGGCTCTCTGCTCTAGTTCTGGGGAAGAAAGCTGTTGAAGCTGCTTTTGCATCTTTCTCCCTTCCTTTAATATTTAAGCTTGGGTACACTGACTAATCAGAGGGTCAGAAATACCATAAAATTGGACTATATTTATCAGAGACACAACTGAAAAGATAGAGAACTTTTCTACAGATGCACAATAGTGAGGTTGAGCAACAAAGCCCATTTTACTTTGTCATGAGACAAATGACTGAAAATACCTCTGTTATGTAACTCAATGGTGCAGCCTCTTCGTAAATGTTGTGTTTCAGTTCTGGAGATGATAGAGGAAAAGAAAGAATTCAGTGAAGGGTAATGAAAATGATTAAAGGCACCAAGAAACTTTCATATGAGAAGAGATTTAAAAAGATTAGGCCTGCTTAGTTAAGACAAGAGATGAATAAGCAGAGGCACGATGGAGAGATGTGGGGTAATGAATGGCACAGAAGAGGCACACTGGATACTTTTATGTGCTGTTTTCCAAAACTAAAAGCTGAGAGTAGAAAGCTGTAAAAAAAACCAGAGAAGTGTGCTTATGATAAAAAACAACAGCAGACATATTTTAAATGTGTTTTCCACAGTGCTGGATTCACCTGTGGAAGCTGCTGTGGCAGGGAATAGAGATAATGAGCTTAGGAAAATTATGAAAAGGATTGGCTGCTCTGGGGAGAACTGAGGGCCTGCTGAGAGGAAAAGGGAGTTCTCTGGTAGTTTTCAGTGGGAGCATGACTGAGCAGCTGGCAGAGCCCCAGGGCTGCTGGAGTGAGGCTCCAGTGGGCTCGGGGGGTGTGTTCCACACTGATTCCTGCACACAGAGGGACCTGCTGCAGCTGCCTGAGTGCTCCTCCTAAAGCTGCAGAAATTGAAATAGGGTGGGTGCAAGCATGGGAATGGATTAAAATAAGACTTGATCATTCAGGCTGAGGTTTCCCTCTGCAATGCTTCCAGCATCATCAACTTAAACATGATGCAGAAGAGAAGAATTTGGGGTAAAGTGGATCTTCTGTCCAAGAGAAGAAATTGGGGTAAAGTGGATTTTCTGTCCTTCTTCATACCAAGTAAATTGTATGTCAAAACTTGGTGGGATGGATTAGGACAGGGACCTGTGTTTGACATCTCTGAGGTGGATTCCTGGTCATCTTGCAGAAGTTTTAAGCTCCATTACAGGTTTTTTTCCAGCAGGATTCATTTCCTCTGCAGCAATCAGAGGAGTGCGTTCCTTCTGTATGTGTCATAGTTCTCCTGCCCCAGTTAAGGAATGCTTTGGTTAAACACAGCTGTAAAGTGAAGCATCACCAAAAGACAGGGGAGCAATAATGTGATTCTGCATAGTTCCTGTCTCAGTTAAATTCAGGCTTGTTTACAGTCTCTGAGCCGTTTCCCTTGGCTCACCAGCAGCACATCCTGACGGGCAGAGCACGCTGAGGTGACGCACCCAGCTTTAAATAGTTGGTTATTGATGGGCCTAAAGGCCACTGAAAAACCTGGCAAAGATGGAGACTTTTGCTCAACTGAGCCACTGATCAGGGCAGAAAAATAGTAATGAACAGAATTCACACCTCTGAATCTCTGTATTTGTAATTAATATGTTTTCTACTTCACCTCATTGTGGGCATTTTCCCTGATTGTGTGCATTTGGCTTGCTGTGCAAAGGAATGATGTCAAGGGAATCATTAGGGGCTCTTTTCAGTGCTTTTCTCATGGATCCAGAGAATACCTAGTGACAACCTGAAATCTTTCTCTGGAGAACCTGGTTATCCAGCTGCTTCCTTGGGCTCCATTGTACTCTTCACAGAAGCTTTGCACTAAATAACTTTACACAAACCATTGATGGTTTGTGTCTCACTTGATAAATTCTGGCTCATTGCACTAGCAATAAGAAAAATCCATTCTGTGGGGTTGTTTGGGATCACTCTCCAGAAGGCTTTGCCTCCCTATCATTCCTGTCATCAGGTTGTTTTCCTGAATAAATTCAGTGTCTCTTCTCTATATAATTTTTGATCTAATTTTCTTCCTTCTGTGGTTGTATGGCCATACCTTGGCCTAGGTATGCCATAGGCATACCTTGAAGTGAACTCTAGGGTAATTGTTCCCCAAACCAGCTGGTAGTTTGTCCGTAGCAGTTAGTTCAGCCTCCCAGCCCTCCTGAGAGCTTTGGGCTACCTGCAGGGCCTGCGGAAACTCACCTGCAGGGCAGAAACTCACCTGCAGGGCCTGTGAAAACTCACCTGCAGGGTCTGTGGAAACTCACCTGCAGGGCCTGCGGAAACTCACCTGCAGGGCCTTTGAAAACTCATCTGCAGGGTCTGTGAAACTCACCTGCAGGGTCTGTGGAAACTCACCTGCAGGGCCTTTGGAAACTCACCTGCAGGGCCTTTGGGAAACTCACCTGCAGGGCCTGTGGAAACTCACCTGCAGGGCCTTTGAAAACTCACCTGCAGGGCCTGTGGAAACTCACCTGCAGGGCCTGTGGAAACTCACCTGCAGGGCCTGTGGAAACTCACCTGCAGGGTCTGTGGAAACTCACCTGCAGGGTCTGTGAAAACTCACCTGCAGGGTCTGTGAAAACTCACCTGCACGGTCTGCAGAAACTCACCTGCAGGGCCTGTGAAAACTCACCTGCAGGGTCTGCAGAAACTCACCTGCAGGGCCTGCGGAAACTCACCTGCAGGGCCTGTGAAAACTCACCTGCAGGGGGCATGGCCAGAGGGATGCTCCTCCCTGAGCTGAGCCAAGGCCTGTCCCAAAAGCCCCCGCAGCCTTCTGGAAAAGGTGTCTGTGCTGTGTTGGGGAGAGTCCCATGGCAAAGAGCCCCCCAGGACCTGTGCATGCAGAGCAGGAGCTGCTCCTGTCTGTGCAAATGTGCTGCTCTGATACAAAATGCATTGCTGTAAGGTAATTGTCATTTTCCATTGCTGCAGCAAATGGCTTCTGGGGGTCAGGAAGTCCCAGCTTCTTCAGACTGCTCACACTGGGGATCTAAAAGCTGTTCCTCCTGATAACATGAAAGCTGAAGTGTTCCCATCCTGTGCTGCTGATGGCACTGCACATTACAGGGTGATGGTCCAGAGGATACACCCTGGAACTTGACATGCCAAGATGGGGAAAATCAATCTCTGTTAATAAAAAAAGGCAGGCTCACTGGTGCAGAAAATCACTACTCTGGAGCCTTAACGAGGCTCCTTCAAAAATTCATGATTATAAAATGGAATCCTGGGCTACATTATAGTTCTGAAAGAAATTGGGATATGGAGGGAAAAAAAATCCAATTTTCATTAAGTGGAGAAAATAAAGGATAAATCCTGTACACAGACAGTCATTGATCACAAGGAATATAATTACATGCTCAATATATAAGAACATTTTCCAGGTTTCCCAAGTACACAATACTTTTCTTGACTACTTTTCAAAGTTCAATTCTCTTTTCTTGCTGTTTACTCATGCCTCTAGCACTAAGTCCATCTGTGATTGTTCTAATAAACTGCTGTAGGGTTTGTTCTATCTGGGATTGAACAATCCCAGAACAATATTTGAACAATCTGGGATTGTTTTAATATCCTGCTGCAGGATATTCGACCTATGAGAGAAACATTGAACAAAACCAGTCCTGAGCTCATGACTGGCAGAATTTGGTGGTGGCCCCTGCTGATGGTATCCACAGTGCAAATTCAGAATGCAATAAATGGCACTGGGCACACGTCTCCTCCTGCCCCTGTGCCCTGAGCATCAGCCATCCCAGCAAGGGGCTCTGAACTCCTTCCTCACACCCAGGCTGCCCCTTGTGGGTCCTGCGGAGGCTGAATTCCTGCTCCGGACCCATTGGGAGCCCAGAATCATTAACGTGCAGTCCTGCAGGGTAGGTGGCTGTGATGGCTGATAATTTGGAGGGGGTTTGGCCTCACATATGTCTTCTGCACAAATAGAGCAGGAAGAATTCCAGATTGGCTTTTATGATATTTTAGCTTTCAGGCCTGGCATTCTGTAATGTAGCCTGAATTATTTTAGATGTCATCTAGTCAGCTGCCTGGAAATACAGCTACTCTAAGTGCATAAAAAAGGCCACAAGGCCTTTTTTCCATATTATCATACACAAAATTTTTACTTTTTAATTATTTTTCACATGTTCAATGCAGCTACAGAATTGTTAATGAAGGAACCTTTCAGTAGTTCAGCTGATCAGCTCAAAACCAAGAAGCAGCCCCTGACAGTTCATTTTCCTGCTTGCTTAAGCGTGGCTGAGTCATGACTACAGAGAATCCAGCACTGTCTTTTCCTTTTTATTTATTCATTCATTCATTCAGTGTTAAGGGTGGATGTGTGAGGGGCTTGAGTGACTGCAGTTTATTGTTAATGTTATTGTCATTTAGGTGCCATCATCAGTGATTTTTGAGGTAAGCAGAGATGGAAATACTGTTTCACAGAAAGAATTCTTTTCATCTGTTTTGTGTCATAATGTATCCATAACACTGGACTTTCCAGAACTCATTTGCATTGTTTTCATTGCAAGGATGGACTAAAAGGGCAGCTGAGAGACAGGAAAAACCTGGCCTTGGAATAGTCAAGACTTGTGTTTATAAATCTTCCATGGGATTGGCTGTGTGAGCTGGGAAGTGTCGGTGTTAACTGGGGCCCTCAGCCCTCTCCTGACTTTAGCAAGCTCTTGCTCAGTGTATTGGTACAGAATTTACAGCAGAGATGGCATGATGGCCAGTCTGCAGCTGCTGCTCTGCTCTGTACCCTGAGTGGGTGTGCTGATGGAGGTGCTGTTCGTGCTCAGGTGGGCTGGCATTGCCAGGCTCAGAGAAATCCATTTGCACTGGGATGCCCCGTGCTGCCCTTCCTCACTCACTGAGCCTGCCCGCAGTGCTGCTCCTCTTTGTGCTGAGCAGCTGCTCTGGGGCTGCCAGGGGCAGGCAGAGCCCTGCAGCCTCTGGGGCTGGGCAGGGGATGCCAGGGCACCATGCTGAGCTGCAGGTGCCAGCCTGCAGACAGGGCACGGGGCCCTGGCAGCCCAGGGGTGAGGGGCTCTGCTTTGGGCCCAAACGCCTGGCAGGGAACAGGGACTGTGCCAGCCTGCAGACAGGGCATGGGGCCCTGCCAGCCCTGGGGGTGAGGGGCTCTGCTTTGGGCCCAGACACCTGGCAGGGAACAGGGACTGTGCCAGCCTGCAGACAGGGCACGGGGCCCTGGCAGCCCAGGGGTGAGGGGCTCTGCTTTGGGCCCCAATGCCTGGCAGGGAACAGGGAATGTGCCAGCCTGCAGACAGGGCACAGGGCCCTGCCAGCCCAGGGGTGAGGGGCTCTGCTTTGGGCCCAAACGCCTGGCAGGGGGAATGTGCCAGCCTGCAGACAGGGCTCTGCAGCCCAGGGGTGAGGGGCTCTGCTTTGGGCCCAAACGCCTGGCAGGGAACAGGGACTGTGCCAGCCTGCAGACAGGGCATGGGGCCCTGGCAGCCCAGGGGTGAGGGGCTCTGCTTGGGGCCCAGACGCCTGGCAGGGAATGTGTCTGGTGACTGGGTGCGTTATGGAGAGGTGTATTTCTGTTTGTCAAGAGGATCCAGCCCCTGCAGCTCCTGCAGGGCTGCTGCTCACTCTGAGGTGAACCTGAGAGCTCCAGAGGAAATGTCGGGGTTCTGTTTGCAGTCTGACCCTCTGCTGCTGTGTACACGCGGGCCTTTTGTACCCAAAACAGCTCCAAATTACTGTACATAAACCATCATCTGCCAGTGGGAGCACTGTAGTTTTCCGTTTTGCTGCTAATTGGATGATACCCTTGCAACAGTCTTTGTTACCATGGCTGGTGCTGGGCAGAGAACATTGAGGGAAGGCTTTTATGCAGAAATCTTACAAAAATGCAAGGACTGTCCCTATTTGACAGCAATTGAAACCAATTGTCAATTAACTAAATAACAACCAATTAGCTTAAAGGAAAAAAAGAAGAAAATTGCTTGCTTCACATTCTTTGTTGAAGCAAATGCCAGTCAGAGAATGGGAGCTTTTTTCTTTCTCTTGTAAAGAAAAATGGCAAAAGATGTGCAGAAAATGCAGAGTGGTGGGTTTCTTTTTTTTAATACCATCCTTTTCTCACATGAGAATATTTTAGAAACTAGATAAGAATATGTTAAGCTCCTGAGACATTTAATTTCCTGTGATATTTTAAAATCAAAATTACAATCATTATACAAGCACCATTTTTCCTCCTTTCTTTCACGCCTCTGTGGGGTACTGTGAGCACGAGGGCAGCTCCCCTGCAGCTGGCTGCCTTCACAAGGGGAGGCCAGCAAACATCTGGCTGCTCCGTGGTGCAGACTGAGGCATGGCTGAGATGGTAACAAAGACCAAACCCTTCCCCTTCCATATTTTGGAGTCCATAGGTGAGATGTTGCCAGGACTTGTAACGTCCCAAGGCTGAAGGAGCCAGGGCTGTCAGGGCTGGGGAGAGAAACCATTCAGTGCTGGCGTGTTGGCTCTGCGCTGCTGTGCCCCCGTGCCTCGCTCAGCTGAGGGCAGCAGTTGATGCACAAAGCTCTCTCCGGGCTCTCCCTGCCTGCAGGGCTGCACCACAGCTGCTCCCGGCGGGACACAGCTCTGTCTGCCTCACATCCATTAGCCGCACCAATCGATAAATCCTCTGACTTTTTACTCATTGTTCACAAAGATCTTATTACAGTCTACTTAGAGCTGCTCACAGCATCATTTCACAGGTTTGAAATTGTGTTATTCCTTTGTTAATACTTGTAGGACCCATGTTTCATAACTGGATGGTTGAGGATGAGAGGTATGACTTCTAACCATTCAGAAAGCAGTGGATGTTGGATGCTTTTTCATTAACTGATGTGAGATTTGCACATATTGATCTGTTGCTTTCTTACAGGAACATTTTACACCTGAATGCAAGTTCAAAGAATCAGTATTTGAAAACTACTATGTGACATATTCCTCAATGATCTACAGACAGCAACAGTCTGGCCGGGGTTGGTATTTGGGTCTTAACAAAGAAGGAGAAATAATGAAAGGAAACCACGTGAAGAAAAATAAACCTGCAGCACACTTTCTTCCAAAACCCTTAAAAGGTAATTGCTTGGGTTTGCTCCATTCATCTGAACTGATACCGTGTTGTGTTTAATTCCTGTGCATGTATATTTGACACGTCCAGCTGCTTATATAACAGGAGTGTAACGTTCTGTAACGTGGTGTTTGTCTCAGCAGAGTTCCAACAGGTTAAATCACAACTACTGACAGTGCTTCTTCTCTGTTCGTAAGGAAACGCTGGTTTTTGTCAGCTTAGCTCTATCCTGCAGGGTTGTATAAGTGCATGGGACAGGGAGGAGTGGTTTTGCCCTTCTGTAAAATGTCAGTCCACTGAGGAGGGTCTCAGAGGTTCTCAGGGGGTGTTTGAACGGGGAGGGGTCTCCTCTCCTTGCATTGCAGGTTGCTGAGCAGTGCCAGCGTGCCAGAGCTGGGCTTTGCCGCAGCCCCAGCTGTGCTGATGTTCTGCTCTCTCTTGCCTTGCAGTGGCCATGTACAAAGAGCCTTCCCTCCACGATCTCACAGAGTTCTCCAGGTCTGGAAGCGGGACCCCAACAAAGAGCAGAAGCGTTTCAGGAGTGCTAAACGGGGGTAAATCCATGAGCCAAAACGAGTCCACGTAGCCAGGTTGAGGCCAGCCAAGTGCTCTCTAAAGAACCTTACCTCTGGATGCAGGTGAATTCTTACTCGCAGTCTTTCATCCAAGCCCTCAGGTGCCCAGGACAAGGCACCAGCTCGCATAGGTCACCCGTTTATCAGCCATTAGATCTTCTGGTTGGCAAAGGATAATCCCCAGGCATGTAGAATGTGCTTGTGCACACCACAAGGCAGTTGGACAGCAGCAGACACAGCTGTGGGAAAGCCTCCGAGAAGAAATGTCCAGCTCTTTCTCTCTCTCACTTTTTCTTTCTCTCTTTTTCTCTCTCTCTCCTATGCTTTGTGGAAAACGAAACAAAAACATTTCACAGCATTCACTGCTGATAAGAATTTGCTTTCCAACTCAGAAAAAGACCACTTTTGCTCTTCAAAGGAAATTTTAATGCTTGTATGTTTTATAGGGGCAAACAAAAAACAAATATGTAAACTCTGTTGTTTCCTTGGCTTACCGTTTTATATCTAAGGCTTGATAAAAAAAATGTATCCTTTAATTTGGAATAGTGCAACTTTTTGATTTCTGAACTTCAATGGGTCTTTAAAGCTATGTCTTTAAAAAAAAATAATTCAAAATTCAGGGTTGGAACTGAGAGTTGGTGTCTCAGGCTCAAGCAAACAGTGTTCTTGTGGTTTTAAACACAATGAAATATAAATTTTTATAGATTTGTAGTTTCTGGTAAAGTTCTTGTGCTAACCCCAGTCTGTAGGAATTGAGTTGTTTTGTCATCCCAAGTGGAAGTTAACAGAAAGGGATAAAATTATCCTCCAGTGTAGATTTCTCTTAATTCCATTTTGTGTGTCATGTTATACTATCGTTGTGGCTTCTTTTCTAAAGACAGAAACTGTGGAATTAAGGTGACTTAATTTTTTTATAAGAAACGTCTTATTTGTAAAAGTCCTTTCACTGTAACGGGCACGTGAATATTGTGTAGGAGGAAGCGTTAGGACAGGTTACCCCTAAACAACATATACTTATACTGCTATTGGAAACAATCGTTTAAAAAATGTAGTTAGGTTTCCATTTAGGTCATCATGTCTGTTGCATGGGAGAAAGTTGGAATATTGGCATAGAGTTGCATGATGTGTCAGATTTTGTGCATTAATCATCGTTGGATTCTGTGCTCCAAAACTGAATTAGTTCTGTGCAGGCAGCTTTCTGCCTGGTACAAAAAAGTTGTTTATTATTTGTTGTATACACAACCATGCACTGAATAAACTATTTATATTAAGATGTACTTTTTTAAAAAGCTTGTTTTGATTGTATGCTGTACATCCATGGTTGATTTGAAGGGAAAAGGGTTGGCAATTAAATTATAAAGTTACAAAATGTTCAAAATTAATTGTAGTTAATGTTCAGAATCTTTCTGTGTGACGGTCATTCCCTGTAACGCCATACATACAGAAATTCAAACTTTATTTGCTTTTGGGCACTGTCAGAGCTGGTCCTGCGTGCGCCCAGCTGAGATACTCAAACACAGCCACACTCGGTGTCCTCGGGCCTTGGGAATGGGCCCTGGGCTGAGCTGGGCCGAGCTGCTGGCCCTGGAGCTGCCCCTGTGTGCGCTGAGCCATCCCCGGGAGCCCCTCTGGCAGCTCCAGCTCTGCCGGATGGAGGCTCAGCACACCTGGGGAGGCTCAGCACACCTGGGGAATGCCCAGCACACCTGGGGAGTGCCCAGCACACCTGGGGAGGCTCAGCACACCTGGGGAGGCTCAGCACACCTGGGGAGTGCCCAGCACACCTGGGGGAGGCTCAGCACACCTGGGGAGGCTCAGCACACCTGGGGAGTGCCCAGCACACCTGGAGAGGCTCAGCACTGCTGGGGGAGTGCCTGGGGAGTGCCCAGCACACCTGGGGAGCTCAGCACACCTGGGGAGTGCTCAGCACACCTGGGGAGGGCTCAGCACACCTGGGGAGGCTCAGCACACCTGGGGAGTGCCCAGCACACCTGGAGAGGCTCAGCACTGCTGGGGAGTGCCCAGCACACCTGGGGAGTGCCCAGCACACCTGGGGAGCTCAGCACACCTGGGGAGTGCCCAGCACACCTGGGGAGGCTCAGCACACCTGGGGAGTGCTCAGCACACCTGGGGAGGCTCAGCACACCTGGGGAGGCTCAGCACACCTGGGGAGGCTCAGCACACCTGGGGGGTGCCCAGCACACCTGGGGAGGCTCAGCACACCTGGGGAGGCTCAGCACACCTGGGGGAGCTCAGCACACCTGGGGGCTCAGCACACCTGGGGAGTGCTCAGCACACCTGGGGAGGCTCAGCACACCTGGGGAGTGCCCAGCACACCTGGGGAGTGCTCAGCACACCTGGGGAGGCTCAGCGCTGCTGGGGAGTGCTCAGCACACCTGGGGAGTGCCCAGCACACCTGGGGAGGCTCAGCACACCTGGGGAGCTCAGCACACCTGGGGAGGCTCAGCACACCTGGGGAGCTCAGCACACCTGGGGAGGCTCAGCACACCTGGGGAGCTCAGCACACCTGGGGGAGGCTCAGCACACCTTGGGGGAGAGCATCTCTCTCCTGCCTCTTCTCTCTGGAGAAAAACTTTGCAGGGAAACTTTGCTCATCTGCAGCATCTAGGCAGCTCTGACACACGAGCTTCACTCATCAGGGTGTTCCAAGAAGTCCTAGCAGGGACAAGTTTTCATCCTGGGTGGCTGAAGAACCAGTTCTGGAAGACAATAATGGAAATGGAGGCGAAAACCTGCCCCTAAATGTTAGGCTGAAATGCAAGAGAGATGTTTTGTTGTCTGCTCTGTGTTCCTCCCCCCTGACTGAGCTGGAATTAAACCAGCCTTAAGGTCAGGGCTGAGAGAGGAGGGGAGGGGATTGTTTCAGATCAAACCTCCAGATTTGTTGTTTCATGGCAAATAGCAAGTGAAGAGCTCTGGCCTGCTCTTAGAGGGGCCAGGCTTCCCCAGCTCACCCCTTTCCATAGGGTGAAGAAAGTGGGAGCGCATCCAGCACTGCAGAAATCCTTAAAAAACTGAAGATGTGGTCACAATTGCTCCAGAGGTTCTGATAACCCAGTGGGTCTGGATCATTGCTGCCCTTCAACTAAATGTGGGATGTCCTTGTGGAATATTTCAGCACCCATAAATTAGAGATTTTCTTCTGGATAATCCCTTCCTTTGAGAAACCTGCTAAATGGGGAAATGTCAGTTTGGATGCTTGTCTATCAGAGCATAGAGGCACTGTAAAGCTGCTGTGCTGTGCCACAGAGTGGCAGAGTGCAGGAGGATGCACACCTGGAGTAAGGAAAAGCCCAGGGGCTGCTGTGGCTCCGAGCGCAGAGCTCCTGTGAGCACTGAGCACCTGCACAACGGGGTCCTGGGCCCTGCTGGCATTGCCAGGGGCGGGGATGCCTTCACCTGCCCCTTCTCCTGTGCCTGCCCCTCCAGCAGTGCTGCCCACCCCCTCCCGGCAGCTTCCGACACAGCTGGGCTTCACCTGGCAGAGCCCCTGAGCACTCAGGGCTGGCAGGGAAACCCACCCCAGCCCAGAACGGGGCAGCCCTGCAGGCAGGAGCACAGCCCTCACCGCTGCCTTGGCAGCCCCTGGCAGAGCTGGCTCCTCGGGGCCTTGGCAGGGCTCTGACCCTGCTGCTTGGCCTGGTTTGGGGCTGAGCCAGAGAGGGGAGAGCTGCTCTCTGTATCACAGAGACCTGTGTTGCTTTCAGTTTGATTTTCCTCATGCTACCTCAGCATGGTTGTGTCTCTGTGGCCTCTTGCTCAGCCCTGTTCCTCACT
Organism: Emberiza elegans; assembly: GCA_024865655.1. NCBI lineage: Eukaryota > Metazoa > Chordata > Aves > Passeriformes > Fringillidae > Emberiza > Emberiza elegans. The sequence continues at coordinate 25,616,145 of JALJVW010000129.1, read as the reverse complement.
GGCGCGATGGAAGCAGCTCAGTGCCAGCCTGGGGTGTGCCATGGGAGCCCAGGGAGGAGCAGAGCCCCTGCTGCCCCTCCTGCTAGCTCAGGGATGCTGTGGCACACCCAGGGATGCTGTGGTGCCCAGCTCTCCCAGCTGAGCCCAGGGGCAGCCAGGCCTGGCAGAGCTCTGCTGTGTCTGAGTATCTCTGTGTGAGAGCAGGGCCAGCTCCATGGGCTTTGTTCTCCCTGACAAACCCTTGACCAGGACACTTTTGCAGGACAGAATCTGTACGTAACAACCTCCTATCTTCTAATAAATTATTCTCCCTTAAACAAACTCTCCTGTCTGGGCTCTGCTTTTTATCACTGGACTTTATAAGGGCTCTCTGCTCCAGCAGCAGCAGTACCACACCATGGCTTAGCTTTCCCTGGGACAGAGACCCTCAGGATTAAAATTCTCCTTTCCGTGTCCTGAACCAGAGAGGGGCAACTGGAGTGATCAGCCCAAGACCAGCAAAGATGGGTGTTCCAGTTTTCTGTAGCCTCAGCAGGACGCAAGGTGTGATGTGTTTTACCAGCGCAGAGAATGGCTGCTCTAAATGCTGCAGCTCACTTTCCTCCTTGATGTAATACCAAGACAAAAATGACATATAAGTACAGTAGAAAGCCTATTTAAAATAAATTCATTTCTTAGGGAAAAGACCTGCCATGCAATTTATCCTGAGTGACTCCAGCTTTGGCGTATTTTCAGAAATTGACAACAAAAACTTTCCAATTCACAGAGTAAGTTTTTAAGACACTCTCTCCCCAGGCATGAGTGAGCAGAGCTGTTCATGCCTTTTGGAGAGCAGGTGCTGAAATGAGCTGGGTTTGCTGCTGTACAATGGTTTTATTGCTGACCAGCTCCAGTGGCAGATCTCACCCTGCTTTGAGGACACCACATCAGTTTGGGGGACACTCAGTCACCTTCTGCAGCTCCTCTCAAGGAAACGTTGAAATATTAAAGGAAAACCCAAATTTGAAACACATTTTACATTAATCAGAAAAATTGATGTAATAAATTATTCTATTTCATCAGGAATTAGGAGACAACTTACAGGGTTCCCTTCAAAGATCATTATTAATGATTTGAAATTTAAGAGTCTTTTATACCATGTATGGAAAATTACTTTCAAGCACTCGTAGGCCTGGTTTTTTCCCCAGTTATGTTTGGCCAGACTCACCCAAATCCAGCAGCTGGAGGGGCAGGATGATGCTCCCATGTCCCAGGGGGGCTCAGTCCTGAGCTGCCACACTCCTGAGCTGTCTCCTGGCACAGGACAGGGTCACAGGTCCCATCACAGCCGTGCTCAGAGCAGTGAAGGAGAAATTCCCCTTTCCTGAGAGGAAAAGGACAAGGCCAGGGAAGGGAAGGCAAAGAGGAGCTGGAGGCCAGGGGCTGGGCAGGGGGCACATTGTGCATGGGGAGCGGCAGCAGTGCCTCCCATGCAGGGCAGCAGGCAGAGCTGCACCTGGGCAGGGCAGGAGAGCACACAGGCACAGCCCAGAGCCTCTGCTCAGAGCTCAGGGACCCAGAGAGCCCCAGAATGCACCACAGGCCCTGCTCAGGCTGCAGCTCCCTGCTGCTTTGGAGAGCCCTTATCTGCACCAACATTTCACTCTGCTGCTGAAGAACCTTGGACACTGCCTCATGCATGAGTATGTAACAGTTAATCTAGGAAATATTTTACATAACAAAATCAACTGGTTCAAAACTTAATTAATCCTGTTTTCTTCCCAAATGGTTACCTTCAAGTGGTACTTGAAATAGTTTTACTTTCCCCATTGTCTCTCTGATCTACTGATGAACTTTTCCTTCTGAGCTTCTCCTTGTTTTAATTGTCTGCTCATCCAACCATTTCTTCTGATAATTAAGCAAGGTAATAATATAGAGTAATCTTTAAAAAATTAAACTTCTTTTCTTGTTAAACAAAAGCAGAAGTTTCATTGCTGTTTAAAGTTGTGTTCGTTGGTTTTGTTGGTTTTTTTTTTTTTTAATTTAAAAGAACAATTACTGCACTTGGAAATAGTGGGAACACTTGAGAACCCACCTGCCACAGAGCTGGTGAAATTATTTTACATTAACCCCAAAGGTTTTGCATTAGATAACATAATGAGATTTTTCTAGGGAGCTTCAATCAGCAGATCTCACGATCACATAATTGGTGTGGACAGAGCAAAGCAAAGAGCCAAGGAAATCCTAGAGCAGGCAGGATTATGGGTGCTGCTCTTGCCAGCTCCAGATCAGCAGCAAAGGCAGAACCCTTCCATTTCCAGCACAGGCAGAACCCTTCCATTTCCAGCACAGGCAGAACCCTTCCATTTCCAGCACAGGCAGAACCCTTCCATTTCCAGCACAGGCAGAACCCTTCCATTTCCAGCACAGGCAGAACCCTTCCATTCCCAGCACAGGCAGAACCCTTCCATTCCCAGCACAGGCAGAACCCTTCCATTCCCAGCACAGACAGAACCCTTCCATTTCCAGCACAGGCAGAACCCTTCCATCAGACAGACCTTTCCATTTCCAGCAAAGAGAGAACCCTTCCATCAGACTGGCAGCAGCCCACTCAGGGTTTCAGTTCTGCTGAGGAGGAAAATGTGTTAAGCACACTGAAATCTGCTAAATACACACACAGACACACACAAATATGCACAGAAGATATAGACACACATAAACACATGCACAGATTGTGGATAGATAGATAGATAGATAGATAGATAGATAGATAGATAGATAGATAGATAGATAGATAGATAGATAGATAGATAGACAGACAGACAGAGCTGTATCCAGCAGTCCATGTTTGTATGTGAAGGGCCCTGGCAAACAGCCTGAGGGAGGGAGGGAGGGAGGGAGCTGCTGGGGACAGGGCAGCAGCAGCAGCTCCAGGAGCCCCTGAGCGGTGCAGCAGGCTCAGAGCTCACAGCAATCCCCCTGACAAGGCAGGGAACTGGCACAAGCTGAGGAGATGAGAACCCTGCCAGTCCTGTTCATGGAAGCACCTCCAAGAGCCAGACACTCCCCTGGGTACTGCCTGAGCCTCTGAGAGCAGGAGGGGAACAAGCAGGGAGGAGAATTGCTCAGCCATGGCATCAAAGAGGAAACCAGACTCAGTCCCTTGGCCACAACCAGGGGGAGAGGAGGCAGCTGCTGGAACTTTACTAAAAGCTGCACAAAGATCTCCAGTCTTTGAAGGCTGCCATGGAAATGCAAAAGGGTTTAAGCAGCTGACAGAGATTACAGAGCTGGATGGAGCTTGCCAGGCAAAGGTTAATCACCAGAAGGGTCAAAGGAAATAAAAAATATATGTGCAAGAGAGCGCTGGAAGAGAGAGTAGGCCTGGGAATAACCATGAGTGGGATGGCATTAATGATGACTCAAAAGTGGTGAAAAACTTACTGCAAGTTGGGCTGCCTGCAGAGCCAGGCATCTGCCTTGATAGCAGGAGCCTTCATGAAATGCCAACAGGAATCCCAGGCACCAGGTTTGAAGCACTGGGGCTGATCTCTGCTCTGACTGCCCAGAGCCCAGGCTCAGGCACTCCCTGCTCCTGCAGAACATCTGTGTCCCAGCAGGGCAGCCACAAGGAGTGAGCCCATCAGCCTGGGCATGCTGCAACACACAGATAGTGCTGGGCAGCAGGGCCTGGGTCCCTGGGCAGCACTGGCTTTCACTGCTCTATTTACTGCCCAGATCTTGGCTAAACCCATGCAGTTTCTGTAAATCCAGGAGGAAAGCATGGAGCTGTACGCGGGGTTTGTGATGGGATGGTTTGTGCTGGTTCCCATCAGCAGTGGGGACAGAGCTCTGCCAAACCCCTCCTGTGTGCCCAGAGGGCTCTGGGCTGGGAACCCTCAGCAGAACCAGCCAGGAGCTCAGCAGTAAACATTCCCCTGCCTCACAAATTCTGCTAGAACAAAAACCTTCTCATCCAAACAGCTCCAGCATCACCTGCCCCTTTAAAAACCAAATGCTGTGCTATTAAACAAAGTGATGCATGCCTAGAAGTGCAGGAAAAAGAGAGAGCATGGGTAAAAAAGGAAAGGCAGAACATTTTAGGCATGAAGGACGATTGCACATAAATCCCATTTAAAGCCCTTGTTTGTTTAAAATCCAATCTGAAGACCTGTGTGGAACACTGGAGGTGCAGATTACAGGGGGACGTCTGGACAACATGGCCCTGCCTTGCTGCACTGCACCTGCCAAGAGGCAATGAGGAAGGGAAACAAGGAATTCGAATTCTGTCTCTTTTGGAAAACTGATAAAGAGATAAATTAATTAGAACAAATAACTGTAGAATAAGCATTTTCTTCTTGCTATATAATAATCAGGGGGGGAATGGGATGGGGAGGCAGCTCAGCTGTGGACAGCTGGGAGCCCAAGCTTGGGAATGGATCTGAGCTGCTCTGGCTCATCTGCCTCAACAGGAGATTCAGCACACCTGGGCTCAGCACACCTGGAATTAGACCTTGCTCTGGCCTTGCTCTGTCTCCTGCCTGCAGGAGGCCAGCACGAAATGCAGTGCAGTAAAACTCCACATTATCCTGTCCCCAGCTCTCCCACAGCTCTCAGAAAATGGCCCAGCCAGGGCTGTGATGGGGAAAATGTGTTGTTCCTCACCTGTGTTAATGCTGCAGGCTTTGGGACAACCATTACAGCTCTTTGTGCATTCTGCACCAGCATCCAAAGAGGGTGGGAAGGTGAAATCCCTGGGTGAATCCAGCCCTTGGCCGAGCTCTCATTTGAGCAGGACCATGATGTGTTCTCAGGAAAGTGCTGTCAAACCTCTCAGGGAGGGCTGCTTTGTAAGGAACCATGATATTTAAACCCTGTGACCTTTTACAAAGTGTAAGATCTGGCTTAAAGGGCAGCCTTCCTCAAATAAATGACTCTGAATCTGCTTAGGTCAGATTTTTTTTTTTTTTAATCGATAATGGAAAGACATCACATTATTTTACTATGAGAAGATTAATCATTAATATCTTGCAATTGATTTGCAAGCTGCATTTATTTATGATGTGTTTGTACAGCACCATGCACACCCTTATCTATTATCCAGACCTCAAGGAGTTACTTAGTGCAAATAAATCAATGCAACTTATCGATTAAATTATATAAATACTCTTGGAATTTGGCAAGTGAAGGTTTCCATAGCCGTTCTCAGGTCTCTCATTTATGGGCTAGGAGCTGGCAAATGATAACCTGAAGCAAGCCAAGGAGGCTGGTGAGCCCAGCATGGCTGTGCAGCTGGGCTGCTGGGCTGCCTGTGCTCTCCTGCAGCCCTGCTGGGCTCCTGGTGCTTGGGCAGGGTCAGCTCCTGCTCCTGGGAACTGCAGGGCATTGCCACCTGAGGGGAGAGCTCCTCTCCCAGGTAATGAGTAAAAGCACAGGAGGAAATGGCCTCAGGCTGCACCAGGGAGGTTTAGACTGGGTTTTAGGAATGCTTTCTTCATGGAAAGGGTTGTCCTGCATTTATCCTGCCCAGAGGGGCTGCCCCTGCATCCCTGGCAGTGCCAAGGCAGGCTGGGCAGGGCTGGGAGCACCTGGGATAGAGGAAGGTGCACTTGCCATGGCAGGGACCTGGAGCAGAGGAGCTTTGCAGCCCCTTCAGGGCTTCTCTGCTTTCCTGCACTTCCACCTGCCTGCTGTTCCCGGTGCGGTGCCCAGGGAAGTGCTTTGGGCCCCTGTGTGGCCAGGCAGCAGCTGCCCACTGCACTCCTGCCCTGGCAGTGCCCAGGGCATCTCCAAAGCCAGCAAATAAATCCCAAGTGCTCAGGGATTATCAGCTCCACAGCATCTGAGGCTGAACATCCCAGATTAATTGACATTCTTGACCGAATCTTTCTGTGCCTCTGCTCCTTATCTATAAAGTGATAATGTTTCTCCCCTGCCTTACTGGGCCACACAGAGACAAATTAATTAATAGTTTGCATGCAGAATAAACAAACACAACTGGAGTAATGAGTGCCACAGAAAAAAACCCAAATACCAAGAGCAAATAGTATTTCATCCTAACAGTGAGGATGAGCTGGATACAGCAAACAAAGGCTGGGCCACTTGCTGAAGGACACAAAGAAAACAGATTTTTGAATTGCTGCCCCACAGGCAGGCTGCTCCACCACAGAGACAGGGCCCCCATGGAAAATCAGCATTTGATCCTGCAATGAGCCATCCCTGGCAGCCCAGGAATGGTGCTGCAGGTCAGGATAAGGCTTCTCCTGCTCCTTGCATGCTTGGCTTTGGATTTGGACCACTGTCACATAAACTTGCCTGTTAGCCTTTATAACTTACTAGAAGTTTAATAAAGGTTATGGAGTTTATCTGTATTATCAGTTGTGGGCAGAACCAGGCCCTCTAAAAGTCCTTTTGTTAAATGTGCAGTGGTTCAAGTTATCCTGACAAATGCAAAACAAAGATCTTACATAATTCAGTGCAACTGCAAAGATAAAATTTTACATGTCATAACAACACGTATCAAAAGAATTATGTAAAACTCACCCATAATTTAAAACATCACTGGGGTGGCTCCACAATCAGGGCAAGGTCTGTGCCAGGCTCCTCATGGAAGCTGGAACCTCAGTGCCAGAGCCTGAAAGCACAGGGCACAGAGGAGGTGAGGGACTGTCCTGGCACTGTGCTGGCTGTGGTCACCCCTGGGGCCCGGCAGGGCTCTGTGCCCGGCTCTGGTCACCCCTGGGGCCCGGCAGGGCTCTGTGCCCAGCTCTGGTCACTGCTGGGGCCCGGCAGGGCTCTGTGCCCAGCCCAGCCCCTGGGGCCTCACTCTGTGCCCAGCTCTGGTCACTGCTGGGGCCCAGCAGGGCTCTGTGCCCAGCTCTGGTCACCCCTGGGGCCTGGCAGGGCTCTGTGCCCAGCTCTGGTCCACTGCTCACTGGCCCGGCAGGGCTCTGTGCCCAGCTCTGGTCACTGCTGGGGCCTGGCAGGGCTCTGTGCCCAGCTCTGGTCACTGCTGGGGCCTGGCAGGGCTCTGTGCCCAGCTCTGGTCACCCCTGGGGCCTGTCAGGGCTCTGTGCCCAGCTCTGGTCACTGCTGGGGCCCAGCAGGGCTCTGTGCCCAGCTCTGGTCACCCCTGGGGCCTGGCAGGGCTCTGTGCCCAGCTCTGGTCACTGCTGGGGCCCGGCAGGGCTCTGTGCCCAGCTCTGGTCACCCCTGGGGCCTGGCAGGGCTCTGTGCCCAGCTCTGGTCACTGCTGGGGCCTGGCAGGGCTCTGTGCCCAGCTCTGGTCACCGCTGGGGCCTGGCAGGGCTCTGTGCCCAGCTCTGGTCACTGCTGGGGCCCGGCAGGGCTCTGTGCCCAGCTCTGGTCACCCCTGGGCCCTGGCAGGGCTCTGTGCCCAGCTCTGGTCACCCCTGGGGCCCGGCAGGGCTCTGTGCCCAGCTCTGGTCACTGCTGGGGCCCGGCAGGGCTCTGTGCCCAGCTCTGGTCACTCCTGGGGCCTGGCAGGGCTCTGTGCCCAGCTCTGGTCACCCCTGGGGCCTGGCAGGGCTCTGTGCCCAGCTCTGGTCACCCTGGGGCCTGGCAGGGCTCTGTGCCCAGCAGCTGGACGTGGCCTCCACCCTGCTGAGCCCCTTCCACACCTGGACATGCCCTGGGATTGAGGCTTTGGCAGGCAGGAGCTGGCAAGTCTGGGCTTTGTGCCCTGAAATGCAGCTCAGGGAGGAGCTCTGGGTGCCACCAGCCCACAGGGACACCAGGGCCACCCTCCAGCTGTCCCCTGCCACCCTGGCAGCCAGGGACCGACCTCAGCACAAGCACTGCTGGGACCTGGAAACGTCTTCTCCTCCACCAGCTCGTGTGCTCAGCTGAGCTCAGCAGGAACTGAAGAGAGGAGATGAGAAGTGGATGGCAGGGAACAACTTTGTGACATCTAACATCAAAGAGAGGAGAGACAACAGTTATTGTTTGGACTTGTCAAGTCTCCACTGCTCCCAAAGGAGATGACCTACTTGCAGAATTAAGAATTCATCAGGAAATGGGGTTTAGGATTCAGGAGAGAGTCCACCCTCTAAATCCAAACTTGTGTTGTGAAAACCCAGCGTTGGCTCTGACTAGGCTTGAAATGCTCCTGCATTATTGGAGTTACCAGCACTCTCCTCCTGCCCTGGCTCCTGGTGTCTCTCTGGCTCTCCTTGGTGTGCTGCAGATGGTGCTGAGCTGCAGCAAAGGCCTTGCTCAGAGGGGCTCTGGCCCCGAGCAGCAGCTCCAGGGCTGGTGCAGCTGAGGGATCTTCCCAAGGCAAAGCACAGGGAGTGCCAGGCCCTGGGTGCCCCTGCAGGGTGGGCAAAAGGGGAATGTCTCACTGCAGAGGGGCACTGGGATTGGCCTTGGCCCATGGGGACATCCCTGGAGAGAGAAAAGTCTGCCCTGGGGATGCTGAGGGAGTGGTGTTTTGGGAACTAAAAAAGGGCTTGGAAAGATTTCTCAGGTGTGGTGTGTGGGGCAGGGAGGAAAGGATGCTTAACTGATCTATTTGGACTCTGGTAACTAAAGAGACACCAAGTTTGGAGATCTTTCCCATTTAGAATTTGTTGGTTTCAGCTGCTAGGTTCACAGCCTGTGAAGTGGGTGGTTCCCCAGTGCTGGGAAGGAAAACAGGGGAGAAGGTGCTGAGGTGTCTGAAAATCTGGCAGTGCCCAGCTGGCAGTGTCTGTCTCAAACCTCAGCACCTGCAACACCAGGGCTCTGCTCTGCAGATGTTGGAAACATCTGTGCACCACAGGCTGCCACAAACCTGAGCAGGGAAAATCTCCAGACAGGGCTCCGTTTCCCAAAGCTTGCCAAGGCCAGGAGCCAAACCAGCCCAGTGGCACCTGCTGAGCTTGGTTTCTGCTGCTGCCAGTCCTGTGTGCTCGCTGCTCTCCTGCAGGCTCCTCACTATTCCTGGGTCCCCCTGCCCCAAATCTGTGGCACTGGGTAAAAAGAAAGCATGAAAACCAGAAGCACTGAAGTCACTGCTGAAATTCTGGTCCTCCAAGCAGAGGAGAAAAGCTGAACAAAACTCTAGGAAATGCATTCAAATGCATAAGTAGATCCTAATTTTCTTATTTTTAAGCTCCTGACTTTTTAGTGTATTTGTCTGACCTCATGGTTTGTGATTTATAAGCTAAAGTATCTTACTGCCTGGATTTGTGCTAACAGAACACTACAACACTACATTTAGCCATGGGAAAGCATCCTCTAACTACAGGCACCATGGCCATAACAGCAAAAAATAAACATATGCCCATTATGGGTTCCAGAGCTCACAGGACAGAACTGAGCTCCACCCCAAAAGAGGCAAACAGGGATGATGGAGCAGGGTAAGATATATATCAGACCCTGTGAATATTTATGGACATGTAGGAAGCTATCAAGCCCGACTGAAATCGATGGGGTTTCTCCATCAGCCCCAGCACTCTCAGCTTGGGGATTCCCTGTGGATTGTCCCAGCCCTCGCTCCTTCCCCAGCACTGGAATCCTGTCCCACACCTTTCCCAGCCCCGAGAGCGCCTGGAGCCAGCTGGCACCAGCCCTGTCCCGGAGGAGGGCCCGGGATGGGCTGGGGGCTGAGCCGGCACCTCCCTGGAGCTGGGCCAGAGACAGAGAGAGAGGGAGGGGGAGAGAGACAGACAGACAGACAGACAGACAGACAGACAGAGACAGAGGGAGCCGCTCCGGGCCCCGCGCTGGTTTCCCCAGCAACAGCGACGGCAGAAGCAGCAGAAAACCCCCTTCGGAACCTCTCCTTCCCTGTAAACATGTTTTCCCTCTTGTTCTCCCGCAGCCTGAGCGCAAATCTGCAGACACACACACTCCTGCCCTAGGGAGGAAAGGCTTGGTTGCTGTATCTGTTCCTTGCTTTGCTTCAGTTCTGAAGATGAAACAAAAAGCAGGAGTTGGTACGATCAAAACTGAGCAATCTGAGACCTCCACGTACGTGTTAAAAGCAGGGAAAGTGAGCTATGTTGCAATTATTTTTCAATCGAAGGGTGACTGTTGGCAATCCCTTATAAACATATCCATTGTGCCGCAAAGATGAATTGAACTGCAGGTCCCGGCTCCGGGCTGCAGCAGAGCCGAGAGTTACACACAGGCTGACAAGGAGAATCACCAGCTATGCAGAGAATTTGTATTTGGGGAACATCCCTCTCTAGCCTCGGGGCCCTATCTCTGTGTGAGCAAAGGGCTGGGAATGCCGCTGGAGACCGCCTTGTTTTCCTCCTGCTGCTCCTCTCTTCTGCCCCTGGAGAAAAGCTGCGTCTGCAGCTGCTTTCCGTCTGCATGGGAACCGACATCCCTCGGTTATCCTCGCTGCATCTAAAAATAGCGCGGGGAAACCCGCCCGAGATCAAAGCGCTCCCCGTGACAGAGCGGCCGCGGCTCCAGAGCGGCACGAACCGCACGGAACGGCACAGCCCGGTACGGCCCGGCATATCCCGGTACGGCCCGGCACAAACCGCACAGAGCGGCACAGCCCGGCACAAACCGCACGGAACGGCACAGCCCGGTACGGCCCGGCATATCCCGGTACGGCCCGGCACAAACCGCACAGAGCGGCACAAACCGCACGGAACGGCACAGCCCGGTACGGCCCAGCATAGCCCGGTACAGCCCCGGCACAAACCGCACGGAACGGCACAAACCGCACGGAACGGCACAGCCCGGTACGGCCCGGCACAAACCGCACAGAGCGGCACGAACCGCACGGAACGGCACAGCCCGGCACAAACCGCACGGAACGGCACAGCCCGGTACGGCCCGGTACAGCCCGGCACGAACCGCACGGAACGGCACAGCCTGGTACGGCCCCGGCACAGCCCGGCATATCCCGGTACAGCCCCGGCACAAACCGCACAGAGCGGCACAGCCCGGCACAGCCCGGTACGGCCCGGCATATCCCGGTACAGCCCCGGCACAAACCGCACGGAACGGCGCAGGCCGGCATATCCCGGCATATCCCGGTACAAACGCCACAGCCCGGCACAAACCGGCACAGCCCGGCACGGCACGGCACAAACCGCACAGCGGGGACACACGGGGACAGGGCGAGAGGAGGAGGAGAGGATGCTCCCTCCTGCCCGGCCAGGGCCGATTGACATCCTGAAATTCCACTATGCATAAAGATAAGAAGTGACTTCCCAGTTCACATTAAAATAGTGCAGTCAAGAACTATCCTTGCGAACCCTTCAGACACTGACCGTGCTGTTTGCTGAGCCAAATGAGCTCCGTGTGTCCCTCCAGCCTCACCCACCCAGGAGCTCAGGGCAACCCAGCCAGCACTTCTCAGACACATCCCCTGATCCCGGGGCTTCCCGTGTCCCATCCAGCTGCTCTCCCCTGCCCAATGTCCCTAAGAAATGCATTTTATTGGCAAGGTTTCAATGTTTCCCTTTCACAAGGAGTGGAAAGCAAATATTCATGAGTGGTTTTGCAGTATTCCCTCAAATGGCTGCAAGCCAGTCCTCCCAACACACTCAGAAACCCCAATTCCTCCAAAAGGATATATTTCTGCATCAAACAACCCACCACACCCCAGTTTCCTTTTTCACCAGACACTTGAGGAGCACAATGTTTTGTTGAGAGAGCTGCCATTCACTGGAAGAGCATTGCAGTGTAGTGGCAGAGCACTGCAATGCCCAGCGCCCTGCAGCCCTGCCAGGGACACTCACCTGCAGTGTTATCCACATGCCAGAGGCTCTCACAGAGCATGGGACACTCACCTGCAGTGTCATTCTCATGCCAGGGGCTCTCACAGAGCATGGGACACTCACCTGCAGTGTTATCCATATGCCAGAGGCTCTCACAGAGCATGGGACACTCACCTGCAGTGTTATCCACATGCCAGAGGCTCTGGCAGAGAGGAAATGGCAGCAGACTCAGCAGGACACAGGTCTGAGCTGCAATGCCAGGCTGCCAATGCCATCCTGCCCTGGGAAGGCAGAGCTGCAGCTCAGGGCAGGGTCTGGGGAAGCAGAGAGTGCCAGAGGAGCAAACACTGCTCATAATCACTGCCCTGGATCATGGAGCCTTGGGGAGAGGCAGAGGTAGAGCTTGTGCCCAAAGGAGGGGGCACAGGTGAACTCAGCTCCACCCAGCTCTCCTGGCCCCAGTTATCTTTTGTATTCTAACATATTTCTGTATAGATTCATTACCTACCTGTTTGGGATAGCTGAGAGATCATACTTAGGAAAACCCTGTAAGTAAATATTTTCTCCTATATAATTTTCACAGCAATGAGGCAGACAGTCCAACTAATTAAATGAAAATGTGGAGTTTATTTTTAGGCAGCCTGAGCTGGTACTGGTCTGCAATTAGAACATCAGTGAAGAGCTGTGGGAAGGGCTGGTGACTGAGTCACTGCTTAAAAGGGATGAAGAAAGTTTAGGCTTCTTTTTTTTATTTTTCCCCTGATCCTTCTCTATTAGCACTGCAAATGCCACCTACCTTCACAGCTGTGGCAGTGAGATTTTGGCATGTCCCAGAGCAGACCTTAGGGGCACTGGTGCCAAACTGCATTTCAATTGCAAAGAGTGTGTGCAAACGAGCTGTAATTGAGAATGTCAGAGACTCCCAGCTGGTTTAAATAAAAACATCACTGGCTGGGAGCTCAGCAATCCCTCAGCTGCCATCAAGCCTGGCAGTGTGGCACAGGCTCCTGCACCAGCTGCAACCACGAGGGCAGGCAGTGCCAGCAGCCCCCAGGCAGTGCCAGGAGCCCCCAGGCAGTGCCAGCAGCCCCCAGCAGCCCCCAGGCAGTGCCAGGAGCCCCCAGGCAGTGCCAGCAGCCCCCAGCAGCCCCCAGGCAGTGCCAGGAGCCCCCAGGCAGTGCCAGCAGCCCCCAGCAGCCCCCAGGCAGTGCCAGCAGCCCCCAGGCTGCTCCTCAGGTGCTGGGGGGAGCAGGCACAGCAGGGAAGCTCTGCCTGGCTGCTTCAGAGGGATTTGTGTTCCCCACCCGGGGATCTCTGACTTCTCCTGATCTGCAGAGGGGGCAGAGGGAGGCACAGAAGTTTTCCCTGTGCCTGCAGAGGAAGGGTGAGCCAGCCAAGGCAGAGCTGCCCTAGAGTCCTGCACGGCCAAACCAGGGAGTGGAAGAATGCTCTGTCTTCATATTCAATATTCTTGTTTATTGCTAAAATTCATTATGTTGCCTTTCATAAATCAGATGCTAAAGATTTGGGGAAAATCGATGCTAATAAGAACTAAACTATGTGAACATTCAACTGGAGCAAAGAGGTCTTTTTGCCTTTGATTAAGTCATTACCAACTCCCCTGCAGTATCAAATATTTCCCCTTTAAATTGTTCATGAACAGTAGTGTTCCTTGAAATGCATGGACAAAAAACATTCTTCCATCAACAAAGGAAAAACAACTCATAATCCACCTTTGTGATTGCACTTTTGTTTGCTTTGGCATTTTGGTACATAATCAGAACAGGATTGTTCCTTTGCTAAATTGTGCCTGGGACAGAGCAGCAAAACACAGCAGAGCAGGGAATCGACAGCAGCCTTGGGATTTAGGATTGGTCAAGAGAAAAGCACTTTGGTGAGTGTCCTCTTAAGAGTTCAGAATCAAACACATCCAAACCGTTCCCCAGCCGCCTAATCTGCATTAAAATAAAGAAGAAAAAACCAAAAACCAAGACCAAACGAAAATAAAACCTGAAGAAAGCCAAAGTTTGCACGCTGAGCCCGGCAGCTGCAGTCACGCTGTCCCTGTGTGACCCTTGCAGACGATCAGGGCTGCCCAGAGCTGTGTGCGGGGCCAGGACAGCCCTGGAAGGGCCCGGGCTGTGCCCAGCGCTCGTGGCCTGTGCCAGCAGCACGGGGACAGGGGGCTCTGCGGCTGCCCTGTCCCCAGGGTCCCCTCTGCGGCTCCCGCTGCTCGCTCACGGGGGCTGGGGCAGGACCCCGCTGGTGCCCGGGGCTCGGGCCAGGCCTGGCTCTCCGCAGCCCCTAACGCGGCGCCCAGGCAAGGCCGCTGCAGCCCCAGGCCGATCCCTGCGCTCGCCCCTGCAAAGTGCAGCTCCCAGGGCTGCTCCTGCCGCTGCCAGGCACCACCAGCACAAACACCACATCGAGAACTTCTCTGGGTAAACGGCAGAGCGGGATTATCAGCATCGGCTTCGCCTAATTGTGATTCCCGAATGTACTCATCTCCAGTTTAAAAATAAACCCCGGGATCAAAATAGAATTTGGCAACTAGTTATAGCTAAAAAAAATGGCATTTTGAAATGGGGGGAAGCTGTGAAAACTTTATTTTCCTTTCTGAGAAAAGAACTCAAATGACAGGAGATTATGAACAGCAGTGAGCAGCACATTAACACTCCAGTGGTGATGCTGTGCCTGCAGACACAGGACACTGCTGCCATCCTATTCCAGGAGGAATTGTAATCAAGGGAAGTAGAGGGAAAAACCCCCATTGACACCAAAATTGGCTACATAGTCCTGAGAGCAGTCAGATCTCCATTATTAACACCAACACGTCTATAAAAATCAAAAATAATATGCAAAATAATACATGTTCTTTTAAAACAGGAAAAATCTCCCTTAACTCTCAACACAGAGAGCTCCAGCTGCACTGCTCAGCCAGTACATGTCCTGAAATACTGCAGTGATGGCACCCCCAGTCCTCTGTTCTAAACACCTACACAAAATATTGCAGCTATAATGAGCCACGGAAAAAACTGTGATTCAAAAAAAAAAAAAAAATCTATGTCCTCTCTCTTAGGAATGCAGAACATGATCAGAAGTTCTGCCTACAACATTGATCAAATAAGTGAACATATATTGGAAAATTTTTTTAAGTTTCTAGTTAGAGAGATTTCTTTACAAAAAACTATTGAATCATTTTACCTCTCACACATCTGCTAAATTGGCAATGCAGCCCAAACAGAAATCACTGTGCTGCAGCTCAGTTACCAGGTTTTAATGAGATTCTGGAGGAATGGGGATGGATTTTGCTGCCAGCCACCATTCAGCAGCGGAGACATCAGACTGGGGCCTGGGCTGTCCCTGCTGCTCTGGGGAAAAGGGAACGGGGCAGACAGGGAAGGAACGGCAGCGCTGGGATCCAGACCCACTTTCTCGGCTGAGTTAACTGAAAACTTCTGTATTAGAGAACACGAGCATGCGGCAAAGTGCTCTGCTGAGGATGAAAGGAAACAACGTGCTCTCTTCAGAACAGAATAAAAGCCAGAGATCCCTTTCAACCCATGTGATGCTTTGATCCTAAGAAATTAAAGAATTAAATTGTAGGTAACTACTGGTGAGGGAGGAGACCCACTGGACTGCAAATTTTTAGGACAAAGTACCTAGCTCCTAACAGCCAAAATCTGGTGCACAGACAGTGGGTGGCTGCCCCAGTAACACTACACCATGAAAGCCTTCACAATAGCAGTGACCCTCTCTGTGAAAAATAAAATGTCTTGAAACTATTTTGGGGACCTTGAAAAGCCACAGGGAAGATTTCTGCTCATCCACCTGCACGACACAGCAGCAGGAGCTCTGCAGCAGGGGCTGTGGCTGCAGCACGTGGCAGGGGGCTGGGGACACTGCCAGCCTCAGAACACCCCCACAGGGTCCCTTCACATCCTCACACATTAATGGTCCCTTTATAATCAGCTGAGCGGCTGGAAAGTGTTAAAAAAGGATCCAGTGCACCTAAGGATGGGACATGATCTCTGTAACTCCACTTGAACAAGAACTCGTCCTTGTGAGGATGAGATGCACAGACAATCTCAAAATCTAATCAAGAGAAACAAAATTGCTTAATCAGTGGTGAATTTTCAATCAAAAATCAGGGTTTCCCTTAGTCAATGACATTTTTGCATTCAAATCACAGCCACACTTTAATGGAGACTTTTTACTTGCCTCTTTCAAAAACTCATACTTAAGCACAAGCTTATCTTTAAAAAATGGGAAGAGAAATCAACAAGACTCAGTAATTATGAGAGAATTGCAGGCTTCCATTTCACATCTCTGACAGGAAATAGAAGACTAAAGACAAAATTAACAGAAAAATTTCCCAAGCTCAATAGTCATTGATAATTATATCTAATAGAGAGGGTTATCCACGATTTTTGTGCGACATCAATAAACTGGAAAGTCATTAGAGAGAAGACATTTGAGATAATCAGCTAGAAGCCTTTAGCTGCATTTTGAAAGTTCAGAGGAGAAAGCATGTTAAGCTTTTGAACCTCCAGATGAACTTTAGAGTCCTCTCCTCCCAGTGAAAGCTGCCAAGTGAAGGCACAAGCAGGACCCAGCTGTGGGAGCTGCCAGCCCTGACTGGTGCTTGGCACCTGAGCCCTGCCAGGGGTGGGTGAGGCACGTCCCTGGCACAGGACAGTGCCCCCAGCCCAGCCCAGCCTCACAAACGCTGCGGGAGATGGAGCAGAGCCTCAGCGCCCTGACAAACCCCATCAACTCCTCTCACTCAGTCCAGTGTGCTGAAGGACAGAATTTGGCTGACAGGGAACACCAGATCTGCTCAGCTGCTGTCCACTGGGGAGGCAAATGCCAAATTTACTGCTGCTTAAGTTACCTTTCATTAAGGACCCCAATTAGCTGATTTGTGAGAACAATTACAGTACAGCTGCTGAAATCAATGAGCACATTGCAGAGCAGACAGCCAGATTGTATCTTCTTGCCCAGCTTCCATTTACAGAGGCCAAATGAGGCTATCACTGGAAAATCTTATAAACCCTCAGAGCTCCATGGTTAGAACCCAGTTAGAAGCTAAAATTCTTCCCTTCATTTCGCCTCTTGCCTTGCCAGGACAAGACTGTGCTATGCTTCTTAGCATCTTATAAAGGGCTGCCATTGAATGAAGTGGGTGTAGGAGATTCTGATTAAACCCATTCATCTCAGATGAGATGGAACAGAATCAAAATCAAATCCTGGGAATAACAGGATGTGGAAGGTAATGCATATTAGGCAAAAATTAGGATCCCTACACAGCAGCCTGAAAAGTCTGAAGTCAGACCTGGCAAGTGCCCACTTCTGTAAGGTTTAATTCATTCCAGCCAGGAGAAGAGGAGCAATGAAACCATAGGCAAACTAAACAAGACCTCAAGACCTTCCTCATCACCTTCAAACCAGGAGGAATACATGCTAATTCAGGAATTAATCTCATGTTCTTCATGAGTGCCATTTTTCCCTTGCAAAGAGAAGTCCTGGGGCTTCTTTTGGCTGACCATGGCTGAGCTACATCTCCATAACCTGAATTTGCAGGGCTAGAGGGGAGGGGGCAGCCAGCTGCTGCAGGGGCAGAAGCTGTGCACAGCTTGGGTTGCACTTCTGGAGCTGAATATTCCCAATGAGCAGTGATAATGCAATTGTGCTTGGATTGTCCTTAGGGATGGTCCTCACTGCTCAGTCCCGCTGTGAACACAGGACCTGTTTGGCACATGATTTTCCCTGACTCCCTTTAATTCCCTATTTACATGTGAGGCAATATAGTTGTAAATGGAATTCCTTACATGTTCTGTAACAATTCCAGACAGCCATTTTGGGGGGAATAGGTGCAGCTGGCAGCTCTGAAGCCATTGCACCACGGGCCCAGGCTGTGGCTGTGAAGGCACTTTGCCTGGAGCTGCCTTGGCTCCTGCACCCTCAGGAAAGGCTGGAGGTGGAGAGGAGCAGGCTCGCAGTGCAGAGGGATCACCCCCAGCTATGAGTGCTCAGCAATCACAACAGGAATTCATGGATGAAATGACATTCAGGGCCGGATTTCTAGGAAAGCACCGCTTGCCATGAGGTGTGTGCAGGCAGGATCTTCCTGGGCAAAGCCCTCCCTCCAGCCTTGCTGACCCTCCCTGGGCTGTCCTGGAGAGGAGAGGGAGGAGGCTCACACAGCCTGGGCTTTGGAGAGTGAGCGAAGCTGTACCTGAAGGACCTGGGATTGCGTTCTGGGCTGGGAATGGCACAGCAGGGAAAGCCTGGGTGCAGTCTCTGAATAAAGGGTGGTTAAACCCCAGCAGTGTCACTGGAGCAGATCAGGCACAGTGCCCCCAGTCCCCCCAGCCTGGGTGCAGAGCCCTGGTGGGCAGGCAGCCCCAGCCCCCCTGGCAGGCTCTGGCTGCCCTGTGAGCCCCGCACAGTGTGGGCGATGGGCACCGTGCCCAGCCCTGTGAGCCCTGCACAGTGTGGGCAATGGGCACTGTGCCCTGTGAGCCCCGCTCAGTGTGGGCGATGGGCACCATGGCCAGCCCTGTGAGCCCTGCACAGTGTGGGCGATGGGCACTGTGCCCTGTGAGCCCCGCACAGTGTGGGCGATGGGCACCGTGCCCTGTGCGCCCCGCACAGTGTGGGCGATGGGCACCGTGCCCTGTGCACCCTGCACAGTGTGGGCGATGGGCACCGTGCCCAGCCCTGTGAGCCCCGCACAGTGTGGGCGATGGGCAGCGTGCCCTGCGAGCCCCGCACAGTGTGGGCGATGGGCACCGTGCCCTGTGCGTCCCGCACAGTGTGGGCAATGGGCACCGTGCCCAGCCCTGTGAGCCCTGCACAGTGTGGGCGATGGGCACTGTGCCCTGTGAGCCCCGCACAGTGTGAGTGATGGGCACCGTGCCCTGTGAGCCCCGCACAATGTGGGCGATGGGCCCGTGCCCTGTGAGCCCCGCACAGTGTGGGCGATGGGCACCGTGCCCTGTGAGCCCCGCACAGTGTGGGCGATGGGCACCGTGCCCTGTGAGCCCCGCACAGTGTGGGCGATGGGCACCGTGCCCTGTGAGCCCTGCACAGTGTGGGCGATGGGCACCGTGCCCAGCCCTGTGAGCCCCACACAGTGTGGGCAATGGGCACCGTGCCCAGCCCTGTGCCAGGGCTGTGCTCTCAGGACGGGTGTGCAGGGCTCTGTGATCTTTGGGGTCAGCCTGGAGGCTCAGCAGGCCAGGGCCGCCCCCTGCCCACCCCAGTCAGAAATGCCAGGTGCAGGCACAGTTTGCTGATGCCAAGCAAACAGAGTCCCACTGGGCAGCAGCTCAGCCCTCTGCCTGCCCAGCGTGGGTTAGATCCAGCCTAGCTGTTAAAGGGAACTGAAAAATTCACCTGCACAGCTCTGCCCAGCTCAGCCCAGCCTGAATCTGCCTTCATGCACGACAGCCCCTGCAAGATGAGCCATGATATTTATGTAAGAGACATAAATAACTGAAGTTTTTCTTAGTTTTGCTGTTAAAAGGGGGGGCAAATTCACAAAGCACTGATCTGATACAGTGATAAAACCCAGAAAAGCACGAGGTCAATTAAAGCAATGCAAGCTCGGGCGTTTGTGAGCTGGTCAGTGCAGGGGAGCAGGGACAGCTATAAAACAATTTCTGCTGGAGTGGCCTGCCCACCCAAACACCGTGACTGCGCTCTGCACAGAGAGAGCAGCCACTCAGCGCACAGGGATCAGCTCTCACCTCTCAGTTAAAGCACCAGGGTACCAGCCAAACTCATGCTTTGCCAAGCCTGAACTGGGAAAAAAAAATCCAGCTTCTTAATACATGCCAAGAGAAGGATGAAAAAAGAAGGCATTTCAATCATTATATAGACACATCCATTTCTTCCTACTCAGACAGGACTCCTCTAGTTTTGTTCTAGACCTAATTAGATTTTAAATGAGATTCCAGCACCTCTAATAGCTTATTCTGATTGTTCTTTTTATATCATGCAGGCACTGAATATTCATTGTGTTCATATGATTAAGTACCAAATCAATAGATATGACTAGTGGACCTGTTAGAATTCATGCTTTGCTTTATAAATAAAAAGAAAGAAGTGCTATCTGATGTAGAGTTCAGCCTCCCTCTTTGAAGAGTGGCTGTGACTGACATGGCTGGTGATCACAAAGAAAATGGGGGAGAATGAGTAATTTAATGAAACTGCTGAATTTAGGACTAAAGTAACCAAAAGGGACTGTTACAATATGGGATGACTTTCCAAGGCTTTATCACGGAAAAAGAGCAATGTGACTTGAAACAAAGGCAAAGGGTCCCTGAAGCAGCAAGGCCTGGGATCTGTGCCCTGGAGATGGGTGCCTGGGCAGCAGGAAGGGAAGGACACGGCTGGCAGGCCCCAGGTCAGCTGGGCTTAGGGAAAACCACTCGGCTGAGAAAAGAGAAAAAGCGTTTTTCCAAGTGCAAATCACACTAGGGCAAAGGAAAACTCACAGTGCCTTCCCAGGGACAACGGCCACAGCCAGCAAGGGGGAAGCAGGGAAGCCCTGGGTGCCGTCGCTGTTCCAGGGCACGGCACGGGGGTCTCCCTGCTCTGACCCTGCCCCTCCCTGCTCCCTGCCTGGCCTGCAGGGCCCCCGCCAAGATTTGCGAGGAGGAGATTGTCTCATGTTCGCACAATGCCCTGCACAAGCTGGACCTGATCTACAAATCAGATCATTACAGCATGACTCACCACACAGGGATAAATGCAATTTAAGGTGGCTTGATTGCAAAAATCAAATTAACATAAGCACTCTGGGTTTTTATTGAATGCCAAAGGACATTCCAGCATCAAGGGAAACATGGCACAGGGAATCTTGTCAGACACACACTTTAAATCACCTGCAAAAAGTTAACCAAAGTCTTACTGCAAGCCTGTGAGGAGGATTTATGCAGCCTTAAATGAGATAGGTGCCCCAGAGGGAAGGTTCTGGAATGTTTTTCATTACTGCACCAGTAGAGAGCAGCCACTCAGCGCACAGGATCAGCTTCACCTCTCAGTTACAGCACCAGGGTACCAGCCAAACTCATGCTTTGCCAAGCCTGACTAGCTTCTTAATACATGCCAAGAGAAGGATGAAAAAAGAAGGCATTTCAATCATTATATAGACACATCCATTTCTTCCTACTCAGACAGGACTCCTCTAGTTTTGTTCTAGACCTAATTAGATTTTAAATGAGATTCCAGCACCTCTAATAGCTTATTCTGATTGTTCTTTTTATATCATGCAGGCATTGAATATTCATTGTGTTCATATGATTAAGTACCAAATCAATAGATATGACTAGTGGACCTGTTAGAATTCATGCTTTGCTTTATAAATAAAAAGAAAGAAGTGCTATCTGATGTAGAGTTCAGCCTCCCTCTTTGAAGAGTGGCTGTGACTGACATGGCTGGTGATCACAAAGAAAATGGGGGAGAATGAGTAATTTAATGAAACTGCTGAATTTAGGACTAAAGTAACCAAAAGGGACTGTTACAATATGGGATGACTTTCCAAGGCTTTATCATGGAAAAAGAGCAATGTGACTTGAAACAAAGGCAAAGGGTCCCTGAAGCAGCAAGGCCTGGGATCTGTGCCCTGGAGATGGGTGCCTGGGCAGCAGGAAGGGAAGGACACGGCTGGCAGGCCCCAGGTCAGCTGGGCTTAGGGAAAACCACTCGGCTGAGAAAAGAGAAAAAGCGTTTTTCCAAGTGCAAATCACACTAGGGCAAAGGAAAACTCACAGCGCCTTCCCAGGGACAAGGGCCACAGCCAGCAAGGGGGAAGCAGGGAAGCCCTGGGTGCCGTCGCTGTTCCAGGGCACGGCACGGGGGTCTCCCTGCTCTGACCCTGCCCCTCCCTGCTCCCTGCCTGGCCTGCAGGGCCCCCGCCAAGATTTGCGAGGAGGAGATTGTCTCATGTTCGCACAATGCCCTGCACAAGCTGGACCTGATCTACAAATCAGATCATTACAGCATGACTCACCACACAGGGATAAATGCAATTTAAGGTGGCTTGATTGCAAAAATCAAATTAACATAAGCACTCTGGGTTTTTATTGAATGCCAAAGGACATTCCAGCATCAAGGGAAACATGGCACAGGGAATCTTGTCAGACACACACTTTAAATCACCTGCAAAAAGTTAACCAAAGTCTTACTGCAAGCCTGTGAGGAGGATTTATGCAGCCTTAAATGAGATAGGTGCCCCAGAGGGAAGGTTCTGGAATGTTTTTCATTACTGCACCAGTAGTGATGTAAATGCTGTGAGTCAGCACTCCCCAGAGCCCCCCGTGCTGGCACTGCCTGGCACAGAGCCCCTGGTGAGAGAGCTCAGGCTCCCAAACCCTGCATGGGGCAGGGGATGTGCTGCCCCTGATTCAGGCATTCCTCCTGCTGCTGGAAGCCATCCCCGGCCAGGACACAGGGATGGGACTGGCTGGGCAGGCTGTGAGAGCAGTGGACACCCAGGGAGCCCTGTGATCTGGACACCATGGGCAGAGCTCCCCAGCTGTAAATCCCAGCCCTGAACAGCCAGCTAGCTACCTGTGAGCCACCCACAGCCACAGTGCAGCTTAGGAACCGAGCTGAGGGGCTGCCTGCCCTACTGAAGAGCACCAAGGCACCTGCAGGGGCTACAGGACCCCTCCAAGCCCATGGCCAGTGCTCCTCCTGCCCTGCTGCAGCACCTTCCCCTGGCCCTCGCTGCAGAGCCGCAGCCCCAGCTGCACAGAACTGCCTCGGCAACTCTTGCTCTGCTTTTCCCACGGCTCCTGTGTGGATTTTCTCAGCACAGTCAGCCCTGCTGTGTCTCTGGCCCCAGCCCCATTGGTGGGCTGCCCCCCTAGCGCGCAGCCCCTCCCTGGACAGAGCAGGGCCAGAGCAGCCCTGGCGCTGCGCTGCTGCCGGGGCAGGGCTGGGGCTCGGCCCGGGGCCCGTTCCGGGTGCCCCAGGACAGGAGGGGCCGGCCCAAGCCCCCACGGCCTCCTGCTGCCCTGCAGGGCCCTCCCCTCCCTCTGCGCCCCTGCACAGCTGCAGGCTCCTGCAGCACGTCCAGCTCAGGCAATCAGTGCCAAATGCAGGCCCTGCTCTGCCTGGCATGCTCCGGCACAAAGGAAAAGCCTTCCCGCTATGGATGAACCTGGCACCCCAGGCAGCAGAGTAATTACACACCAAATCCTGTTGCAACTCCCACTGATGCCTCTATTTCTGGAAAATGCTTAGCCTTGTTGCTTAATTCCCTGCCTTCCAGGCAACTTAGTGTGAAATTATAACCACACAAGGTACTTTTAACCAGAGATCCACGTTGTGCCTCGCTGTAGATGGTGAAAACCAGTGCACTTTCATTTTCTCCTCACTTTGTATCAGTGGAGAATCTGGCCTGTTAATATTATATTAAATTATGTTTTCATCAGCTTTTAACTTTCCTGCCATATTCAAGTTGCTCCTGCTGTTAAACACTTTGGGGATGCTGATACCACCAGGATCCTGTGAGTCACCTCTTCTGCAAGGAATGAAAATGGGAAATCAGAGGGGGAAGAACAGGCAAGGAGAGAGTGAGGGCGGAGAAGGACAGGGGGAGAGGTGACAACTCTGTTGGGATGAAATACCAAACAAAAAAAGAAAATTGCACTGCCTGCTACCCTACTGAGGTCAGATTAAATACTGTTCATCTTTCTTCTGACTTCTGTTTAATTCAACATGGTCTGATTCTCACTTTAAGCAACAAAACTACTAAACACATTGAACCTCAGGACAATGGAGCATCTTACACACTTGTGTCTTTGTGGGTGAAAAAATTTCCTTTCAAGTCTGTCAGGGTTTTCTAATTACACATCCCAAACCTGTCACTTGAATGTTTAGGGAAATTATCCCTTTAAAGCAGGAGTTTGTATTTGCAGAAAGGGCTGAATTTGTTCCCAGCAGCTCTGATATTTGCCAGGGTAAAGTTTAATGGCATTAGGCATTGAACAAGGAAGACCTTCCTGTCTTCTGCGTGTGCTGGTTATAGATGGGGTGTCTCAAGAGCTGTCTGCCTCCGCTGTTTATTTCAGAGATTCTCCTGAAAAGCTGCCTGGTGTCCGCAGCCCTGCAGCTGCTGGCAGCTCCTCACCCACCCGGGGTGCAGCCCTTGGGACAGCAGCTCCACGTCCAGGGGCCCCCTGAGCCAGCCCGGCTGGAGCTGCTGCGGGCACGGCTGGTCTGGAATGTTCCCTCTGCCCCAGCAGGAGCCCCAGAGCAGCCAGCAGGGGCTGCAGGACCAGCAGGGGCAGATGGGAACATTCCGGAAACCAGCACTGCCCACAGCGTCCCCATGTCCCAGCACTGGGGCACCTTCCTGCAGAGAGCAGGAGCGAGCCCCAGCCTCACCTGCAGCAGGTGAGAGCAGCACCAGGGCTCAGCAGAGCTGCTCAGGCTCCCTTGGCAGCCCAGGGGGAAGGCAGGGGCTGCATGGCCCTCCAGAACTGCTGATTTATTCCTGCAGAGTGCCAAGGAAATGAGATTTTTACTAAAGCTGGACAGGATGAATCCCAGCCCAATTTCCCAGTGCACCCCTGCTGGAGCAAGGCAACTTTTGAACTCGGCTTGGCTCCTGCCCTGCACAAGAGTGTGAAGAGGGCAGAAAGCACACTGAGGAGAGTGACAGCTCCCACATGGCTGCTTCATCCTCCTGACCTTTCCTTCCTGGAAATCCTCTTCTGGGGCTGCCATGCCCAGAAATAGGGCACTTATCTCTGCAGGGCTGCTCTCACCTCCTCTGGAGGGGGCCTGGGGCCAGCACAGCTATTCCCTCCGCATAGGCAACTTTGCTTATCAGAGGCATGCTTTGCCCTAAGAACTCCTGAAATTTCATTTCAATTTGATTTAGATATTGTGCTTTCTCCTTTCTGACTGTGGGAGGTTTGATGGTGCCTCTTCTGCAGACCCGAGTTGTAGAGGAAAAGAAATAAGCCCCATGTAGACAAACAGGCTGCACCCCCTGTCCTGCTCCTCGGGGTTTGCAGCAGGCAGGGCAGCGCAGGGCACGGGGTGTGGGGAAAAGCTGCTCCCCTGATCCCCTTCTATTTCCACTCTTCCAGTCTTCTCTTGGGCTAAATCCCCATCTTCCCTTTGCTTCCCTGCACGGATGGAGAGAAGAGATCGCCTCTGTCCCTTCCCTCATCTCCTGAGAGCCCTCCTGGCTCTGCTGGGCACTGCCAGGGCAGCACAGGGGCTGCACGTCCCCCTCACCTTGTGCCCATGCTCCTCCCAAAACCAGCTTGGTGGGTTTTTTCACTCTCAGTGGCTGCCATACGTCTCAGAAATGAAGCACTTTGCTCATTTGGTGGATTTGTGTCTGTGCTGGGGTTCTGTGACCACACTCCACTACCCAAGTAGTAATACAGTAACTACTGTGAGAGTGCTTTCCTCTGACATGTGAAATTAATTTATTTATTGGTGGAAATCAAAACAAACCACTTTGAATTGGAAATATTATTGTGCCCTTTAGATTTTACTTTGATGAAGCCTACAATACTATTCCTGTTAACCATCTGTTTAAATCTTAATTAAATGGTGTTGCCACATGAAAAACAATCACATCATCCTCTATAATACAAGGTTCTGTAACTGTTCCAAACCAGAAATACTAAGCTTTAAAAATTATGTCTCCTCTACCACCAGGACTTGTGGGGTTGTAAATTACTTTTAATTTTGAGGAAGCACAAGTTGTAATGACTCCTCATGTGTTTGTTATAAAATATTTGTGTGTGGCAAAGAGATCTGCAAATATGAATTGCTTTTTCTTTGATAAGTGAGTGATTTCAAATTATTATATATTTATTTAAGTCTTAGCAGAAGTGATACTCCACAACCAGACCAGTTCCTTCAGCTTTTCCCAAATGCCATTCTTCACCCCATCCAGTGGCTAATGGAGAAAGAGCCTGGAAATTCGCATCCCAAGGGACAATGACTATTCCCAGTCCTCTCACTTCACCTGCTCAAGCAGCTTCCTCCCACAACAACTCAGATCTTCAGGGACTTCCCCAGCAGAGGTGCACAGAAAACATTTTGGATAACTGAAAATAGGCTTCCAATCCCTGTGGCTGGAAGTAATTTGATTCTCAGCCTCTTCTTCAGAAACTGCAGCACAGAAATTTGAAGGAAACATTAAACACAGGACTTACTGATTTAAATGGTTTTGACTCCAGGTTTTATCTGCTTTTCTAAAAGTACCCCCAGGCAGAAAGGTTATTCCTTTATTTCATGGGAGAAGAAACAACATATCATTACCCTTCCTTCCATTTGTTTCCTGGAAATAATTTATGCAATGAGTCACCACCTGTGAGCTTAATATAATCACACGATTTGCCACATGGCCTTTTCCAAACAAAACTCAACTTTGTGCAACAACAAATCTGAAATACATTCTTGTCTCTGTAAAAAGCCCCCAATTTTCTGAAGCCAAGCTAAAGTTATCTCTATTTGTCCTCCTCCTCTTGCAGGATTCTCATCGGAGGCTAACCTGAGAGTTTTGAGTCAAAGTTTGTTCTCACCCACCTAAAACAGCCTCGGGCAGTTTGCTGGACGGAGCAGCAGGGCTATGAAAGGAACACCTGCTGGGCTCTTGGCTTTGGGGGCACTGCTGGGACAGCCCTGTGTGCCAGCTGGCCCTCGGGGCAGGGCAGAAAAGCACCTGGGCACAGAGCTGTCCCCCCCAGCACCTGTGTGCCACAGGGCAGCGTCTGCTGGACAATCCTGCTCTGCTGACCAGCACCCGAACCCAAGGGCTTCTCTTGCTAAACAGAATCAGTTCTGTGGCTTTTCCTGAAGGATGCCGAGATAAACCTTAACATAAATAAACCTCCACTGAGAGCACAGCTGCATTTGTGCTGCATTTCTGCAGCAGCAAGGTGATCAACGAGGAGACCTTTCCCTCTCAGCTGCTCTGGGGGTGCTGCGTGCAGCCCGGAAATCTCACAGCAGCATCAGGAGAGAGTGAAGCATGGCCACATCCCCAGTCCCATCACCACCCCCAATTCCTCTCCACATGCACAGAAAGCAATTCCTCCCTCCAGAAAGAGCCAGCAGCCAGTGATTGCCTCCAAGCCAGACTGGAAACAAAGGTGAGGCAAAGGAGGCTGTCCCAGTGCCTGAAAGAGCTCTCCAGGATCCCACAGAACTGCTCCCCTCCTTTGCCTTCTGCTGTCCGAGGTGGCACAGAGACGGCCTGGGAGAGCAGAGTGAGCTTTTCTGCACTCAGCTGTACATGAAGGTGGAAGCTTGCACCCAGCATGACAATGTGCATGCTAAATTTCCCACCCCACCAAGTAGCTGTTTGATGAAAACTGGAACTGCTGACAGCAGGGGCAATATAAAGCCATCCTAGTCACTGAAATCACACAGGCAGGCTCAGATCCTCACCCTGAGCAAAGGAACGATGACTTGGAGCACACAATGGAAGCAACACTTTGCCTCCTGAAATGGATTAGTTTTCTTCCCGGGATTAAGTCAGCACCCAGAATATGTGCCAGTGTTGCAGGCAAAGTCCAGCTCATAGCAACAAAGTGGTCACCTAGTAACACAGAATAATACTGCAACCCTGCTTCAAAGTGTTTTTCTGAATGGAACAGCTACAGTTCAGCCTCCAGAAAATACAATGTTTTCTCGCTACAATGCCCTGGAATCACTGAGTCGACTTCTGCCTTTATTGATATTCCAATCCCATGCACACCAGCCTGTTCGAGCTGGGCTGGCACAAATTTTGAAGTGTCGTGCCTGAGCCAGGCTGGGGAAAAACACCCACTCCCCCAGGAGCTGCTGTGACAGCCAGGCAGCCACAGTGCTGCCTCAGCTCTCCTGCCAGCAACGCTGATTTCTCAACCTTGATGCTACATGGAATATATAAAAACGAAAGAAAAACATACTGGTGTTCACAGAAAACCCTCTCCTCAAGGCGTTGCTAAAAACGTTCAGACCCGAAGGACGCTTTTGGGTCTAGGAAAAGCAGGGGAAAACCGCATTTGTCACCATCTCTCACAAACTAACCCCCAGGCTCAAAGGCACTACCTTCAGCAAGGGGCAGAGCCGTGCCACGGGCTGGGCTGGCTCCTGCAGCCTGCACCGGGGCTGTGCCAGCCGGGCTGTGCCCCGCGGGCCCCGCAAAGCCTGGGTGTGCCCCGGCACTCCGGGCCGGGCTCTCGGTGCCAGCCCCGCGGGCGGGCTCCAGCCGGGCTCCCCTCCCTCCCTCCCTCCGTGCCGGGCACCCCTGGGCTGTCCAGCAGCCCCCGCAGGTGCTCTGGGGCTGGGCTGGGCTCTTACCGCATTGCCAGGGCAGCGCTGCCCGGCCCGGAGCCTCCGCCGCTGCTCCCAGCGGAACCCCAGCAGCGCCAAGGGAGCGCCAACAGCGGCTGGGGCACTGCTCGCCACGTGAAACACACCTGAAACACCTGCGGGGCACTGCTCGCCATGTGCAACACACCTGAAACACCTGCGGGGCACTGCTCGCCATGTGAAACACACCTGAAACACCTGCAGGGCACAGCTCGCCACGTGAAACACACCTGAAACACCTGCAGGGCACTGCTCGCCATGTGCAACACACCTGAAACACCTGCAGGGCACGGCTCACCATGTGAAACACACCTGAAACACCTGCAGGGCACTGCTCGCCATGTGAAACACACCTGAAACACCTGCGGGGCACTGCTCGCCATGTGCAACACACCTGAAACGCCTGCGGGGCACTGCTCGCCATGTGCAACACACCTGAAACACACCACACCTGAAACACCTGCGGGGCACTGCTCGCCATGTGCAACACACCTGAAACACCTGCAGGGCACTGCTCGCCATGTGCAACACACCTGAAACACCTGCGGGGCACTGCTCGCCATGTGAAACACACCTGAAACACCTGCGGGGCACTGCTCGCCATGTGAAACACACCTGAAACACCTGTGGGGCACTGCTCACCATGTGAAACACCTGAAACACCTGCGGGGCACTGCTCACCAAACACCTGTGGGGCAAAAACACACCTGAAACACCTGTGGGGCACTGCTCACCATGTGAAACACCTGAAACACCTGTGGGGCACTGCTCGCCATGTGAAACACACCTGAAACACCTGCGGGGCACTGCTCGCCATGTGAAACACCTGCAGGGCACTGCTCGCCATGTGAAACACACCTGAAACACCTGCGGGGCACTGCTCGCCATGTGAAACACACCTGAAACACCTGCAGGGCACTGCTCGCCATGTGAAACACACCTGAAACACCTGCGGGGCACTGCTCGCCACGTGAAACACCTGCGGGGCACTCATCCTCCTCACCTGAAACACCTGTGCAAGCACAGCATCTCACCTTGCTGGTTTACCTGAGGGCCACCGCAAGCCCGGGAATGCTCCCGCGGCCACGCTGGCTTTGTTTCACACCCACGCTCAAGTCCAGGTGCTGTCAGCACCAGGGCAGCCCCTGGGAGGAGAAGATGGGCCTGGTCGTGTCAGCAGTGCAGCATTTGGCCCCTCAATCCACAGCAACACTCTCCTGAGCGGGCCATGAACCTGAGAATGCTTTAACCCTTGGCAGCACGAGCTGCCCCAATTAAAAATAAATCAATCTGCACACACAGTCCCTGAAAATGAACTAACTGTGCCCCTGGGCTGCATCCTGCCTAAGCCTGACACGCTTTCAGCACACAGTCTGCCTTTGTCTGCAGCTGTCACGGTGTGAACTGCCCCGGGTCTGTGCCTCAAGCCTTGCTTCTATCCACGAGCCCTTGGCATTAGCACAGAGACATAGGAAAGGTAATGGTATTTGAGCTTTTTCAACCAGAAAATTTCTAGCTGTCCTAATTTGGGGCTGTGGGTAGTCAGCAGGAGGGGGTGGGAACAAAAAAACCCAAACAACCCAGAGTACTACCCCATAAAACAACTCCTGTGTGATGCTTTCAGCTCAAATCCAGTCTGACATTAATACTTGTCTTTTCTTCCCTAGAGAACACAAACATGCTGAGACTCATTGTATAATACAAATCTGGAGGTTTGCTCATCAGCCTGGGTTGGACTTATAATGGGCCAAAAAACTGGCACAAGTGCTGAGCTGTAAATCCTTAACTGCAGCGACTGTCAGCCCAAGTGGGAAATGCCCCAAGGAGTCCCCTGGCGCAGGGACACCCGCGCTGTCCTGTGCAGACACTCTTGGAGGAGAACACGAGCGGTCAGGAGCAAGCACATGAGGAAAGCAGGTTCCAGTGCCTGGCATCATTTCACATCCCTGGCACAAGCAGCCTCAGAGCAGCACAGCCTGGGCTCTCTCCAGAATTGCTGTCATGTCCTTGCTGCTGCAGAGCTGAGCAGTATTTCATAAGGCACTTATTCAGCTAATGCTGGCCTCCTTTGTTCATAGGAAAGTTCTAGAAGGGAAGTCTCAGCACCCCCCCCCACCGCCCAGGCATTCCCCCTCCCCAGCTGCCCCTCCAGCCTCTCCATGGGCAATTTCTGTCCCCTCCTGACCAGGAGGAACGTGATGGAGACACCCCAGACCCAGCCAGGCCCCAGCTGCTCAAAGCCCATGTGGGATCTCAGCGCATTCATTTCCACATGGATGCACCCACGGCATAAATTCACCCGTTTTTGTTACAACTTTGATTTTTCCTTTCTGGGGATTTTTTATCAGTAAAAACACAATTTTTAGTATTGACAAGAAATCCAGACACAAACCATGGTGAAGGCAAAAGGTCACCAGAATATGGCTTTCCTCATTCACTTGAGAGTGGTGCAAAAGCACCAGTGGTAAAGTTTTCCACGTCATTCCACTGGCACAATTAGCCAAAGTTTTAATGCTTCTCATTAATGGAAAACAACAAACAGCTCATATGGAAATTGTACTCTAAGAAGTACAAAATTAAGTTAAATCCAAATAACACTCTACCAAACAACTTCAAAAATCATGTTCATCCTTGTCACTGAAATAATTACTGCACCAACCAATGGGAAACTCCTTCCCCTCAGTAACCATGGAAATATTTAAAGGTTGCCAAAGCCCTGCAATTATGGATTTCCCAATAGTTCCCCTTGTGATGTGGGAACTCAGTGTATTGCACACAGAAAATCAGGGCTTCCTGCCACACTGTGAAAATGCACTTTAATTATCACAACAGAAAGTGATAGTTGGTCAAAAGACAGAAATCAGAATTACTCAAAATCAATATAAGACTGCCACCAGCTTGCAGGATGTGTGTTATCTGCCTTGTTAGAACCACACAGGGCCACACACTGTGTCTATTAAAGGTTGTGAAGCCAGGCAATCCAATTTTTGGTGAGTGCAAAGCTCTCATGTTATGAATATGGATGAGGCTGTGGCAGCAGGGCTCTGTGCAGCCCATCAAGCCTTGCTGGAGCGAGTTCAGTGCAGGAGACTGCCCCAAAACCCCCTGGGCCCTGCCCAGCAGCTGGAGCTGCTCCCCTGGCA
Source organism: Emberiza elegans (assembly GCA_024865655.1). Lineage (NCBI taxonomy): Eukaryota > Metazoa > Chordata > Aves > Passeriformes > Fringillidae > Emberiza > Emberiza elegans. The sequence continues at coordinate 25,584,986 of JALJVW010000129.1, read as the reverse complement.
CACAGGGCACAGGAGGGGCTGTCCCTGGGAAGGGGATGGGCTGTGGGAAGCAGGTCCAGGTGACAAGAGGCGACCCCTGTGACCAGCACAGAGCTCCTCTGTCCCTGGGTGCCCTGGGCTCCATCCTGGGCTCCTCCTCCTCCTCACTTTCCCCCTCTCTCTGGTGCTCCCCTTCCTCCTCGGCCACAGGCTGTCTCCAAGCACCTTCTACCCCATTAACCTCTGTCCTCCCCTTCTGTCCTCCCCGGTCCCTGGTGCCAGGGGTGCCGTGTGCCATCCCCACCGCCCCTGGGCCCCACAGGTGCCACTGTCTGCTTGAGGTTCAGTCATCCCCCCCCAGAGCAGCTCCTGCCACCAGCCACAGGGAAAGCCACACAGGATGGTGTTATCCCATCTAGGGAGAGCCTCCAGAGGAAAGCCCTGCCTTCCCTTTCAAGCTGCTTCGCTTGCGCAGCACAGAGAGCTCACCCCACAAAGGGAACCCTCTCCTGCCTCCCTCCCTCCGCTCTGCTGCACGAGCAGACTCTGTAAATCTCTGTGATTAAACAGGACTGACACAGCACCTGGCAAAAGAGGGGGCTGAAGGAGCCTGCTGCCATCAGAGGAGCACAGAGGGAGGAGCTCCCCCAGCTCAGCTCTCCTGGCACCCTGACCTGGCTCCTCTGTGGGCACACGTGATTTCTCAGCAGTGAAATCTCCACCGGGCTCGGTGGTACCTTTAGAAAGCAATGCCAATCTATGTATTATTTATCTTTGACACTTCAGATCGCTGGAGTTAAAAGCACTTCCCTCCATTTCCTTTTTTTTCTTGCGCTCCTATCATTATCCTTGGATCACTTTGAGTCTAATGGACTCTGCATGTGCCAAGTGGAAAAAAATCACAAGCATGCTTGAGATAAGAGTTGCTTCTCTGTCTTTATAGGAAACCATTGTTCCACAAAGCCTTTAAGTGCTGGACTTTCTAGCTCTAGGAATATTTCTGGAGGCAGTGCTGCTGCATGTTAGCGAGTACACACAAGCAGCATCAATCCTTAGCTGACAGTCCAATCTCTCTCCGCTTCCCTCCCCACAAAAGCTCCTCAGACATGACAGTGTTGAGCTGCACAACAAAGGGAGAGAGCAGCTCCCACAGAGGCATCTCCTGCCTTTCCTGCACAGCTCCCAGGGCCTGAGCCTTGCCTCTGACAGTGTGAATCAGACTGGAGGGACCCTGCCCAGCCAGAGCACTCGGGCCACTGCTCTGGCCTTTTCCCACCTCAGAACTACTGTCAGCGTGCCTCAGACTGACACAGAAATCACACACCAAGCCCTCGCTCTCCAAGGAGCTAATTCACTGTCTGGCTGATGCTCTCAAACTACAGAGGTGCATAACAAAGTCACCTTGAGGGAATCTGCTCGTGAAATGACCTTGCTGCTCTTTTTTACTTTTTGTTGAGTCATTCAGGAGAGCACCCTGGCCAGCACCCAGATTCTGCCCATACAGAAAAGCCCCACAAAGCTCAGCAGTTCCCATCTGTTTCCCTGGCTCACTGGCTCTGGCGACATGGCAGAAAAAAGGGTGAGATGGTCAGCAGCTCTTCTTGTCCCTGACCCCACCGTGAGGCTCCTCCTGGGGACAAACCTCTCAGTGACAGGGCAGCCATGTGATTTGATATGGCAGCACATCCCCCAGAGCTCCCTAAGGGCTAGAATGATTCCAGAACCCAAATTCCTTTCAAATCCACCTGGACACCACCCAACACAGACCGCCAGAGTTTGGAAACTTGGTGGATGCCGACTTACTTCACCTACTGCCTGGTCCAATCTCTCTGGACATCAACAGACTGACAAGATGCTTGCTAGCAGTTATTCCATAAAATGTCTTGGAAACATGAAAATCCTGGTTTCTGCAGAAGTGAGATGGCCTCTGAATGTGCAGTGTCCTGCACAGGGCAGCTCAACCCTCAGCCTGCAGCTATCACACAGTTGTTTGTGCTCACACTCCAGGAAATGAAAAGACTTTCGTGCTTGACAGGAAACAGTGATTAGAGAGCTGAAAGCATCAGGGCTTGTAAATGTGGAATTAAACCTTTATTGAATTTGAGATTATTTTGCAGTAGGAAATCGCACAGGTCTTTCATTTAATGTGCTGATTACAGGTGACTCACCTTTCCAGACAGATCAGGGTTTAATCAAATTATGACAGCCTAAAGCAACAGCATTGCTGAGCTGAGACTGTGGAACAGGCTGAGAGGGACAGAGCCCATGCAGCATCTCCCATAACACAGAGCTGACTCCATGGGAATGTGGAACAGGCTGAGAGGGACAGAGCCCATGCAGCATCTCCCATAACACAGAACAGGCTGAGAGGGACAGAGCCCATGCAGCATCTCCCATAACACAGAGCTGACTCCACATGGGAATGTGGAACAGGCTGAACAGGACAGAGCCCATGCAGCATCTCCCATAACACAGAGCTGACTCCATGGGAATGTGGAACAGGCTGAACAGGACAGAGCCCATGCAGCATCTCCCATAACACACAGCTGACTCCATGGGAATGTGGAACAGGCTGAGAGGGACAGAGCCCATGCAGCATCTCCCATAACACAGAGCTGACTCCATGGGAATGTGGAACAGGCTGAGAGGGACAGAGCCCATGCAGCATCTCCCATAACACAGAGCTGACTCCATGGCAATGTATTCCAGGCTGAACAGGACAGAATAAATAAATAAATAAATACACTAAAAATAAACTAAAGATTCCAAGAGAATAAATAAATAAATACACTGAAGATCATGTTAACACCACACCTCCTGTCTGTCTCAAAGCTCCCTTTATACAAAGAGGAAAAGGGGCTTTGATGGTTTAAATACAAGCACCTACTGCATTGCCATCACAATGCACACTGACTGAGGTGGGTAAAGATACCCTGAGCATGGATAATTGCATAAACTAGCATTCTACAGTGGGAATATAAACGAATTCTCACACTGGACTGGGATTCAAGCCTTCAAGAGTACAGATATTTTTGTGTAAGGACACAAACGCCTCCCTTTGTTTCAGCAGGAGAACTCACAGGCTCTGTATGAAGCCTGTTGAGAAGGGTTTGCTTGCTTTAGTCACACAAGTGTCATTTTACAGCTGAGATACCCCATGAATGCAGCAGCCCTGGGTTCCAGTGCTCCTGGGCCTGTCACCGGCCCTGCATGTGACCCCAGGCTGCTGCCAGGCTGGGAGCCCTCACAGGTAGGGCTGAGCTCCTCAGCATCAGTGTGCCCACCAGGCACAGACCTCAGCATCAGTGTGCCCACCAGGCACACAGACCTCAGCATCAGTGTGCCCACCAGGCACACAGAGACCTCAGCATCAGTGTGCCCACCAGGCAGAGACCTCAGCATCAGTGTGCCCACCAGGCAGAGACCTCAGCATCAGTGTGCCCACCAGCCACACAGAGACCTCAGCATCAGTGTGCCCACCAGGCACACAGACAGACCTCAGCATCAGTGTGCCCACCAGGCAGACACACCTCAGCATCAGTGTGCCCACCAGGCACACACCACACACCTCAGCATCAGTGTGCCCACCACCACACACACACAGACCTCAGCATCAGTGTGCCCACCAGACACAGACCTCAGCATCAGCACCAGGCACAGACCTGTGCCCACCAGTGTGCCCACCAGACACAGACCTCAGCATCAGTGTGCCCACCAGCCAGAGACCTCAGCATCAGTGTGCCCACCAGGCACACACACAGACCTCAGCATCAGTGTGCCCACCAGGCACACACACACAGACCTCAGCATCAGTGTGCCCACCAGCCAGACACACACAGACCTCAGCATCAGTGTGCCCACCAGGCACAGACCTCAGCATCAGTGTGCCCACCAGACACAGACCTCAGCATCAGTGTGCCCACCAGCCAGACACACACAGACCTCAGCATCAGTGTGCCCACCAGCCAGAGACCTCAGCATCAGTGTGCCCACCAGACACAGACCTCAGCATCAGTGTGCCCACCAGACACAGACCTCAGCATCAGTGTGCCCACCAGGCACACACACACAGACCTCAGCATCAGTGTGCCCACCAGGCACACACACACACCTCAGCATCAGTGTGCCCACCAGCCAGACACACACAGACCTCAGCATCAGTGTGCCCACCAGGCACAGACCTCAGCATCAGTGTGCCCACCAGGCACACACACACAGACCTCAGCATCAGTGTGCCCCCAGGCACACACAGACCTCACCTGAGAGGCAGCAGGGCAGGTCCTGCTCTCCTTCAGCCCCCCTGGACAGGCTGTGGGGCTGCCAGGAGCCCTTGGCAAGCTGCACCTGGGGCAGCTCTCCTGAGGAAACATCAGCAGCCATGAGCAGCAAAGGGAGGATGAGGAAACCTCTTCCTTGCAGAGAGAGCTGCTAGGGCCAGCCACAGGTACACACACAGCTGACTTCTGGGCTTGATTTGGGTGGGCAGGCTTTTATACAGAGCCCTGCTTTGTGGCCATACACCACAGAGGGGCTCTGCTTCTATTTGTACAATGGTTCCATAGTGCCAAGCGTAGTAACAAAAAGATGAAGTGATAAAAGTCTATCAGGATACACATAACAAGGATTGGGGCTTGTATGGCAGACAAGATAGAAGCTCTCTTGTTCTCAATTTTACACAAAGTTTCACTTCATGAAAATCAGGCACCAGGCAACTCAAAGTAGAGCCTGAGAATTTATGAACCTAATCTTTTTCTATTTAGTACTTATTAGTCAGAGTTGTAAATTGGTGGTGATTTTATACACTTTTTTATGATGTGTAAATCTGTTTCTTGACTTAAAATAACTTTAGAATGTTTTTGTGTTTTAGAATGATTGCTAAAGTTGTGGGGTTGGGGTTTACTGGCATTTTTATATGCCTGTAGCAATATACAGTTTAAAAACCAAGCTGTAAAGAAATTTATAAAAAAGCCCTCCTAGAATGTAAGGTAATTGGAAAGCAATGTTTTCCCTACCAGGAAATAATTCTACAAATGGAACCCATATTTCTGTAAATAAACATCTGCCTTCTCATTAGCTTCACATCAACCTATACTGAAATATACATCAGAGGAGTCTGTCAAAGCAGCCACAAAGGAAAAGCAAGAGCAGAGTTTAAAAACAAAGCCTTCAAAAATCGTTATGCTTTTCAAGTCCAAGCAGTAAATAGGACAGGAGAATGACAGGAGAATTGGCAACAGAATCTCACAACTTAAAAAAAATATTTTTTAAACATAAATCTTTCGTTTGGCCAACTGTCCACAAGTGGTTTTCAGGGAAAAGAGATAGACGTGAGGTTCTGACACACTGCAAAATCCCATCCCTAAAAATGCAATCAAGAGTCCCAACCCAGCTGTCAGCCAGCAAACGAGCCCAGCAGACATGGCTGGGGACCACAGAGCAGCTCAGGCTCCGAGCATTTGCTTTTCTGCTTCTTAAGAGCAAAGGATGAATCTGGCTTCTAAAAGAGCACAGGATCAATACCAATGAGAACATAATTAGAAGATATTAAAGAAAAAAAGAAAAAATAGTGTACTTAGAGAACAATGTGTCCTTGCTGAGCAGCCTGTGTGCTGCACTGCTGAGTCACTGCTGGGCCTGCATGGGGACACTTCTGAGAGCTGGGTCTGGCTTGAGGGGGCTCTGGGAAAGCCCAGGGCAGAGAGGGGCAGCTCTGGATCCAGGCTGGAACTGCAGGAACACTTTCTCTCTTCTCTCTTCTTCTTCTTCCTTACAGAGCTGCTGCCGTGCCCTGTGACAGCCACATCTCTGCCAGGCCATCCCCTGTCTCTGCTGGAGTCACCCCCTACCCAGATCCCCCCTCCCCGTCCCCAGAGCTGGATGCTGCCTGGGGACCCCTGGAGCATGGTTGGGCACGCTGGAATTCACACCTGGGGGATATCTGACCTGATATCTGACATCTGATCTGATCCTGTGGATTCTGCTCCCCTTCTGGGGACCTGAACTGCAGCTTCACCAAAGTCCTCTCAAGCCCCGTGTCCAGAAATCCCTGAATTTACCCTTTGTGAACCAGCACGCACTTTGACTATCTCAAACTGGAAGGGAAGCTGTAACGGGACAAAACACAGAAAAGTTTCATTCAAAGCGAAGTTAATTCATGCTCAGGAACTCAGCTTGATTTCCCAAGCAGCCTGGAAGAGAAAAACAGAGGGTAAAGTTTCAGTGCAAACATAGCAAGACTTTATTGGGTGCTGGAAGTTATTTAGGAACTTGTGGCTGGCCCTGTGCCCACCATCAGCTATTACTGCACCGTATTTTTGCATATATTTGAGTTGAACTCCTCAAGAACCACACCCAAGAGGTGCAGTTAGCCATATTTTGCTTGTTTATGCAGTTCATAAACGACACAATTATTACAATTATAAATTATTGCAATCATTCCCAAGGACAGGCAGACACAGCACTGGTGTGGGGCACATTCCCTCCCTGCTCGTGGCACAGCAGGGCAGAGCCTTCCTCACACACAGCTCAGCACATCCCCGTGCTGATGGAAAGCTGCCCTTGCACTGCTCTGACACCGCCCTGAGAGCACATGAATCAGTACATTTTGACTAAAGAATGCATTCTAATACTGCCTTAATAAAACCAAAAGCTGCCTCATTATGAAGGATCAAAAATAATTGTAGAGATGGGAAACCCTGAAGAATGTCCCTGGTGGAATCCAGGGGAGAGGCACCTCATGGGCTTGCAACTCACTTCTGTTCTGTTTCCTGTTTATGCCTTTTAAAAACAGCTTTTTCCTCAAAACAACCATGCAATAAACACCATTTCTCATCCCTGTATTCCCCCCCCTACTTGGAAGAAAAAGCAGAAAGGCTTTTGCGATAGAAAGAGTTCCCTCCCATTTTAGCAGCCCAGGTTTGTAAATGAGGATGTTTCATGCCTCTTTACCCTTTGGGCAATCCTGTAGCAGCTGCTCTGTCCCAGCTCGTGAGCTGAAACAGTTTTCCAATACCCCACATTTTTGCCTTGTTTTAATATTGTATTTACTTTCTTTGATTGCCACTGCTCATATTCTTTAAATGATCATTTTTCATGAGCTCTGTGCTGGCTCACAAAGGCTGAAGCTCCACTTGGGATGCACCATTTGAGAGGAAGAGCAAACTTCAGCCCCACAGAGTGCCAGGAGGGGATGAATCATTGCACATACCAAAAATCAAAAACACAGCTCACACAAGACTCACAAGTGATGCATAAAGATGGAGTTCAAATCCAAAATTGACTAAGTAATTTGTGTTGATGCAGTGCAGTGAGACCAATCTGTTGCAGAAAGAAAGCAGCAAAGCTCTCAGAGTGCTGGGGTGGTCTGACCCAGGAGGGAAAGGAGCTGGCCACCCAAAGACCATCATTAATGCCCATCTCCTGGACCACCCCAGGGGCTGAATTTATTACTGTCAGCAGAGGACAGCTTAGGAAATAAGCAGCTGCTGGGAGACACTCAGCGAGCAGCATGACCGATCACCTGGGGAATTCAGCAAGACACAGGATCAAGGCCAGCTGTGCTGCTTAATCCTCTCTGCTGAATATTTTAAACATTTAAGCTGACTGGAGAGTAAAAGCAGAAAGCAGCAAACCAATGAGCTTCCCTTCCTTAGGCCTAAACAAGGAATGAACAATATTTTTCTCATCCAGAAGATTAAGAACAGGATGCTCGAGAGTCGTGGTAGCAGCTGGAACCTGTGAGGTTGGCTCAGAATGGCCCCAGGTCTGTGCTTTGGCCCTCAGAGGACAGCACAGACCCTCCAGATGAAGCTGATGCTTTCCCACCAGATGGTTTTATCAGTCCAGAGTTAAGCACAGTTTTACAGAGCTACAACAACAGGGGAACTTGCAACCTGTCCAGGGTGAAACACCACAGCACACCTGGAAGCATCCCTGTAGATCATACTGGAAGCTGTTCCTGGCAAGGAGGAGATGGAAAAGGTAAAAAGTGAAACCTCTGGTGCTGCTCATGGCCACCAATACATTTCTGTGGAGGCAGAAAGTGTTTGCTTTACATTCACTCACAGTTATACAAATTACATGTCAGAGCAGCTGAACTGGAGGGATACTGCAGCAGGATCTGGGGAGAAAGAAGAATTCTGTGTTAAAAGTTTCAAATATTAGACAGGACTTGTGGAAGTCTAAAATCTCAACCACTTCCCCAAAGAAAGACCAGACCTTTCTGTAAAATAACCTTGATCACACAGAGCTGAACTAGAAGAAGTGCACCTGTTAGAAGAGCAATATAAAGACGCAGGAGCATTTTTACTATTATAATTATTATCAGCAGCCAGCTGCCATCCCACACCCTCTGGAGAGCAGGGAGGGCAGGGATTGATGTCCCAGCGGGGCAGGAGGGCAGAGCTGCACTGTGGGGAGCTCTGTGCCCCGTCAGAGGGGCTGCAGCTGCAGGAAATCCCCTCTCATGCGCTGACAGATACCAGAGGAGCTGGGCTGGAAGGCAAAGGCGTGGAAGGATTTTGATACACGGACATTGGGAAATACCAGTGATATTAGGAGTGCTGTTGGTTGCCAGTATAAAGCACACAGCTTCTTTGCATAACTACATGAATTACTCCATTATTCATATTTTTGCAGCTAGATAAATATTTTAATCCCTGTTTACTGCCAGCAGCTTTAACTAACTGCTTTCTGTAATCCTGTTATAAGTCTCACTCATAATACATTATATCTGATGTAAATTCTGAGCTTTCCACTGGTACTTCCAGCAATCAGACTCCAGCTGCCTGCCATGCTCTGCAGGCCAGGCCAGTCCTGCTCTTTTGAAGCCCCACTTGAGGTGGCATTGTACCTGAGGCTGCACAAGGACTTCAGGCAGAAATATTGCAAGAACAGGCACCGAGCAGCCTCAGAGGCACCTCTGGCTGCACAGCAACAAAACACACAGAGCTCTCTGGAAGGTGCTTTTGTCAACCAAATGCATAAATGAGTCTAAGAGTTTGCAGTTCCCTAAAGAGCTTTCTGTAGAATTTTAAGTAGAATTTGAATTACTTCAAAAGAAACTAATACACAAATATGGTATGCTTACATTCTTTGAGCAAACAAATTCATTCCTTCGAGCAGCAGTGGCCCCAGCAACAGTTCAGGATAACAGCAACAGGTGGCACCTGGGGTTTTATCAGAGTTTCATGCTCCAGGATGTCAGGACAAGGCTGTCCCTCCACCCCATTACAGCACAGGGAACTGGAGAGTTTCAGTGCTTTTCACAGCCTGCTCAGAGCATCCTGAACAATGGGGATCTGCAAAGAGAGAAATGCTCCAGAGCTGGTGTGCTCACCCCAAAGGGAGCACTTGCTCTGCAACAGGCAGGACAGACTGACACAGCGGGTGACAGCTGGACGGAGCAAACCCCAGACAGCATCACGTCCTCAGGTCCCCAGGCCTTTCTTCCTGGCAGCAGCAGGTTCCCTTAAAAGCCTCCAGGAGACCCTCAGAGGGCTGCTGTGTTTTGGGGCTGTTTGTGCCCTTCCCTCACAGAAGCTGAGCTGGTCCCCTCTCACTTCTGACACCTTTTCCACTCCCAAGGCCACATTCCTGAGACCACATCTGAGGCATCTCAGACCACAAGGACCCTGGGAAAGAGCAGGATTCCTTGGGCTCTCCACAAGTTCCCTGAACACCCCCCCTGCAGCTCCCTCAGCACCTCACTGTGCTGGTTTCCACACCCCCTCTGTGGCTGCAAGGGGCTGCAAGCTCCTGGCACAGCTCGAGGCAGTGAAGGCACTCTGCCTAGGACAGCATCAGCCCCACACCAAAGCTCAGCTGGGCTCAGCTGCAAGGGACAGGACTGGCAAGCCCCGAGGTGGGAGAGCTGCTGCAGGCTCAGCTCCCAAACTCCTGGAGCCCCAGCTCCCCATGGCATGGCAGGGATGGCACAAGGAGCTGCTGCTGCCCATGGGATGGCAGGGATGGCACAAGGAGCTGCTGCCCATGGGATGGCAGGGATGGCACAAGGAGCTGCTGCTGCCCATGGGATGGCAGGGATGGCACAAGGAGCTGCTGCCCATGGCATGGCAGGGATGGCACAGGCAGCTGCTGCTGCTGCCCCATGGGATGGCAGGGATGGCACAAGGAGCTGCTGCCCATGGGATGGCAGGGATGGCACAAGGAGCTGCTGCTGTTTTTACTTACAGAGCAGGGAAGAACGTGCACAAGCTTTCTTTGCAGGCTTTCCTTGGGACTGGCTGCTGCTGTGAGTGAACAAAGAGCTATCAAAACCTAGAAGCAAAGTGGCTGAGCACATGTGGTTACCCCAAGTAAATTTAGACCTTCTTCTTTCATTTGTTCAAGTAAGATGGATCCAACTCCAGAACTGGTTCTTTTGAGCCTGCAGGAGTTTTCCCTGTGATGCCAGGAAGAGATTTGCACCCTCACAGCCCAGGCAGGTGTCTCACAGGTGCTGCGGGAAGGGTCCCCATGGCACAGATGCCCCTGCATCAGACTGGTACAACTAACACTGAGTGAACAAACCATTGGCAATGCCTGCCAAGAGCAGAGTAGCAATCTATAACATATCTGTCTCTAAAGATTAAATATTTCAGTTACATAAGAAACAAGAAAACACAAGAATTTTCTGTCACACTTTGATGCTTCACTTACCACCGTGATGAATCAAAATAATTGCCTGGTCCAGCATTTAGCATGACACTAAATACAGTGCTAGATCTATTGATCCTTTACGTGAGAGCTCTTTGAACCTCAAGTGAGAGCCTTCTTGCATCTCCTCGCTTCTTGCATTTTAAATTGTAGGAGGAAAACACATTTAAAAATGACATTTAAATGTCATATTCTGCCAGGGGGGCTGCTCCTTCATGCAATTTTTTTATTCATTTTTGCCACAGCATAGTGTTAGTGCTCAGGCTGGGTTTCTCTCATCATTTCAGTTACTGGTGGTGGTCTGGAGAATTTCTTAGCACATGAGAAAATTTTCCATGAGGCTGGATGGAAAGACTACTGAATTATTTAATGCCCCCAGCTACAGAAAGCCTTTAGAGGGTTGGTAACCTCTGGCTGCTGGCAGCCCAGCACTGAATCCTCTCTGCTCAGGGTTTTTCCTGTGGAAATTGTGCTGCTGCAGGATCTCTGTGTGCAGTTTCAGCCAGCCCTGCCAGGCTCTGGCTCTGCCCAGTGCAGCAGAGGAGCCACAGAGGGGCTCTGCTCCAGCCCAGCATCCCCAGCCCTGGCACACTTTGGGCTCTCATCCCAGGCTCCGGTGAGGGCTGGGCTGGGAGGGCTCTGGCTGCGCTCCTCCTGTGCCATCAAGGCCTCCGGAATTGCAAATGTTTGAGCAGGGATGGGTGGCTCTGAGTGGGGAGTTTTGATGTGCTAGGACCTCATCAAAAGCAAGAGATGAAAGTAAAATGATCTCTGAAAGCTTTGATTTTCCAAACGTAATTTTCATAGCAATCACAGAGGGGGGAAAACTGCTTTATTTGAAAACCTGATTTTGAGATAACCAAAATAATTGTCAAATAAACACAGTGAGAAACGGGCAAACTTACGCAAAGAATATTTCAAAATTCACTGGCCAGAAGCAGAGAAATGTGCCTCTAACAACACTGCAAGAGGAGGGGATTGATTGCATTAGTAGGGAATGATGTGCAGCTGTACTGGTTTCACTCTAAATATCTTATAAAGAACTTACAGCCCAATCAGACAATGTTCGTGATTTAATTTTTATCCAGCTCTGACTTTCAAATAGCTTTCCCTCAGAAAGAAAATGAAAAGATTTCAGAAACATGGTTTGATCCACAGAAATAATAACACAAAACTCCTGCTGGCGTTAAAAGCCCCAGTGCATTAAAACCACAGGGAAATCTCCCCTGAAGGAGCTGACATCAAACCAAGGGCTGAGCTCCTGTGAGCCCCCAGACTGGGGGCTGGCCTTGCTCTGCACACTTGGCTCCGACAGGGCCAGAAGGGAAGAGGAGCCCTCCCAGAGGGAGGGAGAGCAATTCCTGGGAATTGCTTCAGGAGCCAACGGCACATCAGCTGCTCCGTCACATGCTGCTCCTGATGCTACATTTTCCCAAAAATATAATTTACCTCTTCTTACACACCCCCTGCAAGCTCTGGTGCTGCTCTTCCTTCTCATTGCCCACCTTCCCTCACCTGGAATCAGCCACATGAGCAGCACCACAGGGCAGGGAGGGTCACCACAGGGACAGGGACAGGGGGCACCTGTGCCCACCTGAGCAGCACCACAGGGCAGGGAGGGTCACCACCGGGACAGGGACAGGGACAGGTGGCACCTGTGCCCACCTGAGCAGCACCACAGGGCTGGCAGGGTCACCACCAGGACAGGGACAGGGACAGGTGGCACCTGTGCCCACCTGAGCCCTGCCACAGACAGGAGGAGTCACCCGGGCCCTGCCAACACAGCAGCTTCAGAAACATGGGCAGCACTGCCTGCCACAGGCCGTGGGTGCGAGAGACAAACCTTTGGATGTTTGGAGGCCAGGCACACAGGAGAGGGTGAGAGATGATGCAGCTGGACAGGAAATCGTTAGATGTGAGGGATTCTCGGCAATATCCACCCTGCCCCTTGCTCCTCTCCGATTACAGCAGCAGAACATCAATTCCTGGGCACAGCTCCACGGGATGAGGAATCTGTGACAGCCTGTGCATCATGCAGGAAGAACAGGGGGTTCGAACACAGTGTGCCAATCACACCCACCCCAGGGAGGGCCAGCAGGATCTTCAGCTCTGGGGCCCCTTCTGGAACCTTCCTGCACACACGGACCCTCAGCCCCTCCGCTGTGGGAACCTGGCTCCCTCTGGCAGCCGATCCCAATCCCCTTAACGAGCAGGTGAGCCCAGCAGCCTCCCTTAACCAGCTGGAGCTGCGAGCAGCCCTCCTGTGGCCAGGGCAAGGAGCACCACAGGAACACAATGCTCTTGCCATAACAGCAACCAGCCTGCCCAGCTTCCACAACATCCCAGTGCTCCAGAGGCAGCAGGTTCAATAAATAACCACTGCAAAAAACACTCATGAAAGTTCTTTCTTTCCAATGACACAACAGAAAGTGAGAAGATTTTCCAATAAAGTCACAGAGCCCTTAGGTTAACAGAGATTAACAGCAAAGAGGTTTATTAAGCGTGAATCATTTCCTCCTTATTGTCCTCAAACACATTAGAGTGTGCTTTTCTTTTTTCTAAGCCAAATGTCTAACTGGCATTATTAGTTTCCTCCTCCTCTCTCCCTCTCATTTGGTTTTTAATTAGAGCATGGAGGGGGAAATGCCGATTTGAGATGAAGAAGCACTGGGGAGGGAGAACAATAACTGAGCGTTTCAGTGGCTGCTGCCCAAGCTGAGCTGGGTGTGTGCGAGGGCCCAGCCGCCGTGCCCAGAGCCAGGACCCTGCCCTGGGGCTCTCCTGGCACGGAGCCCCCCCAAACCCTCGGCCTCACCTGGGCACGGCAGCGCTGGCAGCTCACCATCAGCGAGGGCCGCTGCAGGCTGAGGGTGCCCTGCCTGGCACTGCCCGCTCCAGGGGCCCGGCTGAGCTGCAGGAGCGTCCCCAGCCCCACACCTGGCCCTGCAGGGCATGGGTGTGTTTGCTCCCCTCTCTCCTGATCCCCTGCCCCTTCCAAGGCTGCACCAGCCCGGCCGAGCTGTCATCCCTTACCCGGCCTGGGGACAGGCACTGCCCGTGGGCCAGGGGCTCTCTCTGCCTCCTCTTCCCTCCCCCTTGACTTTGGGAAAAATTTAAGATTAGAATTGATAAAGCTGCAATGACCTTTGCAAACCGGTTCAGCTTCCATCATTCAACAAATGCTTCAGGAGGGGTTTTGTGCAGAACACACTTAAATGTAATTATTATTGCTGAGGAATGTATTTCAGATGGTGCATAGTGTTTGCAAAACACCATCACATGAGTCTATAGAAACCACAAAATTTAAATGCCATATGACCAGGGCTCCACCAGTTCATTCCATATTGTTTTGCCAATATATTTACTCCAGCAATTCAAATGTTTAATTCCAGCTTGTTTTCATTCATAAACATGATTTTTCTTCCACCATCCCTTCTATGTTTATTGTCCCAACCCAATTTCATTTATCCTTTTGACTTGTAAATGAACAAAGCCTGCAGAATTTGTGAACCAGAGTTTGCCCAGCAATAGTCCTCATTTTCTATACAAAAGGCTTAAAAGCATACAAACAAAATGTAACACACACATGAGGGGTACCAAGCCAGACATTACTGATGAGCAGTGTGCAAAGGGAGAGGGCTCTGCAGCACCTGATAGACAAAAAGTCACTCATGTCATTACAGTCCAATGAGTATGAAGACACTCCAGAAACGCCAGAGCAAAGTCTTGATGCATTGATCTCTGGAGGTAGATTTGATGATTTTCTAAACAGAATCATTTTTCCACACAGTATTTGGTATTAATGTGCAAGGCAGAACCATCACACTGAGCTGAGTCCCAGCACTGAGAATTCCTTCTACCCGTGACCTTCTGGTATTCTGTAGGTGATGGAAGAATAAAAACAATACCAGAAAGCTCTCACCACCCATCCTTTAGCCATGGACCCTCTGCTAAAACTCAGTCCCCTAATCCCATATATTCAACTTCCAGTCCCCCCCAGTGGAGCATACATTTACATATTCTTCTACTTCACTGCTCTTACTCCAGCATGGCCCACTCATTACAGCACCACTACAAAATGGAGAAACAGGCACTCAAGCCCCTGCCCTGCAGATTTCCTGAGTCTGACATTTCCTCTCAGACAATCCCAGAGCCTCAGGTACCGGGGCAGAGCAGAGACTGGCCCGAATTTCAGAGAATGGTTGTTATTTGGTTCAGGAGCACTTGTTTTACCCAATGTGAGCTGGAGGGGGTGGCGGAGAAGGGGCTGCCAACGCATCTGCTGGCTGCATCCCATTGGGAAAAGCTGCATATGGCACATTCTGATTTGAATAACTTAATCACAAAACAGATTTCTAGTTGCAGGATGGGCTGTTCAAGACTACTGGTTTTCTCTTAAGGCTCCTGAGTCTCCCTTGGAGAAACAGGGACTCACGGCCAGAAGCCTGAATCCCCGGAGCATGTAACTGAGCACTGGGAAGGGGCTGCTCCAAAGCAGAACTGCATGGGGGCTCACGGCGCTCTCCTGAGTCTGGTGCCAGCCCACTCACCCCATCCCCAGTGCCCCCAGACCACCTGGATGGGAAAACACACAGTTCTGAGCCCATCTCAGCCCCAGCTGCCTCTGCACACACAGCCTCCTCCTCCTCCATGGGCTCCTTCTTGAGCAGCTTGTTCTTTCATTCTTTTGGCTGTAACTGTGCCCCACTGTCCCTGGGCAGTGCCTGCCCCTCTCCCAGCCAGAGAGGGCCAGACTGTCCCTCTGCAGCCCGGCCTGGGCACGGGGCTGAGCATTCCCTGCCAGCGCGGCACGGCCAGCCCCGCCCAGCCCCGCCCAGCCCCGCCGCCCGCAGGGCCGCCCGCTATGGGGACGGGGCTCGGGGGCTATGGGTTGCTATGGGGCTCAGGGGGGCTATGGGGTGGGGGTGCTATGGGGGGCTATGGGGGGCTATGGGGGCTGGGGGGCTATGGGGGGCTATGGGGGGCTCGGGGGTGCTATGGGTTGCTATGGGGTGCTATGGGGTGCTATGGGGGGCTATGGGGGGCTATGGGGGGCTCGGGGGTGCTATGGGTTGCTATGGGTTGCTATGGGGGGCTATGGGGGGCTATGGGGTGCTCGGGGGTGCTATGGGTTGCTATGGGTTGCTATGGGGTGCTATGGGGTGCTATGGGGGGCTATGGGGGGCTATGGGGGGCTCGGGGGCGCTCGGGGGCGCTCGGAGCAGCAGCCAGGCTGCGATGGATGGCCCTGCCGATGGCCCTGCAGCCTCCCCGGAGCCCAGACAGTGATCTCATGCTCCAGACACCGTGACTCAAGCGCTGGTGAGCCCAGCCCCAGGCTGTCAGCGCAGCAGTGAAGCATTTCAGCGCTGCAATGCATGGTGCATGGGTGTCCTGCACACCACGGGGCAATGCAGGAGCCCAGCTCTGCAGAACCTGCAGCAATTGCAGAGCACTGTTTGAAGCTCAGTCCTGTCTGTGTAGAATTTTATGGATTTCTGCAAAACAGACCCGGAGTGCTGTTTCAAGGAAACAGGTCAGCTACTGGCATCACAGGCTGACTGTGCCATGGACTACCCGCAGGTAAGGGATAAAGCTCCTGCTAAACCTGAGAAAGCAGGAATAAAGCTCCTGCTAAACCTGATCTGCAGCTCCAGTTCTTGTTTAACCACCCTGCCAAAAGGCAGAAGCACTGAGGACTGACCTCTTCTACTGACTCTTCCTCTGACCACCATCCCCTCCAGCGAGGTCAGCCCTCTCCTGGAGTGGGTGACAGAGGCAAACTCTGTGGTTTAGTGGAGCAAAGCCTCCTTCATGCACAGCCTGAGCTGATCTGAGCACTACAAACCCAGCCACGTGGCTCCCCAGCTCCTGTGGCTGTGGCAGTTAACACTGCAACTATCATTACAGAAATGTTCAAAACTAGCAGATAATTTCAGCACCAGCATGAAAAAAAACCAACAGCCTATCTTTTCTCTCTAGAGTTCACAATGAGAAAATATCCTGGTTGCATGTATTAATACTCAGGACAAGTCCAAATGCAATCTGGTCTAAACTTCTCTACTTGAATTACCTTTGGTCACCTTGAGCTGGTTCAGAAATTGGTTTGGGGATTCTTAATGGGGAGAAAAAGAGACATTGATTTCATTAAAAGCTACAGTTTTCTTTCTATTTAAACTTTTTATGGCTTCATTTTTAAAATAACATTCCCAAAAATTACTTTTCCCTAAATAAAGTGTTGGGGTTTTCCTGCTTGGTATCAATCACTGTCTTGTTATATCACTAGGGTCAAAATCTAGTGTTTCATTTTTGGTTTGAGACAGTGGTCTGCTGTCATTTCTAAACAGAAATGTTCTCTTTATGGAAAGAGCCCTGACAAGAGCAGAAGACAGGTGGTACCTACCTGGCTGCACATGGAATTACAGCACCACATCCCCCAAGAGCACAGCAGCTGACTTTCTTGGCCATCAGCAATTCCTGGGACTTTTCCCTAAATCACATTATTCTGGCAGAGAAAATGGAGAGAGGAAAGGTGTAAGCAGCCCAGCATGTGAATGCCACACTGTTGGCAGAGGCACACAGGGGCCTGCAGCAGCCCCTTGTCCCAAAGCAGTGAGCTGTGGGACAGAGCCCACCCTGCTGCCACAGCCCCTCTGCAGAGCCAGCCCTCGTGTCACCCCCAGCACCTGGGACCCCTGGCCAAGGCTGTGGAAAGGCTGGCACTGCATCGGGGTGGGAGGGGGAAGATGCAGGGCACTGAGACATCAAGGAGCAGAAATTTGAACCAAGACTTTTTGCCCAGAGAGAGGAGCCCCAAGGAGCCCTACAAGAAATCCCTGCTGCTGTATTTCCCAGGGGCTGCAGAAGGGAGCAGTGAGCAGCAGAGCAGCCAGGCTCCCAGGAGAGCCCTGAGCCAGATCCTGCTCTGCTCGGGCACTGGGGTCTGCTGGGCTGACACTGGCACCCAGAACCAGCCCTGCCAGTGCAGCGCACTGCTGGCAGCCCCATGCCTCTCCCTCAGGGCACAGGGAGAGTAAAAGCAGGGACCAAAGCTCCAACACACAGATTGTAGTACTCAGTACTTACAGAGTGTAAGCTCTTTTCTTTAAGGAAAAGAGCTCCTAGGAGAAGGATTCCTCTACCTCTCCCATGTATTATCTTATAAAGCACTACAGACATTCACACAAATTTATTTATCTACATTAAACTCCTCAAGACAGTGCTTAAGAGTAAAAAAATTCACACAAGTAAAATGGTTACATTCATACATTAAACATAATGAAACACAATGCACGTATGAGATGCCCGTGAAATATTTATGTGCACATTTATTTTCTTGTAAATACCTTCTCCATTAAGATTCTGGCTTGATCCTCTGTATAAGATGCCATTTTTCCTGCAAAGTGCAACCACTGGAGAATGGCAAATATATTTTTTCTCTCAGTGAAGAGGATGATGATGATGCCTAATACATCAATGAAATTCCAGTCTGTTAGCATCACTGATGGAAAAGGAAATTGGATTCTACTGGCTAATCCATTGTTAATGATTTCACTTCATAAATACACTTAGGCTTCATTATAATTTCTTGCTATTGGAAATGGTTTAAGCTTTGGGAAAAATATTCTTGGGAGAATCAATTACCAGCATGGTACCTTCTAATACTTTAATTTATTTATTTTCCACAGGTAAGAGCCCTCAAACCCAGGCTTGGCTGGGGCTCAAACCAGTGCCATTGCCTCAACCTCCCTGCAGCAAACAGGGCAAGTTCCCATGGGCTGAATTCCACCTATGGGAAGGGCTCAGTGCTCAGTAATTTCACAGAGTGAAACTCCTGATTTTCTCCATTAGTCCTGAACAGAGCAAGCTTGGGCTGCACCACAGGCTCCTCAGACCAACGTGGTGGTTTTGAGGCAAACCCCTCCTGCCAGGCCCTGTGCCCCCAGGACACAGGTGGCAGTGAGACACCAGAGCAGAGATCTTTCCAGACAAGGGTTATTCCCCTTCCCTGGCTCTGACTGAAAGCCTCCACTGCTGCTGCTTCTCCCAGGTCTTGCTGAGGCTGATTTGTGGCAGCAGAAGTTCTGCACACGTGCTGAGAGCCCCATTGCAGATGTTGTTAAACAGGAGAGGCAAACAGAGGGTGGCTGAGCAGGGAGGCAGGAGCTGAGCACACCCCCCAGTGCCCCTGGGGAAGGCCCCACTGCTCCCCACTGCCCCTCTCTGCCCCACAGCCTGTCAGATGCTCACAGCACCAGCCCCAGGAAAGGTCCTTGCAGGGCTAAGATCCCCTTGGCAGAGTTACCACCAGGACATGAGCCTGGCAGGAGCATGAGCTCCTCCAGTCAAATAGAAAATATTAAATAACCAGACAGGACATTAAGGTAAATTCAGTACTAGGTAGAAAATGGAATTGCCCAGGAATATGGTTTATAAACAAATATTCACTCCTAAGGCTTTGCTCTGGTCAGAGCCTCTTGAGACTGCTTGGGTTTGCACCAGAGCCAAGGCTCCATGCTGGAAGTGCTTGAAGGGAAAAGTGGGTAATATATAGAGCAGAATTTCCCAGCACAAAATAAAGTTTCATGTTTTCTACCCAGCTCCACAAAAGAATTTTCAGTATTATGCATTAGTTGAATTTTAGAGTGGTTCAAGTAAATAGATCACAAATAGGAAAGGAAATGTGTTTCAATAACACAGGTGTCCACATGAATATATGCATGAACCCTGGCACATATTTTTATTTTGCTAAGAATTGAAAAGTTGCCCTCTGGCATCTCTCATTGTTGTTTGCTGCAAATCTCAGATGAAAACGCAAACAGGAAAGGGCACAAAACTGATTGGTAATCCTGAGGAAACACTGCCTCAACCCAAGAGGCTAAGATTACCCAAGCCTGCCCAAAGAATCCTTGTGCCAATAATTAAGCAGCAGCTGGACAGCTCAGAACTGCGGGGGGACATTCAAAGTGGGCATCAGAGACAGCTCACAGAGGCCAAGTGAATGCACTGAACTGTAGAGCTGAGCCCACGCGTGCATCCCCACCAGCACCTGCCTTAAACTCCCTCTTCTTGTCCCTGTCCCTGTCCCCCTGCTCACCTCCCCCCTTCTCAGCCTCTCTCAACCTCACACAGAGCTGCAAGGTGTACAGGCCATGTCCACATTACTCAGTCTTTTTTGTCGTATTTTGCTCTAGATGATCTCTAATCTGCTTCTTCTGACATTCCCTGCATTGTGTCTGCATTAAACTGAATATGGCACCAAAGAAAGTGAAAAAGTTTTGTCATTAAGCTGTTTTTTAAAATAGCATCTATTTGTTTGACAATGCAGAAAGGAACAGAGCTCGAAGTTTCCCCAAAGAATACCAAATGCTTTGATTATATAACAGCATCTGGATGCCCCATGGAAACATCAATCTGATGGGATGTCAGATGCAAAGACACCACCAGACACACACAATTCTGCATTCAGTCCAGTTCAGCCCCTTGGAGTGGGGAGTCCTGGATGCTCAATCACTCTGCCAGAGCACTGGTCCAGCAGACAAATGGCTCTACTTGGTCACAGTTTCATCTTGTTTGGAAATTCACAGCTCACATAGCTTGCAAGTCTGCCAGTGGCACAAGAAATCCTGTATTTGTCTGAGCAATGGTCAAGAATCTTACCTTTACTGGAACAGAATCTTGGGATTTGGCCAAGTAATTGGCTTTAAATCCCAGGCACTTCCAGACAAACAGATGTTTGTCCTGCCTGCACTCCATGCCTGCACTGCACCTTCAGGGTGTGTTTCCACCGATGCAACCAGAGGTCAGTGGTAGAAAAGAAAGGTAACTTACTCAACATCACTTTCTACACCCCTCCTGAACTGCAGTGGAGATGAGACAAAAGGAAATTTGAAATTCTTTAAAGCAAACTCAGTTTTAACTATGAACCACATATTTTGGCCACAAGCAGCACTGAATTACCTGATTCCTTGAGGTATCAGACCACAGCTAAAACTCTCTGATGATGTATGTGCAAATAGCCTCACTGCCTGCATTTGGCTTTCTTGTCTGTTTTACAGCTATTAACTCCTCTGCCAGTGATACTTGCTGAGATTAATTTTCAAGCAACAAAGAGCTAATGTGCTCTCTCCTCTCCTCAGCTGGGCAACCACAGCTCCCAGGTCACAATGCCCATTTCCTCTGCTTCAGGAACTGTGCTAGAAGGAAGAAAAGTCCTTCTCTGCAAAGCAACAGCCAGGGAAGAACTCAGGGGCTTTACCAAATCAAACCAGCTTCAATTCCTGCTCTTAAAAAGTGTATCTCCTACAAGGTTGCTGTGATTAAATAACTTACTCTGCTTGCTCCACAAAGCAGATGCTCCTTTTTAAACTCTGCATTTCTTGAAGATGAGACACCCTCACCCCTTACCCACCCTCCTACCCTTCCAGAGTTACTCAGGGAGCAAAATTATCCCAGACAGGCTTCCCATAATCATTCAGGTCCTGATACCTCTCCAAGCTGATTCCAAACTGGGATGAGCCCCTGAGCTCCTGCAGCTGGTGGTACAGGCAAACTGGACCACTCAGAGTGGCTCTGCTGGGGGAACAACGCTCCTGCTCCTGCCCCTGCCCACACACATCCCTTATTCCATTTGGCTAAATGAGCTCATCAGGGTTATCAACTGCCTCTGCTAACCCAGCCCATTCTAGCTGAGAAAGGGCTGAAAGTTGATGGCAGGTGCAGGCTCAGAGCTGCTGTGCCTGCCTGGGCAGGAGGAGTTGAGCAGGTCTGAGTGAAAAGCCTGTGAGCATGGGCAAAGTGGAGAGAGCCAGGCAGGACATGAACACTGCGGGACAGCACTGCTGCTGTGCAGTGCCCTCAGACTCACACAGCAAAACCTCCTGCCAGCTCGCAACAGCAGGAATGATTGTTTTCTTTTGTTAAGTAAACGCTCTCCCCTGCAGAGCAGTGGCTCTCTGAGCACTCAGTGTGGCCACCTCTCCCAGCACAGCCCTCCCTTCAGTCCCAGCGTGGCCGAGGGTGCGAGGGCAGCTGCACAGGCTGCTTTGGGAAGGCAGCCCAGAGACAATGTCAAACAGCAAAGATCTGCACAAGTAATTTAGCAGTGGTTCAAACATCTCATTAATTTAATTTATAGGGAAAAGCTGTCAGCCTTAATTTTAGTTAAACACTGAACCACAGGTGAACCTTGTGCAAGTGAAACTGCCAAGAGAAAAGCTGCGCGTTTCTCATCCAGCACCCCGTGCCCTTATTAACCTGCGCCAGGAAGGTGGGAAAAGCCAGCACAATAACTTCCTGGGAAGCCCAGGAGTTCTCTAGGCGCTGGCACATCTGCAAGCTCTGTGTTTGCAGCAGAACCACAACAGCAGCTGTGTTTCCACAAAGCCACAGCTGCTGGAAAAGCAGAGCGGTCCCAGCTGAAGGGTGGGAGCTGCTCTCCCTGTCTGGCTGCAGGGGCAGGCTCTGCTGCAGGCGGCATTTGCACTTGGCAGGTTTTCCAGCTGCTCCCTCATGCCCAAGGTCTGTCCATTTGTACCTGCAGCACAGGTGGGATTACAGGACCTTGACAGCTCCTGTGCTGCCCTGTGAGCCCCTCTCCTGTGTTTGTGGTTCTGATGGGCTTGGAGCTGCCTTTCTGTTCCTCTCCTCACTAAACCAGAGGCCAGGCACTGCCCAGGAAGGCTCCCAGCTTGTTTCTGGGCAAGGCTAACAAGCACCTCCCAGAGACAGACACAGGCTCTTACCGCAGAGGTGCCTGTGGCTGTGGCTGGGAGAAACGGGGACTCCAGTGCCCCTCCCTCAGCCAGCTCTGGCTCAAACTCCCAGCCTGGGAATGTCCCCTGATGGCAGATTTAGTCCCTTCAAGCCTCCCACTAAGAGTGAACCTGACCAGGAGGGATGAACGACAAACAGACTGTAAAGAAAGCACTTCTGTGGTGCCAAGCTCCTTCCCAAGGCTGGCTCCAGGATAAACCATGAAGGGTGACCCTGCCAGTGGGGGCTGTCAGCATTGAAGTGCTGCCAGTGCAGAGGCTTCTGCAGCTGCCTGAGCTCCCCAACTCTTTTTGGGCAAACCAGCTGGAACACACTCCCACCTGCAAGCAGTCTTACAGGAGCCAGGTGTTTGTGCCCCTGCAATGTGGCAGAACACTATTCCTCCGAGATTTAAGAAGGCACAGACTTTTCTCTTGGTGTTTGTAAGCCTCTGCTTTGGAAGCAAGGAAAAAACCCAATTCATTTCTCAAAAGCCCCTGCTATTCCCTGCCAGGTGAGGTCCAGCCAGCCGCTTCCCTGCCCTGAGCAGCCTTGTGCAGGGCAGGAGTGGCCCCAAACACTGGCCTGGGGATGCCCATGGCACCCCCTCCCTGCTGCCTCTCCCCTGCCAGGTCCTGCCAGATCCCACACCCAGGATTCAGTGCAGACCCCCCTCCACTGGCACATCCCTTTCTGCATTCCAGCTGCATGGGTTTTTCCCATCCTCCTTACTCGGTGCTTTAAGACCTCATCCTCCACAGTAATTACATAGGTTTCTATTCCTAGCATCAGGAGAGAGAAGGGAGAATCTAATAATATTGATGAATAACCAAGCTCTGCTAAGAAGTCTGCCTTTTCTTTAATTTAAAAAACACCTGCTAGGAAAAGTAAAAAGGGCGCGTCATGGCAGACTGCAACAAACACAGAAAGTGACAGATATGGGACCTCGTTCCAGGCACATCATCAGCATCAGGAAAAACAGAGTACTGTGGCTTCAAAGAGCAGGAACAGGCTACAAAACAGATCACAGCAAGTGACACCCTGACAGGTGAACCCTGCTGAAAAGCACATTTGGTCTTTCCTTTGAACAAACACCCACCCATTTCCTGGGCTTGTCTTTCGTGTTGAGATCCACCCACCAAAGAGTATTGGAATAAACAACACTGGCAGGATGAGGCTGGCAATGGCTTTTGGGCTGGTTGGCACACGTCTTTCCCATGTGATTCATGCTGGTGACTGAGCCTCCCCATTGGAAAACAGCTCAGCCCCTGCCCCAGCACAGCAACAAGCACAGGCAGACCCAGGGCAAGCAGCACAATGGGTGTGCAGAGAATTGCTCTGGAGCCAGAGGGGACATGATAAAATGGTTATGGAAGGAAACAGATGCTCAAAGGGATTTCATCAGAGTTCATGTGGAAAGAGGAGAAAAAAAAACATTAAGGGAAAAATAATCTTAACCTGCAACTGATACCCTTTGTGGTGAATGTAGAGCCAGTTCTTTATTACCTCCAGGAGCAATGTTCAATGCCTGGACTACAGCAGGGAGCTAAAGGCAACCAAACAGCTCACTGGAGCTTTGTCAAAATGCCCAGATGACTGTCAGTGCAGGGAACAGAGCAGGGTGAAGAAGGGGCCCTGGTGCTCCCCTGGCCCTGCTGGCAGAGCGCTGAGGCTCCCCTGCACCAGCCCCTGCCCCAGAGGAGTGCCTCGTGTTTGGGATGAGCAGCACTGATCCCTTCCATGAACTGAAGCAGCCAGCAGATGCAGGAGCTGACAGACTGGTTTCTCCTGCAAGTGCATGCCAGGAGACATAATTAACAAGGAAAATTAAGAAATAAGAGGCTGCATTTTTTAAAAATTATTTCTAAATTTCTACTCAATATTCCTCCTCCATCCTAAGTGGAGGGAAGCTGTCCACCCACAAAGCCCCTCCTGGATCTCTGGCACTGCTGCAGCATCAGCTGGGTTTGCTGCTCTTGTGTGGCAGATGGGCATTTATTGCCCTGGGCTGCAGGGAGCTGCTTGGCCCTCCCAGCTGGTGCTGCTGGGCTGCAGTGCTGGCTCCAGGCTCTGTGCTCAGCCGGGGAAGGAGCCTGTGCTGCCTTCCCTGCCTCCACTGCCACTCTGAGCCCTCCTCACAGACCATGAGGGATTTTCTGGGAGAGGGAGAGGACAGCTTGAGCAAGGTGCAAGAAATGCTCAAGGGAAAGAAGAAATTTACACAAGGTGAACAGCAGCAGAGAAGTTTGAAAACGACAGTGAAGGGTGTGGGTGCTGTCAGAAAGGCACAGCGTCCCCAGGAAGAGCTGCCAGAGCCACCTACAGCTCAGGGAGCAGGGCACAGCCTGGGCAGGGGCACAGCCCAGCTGCAAACACCCCCAGTGCCACTCACAGCAGGCCTGGGATCCTGTAACATCAAGAGGAGAGATCAAAAAAAAAAAAATCTGTGGCTTAAAGGAAAGAATAAGAGACTGATAAATAATACATAAAACAAGAAGCAGATAGCTCTTGTAGCCTTTTAAAATAACTCTTACGTGGGTATTATATACCATAAATATCAAAGCTGCACTGCAGCCCTTATATGACAAGTCACAGACTAGTCAGAAAACATTTTCTGAGATCTGAATCACGGCCACTTATATATTCGCTTTTATTAGGCAAAAAAAAAAAAAGAGAAAATTAATAGCATCTCTCAGCAGAAAGTTATTTCTAGTCTTCTACTTTGCAAAGGGAACTGTCACTCCACTATTTTGGTGGGTGTAATGGCACATGCTGTACCGACCATATGTAATCAGAGAATTAAATGCTGGCTCAGATATCAAGACATAATGAGATACACACATTTTTTAAATGAGAAAAATGATTGAAAATAAAGCCCAGTAGAGTCAAAAACACAGATGTCTGGCATGATGAAACTTTCTGGACATGTAGATCCTAAGTTGCCATTGTTGGAATTACTTAAGACTCTTTTAACTCCAAGTTGCTGCTTTCAGCTTCTCTCCCCAAAAAGGTTTGTGTCAGCCAAGCCTCTGCAGTGGTGGCTGGTGGGGCTGACCTGGGACAGCCTGCCTGTGACATTGGAGGCTGCTGCACAGCTGGGTTTGGGGTGCAGCCCTGCAGAGGGGATCTGGAGCTCTGTCACCAGGGAGGGTCCTGCTGGAGCACAGTGCTCCTGACTGCTTCCATCAGCCCAAAAGAATCAGGGAGCCGCGTTAGACACAGTCCCAGCTTCCCAGCAGGAAACCTTCTGCTCTGGCTGCCTTTCCTGGTTGATAAGAGAGGGTGCAGCAGGGCTGGCAGGCAGGAGCTCCATCCCACAGTGCCCCACATCCCCACCCAAACCACAGGCACGGCAATCCTGCACTGCTGGGTGCACAGCTCTGCCGAGGGGGGCTGCTGGGAGCCATCTCTGCAGCTGCCTGAGCTCAGTGGACAGCCCCTGGGACCCTCTGTGGGCACTGCTGCATCCTCTCCTCTGCCCCTCCAGGGCTCTCTGTCCCATGGCAGGTCCTGCCCACCACACCTGGGCTCCCACCTCACACAGCCTGACCAGCCCTGAGATGGGGCCAGGTGAGCAGAGGGCTGGGGGGAAAACCAGTGATGAGCAGGCACGGCACAGCCCTGGCACTGCCCCAGGGGCTCCCCTCAGCCCCACTGCTCTGAGGCCACCTGGGCACTGCTGCCAAGGCTTCCCTTCTGCACCAACACCTGGCACTTTGCTCCCAGATCCTGTTATCTCACTTTCATCTTGGAGAAGGAGGGTTAAAAATACATGTTCTGTCCATTTCAAAAGGGCAAAGAGGAAATACAACAGTACTTATTTTTGGCTGCAGAACTCTGATTTTTTTTAGCTAGCCATAAAATTTTACCACTTCAAAGGGGTCCCTGGAGGGGGTTTTTAGAGGAGCCTGAACTCATGGCTAAAGCTGCCTCTGTCTGGCTATCACAAGCCACATGTGGCTTCAAAGTGCCTCTGAGAGCAGTCTCCAGGACAATGTAATCCATAACTTTACATTAAATATTTGTATTACACTACTCTGTACTCTTTTTGGTTTAATTTGTCTTCAGAATTTATCTCAATGTATTAGCAAATTTCATTACTTAACACTGCTGGTACCCTTTAGTAGGAACCCTGAGCTGAACAAACAAACAAACCAAAACCAAACAAACCATCCAACCAACCTGTCTGCACAGGCCCCTCCATGGACCAACCAGCAAAATCCTCCTTGACCATGCCAAGGAGCATGGGGAGCAGGAGTGGACTTTGGAGCAGGAGAAGAGTTTATCAGAAATTTGATATGGAGAAGGACAAATGCAGTTTCCAAAAAGGAGAGTTTGTTTTCACAGACTGAACTATTAGGTTGGGGTTTTTTTTCCAGAATTCTTATGATATTTCAAATTTAATAACAGCTTCTTAAAACTATAGGATGAAATTTCCCAATTAAAATGGAAGGAAAATGTTAGAAATTAAAACATCACCATCCAGTCAGACCTGGCATTTGGGTTTGTTGGTCTGAGTTGAAATGAAAAACAGCACAGGACATTTTGGCAACTGCAAACCATTTTGCAGATTTGTAGTTTCAATAAAAACACTGTTGTGTAAGGCAGAAAGCTTTGATTTCAGTTTAATCTCACTGTCTCTGACAGGGACAAGCAGCACTGGGAGCAGGACTGGTGTCTCCCACACCCAGCGGTGTCATTTGTAACTGGGAAATCCATCAGGTGGGGAAGGACAGGAGCACACTCTGGTGTTCCTGCTGGAGAACCTGCAGGCACTGGGAAAATCCTGCCCACTATGGACGGAGCCATCTGCCAAGGCAAAGCCATCTGCCAAGTTTAAACACCTTTTTTCCCCACAGAAAATTCTCTTTTCCTGGAGCACCAGACTGAAAATTCCTGAAAAGGAACTCTGAAATGACAGAGGACTGCATAAAAAGCCAAACTAAATCCAGGAAAAAGAGATCTTTGTGCAAATCCCAAAGAATTTAGCAATGAATGAACTCAGTGTGTGAGTGTGGAACACTCAGTGCAAGGCAAGGACTGACTCAGCTCCAGCTGCCTTTCAGGAAGCAGAGCAGATGCCAAGCATTTGGAGAAACAGCACGGAAATGAAGCTGGGACATTGCAGGGAGGGCCAGGAGAAGAGCCAGGGCTGCAGCCTGCCCTGCACAGAAACTGCTTTTCCCTCTGCCAGTGGGGAGAAAACAAATTCTGCAGTTTCAGCTGCAAACACCCACCCTCAGCCTCTGATCCCCAAAAGGGAAAAACAAGCCACTTGGGAAAAAGCTCTGTGGATGAAAATCTGAGATGTAGAGGCAGTTTTATGCAGATCAGCCAGTTAAGATAGATTCAACAGAGTCCCTCATCTCTTCTACACCCTGTGCCATTTGTGCCATATGTATTTATCATTGTACCTAAAGATGAACCTGTGGTGTTGAATTAATTACTGCAATTGAGTTTATCATTTCTAGGGTCTCCAAAGAACAGTCCCTCCATTCCGTCACAGAGCCAGCAGCTGCCCTCTGCTAAGGTTTTCCTGGTGGAAGTTTGAGTGGATTGGAATAATTCCCCATCACTCTGGATTTATATATGCTGCTGTAATCACACACACTTAATGATGCTGGATATTAAAACAGGAATTTAACATGCTTGGGAGTTTTTTTAAAAGTCCATTAGATGCCATTAAAATATTTATATGTTGGGTGCAAGTTCTCTTTCCCAAAGGGGTCTCTTTTACGAACAACTGTAACAGTAGTTGTGGGTCACAGCAGAGTCTACTGCATTACTTTCAGGGCTTTTTAGCATTAACAAATTTCCAAATTATCAGCAAATTAAAATAGAAAATTATTAGCTCAGATTGAAACGAGTAACAGCCAGACATCCCGACTGTGAGCATTCACAGCAGCTAACAAGCTGAGGCAGGGGAAAAAGCAAATTCAGAGTAAAACGGGGACCAGGTGCCATCTCGTGGCTCCACAGGCGCTGCACAGCACAGACGGGGCCAGGATGGTTTTGTATGCTGCGGGCATCATTACTGGGATTTAAAGCAATCACTGTGCTGCAATCCCTGACACGCTCTCCCTTTAGGAGGCTGCAGACACTGCTCCAGGATTTACAGCTTCCCTGGAGCTCTGGCTCCCACCAGAAGTCCATAAAACTTTTACCACCCAGCTCTTGCACCACAGCCGTAAATCCTGCCTGTTTTATGGCAGACAGCACAATCTGGCACTGCCTGCTGAGCAGGCTGAGAGCAGGGGCCATTCCCTGTGCCAGGGCTCCCCGGGTCACAGCCCAGGCTGGATCCTCACCAGGACATCAGAGCTTCTCCTGCCCTGCTCCCAGGCCAGGCTGGCCCTGCACAGGGGGCTCCTGCCCTGCTCCCAGGCCAGGCTGGCCCTGCACAGGGGGCTCCTGCCCTCCCCAGGCCAGGCTGGCCCTGCACAGGGGGCTCCTGCCCTCCCAGGCCAGGCTGGCCCTGCACAGGGGGCTCCTGCCCTCCCAGGCCAGGCTGGCCCTGCACAGGGGGCTCCTGCCCTCCCAGGCCAGGCTGGCCCTGCACAGGGGGCTCCTGCCCTGCTCCCAGGCCACGCTGGCCCTGCACAGGGGGCTCCTGCCCTCCCAGGCCAGGCTGGCCCTGCACAGGGGGCTCCTGCCCTCCCAGGCCAGGCTGGCCCTGCACAGGGGGCTCCTGCCCTGCTCCCAGGCCAGGCTGGCCCTGCACAGGGGGCTCCTGCCCTCCCCCAGGCCACACCGGCCCTGCACAGGAGGCTCCTGCCCTCCCAGGCCAGGCTGGCCCTGCACAGGGGGCTCCTGCCCTGCTCCCAGGCCAGGCTGGCCCTGCACAGGGGGCTCCTGCCCTCCCAGGCCACACTGGCCCTGCACAGGGGGCTCCTGCCCTGCTCCCAGGCCAGGCTGGCCCTGCACAGGGGGCTCCTGCCCTCCCAGGCCAGGCTGGCCCTGCACAGGGGGCTCCTGCCCTCCCAGGCCAGGCTGGCCCTGCACAGGGGGCTCCTGCCCTGCTCCCAGGCCACACTGGCCCTGCACAGGGGGCTCCTGCCCTCCGAGGCCAGGCTGGCCCTGCACAGGGGGCTCCTGCCCTGCTCCCAGGCCAGGCTGGCCCTGCACAGGGGGCTCCTGCCCTGCTCCCAGGCCAGGCTGGCCCTGCACAGGGCTGGCTGCAGGGCAGGGTGACGGCAGGGCCTGCCTCCCACGGGCCCTGCATCAGCCCTAGGGGTACTGGGGTCACCCCAAGAACCTGACCACCCTGCTAAAGGGACCCCACTCCATCCTAAAGCCAAATCCTCACACACCCAAGCCCAGTTTTTCCTGCTTGGCACAGCCACCAACAGTCATGTTACAAAAACACCACCAACCCCCAAAAAAGATCTATTGATGGCTGAGACAGGCCAATAGTTATTGCCATTAAAATGTTTCTGTTGGAAACCTTTCCCAAAACACAGAGAGCAAGGCAGAAACAGACAGTGGAAGCCTTATTTCTCAGAAGCAGATACTTCCATCTCAGAGGACTTCTGCAATCTGCCCCAGGATCTGGTGACTTCCATCAACCCTTTGGATGAGAAGAGCTTTGCAGTGCTGTGCAAAGTGAGATTACACAGTGTACATTTGTCCAACAAGGAGGGATTTATAGTTATGAATCCCTCCTTGTTGGATAAATGTTTATTTTTGTTCATTTGTCCATTATTATTTTACCCTCTGTTCCCCACTCCAATTTTCTGTAGCAATCAGAGGATGGCACAAAATTCCTCAGCAGCTGGTTAAGAACAAGAAATCACAGAGCAGGTACTCCAGCTGAGGAGAGGAGAATCTGGGAGCAGGTCCAGTCCCATTCTCATGCTGCCCAAGGAGGAAAGGCCAGACCAGATATCCCTCATGGCCTGAAATCTTTATTAAGAGCCCTGTGGCATTGCAGGGTGTGCAGGGATATGATGGAATCCATTTCCTGATGCAGCTTCCAAGAGGAGGCTCTGTTAAGAGGAATGAAAAGGAGCCAGAGCGGCCTCTGCCTTCCCTCACCCACCAGAGGAGCCACACACTTAACCCAGCCCTGGTGCTCCCTGCAGGGCTGTGCCCACAGCACTGCCCCCAAAACTGCCCCAGCCTGCCCAAACCCTGCCTCAGGAGCTGCATTAAAGCTCCCAAAGACACAGATATCTCCAGCTGGAGACAGCACAAAGGAATCAATATTTTAAAGCCTGGGAAATGTCCATTTAGATTAATGCTGCGCTGAAAATAGCACTTCTTGCAACTCACCAGATGACTGCTACAACATTCAGGGCAGTTGAATGGAGTGATATTCCAGGTATATAAAGCTGCTTGGAAAGAAATCTACTATCTATCACCTGTGTTCTACTCTGTTTATCTGTAGTGATTGCTTTTAGAAATATCTTTTTTTGGTGGAGTCACGTGCAAGTCATCTCTCTTGGCTTAGACTTACTGGGATGGTAAACAAAGCCATCAGCTTTGAGGGCCAAGAAAGGTGCCCTGTCTATTGCTACAGGCAAATCAGCCCGGGCAAGGGTCCAAGCAGGAGCACAGCAGCGCTTTTAACCCAGATCAGAAAGCCCTCCCATTTCTCCTGCAGAGATGGAGGTCAGCCCAGACCTGAGACACGACTCAGCTGAGAGAGGAAAGATGCTGGGGCACCAGTGTGCTCAGTTTTCAGAGCTGAGTCCACAGTTCCACTGCCACATAACCCAGAATCATCCTCCAAAGCAGGGAAATTATTTTATCCAGTTTTTACAGGCAAGAGGCAGAGTCAGAACCAGTAAGGTGCTTATAGGAAGGGCTCAGATGGAGTAATTACTGCCAAAAATCCCCATCTACACCTTAACCCTTATGATGTCACCTCTCTGTGGGTTTCAGTTTCACCTTAAAAACCCAGGGGGGCTGCCCAGAGCTGCGAGGTCTGAGCCAGGCACAGCCCAGGAGTGCCCAGGCAGGGCAGGGTGCTCAGGGATCCCCCTGCATGTCTGGGGGACGCAGCCAGAGCATGCCCAGACCATGGGAGGGAGGAACTTCACTGTCTCAAAACTTGACCAAGACTGCCACCTACGAACACACAGCAGAAATTACTAAAACTGTTTCATTTCCAGGCAATACAGAACAGAAGACAAAATCCCCTAGAACTGCATTTGTAAAGTTGTTTGACATGAAAAGCATCTTTCTTTTTTAGTTTTGGATATGATAACCTTGCTGATATGATACCCTGCTATATATAACCCAATAGCCACCTTAAAGATGAAGAAATTCCTCTTTCTTCCCTCCTAGCTAGGACTCAGCTGTGCATTAATCACTAACATAGTCATTCTTTGAATCTAAAACCAAGCATTTTTGTACCTGGAAGATTTGAGGGTACCTGGAAAGGAGTTTTCCCACAGGAGAAATCAGTGCAGACCTCTGGAGCCAAAGTGGATGCCCTGACCAGAGCACTGTCCTTGTTTTATCTTGTGGCCATCTGGAAATAATTAGATTCTTGTTAACACGAGATGTAGCTTTTACATTTGGTGCTCAGCTGATGATCTTTAGCTGTCCTTGCTCAGGACTCTCCTCACACCAGCTGAGCCAGAGAAAACTCAGGACTGCAGACTGGCATTTGGGTAATGCCTGGAACCACAGAGAGCTTACAGGAAACAAATCTGAGCTCCTGTGTGAACTTCTGTCCAGTCCAGACCTGGAGAGGGGCCAGAGGAGGCCATGGAGCTGCTCCAGGGCTGGAGCCAGGCTGGGAGAGCTGGGGGTGCTCACCTGGAGAGGAGAAGGATCCAGGGAGAGCTCAGAGCCCCTAAAGGGCCTAAAGGGGCTCCAGGAGAGCTGCAGAGGGACTGGGGACAAGGCCTGGAGGGACAGGACACAGGGAATGGCTTTAAGCTGAAGGAGGGTGGATTTAGATTGGATATCAGGAAGGAACTGTTCCCTGGCAGGGTGGGCAGCCCTGGCACAGGTGCCCAGAGCAGATCCCTGGCAGTGCCCAAGGCGAGGCTGGACACTGGGGCTGGGAGCACCTGGGGCAGTGGAAGGTGTCCCTGCCATGGCAGGGCTGGCACTGGACTGTCTTTAAGGTTCCTTCCAGCCCAAAGCTGTCAGTGATATTTTATTCTGCTCTTGCTGTTTGACACCTGAGCTTTGATCTGTTTTGGCTCAGCTTGCGCTGGGGTCACTGACAGCACAGGAGAGGCAGTGCCCAAACCAAACTGCATCAGCTTTACTCACAAACACATCCCTGATGATTCTTCTTTTTCTGCCATATGGGACTGCAAAGGAGCACAGGGGTTTTTAAAAGGGGCCCTGGGGGAGGCAGCAGGAACTGAATTTTGGTCTGGTGATGTATAAAGGGTGATCCCACTGCCCTGCCCTGTCCACAGTCACTTGGAGGAAGTGTCCCTTGGTGTCAGCAGCTGCCTGCCCTGCCTGGCTGCCCTCACTGCAGGTGCTGCCAGTGCTGCAGCCAGGCAGGGCACACACAGAGCCCTTGGATCGTCCTGCACCTCTGCCAGCTGTGCATGAACTGCAGACAGGGCAGCCTCTCTGAACGCTCAGCCTCTCCCTCCCCGTTTCAGCACTTTGGAAAGAACTCCCCGAGCCACTAGCTGTCGTTGTTGTCCTGTGCAGCCCTGGCTCCTGCCAGAGCCTTCCACCAGGCACAGCCAGGGTACGAATTCTGGAGCAAGCACGGAATTGAGCTCTGCTCATTCATCAGGAGATGAGCAGTGTTACCTCGCACTGTAAATATCCAGTGTCAAGGAAAACACAACAGTTTGACAACAATTGGGGGTGGTGGTGCCCAGGGAAGGTTCCAGAGAGCCCAGCAGATGCTGCTTTGCTGACAGAGTTTGTGCAAACTGACTCTGATCAGCTCCTTTCATCCTGTGCACATGTCCCTCCACCTACAGACAGGCAATTGCAAAATAAAATCACAGGCATACGTGACACCGTGGTTTGGGGGACCTGGGGGTGTTTGCTGAGCTCAAACAAAGCAGATGCTGCTCCCCAGCTTCCCCAGACAGTCTCTGCAGTACAGAGTTAAACATTTCAGCACGGACTGACACAGGGACAGAGGACAAAGCACTCAGAAGGGCTCAGCTCTGGGTCTCCATCTGGTGGAGCAGAATTCAGAGAGGAGCAGGGCATGTTCAGGGGGCTGCAGAGCAAATTTCCATGGTGTGCAGAGCTACCCTTGCCTCTCTGCAGGAGCTGCTCCACACAGGCACCTGCCAGAGGTACACAAAAGGTGGCCACAACCATAATTCAGAAGCTGAACTTCACATTTTTAGCTGGAGGCACCAGGGAAAACCTCAGCACCTATGGACTCTGAAAGGCTCTGGCCTGGCTGAAGGGGGAATACCCTTGGTGAGAGGTTCCTAGAGGAAGGATTAGGGAGAAATGAAGATACAAATTCAGGGAAAGGATGAATACAGCAACTGCCTGCATTTGCTCCAGTTTCCTGCATCTGACATGCTGAACTGAGTTACTGTAAAAACCTCAATCTTTGGTTAAATCTCATGTTACTATTACCATCCAATTATAATCACTACTCAACACTAGAGGGATACCAAACTCTTTGCCCTCTTTCTGCTGGCCTCAAAATAACATTTCAGAAAATAGAAAGCCACAGCTTATTTTAAGGCTACTTCAAAAATATAGATATTTAATTGCACATTCATAACTGTATGGCTGTATAAACAAATGCATATTCACACATACACACAAATTCTTTCACATGAGCAGGAGCCTTTCAGCTGACTGCAGTGAGGACAGATAACACCAATAAAGGAAAAGCCACCCCTTCATGGGGAGGGAGAGCAGGAACTTTCTCTGGGACAAGCAGGACATGTTGCTGCCCATTTTAGACATTTAGCAGTTTGCCCATGTTTTGCCCATGCCATGCGTTAAACACATCAAACACATTCCCACAGACGCACAGAGAGGCTCTGACTGACCGAGACAACCTGAAAGGGAACAGCACCTAAAACAGACTAAAACCATTTTGAACAATGTGGGAAAAGGTTGCTAAACAGCTGACCTAAGATTCAATTCAAATTTCACTGTTGTCACTGGGAATTTCTCCAGTGACTTTGCTGAGCTTTCGATGCAGCCTCAAGACCAGAAAATGAGAAACAGAAGAGAGATCTCTGGTCTGCAGAAACCTCCCACATGACTTTGCAAGCAGTTGGTACTGCTGCACAGACTGTAAAAGAGACAGCATCCATCTAATTTCCAAGTATTTTCCTCAGTCAGCTATAAGAAACCATTCTGAAGCAGCTCTCTGTTTCCTAAAATTTTCTTCTCTTATCTCTTTGAACTTTTCTGAAGAGTTGTACTCAGTACTCATCCCTGCAGCAGTAGTAGATGTAGTCAAATACATTCATACCATTTATGCAGTAAATGTTCTAGACACTATTTGCTCATGTGCAGACTGTCCCAAAGGCTGTGTACTCATTAAAAAGGAAAAAAATTAATTTATTTAAAATCCAGCTCTACATAATTCCATTTTAGAGCAATCTATATTCAAGCAAGCATTTAAATATTCTATTAAAATGGATCCATCATCAAATATCATGGAATCCAGCAAAATAATAGCTAACATCTTAGTGCTAAGCCTCCATCAGAGTCACACTGGTGCCTTGATACCCCCTTCATTTATTTCCAATTCTGGCACCCGTAACCATGGCAACATATATGGAAACATTTCAAGCAGAACAGAACTGACAATCACAATAACAGCGCAAAATACCTGAGGTGGGGGAAAAGAGGAGAGGCACAAGCAGGTAGTTGTTGAAATTAAAAGCTAATGACAAGAAAACAGCTGGGAAAAAATGCTGGCTCTCACAGCCATATTCTCTAGGCAGATGCATTTCTGCAAATCTGGTCTCTTCCATGTTATTAGCTATGGAAAGAGAGGTAAAAGAATTTTTTTTTTTTTTCAGCAAAGAGTAAAAGTGTGAACTCTAAAAAAGTAAGTTGCTGCAAATAGAAAACAAATGTTTATCTGTTGTATTAACATCCAGGAGTACTCAGCATTAACCCATGAATAGCAAGTATTTTTTCCAAATGCAAACACTCACAAATGTGCTTCAGAGAAACACTATCCATCAAGAAAGAAAGAGAAGTCACCTTTTAAAGAGATTCTAAAAGAATAATTCCATTAGCCTACATCAAAGAACAGGTTTGAAATGAACATGAGTTAATAAACCATATACGTGTAAACTGGGATAACTTCCTAGACATTTAAGGGAACTAATTAGCATTTGAATGCTGTGAAGCAAGAAAGAGAAATTCTATCTTTAAACTGTAACAATCAAAACTAGAAATGAGATTGACCTGTGTGGGAGAGCCTAGCAGGATGCAGCTGCAAGGTTAGCTTCGAAGGTTTATGGGGCTGGAGCTGAAAAAACACAAAGATCAAGGCCATCACGAGTCCTGCAGGGAGGGCTGGGGTTTTTTATCTGTTACCCCGTGAAGCTGAATTTAGAGAACAGAATTAAAGAACAAGAGCTGGACTTACATCAGCCTCCCTGTTGCAGCACCTCACAAGCCAAAGCTGTGAACCAGGCATCAAAACCACCAGGAATTCAGCCAGCAAGGCTCCCTGGGAAAAGGGAAGGAAAATAAGACAAGACAAAAGCAAACTTGAAGAAAAAGACTGTCCCAAAGGCTGTGTACTCATTAAAAAGGAAAAAAAAATTAATTTATTTAAAATCCAGCTCTACATAATTCCATTTTAGAGCAATCTATATTCAAGCAAGATTCTATTAAAATGGATCCATCATCAAATATCATGGAATCCAGCAAAATAATAGCTAACATCTTAGTGCTAAGCCTCCATCAGAGTCACACTGGTGCCTTGATACCCCCTTCATTTATTTCCAATTCTGGCACCCGTAACCATGGCAACATATATGGAAACATTTCAAGCAGAACAGAACTGACAATCACAATAACAGCGCAAAATACCTGAGGTGGGGGAAAAGAGGAGAGGCACAAGCAGGTAGTTGTTGAAATTAAAAGCTAATGACAAGAAAACAGCTGGGAAAAAATGCTGGCTCTCACAGCCATATTCTCTAGGCAGATGCATTTCTGCAAATCTGGTCTCTTCCATGTTATTAGCTATGGAAAGAGAGGTAAAAGAATTTTTTTTTTTTTCAGCAAAGAGTAAAAGTGTGAACTCTAAAAAGTAAGTTGCTGCAAATAGAAAACAAATGTTTATCTGTTGTATTAACATCCAGGAGTACTCAGCATTAACCCATGAATAGCAAGTATTTTTTCCAAATGCAAACACTCACAAATGTGCTTCAGAGAAACACTATCCATCAAGAAAGAAAGAGAAGTCACCTTTTAAAGAGATTCTAAAAGAATAATTCCATTAGCCTACATCAAAGAACAGGTTTGAAATGAACATGAGTTAATAAACCATATACGTGTAAACTGGGATAACTTCCTAGACATTTAAGGGAACTAATTAGCATTTGAATGCTGTGAAGCAAGAAAGAGAAATTCTATCTTTAAACTGTAACAATCAAAACTAGAAATGAGATTGACCTGTGTGGGAGAGCCTAGCAGGATGCAGCTGCAAGGTTAGCTTCGAAGGTTTATGGGGCTGGAGCTGAAAAAACACAAAGATCAAGGCCATCACGAGTCCTGCAGGGAGGGCTGGGGTTTTTTATCTGTTACCCCGTGAAGCTGAATTTAGAGAACAGAATTAAAGAACAAGAGCTGGACTTACATCAGCCTCCCTGTTGCAGCACCTCACAAGCCAAAGCTGTGAACCAGGCATCAAAACCACCAGGAATTCAGCCAGCAAGGCTCCCTGGGAAAAGGGAAGGAAAATAAGACAAGACAAAAGCAAACTTGATATTGAACTAGAGAGTCAGGGGAAGGAGGCAGAGTGTCTGGGGATGGCTCTGGCAAGGAGCTGTAAACCAACATGAGCTCTTTCACCAAACCTCACCCAGAGATCACTGACTGCTGCCTGAGAGGCTGCACACACACTCCAAACCTGCATATTCCATTTAGCCAGCTCCTTTTAGATCCCTTTTTCCTTCACCAGAAGGAAACATAAAAAACTCTGCAATCCCATCCTTGCATGGGAAAGAGTGGAACAGGCAGAAGTGGCTGCAGACTGTAAAAAGGCCTGAACCCATAAAATATGTAAATGCACACAGGAGTCAGAATTTTCAGGATCAGACACTGCAGGCAGTTGCTGTCCCTTTTCAGTGGCTTGTGCCTGAAACTGGAGGATGGGGAGTCTGGCACTCCCTGCTGCCCCTCTCTGGGCTGTGGTGGGGGAGTGTGTGCTGAGAGCCCTGCATCCACCCCACAGGGCTGAAGGACCAGGAGGAGCTCCCTGGGGCAGGGCTGCCACTGCAAACCAGAGACAGTCGCAGGGGCTGAGGAGGGCCCGGCATTCCTGGGATGACTGGGACTCACTCCTCACAAAGCTCCCCACACTCTGCCTTGGGCTGGGTGCTGCCTTTGCCCTTGTGCAGGACTGCAGACCCAGAGTCCATAATCCCATCAAACAGCACCAGACACCTCCCAGTGCCACCCCAGCACGCTGTGCTTCCATGCTGAACCCCCTGGTGCCGCTGGGAATTGTGGTTCCCACTGCTGCTGATCCATCACTGCAGCAGCAGGTGCTACAGAGGGAGCTGGGAATGCTCCTTTTCAGGGCAGGGAGCAGAAAGATGGTCCATTCCTTTTCTCATGGTCTTTTAGTCATTCTGATCTTATTGTACAGCAAAGGCCAGTGCAGGATTCCGTGGAAGCAGGGGAAGATCTGGATCAGAAATGGAGAACATGGAAATGGAGAAGAACTGGGATGTGAGTTAGCAATAACTCTGGGAAAAGCCTTAGTGTCCCCTTTCTCACTGCCATCTCAGGAAATGTAACTGTTGAGGCACAGTTCACAAAAAAGCTGTCATTCACTGTCACACAGGAAGCACCTCACTCTCCTCCCTCTGGGGAATTCCCTCAGTCACTGGATTTTGTAAGAGAGAATATTTTCCTCCTACCTTTGTGTGTCTCATTGACTCCTATTTTCTTGTCATCTGTAAGACGCTTCTTTCTGACCCCCAAGAAGGATTTGAGCTTTCCAGCCAATTTCTCTAATGCCTTCAGGTCAGCAGGGGTTCAGCAGCAGCAGGGTTTACCAGCAGGTTTGGAGCAGCAGGGAGGGGTGGGGAAAACCTGACAAGTGCAGAGCACAGGGCAAAGTCAGGCCCTGCTGCAGAGCCCTGGGCATCCTGCTCTGAGGGGGCTCCCAAGGGAGCCCTGGGCTCCAGCTGCACAGAGCAGCACCTCTGCATCCTGCACCCTGCTCACCTGCACCCCTCACCCCTGCGCCCTGCTCACCTGCACCCCTCACACCTGCACCCTGCTCACCTGCATCCCTCACACCTGCACACCTGGACCCTGCACCCTGCTCACCTGCATCCCTCACCCCTGCAGCCTGCACATCTGCATCCCTCACACCTGTGCCCTGCACCCTGCATCCCTCACACCTGCAGCCTGCACCCCTCACCCCTGGATGCACCCACACTGCCTCACCTGCCCTGCACCCTGCACCCCTCACACCTGCACCCTGCCCTGCTCACCCCTGCATCCTGCATCCCTCACACACCTGGACCCTGCTGCACACCTGCTGCACCTGTGCCCTCACCTGCACCCCTCACACCTGCGCCCTGCACACCTGCATCCCTCACCCCTGCACACCTGGACCCTGCAGCCTGCACACCTGCACCCCTCACCCCTGACTCTCACCTGTCCCACAGGGCTGCCCCCACCTGTGCCAAGACAGGGGGGGACACCGTGATCCCCTCCCCTCTGAACAAGCCAGCTTTCCCTCTGGGCCCCAGACCCTGCTGAACCATTTGTACTGTCACAGAGTTTTCTTGACATATATATCCTGTCATGAATTACAGACTTTAAGTGCTGGAAAAGGTACCGTGCCCCTTGGGATGCTCCTTCAATGGTTAATTAATCTCACTTTAAAACCAGCCTCCTTTCTTTCTAATTTTCGCTGACTTCTTCCATTTCTAGTTACATGATCTTTTCTACTTTTAACACAGATATAACAGGTTTTCTATCTTTACTCAGGTGCTGACAGACCAAAATTTTCAGCTTTCCATTTTTTCAAAGAATCTAGTTAATGTTCCAATAAAGAAAACCTTTTCATTTCAAAATCCCATTAGATCACTTCTATAGAAAGATGTCCATTTATTCTTAGACTCTGGGAACTACAGCAGTGAAACCATTTGCATCCAACATTCCTCTATTTTTATATCCACTTTCACCTAAAAGCAAAAGTGTGAAAGTCTTAACTCACTCTGGATTTCGATTTCACGTCACACCTTCCAAGCTAATTAATTATCATTTGGAGTGAAATGGCATTTTTAACAGCTATAATGAAAATGTTAATATACTGGGCTTAAGGAGTTCTGACCAGAATCCAAGCTGTCAATATTTTAAAAATATTAGCCTAATAATAACCTAATATTTAGTTTATTTAGTTTTCAGTTTTTCAATGTTTGCCATCCCAGTCTGGGAGAAAATGTTCATATAATAATAATACTCAATAACCTGAAATGATTTGGAGCCATGAAAGCAAAATGCTGTGTTTCAAGTCTGACTTCTCAGAAAGTAAAACTGAGCTAATATTTCAGAACAAAAGGTCCTTCAGAGTTAAAAATTGGACCGTGTTCATTGCCACTACTTCAATTTTTGTTTTTCTCCTTTGTTTTCCCGTTGGCTGGGTAATTTGGAGCGTGTTCATTTTGGTGTACACCCACACCCTCAAATCAAGATATGGCAATGGAAGGGCCCTGAATCACTGTCCCTTCTTTGTCACCCTGGAGTTGTTCTGCATCAGGATAAAGCAGAAGCAAGCAAGCCCCACTGTCCCTGGCCTGTTCCTCCTCTAGGGCTGCTGTAAAGGAGCAGAGCTCAGGATTATGGCTCTACAGCTGTCCTACTCTTCTCTTTCTACCTGTGGAAAATGTTTTCTGGGTTTTTTAAATTTTAAACTCATGCTTTATGACTTTGGAATTAGGGATGAATCCTATTAGGGAGACAAAAGGTTCCTTGTAGTTCATAGCTGTCTAATAGTGTGGGAGATAGAGAGACTATTATATTTGGCACAATATTTAGAGAAATTAATCCTCAAGCGCTAAAGATTTGAGGGATTAACAGTGTGAGTGACAGCTGAGCTCTATCCCTGGATTGTGCCACAAAACCATTTGCCTCCAAGTTGAACATGTTCCT
Source organism: Emberiza elegans (assembly GCA_024865655.1). Classification (NCBI taxonomy): domain Eukaryota; kingdom Metazoa; phylum Chordata; class Aves; order Passeriformes; family Fringillidae; genus Emberiza; species Emberiza elegans. The sequence goes on along the minus strand of JALJVW010000129.1, from coordinate 25,544,321 downwards.
CACTTCCACCCAGTCAGCACAATTCCTGCTTTCATTGCACTCGGGTCCCCAGGGGAGATCAACAAACTCATAAATCCTTATTTCATGACGGTTTTCAAAATTGTCATGTTATTTTCATTTCTAAGATTTGATATGTGCCTTCCACCCCTTGTAAAGAAAAAGACATATCCCCTCTGTAAAATAGACTACATTTTTAAAGCTCCAAGATTTGATTAAAGAGCTTTGAAACCGTCCTTTTCAATAGGAAATGATGTGAGGTGGCCATGCATGTAAACATGTCCACAAAGCATCATCCAGACCCTCCCAAGCACTGCTTGGAGAAGTCCTGACGGGTGGGAGGACTCCTGTGTCCTTGCTGCCCCATTCCCCCAGCAGAAATGGGACTGTTCCCTGCTTGCAGAGGGCAGAGCAGCTCCCGTGCCAGGGGCTGGAAGGGGCATCCTGCAGGCAGGGGCTGGCAGTGGCAGGAATTGCTGGGGGAGGCACGGCTGGGGCACCAGAGCCTCCCCAGCCCAGGAGAGGAGAGGAGAGGAGATGTCATGGTTGCCATGGCAGTGGCAGCATGGGGCCATGGCAGGAGAGCAAAAAATATTCACTGCAAGCTTATTTGTGTGGCTTCGTTACAAACAAATCTGTGAAAACAGCTGAAATAAATTTGCAATCACTCTTTCCAAGAGCTCCATCCTTTGGAGTCACAGAAACACACAAGTACCGGCACATTGGCAAGGTGCAACTTTGCTCTGAGCTGTGTCACTTTGTGGAGACAAATGAGGTTACAAGGTTTTGTCCAAAAAGATCTTAAATATCACAGTGTGAATGTGCTCCTTGCTGTTCAAACCTGAGAAATTACCAGAAGAGGAGAGCTCCTCCGAGGAGCAGTGTCACCCAGGCAGCTGGCAGAAATCACCCAGCCTCATCCAAAATGGGGACTTTGCTGCCCTGCACAGAAATCCTTGCAGGGATACTGCCCATGGCAAGATGTTTTTGCCATCTCAAGATCTCAGATTATTTCCAGGGCCATTTTGGAAAGGTAACACCCACTTGCAGCTCCTGGGCTACAGGAAAGGGCTTGTGCAAAACTTCCCACAGCACCAGGAGCAGCTGGAGACGGGGGGCTGACACACCTGGGTCGCTGATGCCTTTTGGGAATACACAGCCAGGAGATGCTTTCAGAGCAACAGGAGATGGGGACAGCTGCACGTCAGCATGAGATGCTGCTGCAAATGGACTCCTGTGAGTATGAAGGAGAGCCAGTGTAAATAAAAAAGCCTCCAGAAGGATTGGGGATTTTCCTGTGAGCAGAGAAGTGCCAGAACCTGTGGGTGGCTCTCACTACTCACAAGCTACTTCCCTGTCCAGCGTTTACAGGACTCACTACTCTTAGCTGTGGATCAAATCAGGATTTTTATGAATAACCCATAAAATTCAATGTCTCCAGGGCAGGACCAGACCGCAGAACTGTCCTCTCTTGGGGCAACGGGAGCAGCCCCAGCAGAGAGCTGGGATGGGGAGGAGAACGCCCAGCACTGCCTCCTGCCCCGTGTGTCTTTGGGGTGTCTGTGCATTCCCCATCCCCTGCAGTGTGAGCTGTGGGGTTAAAATGTGCCCTCAGTCCTTGGCAATAGTTAATGTTTTCTTTTCCTTCCTTAAAATCCTATTTCAGCCTTAATTAGTTCACAAGCCTGTTGTTCAAAAGCTGAGATTTCCTCTCTGGGTTTTCCCCTGCCTCAGTTCAAATCACATCTAAAGACAGAGACATCCTTTCATGAACAGAACCATTTCTTTTGCTTGCATTGCCAGCACAGTTAGGCCCTTATCAAATCTCTTCCCTACTGTAACGTTTCTTTTCAAGGTAGCTCACTAACCCTTACCTGTTTTTCACTTTACCTGCAAATAGCAAAATACCATCAACTGGAAAAGATAATTCCTCACTTGTGAAAGTGTTATTTTTTTATTCTATGATATGGGCAATACAAATGTCACTCCAAGGCAGGTTGTATTAAGTAGTTTCATGTCACATGACACAGTGTGAATTGACACATGCTGTGCTGTTGTATGAGATCTGGGGTTACTTATTTGAAGAGACTTTTTTCTTTTCTGTTTAGGAGAAGATATTACGTACTATAGATATTACATGATCCATCCATGAGCTAAAAAACAGACCCAACTAAAGGTATAATTTCTGACATTCAGAGCAAAATAAAACCTGCAAATCATTGCTTACTTTTCATATAATACTGATAGTCAGCTTATTCCTTACAATTTATTAAAGAGAGCAAAAATAATGTGAAGAGACTACATCTGTTATTAAATACAATTCATGTTGAAAAGTAAAACAGAAATCCCCATGTACATTCCAAATGTCAAACTAAACCAGGGATCAGCTTCATTTAGCCACTGGTAGGTAGTCACTCTGAAAAACCTCTTATAAGTTTCAGCATTGTGTTATTTTTCAGTTAGCTATGGAAAAGGCAAGGACCATCTCTGAGAGACAGAACCAGCCTCAGTTGCTGTGGAATTAGAGCGGCACATCCATGATTTCACTGGCACATCCCAGCCCAAGAGCTTTCCCTCGACTGCTAAAACTCTTAAGCAAAGGTTCAGAGCCTTAGGCTGCTTTAAAATGCAAAGCATCAGCACCGGAGCCTCGCTGCTGTGTCCCACCTGTTGGATGCTCACAAACCACAGAGCACAGAACCGTCGGGACGGGAAATCCCTCTGGGATCGTCCAGTGCAGCCTTGAGCAGAGCCCCGGGCTCGGCTCAGTGCCGCCGGGCGGGCAGAGCGGAGGCTCCGGGCTGCTCCGGGCACCCTGCGGCATCCGCACAGCTTCGGCATTTGCGGTGCCCGCGGCATCCCGAGAGCTCCGGGCTCTGCCCTGGCCCCGCTCAGCTCCGGGCTCTGCCCTGGCCCCGCTCAGCTCCGGGCTCTGCCCTGGCCCCGCTCAGCTCCGGGCTCTGCCCTGGCCCCGCTCAGCTCCGGGCTCTGCCCTGGCCCCGCACAGCTCCGGGCTCTCTCAGCACAGCTCCGGGCTCTGCCCTGGCCCCGCTCAGCTCCGGGCTCTCTCAGCACAGCCTCAGGCTCTCTGCCCAGCCCCGGGCTCTGCTCTGGGCCTGCCCAGGCCCCGCACTGCTCTGGCCCTCTCACCCAGCTCCGGGCTCTGCTCTGGCCCCGCTCAGCTCCGGGCTCTGCCCTGGCCCCGCACAGCTCCGGGCTCTCTCAGCACACCTCCGGGCTCTGCTCTGGCCCCGCTCAGCTCCGGGCTCTGCTCTGGCCCCGCACAGCTCCGGGCTCTCTCAGCACAGCTCCGGGCTCTGCCCTCTCCCCGCGCTCTCTCGCATGAGCCGGAGCTGCCCTGCAGAGCCGGGCGAGCCCCGCGCCCCATCACAGCACCCATCCCTGACAGCCGCTGGGCTCGGGGCGTTGCAATTGCAAGCAAAACAAACTCTTACTTTCCCAATATTGGCTCATTTATTGCCGCCTCTTATTGCTGACAGCACAGGAGAGAACTTCATAAAGAAAGTCTCATGATAGCTGTTATTTATTATGCAAATGCTCCCTGCCATGGCAACATTGCATGCCGTAGTTTGCTTTATTTGCCCCGATACATGCGTATTCAAATTAGGGCTGCATACATTGTGCCTACACATTACAAAGATTTTGTTTTCCTTGACACTTACAGGAGAACTGCAATTAATACAGCCTGTTTAAGCAGACAGCACCCAATTAGTTATCATCCATTTTCAGATTGGGACTCTAGACTAAAAAACATGGAGCTGGCTTCTTATTCAAAAGGAAAATACATCCAAACCACGGGTTTTCAAAGACACATTTAACTCACAATGGCCAGGATACTCACTTGGCCCTTAATGTGAAATGGAGTGTTAATTTTTCTCTGTCACCTCTTAATTGCTTCCTTATTATACCGTTCAAGCAGTTAATTGCTAGACTGAGTGAAAGAGTGTTTTCAAGGGAAAGGAAATGCCACAGCATGAAAGAAAAAAAAATAGAAGCAGCACACCAGCGTAATTTGGTCTGATATAATGTTAGTTGTGGTACTGCCTTTAGTGATAACTAAAAAAATTAACGGGAAAAGCTAAACAGTTTCCTATTGCCAAACAAGGCAGAAGCCATGTCAGGAGTTCTGGCGATCAGTAGTTCCTGGGATCACACTCAGGGACTCCATCTATTCCAGGACATGACGTTTGTACTCGAGAGATTTCCTTCTGCTCCGCCCCTCACAGCAAGGTACCTTTATCTATTTGCAGTGCAGGATCTGCTCCTCAGATCCACCTCTCTCGCTGTACTCGCTGATATTGTGGGCTGCCCAGTGCAACCCTGAGCCTCCCTGACCTGCCCAGAGCATCCCCGAGCTGCCCAGAGCCTGCCCAGAGCATCCCTGAGCTGCCCAGAGCATCCCTGAGCCTCCCTGACCTGCCCAGAGCATCTCCAAGCATCCTTGTGCCTGCCCAGAGCATCTCTTACCTGCCCAGAGCATCCCTGAGCATCCCTGACCTGCCCAGAGCATCCCCGAGCTGCCCAGAGCATCCCTGGGCCTGCCCAGAGCATCCCCAAGCATCCCCGAGCTGCCCAGAGCATCCCTGAGCATCCCTGACCTGCCCAGAGCATCCCCGAGCTGCCCAGAGCATCCCTGGGCCTGCCCAGAGCATCCCCAAGCATCCCCGAGCTGCCCAGAGCATCCCTGAGCATCCCTGACCTGCCCAGAGCATCCCCGAGCTGCCCAGAGCATCCCTGACCTGCCCAGAGCATCCCCGAGCTGCCCAGAGCATCCCCGAGCTGCCCAGAGCATCCCTGAGCATCCCCGAGCTGCCCAGAGCATCCCCGAGCATCCCTGACCTGCCCAGAGCATCCCCGAGCTGCCCAGAGCATCCCCGAGCATCCCTGACCTGCCCAGAGCATCCCTGAGCCCCAGAGCATCCCTGACCTGCCCAGAGCCTGCCCAGAGCATCCCCGAGCTGCCCAGAGCATCCCTGGGCCTGCCCAGAGCATCCCCAAGCATCCCTGAGCTGCCCAGAGCATCCCTGAGCATCCCTGACCTGCCCAGAGCATCCCCGAGCTGCCCAGAGCATCCCTGGGCCTGCCCAGAGCATCCCCAAGCATCCCCGAGCTGCCCAGAGCATCCCTGAGCATCCCTGACCTGCCCAGAGCATCCCCGAGCTGCCCAGAGCATCCCTGACCTGCCCAGAGCATCCCCGAGCTGCCCAGAGCATCCCCGAGCTGCCCAGAGCATCCCTGAGCATCCCCGAGCTGCCCAGAGCATCCCCGAGCATCCCTGACCTGCCCAGAGCATCCCCGAGCTGCCCAGAGCATCCCTGAGCATCCCTGACCTGCCCAGAGCATCCCCGAGCTGCCCAGAGCATCCCTGACCTGCCCAGAGCCTGCCCAGAGCATCCCCGAGCTGCCCGGAGCCTGCCCAGAGCAGCCCGGTGCCTCCAGGCTGCAGGAAGCACCAGTGCAGCCTCCGGCTCTCCAGGGCTGCCGTCTGTGGCTGCTCTCTGAGTCCTCCAGAGCCTCCTGAGCAATCCTGTGCAGCAGACTTGAGGAAACAGCCATCAAGCATTTTCCTGATGGCCCTGCCAATGCCAGCAGCTGCAAGGGCTCATTTCCAGAGGCTGTGAGCACACCTGGCCCCGGGCTCCCTCCCTGCCTGAGCCCACAGCACTGACACTCCCCAGGCACCAAGGCCAGGCCCTTGCCCCCGAGGCAGCAGGGAGAGGCTGTTCTGATGCCACAGAGGGACAACAGATACTCCCAAAGCAAAGGCAAGAGTTACAGGCCTTTATTTAAACAGCAAGGGATTGCAGGCTCTAGAGGCCATCTTTGCATGACAGGGCTAGAATTCATGATCAGTAATGTTTCCTCCCTCCTCTAATTTTTATTAGAGAATAAGAATTATTATTGGAGGAAGGAGACAGAAAAAACAAAGCAGATACCAAAGATACTGTTGCATGGTAGATTTAAATATGCACATTAATTCATAAGCAAAGTGAGTTAAATACGCATTTTGAATTAATTTCCTAAAAGTAGCTTCCCAGTGGACAATAGAAAAGAGATGATCCAGTTATCAACTTGTGCTTATTAGCATTCAAACATGCTGATTAACTCATTAGTAAGACTACATTTAAAGTCATCCCTTTTGTTTCCTTCTATAAACTGTTGGCCTTTCATTTATTGCAGGAAGAAAACACATTTATTTAGGACTGAAAAGAATAAGCCAACTTTGGCTGAAGAATAACAAACTTTATAGAACATAAAAAATATCCCCTTTCATTTTGCAGGGGTTTATAAAGTGACACTGTCATCTGCTGGATTGGGTGGGTGAAAAGCATATGCCTGACAGTGCTGCAGTTTCACTGGGAGAAAATCATGAGTAGGAAATATCAAAGCAAAGTGTAGCTTTCAACCAGACAGATCTCAGAACTGCACAGAGAACTCCAAAGCACCATCCCCGAGGGCAGACAGAGAGGCTGGCTGGTGCTGCTCTTCTCCCTGTGTCCTGCTCGTGGCTCCTGTGGAAGTCCTGGAAGTCCTCAGTCCTGCTCTGCTGCTGTGTTTGCACACCCTGCAGGCTCCAGCCACCCCACTCTGGCACAAAAGCACCCACTGAACCTGTGGCACATGTGATTGCGAGTCCCAGAGCTAAGGCAGAAGGCTTTGGCACAAGTGAGGAGCAGGTGTGAGCTGCAAACCTTGCCCACCTGCAGCCCACAGCCCCAGGGCAGACAAACACCCTGTACAGAGCTGCAGGAGCAGCCCGCGGTGACACTGCTGCCACCTCACCAGGACAGCTCAGGCACCACTTTGAGTCTACAGGAAAAATGAAACAAGGCAAAGTCTTACTTTGCAGGGTTCATCACTGTTGATTAAGAGTGCACACGTGCTGGGAAGGGTGAGGAGCCCCAGCAGAGCCCCGAGCAGAGGAGGCTGGCAGGCAGGGAATGGTGCACGGGGAGTTTGTCACTGCAGAAACCTCCTGGGCCATTTGTGTCACAGACAGAATCCCCAGCAGAAACCTCAGTTCATCTTCCCCACATAGCCAGCAATGGGGAGGGGACCTGTCCTTGTGAGCCAGGCTCCACCTGGGCTAGGAACGACTGACCAGCTCTCACAAAGCTAAATTAACAACTTAATTAACGACAGCACCAACTCCATTCGACATGCAGAACCAATATTTTCTCAACTCAGACATCAGGAAAAAGTTTCAAAACTCTGGATATTCTTTTAATTATTATTTCAGTGTTTCTTTAGTATTTTATCTTACTATCCCCCTCAGAAATTGCACAATAATAGCTTTGCAGTTCCTGGATATGTTCACTTCTTTTCACAGAGTAACGCTGTGTGTTGGCCACATCCCAGTCTTCACTGCCTACCTGTTTATCCAGCCTTCACTGCCACCCAACCCATACACTTCACAAGCTTAAACTGATTTTATTCTGTTCACTACTCTTGTGCAATATTTAATAATAAAATGCTGAAGCACAGAATAAATTAAATATTCTACCACAGATAACACAGACCACCTCTCTCCTCTGGCCTTCTAATGTCCTCGTGTTTAAACACGGGAAGAAATTGTTAAAAACTCCTTGAAACACAACAAAAAATATCTCTCTCCGACTGGTATAACCAACAAGTCTTTAAATTTCAATCTCAACACACCAAAAGGTCTCATTTTGCAGAATTCCTGACACCTTTCTGTGAAAACATTTGATGTCCATACAATACCTAAGTAGATGTATACATTACCCCCTATGCAGCACCTTGCTGTTATTGTAGCATAGCAGCAATCTCCTTCTATATTTCTGCCATTTTAGAGGGCATAAATAGGTTCTCTGAATAGGATGTAATTAAATTGAACAACCTGATGTCTTATTTTCATACAAACCCATTTTATTAAACTGTCTGTTTCCATTCTTGTATATTAAGATTTCTACCTAAATCTCTCTCATTTTTCTCTTTAAGTTCCAATTTGCCTTTGTCTAAGGATACTGACAATGTCCTATGTAGCCTTGAAATCAATTTAGTGAGACAGTCTCTTTGTACAACAATTTTTCAATCTGCTACATTTGCATTTCTATACCTTCTTTTAATCCACAAAGAACAGCATGTCTTACCCAAAGGAAACGGGAAAACTGAGCTCCAGGAATATTAAAATCTTCTACAAATTGGTCAAACGATTTTAAATGCCCATCCTTAAACAAATCTTTAATACAAATGGACCCTTTTTGTTGCTACGTTCTAAAGGCTCCATTTTTAATACAAGTGGAAGGTCCTCATTATAGCACAATAGAGTTAAGGGAGACAATTTCTCATACCAGCCCATGAATTTATGCACTTTCCCCACATTTTACAGACTTGGAAATAGTTGTTAACATAATCTTTTTCTGTCACACCATTTTTATGTATATTTTATGTCTGTGTTATCTCTCAAGTTCAAGTTCTGTATATATAGATCCTTATACAAATGTGTGAAGGAAATTACCCTTGTCAGGTCCTTATCACTTAGAGTTGTGATGTGTTAATCTCACTCTCCTGTCACAATTCTCACAGAATCTGCTGCATCCTATTGGAGCAAGGTTTCCATTTAGCTTCCCTATACCTACAACTCAACTACAATCTTTATCAGTAAAAGAAGTAGTGTTCATTTCTCTTTACAAAGTTTACATTTCAGCTAAGTAAATGAAAGAGTAAAACAATATTCATGTAAAAGGAAACAGTGAAGAATTGGAAAGGGCTAAAATGTTAAACTGAAGTTTTTTTTACAGGATTTAGAGCACAAGAGATTGAGATTCCACAGGCAGAACCACTCACCTAAACCTCCTGATCTCCCCAAACACAGCCAGAGTGTTTACAGACTGAGCCTGAGCAGGACTCTAAGGCCTCCTCTCCGACACTGAAAAGGAGGTGTCTCTCCCACTCAGAGAGCTGCAGGACAGAGGAATCATTCAGGATGAATTAACCTCGCTGAACACTGCGCTGTGGAAAGCCCAGGTGTCTGAGCTTTTTGTCTGTGATTCCTCTGTGTTCATGGAGGCACAGCAGGGCTCCCCCCTAACACAGGTGAGATGAATTTCACTCTGGAGGTAGAGAGCTCATAGGTGGAACACCCTGAATGACAAGCTTAGACAAAGTGCCAGACTCCTAGCCAGCTAGGCAAAAGCAGAAAAACCCCTTTGTCCCATGGGTTTGCTTCCATTCATAACTCCATCACTACTTGTGTGTGATCACCTGTGGCATATGTATTGTCTGAATAAACAGGGCACATCCTGAGAACAAAGGAACAGCCTTGAACTCTGCTCAGTAAGTCACTGTACCTCACATGTAATCTACAGAACAGGTTTGTGTAACATTCCTGTTGCCTGGACCCAAAGCTGCCCAGCTATCAGACCTCAGTGAAGGTGTGGGGTGCAGCTCTTCCGCTCTAAAAGTAGGAAAACAAATCCATGACAGATGGGAAGTGGAAACACTAACAATCAACAGTAAAAAAGCATTGGGAGGGAAGTGGTGTCAGAAGAAACTCCTTTGACACCTTCCTGCCACAGCCTCTCCCCCTGCTGCACACTGAGCGTCTCCCAGCAGAGAACAGCCCCAGGGGTGCTGCTCCTGCTCCCCAGGGCCCAGGGCTCAGCACAGCTGGCTCAGAGGGGCCAGGGGACACAGTGCCCAGCCCCACTGCCAGACACAAGCGGGCACAAGAGCACAAAACCATTTTAAAAGCCACACAATTCTACATGCAACTCGTTTATCATTTCCCTCCTCTCCATCTGCCCCCCTCAGAAAAGCTAAATATCTTCTTTGAGTGGCGTTTGTCTGACCTATTCCCACAGATTTTTCCATCACAAAAACACCACAACTTCCTGTCTGTATTTCAGCACTTTGCTTTCCTTCCACTCATTCACCAGTCTTGCCTTCTGGCTTCCATTAGGCTGTCAGATTTTACTTCCCCACTCCAGCCCAGATGATTCTGCAATATGACCAAACTAAACAACTGGGGCAAAATCCATTCCACAACTGTTCTGCTAAAGCCTACGGATTTACTTTAGGATTGAATTTGCTCTTCTTATGTGAGAAATGGGGGATTCAGAAGGAGATAAAAGCAGAATGAAAAGCAGAACTGACCTTGATGGCCATATTTTCTTTAATCCATGAGGGCCACGAGATGAATGCGCACAGCCATCCTGACAATGCTGCCTGCATTTAAACATGGGTGGGTGTAAATATAGGTGAGGGCACTAATCAGCCAGGTGGCTACATGTTACCCTGAACACAAGCAATTAACTACAAGGGCAATTTTCTCCCAGAGGTTAGTTATTTCATAGCCAATTAACCAGGCAGCTTCACCCCACTTTGAACTGTGTGTAGAGTGAGAGCCATGTCTGCATCTGGACCTTCAATAGATTCCCTGTAGCTTTAGCCATCAGCCCTATTCATCTTTTTCTAAAGTAGTTACAGCATCCACCTGCCTTTCAGTATTTAACTCCTTCATTTGTAAAGAAGCAAGCAGAACATTTGAACAAAAAGATATTTTTATCTTTATAATAGGCAAGGCAATTTTAGCAGTATATGTCTATGAAACTCAGCATTCAGCCTTGTGTAGTGTCTTCACACAGTGAAGTGAAAAATCAGTGAATGCACTGTATTAAACATACACAGAGTCTGCAAAGCTGGCCTTTGGACAGAGAAATCTGTGTTCCTTCGTGTTCAGAATGTGGCAGGTCCAGGGAAGAGTGATTGAGTGCTCAGGCGGAGAATACATCCAGTTAACACAAGCTAACGCTGCGCTGTCTTTGTGTAAAGCATTAATAATATAATTACACCTTCAATATTAATAGAATATGCAGAATAGCTCTGAACAGATCGTATCACAGGCTGTGCAGGTAAGCAATATCAGATTGTGCTCCCAGCAGACACATGACAGCATGACAAACCTGGGTGGGCACACCCTGGGCAGCCCCGGGCAGGTGAATCCAGAGGGCAGGTGTGCCCTGGAGGGCAGGTGAATCCAGAAGGCAGGTGAATCCAGAGGGCAGGTGTGCCCTGGAGGGCAGGTGAATCCAGAGGGCAGGTGAATCCGAAGGGCAGCCCCGGGCAGGTCCAGGGGTGCAATCACAGCTCCGTGCCAGCCCAGCCCTGCCCTGCCACGCCACCTGAGCTCTCCTGTATCCTCAGGTACTGCACCTTCTCCCTCACAGACCAGCAGGGCTGTAACTCTGGTTATTGAGGTGATTATTCCCATGAAGTGTGTCCAGGTGAGGGACGTCCTGCCTGGGGACCACAGCACCGCTCCCTGTGACAGGAGCTCTCCCTGCCAGGGTGTGCCCCGGCAGGGACCTGCAGGGCTCATCCCGGCCCTGCTGCACAGCCTGCCGTGCCCAGGAGCCCACAGGGCTCATCCCGGCCCTGCTGCACAGCCTGCCGTGCCCAGGAGCCCACAGGAGCCCACAGAGCCCACAGGAGCCCACAGGGCTCATCCCGGCCCTGCTGCACAGCCTGCCGTGCCCAGGAGCCCACAGGAGCCCACAGGGCTCATCCTGGCCCTGCTGCACAGCCTGCCGTGCCCAGGAGCCCACAGGGCTCATCCCGGCCCTGCTGCACAGCCTGCCGTGCCCAGGAGCCCACAGGGACCTGCAGGGCTCATCCCGGCCCTGCTGCACAGCCTGCCGTGCCCAGGATCCCACAGGGACCTGCAGGGCTCATCCCGGCCCTGCTGCACAGCCTGCCGTGCCCAGGAGCCCACAGGGCTCATCCCGGCCCTGCTGCACAGCCTGCCGTGCCCAGGAGCCCACAGGAGCCCACAGGAGCCCACAGAGCCCACAGGGCTCATCCCGGCCCTGCTGCACAGCCCGCCGTGCCCAGGAGCCCACAGGGCTCATCCCGGCCCTGCTGCACAGCTGCCGTGCCCAGGAGCCCACAGGAGCCCACAGGGACCTGCAGGGCTCATCCCGGCCCTGCTGCACAGCCTGCCGTGCCCAGGAGCCCACAGGAGCCCACAGGAGCCCACAGGAGCCCACAGGAGCCCACAGGAGCCCACAGGGCTCATCCCGGCCCTGCTGCACAGCCTGCCGTGCCCAGGAGCCCACAGGGACCTGCAGGGCTCATCCCGGCCCTGCTGCACAGCCTGCCGTGCCCAGGAGCCCACAGGAGCCCACAGGAGCCCACAGGAGCCCACAGGAGCCCACAGGAGCCCACAGGGCTCATCCCGGCCCTGCTGCACAGCCTGCCGTGCCCAGGAGCCCACAGGGACCTGCAGGGCTCATCCCGGCCCTGCTGCACAGCCTGCCGTGCCCAGGAGCCCACAGGAGCCCACAGGAGCCCACAGGAGCCCACAGGAGCCCACAGGGCTCATCCTGGCCCTGCTGCACAGCCTGCCGTGCCCAGGAGCCCACAGGGACCCCACACCCCGCTGGGAGGAACAAAACCTTGCCCTGGTCCATCTAGAGGAGAATCAGGGAACGGCTCCGTGTCCCGGTGCTGTGATTGCCCAAGTGCTCCTGAACCCCTGTAACTCACCCCAAAAATCTCCTTAGTGACAAGGAAAAGAGAGTCAGGAGTGTACAGTCAGAATAACCTGAACGTCCATAACTGTCATGAAATTCTCTGAGCTTTCTTTTGCATTCTTTCTTAGAGATTTTAGTGCAAGAGAAATCACAGATATTTTAAGAAGAAAAAATCTACCCTGCAAAACAACACATTAGACTAGATACACATTCTCCTTCCATAAAGGGATTAAGAGATATGATGGAAAAGGGAGTATCCCTTGGACTTTGCCACTTCTAGGTTGCCAAGTTCTTGATGAAATAAACATAAAAGCAGAAAACAAACAGAATTTTGAATAAAATCAAATAAAATAGTAAAATCGAAATTGAGCAATATTTCAGTAGTTGCTTTTCACTCCAGACAGGTTAATAGATACATATCAAATATCTATTAATATCTACTAACATCTATTAATAGATATAAATAGATATTTAAGTGAAAATTCCCTGTTTATGGTCATGATTATCAGAGAAGAGATGGTTATAATTTGGCTGCACCAATTCCCATCTCTTACTATTCTCTGTGTATCTCTCAGTAACAAGACTGTCATTTTAAGTATTATTTATTTACCAGACAACCACAGTATTGTCTGACATGTAATAGAATATTTCCATGAACTTTATTTGCTAAAAAATAGCAACATTAAATGCAAGTTTTTTTAATCTGCTACAATAACTAGCAAAAGATCAAAACTAAGCAAACCCATGCTGACAATTAGGTAGATAAAAGTCTGACAATTCTGTCCACTACAGCTACTATTATTTACCTAAGAAATTGATCAGTTGCACAGTAAGTTACCATTATATAGTTTAGGCAGAGAATTGGAAAATACATGCAAGCTATACAGTTTACATTTTAAAATTATCTGTTCCTAGAATGTATGAGAAATGAAAGCTCAAAATTCATGACCCTCCCACACTACAGATTGAAAAAATATGTTGTATCAAACATCCACATAAATTATAAAAGCCCCTTTAAGATGTCAAGTAGAGATCCTACTGTGCTTAGGATGTCAGCATACCTCTAAAAATATGGAGTGATGAGGCATGGATACAATTTATAGCGGAAATCAAGCACGCTTTTCAACTTGCACGCACAAAAAAATGTGATAAATCAAACAAATCTTCCCCTTTCCAAATGGAAGTTGAGCTGCAACAGTATTGAGTTCACACAAATTATCCAGATTCGTGATATCTGATTACAGTATTTAGGGATCCACAGCTGTAATATCATATTGCCTTTTTTTGTTTGCTTTTTGACATAGAATTACAAAATTTAATGCTGCAGTTTTAGAGGACAAATTAAGTTGAAATCATCAGTTCAGCCATTTGCATGAAATTGTGCTGAATAGAAAATGTTTATTAGTTCAGCTATGGCACCCCTGGTTTTTGTAAAAATCATTAAACAAACACTTTTAGGCTGAGCCTGCAAAGAGATATACCTAGGCACTCTGTCATTGCGAACAGAAAATCTGCTTTTCTAGATCTTAATGTGGGACTAAATCTGCAGCGTTTCCTCTCAGTTAGTAACAATTTCCCCGAGGGCTACTTTTAAAAATGAACAACAAACATTTTTAAAATAATATCATTTATACTGAAAGCTTGCAGCTCTTGAGGAATGAAAAGAAAGAGTGGGGTGGGATAAAACAAAGTGCTGTGAATTAAGGAGTATGTGCAATGTGGTTTCCGTGCACAGAGAGGAAATTCGGGGACTTGCCCAGTGAAAGGCAAAAAGCCTTTGCTCCGTGGCTGTCTTGCAAACTGCTTCAGCTGCGGCACCTTCAAATCATGGGGCCGGTTAAGGACAAATCCTGGCCAATGATGCGGTTCTGATCGCGGCGCTTATGGACACGGCTCCGCGCGCTGCCGGAAACCTCCGCGGCCGCTCCTCCCGGGCGGTGCCCTCCGGACAGCGAGCGAGCGAGGGAGGGAGAACTTTCGGTGGTGGAGCTTTCTCTGCTTTGGGGCCCCTCTGCAGCGCGGGCAGCCGCGGGCGCTGCCCGGGGACGCTGCTGCAGCGGAGCGGAGCGCGGGGCTGCGCGGGGAGCGGGGAGCGCGGGGTCCTGCGGAGCGCGGTGCAGAGCGCGGGGCTGCGTGGGGCTGCGCGGGGAGCGGAGCGCGGGGCCGTGCGGGGCCGTGCGGGGGCCTTGCGGGGAGCGGAGCGCGGTGCAGCGCGGGGCCGTGCGGGGCCGTGCGGGGAGCGGAGCGGAGCGCGGTGCGGTGCCCGCGAGATGGCAGGCTGGGATCTGCTCAGCCTCTGCCGCCGCCAACAGTTCCCCTCTCGAATGACAGCAGCCCCAGGTAGCAGAGGTGACATTTGCTTTACATTATGATACACACTAATTAATCATTAGCGATCCCAAAAGTATGTCGACTAAAAATGCTTTGCTATGGCTCATCACAGTGGGGGCTTTCAATATTGATACTGTTACACACACATGTGCTCCACGGCTGGCCGTTATATACCCACAGATTTAGCGTTTCAGGCTACAGAATATCTTTTAAGTACTGCTAATTATTGTTTGCTGAAATGCCTTACAGTCGGTAATGAACTTAATGTCTTGTACTTTCTGTGATAAACTCTGGAGGTCACAAAACGATCGCTTGACTGGGAGATGAAATGGGAGTTTTACAAGCTAAAGCTGCTGCAAAACTGCCTGGAACTTTCTGTGGCATAGCCCAGGCTTTCTGGAGGAGCGGACATTTTTCCAGCCATGTTCCAGTCGCTATGCCAACAGTCTGGGGCCGTGGCCTCCAGCCCCACACCCCCGGCACAGTGAACAGCGCCGCACCAAGGGGGACCGCAGACACCAGGGGTCTGTAAAAGCAATGCCTGACCGCACCTCAAATGTGACCAAAGCTTCGTGTCACTGCAGGGGGACACCTGGCCCATCTCCAGTCACCCTGAGCAGACACCCTCTCTACAGAGAAGGATTCATGGGCTTACCCTTAGTGCCGTGCTTTGGGAGTACTTCAGCAGATTCCTTTAAATGGTAGAGGGTGTCCAGGTGCACACCAGTGAAGGCAATCACATAAGGTCAAAATGTTCTGTAAACCAAAACATCCTGAATTTTAAAACAGCAACAAAAGCTCTTGTTTTAAAGAGAGCCAACAAAAAATCACATTCCAGGTAGGCTGACACCATTCAAAGCATCTCTGGGGGTCACCTTACCACAGGTTCTTACAACAGAATATTCTGAGTTGGAAAGGACCCACAAAAAACCTCAAGACGAACTCTAAGTGAATGACCCATTTGGGAATCAAACCTGCCACCCCGATGATTTTTAGAATCATGCTCTTATCATCTGAGCTAATCTCAGGGTCTGGATTGGATGGGAGCTAAACTGGCTAGAAAATTCTATTCTAAACATAAAAAAAACCAAGCCTTTGAACGTGCTGGTGTTGCAAGACAAATATTGAAAGGGGAGCACAGGCTTTTGCAAAGTTGTGAACTGAATATCTATGATGCTTCTCCTCAGGGAAGTGAAGATGGAGCAACCAACAAACCTTTGTTACAGGACTTCTCTACCACGCTGCATGGCCCTGTGTCAGAGGGACTCGTGCCAGCCCAGATGGCAATTGTTTCACCTCCACCAATGCTCCGGTGGGCCCACGCTCATCTCTGCTCTCTCCTGTAAAAGCTTTGGCTCACATCCCGAAATCCTGTTCCTAATGTGAACAATTTGTTGGCGCGAGTCAAGGCTAGGTCAGCATTTAACAGCTAAAGAATGGCAAAACCATTATTGGTCTAATGGGTCAGGAAATTAGTCCTGTTCAAGTAATGGAACTATATTAAAAACACAGAAAACAAAATAAAAAGGATAAAGGGGGAGCGAGAGAGAGGCCAAAAAAAAAAAAAAAAAAAAAAAAGGGGAATTTCCAGTTCTGTGTGATTTCAGTACCTGAAACTTTAACAAAAATATCAAGTACCACTAAAGTTTTGATACATCTGTGACAGTGGAGATTTACAGTTTACTTGACTTCTTGCACTTTTAATCCCACTAATGCAGAGTTTGGGGATTACATACAATAAACCAAGATTATAAAAAATGGGACTTATGGGCTGAGTCCCTGGATTCACAGTAAGCCCTTCCCAGAGGTGATTTCTGAAGGTGTGAGGCACCATCACCTTCAGGATCTGCAGAAATCTTGCTCTTGCATTCTGATGGTCCAGAGCAGCAGATGTTTGCAGCCCTGCAGACACCAGGTCCCACCCATGGTTTTGCCAAGCAGAATTTGCTACAGGCAGAGCATGGAGGAAAATCCCTTCTTTCCCCATATGGCCACTGCCATGGCCCAGTGTCCACAAGGCTCTGTAGCCCTCAGACACATCTGCATTCAGCCACTTATGTCTGTGGTAATGCTTCTTCTTAACTAGCAACCCTCTAAAGATTTGCTAATTCAACAATGAGGTTGAATATTTTGACATAGTTACTGTGCATTCCAACACAGTTTGCCCCTCTTATTGTCAATTCTTCAAAAGTGAAGAGAAAGCAGTAGTCAATATAGAGCATTTTAGCTGCTACACCAGTTCACTTTCAAGCTTATTTGGCTCTGTTTTAAAACTTTAGAATTAAACCCTGTTCTATTCTCTCCCTCTCTCTTGCCAACCATAACACTTATTTAAAATTCCCTCTTTTCCTGACGTATTACAAGTCTGAAAGCCCCCATGGCAGTTTAAACCTTGGCATCTTTTCAGCAGCCCCCTGATTTATGAGCTTGGGGTTTCTACATTCTAGCTGCTTTACACTGAGGCTTGAAAATGTAGCAAGAAAATAAAAAATAAATAAAAAAGAGAGCTGACTCCTAGCAGCGGGATAGTACTGCTCAGGACGTGCCGATTTAGTTCCCTTCTTACTTGTGAAACAAATGGTGTTTTATGCTTAACACAATCAGGACCATTCTCTATCTGTTGCTTTCTAACCTTCCCCACCTGTGTGAAACCCAGCCAGAGCTTAATGAACATACTTGGAGCTGTCTGGACCGAATTAGTCCCAGTAGGAGTTACCCTTCAGGTACTCCCCCGTCTCTCACGGCCATGTAACTGCAAAGCAATACAAGAAACCTTTACACTGTGGCTAATTAAATAAAGATTTGCCTCTGCTAAGGGCATTTTTTCCCTTCCAAAAGCAAGTAATGTCTCATGTGTTGAACTATTTTGGAAGCGTTGCGATTATCTTGAAAATATGGGACAACAATTTTGGCATGAAAATGGGGGCAGAATGTGATTTAAGCAACATTTGTCTTCCAGTTTTAAACCTTCTTCACTTCTACATATCAAATAATTACAATAATTACCTTGCAAATGTAAGGCATTACCAAAATAATGCTTTTTAAAAATTCACATGCAAAATTTTTGTCCCTACTATTCATGCCTTCAATTTGCATTTTTCCCACTTGAAATTCTAGAAAAATTATCTTTTTGGCAGCAGATTCTTTGAAATGAAATTACAAGCTAGCTACTTTGACCATATTTCACATCCCAGACAGCAAATCTTAAAAATGTCATGAAGACATGCTAAAGTAATTTCCTTCATGCTAATTATTAGATGTAGAATATTGTTGTAGAGGAGTAATTCAGCAGCCTGAGATTGCTTCCAAAGTACCTATGGTGGGATCTCCAAGTGGGTTTATAGACTGAAATTTCTGCTGCTGGCTTTCATTCTTCTGTCTGATGTATGAGACAACTCCATGTGGCTTCCAACCTGAATAAGCACAAAATTGCCATTCAATTAATTGGAGCATTGATATGAAGCAGGCATATTATGTTTTCCAGTCTAGCTTAGACCAGGAATGGGACCTCACTGGATTGCAATCAAGTGGATGGCAAACCATCCTCAGGAACATTCACAAAAACCCCAAATTTTCCGAGTTCTCTATCTGCAATCCCTTCCCAATGAGGTTTAGCTGTGGATCCTTTCCATGGTGTTCCGCTGCACAGACTCCAATCTTCACACTCCAAGGAGGATTCCAGCACACTGAAGAAGCCACCGTGGTCAGCTAATATGGGGATCCAAAGAGTTAAAATTCCCTGTTTATCATAAAAACACAGAAAATGCTTCCTCCTGCACTTCACCATGAAACACCATCAGGAATGGTTGCTAAACTTCTATTCAGAAAGAGCCTTGCCAGTTCCTTGCCTTAAAGAAACCAAAGTTCTGCCCATGACAGCGGCCAAGGTGTCTGCTTTGGGTGCAGAGAAGAGGGTGAAAACTGTACAACCACAGCCCAAAATATTCTTCCTTGTTTGGGAAAGCAGAGGATGAAGCAGGGCTACTCCACAGAGGATGCTGAATCAGACCAGAACATTTAAAAACCTGCCAAGGCACAAGGGTGTTATTTAAAGTAGGAAATGGGCAAACCAAGCATACAAGGCAGAGAGGGGCAAGCTGACAGCTATGTGTCAGTAAAACCATCTCTGACTGTGAAGGAGAAGGCAAAAATTCCATTGAGCTCTGCACAGGCAGGCATCCCTCTGGGGGGACATCCAGGGACACAGCTCAGCATCACAAAAGGTGGTCGCTAAAACAGAGCAGTGCTCAAACAAACCAGCAATCACTCTTCCTTACCTTCACTCTTCCATTTAGCTGAACTCCAGGGGAAACTGGGCATCCCAAAAAAGAACAGAGGGGGCACTTTGCTGGGCACAGGAGGAAGGGCAGATAAAACATAAAAGCCTGAGCAGCAGTTGAGAGGCTTCCATGAGACACAGTGGTGAAGCAGGATGGAAGAGCAGAAGCAGGTGAGTTGTGCACCAGCCTGCTGAGCAATAAGGCGTTTTTCCACACCTGGGAGACGTGCAGGCCAAGTCTTTAGGGACCATTGCCCCGGGCACTCACGGAGGTGAGGCTGGCAGCAGCTGAAGCCTCACAGCCACGCCGGGATGGGGAGGGCACTCCCTGGTGTCAGACACAGCCCTGCAGTGCTGGGACAGCTGTGAACCCCAGTGCTCCCACAGGACAGACAGACATCGAGACACCCATGGGAGGGATCTGTACCAGCTCTAAACTAAGACACAGAACTGGGAAAGAGACAGTCTTCTCCTTGGTCACTCTGCCCAGCAATTCCAGTCCTTGGTCTTCTCTACCCAACCAAATCCCCAATCTCTACTTGCAGAATCAGCTCTCCTAATCAACCCTGGACATGATGAGGAAATGCAATTTTAGAGAAGTGCACTGGATGAGGGCAACACTCATTGGGCTGCAGAGCTCTTTGAAGAACTGCTCCTTTTGGATTATAAATCACGATAACTGTTGAAAGTTACCTTTCTTGCTTAAAAAAATACCAACAAAGTGCCCCTTTACCAGTGAAAATGACATGCAGAGTTGAAGAACTCACTCTAGCTGAATCACTAAGTACAAAGGGGCATAGTGTAATTAAGTTCAGTGTCCTTGTGGGAGGGAATGCAACAAAACCTAGCACTGTGACATTAAGCTTTAGAAAGGGGATTTAAAAAAAAAAAAAAAAAAAAAAAAAAAAAGAGGAAGCCAGTCAAAAAGGCCCTGAAGTCAGAAGTGAGGAAATTAAAATCCTTCAACTCAGCATGGAGGCTACTTAAGCAACCATAATAGAGTCCCAGAAGGAATGCGCAGCTTTTCAAAGAAACACGGAAGGCAAGAAAAATAAAATTAGCATGGGAAAACAGCAAGGTTCAAGAGGTTATTTAAGCCAAACAGGTAGAATTCAAAAAGAAGTGAAAACCTATCTGAAGGGAAGGAACACAACCCATGGAAGGTTCTCCCCATCATGAAAACAGTTCAAAATTGTGGTGACTGAGAAATGGTCAGGGCTGAGGGGAGGGGAGTGTGGGTGGGTGGGTGTGTGTGAAGGAGAAAATAATTAATGAAAGTAAAAATTAGTAACTGGAAAAATGGATTTCCAGGGTACTTCAATGAATAATAACAGTGAATAAGGTGATTGCAAAGAAAAAATAGTTATTTTTCATCAGCATGTAGGACACTGTGATACAAAGTGCCCAGGGTGGTGGACTCTAGGACAAACAGAAGGGTTAAAAAATAAAGGAGTGGAAAATGTAAATGAATTGGAACCCAAGAGATCCCTGGAGCCAGCTGGAACAGGTAACTGCTCCCTAGGGTGGTGTAGCTGGGTGCTAATCACAAAGTATGATTGTACAGTGAGCCCACATGGAAAATGGAGAAATTCCTGCACTGAGACACTCTTTCTATCTCTGCATGCTGCACCAAAAGCCTCTTGATGCCTTATGCAAACCAGAGTGAGCTGTGAAGATCTGAGGAGCCCTGCAATCCCTGGGAATGCCTGGAGACCCCAGCCAGGGCAGCACCAGGATCACCAGAGAGCCAGCAGAGCCCTGCTTGCTGCCATGGAGCTCCAGCAGAGCCCTGCTCTGGAGCTCCAGCAGAGCCCTGCTCCTGCCATGGAGCTCCAGCAGAGCCCTGCTCCCTGCCATGGAGCTCCAGCAGAGCCCTGCTCTCTGCCATGGAGCTCCAGCAGAGCCCTGCTCACTGCCATGGAGCTCCAGCAGAGCCCTGCTCATTGGCATGGAGCTCCAGCAGAGCCCTGCTCACTGCCATGGAGCTCCAGCAGAGCCCTGCTCATTGGCATGGAGCTCCAGCAGAGCCCTGCTCGCTGCCATGGAGCTCCAGCAGAGCCCTGCTCACTGCCATGGAGCTCCAGCAGAGCCCTGCCCTGCCATGGATCCAGCCCCTGCTCACTGCCATGGAGCTCCAGCAGAGCCCTGCTCATTGGCATGGAGCTCCAGCATAGCCCTGCTCGCTGCCATGGAGCTCCAGCAGAGCCCTGCTCGCTGCCATGGAGCTCCAGCAGAGCCCTGCGCCCTGCCCTGGAGCTCCAGCAGAGCCCTGCTCCCTGCCCTGGAGCTCCAGCAGAGCCCTGCTTGCTGCCATGGAGCTCCAGCAGAGCCCTGCTCATTGGCATGGAGCTCCAGCAGAGCCCTGCTCATTGGCATGGAGCTCCAGCAGAGCCCTGCTCATTGGCATGGAGCTCCAGCAGAGCCCTGCTCCCTGCCATGGAGCTCCAGCAGAGCCCTGCTTGCTGCCATGGAGCTCCAGCAGAGCCCAGCTCTCTGCCATGGAGCTCCAGCAGAGCCCTGCTCCCTGCCCTGGAGCTCCAGCAGAGCCCTGCTCCCTGCCATGGAGCTCCAGCAGAGCCCTGCATCCTGCCCTGGAGCTCCAGCAGAGCCCTGCTCCCTGCCATGGAGCTCCAGCAGAGCCCTGCTCATTGCCATGGAGCTCCAGCAGAGCCCTGTCCCAGCTGCACCCAACCTGTTCTGCAGCACAGAACACACTGCCTGAGCTCCAGCCATTTGTGTGATCTTTTAAGTAATTATCCTTTGCATTATTCAACGGGAGAGCACAGTATTTACTGGATTACTGGGTCTGTACTGCGTTAAAGACACAGCTCAGTGCTTTGGGAGCCAGCTGCACTGTTGCAAAGCAACAAGAAAATATTTCTCTCTTCTCCTCCCTTTTTGAGCTCCACAAGAAGGTTCTTTAAAAGAAAACAGAAATGGTGGTGCTACAATTAAAATGCAATATATTTTATATCTTTTATGCAATATATTTGGTGACCCAGTCACAAAACCAGAGGTGGCCATGGCTCATTAGAGTGCCTTATACAGACTCCAGCTGAAATAGGCAAATTATCTTTCTACAGGCAAAACAAGGGCCACTTGGGGCGTGGGGGGTGTTTGTGGTCAAATATTGATTTCTACACATACTAAAGGACTGACCCATGGTGCGCCCAGCTGCAGCACATGGCAAAATTCTGTGTGGTTTCTGCCATTCAAAAGGCACATGGCCTCAGAAACAGAACAGGAAGGGAGCAGAGTGCCAAGTGGCCACTGCAGAGAGGGCCCCACAGCGAGGGAGAGGATGGCAGCTCACCCTGCAGAGTCCTGGTGACCAGCACAGGGGACATCCTCCAGCCAAGGATGCAGGAGAACCCTTGTGCTTGGGTGGGATGAACCAGAGCAGCCAGAGGCATCAAGTTAAGACAGAGAATGAAGCAGGAATATAGAGACAGTGGAAAAAAGATGGAAAATAGCCCCCTCCCATGTTTTTGGAACTGGATGCTCTGCAGCTGGAGAAGGTTTCCTTTGAGCTAACTGCCAGCCAGGACAGAGCTGGTCAGCAGGGACAGGGACAACTCCATGGAGGTTGCAGGTTGTTAATACACACATTCAAGCAGTTGCTGTTTCATGGTCCAAAGGGTGGCTTCCCATGAGAACCATTTCTACCCTTGTACGTGCATGTGGACCCAAGGACAAGGAAGCACACTGGCACTCAGGGATAATGACAAAGCCTCAGCACAAGGCACAGAGACCAGCTGGTGCTGAGGACAGCAAACCTGACTGCCTGGTAACCCTCCAGACAGAGGTGCAGGTTACCTGTCCAGTCCCAGGTAAAAGAGATCAGCCTGACTCAGACTTCACAAGCTGTGGTAGATCCAGGTTATGACACTAAAGGAGGGCAAAAATGATAAACAGTTTATTTGGGAGACAAGGCATGTCCTCCACCAGTGCATGCAACTTCGTGTCTCCTCATGTCATCTTCCACTGATAAATATTCAGACACTGGCACTGTCCGAATAAGGAACTGTTTGGGGTGGCATTTTCATATCAAAGCAAATGAGTTTAATAAGGACTTATCCAAAGAAAATCTGGAGCTCTCTATGGCTGGAACAAGCTGTCTTTTACAAATATTCCTGGCTACCACTGCAGCATGTGTTAAGCACAAAAATGCACCAGCTGAGGCAAAAGGTGCCTCCAGCCCAGCCACTTGTCCCCAGGAGGGGTCAACCACAAGAGTACAGACACACGGTGGCATTCATGCAGAATGCTCCTCCAAGACTTTTCCTGGGGAATTCCAGTGGCAGAGTTTTGAGCTGTGGGAGGGTTTTCTCCCAGCTTTTCCCAAGAGGACAGCCCAGACCCCAGGGTATCACCCAGCAGCAGAACCAAGGCTCACACAGACCCAGGCTGGTTAAGCTCACACCTCAGTGTCCTGTGCTTTTGACAGTGGGATTTCTGCTCTGCTGGTTGTAGGCTAAACTTTACTCATGTTTACACCACATAAATGAGGATTCCAGCAGTACTAAAGGAAACTACACTGGAATTATATAACTGTCAGAAAGCAAAATTTAGTGCAAAGTTACATTAATCTTTTTATCAATCACATAACATGCTATCAACTAATAAACTCACTCTGGCTATGCTTACCAGAGCCAGGAGCAGGGAAAGGTTATTGCAAAGTATCACTGAAACTCTGTTTGTCCAGCTTTGGGTTGGCTGACTTCCACAAGGAATGTGTTTAGTTAATTGAAAAGGTTTTGGTTAAAGTTTGCCAGCAAGAGATCACAGAGTTCTAGGCAACACATACTGTGAGTATGAACTCCATTCAACCTTTGAAATACCTCTGTGAAGGCAGGAAATTGAAATATTGTGCTATATTGGCAACTAAACAGTCATTTATCATCCATGCTAAGTTTGGAGCACAGTGAGTGGAATGATTTTTAAACTCTGAGGGTCCTGATTAACAATTACAAGGTGTGTTTATATAGATACAGATTATGTACTGAAATATGGTTTCAAGAAGAATATGATCAACAAGAAAAATATAATCAACAGCTGTATCCACCCTCCTATTTGCCTAAGATCAAATTTGGCCTGCGCTCAGAGGCACAAACACTATATTAAAACACAACAGAGTTAAGACACCTACTGACAAAAGCAAGGAAATTCACAGTTAAGGGGGAACACACGCCATATGTTCTGCAGTACCTAGGCACAACAGGGAGCATTCAGCTCATCATTAAAGAGGCACCCAGTTGTGCCTAGGTAGTGGAGAACATATGGAACACTTCCCTGCTCATGTCTGAATTTCCTTACTATTGTCAGCTTATGGATCAAGCTTGACTTTTTACTTTTTTTTTAAGACACAGTGCAGAGGACTATTTTTTGTTTTAAATATAGAGTTATGGGGATTTTTAAAAGTAGTTGTTTAGTTTGTGATATACCATTTTAAATTTATAATTAACAGCCCCACAGACTGATAATTATTACAAATCTGACTATTATTACAATACATAAATTACTGCAAGTTGGCTTTCAAGAAGAGTTCAGGATCACTGGAAACCATGACTTCTAAAAATGAAGCAGTGATTTGCTCAGGGAGTTTCTGGACAGACCTCTATACAACATTACAACAGGCAGGACTCATTTGCCTTACTGTATCTGAAAAGCAATGGTTTCATTTTATACTTCAGCCCTTCCCTCTAAGCTATCTCAAGGTTTTAACTGCTTAGGACAATGCAATCAATCTATTGCACTACAACATTTATATTTTAATTAGCAGACTGTAAGGAGTCCCCAGCTGGAACTGCCAGGCTGTGCTTGGTAGTGTACATCTATTTATGAGATTCAAAGGGCTTATAGTCAAAGCTGCTAAGGAGCTAAAAGAGAAAAGATAATGGTTATTGTTCCCATTTCAGAGCTAAGCAAGAATGGACTGGGACAAGCTGAACTGTGCAACAGCTCCCCCTGAGCAGCCAGGATCCTGCTTGGGCGTTCTGCCTTTAAAAGTAAAGCAATCAAAGAGAAACACAAACAAACAAACAAAAAACAAAAACAAACCAAAGAACCTCCACCAACCCAACCCAACCCAACCGAAGGCACCCAGCGGCGTCCCCGCAGGGCAGGGACAGGCGGGGACAGCAGGGGACAGCAGGAGAGGGTGGCATTGCTTGAGCCACCTCTGCTGCCACCCGCGTGTCCCTCCCTGTCCCTTCGAGTCCCTCCTGGCCAGGGAGGAACCGGTGAGACACAGGAAAGCGTGTGCCCAATGTGCACAGAAATTAACCTTGCCTCAGCTTTCTTTTTATTATTCATTTTAAAAAGTAATATACATCATCATAAAGATAGATCAAATCAAATTATACGGTATGTATTTTTTTTAAGAAATCACATAGAAATCTGGTGTCTTGGAAACTACTCCAGTCTCATTAAAATGTGTATCAGTTTGGTTCTCTCATTCAAAATATACTGAGGAGGAGAAGAGGGGGGAGTGGGGTTTGTACAAACAGTAAGTCCTGGTATGATCTCACATACATCCTGGATAACCATAGTTCTCATTTGCCTAGAAAACAATGGAAAAAAGTAAGTTCATCTCCTTGTTTTGCCTCCTAAACAACCCCTCTTCCTGTCTCAAAATCAGACTGTTCTTTCAGTAAAATTATAAAAATAATTAATAATAATAACAACTATTTTATAAGTTTGATGTTTCTGAAACTTAAGAGTTTTCCATTTTCCCCCACTTTGCTCAGAAAGAAACAAATTCTGCAGACCGATAGGCCACCTGTTTCCTGGCCTTATGGGGTGCTGAGCCATCACTGCTGGCTATACTGTTTTTACAATTATTTAAGGCAAAACAGTGACAAGAAAAAAAACCCTGCAATGCAGAAGAGAAACTCCCCCAGGTCCTTGGATGCGCTGCTGGCCAGCTGGGACACCCCTGGCTCTGTCCCAGAGCCTGCGACAGCCCTGGGCGGATGCTGAGGAGAGGAGGATGAGGAGAGGGTCTGCCCTTGGGTGCCCTTCCCCTCTGCCCTGGGAAAGCCCAGAGAAGTCCCTTGCAGAAGGGGGCATTTGGGAGGTTTGTAAGGGGATATTTGGGGGTTTGTAAGGGGGTATTTGGGGGTTTGTAAGGGGGTATTTGGGAGGTTTGTAAGGGGGTATTTGGGAGGTTTGTAAGGGGGTATTTGGGGGTTTGTAAGGGGGTATTTGCGGGTTTGTAAGGGGGTATTTGGGAGGTCTGTCACCCTTCCCAGCCCTTACCCAGCTCCACACTGAGCCATGGGGCTCACCCCACTTGGCCAGAAGGGAGTGAGGGATAACCAAGGGAGAAAAGTCTTTTCTGCCTGACAGAGCTATTGCCTGGGGCATAAATGAGGTGTCTAGGCTGGAGCTGTGTCATCATCCAGAAGAATGAAATGGAGAAAGATTTCCACAGGAAACTGCCCGGTCTTTTCTTCCTCAACAAAAGCTGCTGGTTTCAGCAAGCCTGGAAGACTAAACCTGAGTGAAATTCAGCCAACCTCCCCAGGTCTGCTTAAACCTGTGAGAGCTGTACTCTCAACTCAACCCATGCAGAAAATGAAGGTAAGAATGAGATTTAAATCAAAACAATGAAACAACTCCATCACAGTATTAAAACTCATTTAGGTTCCCCCTTTGATCCTTAAATCACCTTCCCCCTCCCCTCTAACAGACTATTAAAATGCTCTTAATGATCTGAAAACAAAGCTAATTCGTATTTGTAAAAGTAGTTTTAACAGTCTAACAGGTTAAACAATAAAATATACATACATATACTAAGCTCAGTGAGTTACCTGACTGTGCTGACATTGTCAGGGCTGTGAGTATCCCTGGCAAGCTGAACCATTTCATGCACTTGCAGAAAAGTTAGGGTGGAAGATTTGTGAGGAGAACAGTTGCCATAAGCAGAAAGAGACAAAGCAAAGTGCAGAGAGCAGTGTTGTTACACTCAATTTTGAGTGCCAGCCTGCTCAGCTCTCCTGGGAAGCAATGCCTTTCCCTTTATTAAAGTCCTCTACAATTCCGATTTTAATAGTCTGTATTGACACTGACCACTCAGTTATTACGTTGTCTTCCAGAAGTTCACAGGAACCCTCCCTGTGAAGAGCTGTGGAGCAAAGTCAGCCCTGGTCCCCCTGAGACGTCCTGTGCTGCCTGGCCTGTCCCCAGGGAGCCCCTGCTCTGCCCAGGACACAGGACACAGGACAGAGGGGCTGGGGGCAGCTGGGGAAGCACAAAGCCCTCTCCTGCTGGAAGTTTGTCTGGATTCAAGAACCAGCTGCAGCCTCTGCTCCTCAGCACTGCGCTGACACGGCCTCGGGACCCGGGGACACAGCAGAGAGCATCAGCGCAGCTCTCAGCCTTTACTCTGGCACTCAGATAGAATTAGGTTTTAAAGAGCAAAGGAGGCTGACAAGAGCTCTACCTTCCTCTCAATTTTAATCCTATTTTAGAAAGTAACAAAAACTCGCTAATGACTCCAAACCTTGGAGATGTTCCAATCACTACCTTTTAAACTCCATTTAAAATGTCAATAAAAGCTTGCTGAAGGCCCGCCATGCCCATGTCAAGACCTACATCTGGCTCTGTACAGAAGCACACACCAGCATCAGTCTAGCTCTGTGCTTAGATCCCATCTCTCCACTGGGCAAAGAAACAGTTTGGAGCCTGGCCGCAAACCAGGACACATCACAGCTGACAGGGAGTGGCCTCACAGCGACCTAAAACACTGTGCTCACTCTGCTGCAGAAGGCTGTGCAAAGCTGGGGATCAAGCCCACTGCCCTTCAAAGGTGCAGAGATCTCCTGCCAGCGTGCCCAGGGCAGAGATGGGACCTGCACCCACCCTGCTCCCTGAGGAGGGGACAGCTCCTGCACACAGGAGAAACCTCCTGTGCCACCAGAGTTTCTGCTGGGCAGGGACTGGGGGCAGCTGCTCCTGGCCTGCGTGCCAATTAGTCAGACAGAAGTTATA
The DNA here is from genome assembly GCA_024865655.1 of Emberiza elegans. NCBI lineage: Eukaryota > Metazoa > Chordata > Aves > Passeriformes > Fringillidae > Emberiza > Emberiza elegans. The sequence continues at coordinate 25,516,202 of JALJVW010000129.1, read as the reverse complement.
TCAAGTAACAGGGCACAGAAATGTGACCTTTTGTCTGATGAGGTTTTCCAAATTGCCAGTCATCTGGAAAGGGTGTGTGCAGGCAAGGGTCAGGAGTTTAGCAAGGGCTACACCAGCAGCATGGCAAGGCAATAAACTACCATGCAACAAGTGCAGATATTAGCTGTGTGTACATTTCAAATCCCGAAACAAATTCACCAAAGATTTAGGACTTCATTAAGGTCAAAAGGGTTATGCTGTAGTTGATAGGCACATTTATTTTATTAATTGAGTCATAAGTTCTGGCAGCCTGAAAATAGATTGCAAAACATGGATCAGCTGCTTTTGATTGCCATGAGAGATCTGAAAGCCTGCCAGTAAGTCTGTTTGCAGCTCTTAAAAATTTTGGCTTAAAACCTGTTTTAAACTATTAACAATTACTTTTTTTTTTAAGCACGCAAAGAGGGAGGGCAAGATAGAGAGAGAAAGAGAAGCACATGTTTCCTTTAGACTCAGAGCACAAGAGTTACTGATGGAAGTATCCTCCTCTCAAGGAGGCTGATTATTTTCCAGACAGCTCAAGCTCTCCCATTCCCTGGTGTCCCCAGCCTTAGTGTTTATCATCTCATGCATCTCTCAGTGTGCTTTAGAATGAAGACCATTTGGTCAGCATCCTGCTGGAAAAGAAATGTGCAAGCAAAAGGGGAAGATGTCCCATCTGCATGCCTTGTTTTAAATCTGTAGAGCATACAGGACAGGAACACCAAAAGGAAGCAGTGCAAAGCACGCCAAAGCCTGCACTTGCTAAGTTCTGCCCCAAATACGTGTCAAAGTACCACCAACAAAATAGAGAACAGCTGTTTTCCTTGCACAGTCCCAAGCCCAAAGTGATCATATCACAACTCTAAGAAGGTTTCAGCTATGCAGATAATGTTTCATACGTGAGTTACTTAAGCCTCAAACCCAGCGAGTCTCTCCTATTACGCCACCACAGCACTGGGATGATTTGTCAGCTGCTCTCCTAAAAGCTGACACAGCCAAAAGTGGCTGGAGGCCAGACAGAGCTGCTCAGTCTGCCCTCCCCTGAAGAGACTTCATTACAGGTCATCCCAATGACATAAAAGGTTACAGATTTGGCACCTTCATTTGCCTTCATTTGTACCTTGTACTGAAGTCTGGAGGCGGGCTGAAGGACAAGGACCGGCATCAGCAGATCTCTCTGGCAGTGAAGAGCATTTGGGATTCCCAGCAAGCTCTCCAGGGAACAGGGCCTGCCTGGTCCTGTCCTGTGTACACAGACCCCTTTTGGAATTCATTTCAATGTTTGAATGTCATCTGAAAGTGGCTTTGCATTTTTTAACAACTCCTGCCAAATTGCATGTATTTATTTCAAGCCTGCCCAATGGCTGCTATTTACAAATACTGCCATATATTTAAAACCAAGTCACTCCCAATTAGCTCAAGTGTTTAAGAAAATCATCATATATCCTGAATGATGAAAGATCACAGAAGGAGGTCTCCTAATGGATGGCAGGTGTGGGAATGAAAGCATCTAAAGACTGTGAGCCAAAATCTAAGAAGTCACAGAATATCATAATTCACTTTAAATTGCACCTAGGTCACAAAGTTAAATAAGACCTTTGGCTCAGAAAATATTTTAAACTACCACCATTTTTATAACAGAAAAACAAACAAAAACACCCCCCAAAATGCTGATTCTTTATAACAAGATATGCAAAGTCAGCTACATATGGAGGAAAAATATAAAATAAATAATAAATATAAAATTAATAAACATAAGATTGAAAAGAGATATTTTTTCTTCTGCTTTCAGGCAGCTATAAAGAGCCTTGATAAGTCATCCACAAAGATCTCCTCCTTCTGTTTTGTTAGAAAACACTGAAAACCAGGCATGCTAACTCACATTTGAAAGTTTGCATCCACTACACATTGTAGTAACAAAGCTACTTTTAGGATCTTCAAACACATACAATAACACAAAATAATCTTTGTCACAAAAACAGTAGAGTAAGATGAACAGATCAGCTGGATGAAGCTCTCCAACCTGGACTCTCATTTGGCTGACACACTGACCTGAGTTTTGTATAAGCTGTGTTTACAGCCCAGGAATATTGCACAGACCAAGGTGATGCTGTTCACAGTTCCTGTGGTGAATGCTGGCACTGAGCTGTACCACAGCAAGATTTCTTTTCTTCCAAAACTCCCAAGTCAAGTGATTAAGCGGTAAATTTTCTGTTTGTAAATGTTCTTACAGTTACTGCAAAAGCAGGGAAAATTAAAACTTGAAGATGCTTGAACAGTTAGAAACAATTACCAAATGAGATATGAGGGCAGAGACAGGGATGGGGGAATGATCAGCCCCTCCAGAGGCAGGGCAGGCAGCAGGGAGCAGAGGATGGGCAGCACTGGAGCGCCGAGGACTGGCAGCAGCGCAGACCCAGCTGCAGAGCAGGGAGGAGGGCAGAGGAACGGTGCCCCTCTAACAGCACCCTCCAGGCACCCCACCACGGTGCAGAGCAAACACAGCCCTGCAGGCACGTAACTGACCATCACCTGAGTTCCATGACACGTCTGAAGCTCATGCCAATGTTCTGTGCCCCCGGCCCATACCCAGGCACAGACTTTGCATGTACAAAAGGAGGAGCCATAAATATGCTTTTTATTTCCTAAGAGCTGCACCACAAATTCCACAATGCATTCATTTCATACAATCTCAGGGTATTCGTCAAACGAGATAATACTATGCAGAGCCAGAAATGGTATGAAAACCACAGGTAGAAAGAGATATGATTCACATTTCTAGTAGCGGATCAGTTGTGCTGGAATATGTTTTTCATCAGAACTTGGTACCAAAGCTACTGTGGCTGCTGATCACACAGAGATAGTGCTGTATTTTAGTATCCTTTTGAGAAAAAAACACCATTTCAAAGAGAGTTCTCTTTCTCCTTAGGAGAAAAATCAAAGCAGCCCCAGACCTTACCCCCTACTGTCGCCTCCACTGCTCCAGCATCCAAGCTCCTGCGTAACACAGCTCTCACCTTGTTGCCTGCTCTGCTGAGCTCACTTTGGGTAAGGCAGGATTAGGGCAAGGCAGAAACTGCCAGTGTGCAGCCAGAGCAGAGCCTGAGCAGCTCCTGGGCTCCCAAGGGGAACCGAGGCTGACATCCCCTGACATCCCTCCTCCTGAGCAGCACCAGGGGTGATCCCAAAGGGAGCAGGGGCTTCTCCACCTGCTGGGTACACAAACTATTTAGCTCCCACTCCTCAAAAAGGAGCCTGGAGGCACATTAAGCCACACGCAGTGTAGCTTGTTTCCATTGATTTGCATTCCTTCAGTCATTCCCTGCAAGTATCTAAGTAATTTTAAAAAGAGAAAGACAAAACAAAACCTGTGTTGTGTGTTAGATTCTGCCCTCTGATTCACTTCTCACCACAGCAGTTAAAAGCAATAATGTGAAAAGTCTGTCACTTCTATTTCCACAACATGGTTAGAAATCTCTGAAGTTTTGGATATTTTTTCCCAACCAAAAAGCTTATGTACTGATCAGAGGAGGTCCAAGTTATGTTGTGAGAAGCCATGGTAGATGCTCCAGGCCTAACTGAAGAGGTGAGGGATGCCACCAGCAGGTGAAACCCCAGAGTTTTTCACCTCCAGGATTATCTTCAGCCTCGCATATTGATTTCTGTTTCAAAAGAATTTAAAAGCTGTGAGTACAATTTTCACCAGGCAAATATAAAACATAACTGTTTCATTTTTGTTTAATATTAGACTATCTTGTCTGTCTTTTGAATATTTGTTTTACTGTTTAAAAACAGTGTTTTGCAGTTGTGATGGTTGTAAAGACTATTTGTAAATAAGAATGGACTGGTGGCAGATCACAAGCACCTCTGCTGCCATTCATTGCTGTCCTCAAGCAGAGTCACCAGATCTTTCCATGCCACATCTGCTGAAGAGCTGCTCCCAGGGGGAGCACAGCAGTAGATCAGAGTCACACCAGCCTTGATTTGCAAATTCTAGTGTAAATCAGAGCCACATGAGAGCATGTTAAAAGCTCCCTTTCCTTTTAGGGGAAAAAATTAAAATAGTAGAGTGGCTGGTCAGAGCATCCACAGTAATGTTTTCAAGTCAAATGAGAAAACCACATTAGAAATAGAAGTGCTCAGAATTCCTAATTTGCATCTTGTAATAAGCTGAGAGGAGCATTAAGCATTGCCCTGAGAAATACTCTTCCAACCTTTGGGGCAAATCCTTCTGGCCCTGCTACATGAGGTACACAGAATCAGCCTTCAGAGGTCACACATCTCCCAACAGTTCCTCCAGATCTTTGAATCTACTGCAAATACACTGAAAAAAAAATCACTGCACTGACTTCAATACCTAAATAAGGCCCAGAAGCCCAGCTCTGAAAACCTTTGAAATAAATCATGGCAGTGAACTTCAACCCACACCCAGCTGACATCTGAACCGCTGAAAAACTGCTCCAATTACGCCCCAGCTCGGCAGCCAGACAAGGCAGCTGTAAGAATGTATGAGCCTTTTGCTGTCACATCCAACCCATCTGAAGTGAAAGTCAGCAGCCCTTAAATCAGAAAAGGGAGGCAGCACTTCCAGTTCCCAGCAAGTCAGAGATGCAGATAAAACTTCAGCCTTAAAACAAAAAAGTTTGGTCTTACCTGGGGGTCACCTGAGAGCACAAGTTGCAGTGGTACTGTCACCTAGAGGCTGTAACAGGGTTTGATGCTCTCAGTCCCAGCTCAAAAGATGGATTAAGAGGCATTACCAGCGAAGCAACTCAGCTGCAGCCCCAGGCTGCTCCCCTCTCAGACACCGGCCCATGCAAGCTGCCTTCCCACCCCAGCTTGGGATGCAACAGGGTGCTGTTAACAGTTCATCCTTCTGCTGTTTGCCAGTCTAACAAAGATTCCCTTTGATTTTAAATTACTTCTAATTAGACTGAAGCAACTGGCTAGGAACGGATTTTATAAGCAACATCACGGCATTAATACACTGACTAAATAAAATAAATGCAAGAAAGCATCTTAGTTTGGCTAAGAGAATCTGTCTGCAGCAACATTTGCAAAGTACTTTATTTCTTCTCCTTTGGAACTGATGCACCCTTCCAGGAGCTGCAAGGTTCAGGAAGCCACACAGCATCACAGTGTTGCTATTAGCGTGCCCCACGCCAAGAACACCAGTGATTATCACCTTTGTGCAATGTGCTCTGCCTGAGTTAGCTTCCCTCTGACCTCCAGCATGGGGCAGAGGATGGCAGTTTCTGGAGAGCTCTGCGGCTGCTGTGTCACCCGAGCAGAAGATGCTGCCTCGTGCCTCAGAGAAGGCCCGGGAGCCTTTCCAAACACATGTATAAAGCACAGAGGAATTCCTGCGTCTTCCCTCTTGCTGTGTCCCTCTACAGCTGGCTAAGAAAAAGGTCTTGCAGGATGTTCTTGGGCATTTTCTTAGCCCTGGCAGGAGTATCACGATGAGCTCCACTCAGTTCTTCACCAATCTGTCTTCAAACCCACCAAAAATGAGGTGCACCTATAGGTGCTGCAAAATCAGCCATGCTGCATCTAGTGATGACTCCAATCCAGCTGTGCAGTGCCCAAATCCTAACCCTTAAATTCCACTTCAAAGAAACCAGGATTCACATTGAAAAGCATGCACAAAAAGTACATGAAGTGAAAAGATCTGCACACCATTTTCCTTTGCTCAGCGCCACAAATTACACCAGCCCCAGCAGTTTCTGGTCCACCTCTGCAACACTTACTATTTGTACAAATAGATCTCTGTCCCTTATCAGTCAAATAATTGCAGCAAATCTGTTAAAGCCCCAAAAGCCCAAGACTGCAGGAGCACAGAGAAAGCCACCACCATGCTCATCTTCATCTCATGTCTGCAAGCAGACGCAGAGTGCAGAGCTGGAAATGCCTCCCTGGGAGGGCTGATTCCCTTAACTCACTGATGATATAAATATCATTATCTGCAATTCAATCAAAAAGCAATCAAGACCTGTTTATTAGTGTATTTTTAAAAGGCATTTAGAGCATAGGTTGGGCACTTATTGAATTTAACTAATAAATAAGATTACAGGAATCAAATAACTGCTCTTGGAAAACAGCACTTTCTGTGGCAAGGAGCGATTTACAATCATTACCAATTTGAAAAGGAATGAAAAGATAAAAGGAAAACATCAGTGGAAAAAGGAGCAGCAATCCATTTATTTTTACTTTTTAAAGAGGATTTGCTATGAGTGTGTAAACACCACACAGGATCCCAGGATGGCAGTATTTCTCACTGCAGATGTGTGCCACAGGACTGGTCTCCCTCAGTCTCCAAAACTGCTTCTAATATTCTTCTTGTTTGGATTGAAACTTGACCCACAGTTTCCATTCATGTTTTGTTCACATACACCTTTTATGCTGGATGACTTTACTTGTCTTCATCACCTTGGCAAGTCAAAAGGGGAACATTTTTAAAAGCTGTGGCATTACTCAAGCTGTGAGGTGGGAAACTCAAGAGAAGCAACATCTTAAAACACTCTGCACAGGGCAAGTAAAACGTCAATAAGGAAATACCATAGGCTGTTTTTAACTTGCTGAAAGTGTGAGACAGCTGTTAATTTCCTGATCACTCATGTGGAAATGGTAAAAATAATTAAGAGCAAAGACTAATCACCAAATCAAAGCAAATATTAAATAAGCAAACTTGTTTTCTAGCCCCAAATCCAGCGTGCAAATGAAAAGTGGCAGTCAAAAGTTTGGCCTTTAGATAATTAAAAAGTACATAAAAAGAAAAGAAAGATCCAGTTTATGGCTGAATCACGTTAGAACATCAGCAATGGGAGTTATGGGAACAGTTGGAGCCACGTGGTCAAGGCTGGAATAAAAAATAGAGAATGACATTAAAGCCAGAAATAAATTGTGTATGAAAATAGAAAGTGTACAAGGGAAAAGCAAATTCTGCCCTTTGCTCATATCCTATCCTGAGAAAATGTCACTGCTGTGATGACAGTGAGGGGTGTGTGGTCCCGGCTGGCCCCTGAAGGCTGGTGCTCCATTTCCTGTCCTCCCTCAGAGCTTGATTGGTTTGAGGGCTATCCAGGAGGGCATTAAAGCCAGAGATTAGATAAATACATGACTCCCTCTTTGGCAATGAGGTGTGCAGTCCCCGTGGGAAGAGGCAGGGAGGGAGCAGCAGGACAGGCACAGTGCTGGAGCCAGGGAGACGAGCACGGTGCCAGGCAGCTCCAGCAGAGCTCCTGCCCACGGCTGTTCCTCATTGTAAATGCTTGGGTCTGCCCTAGGGCCCTGGAGCTCCGCACGCCTCTGTCCAGGACTGATCCCACCCTGCCTGGGCAGGCAGCTCCAAAGGGCTCCACCAAAGTGCACCAGCAGCTCCCCAGCACCACCTGCTCCAGCACAGGGCCCCAGCCTGCTCCTCTCTTCAGACCCCTTAAAAGCAGATTTCTCAGGCACAGAGAAAATGGGTATTTCTCCTCTATATTGTCCCAGAGACTGCAAGGGAGCATCTGACCAAAAAAGCAGAGAGAACTGGGATCTCACCCATTTTTATAAATGGATGAGAGGAGCAAAGGACAGAGCCAGACTCTTCTCCACAGTGTCTAGTGAAAGAAAGGCAGTGTCTTTCAAATACAGCAATGTCCAAAATACAGCAAATACCATTTAAACATAAGAAACCTTTATGTAAGAGTGATCGATCACTGGAACAGGACACCTAAACAAGAGAACTCTTCTCATCCTTGGCGATACTACAAACCCAACTATGCATGATCCTGGGCAACCTGCTCCAATTTACCCTCCCCAGAGCAGGGATGTTGGATGAGATGATCTCCAGAGACCTCTTCCAACATCAAATATTCTTCTACTTGAATGGAACTTCACTACAAGAAAATTAAAAAGAAAAAGCCCTCAAACTCTATCTTAGTGATAGAAAGACCAAAATGCAATTCACCAAGACATCACTTTATCCAGGATATTTTTTTTGGAACAGCACACATTTTACTGCACGCTTGGGAAGTTCTCTGGAAAAGCAACAAAAGCTGTCTTTCCAAGCTCATGATTAGAAAGCCAGACATTAACCCAAATGCTTCCTAATGGAAACCAATATGTTGTAAGCAGATGAGACTGGGGAAAAAAGGTTCTTCCAAACCTTGTGATGAAACTTTCTAGGTTTAGGTTTGTATCCACATTTTGGCATTTGAACCTAGTTTAATTACTGATTCCAAAGGATATTTAGTTTTCTAAATATTCATCATTTGGCCACATCCCCACCATCTCTATGCTTTCCTTCTCTCTATCTCATAGATATCATCTCATATCTATCACAAAAGCTGTGAGAAACAGCTTTTGGTTAAAAACAAAAAGATAAAACATTCTGATGGTTAATTAAGAACATAATGAAAGTTTTATGTAAAAGCCTCTTTTTGTATCCTATAAAATGAGGGGAAATTGGGTTTTTTATTATTTATATCCACAAATTCCTATTGCATTTTTCAGTCCATCCTAGAAGACCAGAGAACACATGGATCCTGTTTTTCTGCAAAATACAGTGGGCTCTTTTTGTTAAAGCAGTCACTAAAAGCTGCTACTCTTATACTTCAAACAAACAAAAAAACCCCAAAACTAAACAAAAGCATCAGCAAATAACCCCAGCCCATCTCAGATAACTGTCTTAGACATAGAAACTTCTGTGAATAAGGTAATAGTTGTATTGCAGAGAGACGTGGCTAAGGAATATAAGTCAAATTTTTTGCTTGACTTCAACCAGGTCCAAGGACTTCTTAATAAACTGAGAGCAATATTTTATTTCTCTCAGCCTCCTCTCACTTTGAGAAGCAGAGACTTTTCACTCATATCATCAGCATGGCACAAACACCAGGGAGAACTACATGGGAAATAACAGAGCAAAGTTTTGAGTGATGTCACTACACAGAAAACTTTTATCTGGAAAAGTGAACAAGGAATCCCAGCAATGGTCCAAGTTCACTTCAGTGAATTCCAAAAACATTTGTATAATTTTTAACACATTTTGAAGAGCAGCTACTACAAAGAAGATGATTGTACAGATGTGTTTGCAAAGAAAGGTGGTTATTTTGAAAGATTTTGAGCTCTTTTAACAAGTAAGCCAAATATTTTTAAATGGTCCCATATTCAGACGGTTCCAGTGAGCGTCATAACTTCTCCCAGGGTGAGGCAGCTAGAGACCTGATTCCCAGCTTCTCATCAACTCACTGCATGAGTTTTATTCTTTTGTTAAAGTCAGGGTGCAAGAATATCCTTAAATAACTGTGACATCTGTAGGAAATACAGAAAGATATATTTCCATGCACTAAAATGAAGCACTGGTAAATGGTTTAATGAATCAATTATATTTCAAAATGGACTTCTGTTTTGTTTTCCATTTCCTTCCCTCGTAAACGGTGTGCCAACTCCAATACTTCACTCAATAAATGATTACTAAATGAGTAATCATTTATTGAGGGCAGTTACAGGCATGTTGGTCTCTATGACAGGCCATACATAATCACCATAGAAATATATAATTACACCTGTCAACCTCATCTCATGCAACTGATTCAATAACTAACAATGTCAGCAGCAGGCTAAGCTTAGAGGTCTCACTGTGTGAAAATACTCATACATGGCTAAACATCTTGGTATTTTAATTGCCTGTCATAGTGCCAAGGTTCCTATATTGTACCTATCTCCACAGCAACAGGCTGGAATGAGTCAAGCACATTTAATAACTCCAAAAAGGTGAATTTATAAGCCTGCAGTTATTTTACAGCTCTCACAGACAGTGACAGTATTCTGAAGACATCTGGAGATGTAGTTGCATTTGAGAGAACAAGTTCAATTTGCAAAAAAAAACTTCTTCTCTGGGTGGACTGTATGTGAAATAGAACTCATCATAGAAATCTGAAAATTGTTTCTAATTACAGCCACTGGAGAGGTCAGCTCCTGCCTGGAAGTGTACACACGCCCAGTGTGACAGGACATTTCATCTCAACACACCAGGAGTGGCTGTGAAAAAACAGCTTCTTACAGGCTCCTAAGGATTTAATCACGCCATGTTTGTCCATGCAATACTCTGAATTCCTGGCAGGCGAGGCTGCACTGAAAGGCTGTGCTGTGCCCAAGGGCTGAGCCCCCAGGCCAGGCCAGCACAGCAGCAGGAGCAGCCCAGCCCCGTGTGCCCCTGCTGCTAATTGCACACGGACACGACAAGGGCAACGTCCCTGGGGCTTGAACTCTGAGCACAGCAGCACCAGACTCCCTGGGTCACCAGAGCTGCCAGCACAGCCCCACCAGGCGCTGAAAGACAAGCACATACTGGGAGCCCATGGCAGAGAGAACGAACTCTTCAGGAAATAAATGTGAGGCAACAAAATATCTGTCTAGGAAAAAAACAATGCGGAAAATGAGAAGGTGAACAGGCAGAAGAACTGCTCCACTCATTGACAACGGGCAGTTCTGGAGGGTTCCACACTCTAGGACTTTAAAATCAACAAATGTAAATTCTGTTCACATTCTCTCTAGCACAGGAAAACCTCCACCTGTGTGAAATTTCTATGCAAAAAGTTGCTTGCAAGCAATTTGTAAGCTCAAATATGAATGAACAAAAAGTAAACAACGTCACTGAGGAAATCCTTCTACTCACCAGCAAAGCCACAGAACACAAGTGGGTGAGAATGCACAGATGTTTAATTGAAATGAAGTGACACATCTCTACAACCTTACTTACTCTGTAGACTTGTCAGGCTATATTCTTCCCCTCTGATGACTGGCCTTCTTCAATTCTTCTGTGTTTTGGCTGAGTTCAGCTTTCTTTCTTAAATATCACCATGAACTGGAACTATTAAACATAAGAGAAAAGGTGGAACTCCAAAGTCAATACAGAAAAAAGAAAAAGCAGTGGTAGTTCTCACCTACAAACAAATACTTTTCAGTCAAATGATCATGAAGAGCATAGCATGGCAGAAAGATCAACCCTGACTTCTTCCTGCATGGTTTGATGTTGCATGATCACAGGAAGGGGATGGAGGGCAGATGTTAAAGGCTATGAATACAGAACACAGGAAAATAGGAAAATAAAATTCACTTTGCCTTCTTGCTTTAATCTACTGTAAATAAAACACCTCCAAATGGAAAAGAGCTAAGTGGCAAACACCATTCTTAAAAAATAGGGTTATTAAGGAACTCATCTCCAAAGACAGGATTTTATAAAACAAAAGAGAAATTAAACCCTGTAAAGACTAGCAGAACCTCCTGTTTTCAAACTTAGGTCTGAAAAGGAGAATAAGCCTGGTAGTGCCAGGCAAACGAGCCCTTCTGTTGAAAACTGGAGCAGCAGAGCATTTATTCATAGCAACGTTCAATGCCAGACTGAAGTGGGATTTCTCAAATTAATCTTAAAACTTTGAGACATTTTCAGACCTTTTGGAAGGAGATTCTTCCTACACAAGTCAGGACCCGTACAGGCACCCTAACCGCAGCGAGTGCTGTCTCCCAAAGGAGCACACAGGTCTGTTAGGAGCAAGGAGAAGCTGGTGGGGTCAGGGGAGCTGGGACTCAGAGCACACAGCACAGGCGTCCTGCGGGCACTCGGGCACCTGGCCGAGCCCCGGGCCTGCCCACCCCCAGGCTGAGCACAAGCGGGGCTCCACCACCCTCTGCTGAGGGCTGACAGGGGCTGTCTCCTGCCTGCCACACAGCCAAGAACTCCCCACACACAGCACAGAGCTGCTGCTGAAACAATGACACCCAAGCTGCTTCCACTGCCTTTGCTGGAAATAACCCTGACCCGAGGGGCAAAATCCTCAGCAAAAGCCAGCCAGTGGTGCCTGCGCAGGCACAAGCACATGGAGACCCAGATTTTCAGCTGGCATAAATCACCCTCACCCTGCTGGAGGAAACAGCAGCTGTGCTGGTTGTCCCTGTTGAGGAGTGAGCCTAGAAACACACACAACCCAGAGGCAGGCACACATTTCCCTCCCTGAATTTCGGGGTAGGTGCGGTTGCCATCGCACACTGGCCAAGCTTTCTTGGAGCTGCTCCAGAACATCAATCTAGCATGTTTTCAAGCTTATCCTTGGAGAGCTCAGCTGGCCAGAAGACTTCCCAAAAGATGTATTTTCCATATCCTTTCAAAGCAGAGAGGCCAGAATAAGAAACAGCTCAAAGAATTTTACAAAGTCTTTTATACTCATTGTAGTACTTGAGAAAGAGCAAGGGTATCACAGTTCTAAGTGGTTCATAGTGTAGATGATCCACAAAGTTACATTCTAAAAGCCTTTCATCCACACACAGCTACTGTCTTCTCTACCCATTCATCCCCACAAAACTCCAAGGCAAGGACACTTCCTAAAATCTTTATCCTTTTTCATATCAGCATTTGCAAGGGAAGGTCATCAAATTTGGAAGAACTGCTTTTCTGATCAACTTAGTTTATTTTTGGTTTTGCTAATTAGGCTCATTTTTCCCTTGCAGCCAAAGTAAAGCAAAAGGAATAGATATTGTTCCTTTATAAACAATGAAAATATAAAAACCTAAAGTTCAAAATAATGATTATTAGAATTCCTTTCAAGTAGAAGATTTTTCTAAAGATAATGACCCATTTCAAGCACTGTAAGCTCGTAGGTGAAGAGTGGAAGGAAGCAGAGTCCAGAGCTGGCCTGGCACAGAAAGCTGCAGTGTGTGAGGGTGGCAGGAGCTCAGGGCAGGGTCTGGCAGGGCAGGGCGAGGCAGACCAGCTCTCTGATCTCCAGGAGCACGAAGCCAGGTTACACCAGCCAGGCACCGGCCCCAAGAGCTGCAGCTGAATTTTCAAGCCTCAGACAAGGCCTAATTCAACTCCCATTAAAGTCAATAAAAGCCTCCCATTGATTACAGCAGTGGCTGGATCAGGGCCATACTGATGTTTACTGGAAGCCAAACACAAGGTCTGATTACTTTTATACTGTTACACATCAGATCCTTATTCACTCCATTATTTACGGGCTTGCAAACAAGCAAGAAATTCTGATCACACAGTCATACAGACTCCATTTGCATCCTTGATTGGCATGATGAGAGCTCAGAGAAGGGTTTGAATATGTATTACACAGAGCAGCAGTGCACAGAACCTGCAGGATGCAGTAAAGCAATCAGGCAGCATAAAGAAATTGAAATGGAATTCCTTGGAGAAAGGGATCATTAAGTGCTTAACAAGCATCACTCCGTTATATCTGTTTTAGTGATGTTAGCATAATTTTAATTGTTACCAACCAATCTGTTTTGATAGCTTTGGAGTTATCAAGATGCTAAATATTTTACGGTGACATTTGAACAATCAGGAAGATTAGCTGCGAAGCCCTCTACCCAGTAGCCCAGTGCCTGTGAATAGGCAAAAAGGGGGATCTATTTTCTGTGTGGAACAAAGACAAGACAGAAAGATCAACACAATTAAATATTAAACAGAAGTAATTACATAGGCAGCTAAGTAATAACTCAAACACCCTGTATTTTGCAGCCAAAGTAAAGCAAAAGGAATAGATATTGTTCCTTTATAAACAATGAAAATATAAAAACCTAAAGTTCAAAATAATGATTATTAGAATTCCTTTCAAGTAGAAGATTTTTCTAAAGATAATGACCCATTTCAAGCACTGTAAGCTCGTAGGTGAAGAGTGGAAGGAAGCAGAGTCCAGAGCTGGCCTGGCACAGAAAGCTGCAGTGTGTGAGGGTGGCAGGAGCTCAGGGCAGGGTCTGGCGGGGCAGGGCGAGGCAGACCAGCTCTCTGATCTCCAGGAGCATGAAGCCAGGTTACACCAGCCAGGCACCGGCCCCAAGAGCTGCAGCTGAATTTTCAAGCCTCAGACAAGGCCTAATTCAACTCCCATTAAAGTCAATAAAAGCCTCCCATTGATTACAGCAGTGGCTGGATCAGGGCCATACTGATGTTTACTGGAAGCCAAACACAAGGTCTGATTACTTTTATACTGTTACACATCAGATCCTTATTCACTCCATTATTTACGGGCTTGCAAACAAGCAAGAAATTCTGATCACACAGTCATACAGACTCCATTTGCATCCTTGATTGGCATGATGAGAGCTCAGAGAAGGGTTTGAATATGTATTACACAGAGCAGCAGTGCACAGAACCTGCAGGATGCAGTAAAGCAATCAGGCAGCATAAAGAAATTGAAATGGAATTCCTTGGAGAAAGGGATCATTAAGTGCTTAACAAGCATCACTCCGTTATATCTGTTTTAGTGATGTTAGCATAATTTTAATTGTTACCAACCAATCTGTTTTGATAGCTTTGGAGTTATCAAGATGCTAAATATTTTACGGTGACATTTGAACAATCAGGAAGATTAGCTGCGAAGCCCTCTACCCAGTAGCCCAGTGCCTGTGAATAGGCAAAAAGGGGGATCTATTTTCTGTGTGGAACAAAGACAAGACAGAAAGATCAACACAATTAAATATTAAACAGAAGTAATTACATAGGCAGCTAAGTAATAACTCAAACACCCTGTATTTTATTATGCATTTCCAACTAGCCAATTAAATTATACAATATTGTGAATGTGCCTGGCACATCCTGCTCCCTGGTAGGTCATTTAGCCAAGTTTTACTTCTAGTATAGAGAATCTTACTAAAATTTATACTGAGCCAAGGAAGCATGCAAGATCGAGGGCTCTACTTTGTCTTCAGCTAACAAAAAGCTGCTGTCCTTTCTAAGAAGTCCAAAAGTCCTCAGGTTCTATCCAATGCCGGTGGGCTGCCAGGTGCAGTTTCAGAGCCATTTCAGGTGATAACCTAAGATATGACAAGTGTGGCAATTTGCAGCCTCAGCCTCACACCTGTGAGACCATGGGGCCAGGGCAGCACACAGCAGCCCCTCTGCATGGACACTCTCCAGAGCCAGGGCTCCTGCAGTCAGTGCGTGCCAGGCAAAGAATGTACCAGAGCCACACGGAACCTCAATGGGCTCATTCACTTGCTTTAAAATGACACACCTGCTAAAAGTGTTTGCTGAATCAGGGCCACATAGGCTATTTGCTAGTGGTCCGTAATTAAATGCAAACTAGTGCTCCCAGCAGAACAGTAGCAACTAATAATGATGATGATAAAGCTAAATATTATCCAGAAGAGAGGCAAAGGACATAATTTTTGCCAAATGAAATATTGCAACGCTAGGGTTTTAATATGCTTGTAAGAAAAGCTTGCAAAATCTTTGGCAGCATAAGACTGAGCCTTCCATCTGGATAAATAAGGATCCAGGCTAAAATCTGACAAGTTTTCTATTTCTTTTGGGAAAAGCTCAGAACCTAGCGGCATATACTGCCCTTCAATCAAATGATACTGCTATCTAACAATTTCCACCTTAACAGCTCATCTCTCTGATGAAACTGTAACTGGTTGTAGTTATTCAACCCATGCCCATAAATGAGTATTGGAAAATAATCTCTCTCAGGAAAAATGGTATTCTTTACCTATGAGGAGAAAGAATAAGCTTGAGATTTGGGGTTAATCTGATTAGTCAGGACATTGTCAGAACCAGGATGGCAGGGCTTAGAAGTGCCCTGTTAAATCAGGCTCACACTAAGACACCAGAGGATCTGGCTTTGTTAAGCTCATCAAGGTCAGGCACAGGCCTTTGTAGCCAGTCCCACAAAGCCCCCAGCCCCTTCGGAGGGGGCTGCCACAGGCAGTGCACAGGTAAAGAGCAGACACTCCAGTCTGGGTACTCAGCATCAGCCTCGCCTCTGATACCGAAGGCTCAGAAGCTGCCAGCTCAGTACCCATCAGGGAAGGGACTTGCACCTGAGCTGCAGGCTCGTGCTAACTTAAAACAGCAATCACAACAGGGCCACCATGCAAGGGCAAGGGTTCAGGGAGGGCTGCTGGTCCACACATCCCCCGAGATCCTTACAGGGAAATCTCTTCTGCTGAGCACGTGCAGCAGCTCCTGTCCTTCCTTCAGATGGTGGACATCAATGGACTCTGCTGAGGTGACAGAACTTGCTCTGCAGACTGGCACTGCACCTCTCCACTGGTGATGGGGCCCTGAGGAAAGAAACTATCAAATGCTAGGAAGATTGTCACTAAGATTTTCCTTTTTTTCAAGTTCAGGCAGTGATGTTTCTGTCTTTTACAGTCACAGGTCAAAGTTCTGATTCCTGCTGCCAAAGGGAGGAGGGCAGTGTGATGGGTTAGACCCTGGTAACTCCATCTGTGACACAACATTGTTTTCCAGCCCTCTGTGGGTATATTCAGGAAATTTACTGTAAGAGTTTTCAGGCAATTTCACAGGCACTGACACTGGGCAATAGACCAACACTAGAACACCAGTCAGTGTCTGACTTACAGCGCTTGGTTCCCTCAAGAACATGTGCTAAACATGTTACTTATAAATAATTGGATTCAAAAGGGTAGCAACAGCTTCATAAGCAAACAGAGCTTTAGAATAATTAAGAAAAATATTTTTAAATTATGCTGACGTACTACAAGACGACTCGTCTTTGAACATCTAAGGAGAAAATTAACCAGTAATTGGACAAGTTCCTTGATCCATCTAAAATAGCTCTGTGCTACACCCCTGGCTGCAAACTGGAAGCACCAGTAGCCTTGACAATGAGTGGAACTTTCAACAATATTTTTGTGCATGTTTGAGGAAAAGAGAAAATTTTTCAAAGGCTGAAATACAATAATCCAGTGGAACATCAGGGTTAAAGGATTTGGGATGCCACACATAACAGTAGAGCCCAGAGTTCTGAGAGGTGTTTAGGCTCAGCTCCTGCAAATCGCATCCAAAGGGGGTAGAGACAGGAGCCTAAAAAGAGCAGGTCTGGAGGGGAAGACTCCACCACCAGCATTTTCTCAGGGGCTCTCACAGCAAAGCCTGGCTGTGCTGACTCGTGTGGCACCTGCTGACATTTTTCCTGACATATTCCTGGAGATGGAAGGGGAGCCCAAGGGCTGTGCAAAGACCATACTGCCACTCCAGGACAAGGAGTGCAGCGTTTGCTGTCTGCATCAGTAAGAGAAACTCAGGACCTGAAACTGCTTCCTGGATATGGGAGTATTTTAGAAGCTTTTTCTTGAGTCGTATTTCTTATAACATTTTTGCAGCTACTCCAAATCACAAACACTTGAGCCAAATCTCAAGAGTGCCATTCAAAAAATGAAACCTCTTTAATCTTTTCAGGGAGATAATCAACTTAAGTGGTTAATAACTTCATTGTTTTAGAGGAAACTGGTAAATACTTGTATTCTGAGAAAACTTCAGAGCAAAGACACTAGCTAGAACGAATAAAACCAGAACCAAAAGAGTGAAATTATCCAGTCTTGGTGTTAAAAGCCTGAAACATTTTAAAGATTAAATAAGTATTTCATGTTACTATTTTTAGCTAAAGAAAAACAGCATTGTTCCTATTAGACATTTCAATTTACTTAAAATAATTGCGCCTCAGTAGCTTACAAAGGAGTGATTACATACAATGTGACAATTGTATTACTTACTACCCTTGACATCACTTCAGTGAGGGTCACTCTAGTTAAATATTTCATTTGCTATAATGTCCATCTTCATCAAGCTATTTTTGAAGCAAACTGAAAAATCTTCAAATCTTTGTTTCTTTGTCTTTGTAAAAAGAGGGCCCTGTTCATTGTTCCCTTTAATACTTAGCAAATTGCCAGAGCAATTCACAAAACCCTTAAAAGAAAAGGGCATGCTAGAGAAATTCAAAGTAACTCATTGAAAACGTCCTTTTCTCACTTTCTTAGTCTTTTCCACTGTCAAACACCCTGCCTAAGTCCAGTCTCTGTCAGAGAGGCAAAGATGCTTTATTAACAGTATCCTCATAAATATTCTGCGCTTGAATGAACAAGATGAAGGATACTTGACATTTAAATGTTTCTTACAACTTCATTTATAAAGCAATTCTCTGATATCAAAGCATGCCTCCATAGTTACACATGAAAAAAATTACAGCCTTCTTAGACTCCTCCATAAGTGTCTTACCACCAGAGATACATCACCATTTTCTTAAACCCATAAAGAACTGAGTTCTGTTAGCCAAATCAGAGCCACCCAGGTAACGTTGCTGAGAAGGACACATCACTAAGCTTTAGTGTCTGTAACTTACCTACAAACCTTCACCACAGCAGCAGGTTTCTGTCCTGGGCAGACTGTGCAGAGCTGGGAATTATGACATTGCGTGGGGTACTGGAGAGTGGAGGAAATATTTCAGTGAAGTCACAGATCAGCCACCTCCTCTGCACTCTCAGTCTGATCTGCATCACTGCCTAGAGAAGCTGAGGAGAGACAGGAAAACTCAGAGGCCTCCCCACCCTGCAGAGGTGTCTCCAGAGCAGCAGAGACATTCCAGGTCAAAAGCAAGAACTCCAAACCCAGCAGTTTTCCAGCAAGTGGTTTGTACATGTACCAGAGGCTGATACTGATCCCCACAAAACCTGAATTCTCATTAACACTTCCATTACTTTTTTCTATAGATTGGAGGTCTTCTTAAGTACTCTGAGACAAGGAAAAAGAATAATCATTTTTAAAATGCACTGAATAAGTATTAATTGGTTGTTATCATTATTATTAATAGTACCATGTACCTTCATATGGTAAATATTACTTTCTGCTTCTCACATCAGAATGAAATAAGCCCCTATGGAAATGTCATTCTGCAGATCTCAGCAGAGGCAGGCTGACCTCAGTCCTCAGGAATTAATGCATAGCTTTAAAGAAAGTCACACCAGAAGCATACATTACTTTATGGGTTTCTCTGTAAAATAACCTATCCCTCTTTGAGGCACGATTTAAAGACAGAGCCTGCAGGACATAAATCACAGCTGCTAAAAATACAAACCGCTTTAGGACATCACTCCTTAATAGCACCAAAATCTTCACAGGAAAAGACACCTGCCCCAGTGACAGGGAATAATCACCTTCTCCAAAGCATGTGTTGGATGCTTGCTGGAGTTAGCAGGTTCACAGTGCCAAGCTTCCCTTTGGAAGAGAAGACAAGTTTCAAAATTCAAACCAAAAACCCATATTTCCTCCAAAAAAAAAAAAAAAAAAAGAGCTACTTTTCAAAAGGGTGAAGTGTATGTATTATAGAGAAAAAGGTGCACAAAGGTCTCACACAGCTCCCTGGGAAAGGCTGTCCCATTCTTGCACCCCAATTAGCAATGCAATCAAGCCAGGACATGGGAACTGGCTGCTGAGAGCCACCCTCACTTAGTGGCTTCACTACCCCAAACTACTGGTAAGAGACAGATTCAGAGAGTTAATTTTCTGTAAGAGGTCTTTCTCCAAGTTCCTTTGGATGATGCACTAGAACATCAGGTCTTTGAAGCAATAAATAATTTTGATTTAATGTTAATTTTCTTTCTCTTCCTACCAAAGTAACAATGCCATCATACTTAGGCCATTTTCTTTGGTCAACAAGACTTTCCAGCCACCATGGAAAATGTTAAAATGTTGATAGTTTCATCCCAAATTGGAATAAAATGTCTACAATTTACGTTATTTTTTTTAATGGACACTTTACCAGGCTTTTGATGAGCTTGCAACACATTGCTTCAAAGTCTTTCTTTGCTCATCCTATCCACACTCTACTTAACATTAGAATCATTTTACAGAGTATAATCCATATGCATCCGCAAGGCACAGAAACATTGAGCAGAAAGAGAGCAGTTTGAAAAAAAACCCACAGATTTTGTGGGTTTTTTAATATCATCTGACCACAAAATGCCTGACACATTTTGCTGGTAATACCAAAGCCAACAAAGTGAATGTTCTCACACATTAGTGTAAGAACTGGACACCATGCGACTCAAAGCAGAGAGCAGATCTGGCAGCAGCTTTCTCCTCCCCTCCAAAGTGACCTGGGTTACACAGGGCTCTGCTCTGTGCAGGCTGTGACAAATATTCACCTTCCAGCCCCCTGGCCTCCAACACTTCCAGGGATGGCTCAGCCACAGCTTCTCAGGCCAGCATGTTCCAGTGCCTCAGCACCCTCACAGCTTCAAACCTTTCCCTCCCCTTGCCCTTTACTGAAAGGCTTTAAATTCCAAAATAATGATCCAATTCTTAAAGAGAAAAAAAAAAATTACATCATCCAGAAAAAAAAAAGAATCTCAGTTTGAAGTGAAGGCAGATTTTCCCTGACTAAGGCTGGCCCAGTGCAGAAGCTTGTGCCTGAGCCTGGCAGCTCTGATGATGAAAGGAAAGTTACTTGCAATATCTATCTTGGACCATGAATGACATTCCTTTCCCTACAAATTTCCCCATCCACATGGCAAATGTTGCATTAGCAGATGTTCATGGACACTGTAAAATAGGTGGCTTTTCCCATATATTTTTGGTGCTTTCATGTGGTGTTTTTCTGTTTCTTCATTTTTCCAATTAAACTGCTTGACTTCAGAAGTTATTGGCAGACAAAGTGCAGCAGAAGAGATAACAAAGCCCATAACAACCACATGAGGCAAAATAAAAAACAAACAAACAAATAAATAAATAAAAGCTTGCTGTATTTCGATTTCCCAGCTGGAAGTGAGAAGGATATTGGGAATGCTTATGAAAACATAAATAAAGATAAGAACAGTCATCCAAAAATGTCTCAGAAAAAATACCCTAAAGATACTATTAAAATATTCTGGATAATAGGTAACCGTCAGGCTTTACCCATGAGCAGCACTAATCCTGGCGTGTATCCTGCCCTCAACCATCCCAGAGGATGCTCCTCCTGTGCACACAGAGCTTCCTCTGGAAATGCTAGCCAGGTCCCAGCAGCAGTGAAATTACCCTGTCAGCAGGGCTCCTTCACTTGGGTGCAGTATCTCGCTGATAAAGCTCTCATGCTCCACAGTCCCACTCTTGTCTGACTGTCATCATTTCAGAAATCTCTGCAATATGCCCCTGGAAGGGGCATGACATAAAGCAAATGGAACCAAGCCTTGGATGGGGAATTGTCCCAGGAAGCATCCATGCTAGACATTGTACAATCCTGAACCAGATGCTTCTCAAGAATGTTATCCTAGTGGCACAATTCACCTAATTTCCATCTCTCATTTAAGATCTCACACTTACGAAGTCTACAGAACAAGGCAGATGCCTTTCTGATTTGTCAGGGACTTTATTTGCCTTGTGGAAGCTTCCCTGCTGACTGCTGAATACTCACATGTATCCAAAAGTAGACCTTATCCCCTTTTATACAGGCTAAGGAAGGAAAAGAGGATAGACAAATACTTTCATGAGAAATAATTTCTTCTGTATGCCTTCCTCTCCTGCCAACATCCCAGCTATACCAGCCCCATTTTCCCTTGGACTAGGCAATAAAGACAGCTGAAGTCTTCAACCTAACAAGAGTGTCCTTACTTACTCACCATGTTTTGAACATGCAAGAAAGGAATAAAAAGGAGGAGGGAGAAAAGATGAGAGGTGGTTGCTGGAATAACATTTGCTACATCTAGGAACAGAAAGCAAGTGGACAGAAATTCAGGCCAGATACACACATTCAACAACCAAATATGTAAGCATGGAAAAACCATCAGGATTTCACAAGTTAGCATTCTCCTGCTCTTTTACACCTTATTATTGTTACCTAACTGGATGGGATCTCTGCAAGGAACAAGCCCAAGATGCACCAACATCGAGGTTAGGGACAGAAGCCCACTTTGGCTGCAGCAGGGCAGTCCAGCACCTGGCAGCAGCACAAGCACAGCTCAGAGTGTGAACGAGCACCCGCCTAGGCTGAGGGCTGCAGACAGCCTGAGTCATCTTTCCACAGCACTTCCCTTGCAAAATAAAATGTGGCAACATCCTCCTTGGAAACTGCAGTGCCTGACACCCCTACCCAGATAAGAGAGCACAGACAGCAGCTTATCTCACCACCCTTCACCGAGCCCTAAAACAGATACAGCGCTTTTAAAGCACTTAACACTGCCCCTCCAGACACCACTGCCACTCTAGACCCAACACTTCAGCTCAAGTTCACATCACTCCCTAAGAACTGTACCTAGCCTACAGCAGAGAGCTACCAAAGTGTTCTTAGCCATTCCCTGCTCCCACGCTCCCTCCTCAAATTAAAAGGCTGTGGCAAACATGGAATACAAACAAATTCCCTGTGTTCAGTGGCACACACCACATTTCTATCCATTATTAGATGTGACAAACACGAGAGGGGGCAGAGCAAAGGGCAGGACACTCGGCGATCTTGTCATACAGAACTTCTCAAACATGCTCAGAGCAGTGTGGGATTACTCAAGGCTTCCCATGCGGTGGGTCAGCAGCACCAGACGTGCAGCAAAACAGCTTCCTGGGAAACCCAGACAGAGCAAGGGGAAAAACAGCCCTGTACACATCCTGTCAGGCACCTGGCACACACCACTGTGTTTTTCAGGGACTGTTCACCACTTTGGTCTCTTCTGCTATCACCTTGTTACACTAAAACCAGCCCACTGAGAGATTTTGTCAGGTGCAGAAAGAGGTCAGGCTAATGCCAAGAATTTGGGGACAGAAAAACCTTGAGCTCTCCCAATCTTTTCCATCACATGTTCAAGGTAAGATAACACTGCTGGCACATCCCATTAATGTCCTGCTCCCCAGGGCACACTGCAAGATGGTTTGTGCTGGGGCATTTCAGCCTTCAGAAGACAGAAGGCAGTCCCTGAAGCACGACACTGCATGCAGCATCTCCCTCTACCAAACTGCCTTTCCTAGAAATGCTGCCCCGGGTCTGGTAAGTACGTGGAAATGAAGTCCTTGCCATTCAAGAGGAAGGGAAGGCAGGCTCTCACTACCCCAGGCACACATGGTTTCTCCAGACCCAGGCAGCCAGCTCACACTGTGCTGATGTGCCATTGTTTATTTCTCAAGCATCTTCAGAGAGCAGCTTTCCCTTGTGGCAGCTCTCCTGCACAGGCTCTGTTCCCATGCAGACAGAAGGCTGCACTGCTGCTGCCTTTTTGATCTCAGGGCCGAGGTGAGGGGCTAGAGGAGGGGATGCAGTGGGAATTCCTCCACCCTAATGCTGTTGGTTTGCTTTTCAAGATGCTCAGCAGCACTGCACGAGACAATCCTGTGTAGCAGAGGCTCTCTTTAAGATGATACCCTCACTTTCTCGTGTGACCTTTATTCCCTGTTTGCTTTCCTGGGAGGGTGAGGAGGCTGTAACCGACCCGGAGCATCCCCGTCCCCAGGGCTGCTTTGGCTCACACAGCAGCATCTCCATCCTCACAACTGCTTCTCCTAGCAGATGTTAAACACAGAGCAAGGGGTGAAACCCCTGGCACAGCGATGTTTGTGTGGGCACCTGCCCTCTCCCATGTGGCTCTTGCAGCTCTTAGCTCAGCCAAAGCAATGAATGAGGGTGCGGGATGGCACGACTCTCCTCAAGGGTGTTCTCCTTTGCTCCCTTGCTGGCACCTCCTTCCTCCCAGTTATGCCTTTCCCACCAGTGCCATCCAGGTGGCAGAGTCCAGAAACAATAAGGATACTGAAATGGCTTTCTGCTAGAGAAACAGCAGCAGCAGTGGCTGCTGTCAAAAGGGAATCTACTCAAATTTTTCAGAGGGATTAGGAGAAAGCAAAGATAATCCAGCCACCAGCTTTAAAAGACACAGGGGAGGCTAGTCACATAACCAGCTCACCGTACATGCTCCAGGAGAAGCCAACACATTACATTCCACTGACATTTCCTCCACCCACAGAAAAGGACTGATGGCTGCTGAGGAGTATGCCTTGGACTCAGCCTGTCTGCACTGGTATTGTGCTCTCAGAGCAGAGGAGGAAAAAATCTTGGGAGATGCTGTGAGACAGAGCTGGATGTGGGGTCTTCCAGTTGTCTTTTAGAGATGGCACCAGGGTAGTCCATGAGGAAGAAGAGTGAAACAGATGCTTGGACTTCGAGTGGACAGGATGGAATCACTTCAAGAATTGTACCTTGGGAGGTTTTTGTACTACCACAAACATTAATTTCTACAACACTGACCAAGATTAGCACTAGTTTACAAACTCTTTTTCCTTTAATGTCTTCAAGTCCTCAAAATGTATATTTTTTCCCATGAATTTTCAAATGCTCAATATTTTCATTGCAGATATTTCTAGAAAATTCACCACTAGCTCAGCATTTCCTATTAAATTATCATTGTGGCCATCCTTAGCAACTTTAACTTATGGAAACAGGTCAAACCACAAAAACTCACACCTACAGTTGTGCTGTATATAGATATCCAAGCAGACAGGAGCCACACCAAGCAATGTGTGGGAGGAAGTGGCCAGAGATGTTCGCAGAGTTATTGCTTCTTTTAGACACCAAGCAGGGATCTAAATAGATCCAACAAATGCAGCTGAAGGTCTGTGTGGCCTTACATGGGAATTTTGTGGTCATCAAAGCTTGAGATTAGCATTTCAAGGGGAAAGCAAAGTAATTATTATAGTTTGTTACTAATTTGCAAACAGCCCATTTCCCACCATACATATTAAGAGTATCCTGAAGACTTGTACAGCCTCAAGAGGAATAAAACCCATATTATAGTAATAATGTGGGCAAATTACATGTAAAACTGAGAGAAAATTATGTTTTCAGACACTGTATTAAAACCTATCAGGAATCAGCCACCCACCCAGCCAAATGTCAGGAGGGAAGAAAAGACTAATTCAGGCCCATTTTATACCCACGTGACCCAGAAGGATGCTGGATGAAAAGGCCTCCTTGTAGCAGCAGCACTGCACACTCCTGCAGCCTCATCCCAAGTCTTGCAACAGCTAGTGCTTACAGGAAGCCTCAGAACCTGCAGGCACGTCACTCACCCAAATCTAGGCTCTGCACAAAAAAAGAACATTGCACCATAAAAATAAGCTTCCAATTCTCAGTTGCAAATAAAACCTTGAAATAGGCAACACAGATGGACCAAAAAGCTCATAAACATGACAACACATCCAAAAAAAAAAAAAAAAAAAAAAAACCCATCCTCATGAACTTTCTCAGGTATAACTCATGAATTTTGAGCACTTAAGGCTGGCAAAGATATACAAACTCTTTGTAACGATGCACAGCTAGTTCTCAGAATTCCCAGGTCACAGATACCACTTGGACTCAACCAGAAAGTGGCTGCTTTTGAGCATCCACCTTTCCACAAGTCATTGCCACTTTGGTTAAGTGCTGCTGTTGGCAGTCAAGCCCCTGGCACAGGATCCTAGCTGAGCTATTCCCAGCAGGTATGGCATCCCAGCCCCTTCTCTGGAGAAGGAAAAGAGCCACCAACTGCAGTCAGTAATACCATCTTCCTGAGTTTTTCAAAATGCAGCCACCTCTGGGGGAGACCCACAGATTCCTCCTCACAGCAAGTTAGATGAATAAGAGGAAGAGTTGATAAAGGTCTATTTTACAGAGTTTCTGCACCCTAACATGTCCCTAGCCTACACACTGTGTTTTCCAACAAAATCCCTTTTGTGCTTTCCCCCTGCTGCCACTCCTACAAGGAAGAGCTCCCAACAGCCACCTCCAAAGTGCCTTTGTTGTTTGTCCTCAAGCCAGCCTTCAAAGCTCCTGAACCACCATGCAAACAAACAGCTTGTCAGCACTTAAACAGCATTTTTCCTGAGAGACATCCATAGACCAGCTTCCTTATCAGTCCTCACACACCCCTATCTGCAAAGCCTTGTCTTGGGCTCACTTTGCAAGTGGTCTGAGGACAAAACCATTTTGTTTTGTTCCAATGCATTTCCTGACATCCTGGAGCACAACTAAGACTCTTTGACCTCACAAACCAAGTAACAAATCCTAAGAAAATGAACCCATTAAGAGTTAACCTGAATGTGTGTAGATCTCCTGCATGTGTTATTAATAGGAACTGAGAAACTCTCTTGATTTCTTCTATTTTTAAAGGCACATTTTAGTTCCCCAACTGATCTATAACATGGCTTCGCAGAACCATAGAATGCTTTAGGTTGGAAGGAACTTTCAAGCTCATCTCTTCCAACCCCCTGCCATGGGCAGGGACAGCTTTCACTATCCCAGGTTGTTTAGAGCTCCATCAACCTGACCTTGAACACACGCAGGGAAGGGGTAGGCAGCTTCTCTGAGCAGCCTGTCCCTCACAGAGAAGCCTTTCTCCAGAATTCCATTTCACCCACCCCTCCGTCAGCTGGAAGCCATTTCCCCTTTCCCTGTCACCTGCCTTCTGAAAAGTCCCTCTCCAGCTCTTTTAGCACTGGAAGAGGCTCTAAGGTCTCCTGGAGCCTTCTCTTCTCCAGGCTCAACAATCCCAACTCTCTCAGGAGCTGGGAGACATTACCACAACCTTTCTAAAAGAAAAGAAAGAAAATAAATCTGGAATCACAAAAATAAACCATCTGGGCCAAATACTGTACACAAGTGAACTACCCCTGATACAGCTGGTTATTTATACTGATTTGTCTGCAGGAGCAGGACATGGCTGCAAGAAAATCCATGCTTTATTTTGTCACCTCCCATGAAAAATTTTGCTTGCAGGGACTTGGTTCACGATTCTTCTAACCACTCATGAGACCTAGTCCCACCTTTCAACAGAGTCATCTTCAGTCTTACAGAACTCTGTTAGCTCCTCAGTGGAACGATTCACTCACCTGTGAAGCAGGGACAGTACCTTGGGCATGGCTGTTAGGAAGGTATGTTCATCTCCATTTGGGATATATTTTTGATGACAAAACAGCCAGAGGGAAAAAAATGCCACTGACCTTCTCCCTGTATTTTTTCTCTTTTTAAGTAGTGGTAGGAAGACCTCAAAGTTTGTAAGAGTCATTAGACACTATCATGGTATACAGAACAAATAATGATGAGCAGTTTAAAACATATTCTATTTCTTCAGCTCAGAAAAAAATAATTATGACCAAAAAAATTACAGCAAAGTGAAAAAATGTCATAATTGAAATAAACCATGAAGATCCCACATGGAGAGAAGCATACATTTGGAGACATCATTTATCCCCTAAAGCTATGGCTACTGTAGTATAAAGTTAAATTGCTTGCAGTTCTTCCAAAAGACAACCTGTTTCGTGGAGGTATCATAACAATTTGGGATCCTGAAGTTGCTATGGCAACTACTGCTGCATCCAACAGCAAAGTATTGTGTGTAGTTAGATAAATCTACTTAAGTTATATCTGCCCCGAGTTTCCAAATCTACAGCAAGTTATTATGCACCCTTAAAATAAAAGAATGTAAATTGAAGAAACCTGTTTCAACATTGAACAACAGTGCATAGAAAGCACTTTCTCCATAAACACTGCCTTTCAGGGCATGGTCATCACGTACCTTTGCAAGGTTCCTTATCTCAGATTCTTATGGCAAATACATGTATTTATTCAAATAAACCAAAGTGATATTAGGATGACATTTCAGTACAATAACACAATTGCATGATCTCTGTGCATCTTTTGACATTACTCTGGTAACACAATAGGCTTTCCCTCTGGCATTTGGTATGCATTTGCAGAAAAGAAAAAAAAAAAGCAAGCTTTAATATAAAATAAAATGCCCTGAGATGTACCACTTTATCATTCTAGGTCTTTCATCTCCTGCTTCCGAGAGCCACAACATTCCAGGGAAAGCAGACTTCTGTTATCATGGCCCAACCACACAGCAAACACACAGTGCCCTCCACGTAAATAACCTCGCCAGTGCCAAGGCCTCCATTTCCTTTTCCATCCCTTTGCTTTTCATAAAGGACTTCCTGCAGGAACACAGATTATTTGCAGCTCGTTTGCATACTATGGGGAGAAGCTCTAACACACTTCATAAGTGCTTCATTTGCTCCAGTTGCTCGCTTTATCTCAGCAGGGATAACCAGCATATGAGCCAAGAGCCTTTCCCAGATGAGAGGTACCTGCCAGCAACCAGCTGACATTCTTTTTAGTTTAAAAGATTACCTGTTTTTTTGTGGTAATACCTAAGCACAGATCTACTCTGAAGAGATAGCAACAGAAAACTAAACCATTTCTGAAAGGCAAAACAATAGACCCAGAGATCACCCAGGAGTGAAGTTCGGAGACTGAAACAAGAATCACAATCTCTGCAACGCTACTGAGGTTTGAACACTTAATTCATTAAAGCAGGGAAAGCCAACTCATAATTTCTGATTTCGCCACAAAAATGCTTTTATTTTTTGTAGTTAAGAGAAGCTACACCATTCACCACAGGGGTTTTTAAGAGCCTAAAATCATCTGCACTAACAAAACCTGGACACACTGGAGTGCCAGGCAGTGACATTGCAGACATGAGGAAGGAGGACTCATGGTCCCCAGTGGTGACAGCACCCTGCTGCTCCTGGTCACAGGCCCAGGGGAGAGAGCTGAGCTTCAGCTGCCACCTCTCAAAGGGATGCACAGCCACGTGGCACCAATCAAAGTGCTCACAAACACACCTGTGTACAAAAGCAAGCGCTCTGTAGTTCTCAGACACAAATTAAATGGCTTCAAAATTAGTGGAAGAGCAAGAGAGCCCTTCTGGGGTCCCTTCAAGGCACGGTATTATTTGAGTGTATTTGACTGTTGGAGTATATGCTCTTTGGAGAGGGTGTCGTCTTTAGGCACTGGGATTTCAGCTGCAGGAGCTGGAGGAGGACACTGGAATTGCACTGGAGACACCTTTTCTCAGTGAATGCAGCATCCCCAGAGACCAGAGCAGCTGAAGCAGCACTGAGCCCTGCCCTCCTGAAGGCACAGCTCCCTGGCACACCCCAAGGCAGCGCTGCAGTGCTCCCTCTGACACACACAGTGGAGAGGAGCTTCACCTTTTACTGCTCTTCCACCGACAGCACACAACGAGATCAAAGAGTTGGGTTTATTTTTACATTTTTATTACTTTTCCCACCCCTTTGCTACCACGCTGGCAGCATTTCCCACCCCCAGCACCGCGCCCTGGCTGACCCCACAGGGATGCCTATGCCCCGGAGGGCAGAGATACAGTTGCTATGGCAACACTACCTCCAAATTTTCTGGCCTTCATGCATGTAACATATTAACCTTATCATATAATTAAAAGTGAATTTCAGGGTGGCACACAGAAAATCACTTTTAAGTAGATTTGCAGAGTAGTCATCCTGACAGGCAGCATTTCTGCACATCAGGGCTGTTCTCCTCATTACCCCACCACCTGACCCACAGTGCAGAGAAAGGTCCTTTCTCCCTCCACCGGCCAAAATCCTCACAGGAGTCTCTGCTAAAGCCTCCTGCTTTTCTCTGTCTCACAATCCCAGCCAAAGCCATCACCCCTTCTCTGTGGTCAGTTGGAGGCACCATGCAGGGACAGGGTGGGCTCACACTGTCACCCCAGTCCGGCCTGGAGCAGCCTCTTATAGGATCACATCCTGCAGGAAATAAATCCCACGGCACACAGGGCCTGCCCTGCTTAGCCCAAGGGTGCTTCCTCAAAATTCTGTTATTGCAGAGAGCTCTCACAACAGGCAGGCAAAGTAATAAACTAAATTCTTCTTCCTACATAAGGATGCCATGGAAGGAGAGCGGGGACCTGTCCCCTTCAGCTCCTCACACAGCAATATAAAACCAGCCTCAGGAGCACCTCACCCCCTCCCACCAAAGCCACTGGTCAGAGATGCTGCCCAAAACCACGATGAGAGCAAACAAACCACGCACCTCCTGTTGATCCCAAACCTCCTGGAGCACGTGACCCCACCAAAAACTTCTTGTTTTCAACATGCCTCCTCTGTATAGAATTTCAGAGATTAAACACCTACCCAGACCCCAGGGAGTACTGCACAGAATTCCTTGGGCTTGTGGACTATTAAACCTGAAAATTGATTTTGCTGGCTCTGTAATTTTATTGACCATTTGAAAGAGTGAGAATCAACCACTTACCTTTTTTTTCACTTCAGCCATTTATTGTGAGCACATGGGGGAAGGAGAGAAGTGGGAGGAATCTATTTTATTTCTTGGCCACTTAAACTTGTTTATTCTAGAAAATAGCATCTAAATGCATTTTCCAAGAAAACAGCATGATACTACCTGCTATCAGCAGCAGGCATGGAGAGCTCTCTGCTCAAGAACTTTCCATGGACTCGCAGAAAGACCAGCTTCTGCCAGGAAAGGGACCTGAACCAATATGAAAACAAGAATACGTGAGTTTATTCACAGCTACTGTGACCAGTAACTCCTAAATGAACCATTTAAGTCTGCAAGGTTAATGCATTATTACATAAAAAGGATTTCCATTCATTGCTTCTCAACATTCCCAATTTTGGAATTCAATGTATTACTGAAGGCTATTGTATACATACAAATCCGCATGTTCAACAAAAAAAAACCAGTCGGGAAACAGAATTAACAGACAAGGCTGGGAATTCTCTATAAAAAAAATAAACATCTCAAGTGTGTTGAAGGTAGACAGGCCACACCAGCTTAGAATGTTCCAGGTGCAAAGGTGACTCTTAACAGCACTCTCTGGGCACTGTCAGTTTTATTATGAAGGAAACAGAGGACCAAGTGGCAGAAGATACGATGTGTAAGCTGGTTAAATTTGGCTGCCTCTGTTCCCATTGTGTGTCTGCCATCACAGTAGATATTTCCTACTTCTGGATGTTCTGGACAATAAATATTTACAGGGAGGTCATCAGGGCACGGCAAATCCTGACAGAAGGGCTATATATCCCCCCACAGGGGGGTGGATCTTGCAGTACATGGGATGTGTGAGACACCCTAAGCAGGCAAGGGTGAGTTCCCAGTGCTCAGCTATGTCCCACCTCTGGCTGTCTCTCGAGCTCATCTGTACACCCTGCTGCTGTGCCCTGGCTCGGCAGCCTCTGTGCTGACTGCGCCCCGAGCAAGTATCTCTGCCACGCTCACCCCAGACAGCTTGTGCTGGCACTTGGCCTCGCCAGCCCAGCTCAGGAAGCCACTGAGCATGACCAAGAGGAACCAGCCCCGCTCCAGAAGGGAGCACAGGAGGGAGGGAAGGGAAGTGCCGACATTCCCAAGGGGCGCTTCCCTTCCGTGGGTCACTGCTGAGGCAGACGCTATTCAGCAGACCCACAGCAGGACTGGGGCCCTCCTTCCCACAGATCTCCATGGTCAAAATGTTCCAAACCCTTTGTTTCAAGTCTCTCTCACCCTTTGCCCCGTGCAGAGACATGGTCATAATCCTCTTTCTCCTCCACCCTCCCTGTGCATCAGTCTCCCCTTCCATCACGAACCTGCTCCAAGAATTGTCCTTCCTAAAACCCACATGGCCCACAAGGAGAACCCTCTGGACCTGACCCCAGAAAAAACCTGGGGCACTGAACACAGCTCTGCCTCCTTGCAGAGGGGGCTGCAGTTGTGATGCATGCTCTTTCCTTGTGGTTATAGCCTCTAACCTGTTTGCTGTTTTACAGCAGCCATAGAACAGCCTGAGCACTGGATTTTTCACTCAAATCCTCTCACATCTGCCTTGCTAAAATAATGCATCCTCACTTGGGGACCTGCTCACATCTGCCTCCTGCTCTAATTCCTGCTGTCAGACCTATTCAGCAGACCCACAGCCTGGGGCCCTCCTTCCCACAGATCTCCATGGTCAAAATGTTCCCAAACCCTTTGTTTCAAGTCTCTCACCCCTGCCCCTGCAGAGACACATGGTCATAATCCTCTTTCTCCTCCACCCTCCCTGCGCATCAGTCTCCCCTTCCATCAGAACCTGCTCCAAGAATTGTCCTTCCTAAAACCCACATGGCCCACAAGGAGAACCCTCTGGACCTGACCCCAGAAAAAACCTGGGGCACTGAACACAGCTCTGCCTCCTTGCAGAGGGGGCTGCAGTTGTGATGCATGCTCTTTCCTTGTGGTTATAGCCTCTAACCTGTTTGCTGTTTTACAGCAGCCATAGAACAGCCTGAGCACTACAAGGATTTTTCTATAATATCCTCTAAATCCTCTCACATCTGCCTCCTGCTAAAATACTCCCTGTCCATGCACAGACACACACTCCCTCTGTCCAGTCTTACTGCTGTAGTCACTTGGGCACATAGACTTCAGTTACCTGCAAAAATAGAGAAATAGGCACTCAGTCCTGTTTTAAATAATGAAATATAGATTGCCCGAAACCCCCAGGTCTGAATGGCAGTCTGAACAGTACTTACTTCTTTGTCAGCCAGCCACTGTCTCCTCATCTGCAAAATGAGGCAATGGCACTTCTTGCATCTGAGCGACAGTGTTTGCAAACATTAAGAAACGACTCTGCAGAAGCCAAAAGGGAGTACTCTATTTGCATGCAAATTCATGTAAAAAATTAATCCTCACGTGGTTCCAAAAACACGATGCATACAAATACATTACTGCAAGCCTAAAAATTTAGCTTTACAAATGCAGCTAACTGTTTTCTACACTGACTGGGGGGAGGAGAGGACAATTTGACAATGCACCTTCCTTTCTTTAACTGTTAACTCTTTATTCTAAATCTAATATTGATCCTTAATTTTCTATCAGCATTTTGACTGCAAGAGAGCAGGGGACAAACAGGAGTGGCAAAGACAATCCATTTATTTCACCCTTTCTTCACTCCTGGGGTCAGCTACTCCCTCTCTGAATCAGTGCTAGACCTGCTTGAATAGCTGAGAATGAACCTTCCACAAAGTGTGGATTTACTTTTACTAAATCCCCTAAGTATTAAAGCTCTTCACACCATTTGGTCTTGAAGTGATGCAAGAGTGAGGTGTGGACACCAGTGACAATAAAGCACCATCTGGCAAAGTGAACTCCAGGCAAACAATGACAAGCACAAGTGAAAAGAATTGCAATGATTTCCACAAACATGTGAAATACTATAAACTGTGTGACTTAGCAGCTTCCTCCTCCTCACAAGTAAATAAACATGTCTGCAGAAGGCTGTTTGCTTCTGCCTTTTATATGAGCTGAGAATACACAGAGACGACCCTATTTGCATTCTGCTGTTTAAA
Organism: Emberiza elegans; assembly: GCA_024865655.1. Taxonomy (NCBI): domain Eukaryota; kingdom Metazoa; phylum Chordata; class Aves; order Passeriformes; family Fringillidae; genus Emberiza; species Emberiza elegans. The sequence goes on along the minus strand of JALJVW010000129.1, from coordinate 25,483,249 downwards.
AAATATATGCAGATTTGTGAGCAAGGGGGGAAAAGGGCGAGAAAGAAATAAAAAATAAGAACTAACCAGACTTCACTTTTTCTTGGTTCTTTACTGTCAGGGTGATGTACTGGAAGTCTTTATTTCTTTCAGCTTGGGCCCCTCAGTAGTTCATTCTCCTTCCAGCCTGTTCTCATGCCTTTCTTATCACCTGCTGAGGCCTTGATCATGGACAGAGCAGACAAGCAGCAGGGGACAATTAGAGAGGAGTTCAGACTTTGATCATTTGACCATATGTGAATACAACAGCTGACCACATGTTTTAAAAGACAACTAACTTAAAAGTATTAAAAAAATCACAAAGCAGGCATAGATACTTAAATTTACATTTTAATTATCTGGCACAATGGCGCATTCAACTTTGCAGAATATTGAATTTTTCTTCCTAAATGTACACATGTACACATCTCCAAAAGGAAAATCAGCACTTTGCTGCTTCTCCAGAGCCCAAATAAGCAGACTATTAATAAAATAAATATTTGGATGATTTAAAACATAAACAAACATATCTATCTAGTAACTTGCAGTTTTTACTGACAAAAAAAATCACAAATCATTTCTGTCCTGCAGACAGCCCAGTTTAAATAGAATAACACTGTATTTACCTCTAAAAATACCATGTATTTAATAGTACACAGACATACGACCCTGCATTACTTACACAAGTGATTTTTTCCCCTGAACCTCTCTGTTAGCCTTTTAAAATTAATACAGAAATATAACACAATTTAAAAGCTCAGCTGTTGTAGGGATTTGGTTCTTATTGCTTAGCTGCCTGCTCTTTCCTTAAAAAAACAAAAAAAAAATCCTCATTTACTAAATCGTTCAATCTTTGCTAAATCTTTAAGTTATCAAAGCAAAAGATCCAGTTGTGAGCAGTTTAACTGCAGCCATCTGACTCCAAATACTTGGGAAAAATCTTTGTTGGAAATTTTTGTATACAATAGAAGAGTTATCATCATTTGTGAAGATACGACATCCACTTATCTTCTGCAGCGACCAGATAATTAACATATTCATGAAATGGCTATTTACTCTCAAATAGGAGGATAATAGAAAAATAACACTAATTGTTTTGGCAGCAGTTTGTTTAGGAGTTATCTGAGGCAACAAATGTTTCTTTTGTAGCTGTGGAGGGGCAGAAATCCTCCTTTCTGTAAACACTTCTGTCTTCAGCTTTCCTTTCTCCCCAAAATTTGGATACTGCCAAGGAAAAACTGTGGAAAATCAGTGAAAGGAGAAGGAGGAGGATTTAAAAATTAAATGGCAGTTAGTTTTCTTTGGATAGCAATTGTTTGCATATTTTTATTATAACGGAAACCACAGAGTACAACAACATTTTGGAAAATGATGTGTTTTGCAGAGTACAAGAAGGGCTGTACCACATGCTGACTGAACAAAACAATGGTACTAATGGGGCATGAAGGGTGTGTACAAAATATTTTAAGAGGCTCAGGCTATTCCAACACACAGGCTTATTTTTTGCTTCTCTGACTGGACTATAAAACGCCTCCTTGCTGGCCCAAGCATGCCCCTAATGAGGGCAGAGGGCCGAGTGCTGGCAGGAGCTCAGGCCGTGCCTCGCTGCCACAGCTGGACAGCAGCAGTGACCACCCGTGTGCAGGGCCGGGGGCTCCAGCCTCAGGGCAGTGATGGACAGGCTGACCCACGGCCCCGCTCCAGCCAGCCTGACCCACGGCTCTGCTCTGACCATTCTGACCCACGGCCCTGCCCAGGCCAGGCTGAGCCACAGCCCCGCTCCGGCCAGCCTGACCCATGGCTCTGCTCTGACCATTCTGACCCACAGTCCTGCCCAGGCCAGGCTGACCCACGGCTCTGCTCTGACCATTCTGACCCACGGCCCTGCCCAGGCCAGGCTGAGCCACAGCCCCGCTCCGGCCAGGCTGAGCCACAGACCCATGGCCAGGCTCCACGGCCCTGCCCAGGCCAGGCTGAGCCACAGCCCCGCTCCGGCCAGGCTGACCCACGGCCCCTCTCCGACCAGGCCGATCCATGGCCCTGCCCAGGCCAGGCTGACCCATGGCCCCGTTCCAGCCAGGCTGACCCACGGCCCTGCCCAGGCCAGGCTGACCCATGGCCCCCCCTGACCACACTGACCCACGGCCCCTCTCCGACCAGGCCGATCCACGGCCCTGCCCAGGCCAGGCTGAGCCACAGCCCCGCTCCGGCCAGGCTGAGCCACAGCCCCGCTCCGGCCAGGCCGATCCACGGCCCTGCCCAGGCCAGGCTGAGCCACAGCCCCGCTCCGGCCAGGCTGACCCACGGCCCCTCTCCGACCAGGCCGATCCATGGCCCTGCCCAGGCCAGGCTGACCCATGGCCCCGTTCCAGCCAGGCTGACCCACGGCCCTGCCCAGGCCAGGCTGACCCATGGCCCCACTCCAGCCACACTGACCCACGGCCCCTCTCCGACCAGGCCGATCCACGGCCCTGCCCAGGCCAGGCTGACCCACGGCCCCCTCTGGCCAGGCTCAGGCGGACCCCAAAACATCCCCAGCTTCCCCCATGATCTGCAGCATGTCCGACCTGGCCACCCAGTGAGCGGTGCCTCAAGATGGCCTCGAAAGCTGCCGAGGCCCCTGCAGGCACCAGCATCTCAGAGGCGCTCTCAGCTCCACCAGGCCAACACTGCCAGCCCCACAGGCCACCTCAGGCACAGCCAGCCACGGGAATGGATGGCCATTGCAACAACATGCTCCGTCTCCTCACTGGGATTCTGAGTTGGAATGCAGCTGGAAGACAGGAGTAAGCTCAGAGAATGGAAAAGGAAACCTCTCCAGTCCTGGAAGCTTATCAAAAGGAAAAAATAATCTGTGTGGTTTTTGTCTGCAGCCACTGAACATTTCTTGCTAGCAATATTAGAAGATATTAAAGCTAATCAAATATGAATTATCAGCAAATTTGCCACACGCTATTCGGCCCGAGGCTGAGAGGTGAGTGGCCAAGGTTTTCTGGGCTTTCCCAGGTTACCGTGCAAGGAATTTGGGCTTGTTTTTAAAACCAAAGTTCACCTCCTCAGCACCATACAATAGCTTCAGCCCTCCAAAGCAATTGTTCTCACTGAGAATCTTCCTGTACCTAAGGGCTCTCTGTAATAAAATATGGATGCCGCATTAATTAAATATAGATGCAATTTCCTCCTCCTTTCTCTCCTTAGCTGCTACCATGAACATTAGTGCAGGCGCCTAAGGAAAGCCTGGCTAACGGGGAACAGCTGCCACACTAATTAGGCACCATGCTCTATCAGCCAGGCCCAGGCCCAGCAAACAGCCACCTGACTTCTCCCCTGGCCATCCCCACAGCCTGGCACAGGCCCTGGGGCTCCAGCCCGGCCTCAGGCATAGGAGAAGGGGTCACCTCCGACCCCCAGCAGGTTTTGGTTGAGCTCCCTAAATGCCACAAGCTTGTCTCTGTGCTGAAGACACTGCTGATGGGTCACGTTTGCAAAGCACTTGGAGATGTGCTTGGCAGCATTGCCATCTTTGGGAAAGGCTAAGGGAAAGCCACTGCCAAGGCACAGTGTGGCCGTGTATCAGCTGCCAGGAATTCAGGAATTCCTACCCCAGCAGACAGTCTGCTCCCAGTGCTCCAGCTAGACAAAGCAAACCCTGAGCTGATGGTGCTGCTGGGCCCATCCCTACCCTGCAGCCACTGAAAAGAGGGGACCATCCCCGCTCCAAGAACAGTAAACCCAGTGAGCAAGAGGGAAGGACCCTGCCGGTAAAAGATCCTTTGCTTTCACCGTCACTACTAGGAGGACTCCAAACTCCCTCCCCCATCCTGGCTGGGCAATTTGACAGAAGTTTTGCATCTGAAGTTGTGTCACTGGGACAAAAATGTTTTAAAATCAAGACTGAAGAATGAAGAGGCCAAAACAGGGACACGACACGACTAGGACCTCATATTCTACTGGCTGCAAGACTCATGTATGAGTGGAGAGACCCATCTTCCCAGGACTGCACTGTGGCTTATGAACCATTTCTTGTGATGCCATTTCCTGTACCATGTGAGAGCAGCCTTCCTCTGTCCCCACCACCACCTGCTCCCACTTTACCAATTACCATTTAATGTCCTCCATCTGTACAAGGGCAGCACTGGTACTTCCTGACCTCACAGGTATGCCTGTGTGTCTGCACGTGTGAAGATAAATATATTAAAGATTGGGAGGCATTCAGGCCCTGGGCCAAGGGGAGCCATATAAGTGCCAAGGAGACGAAGACAAATGAGGGCCATATAAATAGATGGCTGGAGAGCTGCAGCCCTGAGGCTACAGGCAAGAAAGGGGCAGAGGCAGAGACAAACCGTGGGAAAGAGCCCCGTTTGAAGTCTCTGACAGAGCACCCCAGTGCCAAGGAACACAGAGCAAAGCCCTGCTCCTCACACTGCGAGCTGTGCTGACACCCCTGCCATCAGGAGGCATCCCAAGGAGGAAGAGGAAGGGCTGTCAAAATGAGCCCAGCTTTAGAGCAACAGCTGATAAGGGAGGCCGGTGACATGCAGGAGCCCTGCCATGGCTTCTGGAGAGATGCAGAGGTGTAAAATGGCTTTGGCTCCCAGCACAGGCAGCTCCTGGGCTCTCCTGGCACCACCCCAGCTCTTGATGCAGTTTAGGCAGGGAAGCAAGGACTGGGCAAGCAGAGGTGTCCCCACTCAGCCCATGACACACGAACAGTGGCCAGGAGCAGATCCACCCCCTGCCTGCCTCTGCATCCCCAAAACTCCGTGGACTTCAGTCTCCAGCTCTGTCAATCCTGCTATGAAATGCACTTTATAAAGTGTCATAAATCATAAAACGCATCTTCCCCTCAGGTCCACTGCCTCTTCTGCAGCTACTGAGGAGGAAAAAAGGCACCTGGGAGAAATCTGGCCCACAAAGGTTCACAAAAGACTGCACACAGCGCCTTACTGGCAAAGAAAGAAAAAAGAACAGAGGAAAGGTAGAGACTGTAAAAGGTTACAGGGAAAAGCAGCAATATCCTTTGAGAGCTCCCTGAGCTTTTCTGCCTGGTAAGCTTTGGGAATCTCTCTCAGCTTTCAAGAAGAAGGCAGCAGCATTTTTCAGGGGGGAAAAAAACCCGTAACATCGAAGAGACACAGATCCTGACCATCAATGTAGCTATAAAGGAAACAGGATGATTTTGCCACAGTAGGTCTGCAAACCATCTCCCAAGATTCCAGCTGGTTAAGCCAGGGGAGAGACTCAGAGGATCTGCTCTCCATTTCTTCACTGGTGCACCCATACACTGCTAAAGCAACACCTCCTCTCGGCTTTATTATTTAACATTTATTAAGGCAGTACCAAGAGGCTCTCCCAGATCCTCAATAATGTACAAAACACACAGGTAGTTCCACCCCCCAAAGATATTTAAAGGCAAACCACAGAGCACAGCAAGGAAAAGGGAACAGGCAGAGGGGTAGGGACAGAAAATACCTCTTTAAATTTGGAGCAGCCAAGAGCAGAGTCACAGAGCTGATTAAAGGCTGTGGAGATGCATTTCAGTGAGAGAACTCTGTCTAATTAGCTTATCAAAGCCTAGGTTCATGCACACCTCTGTGGGAACCAAACTGTGAGAACAGTTTCCCAATCTAGCAAAGGCCTAACAGAAACAGAAGTTAAACACAGCCTGACTGGGCTAGAAGTCACTCACCACAGGTGACAGCGAGGCAGATCCAGCACTACAGTTTTTTGATGAAGACAAAGCAGATGGCTTGGAAAAGCACCTTTATTCAAACAAATTCACTCATTTCAGAAAAATCCTATTGCCTGTTTGGGAGAGGTGATCACAACAGACTTAAACACAGCCTTCCCTGTACAACAAGGATTAATCAAATTGAAAAGTATTGAATAGTGGGGTAAAGGATCACAAAAAAGTACTAGAATGTAGCAACAATACATATTAGCTTCTGTTTATTTCACAGGGAGAATGAAGAGGTTTGTATTTCTCTCCAGAGTCTTAAACTGCTTTAAGATAAAAATGAAGCTTTTCAAATATTCCATACAAACAGACTGCAATATACTGATGTTTAGTTTTTGCCTGGGGCTTAGAAAAGTTTGCAGCACTGCCATGCTCCATAAGTCTTCAGTTTAAACACTCCCTCCATTCTCAAAAAAAAGAAAAGAGATCTTAAGTCACTGAAATTGATATGGATGCAAAGCAGAGAAAGCTTTTTCTAGGGGAATTAATCTTCCCTTTTGCTTGCCTCAGAGACTGGTGCAACAAAGCCAAAACTGCATACATCCACCCAGGATGATGGAGTAGTTTAGGAACAAGATAACCCAGAGGTTTTGCCTGCAGATGCTGCCTGCAGGGACTCAAGGGTATCAGCTCTCAGCTCTATCCACAATCTACCAAAACTACCACTAACGTGCAAGTTTAGGACAACTGAGGTTTTAAAACATTTGACAGTATGACCAAATCTTGCATACCCAAAAATCACCATGATTTCCTGAAAACTACATCTGTCTGTACTCTGGCCCCAAACTTTCACTCTGTTTTGATTTAGATTTTTTTTTTTTTTTGGTTGTTGATATTTGTTCTTTATTTTCTTTTTAACTTTTGGAAGAACACTAAAGCACACAGAAGTCCTCTAAAAAACTGAAGCTTGTAGGGAAGGAAAAAAATCAGTGCATGACAAAAACTGTAACCCCAACACCCACTCTGATGTGCTGAACTGCCTGGGACAATTTCAGGTGGTGGCACAGGACTTTATCCAAGTACTTCCACCACTCTGACCACGTCATGACTGATCAGTTTTAGGGCAGGTTTTAAACACACCATGGGTCTTTACCTCACTTCTATTCCTGTATTAAATCTTTTCCTGGGCTGCAATGCTAAAGAAACAAAAGCAGAGTGAGGACTCTATTTTCATGCATTATACTAAACTGTGTATCATAAATACAGTCATAAATACAGCTGAAACCTATTGCGCTCCAGTTATTTCCAGCATTTCTGTAACATAAAAATCATCTGAGGCAAAAGAAGATAGAGTAGCAAAATCAGCAGCAAATACTTTTTGAAACATAATAAATTAAGTATTTCACCTAGACTTAGTCAAAAAAGATTTAGCCAAAAGAAAAAAAAAAAAAAAAAAAAACCACAGTTGCTTGAGCCTCAGGAGGCAGTCATGCTGTTAAAACAATGCCTTCACTGCCCAGAGAATCAGGGGAGGGTTTGGGTTGGAAAGTACCTTAAATATCATCTAGTGCCAGGTCCCTGCCATGGCTGGGACACCTCCCACAGTCCCAGTGTCCAGCCTGGCCGCGGGCACTGCCAGGGACCCAGGGCCTGCCCACCCACTCCGGGAAGAATTTCCTCCTAATATCTAACCTAAGTATACCCCTTCAGCTTCAGGCCACTAAGCACTGAGTTTCTGCAAAGAGAAAGGACTGCCAGCTAGACAGGAGCCCTTTGACAAATAAACCAGTCCTGGGCAGCAACTGCAAGGGCTTCAGGGGTTTAAGGAAACTCCACCCTTTTGGAGCTGGTCTTTCATTATTTTTGCTGAAAGTGAGAATCCAGTGTTCTGGGAGGGAGAGCCCCAACCCGTCCCAGACCTAATCCTGCCGCTTCTGCTGTGCAGGACTTGGCTTAACTACACCTGCACCTCCTTGAAAGTAATATCACAACAAACCAGAGACTGTAGTGAAGATCACTGGACGAAACCTTTTAGATTTCTATCCCATGGAAGGGACCACTAAAGAAAATATCTCTTGCCCTCTCATTTTAGTGGGACGTGATTCAGTAGCTCTAAAAGTTCTGGTTCAGCTTTTCTCTCCCCTCAAGTCCAGGAATGGTGTGCCCAGTGGAAATCACCCCCAGCACTGCTCCTGCTCCCCCAGCTGCTCCCCATGCAGACAGGGGCTCACACAGAGCTCACCAAGGCAAGCACTGCTCCTGCTCCTGCTCACAGAGCTCACCAAGGCAAGCACTGCTCCTGCTCACACAGAGCTCACCAAGGCAAGCACTGCTCCTGCTCACAGAGCTCACCAACAGAGCTCACCAAGGCAAGCACTGCTCCTGCTCACAGAGCTCACCAAGGCAAGCACTGCTCCTGCTCCTGCTCACACAGAGCTCACCAAGGCAAGCACTGCTCCTGCTCACAGAGCTCACCAAGGCAAGCACTGCTCCTGCTCCTGCTCACACAGAGCTCACCAAGCCAAGCACTGCTCCTGCTCCTGCTCACAGAGCTCACCAAGGCAAGCACTGCTCCTGCTCCTGCTCACACAGAGCTCACCAAGGCAAGCACTGCTCCTGCTCCTGCTCACACAGAGCTCACCAAGGCAAGCACTGCTCCTGCTGCTCACACAGAGCTCACCAAGGCAAGCACTGCTCCTGCTCACACAGAGCTCACCAAGGCAAGCACTGCTCCTGCTCACAGAGCTCACCAAGGCAAGCACTGCTCCTGCTCACACAGAGCTCACCAAGGCAAGCACTGCTCCTGCTCACACAGAGCTCACCAAGGCAAGCGCTGCTCCTGCTCCTGCACACACAGAGCTCACCAAGGCAAGCGCTGCTCCTGCTCACAGAGCTCACCAAGGCAAGCACTGCTCCTGCTCACACAGAGCTCACACAGAGCTCCTGCCCTGCTCACACAGAGCAAGCACTGCTCCCACACAGAGCCTGCTCAAGCACTGAGCTCACACAGAGCAAGCACTGCTCCTGCTCACAGAGCTCACCAGCCAAGCACTGCTCCTGCTCCTGCTCACACAGAGCTCTCCAAGGCAAGCACTGCTCCTGCTCCTGCTCTCACAGAGCTCCCTGCCACAGAGCAACCACGGCAAGCCTGCTCCTGCTCACAGAGCTCACCAAGGCAAGCACTGCTCCTGCTCCCACAGAGCTCTCCAAGGCAAGCACTGCTCCTGCTCACACAGAGCTCACCAAGGCAAGCACTGCTCCTGCTCACACAGAGCTCACCAAGGCAAGCACTGCTCCTGCTCCCCCAGCTGCTCCCCATGCAGACACAGCTCACACAGAGCTCCTTCCCTTTGTTTGTCCTCCCAGGCCCAACAGCAGCACACAATGACAGGGCACATCCCCAATAGGGTCAAGCAAGCCAAGACAATAAGAAGAACGAGACAAACAGATTTCCCCTTTGTGGCATTATTCTGGATTTTTCAAGCATCCACAGTTACAGGAAAATTACTATAAATTTGAGGAGAAATTGAAAGTTTGCTCTTTTCCCTATGTTTGCATTTTACAAAGAGGGGGAGAAAAGAGAGAAAACATCGCCTTTTGGTATTTGTTCCTTGCTGATTTCATACTTTAGAAACCTAGACTGAAAACAAGAGGGCAATGGGAGCTGTCAGGCTTCCACCAGCACGTCTCTCTGGCTCCTCCGAGTGACACACTGACAAGAAACTTCTGGTATTGTCGAAAGGAAAAATCCGGGCGCAGCTGGCTGGCTGAGAGCTGCAGAGCTGCGGCAGCAGAGCTGTGTGCCAGCAGAGCTGCCGGTGCCCGGGCACAGCCGCAGAGGCTCTCTGTGGCCCAGCCACCGCTAGAGGAGGGCAGAGTGCCACCGACAGAAGGGGCGACGCTCCCACAGCTGTGGCAGGCAAATTACAGCCTGAGCTACCACAAATAGACTTTGCACTCCCTTCTTACCATTTGTATTTTTGTAACCAAGGAGTCTCCTCAGTATTAATGAGATTTGGTAGGAGCCGGGGGAAATTACATGACACACACACCCAAGATATCTCCAAATTTTATTTAAAACCTAAGGGATCCCAAACCCATAGACATCACTTCTAGTCATCACTAATGATGTTAAATCATGATGATTCTGAGAATTTCAGCTGCAGAAATCAAGCATCTAAAATACAGAGTTACCTATTTTTCTTTTGAAACAAAAGCTGAAACTTTCCATCCTTTCTACTAATTTCTGTAATCCCCATAGAAAGTCTTCAAAATATGAGCTGATTACAGAATAAAAGTTGACAAACCAAGACAGTAAGACAGCCTAAAAGGACTCCAATTTATACATAAATTATAATCTTCTCATTTTTAAGACCATCTCATCATTTTGGGTGGGCCCAATCGCTAATTTTCAAGGGTACAGGACTGCTTATTTTGTGGGCAGGTTTCTGGCATTGATGGAACAGACAAAAAGCCATCATTTGAAAAGACAGCAACACTGCAGACTTCAGCCAGTATCACAGCCATGACTTGTTTACCTATTGAGCATTCTTAGATCCTTAAAGGAGCAGAATTGTTTCTAAAGGCTGCACGCCTACCTCTCTGAGCAGTACATTTGACTGCATCCCGCTCCACCTGGGGCTAGGCTGGAATTCCAACTCCTAGCCATGCATCCAAGCTCCCATCACCCTGACAGACCCAAAGGCTCATCGTGGCTGCAGCGTGGAGCTCTTCTCTGAGGACAACTGATGGTTTCATTCTCTGCAGGAGAGGCTTGGCTGGAGTTCTGGAATAAAGGCTACTGCAAGATGCACATCACAAAACCAGCTAGTCCTGGAGCTCTGCTGCAATCCCCAAAAAGGGAAAATTCCCATGGTAATGCCTTACAAATCCAGCTGGAGGGAATGGGAGAACATGCATTATTAAGTAATAGTCAACAGCATGAGTAGGCACTGTGCATTATGCCAGCTACAAGTGTAATTATTTATGGCTGTACCCAGGACCCACACATACAAACACACACATGCATATATACATTTAGGGAGAACTGATTTTACTTTTTGCATTGCAAGTTAGGAAACTCATATATGATCTCCCCATTCTTCTTACAGAACAAGTTCTCTGTTTCAAACAGAGAACCAACAAACTCTCTCAGTTGTGAAAGCAAGTCCTCCTTCTGCAGCAAATACATCAACTCCAGCCCACAGTATTATTGCTGAAATTTCAGCAAAAAAGCAAACAATGCACACTTATTCTGATACATAGTCGACCACAGGCAGTGTGCTGTGACCCTAAACAAAAAACCAAAAACAAACAAGCAAAAAAAATTGATAAGACAAAAAAACTTTTCAAAGCATTGAATTTTAAAATCATTTTAGAGAATAAGTTCTTCCCCACCCTCCAGAGTGTTTTCTCACCTGCAATATATTGACATTAGCCAGATTGATTACAGTAGCCAGAACTCAAGAACTAGAATGTAGCAGAGCACTACTCTGAGCATGACATTTTAACACAGCGGTGGCTATTTCTGAGCTTAAAATACACTACTACTTAATGGTAAAGTAAACTCTACAGGCTCTTCCAAATAGCTCCATCAACTTGGATTAAATAGCATACATTTCATGTGGCAAGAGGTACACCATATCCAGTGCTGAACTTAGCTATTTTAAAAATTAATTAGGCAATTATACACATGGGGAAACTGTTCTAGTAATTTAGCTGCTTAATCAAATCCCAGGTACCAAATTATGGACCTGATCCTGCAGTTCTTATTCAAGTCAAACTCCTATTGATGTCAGTGGGAGTTTTGCCTAATTAAAGATCAGGACATACACATGTGCAAGGCTGCTTTAAAACTGTGGCTTTGAATTTAGTCTTAGGAATATGAATATGGCTCTGAATCCCAAATCATTGCCTACAAGTTTCTCACATGTGACTTTGGGTATATTAATATATATTTTTCCTAAGTCTGGCTCAAATTAACTTCTAGGTAAAGTCTGGAGATTTAGCTAAAGAGTCTTACAAGGCCCAATGGCAAACTGACCTAGTTTTGCAATTTTATTTCAAAACCAATTAAATACTGCTACAAAACAAGGAGCAGGTTGTATACATATCGCCTACAAATCGCACACAGCTGCAGGAGCTGGCTTTGTGTTACTGCTGGGATTAGTGCAGTCCACACAAGGTGTCTCCAAGGGGTCAGCTGAGCATGCTCCCAAAAGGGACTGTCCCAAAGAAAGGTTCTGGCTGGAATACCCAAGCCTGCCAAACAAGCTGCAACACGAGTAAGCGTGGAGCATTTGGGGTGGAGGAGCAGGAACAGTGTCCTCCCTCACGTTCTTCAGCCCCAGCCCCCAAGAGCCCTTGTGGGGTGCACTTCAGGCAGGGGCAGGCTGGGCTCAGGGGGGGTGCACGAGAGCTGCCTTCACCCCTGGCTGCTCATGCTGATGTTGGTCCTGACGGCATCAAAGCCGACACCTTCGAGCAGCTGTACTGACATACTCTGCTGATCCTGCCTCTGCAGATGCCTTGGTGATGTGTCAAGGGGCACACTGAGGCATCACAGGCTACAAAAAGGTAAACCCAAAGTCAGTCAACAAGCAAGAAATCTGGTGGAGCAGAAGATTACTAAACACTGACAGTTGCCTGGTTAGTATTAGATCCTTAAAGGGAAATGTCTGTCCGGCCAAAAAACATGGGAGTGGGCATATACCACAGATCCCTTCTGCTCAGGGTCAAGGAAGAGCAGTAAAACTCTTTTCCTTTTAAGCAAAATAGAAACAACACTTTTCAGCCAGCACTGGGCTGTCTGTGCACTTACTAAGTTACGCCCTCAAAGCAGGAAGGACAAAACCTTGTGTGTGTCTGAAGATAGAAGGAAATCACAATTCTGTCTAATATACTGGTCCAATTGACCATGAAAAGGTTACATGTTAGGAAATAATTATCTCTAGACACAGCTCCTGACAAGGTCAGTGTCCACAAGGATTATTTCCTGCTCACCCAGTGCCTGCTGCCTGCAAGGGAGGTGGGTCTCCCGAGCTCCCAGCCCCACATTTCACTGATGCTAATGGCACTTGTGCACTGAGTGGCCCAGCAGCTGAAGCAGATAACCAGGAGTGAAGGGGTTAAGTGCCTGTCACAATAGAAACCTCTGGGGGCACTTGACCTTTTCACATTTTTTATTCAGGAATGAGCATCTTGTGCCTGTTGGAGGAAGTGCATCTACATTTGTCCTCATTCTTCACCCTGCTTGTGTATTGTCCCTTCCCTTCACTCGGTGCCCCCAGTGTCCCATTAAGTACCAAGCAACCTCTGTTGATGAATATGAATTTAGAGCAAGATAGAGGGGACACAAACACTACACATTGATCAAGTGACTTACAAGGAATTTAAACATATTCAAGGCATATGTTTCTGCCAAATAGCTTCCTACACATATAATACTCACCTGTCAGTACTTTGGCATGAAGAGGAAGAAAATCACAGATTTTGAACAGAAGCACTATGCTACCTGGAGCAACTGTCTGACAAGAGTATTAAAGATGTTTAAATGCTAAAAAAAAAACTAAATCACAGCACTGACTTTCACATGCTAAAGAACGTGCCACAAGAGAAGGCACTGTGATACCTGCCCTTGGTCTTTCATTCAGCAATTAAGACTGAATTCCTCTGTTCCAAGAGGGAGGGTGTGCAAACCTCTCTGGCTGCAAATCAGTCAAGGGGGATAAATTCAGAATGAGTTTGTCACTGTCTGTTTCGTTTAGAGGCAGATATTCTAAAAAGGTGTAAGCAATATTCAAGACCTTGATCCTGCTGGGATCAAGGAGAGTTTTGCATTGGCTTAAATAAGAGCGGGCTCTAGTCTTAGAGCACGTGTGTCCAATTTGTTAATGTTTTGGGTTCAAATAAAAAACAAATCTCAAGTCTTCCCGGCATGGGAGTTTCAACCACATTCTTCCACTGGGGGAGAGCATCAGGGCTTAGACAAGAAAGAGTTTCTGAATGATCTAAGTGAATGGTCCTGAGGAGACTGGCATGACTGTGAGCTTTGAACACAACTACAGAGGGTCTTTTATAGATGTACTCCAGAGGGGAGATCCTTAGATGGGTCCTTTAATGCCTACCCCCATATGCAATCCAGATGAAACTCTTTATCAGATGGGGCCCGGATCTTGCTCCCATTAAAAGTTCTGCCACTGAATTCAGTGGGAGCAGATCTATTTGTCTAATATGCTTATACAGCTTCCCTTATCTCGGTGCCTCAAAATAATGACCCTGCATCCTTTTGAGTCTGAGGAATTCTATTTTCTCCCCTTTGCACACAGAGCACAGCCAGATCAGATGACGTAGTTGTGTCACAGGCATATCCAGGTCAGGAAAGGGTCTTAACTCCAAGTATCCCAAAGCTTAGACCAAAGTACTATTCCACACCTTGTCACCACCATGAAACACCTTTATCAAGTGGAGACACACAAGTCAGGTTAGAGCAGCCAGTTTTCTTCTCTTGTTTGGACAAGGAGGAACAAAGCCACATCAGAAAACAACATTCAAGTAACTCTCACTTCTTTCTTCAGATAAGTTTTTTCAACTTGTCTTCTGCCACTGACCTTCCTCAGACACTACTGGATGAATAGGAGTCAGCCCTTGGCTGCAGTTCTAGAAGATATCCTTCACAACTTATACCTCTCCACTGGCTGCTTTCCAGGACTCAGCAACCCATCCCAAGATAAAAGTAGTGCTCCAATAAACCAGTAGGTATAATGCCAGCACTCTAGCAAAATTTCTGGGACCTTCAGTCACTGTCCACTATTGAACCAGAGGTAGCAGGTAACTGCATTGTCACCAAACTGTCCTTGAAGCACATCCACAAAAGAGCTTTTGGGAGGATTCAGTGCAGAGTAAAAGGCAGGTCTTGGCCTAGAACAAGAATTAACTGAAGACACTTCAAGCTCACACAGGAATGTTTCCTGGCAGTGGATGCTGCAAAATGCCTGAAGTGCTGGAGCACTTTCAGAAAGATCCCTTCCCCACTGGCAAGGGACAGGTGTGCTCCTGCAGCCACCGCCCACTGTCAGTCTTCCCCCATCTCCAGGGATGCATTCCAGGGCAGCACCAGCCAGCAGGGATGAGCACTGGTACTGCAGGAACTTGTTGGCTCCAGGGACTCTTGCACACCAGCAGAGCCAGCCCATGCCATGTGAACACACCTGGGAGGTGTCACAGCAGCATCTACCTCCCTGGCAGCTTCATGCCATCCCTGCCTACAAACCAGCCAGCGCTTGGCTGCACCTGACAGCCACTTACCAGCGCTTAGCCCATGGCTGCTTGAGCACTTAAAAAAGGAAACAATGTGAAAGCAAAATCACCTCCTCAGTGTTTGTTATTACTTACCTTCCTGATAGTCCCAAAAGGGCTCCAACTGGGCTCTACAACCATGCCCCAGAGTGAAGGCTGTTAGTACCAAAAAGAACTTGGGAAACAGAGGGAGAAGAGGTCTGTGGGAGCACTCGAAGGAGAACCCAGGTTTCCCAATTCCAGACTAATACCCTGCCCAATAGCTCCCTGTCCATTTTCAAGAGTACTGACCCAAATACATAAATGAAAGCAAGCGTGTGTTGTTTATTTCCAAGTATGAATGGCATGGTTTCCCCTGGGCTCCATGTTTCTTGGAATTATTTGAACTGGAAACCAATCAGCCTGTATTCGCTATTGATTTATTTTATAAAAATCTCTCATCCCTAAAGTAACAGTGCCTTTCCATGTCTCAGCCTGCTGTTTAGTGACACAGTAATCTAAAAGTTATTGATCACTTGGGTCTCTACAGCCATAACATATCTTTCTAAGTGCCTTCATGTAGGACTATTTGCAACACAAGTACTATAAATGGCAGGGCTGCTAATAAAATGAGAAAAGACTTTAATAGAGATGTAACACAGCATGGACAAAGGCCAGTGGAGGCCAGCATCAAAAGGGAACAAGTATGGTCATTATGAGAGAAGTTTCATTTCTCTTTGAATGCCAGAAAGGCCACAACCAAATTTTGGTCTAAACAGGAATGCCAGCCTGGACACGGACTAGTCAGACTACTCCCTACCTGAGCAGCAGAGTATCAGTGCTGGAGACACCCAGATGGTCTCATTCTGCTACAGCAGTTCTACTTGACTTCATCCTACCTGTAGTTCCCAACATCAGGCATAACTTCTGCTTTTCTACAACAGCAATCAGGGTCAGTGCACCCCAGGACA
This sequence comes from Emberiza elegans, assembly GCA_024865655.1. Lineage (NCBI taxonomy): Eukaryota > Metazoa > Chordata > Aves > Passeriformes > Fringillidae > Emberiza > Emberiza elegans. The sequence goes on along the minus strand of JALJVW010000129.1, from coordinate 25,467,307 downwards.
AAGGATCTGGAGCAAGGAAGGCATGGACACCTCATGGGCAAGAGCTGCTGCAGAAGTGCTAAGCTGCCTCGACAGAGTCATCGGCATCAGAGTGCCAAGGGATCTGAAGCCAGACAGCACAGCAGCTTTTCAGTGAGCCTGCCTCGGTGCCATGCAGAAGGAAGTTCATCATCACCATGTTATTTAGACCAGGTTCTGTCCAGATCAATAGGTACATCAAATTCAGGCAGGAACAAGGTCTCCAGGAAGGACACTCTAATGCATTACCCCAGCTGAGACATTCTATGAGCTACAGGTATAAACCAGAAACACATCGCCCAACCCAGAGATAAGGTGTCTGTACATCAATAGCTATCAGCACGTACCACTTTACCCAAGCAAGCCACAGTGAACTGTGCCTTCCCTGTCCCCTCCAAAGAGAGCCAAGATGTGCTTATTTTACATGGCACGACTCAGCTCTGCAGCCTGGACTCTGTCCCACGTGGCAGTGCTGTCTTCATGACCAGAACAGAATTTTTCCCCCGCAAAATGACATCAATTATGGGAAAGGACAGCTCTCCCTGACACCACTAGGCAGCGAGCCTGCAGACAGCCATGCTCAGGAACATGCTTCCAGAAGCAGCTTTCAGGAAACATTTGCAACCATTTAAATTTCCCACCCAAGAAGTTTTGCACTTGTCAATTTACCTTATGCCACAGGTTTTTAATTTAGTTGTACGGGAAGAAACTTTATATGCCTCAAATTTTATATGTTAATGCCAGATGTGAACACAATAGCATGTGTTCCCTGTCTGCCTGCTGCACTTCTTGGGAAAGGATGCTGTAATGCTGCAGCTCCAAATACTCACACAATCAACAAAATGCTTGCCCCTCTTCTTCAGCAGCGATTCCCCAGTGCCCTGGGGAATTCCAACTGGCAAGACAATCTGCTCACGCATACTTCCCAGCCTTCTGAGCACAAAATATCCCTGGATGCAAAAGGATTAAAGACAAAAATTTGATTTGCTAATTACGAAAGATAATAAGGAAACTGCTGAAGACCATGCACTGTCTATTGCAACATGAGAATGCATTCCAGCTGCTTCCATGTACGGAGAGGGTGGAGATTATTGATCCAAAAAGCTTTTAAATTAAGGTGACAGAATTTTTTCTACTACATAGACCTGAGATGGATGAACATGAAAAGACGCAACTTATTTTAATTATCATTGTTCTGCTTTAAAACTGGGAACTCTTCTGCACAATTTACTGTTTGGTGGTTTGGGGTTTTTTTCCCAGAAGTTAAATATTTTTGCAACTCTTATCAGTCCTTAAAGTGTAACTCAATACATGATACACATGTTTGTCCTCCTGGACTTCCAGCACTCATCCAAAGGCATCCCTGAGGACAAGGCATACAACTCCAAATTCCATGACTTCTATGAGGCATAAAAAATAGCATTACCTGTTAATGGCATCAAAGAGTTTGCATTTGTTAAACAATAAACAATAATATCTTGTTAGAACCACTGCCCAAACATTGCTGTCACTGGCAGAGCCATCTTCCCCCGAAGCTTGGGCCAGAGGAGATGGCCAGGCATGAACTCTGCCTTCCCCAAGCTCAACTCTCATTTTCATCTTGGTCCCTTAAGGAAGACCTGCCCCTGCACGTTCCAGGGAAGGAAGAAGTGTCCTGGGGACAGCCAGGGCAGGTGAACATGGACAGCAGACATCTCTTCTGGCCTCACTCTGTCACTGGGCACATGCTACTGCCTCAGCCTCCAACTTTACACTCTACAAATCAATTAATTTCTGAGTCCGCCCTAGCTGGGACACCTGTCCAATTGGGAAGCACATGTGCTTGCCCCAACCAGCCTGCTTTGAGCACTTGCTCAGCATTATAACCCTCAGCAAAGCAGGGGGAGAAGGGGCCCAGGGCAGCTCAGCATGGCAGTGCAGAAGCCACGATGGGGCCCATTTCAGTTTGATTTGTTGCGGCACTCTAGATGCAAGATGAAATCTGAGAGATGAAATCTGAGCAATTTCTTGCTTCTCTTCTTTCTGGACAGTTATTAACACTATAAAGAAGGCTGAACAGTGGGGCTTCCCAACTCCATTATTGTCAAGGCCTATTTCAAAGGCAGTGGCTGAAATGCCCAGTGCTGCCTTTGTTGATCCTGGGCTCAGGTCTCCATGTTCACTTCTGTCAAACCGCAAGGCTGAGCAAATTAAACATAAGCTTTCTCTGGAGGGGTGGAGGAGGGGGAGACAAGGACGAGCACTCCCTCAGCCTATGTGCCCATTATGTTCACTCCACTCTCACGTTCCTTGTGTAAAACCAGGGGAGCAGAAAAGCCACAGCAGTGCCAGCTCTCCTGCCTGAAGCCTTTCTGGGCACCAGAAGGGCTGTGAAGCCAAGCCATGGGCTGGGCTGTGAAGGGGTGCTGCAGCCTGACCAGTCTGCCATACCTGCCACCATCCCTTCTGATCACACAGAAATACAAAACACACGGGCTCTTTATTTTCCACCTGCAGGGAGGGGTTATTTGTCCCCAAGACCCGTGACAAGCTTATTACAGACCGTTTCAATTCGAATCAACTTGTCAAGAAAAGAAAGTGGAGAAAACGCATTAATTAAACAGCTTTACTCATGCAGAAAAGCTGCCAGCATGAGCATTTTAAATTACCTGGGCACACCTAGCGGATTTGCATTCCCTTGGCACAGCTTTGCTCTGGCCCACAAAGCATCCTCCACTCCATACTTCCATCTGAGCAAGGAACAAAAGAGACTGACAGCCCAGCACCACCTTCCCTGCTTGGGGGCCAGCGCCCTTCCCGAGGGATTTTGTGTCCGTTTATGCAGAAACCTTGCTCCTGCTAGATGCAGGGACAGGAAGTTTGGATTCTTCTATAAAACTAAAGACCAAGGCAAAAAGAGGCCTTCTAGAAACAAAGGAGGTGGAGCGGTGCCAGCAGGGGGGTAACTGCACACCATTGTTGAATATTAACATAAAATAAAGCAGTAGAAATGGATGTCCATCAACAGAATTAGAAGGAACTAAGAGAGTTTAAGAACAAAAGGTTTACTTATTTAAATTACAGGAGATGAAAAACAACTGGGAACGCAATTTATAGCGCAAAGTACAAAGCTACAAGACTGCTAAATGTAATTATATTTCAAAGTACGTTTCCCCCTACATTTTAAACTAAACATGTACAATTATTTTCACTAAAATAAAACTAATGACAATGTAGCCTTTAGATGTTCCATCCCTTCCCTCAATTGCTTTCATATTCAGTTCATCCCTTCACACTAACCAAAGAGTTTGATTCCCTCATTCAAATAGAGGTCAGCCTTCAGATAGAAGACAAAAGCTTGAAGAAAGAAAACCACTATGAGCAGATCTTTATTTTTAAAAATTACCTCTTACTCTTAAATTCGTGGACCTTAGACTGCACTTTTGTATTTATTTTTATCACTTCTCTGCACAAAGGAAGAGTGGAAAAGCAGCTGACTAATTAACTTCACTATTTGTCACGTCTGATTTGTACATTTAGTCATGGCAGGGATGTTTAAGAGTAAAAATATTTAAAGGTATTCAAAAGTTTAAGTTTTTGGAGGTTTTTACCCTGCTTGAGAAAAAGAGCAACAGCGCCAAAGGCCAGCAGGGTCCAACATTAAGGTGATACCTGCATCACAGCCTGGCTTTGCAAAACCACCCTTTATTGCACTTTTTGGCAACAAGATTCTCCAGGTGCAGAGCCTTCCTTCAGCTGAGACACGGGGCTGTTTTGCTCTGCTCCTGCACAGCTGCTGCTTGGCTCCATGGGCTCCATCGCAGTGGGCACCTCAGTCAGGCTCCACAGAGTGATATCCATTCAAGGCATTTTCAAATCCAGGTGTTTCTAGCACTGACCCACGGGACAGGACCCTGACCTGCAAAGCTGCCTCTCGAAGCTGCCCCTTGTGTCCCAAGTGATCAGAGCCATTATTCAGCAGATCACATTCAGCATAACAAAAGGTTTGTGGCCATCCAGCCAAAATGCATTGCTAATGGTCACTGCTTAAGGCCAGGTAGTATTCAAAAATTAGGGTGGAGAGATTTTCAGAAAAATCAAAACGCTGGCACAACCAAATTTATCCCACTATTAACTTTTCCAGCAAAAAAAAAGTTCAGGACCTTAGTCAAACATCAATACCTGACATTTCTTCAAGTTTCCTTCTAGTAAAATTTTCATACTTAAAATATATTTAAGAGCCAAATGAAAACTTTGTCTTAGCAAAAAAATAAACCTGTTTCTTTCAAAACAAAATGTCTTGCAACTCCTTGCTGTGACAAATTTTTTCTGGTTTAGCTCATCTCAAAAAAAACATTGCTGTTTCAGATGCCAAGTAATTGCCAAATGAAAAAATAAAAACAGTTACTTGGGCAGATCTTTTTAAAGCTACAAACATATTTCAAGTGTTCTGGGCTGCTGCAACAAACTATTCGTTTTGATTCACCTAAAAAATTTACCAATTCACCAAAAATTCACAGAAAAAAAGTACCAGCCCCTGCTAATGAGTTATAAAAAACACATGCACATATAGATTAGTTTATGTTCCTCTGACAACAGCCTGTACCAGATGTTTCAGAGAAAGACACAAGAAGCCTTGAAGCAGACAAATGTGAGATAATCTGCCTCCCACCATGGGTGTTTTCCTAATCCCTGAAAGCAGAAGCAGAAGTTGAGTATCTTTCCAAAACCACTGCAGCAGTTTTTGTTTGTATTAGCTGTTATTAAAGACAAAGCTAGCAATGACAGCTTTTACAAGCCCTGTTTTCAGTTACTTACAGCTTTCCAAAAGTTTGGACAACGTTTCATGCCAGGTACATTTTGGATTCAATTTATGCATTCTCTTTTGATAGGTTCTGCAAGAAATATTAATGTACTTTTCTTAAGAAAACGACTTGAGGAATATACATCATCCCACAGGTATTATAACAAACTCTTGCTGACTGCCTCAAGGCACAGATAGCTCCCCAACAGAATTGTCCCTTACATTTCAGCAGAGGGATTTTGCTGGTGACAGGGATTTCACCGTGCATTTTACTAATTTAAAAGAAAGGAGAAAAAAAAAGAAAAAGAAAAAGAAAAAGAAAATCACATGTGGCCAGGTTGTAAACCTTTGGGGAAGAGAGAATGAGCACCATTCTCTTACAACACCGTGTTCACAGAGCAGACTCCAGCCTGGCTCAACAGGGGCTGAGCTGGATGTTCTCCTCCCCTGCTCCCTAAAAAGCAGGCAAAAGAGCCAAGGCTTGGGATGTCACCACTCCTGAGATCCTGCTGCTTCTAGTACCAGCATGAGTGAACAGGCTGCAGAAAACATGGACTGTTAGAACTGGATCTAGAAGCGAACAGATCAGGGAGCAGCACTGAGCTGGAAAAGCTGGAAGCTGCTGAGTGCAGATGAGGAGTTGCTGCCGGGGCCAGGACATCCCCTGAAGAGGACTGGGGCATAGACCCCATGAGAGAGGGCAGGCAGGGGCTGGAAGAGCCACCATGATGGGGTGAAGCCCCCAAAGCTGACAGCCTGGGCTGAGTTGGACGATGATCCCATTGCAGGGTGAAGCCCCCAAAGCTGACAGCCTGGGCTGAGTTGGATGATGATCCCATTGCAGGCCCCAAAGCTGACAGCCTGGGCCCCCAAAAAGCTGACAGCCTGGGCTGAGTTGGATGATGATCCCATTGCAGGCCCCAAAGCTGACAGCCTGGGCTGAGTTGGATGATGATCCCATTGCAGGCCCCAAAGCTGACAGCCTGGGCTGAGTTGGACGATGATCCCATTCCATGCCCTGCCACGGGCAGGCTGCTCAGAGCAGCCCGGCCTGGGAGCCTCCAGGGCTGGGGCACTGAGTGAGCCCAGGGACAGGGGCAGCACCTGCAGGGCTCACTGCTGGTACAGTGAGCAGGGAGGGAGCAGGGGAAAACCTGCACAAACCCCAGAAAAGCACACCACGCTCCAGAGAGGGCAGGGAGAGCACTCTGCTGCAGGGACTGACATGGAAACTGAGGGTCCTCCATCAGCCACATCCATCACGGTTCTGTAAGGGCTCGGTCCTCCTCAAGGCAGATCATACATGAAGGCACTTACCTGTCTTTCTGTTTGTCCTGTTTCAATTACAGGAAACACACATCAAACCTGTCAGGGAGCTGAAGTCTTGATTACTACAAAGCTGCAATATTTGGGTACAAATACTTGGATCAAAAAGTAGATCTCTGAGAAAAAAAAAGCTTGATCACCTAAAAAGTGATGCAATGCCCTGTGTAGAGAGCTTGTTTATACACACATTTTTACTGGCTTAACGCAATGTGCCATCTTAATTGGTTCAGTCTACAAAAAGATAAATGCTAAACAAACACCGGTTTTGTTTAAAGTAAGTCTTATTCCGGCCTATTTTAAACAGATTAGGAACTTACTAATTTTAAGAACTTTGTTGAACCACTCCACACTGTCTTACAATTTGAAAGTGGAAATATACATGCAGACAATCCACAAGCAAGACAAATTTTGCCAGCATCTCTTGGTAAAGGCCAGATGTTCAGATGCTGAAGTATCTGCACCCACAAAAACTAAAGTTAACTCCTTAAGTTTAACTGCAAGCAAGATGGGAACAACAGAAAGTAGTGCAAAAACAGTTATTAGCGTCCTGACAGAAAAAAAAAATTAAAAAATGAAAGACAAGAAAAAAGAAATCTAACTCTCAGGAGATTATTGCCAGAAGAGAGGCCTTGTTAAGACACTTCTAATCTGTTATTTTTGCAAAATGAACTATAAAGTATTCAGTATAATAATTTCAGATATAATGGGCTCAACAAAAAGTAGAGGTGCCTTTTTATAAAATAAATGTATTCTCTTTGCTTTTTATTTGGTTTGTTTGAATATTAATTTGTTTTTAAAGTCATATTTTTACAAAGGTTTTTTTATGGCTGAAAGTCAGAATTCACAACATGAACATATGAAAAACTCTTTAAAGGACTGGAAACTTGCTGCATTTCCCTGCTACAGCCTGCAGCCTATACTCCAGAGAGACAGCAAAAATCTCACCAAAACCAGGAATGCTTTAATAATAAATAAAAGCTTTCCTGTCATTGAAAAATATTTTCACCACAAAAAGTAACATATTTTCAATTCTTATGCTGAACATCTCTTCAACATGAGGACATTTTCCTCTGAGAGAACCCTTAGCACAGATGCACACAGTGACACATCTGCTCAAGCACTGGGGAAACCACCAAGAGCCAGCTTCATGTTCAGGCACTGCAGCACTTCTGCACCAGGAGCTCCCACAGCTAGGACGGGACCAGTCCAGGTAAAACAGCTAATAGAGCGCAAAAAAGGATGAATTTTATTAATTTGGATGGGGAGCAACCACCTTGCCCTGCCTTCCCCTTACCCTGACACGTAATCAATCATCTGTTCTGCACAGGAGCGGGTGAGCACGGCTGCTTTGTGTCCCTTGGAAGGGCTGCCAAAGGACAGAGCCCAGAGACAGGAACGAGCTGAGGTGGGGCTGAGGAGGTGCACGAGGAGCGCGGCTGGGGAGGGGGACACGGCCCAGGGACATGGGCTGCATGTCCTGCGCTGCCAGGCCACCAGGCCCCTCCTGAATGCTGCCCCACAGCTGGGGAACCGCGCGCCAGCAAGGTCAAGCACATGTGCTAGCAGAGCTGGTCACCCGCACTGGTTACCCATGCCAGTCACCCGCACTGGTTACCATCCCTGTCACCCGCACTGGTTACCATCCCTGTCACCCGCACTGGTTACCCATGCCAGTCACCCGCACTGGTTACCCATCCCTGTCACCCGCACTGGTTACCCATCCCTGTCACCCGCACTGGTTACCATCCCTGTCACCCGCACTGGTTACCATCCCTGTCACCCGCACTGGTTACCCATCCCTGTCACCCGCACTGGTTACCATCCCTGTCACCCGCACTGGTTACCCATGCCTGTCACCCGCATTGGTTACCCATCCCTGTCACCCGCACTGGTTACCCATCCCAGTCACCCGCACTGGTTACCCATGCCAGTCACCCGCACTGGTTACCATCCCAGTCACCCGCACTGGTTACCATGCCTGTCACCCGCACTGGTTACCATCCCAGTCACCCGCACTGGTTACCATCCCTGTCACCCGCACTGGTTACCCATCCCAGTCACCCGCACTGGTTTACCCGCACTGGTTACCCATCCCTGTCACCCGCACCGGTTACCCATCCCTGTCACCCGCACTGGTTGATCCGCCTGGGTTACCCATGCCTGTCACCCGCACTGGTTTATCCACCTGGGTTACCCATCCCTCACCCGCACTGGTTGATCCGCCTGGGTTACCCATCCCAGTCACCCGCACTGGTTGATCCGCCTGGGTTACCCATCCCTGTCACCCACCCCAGTCCCCTGCCCCGATGGCCAAACCGCTCGGGGTGAGCCCCCGCAAGCGGGAGGGGACCCCTGAGGGGATACCCGGGGAACAAGGAAGGAGTTTAAGTGTCCATCAGTGATGCAGACCCCGCTGTCACTGACTGAAGCCGATGGCTCTTCTGAATTACACACCAACTTTTCACATGCCTTCTTTCAGGTGGGTACCTTCCTTTTTTTAAACTCTTTTTCCCCGGCTACCTTTCAGAGCTTATTGCTGATTTTCCGCTTTGTTGCTTAAAAAAAAACTGCAAACACTGTTACAAGACCATAGCTAAGCATCTGCAACTTATAAAACATTTAAAAGCTTTACATTTAACCTATCTATTGGCAATAAAACATACTCCAACACAAATCCACTATTTGAGACAGATATTTGAAATATGAATGAATGTTTGAATATTCAGTTTTAAACACTCATGATAAAAGAAGCTGCAGAGACATGCCATTGATCTAATACTTGTTTGCACATTCCTTAGGGCTATGCATGAAGCATAATGGGATTTCTACGTTACTAAACAACAAAAGGTGTAAAAATGCCTTTTCAGTTGCAAACTTTGTTAATTTATTCCTGTGGCAAAAGAATGCAAATCTTAAGTCATTTTTTTGTGCACTGACATCAAGTCTTTCTCACACAAAAAGTTCCTTAAAGAAACAAGAAGAAAGTTCAGAATAAAGTCATGCTTCCTCCCCAACATGTCCCTGTAAAAGAAAGAAAAAAAAAAAAGAAAACAAAAGAAAGAAAAAAAGAGAAAAGAGAGAAGGAAATGTGACTTAACCCAATTGTACCTGCCAGCTAAAAGCAAAGGCTGGTTAAGTGGGTGACTCTAAGCTATTAGGCATGTATGTCAGTAATGAACATGGGTTCGAAAGATCCAGGCTAAATATTTGTATGGTTGAGCCTTCGGTATTTCCACTGCACGAATTTCTGCCTCAGCCCTGGGGTGAAGTGACAGAACCTTTCACAGATGGAGGTGGCAAAGCAACTCTACATGAAGGCAAATGACAGCTGGTAACTTATAAACATGAGCAAGAAGATACTCTTTAAAAAGCAACATTCTCTGTTAATAGCTCTAGTTTTGGTCTTTTCAACCTTTCATGTGTAGAGTAGGAGAGGAGCTTTTATTTTCCCTATGAAATTGCAGTTTCATAATTTAAAATTAATACTGAAGCAGGAACTGAAAGAATGGGGTGGTGGGATGCATTTTCAAGGAGTGTAGGGAAACAGTGTGAACGTCAGAATCAATCCTTGAGCTATGAATAACTTAACTTCAAAGCTGATGCTACTGTCTGACTTGAGCACCCTATGTCTTCAAGGAAGATAAAGCCACATATGTAGTCAAACCAATGTTTAATTCAGATTACACAGAACAATACAGAAACTTGACTGGAGCCAATTAACTAAGCTTTCACTGGCTGATAAAAATGCCATTTCACATCCTTTCTGTGTACAGCAGGGAGCAGTTTGAGAGCGTTACAATTCTGAACCACATTTGCTGACCAAACACATTTTTACACTTAACACATCAACAGCAGAATTTCAATTATGACAGTTGATATTCTCCACCTTCCAAAATGGGAAGAACCTTTACCTCTACCAGGAACAAACCCTCATAAGCCTGTATTGACTATGTAAAAGTACAAAGATCTTCCAGTGAAAAATACCATTTCTGTAGGAGATTCTTTGGAAAATGCAAGACACTTTGCTCAGGCACTGTGGAGGACTTCAAGTGCGTATCTGCTACCAGTCTTACTGCTGTCATTCAAGAAAGAGGCCAACGTAGGCCCTGTTCTTGCCCAGGGTCAGATTTTGGTTAATCTGTGATGCCTCACAGAAGCCGGTCTGCCCAGGGCCCCACCAAACAAAGAGCAAGAACAGTTGTCTCCCAGAAAATGTCCCTGTGAAACACCACTCCTCAAGAACCTGCACTTAATAGCTGAGCTGATCAGACACAAAACAGTTATGCTGACTCAGAAAAGTGTAATGAAACATTTCACACTTTAAAATTTAGTATTGTAACTCCACTGAGTCATGTAATTCCAAAATAATTGCTGGCATTGTTGAGAGTGAACACAAAGGTATCCCAATCCAAGAATTTACAGTTAGCCTACCTTAAACCTTTCAGTATCTGATTCCAGGACAGCCAAAAATTGCACAGGTAACTGAGGGGGGACTATAAAAGGTTACAAGCTGGCACAGCTACACAGCAAGACAGACTGGTCACCATGCAGTGGGTGACAATGACAGTACCTGAAACCTGGAAAAAAGTCTCTTTATCCTTCAACGAAGAAGCCAGAAGATTACACTACTGATTATGTTCAGCTGCAAGTCTTCCACAAAGCCCTGTTTCTAAACGGCTGGCCCCAGTGCCCCTTCCCAGTTACTAAAAGATATATTTTCTGTGTTTTAAATCCCCACTTGTAAACCAAAAGCAACTTCATCCCTGTCCTACACCTTGCCCACACGTCTATGCAATTGCAAGTTCTTTGGGGTGAAAGAAGTGCAGGTGAGGCCTCACATGGGGGCGGTGGCCCTTTAGGAGTGACAAATACCAACAAAAACTGTATGCAGGAAATAGGGAGAGCCTGAGCAACCCTTGGAAAGGAGCAAAGTTGGAAAGCAGCTGTATCACCCTAAGTCTAAGCTGTGCCACTGGTATCAGACAAATGGCATGCAAGCAATGTTAGCTGCCAGCACTGAACTTCACAACAGACAGCCAGGAGCGCAGGGAGAGAACAACTGAGCTACTTTCCAAGAAATTCTGTGATTTTCCAGCTAACCATGCAGCTGTAAAACTGAAGAGTCCAGGCTGGATTATGCAATAATAGAAATACAATACTGTGGGCAGTCAACATATTTCAAAACACACTGGTGAGTTTTCTGTGGTATTTTGCCCTTATTGCCTTCTTTCTCCCTCATGCCCATTTCATGGAAAGTTTCAAGCCCACAGAGCTGACAGCCTCTCACGGGCCTGGCTGGCCAGCGCTCCCTCCCTCCTCGGCCGTACGGGTGCCCCAGTCCCCTCGGGCTGGCACGCAGCAGCCAAGAGAGACTAACAACGAGGAGAGGAGAGGAGGGTTCCTTCAGAGCTCTTCATAATGGTCAGCGCCTGACTCTGTACGGGGGATAAAAGGAGAGCGGTAAGTCTGTTGTTGTCAAGATGGAGAAGAACGCTTAAAAAGCCTTTGAAATAAGCAATTTCCCCTCTCATCAGTATCCTCTTGACTGCTAAGCTCCCTCCTTTGTCCCTCACCTGAATGGTGATCAGCAATGCATGATTGGCCAAGGGGCATCAGCAGCAAGTGACAACACCAGCCGAAACCACTGCGGGAAGGAAAGGCTGATCTCTAAAGGCCTCTCTGCCCTACGGAGGAGAAGGAAGGAAGGGCAAAGTGTGATAGCTTCATTTGTCCTGCCTATTTAGGCACAGGGTATAGCACTTGTCATCGCTCATATTGGATTTACTTGGCATCCCATCTCTGAAACGAATCAGAATCGAATGCGCAGGTACCAGCAACCCCACTTCCAAACCAGCTTCCACCCTACAATCCTTAATTATATTTTTGTTTCTGTACCCAAGGAGGAGGGTGAGTAGCCCTTCCACTCTGCTGTCTGCTGTCCTCAAACAGCTACACTGCAACCAAGAAGTTTCTCCTTTGCAAAGCGTGTTGTACCTTCTGGTCACACTGGTCTTGTGGTGCACATGCCTAATAGCACCCTGAGCTCAGTCAGAGCTTATATGGGGTTAAAGATCACCAAAAATCAGCTTCATTGCCATGGAAAAAGAGGGAAAATTTTGTTCTTTAAAAAACTTCATTTCTCATTAGGGATAGTTCACCTGTGATACTTTAACATTGCTGTTGAAGCTGGCTGCATGAGGAAGAGTTCTGCAGAGTTGATTGCCATGTAGAGATTCTTCACTAATCCAGCTCCATTCTTGTACAGAGCATAGTCACCAGTGTGTTACCACATTATTTCTGAAGGGCCAGACTCCCACATCTTTTATAAGTTTTAGAAGCTAGAAACAAAGTTTTAGAAAACAAGAAGGGAGTACAGAGTGTTTAAATAAAACAAAGCCGAAATTAACCGAGTCTGTTACTTTGTGTGTGTGGTCATTTTCCTAGGGAAAAATTATATTGGGACGATTCTCTGAACAACAATGCCCTAACAAAGACATCACATGTTACACCATTTGCTCAAATAATTACACATCATTTAGATATTAGTCTTCTATCTCAAGGCATCACAAGGGAGTCTTAGCTTTTTGAGCACATGCAACTCCCATTAACAATAATGAGAGCTACTCACACATTCAGGATGGACAGTACCTCTCTTGGGAATCTCTGCATTTGTCATACCTCATCTGGGGAACAATAGAAACGTAACAAAGGCAGACCCTAAGTCGAGGAGGAGTCAGACACTGACCTGCCGTGCCTGATTCTCAGCATTTATCATCAGTGACTGCTCCCCCAGCTCCTCAGGAAATGTTACTGGGATGTTCGTCACTGTGCTCCAGAGCAGCACACCTGTCTCAAACTCTCCCCAGAGCTGCTCTTGCTCCAGGCTACACCACCAGGCAAACCCACATTAGCAATTGAGTGAGTCACTTTCTGCCAGTCCTGTTTCTCAAATTCAGCTTAGTGGATCAGATGCAGATTTTCAGATGGTGGTTTTTTACTTTGGGCTTTTCCAAATGTTGTGCCCACTAACAGGTACAGCACAGCAGCCAGCTGGTTTTGCTGGCAGCTTCTGTTAGGGCTGTGTCAATCAACATCACCCTTCTCTGTGGTGTTGGTGCCGTGAGAACTGATGTATGCAAAAGAGAGCAGAAGTGTGAATCACACAAGTGTGGCAGACCCTTCATACTGAGACTGTACCAGCAGGTGTTTAACCCCTTCTTCTCCTCCTCCTCAGCCCTGTCACAACTGTAGAGTTCTGATCAAACTGCTCTTCTCAGCTATGCCCATGAGGAAGGTGCATTTCCACGTGCTGTACAAGCTTTACTCCTGCTTATAATTCAGCAGAAGGTCCAAGAGAAGCTGGAGGTGTCACTGTTGAATAGAGAACTGGTCATCAGGGGCTTTGAGCTCTATATCCAGTTTTCCTGTTGGGAATGAACTTAGGTTTCAGCCTCCAGTGACTGCACTTCTTCTTAACCCTCTGAAGGAATGCTGAGAAAGCAGCCATTCTTTCTGAAAGGCATTTTAAAAGCAGAAATGCTTGTTAGCCTTGTGTGTCTACACTAGGCCTTCTGTCACATCCCTTCCAATGTCGCTCCAGTCCCCTGCTTTTGTTTCACACCCAAATGCTTTCACCTTCAGCACACACCAGTATAATAAAGTAGTAGCATAAATAGTAGCATAAGTTACAGGCTGAACCTCACAAGCGGTTATAAAATTAACGCAATTTTTCATTTTTATCAGTAGCACTAGTGGCCAGCAGATAGAAAGAACACTGACTTCCAGGGCTGCATCTCCCAAATGGAGGGCTGCCCACAGCAAACCCCTCCCTCTGAATGCCTGCTGCGATGAGCAGCACTGCCTCGTGTTCTAAGGAGTCCTTCGCTCATCTAAATATATCACTTTCTATGGCCAACATGGTTCATAAATGGTGTTCCCTTTATTTGTTCCATTCCATAGCCATTATGAAACCTGGTAAAGAACTTTCTCCAAAGCAAAGTTAAGCCAGATTCACGCTGCTCCAAAATGCTGATTCAGCTTTCTGGTTATCACTCAGGGGAAAACACCACTGTGCAACTGAAGAGAGTAGTAGAGGAGGACACTCCAAAGAAGAGAAGCAGTATTAAAAAAAAAAAAAAACCCCCCAAAAAAACTACTTAGCTTCTCTTTCACTTGTTATCACAAAATCAGAGCTTACTTAAAAAAATATTTCAGAGAAAAACAGTTTCCAAGATCACAATGCCACATTAAATTCTTTTCCAAGCTCAATAAACTATGACTTATAAAACTTGTAAAATTCTTACTAGACTCAAGACAGCTCCACATGTGTCTGTGGCAAGAAGAATGGAACCTTTTGCTAAACATCTGCTAAATCTTGCCTCTTGGCTGGAACAACTCTACCCATCCCAGCCCAGTATCTCAGTGCTGCTGACTGCAGTCTGGGGCTGATGAAAGCTGCCTGTCTTCGGAAGAACACTGCTCTGCCGCGGTGCTTTCTCACCGCTGTGTCTGCTCAGCCTTTTCCAGCAGTACTGCATGAAGGCACAGCTCTCAGGGCAGCTGCAGCCCAACAGGGGCACATCGTGGCTCATCACCAGCTGAGGCAACACCGCTGCCAGCTACACAGAATGCGCCCAGAGCATCTCCATTTGTACTTGCTACTCTGGGCTGCTGGACTCCAGCACCCTTCCTTGGGAGCAGCAGCTTCTGAGAACAGTCAGAGAAGTTATAGGATGAAAATTTGCTTACTGTATCAGCAATTAAACATTTCCCACTTGATTTCCCGTAAAGGATTTTTAAGAATAAGCTCTCCTTAACCCAATAGGCATTTTTCTCTTCTGAAGCCATCCTACAACTCTCGACTCAGAAGAACAGAAGCGTCCTGTGTTAACACTATGTGGAAAAATTTGCTAAAATAGTTCAACACATGGAATTTACAAAAACTTTGCTTGCATTTGCTCAGAGCAGCTTTTTAGCTTTAAGGAGAAGCCAGAGATTTTCCATTGAGCTGCAGAGATGCAGAACAAAGCCACTGATGTTTCCATAGTCTGCTGAGGTCCATCTCAAAGCACAACTCTTTAAAACAGCACAAGGAATAGATCTGCTGAATGGGAAGTTTGCCCATCTACACCTTTAAGATGTGCTGGTCCATGACTTGGATGTGGGAAGAAGTTGTACATCTACAGACCAGCTGAATGTCCCACTCTAATGACACGATCTCTCCAGCTCAATTCTACTTCCTACTTTGAGGTACTTAGGATCCCAAATATTTATTTTTTAAAGTCAGCTGTGTCACAAGACACTTCCCACTTCTTGTGAGCATAAGAGATATACCTTTTTTAAAAATTTTGGTTTTTCTTCTGACAGTCCACCTGATGCTATTTACAATAAATAGGCATTTCCCCCTTTGCATCTCTGCACAGATACTGGTCTCACGGATCTAACTGATTTTTGGCAATAATTTCTTTCCCCACATTGTAAAGCCTTATATTTGCTGAGGCTGTCCCCAACACTGTAAAATATTACATATAACCCAAGTAATTTACCTTGGAGAACAGCAATGCTCAAGATGGTTCTACTTGGTCTTTAGCATGTGGTGCACCATAAACCATGACTATAGAAGCAATTCTCTCTGTATATCACAAGTACTTTCCCTTGCCAGGGTGGATTTTTTTGAAACTGGGAAGTCATCTTGATAACCTACACAAGGAGACCCTTCAGAAAATTGAGTACTATACCACTGTATTTATCCCACACACATCCCTCCTCTCAGATGGCAAGAGGATAGAAAGACAAAAAGCAGTCTACATTCTCACAAGACAAAAAAAGATCTCTCACATCTAAAAAAGAAAACACTATGGCAATCTGGGAACTCCAGTGCATTAGAAGATGAAAGATAAATTGTGTTTGTGAATGTCACACATGTTGTTGTTATTATCTCTAAGAGCAAGACCCCATTGTGCTAAGTACTACACATGCTCAAACTAACAGGCTGTTCCTGTCCCAGAGGCCTCATAACCCAAGAGAAAAACAGTATTGTTGCCTCCTTTTTATGAAGGGGAAGTGGGACACCAGAAGATTCAGTGACTTGAACAAGTTACTCAATGAAACAGCAGATCTGAGAACTGAACCCAGATCCAAGTGTCCATCTCATGATTTAATCCTGACAGTGTTCAAAATCAATTTTAGTTAAGCAGCATCTAAGCTTCCAATTGGCACCCATGATTATTTCTACTTCTACAAAAAATTTGACCTATTGTTCACTCCCTCATTCATTTTAGATTTCTGTAAAACTCATCTTTAAATATATGTCCAAAAGATACAACACAGCCACAAAACAAAACACTTCTACAAGCAGATTACTGCCACATTCAAGTTCAGAGAGTACCAACATCTATCTTTAAACAGGCACTTTGAAAAAAACACACGAAAAACGCCCATTACATGGAAGTACACACAGTAACAGTATTGTGCTTCACAGGTGATCACAATTTTGTTCCATTACAATAATAGAAGAGCCATTATTATGCTGCCCATGAGTGCAACATTAAGAACTGAGGTACTCAAAACTTTCTAAAAAAATCAAGGTAGTACAAACCAGGAGTTGGGCACCTAAAAACCCCCAACCTAGCAGCTATCCAAGCCAGTGGCTTCAAATTCCTGCCTAATTTCATATATTAAATAATTGGTGAAATCACACACTAAATTACCTAAATGCTTGTCCATTTAATATCTGAACCTAAATCGATATTTCAAAAATCTTGAAAATGTTTTCTTTTCTTGGGAAATAAGAGAAAAAATAATTCTAAGTCTTAAAACAGAGTGAAGAGGGATGTAAGTTTTTTGGAGGCGCACAGAACAATATTACAAATTCTAAATTTAAAAATAATGTGAGAGCAAACTCACTAGTGTAGCGAAGCTGAAGAGATGCACACTGTGGAACTTTAGAAGAGTTAACCCTGGCTCTTACACAAGAGCTGAGCTAGGAGAACACATTTATAAAGCAACAAGGCTAGTCAGGAAGCTGCACCCTGGGGAGCCATGAAGTTTGTGCAGGGTGAAGAAAACTCGTAATGAAGTTCCAGCACTCTGGGATGGGGGAAGAGTGATAGTCTCGCCAAGCTGGATGGCCCCTCTAGGCTGGAAAATGTCCTTTCTCATAATCCAAGGGTTGCGTGAAGTGCAGCAACTTCTTCCAACTATTTTAAAGAAACTACTGGCAAAGTGAATTCTGTTCCCATCCAGTGGGCTTTGCATACCTTCGTGAGACAGCAATCAAGTTAGGTTTGTTCTCAGTATGCGATGAGAGACTGGGGCTCGGCCACGTGCTGAGGGAGCTGGTCAGAAAGGGTCAGAGGTACTGGAGGAGGAGCAGAGCCCTCCCAGCAGAGCAGACTGCTACTGCATCCACCTGGGTCCACAGTGACCAGAGCAGAGCTCTCACCATGTCTGAGAAAGCATTAAATTCAGCTCGGTAGGGAACTGACTGTTGTTCATCCCTCTGGAAGAGGGGAAGTGCCTCCTGCTGCAGCTCTTGGGATATAAAAGGGTTAAATCAATACCAGAAACTGAGATAACAGTCAACATCTTGGGAGTGCCTGAAAGTGGGCTGCTCTTCTCACTGGCAGCACCAAGCAATTCTCCTAACCCAAGTTTTAACTCACTGAACTCTATTTGTTCCTATTCTTTTCTTTGCCTCAACAGTGCATTATTTCCTCATTTTTACAAAGAAAAACAGTACACAGGGCTACCTAACATTGCCAGACGCTGTATTTGGCAAACTGGGAATAGTAAAATTTTTGGATTACTGAATCTGCTCAGAAAAATGTCCCTGTCTTTGTCCAACATTTCAGCTTGGTCTGTTCTGACAGGTTTCTGGCTTTTCAGCAAGAAACCCTAAACCAAATATTTTCAAACACTACCTCAAGAAAATGAAGTTTGCAGAGTTTTTCTTTGGAGAGGCCTTCTTTAAAAATAATAAAAGAACCCCAAGCCAAAACAATAGCCAAAAAAAAAAAAAAAAACCAAAACCAACCAAAAAACATACAATTTTCTTGTTAAATAGTTTCAAGGACTAGCAAACTAGAGAAATTTCAAGTAACTCTAGATAGGAGAACTAGGAAAATCATCCTTCCCATGCAAATTTCTCCCCAGTATCAGCAACCCCATACCTTTATCCTCCGCTGAATGAAAGTACACATGGAAATTAACAGAAATTTCTGCCAACATGTTCCCTTTCTCCAGGGAATGCTGCAACAGCTCAAAATCTGCCTTCACTGCTGCAATGCTTCAGTTATTATTTGGATAGCAACATGTAATTCTTTCATGACCATGTTTGAGAGAAAGATCGCTCATTTCTCTCAATCTTCTTCTTGGTAATATATCATCCAGTGTTTAGGAGGGAAAAGAAATAAAATAAGAAAGAGACATTGTATTGTCCCTAGGGAAAGTCAGATCTGGGACACTGTGAGGAAAAAATAATTGGTCCCATTATTATCATTGTGTCTAGCTTTACACTTAAGGGAGAAATATGTCTGAATAGCTGGTTCCATCAGCAATGCAGATAGAGGAGAAATTCCCACAGTGTGAGTAAGTCTTCACACACTTAGAGAACGTGACCACACACAATACACATGGCAGTGGAGAAGAACAAAGCAGCCTCAGGAAGTGTCCCTGATTGTTTTCGGCTGATTAGGGACATATGCCAACAAGCCTCGAGTTGTTGAGGGAAGCTTTGCAACTTGGGGAGGTCAAATTTACATAACACAATTAAAGATATCGAGTTGTTTGGGTCCGTATAAAACTCACATTCAGAACAATGTAAGGTACAAGTTTAAGACAATTTACTTGTTTCAGACCAGTTCAACCAAGGGACAGCGTTATCATTCAAGTTAAATATGTAGGGGAGAGACTAAAAGTCAGTTCTAATGTAAAAAGCTAATTTACATTAACACCATCCACTTGTTTTGGAATCAAACCACACAGACTTCAACTAGTTCCAGCAGTTTTGGAAAACTGCATTAAACCAGCATGAACATCAGGCCTTGGAACAAAAATACTGCCTATTACTTTTCTTAAAAGTCACTACACAGACCTAAATATTTTTGGATCAAATAAACTACCTGAAAAATAACTGCACTGAAGTTAGCAGGAATTTGCCAGGTTGGTGGTCTTTCCAACAGAGAAGCCAGAATTGCCCATTCCAGGTGTGAAGGCACAGTCATCCTCAGTCCCAAAGGCTTCCCTGAGCTCTGCTAGGGGATGAACATGCGCCCCTGGATTGCTGATGGCATCGCTCAGAGCCACCAGCAGGAAAGCTCTACCCTGGAGATAACCAGCAGCATCACCTCGGCGCTGGGCCAGGAGTGCCAAGGGATGACGGAGAACAGCTCACCTCCACAAGGACTGCTCACTTCCCCCCTCCCCAGCCAGCCTGCCCAAAAAAAGGTATTACATTGCCCTACAGATCATTCAGACCTCTGCAGAGAAGCATTAAGAAGAGCCACAGTGGTTTTAAAAAACCCAACAAGATAAACTAAACACAGTACTTAGAGAAAAATGTAAGGCTTCCTGTAAATTAAACTGAACCTTTTTACATAATAGATCGCTCACAGCTATTTGTAAGGAAGTGACAAAGCTGCTGCAGATCTTAAGATATTGTAGGTTCACAGATGCAGTTATGTAAATATTTTCTGACAACTCGGCTGCTACCGAAAACATTTTTGAAGTTATCAAAAAGAATTTAAAGTATTTTCCACTCTACTCATTAAGGTTTTATTTGCAAAAAGACAGTAGCAGAACTGTTAAGCAAAATTCTCTTCTGCAGAAGGCACAAGCCCGGGCAGCTCCGCGAGCCCCAGCGCCGCTCCCCGGGCACGGCAGGGTCGGGCACTGCCCGCAGACAGTGCTCGCTCTGCAGGCCGTGCAGCTGGGCCAGGACGGGCTTCCCATTCCCTGAGGGGCCAGAGGTGACACCGGCCACTTCAGCCAGGGCAGCTCACAGGGGTGCTGAGAGAGCCCTGCAGTCAGCCCCTGAAAACACAGCCAGCAGCCTGGCCTCAAAGCCACATCTATTTCTTGGCATTGCAAAGCAGGAATATTACATGGCCTGGCAGTGCTCTTTTAGCACATGTATTTTATCTACTGTCACAAATGCATCACCATTTAGCTGCAATTTCTTTTGGAGCTTATTTTGCTCTCCGGACATTTAAACTGCATAATATTTTTTTTTATGGTTAAGCAAATACAAGAAAACACCTATTAAGTGAAGACTACACCAGTTGGAGACAACCAAGAGCAAGCCATTAGTAGTTTGTTAACTCTCCAGCAATCCTCCAGGAATCACTACTGGACTCACCAGCTCCTATTAGATTCTGTGTTTGAGTCTCAGGTTTGAGACAAAGCTTTGTGAAGACACGCCAACAGACAGCTTTCCCTATTGGGGTACACATCCAAGTCACCTCAAGCATGCAAGACATAATATTTTACTGCTAAGGTCAGCAGGAATTCACATTATTACAAGGAGTTGCACTGAACTCTGTTTCAGGTGGTAAAAGAACTTAGTGCTTGAGATTTGATACCAGTTGTCTGGGTTATGCCCAAATAAGACACCTTTGAAGGTGAGTAGGGGCATTTTAGGGCAAAGGATAGGACAAATTCTCACAGCTGGGGAAAATCAGGTGATAGCAAACTGCCAGGAGACCGCATCTGAGGTACAGAAGCTGCCTGACAGCTCCTCAACCATGTAATTCATTCCTCTCCTCAGAGCTACACAGGGCTGATCTCACAACACAACAGATCTTCAGGGCAATCTGCTTTCAGCGTTCAACGCCACACTGCACTAGGGATGCTTAGAGAAGTGTAAAAGACAACTGGACATATTTACAGCACCATCTTCTGACCAAAGCACCCAATTTTAAAAAATCATAGATTACAAAAAAAAAGACAAATTACCGTGTGTGTACTCACCTATTAACTGCATACATACCCCATTTCTGCAAGTTCTTGTTAGTCGAATAGAATTAATAAATGCATTTTTAGTTTGTTCTTTTTTATTATTTGATTTCTCTGTATGGGTAAGAAGTATTTATAGTACTCTTCACTTCACCAACATATCAGGCAGGTCACACAGTCCTGGAGACATGAAGCAGATGCTTCCCTCCAGAGGAAAAGACACATTTAAAATTAAGGAATGGTCCATACTGGAGCACACTCTCTCTTTACTATACAAAGGAGCACAGAGAGTTTAACCCTACAAATATCCACAGGTTTTCCTTCTGCTGTCTGGACATAGACATTTGAGTTTGAGAGCTCTGTTACTGCAGCTGTGACACTTATTTTCTATAAAGGAACACCTTTATGTGCTATAGAGCTTCAGCAGCAAAAACTGCAATGGACATAACTCCAACTTCCCACACACAGCTGGGTTAAATGCTGCTCAAGTCCAGTACAAAACTGTGTGCCACTGACTTCAGTGGAGCCTGGATTTCACACTAGTCTTGGAAGAGTTCTCATTTTTGGCTGGCAAGATTTCAACCCTTTTTAATTCCCAGAAGCTCAACCACAAATCCCTCTTCTCCTCCCACACAGCTCCTCTAGGCAGCAGCAGAACAAACCTCCTTGGGAGGACACAGGGCTTTGCTCGCAGGAGATCGCCACCTCCTCCCAGCATCTTTCAGCTCCAGAAAGCTCCATCTCTAAAAATCTTCGAACTGATTAAGAAGAGACACCCCCTGAGCTTGGCCTTTCCCCTCAAGCTCTGTGATCACTGCCCACAGCACTCACTCCTGGCTTTTCCTGCAATTCAGTCAAGGGAGCTCAGCCCTGGCACAAGCAGGACTAACAAGATATAGAAGCATGGGCCAGAGTCTGGGGCAAAGCAAAGGACACAGCACTGGACTCCAGAATCTGCAATTGTCCCACAAAGTCACAGCACTGAGGTCTAACTTGGAGCCTGATCCTCCCCCAGTGTTTCTTTTTTTAAAAAAGCAGACATTAAAAATAGATTTTTAAGAACTGCACTGACAGAAAAAAGATATATCAAGTATTGTTCAGCCAAAAAATTAAGAACCCTCCTTTTTGGTGTCCCCAGGTGTCTTCCACATACAGAGCTTATCCCAGCCATCTGGCCAGCAAACATGGAGACAAGACAGCAACAGCCTAACGGAAGGATAGATGTCAGAGAACCACAAAGCAGCCTTTAACAGGGCAAATGAAGGGATGAATGCAGCCTCTTCAGAATGAAGGGTCACTGTGATTGGAAGGAGAAAGCAATTTAAAAGCTCAGGGATGTTTTCAAACTAAGAGCTTAAAAATATCAATAACCACCAGCCATCCACAGACTTTGAGGATCCTTTGACAAAATCTGGTAGTCCCAGCAGTGTGAATGACTGGCATATCAGGGGTCATGGGCACAGCACCAGCGGCAGGAACAAGCCAGCCTGAGAAAATTGAGCCACATCTGGTATAACATGACAGACACTGCACTGGTTATAGCAGAGATCAGCTTGTTTAAGCAGCAAACACAGTGTTAGCAAGCAGTCATGGAGGAGCTAAACCCTCATGGCAAAGAAGACATGCCATGTTTTTCATGCACAGACACCCTATGGCTATGGAAATACTCCCTCTCCAGCCTTCCAGGGATGAGGGACTCTATACAGCTCAGTCTGGTACCAGAATTCCTGGGTCTTTTTTGTTTCTGGCCAATCTCATTACTTTTTACTCCTGGTGCAGTCAAGTCTAGAGAGGTTTCAGTCAGAAGCAGGAGCCACTAAACACTGCATAGTCTTACACTTCCATAGGGAAAAGCCAGCCCTCGACCCGAGCATTCATGTCTCTCATATAAGTCAGATTTTATGACTCTGTGACTTTCTTGAATCCCAGAGATTCCTTAGGGACAAGAAGACAAAATGATTGTCTAGTTAAAATGGACAAGCAGCACAAGCTGTGATACACAGAACCAACTCTTAACTATTTTGTCCTGATCAGGATAGGGCT
This sequence comes from Emberiza elegans, assembly GCA_024865655.1. Classification (NCBI taxonomy): domain Eukaryota; kingdom Metazoa; phylum Chordata; class Aves; order Passeriformes; family Fringillidae; genus Emberiza; species Emberiza elegans. The sequence goes on along the minus strand of JALJVW010000129.1, from coordinate 25,444,185 downwards.
CCCAGATCAATCCAGCGTGAAGTTTCGCTGGGCTCCAGCAGGAATTCCTCACCCTGTAACAACACCATGCCACCCTGGGCGCCAGCCCTCATTGCTCCTATGTTACATTAAGGGCCACTCATTGGCATGTCCCTGCTTCATCCTGAGCCTTACACACGAGAAAAAGGAAGCAAGTTTTCCACCCTTGAACTTTCTGTCCCTTGAGGGATTTCACAAGGAATCTTAGCTGGCAGCATTGATGCCTGGTAAGGGTCAGTCAGCTTGGATCTCACCAGGTACTGTTACTAACCATGTGAAAGATCCCCCCCCAAAACTTCTATTTACAGTTTCTGCTTCATGTGTGTTACATCTTAAGGCTCCCATCACAGTCCAACATTCAGTAGGGATCTGCCATAACACTCACACAACAGGACAGCAGAAGTCATTCTGTTTGAGGCAAAAAAAGGTCCAAATTACAAAGTGCTTCCAAAGACAGAACATGCAGCAGTTCCCAGGGTTGAGATAGGACAGCAAAGCCCCTTTTGAGTCCCAACCCATCCTGTAGGAGCAAGGGTGACAGTCCCACAGCCCTTCCTCAGCAGCTCTGTAACCAACTGCGCTGGGTGCCTGCCGCAGCAGAGGACAGAGAGCCTCAGGAGCCCAAGGCACAGACCGACACTCAGCCCCCGAGCCCAAGGCACAGACCAACACTTGGCCCCCAGGCCCAAGGCACAGACCAACAGTCAGCCCCCAGGCCCAAGGCACAGACCGACACTCACCCCCCCAAGGCACAGACCGACACTCAGCCCCCGAGCCCAAGGCACAGACCAACACTCGGCCCCCAAGGCACAGACCAACACTCACACAGCCCCCAGGCCCAAGGCACAGACCCACACACAGCCCTCCAAGGCACAGACCGACAGTCACACAGCCCCCAAAGCACAGACCGACACTCGGCCCCCAGGCCCAAGGCACAGACTGACACTCGGCCCCCAAAGCACAGACCGACACTGGCCCCCCAAGGCACAGACCGACACTCGGCCCCCAAGGCCTGGGCTCCAGCTCCCTGGGCTGGCCCCATGCCCTCTTTCCTGCACAGGGCAGCCCAGCAGCCCTCCCCTGTGCCCCCACTCCCCTGTGGCAGATCTCGGAGCAGCTGTGCCACACTGAGGAGGTGATTAGGCCCTTCCTGAGCCCTTTTCAGGCTGCTGCCATTGATGTGCCCCACAAATGTATTCTACTTCACTTGCCAAAAACATACAGGAGCTACAAAAGCGGAAGGTATCTTTCAATAGCTCCTAAAATGACTTTTGCTCCTTTCCCTAAAAAGCTGCAACATAAATTAGGGCAGAGATGGGCTGCTAAGGGAAGCTCCTTTGTCCCTGTTATGTTAGAAGAGAAAAATAATTGTTGGCTTTCCATCAGCCAGCAGGAACAACTGCTGTGGTGCCATGCCAAAAGGATTTGCACCTCTCTGTACTCCTTTGTGGACAGCTATGATCTGCTGTTCTCCGAGTCAGTGTTTCTTTATTATGGCATGTATCAAAAGAGCACCATTGTTTAGAATATGCTCCTTATTTCACATCGGAAAGGGAAAATGATAGGAACACAGGGGCTCAAAGTTTGGAAGATAAAAAGGCAAACACAATAAAGACAGTTGTCTTTGAGCTTACAAGCCTCTGACATGTCACAACTGTAAGCACTGAATCATCTCCTTGGTGTACCTTGTGAACCACTTTCACATCAAAAATAAAAATAAAGCACCAGGATTCTTTATGTCTTGACAAAATCTGCAGTGCCTGGCATTGAGCAGTGTTACATTATTTCCCTTGCAGGTGACCTGGGAGGGGTTTTCAGAAAATTGATTTCTGTTTACTTTCATATGTTTCTTTACAATGGACAAATAAAGGCTGAAGGACCCTCACCTCCCTCAAAATCTTTCTGTTCTCACTCACTGCCCTCAAACTACTTTATTTCTCAATAGCATCAGGAACTCTGAACACAGGCTCATCCCTCTATGTTGACTGGTATCACGCTCATATTGTGAATTTTACAAGCTGAAATAAATGCTAGGAACACCTAGCCCAAACGTACCTTGCCCCCAGACAACTCCCCCAGGAATACACTGGATATTCAGGCCGTCAGCTCTGACATTCCTGCCCAGCCAGCTGCAGTAACAAGGTGCACAGCTCATGCAGGTGCTGCTGTCACACAGAGCTTTGTATCAACCCACACATTCAACTTTTCAACAGCCTGAACCACCCCAGGTAGGGTACTAGACACAGCACAACAAGCCAGTTGGCTTTCACTGGGACTGATAGAGCCAAAAGACTCCTGCCTTTGCTTCCAAGCAAGAGACATTGCAGGTGTGTTTAAGCTTCAGCAAGCACACTCAAGCCCACTAACCTAGAAGCTTCCAGAAATCAGAAATTTTGCAACTTCTAGATTTCATCTGGACCTTAATTATTTTTGCATCCATATGAGTCTGAGACAACACTGGCCTTCTCTCCACCAGAAGGCTCAGAAAGAAGAGCTCCGAATGCACTGACCACACCTGAGACCATCACAACAGCCTAGGTTTCACTCCAGTGCAGCACATAGATCCTGTCCAAATCCAGTATCAACATAATACCTGAGCTTCTGCAGCAGGTTTCTAGAGGAAAGCATTCTGTCTTGATATCAGAATTTCAAATGACAATTAAATCACCATATTCCTCAGCAAGCTGTTTCAATGTTATGTACTACTAAAGTGAAGATAGATCTTCTTGACCCTGTGTATTCCTATCTTGAGGAATCGGGCTGTATTGTGCCTTTCTTTGGAAGAGGAAAGAACCCTTCATTATGAAACACCTGCTCCCACATAAAAAGGTGCAAACCCTGAGCATCCAACAGGGCCTTAATTTGCTCGATTCAGAGGTGCCTCACCTGGTCTGGATCCATTTCTGTGCCCTTCTTAGAGGGCAAACACCAGTGCTAAGCAGCATTGCAGCAGAAGTTAATCCAGTAATGCCACCCCTGATAGTGGCTGCTAGACCTTTCCAAGCATTACAAACATACAAAGACTTCGGTCACTAGCCAGACCTTTATTTTTATAATTGAGCAGAGAGGCAGTGGGCTTTGGCAGCACTATACAAGTCCTGGCTCCTGACCTGTTTCCTCAGTTACTGGTATCTCTTCTCCTCTCATTCCCCCTGGGGACGGGGTCACAGCCATTTGACCCTGCTGCCTGTCCATCCGGCCAGCACCCCTCTGGGCAGCATCCTCCCCCAGGGCCCAGCTCCCAGGCCAGGCCTGGGCTCTGCCTCCCTGCCCAAAGGCTCTCTTGCAGTGCCAGTGCCAGTTGCAGTCCCACTGCAGAGAGAAGTCTCTAACCAGCTGCCAGCTCTCCCCGCTTGGCACAGGGGCAGCCACTGCCTGTCCTTAGGCCTCCGTACGGCCTTGGCCCGACTGGCAGTGAGCACAGCCCCGGCTGCTCCCCACACCCCAGGAGCTCGGAGCACGACCACGGCTGCTCCCCTTGCTGCTCCCCACGCCCCAGGAGCAGAAGGCAGGGGCTGCAGCAGAGCACAGCGCGGCCCTGCCGGGCACTGGCCCGGGGCTGCCCACGGAGCGTGGCAGGACTCCCCTGGGTGACCGGCTGAAGGAGCTCTGAGAGCCAGAACAAAGCCCAGAGCACTAACTATCTAACTGGTAATTACTTTCTGGTGAAGACTGAAAAATGGGTCATTAAAACCATATTAAACTGTTTTCATTAATACAAAAACCTGATTTACATTTTTTTCCCACAGAGCCATTATGTTCCAAACGCACTGCACGGATGATTTATTTAATCACAACCACATGGAATAGCAATTTTAAGGGCCTGTGACAATCACTTTTTTAACCAGAAAACCTGGCTTGCAATAATTGTCATGTTTTCTGTTAGCCACCCTTCCCACTGCTGCCATAAACCCTCTCCTTTCCAAAGACTGCCTTCCTAGTTGCACATAAAAGCAGCACAATCCACTGATACAATTAATAACACTGAATATTTAGGTCAATGTCAGTTCTATTAATTTTATCTCTTAAAGACTCACACATTTTCTAAACAAGTCTAGCCCTTTGGGGGGTTAAACTGTAATTTGCAGTCTGGTTGTGAGTCCCTATCACATAATAGATCAATTAGGTTGAACACTCTAGTATATTAATCTTATTCACACGTAGTAAAGGCAAATATGGCTAATTACTGTATTACAATATTGCCTACTTTTTCAAATATGTATTAAGGAAAAGGGGAGTTTACTACATTGAACTATCAAATAAAATTATCTTGATATTAAACTGACAGGGAAGGTGAACGCCTGTATTAATCCATCTTATTTTGCCTAAATTGACATCCATTGGAAAATCTCTTTGCCATTACTAATGTGCTGCATGTGTAGAAGAGGCTCTACCATATCAAGAACACAGTATTTCCCTTCAAAGCATGCTTTGCCTGTCATGGCATTCTGTGAAACACAGCAGTGAGATTTCTTTTGCCACAACTATTAGCTTTAATTTTGTACTTTCCAGTTATGAACTACTGGTAGGATTTCAATGACTCCAGAGAAATGCAGGTACTGATCCAAGTCTAATTTCTGTGCCTCTCCCTGCAAAGTCGCGTGGCCAGAGGGCTTGTCTCTACGATGAAATTAATTGAATTCAGTTTTTAAACTACCAAGTTAATCAAGATTGGCACAACAGCTAACTGGCCAGGAAACAAGGAAGAGTCATGGTCAGCATTAAGTTTACCCGAGGCAAGCTGAGGTGAGCCTGAGCAGGATTTGTCCTCATCTGCTTTCACTAATTAGCAGGTAACAGTTAATTCATCCATAGGCTCATAATAAAATGGGACAAAAAAAGTACTGTAAGAAGTCACCTAGTGTGCCTCGAGGCACCATGAAAAATTAGTTTAGATGTGACTAAATATCCTAGCAGAAACCTAATTCTGCTCCTTGTTCTGGCAGTGATCGGCTGTGTGACCAAGGCAGTTGCTCCCTTCCCCGCTGTGGTGATTTCCCTGGCCCGTCTCCTTCGGTTCCCACTCCAGAGCCCAAAGGGAGGAATTCCCCTCCCGCCCACAGGGCAGGCACAGCTGAAGGAGCTGCTGTTTTGGGCATTGCTGCACTCACATCTTACACACTATTAGGAGCGAAGACAGAGCACAAATTAAGAGGACGGCTGTGCTTAGTGCTTCCCTAATGTTTTGCACATTTGAATTTTCCAGCAATAGCTCACAAGCTGTGAATTTGCTAAAGTGGAAACCAGGCCAATAAAAATAAAGACAGAAATCTAAATGCTTGGGCTGCTGCAACAGAAGTCTTGTATGAAACACCTGACAAAAACATAGAGATTAGTTTGCCCACATAAGAGACAGTAAATTCAACAAAAACATGTTACTTAAAAAAAAAAAGGAAAAAAATGTGTTATTTCTTCTACCCTGCTACAGCATATAGCATCTTGGATCTCAGGATCATTCCACAGGGCACAGGTGAAAAACAGGTTCCTCAGCTTTTTTAAGAGCACACAAAATGTGTTTATGCTAAGCACCTACTCATCCCAGGAGCCAGTCACTCCAAGGCAGTCCCTCACCACATGAAACACGTTGGTGTGTGATTATTTATACAGTTCCACACACGCGCACACTCCCACATACAGGAAAGAGGCTGAGCCATAAAGGATGCAGGAGCCAAAATGGTGATTTCCTGTCTTGGGCTGACATCATTGGTGTACTATTTGCTATTGGAAACCTCCTTGCTTAGAAGCATTTCCCAGACTTCTTGCATCTCTCCTCTGCAAAACTTGGGAAGATAGACTACTCTCAGGTGATTCACAAAATAAAATGTTCCATAATTGACTCTGCTAAGAGCTTACACAGCTGCATGAATTATAAATTATTATTTCTGCCTTGAAAAGTATTATTACATAGTCTGAGACTACTCAGTCTTTTCCATGCCTAGAACTGTTCCCAGCTAGAGCTGCTTCACACATGTTGCTGTTTCATAAGCAAATCTCATTTCTTAAGTGGATCATCAATACTTTGGGTTGCCCTTCTCACCTCATGGGCCCTTAACTTCAAATCCTCTCTAGAAATTTTTAACTGCCAAGTAGAAGGAATGCACAGCCAGAAACATCCAGATGTTATAAAGGATCCAGAATGAGAGTAACAATGAAGAAAAATTTCCTATTTGCTTACAACAGAATCAAATTATCTCTGTGCTCCATTTACCAAAGCCAATTATTGAATTGAATCTGATCCTTTTGTTTAATAGGGCAACCTCAAAGAAAAATCAGTCTCTCAGTTCTAGGAAATCTGTGCAAAGGACCACATTTTTTTCCTTGGTTGGACCAAACTGTACTAATCAATAGTTTAATTGCATCATATGGAGCCAACACTTGGAATAATTATTTTGACAACAGCATGATAGGGTTATTGACTTCATAGTGCCAGAAGTTCCCAAGAAGCCAGACTCAAACTACTCAAAATAACAACACTTAAATATGAGTGGAGTGAGGAGGAATTGTCCAGGGGAATCTCAAACATGAAAGTGATGTGTCTTCCATTCTACCAGCAGCTGCAATCTGGAGTGCATGGTCAGTGCTCAGCAAGGAAGAGGACATGGAGGAAATGGCTGGAGGAGCTGGAGCTGACTTATTTCCATCAGTGTCCAGCATAAAGGGAGCAGTCAGCTCTGCCAGATTTCAGACAATACCTGCTCTCCAGAGTACAGCAGTATTTGGGGAACACCAAAGGCATTCCAGAGCCACAGCCTGGATAAGGCTTGCTTATACCACAATCAAAGAACTATTAGGCTTGCAGGGTTTTTCCCTTAGCTATATGAATTTATCCATACTTCACCTATTTTCAAATAAGGGGTTTTAAAGATTTGCCTTTGTTCTGTGCTGCATGTTACTTTAAAGTATGCACCAGCCATCAACAAAGCATAATTTTTAAGACTCCAAAGGATCCAGGCATATCAATAATCCAGGAAACAAAAGACAACTCATACAGAATAAACAGAACAAATGGGTCAATTTGGAGGTGTAAAGCAGCAGAAAAAAATCAACACTCAAAAATCAAAGTGTTACTAACATAAGGGTTCACAAGGAACTGTAAGAGTTAATACTCTCTCCCTCCGTTACGCACATCAAGAGTGTTCTTTTCCTAATGAGTTAACCTCTTATTATTCAAGTTTAATGGGGACATATATTTGTTTAACCCTACAGCCTCAGGAGTCAGAATTTCCTGGTGTTAATTATATAGCATATATTCAGACTCTTCATTAGCAACGTGAAATAACAATTTCTGCCAAACCTTGAAACCAGAAATCTCCAGCAAAGCTCAGCCTGCTTGATAGAAGAAATACACCTGAAGGCTGTAATTCCCCACGGTTCCTGTAGTCCAATTCCTGCAGGGCAGTGGACAACAGCTTAGCACACATCTTGCTCCCTAAAGCCAGCTTGGACTCACGTCCATTGAACAGGCACCAGAGAGAGCTGCCCGGGGAGCAGGGCAGCATTACCTTCCCTTCGGCAGGAAAGGGAAGTGAGCCAGACAGATCACACACCAGTGCCGAAATTCCACCTGGGAGTTTCCATTTTAACTCAAATGTGTATGAAGTGACTGTGTGTGCACAGGACACTCTGCTGTAACAACCCTACCAGAGCTTCAATTTGTGTTGCTGTTTTGGTCTTTTTCAGGATAATTTAGTAGGAAGAAGAGCAGAACCCATCCTGTAACAAGACCTCCAGCAGCACCAGAGTGCTGCTTTAAGCGCTCACAAGAGAATGGCTATCTGACCCCAAGGGACAGGGGAAAGGGAGTGCACATGGGACAAGCGCGTATCCGACAGTGCTAGCTGTGGAAGGGAACACATGGGGCCCCACAGAAATCTCCTCCCTGAGTTTTTGCACATAAAATCAGACATTGGTAAACACAAATACCTTCAGAGCCAAGGAACAACCCACCAGCAGGAGAGGCCAATGCTGAACACACATGCTGTACCCACCAGCCTGCACTCCACTTCAGGGAAAAAAATACCAAGAGCACGGACTGCCTCCCCAGCCACTTTGAGAGCAGTGATTGCCTTCAAAGCTCTCCTCCTGTGAGAGATGCAGGTTCCTTTTTGCTATGTAAAGACAAGATTTTTGGGGTGGCAGGCAAAGTCAAGCAAAAGGGGAAAGTGGTTATTTGTGAACAGCCATATAGCCATGCATGGCTTGTGAACCATGGTTAATTCAGTACCCACACGTGCTCATTAGATCTATTCATGTGCCTGCTGCAATCAGCTTGTTTACACACTTATCAGTGACAACTTTCAGATTATTACTTTAATTAAGAAAACCCCTTCATTCATTGGGATTATATCACCAAAACTCCTTTTCTGGGGGGAAGAAAACTAGTATTTACAGGAAGACAAGAGCTGAGCTAGTCACTACAGCTGCCAGTTGCTACATGGAGTTCATGCTTCAAGGATAAGGAGGCAAAGGGAACCAACACCATAAGCAGCAGGAGACAGGAGTGCAATGAACCAACTCTCAGTTATTGACGGGCATTGAAGAGGTTTCACAGCAAATCCTGTGGGACTCCCTCACTTCTGAAGGACTGTCCTGTCAGGAGCAGGCCCACAGCAGCGTTATATCCAGCCCTGGTGCTCCTGGTATTTCCCAGGTGCCCTACCAACAGCCTGTCACAGAAATGCTGAACCTCAGAGCCTTTGGGACCTCAGTGGCTGAGTCCCACAGCGCTCCCATATTCCCCACACCTGAGGGGACTTGTCCCAGACCCCACCATCAGGTGTGTCACAGCAGGGCCACTCTCCCAGCCCCGCAGGGCAAGTCCAAGTCCAGACCCCACAATCTACAGAGGCATCTTGCTCCCACCAGCCCCTGAGAGCTTTGTACGGGGCACCAGCCCCTCTGGACCTGCTCCAGATGCTCTCCAGAGGGCTCGGCTCAGGCAGTGCCCAGCAGAGACTGGTCCTGCTGCTCCACCCCACACAGACACCTCAGCACCAACGCCTGCTGACCTGCCACCACCACAAAATGCAATAGCTGACCTGATTTTACCATGGGAATAAAGTCATTCCTTACAGATCTTGTTAAGGCACCAAGTTCACAACAAACCCGCCTCCAAGTCCAAATTACCACCTGATTATCCCCAGTTCAGCTAGAGCAAGACTAGGCTGCAAATGAGCAACTGATTAACAACTGGTTAACTCCATCAGCATCTCCTAACCTCCTCAAGTTCTATCAGTGGCAAGCCATGTGACATTATTTCCCAGGAGGGGATTCTATCATTGTTACCATTTTATCAAGCTAAAAAGGAGATGTTAATAAAATGCGTAATTGAAAGTTTTCCCTCTTCTCTTACTAAGAAGCTATAACATTTTTGAAATGTCTGTCCTAAATATTTCCTGTATTCTACAGTTATAACTCTTTCCCCACACAAATTTTAAACTGACACATTAATCACTGCATTTGTTTGCAGCTATTTCTGAAGGCAGTAAATTAATCTAAGTTATGGCATCTGACTACAAAGGATCCTACAGATTACTTGTATGCATTTGCCAAATGCTTTCCAAAATGCTGCATGGAATAAGTACCAGATAAAGAATATATTCTGAAAAACACCAAAAAATAGTATTTTTTCTATTTTTTTTTCCAGCTCATAAATTCTTCTGTGCTTTTTTCCCATGCATATTTCCAATTTTCCAATATTCATCTGAAAATCCACTTTTCCCCTTGTTTAAAATTAAACCCTCAGCTATTGACACAGAAGAGATTGGCTCACACTCTCAGCAGACTGTAATAATAAGTTGTTGAAAGAAGGAGCCTTCTAGGAGCTGGTGTGAACTCAGGCTCCCGGCACTCAGAGCAGGAATATGAGCAGGAATACTCCAGCCAGCCACCAGCAGCTCTTTGGTCTGTTTTTTCTCCACATTACCCGTGGTATGTTCTACAAGCTAAAAAACAGAACAAACGAAATCACTTACTTTCATTTCAAATTTGTAGTCGTCTCTGATGCTGACACAGCTGAGTAAATTTCCTTTGTAGCTTGGGCTCAATAGTAAAACATCCCCTGATTTAGCAAGGCTCTATTTGTCTCTACACAGAGTCACTGCCCCAAAGACTTTACATCCCCAAGGAGTGAGCCAGAGCCCTCAAAACATCTCCTGGAGCAAATTACTTTGTATTACTAAGAATCACACCTATCTTCTGTATAACCAAACCCTAACCAAGGTCAAAAGCTCTTTCCAGGTATTGGTAGGTGGGCACAGAGTCGTATTAAACACATACCTGCACCAGTAGGTCAGCAGAAGACACTGAAGAAGCCCAGCAGAGATGCCAGGTCTGCAGCAAGGCCCAGAGCAGATGCAGCACTGCCTTTCAGAGTCAGATCTGACTTCAGGAAGCACCCTAGACCTTTAACTCCAGCCCCAAGCCACGCACAGATATTCTGATAGTTACTTTTTTAAGTCTCTGTCCCAAAGGACCCATTCCTGGGATAAAGGCTTTGCCTTTGCATGGAGTTACACATATACACCCCCCTTAAAGATCATAGAGTAGGGGCAGGAAATTTTTGAAACCTTTCTTCCCCTCTGCAAAGCAGGAACTTCGCACTGAAGGTCACCTGCTCGCTCAAGCATGTGCTGCTGGCACCCAACTCTGTAGATGCCAAGGTGCTGTTCCTGAAGGAAAAGGCAGAAGCCTTGTGAAAGGACAACATACACTGGTATTTTATGCCTACAGAGTCCTTGGTAGATGCAGAACTTCAGCAACTTCTGGAAATCTCTCAATTTGTGTCTGTTGGATGGGAGGTGGGGAGGGATGGCTCTCATTGTCAAGTTAGAGGAGTTTTTGACAGACCAGTCCTTCTCTGTGGAGTTCACTAATGCATAAAAACTATCCCAGGATCTGTTTCTGTACTGTATCTTGGAAAAGGTGAAGATTTTGATGGACAGAGCAAAACAAATATAACCCACACTCCACAACAGAGCAGCACAGAACAGCCTCTGCTGCTCCGGTGCACTCCCCCAACGCCAACAGGAGCTCTGCCATCCTTGCCGATGGGATTCGGTCTCAGCTCTAGGTAACTAGCTCAAGAGGAAACAACTGCACATGCATTGCAGCTGGAACTATAAGGCAGAAATGGAAAGCTATGGCCCAAATTCTGTCACCTTCATTCAAGCCTCTCTCCTCCACCTCAGGCAAGCACAATCCCGCCCACGAAACCCGCCTGGGTGCTGCCCAGCAGCTCCTTGGCACTGGATACCCAGGATTTACCAGCCATGCTTAGACAGAAATAGAGATCAGCGCCCAGCAGGATCACACAGGGGCACATCCAGCGAGGCACGCCAGCACTGATGACACCGGTTCAGAGGGTACCCTCGGAGGGGGAACCAGCGCTGGCATAGCACTGCCATCAATGCCAAGGGCAGCGAGAAGAGTAAACCCCAGCATGAGAAAGGTTAGCGGCTGTGGGCACTTCAGTGCCCCAGATGTCAGAGCGGATCAGCGCCGGGGTGGCTGGGGTGCTGCGGTCCCAGGGCAGGGCTGGATAACAATGCAGGAGGGCACAGACAGCGCAAGGGCTGGTCATTAAAGCTTCAATAGGCAGAAAGGAAAAGGAATCTCCTAATCATTTCCTTTAGCCATCTCAGCTCCTCTCCCATCCTCTCCCCCCTCCTGGCCTTTTGAAGATGCTTGCTAATAAGTGTTAACGAGTTGCCTGACAAAGGAGGAGGGGGAGGGGGAAGACGCTACCAAGGAAGAAAAGGGACCAGACAGAGGCCTGTGCATGCCAGGGCAGCTTCTGGATCCCCGGGACAGGACCCCCACTCCTGGCAGGCTTATTTCAAGCTCTGTTCGAGCTTTTAAATTTTTATTATCAATAATTCTTTTTTTTTCTCTGCATGCCACATTTCTCCTTCCCTTTCTTACAGCCCATCTGAGAGATGCCTGCAGCTTGCACTTGCCAGCTCACCACCATGTCAGTGCTGCCACCTTTTCCACCACTTGTTTTCTTTCTCCCTCCATTCCAGCCCTCTCCGATGTGAGCCACAGCACAGCTGCACACACTGAAACCCCCTGGGCTGCCCTAGTGATCCTGTCCTTCCTGCCACAAGAACTGTCACAGAGCCCTGGCAAAAGTCTCACAACACTCTGCATTTCCCAACCACCTCTACAGCAGCTGCTCCTTCCACCTTGGAGGGTTCACCATCCCCTCAGATTTAACCCTTACAGCCTTAAAGGCAGGCATTCCCATTCTTCACAGCACTCACCCTTTGTACAGAGGGGCTCTACCAGCACCCCAGAGCTGCCCTGTGGACACAGCATGCCACAGCCCTCCACCCTCCAGGAACCACTATTCCTGGAGTAATCCACACCACTTTTGCTCTGGACCAGCAACTACAGAGGGTGGTAAGGGAAGGGAGAATCAGGACAAGCATCTTTTCCCATGGCAGAGTTTATCTCAGCTAGCTTCTGGCACGGCTCCATTCCCACGGTGGCCAATCTGTCCTCCCAGCCAGGACCTGCAGCACCAAAAGGAGATGCCACCAAGCTCAAGGCTCACTGCCACTCTGCTCTCACCACAGAGAAGGGAGGCCTTCACTGCAAAAGCAGCACCTCTTTGGGAACCACTAGCAGGACTCCAAAGAAAAGCACAAAACAGAGCTTCTCTCACTGAAATCTGTACCAACAGGCTGAGCCACACTTGCTAATAAGTGTTAACGAGTTGCCTGACAAAGGAGGGGGGGGAGGGGAAGACGCTACCAAGGAAGAAAAGGGACCAGACAGAGGCCTGTGCATGCCAGGGCAGCTTCTGGATCCCCGGGACAGGACCCCCACTCCTGGCAGGCTTATTTCAAGCTCTGTTCGAGCTTTTAAATTTTTATTATCAATAATTCTTTTTTTTCTCTGCATGCCACATTTCTCCTTCCCTTTCTTACAGCCCATCTGAGAGATGCCTGCAGCTTGCACTTGCCAGCTCACCACCATGTCAGTGCTGCCACCTTTCCACCACTTGTTTTCTTTCTCCCTCCATTCCAGCCCTCTCCGATGTGAGCCACAGCACAGCTGCACACACTGAAACCCCCTGGGCTGCCCTAGTGATCCTGTCCTTCCTGCCACAAGAACTGTCACAGAGCCCTGGCAAAAGTCTCACAACACTCTGCATTTCCCAACCACCTCTACAGCAGCTGCTCCTTCCACCTTGGAAGGTTCACCATCCCCTCAGATTTAACCCTTACAGCCTTAAAGGCAGGCATTCCCATTCTTCACAGCACTCACCCTTTGTACGGAGGGGCTCTACCAGCACCCCAGAGCTGCCCTGTGGACACAGCATGCCACAGCCCTCCACCCTCCAGGAACCACTATTCCTGGAGTAATCCACACCACTTTTGCTCTGGACCAGCAACTACAGAGGGTGGTAAGGGAAGGGAGAATCAGGACAAGCATCTTTTCCCATGGCAGAGTTTATCTCAGCTAGCTTCTGGCACGGCTCCATTCCCACGGTGGCCAATCTGCCCTCCCAGCCAGGACCTGCAGCACCAAAAGGAGATGCCACCAAGCTCAAGGCTCACTGCCACTCTGCTCTCACCACAGAGAAGGGAGGCCTTCACTGCAAAAGCAGCACCTCTTTGGGAACCACTAGCAGGACTCCAAAGAAAAGCACAAAACAGAGCTTCTCTCACTGAAATCTGTACCAACAGGCTGAGCCACAACTTCTTACAGCCAAAGAGCAAAGCTGCCTCTCCAACAGACCCTTCTGCTGAGACAGTCTTTTGTAGAGACCCATCCCAAAGCAATCAGATCATTTCTCCCAGCTGGCCCATCCCAACCCTCCTAAAAATCACTACCTGCTGCACAGGCCTTGCTCTAGCTGCTACCAAGGGGCTGATTAACTCCTTCCCTGCCAGCCTCTAGAGGCTTGTCTGGCTTGTGGCAGCTTCCCATCTGTATTTTTTCTTCCTGGTACTTCTAAAATTGAAAAGGTCTCTCTCTGCCACAAACACATATGGGGCCTGTTCTGCAGAAGGAGGTCGTCTGGCTGTTCACCTCATTTGGAAAATCACTGACCTCATTTATATTCCTAAATTCAAATTTGAGCTTCCAAATGTACGAAGTGGATCAACTCGAAATCTCAGCCCTGAGGAATCTCCCTCACCGGCAGCTGTCCTTATTGACTACTGGCCTCTCCCCATTTCTTGTGCCAGAAAAGAGAAGGCAAAGGCAGACTCCCCCCTGCTATAACAGCATCAAGAGGTATTTGTGCCAGCTGAATCCAGCTTCAGTGGTGTTACAGACTAAATGAATTTAATCCATAACTTTTGTTTCCCACAAAGTACTACTGAGACCCTCAACATATGGATATGTCTTAAGGAAGTGATTTTCTGAGAACAATAGGCAACTTGAAGAGACTGACAATGCCTCTTTAGTGGTTTGGCTAACACAAGAAGGTTATCAAGTTGTCCCAGGGGGAAAAGAAAAAAAAAAACCAAAAAAACCAAAGCCAAACCAAAACTGAACTAGGTGCACAATTTCTGAATTGCCAGAAAAAAATTGATTTAGTATCTAATCATCATTGTGGTTTTACTCATTCATCCTCAATTCATCAAGAAAAGCAGTTCATTAATCTAAAGAACCAGGCATAAAATTTATATATCGACTACTCTGTTTTATTGCCAAGCCTACTGTATTATACTTCAATTTTATGTGCATTATAATAAAAAGCATGTGTGAATTTTCATCTTCTAAAATAGTTGTGCATCCGTGTGGTTTGAGTTAATGCTTTTGAAAACAGTCTCCACATGATGCTATCTGCAAATAGAATCTGACTATGATAAAACTTTAACTCTTAAGATGTGGTCTAATAACACATTGTGATAAAAAGAAATTCATTTTCAGAAAATGGACTTTACCCACGTGCACAAAAATATTTTAAAAATATAAAACTTCTAAGGAGGCAAAGATCAATTCACTGCAGTACAAACTTCACCACCACCAAGGACAAAACATACTTCAAATAGTGCAGCATGGGGGAAAAAATTGCCATCCCAGCCAGGTTGAAAGGCTAGAGTGAATACATCAATAATTAATCCTCATATCTTACCCAAGAAGGAAAAAAAAATATATTTCAGTCCAGGTAGAGGTTAATATTAATATACAGATGCTTGTGAGTACTATATAAACAGAAACGGGAAACATGCTGTTGGTAAATGGCAGACTTAATCTCTGTGTTCTTCATATATAATGAAGGCAGCAGATGCAGGAGGATTATGAAACAAGCATTTGTTCCCATTTTACTGACTCTATTTATCAGCAGTAAATATCAGCAGCGGAGATAAGAATAACAGCCACTTTGTATTTTTCAGGACACCATCAGAGAACAAGACCTCCTGCAAATAATGAAAAGAAGATGAGGGTAAATGAAGCTCTAAGTATTTGTGCAACATAACATTCACATTACTTACGTGCTGAGAAAGAGTACTTATGTAAAATGCTGGGTGGAGTTTAACCATTTGTAGTTCCATATTTTTTACACTAGCTCTGTGCACTTGGAAGATGTGCTAATGCAAGAAGTGACATGTTTATAATGCTCAACTTCTGTCACATAAATAGCAGTGATACACCATCTTCATTTGCTTCATGCTAACAGGTGCTACCGTCTCCAGTCTTCACCAAAGGTCAAGCACAGCTTTCTTAGAAACCCTAAGTTCTATTCTGCAATGTTTCTTTTTCTGCTAAGGTAGAATTGTTTAACAATCATGTCACGATATGGCTTATTGTTAGAACGAATTACCCAGTCCATTAATTACAGCTATCTTTCCATCAACTAATAAAAATACCCCCAATTCCACACACATAATAAGTCACCTGTTGTTGCAACACAGTCAAAATGAATGGTGATGTAAAAAACAGCAGTGTAACACCCCTGTCCCTCCTGAAATTAAACCAGGATGCTTTTGGCCAGTTAGTCTAAAGAAAACAGAGCTCTTCTTGGGTGACTGATCTTTAGTGACAATTACTAAGTACTTGTCATATTGCGAAGTTGCTCACGCTGCCCTGCAGGGACAGGAGGCCCGCCTGAATTAGTATTTGTGTCCGAGCAGGGGGCTGACTGTTGCCCTCCTGCCCCGGGGCACAAACCAGTACCGAACCATCAGCCCGATGAGGTCGTTCGGCTGCAGCACCTGAACACTGCAGCCATGGACGTCCTTGAGCCACACCTCTGCTCCCCAGTGTTCTTCAGATGTAAAACAGAAAATCCTGTAATTAAGAACCAGAACCCAGGGCTTCTTATTCCCAGGAGAGGCACTTGGGCTTTTGGTCCGCACTGGATCGCACCCTGAGGCTGCAGGAGTATTTACAGGTGTTACATTAATGAAGGTCTTAGCAAACCATCCAGTGCACAGTGACAGAAACTGCAGTTCCCAGTGACATCGTGTCAAAGCTTCAGTGTGCTTCAAATGACTCAAAATGGCACTCAGCTATACAAAACATCTTCAGAACATTTCATTTTCATAAAAGAAATAGCTAGGACCATGCAATCTTTTGGGGGGGACTTTTTTGTTTGCTTGTTTCCAACTCTTAGACTTCATTATTCCACCCGAGCAACTGCTAAAAGAAACCAAATGTTTCGTATGGGAAGAGGCACAAAAAGTGGATTACAACCACTGGAAGAATGGGGACCTCATGAAAAATGAGTGTATGGTTCCCCCTGTGACAAGACATGAGAACTCCAGCAAGCCTGGAAACCCTTCTGTCATGTCTGCTTACTTCCACTGCATCCTGTGCCCGCCAAAACATGTTCCTGTTCCGCACAAATGGGAAATCTTTACTCCGCAGTGAATCTAGGGCAGTATGCAACGGCACAGCCAAGCAAGCCCAGCCCTGCCCCTTCCACAGGGCGTCCCGAGCAGCAGACAGCGTACCCGCGGCACGTCTGCAGGAAGAGGCACGGACAGACAGCCTCTCTCCTGCCTTCAGACCAGGTAAGTAGCGCACACCCACCACCATGCTGCTGCATTAACTCTTCCTGACAAAGGCTGCTCTGGGTTTAACCAGCACGGAACAGGCAGCAGGAAATGGGGCTGCCTGCATGCGCCCTGAGGGATGGAGCCAGTGTCTGACAAAGACTGCAGCCCATATCAGATCTTTATTCATGGCACCGGAGCTTCCACAGTGGCACTGGAGAAGCAATACCTTCGCCGGATGTTTTCCATCTGGGCCCCACTACAAAGGCACATGAAGCAAACAAGCTACAGCATACGATGGCTCTGATGTTTCTTCCCCTTCCAACCTCTCTGGCTGAATGATACAAATTACTCTGGTGTGTAATTCAACCAGTCCACTGCAACACTTGTTTGAGAGGATTCACTGCTCACAGAGTATTATTTTGCAGTGAGGTTGGAGACCTGAATCATACCTGAGCAGTACAAATCAGCTCCATCAAATACCTGGTTTTGTCTTGGTTAATAAGTCTATTCAGCAAAGCAGGGGCCATCAGGAAGATTTAAGCATATACATAAAACTAAGCATACATCTAAGAGCTTTACTGAATACATGTCCCTTGCAGCCTTGTGATAATCATGTATCTTTGCAGAAACAAAATGTTAATGAGTATTCGTCAGAATCCTTTTTGCTTCACATTAAAAATACTCTTTGTGCAAGTGTTCCCAGGAGAACAAGGAAGAGAGCATGGAGATTTCACAGCTCTCTGAAGGCTTTTATACAGCATTCATCCTATTTTATCCAACTCAATAGCAGCTTCTGCTGCAACCACAAGTATACGTCACCCTCACTACTACCCCCTGAAAAGGCAGATATAGATTCACACTAAAAATTACTGTGTTGAAGATAAATTTGGCTGAGTATCATCATGTAATAAGGACAAAATAGACTGAGTGGGGGTTGTAAAAGAAAAACAGTGGGTCACCAAGAGTACAGGCGGAGAATAAGAGCAGAAAGCCAAATGCATTTAAGTAAGTCCAATGACAGTCTCAGATAGAGATCACTTTTGAGCCAGCTTGGAGTGGGAACACAAAATGACTCTTGATGTTTTGCTGACTGCAGTGTCCAGGAGCTGGTGCATCTTCTGGGGGAAGACACATAATTGCATCAAAGTAATTTCTGTTTTCCATCCTAAAAAGAAACAATCTACATGCCCCAAGTTTTGACTAACCACCTGATTTGAAGGCAGTGAGGCTCCAGAGCAGGGAGCCAGAGCAGCTGTTTTCACTCAGGGAGCAGAAATTACATTATGACTGCAGTCAAAGACATTGAGGCCAAAGAAAGTCTGTGTCTGGACTTCAGGTTCATGCTCACACTTCAACAGGCTTCAACACAAACCAAAGGACATATGGTGTCCTTGACTCCAGCAAGTCAAGTTTTACTTGACAGTCAGTACTGTGACACCATCCTCCGGCACTCAGCCACATCCTGGCGCTTTTCAGCTCTTCTCAGACATTTGGGTCCCATAAACAAACAGCAACTTTTGTTAGCACTGGCTAGGGAGGGTCCCTGGGGAATGCCTTCCACCACCCTTCCCACAGTGAGCACCCTGCATTTTCCAGCCCCCCTATCCAACAAGGCCTTGAGGTTTAGGCTTTGGGCTTGAAATAATGTCCACAGCTTCCCACTAATTTCTCTATGATAGTCACTTGGAGAAATGCACCACCAGAGCAAACACCTTCCCAAATATGCCAAGGGCTTTGCATCATCTCCTGACAAGCATTAAGAATCGGGGAGTTTGAAAGTCAAACTGTGCCCCCAGAAAGAGTGACCACCTTGCTGTGATCATGCTGTGCAGGCAGCATCTCTCCATGTCACCTTTCATGCAGTCCCAGGGGTGAAGCAGCAAACAGATTCCCATTATTAGCAGCTCCCCAAAGTATAAGAGACAAATTGCAGCCTGGTAGTAATTAATAATGAGAAGAATATTTTGTACTATCAGATTTTTGTTTATGTGACTAACAGGTTTTGAATAATCTCTCAGCCAAAGGCACAGACACAGATACTAATGCAGCACCAAAAAGCGCTTGTTCAAACCAGGCACAGCTCAGACCCAGAAGGGCCCTGGCAAAGCCACCAGGCCCTGCTGCACAGATCTGCTTCTCGAAGGCAAGGAGCCCCGGCAGCTGGAGCACAGCCACCACTGGAGGGATTCAGCAGTGCTTGTTTGCTGCGTTCTGTCCCTCCCAGAAGCCAGGGCTCAGACTTCCCAAGCCTGTCTCCTAACTGCAGGAGCGCGGTGCCCTCCGGAGCCCTCCCCACCCCTCTCTCAATGCCCTAAACTGACTGTCGGAATCAGATTTGTGGAGTGAACTCAGTTGCTTTTGATCTCTATTCAAGGTGCCATCAAGGGATCTTAATAGGTAGTATCTTAGCAAATGCTTTAAGGCCTGAAACCGTCATTAAAGAAACTCCTGATTCTCACACTTGTCTGAAAGAATAGAGGAGCAAGCTGGCTTCAAATGCCAGTTGACAGATGGGAAGACATATGGACTATAGGATTGCTGATCTAAAGAGTCAGAGCCATGGTCAGGCTGAGGAAACATACATCTTTATTTTGATGTTGACCTCAAAGAGAAGAGGTCTGAGCCAACAGAAAGGGGAAAGGGCAGAAAATATCACAAGTCTGAGGCCACGATTGCTTTGAACTTGAAGACAAATAACACTAAACGGTACCAAGTTGACAAAAAGGCTTCTTGACACTCCGTGTCTACAAATTTAGCAGTCTGACCCAAATAGCTGCTTGATGCATTTTCAGTAACGAGCCGAGTAGGGATCAGTAATGCTGATGCAATCTCTTGTGGCACCCAAGAAGTTTGTCATTTCTTCCAGCTCCAGATATTCACAGGGCTCTGGCATGGAGCAGGATGGAGGCACAAGGCAGCACTTTGGGTTAAAGCCCTCATTATCCTTCTGCCTGTCTTTGGAGCCACAGAGCAGTGGATTCCTGCAGAACACTTCTCATCGAGTCCTGTATTTGTTTCCCTACTGGCTCTCTATGGAAAAACGTACAACCCCATCCCAAGTCATTAACATTGCACATAGCATTTTCTATAAAATTCCCCCTGGGACACTTAACTGTATTCCTTTCCAGCACTGAAGAAAATGTTCAGGATAAAGTTTAGACACTTGGAGCCTTCTGCTGAATTTAAATGGCTGTGCAAGGAAGCCATGAAACAAATGAAGGGACAGATATCCTATTTTCTTCCCAGAAAAAAAGCAGGCCTTTTAGTTCACTGTCTTTCTTCATGTCGTCTTTTTATCACAAGTGTGCACTGATGACACTACTTTAATGCAGTCTGTGCCAAGAGATTAAACTGAATGTCTGTGTAGAGTTCCAGGGCTCAGCAGCAGAGCATGGCAGCTTCGTTTCACATCTCCGGGACACTGGGCAGGCATAAAAATAATTGCAGACTCAGAAACGATCAAGGAATGTATCCTGGCTGCAACAGATGCTGTATTAAAAGGAAAGACAAAAGCCAAAGTGCATAATGAATTTTAAAAGATTTCTTTATCAAACATGTCATTTGTTTGAAGGACTGAATTGCTGGCATCAGATGTGGCAGATGAGCTTGTTACCAAAGTGAAACATGAGGACTGCTATGCAATGGCAATTGATGAGTCAATTGAAATCACTGATGTTGCTCAAACACTCATCTTCATTTAATATGTCAGTGGTCAGAAGTTAACCAAAGACCTTCTGGTTTTGCTGCCACAGAAGCAAACCAAAGGCTACAAAACATAGTGCGCTAGCACTGAACCTCAGAGGCCCTAATATACTTAATGGGAGCTGACACTCCAACTACACTTGCCTGTGAAAAATAATTTCTGACATAGCCCTAACAACTGAACTCAGGCTCGTGAGCATCAGTGCCTTGTCCATCAAACCATTCTCTCAGCTGCATTAAAAGCAAGATATTGAAATGGCATTAGATTACCAAGAAAAACAGTTGTTTGTCTAAGGCTGACACCAATGCTTTTGGTTGATTATTTCAGCACTCTCTGTATGGGGATGTTTTTGAAGGAAATGGTTCGCTAAGTACTCGGGTGCTTTGCTGGTTGATAAAAATACAACTAATGCTTGTAAAACAAAGAAACTATTTTAAAATTCTTTCCTCCTCCAAAACAAAAAACAAAACAAAACAAAAACCCCAAACACAGAAGAAAAAAAAAAAACCACCAAAAACCCCAAAACAAACAACCCCCCTTCCCCCCAAAAAACCCCAAAACATTCAAACATCACAAAACCCCAAATATATTTCTTCCATCCTTCCTTGCCATTTTCTGGTTATATGGATTAATTTCTTGGTCTTGATACAACAAGCCTAAATAATCTTGGAAAATCTTTACAAGTTGAATTTTCCTACTTTAGAAATCCAGAAATATAAAGCAGAAAGTGTGACTTCATACAAACCAGTTTTCAAGACAAGCACCCATCTGGATTTTTCACTAGAGAAAAGAGCAAACTGACTGAAAGAGTGTAACATCTCTCTCTGAGTCTTTGGGACATACTTTGAAGATTTTAGTGCAGATAGGCAAGTCTCCTCTGAGCTTGGTAAAAAACCCTGGCTAAACTTGCTGAGCACACGAAGGCAGATTTAACTAGTTGGGAAGAGCTTTCAGCAGGGTTTGCTCTACAGGCTGCACTGCAACTGCTTTTTTCTGCCCCAAAATTCCCACCTCCCCTGCTGGCAGGGTCAAACGGGAGTGAGAGGTCAGCAGCCCGGGGGCTGGGGCTGGCACCCATAGGGCTGACCCATCAGCAGAAGTGGCTCTGTGTCTAAAGAGACCGTGAGCAGTCCTATGCCTCTGCCCAGGACCAGCATGCAGTCTCAACCCAGCTGCAGCACCATGCCTGGTAAACGCTCTGGGATTTGTTAAAAATGAGGCTTTTCTAATAGGCTAAAGATGACAGACCTCAAGTTGTCATGTATTAAAATGGTGCGTAAATTCCTTCCTCTGAGTAACCAATAATGGGACAAAAATCCTTGCCAACTCCAGTCTGTCCCTCCTGCCAAGGATTGTTTGAGCTCAGCTCATCCCGAGTGCCCCCATTGGGATCCAGATATAGATTAACACAGTTCTGAAATGCACAAGGGCCACAATCATGCAAGGCTTGATCCAACCCCGACTGGAGTCCATGGAAAGGTCTGCATTGACGCAAGTGGATGGAGCACAGCACCACCACTCCTGCTGCTGAGAAGCCAAGCCCAGTCCCTCCGCCAGGGCAGCGCCCGCTTGCGGCCTGCAAGAACGGGGGCTACTGGGAGCCACGGGGGAGCAGGATCCCTGAGGGCCCTTCTGCCCCCGAGCCTGCTGGGCACGAAGCTGCCGGCAGGACGGCAGCCCATTCTTCCCCCCTTGCAGCTCAGGCCCGGCTCGCCAAGGGACTCGCCCCATGCCCACCCCAGAGCCCCGGCACAGGAACAGCACCGTGGGTGCCCATGCACTGCACCCACCCACGGCAGCCCTGCACGGCTGCAGCGTGCGAGCCAGCAGTGTGCAGCATCCCTCACCCCGAGTGGTGCCCACACATTGCACCCACCCACAGCAGCCCTGCACGGCTGCAGCGTGCAGCATCCCTCACCGTGAGTGGTGCCCACACATTGCACCCACCCACAGCAGCCCTGCACGGCTGCAGCGTGGGAGCCAGCAGTGTGCAGCCTGCAGCGTCCCTCACCCCAAGCACCACACGCTGCTTCCCACGGGGCAAACCCTGTGCACGTCTCCAGAGACTCACACACTTTTGTGGGGGCTCTGCCTGAACAGCCTGCAAATGCAAAAGGCTCAGCTGGATGTATTCACACACAGGGACAAGGAGCAGCTCCTCACTGCTGCACCAGCCTGGCCGCTTTTCACTCCACTATTCCTCCTTCGCCAACCCGCATCTCTTTTGTTCCTCCGTTCCTCATTCCCACGTTTCTGTGCTGCCCTCCCACGCATCCCCTGCACTACCCAACAGCCTGCCCTTCTACACTCTTCTCCAAGTTTACTTCTCAGCCATCATTTCTTTGGGATTTGCTGCAGTCAGAGGAGCAGGAATTGAAATGGGGAAATACCAGCCTTGGGGCCCTCTCCCCTTAACAGCCTCTGGTACTGGTATAGAGCTCACAGAAGACAGTACCAAGCCAAGGGGGGCAGCATTCATGCATGCAGTAGCCCCCAGCTTGGGGCCTTCTACTCTATAACAGCAATAAAAAACTGCCCATTCAAGTCCTTTGTCTCAAAGATTTCCATCCTGGCTACAGCAAGTGCAGATTTATTGGTGGGAGCAATTGCAGGAGGAATAGTAAACAGCGTGCGCGTGCGTGTGGATGCGCCAGTGCACCGGGGCCGTGCCTGCACCAGAAACTCAGCACAGCCAACATTAGGTATGGGACTAATATAAAATGGGTTCTCTGGTACATAAAGGAATATCTCATTTGGCACCTGATTTCATGACATCCACAGCAGAGCGAGAGCTCGGCGGGGGAGGCAGGGATGGAGAACTGAAGCCAAGAGATGGCTGCCTACGCTGAGTCTGAGGAATCAGACGCCGGCCGTACCACGCTCAGGAGGCACAGCGTGGCCTCTGCTTGCTCACAGGCCTCTCCGCACGCAAGCCGAGCCACACACCCTGCGTGCCCTGCTGCCTGCCTCACCCCTCTGAAAGGTGCAGCCGCACCCCGAGAGCCCTGCCAAGGGGCAGAGCCCAGGTGCCCACCCCAAACTTCCTGCTGCAGCCTTCCACCAAGACACACAGAACTGTTCCACGCTTGTTGACACGTCAAAATAATACGTTGCTAATGATGAAATCAGCAGCCCCATCTTTTGTTGACTTCTGTAGGAATTTTGCTGGAGAAAGGATGGTAGACATGACTCCAAGCTCGTTGAGTGACATCTTATATTCTCTAAACCATCCTCAGATTTTTCATAACATCCAGCAAGCAAGCCGCTGACAGATCAGGATGGTTGCCTGTTTGTTGGGCAAGAGTATTTTGCGATTCAGTAGAATACCAAATTTGGTAGAATGTCTTCCACTTTGGTAGAAGATATTACAAACAACTGTGCATTTTAACACGTTTTCACATTACACATCATTCATTCTGGGGAGGGGGTGGTGATCGCTCTGTGCAGACAGCCAGCAACGCTTCCAAGAATGAAAATGTTCATCGAAAGATAATGAAAAACAGATATTTAGTAACATTTTCATTTTGCATGTTTAAATATTTATAACTATGTTCATAAAACCACATGTTTGCTCTCCTAATGCTCTAGTGATTTTGTTTATGAAATGCAGTATTTCTCCAATGCCCCTTCCTTGCGTCAGCCTCTCCACGGAGCATGATTTAGTCCCGTTGCTGTACTGACAACCAGCTTTTCTGTAAAAGACTGGCCAAGATGAAGAACAGAAAACCAACAAAAAGAAGAAAACACATTTTCAGGGCATTAATGTTTCACTAATACATATGTAATTTTATACTTTGTAGGGGGCATTTATGGCAGTTTAATTTTTTCAGTGCAATTTATTGACAATCTGGAAGGGATCTATTTCTTACTCTACAGGAAAATTACAAAATCTAGAAATATAAGTGTGATACAACGAAGGTGCTCATACAAACTATTGTTCTATATTTTTCTTTCCCCTAGCTTGGATGAAAATTAAATAACAACAAATAACTTTGCTTTAATACTACAATTGCTCAAGTTTGTGTTACAAATTTCTGGAGTTTTGAGTTATAAATTTTTATAAAGCTGATCGAATAGACATGGTCTGAAACTGGGACTTTTAGATGAGCCCTCTGTGGTCTTCTCCTCTGTCCTCTGACTGCAGACATCATGACGTAGCTTACAGGGTCCATTCTGGTTTCATGTTAAACAGAGAGACCACGGCTGTGAGACAAGGCTGCCAGAGCTCAGCCCCACAGCAGCTCCCCGTGCAGGACCCAGGAAGTTCTTTATCAAATCATAACTCTAAAAATGCCCCATGTAATCTCAGAGTTTAAAAAAAGGAGCTAATGTTTAAATTTTTTTTTAATTTTCTTCTTTTTTTAAAAAATATTTCCAAACAGAAATTTTTTAAAGGGAACTCCTCTGAAATCAAGTCCTCAGCAACATAAAGTGAGCAGCAACAGAATAGGTTTTTTTTTTAACCTCGGCTCAGCATCCTCCCGAAGGTACAGGGAGTGTCTTCAAGGCACATTTTCAACTGCTTTGGTCTTTGCCTGCCTTCTTCTGCATCAGCAAAGAACAAAAAGGAAACAGAAAAAAAGTAGCAGATTGCAATGACACATTGGTATCTCATTTTGAAAACAAAATGAGTGCTGCAAAGCCATTAAAGCAAAACATTCTACTTGCTGTATTATTTTAAAATACTCCCGTGGCTCAAGATTAAAAATTAAATATATATTTTACCATGGCAGTTTTGCCAATTTTAACAATGTTGGCAATAGCCTCATTTTAAAAAATGTAAGTCAAGCCCTAGAATCATGAAATTTACACAAAAATTCAAGCTCACTTTAAAAGACTTAAAACATATTTTTTAAAGCAAGTTAAGTGCCCCTTTGGCCTTGAAGTTGTCACTGGGGGTGGGGCGGGGAAAAAGCAGCAAAATAAATTCTGCACAGTGAGGCTCTGAAAAATAGGAGACAAAGGGAAAAAATTGGTCCATTTTCTTTTCTTTTATAATCTTGTAAAATTGAGCAAATCCATTTCAAGTGCGCCTGGCATACGATTTTAAAATATTTATGATTCACAGAAAGTTCTTGCAGCATCTTCTTTCTAGTAAAAATAAAAAATATTGCAGGGAAATAAGTATTCTGGGGAACATCTGCCTTCCTCACCAGGAGTCCTTGGACCAGTGAGCAACTAGAGACCACTCCTTGCAAACTCTGCACTCTGCATGACTCAGAGAAACTTTAGCCACATCACCTGCTGCATGAAGCGTTTTCTGTCAAAGATAATATCTGACTCCGAATTAAAATGTTTCCAAGAGTTAAGACTGAGTTTCACCCATCTCAACACAAGCGTTATGTTTTTTCTTGAGTTTACCATAATCCCCGAAAAGTTCAAATCCATGGATTTAATAAATGCAAACAAAAAAATGTTTATTTTCAGTAAGAATATGCTGAAGTAGTGGAAACCCTAAATCCAACTGCATTCTACTAACACAGGTAAAAAAACAGAAAAAAATCAAAATAAGGACAAAAGCAAACAAAAAGAACAACATCTTTCTCAGAACAAGAATTATGCTATGTAAATTACAGAAAGTGGCAAAAATACTTTAAAAATAACAAACACCAGATTTTGCACTGAAATAATGTCTGAGCAAAGCTGAGACAAATTTAAAGAAGGTATAGATTAGTAATTAATTTTATGTCAGGCAAAGACTGTAGGTTAATGCCCTGCCTCTCGAGCTGTTCCGGACGGAGCTGTATTTTCTAAAGTGGTTGTTCTGTGTGGCACACAGATGCAGCAAGCCCACGGCCAGAAGAAACCAAATGCTGCTGTTTTCTACCCTGCTGTGACCCTGCCAGCTTGAGGCTGCCCAGCAGGCTGTGAATACAGCACCAGAGCCCTTTCTGCTCCAAGGCCCTGTGCAGCGCAGGCACCTGCCCGGGCACAGTCCCACACGGGCTGCACACAAAACACCTTCAACACCTTCCCCCCGGCCAAACCGCACCCAGCCGAGCCTCCCGCGCCAGCCTGGGGCACACCGGGACAGGCTTCTGGGAGCCAGGGGCACACGGAGAGCCGGGGGCTCTGCCCAGCCCCTCACTCTGCCCAGAGCCCTGCCAGGAGCCATTTTGTGCCTGCAGAACCCCACAGGCCTAGACTGGATTATACGGTGCTCTGAGAAACAATAAAAGCAGGGAAACAGCCCTATTCTGCACGTATCCTTTACGATGCTTGGACATCAGGCTCTGCAGCTTCCCCAGCCTGCGCCTGGCCAGCAGCACGGCCAGTGACTTTTCCCCTCGCTGAGTCTCCCTGTCCCAGGCCAGGACACCTTGCCCAGCGTGCACGGGAATGAATCCCCAACGCGCAGGCTGCATCTCCCTCAAAAGAAACTCCACGTATCGCTCATTTCAAAGTCCAGCCTTAACAATTTCAAAGCTGCCACTATTGAACAAGTTGCCAAAACAAAATCATTCAGCTAAACTCTTTTTTTTTCCCAGCTCTTTTTATTAAAGTTTCTTTTCACACTAACATTTGAAATGGAGAAGCATTACCAAAGTATCAGCTAAAAGAAAACCTAAGCAGCACACAACCTTCTTTACTGAGAATAAAATTAGCATCTAAATATTAAAATATATCTGTGCCTCTTTTGACAACTGCCTCCTACAGATTCTGCAGGGGGTTTTCCCATAACTAGAACAGAACAGATGTCTGTAAAGCCATCCTAAACCATCTCCTATGAGGTCTGCAGGGCAGGTCCTTGCTTTGCCATTCTCACTCACCATTTCAAGCTCTTACAAAGGCATTTTTACTGCCTGCAGTTATGTTCAGGTGAGCAGGCATTAGCAAGACAGATTATATTTTTATCCCATACAAACAGCATAGAAAGGTTAACTAAATGTCTTAGTTCAGGGGATGTACAGATTAGTCACTACAATACAAACTATTTCATTCTGCATGCTCCATTATAAAATTAGATTTCTCAAAGAATACAGGCTTTCTCTGGAATTTCACCTCTCCAAACCAGGAGTGCATCTCTGCAGAAATATTTTCCTTACAGGTGATCACAGTAACAAGCACAAATAACAGGGATGGTTTAGTAAAAAATTGTCAAAGTCTTTACACTCAGTTAAAAAAGCTGGTGTTAGTATATGATGCTTTTAATCTGAGAACATTATATTAAAAAAATAAAATGCAAACACACAATACTACACCCTCTCCACCACTTTGGAGCTTCACAGCAAACAGATTTGTAATAGAAACTTAATTCCTGATGCTGTAAGGCCGAGACACTTGAACACAACCTGATCAAAATGCCTTCAGGACTCTGCCTTTACACAGTGTGCAACCACTACATGCTAATGGCAGGCACAATGCTTGGAAACAAATTTTTTTTTCAGAGGATTACACCAGACACAGAGACATATGCAAAAACAATGACACCAAAGGAATCAAAATGTTCATGGCTCATAAAGCATGGTAGAGATGGAATGGCTCCAGTTCATCGCCTGCCCCTGCTTAGATTCCTTATAGCAAATGAATCAACATTACCCCTTTAAGAAAACCATCCCGAGTTGTGTTTATGTGGGGACAAATCTACCTAATCCCGCTCATACAAGCAAGCACAGCAACTTCAAGGGAGCTGCTAGCTGGGAGAGGCCAGTAGAATATGTCCCCTGTTTGGGAACAGTCCTGGGACTCTTCTGGGGTGTGACACAAGTCCCATTTTCATGACATATCAGAAACTAAGCTGACAGGGCACCTGCCCTGTCAGTACTGTGCTGCCCTGGTCAGCTTTGTAATGTTTTTGTCCAAGCTGCGAGCACAGGACTCCATTGCCAGGCCCTGGCTTTGAAAATCATGAGCTGTCTCTCCCTAACTCACAAAACCAGCCTAAGACATCCAGGAAATAAGGTATTTCCCATTCCAGAACTCTCCGTATCTCTCTGCAACTGGCAAGGGTAAGGCACAGGAACTTTTAAACTCTTTTTACAAAAAAAAACCCCTTTTTACTTGTCTGTGAAAGCCGAGGACTAGGCTGCAGGGAGAGACAGCCCTTCTCTGGCATCACTCCCCAGTCTGAGGCAGCAGCAGCTGGTGGGGCAGAGGCGCTGGCACCAGCACCGTTCCACGCTCGGGAGGCACGGCCCTCCTGCCCTGCCCCACCTCACGGTGCTGCACCCTGTGCTGTGAAAGCGCTTCAGAGCCAAGCAGGTCCCCTGCTCTTTCTAAACCCACCCCAAATCCATTGCTTCATTTCGTATCGCACACACACATAGAGCTGCACCTGACCAATCCATGCCCCACTTCTGGAGGGCTGCAGAACGGCCTAGGGGGACGCGGGACCTCGGTGGGGTGCAGTCAACAGTTTGCTCCACTCGTCTGCAAACTGGCTGCAAGGCCTGTCTGCATGGGGAGGCCGGAGCGTGGGGGGCCGGCTGTGACACCAGGGAAGCCAAACAAGCCAGGATGCTGCTTTTAAGTCCTGGCTATAAAAATGGCAGGGGCAGTGCTGCCAGTTGAAGGAAGCACCTGCGGGGGCAGGCAGGAGCGCAGCTTTGCCAGCACGGCCCAAAGCCCGGGGACCAGCCAGAGACACTGAGGGGCCAGGAACGGCCCCTGTACTGATCCTCCAGTGAGGCCGCTACTCCCGGGTTGGAGACGGTACATCCTCCCGGCCACGGCTCCCCAGGCCGGACAACCCCAGCCACAGCAGAGGCCCCACCCTGGGACGGCGTTCCGGGCCCGACAGCAGCAGACTCCCGAGGCGCTCTCGCGGAGCCCAGCGCGCCCCGCGCCTCCCCGGCTCCGAGCAAAGCAGTAACGAAACCGAGCCTACCGGCACCTTTTCCGAGCCTGGCGCGGTCCGGAGCAACGCAGACACGACCCAGGTGGGTGTACGAGGAAAACCCGGCGGCCCCCGGTGGCTCCGCTGCTCCTCGCCCGCCGCGGTGCAGGGCGGTCCCGCTCGCCCCCCGGGCCGGACCCGGGCCGGCAGCGCTCCGCGTCCAGCCACGGGCCGGGATCTGCGCGCAGCGGGAGAAAGACTTCACAGCAAAAGAGAAGCACAGATCCATGTCTAGCTGGGGCACCTCGAAGGGAACTATTTTAAGGGGCTAGTGGGGATCTCGGGGACATTTTTTTTTTTTTAGCTGTGCAGCTGCAGAGGCTGCAATCCACTTTTCTCCTGTCCTTTTCTGCCCGAGAAACCTTTCTTCCATTTTTTTTCTACCTTTGGAGGAAGGAGAGGATAAATTTACTCAATGTAAATTTCAGAGCATGCAAGGTTCCGCGGGTTGCTCGCCCGAGCGGCCCCTGCGGCAAGAGGAGGGGATGGGCCACCCCCCCGTCCTTCCACTGTGCCCCCCGTCAAGTTCAAGACGGGCCGGTCTGGTGTCTCCCCGGTCAGCGAAGGTGCGGCGGCCATAGCGCGGGTCCCTGCCTGCCCCCGGGGCTGGGCTCAGCCCGCGGCAAGTCCCTACTGCCGGACGGCGATGCGGAGCCGAGCGGCCGGGCTGGCCGTCGGCGCTCCCGCTGCAGCCCCGGCCGGCCCGCCGGACAGCCGGCGCCCTCCGGCCCACGGTGCACCGCGATTTCCACCGTCTCTGCTTGCTTGGGGCTCCGGTGCGACGCCGTAAGTTTCTCGGGGGAGATGTTTGATCTCGATCCCTCTCCTCGCCTGAAGACGGGAAGGCTTTTCCGCATCCTAGTCAGAAATAAAAACAGAAAAAACAAACCAGACGATAACGGAAACAGTCCTGCCCGCCGCTCGGTCCTCCCGAGCTCCCCGCGGCAAGCAGCCCGGTGTCGGCAGGCCGGTCCGGCACTGTTGCCGGCCCCATGCCCCGCGCGGCCCGGTACTCACCGGGTACTCACCCGCTACTCACCGTCGGGACCGCCCCGTCGAGGCGGCTCCTCTGCCCCCGGGGCTGCTCCAGCTCGCCGGCGCCGTGCCCCGACCTCGGCCCGCTCGGGAAGCTGCGGGGCAGCGAAGCCGCTGGGCGGTGGAGGGCGGGGACAAAGGGACAGCGGAGAGCGGCGGAGAGCAGGGGGCTTCCCCCGGCATCGCCGGCTCGAAAACAACGACCCGGCCCCGGTGGCAGCGCCGGCCGGGCCTGCCACGGGACCCGCGGCTGCCCCGTGCCCCGGAGGAGGTCAAAAACGGCTCTTTCCAAAACAATAAACTTTTAATGCTAAAGCAGTTATAACCAAAAGCTGTACAGAGTTGGAATTTTTTTTGTTTGTTTGTATTTTTTTTTTGTTAGAAAACAATTTTTTCTCCCCCATAAATATTGTTCAGTTCCCGGCACTTTGTATCAATAATTAAATTACGAACGATAAATATGGCATCATGGGTATGTATTTACAAAAAAAGTTATTACAAAAAGGCAACTGTTATACTAAACGTCACAATCTGGGCAGAATAAACACCACATCCTCATCCTGAAAAATACTGACCGACCCCATCAGACGAGAATACATTCACAAGTGTAATGCTTGGAGAGAGAAGGAGAAAGAGAAGAGCAGAGAAAGAAGCAGCAGGAGAGCTAGAAAGGAAAGTTCAAGACATAACAGGACTTTGGCACGGTTTAAGACTGTAAGTTTAAAAATCACCACTAAGGCGAAGGAGAATTTTCATCCTCATGTCAACATCCCACCGAAAGAAAAAAAAAAAAAACAACAAAAAAAAACCCAACCAAATTAAGAAAAATAAAGTAAGTGGGGATTTGGAGGAAGAGAGACTCAAGCAAGATGGGGGGGTGAAAATCAAAGAAACGACTGAGACTGAATAAAACTGACAACAAAAAAAAGAAATCTAATCCTGAGAAAAGGACATGGCTAGTCCAGCGTCTGGGCTTGCAAAAAAATAGTAATAATTATAATATAATAATAAAAGACCCCCCCCCCGCATCCTGGCAGTTAAGTAGGTGTAGCCCTATGCGGTCGTCGGTGTGGAAACTCCATTTCCGTGGGAGCTGCTGCAGTTGGCTTGGTTTGTCCTTTTTTTTGACTCGTTCCCTGTGCATTTGGTCCAGTCTGTGGCCGGGCAGCAGCTGCCTTCACACATACCACTCATTAAAATTGGGGGGCAGTCCAGGGTTATGGCCGGGGTTACTCTGCAGGGCGGCCGGCGGCGTTTTAGTGGAGTCCTTACTGCCGGAGGAGCCCACCGCAGGGGGGGTGGAGGACTCGTACCCCGAACTGGCCGCAGGGGAAGAGTCCGACCCCTGGGATTCGTGCACCTAAAACCAAGAGGCAGAGATGGGAGCGAGCTCGGGGCCTCCGCCGCGCCGCTGGGCTGCTCCTCCGAGCAGGAGGGGCACTGCGAGCAGCGGCCCGGCCCTGCCCGGCCGTCAGGCAGCCCGTGCCCCGCGACAAGCGCCGGCCGCGGCCCCGGACACGGCTGCAGCATCCCAGCACGAGGGGCTGCAGCCACGGCAGCCTCGCACAGCCCGCCCGCACCGAGCCCCGCTCCGCAACCCGGGCAGCGCTTGCACCAGGGGCAGCACGGAAAGAAACTACGCCATTTCCCCGGGCTGTGCTCCAGCCACAGCCCAGACAGCGGGGACGGCTCGGGCCGCGC
This sequence comes from Emberiza elegans, assembly GCA_024865655.1. Classification (NCBI taxonomy): domain Eukaryota; kingdom Metazoa; phylum Chordata; class Aves; order Passeriformes; family Fringillidae; genus Emberiza; species Emberiza elegans. Next base: position 25,411,931 of record JALJVW010000129.1, on the reverse strand, counting down.
TAGGAACACGGAGCTCAGCTCTGCCCTGCTCTGGGGGAATGAGCCCTGAGCACACCAGCGACTGAGCACCACTGCTCAGGGAGGAAAGGGCTGGAGCACTGCGGTGATTTACCTTCATGTGTTTCCTAAGTGAGCTGGGGTGGGTGTAGGATTTGTCGCACACCTTGCAGATGTAGGGCTTGTCCGAGGTGTGGACGTGCATGTGTTTCTTCCTGTCACTGCTGTTGGCGAAGCGCCTGTCGCAGCCCTCAAACTCGCACTTGAAAGGCTTCTCACCTGTGAAATTTAGTAGAGAGGGTGAAGGAGGGCCGCTCCCCTCTCCATCCCCACCTGCCTCGTCCCAGGACAGCATCTGCCCTGCTCGCCCCACCTTATGGATGCACAAGCATCACAACAAATGAAGAAGGGGAAGATGGACGGCAAGATTTGCTACGCGTCGGATAAATTTGGATCAGCCTTTATGACTTTTAACTCACCTCCCGCCAGGCCCACGCTGGGCTCCAGCAGGGAAGGCGGCTGGGCGAGCTTGGGAAAGAAGAAGACCCGAGATAAATTCAGCGGCTCGGACAGCTTTACAAGACCTACTCGAGGATACAAGCCAAAGTACGTTTGCTTCCAGCCTTCCCCCTCTCTTCCCTCCACCCAGGCAGGAGGGCTGAAGGAAAGTCGGGGATGCAAATAAAAATACTTTGACAAAAGTATCGCCGATTTAATTAGAAGAGACGCCAATCAGGCCTAAAAATAAAAATAAAACAGGAGCGGAAGTCACCGAAAATGAGATTTCATTAGCATTTCTATGGTTCCCTCCGCTGCGGAGAACGAGCGCGGAGGCAGCGCCGCGCAGCCGGCGGCCGCCGGCCCAGGCGGTCCCCGCAGCCCCCCGGAGCCCGTCCCGGCCGGGGGACACACGCACACGGGCCTTACCTGTGTGCGTCCGCTTGTGAATCTTGAGGTTCTCGGAGCGGGCAAAGATCTTGCCGCAGCCCGGGAAGGGGCACGGGAAGGGCTTTTCCCCCGTGTGCACCCGAATGTGGTTCACCAGTTTGTATTTGGCCTTGAAGGACTTGCCTTCCCGCGGACACTCGTCCCAGTAGCAGATGTGGTTGTTCTGCTCCGGCCCCCCGACGTGCTCCATGGTGACATGGGTCACCAGCTCGTGCATGGTGCTGAAAGTCCTGTCGCAGCTCTTCTTGGGCCGGCTGAGCTGGCTCTCGTCGAGCCACTTGCAGGACAATTCTTGCTTGATGGGCTGGCGCATGTACCGAAAGAAAGCGCCGGGACCGTGGTGGTGGTGGTGGTGGTGGGCCGCCACGTTCATGCCCATATTCATATTCATGTGGTTGTAGTTGTGGAACTGGGCGCCGGCGTAAGGGTCCGTGCGGGGGCTGGAGACGGCCCGGTAGGGATCCGGCCGCCCGAAGAGGTCCCCGCGCAGCCCCAGGTGCATCTGCCCGTTGTCCACATGCCCGTTGGGGGACGTGTGGCTCGGGCTCTGCTCGTGCAGCCCCGGGAAGAGCAGGTAGCCCGGGGTGTCCGGTATGCCGCCGGGGCCGTGCAAGCCGCCGGGCGAGCCGCCGAAGAGCCCGTGCTGCGCCGTGCCGGAGGCGGCGTCCGCGATGCCGGAGCCGCGGTTGCGGAACAGAAAGTCGCGGGTGGAGTTGAAGGCGGCGGCCCCGCCGTAGGAGGGCACCTGGCCGGCGTGGTGGTGGTGATGGTGGTGGTGGCCCAGGGCGCTGGCGTAGCCCGGCGCCTGCGGCGTGAATGCCGAGCTCTGCCCGGCGGCGAGGTCGTGCGGAGCCGCGTTCAGCTTGAAGGCGGCGGCGTGCGAAGAGTCCCCGAAGGGGCCCAGCCCCATGCCGCCGCCGCCGGCGTCGCGACCCGGCATCTCGTGGTGGCGGGGCGCCGCAAAGCCGCCCACCCCCAGCGCCGGGAACTGCGGCCCTCCGTCCAGCAGCATCGTCATGGGCGCGGGGCCGTCGGCGCGGCAGCAGCCTGCCCGCCCCCCCCTCCTCCCGCCCGCCCCCAAAAAAGTACAAAACCACCCCAAAATGCGCCCCCACTCCGCCCCCCGCTGCGGGCAGGCGCGGTCCCGGCCGCGGGCGGGCAGCGGGGCGAGCACCCCCCGGCCGGCACCAAAAACAAAACAAACAAACAACAACAACAAAAAACCAAAAAAAAAAAACCAACCAAAAAATCCCAGAAACAAAACCACAAAACCCAAAACAGCCACCCGCCCCCCGCGCCGGGCCGGGCAGGGCGGCGCAGCAGGGCGAGGAGGCGCGGGGCGGCCGCGCTCCCGCTCGGCGCCGTCGGGGCACTGACGGGGCGCCCGTCCGCGCCTCGCACATAAACCAACCCCGGGCCAGGCCGCGCCGCGCCAATGGGGAGCCGCGCGCCGCCGGTCACCTGACCCGCCGCCCGCCGCCCCATTGGCGGCGCCGTGCTTGATTGGCACGCGCCCCGCGCCGCCGCGGCCGCTGATTGGGCGCGCGCGCCCCGCAGGTAGAGCGGGGCCGGCCGGGGGGGCCCGGGGCGGTGGGAGCGCCGCGCGTGGGGCGGCCCCGCGCGTCCGGCCGCGTCCTGCCCTGTCCCCCCCGTCCCGCCGCGTCCCGCCGTGTCCCGCCGCCCGTGCCCTGCCAGCGCCGCCCCACGCCGTGCGGGATGCTCGCCCTAGGCGGCGCGGCGGGGAGGCGTAAAGCCGCTGAAAAGCCGCCGCGTTGATTCAAAAATAAAATTTAATTTAAAAAAAAAAAAAGCTGAAGCCGAGGCTGTTTAGAGTTTATGTATGTGTGTATATATATATATATATATATATATATATTTTTATATATAATCATATGCACTTTATATATTTGTTTTATTTTTCTGTCCATTTTTATCTTTACTGATCAAACGCGGGAGCAGAACCGCCCGCAGTGTGCGTGCAGAGCCCGCTCCTGCCGCTCAGCCTCGGTGCGCAGCGGGACCGGGCCGGGGCTCACCCCTTCCCCCCTCGCTCCGTCCCCCACCCCCTGCCGGCCCGCCCGGGACGGCGGCTCCTGGCTGGCTTTTCCTACTCTCGGATTTTCTTTTCTTTCTTTTCTTTCTTTCTCTCTTTCTTTTTTTGTCCCTTTCTTTCTCTTTCTCTCCTTCTTTCTCTCTCTTTCTATCTTTCTCTTTCTCATTTTTTCCTTCTTTCTTTCCCTCTTTCTCATTTTTTCCTTCTTTCTTTCTCTCTCTTATTTTTTCCTTCTTTCTTTCTCTATTTTCCCCCCTTTATTTTTTTTTTAATTTTTTAAATTTTATTTTGCAAGGGAAACGTTCTGCCTTGGAATAATTAGCGGTTGCAGACAGCGCTATAAATCCACTCATTTTCTGTTCTGGAAAGCATTTGCAAAGAACTATGGGGAGCAAGAGTGGAAATAAAAGGCAGAAAGAAAGATGGCTGTAATTGTAATATCCTGAGGTTTGCTGAGCCCCCAAGTCTGGCTATTGGGCAGGTCTCAGGCTCGCCGCCGGCTCTCTGCAGGAAACGTAAAATCTGATCAAGTTCAGAGACGCATTGAGAGCCCGCTTCAAGCAGCGCTTTATAACCGCGGCCCTTTCACATTCTTCCCCCAATCAGCCCCGGGAAAGGCTTCGTCTTCTTTATTTTAAGGTTTGTAGAGAGCGAGTAAAAAAAAAAAAAAAAAAAAAAGACAGAGAGAGGAAAAAAAAAAAAAAAGAAGAAAGAAAGGGGAGACAAAAAAGCCACCGGTATAAAATCTCCCCGAGAGATAGCACCGGTACCCGTCAAACACTCAAATTTCCCAGGCCACAGCCGCCAAGAACAGTGCTAAAGTTGGAAGGTGAGTCCGCCGCTGCCGTTGGCGCACGATCGCAGCAGAGCAGGAGGCGGGAGCGCGGGGACCCGCCCTGGGGGCACCCACCGGGGGCACCCACCGGGGGCACCCACCGGGGCCGCCTTTTGCTCTGCTCCGCACCCGCGGCCGTTCCGCGGGAGCCGAGAGGGCCGGCAGCACCGCAGCCCTGCCCGTGGCTCGGCCGGGGCCCGGGCGCTGGGAATCCGGGGCAGAGCCCGGGATAGCCGGTCACAAGCCGGGGATAGCCGGTCACAAACAAGCCCGGGATAGCCGGTCACAAGCCCGGGATAGCCGGTCACAAGCCCGGGATAACCGGTCACACACAAGCCCGGGATAGCCGGTCACAAGCCCGGGATAACCGGTCACAAACAAGCCCGGGATAGCCGGTCACAAGCCCGGGATAGCCGGTCACAAGCCGGGGATAGCCGGTCACAAGCCCGGGATAGCCGGTCACAAACAAGCCCGGGATAACCGGTCACAAGCCCGGGATAGCCGGTCACAAGCCCGGGATAGCCGGTCACAAGCCAGCAGCCCGGATAGCCGGTCCCCCAGGGCCGGTCACAAGCCCAGGCCGGTGTGCAGCCCCCCTGGGGGCACCCCTTTGCTACTGCCCCGAGCTCTACCTGCCTGTCTCCGGAGGGCTGCGGCCGGGTCATTCATTACCTCCCACACGTGTAGGGCTTTCTCGACAACAACCAACCCCACGACAAAAATTACAGAAAAAAATTACAAAGGAAAAAAAAAAAAGGCCGGGGAGGGGGTGCAAATTCAATTATTCCCGTCAGCTGAGTGTCGGGGAGGGCAGCGCCTCTGAAGTCGCCGACCTGGAGCGGCCGAGGGCGACTGACCCCTGCGTGTGCAGGGGCCTCCCGTGTGGCATTGTGTCCCCGCTGGCGGTGGCCGAGCGGCGCTGCCCGCCCAGGTGCCCGCGCCACGCGGGGCTGCGGCAGCCCCGAGCGGCGGCGTGGCTGGGGCTGGGAAGCCCTCCGGCTCGGAGAGACGGAGCGAGGGCGGCTCCACGGCGGCAGAAGCTTTTTAAAAATTAAACTGAAGCTGTTCTTCGCCTAAAAAAAATCTCGCCGCGTCGACAACGGCGCGAGCACGGGGCTTCGAGAAAAACATCCCGAGGGCTTGGGATCGGGAAGAAAAACGAAGCGATCGTAGCTTTGGACGAGAACTCCCCGTTTCGGGGCGGTTTGGTGGCCACAGCCTGCTTAGCAGCTGTGTACTTACGGATCGGGCTACATTAATTAACCTATAAATCTCTTTTTATACGTTTCCCACTTCTACTCTGCCAACTTTGCCTGGGTGTGTTCACCCGGCAGCACCCGCACTGGCGTTCTATCACTATTTACAGCCCATGGCTTCCTGACTGGAATTTGCCAATTCGGGGAGCAAAAATTGTGTAAAACGAGGTGGGGGTTTTTTGGTTTTTTTGGATTTTTGTTGTTGTTGTTGTTTTTGTTTTGTTTTGTTTTAAATCATTGTCCGTATAGCCTATGATTGTTTTTCCCTTACTGAGCTTTCGGAATATATGTGGGTGTATATATATATAAATATATAAAATATATTTTGTACTTTATTTTATCAATTCAGTAATTTCCATTTTTATTCAGCGGTATTTCTGGCTAAACTCAATTCATTTTCCAGAAGTCGGGGTACCCCTCATCTCTTTTATTTAAAATCCATCTCAATTGCAGAGGTGAAAACAACAGCAACCGGAAGAGTAGTCTCCAGGCTCCCTTTTCCCTCCGTGCTCCCAACGCGAGGGGAAGGCAGAGGAAGACACCCTGCTTTACGTCAAGAACAAATACTGTGCAGTTCTCACACCTTTTTGTTTTGTTTTGGGTTTTTTTGAGTGGTTTTGGAACTTAAGAGCTACAAAACCGTAAAATCCCCTGGAAAGCGTTGCGGGTCCCTCGGTGCCCAGAGCCCGCCGGGACCTCCCTGCCCGGCTTTCTGCGGCGCTGCGCCGGCCCGGGGAGCCCGGGGCTGAGCGCTGGCACGGCCCGGAGAGCCCTGCCAGGGAGGAGACCGCGAGCTCTGGCCCTCCAGCGCAGGAGGAGAACGCGGTGCCCAGCGGGTGCCCACTCGTTACGGCAGATGCTGCCGCGGGGCTGGGGCAGGTGGAGTTTTAGCAGCGGCCCCGGGAGTGGCAGGTCTGCGGGTCCGTGCGTTTCCCTCGTCCCTTACACCGAGGATGCGAGGAAAGGCAGAACAAACTCGGGATAACAGCAACAAAAGTCCCCTCGCGCTGAGCTGCGAGCTGGCGGCGAGGGGAATATTGCATCCACCCTAAAGAGCTTTTAAACCGCGCTGTATCGCGGTTAAATGAATATCCTTAACAAGCGTAAAGACAAGTAGTTTTTCTCCTGCCATAAACATATTGCATCTCCGGTGTAATTATATGCAAACCAGGAGCGAACGAGACATTTCCATTGTAGCTGTCACTCAGCGGAGAGGGAAGCACATGTACGTTTGAACTTCAGAGATCCGGGCTGGAGTAAACAGGTCTGAACTTCGGCAAGGGGAGGGGGTGAGGAATATCAAAGGCCAGACGAAGGCAGGCAGAAAGACTGGAGTGGCGAGGAAACGTGGGTGCCAGCGGGCTCCATCCTGCACCCCGGGGAGCCGGGCCGGCACCCACGCTGGCAAACTCGCCCGGGCACCACGGTTTGTTGCTCGTGCTGTGGTGATGGGAGAAGTTTCCCCCTAAAATGAAGATAACCGTTCAGCTGCGCGGGAAATATGCATCGGGCTCGGAAGCGAGTGGGAAAACCACAAGGACCGGTTCAAGTGCTGCAGAATAAATTGTGTCCTGTCGCTCAAATGGGGCCGAGGCAAACCTAGGAGTAGGGAACAACGGGTGTCGCAGCCCTGCGGGGCGCTGAGGCGGCTCCCTGCACCTTGGGGTGCCCACGCACCGGAGTCACGCCAGGAAAGGCCACCCTCTGGAATGGAAAAACACCCACTCCTCATCTCCCCCATCCCCTACCGCTCGCTAAGCCATCGGTGGGAGGAACAGTGCAGACCCGCGAGCGGGCAGCGGGGGAAGCCGGGCCTCGGCACCCCAAGAGCATCCGCACCCTCCGGCCGCCCCCTTGAGACCCCCCCCACGCCTCCGAGGAGCAGAGAGGCTGGGGAGAAGCGGCGAATATCTCAATCAGCGAGGAGGTGACCTGTGACCCGAAGGGTGGCTCTATTGTCCCGCTGTTGCGGGGGACACAGACTTTAGGCAGCCTTTCTGCGTGACTGAGCCCTGAGGGGCAACCGCAAGCCCAGGGCTCCGGGGAAGCATCCCAGCCTCGGGAGTGGCCGGGCCGGCGCCGGCTGCCGGGGCAGAGCCGCCCCTTCCCCGGCGTGCCGAGGCCGCTGCCTTTTCGCCCCGGCGGTTTCCGAGCCCACACCCGGAATACGCGGCCCCCTCCTGCCCTGGGCCTTTCTCCGGGAGCCGGGCGAGGCTGGGCAGACCCTCCCGGCCCAATGGCGAGCACCGGTGGGACGGAGAGGCCCCGGCGGGTGACCCTGGTCGTGCTGCGTTGGGGTTTGACATGCAGAGATTCTCCGAGGAGCCGAAGGGGATAAAGCGGGAGGAAGAACAAGGAGGGTTGTCCCGGGAGGAGCCCTCGCCCTGGTTGTTCAGCCCCGAGAGCGGAGCGGCCGCGGCGGGGCCGGGCGCGGGGCGGCGCTGCGGAGCGGCCGGGCCGGCCCCGACGGCCGCCAAGAGCCCCGCGCTGCCCCGCGGCCCTGCCCGCGCACGGAGGATGCGGGGCAGGCAGGCACGGGGCTCTGTCCCGGCACCAGCCCCGCTCCCGCCCTCTCCGGGCCCACCCGTCTCTCCCCGGGGCCTCACCGCAGGTGTAAACACCGGCGCCAAACCCGCTTCCCGGGGGCAAGCCGCCCCGCCCGAACCGGCACCCCCAGGGGCTCTAAACAGCGGTCTCTAGCTGCCCAGGGTCGCCCCCAGGGAGCTGCCGAGCTCCGGGGAAGCAGATTCCAGCCCATCCTGGGCACCCTCCTCAGCCTGCTGCGGCTCCCTGAGGCGGCTGCGGGGACAGCCCGGGGATGCCGGGGCTCCAACGCTCTTCTCCTTGCCGGGAGTCCCAGGGGAGAGCGTGGGGTTTCCTCTCGCTCCCAGCTCTTCTTCCCCAGCCCTGGGCACAGCCGCGCCCGGAGCTGCCGGGTGGGCAGCGGGCCTCGCCGCTCCGTGTGGCCTCGGGCGGGGAGCTGCCACGGCCGGGGCTGCCCGCAGCGGAGCCGTTCAGGGCTCAGGTGGGATCTGAGAGGGTCTCAGGTGGGCCCGAGACCGGGGCTCGGCTCACGCCCTCAAGCGCGGCTCCGCGCATCGGCGGGCCCACCGGCAGCGGGCACCGTGGGCGTCTCCCCCAGCCGGCATTCCATTAAGACGGGGACACGATTTCGCCAGCCCCGATGATATGTTGGAACAAGGTGTTGAACGATTTAAAGTATTTTAAGCAATTAAAACGACAATTTTCCACAGCTCGTCTTTCGCCGTCGTCTCTCCGGCCGCATCGCCCAGAGACTCTCCCGCAAAGGCCGGGGGTTTCCCCAGGGTGTCGGGGAAAGAACCAAGCTCCCCTTCGCTCTCCGGCCCGGGACGCACCCCCGACGGTCCCCTTGGGTGATCTGCTCATCCCTTTTTCTCTTGTGTTCTTTTCCTCCCTGGGACAGGCGGTGCCCCCGCACAGCTGTGGGTCTGACCCGCTCCTCCTTTCGCCCCTGCCCCACTCGTTTGGCCAAGGAGGGCAGCGCTCCGGGGCCCCTCCAGCCCGCAGCCCCACGGGCTCCGGCCGCCCCGGGCGCCGCGGGTCAGCGGGGCTGGGCGGCTGTAGCGCCCGGTGGAACCGGGCTCAACCCTCGCATGCTTCCCTGGGTTAAATAACCCTGCAATAGGAGCCGCTTTCACGGGCACAACCCGCTCGAAGCTTTGGGGCCGAGGCGGGTGAATCGCAGCGGGGCGGGTGGGGCGAGGGCTTCTGCCCCAGCGTCCCCCCGTGCGCGGGTCCGGGTGGGCACCGGGGTGCTTCATCCCCTGCCTGTGCCCGCGGGGCCTCGGGGACAGCCGGCTCTATTCTTGTTGCCGGTATCCCCACACAGACGTCCCCTCGGGTCTGACCCTGTGTATTTTCGGTATGGAATACCCCCAGACCCCGCTCTGCGGGGCGCGGGAGCGCACCCCGGGCGCTGGGGGCAGCCACGGCCCCCGCGGGACGGTTAACCCGCCTGTAAACGATGTGCTTGCCACGGAGTGCAGGAATCGAAGCCTTTTAAAGGACTTTTATTCCCCCGCCCGGAGAATCAGTTCCGTAACGAGTCTGAGGCGGGGCAGACGGCGGTGGAAAAGGTGCCTCAAGTGACCGAGCCCGGAGCGGGCAGTGCCGGCGAGGCGGAGGGCTTGCGGCAGTCTGGGCTTCGATGAGGACTGCACCAAAATTAAAATTAAAAAAAAAAAAAAAAGGAAAAGAAAGAAAGAGATCAAGAGAGAGAAACCAAGATAAATCCAAAACGCAACCAAGCAAACGGAAAGCCCCATGGCAGCCCAGATGAAGGCAGCTCTGTGCCCTCGCTGCGTTTCAGTTCTCTCGGCGGGGCTGCGGTGAGCTCTGCGGGCAGGCTGCGGGCAGGGCTGCCCGCGACACTCCACATCCTCTCAAGTTTTCAAAGCCAGGAAACAGCCATTTCCCGCTACCTTCGCCCGTTCCCCAATAGCTTTCAAGGAGTCCACATTTATTTTAAAAACTCTTCTGAGAGCCGTAGTAAATTGAGTTTGCTTGTAGCTACAAAGGAGAAAGTTAAGCATTTGTCTATGTTGTTGTATAGGCAGCCAGTTGTTTTAATTAAAGGGTGGGGATCCGTGATATATACACCAGATAAAAGCAAATGCACAGAATAAACTAATTAAAACATTGTGTTTGGAACACATTTTATTTCTTTTTTTGATCTTAGTTGTGTTTTAAAGAAATGTCAGCGCACTATAAAGCAACCTTATTTCCCTTATAGTGTGCGGCGCTTTTCAAAGGCTAGTGTGATATATTTTAGAAAAGAAATCCCGCTGTGAAAGCTTGCGTGTCTTCTCTTTACCAAACTAAGCTCTTGTCAATCATGCCAAGGCATAACCAATCACCAAGTCCCTTTTTGGAAAGCAGCTCATCCCGCTGTGCTTTTATATATCACACCGCAGCATGTTTAGATGCATTTTTGCTATCACTTCAGGAGCGGTGACTGATGAGAGCGCAGTTACAGTACCGGCTTCCCCAAACGCCGGAGTTATTAACAATTTGCCTGGCTATTGTGTGCGTGTCTTTCTCTCCCTCCTCCCTTTTTCCTGTCTCACATTGCCTCTATTTGTCATGGACACGAAGATGCAGGGAATATTGGGGCCGGGGCTGGCGGTGGGGGCTGGCTTGCCGAGGTGCCCATGGCCGGCCTGGGAAGGGGTGACGGGACGTTTCGGGGCTCTCCCCATAGCGCTGTGAGATAACGAGGACACCCCGCCTTGTAACGCGCTCGACCTTCCCCCGCCCGGCCGAGGAGAGCCCGGCGCAGTCCCCGGGCCCCGGAGCCGCCGTCCCCGTCCCGCGCCCCCGGGCAGGGCGGGGGCAGAGCACGGCGAGCTGTGTGTCGGGACATGAGCCGCACGAGCCGCACCGACACGGATCGCGACAATACCGCCGGTATTTCCTCTCTCCTGTAACGCGCAGCACCGAAATCGTTGCAGGGGCGCCGCGTTTGCCTCTTGATCCCAACAGCAAGTGAGGGAAAAAATAGACATTTCTTCTTTTTGCTGAATTTCTAGACCCTAATTGAAGACAAGTGGCAAATGGTTTTTATTAAAACCCGCCTCCAGTTCCGGGCGTTTCCAGACAAACTGTGCAAACCTCTGGCATCGCGCACGTACAGACACATCCAATATTTCTCTGTTCAGTAATATATCAATATCATCTGGTTTTGTATCTCTTTCCAGGCTCAAATTTCAGGGACTGGGTTGTGCACAGCTCGCCCCGGCGGGTCCTTTGATGTGACCATGTCAGAGACCACAGAAAGGGGAGTGGGGAGGGACGGCCATCCCCGACGCCCCTCCACCTTGCAAGGCGACCTGAGCATTAAGGCTGCCGATGCTCAACGTATTTACAGAGATCCCCCACCTTCCTCCATCATTTTATCTCACAAGATTTCGCACCGCTCGTTTGCGGGAAAAGACTGCACCTTCTCCCCAGACTTTGGGGTCCCCACTGTCATTGCCCTGGTTTGGCTGTACCGAGAGACACGAAATTATTTTGTCATTTGCCTTAAAAACAGGGCAGATGCGGGCATTTATTCCTATTTTATTTCTCGTTTAACTCTGAGGCGGTAGCGGCTGCTGCATCACACCCGCCCTGAAAAGAGAATTACAGGTGCAAATGGACCTGTGGCTTACTGGTGCAGGGGAAAAAAACTAAATGCATATAATATATATTCTATATTCTTTCAATACCCGCCACTTCAATGCCGGGAGCCACCCCATGCCCTCCCATTTGCCCTGCAGGAAGAAACTGTCGGGCACCCGCGTTGTGGCTTCCGCACCCGTGAGAAGCCGTGCGCCCATCCCGCTCCCGCAGCAGGGCCGGAGAACCCCAGAACCGCAGAGTCCCCCACGCCGGGAGCCCCGGAACGGCGCTTGCCGCAAGCGGGGGCGAGCAGGGAACGCTGCCGCCGATGCCGCAGCCCTTCCTCATCCCGCAAAGGGGTCTGTGCCTCCCAGCCTCACCCGTTGTGTCGTGTTCCCCCCTAATTAGCATTTTTCGTTTTTAATTTCCTCCCCATCAGGCAGAGGAAAGGTCTCCCTTTTGTCCTGCATTTCCGCCTTCCCCCCAAAATCCGTCTCTTTGACCCCCCCAAAACCGATGCTTTGAGCAGACCTCAGGGTCATGAGGTGGGACCACGCAGAGCCCCACACGTGTGCCAGAGCTGCCGCTGCATTTCTGGGAGACTCACAGTGCTCCTCCCTCCCCAGATCTCTGCCAAAGGGGACTTCGTGCCCCTCATCCAACTGCCAGAGGGCAGAATTGGAGCCGGGGCTCTCTGGGGGTGTGGGTAGGAACGCGCTGACCGGAGGGGGCTGCGGGGGCAGACATTCCCATCTGGAGGGCAGGTTTTGGGGACAGGAAGCCACCTGGATCGGCACGTGTCTCGCCCATTTAGGACCCCAAAGGCCCTGGAAGTGAAGGGCAGTGCCCTGGTGTGGCACTCGGCCGGCTGGGGCCGAGGGGCAGCTCCCCACGCTGAGCACCAGCCCCGTGTTGTCACATGCCGTGAATCAGAAATATCGCCATTGCTGCCACTCCCAGGGGCTCAGCACAGACATGACAGGGGTGCTTTGTCTGCCCGGGGGGCAGCCCTCCCTTGTTGGCAGAAGGAGAAGGGACCCTACAGCAAAAGCACCTGAAGGAATCACAGCAGAACAGGTACAGAGGCAGGTGCCAGGAGAGCTTTAGCATCACCTGCACAAGCCTGCCAAAGAAGTTGTTATTGGGTCTCCAATACTGAAAAGATTCACTTTAAAACAGTTTTCAAATATTGCTGTTTCAAAATGTTTGATCCCTCCTCCCTCCATAGCTTTGCATTTCCTGAACCTTCACAGTATAGAGATACACTTACTTGGCTTTACCTGGCTTTTCTTCTCTAAATAATTAATTTAGCAAATGTTTTTTTTTTTTTTTAAAAAAAAGCAACCACCAAAAGAACACCTAAACCCCAAAGGTAAAAATAAGCATGCAAAACTAAGCCAAGATGTGGCAAAAAGATAACCTTCAGCCCAAAGATCCAAGCAGTAAACACAACACTAAAATGAACGTCCTCTAATTTAGGGGAAAAAAAATAAAATCCAGCTCATAGTCAGAGCTACAAAACCTTAGAAACAACCATTTTAACGGCTTCCTCCCACATTGCCAGGAGGGCACTGTACAAGTGTCCTTTGTTACTGCTGTGACCCCCTTCCTGCAGCACGCAAGGTGAGAGGTGGCCAAGTGGGAGACAGAGCGCGCTGGGGTGGGTGTCCCCCTGGGTGTCCCCCTGGGTGTCCCCCTGTGTGTCCCCCTGGGTGTCCCCCTGGGTGTCCCCCTGGGTGTCCCCCTGGGTGTCCCCCTGGGTGTCCCCCTGGGTGTCCCCCTGGGTGTCCCCCTGGGTGTCCCCCTGGGTGTCCCCCTGGGTGTCCCCCTGTGTGTCCCCCTGGGTGTCCCCCTGGGTGTCCCCCTGTGTGTCCCCCTGGGTGTCCCCCTGGGTGTCCCCCTGTGTGTCCCCCAGCTATGCAAAGTGCAGGATGCTCACCCTAGACAGGGCACAGCACATCACATTCTGCTGCTGCAGTGCAGCGTTTCACTTCCCAACAGCAGCAGAGGTATTGATTCCTCTAGAAGGTAGGATTTGGGCAGTGAGGTCTTTAGCTCATTTTTCCAGGTGAACAGTTTCCCACCTTTCCCCTAGTGCCCGGTTCGGGAAGAGGAGCAGCTCACAGCACGGCAGCTTTCCCAGCCCAGCTGCTGCCAGGAGCGCGCACTCTCCACCTTGGAGCAGCCTCAGCCCCTGCACGAGTTATCTGTGGGTTACCCAAAGCTCCCCATACAGCACAGGCAGCTGCTCCAGCAGGGAAACTTTCACTAGGGGGGACACAGGACAGCCCAAAAGCAAAGCTTAAATACTTTTGAAAGAAATCTCTGTGTCAAATACTTCAGAGAAAGCCTGACGATGCGAGTGCAGCAAAACCAGTGGACTGGAGTCGTGCTGGAAGTGCAGCTGTCCCTTGCTGTTCCAACCACCAGCATTCAGAAAATGTCGCACTTTCTTACCAAACACAACCATGCCCTGCAAAACTCATCCCATCAGTTCCACGGCCAGGTTTAATTTCCTTAAGCCAGTGGTGCCCCTCACCTGCTGGCAGCTGAGGCAGTGCTGAGGTGCTGTGCAGGTGTGAAGTGCTGAGGCAGGAGCAGCCGGGGCCTGATTTGGCTGCTCTCACCCGGGCTGGGGGTCAGAGCTTAACCAAGAGTAAATCCCCCAAGCCCACACTGCCATGGAGCTGGGATGATTTGTGCCTGTTGGCTTTAATGAAGATTCAGCTGGAGGAAAGCAGGCAAAACATCAAACTGGTATCTGGAGAGATGGAAACAGGATTTCTAGCTTTACATTGGAAATTATATCAATTTCTCATAGAAATTTTGCATTTTCAAGACATTCATGTTAGATTGCCTTCTTCAAAAGTGTAGATTTTCTTGCTGCAAATCATTTTACACACACTTTTAGTGTGAAGATGGGAAACCAAAACCTTCCAAATGCGGCCACCTGGGACAGTGTGTCAAGGAACAGCGTACAAATGGCCATGTTGGATTTCTTTTTCATGGGGTGAAAATTAATTTGGGGTCCTCAAATCCTCATCAGGAAGATAATAATGTTTAAATAAAGAGCATGGCCTGAGCTCTCCAGCCAGTCCCAACTTTTGCTGATATTGTTGGTAATTAGATGTATAAATACCTTTGGAAACAGGGTTCTGGGGCCCAGAGGATGAAGCTGGGTGTGCTTTCAGCCTCACTAAATCCCAGGCAAGGATGAATTTTTTGGAGGAGCAGATGTTGGCATTATTTAGCCGATATTTTACAGATGCTGTTGTATAGTTCTGACACGTTTCTTCATAAATTCAGCACCATTTTGTATTTTTTATTGAACTCTGGAGACCAGACAGAAAGATTATTTGGGTTGGAAAGTTTTCAGGGTGTGAAAGCAAATTATACTCAGAGCAACTGTGGTATCACTATAATAATATATATAATTATAATAATTTCCACCTTGAGAATTAGGAGCTGCATAAAGCAGCAGCAAAAAAATTGGTGTTTAGAATAGAAACTTGGCATCAAGTTCTTTCTGCAGCTGCTGCAAAACTGCACACGTATCTCACCGCAGGACTAGTGCTATTGTTTTTAACGGATTACATTTTATTAGATTTTTGAAGAGTGTTCACATCATAAAATGCATGCAGGAAGTACTGTGTATGTAAAACACAGCCACATTAATTATGAAAGCTAGTAAATGAATCATACATTACTGCAAATATATTATGCATTGCTTACATCTCTTTGCCGTGGCATGTTTGCACGATAGAAATAGAAACTAGAAAGGAAAATCAGTAGAAAAAATGAGAGGAAAAAATCAGTTGAAGAGGCAAGAAGAAAGAGGAAAAACACAGAGGGAAGATGAGATACCAGCATGACCTTATTTTTATATGAAGTCAAACTAATGACCCTTGTGATGTTTGAGTACCTGGGCACTGCAAACCCGTGAGCCAGGGAACTCACAGGGTGATTTCTCTGACAAAGATACGGGTGATACTGATAAGAGAATCAAATGGCCTATCTCACACAGCATCGCTAGGGCTTGTGTATTTCTCTCTGTCTTTCACACAATCATCTGCCTGGTTACAGATTTTAGCAAAGAGTTAGTGGTGTATTGTATATTAGGAATGAACTGTCTTTTTATGATGATGACTTATTTCCTGCCAAATTTGCTTTAAGAAACCACTTCAGTTCCATGCACAGGACTTCATGTTGCTTTGATTTATTACGCAGGATATAAATGGGGAGCTGTCTGGTTATAGAGGAATTCAGAGCAAAATTAAATTTTTCTCCTATAGGAATAGCACAACTATTTCATGCAGCCAAAACACATTATCTTGTCTGTAAAACCCTCGCTGTATGTTCGGATATATTAGATGGGGAGGAGATGCACACCATGAGTCTGCCGAGATAATACACGCTCGGCTCAACTTGCAGCCAAATCACGATGTGCTGTGAGGCTGTGGATGCATCTTCAAAACTGCAGAGCAGGCCCCTAAATATGGGAAAACACAAACCCAGGGAAGGGAAGGGAAGGGAAGGGAAGGGAAGGAAGGGAAGGAAGGAAGGAAGGAAGGAAGGGAAGGGAAGGGAAGGAAGGAAGGAAGGGAAGGGAAAGGAAGGGAAGGAAGGGAGGGAAGGAAGGAAGGGAGGGAAGGGAAGGGAAGGGAAGGGAAGGGAAGGGAAGGGAAGGGAAGGGAAGGGAAGGGAAGGGAAGGGAAGGGAAGGGAAGGGAAGGGAAGGGAAGGGAAGGGAAGGGAAGGGAAGGGAAGGGAAGGGAAGGGAAGGGAAGGGAAGGGAAGGCAGCTGCCCGCAGAGCCAACGCTGGCCAGCCCAGCTTGCTTTTGGCAGCTGTCTCTCTGGAGCTGAAGGTGTTTTCAGAGCTGGTTATCCCCCGTTTTGCGTTCCGCCGAGCCCGCAGGGCTGTTTCTGCCTGCCGGAGCGGGGCAGCGGCCGCAGGGAGCGCATCCCTGTCCCGCGCATCTCTGCCCCGCGCATCCCCACCCCGCGCATCCCCACCCCACGCATCCCCGCCCCGCGCATCCCCGCCCCGCGCATCCCAGCCCCGCGCATCCCCGCCCGTTCATCCCCGCCCCGCGCATCCCCGCCCGTTCATCCCCGCCCCGCGCATCCCCGCCCGTTCATCCCCGCCCCGCGCATCCCCACCCCGCGCATCCCCGCCGCCCAGCGCCGGCTCCCGGCTGCTCTCATGTGCCTGCAAGGCTGCAGTGCAAACTGCGAGAGGAACACAATATCCCGTCAGTTTGGAGTTAAAACCATCCCCGGCTCTGCCCAGGCGGCGGGGGTCTGCAATCCCAAAACCAACTTTCACTCAGTTTTAAGACCTTGGCTGCAGGCTCAATCTGGCATGCACACATTCTGCTGAAAGGGCTGCTCCACCCTCTGCTCCGCTCTCGCTGCAGGGACAGAGAGACAGAGGCGCTGGGGCTGGGCTGCTGGAGCAGCTCCAGAGACGGGCAGTGGGGCTGGGGAGCGGTCTGGAGCACGAGTCTGGTGAGAAGCAGCTGAGGGAGCTGGGGATGCTCCACCTGGACAAAAGGAGGCTCGGCAGGGACCTCACCATTCTCTGGGACCACCTGACAGAAGGCTGTACCCAGAGGGGCGGGGGTTGATCTCTCCTCCCAGGCATCGAGTGGCAGGATGAGAGGAAACGCAGCAAATCGTGCCAGAGGAGTTTTAGAACAGGCATTAGGAAACATTTCTTCACTGTGAGAGTTCTCAATCCCTGTCACAGGCTGCCCATAGCAGTGGTGGAATTGCCATTCCTGGAGGTATTTAAAAGACCTCGTGACACCTGGGGACATGGCTTAGTGGTGGACTTGGCAGTGCTGGGTTAACTGCTGGATTTGACGATTTTAGGAAGATTTTGCAACCTAAATAATTCTATGGTTCTGTTAAACCTTCCTGAGGTCTTTCACTTTTGGCATATCTTGAAAGGACATTTCCATTAAACAACTCATGTTAACAAACCCCGTGGAGAAGGCTGCTGATTTTTACTAGAGGAAAATGTTTGAAAGAAGGAAGCTTGGAACAGGGAGTTTGAGATGGGCTAACCCAAGGAGTAGGAATGCCAAGAGCAGACACAAGGGCAGGCCCTTGCTGCTGGTGACCTTTCTGATAATTGCAGTCAAAGAGCTCTGCTCAATAACCTGTCTCATATAGCCCAGTGACCAGGACTGTTCTGGCACCTCTGATACACAAATAGTTCTGAGAAATATTCAGAGTCTAATGTCTGTTCATATTGCCCTCCATGTCTGAATAGCCAAAAAAAGCTAGTTGCACTTTCATTTTGGGCTTAGATCTTACATCACATCTCTGAGATGAAATAAAGGAAAATGCTGGCTGGAAGGGACCTCTGGAGGTCTTGAGCTCAGCCCCCACCAAAGGCAGGGCTAATATCAAGGTCAAATCATAATAAGCTTTTTACAGTACACAATCTGGAAAAGCCATGAAGGAATCACATTGATCTCCTGCTCCCCAGGTGACTTTGGTGAGATCTTCAACATTAAATTCTGGGAACTGATGGACTCTGCAGAACATCCCTCTTTCTCAGGATGTAAATCTGTCCTGCTTACCATGATCAGCTAGAGAAATCCACCTGGCCGGGGACTGTGTCAATGCCATCTAACGCTGTTTGGCTCACATTATTAAAATTGCAAGGAAGGATTCTGGGATGTTGGCTGCAGGAACCAGGTGGTGGTTGGCACGCCAAGCATCAGCGAGGCAGGGGTGTGGACTGGCACTGGGCTCCATCCCTCCTTGCCTTGTGAGACTCTGGTGGAAAACCAGAGCTCTGCTAACTTCTGTCTTATATTTCCACCACCTTAGAGTAAGAAAAATAAAGCCTTTAGATGATTTCCACTAGCTCCAGGCAATCTAGAACTTTTGCCAAAGAATTACACAGAGGCAGTATTAAAAAGCAGGGCTTTCTCTGAAGTCTTTTAGACACAGAGGTTGCAACCAACACCCTTTCTGGCAGGCAGGGAAACCAACCTACCATGAGGACCCCATTTTGTGACTTACAGAGCCTGTCAGAAAAGATCGATAGTTGGCATGGTAACAAGCTCATTCCCCAAGAATGGAGCTCCTTTTTATTAAATTTGGCTGGCTATTGATCAGTTCCTGATCCACGTATCAAAACATGACAAGCACTTAATGACTCACAGATTTTTATTGAGGCAAATAAAAAAATAATAATATCATGAGGCAGCTGGGGGCTGCTGCCTGCTCCGGAGGGCGGCTGCGGTCGGGTCTGGGCGCAGGTTGCAGGCATGGAAAACCAGCACAAGTGTAACCTACTCCTATGGCAATTTCAAAACCTCCTTTGCCCTGCCATGGAGATCTCTCAGAGCAGCATCCCCCCCAAGCAGCTTTGTGCTGTGTGGGATTTTATCCCTCCTCCCCACCTGCTCTCCATGTCTTGCTACTGCCTGCTGACAGTGCGGCTCCCTCCCCACAGCTCCCAACCCTCCAAACCCAGGGGTTTCCCAAAGGATCCTTTTTGGACCTTGACAAATTTCCCTCCCCAGTGGGCTCCTGGTTCCCAACTCACCTGCAGCCTGCAGGCAGCACAGCTGTCTCACGCTGCAATGAGGCAACTGATGCAGCCAGCCCATGCAGATTTGCTGATAGCAGGTCAAAAGTTTGTGTTCGATTTATTTATCCTGGTCCCCCCCAAGCAAGGCTGTTTCCTCTGCATCCCTAAGCACATGGCCACAGCCTAAGCAGCAGCCTGACCTCCTGGGGGTCCACACACCTCCCATTTGCCATTCCAGAGGACAGGTAACTCTGCTGTGGCACAGTATAAACCCCTCAGCCTTCCCACTGGAGGGATATAGTCCCAAGCAAGATGATTCGCCTGTTCAAATTGCTTTAACCTGCATTTACATGAGAGATAATAACAGCTCCAAAGGCTTTTCCAGACTATTAAATAATACTCACTTAACAGAGTGTCTGAATTCATGCTGAAATGACAGACTATAATAATCCAGTCATATCTATCCTGCACACACAGCTGACTATAGAGGCTTAGAAAAACTGCAAGAGGTATTTATTGGCATGATATGGTATATGATAGCTAGTTTTCTCAGGTCATCTGCTGGTCTGAAACAGAGAAGTTGCTGCAAGAGGTCTTTCTATCTCCCTTTATCAGATATTTCAAGACGAGAAAAAATGCATTTATTCCCAAGCCCTCCTTCGTTGTGTGCGTGGCACCAACACAGCAGCGTGTGGCAATCTCTGATGTGGGTGTTGGTGCATTCTTATGATGTCTGTTTCCTCTTCAACCACAACAGTTCTGCTCTGCACCAGCAAAGCCAGACACAGACAAGTCCTCCTGGCATCACTGAGTTCAACACACAGCATCTCAAAACCTTCTGCAGATTAAGCATCATACAGCAACACCACCCTACATCCTCTGCAGCCAGCAATGCTCATTCTGCTTTACAGGTGGGAAGCAGAGCCCAGTTTACCCACTTATAGCCACACCAGTGATCCTGCAACATGGACATGGAATACCCCATTCCTCCTGCTCAAGGACGTGCACAACCGTACCAATGTGCACACTTCAGTGTAGGGCCATCCCCGTGCGTGTCTGGGCCTGCTGGCACTGCTGAAGCCCCCACCTGAAAGGTCACAAGAAGACAGGTCAGGCAGCAGTGGTTGTTCCTCCTCGGGCTTTCAAGAGAAAGCAATGCCCAGAGAGCAGAGCAGCCCCTCTGCACTGGCTGGGGATGACAGAGGGCCCCAGGTCTGCAGTCACTGACATCCTCTGCCTCAGAGCTAAGGGTGAACTCATGGTTTTTTCCAGATGCTCAAAAAACAGGAAGAAATCAGGTTAAATCAATAAGTGGACAAGAGAATTTCTCTTTGTCATCACCTTCCTCCAAGGGCAATTTTGTAGGAGAAAGAGTGCTGCCTGGCCCTTATGAAAGCTTAGCAAATCCTGCCAGCAATTCCACTGAAAGAACATCATGTCCCCATTTGTTCTCTATTTTAGACTGCACTCCCAGTCCTGTGTGTTCCCCTCCAGAGAACATTTAACCCAGAGGAAGTTACCTGAGCAGCCTAACACCTGAGCATACCTACAGGCAAATATTGCCAGAGGGTATCTGGAAACACAGCAAATCCACCACGTCATGTAGCTGCTGCTGAGATCTGGCTGTGTAAGACTGGGCTGGAGTCAGGCAGTGGAGCACTGGGCATTGCTTGCCTTGAGACTGAGCAGCTGAGCTTCAAGTAGAGCCTGGCAGCAGGCTGACTTCCCAAACTGAGGGTGGTTTGTCCCCACACAGGCCCCAGCTACCCTGTGCCAACTCCTGCCCAGCTGCAGAGCCAAAATTCAGCCCAAACAGATAATTGATCCTCAGGTGGAGAGCTGCACCCTGTTTCCCATTGACTGCTTATACCAAAGACACTCAAAATTACGTCAGTAATGTTGGCCCTTTCTGCTTACAAATGAACATCCAATTATTCAAGCAGCCAGTACAAATTCCAAAGGCAAGCTGTGGTGTATATTTGTGGGAATCAGCCATTTGCACTCTGAGCTGCTTTGGATGGATTTAAACGGCCTGTGCTGGCAGGAGGCACGGGGTGCCCACCAGCCCTGCCGAGCTCCACCGGGCACTGCCAGGGGCTGGGAACGCTCACACACCCACAGGGAGCACCTGCCAGGGTGGGCACTGCCAGGGGCTGGGAACGCTCACACACCCACAGGGAGCATCCCGATTGCCAGGGTGGGCACTGCCAGGGCTGGGAACGCTCACACACCCACAGGGAGCATCCTGACCTCCAGGGTGGGCACTGCCAGGGGCTGGGAACGCTCACACACCCACAGGGAGCATCCTGACCTCCCAGGGTGGGGGCACTGGGAACCACACACCCACAGGGGCATCCTGATTGCCAGGGTGGGCAGGGGCAGGGCTGGGAACGCTCACACACCCACAGGGAGCATCCCGACCTCCAGGGTGGGCAGGGGCAGGGGCTGGGAACGCTCACACACCCACAGGGAGCATCCTGACCGCCACCTCCAGGGGCTGGGAACGCTGAGAGCATCCTGATTGCCAGGGTGGGCACTGCCAGGGCTGGGAATGCTCACACACCCACAGAGAGCATCCTGATTGCCAGGGTGGGCACTCCCTGGGAACCACCAGGGTCCCAACCTCAGGGGCACTGCCAGGGGCTGGGAACAGGGGGTGGGCAGGGGCAGGGGCTGGGAACGCTCACACACCCACAGAGAGCATCCCAACCTCCAGGGTGGGCACTGCCAGGGGCTGGGAACGCTCACACACCCACAGGGAGCATCCCAACCTCCAGGGCAGGCATCCTGACCAGGGGGGCTGGGAACGCCACACACCCACAGGAGCATCCCGATTGCCACACTGCCAGGGCTGGGAACGCCAGGGTCCCAACCTCCAGGGGCACTGCCAGGGCTGGGAACGCCACACACACACATCCACCAGGGTGGGCATCCCAACCTCCTGATTGCAGGGTGGGCACTGCCAGGGGCTGGGAACGCTCACACACCCACAGGGAGCATCCCGATTGCCAGGGTGGGCACTGCCAGGGCTGGGAACGCTCACACACCCACAGGGAGCATCCCGACCGCCCGGGCGGGCAGGGGCAGCCACGGGAGAGCAGGCAGAGAGACTTAACAGCCTGGTCTTGCGCTAGGGTTTAATTTAAGTTAGAAATAACATCTCTTTCTCATCTAGATCATATTAGGATTTTGAAAGGGCAGTCACGCAACTTCCCCCGGCAGTTATGGCAGAACCGTGCTCGGAAATGAATGGAGCTCGTGGAAGCATTCAGGACCGAACAATTGGATTTATAATTAGGCCTAAAAAGGGAAGAACGCTGAATAAAAGCAGCACAGCCAATTTTAGAAGAAAAGGAAGTTCTGGATGGAATTCATTGGGGTAGAGCACTGAAGTGGAAATGGAAAGTGTTCAAAGATAAATGAGTTTAGGCCTAAGAGTTTGCTTGACATCTAGAAAATGTACTAGGAACACAGTGTCAAGAAAAGCTAACGTGAACAACAAAGAAACACAAGAAGTGAGAGAAGAGAGGAAAGAGCCATAAAACTTTGGGACAACAAAGAGTTGCAATTATAGAGGCAAATGTAATGAAGTGTAAAAAATCATAATGAAAGCAAAGATAGAGAATGAAAGGATGATTGCATATTTGCTTAATGCACATCGGAGAAGTGTCAAAGACATGGGGAACAAGAGGTCACTAAATGAGAAAATAAAGCCTCTGGAGGAAAGGCACTGAATATTTTTCTTTAAATACAGACTTATTTGCTTGGGATTTACCACTTGAAGGCCAAATGACAGATGCAAGAAACAGAAATATTTTCCTAGGGGAGAGAAAAAATTTCCAAAGGAAATGGAGCTTCTTTTTTCTTAGACAACTGATCCAGCAATGCAGTCTGACCCAAGGCAAAACATTGGGATCTAACAAGGGCTCAAAAATAGAGGGAAAACTTAGTCTACACAGCCTGCAAGTTAATATTTTCTTAACAACACCCTTTATTGTCATCAGGAGTCCTGTCTCAAAAGTGACTCTCAAATTGCAGAGGGGGGATCTGTTCTCAGCCCTCCTGTGTGGGATTTTTCTAATTGGATGAAATTGGTGCCCCAAAAACCCATCACATCCCACTATATCATTCCCCAATAATATTACAGCAAGGGAGCTGCACGCAACAGGTTAAAGCTGTGGCCCACAAAATCGTTTTGCCAGGTCCAGATCAGCAGTACAAGGTGGGATGAAAGCCATCCCAGGTTCTCCTGTGGGGGCGTGCTCTGGGCTTCACTGCCCCCAGCACCTCTGTGGTTATTTAAAGGAAAACCCAGAGTGTCTCAGCTATGGGGAAAACTGGGCTCTGCTGCTGAATTAAATACAGCTACGCACCAATACATCCCTTTCCCAGCACGAGGTGCAGCTGCAGCTCTGCATTTACAGATCCGTGGCTGGGTTTTGAGCCCAGCAGAAGAGAACAGCTCTTTCTGTAGAACACGGGGTTTCAATCCCTTTTTCTGGCCTGAAATGAGGAATGGCTGTGAGCTGGGGGTCCCACTCTGTGGGGGCTGCTGGGAGAGTGCAGCACCAAGGGATGGGACCAGCCCCCTGCAGGCAGCTTCCCAAGCCCATGGCATGGAAGGAGGCAGCAGCGTTTGGAGAACATGGCTTAGATGACTCCTGCACAAGCACCAAAGAGAAGCATTGGATGGGACACAGGGATGCCTCCTCACCTCATCCCTGCGTCCCAGTCCTGCCTGTGAGTCCCACCCTCGTGGGTGCTTTCTCATCCCAGGTGAGGGACTGGGAGCCCCAAGGTAGCACAGGGTGCTCCAGGGACCAGTGGGACCAGAGACCTCAGAAATGGGGCTGAGGAGGAGCTCACTGCAGCCCAGGACACCCATGGACAAAAGGAGAAAAAGGAATGGAACACGGCTGCCAAGTGCGTTTTCCCTCAAAAACCTATGAACAGCAGAGTGACACCCTGGGAATGGGATCCTACTGGTGCATTTATCAACCAAGTGATATCTAGACAATTAGTAGTTTTCTTTAATTTAGGGCTAATTTTGTCCCACCAGTTTAAATTAAAGCCCCCAATAGGATAATTTCCTCATAATCGTAATTTTGTTACAAGCTTTTCATTAATCCAATCACAATTTCTATGATATTATTTGGCAGCTGATTGAGACTGCAGGAACCACAGGGGTTCACACACATTGTCTCATTTCTGATTTAAAAAAAAGTAAAATTAGTCCAATTAAAAATTCTTTTAGTACTGTCTAATATGAGAAACTCCCCAAAGTCACGACTGGAAAATCATCATTCCAGCCACGCAGCCCATCTGAGGGTGACAGCAGAAGCTCCACGCTAATGTCAGCCGTCTGTAGGTGTCTGCCTGTCTTTCCAGCTGTCTGTAGCAATAATCTATTTAAACAAAATTGCCAGGGTGGAAATATTAGTGTTTGGGAATATTTGTCTATGGCTTTGGGGAATTTTCTCTGGAGTATTTTGGTTTGATCTCAAGGCTCTCGCAGCTCCCTGAAGTCTTACTCAAAGCATCCCAGGCCATGATGCAAATATTCAGCACAGAGTGATTCCCTGCAAATCTCATATTCATAGCAAGAAATGGAAAAGAGAGAAACCCAGTGGTGGGAAGGTCCTGTGGCCATAATAACACACAGTGTTGTCAGATGGGGAAGCTTCAGCATGGACATGTGCTAATTTGGAGGGAAAAAATAATAGAAAGCAGTGGGGATTTTAAAGTGAATTCAAGTCTTAAAAATTGTACTTTCTTCAAGTCACACACAATCACTCCTGAGAGAAATTTTTCAGGCACATTGAAGTGCATAAGGGAAGCAACAGAAATCCCTTAAAATAAACACAACAAAGGAGTCAAAAAGGAAAATCAAAATTAATCTAGGCTGTATAATAGAAATATGAATGCCAAGGGGATCTGTTCCCTTCTTCCCTATGAGCAAGAGCCCCCGGGCATGGAGGGGCAGCTTCAGCACTGGGGAAGGGAGGATTCCCCCTCCCCTCTGTGTGCAAAGCTGTGGCTCACCAGGAGCCATACCACGGCCTGGACCAAATTCCAAGATCAAGAGGAATGGCCTGCATCTTGTGTTTTGGTCAGGCAAGCCCACCTGGAGACACCTGAGAGGGTGCTGGAGCCATCAGAGGCAAAAGGAGGGGGACAGGCACCAAAACACTCCTGAAATTGGGCCAAACATGGACAATGTTTCTGGAGATTTAAAAAAAAAAAAAAAAAGGTGTCTTTTAATAAAAGTGATATTCTGTATGGACGTTTCAAAGACAAAATGCTCCCACTTCCAACTTCAATGCTGCGTTTGCATGTTTGCATTTCAAGTTGACATCAGCCCAAGTGAAAAAAAGAAAAAGGTTTAGAAGAACCCAGAGATGAACCCCAAGGCGTGGTTTGTCCTGGATGAAGCCCACTTGAGCTTGCCACAGGGCTTTGAGCAGGGCAGGCCAAGCTGCCCTTCAGAGGGCCATGCCCCGTGCAAGGCCTCCTAATTTTCAAGCTATTCCCACACCAGGCTGCTGAGAGGAGGAATGGGGCTGTGGTGTTCCCCCTCTGTGCACAATTCCCCTTTATTGAAAGAGGCTGGCATCTGCACCCTTCCATCACCCACAAACCCCTCGATTCCTAATTAAGTTCTCATTAAGAGCCATACCTGCAGTGGCTGGAGGCCAGCACAGTACAACTGGCAGCAGCTTCTAATCCTTTCCCAGCTTCACCTCATGGGCAGAAAACAGAACGGAGCAATGCCGGAATTTCTGTTCTGTGAAATAATTTGAAACATGCTTCCTGTCCAACTCAAGGATAAATCAAGACCCAGAAATTATTCCAAACATGAACAAGAAAATTTCCCTCAGAGCTGCCCAACTGCTTCCACACAGGAGACCTAGAGTGTAAAGAGCTGGTAGAACAGGGGCCTGTGAGGATTCCCACCTGTTTTCATTTTTCACATTTTCCTGTTTACACTCTCAGGATATTGAATCTGACTCCACTAAGCAGCCTGTCTGACAAATGTGACTCTTTCCAGTGAAACCAATTCTGCCAGGAAAGGTGGGAGGTGAGCTGCAAGCTGTGAGGTGCAGCCCGGTCCCTGCTCTCCCACTCGCGCACGCAGGCACGGCCCAGCCCAGCCCAGCTGAGCACAGGGCGGCCTCGCACCCGAGGGTGGCCGCGCACACAGCGAACGAGCGCTGCTGCCCTCTCACGCCCCACTATGCTGGGCTGATGGGCTCAGGAATTACGGCTTTTCTATCTCAACAACATGTTTTTCCGGGATCTTTGTTTCTACTGCAGGTTAAACACATCAAGGCTTCCCTGCTCAGAAGTGAACATGGAGCAATTTCTGCCTTGAGAGAGGGTCAGGAGGGGTTACCTTCACACAGCAGCATTGCTCCTCTTCCCTGCTTCCCCAGTGATCCAAGCAGATCTTTCCTTTTGTTGTAGCAGCTCTTCCTTTTATGTCCTCAGCTAAAAGGAATTAACTTCTACTGGGAGCAGCCAATGAGGTGCACATCAATAATTAGGGGTTCAGAGGCTTCATGCTTCTGTTTCCCTACATCTCTGCCAGCAGGGACAAAAAGTGCCCAAGAAGTGTTGGCTTTCCTGCCATGCAGGGAGGCAACCAAGCCCCATATCCAAGGAAAGGAATGCCATGGTACGGGTAAGGAGCAAGCAGCCATAGCAGCATGTGTGCCAGGCACCTAGACCTGAGTGTTTGGGGTGAGACAGAGTAAAAAATCCCCCAGAGTAGAAATCCATTTTGATTTAAGAGAAAGGTACATCTTTTAGCCTGTGTAGCCTGGCCTGGCCGCAAGGCTGAGGCTAAAGGGAAAGCCTGTGTCTGACTTTTGGCTTGTGAGGTGCCACTGTGTGCTAGGACAGCCTAAAACCTGTGAGAATTTAATCCCAGCCAAAACCAGGACAGCCACAGTGAGGTGCACAGGACTGTGCAGTTTTGCTGGATCAGGACCTGGGTGCAGGGAAGAGGCAGCAGAGCTGGAAATGCAGGGTCAGAGCAGTTCAGCCCCATATTCAGAGGGGCTCCAGTCCTAGTCCCTGTTGAAATTAGTCTTTGCATGGATACTTGTAAATAAATCCAGGACACTGCTTGCGTAACAATAACATTTTGCAGTATCTGGCATTTGCTGCTAGTTGAAGGCTAAGCAAACCATGCTCCAGTGGAGCATAAAATTGCTTTTCCTTTGGAACAAGCAGGGCATTGTAGTAATAGGCAAAACTGTACATTGTGTTAACGGCTGTATTTTCACATTATTGATTTACATTGTGTAATGCCATGCAAGACCTGCTTTCGATGATATGTGCATCTGTCAGCTCACAATAACTGCAGAGGGCTGGGTGCTGCTCAGAAAAATGAAGTGCTGGGGATGCCGGGGCAGGTTCCCATCCATGTGCCCGTCATGCCGAGGTGATGATTAGGGGGATGTTGTGGTAATGAGCAGGTCCCAAGTGTGCACTATGTAAATCAAGGCTGCCCGGGTCAGCTTCCACTCACTGTGCACGTCCAACTTTTTCAGCCTGCTTACTCCTCTGACAAGGCGAGCGTGTGGAAATGCTTCCCCTTGACAGGTGCCCTCGGCTGTATGTGTTTCAAGGCATCCAAGATAGATGGGCTGCATTCTCCTTCCCCTCTCCTTTCCAACTATTTCCTGCAGGGGCCAGATCTGCCCAGCCCTGGCATGGGGATGCCTCCCAGCAGAGCAGTGTGAGAGAGAGCCACCAGTGAAGCCAGGCAGGGTTGCCACAGGAAATGGAATCACTAAACACACCTTAAAACAAGCAAATGAATAATTGCTGGATATAGTGCTTTGAATTTAAAGGAGTTCACTTCAAAAATGCAATAGTGAAGTGTTGATTTCAGTCTGAAACATTTTTTAAAACACTATGTAGTTACTGCAAAGCTTTGTTTTACATTGCCTGGCTCAGTGGTAAATTAGGTAAGCTTCTATTAATCTATCATATCTGACTTCATTGCTTACACTGGCTCAAAGAGCTGTATATTCTAACAAGAAACATTAAAATAATATTTTTCTTCCATTTCATTTGGTTATTTTTAAATGGATTGTCTGATTGCTAAAAGAGGAAGGACAGTCCCACATCCAGCTTGCCAGACTAAGAACTGGTTCCAATTTTTTTCCTCAGCTTCTGATTTTCTGGCTTCAGGCAAGCCACATAGTCTCCATGCATTATCCCCTCCTAGCTGTAAAAAGACTCAGCCTTCCAGAGCTTGCAGAAGCCCACAGAACCCCAGAACAGACAGACTGCTCTAAAATCAAACATCACTTAAATATTTGTCTAGGATGTATCAGATTTAACAATCAGAGGGTGGGTTTTTTTGTGCCAGATGGTAGTGACAATTTGGAATGTTAAAAAATTTATCTCAGAATTAGCTCTTTCCAGATGGAGAGCCATAGACATGCCTGAGGTGAGGAACTTGGGTTGCCCAGACGTTGCCAGCACCTTGACTTTTCATCCCCCCATGATGGTGACACGCCATGGCTTTAGACATCATCAGGGTTGGATCCAAAATGCAGGGGAGAAGAGCAGTGAACCAACACACCCTGGCCACGCAGAGACTGCAGGAAAGGCGTGAGTGTGCACGGGGGTCTCGGGGCTGTGATGGATGCGTGGATGCTTTCTGGCTGCCCTCCTCAGGCATGAAGCAGCTCAGCTCTGCCCCTTTGCCAGCACCTCACAGGGCAGATGTAATTCCAGAAAATTGCTTTTGACCCCAGCTACCTACAGCAGCACAGAGACATTTTTAAAGCTCAGGCTGAAGCACTGCCTGTCTCCTGTCTGTCCCTGCCTCAATGCGTTTGTACCCACCGTGTGCTTGTCACACTACTGAAAAGGAGAACCAGAGTTAAATGAGAACTTTGCCTTTCAGTTCACCTTTCACTGGAAATTTGGCTGCTTTCTTTCCTGAGATATTTGTTTTCCTTACTATCTCCAAGTCTTAATCTAGTCTCTTTGTTTCAATTGAAAAACTGGGACACATTTTACCAAATTCTTATTTCCCACAATCCAAGATAAAAATAAAAGCTTAGTTATTACTACAATGAATTGAAAGAACGTCTAAGCCAAGGAAAGTTCTCACTCTTTTATCATTGATTTTTTTTTTTTTTTTTTTTTTACTATTTACTCTGTCTGGTGCATTTGCATTGAGGCTGCTCTATTCCCCCAGACCTGCAAGTCACTAATGATCAAGACTTTAACATTGCACATTTTTTAAAACGTTAGTTGTCATCGACAGCTCACAGAGGCAGTGCAACTCTGAACTTGGGTCTCAGAAGGTAAAAACCTTTTCAGTTTGTCTTTAAATACTTGGATAAATCCCGTTAGCTTTCTCCATAGCATCAAAGCATTTGGATAGCATAAAGCAACTGGATACATAAAAAATGCATCTAAACACATTGTAAATCCCGACACAGAGGTGTTGCTGACGCTACTTTTAACCCTAGGAAAACATTTCACCAGTTACTGATCAAATACAATACAGCTAAATTTCACTGCCAGCACATCATTTTGATAATGGGTATGGAAATTATCCATTCAATAGCTATTCAGCTACAACTTAGAAAGACTGGTTTTCAGATTCTTCTGAGAATCCTAGAATAATCCCCTATAATCACTGTGATGAGATTCCACCAACATTTTTCTCTTTGAAAAAGGCTGTTTGGGGCAGGAGCACTGGGGGTCTCTGCCCATCCTGCCACGGATGAGTTCAAACAAAATATCTGAAGTCACCAGCACTTTGTTGGCAGAGGGCTGGGGGTTCCATACTCGTACATGACAGCCAAGGAAAGGAAGAGGCTTTAGCTCTCCTCCATCAATGTGGCTTCTCAGGTGCACCTCAGCAACCCATCAAAATAAATTTTCTTCCTTTCTGACAAGAAAAACTTGCAACATTTTGTCTCCGGAGTATGGCAGAAATGAAACAAACAAAAATTAAGTACCTAAAATAAGCAATAACTACACTTTGCACTTCCCTGCTGCTCTGTGACAGCTGCTAAATGTGAATCAGGAGTATTTCAGATTGTTTCAATTTTATGACCTTTCTTGCTGCTTGGCATAAGGCTGAAAGGATTCACTCTTCTTTAGGGAAAGATGCTGTTTTCTGATTTACTGTACTGATTTCATAGATGTAAAATTTGGTCAGACAAGAGGAGATGAAGCAGAGGGTTTGTTGGATAATAAATGTTTTCATTTCCCAAAGTGTTAATTAGATACCAGACATGAGCATAACAAAAAGAGACCCCGACACACCCAAAGCTTTCCTTTCCCCTCAGTAGCACAGTTTTTCCTTCGTTATGAATTTCTGCTGCCCAGGTACCACAGAGTCCTTAGCCCAAGGAGAACTGAATTTCTCTATACTTGAATATAAAGAGCTCTGGGGGTCCCCTGCCCTCGTGTCCTCCTTGTCACCCCACAGCAATGGTGTCCCAGCTCCCCTGCCACCCCCACCACAGTGGCTGTCCCCAGAGGCAGACACGACCTGTCCATCTAGAGAAAAGGGCAGCTCCTGGCCAGCAGTGCCTTCCCCCCACCCCAGGCTGCTTGTTTCCATGGGTAATTATGCAAGGGGTTAATTGGAGGCATCACAGCCTCCCCTGGGAAGCTCAATAAAGACCAGCTTTCATCGCACAGGTGAGGACTGCAGACACACACCTGGACTGCTGGAATCACCGGTCTCTGTGGCAGCCCACTACCACCGCAGCATGGAGGGAAAACAAACGTGAGGCACCTGCCCAGGGAAAGGCTGCAGCACCACCAGGATCCATGTGCTCCCATTCCACACTAAAATGGCAAAGCCATTCTCCCCAGTCCCAAAACTGCAAGGTTCACACCCCAAAGGGCAGTGCATAGGGGTAAAAGAGTTAAACCAGCAAAACACTAGCATGAAAAAACCTTTCTAACAGCTACACATAAATCAGTTTTCACACACAAGCAAATTCAGCCAAAAGAGCACAGGCACAAGCATTCACCCCAACAGCCCTGTGCTGGCCACCAT
The DNA here is from genome assembly GCA_024865655.1 of Emberiza elegans. Lineage (NCBI taxonomy): Eukaryota > Metazoa > Chordata > Aves > Passeriformes > Fringillidae > Emberiza > Emberiza elegans. The sequence continues at coordinate 25,381,100 of JALJVW010000129.1, read as the reverse complement.
AACATCTCCACAGTCAGAGAAAGAACCAAGCACCATAGCTTGTTTCATAAGTAAAACCATTTCCAAGCAGATTGGAGAGTGAATCATACCCCAAACCTGCTCACAATAACGATGATACAGGGAGAGGCTGACAGCAGCTCAGGGCTGTCACTGGACAAGCCAAGTCTGCCTGCACATCACTCAAAGCCAGGATAGGGGCTAATTTGGGTATGTGCTATTGCTCTGTGGCAATGGGATCAGGAACGTTTGGGGGCTGGAGAGGGCACACAGAGCCAGGCAGAGCTGAGAGAGGTGGCAGTACTGAGATGGAGGGGCTGCATCCTCCTCTCTGCTGGGCTGAGCCCTCAGCAGTGAGAGAAGCTGGAGGTGAGGAATGTGCAAGTCCCCCAGACCTTAGGGGTTTCCTTGCACAGGAGGAAGTGTGGGTTTCAGCATCAGGACCTGGAAATCCTGGGCGACATTTCCAAGCCATGCTCCCAGCCAGGCCGCAGGGGACGGGCAGCCAAGGAGACCCAGCTGCCCCAGCACCTGAGCAACCCTTTAAAGGGGCTAGGCAGCACTCAGGGCAGCCTTGCTGCAGGGCTGTCTTTATATCAGCTTTACCTTCCAGACAAGATTATTGACCTTTCCAGTGCAGTATTTAACAACCTCCATTCATCCCCACTTTTCCCTTCCCTTACACTTCATTCCTCTTGTTGCTCTGTAATAAGAGAGGCAACAGGGCACATATTTCTGCAGAACAGAGCATTATCATCCTAACTATAGTTTCCTGGTATTTTTTTAACTTTTACCATTTTATTAAAAACAATTAGCTGAGAAAAAACATCTTTTTTTAAATCTTTACATTATTGCTCTCATTTCTCTCTGAATCCAAGGAGTTTTTTTCAGAGGCTATTTGATTTGTAATTACATATGTTGGAACAACTGCTCAGAAAGTGAGCCCAGAAAGGATTCTGACAACACTTTCCTAGTAGGCTTGGTCCTGCTACCTCTGAAGCATGTAATGCTAATGACTTAATAAAATGTATGTGAAAACAAGGGCTTATTTTCAACAGCTTGAGTAAATGATGGATGCACCCATGCCAGAAGCTTTGGTCTAATGGACTGAGGAGAAGTTGGAATCACAGCAGAATCAGGAGCCAAAGACTTTTGCTTGGCTGCCAGACTTGGCTCCCCTGGCTCCTTTGAGGCATCTGGCTGCAGGCAGGTGTGACCATGAGGATAACACGGAAAGGGTTGATGGTTTTCCAAGATAAAGATCCCAGCTGCATCCATTTGTACTCAAAACCGTCAGGACTCTGTTACTGGTGTAAACTGGAGGAAGACTGGCCCCATGGTCTCATTTGGCCCCAGTGCTCCAAGCCTGATTTAAGCACAGACCGCTACAGCTTGAAAGATGCCTTCTGGAGTTTTTGGCATATGTACAATTCTTATTCCAAAGCTTCCCCCTGACTCGACTTCTCTGTTTACCCTATAGGCTTTTATTTAAAAGAGTACAGCCAGAGCATTGCAATTTTTTCATTTGAAAGAGATTTTTGAAATTTATTTTATTTTTTTACACTGCAAAAAAACTTTAAAGTGTATCATATTCCGTCAATTGACTCGTCACATCTTTTTTTCAAACTTCCCCTCCACTACCTTTGTTAATTACCCACCATTTGAACAAGGGTCTTCTCCTGCCTTGATCCTGCCGTGAAATCATGATGCTATATTTGTCTTTCTAACATCAAAGTCATTTCCATGGTCACCAACTGTGATGTCATAAATACATTTTTAATGGCTTGTTTACAGCAGGGAACAGAAGGAGAGAGGAGATTATGAGTGGAAGGAAACTCTTATCGATACACAACAGTTTTGAGCACAACTGTGAGGCTGAAGCATGCAGAAAACTGGAAGCAAAAAAAAAAATCCTTGCTGAAATAGCTTCTCTTTTGTAGTTCATTCCAGCACCAAATTCCATTTTACTAGTGAACAAGCAACCCCAATGGATTACTATTATGTCAGTCAGCCCAGAGTTGTGCAAGTTACTCTGTAAGACTGGAAGGCAGGACATCCATGTCCCAATCCATTTGGCTCCCTGCACAAACACACACACACGATCCCAGAAACTCCTTCAGAAGTGCTTGGGCAGGGCACAGGGGGACCTGAACACTATTGGCCCTCAGCTGCACTTGTCTCAGGGCCCAACAAGAATCAGAATTCCCCCAAGAGACACTTCAGTTGGACCAGAAGGTCCCTTTTTGTCCAGTGATGGCTGTGAGATGCCATAGGTGGTCCTCCCTCTGCATGGGGGTTACCACATGCAGTCATAACCCAGGAGACAGGTTTCTTTCAGCAGAGAAGATGTCACTTCCAACTTGAGCTTTTGGCTTCCAGAATAGCAGGAACCTTCAGGCTATGTGACCCCACAGCCCAGCCTAACTCCCCAAAAGGCCCAAAGCACCCCACTTCTGTCTGGCAGCTCACTGGGGAGATCACTGGTGATGATTTTGGGATTTTTTTGGAGATCCCTGGCAGATGGAGCTGGCTGTGGTCAGCCAAGGCAGCCAGCACCGAGCACAGCTCCTTGGTGCTGGGGGATGGAGCAGGCCCTGCTCAGCGGGGCCCAGCAGTGGGACAGGAGACACCAGGCAGAGACTGATGGATGGCAAGTTCCACCTGAACACGAGGAAGAACTTCTTTCCTCTGCAGTGACCAAGCACTGGAGCAAGCTGACCAGAGAGGTTTGAAGTCTCCCTCAACAGAGAGATTCAAGAAGCCTCCAGATGCAGTCGTGTGCCATGTGCTCTGAGATGAGAGCAGGGGGACGAGCCGCTGTGGTCCCTTCCAACCTGACCCATTCTCTGGTTCTGTGAAACAAAAAACCTTGCTGCACCTTCTCAGGGGATGTCAGAAATGGCCAAAAAAAGGCTGACACACTCCTGGGTCAGCAAAGACCTGCAGAAGTCTCTGCTTGGAAAAGATTTTCCATACCGGGGTCCCAGTTAGCTGCAGGGTGTCCCTGCCCTCCCGCCTGGACCACAGCCACCCCAGTGAAACCCTTTGGGTGAGCCAGCTCTGCACAGCCTGACATCTTCCTCCACACCCAGCCTCTTCCAAGCAAAGTCTTTGAGTCAAACTCCTCGCAGAGCCTCCAGGAGGAAAGACTGGGGCTGGTTGAAGGTGTGGAGCCAGCCATGGCACTTGGCTCTCTTAGAGACATGATGACAAGGCCTCCCGTACAAGTGCTCCAAGGAGATTATCTCTCTCCCCTGCCCAAAGAAAACACAAGAGTGAGAGGGAAAAACTCACGGGACAATGAACTTCCTAAATCCTCATCCCGTGAGAAGAATTAATGTAGCTCTTTCCCCGCACCAATCCCAGGAGCTCCCCAGTAGGAAATCCTGCTGTACCTCACACGCTAGCAAGGGTACATCTCTCAGTGAGCTCTTTCCCAGTGAGTGCTGCCCCTGGCATGCAGGAGCTGGCATTTCACACACCCTCTTCATCCCTGAGGCATGGAACAAGGGAGCCACCATTTTGCTGCAGTCCCACAGCAGGAATAAAATGGTGGCATAGATGAAAACTGCCAGATCAAACACAATCCAGTTGCCTGTCACCACCTGCAGCTCTTCTCTGCCTTACATGTAACACTGAATTCTTAATCAGGTTAATATTTGATTTCTGGGTGCTTAAACAAACACCAAAAGAAAACCCACCACAAAAAACCTCACACCCTCACAAAAAGGATATAATGCCATAACAGATGATTAATGCTGCAGCCACAAAGTGCCGAGATGCAAACTATGGATGTCAGAATTCATATTTCCCCCACAAAACGGCAAGTCTGCAGCTCTGGTGTTTTTTCACAACTGGTTCACCCAAAGCCACCGAGAACACGTAGCCTAACACATATTCAACATTAAAAGGCTCAATATCCTTTCTAGTAGCTTTTGGGAAATGTTACAGTGGCAGAGAAAGTCAGAAGTGTTCAATTAGCTGCCATTAAACAGCCCCCTCCCCATGTTACTCCAAATTGCTGCTTAAATACTTTTCAGAAGGCATTCCTGGAGGATGAAAGGAAAGCAGGCTGGCATGGGCCTTCCAGGGAGGACAGTTACTGCAGATCAGGCAGAAGAGAATTTGCTTTTTTTTGTTTGTTATTTGCACATATCTTCTGCTCATAGATAGAGTAAAGCTACCCTAAGGCCAAGCCTAGGCTGAGGAGTGGTGCTTTTTCATTGCTTGATCTCCCAGACTACAGAAGTCCAGTCTTGAAAGAGCAGGTGTTGCCACTGCATAATAGTACAAGTGTAGCCTAAAATATAAACGGTGTCTCTACAGCACTAAATAGGGAAGCTGCTTCTGGTGTGTTGTGTCCCAGCTTTACACTTTTCTGACACTCAGAAATGCCAAATAAAATCGAAGATTTTAACAGCTCGTGCCTGGGTAGGAGACTGGCTTGCAGATATTTGCCACAGCTTGCAAGAGGGGGCCAGAATCTGACTGTAAAGTGCATTTGCACAGAGCAATTCAAAGGCACTAATGGAATTTTGGCTTTAGCGCGAATCAATGCTGAGGGAAAATCCGCAGCAGAGGTGATCGGCCACAGGATGCCAGGATGGACAGGGTGTAACTGCACCTTAATCTGCAGCACAGGCTGTGCCGGTCTGGTGCAGCCAAAGAGCCGGCAGGATCTCCCCCAGGCTGGGCTCACACACCCACCCTGGGTGGGATACCCGTGCTAACACAAACCCCTCTTTTCTTTCTACGTGCTGCTGCCTTTGGCTCCCCCTAATTTTTGCTATGCATGTTTTGCATCATTTCTTTAACATCCTTACATTGAACTACCAGACTCTTAAGCTTCCTGACCCAGCCTTCCTTAAGGATTTCAGGAGAAGAAAAGAAAAAACCAAACTCAAACCAACAACAGGAATCTCTGGCACCAAGCAACCCTTCTACAGGAAACATCACACAGTTGGGTTACTGTCCCAAAATCCTTACCTCTCACCCCAGGGACACACATAATGCTTTTGGGAGCAAGTGAGAGCTGGAAGAGACACAGTAGTCATTCAGGAGCAGGAAAAGTTGTCCCATCCTGCAGACACCTGGACTTACTTCTATTATTTCTTTTAGTCTAGAACTTCATATGCAGCTACATGCAAAGTGCTGGGGGAAAGATGTGCTTTGAGGAGAGGCTTGAAGGAGAGGGCAATGGTGGAGAGAAGTGGAAAGTGTCCCAGGAGGAGGCTATCAGTGATTAGACATCACCCACAAGTGAAATCAACTACTCATCTTCAGCTTCTGTTTCTAAATGTGATGAAAACATGGGGAAAAGATACTATTTGTCAATGTTTGTCACAATAAAATATTAGAAATAATGTTTTTTAGCATTTGGTTTAGTAAATAGTATATTTGCTTAATCAAAAGAACACAAAGAGTCAGTTTATTATTATATTGGATGTAAGATGGAATCGTTAAAATTCTCCTGTATATTGAGCAGCACCAGAAAATGCCTCTCATCAGGCAGCTGGGCATTTCTACCACTCCCTGGGAGAGCAACTGGACAGGCAAAACTCAGCATCAAAACTCAGTGGCAAAAACACCCCACCCTTCTGATTTCAAAGACAGAAGGATTAACACCCAAGTTATTAAACTAATAGCAACCATGAGGGAAAATATTGAATGTCTTTTCCTTGGCTTGCTGTGTTTTTCTGAGAAAGCTGCAAAAGGAAATTTGTCAGGGGTAACAGCTTATGTTGCTCCTAGAGGCAGCCATCTGGGATGCTGAGATTAGTATTTTAGATTTCTATTATCTGAAACTCCACTGGCAGACTTTGCAAAAAGGTGTTTATAAATTCTGTAGTGCAGTTTAAGTAAAACTATTTAATCTAGGGACTAAGAAATATGTGTAATTACCGTAGGTGGATAATGCTTTTTTACTGCCATTCACCAAAATTAGTTTACCAGATATTATTCCTAAGAGGTATAATTAAAATCAACATAAAATCCAGAACACAGTGGAAATAAAACATTATGAGATAATGTCTTTAAAATTACTAGTCCTCTGCACTGCAGTGCAAGCATAATCACTCTCTGGCTAGCAGTGTTTGTTTTCCCTGTACAGGGATGCTTTGAACTCCCAGGCTTCCCAGCCGAGCTGTTACTTTGCAGCCCATTGTAAGAAGCAGATATTTAATGACTCTCCATAACAAACTCCTTCTCTAAATAGCAAATGAGAGAACTTCACTGAATGCAGGGTGTTGACACCACGTTTGGTCTCTGCGCTGCTCCCTGAGCTTCCATTGGAAGCAGACTGGAACATCCATGGGTTTTGAGGTAGGTTCAGATCTGGACCCCTGTACCTGTCATTAACTCCTGCCCTGGCAAAATGTCCAGGGATGAAAATGGGATTCATGCCAGGGTTTTCTTCCCTGTTACTTAATGTTGAATCCCATACTGAAAAGCAGGAGAAGCATTTCAGAGCCAGGTACTCGTACCAGATGTTTAATCCTGTTTTCTGCTCCAACAGAAGACATAACCTGATGTTAGATGCCACCTCTCATTATAAATGTCTGGCCTTCCTTGTTAATGAAAGACTTTGTTTTCTTTTTGCAAATGTTATTAAGCAAAGAACAAACTGATTGTCTAAATTGATTAAGCAGATTCATTCCAGTGAAAAATTTATTATTTGTCTAGTTCATTTCATCAAATCAATTCAGAGGAAAAAGGCTCCATGAATTAAACTAATCACAAATATATATTTTAAAAGCCAGTCGTTTCTGGCAGGATACAGTTAGTGCAGTCAATCACTGAGACAATAACTGAATTTGAAAGTAGCATCTTGCATTGCTTCTCAGAAGCTTCTTTGTTTTTTCTTTCTGAAAACTGCTGTTTGGGGGACAAATTCTTCCCCTATTTGGTCCTATACATTCTGAATAAGCTTCTGTGGGTACCCAGGAGTCATTCTTGGGGAAAAACTCAAAATACTTAGCTGGAATTTTCCATAAAACTACAATCATACACTAATTAGAAAGCTAACTGTGATAGGTTAATAAGAATTTCTGATTGCTTCAGTCCAAACTCTTGAAAAGCACCTATTTATAAAAATAAAATTCATTAATATACTAGGCTGAACACACACAATTCATAAGGCTCACTCACATCACAGTCAGAGAAAATTCCTGTATAATTTTTTGCAGGACGCAGATGGAAAATCAAGCCCAGAATGCTAATATTCAATTCAGTTAAAAAGAAAGATCAACCACCACATTTGTATTTCTCCAGCAAATTATAGACAAGCTTTGGACTTTTTGTGAATAAATATGTGTACACAGACACACATGTATATTACAGATTTTTTTCCTACAAAGGTGACTTTGAAACCAACATTCGAGGAGAATCTTTTGTTAATCATGTAGATCTTTGCGAAGATATTTGTCACAGAGGCCTTGCTAAAAGCATCCAGGTCTCACCTAACAGATGATCTAATAAAAATAATTCTCTAACTTTTTCATCTTTATATCCTGTGAGGCCAGAGGTGCAGCAGCAGCATCACTGCCAGGGTGCCCCCTCAGTGTGCCCGTAACTCTCATGCCCTTGTAAGAGTTAAACAAAGGTGTTGGGAGTTGTGTGTGGTACAGCCTGGAGACACCTCTACCACATTTCCATCTTGGTCTCAGATTAACAGTTCCAATATTTTCCTACCAGCTCTTTATATTCAGTCCCACAGCTTTTTAACGATGCCAGTTTCAAGTAACTCCAAATTTACCAGTCTCCTTCTGAACTTTGTGAGAGCAGTTTTTGGCTGCACTCAGGCACAGGTACACCAACAAACACTTGATAATTACAGGTCATTGGTCTCCCTTTCCTTTTTCAGTAACTTTTCTCTGAAGAGAAGGGGAAATATTGCCTCTGCTTGTTGTGCCCACTGAGGGCTGAATTTGTGGGGCAGATGTTTGGTGGTGCAGCTGATGCCTTGTGCTTGCTGTCAAGTAGAATTTAGGGTGTTAAACAAAAGAAGATTTATAACAGCACAGAGAGCAAAGGCTATGAACACTGGGGCATGAGCAATAATTTAAAAGCACGCGGCACAGGCATTAGCAGCAAAATTCAGAAATTTCACAGCTAAGAAGGAGAAATAAGCCTCATAGACAGAATAGCATTGCAAGAAGAATTTAGTGCTGTGGAAAAGACAGTAGCAGCAGGTCTGAGGATGTCACCCCACCCCTTCCTGCCCGAAGGGAGGTCTTCCATCCCCATCCCAGCAGGGTGAGTGCTCCAGGTGCTGCCAGCCCTAGGGAGGCTCGGGGAAAGGAAGGATTCCCCCCTTTATGGCTTCATGTGGAGCCCCCAGCCCTCCCTCGCTGCGGGAGGACCCGCAGCCTCTCACCAAGCAGACCTGCAAGGAGCAGTGGAGCAGGGCTGAATGCCTGGGTAAACCATAACCCACCAGGCTCACTGCAGGATTTCCGCCAGGGCTCCAGGATGATGGTGGAGATGCCAGTCCCAGAAGCACCCCCTGGTGTCCCCATGCTCCCCACATCGAGGGGCACAGGACCCTGCCAGTGTCCCCCACTGCTGTGCTCCCCATTGAGGCATTCATGAGCCTGTTCTCTGGATAAGCAAATGCTTTGATTGTGGACTTTGACAAGCAAGCAAGCAATGAGAGTTGAGAAAACAAACAAACACTCCCAATAACAGAAGTTTCCTTCAAAACCCTTGCTGCTAAATCGTGCTAAATGCCCTTGGTTGTATTTTCACTATCACTTTTGGGTGTTTTTCCCATCTTGTGCTGAGCTGGGGTCGACACTGACTGCTGTACCCTCACAGTGCCAAGGGACGGGCGCTGGAGCGCAGGGATGGCTGTGCCTGGGAAGGTGCCCTTGGCACAGCTGGAACACCAGCAGCAGAGCACAGCCACAGCAGCCACCGAGTGGATGTCACTGGGAAACTGGTAAGGCAGTAACTTAAGCATTCCCAAATGAATGATCAACTGCTCAACCTCTCAGAGTGAAAAAAAAAAACTGACTAGGTTATTTCATTTAAAACCTGTGTATTCACCATTCCGATTCTTTTCAGTATTCCAAGGAATAGAAAACACCTCTCGTGCACACTTGCCAGCTAAGCCAGCCTCCCCTTCCTTATGGCACTAAGAACCAGGGCACTGTTCTGGAGAGTGGGAGGGAAGGAGCCCCTGGCAAGCAGCACCCAGGTGTGCTGGGACCTGCACACACAGGGCAGAGAGGGGAAGCCAAGGTGCCAGGTAAGAGCTCTGCCAGCTCCCACTGCACTGCTAACAAACCTGCTGCCAGCTGGGAAGTAACACAAATTGGAACTGACAGAGAAATGTGACAAATTCATTATTAATAGCACAACTATTTTTTAATACGTAGAAGGCTGTACTAGATTAATAAAAACAGGCTTTTATATTCCTTTCTGACAGCAGTGATGCTGTGTGATCTCCAGAAAATCGAGAGCTACTGATGCTGGCACTGGGATGCTGCAGCAGATTCAGCAGGGACAGGATTTCTCTCCAGGCCACTGCAACTGCTGCGCACTCCAGAAGGTCACGCAGGCTGACTCTGAGGCAGGCTGGAGCGCTCACACAAAAGGTCAGCACGCTGTGGAAACCCACACACGGCTCCTCCTCGGGGGGCTCAAACCTCTTGGTGTTCATTAGAATCTGCCTTGTTTTATCTCAACCTATAGTGGGTTTTAAGGGAGATCTATTTTTTAAACAAAGAGCAACCCATGGGGTGTATCAGAGACTCGCTCACTCCAGCCCACCACTCTGCAAACCAAAACTGCAGTAGCACAGGTGGATTTCTGTTTCTCTCTCTCCACCTACCACACACAAACACGTCTGAACATCCACAAGCTCTCAAGACACCTATATCTCAGCCTATATATATATATATATATTTATAAACATATATATTTTTATTCTTACTGTGGGAATGTTTACCTCAGGTGTACAAATGAAACCCATCAGTGTGTAACATAAATACTTCATTTAACAACTCATTAGCATTTATTCCTTCTATCTCAGCTATTTTTTTAACTTGTTTCCTTCAGAGGAAAAAAGCCATGTCAGGGGAAAATTATTTCAAACAAGTCTCAAAAAGGAGAAGTTTAAGAAAAATGCATTCACTCACTCCTATTGTTTCCACCTTTAAATCTAAGCACAGCTGCAATGCACGGACTACTTAAAAATGACCGTAAAGAGTTTCAGAGGAAGATAGTTTAGTTCCTTAGAAAAAAAAAATCTTATGACTGGCTGCTTTTTTTTTTTTTTTCAGCCTCCTTAGCATTTTTTGCCACTCTTTTGCATTTACCAGAGGCAGGCTCCATCACCTTTTGCTGCTTTCCTCGCAGCCGGTACCAAGGGTCTCAGCATGCCCCGGCTGACGGGCAGCATCTCCGCACGGCATCCTGGCATTCCCGGGCGAGGCTCCCGCCAGCCTCGCTGCACACGCACGGCCGCAGCCTGGAGCTCCCCGGGACAAAGCCAGGGCAGGGCGTGCGGCTCTCGGGAAGGCAGATGAGACACGGGGCGCAGCAAGCGCCGCCGAGCCGGGCCCCGCCGCTGGCCCCGCTCCGGGAGCTGCACCGCGGGGCTGGGGACGCGCTCGGCCGAGCGCGGCGGCTCCCGAGGGCAATCACAGCCTTCCCCGGAGGGAGAGGAGCGATAAAGCGTGTGGCAAGCTGTCACTGTGGGGGAAAGGGGGCAACTGCGGCTCCCGTGAGAATTGCAGCTCGTGGGATTCAGCGCCCGGCAGAGCTGCTGCCAGGCGGGAGCTGGGAATGCGGGAAGGAGCCGCTGATGCGCGGCGTCTGTCACCTCTGTCACCTGCCGCCCCACCGCAGCCAATTCCCGCACGGGCGGAGTGCTCCTGCGGCCGGGAGCCCGCAGAGGAGCCCGCGCACCGCACGGGATGTGCTGGGAGACCGCAAAGGCCGATTGCCAGAGCCTGCCGTGAGCCACAAACAGCAAATTCCGTGTGTCCAAAGGAAAAGTTCCCATAGAAACTTTCCTGACTGTTTAAGTTGAACGTAACACAAACCAAGAAACATTTCAGGTGGGGATGGAAACACTCGGGGCCCCTAAATCCCCACGGCGGTGCGAGTCCTATTCCCTGGCTCCTGCCGCGTGGATGCCAGCAGCTCGGGAAAGCAGCTCAGCGTAGCCCAGAGCAGCTGGCAGGTGTGACTGCAGCCGCACTTCGCCCAGCAGCGCCCTGCCCACGCGCTCCCCAAGCGAACGCGGGACACTGGCCAGGACCGTCCCCCAGGCCGGGGCAGCCGCGGCTGGAGCCAGCCGGAGCGGACCCACGGGCACATCCCGGAGCGCGTCAGCCACGCCGGCAGCCGGGACACGGGAGCCTCCCGGCCCTGGCGGCTGAATTAAAGGCCAGGGGCGATGGCAGCCGCGCTGGGATCCCTGCAGCCGAGGCAGCCGCTGCTATCGCCACACAAAAGCGATGCCGAGCAGCGGAGCAGCACAAAAGAGGTGGGGGGCAGCCAGACAAGAGAAACGGAGGGTGGAGCGAGACAAGAATGGGAGAGGAGCTGCGCGGACAAGGAGGAGGGGAGGGAGACGCGCACACACACAAAAATCAGAGAAAGGGAACGACAAGGGGATAACAAGGGGGGAAGAGACCCCATGGGGAAGGGCGTTCCTCACCTGGTCCGCTCCCTCCACACTGCTCCTCTCACTCTCTGCTTGCCCCGTGCAAGGGCGCCAGAGCACAGCATCAGAGCTTTGGGCTGAACGCCCATATCCAAGAGGATTTTCCTATTTGCCCAGGTTTTGCCTTGCTACTGGGGAGGCTGTGATCAGCAGATCTGTAAAGGGACCTGGAGTAACTGGGTGAGTTTCTCACCAACAGCCATATTCCTCATTCCTATTACAAAAGATGCACCTTGGGTGATGCCATGGTCATCAGCATCTGCCTGCAAAACCAAAAGCTGGTCCCAGTAAATGCCAGGTCAGGGACAGGCATTGATCAGCTGAGGTAAACAAACCACCTCTCTAAGGACTACTCTCAAAATCAGGGAATGTGAGATGCTGATGGCTCACCCAGGCTCACTCCTCTCCTTTACAAGCACCCACCAAACCTGGGAGTGCCAGGGGCACCTCCCTCCTTCCTGCAGCCAAGCAGCCCTAGCAGCCTCACTGGTATTTTAGGGACAGGGTGGCAGAATAACAATAAAACCCAGAAGAGGAGAAAGATCCACCTCAGAAGATGCTGTAGAGCTAAAACACACATCAGCTTTTGTCTCCCAATAAGGCCTCTATAAATGACAGAGTAAATGACACAATAAACGTAAAGCTCCCATCATTCTCAAGGATATTTGAAAAGCTCTCATGTTTCCAGTGTTTCATAAAACAAGAAAGTCAGAAATGGAAAACACATTTTAAAAGTATGAACTTGCAGGGAATTGAATAAAAATGCATTTTTCTGACTGAAAAAGTATCTTTATCTTCAGGAATGAAAACTAACACTGGTGGCTAACATGTCTCAGGCTGGCAGCTCTGGCAGCTTCACCTTTGATCTCCAGTGCCCCTCACACAGCACAGCAGCCAGCACTTCTCCCATCTCCCCCAGTCCAATATTCAAGATTACATCTTTTTTTGTTGTTGTTAATTTTCAACACCATACTATTTTTATTAGGATTTTTGTCATTTTACATCTTTCTTTTTCCAGAGTACCAGCCTGATGTCATTCACCTGTTAAAATTAAAAATGTTACCACTCTTCTCTTTAAAGCCACTACCACACTTCTGCCATATTTCTGCTGGTTACCAAAGCCACCACGAGAGCTGCCATCAGAGGAAGGCCCATTTCTGATCTCTGTGCTCTGTCTCTCAATGCTGCAGCACAATTCCTCAATGCACATGGTCCGAACATGATCCAGAACTGGACTGGCTCTCCTTGGACCACAGCTCTCCAGAGCAAACAAAATATCTGAAATTAACAAAACCTGTCTGAAAGTAACTGAAAAGGAATGCGGACATCTCCAGCTCTCCCTGTTTGAGCCTCCCCATGCCTGTGAGGAGAACACTGATGAAAATAAGAGAGAATGGGGAAAGAGGTAAAAAAAAAGGAAGAAAATTTCTTGGAATGATCAGAAGTGACTCACACACATGTTCAAAGCCTAAAACAAGGATCATGGATGAGTTCAACCTTGACTCCAGCTACAGTTTGACTGGAAGAAGGATTTCATTTTCAAACACTAACTTGCATGTTGTTATTTTTTCATAAAGCTGGGGCCAACATCATCTCTGGCTTCCCAGTAAGGCTAGAGCAGAGAATTTATGGGTGCAGGCATTAAAATGTTCACAACACCTTAAAAATACTTTGTTTTGTTTTGTCTTAAAAAACCCTAATATAGTTGTTAGGTTTCAAATGTGCAAAGTGTTAACCTCCCCACAAAAGTGACTTGAAAGAAAGATTTTTGATCAGCACCAGTATTGAGACTAATTCAGTTCATATGGGTTGAGATAGCTGTGGGAGACAAAATATTTTAGAAAGCTGTTGCCCAGGATCTTTTACAATTTCAATTTTCTTCTCCCACAGAATGATGAGGTCTAACCCCAGGATGAGCTGCAAAACATCAGGCAGAAACCAGCAACAGGAAAAGAGGGAGAGAGCCAAGCCTCCTGCCTGCCACTACACAAATTCATATGTTGGGGGCAACACATTTCAGGTAATGGGAAATCCTTCCACGAGCACAGATAGCTCTCCAAATAGGCTCTGTAGTTTGAACTTTAAATTTTTTTAATGGCTGCTTTTTGACTTCCAACACCAAGCATGATGGAAACAATACTAATATGTAATTTGGGAGTTATGATACATTATGTGCTTTGAAATAGGAGAGAAGTCTCCATTCACTGGATGCAAGAATTCATCAGAGAAAGTGGAGATGGGTTGGATTTTGAGAAAGCAGTAGGGGCATGGTAAATGTTGCCTCTGGGCTAATGTTGGAACCCTTCTCCTCTTTCACATTCTTTATCCATTCAGGATAACCTGGAACACAAAAAATGGGTTTTCCCATGCAGAGGCCTCTGGGAAGCAGTTTAGATACATGATTTCAGATGCAAAAACTTCTTTCCAGCCCAGGCCATCACAAAGTGGAGACATTTCAGTCTTCAACTCTTTCCCAAACTCTGTCAGGATACCCTGAGTCTTTGTGATCCGACCGAACATACATCATGCTTCCCCAAGATAATAATAGATGTCCCAGGAAGGACAGCTCTTGAGGTCAGGGAAATTTTATTCCTTCCTTTTCCCCCTTTTTTTTTTTTTTTTTTCCCCTGTTGTCTTTTCATTTCTCCTTTGGAATGGGTGGAGGAGCCCAAGTGCAGCCCCCGAACTGCCGGCCTGGCCACCCCTCGCCACCTCCCTGGAGCCCCGCGGCTGCCAGTGCTGTGTTTGTCTTACACAAGCGTCCCCTGAATGAGGAAAAATAAATAGAAGAAGCAAACATATGACTCTTCTTAGCACAAAGCCTCCCCACCTCCTCCTTGCTATTTTTTTATTATTATTATTTTTCCTCCTCCTCCGGCGACATAAAAAGAGGCTTCGTCTGCCCCTGTTGAATGTAAATGCCTTTGAAGTGGAACTAATCATTTCAAGGATAGTTTGCGTTGTCCTAACAACGCAGTTGAATTGCGAAGCCCCTCTTTTTGTTGAAGATATGTTTTCTTTCTTTCAGCCCAACCTGATGATGATATACTGCTTTCACGCTCTGTCCTCCCGCATCGTAAATCTCCGCTGCCGCCTTCCCCGGCCCGAGCTCCCCGCGCCAGCGGGAGACCGGCTGCGCTCCCCGGGCAGGGCCGGGCCGGGCTGGCCCCGAGGAGCCGCGGCGAGGGCGGGAGGCACGGCAGCCGGCCCCGAACCGCTGCCCGGCACCCTTCCGCGCTTCTGGGTGCGCCCCGGCCGCCCCCGGCCAGCATCCTGCACCCCCGGCACCCCTCATCCCTCTTGGCGCCCCTCCGTACTCGGGGTCCCCTTCACCCTCGCACCCGGTATCTCTCATACCCGCCTGGGCACCCCTCCATCCATCACCCGCTGGGTACCCTTCATCTTCCCACGCAGGCATCTCTTATCGCCATCCCCCTTATGCATCCCTTCCTCCCGCTCTCGGCACCTTTCATTCTCAATCCCAGGCACCCACTTCACCCTGATGCTCCCCTTCAGGCACCCCTCCATCCACATCCCTTCGGACCCCCTTCATCCTCCCCTCTGTGCACCCTGCATCCCCCGCACTGCGCCCTCCGTCCATCCCCCTCTGAATATCCATCCTCGCCCTCCCGCATCCCGCATTCCCCTCCGAGCGTCCCTCCCCAGACCCTGCGGGCACCCTCAGGCCGCCGGCCCGGCCCGCAGCTCCCGTTAATGCCATTAGTGACAGAGGTCGGGTTTCAATCGGGGCTCGGTGACACGAGGGCTGCAGCGGGTGCCTCGGAAATTCAGGTCAAGCGGCGCGGGCTCGGGTGTCACGGTCAAGGCTACCGGGAGGCAACCTCGGAAATGCGCCGCTGGATGGACGGACAGACAGACGGACACACCACAGGCAGTCAGCAGGCGGCTCCCCAGACCCCTGCCCAGACCACAGCTTTTCTGAAGCACTCCCCTTCACATCCAAGCTCTTCTGGGCTTGCATGCTCTGCCCAGCAGGTCCCATTCCTGGCCAGGATCTCTGTAGTGGGGCAAGTTCTGGGTTCATTCCCCCACAGCAGGCATTGCAGTTAGACAACTCTTTTTTTTCTTTTTTTTTTTAGAACTCAGAAACATATTTTATTTACTGCCTCCTATAAATTATTCACCACCAGGGTTGAGGTAATTCCATTAAAGCCACATGGTTTGTGTACACAAAATAGTTATCTGGGGACTCCTCTTGCCAAAAGCCACTCAGTTGCCAGATAGCAGGGAAAGATGGGAGCAGAAAGAGTTGACTGTGGGAGAAATGGGCCTCAGGAAGCAGCACAGGAATGGAAAGGAAAGAAATGGCTTTGCCCCCTCAGTTTATGAGACCCTACAAGCACAGAAACACCTCCCAGGCGGGAGCTGGCAACAGCGCTGGGACCAGCCCAGGCTCATCCCTTCATTCTGCTGAGCTGCACCAAGGATGGCACAGGAGGTGACAACACAGGCAACCAAACCCACCACAGGCTGTGCCTGTGCTTCCCAAGATGCGCCTGATTCCCCGGGGGAGCAGCAGGGTACCAGCAGCATTGCTTTTCACCGTGCTGCTCTTGGGTCAGCTCTGTCCCCCTGAGAAACCTTGTCCCCACAGGTGCCCTTCTGCAGAGCCACGCTGGGATAGCATAAGGCACCGTGTCCCTCAGCACGGGCTGGCGAGGGGGCTTGGAGGTGGTTCCAAGCTCTCCCTCCAGCCCAGTGCTCCCTGAGGATGCAGCTCTGCCCTCTCCGGCTCCATCCGCCCGTGGGACACACAAGTCCCGAGGCTCAGCACCGCCGGCTGGTGCTGCTCCAGCACCCACAGCCCACGGCCAGCCCCGCGGGCCTTTGCAGCAGGAGCAGCCTTCAACAACCTCTCAGGAGCTCAGCTCAGAGAAGATAAAGACGGAAACCGTGTATGCTCCCCGGGGGGCAGAGAGAAGCAAAACAGCAAGATAAATGAGAATTCCAGGTGAGCATCAGGAAACTGTTTACCCTCAGAAAGTGGTACATTAACAATCATTCTGTCTACAAGCATCTTCCTTAGACAAAATTCACAGATTTTCCTGTTTCATAGGAGAAGGCATGAAAATGAATGAGTCCATCTCTCTGCCCCTAATATCTTTTGCCACCTCATGTAGGGGTGTTTGCTAGAGAAGCAGCAGAGGACTTGGTCTTGCAGCTCTAAGTACTCAAAACACAAGTCTGAGAAAACCAAGGTGTAAAGAAGCTGGAAAGTCAACTGCCAACTCCAAACAGCCAGGGCTGTCTCTGGCTGAAATATGACATTTGTGCAGCACTGATGTTTTTATATTTACATTAATAACTCAATCACACACTGGTACCCTTCTTTCATCTGAAGTTCTCTACATTCCCCATCTGTTACCTTCTAGTCCATGAATCTCAATCCCTTCAAGGGAATGCAGGGCCTGTGAAGAAAGGAGCAGAAATTGCTGCTTGCTATTTCACCATCAGGAAATGCAAAAATGTTTCTAATTGGTGAACTTGAACATTTAAGATTGGCTGTTTCATTTTATATTTTAGGAGCCTTCAATGCTTCTCATCATGTTGGCATTGGGACAGCTCTGATGAACTGGAAAAAAAGGAATTCTGTCCTTCTTGCATGGATTTGGTCACAATTTATTGGCATTTTCCTGCCCAAATAGATTTTGCTCAAGAACATTAATACATTCTTCACATAGCACTTCACGTGTAAAGCATGGCAAACCTCTTTCAGCACACATTAAACCAAGGTGTTGTTGATTAGTGTGCATACACCGGGTTCTGGGCAGCCTGAGCCTGAGCACAGGGGCAGACAGGCAGGAGAGGTCCTGCTACAGCAGTGAGGGGGTTGTGAATTCTCGGGCCTTCACAGCAGCCTCAGAGCAGCTGAGCAGCAGATGCTCCAGCATTTCACCTTGGTAGGCAGACACAGCCCGGCCATAAGTGCTTCTTGGCGGCATGTCTCATCTCCCAGGACTTGTCAGTGCCTTTAAAAGTCAGATATAATAGCACTATTTGTGGAGCAGACACTGAGCAGGCAGCCTTTCCATGCCAGCTCCTCCAGCTCCTCTCAGACATGAATCACCACACTTGAGGCTGAGATCTTCCCTCTAGGAGAGCAGCCCATGGGCACAGAACCCTCACCACCCACCGGCAGCAGCCTCTGCCTGATGTGCATGAGACACCAGGGAGGATGGGGGGTTCAGCTCTCCTGATTTGTAAGATAAGCTTGGAAATCACACAGCTCTTTCTGAAGAATGCATATAGTTCATTAAAAAGAATTTTTTGTTTCTCCAATCACATTTTTGACCCCAAAAGTGGAGATTCCAATATATGGCCCAGATCCTTATGGTAACCCCAAGAAACCTCAAAGATTGCCAATATCATAGAAGAATAGAATGAGCTGGAAGCAACTTTAGGAATCATCTAATTCCCACCCTCTGCCATGGGCAGGGGCACCTTCCACTAATCCAGGCTGCTCCAAGCCCAGTGTCCAGCCTGTCTTCGGGCACTTCTCTGGGCAATCTACTCAGAGAGAGTTTGAGACAAGGAACAGGTTCCCCCCTGGCTATCAGCAGGTGTGCTGCAGGGTCACTGGTTCTGCTTGCACCAGCACCAGATCAAGTCCCAGTTTTCCTAAAACAATAAACTTAAACAGCAGTTACTATATACCTCTGCTTTCATTTCAAAGAAACTTAATTTTGGAGTGTATTTTGAGTTCTTTAGGTACACTACTTCAGTAACCATGGAAATTTTTTATGACCACTGGCAGACCCACTACTTTTTAATTACTATCCTACCCAGCTGCTAAGCAAGTACTTTATGATATACCAAAAAAAAAAAAAGAAAAAGTGTGCAGGAGTTGCCAAAATATTTGAATAAGTTTATTCCCTCTACATCTTGAAAATACACACAAAACAGCCCCTTTTACCATACAAAATGGTGATGCAAAATATGCATATTTTTCAACACATGTGCTTTTGTTTTTCCTCTTTCCATATAATCTTTTCCAAAACTATCCTGCAGGGAGATTGAAATTCTCACTCAGCCCTTCATCCGCTCTTCGTTTATTGAGTTAAGACAGAAACAGGCAGTGTTCAAAAAAAAATCCTCCCCCAAAAAAGGAGAAAGCCTCAACTTGAAGTGTCCTGGGATAAATTTTAAAAGGTTTGTAAGACAAAAGAGTGCCAACAGCATGCAGCATGAGAAAGGCTTAATACTCAAAGAAACACCCTTCAAAATTAATACATCTGATGGAGTTGCAAAAGCCTCTTTAGTAGCAGCCTGCCTGCATTAACAATTTTGGACAGCCTGGTGCCTCTGAGACTCCATTGAGCAAGTGTTTCAGATACGTTTTCTTTATGATGCTGCAGACTGCCAATCTTTACATAGCATCAAGAATAGATACTCTTAAGAAAACATTTTGTGAACAGCCATAAGTAGAACTAAGAACAAATAAGCCTAATTTTAAAAAAAAAAAAAGGAGAATATTTGATTATTCTCCCTCCCTCCCTTTTCCCCCCAGCACCCCCTCCTCCCCTCACTAAAATATGGCTGGATTCTGACCAGTGTTAGTCATCCAGGATACAACTCCACTGGGCATATGAGACCATGAAATATCATTGGAGCAGGATATGAAGATATTGCCTGGGGTTTTTATGCTGAAAACATTTAACTAGATCTCAGACCTTAAAGGGTGATGTTCTTTCTCCCATCAGAATAGTTGCTGAGTCAAAGTAAAAAAAAAAGTACTTTTTAAATGCAGCAGTAGGAGAGTCCTGTCTGATTGTAAACACACTGTTGGACAACTTGTATTAAATGACTTGTGTTGAATGACGATGGGCACACGGCGGTGCAGCTCAGCTCTGCCTGCTCCCGAGGGCAGCCTCCATCTCCCTGGAGCAATTTTGGCTCCTCTACCCCTGCACCCTCCTGAAGCAGCAGTTTGCAGCACCAGCCTCTGGTGAGACACTTTAAATCTCATTCTTAATATTTTTTTTTTAATCTCTCCTCATTCAAACAGTCCCAGCTTGAGATAGCTTGATATATTACTACGCCTGTCAGGGAGATGGTGAGAATAATACGAGCAAAAAGGCCGGGCTGCGGCGGGCCGGGGCTGCGGCGGGAGCACAAAGGGCTGCGGGGGCGCGGGGGGCACGGCCCGGCATTTCCGCCCCTCTGCCAACCTTCGTGTCTAATCGCGGCTCAAAAAGCTGCGGCCGGCTCGGACACGGGGCAGCTTTGAAGTGCAGAGCCTGGGCTCCCCCCGCACCTCTGGCCGCGGCCGCAGCCCCCCCTCCGGGCTCGGGAAGGGCTCCTGCAGCCGCGGGGGCACGGGCGGGCCGTGCGCTGCCAGAGCCGCAGCTCACACGACTCTCCCACATCATCTCAAGCACTTTCGTACCTGAGGAATGAGTGCCCGACTTTGCTGATCAGTCACCCTGAATCACACCTGAGCATCATCTGCACAGGACTGCCTCGATGTTCTCCATATTTCCTCATTTCTTTAATACTCTATGACAATTATAAGCCAAAGAATTTACCAATTAAGGCAAATCACAGAAGCAAATGTGGCTTAGTGTAAACAATCAGCATAATGCTATTGCATGAAATGTTTCATTAATCCACAGATTTTCCAAAGCACTATTGTATTAAGAAAGAATTTGTGGCAGTTTCTGGTGCCTTCTTAGTTTCCTGTTCCTGCTGAAACGAGAGCAGCATCAAGGCTGGAGTATGTGTGCCCTCCACCCTGACAGCACACGCACACACATACACAAACACACAGCACCCTTCATTCTGCCTAGGTAGCCAATGTTTCGTGCTCTGGGATATACCTCCCACATCACAAGGCTGAAGAAAAAAAAAATCACATCCCTGACTAACCTCTAGCATTGTCAATCTATTTTTTCTTCTTCCCAATCAAAAAATTAGAAGCCAAATTCTTAAGGCACTCTTCACAAATGTTTTCAAAAGGTGAAACAAAGATCAAGGCAATATACAAAATAGCTCCCTAATTTTGCTTTGTTTTATTTGTTTTATTCAAGCATCAGAGGGGCATTAGGAGGCAGGCTGTGATGGTTTTTAACGATTCTGTTATTCCAACGTATCCAAAATATTTTCCTGCATTTTATTTTTAATTGTTTTCTATTATGGGGCAACAAAGAACCATTCATTCTGCCTAGCAGAAACCTTAGTTTTGATTAAGCACTTCTGGTAACCATTTAGGGTGCTAAAATCTATCATTGCATTTAATTATCCTTGGTTTTTTATAGTTTCCTTTATTGCTCATTAAATTACTAAAGATGCTTCTGTGGTTTGTTCTTGAGGAAGAATCCAGCAAGAAACATATGCTGGTGAAAGGTTGCTCAGGTTTCCACAGCATCTGAAGCTGTCAGCATAAATTCACTGATTTTGTTTTATCAAAGGATAAGCAGCTCTTGTAAAACCCTGGCACTTTGGTCACCAAAGTAATAGTCACATAAAAGAGGCCTTTCAGGTACTGGGTTTGCTGAGCAGCATTATCCCAGAGTTCAAAACATTTGGACTACAATTCAAAGCTAAGCAAATCATTTTGGCTGTGAACGTGGTTGTGAAGGTATTTGTTTTCCCCAGGCCAAGCCATCTTGGCATGTTTAGCAAATAACACTGGGATCTGCAACATCCTTGGGGGTGTGACCAGGAGTCCCCCACCCTTCACCTCTGAGCCTCTGCCGAGGCAGCCAGATGACTGCACCAGCGGGAGACCTGGAAGATGCCAAAGCACTGAAAATACTGCCCGCTGTTCCTACACAACATGAAAAAATGGTCCCAGAGGAGCAATAGCAGCATTCTGACTGCGCCACACCTACAGGTGCCCTGAATGAGCCTCCCTTGTGCTGGTCCCGCTGCCAGCTGTAGCCCCTGGCTGACCACAAAACATGGTTCTCACCCCAAAACACTGACATAAGTGGTGACCATTTGGGCAGAAACTCCACTGGAAAAGGACGTAGTCAACTTAGATCACTGTTACTCATTTGTAACTGTTTTCCCCTGACCTCCTGATGCTCACTGCTCATTGCTTTCTCCTGGCTTCCTGGTGCTGGACATCTGCCCCCTTAGAGGTGCTGTGGATGGGTCTGGGGAGCACTTGCTCCTCCTGCATGTTCCTCTGCATCCTCCCAGGATGCTGCAGCCAGGATGACTCTGTTAGAACAGTGTGTCACTTGGGCAAAGCTGGCAGCCAAACAAGGGAGATTTTTCAATCTCCCAATAACAACACTGACAGACCACAGCCACAAAACTGCAGTAAATTCTTCACTTCCCCCCTTCGAACCACATGGAAGGATGCAATAGAGTGTCAGATGAATCCATTGTGGGGATGCACCATGTCCCAACACACAGTCTTTGCACCATGCCTCAGCCCAAGAGCCACAGGTACCACAAGAGACTGAAAACCTGTGCTTTCCTTCTGAAAACCAGCAGCCACTACACACCTTCACCCCTCTCACCTCCCTTCCTTCTACGTTGAATTCAAGAGTTCAATGTCATGTTCCCTGTCCAGGAACATGAAGTCTTTCCCATGCTACATGAAGGCTGACACCAGCACTGTGAAGCATCCTCCAAGCCTCTTCCAGACACCCAAAATCAAGACCTCCTTCCTGCCTCATCCAATGCCAGGGTGACAACATTTTGGCAGCACAGTATAGCCTGGGCTGCCAGGTTTTGCTTTACACCGGGCTTTGCAGTTTGGTGAGCTTTAAAAGCAACATGTTCTCCCTTTCTGATATTTTTTCATTGCTTCCTTTGGCCTGTCAAGTTAGTGGAAAAGGGTGATCATAACATATGTGGATATATTAACTCAGTAATAAGATTACCAGCTGATGCTAAGACAGATCAGGGGTTTTATCTCAGTTTGGTTATTTTATGTAATATCGAAACCACATTTGTATTTAAACATTATATTACACTGTGGTTTTGTACTCTCAAATGAAAGCTATCCAGTCAATTCTCTGAGACTCATTATGTTCTCAGATTCCCTTTAAACTGGTCTTATTCTGAACTATATTTACTTAACTGTCAAACCATAAGCAGTCTATATGAATACAGCAGGGACTTCCCCTTTCCATAAATTTATGCACTTTACCTTTTATCAGCTTAGCAAATAACATGGCTCAAAGGCTTTTACAGGTTTCCTCTTCTTCTGCTGTTGCCTTTTTGCTTGAGCTTGTCTTAGCTTTCCATTTAAACCATCTTGCAGGCACATCCCAAGCCCCAGCAGCTGCAGCTTCCCTGGGGCAGGATCTGCTGTGGCTTTAGAAACCCCAAGCACGGGGAGTGGAGCTCTGTGTGCCTCCAGTGTAGGGAGACAGTGTCCCGAACACGAGGGTCTCAGCATGGCAGGGATGTGAGATGCCAGGTGTGGTGCTGGCAATGTCTTCCCCGTGGGCTGCTTTAAGTTCAGGTTTTTTGTGTACTGGACCCAGTATGGCCAAAACCATGGCATCATCATCCAGGCAAAACACCTTCCTTCCCTCTATTTGTGTCTCTCAAATCAGCTGCGTATAAATAATTTTCCCATCTCTGCTATCAAACCGTTTAGACTGAACAACAAGGACATTATCCAGACGGCAGCATTCCTCTCATCTGTACTTTGCCATGTGCCAACACATTCCCTTTTACACCTCCCACAGGGCAGAGATGTTTCACCCTCCCACAGGGTGCAGAGGAGGCCCTGATCAGCTGGGCTGAGCAGGCTGGAGCAGATCCAGAGGGATCAAACCCCCCTGGCTCCAGTGCACCTCATGGCAGTGGGGCTGGAGCCAGCACAGGAATGCCCAGCTTGTGCTGCAGTGCCCTCCATGCCAGAGACGCACATCTCCCCTGTCAGTGAAACATCAGAAAATAAGAAACCCAAACTAGAAACAAAAGAATGTGGGTGAGGGACAGGAAAACATCCAGAAATTCTAAAAAAGGTTCATCCATGTCCCGCCTGTGACCACAAAGCCAAACCCAAGGCTGCTGTGAGTGGTTCTGCTTCACTCCCTTTCTGATCCTGCATCCTCAGAGCCTGAGCCCACCTTCAGGGCCTGAAAGGCACAACAAAACAATTAGTCATGCTCCATAAAGCTGCCTCCATCCAGCCACCCATGGCTCTGCCCAGCACCAAAGTCTGCACTGCAAAGAGCCAGCACAAAGTGTCCTCACCAGTCACAGGGCCAAGGCCCACCTGACAAAGGCCCTGGGTGACATCTCTGAAGGTGGGAGCACCAGGAAGCCAGAGCTCCATCCCTTTAGTCAAGGCATTAGCAGCCAGATCCAAAACTGAGCTCAGATGGTCTAGGGGCAGCACTAACCCCCAGCCACCTCCCCCACCAGGCATTCCTACAGCTCTGGGGGTCACCCAACACCTCTGCATTGTCTTCAGGTGTTCTCACCATAGAAAGCAGCACTGGGAACCAAAACCACATTGCTTAAGGGGAGGAAGCAAAGAAGCCCAAGAAAGACAATATTAATCAGCAATTAATGTCAGGACAGCACACGCCTAGAGAAGTGATCAGTGCTCTCTACTCTAGAAAGCTTTTCTGTCCACCTTCGCTTCTGTTTCTCCTTTGGGAACATCAGACAGAGAAGCAGGAGCCTCTAAAGTGCATCCTAACTGCTGGCAGCAGGGCAGGGACGCCCCTCCTGCCAGAGCTGTCCCCTGTGCCAGGCATGTGTCACCCCCTGTGCCCCAACCCACCCTCCTGGGGCTCCTTTCCACAGGCTGGGGCTCCCCGGGATCGCAGCAGGAGGGGTGGCTGCCAGCACAGGTGATGGGTCTGTTTGCCTGGACTTGGTGCTCCCAGAATCAG
This sequence comes from Emberiza elegans, assembly GCA_024865655.1. Classification (NCBI taxonomy): domain Eukaryota; kingdom Metazoa; phylum Chordata; class Aves; order Passeriformes; family Fringillidae; genus Emberiza; species Emberiza elegans. The sequence goes on along the minus strand of JALJVW010000129.1, from coordinate 25,356,596 downwards.
TGTAGAGATGGAACTGGGCTGGGCTCGGGGTGCTGGACCTGCACGGTGACCCCAGTGTGCCACCTCTGAAGTAAGGTTTCAGCATGAGCTGAAACAGCACAGCTGCTGTTTTATCAGTTATCTGTGTTAAACAGCTCCTTCCCCCTCCGATTGCTGCGTTTCCATGCTCGGATGGGCAGGAGCAGGATGTCAAGGCTCTATTTCGCCAAACGCAGCCTTCGGTGAATGGTGCCTGCAGGTGGGAGGAAGCGTTTCACAGCATTGCAGGCGGGGCCTCAGCAGTGATTGCAGCATTTTAGCAGCTCTTGGGAGCTCTCCCTGCAGCTCAGGGTGATTTCCGCGGCGCTCTCGGCTGCGGCCCGGCGCTCGCAGATGGCATCCCCGGGCTCCGCACGGACGCGCTCGGCGGGCGGGGGCTGCTCAGCCGGGCTGGAGACAGAGTGCGCTCGCGGGGGGTGCAACCAGCACACATTGAAGGGCATTAAGGCTTAGCAGGGGCAGGCAGCGCTGGCAAACCCCTCGCCCCGTTGGTGTCGCCCCTGCGAGCTGTCGCGACCTGCCCGAACCCTCCACCAGCGAGCGGGGTTTCTGATCTCCCCGCTCCTCGCCTGCCGGATCCAGCCTCCCCGGCTAGGCCGGGCTCCTGATCTCTCAACTACTAATCCAATCTCCCCCCCAGCTGCTCCGGGACTCTGATCTTCCCTCTTCAGCTGCACCAGGCTCGCTGATTTCCCCTGGCTTCCTTAAGCCTCTGCTCTGCCCTTCCCACTGCTCCCATCTGGAGCCTCGTTGTCCTCCCCGCACAGACAAAGCCCCGGCCCGGCTCGGCTCGGTTCGGCTCTGCTCATCCCAGCCCGGCCCGGCCAGCCCAGCCCTGCCCGGCCCGGCCCGGCCCTGCCCGGCCCAGCCCAGCCCAACCCTGCCCGGCCCGGCCCGGCCCTGCCCAGCCCGGCCCGGCCCTGCCCGCCGCTGGGGGCTCCCGGGAGCTGTGCAGCACTTGGCACTGGGGGACAGCCAGACCCCCAGCTGGCCAGGTCCCTGCTCTTGGGTGACTCCGTGCCCAGGGCAGATCCCAGGGCACAAGGAGGATGCCAAGGAGACACATACACTTGGACTATATTCACCATGTAATGTAAGAGTGTTTGGGCCCCTAAAATCTCTGACTCCCACAAGCACCACATGGTTGCAGAATTTGGGCCCTGCAATTTATCCACATGGACACTGACACCCATAATGTGGTGATGCACGTCAGTGGGTGGCAGAGAGAGGATGGCTCTTCACTTCTCTTCAACAGAAGCTGCATCTCTGCCAGAGTCCTCCACTGCTCTGATCATTACAAAGAAAAAAAAATTTGCAAAAGATAAGCAGTATTTTCATGCTTTTTCACCCTCCCCAGTCTCCCATTTTCAACGCTGTGGGGAGTCTCTCACATCCACAGGACTCCAGGAAGAGGGCACTGAACAGAATCACAGTGGCTTCACAGCAGAACTCCATGCATTGGATCTGCACTGCCACCAGTCACTGTCATGGCCATAAGCTCTGATCCACCGCTGGCCAGGAGGAAAAGATGGGTGTAAGGATGAAGCGCTCCAGTGGGGAGGCCTCTTCTGTTCTAGTGATGTGGACACAAAGGGAGGAACATGCCAGGCTGGATCATGATACAAAGAGTTATGCACAGCTCTGATTACAACAGAAAAGGGTTCAGTGCTCCAGGCAAGTAAGGACTAAGCACTGGTATTTTTGTTTACCCAAAGACAGCTATGCCATAAATAAAAATATTATCCTGACATAAATAAAAATATTTGCAAATTATTTCACTTGGGCAAGGAAGAGATCCAAGCAACCAGGGAGGAAATGGGAAGCTGAGAGAGGGAAAGAGGGGAAGCAGCATCACTGCTGCCAGAGAAGATATCAGGAGCAGGAAAGGACCTTCCCCGTATCATTGCCTTCTGCACTGCAGGCAGATAAACTGCACAGCTCCAAGGCCAAACAGTGGGCGAGGAGTTATCTCCCTTCTCAAGAATATTTGCCTGCTAATCGCAGTGAATTATCAGCTAAAGCAGTTTCATAATGAAGCAATAAGACCCAATGAAGTTGATGTTATCATAGGATAATTGACCATGTCAGGCAGCCAGATGCCTCAAGGCAAAAGCAAAAGCTGTTTAACATTCCAGAAGGTCAATCAGCAGATAATGTCCATTTCCTCTGAATTTATTGCCACCATATTGGCCATTTCATTGAAGGAGCTTTCAGCAATTTCATCCCTGATTGTATGTGTATATACTTTTATTCGTGCTCCAGAGTTGTAACAGCACTTAAAAATTTCTCAAATTTTTCAAAACAAAAAAGCGAGACAGTTTTACTGTGGGCTCAGAGAAGCCAAGCTCTGAGCAAGCAGTAGTTACTATAGGAGCTACAACAAACAAGCTTCTGAAAGTCTTATCTTGATGAAAACTTCAGGTAACCCATGGATTACTGCTGTTCCTACCTTCAAAACAAATGCAGGTTGTGCACAGAAGCCTGCTGCCAGATGGTCACAGTAAGAAAGAAGTCACTGCCCCTAATCCAATGCCTGTGCCTGCCATGCACAGAGTTGCAGAAGTGGGGGAAAGTGGTGCAGCATCACCCTCAGCCCACCCCGACGTGGGCAGCCGTGGGAGAGGTGACACACCTGGAGACACATCCCAGCAAGATGAGCCCATCCCTGCTGTGGGGCACAGGGGCGCAGCACTCACTGGGCTGAGCTCTGGGCTGTGCCACCTGCAGGATCCAGCTCTTGCTAAAAGTACATTCTCATTCACACACATTGCGCCACAGCACTTGCCTCCTCCAAGCTCTGAACTGACAGTAACCAGCACCTGCCAAGCCCCGGGTGAATCCTTCCCAGCTCAGGGTCTCTTCCAGCAGAGACAGGGCCGCACTTTGCAATTACATACTCCAGCACGGAGCAACTCACTTGGAAATGGGCATGCATAGAAAAGGGAGAGGGCACGGACAAGAAATGGCTTTGTGTAGTTGTACAATGCATCTGGTCAGCTTAAACAGCTACAACCATCCATATGAAAGCTATGTTCCCTCCAACACGAGTAAAAGGGAGGTTGTTTCGCTGAGTGCCTCTCTGTCTTTTTACAGCAAAGAAAATAAGAGCAATGCAACTTTTCTGCGAGATGCACAAAGCAGGGCAAGACATGTCCCCAGCCAGCTCTGTGAGAGGAAGAAACTGAGGCAGGGAGAAAATACTTGCAAAATCTTCAGGGAAAAGGAGAGCACATCCCAGCCTGCTTCAGGACCAGGCTTTCTTCCTCCTCACCCTACTCTGCTAGCAATAGCTCCTGATGGCCTATGGAAATCCCGACCTCGCTCAGGAATCCTGCACAAATTCTCGATAAAACAGATGACTGCTATCGTGAGGTTGGGCAGCCAACTCCTAAGGGCCAGCTCCAGGCAGCTCCTGAGGGCCTATGCAAGCCAGAAAGAGGATTTCTTACAGCAGAGGCCACAAAAAGGGCTGCTGCACCCAGGAGGCTGACAGACCCCCTCCCTTGTCCATTCATATATATTTTATTCCTTCCTGATATCAACAATCTTGAGTGATCCAGAAATTCCTCCACATAAAGCAACATAGAGGCTCTAATTCAGCATGGAAGTTGGATTTTCTAATTGTATTAGGGATTTATACAGTGAGTTAGTAAAATACCATATGGGTCTTGTAATGCAGGCTGGTTTTTCCTTGGCAGGCTGTGTAAGCTGCTAACAGCAGACAAGGTCATAACATGTCTCCTTATCACTGCTGTATGTTCTGGATCCCAGTCCAGCTTTTACTGCATGCCATCCAGCAAACAGATTGGATGCACTTGCTAACCTCTTGCCTTCCCAAAAGGATTTTCATTCCCAAATCTCATGGATGAAGCACCACCTCTGGGTTGTCTTCAAAGCTATTACTGCATGTCTGTGTTTAAACCTTCCAGTCAGGCATTATCCTGGGGGAAACCATGTTCTAAATATCACTTCCAGTTTCCATCCTGGCTCACAGGGACTCAGGCTCTCCATCCTTCACCCCAGTCCACCCTGCATGTCCTTGTCAGAGCTCCAGCCTAGCAAGCATGAAGATCCTTTTTGTAAGAGGTGCCCAGCCTCTGTAGATCCCAGGGGCACGACTTGCACCGAACTGGCCCAATAAAAATAACAAATCAAACACATCCACTCATATTTAGCCCCTGTTCTGAGGTCCATGGTGGTTGGTTGGCTACCCCTGCTCAAGGTCGTCTGCTCCATCACCTCTCCAGTGGTGGCACAAGCCTGTGAACGTGTGGCATTTCAAACTGGATGCAGTCCCTCTACCATTTCCAAGTGCTGCCAGTCAAACCAGATGGAAATCAATAAGGTTCTCTGGTTCTCTTCTCCTTGTTAGTAATTTCTAAGCTGATGTTATACACATCAGTCCAGCAAACAACTTAATACAAGCAACCAGAAATGCAGACACTGCAGGAAGTCACCCAGCCTAAGCAAATCTATTAAATAGATCAAATAAATCTGTGAAATTAATGGGCTGGCCCAAGAAAAGGGAAAAGGTGGGGAAAGGAGGGCAGCTGCTCTCAACTATACCTCCAGAGCTCTCCACCAGCTCCCCTCCAAGCCTGCCTTTTCCCACCAAAGGCCACACAGCGTGCCCAAAGGAGGGGACAACACAAAGGCTGTGAGTGCAGCTGCCCACATCAGAAGGCAGGTTTCCTGTGTAAACTCCTGCTGGCAGTTGGATGTTGTTTTTTGGCTTGGCTTCAAGAGTCACCATCCTTTCACAGGAGCAGAGCCCTGCACTCTCTTAAGTTAACCACCTCAGGGTCTCCCTGCTCAGTTGCACCCCATCTGTCTGAAGGGCAGAAGTCGCGTGTAGGAAATTCTCCAGATTTCCAGGAAAGGGAAGGCAATCCTTTTTTTTTTTTTTTTTCCCTCAGGGAAGCAATCAAGTTTAAAGTCTGAATATTCGGTCCAGAAGCAGTTTCTCACCAACACACTCCAAGTACAGAAAATAATGACAAAGGCAGGGAGCAACCATTCTGTCACAGCTGCATGACCGGCTCCCAGTCAGCCCCCTGCGTTAACCACATACATTCACTTCACAAAATCACCACAGAAAGCTATAAATGATGCATGAAAATTAAATGAGAGAACTCCAACCAGGGCATGAATCCCAAGCCACATGGCTGGGTTGGGCAGAGGGGCAGACAAAGCAGAGGCAGACAGAGCACTGTGTGCTGGGAAACCAAAACAACCTCCCCAGCAGTCGGCTTTTGAAATCCAAAGCTCTGTTTCAGGAGGTGGTTGAAACAGCATCAGTTTGAAAGGTGTAAATATTCCAGAACAGGAGAAAAACCAGGCTTCATCCAAAGCACAAGGCATGTTCAGGGAGACCACCCCTAAACTGATATCAATTTTAAGGAGAGGTGTTTTCCATGGCCATGTGTTCACTTACGCATACCAAAAGCCCTGCAAGCAAGGATGGCACACAGGACACAAGGGGTGGCACACAGGACCATGGGAATGGCACACAGGACCAAGCCTGGGCTGTGCTTTGCCACAGAGGCTGCTTCGTTAAGACTGCACATGGGCTTAGTCTGTGCCCTACCACTCCTCCTGCTCCTTCTTCACCACAGCCACAGGCATTCTGCAACAGTACTGCACATAAAAGCATGAATGTGGGACGTTTCCAGGGGGATACTGTCACCCTACCTGGTCCACAGCTGCCTGACTATTAGAAATAAACTGGACTTCCAGGATAACCCTTCCAAAACTAGGGGACTGCATGTTGAATTCATCTCTCAGAAGGGCTGCCAACCCAACAGAAAAGCACCTACTTACAGTGGGATTTAGATTTGCTCATCAGAGCAGAACTTGCAATTGAAAGGGAAGATGGAAGAAGAAAAGCCAGGAGATGGTCTTCCAGGTTTGAATTCTTTAGCATTATATGTGCAAATGGCTGGTAGACAGCCTGTTATCTCCAGAGGCTGGACAGGAGGGTGTAACTCCAACCCAAGACCCTCGTGTTTGCTTCCAAACCTTGGAAAGTCTACAGCCAGCACCAGTCCTGGACAGAGGACATCTGCAAGAGACTGGAGCTCTGAATATGTTGCAGACACAGGATTCAAAGAGATGTCTAAGCAGGGGGCAGAGAAGAAATAAGCAAATCTTACCCACAAGAGCCTGGGATTCCTTCCACAGGCACAGCTCCCAGTGAAGCCAACAAGCCGTTCCCCCGTAACATCTGCAGAAGGAAATTGCTTTAATTGCTCTAGATACAATAGGCAAACCTTAGACCCTAATCTGGCTGCCTAATACTCTTGCTCAGTTGAAAATAACTCTTGTGAAAGCAACCAGCTGGGATGGAGCTTATCAGGCAGCAGCACGAGCAGGACAGATCTCAGCCTGCAGCCCATGCCCGGGGGACCCTGCAGGAATCCCTGCTGAGGAAGGGGAGCTGCTTTAACCCCTGACAACCTCCAGAACTCCTCTCCTGTGTCCATAATGAACTCCCCAAACTCCCTGCCTGGGCACAACCTTTTAAAGAGTAATATTTGACGCATTCCCTAAAATCTGTGCAGGATTGCCAGGGCAGGGTTGGTTCAGCTGACTCCCCTCTCCCTCCTGTCCCTTGTCTGGCAGAGGATGCAGAGGACAAACCCCATTTCTCCCCACATGTACAAGCCATGCCTAGAAGGAGCAGCACAGCACTCAGCTGATTTCCTAAAAGATGTCATAACACAAAGGATAAATATCGATCATCATAATTTTGGATTCCTGCTGACTGCGTAGCATGGGTGACAGCCAAACACAGCCAGAGCTGCAGTGCCTGGAGTTACACATCCAAATAAAGAGCCAGTCAGGGTGCTGCCCATGTTGCCTCCCATCAATAACAGGAGCTGACTATTAACAGAAGACAAAACATGATGAGAAAATGTGGAAAATGTGTGCACATCCAAACAGCAAGGCTGCTTGCTTCAAAGCCAAAATATTGATGTGGGTACCAGCTTTAAAAATTCCCTAACCCTTCTGTTTCCTATGTTAAATGAATCAACTGCAACCAAAATGATCACGTATATCTGACATGAGAGCAGACAGCTCCACATATGTAAGAAGGGCAAATAATTTAAAAAAAAATCCATGTGGATTTCAGGGTTTTCTTTTTGTCAATAATATTTTCTACAGAAAAGATATTCTTATAAGGAAAGTATTTATGGTTCCATCAAGTACCCTTTTTTAAACCCTCAAGAAATTTAGTTTTCTTTAACCAGTTTCAGTAATATACAGGCGAATTGTCTAGAAAATAATCAGTCACAAAATAACCAAGAGAGTTTGATTTTTGAGCTTTTTTTTTCTCATGAAGAGTATAAGCTCTCAGCAAACTCTAACTCAGAAAGAAAAGGAATAACTATTGTGAAACAATTTGCTTTCTGACCATTTTTTAAATCCCTCAGAAAATGTGCTGAGCAGAAAAAAAGCAACCCAAAATCACAAGCCAGAGTCTCATCTTGGGAAGTAGATTAAAACCAGACATGCCAGCTTTATTTTTGTGTCCCTTCAAAATTGATTTTTGACTTCCTTTAGCTTCCAGAGTGCTCTTTAGCCTCTGTCCCAGTCCCCACATGTGGTCCCACCAGCCACATCACAAGCCCTCAGCCAGCACATTTGTTCTCAGCTGACGCAACACACGCCAGCACACAAATGGCTCCAGCAAACGCAGCTTCCCTTTGGAACAAAGTTCTTCCACTGAACACAGTGCAGCTTGAAAACGAGAACAGAAGCTGTATTTTACTGGGTGGTTGTGAAGGAGGTGCCCAGATACCCAAGTGCTGCAGGCACTTTGCCTCCTTTCCTGAGCCTCTGACTTTTGCTGTCCCAAATGCCACTGCAGTCAAGGGGTTTGGGGAGCTGACTTGGAATTCACTGTGTTATTATTTCTGAACATGACTTTGAGACAAGAAATGTAATGTATTATTTATTATTTTAATTATTATTATGCGTGTTATTCTTATTCTTTGACCTATTATTATCATCATCCTCATTATTGTTAAACAGAGGCACCTCTGCTAACCACTGTCCTTTTGGTCATTGCAAAATCAATCAATCAAAATCATTAACAAGAGGTTAAAGGTTTTACAGCCATCCCCACAACACTAGCTCTACCGAAATCTAAGCTATCCCAGCACTCATCCCCCATTTCTCACACCACTGGAGAGATGGGTCAGCCCAGCTTCATTTCTGAAATAAACATCTGAAGACTTTCAGGAAAGGGGTGCTGTACACTGACTCAGAATTGTACAGATCTTTAGACAACTACTGGAATGTCCATCCCGGCTCTGACATGAGCACTTCACTTGGGTGCTGGGATTTCTGTACAGGTGGCTGGTGTCTCAGTGACTTGGGCAGCAATTACATTGCCAAATTAGATCCCAGTGGCCCAAGCAAGGCTCCTTTCATACACATCTCCCTCTCTCCCTCGACTACAGAATGAGACAGCTGAGGTTGTTCAGCCTGGAGAAGGGAAGGCTCCAGGGGCACCTTTTTGGAACCTTTCAACACTTGAAGGAGGCAATAAGAAAGGTGGGGACAACCACTTCAGCAGGGCCTGTTGTGACAGGACATGGCATAGAGGTTTAGGACTAGGAGGGGTTGATTTAGATCAATCTGTGCAGGTCCATGCAGGGCTGTGTTGAGCCATGCACAGTAGGGCTCCTGCCGTGCCAGGAGGCTGGGAGTGCTGTGTTGGACCCGCTCACCCCTGAGAACCCTGTCTGTGCCTGCCCACACATGGAAAAGCATCTCCCTTATTCCCAGTTACAGGATTAACTGCCACTGGGGTGGACTGGAAGGCTCCTGGGACAGAGGTCCCCGTGTGCAGCAGCAGAGGGACAGCAAAGGTGGCAGAGCCCTGCGAGGAGCTTCACCCCTGGATGGACAAGAGAGGGGAGATCAGTCACCCAGAGCTGGGCATGGCACCGTGCTAGAGCTGGGTGATCAGCAACGTTTGGTTCAGAGGCTGTCTGCTGCTCAGAGATCCCAGTCTCGTTTGATCCAGGCTTTTTCCTTCCCTGGGCACAGGCAGAGCCCGTCTGTCCGTCCTGCTAGGACAGAGACAGGCCTCTTGGGACAGCTCTGGCTGAAGATGGTGACTTCCAGGTGATCCTTTTTATTGCGGCAGCCATCTATTTCAGTGCTTTGGGGGTTGTTTTTTCCCCTTAGCTTTTTCCAAGAAAATATTAGCAAGCAGAATTTGTGTAGTAAATGTACCTACAGGCTTAAAGTGAAGGAATTTAAAATATAAATAAATCAAATTGTAAATATCATATCATGCACACCTAGGGCCTGATCCTGTGGAGATTTGCTCCTGAGAATAATCCCTGTCCAGGAAACTGCAGCAGTGCCTTTGAACTCAGCCAGACTACCTGGGAGAGCAAGGGGTATCTCATAAATACCCAGCAAGGGGAGGCTCAGATCCTAGGCTGCCTTAGCCAAGGTGCAAAGAAATTTTGGAGTTCTCATGACCTTTGGAAATGTTGGTAACTTCTGGTGATATCACAGGCTGCCCCACAGACCACTGGTCCTCAACCATGGGCCTTCCTATACAGACACATCCCATCCCAGGAGCTCAGGGGCTGCCTGATTTCCATTCTGTTTTCATGGCCTTGAGGTCTTGCTGCTCCTTTCCCTCCACATCTTCTCTGTGCATAAAGAAAGCAGTTTGGTAGTGGAAAAAAATCTACCTTACAGCTTTCCAGTGAGAATGGAAGGATGTCTGTCCCTCACAGCTCCCTGGAGAGTCCTTTCCCAGCTGAGATCTTCAGTTAGAAAGGAGACTCTCAGGCAGGACCAGGGATATTGGGCAGCCCACAGCACACCATTGCTTCTGCTGCTGCATACAACTGCAAAAGTACAGCCAAGGCTCTCTGACAAAATTCTCACAAGCCACATTTAGATCTAGCAGAGAAGGAGACACAGACCACGCAGTCCACAAGACTAAAACCAGTGAATGGTACAAGGTTATGAAAAATAAATAAAGCACTCCAGAAGAAAAATATCTGTATCTTTCTGCTTCCCACAACTAGCTTGCGTCCTGGAACTCATCAAAGCAAAGTTGTTGTGAAACTACAAGAAGAAAAAAGTCTTTGTTTTAAATTTTGCCTTTTTCCATTATATTAGGGGTGAAACATCCCCCTCTGCCTGTGCTGCAGCTCTGTGCTGGATATCCCACACTTTCTGCCAAGGGATTGCTCTGCATGGAAAGCCAGCACAGAGCAGCACAGGGCAGAGGGGAGGAAAGCAACTGTGCCCTGCCCCCAAAGAACAAATATTCTGACCTAGAACAGGACCCCTGGGCATAACCTTTATGTTTCTTTGATATTCATTTTTCTTGATCTTGGCAATTCCCTTTTCTGCAGCTTTGGGTTTGGTGATGCACATGCACTAACTCCTGCTTTGGCTTCCAGGTAGAATTACAAATGTATCTTCTTGAAATATTATCAAGTCTGCAAACAAGTTTTAGTTTTGCAGGGAAAGATTTCTACTTACTTTCTTCTCCCTGGTCTCAGTGATGACAGTTCTGAATTTTTTCCACAAGTTCTGTTTAGTCAGGAGTGCTGTCCTTTGGTTCAGATTTGTTCTCCACTACAAACCCTCCATGCTGCTCAGGGTGTGGGATTCTCACCTTTGCTCCAAGCAGTGCAGGCAGCAGAGAGCCCCGCTGAGCAAGATGGTGTGTGAAAAGCAAGGAATGCAATAAATAAGTGCCACTATTCTGAATTAATTCTGAAAACTTCATTGTTAACTGATAATTAGCAGCCACAGGGTTAGAAACATTAGTGGAAGAAATATCTACACCTCAGCCTGGATGATTTAAAGCATAAATTCTGTTTTCAGTCTGCCTTCTGATGCAGGGCAGACAGACAAACCAAGCAAGGAACTGTGGACAGCCCGTTCCATGCCAAAGGCACCACCACCTGCAGCAGCTACAGCTCCATATCTGCATCAAAGCGCTCCAAGCCCTTGTCCTGGTGCTCCTGGTGTCCCTGCTTTGGCATGGCACAGTCCCCATGGGGAGGTGTCCCTGCTGTGGTGCTCTCCATCTGGATCGGGGCACCCTGGGGCAGGAGCTGCGGCCTTGGCGGGTGCCAGGAGAGTTCAGGGAGCTCTGGCTCCAGCCTCAGCAGCACCAGGCTCAGCCCCAGCCCTCTCCTTGCCCAGAAACGCACCAGCCGGGCCTTTGGCATCCTCTTGGGGGACCTTTCCTGGCTCTCAGACCAGCAGAGCGGAGCCGGAGCTTTGCGGGGGCCTGGTGTGTGCCAAGGTCTCCAGTCAGGCTCCTCCAGGCTTGTTCTGGAGTCTCTGACAGGCTCAGGGTGGGCCAGGAACAGCGAGTCCTTCTGCATCAAGTCCCGCTGAAACGCCACGTTAGTTGTAATTTATTTACTGCAGAGAAGGATTGCCTTCTCTGTGCCTTAAAACTACAAGAGAGCAATGATTTCTGTTTACAAGACACACGATTTGGCAAGATCAAAATATTCTACTTATTCTACTTATTCTACTTTCAATAGTCCAGTGATTTCATGTCAAATCTATGCAGAAGAAAGCCATATTTTTTTGCCATGCTTGTTTCAAGCCCAGAAAGTGAATGAGGACTCCAAAATAAAGCCCGACAGTGCACAGGGATATGTTCAGCACAGTGCGTTCCTGACTATCACTGCACAATGCAGGCAGAAACTGCACCATTTCTGGACTAAGAAAAGGTGAAATATAATGTGAGGCTGGTTCACCCTTTCACATCACATGTCCTTATACTTAACATCTCAAGAGCCAGCACAAAAAGTTACTTTACCACTAGGCAGAGTGAGGACATGGTGCATCCAAGTTTGCCAACATGACATATTCATGTACTTCAGATTTGTTTCAAGACACAACATGAGGGCAGCAGCCATTTGGAAGTCCCGGAGATGGTTCTTGCAGATACAGCACATTGGAGTTAACCCAGCAAGGCTCTTGGATCTGGCAGTAAGGAATATTCATTTGCTGAACATACTGCACAAAAATCAGGGCACAGCAAAGCACAAAAGTGCCTTGACTCCCTGCACCCCCGGTCCACCCGGCACACCCGCCCCTCTCTGCTGGGCAGTCCTGCACAGCTCAGCCCCAAAGGTCACAGCACTCATGAACTGGAAAGAAGCTGCTCATCTGTAAGAGAGGGCAACTGAGCAGGGAATCAGCATCTGGAGGGACTATGCAAGATTATTGGTAACTTTCCCTAGGGAGTGCTTCGCTTTCATGACAGTGGAATTGGAGGTGATGAAGTCTCCTGGATGAAGCCTTTGACTCTGCTGCGCCTTGTACCAGACTGGAAGTCAGAAGGTTTGGTCCTAGCCTGAAAAAAGCCTCCTAAAGAAGCCAGACAGAGATGCAATGATACTGTTTATTACCCAAGGCACTTACAAGTGCCCAATTACTGCATACATTTGTAAGGAGAGAAAATTAAATCCAGATCCCACCTTCAGATTAGGAACTTTCCAGCTCTAGGAATCCTGCACTGCGTCAACCAGGGGGAAAATAGCAATGGTTGCAAAAGACCCTGTTTTTGGTATCACATCTCCTTGAGAGGCTGAACTTCCCTGTTGCCTCTCTTCTTGCCCTTTCCCAGTCAAAAGAAGCAACCCATGGCCATTCAAGTAACAGAAGCAACACCACTGTGTTATTGACATGACCAAATGTGCAACTAAGTGAAGGTGAATTTCAAATATTAAGTGCCATTTTGATTCAGAGGACATCAGTCACCTTGGAGGAATAAAAAAAAAAAAATTAAGAAATAGCAGCCTGCTCTCAGGTATTTCAAGAGGAGTAGAACAAAACTCATCAAGTGAATAATATGTTTAGCCTCAGTTTTAATTTAAACCATACTTTAGTGTCTCAGCATAGCAGGAATTCCGTAACTTCATTCCAGCTGACATCATTGGTACAAATATTTCTGTCCACATTTTACATGCAGCTATGCAGTGGTTGTGTTAGCAACTCCTGTGCTGGAAAAGGCTGGAAAAGAACCTGATCTTTACAAAGTTGTTTCTTTTGACTATTGCTTCTAATTCAGCCCAAATTCAAGCTCTAATGTGGAAAAGGCTACTAGTCATCAAAATTACAGTTTTATCAGCAAACCAATAACCATAACACAACTATTCACTGAGAACAAGTGGCAAGAAATGACTCTGCAAATGCATGGGCCAAACACAGCAGAAAAAGTCATGGGGGCCAGCAACACAGATGCACAAAGAAAAGATCACTAAAATTCCTAAAATAGAGAAATAATATTTTTTTGCAATATTCACAAGTATTTCAGTCAGAAAGCCTGGCTTTATCCTAATTTGGTCAAATAAGCAAGGAGATACACACCAACCTGCAGTGTCACCAGGCAAAAATGTCTAGGGGGAATATCAGCATTTTTGGCTAAAACTCACGTGTTGGAAAGTGGAGCTTAAGAAATGCCCTCCAGAGTGTACTGGGTATATGGGAGAGTGGATGAGAGCATTGCTGAACAAAAACAATGTGACTCCATTGATGGGGACAGTCCTGTCACAGGCAATGGCAGGCAAAGACACTCCCCACAACAGCTAATAAACCATGTTAAAGCAATTTAATTATTATCAGGCTGCACAGACATAAAATGTGGCTTTGGTGACAGAAGAGCAGAAAGTACAACATGCCAAAAAAAATGGCTGGCAGCAAGCATGTGTCATTTCAGCTTGATTAATTTCCCCCAAATTTCTCTCTAGCAGGGTTGGAGACAAGTTTCGAGTCACTAGAAAAAATTAAGTGCCCCAGAGAAGAAACACTTTCTCAAGTACCTGTGATTTTTCAGACTCAAAGAATCATATCAATGTCCAACCTTGCCTAGCTCTGAATTTACAAAGGCACTTTGGGAGTGATGCCCAGTGAAAAATCATTGAGTATTATAGGCAGAGGATAAAGGAGAAAGAGAAACCATGTAATAATCAACTGTCAGGTTGTTAAAGAACAATACAGGCAGAGATAAAAGAGAAAGGTTTGAAAGCTTTCAAAGTGAAGAGGCAGAACGCATTATTTGTGTTTAGTTAACTAGATAAAAAGCACACTGGACATACATATTTGATTTTTCAGCTGGACTGAACTGACAAACCAATAAGCCTCAGAAAAAGCAAAAAGCAAAGCAGATTAGCCACCCCCAGCTGCAGCACCAGTGTTGGGGTGAGCCTGGGTGGAAGAGGGGTGCATGGGCTGATCATAGCTCTGAGGATGGTTGGATTAAAATGCTGAAAACATTTTTCTCAGAATTACTGCATTTGGGCTGCAAAATGCTTCTCAATCTGTTTTACCTGCAGGCTCTCAGTGGGCAGAGGCAGGAGCAGGACATGCATTGCATTTACCCCCCTGAGGGTCCCATGTGTCTGAAGTGCTGCTGCCCAGCCGCGGGCTCTGCACAAGGTGGGAGCTGCAGGGGGCCCAAGGGGTGCTGGGGATGGCAGCAGCTCTCAGTGACAGCGGCCTGGGAGAGGAAAATCACACAATGGTCTGCTCAGCTGCCACACTACACAACCAAATCACTACTTTCCAAAGCAGTCCACACTGCCCTTTTCATTTAACACAAGTATCCCTCTGATCTCATGACAGCAGGGACAAAAACTTTTGCTTTCAAGGACAAGTAAAAAATATCCTTCAAAATAAAACAGAAAGAAAGATATTAACCAGAGGAAGGACAGAGCAATTTCACAAAACCACTGGAAGGGGTGGAAGGGTGTCTCCTTTACCAGGACACAGGGGTTCTCCACCAGGGAGACCCCCTTTCCAAAGTGCTCTGCCAGCCCTGTAGCTCACATCAGGATCCCATTTCAGCCTCCCTAGTATTCAACACCATATTTCTTTTTCCTCTCTTCCTCCCTGCTGCCTTAACCATCAGTTTCCCCTCTACATTTGAACTTGACTAAAGAGTTTTCAGTTGAATAATAAATTCATCAGATACGAGGTCTTGGTCACCCTGAAATGATTAGCTAGTCTGGGTCAGATTTGTCAAGTAGTTTGGACTGGAAACTATGTGTTCAATGATGGGCAGGGGGATAAGGTTGCTTCATGGTTGAGGCAAGTGATCTACAACACACAGATGGACTCAGCCCCTCTCTCTCAGAACTTTTTTGAGCTTTAAAAAGTAGAACACATCCTGTGGGAGCCCAGGAAACTAACAGCAGGATTTCCAGAGAGCCTGGGATCAGGTAAAGGGCAGAATCTGCCCACACCTCACAGCTGAGGTTAGGCTGGTTAGCAGGCAAACCTTTGTGTTGGAAAAGTTCCAGCTGCCAGAAAAAGCTTTAAGGGCCATGCAGAAGGAGAGCAGCAGTTCCGTCCCCGGGTGAGGAGACCAGGAGTTAGGAACTGAGATTGTGCAGCTCCATCCCTGCTCCAGAGAGGGCTCATTTCTGACAGCAGGGGAGGAGTGCCCGAGGAGAAGGCACCTCCCCAGGTAGCCCTTTTTGAATTGCTGACAATTAACAGAGAACTCAGAGCTACCATGAGGAGAAGAAAGAAGAGCATAAATTGCCCTGGCTCATAAGCATGTTGTGCTGTGCAACAGAAGCAGGATAATGACATTGGGAATGTCTCGTTTTGTACTATACTTCCCAATTCCAAGGAAATTAACACCACGAGCTTTCAGCAATGCAAAGTAACCCAGAGGGCACCTGGTGTCCCCCGTCCCTACAAGAGGCTGCTAAGTTTGTACTGCAGTGCAGCTATCAAGAAGCAAAATCATATGCAAAGAAATCAAAGCCAACACCAAAACTAATGCTTTTTGCCAACTGCCTCAATCTCCAGCATTTTCCTGTGCACAAGAGAGAACAGCAATTCCCCATACCACATCCCTTGCAGCCATCCCAAAACTTTGTTAAAATTCACTACAATATTAGATACTGATACGAGTGTGGATCACAAACTCACCCAGGCTTTCCCATCCTGTGTGGGCACAGAGAGCCAAGCCTGTTGGGAACAGGGCATAGCCCTGTGGATATTAGTTTTGTGTCTCCCAGGGTACAACAAAACTGCTCTCCAGTCCTTCCTGGTGTCCCCAAGCCTCCATGATTTCCAATGAAAGAGGACTTCACAGGGTGGGTAGATTCAGCACCAGGGTGATGTGTTCCCAGAGCATCCCCTGCAGTCTGTGGTGGGGGACCCACATCTGGCTGCATTGCAACCATCAGTAGATGTGGCTCCAGCACAGGGGATTCCAGTGCTCTCTGTGAAAGCCAAGGGTTGTGGGGTTATCTGCAAAGGGCTTGTTTTATTTTCTGAAGGAAGAGAAAAGGGTTACAACAACCTGCATAATAAGGAGCAATAGTGTTGTCTTCACCTCAGCATTCCTGACAGGAAATTCAGGATCTGGCTGATGTTGGTTTTTGCTTTGTAACACCTTGATCTGCTCCTTTTCTGCTGACAGCATGGATGGGAGAGAGTTTGGAACCACACAACTGGGCTGCAGGAGTCTGGAAGGTTACTAACTGAAGGGGAAAAATGCTGAAATCCACAGAAAAGTAAAGGGAAGCTGCAGGGAGAAGAGGCACATTTCGCTAATTTTTTTTTTTTTTCATTGCAACAGCTGTGCTTACATGAAAAGGGTCATTAACTGAAGATGCACAGAGTACCAGCATGTCTACAGAGGCTTTATACAATTTAGGAGATCACTGCAGAGTACAATGCAGGATCATTTAAAATTCACAAACAAATACTATAAAACACCTTTTGTAGGTATTTTAATGGTCCAAAACAAGTACTGTGTACTACTCGATTGATGCAATTTTTACTAAATCCCATACGTAAAAATCAATCTGTTCTTTTTAAAAACAGAGACTTTTTTTTAATGCGCTATTTTAAAAGAATAAAGACAGCTCCCACTGAGATGTCTGTTTAAAAGTTCAGTACATTCTGCTGCCTTATTTTATCTAGCAATGATGAACTAAAAGAACACTGAAAATTCAATCATGATGGCAATAATATTTGAAAAGGCTATAAAAAAAGGAATTATTTAGGCGGTAAGAAACATCTTTTGCTGAAATTCTGAACTCTGTATTTCTGTAACATTACATGAAAAATAATATGAGCCCTATGCAGAAAATGTGTTTGGAGCTCCACTTTGATGGAAACAAAACAGCCTTTTAAAAGCATGGAGAAATGAAAGGTGATTTTTAAGAAACACAGGTATTTACAAAGAGACACTTACTCATGTTCTGAATCATGCCATTCCTCCTCTTATAGTTTAGCCATCTCTTGGATAGTTTGCATAAGTATGCATTTATTTACTAATCTTCAAAGAGTCCCCATTTTTCCTAGCTTTCCACTGTAGTCATTAGAGGTCACAACCCTGTAGGAAATATGGGCTGCCATGGTAACACAAAATGTCTGCTACAGGCTTAGTGTAATTCCTCCCTAATAGAAAAACAACAGCAGCAAATCCTGCCTTTGATAAATGGGCTTATACGATGTAAGAAGCTGCTACCTAGAAAGGTGTCTATTACTTCAAAACAGCTCTAAATGAAATAAATGTTATTAAAGGAAAAAAAGGGGAAAACAAACCCATACATCATTAAAAAATAAATGTGACCAAGGTACACAAAGGAGAACATGGAAATAATCCGTGTGCATCTGCAGTGTCTCAGTGAATACAGCGGGTGAAGTTTTCAGGACATTGTGCTGTAGCCCCTCAAACTGCTCAACA
The DNA here is from genome assembly GCA_024865655.1 of Emberiza elegans. Taxonomy (NCBI): domain Eukaryota; kingdom Metazoa; phylum Chordata; class Aves; order Passeriformes; family Fringillidae; genus Emberiza; species Emberiza elegans. Next base: position 25,338,832 of record JALJVW010000129.1, on the reverse strand, counting down.
AGTGTCTGCTGAACTCTTCTCCTTGCAAATGTTTCTCATCACAAGGAAAAAGGCTGCATTTCTATGTGCCTGAAAAAGCAAAAATTCATGAGGAGATCGTCATCTCTCTGACTACAACAAGGTAGCCTGGCATTCCCTGCTTGGAAATTCCTACCAAAAAAAATGCATCTGGTTCTAATAGATAACTACTGTTTGGGAGGGAGGAAAAATAAAGGTCTATTTGATGTGGTGGTTCATGGGCATTACTAGCATTTCAGTGAAATCCCACCTCACTAACAGAAGGGTCCTGGTGTGACTGGCTGACTCACCAGGGTAGGTGTTTTGGAAAGGCTTTGGCCACCCCTCACAGCTGCACTCTACCTCACCTTATGCTTCCAAGTCCTGACTACTACTCCCAGAGGCTCCCATCTCCTCTGTCACCTTCCTCCTACTGAGCTCACCCGTGAGGGACTGGTTTTCTTCAAATCTTTAGCCAAGGTTTTGCCTCAGAATTTTTTTTTTTTTTTTTTTGCCATGGGTACCTGCCCCTGCCCGCTTTGCATCCTGTACCACCATCAGGGTGCTGCTCAGAGGGGATACACCCTTGGTGTGTCTGCAGCAACAGAGACCCACCCCTCAACCAAATCCTGTTTGTCGTTGTCTTTTGTTTACATTCCTCCAGCCAGTTTTCAATCCAGACAGCAGCAGTCATATCTCCACCAATTTGAGTTAATTTTTCAATTAAAAACTATTGCATTACCTCTACTCCATTGCCCAGGATGTTTGATTTACTACTCCTTTTTTCTTTTTTTTTTTTTTTGTTGGTTGTTTTTTTGGTTTTGTTTTTGTTTCTTTTTTAAAAGACTTAATTTTGCCTGATAAAATACAGTTCCTCTAAAGCAATATACTGTTCTCTCTGTTTACAGTTAGTGCTTCCATTATTTTAGGCACCCACTGCCAAGATGGGAAATTAGATTTTCTCAGGGTTTGTGTTGCTTTGCAGCAAGACAGAGGCTACTGAATCCCATACACCCAGAACACCCTGCTGAAGATACCTCTCTGCAAGGGGACAAGAGTCTTCTCCTCAAGATATGAACCCCCGTGACTGCCTGTCAGAGGGTCCCTCTGTGCTTTAAGCCTATGCCCAATAAGAAACACTGAAAGCATAATTAATACTTGTGGGTGTTAATGCATCTTCCCTTGCTTCAGTCTAAAAAGGCAACTTCATCTGCAAGTTCTGCTTTGCCTATAACTTTTCCCCCACATACTGCTGTGAACACACTGCTGGTAGTTCAGAAACAAGTCCTTTACACACCCATCTCTGTACAACCAACACTGCATCTGGCAATAAAACTGAGTGCTCCCCAAAAAACACCTCTGGTGAGCCACCTTGTAGATGAAACATGGCATGTGGGGAAGTTTGAATTGGATATTGGAAAGTATTTCTTCACCAAGGTGACTGTCATGCACTGGAACAGGCTCACTGTCCTTGGAGGCATTTAGAAGATGCGTAGATGTGGCCCTTGGAGGCAAGGTTCAGTGGTGGGTTTGGAAGTGCTGGGCTCATGTTGAACTCTCAGAGGGCTTTGAGGGCTTTTCCAATGCAAACAATTCTATGTGTGCAGGTACGGGGGAACTATCCCATGCCAAGGAAAGTGAGTGAGCTGGGTACTCCCACAGCAGGAACTGACGGAGGTCCCCGGACAGCCTCCAGGCATCATGCTCTCACTATCTATCTGCAGCTGCTTTCTGCTCTTCCAAAGAACCACAGAATCATTAAGGTTTGAAAAGATTTCTGAGATCATCAAGTCCAATCACTTGTTTACATATTACTCTAAGAAACTGGAAGATCTGAAGCAAATTTCATGATAATAATTTCTTCCTATTAATGACACTATTAATGAAAGTAAAAGCTTTTCTCTGCCACCTCATGTCGCCTCATCTCACAGGCAACAAGGAGCTCCCCACATCTCCATCCAGCTCCCAGCTGACTCCTGCATCTGGGTGCAAAACCCAGAGGCACCACATGGATAGGAGGCAATCCTGGGGCACCCGAGCTCTGCATCCAGTGAGCAAATCAACCTCCCCTATCAATGAAGTTTGACTAGATGCACAGCTGATGTAATATTGGTAAAGTACAAGGAAACATGAGACTTCAAATAAGTTCCACACACCCTCCTGCACCATGGCATCACAGGGCCTCCACCAGCACTGCTGTCCCACTGCAAGTCCCTGTGTGGTGCAAATTACCATGGCAGGCAACTGCTCTGAGGAGGAAGGGCTGCTGCCTCTCCAAAGGTACTCAAGTAATTTATTTTAACAAGTGTAGCTTGGTTTTAATCATCAATAATTCTTCTGAGCAAAGCATCTTCGATTAAGTGGGCTGTAGTCTATTTTGTAAAAGTAATGAAGTTGGAGTAAGAGGAGGGCTCGTGCAGTGTTCTGCTGTTAATCACTGCTAATAAAAGTTGAAAAATCACTGCAAAGGAAAGTAGGAAAATTATGGAATTTGCAGATAAGCAAAGTGTAAATGAGTGAGATTTGGTGCAGATGAGATACTTTCACTTTGTGCTGAGAACAAATACAGCAAAGCACTCAACCCCTTGATTGTATTTTCCAATCCTACATACATTGGTTGGGCTATTTGGGCTCCGTTGATACAACAAAGAGATCGGCTGCTTCCCAGAGAGTGAGCACTATAGTTTGTAGCCACTGAGGAAGTGGAAAGCAGCCGCATTTTGGAGGAGAAGAAAAGAGGTACTGTTACCCAAACCATGGCCAAGTCAAGAGAAGTCACCTTCATTAGAGCTTTGTGTCTGTCATTTGTTTGCACCCACGCAGCACCAATGGTGTTTGTTACCAGCTGATCTTCAGCCTGATTTGCAGGCAAAGCCTCCTATAGGCTTTGCCACTGGTGGGGCAAAACCCCACATGACAGTTTTTATGTACCTAGACCCTTTAGAAAGCACATAGCCTGTAGCAGAGATGGTGACACACTCACAGGATAGCTCCTGCAGATGAGCTTTACTGCTGCACACTGGTGCAACCATGCAGAGCTGCAAGAGCAGGGGAGCTGGTGTCCTGCCCACCACGTGGCAGCTTCCCCAGGACCTCCTGCACACACACACACTCACACTCACACACTGGGGCTGGTATGAGCCAGCTACTCTTGCTCTCACAGCGGCCAATGTGAAGCAGTCTATTGCTCAGCAATGACATTGTATTCCTCCTATAGTCTTACAAAGCTCTGGGACTCTCCAGCATCCCAAGAGGCAAATCAGCTCAGCTGTGGCAATACCAAAGTGGCAGCTCTCCTTTTCCCAGGTGGGAAGTGAAAAACACCACATCTCCCCCTTCTCCAAAGCCCTAGTCCTGTTTTAGCAGCACTATCCACAGCTATAGCCATGGAGAAAGTGGTAACGCTGGTGTTGAGGCAAGCAGGAATTTCTGCACCATTCATTATGAAAAATACATGTGACTTAGTTTCTCCGAGAGCTGTTGACTTCAAAAAGACAGTTTTGCTCCAGAGACATGGAAATGCAGTAACTCCCATGTGATGAATTTTGGTGGCCAACATAAGATGAGAGGAGTGGCATTTGTGGCAACCACTGGCAGGGAAACCCTTGTACAAAGGGTGATACCAAGAGGTCAGGAACATCACTAAACTGGTGCAATAGCTCTTTTTTTTTTTTTTTTAAATTGAAACAGTCTTTTCTATCAACACTAAAGAAATTTTGCTGAATTTTTATCTACTGTTTTGAAGGCTGTTGCTTCACATCATTACTTTAAATTTCCATATTTGTCAATGCAAAATGATATTCTGTTAACATCAAAATATCTGGAGAACACTAGCTGACATTTCTGCTTGCAAGTGTGTTTGGGGAGCATTTATACATTTATTTGCCTGGAAGAAATATGGTTTTAACTGACTCTTGAGTTGCTCAGTTTTCAGAAGAGATTATCAAAACACTGGATGTGAAGCTCAGTACAAAGCTTGGAAGGAAACCAGACCAGAATTATCCTATAGGAACTGACCTCATATATCAAATTAGACCTGCATGTAACAGCCCAAGTCATTGCTGTGCCATTTGTATTTCTTTGCATGACTTTATTCTTCAGGGAGTGGGGGAACAGAGCCACTTTTTTCAAAGAATAGATGAGCCTGGCCACAAAGGCTCCTCCCAGCTCCCAGCGTGCTCTTTCCGCAGCCTGAGGGGAGCTCTGCCCGCAGCAGGGGGGCGGAGGGGAGAGGCAGACCCTTCCCAGAGCAGAGGCTGTGCTGGGCCCGGTGCGGGGGTCCCCGGGTGCAGCCCAGACCCTTCCCAGGGCAGAGGCTGTGCTGGGCCCGGTGCGGGGGTCCCCGGGTGCAGCCCAGACCCTTCCCAGAGCAGAGGCTGTGCTGGGCCCGGTGCGGGGTCCCCGTGCAGCCCAGACCCTTCCCAGAGCAGAGGCTGTGCCCGGTGCGGGGTCCCCGGTGCAGCCCAGACCCTTCCCAGAGCAGAGGCTGTGCTGGGCCCGGTGCGGGGTCCCAGGTGCAGCCCAGACCCTCCAGAGCAGAGGCTGGGCCCGTGCTGGGCCCCAGGTCCCCGGTGCAGGGTGCAGCCCAGACCCTTCCCAGAGCAGAGGCTCCGCTGGGCCCGGTGCGGGGGGCCCGGTGACCCTTCCCAGAGCAGAGGCTCCCTGGGCCCGGTGTGTGGGGGTCCCTGGTGCAGGCCCAGACCCTTCCCAGAGCAGAGGCTGTGCTGGGCCCGGCTGAAGCCCGAAACAAGTCCTTTACACACCCATCTCTGTACAACCAACACTGCATCTGGCAATAAAACTGAGTGCTCCCCAAAAACACCTCTGGTGAGCCACCTTGTAGATGAAACATGGCATGTGGGGAAGTTTGAATTGGATATTGGAAAGTATTTCTTCACCAAGGTGACTGTCATGCACTGGAACAGGCTCACTGTCCTTGGAGGCATTTAGAAGATGCGTAGATGTGGCACTGGGAGGCAAGGCTCAGTGGTGGGTTTGGAAGTGCTGGGCTCATGTTGAACTCTCAGAGGGCTTTGAGGGCTTTTCCAATGCAAACAATTCTATGTGTGCAGGTACGGGGGAACTATCCCATGACAAGGAAAGTGAGTGAGCTGGGTACTCCCACAGCAGGAACTGACGGAGGTCCCCGGACAGCCTCCAGGCATCATGCTCTCACTATCTATCTGCAGCTGCTTTCTGCTTTTCCAAAGAACCACAGAATCATTAAGGTTTGAAAAGATTTCTGAGATCATCAAGTCCAATCACTTGTTTACATATTACTCTAAGAAACTGGAAGATCTGAAGCAAATTTCATGATAATAATTTCTTCCTATTAATGACACTATTAATGAAAGTAAAAGCTTTTCTCTGCCACCTCATGTCGCCTCATCTCACAGGCAACAAGGAGCTCCCCACATCTCCATCCAGCTCCCAGCTGACTCCTGCATCTGGGTGCAAAACCCAGAGGCACCACATGGATAGGAGGCAATCCTGGGGCACCCGAGCTCTGCATCCAGTGAGCAAATCAACCTCCCCTATCAATGAAGTTTGACTAGATGCACAGCTGATGTAATATTGGTAAAGTACAAGGAAACATGAGACTTCAAATAAGTTCCACACACCCTCCTGCACCATGGCATCACAGGGCCTCCACCAGCACTGCTGTCCCACTGCAAGTCCCTGTGTGGTGCAAATTACCATGGCAGGCAACTGCTCTGAGGAGGAAGGGCTGCTGCCTCTCCAAAGGTACTCAAGTAATTTATTTTAACAAGTGTAGCTTGGTTTTAATCATCAATAATTCTTCTGAGCAAAGCATCTTCGATTAAGTGGGCTGTAGTCTATTTTGTAAAAGTAATGAAGTTGGAGTAAGAGGAGGGCTCGTGCAGTGTTCTGCTGTTAATCACTGCTAATAAAAGTTGAAAAATCACTGCAAAGGAAAGTAGGAAAATTATGGAATTTGCAGATAAGCAAAGTGTAAATGAGTGAGATTTGGTGCAGATGAGATACTTTCACTTTGTGCTGAGAACAAATACAGCAAAGCACTCAACCCCTTGATTGTATTTTCCAATCCTACATACATTGGTTGGGCAATTTGGGCTCCGTTGATACAACAACGAGATCGGCTGCTTCCCAGAGAGTGAGCACTATAGTTTGTAGCCACTGAGGAAGTGGAAAGCAGCCGCATTTTGGAGGAGAAGAAAAGAGGTACTGTTACCCAAACCATGGCCAAGTCAAGAGAAGTCACCTTCATTAGAGCTTTGTGTCTGTCATTTGTTTGCACCCACACAGCACCAATGGTGTTTGTTACCAGCTGATCTTCAGCCTGATTTGCAGGCAAAGCCTCCTATAGGCTTTGCCACTGGTGGGGCAAAACCCCACATGACAGTTTTTATGTACCTAGACCCTTTAGAAAGCACATAGCCTGTAGCAGAGATGGTGACACACTCACAGGATAGCTCCTGCAGATGAGCTTTACTGCTGCACACTGGTGCAACCATGCAGAGCTGCAAGAGCAGGGGAGCTGGTGTCCTGCCCACCACGTGGCAGCTTCCCCAGGACCTCCTGCACACACACACACTCACACTCACACACTGGGGCTGGTATGAGCCAGCTACTCTTGCTCTCACAGCGGCCAATGTGAAGCAGTCTATTGCTCAGCAATGACATTGTATTCCTCCTATAGTCTTACAAAGCTCTGGGACTCTCCAGCATCCCAAGAGGCAAATCAGCTCAGCTGTGGCAATACCAAAGTGGCAGCTCTCCTTTTCCCCAGGTGGGAAGTGAAAAAAACACCACATCTCCCCTTCTCCAAAGCCCTAGTCCTGTTTTAGCAGCACTATCCACAGCTATAGCCATGGAGAAAGTGGTAACGCTGGTGTTGAGGCAAGCAGGAATTTCTGCACCATTCATTATGAAAAATACATGTGACTTAGTTTCTCCGAGAGCTGTTGACTTCAAAAAGACAGTTTTGCTCCAGAGACATGGAAATGCAGTAACTCCCATGTGATGAGTTTTGGTGGCCAACATAAGATGAGAGGAGTGGCATTTGTGGCAACCACTGGCAGGGAAACCCTTGTACAAAGGGTGATACCAAGAGGTCAGGAACATCACTAAACTGGTGCAATAGCTCTTTTTTTTTTTTTTTTTTTTTTTTAAATGAAACAGTCTTTTCTATCAACACTAAAGAAATTTTGCTGAATTTTTATCTACTGTTTTGAAGGCTGTTGCTTCACATCATTACTTTAAATTTCCATATTTGTCAATGCAAAATGATATTCTGTTAACATCAAAATATCTGGAGAACACTAGCTGACATTTCTGCTTGCAAGTGTGTTTGGGGAGCATTTATACATTTATTTGCCTGGAAGAAATATGGTTTTAACTGACTCTTGAGTTGCTCAGTTTTCAGAAGAGATTATCAAAACACTGGATGTGAAGCTCAGTACAAAGCTTGGAAGGAAACCAGACCAGAATTATCCTATAGGAACTGACCTCATATATCAAATTAGACCTGCATGTAACAGCCCAAGTCATTGCTGTGCCATTTGTATTTCTTTGCATGACTTTATTCTTCAGGGAGTGGGGGGAACAGAGCCACTTTTTCAAAGAATAGATGAGCCTGGCCACAAAGGCTCCTCCCAGCGTAAGCTGTTTCGCCTGGGCGAGCTCTGCCCGCAGCAGGGAGGCGGAGGGGAGAGGCAGACCCTTCCCAGAGCAGAGGCTGTGCTGGGCCCGGTGCGGGGGTCCCCGAGTGCAGCCCAGACCCTTCCCAGAGCAGAGGCTGTGCTGGGCCCGGTGCGGGGGTCCCCGAGTGCAGCCCAGACCCTTCCCAGAGCAGAGGCTCCGCTGGGCCCGGTGCGGGGGTCCCCGGGTGCAGCCCAGACCCTTCCCAGAGCAGAGGCTGTGCTGGGCCCGGTGCGGGGGTCCCCGGGTGCAGCCCAGACCCTTCCCAGAGCAGAGGCTCCGCTGGGCCCGGTGCGGGGGTCCCCGGGTGCAGCCCAGACCCTTCCCAGAGCAGAGGCTGTGCTGGGCCCGGTGCGGGGGTCCCCGGGTGCAGCCCAGACCCTTCCCAGAGCAGAGGCTCCGCTGGGCCCGGTGCGGGGGTCCCCGGGTGCAGCCCAGACCCTTCCCAGAGCAGAGGCTCCGCTGGGCCCGGTGCGGGGGTCCCCGGGTGCGGCCCAGACCCTTCCCAGAGCAGAGGCTCCGCTGGGCCCGGTGCGGGGGTCCCCGGGTGCAGCCCAGACCCTTCCCAGGGCAGAGGCTGTGCTGGGCCCGGTGCGGGGGTCCCCAGATGCAGCCCAGCCCTCCCTGCCCGCGGGGCTGCGGCACCCGGGGCCCAGCAAGCACAGCCAGCCCCGTCCCCGCGCTGCCTTCCAGCATTTCTGACACAAAACGGGAAAATGCAATGTTGCACCAAGCTATTTTTCAACCAAAAGAAGGCTAGTTTGGAATAAAAATAATTATTTTCAAATCCTTTCCATCACATTTTGCTTTTTATGGAGGAAAAACTAAATATGAAGTTACTTTTTCTCACCCTAAGGACTAGCCATCACGTTTACCAATTTCACTATGAGACAACAGAGTGTTTTCTCGCTCTGCAATCCAGCCAGTTTTGCTATGACTACCACTTCCTAGTGCCAAAAAATAGGAGGGGGTTTGGGGGGAAAATCACCTGTAAAGAATTAGGTAAAGGAGTGTGAAAGGTCTCTGCTATTCAGGAAATACTTACCGCTGGATTTAATTACAGATTGCAACTAAACCCCCCTTCCTTTTTTTTTTTTTTTTTTGAACTTCAGACGTACAATAACATGACATTTATTGAATGTGGTAGTGTTGCAGTGCTTGGGATACTAAAAAGCTTGGAAAACTGTTGCTTACAATAAACTTAAAAAGTATACTTTATACACAAGATTAATGAGAATTTTATGGAGAAAGCACGTTTCATCCATCTGCATAAGGAAGTAGCAATTACAGAAAGAAGAGGCTGCAGGGAGTGTGCCTGCCCAGGTGCCAGGGCTGTGCTGGCAGCAGCACTGCCCAGCCACAACCTGGAGCAATCTGCCTTTTACAGCCCAGCAAACTCCCTCCCTGCTCACAGCACTTAGCTTCAGCCAGTCCCTCACACATTTGGTCTAAATTGCATATTTTCCTCTCAGAATCTCAGCTGAGATGAGTGGTCCTGATACAACAGTATTAAATGTCAAACGAGCAAAAAACAACGTGCAAAGCCAATGCAACTCTGTATTTAATTTAGGCAGTGTCAAAGCAAGGAGCAGAAAGGAATGGCAATTTTTTTTTTCCACATTTTTATAAAACCACCAAATCCAGCTCATACTTGAGACTCCTGTCCTAACCACCTCGCCAGAACCCATTTCTTCCCCTATTCCGTAACAATATTAAGTTAATCAGCAGTGAGCAAAAAAATCTAGCAATATATGCCTACATTTGAGTCACTAATTATACATGACAGTGTTAAAATTTTTGCTCTGCTGTGCATTTAATTTGTCCACTTTGAAATGAGACATTTAAATTTTGATTAAATTTTGTCTCTGCTTTTGCAGGCAGAAATACAGCAGCTTTCCTCTCTGCATAGGTAACGAGGCATCAGCACCCTTGAATTCATTTAAAAATTTGTATGCCATCATAATTATCTCCAGTCATTGTCCATAATAAAACAATTTGTTATAGATCAAATACTGTGCATACACATACAGGGATTTGCTATCATGAGTGTCTCTGAAACTCACAAAAGGGAATAAAACTCAGAGTCCAGGCAAAAAATCTGTTCCCTGGAAGGTGTTATCCTGTCAGTGCTACAGGGCAATTTACAGGATCTGCCACATACAGGAGCCTGTGGCTTGACTTTTTTTGGCTTTTATGAGCTAAAGAACAGAAGCAGGGTCACTGGAGAGATTAAGTTTCCTTTCTGCACTAACATTAGGGAGGGAGACAGAGAGAGACACGGCAAATAAGTGCTCTGCTCTACCCTGAAAATTAAAATACAGCTGGATTACGGCTCTAACGATGCCAGCTTTTACAGGGCTCATAGACTCCCAACACAGCCACAGGCATAGAGGACTTGTATCCCTAGTATTTAACCAAACAAGCAATTGGCAATTGTTTTCTTGCCTTTTTTGCTTCTTGATTTGCTTTTTAACAAAACAAAAAACTGCTTCTATTCATCCAGAGCACAGGGAAACCGGCAGTAAATTCTTCTGCTGATACATTTGTCTGCAAGGAAGCTGGGTTCAGTGAAGTACCAATGCCAGTGGAGTAGCACGAGGCAGATTTTTCTCTTCCTCTGTGCTTCAAACAATAAAAAATTCAGGTGATAATTTACTCCACAGTGCAGCACCCAAAGCAGGAGCACAGGTCATCCCACTGCTTAAAAAGCACAAGCACGAGGGATAAGGAAAAATAAAATTGGAGGCATATTAAATTTTTAAATCTTTTCTTTTGATATGTTGTAATTGTAAATCAGAGGGGGAAATCAGATTTCAAATTCTGCCTGCACTTTATACATCTGCACTTTTGATTTACCCAAATTACATGGGAGCAGAAGAGGCAACGTTTGCCTCTATGCCTCTGAAATGAAGAGATAAAATCTTATTTTGCAATTACAGCAAGATATGTAGGCTAAACTAAGAAAGTATCTTTTTTTTTAAATTTTATTTTCCCTCTCTGTTTCCCACCAAAAAAAAAATTACATTGCAAGTCTATTCTGGAGCAAAATAATATTCATTGCAGAAAGGGAATTTAACCTGATAAATCAGCTTTCTGCAGCTCTTGCTTCAAGTGGTTCATATTAATGTTTGAATGAGTTTTCTTTACCTACACATTTTTGTTAACTGGTTTAATAAATTATGGCAGACCTTTAAAACAAGATCAAAGTGTACAGGGCATAGCCAAACAGAGCAGCAGAAGGTAAAGGCACAATATTTTAGTGCTTTCAATAGAAATACTCTAATTTTTTTATTATTATAATAATCATGAAATGAATAGCTGAAGTTTGATGCTCTTTAGCAGTTATTTTTCAAAGTAAACTGCAAAAGCAGAAGGAAACCTTTTAAATCCAGAAACTATTTTGAACCAGTTAGTTGGAAAAACTACATTAAAATATTGTACTAATATACTCAGATCATGGAGTAATTTAAACTGCAGCAAAACAGCAAGATGAAAATTAGACAAACAAATGATTTTTCCAACTAAATTCTTCGGGATAGTTTATGGTGTTAATGTTTATGGTCTCCTTCTTTACATACTTTCTTACAAAGCATTTGCTACCAAAACATCAACAACTTTACAATTCTTAGGAGGTGGCTGATAGGATCAAAATGCCATTTCTTAAATCAGAGAACAAGCCAGGTTCGTGCCCTGCAGTTTTGTAGGTGTTGTTATTAAGTGATGGATGGATAAGACAAGTGTACTCTATTGTGAACAAATTGTGAGATACCAAAGGGATAGTCCCTTAAAAAATAATACCATGTTATTTATATTTTAAAAATAAATTTCTCAATTTTGTATGAATAGTTGTATTTAGGTATTTACTGTGTTTAACATCATTGCAGAAATCTAAACTAGATATGTAGATTCTGCTTTTTTTTTCTTTAATTGAGATCCACAGAAAATACAAACTAATTAGCCACATGTATCAAAATTATTAATGTAACCTCAGCTATTCAGTTGACTTGCATTATGCAATATATGATCCAATAAATTAGGTAACATAACAAAACCAAAAATAAAGGCTTAGGTCTCAGTACAAATTAAACTATAAAACACTGTAGTCAGTGCTTGAAAATACCCCATCTTTCATTTCTAAATTATTTAAAAACTAATAAAGGTGGTTTCAAAAAGTAAGGAAAACAAACTTATTCCAATTTGGTGTGAAAAATAATTGAATCTGAAAATTTTATGAAAAGACTTTCTCTAAACAGAGCTACAAAGCACAAATAGACCATAGTGATTACAAATAGCCATAATCATCTGACTGGCATTTTACGTGCTAGATGCTTGTAAAAAATGGAGATTGTAAACTGAGCACCATAAACCTCCGCACAGTCGAGAGAAGAAAACCCCCAGACTCAAGAGCACAATTGCCCTGCACCCTCCCTGTGCTGCAGCCTTTCACTGAGAGAAGGCTTTTAACCAAATCTGGCTACAGGACAGGAATGGAAAATGGAAGAAATATAGGTTTGTTCTGCGCTTTAATCCTTTCTTGTAGCAGTGTGGGAAGAGACCCTCGGGGTCCTGTTTGTCACAGGGCAGGATTTCTTCCAGTGCCTGTGTCTTGTCCTGGTCACAGCGCTGAGCTGAGCAGCCCATAAATGAGGCTGTTGGTAGCTAAAGCTGGTTTCTGAAGTGGAAGGGGTGACACTGTCCCTACCTGTGCCCTCCACTGCATCCCGCAGCCAGCTAAGGAGAATTCCTCCTACATCCATTCAAGGGAGAAATTCATACAAAAGGAAACAGCAAACTTCTGTTTAAAAGTAGTGACAGAGGCAACAATGAATACTCCAGAAAAAGCAGACAGCACTTTAGGAATTTATGTAGCTAAATTAATCTGGTGCTTATTCTCTAAAATATCACTCCTGAATTAAGAAAATCCATTCAACCAAACTCTGCATTTAAAAACCTCTACAAATCTTAAAAAATTAACTGATGAGGATTAGGGAAAAAAATACCAAAAGAAATCCCCAAAGCAGCCTCCCCAGCTGAATCAGTGTCACATCGGAAGAGTGAAAATACTGGAAATTTGCATAAACTCTGAGGAGAAATTTTGTTGTGGTGGTTGTTTAGGAACTATGCTAAGCAAGAAAGATATGGTAGAAACCGCCACAGTTTACAAAGGTAAGCTACCGAAACCAACACTGCTTTTTTTTGTTGTTGTTTTTTTTTAATACCTTGGTGCCCCCTTTTGGTCTATACAGTTCAAGGCATTTTTCCCCGTTTAAAAATTTAATCATAAAAATACAGTAACTTTTCACTAGTGAAGTCTTAATCGAGAGTCTCATGGCTGTTCCATCCTAATGACAGTCCACTGTCCCTGCCATCGATTTAGCCCCTGTGAACACGCACGAGTAGCAGCTAAGGTCAAAGGAACGGGCTGATTTCCATTAGAAAAATTGCCCCAGTGCAAACCCTTGCTTTATATAGTTATCTTTATAGACAGTAGGGAAAAAATTTTAAATACTAAAAATATGATTTAAAAAAAGAAAGAAAAAAAGAAAAGAAAAGAAAAGAAAAGAAAAGAAAAGAAAAGAAAAGAAAAGAAAAGAAAAGAAAAGAAAAGAAAAGAAAAGAAAAGAAAAGAAAAGAAAAGAAAAGAAAAGAAAAGAAAAGAAAAAGAAAAAAGAAAAAGAAAAGAAAAGAAAAAGAAAAGAAAAGAAAAGAAAAAGAAAAAGAAAAGAAAAAGAAGAAAAAAAAAGACCCATTCATTACCTTTGCTACAGTACACTCAATGGGGGAAGGCTGAGGCGGGTGTGCAGATGATAACTTTGCCTTGCTACATTTGTATGTGCAACACTGAGGAGAGGAAAGCTCCCCAGCAAGCAGGAGCCTGTGCTCAGGTCCAGGTTCTTGGCATGCTGCTAGCGCCCAAACCTCCCCGATCTTTGAGGAGAAGAAAGCAAAGTTTGATATATATTAATTAGACCAAAAAAAAAGAAGTCTCATCCTGACGACTTTCATATTGCGGTGCTAGTAATTATGCCACAGAAACAAGATCTTTCCACGTTCAACATCACTGTGTGAAGACGAGCTTATTTCCAGCAGGGATATTGAGTCCTGCCATCTGAAGGGCCAATCAAGTGTGAAGTACAGTATAGTTTTAGACTCAATTGAAAGGAAAAAGCTTGACTACTAGTTCATAGCATGACAACTTTCATGGATTAGCTCAGACCCTATTCTACTCCATGAAAGGGTATCACAGCATGAAGACAGTTTTCAATGCACTAAACTTTAATAGCTGAGTGGGGGAGCCAAAGCTTCCTTTTGGTCTCTATAGAAACAGTATAGCCAAAATTTGAGCCAAAATTAAGATTCCTTGGTTTCAGTCCTGTATTTACCCTCCAAGATCCCTATTCACAAGAAGTCTTCAGACTATATATATATCTATATATATGTAGGTATACACACATATTAAAAAAATAGTTATAGAGAAAACTACATACATGCTTGTGCATGCCATTTTTTCAGTGGAAGATAAAGTGAGTTAAATGCAAGTAACTAATTCCCCAGAGCCTCATCACTGCTCTCCAGTGTCCCAGAGTCCTGGAAGGAAGCAGTGGGTGCACAGAAGCACCTGAGGAGGCATCACCAGCACTCACAGGCTTTCCCCTCCCATCCCAGCTGCAAAGCTGTGCACCCTTCATATCCCCATCTCACCAGAGCCCTCACCCCTTTAGCATGCTCCAGAAAGCTGGAGATTTTATTTCGACACCAGCTCCTCCACTGAGCATCTCCATAGGGAATGCCATGTTTTGGCTGTTGATGCCAGAGGCTGATGGAAGCTTAACCTGCCAAGGCAGTGTTCAACCCAGTAGTAGAAGTTCCCCATCTGCATTTTAAGAGAAGCACTCTCGTGATGAAATTAAGTTCTGAGAACAAGGAAAAAAAGCACTCTCCCCACAACAAACTCTTCCCCCACTCCTCTTGCCCAGCCCATGTGGAGATGCAGGTGGGTTCCTGCAGGTGTTGTGCCTGCAGGGCACACGGCACACAGGGCCAGCCTATGCCACAGAGGGGTGCAGAGCTGACAGAGCCAGCTCCTTCACAGCATTAACCTCGGTCCTTGTTTCACACTTGACCGTGCATTTCCTAACTGCAGTTCCCAGCAAACATTAGCCCTGTACGCCGACATGCAGGCAAACACATTTTCTCTTCCCACCTCTTACACGTCCTCTCTCTGCAATCCTTTCATCTGTGCCGCAGGACCAGGGCTGGGCCTCCCGTGGGGCGTTACCTGCAGGTACACACGCTGTGCTTTCCACCCATCCTATTCAGGTTTGGCACCTGTGCCTGGGCACTGGCAGGGGCAATCTGGCTCCTTCTGTGAACTTGACTGGGCCACAGATGCCTTTCTCCCCCCTCTTCCCTCCCCGCACCATCAGGATGTATGAGTGCCTCCTATGGGGAGTCTGCATTATAGTCTACTATAATGCTCCCACCCTCCCTTTCTGGAGCACTAATCCTAAGTCACCAGAGCCAGAAGCTTGCCTTGCATGGCTAGAGAACTGATTCTACACCCCCTACTTTGGGTCTGAAATTAATCCAGCTCTGGGCAAGGTCTCTCCACAACTTCCATGCTATCAGAGCTGTGAATTTCTGCAGAGATGCAGGTTTTGATGAGGTTTTGATTGTTAAGGCAGGGCCATCCCTGGGATTCTAACAACCCTGACCAGCCCTCCTTGGCCACGCAGAGAGCCAGGATGAGCCCAAGGCTCTCTCCTACTGGGCAGGGAGCTGGTCTGGGAGCATGGACTTCACCACAGGGATGGCAACTGGTTGCACATGGAGGGGCTGTGCTGCCTCAGCTGCCCTGTTCATTTCTCCCAAGCTCTCCCAGGGCCCTGCTCTGCTGTGCCCTGGGAATCCCGCAGACTCAGGCATTGCCCTCCAGGCCTCACCTCAGCAGCATCCCAGCAAGATCCAAGACTCCCTGCAAGGCTAATGAAAGTCTAACCTCACTCGTCTTCTTCCAAACCCCTCCCTGAACACTACCATGTACATCTGCTAGAGGGCTTCTGCAAAGAAAAATTTTGAATAAAAAGTTCACCTACTCACAAACAAACAGAAATTCCACATTACTTTATTAATTTAGCATGGTTCAAAGCTGCTGTATCTTCTTTCTTCACTGTTGCAGGGAGTCTCAATGTCCCAGGACCAGCAGGTTTGCTTCTCTCCCAGTACATGCTTTCTACAGAGGTGCAAAGAGCTGCTTGCTGTGAAACACCTCTCCCCTTTGGGACCCTCTGTACAACTGTCCCCAGGTGAAAAGTGAGGTTCTGGGGCCACAAAGAGTAGCCAAAATCAATAGACACCTAAATGTCCTTAATAAATTTGAGTCATAACCACATTCCACGTAGAGCCTCCCTACCTGGGCATCACTTCAGAGGCTGAGTGCATGGGTCCAGTTCTCTGAAGATCCCATCTGTGTGCTCCAAGGAATGCTGACAGGCACCTCACAGATAAGCAAACACCTGCACCCAGGAGGAAAAACATCAGCACCTTGCTGTGTGATAAACAAACTCACATTCCCTCCTGAAGGAGGTACCTTTGGACCAGCCAGGCCTGCTCAGGTGCTTGCTGTAAGTAGAGGCTATGGTGGCACACCGGGCAGCTGCTGCAAGGCTCAGCACTGTGTGCAGGCTGGAGGGAAAGTTGCCTGGTCACAGTCTCCAAGGCCATCTCCATCTGGAGAAGCCTGGGCTAGCAGCAGCAATCTGGGGGAAAATCTGTCCTTGGAAAGCAGGGACTTTTCTTGTCCCCTGGTAAAAGGGATGAAATCCCTGTGGTCTCAGCCTCAGAAAAATTGCCTTTGATGCTCAGACCCACTCATCATTAGGACTGTAAGCAGAAATTAGAGAGACATGCTTATGGTTAAACACTATTTCCTCTGTTGGTTAAACACTGCCTACTTCTCTCTCCATTAGGAACAACATCTCCAAAGCCCCAGGGTGTAATAATAACCCTGAATGGAGACTTTTTCCTTTGTGCAGTGCTCAGCTATGGAGGGAAACAACTTGCAGTTTAAATTATTTCATTTCAACAGATTTGAGAAAGCCATGCTGCACTAATTACACAAAGAGTGGACAGGTCCTGTACCCCCTAGTCACTTCCTGAGCAGCCAAGTGTTTTTCCAAGGCTTGGATCAGGCCCAGTGCACCAAGACTGGTCATTTTTGCACGGGACAGAAAGACCAAAAACGTGGTCCATGGGCACACATTGACAGCTCAATCGCTGGCTGGGCTCCTGCCATCGCTGGTCACGTGCACGGGTGGATGAGTCAATGTTCTTATTTAAACCTGCTCCCAGGGCCCTCGGGCCCTACATGTGTCACTGTGTTAGATGCCATCGATGCTGCAGCAGCTTCCTTGCGGGACATCAAAGCATATTGGAGCAAATCCCTCATGTGTGAAGGGAAAGCCAGCCTTTTGCACTGAGGAATCCCCTCTATTCAGCCCCAGAGAAGTTTGTGTTGGAGTCAAACCAGACAGACATCAGCGTGGCCAAGCCCTACAGGCGGGGTGATACGATGGTGACAGCCAGCCTGAGCATGCCACTGCCACCCAACCCCATCCCTGGGCAGGCATGGGGACAGGGGGATTTGGGAGCTGCAGCAGGAGGCAAGTTTGCCTCTCTGCAAGCACCCAAAGGGTCAGGAGCCCAGCTAGGCTCATGCAGGATGGGTGAAAGGTAACAGTGCCATCCCCAGAGCAGAGCAGGGACATGATGCTGGCAAAGCCCAACTTCTCTGTTTCTCCAGCCAAAGCAAAGGCAGTGCCTGCTCAAGGCAGCTCTGCCACCGCCTGGCCCAGCAGAGAGGCCTGAGAGCAAAACCCATCCAGCACCACACAAGTTCTGAGAAAAGCCAAGAATGGTTGATTACAGCCAGAAACTGATTGGTGCCAGCTGCCACGGGCACAGGAAGGCACTGGACCTCACTACAGGAATGATGCACACATCTTGCACTTCCAGGTACACTTGCAGGTCTTGCTTTGGTGTCGTGAGACCCTGCACTGCCTCCAAGGACACCTCTGTGCCAGAAATGAGACACTGTTGGAAGTCTCACTTTGCTTCAGTTTCTCCTCCTCATTCAGCTGCAGACTCCCAAATGGCTCTTAGGCTGATAATCCTTTTGTCCAAGGCACATCTGCTTCTTGTGCTCTCTGTTCGATCTGCAACCCAGCCTTCCCCCTGGTGGAATCATCTAAAGCATCTCTCACATTTTTTTGCTGACCAATTTTTGTGGTACTTGGTATTTGAGGCATAAACTGTTTGATAGATTCTTAACGGTTGCCTTTGTTTCCCCAAAAAGGTGCTATTTTGTTCACAAACACTCCAAGGAGCTCAGCAGTCTCTTTTCCTACATATCTTTTCATCATTTTAACACAAAAGCAAAAGCTTTTGAAATCCCCATTTCATGTTGGTACATTAGGTATCTGAATCGTCCCACATGTGAAGCCTGAGTCTGAATATGAGCTCACCCCAAAAATCTCAAGTTTGCAATTTAGGCATTTTCCTTTGATGCATTATTTAAATACACATTTTAATTATTAATTGAGACAGCTTAGCACTGTAATTTAATAGCCAAACCCTGCATTGGGACAGATCCTCACCTGCTGCAAATCCAGGCTGCTCCCATCCCAGCGCCCCAGCTTTCCTGCCCCTCCATCCTCCACTCCTACCAAAGCATTCATTGAATTATTCCAACAAGCTTCTCTAATTGGACTTCAACAAATTGAGCTAATGAAATATTTAAACATTTCTGTACCCAAAATTAATCAATTTAAAAACACCTGGAGAAAACAAAATTACAGTTTTATGGAAAATCATGCTTCACAATGAATCTCTGGAGGAAAAATTGTGCCCCTGCTGTTTAACTTAAGAAGGAAATGGTCACCCATTACTTTTCTTGATTTCATGAGAAGTGGGAGATCTCTACATACATTTTACACTCTTTGTTCCTATATTTCCCAACCTGTTTAGTTGCAGTCATCATTCCTCCAAGAATGGAGTGATGATTTTTCTGTTCCTAGCCCAGATGGGTCCATCCTTCCTCGGTGCACTGCTGCACCAAGAGCAAAGCAAAACCTTTTCCATGGCTTCACCATGTGTGGAGAGAGCCCCAAGCAAAGTCACACTTTCTTGCTCATCTCCTGTCTCACTGGGACTAGAGATTCCTTCTCCTCAAATATCCTTTCATCAAGGTCCATGCCGTGCTTACCAAGTTTAACAGATGGGTGCAAAGGAGCAATGTGCATCATCTGAGTCAAGTAGAAGGGGAACGCTGAATCCACCCTGTTAGATGGGAAGAGTGCTCAGGAATAGGACTGTGACTCCGGTTGGCAGGGGAAGGGAACAGCCCTGGAAAAACTGCAGGGGTTGGGGTGCATGCAGGACTCACCCTGCTCTGTGCCCCCAGATCTTGGGAGCACAACTACAGCTAGGGGTCTTGAGCACTCAAATCCAGGATTCCTTCTGAATTTGGAGTGTTGAATGGGGAGTTTCAGGGTGTTGAGCTGCAGGGAAGGCAGACTGCTGCACCCAGGTGCGTCAGCCCTGCCCACAGCAGGTGCCCAGGGCTACAGTCATCTCTGCTCAGTGGAATATCCTACATATCACCACTGGAGTTCTTAGAGGGAAAAATTAGAAGACTGCATGGCCTGCATACATTCAACAGCAACCTACTTCATCCTGGCCCCCAAACAAATCCCTGCTTATTCCAATAGATGAGCAGGAGCCTGGATCAGCCACGACCATGCCACAAGCACCAGTTTAACACATGCCCCTTAGCATTTCAGGCATCTACCTGATGAAGATCTCTGCTGTCCACCAGGAATTGCTAAAGATGATCAGCAAGCAGCTCCCTGGCATTTGCCAGGGTGTCCATGTTATCCCTCCCTGGGTGTGCACTGATAGCCAGGAGGAGCTGCTGCCCACAGTGCAGGAAAAGCAGGGGCTGTGGAAAAAAACAGACTTTGCTGCTAGATACCCACAGAAGAGCCAGAGGGTTGATTTATTATGGCTGTGCTTTGGGTTAAAGTCATATGCTCTCCAAACCATAATTAACTGCCATGCTAAAAAAAATTAAATAATAAATTACACTAAACAAAAGCCCAGGGGCTGCCTCAACATGATGCACTTTGTGTGATTACCCAGCACAGCACGAGGGTTGGACCTCACGGGCTGGAGTCACTCATCATATTCACCAGCATCAAATTCATCCACCCTAAATCTACTGTCCTTCATTTCTGCTCCCTAGGTTGCCAACAGCAAAGAGATCTGAGTATGCAGGAGACTTCGATATGTCCAGAAGATGTAACAAACCCCCACCCTGGGGAGCACTTCCATTTTGTCTCAGTGGTTGTAAAGGAGGGTTGCTATAATTGCTGCCTCTTCGTCTGCCCTCCGTCCCTGTCAGCTGCCCATGTCTGGCACTGATCAGATATGATTTGCTCACCCTACACACACGGACACTCACCAAAAGTTAAGGCAATTGCAGCAAAAATTTCTCTACCTGCAATGGACACTGGGATGCCCACAACACCTAAGAATCTGGTAAATTAGCTGCATGCAGTGAAGCTGAATTTGGTTTCCTTTCCACAAAACCATGAAGATATTTATATATAATTTATCTTTCTAAGTTGTCATGTGGCAAAAGACCTCTCGCTGTGAGGCAAGCTTCTCTTCCTACTTAGAGAGAATTACGTGATTAAATAGAGACCTGAAAAGTTGTGAACAAGCATTGAAGAAGAAAAGGTTTCCTCTTAAAGCCTTAATGAAGTGGGTTCATTCCTCCTCCAACATCAACTTAGCCTTGTGTAGTTTGTTTTCACTCTGGTTAATCACTGACCAAAGCTGTAGTGCGGACCACCAGTTTCCAATAACCCATAAAAGGCAGATCAGAAGCTATTGTTCTTTTCTGTAGGGCTTAGCAGACAACAGCTGAATAAACCTGTTCAAAGTCAGAACAGTCAAGGAGGAACAGAAGCCCAGCCATCGGCTGCAGGGAGTCCTGAAAAGGAAATTCATTTATTATGACATAATTGATAGCACACACGCAAATACAGCACGCGGGCCTGGTGCAATCTCGGGTAATTAAATACAGAGCAATTACCGGGTTGCAGCTAGAGATACCGATGTTGTTCCAAAGGCAAAAATTGTGCCTGCTTGCTCCTCATGGATGCTAACACTTGGTGGGTGCTCCTGGCATCCTGTGACTGCGATTTTGGCAAAAATCTTTCCATGGGGCAGAAGAGGTGAAAAAGGGAAACCCATGCAAATGTGTGTCTGGAAACAGCACCCCTTAAAACTGTGAGAGCTGAGCGAGAGGTAGGAAGGGCTGGAATGTGCTGGGAAAAGAAAAAAGTGCCTGCTCATGGTGAAGGATTCAGGGAAGTATGAATGCAACCTCCTAAGGGAGGCACATTTGGTCTCATTTCATTTGGATTTGCAGCACTTCTAAATATGCACAGGGGGTTCTTGGGATGCGAGAGGACTCTCTGATGCCATGAAAGTTCATCCCTGTCCTACAATCACCTACCGAAAAGGAAAAGTTTTGCAACAACATAACTATCCCCTGAAATAAAAAAAATCATTAAATGAAGCATTGAGATGGTGCTTTTTGCTCCAAACAGACTTCTGACCCTTCCCAAAACATCATGTGTGAGCTGCCCTGGTGGCTGTGCCCCCTCCAGTTCACAGCAGTGACTCCATCAATCCTTTCTGCTCTAAGACACTTCTCAAGCCCCATGCCAAGCAGGGTCCAGCTGAGGGAACAAGCCTGCTATAGCAAATTTAAAGAAAGGGCAAACCAACCGCATAGCAAGCCTGAACAGATGTGCTGGTGAGGAGGAACACGTACCCTCCAACCCACGGAGCAAGGTCCAGTTCAGCCAGCTGTTCCCTGCCCCAAAATCTTTGAAGCCCACTTGAAAGTGGCTCATGCCCTTCACCCCTGCACTGGCGCCAGTACCCAGGGCGAGATCTCGTGCTTTTATGGTGGGAGGGGAGGATTCTCATCCCTGTGTCTGAGAGGGGACCCTCCCCACTGTCCCTTCCTGAGGCAAACAACAGCACCAGGCTCCCTCCATCTGCTCCAGCAGCTCCTTTTCCCTGCAGGGTGTCATTTCTATTCTCCACACTGCTGACAGTGAGCCATGCCTGAGCGCTGCTCTCCAGTACACCCAGGGCAGAACTTGCCTTCACCACTGCCTTTCCTCTGCAGCCCAGAACCAGCTTGTCCTTCAGCTGAGGTGAAAGGATTTCCAGCATCACTGAGAACCATCCAAAAATAAATAGCAGGACCCATCCCAGTGAAGGTAGATGCCAGGCTCTGCTCTTCCCAGGGGATGATACACTCAGGTTAATGGGAAATTTATGACACGCAAAACTTGTAGTTTCAGGGAAAACAGAAGCCATGAGGGCAGCAGCAGGCACCAGGGGGACAGGGTGAAATCCCTGTGGGGAGTTGCTCTGGAGTGATGCAGGCAACAGATTTTGGAGGTCCCTTGGGAGAGACATGGCACTGGCTTTGGTCTTGGTGGGGGGAAGAAATAAGTGGAAAGATTCAGGGAAAAGCAGCAGGAGTCAAAGGAGCTGTTCTCTCCACCCATTTCTTGCCTGAGATAAAGCAAAATGAAGAGGTGAAATGTGTGGGTAAATATAAATATTAAAGAATAATAAGCAGAGGATGATGAAGAGCAATGAAGTGTTTGGCTCAGACAAGGATTTGTTTTTGCTGCTGGCTGGAGCAGGGAGGGAGGGAGGGATCATGGAGGAAGAGCCAAGATTTGCTGAGAGTACCACAAACTTTTAGACATAATTTTCTATTTTTCAGCACTTTATTCCTCTCACCTGCATGCTCCATGGGGAAATACTGGTTGCTTTAATTCTAACATTTGGAGTGGAACCCATTCACGAAACTTGCTGGCTGTGTGATTCAAACGAGCCTTCTCTTTCCTCTTTTTGTTCTCACAAGAAAATCAATTCACTTGAAGAGCCTCTTAATCCCATTTTTGCAATCAACAATTGCCACTTGTATATCGCTCTAATAGATTAAGAAGTGGGATGATGCGGTTGTCTGGTCTAATTCAACCCTATTCAGGTAACTGCAGCCCAAGGCACTTTGTAGTGCCAAGTGTAGAGCTCTACAGGAAGACTTTTGCTATCATAATTTCCTGTGGAGCTATGCACTGCCCCCACTGAGTAGCCTGAATTACTTTGAATTAGGCCCGACAACCACAGAGAGCAGAAATCCAACAAGCAACAATAACCAAGTCTTTGAGCATGACTTGCATGGGTTATTTTTTTTTCTCTTTTTTTTCTTTGCATTCGAACAGAAAGAAGGAATTTCAAAACGCGCATCTATTTAAATGACAGCGACCTGCCATAAATCAAGTGGGAAACAAAAGGGGAAAACAGTTTAAGTGAGAGAGAAGTTGAAGAGGAGGAAAAATTAATCAAAACAGTTTTCAAAAAAAACTTCATCGTAAGAGCCTGTGAAAAAAAATTCAGGCCTACAGCATCTCCATGGCAACGGAGAACAAGCACATGTTGGATACCAAAATCATAAAAGGTTTGTTTTGCAGGAATGAAACAGAGACAGATGGATCCATGTTAGTTTTAGCTTAAATTTTTTAAAACATTTCAGGCAATTTATCTGCCAGCATGCCCAACTAGTAAATTAATACCTGGAAAATCATAACTAAATCTTTAGTGACAGTTCTGCAACATGCCCCCCAAAAAGAAGCCCCAGAGTGCATTTAAAACCATAAATATAAGGCTTAAAACTGAGATGCGACTTGAAAGTCAAGCTGACATCACATCAGGTAAACCAGGCTAACAGTGCTTTTCAAATCATACAGGCAGCTCTACAAAGGAGTAATTCTGTGTTTAGGGAAAAAAACAACACTGGCATATGTTAAATTTTTGTCTGGTTCCAGAGAGTGAATAAATTGGACAACAGAGTTAAAAACGTGCCTCTCAAGGGGTACAAGTTAAAAATGCTCTGGGTAGCAAAACTCTGATCTCAGGGGAGTGAAAAGTGGTTTCTTTCCTTTTCCTTCTTTTTCTCCCTCTTTTTTTTATTTGTCATCATCCCTTAATTATTACCAACATGGCAAAAAATGAATTAAATCTAAATAAATATCGAAGGTTTCTCTTCTTAAGAGTTTCAATCGCTATTCCTACTCTTTTACCTTTCTGTGTTCAGAAAATAAAGAGAACAAAGCAGGAGCCCTACTGGTTCAAAACTACCAGAACAGACAAACAACAGAGCACAACTGTTCCCTCATGCATGCCTGGGATTAGGATAAAAGCAGAAAAGACTTCTGAGAAAAAGAAAACAACAAAAGAAACAGGAGTGCTGACAAAACTTTTTTTCTTTCTATTGAGGCAAAAGAGAGAGAAAAAAAGAAGCCCTGCTAATAAAATTAAAAAAAAAAAAAAAAAAAGAGAGAGAGAGAAAGAAGGAAAGAAAGAAAGAAAGGGGGAGAAAAAAAGAAAGGAGAAAGAAAGATAGAAGAAGAAAGATTAACAAGCAGAAGTAAAAGGGTTTCACCTCCTGTTTCACTTTTTACTTGTAGCCCAATCTGGTCAGGGAAACAAGGCGCAGGAAGAGAGCAGGTCCCAGGCAGGGCACACAGGGACAGGGACCGTGCTGCAGGGCCCGTGCTGCCCGGCCACCGCTTGGCCTGGCACAGGGACAGGGACAGGGCCCGTGCTGCCCGGCCACCGCTTGGCCTGGGACAGGGACAGGGACAGGGACTGTGCTGCCCGGCCACCGCTCAATCCTGGCACAGGGACAGGGACCGTGCTGCAGGGCCACTGCTTGGCCTGGGACAGGGACAGGGACAGGGACCGTGCTGCAGGGCCCGTGCTGCCCGGCCACCGCTCAATCCCGGCACAGGGACAGGACCGTGCTGCCCGGCCACCGCTCCCTGCTGCCTCTCCTGGTGCCCACTGTGCTCTGCTCTGACTCTCCCCACTGAGGAGCAGCTCCACGCCATGCCCAGGTGCTCCTATAGACCAAACTCTTGAGTTTCTAAATTAATTATTAAATTTAAAATTCCAAGACATACCAGAATTGTTCCAAAGGGACCCAGAGGTCAAAGTGGCTAAGGAGGAAACAATTTAAGATCTTATAAACTACAAACCCCAATGAAATGAGTCAGTCTCAGTTAAGGTGACTGACATTGCAGTTGGACATCAGCATCATATCACTGGTAGCTGCAACTCACCAAACTGAGACATACAACACATTTGCACCGGGACAAGAAAGATCAAAAAGTTTTCCCCAAAGCTTTCTGGGTTGTAGCAAAATTTGCCTGTTGTGACCCAAAATGTTACAGGGACATCACAGGTGCCCGTGGGACAGCTTGATCCAACACCAGCCACTGCACAAGAAGGGTCAATAGCCTTGGGCTGCGTGTGCCAGCTCACAAGGGTCTTACCTTTGTCCTAAATTCTCCAATGTCCAGATCTTGCAAATGGCACCTTACTGGCAGTCCTCGAGCTGTTCAGACCCTTGCTTATGGAACCACAGTTTCCCTGTGCTATCACCAGATATTCACATCTGTGTCATCTACAGATTTGAGAGCAGCAACAAGGATCAGGAGCCTTTGAACTGCCAAACGTGCAGCTGAAAAGCAAATGCTGCCCTCCCCCATGTGCCCTGGGAAGGGATGCTGTCACCTCCCTGAGAAAGGGACCAAGCCTGCCCAAAACAGATGGCAGACGTGGAACAGGAGGACCTCAAACCCCGCCAGCTCCCACACAGCCCCAAACTTCTCTTGGGAGGGGAAAGACTGCACTAGGACAATGTGCTAGGCGCAGCACTGAATCCTTGGGATGCTGTGAGTGGGACACAGCGGTGCCCAGGTGGAGGCAGGCAGGGGAATTTCTGCTTTTCCCGCAATAAAAGTGTTTGGTCAGCCACGGGGTTCTCTGCACACAGTGCAGGACAAGGACTCTGGGGCCCAAATGATTTCTTTGAGTTTGAGGAGAGGGAAAAACAAAGTCTTACACGAGGCATTCAGCCACGTACTGTTTTGTGCTGTGCCTGAGGTCACACCCATTTAAGCACAAAAGGGTGCAACAAGGAAATAAAGTTGTTGGAGGCAAGGCACAACTCCAAATATAAACTAGTATAATTAGAGGCTTAACCTGCCTCCCACCTATGCTCTGCCCTCTCCAACCATTTACACAAAATGTCCTCAAGTTTTGTTCTAGCAGCTGAGTGCTCAGTAGCAGAAATTCAACCCCAAAATGCTACACTAACATTTCACCCATTAGCAATGCGGGATCGTGACCCAGAAGATGGAAACATCAAAGCCTGCCACGCTCAGAAGCCTCTGGCGGATCCCGCAGTGCCTGGAGAGAGCTGTGCCAGTGTGACTCCAGGTGCCCGGCTCTGGTTTGGAGGGATGGCACTCCTCCCGGATTAGCCCAGCTGGCCACTGGTTGTCACTGTTGCACCATTAAAATTGAGCTATGGCCGGTTGATCCCATCTGTACTTAAGGCAATCTTTAATGGCAGAAGCTCCAAAATATTTTTGGGAACATGGTGGCATTTACTCTCTCCAGTTGTGATGCTGGATTAGGTGTCTGTGTCGTGGATTTATGCTGACATGCAACACCAGAAATACCAATGGGCACAGTATCCATCTCTCATCTTGGCTGTACCTGGTCCCCGAGGTTTCTCCTAAAATAGCATCTGTTATGCACGTGGCAGCAGCAGTAAGATTTACAGAACGACCCAGTGCTGGCACCTAAACTTTGCAAGGTACCCCAACCACACAGGCCCCTCTCCTTGCCACCTTCATCTCCTGCACCATGGAGAGCACTTTCCTTTCACTACTTGCTGCTCCATGCTCCTCTCCTCTCATGTTGCCTTGAACCCAGCTGATACGATAAAAATCCCTCACCCAGGATAATTCCTCTGAAATCAGCAAGACAGAAACACCAATCACAAACCCATCCGTAAGCACTAAGTCCAAGCCACACAGCTGCACATACCCCACTGCTCCCTAGAGTATCACCCGTGTTCATGGCTTCACACCAGGTTTATGCCCTGAACTTTCTACATCCTCTCTCCTGCCTGCATCTTTCTGCTGGGTAAAACACACTTGCAGTGCCTGTCACCAAAGAAGAAACTGTCAGAGGGACAGCAACCCTGTTGGCTTCATCAAGGTGAGCTTGGGTTTTAAAGAATGGGGAAAGAGTGGAATAACTCTCAGGGATGTAAATCAAAATTAAAATAATTGCTTGCTAATACTTTATTAAATAGGATCCTGGGGGAAGCCACAGGCTCAGATCTCAGAAGTGCTGCTGCATCACACCCTATATGGGGGAATGGATGTGTTCATGCCTTTTCCACCACAAAACAAACAGTTCACAGGTGGTTAAAAAGCAAAATTCAGACAGTGGTTACAATCATGACTCACTATTCCCTCTTCATGGTCCAAAACCTCAGGCCTTTTAGAAATGCTACTAATTCTTATTCCAACTGTAGATTATTCTCTGTCGTCACTC
Organism: Emberiza elegans; assembly: GCA_024865655.1. Lineage (NCBI taxonomy): Eukaryota > Metazoa > Chordata > Aves > Passeriformes > Fringillidae > Emberiza > Emberiza elegans. The sequence continues at coordinate 25,311,580 of JALJVW010000129.1, read as the reverse complement.
CTATGGATCAAACACATGCATGCCTTTATTTTTCCAAAGATTCTCTAGGGGCTTTTTCTCCATCACAGCACATTCCTAAAGGACTCTAAAATACAGGGAAGAACAACAACTGTCCTGCTGTAATTAAAATAATTAAGCATATAAATAGAGATTTCAGTGATTTTTTGCAGAAGTTATCTTTTTTTTTTTTGCAATATCCTACTTTGCTGAACTTATACACTGTGAGCAGTGCTCAAAAAACATGTAGGAGAAAGAGAAAAATTCCACTGAAAAGTAAACATAAAGATCAAATACTGAGGCTTCATCCCCCTCCTCTGATTATCACTAGTTCATACAAAAATTAGGGAATAAAAAATCTGTTTAAAAATCATATGTCAAACACCCCAAATGTGAAATATTTTGTCTTTGAATTGTTTGGGATCTAGTCTGATATGCACGTATGTGCATCCCAGTCCATGGCAGGAGACGCCCCAGGTTCCCGTGCTGCGGAGCTCGCACTGAGCTTGAAGAGGCTGATGAGAGCAGTTTCCCACAACACCGCCTCACATCATCCCAGGGGTGAGACCTCAGCCTGGCGCTCCCCTGACTGAAAACGCTCTGGCATGCAAAGGGGTGTACAAACCTGCGCAAACAATAATGGAAAGAGAATGAGGCAGAAGCCAGACTGGGAGGAAGATAAGGCACTACAGCAAGGGCTGTGCACAAAAGGGAATATCCCATGAGGTGATGACATGTTTGAGGAACATGTACTGAGACCATAATGCTGTTTGTCATTAATGTGTCATTAAAAACATCCCTGATCACCAAAACCGTGAGCATGTGCTGAACTGCACCAGAGAGCTCAGTTCCAGTGCTGAAATGCTTTGCTTTCTGTGGCCTGGATGATGGGTAGCTCTGGTCCAGGATTTCTGCAGGGAAAGGCCTCCATCACAATCTGAGCAGGATGAAATCCTTCAAACTTATCCCAGAGCCCATGGAAATTTCACTCACCTTTCTGCCTGGATTTCCCGAGAAAGCAAATCATCTCAGTGGCTCATCTCCTGGCTTTTAAATCCAGTATTCAAATCACATGCACACAAAATCATGTATAACTATCAAGATTAATTATGTAATCAAGTCTCATTTGGGCAAGATATCATCTTGCTTGTACTAATATTTGATTTCTATTACAAATTTCTCATGCTGCTAAACCTCCCCCTCCAGACTAGTCAGTAACGTTTGGTGCTGAAGATGTACATAGAAGTAGGGAAGGAAAACACCAAACCTCCACACCAAGGCAAATTTCAGATTATTATTTAGTGTATTTACATAGAGATAGTTTTAGTTTTACAGTAGGCTAAAACACTGGACTATATGCAGAATTAATCTGACACAATGAAGATCATTTTCTGGGTTTATATAGCTCAAATCTCTCTTAGAGGAGATGCCAAGGACCAAAAAGGTTTTCAGATGGCAGCATCACTGCTTGGCAGGCAGCTCATTAGCAACTGAGCACTTGTTTCAGCAATACTGATGCAGCTACAAGTGTTGTATTAACTCCTGCTAGGTGTTCTGGGCTTGATGCCACATGCTTCTTTAATAGCAGTAGTGTTTTTCAGGGCAAACAAATTTCATTCCTTTCATGTTCAAATGTGAAACACTTTCATGCCACATAAAATTATGTTAAAACACCCAAACTTACATACTGAAGTTTATTTCCACCAGAGAGGCTTCAGACATGTACAGATAAAATGGAAGGATATTTTTGAGTTGTATATTATAAATGTTCATTGAAGTCAAACAGAGTGGCTTTCACTGACTTCAGCACACACTGGATGAGATCTTTGAAGATCAAAGGGTGCAATTATATCTTGCTTGCTGCTGTGAATTTGAGGCTTAAGCAAATTATTCTGTTGGTCTGGCTTTTTTTTTGTTGGGTTTTTTTGGGGGTTTTTTGTTTTTGTTTTTTTTTTAATAGCATAGCTTGTCGTGAAAAAGAAAGGACAGCTTTGGGCTTGGAAGCCTGCAAATAGCCAAAAAAAGGGAGTTGCTATGTTACCTAAAAAATATCTGTGATACCTGCCGGACTCCTTTAGGGTGGGAAAACTTATCTTTAGAGCCATATTACAGCTAAAATGCCTCAGGAAAAAATGAATTGTGCATGTAAGCATCCCCAGCCACTCTCCACCAGCAGGTATTTGTGTGGTAACTGACATCCCTGGCATCCACATAGTCTAAGGACACCACAGCTGTCAGGCCCAGGGTGCCCACAAGGTGCAAGTTCTCATCAAGAACAGCAGAGGTTCGAGGTGTAACAAGGCTCATCATCCTCAAATTTGATGGTGGGTGCTTTTTATTTTTAAAGGGAAGGGGTAATCCACAGGAGGGGGCATTTGCCATAGGATGGGACAGGCAACAACTAAGAGCAGCTGATTTTCCAGAGGACTGAAAGCACTGTGGAACATCAACAATTTGAATTACACCAGGGTCAGAGAAGTCTCAAGGAGTTCTCTGCTCTTGCTGCCCCCAGCAGGGTAGGCCCTCAGCTTCTGCTTATTACCTGATTTACACACTCATTGCCCTCACATGAGGGAAGACTGGCAGTGTGCAACCGTTTATTTCATTAACTAATTCTCTCCCATCCAAGTTTCTTCTTGACTTGCCTTATTGTGGAATTTTCCAATGCACAGCTCAGCATTTTTTCTTACAGGGACACTGGTCACCAACTGAGAGAGAAAGAGCCCAGCCTGTGTCCCCAGGGCCAGGCTGTGTCCCACACACTGGCTGCAGGCTGGGCACGTGGCACTGACAGGTCCTCTGCAAGGTGTAACGACACAGCCAAGGCACACAGGGATGGCAAATCCTGGGAAAGGTGCAGACTCATCTGAGTACCTTGTTTGTACAAGGATTTGTATCCACTGTGATCCAACACAAAAAATCAAAAATGCATTCATGCTGTCCAGAATTTGGATGGCTCCAGACCTGCAGCTACCTTGGACAGTTGCCACTTCCAATTTTCTTACGACCATCTCAGGGAGGTGGTTTTGGTGCAGCCCCACAAAAACACCTGCATTCAGAGGTTTGAACCAGCCCATCTCCCAAGGCACCTTTCTGGATAAGGGCTGAGGACCTGAGCACCCTCCAGGACAATGGGCATTTTTAAACTAATCACAGTAGCATCTATCTTGAGTTTTGGCTAGCTGACACAAATGTCACATCTGGATAGGTAGGTAAAACTTAGCTGAACCTCCTGCACTTTATCAATCCTCCTCACCTACTTTCTCCCATCCCAAACGCCACCTGCTCTCCAGCCCCCCCAGCTCAGTCCCAATCTCCAATCCCCTTGCCATCCATCAATCCACAGCCAGGCACGTCCTGGGGCGCAGCTGGATCCCAGCATCCCAGCAGGGCTGGGACAGAAGCACTCAGCATTTTGCCATCCCGAGAGCCACAGTGGGTTTTAGCTCAGTCAACACTGTCACCAGCAGAGCTGCACAAGAACTGCAGCCCAGCTGCAGCAGCGGCTCCCGCGGCGCGCGGAGACAAAGCCGGACCTTTAAGAGCTTTCAGTGCTCAAGTGGGAACTTTCACCAGAGAAGCGACAGCTGTGCACAGGGACTATCCTCGGGACTGTCCTCTCCTCGATCCAAATCGGAGACGCAGTGCCACCTCCCCGCTGGGCACCGTTAGCCAGAGCCTCTGCACTGGTGCCAGCCCAGCCATCACCGCACAGGGCAGAAGGAATGCAAAACTCACCTTGGGCAAAGACTGATGACAGAAAACGTATATTGCAACAGACTGATATTTTTTCCCAAAATGAGGACTGCTAGCAGAAGAGTCTCAGCAGCCAGCTCTCACTTTACACATGTGGCAGCAGCCAGCCACTCCTCAATCTGGCTGGTGATAACTGAGGGCAAATCACTGAATAACAGATCAAATTAGGTAGGATTAATTAATCAACATGTGTAAAGAGGTTTGAAGATGACAAGGATTTGTAGCTGCTCTGTCTTGGACTCCAATGGACCCGCCTCACAGTCCCGTAGGTATGACCCACACCAATGCTGGGAGAGCTCCAGGGGCCCAGTGCCATCACTGGGATGTGCCCTTGCCCAGCTGTCCCCACAGCTGTTTAAACCAGAGCAGAGAGAGCAGAGCCCCAGAGGTGCTGAATTTCCCCATGATGCTCATTTACCCCTGCATTCCTTCATCATTCCCTCCTTGAGAACTGTGATCCACCTGCACCCCAGCTGACAGCAGACAGAGGCAAATGAGATTTGCATTTATACAGCACTCTCTATCCACCAGTATTTCAGCGCTTTGATTAAAAAAAATAAAAATAAACCCCACCACAGCAGAGATGAAAAACCTCTGAGGAGAAGTGCTGTCAACCCTCACAGAGCCCTTGCCTTTGGCTTTCCCCCTGCCCCATGCAGGCTCACTTGCATCTAAAATGCATTTAAAGTCCAGCCTTTAAAATAAAGTCCCAAAACTTTCCCTGAGCTTGGATCAAATCCTGTAACTATTAAATCTTCTTTGAGGAGCCCAATGAGTTTCATGTAATCAAGGAACTAGAACAAATTATTACAATAATACAGCATCAGTTTCAGTAGAAACCTCCCCACTTCAGAGATTTTCAGGTCCAGTTGTCCATTCAACAGACAGATTTGAAGCCGATGACACAGCAAAGTCTCACATAATTAGCCCCAAAGTAACGAGTTTCTTGTTAAGTGCATTTTACTGCCATGCGCCTTGAGCACTTTTCTAGACAGAGCCTGAACCTCTCCTTTCCCCCAGCAGGAACTCCCCAGTTTGTGTGTATTCATTTAAATTCTGTCCTAATTGCTCCCTCATCAGCTATGAATCTTAAGAAGCTTAACTGTAAAGTGGGTAAACTGTGTTTACTGACAGAAAATAGAATATTCACTAATGATGAGATGGTGATGACTCAGGATTAATGTGGGGCCCTCACACCTAAGGCTTTGGCAATGAGGCAGTAAATGCTTACACTGAGATTTTTGTCCTTAAAGATGACAGAGAGGCTGTGCCTGGGCTGTACAGCACAAAACACAACCCTGTGACGCTGCTGGGTTCCTCTCCAGCCAGGGGATGCTGGAACAGCACCTTGCAACCCTAAAAACCATCTTCCCAAGGCTCCTCCCTGCCCTGCAGGAAGGGCCTGCGCCAGCCCAGCGCGGGGTGCTCCAGTTTGGCAGCACCTCTCCCGTTTCTGGGCAATGTGCACATCAACAAGCTCAGTTTTTTCAGATTTAACCCAGCAGAAAGAACACAAATATTAGTTTAAATTTCCAAATTCCCATCCTCTGCCTTTGGCTCAGTGGTGGCTGCTGTGGGGCAGCCCTGCATCAAGTAGTTGATATATTTATGAAGTCCTAACTTCCAAAAATATTGCCAGCAGCAGCTCATAATTCTCTGACGTGTGACCTATGGTTTTTAAATACTGACCTGAAAAGACTGGCTGCTGGGAATAGATGTGGTTTTTCTCTTTCTGAAGTTCTCCTCTGAGACATATTTGCTGAAATACTTTATTACCTCATCACTGAGCATAATTTAAAACTGCAGTTAAGCACTCAGCATTTAAGTAAGAGCATGCATCATTCTGACAGTGTTCAGTTGTGAGGGTATAAAAACTTCACAAACATTAGTCCCAAAATTTCTTAAAATCCTCAGCTATTTCTTCTGCAAAAATGCTCTGACTTTGGCACGTTCATTGACATGCATTTTGAAGCTTTAGGTTCAGCCTTCTGTGTTTCAAGGTAACTGTTACGGCTTGGCAAAACGTGTGAATTTAATTAGTGTAATCTAAACAAAAGAAGCATTTTAGAGCTGCTTTAATCCATACGAGACCAATATGCTGATTTGTCAATGTGAATTTAATTAGTGTCTTCGAGTCTAAACTCCAACTCCCACTTCTTTTATCTAATTATCACATTTATAAAAAATATTATCACATATTCGTTGGCCTGACTGCTTTGCCATGCAGTCACACTGAAATCTCAGTCAACATGCACTCCTAATAAGCTCAATATGTTTCAAGGCCACTGCACTGGGCACAATAGCTTCCCATACAGCCATTGCACACTCCCTCTCCCAGAGGCCCAGGACAGCTCCTCCAGCATTGTGTCTTTTCCCCATACTTCGCCACGCAAAGTGAGATCCTTCTGGTGTAATCATCAGTTAAGTGCATCAATTATGCACCATTCTGGGGATGTCCACCACAAGGCATTCATTTATATAATAATTGAGCAGAGAACACTTGCTACTCCTTTCACAAGTGGTTCCCAGGGCTGCAAGGGGACTGAAGCAATTCACTCTTCATCAAATAAACATTCAAGTCATAAGCATGACCCAAATCTCTCTGAGGATGTAAAGATGTTCTCATTTCTCCCTACAGTCCATATATGTTAAATCCAGCAAGGCAGTTCCCAAGGCCAGTGCTTCAGCTGAAGGTGGGATGCCAGGCCCTGGGGAGCGGGCAGCCAGAGCCAGGGCTGCAGCTGCACTCGCCCTCGGTGCCCAAGGACCTGCAAAGGAGCCCGGGCCAAAGGAGCTGCACCTCCACTCTGGTGAGTGGTGCACCCCTCCCTCTGGTGCAGAGAAGCTCTTCGGTCTGGAGGGAGAAAACGTGGGGAGTTCCCACCTGGCCACCCTGACCCTCCAAGAGTGTTGCACACACCCTCCATCGCTCTGCATGCCAACAGCACCCGGCTCCAAAATCTCCTTTCCATCAATTGCCAGAAATCTGCAACCTTTAAGATGAACAGACAAGCCTTTGTTACAGGGAGCAAAAAATATGTACCTGGGCAAACTGAACCTGCTGGAGCCAAGCAAGGAGTGGGTGATGGCTCCACACCTGCACTAGAAGCAATGAATTCCCTTAGCCCCAACTCCAACAGCACTGTGACCTGCCTTTCCCCAAAGGAGGAAAATCCTTCTACAGGTTATTCTTAGGAACTGCAGCAATGTTGTTCAACGAGGCTAAAAATTTAGACCCAAGTACAGTTTTTCTTTTAAAGTTAGTCAAATTTCCCTAAATGTAACCCATTGAAGGTCATTCAAATAATATGGGATAAGTGATCCCAGATAATTCTTTTTCCTTCCACATTAGAAATTTGTAAATATCCTGAATGAACCCTTTCCCCCCGATAAGCAAAAATCCAGTAGAGCAAGGTCAAAGGCTGGATTTCTAACAAGCCTTCAAGCCTAGTACAGCAGCACCCCATCCTTCAGGTCATGCTGCAGCCCATCCTCCTTAAGCAGGGCAGCAAAGCACAGCAGAGCATCATGCTCAGTTCTTTTTTTTTGTCTGTATAATTGTTGTATTTTAAGATAAACTGTCCTCGCTTGGTCAGGTTGCGATTATCAGCCTCTTTGGCTCAGAGTTACTGTCAAGGAACTTAGCCACTGGACTATTGAAGAAAATAAGAGCTTTACAAGAGCAGTTGGATCAGGTTTCTGTTCAGAAACAGGCAGACAGCTCTGCCAGAAGAGCAAAATCCTTGAAATGCTCTTCACTGCACTTTAAAGACTAAACTAATGCCTGGATTGCTCATCTGAAGCAGTTACTTTGCCTGTGCTACCAGCAGAGATCCTCCAGTCCGTGCCAGGGGAGGGGAAGCGCTGCCCTTGTGGAGGCGAACTGCAGGCCCACCTCAGACTGTGGGTTGGAAGCTAGAGAAGAAAACTTGAAAAAAATGGCCTGGGAAGGTAATTTAGGTCCAAATTCTCTGAAAGTCTCGAACCACAGAGGACTGAAGAGTTGTTGCCCTCTAGAGACCTTGCCCCATACACACAACCCTTGTGAATCTGGCCTCCCTGAAGTCAGTCTGGGCAGTGTGAGAGGACAGAGCATTTTTGGGAGCTCACTTACACAGCCGGTACAAAGAGAAAAAGCTTGGTTTCCCTTTGGATGTAGAGACTTAAAGAAGCATCCAAACAAAGCCAGAGTCAACTGATGAACAGCGAAATCCTTATGAAGCTTCCCAAAAAACAGTAAAGCTCCAGGAGGGCCGCGCGGGACCAGGAGAGCTGCGCACCTTCCTGCAGCACCTGGGTCCAGGTTGCCCAATAGACAGCTTGGAAGGTGCCAGAAATCATGGAAAATTGAGCTAGAAAAGATGCCCTAGTCTCTTCCCCCACTTCAATACGGACTGTATAAACCTGCAAGGCTGCAGACATGCTCACCACACTGCTCTCACCCCACAGTGCCACAGATGTCCTGGGCAATCCCATCCTTTACACTTAGGAAGTGTTTCTCAGCATGAAACCTACCCATTCCTGCTGCAGCCCAAACCCTGACTTCTCACCTTACCCCTTTCAGATACAGGGAACAAATTACTTGTGATCCATGCAGCAGGTCTGGGTATTTGACTGCCATGTTCCTCTTGTATATGTGTGAGATGGGGTGGCAGGAGAGGGGGAATCTCCATCAAAGACAGCCAATTTTTTTCATGCAAAGAGATGAAATTCTGCATTTTTGGCAAAAGTAACTTTCATTAATTCTCCCAGCTGGAGCTTCACCATTTTCCAGAGGAATTTGGCCATTTTCCCAGTGTGCAAAGCCTCTGTGGGTTAGCACCAGCAGGGTTTCATTTTCACAAGATCAGACTCCAAATACACAACACAGCCTATTGTCTAAATACAGTGTGAGCACAGCTCAAGTCACCTGATCAGGGCCTGGTTTCCTGGCATTTACTTTCCCCATCTGTTGGCTTTTAGCACAAATTGAAGCGCAAATGCCTACTAATGCTAGTCTCACATATGAACGTGCTCACAAAGCCATATTCTATCATGCAGAGCATATTGGACCCAGTTCAGTTTGTGTGAAATGTAAGGCATATCCCAAAGGCAGAACTGGAATTGCTTTGAGGGCGTGCTCCTTGCCCAGACCTCTCCCTGCTGAACATACATATGCTGGAGACCTCTTTTGGAAAAAAGAAATGCACATAAATGGAAGCTTCCCTCAGGCTGGTTCTGATCCTTCATTTCTCATCTGACCCCCAAACACGTTCCAAATGAGCTTGGAGAAATCAATCCTGTTGTGTGAGAGACAGAGTTTTGAATGATGATGCCCTGAACTTCCTCGCACGTTAACGACGGGGACGTGTGAAGAAGTGACGCAGGCCCCGCAGCAGGATGGCTCCCTGCACAGCCACACGCCATCTGAAAGCCAGCCTGGCATTCCCAAGCTGCCCACGGCTTTTTTGGCCTCCAAGGATCCTCTCTGCACAAGGGCTGCAATAAACCTGAGCTTCAAGACCACATTAAACATCTACCCTCCTAAAAGTGCAATGGATGAGTACAGAAACCAAAGCTGGTGTTTCACCACCAGTCATTTTCAAAGGATCCTCTTTAAGCATACCAGCTCAGTGTTGTCTTGGGAAATTGGGAGTCAGAGTAGGGATTTGTCCTGTGCCCTTGACGATTTCCTTCAGTCTTCTGCCCTGTGTCAAAGCCCCATGGAGCAGGGCACAGCCTCAGGGATTGCCAGTGCTCATCCCCAAACCAGGTTTCTGAAGGTCAGTTCGCCCATAACCCGGGCAAGGAGGGATCATGCCAATTAAGAAGCTTACCAAAATCAGCACCTAGACCTAACCCACAAGGCTTTTCTGGATTTGTGTGCCAGTAATTTCAATAAAGGAGCTTCTTCCATATGTGCACCTTCTCAGCATCCCGGTTTGCCTTTATCTCTTTGATTCATCCTTAAAAACAGCTATAAATTCTTGTGTCACATCTCATCTTCTGCTTCTCAGAACCGTCTGAGAAAGCACCAGCTCCCTTCTCAAAAATGGGCAGTGTGTGACTCCTCTGATGGAGCTTGCACAGTGCCATATCTACTCCTGGTGATATATCCAAGGGCAGCTTCTGGGCCCCTTCTCTTTGTGCGTCCAAGCAGCAGCACTGTGCCCTGATGGATCATGTTCAGGACATCTTTTTGCTTTCTCCACTCCCAAGAAAGCATGCTATTTTCTACTTTATATCCCTTGGCAATTCCAGACAAGGCCTTAACCACATCCTTGCATGTAGACAGCAGACAAAACTCCTTCTGAGCCCAAATGTCCATTCATCTTCTTCATCCAGTGCCACATGCAAATTCTGTCCTCCGTCAGTGTTGCATGCACATAAGAAGCCAAGCAGGCACAAAGCCAAATGGGCAACAGAGGCCTCAGCAGGAGGACTGGGAGCAGGTTTGATGTGGTCCCAGGAGAGCTGCAGCAGTCAGGGGACAGTGGTGACACACAGACAACAGCGGTAGTTGCATCCGCAAGCCAGTTTTGTGGCACTCCCAGGGCTGGGGCAGATGAAACTTAAACTAGAACTTAAAGGGAGCTCCTTCAGAGACTTTTTCCTCCCTTCCCTGCTCCTGCCCAGGGAAGTGTTCAGGTGTATTTTTCTACAGGAATTTTCACACTAAATCTGGAGCAAAACGAAAATAGGTACCTCAGATCTCCTGAGTCTCTGGCTGGGCAGCTGCTTGCTTCCAGCAGCCTTAGGACAGGGTGCTATTCCCCAGAGAATAGGGCTTGGCAGGGAACTCGTTGTTCCTCCAGAGGAGCAACAGAGGGGTGTGGGTTGGAACAGTAGCACAGATGCCTCCTGTATAGCCAGATGCTGTTCTCACCACACACAGCCCCTGCCCACCCTGTGCTCATGTGCTGCACCAGGCACGGCCAGGGAACCCCAGCAGCGCGCCCAGGGCCCCACAGTGACCTGGAGAAAGCTCCACGGGACTGCTCCCCACGCCCACGCAAGCTGTCCCACAGACTCCAGCCCTGCTCCACCAAGAGCTGTTCACTGAGTGATGCCTCACAGACATTGTCCCGACAATGATTGTGCACAACTTGGCCAAGCATTTCTCCAGGAAAAAGCAAAGAGCCTTGACCTGCACACACCCAGGGCAGCTCCCCACAGATGGAGGCTCAGCTCTGCCCTTCAGCACTGGCCGTATCTGGAAACAGTCACTGCTTTGCAATGCCAGGAGATTTGTTCACCAGCAGAACCCACCCTGGGGAGCTTTGCAAGTGGTGTAAGACCAGTCCTGGGAGCACACGCCACTTCTGCCCCTTGCCAAACTCCTCCTTTAAAGAAAAAAATAAAATTAACCTCTCAAAGTACAAGGAGTTGCTTAGCAGTGCATCTAATGCTATCTTTAAGGTAGCCAAATGGTGCGGCTGGGAGTGTAGCCCCACAGTCTGGCCCCAACACTGGTGAGTTTGGAAAGGCTGCTGCTCCACTTCACAGAATGGAGAAAAAAACATTGATTTGACTTCCCTCCAACAAATAGTTTTGGTTGAATTTTGTTAATGTCCACCACCTTTCTGACAGCAAACCAAAATCTCAGCTGCTAAACTTTTTGGTTTTTTTTAATGGTGAAGCCATAAATTCCTCCCTCCTGCGAGTTTACGGCAGGGAAGACTTTGCTGGTGTAAGAAGGGGTAATAAAACTTGCACCACACCAGACCTCCTCAACTAGACAAAAGCTGCTTTGTCACTTGTCACTTTGTCATTTCAAGATGGGTGGTTTCCACTCCACAACCCATTGTGCCAGCTAATGGGCACCACAGCCCATGCCAGGGCATAGTCAGAAACAGGCTGGGTTCTGGATGCCCTGGCTGTCCCCCTCACAGCAGTCCCATGCAAAGCACACCACCTAGTTGTCAGCCCTGAGGGTCCCAAGTTCTGGTCCAGTCCTGGAAAAGATGTTCTGAGTGTTGGTAAAGACACCTGTATTACCCCTACTATGAACAGTCTCTTCAGACTCTGATGCAACACTTCTTTCCAGCACAGCAGGGGTTGTGCCCTGCTCCAAGCACTAGCAAATATTACATGCTTTTAAAATGCAAAGTACAGCATCCAGCCCTCAGGCTGAACTTTTTAAAACAGTCAGTATGATGTGGGCCAGTATGTGCTGCATCTAGATGTATATGTGTAATTTGATAATCAAGACTAAGCAATGATTTTTTGAGTTTCTAGCTATAAAAACATCTTTCAAAGAGCAGCTTTGTCGCTACAGCATCTTTCCACTATGGCATAGAAAGAGGCAGCCGGCAGACACGGGACTGAATACTTGAGAAAGTGCCTTTGCACACATAGCGTGCGGAGAACCCGAGCTCCTGGAAAAGCCTGCCTCAGTCAGACAAATCAGGCTTACAAACTCACCCCTTTTGGGAAGGAGGGAGTGCAGAGAGGGGGCTAATGGCTGCTTTATTGCATTAGGCAATATCTTCATTAAGGCAGAAGAGAGTAACTGAGGAGAATGTGCATGTAGCGTGACTTCTTTGCTAGAACCCCACAAACCACCAACTGGCAGCTCCTTGGCTCCTCGCCACCCAAATCCAAGAGACCATCTGGCAACTGGTTCAGTTATCCCTCCCCAGTTAACAGATGTACACTAGATGGTGTGGGAATGGCATTTTGCAGAAGCAATTAGTTTAATCCTCAGATAAACAGTTTAAATTCCAAGTGGTTTGAGGAAAAGAAAAAAAAAAGGAAAAAGAAAATCCAAAAAATAAACCAAGTTGTTTCCACTTTCAGTGAGAATAAATAATGAATAGCCAATTCAGCTGGTTTCACCACCAGTGTGTGCTCACGGGGCTTGTTCCTATTTCCAGCTTCATGTGCTGGACAACACAAATCCACCAGATTTATTCGGAGGCTGCAACTGCATGGCCCCCACTCCCGTGGCTGTGCAATAGCTGCACCCACCCTCCCACAGCCAAAACCCAGCTGGGTAGAGGCTGAAACACAGCTCTGTCCTGACTCCAGCTCTTTGTCTGGCCTGGGGCAAATCATCTAACCTGGTTAAATCAATTTGCCTGGCTCACACACCTCTCTGTCTCCAGAAAATGAGGCAAATTATGTGGTCCTGCTACAGGGAGGACTAAGGTGGAATCAATTAGGGTTTGTGAAGCACTTGGAGAGTCTTGAATTGGAGAAATTTTCGAAATAGAGAACATCCTTATTAATTACACTAACTGATTAGTTATTATTAAATTAGAACAACTTTGTTATCTTGAGAGGAGAAAAATATTTTTTCCAGCCATTTCTTTTGCTCCCATCCTTGGAAAAGTGACTTCCAACTGAAGACAACTGAATGAGGAGCTTAACCCAAATAAAATAAATTGCCAGTAATTTCTGGTATCCCCTATGCCATTATTGAACAATTTGCATTTGAATCAGGGCTTTTTCTATCACAGCCCAGCTTCACCTGATCCTGCTCTATAATCACCATCCCCATTTATGAAATCCCAGCATGTTGCCGTAGAAATTATGTCACAAATTCATCATTATGACTTCCCCAGCAGGAGCAATTGGAGCTGGAGATTGGCTGTAAAAGTTGCCTTCTTACCAGTCATGCTTTAAAGATATTTTAATATTTTTTTAAGGTAGAGAAGTGAGATTAGCTACCATAGGGAATTAGACAAGCATGCCATGAATATCCCAGGGATACAAGATTACATCCATGAGTCACAGGAAGCATAAAATATGATCAAGAGACTTTATGGAGGATGATCTTCAAAATTACCTCCTAATCGCTGAGCAGTTTGCATAAAATTGACTATTAGTTAAAAAAAAAAGTAATTCAAAATTCAAAAGTGAACCCAACTGATAATAGTGAAGTTACAGCTATTCCCATCAGGAAGGCTTATCTGTCAAGCCACTCCAGGCCCACAGCTTATAGGTTTGCACACTCCTTTGATAACATGATAATTGGTCAGGTACTGTGGCAAGAAACATTCAGAGAGTAAACTTTTGAGGTAAATTATTTTTATTTAAATATTTCAGACTTTTCTTGCAAGGCTACATTCCTCCTGCTGCTGCTTGTCAAAGGCTGGCAGGTATTGCAATTCCTAATGAGAGCTACTGAAGAACCTTGACACAGGAAAGCCTCAAAACAAAGACTATTTCTACTATAAGCAATGCACTTTGCCAGCAATTGTCTTATTATACCTCTTAATCATTAAAACCAAACAACAACAGAATAAAAGCCTCTTTTTATCAGTGTTAAAACAGAAAATAATTCAGTGAAAAAACAGCACCTTAAATAGAGCATAACACCCAGTCTGAGGGCCCCACACGTGAACTTGGGTCTCGTCTGGACGCATCCACACTTTCCCTCCTTCCTCCCACCCGTCCCTCCACGCAGCTGGAGCCCACCCGTTCCTCTCAGTTTTGGCAGCACAGCCTGGGGGATTTGAGAAGCGCCTGGCCCTGTGGCTGAGGAGATCAAAGCTACACGTGCCAGGTCCTCACTGCATCAGCTATTAACTCAGGCTGCCATCAGGTCTCATTTGAGCCAACACAAATTATGGCAGCTGGAAAATTACCCAGACGTAAATCAGCACCGCGCGCTTGTCAACCAAGTTCTCCAGTTGGATGCACAGAATTCTCCTCTTCTCCCCACCAGCTTTGCACCTTTTCTAAATTTAAAACAAGCAAACTAGGCAGCAAATATGTCCTGTATTTAGTTAGAATAAATGTTTTTGTAATGTTGTTGAGCAGTCTGGCAGGTTAATTAGTTCTCTGAGGTATCCTAGAGAGCAAGGTTTGGCTGGTAAGGGAGACACCATCCATTTTAAACCAACTAAAGACAGTGAGGATGAGCAAGAAACCCCAAGATTTTGCAGAAAAAAACCCCAACCACTGGAGGAAAAGGGAAAAAAAAAAGCGTAATCCAGACAGGGGCTTATGCCTTCTATGTCCCCAGAAGAGCAGCCCTACAAGCAGAGAGCAACCACCAACCTGCAGGTAAATAACAAGATCATTCAGCCCCAGTAAGCCTGTTACACTGCAATTGAGCCCTTCTGCTTCTCAGCAGTGACAGGCAATAATTAATTAGTAGCAAACACTCTGATGGGTACTTGGTCCTTATTCCAGCAACCAGACTCTTTCAGCCAAGATGTCTGTCCCAGCGCAGCACAACTCATTAAGAGAAAGAGCAGGAGGAAACTTGGGAGTCATTCAGGGGCTGGAATAAGAGGGAAGTAAAGAAGCAGACACGCCTGGTTCCACACATCGCGTGGCAAGATTCTGAGGAGCTGGGTAACTGGATCACACTGGTGTGTGGTTTTCTACCCAGGAAGCATGTGTCTGAAGCCTGGTCATCTCTGGACAGGATGTAAGGAGTATTGTATGTATGTAGTACACAGGAACAGTGGTTTAAGGTTATTAACAATGTGTGAAGGCACCCTGTGCCTCCTGAAGGATACCTGCATTGGGCCAGAAAAACATGCTTGGGCTTACAAACTACACACTGAAGTACCTGTCACTCAAAGAGTGACCTGAAGAGAAAAGCTACCCACTGAATCTGATCCATGCCATGGAGCTATTCAGACTGTCAAAGGAATCTTCCCTAGGGTTGAGTCAGAAATCTGGGGGGGGGGGAAAAGGCATCCTCCTCCCTACATCACAATGCTATCTTATAAGGTCTGTAGGAGTTCTTTGTGGCTACAGCCACCCCAGTCAGCCCTTTCACAAACTCCAAACACAATACAGACGTGTCTGCCCCATCCACAGCACAGGCCACAGGGTGCCAGCAGAGCAGCTGAACAGAATACATGCCCTGAGAGCCTTTCTTGGCCAAAACAGTTTGACCTGTTCTCATGTGCACGAGCCCTGCAACACCTGCAGGGGCTGTGCCCTTCAGGAACCGCTCTGGGCTTGGTTCCTGCAGCACTGGAGAGCTCTGGGAAATGAAGTCAGATCCTCTTTTTCACATTTTTCTGGCAAAAGGGAGCTCAAGGCAAAGGAGTTGCATAAAAGGGAAAATGGAGGCCACAAACTAAATTCCACCACACGGTCCTAAATATCTTTCCTAAAAATAGTGTAGTGCACACAATTCATATTTAATAAAAAATAGAAATATTGAAATAACTCATCTCCACAACATAAGTTTAGCTGACGCTATTTTAAAACTTATTTTATGACTTAGAAACGTCATGGTTGTAGGCGAAGAGCACAGCTTCATCTCTCCAATCTTAAGCCTGGAAGCATGAGCAGCTGCTCTGTAGAAATTATTTCAATTATTTCAGTCCTACTTTGCAAGTGAAAATGCAAAATGGTATCACACTCAGCAGAGAAACAACAATACCCGTGCTGAAATTTACTGTTTCATTTCCATTAGATTTGGTGATACAACTCATGGGGATAAGACTGGGCAGCCAAACATCTGGTGTAAGACTACAGAAGACACCACACACCCAAGAATCACCCTCCTCTTTACAGTTTGTGACCAACACGACCCAACTTTTTCCATTTGCTTCAGCAGCCATTGGACTTGGTCCTCAGAAATGTTTCACACAGGTGTGGGCACGTATCCCATGTACACACCACCCCCAACTCCCCTCCTTGCTGCACATGTGTATCTTGTTGACATTTCCTCCCAGGAATGATGCTGTAGCTGTTCAACACTGTTCAAGAAAGTGGAATGAAATGTAAAACATCAGCACTGAAATCCTCCTTTCTTTGAGGTTCTGTTGTAACTTGTCAAGTTTTACTTAAAATATGACAAAATTGTCAGTCTACAAAGTCTGCTGGATTTGGGTGGTTATTACCAGGAGAGTCTCACACTGGAGATGCTTTACCTCATCTGTTACTGAAAGCATCACAAAAACACAATGTAGGGAATGCTTTACTAAGTCTGTTGTTCTCGCAGGAGTAGATGAAGAATGGTTATTTCCATGTGACAGCTATTATTCATAAATTAATATGAAAGGGATATCAAGGAATCAGTTGCTGGTATCTAAGTACTCAAAATGACACCATAATGACCATTTCATCTTCAAAACCCATCACTGACTCAACACAAAGTGGACAAGACCTTCAGCCATGCTTGAAAACCTCCCAAAGAGTGTTAAGAATCACTAGGAAAAAAACCACATTACAGTTTATTCTGTGCTCAATAAAATCAAGACCAAGAAGTTTGTCTGTTGCCATCTTATTGCAGGGGTTCTATACTGTTGCCTCCTTATTGCAAAAGTTTCATACATTCTTGGTGTTTTCTTGTGGGCAGCTCCTCAGAGCACTGACTCGTTCTTCTTCACAAAGCAGCACACTGACTCCAATTCCCTTCTCAACCAGCCACCCACTCTTTTATAGCACTCTTCTGCTCCTTGGGTACAGCTGTGGCCTGGTAAAGTCAGGCCCGTTCCTAATCTTTGATAATTGGCCCAGCTGCAACTCCTTAGGGGTAAGATTACTTTCTAAACTATCTTCATTTTCTTATATTCTATCCCCCTACATTTGTCTATTATCTTCTGGCTAGGGCTTACACCACCTTTAAATGACACACGCTCAGAACCATTCGCATTTAGCTGACAGCCAAGGGGCTTTCTCTATAAGCACAAAGCCAAATGACAGCTGTGTCCTTTTCCATAGTCAAAAAAAGATGCCAGAAAATTCTGAGGGCATATATTCAGATTCTCTACAAAACAGCACAAATCGTAGATATGGGGAAGTATACAGCACAAGTATTTAGATGTAGAAGACCTCCAGAGGGAAAATGGGTGGTTGTCTCTTTGGCAGGGGGAGTGCAGCAGCAGTAGCAAATCTCACACATATGTACACGAAAGTTCACTGGTAACAGTTTAAAAACAAACAATTTTGCTTCACAACTTTGGCTCTGGACTGACTGGCAAGCTTCAGAAACCTGTTCAACCCACTTTCTATGTTTTAGCTTAGTAGTAGTCACAGTAAAAGCACCACAAATACAATTTTACAACCCATTTTACTTTGCCTCTTGTGAAATGCTTATTTATTAATGTGGCAAAATTTCCTGCTGGGAGTTTATGGCAATTGTAGCTCCAAATTCACTCATGAATTAATTTCCCTTTGAACATGTAAAATTTAAAAGCAGCTTCATGCAACATAAGTATCCAATAAAATCTCCCCAAACTTTAAATATAAAATTTAATAGGAAGGGCCCATATAAACAGACCAGCACCGATTCCAAGAGCATTAAATCTCTGTTGGAGTGGTGCTCTTGAACCAGCTGATAACCAACCACAACCTGATTTCTCTGAAACAACGCTGTTGTTTCCCACCTCTGCAAGGGAACAGAAGGGAAACGGGTTTTTCTTGGTGGGAGGGGAAAAGACTTGTGAGGCCAAGTTGCCATCAAGAGCATATCTGAACCTCACTGGGAACTGTTTACTGTAGCCAGCTCCTCCTGGTACACCAGTGCTTGACACTTTTTAAGTTGTGTAAAGCTTTGCTTTTATTCCACGGGCACCGTTCAAAAGATGTGGCCTGGCAGTCATCCCACCTGAGCTAGGTGATCTGTCCCAACATCTCAGTAACCTGGAAGGAACAGCTTCCATAGAGACTTGAAATCCTCATACCAAAGATTACACTATTGAAAGGATAATAAACATTAACTGCAGACACCTGGTGTTTACATGACTATGAAAAAATACAGAGTCATTTTGGGTCTCGTTACATTGTGGGTTTAGATGCTGAAAAGTAGCTTCCAGTGATGAATGTTTCCATATGCCATTTAATAAGCTTTGAGTATTTCACTCATTAATCTGAGTCAATATCCCCCTACTCATCTCCAACAGCATCTGTAACACAGCCATTGGAATTACACGTCTGCAGTGACTCTGCTCAGCTTCCAGGGCCATTCAAGATTTTGGGGAGCCTCTTTAAAACTCTGACATTCCTTAGAGAAGAGCCTTTGCCATCTTATAGCTGAAGAGGCTATTAAGATGTTCCATCTCACGCAATCCAGCACTGAAGCTAAGCTCTGCATAGGAAGGAAAAGGCTTCACATTTATGAAATACCCATTTCCAAGCCCCCTAGATTCGTGTCTAAACTTCCCAACAAGCTCAATCTTCAGAGGATGAAGAATAAGGAGACATATGTTGCAAATGGCTACAAGAAGAAATAGGGGGTTAATCTTTGATAGAAAGTAATGGTTTGCCCAGCAAAAAGTATTTGGGGTAAGCTGGAGAAAGCACAGAGATGACACACAGGTCCAGAAGCCTGTGCCCATCCTACAACCACAGATTCAAATGACCCACCAGTTCTTGCACAATCTGCACCAAAGACATAATCAAACTGCTTATGAACAATATAAAACTCAAAACCCATCAACTGGTCCAAATAATATGATCTGTGTCCAAGTAGTGAAGACCTAATTAACAAGAAAGGAAACACATCAGCTGGAGTTGTGCAGTTTTATTTGAACAAAAACCGATGTTGATATTTTTAATAAAGTCTACATTACACTAAATGCATGTACATTTGTAAGAATATAACCTAGTTGTAAAGAAGGTGCAGGATAATATGTACAATCATAGTTTAGTTTAAAAAATTCACATTTTACATAGATTTACTTGACAGTCCTAGGCTTTCATGGTATATAAATGATAACCAAAAGAGGTAACAAAAAAACCCAAACTACAGTCACAAGGAAATTCAGCTGGAGGACTGCATAATGCACTCAATTTTTCAAATAAACCGTTTCACAGAATTCTTATTTGTCCTAAATCAAATTTTGGATATAATTTTTGAACTACTATAATTAACACGTTCAATGAGTATATTGATGTAAACATTTTTGTTTATATCAAAATGGCAATGGCGCCATCTTCTTCAATAAAAATATGCATTTTTTTGTTGTGGTCTGGTCTTCCACTTTTACAAATTAGAATAATTACACAGGATGTTTCTCCTAGATGGTAAAAATTATCAAACAGCAAGGAGGATATGTTCAAAAGACACTTTGAAGCTTTTCAGTCCACCTTCACAACACTGTAAATCTTACTTACAAACCAGAAGCAGGCAAAAAATCCAATGGTCCCTGAAACAAGAAAGTAATAATGGTTAGTTTATCTTCCAGCTTGCCCTGAGAGAGAAATCTAACATGTACTTCCCAGCAGGACAGAATGTAACACTGTAATCCAGCTAACTACCCAGAAAAACAACACTTCTTAAATTTAACAACACACATTCATCCTCAAGCTAGGTTACTGATTTAGATCAAAGATGACTTTTAGGGTCCAGGCTGCTTCATGTACATTTAAGCCACCGATGACCGTGTTGCCACCACTATGAGCAGGGACACAAGCACCAATTCAGAAACTGACTTCTGTAAACATGCCAAGCCAGCCCCTGCCTGATTTTTTTAGGTCTACAATACTTCACTGCCACTTATGAATTATGACACATAACTAGGCCTTGAAAAAATTCACCTGTCCCAGTTTTATATTCATCATGCTCTATTTATACTTGAGAATAGAAATTTCTTCTTCTGTGTATCCTGTTACTTCCTTTTGGCAAAGGAATGCTCCAAGTGCTACAGAGCTGGAAGTAAGCAGCAAGTGAAAGCAGCAGTGACAAACCAAAACACTGAATGAGGTTAGTATAAAACAATTTTCTATTTTTAAACTGATGAACAAATTTGTGGTTTTCACCGGCAGTCACTTTTATTGGGCAACTGCAAAGACACTGTCCATCAAATTTACTTTTAAATTACCTTAAGAACTTCATATGCAAGGAGACAGAGTCCCAATTAATTTAGTCTTCAGCCTCTAAAGGAAGCAATGCACTACTCATCACACTTACACTAGTTGTAAACTGTCACAGAGATGTTAACCCTTAACAGACAAAAAGAGGGAAGATCTCAATTGCACTGAGTTCCCTCTCAAAAACACAGCTACATGCCAGCCCTGGGACAGCCCTTCTCAGCTCCACTGCAGGCATTCGCAAGATCATGCACTCAGCTCCCTCCAATTTTATATTATCCTTTTCTGTCTGTACAGCCCATGCTTAACATCCAATCTCTTTCACTATTGTGACTGACTTAACTAGAAGATTCTTTATGAAGCATTTGGGTTTTTTACGTAAGTTATATTTCTATCTTTCAAACTATATCTTCACATTTCCCAAGCAAACAACCCATCCTGGGATGCTTATTATCTGTATGCCCTTACATTCCTCATGCTACTATGTACATTTTCAGTTAAAGGCTTTTTGACAGACTATTATTATATGCCACAGATTACCCTTTCCTTCGAAGTTTGCAGTTGTTGTTCCCTGCAACAGTAGGAGACAGCAGATTTATGGCCGTTGATAGGAGATGAGACAGCAACCACACAAAGAATGCAATTCCTTCGTAGGCTTGACATCACTAAGTCTTTGCAGTTCATGGTCATATCCCACTCCTTTCTACTGTGCCAAATATTCTAATACCAGCATTGTTACTCTAAACCTTACTCTCACAGTTTTGTTTCTAATAATGGTTCTCAGTCTCTGCTTCCTGGTTGTTTTTATAAAATAGCCATCTCCAAGCCTTTTATGGCTTTGAAAGCAGTTTCTTCCAAATGTTTAACACATTAGATACCTTAAAAATTTATCTGCTGCTCTAGAACAAAAGTGTACTATCATAACAAAAATGTACAACTATCCCAAGAATGACAGCTACTGTAGTTTTCTGAGCATGCCACAACTTAATATGGGAACACACTCTAAATCCACATATTTTCCTCTAAACCTTGTTAGTCTGAATCTTTATAATACATCAGTTTTCTATAAAACATTGCCTCAGTCATAACAGAACTTGAAGACTTCACACTGTGAACAAGCATTTTATTTATAAACAGATTTACACAAGTTTCAGTAACATCGATTTTCAACTCCCCCTCCTAAAAATGTCTGTTTAGCGGATCAAAGACCAAGTACACCCTACTCATTTTTCAAACTTTATCAAAAATTTTGCCAATGTACTGGAAGCAGAGTAAGACACTTTTTAAGTGATAATGTTTGTCAGATATCAGATTTGAATCATAAATTCAGGAGAGAAAGGCAACACTCGTCACCAAGACACAGACTTAGGTAGTCAGAACCTTCTCTGGTGAGCACAGATTCCTTCTGTTGCTACCTCTACATCAATAATTGGGGCTAACCAGTACTGTAATTGCTTCTTCCCTCCCATGAACAAATATATCCTACAAACTCCATATGTGGATAACTCTAAGGACCAGAAATATCAAAACCAGAACATCAAACTAAAGACCCCATCATCTGTCAAAGGTACCTCTCCTAAAGAGCCACTTGATGCTCTAAGATCAGTGCAAAGGTAGTGGCACAAACTCGGTTGAAAACTGGTTATCAACTAGGTTAGAAATCCAACTGCAGATTTAGGAGTGCAAACGAATCACACCAAATCAACTAGGTGGTTTTAGTGCCTTTTTTTCCCCCTTTTTTTTAATAACATGGGCCAAATAGACTAGAAGCTTCTAAAGGCTCAGGTCAGCAGAGCTGTGTTGACATTGCAACCAGTATTACTGGAGAAAAATTAATATAAGGTAAGAGAACATTATTTATAAGGTTCTCCTGAACAGTAGCTTTACCTACATGACTGCTTATGTTAGTGCAAAAAAAAAGCTCAATTTTTGCCTCCATTTTTAAGAACATGAACCACACCACAGTGCCCGGTTCCACTGAAATTCAGTGTTTTCCCCCTCAGCCCTTGGGATGCTTGTGATTCCATGAACACTATAAGGCCCAAAAAAGGTAAAGCAGTAAAAATGTTTCTGATTTCCTACATCGCAATAAATATCCCAGTCAAAGGGATCTGCAAATGAGTAGCAACTGGGGAAAAAAAGACTTCTGAACTAGTGTGGCTTGTTTAAAAATTCTAGCCAGAACGTTTTCCACATTTTCTGCATTTTAACCCATTTCACAAATTTGCCACTTGTTCCAGATTTGAGCACTTCATACTGGATCTTTAGGCAGGTGCTGACAAGTACCACAGGTTTTCAGATTCTCCTTTTAACCACTTTGTCTAAAGCCAATCTTAAAACACAGACAACTGCACACTGTTTCCTACACCTGTACCTCTACCCAGTAGCATTGCTATTATCATTGGCACTAGTTAAAATCCAACCTTGCCATATCACATTGCATCACTTGAAATGTATTTTCTTGAAGAGCATAGGTACACTTCAATCTTGACCATTTTTCTAAGCTCATCTTGCACCAAAATGAAAATCATCCCTTATTAAAATGAGCCTCTCATTAGAACAGGAGAAGCATTTAGGTAAGGATTGGATAAGACCATCCCAGGGTGTTGCTTTTATTTGTCTCTTTCAAAACACATTCAAACTGAAACCCAAGTTTTGAAGCACTATCAACAAGAAGCACACCTCTGCAGCTCAGGCTTTTCTCAAGACACCAATGAACACAACATGAGAGAACAGATACCTAAAGGCATTTTTGGAAAAGCTGTTAAAAAAATTCTAACACTAAGTACTTAAAAAAACCACCAAAAAACCACAACAACAAAAAAGATCCAAACAAAGCAGCAAACAAACTAACACTACAAACAAATGAGTAAAATACCCCGCTAGTCGCAAGAGTTCAGACCATTACATTAATTTTCTGATTAGTCTGAACTCCTTCACATTTTAAGGTTTTTGACATCTTTCACATGCACATCGCTATCAAATGACCCAGCACCAAGACTAACACCAATTCCTCCAATAAACCTTTCTAATCTGTTTGTTTGGTTTAATCCAATATAACAAATTAGTTGGCTAGTGTTTACTTTACCCAATCCTAACCATTCACCAACTTAAACTGCATGAAAAAACACCTGAGGTCTGCATTGAAGAACTAAAGCAGTAAAAATGTTTCTGATTTCCTACATCGCAATAAATATCCCAGTCAAAGGGATCTGCAAATGAGTAGCAACTGGGGAAAAAAAGACTTCTGAACTAGTGTGGCTTGTTTAAAAATTCTAGCCAGAACGTTTTCCACATTTTCTGCATTTTAACCCATTTCACAAATTTGCCACTTGTTCCAGATTTGAGCACTTCATACTGGATCTTTAGGCAGGTGCTGACAAGTACCACAGGTTTTCAGATTCTCCTTTTAACCACTTTGTCTAAAGCCAATCTTAAAACACAGACAACTGCACACTGTTTCCTACACCTGTACCTCTACCCAGTAGCATTGCT
The DNA here is from genome assembly GCA_024865655.1 of Emberiza elegans. Taxonomy (NCBI): domain Eukaryota; kingdom Metazoa; phylum Chordata; class Aves; order Passeriformes; family Fringillidae; genus Emberiza; species Emberiza elegans. The sequence continues at coordinate 25,287,622 of JALJVW010000129.1, read as the reverse complement.
ATTATCATTGGCACTAGTTAAAATCCAACCTTGCCATATCACATTGCATCACTTGAAATGTATTTTCTTGAAGAGCATAGGTACACTTCAATCTTGACCATTTTTCTAAGCTCATCTTGCACCAAAATGAAAATCATCCCTTATTAAAATGAGCCTCTCATTAGAACAGGAGAAGCATTTAGGTAAGGATTGGATAAGACCATCCCAGGGTGTTGCTTTTATTTGTCTCTTTCAAAACACATTCAAACTGAAACCCAAGTTTTGAAGCACTATCAACAAGAAGCACACCTCTGCAGCTCAGGCTTTTCTCAAGACACCAATGAACACAACATGAGAGAACATATACCTAAAGGCATTTTTGAAAAAGCTGTTAAAAAAATTCTAACACTAAGTACTTAAAAAAACCACCAAAAAACCACAACAACAAAAAAGATCCAAACAAAGCAGCAAACAAACTAACACTACAAACAAATGAGTAAAATACCCCGCTAGTTGCAAGAGTTCAGACCATTACATTAATTTTCTGATTAGTCTGAACTCCTTCACATTTTAAGGTTTTTGACATCCTTCACATGCACATCGCTATCAAATGACCCAGCACCAAGACTAACACCAATTCCTCCAATAAACCTTTCTAATCTGTTTGTTTGGTTTAATCCAATATAACAAATTAGTTGGCTAGTGTTTACTTTACCCAATCCTAACCATTCACCAACTTAAACTGCATGAAAAAACACCTGAGGTCTGCATTGAAGAACTCACTGTTGTGGGATAGATCCTTATTTTCCCCTAAGCAGATGACCTGCATATTTTAAGATACTACCTTTTAAAATAATCCCTACTATCCTAGGAGAGTGATGCCATCCCAGTGTACAGCAGCTCACTGCACGTCATTTACCATCCTAGGGAGGTACAGGTAAAGAATCTTTTGCAGGAGCCATTTAAAACTCACAAATCCAGATATGAAGATGACTCAAGACACTTCTTTAGCCAAGAAGCAAGGTATGTCCAAAAATCCCTTTATATGTAGTGGGGAGACACTGACACCTTCATTGTTTTTTGATGATCTTGTCCTCTGCTTTATATTCTGCTGAACAGTCTGGTCTGCAATATATATACTACCACTTTCTGGTACACAGAAACCAGATGCTATACACAAAGCCAGCATCTAATTGAGTAAGGGACAGTTATTAGTAAACCAGGTTAAATTCAAAATTAAAAACAAGGATTATTGCAAAGAATAATGTCAAAATACATTAAGCAGACTCTTCTCTACTCATCTCTTCTAGCTTTATTGTTTAATGAAGAAAGAAGAATTCAAAGCACGAGCAGATTGTAAGAAAGCAAATAGAAAAGCACTCTGCACTTGGCTGATACTTCTCATGTACCTTAAAAGCTCTCTGTATCATACTGGTTTCAATCACCGCACAGTGGTGGGTGCTTCAGAATCTCAGATTCTAAACACAATCTACCCAGAAGATCAAAACTCAATTTTGAAAATGGCATTAACTCACAAGTGAAAATGATGTTCAAAAATAGAGGTCACTGTAAAGAAACATGCTTTGACTATGTTCAAGATTTTTTTGCCTCCACAAATAAAATACATGTAATAATGTAGCTACCCCAATCCAACCACACTTGTTATTTCTTCAAATATTAGCTGCACTTTGTACATTAAAATGAAATTGTCTGGTTTAGGTGTGCACCCATCAGATTTCACTGGTCAGATTATATTACTGTCAGTGTTAGTATACAAGCATTCAATTCCTATTTACTTATTCATTATGATCCCTTTTGAAATGCCCTGGGTAACGCAATGCACTGCCCCTTGTGTTTCTGTCAGAGTTGCTGAGACCTAGTAGGCAAGAATAGAGAAAACCAAGATACCTGGCACTAATTTAAGTGGAAGAGATCAAGGTCCCCTTTTTGGAAGGCTATTAAGCAAGGCATGTGTAAAAATACATTAACAAACTCCTTCACCTCCAGAAACTGTGAAAAACTGAACCCTTATTTTCTAAAACTATGCCTGCTAAGGATTATTTTTCAAAACAAAGCAAAGTTATGTGTCTACTGCTTGTGCCATTTGTCTAGAACAGCTTACACTTCAGGCCCAAAATCTATCACCTAACTAAATATGGAAAAGAAAGTTATCACAGCATTTTACATTAGCAAGGATTTATTACGTACTCCGTGCATCTGTTGTACTCATTAGCTTTCTAGTGACTAGCTATTCTCTTAAATGTAAAAAAAAAAAAAAAAAAAAAGGGCCATGTAGTAGTTTTCCTCATGAGCTACAGAAACAGCACAGGGAGCACCATTGTGGGGTTTTTTCCAAAAGAAAAAGACGAAACTGCAAAAATAACTGCAGCACAGTTTATTATTGTACTTCAGGGGTCTCACTGGCCTTCATATCAAGAACTCCAGGATGAGCATATCTGAAGCTCTGAATACCATTTCGGCAGCTGGCACGACAACTTCAATTATCATTTTATAAAATGATGTATATATAGAAAAGGGACATTTTTAATTCTATCAATTTGCATATTATAAGTGATATTGAAATTGGCAGGATAGCAACTAACCTATGCTAAAACTCAGACACATATTAACATATTGCTTTAGCATAGAAGTAATTAAAACATTTTAGACTATCATTATTGAGGTTTTTAAAAGATAGATAGATAGTTAGACAGATAGATATTATAGAAGACATCTGGAGCTTGTCTGTTTCACTACAATTAAGCAGAGGTTAAACTGGGAATATGCAAACTTCCAAGTTTGCCTTCTAATAATTAAAAACCAGAAAAATTAAATCCTCCTAGTTTTTTTCCCTGCTTCTTTTTAGAACTTTTATTGCTCTTCTTAGAAGAGAGACATTTCTAAAGAACAAAAAGCAGCAATAAGTGACAGCTACTGTTATTTAATATCATTTCTACAGCACAGCTGCTTTTTTCAAACACATACAGGAATTTTCTTCAGGTTTTTATGAACAGTGGGTTTTTTTGCCTTGTGCCAACCAGTACTAGGAAAATTAAATACATAAGGATGAAAGAGGTCCTTCTCCCCATTACACTGACAAACCTGAAGTCTGACGTTAAGACTTACCCTCATTACCTATTTCAGCCACTCTTTTTCAACTCCAATTAACTAAAAAATGCATTTCACAAAGTGAACACAAAGTAATCACAGCAGCTTTCAACAAACAGGCAGAAGAAGTTAAAAAGTAACAATATAAACTACCATGCCATCCACAGAGACATCCTCTATTACAAATCTTTGGAGTGACTGTCATGGCTGTTTTTATCAACAGCCCATCATATGCGAACAAGCATTTTCTCTAGGTCTCTCATTGCAGTATTTCATGAAGCCAAGCAGTGACACCTAAAAGATCCGACTTCATGTGTTAAATCTACATATACAACAGCAGCAGTACGATGAACACCAAGATAAAACACTCACGGCTATTTTTCAAGGCCAGTACCCTTCAAAGAGCTTATCATTTCACTAACACATAGTATATTTGGCACAAATTTCTTATCAAATCAGCCTCAAAATTATTGTTTCAGTCAAGTGACTATGAACATTAAAATAATCCTCTGGAAGATACTTTGTTTTCATGAGTTACATCAGAAAAGTTGGACAACTAACACTGGAGAGCCGTATTTCAAATTGGTTCTTCCAGTTAAGGTACATTTCCATCATTATGAAGTGGTTTAACGAGCAAGTAAGACAACTCTAACAGTACTAAAACTCTATCTTGTCAACATTCACTTCTTCCCCAGCACCAGCATCCTTCACTTGCGTACAGTGAAAGCTGAAAATATCTTTTATCTTCCATATGCAGAGAGAAATTATCTTTAACCACAGAACTTCTAGAACCAATTATGAAATCCAGAATCAAGTTAATACTCGATATCGATGAAATGAACAAAATACTCGATATTACATAAAATGATAATACTCAGTAAAATTACCAAAAACGGGCCTTTGAAAATATAATGGCTTGATATTCAATAAAGGAAAATTAATTCTACCATAAATAAATGTAATTTCAAGTTAGGAAGAAAATGTAAAAAAAATCTTACTATGCTGTGTGGTGTACCATGTAAGTAACACCATCTAAAGAGTCATAAATTGTATTTAATATTTCATGTAATCTCAATTTCACCTGATGTTTCTCATTTCATAACCAGAGCCCTCTATATTAATTTTAGTTTGAACATTGTACTTACCTGTGAAAAGGAAAAAAATCAAGACCATGATCATTGTGTAACCAAAGTATAAAATGGTGCTGGCAGTTCCCGTTATCTGGAGTTTGGAGAAGAAGTAATGGACTGCATAGATAAAGAGATAAACTGCTGTAAAGCTGCTGGTCAAGAACGACCTCCACCACCAGTGATAGTCCTGAAAGAAACAATAAAACGCTTGCTAAGAATCCCCATGTAGGAAATGGAGTATAGATAAGACAGTGAAAAATTAACGTTGTCTTATGAACACATTTAATTCTGTAAAATTTAGCTCAGTAAAATTCCAATGTGGCATGTAGATATTTTCTTTTTTCAAAGTCAGCTGTACTGCTTCCACTACGAAGATGAAACTACTCTAAGATCAAAGCTGTTTGGTTTTGCTTATCTGTTGCCAGCAGATGATTTTGAAGCAGAAGGCACATTTCAGAAGAGTGGCTAAGACAGGCACGCCACAACTGAAAACGCAATCAGTTCATAGTGTCCAGCATTTCACAGTGTATGTGAATACCTCACCTGTATTTCTAACATCTTCCAGTTACAAGTCATATCTACATCAGAACTGCAATTTTTACCTCTGCACACAGGTGGAAGTAGCACAGCAAAACTGTAGCCTCTGAACATGTAATTAGAAGAATTATAAAAACTAGGAACAGGAATCCAAACATATAATACATCTGATGAGACCTAAAATTAAAAACAAATAAAGACACGAGTCTCATTTTTGGTTGTAGTTCTGAGTTAATTCACAGTGTCACATTACCAGATTCTGAGTCAACTTTATTGAGTGAAGGTGACAATTACTGCAGTACAGGATTTGACAGAGGGAGTATTAGTCGCATATTCCCTCCATGCTTCCCTTTCATAGCACAAAGGGAAGCAAAAGTCCATAATATACCTGTTTGTCAGCTGATTATATTTTTCAGCACAGTTACATGACACATTTTTTGAGGACTGATATAAAAAGTTAATCTAATGTATTTGCATTTAAGAACTGGTTTAGAACACTGTTCTGTAACATCTCTCAACCTATACAGATGACACCATAAAAACCTGGCATCTTCAGGATAATATTTCCCATTGAACAAGAATGTATTAGACATTTCACGTTTACATTGTGAAAGTAATGAAAGATTGCACTGGTTTAAATTTTCACGCACTGTTTGATTGGGTTTTACAAGATTCAGGAGTGGAGCGGATTGTTCATGGGGAGCAGAGTCTTTGTTTTGCAGAACACGGAATGCCAAGATCTTGACCTGATTCTGATGTACACAGTTGAAACTATTAGATCACATTAGTTTCATAAATCATAATATAGTTACACAATGGATTAGGCTCTACCTAACCACAACAGCATGCAACCACATTTGAGCTGTACAGAGCAAGATGTAAAAGATAAAACAAGGCAATAGGACTCTCATATAATACTTTGAAGTTCTCCTTAAGAAGAATTAGTTTTGTAAATTCTAAGCACAGAAATAAATATAAAGGCTCCAGAAATTCCATAAAATTTGCAAAACTATCAAAAACTTTCAAAACTGTTTTATTCCTTATATTATGTGCTTTGGGATGTTCAAACTCACAATGTGTATTATCAAACCTGTATAAATACAGGAAAAATAAAGTGATACTCACCAAATGCTATTCAGAATGAAAAAAAGTTGAATAAAAATACAGCCAAAAGGCAAGATACCACCCATGATGATACCAGGCAATGGCTTTGTGAAAAATGACTGCTCTGGGATTTGGCGAGGAATCTGGTTTGTACGCACTGGATGCTCAATAGGCTGCAGAAAAAAATAACAAATAAAAGATGAATTATTACATCATAAATAAGACTACTTTTCCCTAGTATTAGCATATAAAGATTTATAAACGTAACTGTATTTCCATTCATAAGCCATCACACGTTATCAAACAAAAAACCTACAAACTTGATATCCATCACTAGGAAAAAGCACACGTGCTTTAGACATTCCAAGTATGGACCAGTAATCAAAGCAGAACACAAAATAAATCTGTTCAGTCCTTAACTAAAAACAAAATAAAATTTTAAAAACTCCAATAACATTGTCTTTTTCTTAGCTGTCTGGCATTACTTCAAACTAGTGAAGTACGAAACTGAAGCCTCTCTGAAGTACTACTTCAAAACTCAGCAATACTACTACTATTGCTGAAGCACAAAAAGCAAGTAAGAGCTCCAAGACCATAATTAAAACCTGATTCTAGTGAATGGACAGAAAAAAACCAGTTTGGTATGACATTACAAATACACACTCTGTTTCAATATCAAGACAGTAAAATATCCTTTCACAATCATGGCATCACAGATGTTTCGATCCAACCAGATCCTGTCTAGAACTCTTGCTTCAATGGCTCAGTTACAGAGGACAGGTGTATTTCAAATCTGTATTCAAAGAACCCTACCTTCTCTTTGAAGCCAAAATAGGCACCAACAAAGGTCAGTGGGACTGAAATTCCAAACCACATAGCAAGGATAGCAACTAAAGTGCCAAAAGGGATGGCAGCTGAGGAGCCTTTCACCCACAGAATGAGATTCATAATGAAGAAATCAGCAAAGACAATCCTGAAAAATAAGATCCAAAAATATATTACAATATTCAAGAAAGAATAAATATCACTTAGTATTACAAAATGTAAATTAGTTAAAATAAATGTAGCTTCTTTTAATTTTCTAATTTCCCAACAGTCCTAATTTCTTTCACCACTGGTGAAGGTAAAGTAAAAATGTCTGCACCACCCAATGCCTGTAATGTAGGTACCCACAGTAAAGCCATTATTTAAATAAAGACTCTGTACATAACACCAAAAAGTAACAGAAACATGCCATTGAAAAAATCTATACAAAGAATGGAAAAATAGAGAATAAACGTAAAAACTCCTTATCTGGACCTTCTTTCCTATTAAAACCATAAATATTTTTTTTCTTTATGTCCCTTATAAATAGTAAATTCCTTCTGAATTAATACAGTGATAGCAAAATCTCCTATTTAGGAAACCCCATGGACTCTCACAACATGGCCTCTAATGTGCTGCTGCAGTTTGTGTCACAAGGGGAAGGGGGGATTAAAGAGGGCTCTGCTGTACAGCAGAAATATTTCTATAAGCACGGAGTTACACATACTAAGTAGCCCATGCTTCTGGAGAATTTAAATAAAGACTGCATCAGTCATGATTTGTCTCCAGGCCTGCTTTTCCCTCCCCCCTTAAACACATCTGCCTCATTTTCTAAACATCCTGGACAAAAGCTAGAAACAACTCAGAGACAAGAATCAAGGTGTTGCTGAATCAAGATGAGATGAAGATTTCGAATATCCCACTCTGAAAACAAAGCAGAACGTTCATTCTGCAAAGGAACTCCATATAAATAAAGCTTGTGCTAATTGCCTATATTTCTGGATTCAAATAAACACCACAGAAAATTCAGCCCCCGAAAGGGTCCTGTAAAGTGCACCACTGTCTGGGTTTTGTTAAAAAAAAGTGTTCCTGAGACAGAATTTAAGATGCCCCAAAGTGAACATGCACCCTGTACTTAATTTAAAAAGGAAGGAGGAAGGATTAGACCAATAGACAGGATCCTTTTTTTTCCTAGGAGAGGCCTGACATTTGCTAAAACTGCTTGGGGGAACAGACTTGTTCAATAAGCACACCCAAGCGACCCCTGGTGTAAGCATCTTGTTGAACAAAAAATAAAAATCAAATCCATTTAAAAAGTCTTTCTAATCTTTATTATCTACCCAGGCTCATAACATAGACCTCACTTACCCCCTTCACAATTATAAAAAAATACTGCAAATATAAACTCCCATCAGTCTGCTGAGATTAAAAAGGCCTTGGGCTGTTTATGATATTATGCAAATTCACAGAACTAGCACAGCATAATCAGGGCATCTGTTCATATTCTGTCAGCCTCAGTCATTTTACTTCCTCCATGGAACTCAATTTATTTGGGACTTTAACTGACTAGCACAGTATTCTTTCCATTTATATGTATTTTCTTCTTTCTCCTGATAACATCTAAATGACAGCAGGGAGACTGATGCACATTCTGTTAAGAAGTAAGATTTCTCACGGAAATACTAGACTTGATTGTTAACTTGTTTAATTTGATGAAATTCTGCTTTACTTGAAGCCAAATCATGTTTTATTCATTCTGAGGCTTTGGGGGGGAAGAAATACCTTAAGAAACTTATAATCTTTTCTTCCATTTTTGCCAAAAATACTTGCCAAGGGATGACTTCATATACTCAAAGTTGCAACCAAGAAACATGGAAGAATTGCAGAAGAAATTAATTTCTGCTCCCTCTCCCCACTAATTCTCAAAAAAGGTCATAAGAGCTATGAGAAAACAAAAGGTTGAAGTGCTATTGTGCGTCCCAAGCAGGACTGTATTGCCCACATTATATAGTATGATACCTACTACAGCCACATCCCAAACCAGACACCATCTACATTCATATAATGTTACAGACACATATTACAATATTGGCTTTTTGCAAATATTAAAATGGATTCTATATGTGTGCTGTTAAAGTAACTTTGTTATAAAGATACCGTTTTTATTTCTGTTGTTAAGCTTAGACACAGTAGTGAAATAGCTTATATCAGTATGCTTGTGTTAAATTGCCTGCTTGGATGGGATAACATCCAATGAACACAGGATGAGGACACCTACTACAGATATGCCAACTATCAGCACTCACAGTCTGAAGAAAGCATGGACCAAGGCCCAAACTGGAAGTGATAAAGAGAAGGAGCCAAAACCAGAGCCAAGAAATACACATGCTCTAAAAAGGTGGAGGGGCCATGTGTGACAGTGTTCAGAAGGGTTCTTGGATGAGGGAAGAGACAAAAATGTTGACTTGATGTTTCAGAAGGCTTGATTTATTATTTTATGATATATATTACATTAAAACTATACTAAAAGAATAGAAGAAAAGGTTTCATCAGGAGGTTAGCTAAGAATAGAAAGGAATGATAACAAAAGCTTCTGTCTCGGACAGAGAGTCTGAGCTAGCTGACTGTGATTGGCCATTAATTACAAACACACCAACATGAGCTAATCACAGATCCACCTGTTGCATTCCACAGCAGCAGATAACCATTGTTTACATTTTGTTCTTGAGGTCTCTCAGCTTCTCAGGAGGAAAAATCCCAAGGAAAGGATTTTTCATGAAAAGATGTCTGCGACAAGCCATGTAAAATAGTTCCTGGAGTATGTAAACTAGTTTGAGGAAAAGTTTACTATGCATAATTGTTTATGAATATGTAACAAGCTGATGCAATAGAAATGGTATATAAAGGGTGTTTTCCAAAATAGCAGGTGTGCTCTTGGCTGGTTGCCAAGACACATCCAGCCCTAACATCTTTACTTTATTGTCTTTGTCTCCTATTGTCATCTATTAAACTCTAAATTTTTACAGGAGAGTGAACCATGTTTTTCACATATAAGAAGATTATAACCAGAATCACCCGGTATTGCAGTACCAAACTGGAATTACCCCAGCACTGTGCCCAGTGTTCTGGTGCAGTGACTCCCAATGGCTGTGACACAACCTTGCAAGAGAGTTGCCCCATTCCTCCTACCCCTGCACCTGACAACAAAACAAGAAGCCAAGAAGCTGTGTTCCAGCTGTACCAGGCTCCAGCTCCTCAGAATTCACTTTTCTTTATAGTCACAGATAGGCAATGCACAAAAGCAACAGCAGCTTGGGAGTACCATACATAAAGTCACACAGACAAGCATCGTAACAATTGGCTTTTCCCCAACTTCTTCCCACTTCTGATTCGTTTATACCTAAGAATACAAGAAAGAATGAGGGGAAACAATACTAACCCAGGGCACAGCAGAGCTGTAAGCAAGACATTGGTCTTCCACTTCTCACCTCTGAATGCTGAAGAGAAAAAGTAAAAAAAATTTCAATGTCAAGACTTTTTCCAACTGTTCTGCAGAATGGCAGCACAAAGCAGATACACTGTCTGAGACACCAGCTCCAATTGGAGGTATGTATTCAGCCCAGCAATTCTGAATTTAACACTTTGTGTCACATTAAATAAATGCGTGTACTTACTCTTGTACATTCTAGCAGACACATAACCAGCTGGAGTTCCAAGTAAGACCCACAATACAACGGCACAGGTCATCAGAGCACCACGGTTGGCAGGAGAAAGGAAACCAAGGCAAGCTAGGACTAAAGAAACAAAAAGATTTAGTTATTTGTGGACACATGTCAAAATATCCCTGTAACACAGATCACTGTGAAGGTTTATCCCTTTCACTACCACATATTTAAATGAAGGCTGAGTGCCTAAGCTCTTGTACAACCTCATACATAAACATACCCCTAATGGTACTGTTTCGTTCAAAAGCATTATTTTCAGCTCATCTCTTAAGTAGAAAACTTCTCATAGCCAAAACGCTGAAAAATAAAATGCCACCATCCATCAAAAGCATTTTCTCTTGCCACCAATTTCTTTCTATACTACTAAATTGATTGTGCAGGAAACTATCATTGCTAAACAAGATACAGAGTTGTGATCAACAATGACAGACAAGCCTATCAAGAAAATTCTAGTAATCTTACAGTATCATGCAATAAATAGAAAAAAGCAGCTCCCCTATGAAAGGCCAAAATCTGAGTTAAACCTGGAGAACAAAATTTGAAAGATTCTTCTTTTGTACTAAGTATCAGTGTACTTTCCAATTCTACTGTACAGTAAAAAAAGGAATGCTCATAAATTTTACAGATAACCAATAATAAAATAGCATTGTGTAACAGGTTACAAAATCCCATGCATATACAGCTATTTATGGTAGGCTATCATTATCTCAACATTGCGTCAGTACTATTTCACTGGTGTGAACTCTTGGTCGTATTTCTGTATGGCTGCAGTCTCATGTCAAACATATTGGACAGAAAGGGTTCCCAGAACAAAGAAACTAGTAAGAAGGAAGTTTGATTTCTGAATTCATGAAGAATCAGCACTAGCCCAGATATCACAAAGTTTTCAATGACAACGCTTACAACAGCCTTACTAAAGCTATCCAATTACTGTTATGAAATTGCCTTAATATTTTATGTTACTAAAGGAAGAACTCTATTTCCAAAAGAAGGCTTCTATATAATAATATTGCATCTTTCTTACTACTATTACACTACATACACATCACCTTAATGAAGTTACTTACATAAAGTAATAAATGTCATAATGAAAATTTGGGTTCCTTGGCCCAAAAAGACAGACAGTAACATTCCCTTCCTTGGAGGTCTAAACACATCTCCATGAACCAGCTTCCAGCCAAATTCCTCTTGGGCATCTTCCTGTATAAAATCAACAATGTCTTTAGCAGCAATACATAATGCAGTAGTGAATTAACACAAACAAGATGCAAAATACATATTTAAATTTTGATTAGCTTCCAGTTAAGATCCAAAGCCAGACTAATTGCATCTGATTCATCAGTCAATTATTTTATAACCCCCTAATGGTTCAGTGAAAAAGACAAGATTTATGAAGAAAATTCTCATCTCCTAAAGCAAGAAAAAGCAAATGTAATTAGTCAAACCATAGAAAATCATTCTAAATTTAAACTAAAACAAAGCATTTAGTTTAGTTTTAACTTCAATCTAGTTCATGCATTTATTTTTTTCTGTTTTGATTTCAAAGTCCATTGGTCTCAGTGACAATACTGGAAAAGAATGAAACTGTCTCTGTACTCCAGAAGGAAGTTTGCACCCTGGATCATGAGGGACAAGTACAAACACTCTGGCCCACTGCCAGAGGTGAATGTATGAACGGACGGTATTGGTAGGGGGAAGCCTCAGGTCAGTGGCTCTAAGGAACCACTGCTGAAGAACAAAACTTTTCAATAAAGTCACTCAAAACAGACACCTCCCCTCACAAAAAACAACCAAACAACAAAATTAACGCACACAACCACGGATAATCAACCCCACAAGAAGACCCTCTACTCCTCATAAAGTTCAAAGTACAGGTTCCGTTCAGTGTAATACTGAGTTCAGTTCAAAGGTTTGCTTTGAACTGAACTAGAATTAAAACTTGCCAAAAAACAGGGGAAGAAAGAAAGCAGATCACACTAGTGAATGACATACAGATGATGTAACTTTTCTTTTTCTGGAAGACTGTCTTTGCTTTCCCCACACTGATACCTCTGCTTGCTAGAAATTACTCTCAGAAGGCTGATATATGAATACAAAAAATTGAAAACTATTAAACATAAGATAACACTGATTAAAATACAAAACCACAGCCTATACCTGATAGAAAATTATACCAGATATCCAGGTATAATTCCAACACATCAGAGTTCTTCCAGCAAAGAAAGATTTATGCGGTCATGTCAAAGAAGCATAAATACAAAACTGAAGTCTGAACTTGAACTAATTGTGATAATAACAAGAAAATTGTTGAGGTAAGACAAAATAAAGGCTTTTCCCAGGTAGTTGTAAGTAAGGAATGGAAGAGTTGCAAAGGTTACCACCTGAAGCAAATCTCTGCTTCCAAAATGGTAAACACTATGCAGGAATAAATGCTTAGTACCTCACTTCCTGATAGAACACAGAATATGTTTCCAGATCTGAAATGACTTGTACAGAATCCTCGTCAACAACTCATCTGGGAAATGCACTCAAAATACACTTTCTGGTTCTAATGCGAACTTTAAAACAAATAGCTACATGATAATTATCTTCATTTAAGAAATAAAGGGAAACCAAGTATGGCAGATTGAGACTCTTGATTTATCCTATATAAGCCTGTGAGCCACAGTTTGTCTCAAAGCTTTGTTTTTTAATTAAGTTCTTTCATTACTGGCTAATTAGCTAAGAGTCTGAGTATTTTTCAGACTTCTATTCAAAAAATTCAGCAGTATTTCATACTGCTAACCATACAACATAATGATAAAACTATACAGCTAAACAAAGTAGTAAGCAGTATTTTAGAGTTTCAAACAATATCAGAGCAAAATTACTCTAAACTTGTCAAAGGTACCGTAATCCTCATCTTACCCATTAGTTTAGCTTAGTGCTCAAAACATTCTAACAAAGATTCGGGTACCCTACATTCAAGCAGTCATTACAAAGATTAAAAAAAACCCACAAAACAAAACAAAACAAAACAAAAAAAAAAACTTTTTACCTCTCACTGGTGAAAGCATACTGACATGAGTTCTCTTCAGTTCAGGAATCCTCTCTTAGTCATAAGATCCTAAAAGTAATCTAATGATTTCTGAACACTTCACTGATGAATGTCTCACTAAATCCACATCACACTAAAAGCCAGCTAGCATCAGCTGAAACATTAAATGCACATTCTAAGACCGCAGTCACTGGCCAGTGCATTGATCTCTTCTGAAGTACAATCACCAGCATCCCCTAAATGTGAGATACTACTTTCCTTCTCTGCATCTTCTTCAGCCAACGTCCTCTTTTGCACAATTATTTCACACCTTTTTAAATAAGCTCCTTGAGCTGCAACACATTTTTAAGTCTCTCACACCTGGCAAGAAAATAAAAAACTGTGGCTTTCTGAAAGTCACACCTATCCCTGATGTTACTTATAAAAACGAATCAAGTTTCTACAAGTCTTGCTCTTTATCACATTAAAAATTATCAACTAATAAAGACAACACAGTATAAAATATTGAACACAATTTAAATTGAGAGATCAAATAGAAGCCTCACAAAAACTATCAGTTAAAAGATGTGAGAAAAATCATTTCACTTTAAATCACTGGATTTACATTAACAAAAGATATTCAATATTAAAACCACTAAGAATAACAGAAGTATTTTCACACAGAATTCACAGTCAATATGAAACATTTTTGTGCATTTTGAATATTTCTTTAACCAGATGGAGAGCAACAAAAGTGAAAATTCAAACCTTTGTTGCATCTGACATTACTTCTCATCTTTGAGTTGCAGATACCACTTTTACCAATGAGAAAAAGGCTGAGTAAAAATTACTCTCGGTCTACTGGTCAAGTCTATCCAACTCACAATCAGTTGTATTTGCTTCCACTATGGAAACCTGCAGCTTTCCCATTTTAAGGAGTACATATCTCAAAAGAACTCACAACAGGTTCAGTCAGATAGCAATTTAAACAAACTAGACTCAGTTTAAAACAGCAATTACCATGGGAATTGTATTTACAAATAAAATAAAATATCATTTATGCACATACCAAGTAGCTCTAACACAGCTACAGGTCAGAAGTTGTGCTGCCTGTGAACTGCAATATTACGATCTCCTAACTAAACAAAGTAATTCCACCACAGTTTCCAGCCACAGGTAACATCAATTTGTATCAGCCTAGGTTAATCAGAGTATCTCCAATAATTTTTTAACCCCCAGAGATATTAGCATGTATCAAACTCATCATAGTTATACATCTCTCCAGACTGTACTCAAAACTAAGAGACAGACATCTCTATGGACAGGAAAATGTGCTCATGTAAAAGCTGTCAATTTTACTCACAGAAGAGTCGATCTGGTTGTATCTTGCAATATCTTTATGAAGAGTCCTCAGAATAATCATAGCCACCATGCCAGACAAGAACAGAACAATTACGAGGGAATTCATTATACTGCAGATAAAGAAAACGTCAAACTTTGAATCCAGTTATTCAGGTTTCAGGAGATGTATCAGTTCATGCTACATGTACAGCTCAGATCTGAAGAAAAGCCTTAGATATTCAGACCTTTCAGTATTTTCCCATTCAAAGAAGGGGAAAATAAAGGTACATGACTTAAAAGTCTGTGACTTCTTAGGAGACAGAAGTGAGTAAAACAGTATTTCATGATACCTTGCTAATTCTGAACACAGTTACATATTGCTTTTCTTTATTTTCCTCCTTATATAGCTAAGAAGTAATTTCCCTAGTGAAACAGCTACAGTTCTTAAAGCAGACTGTCAAGTAGGTTTTATATCTATCAACCAATGAAATTGATTTTGTGCCATTTAATATTTTCTAGAGAACAATTTATTTGGATTAGCCTTTTCAAGATTTACATTGCAAAACATTAACACTTCAACACAAATGATATACTTACTTAGTATAATTCCCATGCTATGGAGGGAAATAAAATAAGCAAGAGCTTTTCACATACATCTTTTACTTGTAAAAAAAGACCATTTTACTGTAAGCAGCTGCTGAGTACAAAACATGCAGTATATATATATGTACCTCTCACTTGGCAGTCAAAGCCAGACAATAACAGAAAGAACACTGAAGAGCTGCAGTGACTCAAAACTTCTCCAGAATAGAGACAATAAAGTAAAAAAATGCAAGCTGTTTTCCTTTTGAATACTGTTGATGCATTCCTTTCACAAAATGCAGTAATACAATTGCTCCCAAGAGATGAAAACTTAATTGACATATGAAAGCAAAAAGTTTTCTTGACTAAAAACCTACAGACATTGCTCTATCTCCCTAGAAGTACAACTAAGAAATCTTTGTGCTCCCCTGCAAGGTTACTCACCGAATAAATACAAATCTTACCTAAACCACTGGATGTTTGTATGCGGCATGGACTCCAAAATATAGTCCCACCTGGAAGCCCACTTAATATTATTCTTTTCCTGTAAGGAAATGAAACAGTAATTAATAGAAGCAAGTACAAGTTTGTTGAAGTCTCCAAGAGGAAATAAGCATGCCTGTCAAACATACTCCAGAGAAAAATTCCAAGGGAAGCTAGAAATATGTTTTTCTTATCACTTTTAATGGATTTAGCACAGGCTTCTTTGCTCTCTGCCATAGTGTTGGCTGATACAGACTATTTTCCAGTCTGATTCCTGGCACACAACTTTCATTTCCAGATATTCCTGTGATTGGCCTTCATGTCTACAACTGAGGACTCTGACTCACAAGCCTTGTCCTCCCCATTTATTTATTTTTATTTGTTCTCTTTGGATGAACACATATGGTGTCTTGCTACCAAATTCTATCCCCTGACTGGCATGAAGTTAGCTGAATTTCTTCATTTACTCACAAGGTGCTAAGTTTGCACAGCTAAGTACCAAACTGCTCTCATACTTTTATTTTTATACACTTGTGTACTAAGCATTAGAGCCATGATGATGCATACTTTTCACGCAGTGCTAAATACCTTGTCCATGTCAGTTAATTAAAGCAGAGACCATAACTTTTTCATCAGAAGTATATTAAAAAGGATCATAAAACAGTTATATAGTTATGCTTTATGCAGTCAGGCTTACTTAAACCAATGCTTTCCTATTTAAAAACGCTTCCCACTGATAAACACTCCACTTTCAAGTTTTTTGAAACTACTAATAAAAAGTAAAACACACAAGGTATTATTTCAAACCAAGGCTAATGGATGACAGAGAGAATAAGCAGTTTTGAAGCGCCACCTGCTGGAAGTATCCAAACCCACTGGATGTGAGCCTTACGTGCTCCATGTCAGGGAGAAAGAGTGCGGGTACCCAAACACCTCACCCATTGTGTAACCAAAGTTCATACTGACGTTCTGAATCACAATTTACCTCAAGATTTAAACACAAATGTTAATGAAAGAAGGCTCATTCATGTAGGAAAATCAGAATTGAAAGATGATTGAGTGTCTCAAGGGAAAAGTAACAGCTACCGAGCCTTGCACCTCAAGGTCACTGGTTCAAATCAAATTCAATTTGGCAGGATGAAAGCTGTTGCCATATCACGGCTGCTTCACTGTCTGTACAAAACAAGCTTGTGGTCTCAAGCCAAACCTTTTAAGACTGGTGTGTTACATCAGAAAAACAACCACACTTTCAGGACAGACTCAAACAGAGGTAGCAAGATTTGAAGTACCTGGAATCAAATTATAGTCACACACACCCACAGGAGGCTCATTTTCCATGCTGGGGTAAAGACCCATTTGCCAGAAAGAAACCTCCTCCTAACTCATTACAGGCTGAATAAAGCATTAGTGTATTAGTAAACATTAGAGTATTAATTGTAAAAAAATAAATGATCACCCACTCAAGAAAAAGGCAGTGAAAAAAATAAACACCACAAAATGAGACAAACCCTACAACTTCATGAGATAAAACTTTACAGTCAACATTTAACAAAGAAAATGTCCCCAAATATAAACCGTTCTTTAACATAAGACTCTCAGCAGCCTGACTGAAATCTGAAAGCAGAGTTTACCTCAAGGAAGACAACTCTTCCAGTTATACAATCTGCTAATTTTCTATTAGTAATAAAACACAGGGGGGAAAAAAGGCCTTCATTTATATTTTCATATTGTCACTTAAGTTACTAGAACAAAAAACTTGATAAGATTTTCAGAAAAATACTTCACAAGACCATCCTTACAGAATTTACACTGCTGTAATCCACTTACAGCTATTAGAAAGTTATCCAATTGCTCTGATTTCATTCTTTTGTGGAACTACATATTCATGTAACAGATTTAATACTTACTTCAAATGTCACAGAGTATGTGTAAACCAAATTCAGTTTATTGGTGAATTCTCCAGGAATCTCCATAGGTGGGCCTTCACAGCTTAAGTTGTTCTCATCTGTATGCTTGTAACTAACAGGGAAAAGAAGTTAAATAAAATTTTTAAAAACTTCAATTTTCTTTAAAAAAATTTAGCATTGTGCTCCAACCACAAATACTCCCCATAAGGAGAGCTTCAAGGTTGAAGCAAAGCACCTGGTCAGAGAATGACAAAATTAAGGTTATGTGCAACCTAACTGCCCCCTTGTGGTCTGCACTGCCAGGGAAAAGAGAAATTCTCATTTTTCAGCCATTCAGGATGTTACTGATAATGCATTTATGAAAAAATGAATAAGATTGGTAGAATCTTCCTGGCACTCATGGAAGGAACAAACTTGTATAGCAAGTATAATTCACTAAAAAAACACTGTACCTTTGCAAGAGAAAAAGCAAGTACAATCAAGTCATGTTGTACCAAGCATGTCTGTATGACTTTGGAAACCGTAGTAGTGTAATTTATTAACTTACTTAACCTCTACAGAAAAGAGAGAAAAGCTTAGCTATAAAAAAAACTACCTAGTTTGAAATTTTATAACAAGGCTGCGATTTTCAAATATAGATAAATATGAACTGTGTATGAAGGGATTGACCAGAGGCCAAAGTAGCTGCTCCAGTGTTCTTCTGACCTCTGAGTCGTTGCACCTCCACTCTGGTCAACACAAAAACAAAGCAGCTATTGTTTGAGAAAATCAGTTAGTCTTCTTAGGAAATTAGTTGTTGTCATTCAGTTCTGAATAGCAGTATTAACATGGGATTCCAACTATATCTCTGTACACAAACTTACACAGGAAAAAGTACACCTGTACATAATTCCAAAGTACATTTGGGAGACAGGTAACAGATCTGACATGGGAAACTGTTACTCAGTGAAAGGGTGTTTCTCAGTGTATCTGAAAACATACACACCCAGATACAAATCAATCAAAACATGAAAAAGGCTCTGTTGTTTGGGTCAGGTTCTAAAAGCCTGCACAAGTAGCTTTTCCATCACAAGGGACTTCGGGAAACACTTTAAAAGCAAAGTTAAATGACATTTACAGTTGTGGAACTGTCCTTGTAAACAGCTCCAGACATAAACCAGCACACTGAAAAGCTTTACCAGAAGTCAGAATAACAAGTTACTCAGAATTTATTAACTCAAATAACATCTCTAAGGAACTGTTCTCTCTGGAACTGTTGTTAGGACTCCAGAGTACCAGAACCTGATGCTTGAATGCACAATTACCTTTGTGGTCTCAGTCTTGCCATCACCAGTCTTGCACCAGGCCAGTTTTCATCCTTCCCACTGTGGTACATGATTGTTATGTCAACATGGTTGAAGAGGTAGAAAGTGTTCTTCTTGTTAAACTCTGACTACAAAACATGATCAGGAGACTGAGCAACTTCTCCAACAGCAGAGGGCGCAAGAAGCCAAGAACTTTATCATGAGACTGGTGTTGCATGAAGGAGCAACAAAGGGAAACACTTCAACATTAATATACCTTTATAAAAGATCACTTTCAACAGTCTGAAGAGCCTGAGGAGTAACTGAGTTGGAAGGTCACTGTAGACAGAGTAAACTGAACGTGCATGATGAATGCAACACTTCAAAGAAGCATCAGACCTGCTGCATACAAATTAACTGACTGCACTGCACAAAAGCAGCAGGTCAAATGGTAGAGCAGAGTATGGGAAGTTCTCTCCTCACCAAGAGGAGTGCCGTCCCTCACCCAGGAGGGATAAAACTATCACTACTATCTGTAATTGTACTAGTTCACAATGGATCTGCCAGGATGACTGACACATTTCCAACTGTCAACATAATTTTCTCCATCACAGCTGTGTTTATAAACCTTCAGCCACCTGGGAAAACCCTGACACATTTAACTTGTAAACTGTGCTAGACATGACTTTTGCAACTAGAACACAGAGCTCATTTCTAGGACTTCACTAGAAAGCCTCTATCTGATACTGATAAAAGAACATCTTGCATGTGAACATGACAGACAAAAAGTAAATAGGTACTAGGATGGATACACATGAAATTTCAGAATAAAACCTCAAAATTTTTAAGGCTTTTAAACACCCACACCATTCTTTTATAGCTTTATTAAACATAGTTAAAGACCTCTAAGAACATTTTATTTGGAAAACTGTATCAGTGAGTCACTGCACATACAAGCAGCACTCAGCTCTGTCAGTGTCCACAGTCTGAACATTAAGCATGTTTACAAACACATCTGTTCTTTCTCAGGAAAGCAAAGCTTGAAAGTAAAACCACAAATGAAACCACCCTATACTAACAAAGAAAGTTCCACCACTTACATTTATAACACAAGCATCTTTAACTCTACCATCTGGAGTAACAAAACATCCTATTGGAAATCCTGGATTACAGTATTTTTGTCCATCTTCCACATCATAACACCACGTTACAGGCATGTTATCGATAATCCTAGACAGAAATCATCAAAGAACACGTCCTCAGAAAGGGGTGCACCTCACTTCACAGTGACATTTCACATTCATGTAATGCACACACTTTTCAGTAATGCCTACAAGACGCACAATAGAGAGACAATTATCACACAAAAGGAAGAAAGCAACAACTTAAAACATAGGTAACAAATGCCCAAAAGCAGAAAATAAACCCAACCTCAAGCATATCTCTTGGCTTACCAGTGATGCTGATAATTCAATTGCATTCCTTTCTTCAAAAAAGCCAGTTTGCTTTTATCAGCACTGTTTCCTGGGTCATATGATCTTGTACAAACCTTCTTGCAAGTTTCTTTCTTTTTAAAAGTGAACTGTTAAAAAAAGCACACACAAAAAAAAGTCACTTCAATTTTGCTTGAAAGCTCTTTTAGCATTTTGGGTTTTTTTCAGGTAAATTAGGGAGGTGTTTTTCTTAACTACTTTAGCTCCTTACTGTAAGTTTCTGAAGGATAAACCCTAAGGACTTAAAATTGAAAATTAGTAGAAAAGGTATTGCTTTTTCTTTTACCAGTTTGTTTTATTGTGATAATTTCATCATGGGCTAAAACAGACTTTCACTACACCATTCTTGAATGTTTCATGTTAACTTTAGCTGGCTTTCTCCATGACAGTCAAGTTAGATAAGGCTGCCAAAAACACAAGTTGCACAGTATCTAAGCTTCAAGCATAGACATCACCTAACACAAACACACTCAAATTTGCATCTCCAACTTCTAACCCGGTTAGTATTTACCTGTTAGTGAGCTTAAAGCATGACTGAAAATTCTAATATTATTAAGGCCCAAATGCTAACCAGGAACAGCACTTTTTAATTACTGTTGTGTACAGCCATTTCAAACAGCTATTCACTACATATCCAGTCCAAATGACCCATCATGCCACATATTTAAAAGCTTCTTGTGACCACTAGTCATAAGACTTAAAATTACATTAGCTCAGACAATCAAGGAGATTCCTAAGAGCAGTTCATGTAAGGGAGAGGGCATCACCTACTTAACAGACTAATGAAAAGATGTGATCAAGTCCCTTAAGACTGAGTAGCAGCACTGCTGCCTCTTTTTCTCACAGGGATTTGGATTATCTAGCAATCGTTACACACACACAGAGCACACTCTTCAGCTTCAATGGCAAATCCAAGTCTGGAAACACTATTTGAACACCATACAGCTCTCAAACACCAAGAGCCACTGCTTGACCGCAGCTCCTCCGCTGCTAATAACTGTCCCAAGTTGATGGCACAGCTTTTTAGATATGCTACATTTGGTCATTGCTAATGCAGGGCATGATAGAGAAAAATACCACATACCCAACCCACAAAATATTTCCATACATTTATTTTACAGAAGGTTCCAAGTGATATGCATCAACACTGAAAAATATGGTTTCCGACAGCAGATGATAAGTATGTACAAGCAGAGAAAAGCTCCAAGAGAGCCATAACCTAATTTCCCCTTCCTATTCTGGAAGTTGCCCAATACTACAACCAAGTATACAAAACAGCTCCTGAACTATCACTTTATAGTCTCCAATGCTACATTTAATAAACCAATTATTTCACATCGTCTAGCACACCTTACATCCAGCTATTAAATAACTACCTAAGATATGGTTTCTGGACTTCTCTACCACAGAGCAACAGGCAAGAAGGGTGATCACTAGCTCAGCTTCCTAACTGTAATAAACCAACCTAAGATGTGTTTGGGTTGGGAGGCGTTTTATTGGGTTTTATTACACGAACTCCATAGTGGTTATATTAAAAAATATAAACAAAAATAATCACCCAGTCATCCAATCTTCAGCTATGTCTATGGATTACAGCCATCAGAACAACGGCTATCAAATTTAAACAGGATCAACTTCAAGGGACAAAATAACCTTATATGGAGACGATGCTATTCTCTCCCCAAACAGCACTTGTCCAAGATTTTCTGATGGTCTTTTCTCTTCCTTATCTTGACAGAAGTCAAAACTGGAAAAAAGTAGCAAAGGTTCCTTTTTACTTTGAATTGACATATAACTGAAAATACCAGCCTAAAACAAATTCTTAAATTATGTCCTTAGTAGTTTTCATGATTTTTAACAGTTTAGTCACCGGTAGTTAAAAATTTGAGAGCCTTTGCAAGAAACGTGATATCTATTTTAATATCAATTTCAACCAATACATATTCCAGCATATCTTCAACAAAATGCACGATGGTTAATTCACCTACCCTTTTCAAATGGCAATTTAAACAAACAACAGAATGCTTCATTTTGTGGGAAAAAAAAGGTACTGTGCTACAGACTTTTCTCATGCAAAAAGTTTCTGAAAAACTACACTCCTTTCTAAAAGGAATATTTACAAATAGCATTTAACATGAAACACATTTCAAAGAAGGAAAGTGTTTTTAGTCTTACAGTGCCATACCGCCAAACAGCATTCACCAATTCTTTTCAGCTACATACAACTGGAAACTTCTGAATACCGGAGAATGTAACCCTTTTGGCTTTGCATTAAACACAGGTAGCAGCACATTATGTTAAAAAAACCCAACATAACAACAAACAAACCCATCCTTATCTTTGGTACTTAAGTACTTTTCCTCAATCAATGGTCCTAATTCACTGGCTTCCATAAAGTTTAATGGAAATAGAGAATAGAGACGGGGGATTTCTTAGCTAGTCTTTCATCTTACTTCTACTGCTGCACTGCCCAGGAAAAGAACTGAAATACCTGCAAGTTTTCTTTTCTGTGCCCAGCAGCAAGACTGCAAATCATATTGTTTATCATCGCTTTGTAGGCCTATAAATATCTGCAAAAGCAGGTAGAAGTTTTCATATAAAAGAATCAAAATTAAACAAAACCAAAACCAAAAAACCAAGAATTAGCTACAGAGCTTTGGCAAAAAAAAAAAAAAAAAAAAGTTAACAGTGAAAGTTAACAGTCTCTGAGTTTCTTTCAATTATCAGGGGGAAAAAAGGAACTCAAAGCATCTTATGTCCTAGATTTGCCTAGCAGAAAGAACTTTCAAATATGTCAAACAGTCAACACTAAATCTTGCACTCAGCTCAAAAAAATGCACCCATAAGAAACCCTGCAGCCTTTTTTGAAACAATAACTTAGGTCGGTCAGGTGGGCACAGGTGTGGCCTTCATCCTTCCCACGCTCTTGTACTTAATTCCTGCCACTGAGCACCGGATTCACTCTTCCATCCCTACAGCAATACTGACACCCTTACAGTAACAGAAAATCGTCTTTCCAAACACTTCTGGAAAAGTATTGGGATGTACTTACGCATCATATTCGTATGGCAGAACTGATTCAACAGAGTCCAGCCGGTTGACGAAAAGCTCAATTAGTGACTGAAACAGTAAAGAAGGGAAAATGCATGAAAATACGGACTTTCAGAAACAAACGTGTGGCCGGTACGAAACGCGAGGTTAACTAGCAAATGCTGCTATCCCATGGCGGAGTTACCCTTGGCTGCTGACAGGCCCCGGCCACGCCAGGAAGAAGGAGCTAAGGGTCCTCCCAGCGCTGAGCTGTAAAGTTCAGCGGGAAAAGGGAATACCAGCTAGGTGTGCCTGTCTTCCCGGAGCAGAGCCTGCCGCCCGCGGGAGGACACCTATAAGCAGCGGGATTGGGAATACCCCGCGGAGTCCCCTCGCCGCGGGAGCCCCGCGTGGGGCAGAGCGAGGGGACGGCCCACGTCGGGCCCTCCCGTGCGGGCTCTCACCTTGCAGCTCTCGGTCTGCTCGCTCTCCTCACAGAAGCTGACAGGCGCCAAGCCAGGCAGGTAGAAGGCGGCGCCGAGAGGCGCCACCAGCAAGAGTGCGGTAACCAGCAGCCTCATCTTGCAGCCTGGACGGGCAAAGGCACCATGAGGCGCAACTGCAGCCCCGACCGCCCCGGGCAGCGCCTTGCGGAGGCGGCCCCAACACAGTCGGAGGCGGTGGCAGCCGCGTCACGGCCGGGTCGGGGCCACAGCGGCTGCGCGGTGAAGGGAGAAGCGCCGGGCGCCATCTTGGGGGAGGGCACTGAAGAACCGGAGGCGACAGGACAAGGGGGAACGGCTTCCCGCCGCCAGAGGGCGGGGTTAGACGGGATACTGGGGAGAAATTCCTCGCTGGGAGGGTGGGTAGGTAGGTGTGCGGCCTGGGGCCCTGGCGCAGGTTGCAGAGAGAAGATGTGGATGCTCCATCACTGGAAGTGTTCAAGGCCAGATTGAAGGGGGCTTGGAGCATCCTGGTCTAGGGGAAGGTGTCCCTGCCCATGACGAGCGGGGTAGGGGTAGTGAAATCAGGTGATTTTGAACATTCCTTCCAACCCAAACCATTCTAGGATTCTATGATACCAGAATCTCTTTTCAAGTTTTAGCCCCCAGCAAAAAGCACAGAATCAACTCGGTTGGAAAATACCTCAGATCATCGAATTTAACACAGGACTGAACCACCACCACGTTAACCACACCACAGCACTGGGTGCTACATCCAGTCTTTCTAAACACCCCCAGGAACAGTGATTCCACCACCTCCCTGGGTAGCCCATCCCAATGTCTAAGTACCCTTTTTCTGAAGAAATTCCTGCTAATGTCCAACCTAAACCTCCCCCTGCACGACTCGAGTCTATGTCCTCTCATCCTGTCACTTGTTACCTGAGAGCAGTCAGATCTTCTTCACCTGGCTATATCCTCCTTTCAGGGAGTTGTAGAGAGTGAGTGAGAAAGGCTTAAGTAAGATATTACCAGCTCAGAAATTAGGGGTGGAAATCCAAGTTTTCATATAGCAATCTGGAAGAATTACATTTGGTGGTTTTTTGATGTAGCCTCTAATGTTTGCAGCCACAACATGGCCTCTTGGTACAACACGGTCACCACAAACATGATGCCAAGCTCCAGTGTCGGCTGTTCAGGTGGCGATGGCAGGAAGAGTACTCCAGGAGAGCTGCAAAACATGTGTGAGGAGCGGGGTAAGTGCAAGTGATGGCGGCAAGCTCTGTGCTACCATGGCAAGATGGGTACTCACAGCTGTCTGAGACATTGTGCTAAAGGCATTCCTGTCAATGATACAGAAAGTATCATTGAGTAGCAAACACCTCAATCTCTCTGTATTTTCCATTTTGGCAAGCTGTTGCCACTCACGTTTCCGGACAGTGACGCTACATTTGTATTGCCCTGCAAAACATCCACGTACATTAATTTTAACCAATTAATCAATCTATAGTGAATTGCACTTACCATAGAACAGCAATAGGCAAAAGGAAAAAGAATAAGGGGGAGCACAGGAATTCTTGTGTTTTTTCAGCTGAGCCTGGAAATTAGAGTTGTCATTTCAGGCAGGTCCAGCTATGTCTTAGGGACCTATGATCCACCTTGTATGGCTCAACTGAAAGGAGCCACAATGAAATCCCAAATAGGTGATTTGGGAGAAGCACATTAAGGCGTTCCAATTTAGAAATGGCTGACAAAGTCCATGCCAGAAACAGTTATTTGTGCTGTTCTCATCTACTCTAGTCTGAGTTTTACAGAGGAAAGTTCCTGAATTTCTATAAACACCCATCAACTGACAGTGCCTAGAAAATTGCTCCTTGTTATAAAATTATTACGCTCATTTTTCAGTTATTAGTTTTTGATTGCATATCTAGAATGAATAACATTCCCTTTTTTATTAATTCTGAATGAATCTTTTGTGATCAGATTATTTATGTATTCATTAGTCCCCATCCCTCAGGCCAATATGTTTGATGAAAATATGGAGCATGGTACATAGGACTTGCATGAACAAGTTTGCAGTGTAAATTCAACAACACTGTTAAACATGCAGAGATTCATTTAGGAGAGTGACAAAGAATTATATACCCTTTAATCCTCTAGGAAAAGATCTGACTGAATTTGGAGCAAGACCATACATACACTGTGTAGTGAGAGACTGTAAAATACCGTTCCAGTTTGCAATGAAGATGCAACTAAGTTCTGATGAGAAGCCTCATGAAGATACCTTTTAGAACAATGGGCAGAAGACGTTTTAGAACAATGGGCGGCCTGATACAATTACAGCATTTATGTTCAAATGCTGTTTCAAATGTCATTATGTTCATGCTAATCCCACCTAACCACATGTTCAGTACATGTTAACAAAATGTTACTAAAATGAAGCCTGGAGTCATCAATTAAATCTTTTAGTCTTTAAATCAGAGGTGACAGAAAAAGAGGCTTTTGTTTGCATTTGCTTATTTTTCCAGTTGTGCAGCAGTCAATGAATACACCATGGGTCAGAGAAGCACAGAGACCCCACCTTGATGGAGAACTGCAAGCAAGAACTGCAAGGTAGAACTTAAAAGACTGTATGGTGGTTAGACTGGGTGGCACTAAGAAAATAGGCCTTGATAACTGATTAATATAAATTTAGATAATCTGCAGGTTCAAATAATGAAAGTTTAGCCAATTTTTGCATGAGCAGATTTCCTAACTTTTCCGCTCTCAGGTTTGGCCAGCCAAAGAAAATCACAGTTGAACTTCGAGTACAAACAATTAACAAATTGAGTTAGTTGAACAAAAATGGCAAAACTTTGTGCCATCAACACGTTTAATTTTAAATCACACTTGTTTTGGTTTGCTGTTATTCTCCAAGGAAGGGGTGCTGCCAAGCACATCTATTAATCAAACTAATTAAAAATGCCTTTAAGGCTGCTTTAGCAAACTGGGTTAAGCTCCTGCAAACTCCAAGGTTAAACTGATACTACTGTGATTTTCCTTCCAAAGAAGTGATAGATCTGCTGCTTCACAAAATCAGTTAGCATTGGAAGGGACCTCTGGGAAATCATCCAGTCCAATCCCCCTGACAAGGCAGGGTCACCTGGAGCAGGTGACACAGGAATGTCTTGAGAGGGAGACTCCATGACCTTGCTGGGCAGCTGTTCCAGGGTTGTGCTACCCTCAATGCAAAGTTATTTCTCATGTTGAGGTGGAACTTCTAGTATCTTAGTTTATGACCATTGTTCCTGTCACTAGGCACCACTGAAAAGAGTCTGGCACCATCCCCTTGGCACCTGGCTTTGGGATTTTTATATGCATTAGTGAGATCCCCTCTCATTCTTTCTTCTCTAGACTGAACAGCCCCAGCTTCCATGTCTCTCCTCGTAAGAGGGACGCTCCAGACATCTAGTCATCTTTGTGATGATTACTATCTCCAGTAGCTCCTTTGTCGTGCTGATGAGTCCAGAACGACACAGCACTACACGTGGGGCCTCAATCCTTCGGAACGAGGCACAGCCGGCAAACAAAGCTCTACCCCTCCTTTCCCACCGCCCACTCCCGCTGTTTTCCCGCCGCTCGCGGCCCGCGGCCCGCGCCCCGACTCCTGGCAGGACGGGACTCTCCGCCCCTGTGGCCCCGTCCCATCCGGGCCCCGTTGTCCCTCGCCCGCGGTGGGAGCCTCGCACCGGCCCCGGGG
Source organism: Emberiza elegans (assembly GCA_024865655.1). Taxonomy (NCBI): domain Eukaryota; kingdom Metazoa; phylum Chordata; class Aves; order Passeriformes; family Fringillidae; genus Emberiza; species Emberiza elegans. Next base: position 25,259,921 of record JALJVW010000129.1, on the reverse strand, counting down.
GGTCCCGGGCGCCCCCTACCGGGCTCGGCGCTGCCGCCGCCGCCGCATCCGGGGCTCCGTCCGGCGGGTGACGTAAAGCTATAAAGGCCCGCAGCGCCTTTGTTCGCCCCCATTGCGCAGTTGCAGATCGGCGCGGGCGGAGGTGAGCGCTGCTGCGGGCAAGGGCTCTGCGGGCGGCACCGCGGGACGCCACGGAGACCCGCGGCGAAAGGTCCGCGGGGTGGGGACCGCGTGGCGCGCCACTCGCGGCGGAGCGGAGGCACGGCGGAGCCGGGCCCGGCCCTCAATCCCTCCCTGCCCGTCTCCCGTTAGGACGGCGGGACCCGCGCCGTTGCGGTGGGGCGAGGAGGGTCCTGGCGGTGTGAGGCGGGGTGCCCGCCATTTTATGTTTGGGGGTTCTTGAGCATCCCGGGGGAGGGCGAAGGGGGCACGGCGGGCGCGCCGCGCCGATGTGTCCGGACGGGCTTAAATCGCGCGGTGGGTGAGTGCCGAGGAGGCCGTCGGCACAGGGCCGGAGCAGAGCCGCTGCCTGAGGTGGCCGCCATTTTGTGGCGGTGCCTGAGACCACGGAGGGTCCGACGCCCCCCCTGCTCACCGTGCCCGGAGCGCGGCTGAACCCGCACCCCGTGCGGCCCGGCCCGGCCCCGCCGCGGCTCCCTCAGGGGTGCATTGTCCGCGCTCCCGCGTGTGCCGGAGCTGGCGCGGGCCTTCCCGCCATCGCTCTGGAGACACGCGGGCAGCGTTTGTCCGCAGGCGCCGGGCGGCCTGCCAGGCACGGGGGGGTTTGGCTTTGTCTTCGGCTCTTGGGCTTTTTTCTTTTTAAGCCCTTTAGCCCCTGCGACTGTAGCTGTGACATTGCTGTGTAGAACTGCAGTGGTGATCTGGTGGCAGTTCAGTCTCTTGTTGTGTAGGCCAGGACTGTAGCATAGGCTCCATGTACCTTAAATAACACAAAGAATGAACTTAATGTAAAAACACTGGCATAAGATGCTCTGAAGAGTTAACAATTTTGTATTACATTGACCTATTAAGCAAATTAGTTGAAACGTCCAGGACAAAAGGAACAGCACTTCTGTAAGAGTTTTTAATTCACCAATATTGCTTCATTTTAACAGTGCCTTGTTCCACTATTCAAAGTTCTGTTTAATATCTTTCAAATACACTATATATTGTGAAGAAGTAACTGTGAATACTACTTCGAGTTGCTTCCACTGCAAAAAATTGTAATTACTTGATTTTTTTGTACCTCATATTTCTTACCTAATATCTTTCTAAAGAAAATTTGCTTGTACATTTGAGGACAGAAGTAATTTATATACCATGAAGACACTATTGCAGTCTGATGTTTTGTTAATAATGGCCTCATTCTTTTTAGTAGGTCATTTACAGAATCAAAATGGTTGAAGCAGATCGTCCTGGGAAGCTGTTCATTGGGGGCCTGAACACAGAGACTAATGAAAAAGCCCTTGAGGCTGTATTCGGCAAATATGGACGCATTGTGGAAGGTAAAGAGAACTTTTCTTAAGATAGCAGTAGTATAAAACAAACAATAGCATAGCTATGATGACTTTTTGGCATTGATCATCTGAAATGATGGTGCTTATATGTCCTCTAAGAAGTTCTGAGCTTAAAAGGTTAAATAAAGGTTAAGTGATCCTTACAGGGAATTACAGGGAAGGCTGATGTGACTTTGTTTCTGCAGTCCTTTTGATGAAAGATCGGGAAACAAACAAGTCCAGAGGATTTGCATTCGTCACGTTTGAGAGTCCAGCAGATGCAAAAGATGCTGCCAGAGATATGAATGGAAAGGTAGGAATTAAGACCGTTTATATGTTGCAGTTGCTACTGACCAGGACAATTAATCTTTGGGGTAAATCAACTGGTAATAAAAGTTGGAAAGAGAATGGATTAGAAGATCGTGGAGACAAGTTGTAACTTTAAATTTGACGAAATGTCTCTGTCTCCATGTTTCTCCTGTTCATGGATTTGCTAATAGAAAATGGAAGTCTGGCTGGCAATCGGCTATGCTCTCTTTTCTTATTGTTCCTTAATTGGTGCTGGAGGAATCAGCTCTTCATTCTTGCATGTTTCAATAATGATTTTTGGGTTAATTTTCCTTTTTGATCATATTTGAATGCAGTACTGTGTAAATTACACTTCAGTGAAGTGACTTACCTGAAAACTAGTAACTGTTCCTTTAACATGGGTAACTGTGATTTCCCTTGAGTGCTGGAGCATTGATGAGCTATCCGCTATTCTGAGTATAATCTCCTGCATTTGTGACTTGCATCATTGATCTGCTTGGTCTGTGTGAGGTGCGTCTTTCTAGTTTATGTGCAATGGCTTTGCAGTTAGCCGGCAACCGAATTTGTTCATTTACGCCCTAAAATGCAATGGTCTAGCTTTAAGAGCAATGAGACGTGTAATGTTTTTAAAAATAAAAATATAGGCGTTTGCAGCACAAGTTCCAAGATAATACCAGGATAGTTTGTCAGAGAATTGTAGGCTGCTGTAATCTGTATCTGTTGTGGCATGTGTTCGAAAAGGCAGATGTAAGTTGGCAATTTTTTGGTGAGCAACTGCTTATCTTCATAGAGGTGCTGTCTCTTCAGGCAATGAAAGCCATCTTAGGTCTCTTGAATTGCAGACTCTGGTTTTCCCTGCATTGTGTGAATGGTTGTGTTTAGGTCACACTGCACTGGCCTTGTAAGCAGTGTCTCTTGAGATGCCATTCAAGTAAAGTGAAGAAACATCGAGTGATTGTGATTAATTGACACTTGGGAGTTTGGTATGTTTGTCTTGTTAGTTTAAGAAAGTGAAAGAAAAATGTCAGTAAGTAAAACAACTTTAGGAATAAGAAAGTGAGCTTTGTGTAATGTTTGTGAACACAAGAGGTTCGTAAAACCTCTTGTTACTTGTGTTATAGCAGGGTATGTGTTATAGAAGGATAGTGGGTTTTCTACTCCTTGGACTGATGTTTCTGGATGCTTCATGACAACCTTATCACAATTAGGGTTGTTCTCTTAGAAGACTTCCTTCCCTTTTAAGCAAGCTAGTAGTTTTGTTAAGGCAGAGAGTGGCAAATTCAGATAACGTTCTTTCCATACCAGCCTAAACATCTGTCAGGGTGCTCCTTTTATTGAATTTTATTTCTCCACTGTCTAGTTTGCCACAGTTCTGAAGACTTGTTTACTGCAGTGCTTAAATAATTTATTTTCTCTGAAATGGTCATTGAATCCTCACATAAGGTAATTTCAAGGACCAATAGGCAATTGTCAGACTGAAAGGAATTTGGTCACTAATCTGTGTGTTTGTGGAGTGCAGCTTGCAAATCAAAATTTCTCTGAAAATAATCACCAACGGTTCTACATCTTGAATGTTGAGGCCCGTCTTTGGTCACATTGGAAATATCTGGGAGAATACTGCTTGGTAAAGTAGCTAAATGAGACAATGTTTGTGGCTGAGGTTATGTCGACTTGTTCTGGAATGCACAATCTGCATTATTGGCAAGAAACGCTGGAAAGGACGGCCTTGTGGGTCATCATTCTCGTGGGTTTGTCTTCGCTATAAATCTACAAGTACCTTCATCTGCTTTGAAATTGGAACAGCGAGTAAGTAGTATACGAAAAGAACATTCTCAGATGGGATTTGCCCTAGAATGTCTTCTGGTCCAACTTGCTTTGACCATGGATATGAAAGATATTAATGCAGTGGTCTCTCATTCTCATCTTCAGGAAGCCTTCTAGACAACAGGTACTGACTGCTTGTATTCTAAAAACTCTGCATTCAAGGTCTGAGGGAAGAGCAGTGTTTAAAGTCTGGTGTGAGAAGAGACAATTGTCATAAATCACGATTTGAAGGTCTTTGTCCATTTGGAAAAGATGGATTGGAGCATTCTTGAGATTTTAATGCCGCTGAGAAGCAGCAGCAGAAGCACTGTGCAGACTGCAGTTCAAGCAGTTTGGAAGAAGTTAGGTGATCTGTCTGGCTGGGGGAAGAGTTCTGCATTGCCTGTCTGTTGCTCGTTTTGTCATCCCAAAGGAATTTGAAGTTGTAGCCGGTGGAAGAGGCTGGCTCCAACAGATTCTGCAAGAATGAATTTGCATTTGATTTTTATTTTGCAAATGTTTATGAAAATATATGCAGAGTTTTGCGCCAGTTTGGGTGAGGGGTTGTATGTGAACAACTGTATTTCACTCTGTACTGGGACAAGCATAGACTAGTCAAAGCATGCTTGTTGAAGAAGTTTGTCCTGCAGAAAGAGATCACAAGATAATTATTTTAGAGTTGGGATGGCGATTTCTCACTTCAGTTACTTTGTCTTCTAGATTGAATCAATGCTATCATGTCTGAGCAGTGCAAAAGAAATGTAGAAGTACTTAATAGCAGCTTACCAGCCTTCCTTAAGAAGAATCTTAATTCATGGCTGTCAAGTCTCCATCCTGATGCCACAAAATGCACATGCTTACTTGGACATAAATGTGGATACTTCCCAGTCTGTAGTGATTGTTTGGTGCAGTGGGGTGTTCTCATGTTCTTTTGAGTCTACATCCTTAAGGTGAAATGGATAATTAAAGAGAGGATATCACCTTAGGTGAAGCATCGGGACAAACCAAAGATTTTATTCCAGTGTTGACCTGCCAAGCCAGCTGGTCTGTGTTAAGAGGATGGAAGCAGATGCTACAATCCCTCCAGCGTAAACTGTACTCAGCACTATAGAAGACTGTCTAATTGACAGAAAGTGCTTCCTGTTCTTTGGGGAAGAAGTGATACAATGTACAGAAGCTTGGCCTCTTGAGAAATGGATCTTCATTTCTTGGATATATATGGCAAAATGAAACTCACTTAATGTGCCATCAAGGAACACGGAGAAATGGAGTCATTGCAGCATCAACAGTGAAGTGATCCATTGAAGAGGAAAACCCTGTGCGGTGCTAGGACCAGCTTCATGCAAGTTATTGTAACAGTTTCTTTGAAATACTTGATTTCTTGCCCTGCTCCCAAAATTAAGCAAATTTCATTCTTCTTTTCTGTTGAAATGTGGAACAGTTTGCAGGATAGTTCTCTAATTGTGTTTGGTTAAAGTTCCCTGTCTCACTTTACAAATATGTACAGATTATTCATTCCACACATAGGAGACTTTGATTGCCAAACTACTACTGTCCTAAATTAATTGTAGTTTAAACTATTTCCATGCTTTTTAGCACCAGGCTGACTTCACTATCTGGTGCTCATATCATATGAAAAATGCTTCTATGACACTCTGAATCAAGGTTATAAAAAGAAGCTAATGAGTGTTCATGTTGACAGCTTGTGCTTTGAGCTCATTGAAAAAACTTCCTTATTCTGAGATGGGTTGTGTGACTTTTATGTTTGGTGAGGTAAGACCTTTCTTTGAGCTAAGAAACCATAAAATGTCCCCTCTGCTTTAAAATAGGACTAACTTTGACAAATATTTTCTGGTTAGCAAAAAATACATTCTTGTATCTAGTGAAAGGTCTTTCTGGACCTATGGAATAGCTTTTTAAGACTACTTCTGTAAAGCAGTCTGCAAAGAAACAATCTTTTGCCAAGGTAAGATGCTTAAGTGCAAGGCAGAAGAAAATAGGAGGAAAAATTACAAGGAAAACTGTACCTCCTACCTAACAGAAGTGGAAGAATTTAAACCTAGCATCCAGGTTTTCAGAACCCATGCTAGCAGAAGGGGACAGTGTTTGCTTTCTAAACTTAAGCTGTCAAGACCTTCCATGAAATGGACAGCAGCGGCCATAGCAAAGCCTTAAGGCTTCAAGCCCTCTGTTCATGCTTGAGAAGGATGAAACTTAAAGATTAATTACAATGGCAAATCAATATGATGCAAACTGAGAAGTTCCAGTCATTAGAGTGGATGTTTCAGTTTGTCATGCCGAAAGGCTTTTTGAGAAACCTTCCATAAGTAAAATACTGCTGTAAGTCAAAGCCAAGACCAATATGATTTGGCTGGTATTTCTTACTTAAGTTTTTTCCCTTACAATGGATCAAGTTGAACCTGTGTGTGTACACTCAGGTTTTCAAACAATCACTACAACTCTGAGCTGGCAAAATACATCCACCATTATAGTGAATTTTCAGAGAGCTAGATTTTGACAGAGAACAACAAATATTCAGTGCTTCAATAAAATATTATTAGCAGTGTAGATAAAGACATTACTAGCAGTCTAGCAGTTACATTTGTTCATTTATTGCAACAAAGCAGTGGAATGAACAACACTTTCTGCCTGATAATTAAGTTGTCATGGCAGAGTTAAAATATTTAACTGCTAAAAAAGGCAAATAAACCATGTTTGCCAGGATAGTCATGGAATAACCTAATTTTAGCAGAGCTTGTGGTCTTGATTCTGCTGTAATAGCCAAACATGTGGCATCTAAAGATAATCCAGAAATTTGATTAACTAGGTTGAATTACTCAGCTTGTTAGTACCTGCTCATGTTTGAGGTATATTGGCTGCAGAGTTCCTAGTATTGCAGATCTGTATTCCAGCAAAAGCTTCTACTTTTTTTCATACCACAAAAAAAAATACAACCACACAACAGAACCCACAAGCAATACCCCAACCACAAAGCACCTTCTCTGTGGAAAAGCAAGTAATAGAGTAAATTGTGACAGTCACCTTGATTGAAAACCCAGCTTGAAACACTAGAAAAAAAGAGGTGAATTGTCATACTCAGTCTGCTGTGTAGATGCTGAAATAGCTTCTAAATACTTCAGCGATCACCGTTTTATCAGGACGTCAAGAAAATGTGCTAAACGGCCTCCCCATTGCCAGAAATTCCGACTGAAGCTAAGTTACCTTCAGCTTTATCTTGTAACTACAGGTGCACTCCTGGTTTGGTACAAAAGTACATGACAATTGAAAGTAAATTGTAGATCATATATCATGTTTCATTTACAGAATAAATGACGTGGGGCTGCCGTAATCATTGGACACTTGTGTTTTCACTGAAAGTCCTTTCTGATGCTGCTCTGTGGGTTTTTTGCCATCAATACCACAAGAATGAAGTACTGTAGAAATTGAAATTAGGCCCAACATGCTGCTGAGTACTTGGGGACTAATACTGAAGACTGAAATCAGTTCTAGAATTGCTCTAACTTATAAAATGGAAGCCCTATAAATAGTGAAGCAAGAGGGGCTTGATTTAAGAAATACAAACATGACTGAGCAGTAAGTAAAGCAGCTTCTTCTTTAGTCATTAGATGGGAAGGCAATTAAAGTGGAACAAGCAACCAAGCCATCCTTTGAAAGTGGTGGTAGGCGTGGGCCACCACCCCCTCCCCGAAGCAGAGGTCCTCCCAGGGGCCTTAGAGGCGCAAGAGGCGGAAGTGGCGCGAGAGGACCACCTTCAAGAGGGAGTCACTTGGGTATGTATTGACCTCTCTCATTATACACTTCGACAACACAAGACAATCCCATTGGAAGATGACAATAATCCTACTGGAAAAAAAAAAGTCAAACACCTGAATAGTGCACTCCTTGTTCTTTATTAAAATGATGAAATACGATCTCGGCAGTTTAGTCAAAGTTTTGATTAGGCAAGTACACCTTAAGAAAAGGCTTTCAGATGTGAAGATTCCTTTCTACAACTAACACTCCACTTGACTTTTGCCTATGAAAGAAAAGCAGAACTCCTGCCTTGCACGTGAGAAAGGAAGCTTTCTGGTATTCAAGTTGAAAAAGTGATTCGCTACCACCAGGGAAAGGGAACTGCCATTCATTCTTTATAGCAAGAGTTCTAAACAGAAAATTGTAGCGCTGATCCTTCCAGATCAGAGTGAGAAGGCAGCTAAACCTGTTTTGTTAAGTTGAAGCTTTCTAAAGTACATTACTTGATACTGGATATTCATTAAGATACAGCTATTTATTCAGACTTTTCAGTATCAACAAAACTCACTTAACTAGCAAACAGTACCTGAGATGTAACAGTAAAAGCTGTAATGCAGGAAAAAAAACCCTGGAAATAGTGAAACTTCTGTCTTGAAGAGTCTGTATAGTAGGTTCTGCAGACTCGGTAGTAGTACCTCTGTTCCCTCTCTGTAGGCTCTTCTCTAGTACATCCTCCCAAGTGGCTCTTCTGAGAACAGTAACTTGTTAAGCATTTAAGCTGTGACTGATTACAGGTATCAGCTGTCTTTTTTCCTTTGTGTCACCCCCTGTCGCTTTTGGATAAGTTCTAAAAGACAGTTCTTGACAGGAATTTAAGCTGTGGGAAGTTTGGCTCTCAATTCTGCCAGTAGCATTTAAAGTGGCTAGAAGACAGGAGAAGGCTTTGAGGTCTAGTTTTAGAGGTTTACTGTTGATCATGTAGTGGTAATAATGGCACCTTTAGGTTGTCGTAGTTCGGGCTTTAAGAAAATGCAGGTGGGTATCATAGAAATAATAATTGGTTTGTGGCTTCTCCTTCTAGGGTCTTCTCGAGGGCCACTTCCCATGAAGAGGGGTCCACCTCCACGAAGCGGAGGCCCTCCACCTAAAAGATCTGCACCTTCAGGACCAGTGCGTAGCAGTAGCATGGGAGGAAGAGGTAAGGATTTCCTGACTAAATTAATTGCTTGGTCAGCTCTAGCACCTTAGTCTTCCCTTAGGAACTGGTGCAAATCATTGATTTGAACTTCAGTCTGCTGTGGGATGGCGTACTGTTTTTCTAATCTTTGGTTCCTTTCAGACCAGTAGTATAATTTTGTAGCTGATGGGAACAATTTGGTGCAATTTGAATATGTTTTGTCTAGTGCTGCTTTAAAACTGTACAAGCAGAAATGTAAAGTGTTCTAAATGTAGGCACTGGAGATATTACTAAATTGCTCTAAGCTATTTGCTAGCACTTGCCTTGAATGTTCTGCATGGCTAAATGCTAATTAAATGGACTGTTTCTTTGAAGCTCCTGTGTCACGTGGAAGAGACGGTTACGGTGGTCCCCCACGCAGAGAGCCAATGCCATCACGGAGAGATGTCTACATGTCTCCAAGAGATGATGGCTACAGCACTAAAGACGGGTAAATTCTTCTACTGTTTTGTTTTAGTGAAGTGTTTTTTGTTTGCAGAAGGATCTTGATTCCAGGCCTTCTGTGGTGGGACATGTGGCTGACATCTCAGTTTTTGTTCTTTGTAGTTATTCAAGCAGAGATTATCCCAGTTCCAGGGATACCCGGGACTACGCACCACCTCCACGAGACTACGCATATCGTGATTATGGTCATTCCAGTTCACGTGATGAATACCCCTCCAGGGGATATAGGTACCTACTGTTAGAGTTTTCTCCCTGTCACTTAATTTTTGCTGTAATGTTAGTGATTTGTACTAAGTCTTAGTAGTCTTTCCTCCTATAGTGATCGTGATGGATACGGTGGTGGACGTGACAGAGACTACTCGGATCATCCAAGTGGAGGCTCCTACAGAGATTCATATGACAGTTACGGTAAGAATCCATTTTGAGGATCATATAAGCGTACAGATGTCATAACATCTGACTGCGACTAGATTGCTTGTGTTTTAGGGGAAAGTGGCACAATTTTTTTCCCCTACAGTGAAAAAGTGCAGTTGTTGGTTACCATTTGATCATCTTTTTAATAAGCTGTAAGCTAAAGAAGCAAAGTCTACAGTTCAGAATGACAGCTGTCTCTGGAAAATATGGCTGAGTTTCTTCTCTAAAATAAAAAGCTGTACTGGAATACCCAGTTAAAGAGCCTGCCTGAATAAACAAACACCGTCTTCATCCCTTCAAAATCTCTAAATCCACTCACTGCCTGATATGCAGTCCCCACTTAAAATACCATTAGTGTGGCAGATTATATATTAGACCATCTCAATACATATAAAAACAGTAGCAGTAAACATTTTAATACAGCAATTCTGTAAATTCAGATTTGAAATTGTTCTATATAACTTATGGTATTGCCATATTACCTGACCGTTGACCCTGCAGGTAACTCACGTAGTGCTCCACCTGCTCGAGGGCCCCCGCCATCATATGGTGGAAGCAGTCGCTATGATGATTACGGCAGCACACGAGATGGATATGGAAGTCGAGAAAGTTACTCAAGCAGCAGAAGTGATGTCTACTCAAGTGGCCGTGATCGTGTTGGAAGACAAGACAGGGGTCTTCCCCCATCCATGGAAAGGGGCTATCCACCTCCTCGGGATTCTTACAGTAGTTCAAGCCGCGGGGCGCCCAGAGGTGGTGGCCGTGGTGGAAGCAGATCCGATAGAGGTGGAGGCAGAAGCAGATACTAAAAACACTCTTAAACTTTTGGACCAAGACAGATTATTTCTCAAATGTGGAAGCTGTTCTATCTTTACTACCAGAGGACTACTAAAAGGAAAAGTTGTTTTTAACCTTTTTTTATTGTTGCCTGTTAAGTTTTTTCCCTCCATGACTTTCATGCTCTTGTGAGAAACAGTTGAAACAATGTTTAATATCATTTCAAAATTGTTAACATTTCTTTCAGAAAGCAGATGTTAAATGTATAAGCTTGAGCTGTGTACTAGTGTTGTAATTTTCAAAGTAAAGTTTCCCTGAAATGCCACACTTCCATCTGATTTTCGTCATGAATGGAACAAGCTGTTCTTAAGATCTTCCGCACAACATCCAACCATCTAACATGGAGATGGATTGCTCTACATGTTCAGCATCTCACTCTGAAAGTATTGCTTGTGATTTGGAGGGTGGTGGGGATGATTCCACATAAAGCTTAGTTGTGCCTAGAATTTGAAGTCATAGTATTCCCAGTACAAAATTCCTTCAGATCCTTGTGTAAAGAAAAATAGAGGATTTCATTCACTTAAGCCAAAAAAGCAAGTGGATAATGCTATATTCTGCCTTCCTACTGTTTCATGGGGAGTTTAAAAAGATTTCCCCTGCAAAAAACTCATGTTCATGTAAGTCAGCTACAAAATACTGTTAAAAAAACAACAATCCGCAAACCATTGACCAATTCCATCAAAGAAGCTGCAAATCGATGCTTACTCACACTGTTTCAAATTTTTGCAAATCTGTAGTGTTTCACTTTTAAAGGAACATCTTTGATTCCAAAGGAGAAAATAAGATAAGCAAAGAAGTCTTTCTCTCCAACTTCTGAAAGGCTTATGGCTTCCTAAAATAAGTGAATCTTTCAGCATTCCACAGCTGATTAAGAGCATCAAATGCCTGTGAAACAGCAAAGATGGTAAGCAAAGCAAACTAGTTTTTCAGTCTAAGTCAAAATTGAAACAAGTTACCTTGTTCTAGTACAGTAAGACAAGCTGCATGTCATGGCAATGGAAGTGCTCTATAGATGAAAGAAAAAAAGGAAAATAAATTCCCCAATATATTAGAAATCCTCCAAATTCAACAATCCTTGGATAAAAGGATTTTATGGCACCAGTTTTGAAACTAAAGCTGTAATTCAGCTCACTGTAGATGCAGTATTGCCATGTAGTGTGGGGAGGGGGTATTTTGTGACCAGTATCTCTCCATGAAGATGCTTAAAGAGGCTGCATATGCAGCATATTAAGAAAATTTAATGCCTTGTGATGTGAGGAATTGGCTTAGATTGAGAAATACCAGCTCAACTATTGGAAGTTGGAAGCAAGAAATGCAGACTTGATGTTTAGTTGGATGCCTAACTGTTTAGTTTGACACTGCGTTGCAGGGATAGCCAGGCATGCATGTGGCAGAGTCTGTGCCAAGTTGTTATAACTTGGGTGAAGCCATGAAGTTCAAAAGATACTCTTGAATATAGTAAACATGAAGACCTCCAACTAAAAAAACCACAAACCCAAAACCTTTGTACTACTGTTTAGTTCTCAGTAAATTTTGTCGTTCAACTTACGGATTTAACGTGGCAGTGCACCATTGAAAAGGAATGAGAATCCATAAGCCATGCAACCTTTCTCTAAGCCATTCCAGTTAATTCCAAGCCAGTGAGTGAATCCTCCACCATTTAAAGAAGTAGTAAAAACTTGCAACTGAATAATCTGCAAACAAAACTTGTGCCATTGTTTTGAAACAGGGCAATTACTGTAGGTTAGCTTGTGCTGTAAAACATTTTTCTCAATTTGTTGTATTTTCTCTTAATTGCAGGGGGATAACTTCTAGAAGATACCACTGAAATAGTGTTGGTTCATGTGTTGACAGCAGATATGAGTGGTGCCTGTACCAATATGTAAGGTAAATATTACAGCAGTGTAATAGCTGCAAGGAAGTTCCCCGGTCATTGTGTTCGTAGGTTTGAATGGATGTTCTTCATGGCCAAGTGTTGTTTTTGACTTCTGTTTTAAGTTTTGGAGGAGGAGGCTTAAGGCTTTGTAAACCAGCCAGTTTGGGGATGACAGCAAGACACTACGTGTCTGCAGAAACAGGGCCAATTTGGGTACAGCTAAAGAAAAACATGTTTACAACTGCACTTCAAGTCATGTGGCAGAAAGTGCCGGGTATGAATTTTTGTAAGAGCAGACCATAAAAATCAGAGTTCTAATAATAAATGTTAATATTGACATTTAATCAGTCTTGTTAAATGTGCAGGATTAACAATTAAAGTGAGTGTAATCTTGGATTAGGAATTGATCTCTGCAGAGGTCCTGGGATTAAGCTGCAGACTTCAGGTGCCTCCAGAATAGTTTGAGACTGTAGAACAGCTGTGTTTCTTGGCTCTAAATCCTACCCTATTAAAATAATTTTTCAAGAAGATTGAAGAGCAGCAGTCTTTGGATTTTATGTGAAAGTGTGACTTGCTCCTATTTCTCTGAAAACTCAGAAGAAAAAAAGTGGTAGTGGCTGTCATGTTAATCTAGCTTTCTGGAAAATAAAATCTCTCTACTAAATAATTGCTAGTAAAAATATGGAAGTAACTCAGTGTGTGTGTAGAATTTGACAAAATCTAGTACAGATTAAAGGAAAAGGACAACTACCTTTTCCGAGAGAAGCATATATGTAAAGAAGCATGTGTACTCCTTTATGTAATTCTTTATTAAGTCTGTAAATGAAAGAACCTATTTTGCTGTTAGTTTTAAATTCTGCTTTCAAGAACCAACTTTAAAGTGGTAAAAAAGAAGAAGGTGTAGTTTGTGTAGTTGGTCTATCTGACAGCTGGTCACTGTTACCAGGGAGATTCTATCTTGTGTGAAGGATAGGTTCTGTTGTATACTGCATGATGTTTGTAGCCTCAGTTGGGCTACAATTCATTCTCCCTATAGAGTGTCAGTAACAGCAATTCAATAAATGTGCAATGCCCTTGTCAGATGGGTAGAACAATGTTTTATAAATACTTCTGATAAATTGCTGCTGTTACCTTAATAATAAAGGAAAAATATGCCTTGTTTCAAGGTACTGGAATGTGTTTCAGATGAAATACAGAATCATCACGAGTGTTTTCTGTTCAGGGGATGCATGTAGTTAAGCAAAACAGAAGCTACTGCCCTACTAGCTTTTTATTTTCTGATGCTTGATAAAAATTCAACCAGCAAATGCTGTCCTTGTCTTTGTTTTCCTTTTAAGATGTGGGTGTTGAAATATTTAAATTAGAGTCTTACTGAAAGGACACTTCACAATAGTTGTTTCTAAAGGGTAAGAAAACTGAACCTTTTTCATTCAAAAATCAGTGATGTCACTTCTGTGCCACTAAAGTGGATTAGGGAAATAGGTCTAAAAGTAGCATTTCCCCTTCATTTCCCCAACCACCTGCAGAAAACCACGAGGATTCAGTTTTTAAATTTATAGTTTGACCCAGATGGAGGCCTTAAATTCTCTAATGAAGATATGAAATGCTGTCTTTAACACAGCATCCTAAGAGACTTTAAAAGATACTGACAAATCATCACAGGTTGTGTCAGAATGTTTAAACTTCATGTGTGTGCACCTCAGTTCTCTGTTAGCTGGAAAGCTGAAGCTTAATTATTCTTGACAAGTGAAAAAGCTTTGCTTTGTAAAAAAAAAAACCAGGTGCTTTTTTCCAGTTTAGTAAATCTGTCATGACCGTGTTGTAATAAATACAAGTATTAGAGACAAAAGCACACTCTATCAGCCTTGTCTTCAGCTTCTAAATGTTTCCAGATTCTTAGCAGGCATGGTACCAATGTTAAGGGAGCAATAAATAGATCTTGTGGCAAGGAAGGTGATAATAGCCTTGTGGAAAATCAGGGTGCAAATGGAATTGCCAGCTGTATACCTTCCCTTGATTACAAGTTTGATTTTATTTATAGCACATTATTACTTACAGATTAATACCACTATGTAAACCAGTGTGTTACAGAACTCCTGAGTAGCATGCTGAGGTTATCAAGAGCGGGTGGAATTCAGTGGTGAGTAGAATTTGAAGGGGGAATTCACCCAGGAATTGTGGTACTTAGTACCTGCCTTGGAGACGGTCTTACACAAGCAGTATGCATTAATACAAATTGTCCTTGGGGCATTTTGATTATTGTAGTTAGGTATTAATGTGCTTTCATACTGTTGGAACAGATTGAATACAATCCAAATGTATTAACTGTATATATAAAATGAATTCAGCGATAATCTAGCATTTTTATGTCTTGGCTTCTGAGAGGGTACTAACTTGCATTTCTTTTTTCCAGTTACGGTGAAAAGTGAAGGTGGCAGTGCAGCAGTGGATGTACATTGGAAAATCAAAGGATAACAAATCACAACTGATACAGCTTGGCTTTTGAGTGTAGTGTTGCCCACCATTTTCTAGAGGAATGTGTAAGCATTCAGGAGTTGCCTTTGAAAGTAGCACTACCGATACCTTGGACATACATAAAATTTATGGTGGAAGCCAACTGCTGTCTGCCATAGCCCGCACCTTCCAACAGTCCAGAGTGAGCTGGTTCGTTGCTCGTTGCACACACATCGTACAGCATCGAAATACTTTGGTTGCCTTTTATGCGTGTGTTTGCCATTTATGCTGATAAAAAGAGCAAGTTACACAGAAGTAAGTCCACTTGAATACAGAGGACTTCACCAAGAAACCACGGAAAGTTCTGCTATATTAACAGTTTTGTCCCAACCTTCTGGATGAGAGGAGGGGAGTATTACTGTACTGAGACAATGTTAGTGATGAATGGCCAGAATAATTAGTGTTCCTCTATGTACACTGGACATCTTGGTGCTTCCTTCAAAACTTTGTCTTGATTATGATGCATTTTTCTCTTACATACATGTTGATGGGCCAATGTATGTGAGAGGAATCCTCAGGCATTGATATTTCATGTAGAAATCTCATAAACAATAATGGATAATAAAATTTATACTGATGTCTGTGATAGACATAAACTGATCTCATTTAAACAACCCTCAGTTCATACTGAGTGGCTGAAGAAGAAAAAACATGTATACCTTGTCTAGAGATTTAAAACTTTGGGGTGAGGGTATCACTTTACATCTCAGTTAGGGGCTGCAGATTCTATGAGTAAATCTGTGTAGCAGATGGGTAGAATTGCAGTATTTCCCAGGGCAAATAAATTTACTTTTAACAAGAATTATGGGTTTGGGGTTTTATTGTCTAACTTAAACGTGTTCTTCTGGGACACACTTGGATGGTGGTCAAGATCACTAATGTTACATCTTGGAAGGTTATTGTTACAAAGTGATCTCAGTATCTCTCCTGCAAGAAGGAGTAACATTCTGTACTATTTTTCAGCATTAGCTTAGTGTTGAGCGCTGCTGTTCAGGCTGAACTGGATCATCCTTCCTGAAGTGTAATGCCAAAATGGCAGCTACTGTATGATCAGTTCCTGCCTAAAATCTTACTTAATGAGAATGTACCCTGATTTACAGTATTAGCTCATGCACAGAGTCAAACTTTTCATTGAAAGCTACCAGTTGAAATGTATCAGTAGATTCTGCAGCAGACAAATACTCCAGTGCTGTTCTTTGTGGTATTTTCCCTCTGCTGGAAAAAAAAGAGTGAATTACTTAAGCATGTGTGACTTTGAGAAGAACCACTCAAAAATGGTTTCTGAATATGTGACTGCTCATCTTACCTTGCTCCTGTTGCTGTGCTGTTCTGATATGTATGCTGCCAGAGTCACTTGGTTGGGTAAAGGAAAGTCACCCCCTTTTAAAATAACACTGTGGTATAAATCAGGCTGTAAATAAGTTTTTTAACTAAGTTGACTCTGCAAGATATGATTGATGATTCACTTGATTTGTTGCTGTCAGTAAATAGACAAAGGTGAAGTCTTTCCAAAGACCAGACCAGACACTGTTCCTTCCTTCGTGGCTCTACTTTCATACCTTGGGCTTGCCACAGAATTAATTTTGGTGTGGAAGTGGGTAAACAAGCTGGAATGTGTTTAGAAAGGACTCTAAAGATTGTGAGGTTGGGGTTGAAGTGGCTAATCAAAAACTCCATACATTTTTGGACTTTGTGAATATCTATATCGGCAGATTTTTCAAGCTGTTGGTAAGTGTTCAAGATGTGGAAAGTATTTTCATTTAATTGTAATTGCAGACATTAATATCTTCTTGGCTGCAGCAGCTGCATGTGAAATAATCATAAAACTAAACCCACCCATCTATACCAAAGGTTTCCTTTAGAAGAGGGAGTGGGTGAAGCACTTCAGTGTACAGGTTTGTAACACTGACTTCAATGAAGCAGGTGTGTGATTCTCCCAGTGTTGGAAGTACTTCTATTTACATCAGAAACTGCTGTGTTCTGATGCGGTGACTGAGGTGTCTTCTACATCCAAATGTGTGTCCCCTTTGATAAATGAGCATTAGTAGTTATCTTGGCTACCTACAGATTTTAAAAAAGAATTATGAAATTATGGATACTGTATGTATTTCCTTCTACAAAACAGTAGTGCTCATGACAACTGGAAAAAAATCCCGAAACAACTGAAATGCCAATTAGTCATAGTTTTGAAGTATTTTGCACACTGCTCATCAAAGTGCAGTGAGCTGTGATTGAGCTGTAGCCCACTTTATTCACAGTGCCTGCAGCCATGTGTTATGAATATTTCCACACTACAGAGACCTGGAACTCATCCCAGAGTCCTAGAAAAGGTCAGAATTGTGTCTATCCCTGAAGGGACAGTTGTTGTTTACTGGTGGCTCTTAAAATTGGTCCATTGGTAGGTCCCAGTACCAGTCATAAAACTTGCAAAGTACAGGCAAAACCATGCCCATTTACTGTGTACAATTTTATTCTGCTGCTCTGATTTTTCCCAACCCTTTAAATCATTAGTTTGGTAACACTGGGTTCTTGAAAGCTGCTTTAAGTAACAGGGTAGGAATTGGCTCAGAACACTAACCAAGAAATTCTGGTTTTTAGAATACTTTGTTCCTCTTGGATTCTTCAAGCCATGATGTTCCAGCTTCATCATCAACAGAATTGCTTCATTTTCCATCTGTTCTGGTGAAAGGACAGTTAAAAGATGACTGGACTTTTCTGACTTGCTATGATAAGTAGTGATAGTTAATACTGCCCGGGCAGGGTGGAAAACTACCTTCAGTAGATCCTGCAGTGGTGTTAGAAAGGGACATCTTCATAAGACAAGTAAAATAGTGGGGAATTTTATTCTCAGCTTTGGATGACTTAAATTCCTGACCTTTTCGAAGTTATCCAGGTAATTGCTTTGAGAGATTATCATCTCCTAAATAACCGTTTTGGATTATATGTGGACTTCTACACAGCTGTTGAAGAGAGGCATTATTTATTTGTAAAGTGCATGATCAGAATTTATTTTCAAAAATTAGACAATAGAAAACTACTGTAAAAGGCAATTTTAACTACTAGGTTTGCCACATAGGGTTGATAATCTCTACTCCTACATTCTTCCAAAACATCACCATTGTGAATTCTGTTTTAACACTGGAAATAAATTGTTCTTTACAGTATTAAGAAATTTATTTCTTTGGGCAATAACCTTTAGACTAAATTTACTAGGTGATTGGGTGCTAGCTGCCACAAGGAGGAAGTCCCTATGTGAGATATTTTGGTGTAATAACTATTGATATAAAATACTTGCATTTTCATTAATTTTGCAAAGATGTAGTTAACAATCTGCTTTCCCTGTTTCCTGCTGAGTGTTAGAAACTATTTTATTTTGACAACAGTTTTGTACCTTAGAGTAACTTCTTTTAGTTCCTAAGATTTGGTTTCTGTACTAAGCCAAAAAAAAAAAAAGGTAGTTTCACACTTGAGCTGCAGCAGGAAGATGTAATCACGGATGTGGGTTCCAGTACGCTGTTGTACAGGAGAACAGCTCTGGTGGCAGAGCTCTCCGTCATGAATCCAGAAGAACAGATTGTAACATGGCTTATTTCACTAGGAGTCTTAAATTCCCCTAAGAAAATAGTGGATGATCCAGAGGGATTCCTGAAAACCTCTCTGAAAGATGGAACTGTGCTTTGCAAACTCATTAATCGTCTTCTTCCGGGATCTGCAGAAAAGGTAATGCTTTCTGATGTATTTTGCTGTGTTGAGACAGCCCTGCTCAATGAAACCCTGCCCTGGGCATTCTGAGGCCTAGCTACTCTGGTGAGAGGAGCAAGGAGCTTCAGAGAGAGGTGTTCTACGTTTAAGTTTCTAATTGAGAGCCAAGTATGATTGTAGCTTTGGTTCCTTGATTTTGTTTCTACATCGAGAAAAAAACCCTGCAAGGTTGCAGTTGATTCGCTTACCCACGTTCAGTCAGGGGCAGGAAATACTTGGCCTACCAGAGATGAGAATATCTTGATTTTAAATAGAAGGATTTGCAGTGTGTCAGTATTTACATCAATATAATTAATTACAACTGTAAATATAGTCACTCTTTCAAAACTCTTACTGCAAAATGCTTTGTTAGTCAGGAAATGCACTAGAGAAGCTGATTGGAACAGGAATAAGCAAATAACGCTTGCATTTGTGCCATTTGGTCTGTCCCAAGACCAGCAAATCCATTGGTACTGATGCCATGTGAATGCCTGCTGTTACAGTTTGACAAGGCGTGTATTCACAGTCCAGAAGTGTGATAAGAATCTGAAGGAGAAGAAAAAGGGAAGGAGTCCAATGAGAGATAGGAACTGGCAACACAGAAGAGAAGCTTTTAAAAAAGCAACTACACAACAGGTTCTCCACCCCATAAAAAAGGAGTCTTTCATGCAGAAATCAGTTTTGCTAGCTCCTTATCTTTTTCTTACTTGTGGTGGTTCGGGGCAGCATGTTGTTAAAGGTCATCAATTTCCCACTGTCAGTTAGGGCACTGTCATATGCTGGCATTCAAAACAAGATGCCGACAGTTTCTATGTGTGCATCACTTCCTCCAGTGGCTTTCTTCCTGCTTCAACAGCTTGCCTGCCACCCCCACCCGCCCCCTGAAGAAGCTTCCCTAATTCAGTATAAAAGGCACATGTCAATATTCATGCAGGCCTTCTCAGTACAGGCAATGCAATGAGATCAGTGGATTTTCTTTCTTTAGTATTGCCTGGAGCCTAAAAATGAAGCTGATTGCATCAGTAATATTCAAGAGTTTTTGAAAGGCTGCGCGCTTCTGAAAGTGGAGGTAAGTCAACTTAGATCCTTTCTTTTATTGTAACATGCCAGTTTGATCAGCCTTCTCAAAGGAAGCCAGATATCAGAAGGAAAAAGTTGGTATCTCTTGTATTAATAACACAAACCAGAGCATGGATGATTCAATATTCAGTCTGGGTAATTTGGAAACAGTGTATTAACTGTGAGCTTAACAGATTCTCATCTTTTGAGACAAAGCATACAGCAATAACAGGAGATCTGTCTAAACAGATTTAACCTAGACCTTTTCATAATTTTTTTTTCATTTTTAGAACAAATTGCACATTTTAGCCCTGCTTTAATGGGAAGGTGAAGTATTCTTAATACTGCACTATTTTTTCATCCCCTGCAACTGTTGTGTAAGATTCTGCGAAACATACTAAATTGTTCCTTACACACACAAAAAAAAAAATCCTAATGAAGTCAAAAGTTACCTTTCTTGTGGCTGTTCCTGATCCTATCTGTGTAGATTCGTATGCTTAACCATAGCTCATATTTGCAAGATCAGAGTCTAAATGAATCACTTCAGAGTTCAATTAATTTTGCCATCAAATTTGTTACTATCTAAAGACTTCTGTGTCACACTTTAATTTCTACAGTTAAAAAAAAAAAAAGAAACCTGTAGCTATCTTGTTTGAAATATGCTCAAGATTGTGGAAAAAAATTTTCTGAAGATGAGAAAGCTGGGACAGAATCCTTGGGCATTATACATAATATTCATGCACCACAGTGAGAAAAGTCCAACCCACAATAGCTCTGTTCCTGCATTTTTTCCTTTGAAGGTCTAAACAAGAAAAGGGCCTTTCTTCTCTTCAGAGCTTTTTAGCTAAGCAGCATGAAAATGTGCTCATTCCAGAACTGTCTCCCTGGTCTTTTGTTGCCCAGTGATGCATTTCTTGTAGCCTGCTGCAGCAGCACAGTCTTAAGAGCATTTATATATATAAAGAGAGAGATTTATAATCCCTGAAGGCCTATTGCATCAGAAATCACTTGTTGCTAGTCTTCTGGTACTGACCATGTGATTTCCTCCATTTTACTGAGAGTTTAGTTTTCTGTTTGTAAACTAATAATAAAATGGTTGTGATGGAAGGTACTTTTAAAAATGGGAATATTAAACAGCTAAAAGGTAGGACAGGAGAACAGTCCTCACCTGTTGTGCAGTGCCATCTCAAAGCTTTGAAGCTCATTCTGCAATATTGCAGTCACACTCCACAATTTTCAGATACTCAGAACAGGCAATATGGTGTGTCCATCTCTAGGTGTTCCTCTGATCCTCCATGTGCCTTTTCTTCCTTGGCTTTAATAAAGTCGAGGTTTCTGGCTTCTTTTTTCTTCTGATTTATAACCCACTTCATCTTTGAAATATTCTGAGCCTTCAGTAGCTTCCCTTAGGCTCATGTGTGCCTCTGCTGTTTGCTGTGAGAGGAGAGTTCAGAAGCTGGATAAAAACTTGAGCCTCTCTAGCTCGAGTTTAAATTTTGCAGTGAAATGACAACAATTTCTTCTTCTGCTTTTTTTTTTTTTTCCAAAATATTGTCATTTAAGAACACCAAGACAATAATTTTACTTCTTAGTTCCTCTGTAGCCTCATGTAGAAGAAGGCTCAAGGTAGGACAGCTGAGATGGTGGGCAAGACATGGCACAGGCAGAGTGCTTATGCTTCCTTCCGTCTCTTCTCCCATGTTGCCAGCTTTTCTGAGTCCTCTCAGGCAAAGCTTCTGCCATCTGTTCCTTCTAAAAGCTGCTCTGTTTGGAACATCTTGACAAAGAGACTCTAAGCAGCATTCCTACCAGTGATCCTCCCTCAAGCCTGACCCCTCGTTTGCCTTGGAAAGGGCCATTGCCCTTTAGGAGGGGGTTTACTGCATCACATTTAGTCTGGAAGCATGTCTGGAGCATCAGAACAGGCAGAGAACCTTCTGCTTCCACGACCTATCAGCATTTAAGTTGCAATGATCAGGTATTAGGTAAAAGGAAGATGAGCACAGAATAGGGTTCTGTTCTGCCTCAGCAACATAGCCTGAGGAAAGAGTAGCATCATGATGGGTCTGGGCTTAGTACATTTTAATTCTGTGACAGCCATCCTGCTGCTTTCCCAGACCATGGATATGAAAATCAAACCCCAGTGGTTCTCTCAAATTCTGCCCTTCTCCAAATGCCACAGTGAACCCTTGCTTCTTAGATGTGAAGTACCCTAGGGCTGGACCTGAGCCACTTCTGTCTTGAGACTGACAAGAGTATGTTAAGGTCAAAGATTCTGTTCTTGTTGCAGATGTGAACAAAAGAGGGTATTTTGAGGAAAATGAGAGTTCGTAACTTATTTTCTGGATGTTGACTTGTACAAAAGAGCCTCATCCTGGGGAATCTTAAACATGACATTAGCATGCCATCCTGGCATCCCTTGCCTTCATTGTACTCTGCCTTCCATTTGCTTTTGCCGTGGGTGTTTGTGCAGCTGCCCTGTAATACATCTCTTCACTGGACATTGCCAGCATGCAGGAAAGGTGGTCAGTGTGAAAGGTAGGGTTTCCAGCAGCTTTTGGTGGAAACTCAAGTCCCACCTCCCACTGAACAGACACTGCTTGCCAGTCTTTCCCAGTAGGAGGAATGCATAGAGGTTACTCTTTCAGAGCTACACATACGCACTTCCCTCCTACCCTTTGTTGTCCTGGTAACTCAGGAAGTGGAAGAAAGACACAGTGAGGCAAACAGCAACTTCTCTTGTTTACAGGTGCAGTGAAACATTTGGACGGAGGGGTAGAAGGACACTGACCCTCCTCCTATGAGCTGGCTCCATTAAGGTGAAGCCATTCTGCAGGCTGGAAGTGTGAGCTGGAAGAATCCACCTCATGGCAGAATATAAATAGCAAAACTGTTCCTCAGCTTCAACCCAGGACTGAAGCCTGAAATCTTTTGCTCTTTCATGTGTGTTAGTCCTAAAAGAGATGGCAAGCAGGGGAATTGCCCCATCCTTCTAACCAGGCAAGTGTTTTAATGAGGTGAAATAATGAGACTGTGTCCAAAACTTTCCAACAGCTTTTCAGTGCTAGAATTTGATCCAGGTTATAAGAATATCAGTCAGCCCAGCTCTGCTGAGGCAAAGGACTAGTCAAAAGACATGGGCACTTCATTGGAGCTTAAGTGTCCTTAGAGGATTCTTTCATGGTTGGGACTGAGGAACAGTGCAGAAATCCTGAATGTGCTTGGTTTACACTGTGGCTTCAGCATCTGAGCTGCACATCTGACCCAAGAGCTGGTCCAGTGAGTGAGCGCTGCTAAGGTAATGCCAGCTGGATGCTGGTGGGTTGAGGTGGAAAGTGGACAACAAAGAGTTTTGTCCTGATGGCAAGGTGGAGTCTAGTGTAGAAAAGACAGTGAAGAGATCATAACTAAAGAGAAAAATCATAGGAGGCTCCTGGCCTAGTTTGTTCTTGAGGACAAAAATGGGAACTTTGATTTTGCTCTTCACACCAGTGTGCATATAACAACAGTAGATCAATAGCTAAGCACCATTTGCTAGTGAAGAAGCACAAGACCTTCATTCAGTAGCCGCATTTTATTGTTATTAACTACAAAACTTCTGACAAGGTCTGAATTTTGTGAACTAAGAACAGTATATGCAAGATATATCAATACCTGGATTAACCTGGCTGTCCAGAACAATCGTAGAATATGCAGAGGGTAATTACCATCACGGGCAGCACAGAGGTTATTTGTGCTATTGCAGGTGCCTGCAACCTCCAACAAACTACCTGGATTGAACATGTGGGAGAGCAGGTGAGAGATCATCACTCTTTTATCTCCCCATCCATGCACTCCCAAACCTGCTCTGCTTTGGCTTCACTCCAAAGTGACATTACCTCTCCTAGCTGGATAACATCAGAAGCGAAAGCTCCTGCCCAGCACCAACCAGCACAAGCACTGGAGAATGGGTCTGTGTGCAGTTAGAGTGACCCAGTGTACCAGAGACCCCTGGCTCCAGGTGTGTGGTATGTCCCTGCATGGGGTTGGGACAGCTGGGCTTCACCCTGGATATCAGTGCAGTGCTCCATTCCCTGTCCACACTGCAGCCTGCTGGTGTGTTGAAGTATCTGAGGATTTTCCTGTTCCCTGTAGGAGAATGTTCCCCAAACAGACGGACGCAGGCAGTCTCACTGCCTCAACTGAACTGTGCCCCATCTAGGGGCCCTCCTGCAGTGTTTCTCTTCACAGTGGTGCAAATCTGCTGCAATTATTGTTCCAATAGTGTGGGTATTTCTTTTCTGTTCCATCCTTTCCTGTCCTTATAAATTTTTCCTTTCCCTTTCCCCTAATTCACTTTTTCCCTTTCTCTGCTCCCTTTTCCCTTCTCCTCCCTGATTTACTTTTCCCCGTCCCCTTTCCCTTTCTTTCTTCCTCCCTCCCCCCCACCTCCGGCCTTTCTTTTCTCCCCTTTCCCATCTCTTTGCGCTTTGCCGTCCGCTTCCTGCTCCTCCGGGGGTTTCCCGGCGCCTCCGGCCCGCGGCCGGCGGAGGGAGCTACGGCCGCGCCGCGTCCCGCAGCGAGCGGCGGGGCGGAGCGGGGCGGCGGCACCGCCTGTCACTTCCCCTTCCCTTCTCTTCCCTTCTCCGCGCCGCGATCCGGCTCCGGGTCAGAGCCGCAGCGGCCGCTCCGCAGCACCGCCCGCGCTGCCGCCATGCCCCGGGGCTGCGCGCCCGCCCGCCCGCCGCCGTGAGTACCGAGCGCCTCCGTGGCCCGGGGGTCCCCGCGGGTGTCCCAGCCGCTCAGCAGGGCTGTCTCCGGCCAGCTCCCGCGGGTGTCCCCGCTGAAGGGGGTGAGGGCACCGCGGCACCCGAGCAGAGCAGCCGGAGATGGAGCGGTGCTTGTGCTCCGGGTGCTCCGCGGGGGCAGCGCCGCTCCCGCCGCCCGCCCGGCTCTGTCTCGCCGATGCTGGCGGAGCTGCGGCCCCACCGCCGCTCCCGCTGGAGGCAGAGGCAGGTCCAGTGGGAGCAGCCGGGTCAGCGAGCGCCCGGAACGCCGCATCGCTGGGGGACGGGCGGCTCTTGCCCCTGTCCTCGGGTTTGGAGTGGTCGCGGCCGCGCCGGGCTCCGGGCTTGGCACCCAGCTGGGGCTGTCCAACTGTGGACAGCTCGGACTCGAAACACAGCCCGGCTTTCCCTAACTTCTCTGTGCTTCCCGTCGCGGGACTGGGATTTTGGGTGCTGATAACTTGCTAGCCGCGCCCGGGTTTGGGTCTCCTAGTCCTTCCCGAAGAGCCGGGTGCTCTGGTCGCGAAGCACCGGCTCCTGCTCATCCCCTCGCTGCCCGTGGCAGAGGCTGGCGGTGCGGCAGTGCAGAGCTGCTCTTGCCCGGTGCGATGCTTGACGGAAACAGCCGGAGTGTTTTACCGAGGGGAGCTGCAGTCTGTGATTCTGGAAGTCAGAATAGCGTTTTAATGGAAATCCTCAGATGACAGGTGTAGATTTAAATGGGGTTTTAGTTACATCCACCTGATCTTCCGTGTTAGAAGTGAAAAAGCCTTTTCTGCCTCTGTTTATCTTCTAGCTGCAGCTTGTCGTTTAGCTATGAATGGAATTATCAATGGATTGTGCTGGAAAAAGTAAATTTTAGCTCATAAATGAGGACTTTTCTGTATGAGGAATGTATTCTGGAACAAGCTGCAGAGTATATTTACATTACAGTAGCTGACCCCACATAGCCACTGTTCCACAGTAGCTGTTCCAGAAAATTTCCCCATGAAGAAGTTCTAAATGTTATTACTTGCTTTTGTGCTAGAATTTTAGCATATCTTTCTTCCTACCATTTTCATCTGGACTTTGTCAGCCTGATGACTCTGAGCTTACAGCATTATTCTCTGCATTGAAGGATTTGGGATGTATTTTTTCTACTTTGCTCCTTAGGAAAATAAAAGCGTTAATTCAAGGCAGGACTTTATTTTTCTGGAATTACTGAAGTGGAAGAAAAAACATATGGATGAAAAAATGACATACCAGAGAGATGCATGCAAACAACCCAGCCTGGCTGTTCACTTTCCTCTTGTGCAACTGTAACGTCCCATTCTGCAGCAGCTGCCCACGGGGTCAGCGCAGAGCCGGGCTCTCTGTTACCATCTCCCTTTCCACCGAGATGGGAGCGTTGCTGCTTAGGGCTGAAGGCTGTGCTTGCATGGCGCTGCCTGTAACTGCAGGGCAGGAAAACTGGTTCCATGCTCCAGCTGGCAGAGGGGATGGGACTTGCATGGTCCAAAGGAGCAAACCCAAGTGAGTGCAGGTGATAATAGATCAGCTCAGAAACAGCCCAAGGTAGGTGGCTATGTCCCTGGAATGTACAGAGCAGTAGATGCAATCGGAGCTGTGGAGCTACAGGATTAAATATCTGTAATGACAGCAAACTGTCCTCATGCTAAGCATGGATTAAATTTATTTAGGGTAGAACATGTCTTGCAGTATTGAGTATCTGAGTCCATCTGCAAGCATATTCTCAACAAAGAGCAGCCTTAGTACTGTCAGTGTTGGACTTTGGTGCTGCTCTGGGGTGTCTGTTTAAGAGGAGGAGATGCCGCAAGCATCCAGGGCTGTGAGAGGACAGTCCCCGTCCTATTTGAAATATGCCAAGCGTACTCAAGGAGCTCTGGGTGGAATGCAAGAAAGGGCTGTTTTAAAGGGCAGTTCTAGCCTAAAGGTAATTAAGACTTGTGTCTTATTAAGCAAGATGCACTCGTTAGTGTGTTGGAAGTGCTTGTAATTAGATGGTGTCTGCCAGGAGAGCATTAAAATCATCTTTCCTGTTCATTGGATTTGTGTATCTGTGGTCTCGATCTGCAAGAAATCATGTATTTGGGGATTAGCAGATGGTGCCATGGTGGTACCAACGAGAGGGACTTTTGTAACTCTTATCTTTGCTTCATTAACGGTAGGATTTGTACAGTCTGTATGAAGTTGAGCATTTTCAGGTGTTAGAGGGGGTTGAAGTGTTTTGGAAACTCAAACTGCCCTCACTGTTCTGGTGGTGATTTCTGAAGAGTACAAGGTTCAGGTTATTAGTCATGGAAAATAAGCCCTTGCTAACCACGTATTCAGCCTGATGACTCTGAGCTTACAGCATTATTCTCTGCATTGAAGGATTTGGGATGTATTTTTTCTACTTTGCTCCTTAGGAAAATAAAAGCGTTAATTCAAGGCAGGACTTTATTTTCTGGAATTACTGAAGTGGAAGAAAAAACATATGGATGAAAAAATGACATACCAGAGAGATGCATGCAAACAACCCAGCCTGGCTGTTCACTTTCCTCTTGTGCAACTGTAACGTCCCATTCTGCAGCAGCTGCCCACGGGGTCAGCGCAGAGCCGGGCTCTCTGTTACCATCTCCCTTTCCACCGAGATGGGAGCGTTGCTGCTTAGGGCTGAAGGCTGTGCTTGCATGGCGCTGCCTGTAACTGCAGGGCAGGAAAACTGGTTCCATGCTGCAGCTGGCAGAGGGGATGGGACTTGCATGGTCCAAAGGAGCAAACCCAAGTGAGTGCAGGTGATAATAGATCAGCTCAGAAACAGCCCAAGGTAGGTGGCTATGTCCCTGGAATGTACAGAGCAGTAGATGCAATCGGAGCTGTGGAGCTACAGGATTAAATATCTGTAATGACAGCAAACTGTCCTCATGCTAAGCATGGATTAAATTTATTTAGGGTAGAACATGTCTTGCAGTATTGAGTATCTGAGTCCATCTGCAAGCATATTCTCAACAAAGAGCAGCCTTAGTACTGTCAGTGTTGGACTTTGGTGCTGCTCTGGGGTGTCTGTTTAAGAGGAGGAGATGCCGCAAGCATCCAGGGCTGTGAGAGAGGACAGTCCCCGTCCTATTTGAAATATGCCAAGCGTACTCAAGGAGCTCTGGGTGGAATGCAAGAAAGGGCTGTTTTAAAGGGCAGTTCTAGCCTAAAGGTAATTAAGACTTGTGTCTTATTAAGCAAGATGCACTCGTTAGTGTGTTGGAAGTGCTTGTAATTAGATGGTGTCTGCCAGGAGAGCATTAAAATCATCTTTCCTGTTCATTGGATTTGTGTATCTGTGGTCTCGATCTGCAAGAAATCATGTATTTGGGGATTAGCAGATGGTGCCATGGTGGTACCAACGAGAGGGACTTTTTGTAACTCTTATCTTTGCTTCATTAACGGTAGGATTTGTACAGTCTGTATGAAGTTGAGCATTTTTCAGGTGTTAGAGGGGGTTGAAGTGTTTTGGAAACTCAAACTGCCCTCACTGTTCTGGTGGTGATTTCTGAAGAGTACAAGGTTCGGGTTATTAGTCATGGAAAATAAGCCCTTGCTAACCACGTATTTCTGTTTCACCATTGAGGATTAGCAACACCAAATTCTTTAGGGTGAATTTTTTTTTATATAAGATGACTGAGTTTTTCTTCCTGTAAAAAAGTGTAAATAAACTATATATTGCAATAGCAGAAAAATTTCCATGTGTGTTAATTCTGCTGTGGAAAATATGTGTGTGTTTATACATAGATCTGTACCTACAGCCTCAATCTCTTCAGCTCTCGATAACAAAAATAGCAACAAAATCTTTCTTTCCCTCAAGGCCAGCAATAACCTTCTTGGTGATTTTCAGAGGAGGCTCTGCTCTGCAGACAGCACTGATTCCTTCCCTGTTCCCAGCCTTACACTCCAAATGCTTCTGGGCTCCCCTGCTATTCCCACGCTGCCTGCCAGTGGTGCCCCAGGAATTCTCTGGCTGTAAAGGAAGTGGAACTTGTCAGCCCTGAATGATCACCCTTTCCCTGTAGAGACATAGGGGCTGCCTAATCACCACTGTCACCCTCCAGCACCATGGGCGGCTCCAGCAGCCAGTGTGAGATGTTTTGGATTCGACTGACTGAGTTCATCTTTCACAGGTGTTTGATCCACATGATTTGTACACTGGAGATCAGTTCTCCAAGGTCCTGAGCACATTAACAGCTGTAAATAAGGCTACTGAAGGTAAGAAAAAAGGGGTTCTTCTGTTGTCCTTTCAAACTGTTTCTTGTGTGTATGAAGGGCTGGTTTTTAATTTTTGTTAATTCCTACTTTATGGTGATTTCTGGAGGTTTGTCAAATTGAGCTGCTGGGACTGATGGCGGGATTGACATTTCAGGTTTCTGCCAACTCTGGGTTAAAATGTGATGTTTCAGAGTTGCTGTATGAACTCTGTAGAGCTCAATTATCACTTTACACTGAGGGACCTCTGCTCAGTTTTGAGCATTAAGCATTAAGGGGCCTCAAAGTAGGTCAGCATAAGTGATCCTCAATGTAAATGAACATGCACCTCCCAAAATGCAAATATTACATTTTAAAAGAGTTGTGTTTTAAAGCTGAAGAGCAAAACAGCTTCATCTGCATAATACCTTTCCTGAATGTCAAAATAAATGTTGTTGCTAGCTGCTCAGTCGATTGTATTGATGTTTTTCTCTCTCTCCTCTCCCTGGCTCTGTGGAGTAGGCTCCTGGATCTGGGAAGAAGCTGATGGCTTGTCCTGTATCCCTGGGAGCAGGAGTAGGCTGCTGAAGCAAACCAAATCACCTTATCCTGATTCCATCCCAGATGTGTAGCTGATCCCTACAGATTGCTTTAAAATGATACTCAGTAGCATAATCTGTGAAAGGAGAGGTTCAACGGGGATGGGGATGATGGCGCAGTTGTGCTCTGGGGAGGAGTGAAGGGATCAG
The DNA here is from genome assembly GCA_024865655.1 of Emberiza elegans. NCBI lineage: Eukaryota > Metazoa > Chordata > Aves > Passeriformes > Fringillidae > Emberiza > Emberiza elegans. Next base: position 25,230,711 of record JALJVW010000129.1, on the reverse strand, counting down.
AGTCTCTTTTCTGAGATGATGAGGAGCAGGTCTGCCTGGTGCTGGGAAGGGTTCACAGCTTCTTGTTATAGAAGTATGTTAGGACAGACTCCTGCACACCCACCAAAGTCCAGCATCAGGAGAAAAGTTCCATTTTCCCGCTTGCACGTTACATTTGAGATGGTTTAAAGGAGGAAATTTGAAAATGAAAACTCATTACTTTCCTCTCATGGGAAGGCTTTTCTTTTAGCTTACTGCATTATGCCTATATATTATATAAACTGGTGTATTATTTATTGTGCATATATCATACATCAACATATATAATAATATATAATTTATAATAGTAGTAGTATATATTTGTAAACCTCTTCCTGCCCCCTATGATTTGTACATACATATGTGTGCATGTGTCTGTGTGTATAACGCTGCTCTGAAGAAATTCAGGTTCTGAGGATGCTGTTCTGCAGCCAGGACTCAGCTCTGCTGGCAGCTCACTCTGTAGAAGTTTGGGAATGGGAATGCAGCCTCAGCCAGCCTCAGTACCTCCTCAGTTACCAACAGCACCCGCTGACCCTGTGCAGAAGCTCTTGCAGTTCAGTGTGATGGGGGATATAAAATGTAGGTTAACTTGACTGGGAGCAGCCTCTGCAAATGCTGGTGCTATGATTGATGTTTGCTTCATTAATCTGAAAGCAAAAGGAGAGAGAAACTCTCTTGCCTCTGTCCTTGCCTGTTGCTGAACTGGAGGGGTGTGATGGGGTGTGTGCTGACAGGGTGGCAAGGCTGCAATGCCGTTTTCACATCCGTCCCCTTATTTATAGCCCCAGCTCAATACTTCCAGCCACTCATGTGCCAGCTCAGCCCAGGACAGGGCTTTGCTGGGGAATAGTTCCTGTCATATTTTACTGACAGGGCTATAGAGAAGCTGAGATCCTCTTGGTTTCATGGCAAACATCTGTTTGAACATATGCTTTCTGTGTTTAAATGGTAAAAAGCGCAATGCCTGCGATATAATTAGCTGCTCGGGCAGAGAGCACCCTTGGGAAAAGTACAGGGTAAAATAAATATATGTCTCAAACATTTACTTTTTGGTTGCTTAGTCAAATTCCTGAGGAGCCTGTGTCCTACAAACTGCCGCTGCAGATGGTCCAGTTTGTCTATTTTGCCAGAGGCCACAGGCTGAACGGAGCATCAGGGTAAGGCTGGTACCACCTACTGCAGTTGCTGCTGTCACGAAGGCTCTGACGTGCCTGCACATCCCAACACCCGCAGCACTGCTGCATCCCAACACCCTGGGTGGGGGCAGAGGGAAGTAGGTGTCAGCTAAGGAAAGGTTGTGGGAATGTATTTCTGAGCATCCATTTGAAGTCCAGTCCTTGTGTCTTCCTTGTGTCTTCATGGATCTTTCTATGTAAATAACTTGAGGCATCATTTTGTAGTGGATATACTTGTAGTTCAGCAGCTGTCCATCAAAAAACAGCAATACAGATAAGCATCAAATAAGCATCATGATGCTTTTTGTCTGCAAGTGAGGGCAGGGGAGGAAAACCAGCTGTGCTGGATCAGACAAGGCTCATCTGCCCAAAATAGTGTAGGAATGTGAGCAGAAAACCCAGCTATTTTAACCATAGTTTAAGCAACATATGGCAGCAGTGTTCCGTGCTGGACCAGGCATAAAATAGGACACTGTCATGATGCGATATAAATGATACGCTTTCCTGCCAAACTGTCAAAGGCAGTTTTACATTTGTTTCTAGGTTGCAGATATTTATAAAAGCTTTGGAAGATTGGGAGGGGCAGGGAGAGTCACAAAATCCACAGTAATGGAGTAATTTCCGTGGGACTGTGGCTGATGACTTGAATAAGTGAAGTCTGGACTCAGGATTTATGCCCTCCCTTTCAGAAGGATTCAAGGGAAGAATATCTCACACTGGCAGCCAGCCACACCCCTGGCCTGTGAGTCACCAAGAGCAGCCAAAACCACTCTGCTCAAATATCAGGATGCTTCAGAGAGAAAAACCCACTCTGTTGGCCAAATGAGTTTTACATGGGGAGGGGTTTTGCAATTTCCACAGCCCAGAAAGCTGGGAATTCACCATGCAGTTGTCAGGCAGTTGTGTAATGAGCAGGACAAGAGAGAAAACTGACTCACTGGCAGCAGACAAGGTTTACCATGGGTGTTGTCCATCTCTGGAGCATGGACTGGCTAGATGGTGTGTGAGTATGGCATGGCTGGGCTTCATAAGGCAGCAGCACCTGGCAGCCATAGTCAAGGACCTGGTCCCCACTGTGCAAGGGTTAGGAGAGAGACGAAGCAAGTCTCTTCCCCAGGAGCTCGCAGTTTGTGTTGTTCCAGGTCCAATCTAAGGATGAGGTATTTTCCTATTGAAATAAAAATCCTCTGAGGAGAATAAAAGCCCAGCTGAGTTCCTGTAACTCCTACCAAACTTCCCCTTCAAAATGAGTTTTCCATGCTGACATTCAGATGGAGGAGAATGGAGGAAAAGCAGCCTTGCAGTTTGTCTTTTCTGATTTCTGCACACGTTTTATGGCTGTATCACCCTCTCCTCTTGCAGTGTTTTCAAGGCAGAATTCCAAACGTGGTCCACGGACTTGCACACCCAGCACAGGGGTTCCTGCAGACTGCTCTGTTCTGCTTTCGAGGTCCATGGAGACATGTGGTCCCCACTGCAGGTGGAAAACTGCAACACTGGAATGCAGAAAGGTCCTAAAATCTGAAGAGAAGCTACAAGACCAATCTTAAAAATCCCTCACGTTTACTGAAATTATATCTGCTGTTGTGTCTTTTGAGCACCATGGGACACACAAAAGAGGTGATCTGAGTGGTGTCCCACAGTGTGGTATGGGGTAGAGTAGCAGTGAAGCACTGGGAATTACTGGGTGGCTTGTATCCCGTGTTTTTACACCTCTGCAGCATCCAACAGGATTCTGGGGCTCAGCACTGCCAGATTCTGCCAGAGCTGGAACTGCTCTTAGCAGCGAGGCTACTGACTCAGTCTCTGCACAGTTAGGACCAGGAAACTTTTTGCCCTCTGGCAATTTTTTGGTATTAATATAGAAACAAATCACTAATTACAAAAACAGATGTGTCAGAGCAGCAGCATTGCCTCCAGCATCAGGTGGGGAGAAAAACAAGCCTAGAGACTGGTTTGCAAAGCAAGGAGCTCTGAGTGTGGAGGAGGCAGCTCCAGGAGCTGCTGGGATGATCTGAGCCTTTCCATGAGCACTTCATCTCCTGGGAAGGACACTCCTGTCCTTCCTCAGCATGGCTTGAATCCCTCTTTCACATGACTAATGGCAACGGTCCATGAACAGCAATCAAAATAATGCCTAGCCTCTTTCAGCTGGATAATGAACTCCTCTAAATAGAGGAGCGATTGTGTTGACCAGCTGTTCAGCATTCCTCCCTGCTCAGTGTGGATAGCCCACACTGCAGCTGCAGAGGTGACCTAAGAGCACTCACTGGAGAGCTAAACTTTGACACACCTTCAACAGTACTTACTTTGATCTCAGAAACACCCCCAGTGGGAAATCACAGTACTAAGTACTGTTCTACTTTTCTACAGTTTTAAGGGGGATTTCAAAGAAATACTGCAGTTGGATGTGTTGCTGCAGAGCTGGCACAACCTAGGAGTGCCTTGAGATGCAATTCAACTTCTTCCATGGTGGAAGGGTTATCCCAGCCCAGAAAACCACCCTCACTGCTGACTGGGAGTACCCATGCTGCAAATGCCATGCACTTGCTGTCTTGCTCTCATAGATGCTCTTTGAACTGTTGTGACCTGTTCCTATTCTCTTTACAGGCTCTTTGCTTTGCTTTGTGATGTGGAGGGATGGTGGACAGCTGAGTAAAACTCAGATGTTGTTTTGTTTCCCCAGATCAGCTGTCAAAAGGGCCATGTTCACATCTGTCCTCTCTTAACTCCACGGCTGGAGACCCCCAGAGTGACTCCAGCAGCACAGCTTCCCAGTCAGCAAGGGCGTTACGGAGGCAGTCCAAGCCTGTGGTACCCTTAATTTAACGTGTAATCGTGGGTTTGGTGGCCCTGGGGGGAGGTTGTGATTGGTGCCTCTGGGTCAACACCAGAGGTTTTTCTCCCCAGATCTCCATCATGGGTTTGCTGTCTCAGTTGGAGAGAGTCCTGCAGCTTCTCCAAACTGTAGTGTTTCTCTGTGTGACATGAGAAGAGTGATTCTTATCTGCCGCCCATTGCACTGGAAAACTAAATTAATGCTTGGGAGGGACCTTGTGGTCCTCTGAAGGCAGTGTTTACACAGCAGCAACATATTACTGGTTGTTATACAGAGCAATACTGAGAAAACAGCTGTCACAACAGAGAAGAACAATGGCTTGTCCTAGTTGTTTCTGGCTTTTTTGACTATTTACTGATGTTTTTCCACATTTCTTTCCTTAGGAGATGACCGAGAATGGCAGTCACCAGCTGGTGGTAAAGGCCAGGTTCAATTTTAAGCAGACCAATGAAGATGAACTCTCTGTTAACAAAGGAGACATTATTTATGTCACTCGAGTTGAAGAAGGGGGCTGGTGGGAAGGCACCTTGAATGGAAAAACAGGCTGGTTCCCAAGCAACTACGTCAGAGAAATCAAATCTACTGGTAAGCAAATTGCTTTCAAGGGCTGATTGAATGACAGCGGCATAATGCAGTGAGGACCCTCATGCCTTTGGGAAATTGCTGCTATTTGTTAAGGACCGTTTGTGTACTTCAGGCAGCTGGGCTAATGGAAGGATGAACAGAAGGGTAAAGTGCAGTGTTTCAGAAGAATTGCTTGAGAGCTGCTGCACCTTCTTCCCACCACATTGTGCATTTCTCTTGCTTCTCCCAAGCCCCAGCATGTAAGCAGGGATATTGTCAGAGGATGAGGACAGAGATGGATGTGGGTCCCCTTTGTCCTGGAGAGCTGTCAGTGTCTGAGCTCAGAACTAGCTTTTTGTTAGAGACCTTGGTCAGGCAATGTATTTGTGGTTGATCCTGGCTTTTCAGGCATCAGTGGAATGGATGCTTATCATCACGATGTGGAATCCAGCAAAAACTGCATGGTCACAGGGGATTGTCAATGTTTTGGTCCAATAGTGATGATTGATTTCACAGAGTACGTTTTTCCCCAGATGCTTCTGCTGCAATGTTGAGAAAGGAAGAGAGAGGAGATGATCTGTCTGGTGACATCTGCCTTTACTGAGCTTTGTCTTGAGTGTCCTTAACATTTTCTGTGATGTGTTTGTACCCAGACGTAGGGTGGTGATGATGTGAAGCCCCTGCCCAACTGCCCTGTGGAATTACACATCCATTCAAACAGTTCACTCCTGTCCAGGCCTTTGTGTGAAATTAAACTGCTTTTTTGCAAAATGCAACTTAACTCCTTAGTGCATCTTGAGCACTTACCATAGACAGAGAACAGTTGTGTTCTTGGTGCTAGTTCTGTGGCTCAGGATCTGCTCTGCCCTCAAACACTGAGATGCCAGCAAGGGTCTGCAAAGTAGCTGCAACATGTGCAGCCCCTGTTAGACATCCTTTCTTCTGCTCTTGCAAAAATAAAGCAAAGGAGGGGAAAAAATTCACAATATAGTGCTCAGAATTAGGTCAGTTTTTATTTGATTCTAAATGAAAGAAATCATCTCATCTCCCACTGTTTCCCTCTGGGAAATGATGTCTGAGCTGGAGCAGGAAGTTGTAGGGGGGATTGAAGGCTTGTCTGGCACAACTCAGGAATTACTAATTAACTCAGTGAGGGAGAAGAAAGATGTTTTAAACAAAGGAGAGCAAACTTGAGTCCTGAAGGGAAAATCAGATGGGAGCTGCATGACTCACTGAAGTTAAGGGCCAGTCTCCCATGGATCCTGATGGAAGAGCCCATGAGATTTTTCTGTCTGCAGAGCTTTTCCCTCCAGATCCTCTCTCAGCGCCATTTCATGTGACAGGAGGGTTCATTGCCCTGGTGTGTGCATGCTCAGGAGATGTGTCTGTATTGCAAGTGAGGAATGAGGGACCATCAGTAAACCCTCCCTGCCCCAGGAATGCTGCTGGAGCTGCAGCTGGCAGGGAGCTGCTTTTCCCACTTCCACAGTGTAAGACTTCAGACACACGCTGAATGGAATTACTTGTTTTTCAGCAGTGTCCATATCTCTGCTGTGTCCTAGGTGTGCCCTTTGGGTAGAAATACTCTGTGATTCTGTGAAATAACTGTGGGGCTGAGCTCTTCACAGCCTTTAGCTGGAAGTGACAGGAAGCACTACAAGGGCGATATTTAGACAGTACATAAAGAGAATAAATTTATCAATTTCAAGTTTCTCCCCTGCTTTCAGTGTGCAGGTAATTGCCTTGTGTGAGCAATTGCAGGGAGCCAGGAGAGCCTGGCTGCTCCACATGGCACGGAGCTGTTTCAGTATGTGCAGTGTGGCCAGGACAGGGGCAGCCTTGCCAGAGGGAGCACGGTGTTGCTGGGAAGGCCATGCTGCTGGAAGGGAAGGGGCTTCTCTAGGGAAGGAAAATTGGAGCAGGGATTTGTCCATGTGTGTGTGTGTGCATATGTAAAGAGCTGGAGGCATCCACAGGGATTTATCAAATGCAGACTGAGAATTGATTTCCAAGGTTTTGTGAGCTTTTCATTTAAATCTACCTTCATTCAGAGAAGGATTTTGCATCAGAAGTGACTGTGGGGATAGGAGGTCAGCATATTGATTTGGGTTGGCTTCAAGTGCCTTGTGAATCACCTTCTAAAAAAGATAGTATCTGTCATTTCTGACAGACGCCCAGTTTTAAAACCAAATTTAGTGGGCCAGGTGAAGCAACACTATAGTTCCAAACATTGACAGATATTGGGCTGCTGCCAAGGATTTTGGAGCAAACCTGGACGTTGGTTGGGCAGAGGCTGCACAAAGCTTCTGGTGTGACTCGCTTGGCCACTGTCAGTGTCGTGCATGCCACTGGTTTTATCCTAGTTTTTTTTGAAATGGGGGAACAAACCCTGCAATTGAAGTTTTGTGGTCAGAGGGGTGAAGTTATATTTGCTGGACATAATGTGACAGTGTCTTTTCCTGATGGAATAATGAGAGCTGTGCACTGTAATTTATTCATGGGTTTTTTTTGTACAGATAAACCACTCTCTCCCAAAGCATTGAAAGGGCTAGAAAACACTCAGATGACAAAGAATTATTACCCAGTGGTAAGTTTTAAAGTGCTGATCATACATTTTAATAAGTACCATGTTATTAATCTTCTGAAGAAGCTCCTTCCTTTAAAAATCATTAATGCAATTTTAACAACTGGGGATGTGACTCTGTGTTCAAATACAGCTGTTTCCATTCCCTTGATTCAAGGCCATTGAGACAATAAACCACAAATGGAAGTGGCTGCAAGGTGTCAAAAGTACAGACTTGAAGTAGACAACTGAGATAATTAAGGAGAGGTGACAGCTTTCAGATCAATGCAAGGAGAGAAGGCACAGTATTTCCTGTTGATAAAGATAGGGAGATGATGTCATGGTGTAAGCAAGCAAAATCAGGGCTCTGGCCCCTTTCTTGGGTTTGGCTGGAGATGTCACACCCCATGGTGCCTGTCCTAGGCCTCTGCCAGCAGCTGCAGCCCTCGGAGAGCAGGCGGCTGCCGCAGCTCATGGCCTGGCTTTGTAACTGGGCTTGGCTTTGGAGCAGCCTGCCAGGCCGTGAATTGCTGCTGCAGAAGGGCTAGGGAAACATCCCCTCCTTTACATGTTGCTGCCGCAGCAAGGAGGTCTGGTAAAGTAAGGGCAGCTAGCACAGCCCCCTGTGTCCAGGCTGTGGTGTCAGGGAGTGAAGATGCCTCATGTGAGCATCCCTGGCTCTCAGTGCTGGAGCTGAATCCTGCTCATCAGTATGTCTATATATATATCAAGCAAAGCAAAGCAGAAGCAGTATGTCCAGGGAGCTGGAAACCACCTCCACTGTCTCCAGAGCTTATCAACACTGAGAAACTGGAGTGCTGACTGGAAGTGTGCAGGCACTGTGTTTGTCTGCTGTGCAGCCAGAGACAAACCAGCTGCTGAGATGGATTAGCAGGACCAAATCCAAATCATTACGTCCCTGAAGTGGCAAATGAGGTGTGCCCTGCTTGATCTGCCACAGAAGCCATCCTTGGTGCAGCCTTTAACACCTGTGTTCCAGGCCTCCCCAAGTTTGCAAAGTAAAATCTCAATATTTGACCACCAGGACTTCCCTGAGTGTTCTGGGTTCTGGATTAAGAAGTGTAATTTCTGGACTTAAGATACACTTTCATGCTTTGCCAGACTTGGAAGCTGATGTCATGTTCTTTTGACTAGTTTGCTAGTACAAAGACCTTCTCAGCGCTCTGTCTCTCACCCTAGGTGTTGCAAAATATTCTGGAAACAGAACGAGATTATGCAAAGGAACTACAGTCACTTCTGGGAACTTACTTAAGACCCCTCCAGTCTTGTGATAAGTAAGATAAAAGGGCATCTGAGATGGAGAGAACACTGTGGGAGCCTTGGGGTGTCGTGGACAGAGGGCACGTGTTTAGACATTTTCCAGTCAGGAGAGATGGCAGAGTCGTATTCCAGCGCCTCTGTATTTCAGTTACTTCTCCCTTCCCAAAATCTTCATGTGGGAAAATTTTTGTGCTCTCAGCCTTGTAGACCTAAATGAGGGTGTTATGACTCTTAGGATGACAGAAGCAGGCACATTAGCTTTGGAAACACCCAGCCTCACTCAAGGAGCAAAGAAACCCCTACGTGTTGGACCTTCCTCCCATAGGGAAACCCATGGCATGAATCCCTGAAAACAAAACTCTCTGTCTGTGCACACACCTCCCTCCCCAGCTCTGGCTGCAATCACATCTGTCTGTGTCTATTAGACAGCTAAAGATCTGAGAAGATTAGTGGGATTAAGTGATTTAAATCCAATTAAGATAATCCTTGGCAGCAGACTCCTTCTCTAGGAGACTGTGGTCTGTAGCTCATAGACCATGAATTTTGTGTTCTGTCCAATGCTGTATCTGGGGAAGGAGAAAATTTTGTGTCTTTTTGGAAGGTCTGCTGACAAATAAAAATGGGGTGCTCCTGAGAGCAACTTCTCTTTGATGGTGACGGGTGATGTGGCTCTTGTAGGCTCAGCACTGGGGACATTGCAGCATTGCTGGGAAACATGGAGGAAATCTCTGCTTTTCAGCAAACACTGAACCAAGCCTTGGAAGAAGTTGCAAAGTAAGTTTGTGTCATAGCACGGAGGTTGTTAAGCTTTTTAACTGTAGCTAAAAATAATAGAAAGACATGTTCATTAATATTTCTCCTGACTGCTGTCTTAGACTTGTTAAATATAGAAGAAAATAACAGGACTGAGGAAAGGTTGGCAGGAGGAAAGGTAGAAGGAGCTCTGAGATTACTGGTGTTAAAGCATCTGCTGAATGAGTGTCACTAGAACTGACACAAAAGTCTGCCTAACCCAAAGATGCAGGCACGTGCAGGGTGGGAGATCTGGCAGGCATGAAGATGGGAATTGCCAGGGAGCAAAGAGCAAATTATTAGAGGTGATAATTTCCTGCAGGGAAGCTGACAGACATAATTAGCCTTAGCTAAGGGCTGAAAATGGATGGGGAAAGATGGAATATTGAGAATATATTCAGGCTGTGGCTTCTCCTTCTTTCTCTCTCTTTTCATATTGGTAGGCAGCCCAGAGAGTGGTACCCCCCCACCCTCACACTGCCCTTAGTTCCAGCACATCCTCATCCGCATCCTCATCATCCCAGCTGTAGCTCTGCTGGTGAGACATATCAGGTTGAGTCTCAGGTTGTCTGAGGCTGATAATGGGTTGTGATGCTCACTGTCTGCACCACAGGAACCCAGACCCACCTGAGGATCCCCCTCTTCCTCCTCCCCCCAGATGGCAGGTGTGGACATTTTGCTCAGTGCTGCAGTTATGAGGTGACCTGGGAATGTCCCTGAGCAGTGGGGTAGTTCCTGGGCAGGTCCCTGAGAGTGCTGTAGCTGCAGGGTGCAGATCCAGAGGCTTAACATAGCTGGTGTGTTGGTGTGTGTAGGCTCCCTGAGAACCAGCAGCGTGTGGGAGGCTGTTTCATGAACCTGATGCCCCAGTTCCGCTCCCTGTACCTGACGTACTGTGCTAACCACCCTTCAGCAGTGAATGTCCTCACACAGCACAGGTAAGTGATGGAGAAGGAGATTCAGACTCCTTTAAAAAGTTAACTTTTGTTATTAATACTTGGCCTGGCATGGCTGTTGACCTATGTTTTGACAATAGGTCACTGCTATTTCCTGCTGCTGGGACTTTGGGCTTTTCAGCAGGGCCTTTCAGCTTCAGCATGAAGACAACTCACACTGCTCATGTTCAGAGCTGATCTCACAGGTCCTTTTCTTGCACAGGACTCCCACCTTGGGTCAAACAGGCAGCCTCAGCTTTGGCAGTATCATCTTCTGTGATTTTTACTTGCTAAACAACCCAAATGCTGTTTCAGGTCTACTGCTCAAGTGCTCACACACTGACAAATGGGAAAGTGTTCCCCTGTGGCACCACGGTGGGGAGCACATCACTGCAGAAAGAGGATGGTCATCGAGTCACCCAGTTACCCAGTTTATTCATTGAGCTTCTATTCAACCAAATGGTTGATTTTCAGGGTCATTGGTAGAACACATTAATAACTTCTTTCTTCAACGTGACCCACATGAGTAGACACTTGAATTTGTGTGATGTCCTGCTCAAGAGTGTGCCACGCCAAGATGCTACAACTGTGTCATCCCTAACACGGGTTAGCTGTCTTCCCTGCAATGATGGGAGAGCCAGGACCACATGCATAGTGTTTAACTCTTCCCATTCTGCAATGGGAACTCATGGTGTATTTACTTACCTGCTGAAATGCAGCTTTAATTCAGTGTAACAACAAGCCCGGCTCCAGCAAATGGCTCATTCATGTGATTCCTCAGTCTGACCCCTTTTCCTAAATCAGCCAAAGAATCAGCTTTGGCAAATGTGCTGACACACAGAAGCCATGTTCTCTGGAGCAATGTACATGCAAACACCTGCATCACAGTTTCCAGCAGGGTCCCAGTGCATTGCTGCAGCCTCCTCCAGCAGAACACCAGCCTATGCAGCTCCCGCCTCCTCTCCCCATCCACCAGATACCTGCCCCTGTGCCAGCTGGCTGTGCACCAGCTGCTGGCACCAATGTGCCCCAGCGCCGTGCGTTCCAGCGCCTGTGGCCACACGACATCCTCTCCTGCTTTCCAGAGGAGAGAGGTCTTGCTTGGGTAGAAGCTCCCTGCGTGCTCCATGGAGTGGATGGGGGGTGCTCAGAGGGGAGTTTGTGCTGCCTTTAAGGAGGCCCGGCTCAGAGCAGAGCCCTGGCCATCAGGAGAGCATGGGCAAAACACAGCCCTCAGCTCTGAGAACCCTCCTTGTTATGTTTTTTTTTGTTATCTCTTTTTATAGTGATGAGCTGGAGAAGTTCATGGAGAGCCAAGGTGCGGCCAGCCCAGGCATTCTCATCCTGACCACAAGCCTCAGCAAACCCTTCCTGAGGCTGGATAAATACGTGACCCTGCTGCAGGAGCTGGAGCGGCACATGGAGGTAGGTGGGGCGTGGGGCTGCTGGGCAGGCTCTGCCTGTGGATGCTGCCAGAGCTGCTCCCTGAGCTTCAAGAGACACCTCTGCCTCTTGGTATTGGAGCATCATGTGGCTAAAAGTACTTACCACATCTCCAAGGAGATGTCCCACGTCCCCCAGACATTATCCACCTTTCAGATTAAAAGTGAGAAATTGATGGAAGAGTCTGAGGAATGTTGTGGAAGCACATTACCTGTTCTTCACCCCAGCCCTTCCTCAAAGATGGGCCATTTCCAGCACAAGTAAAAGCAGAGTCTAGGGACAGGCTACAGTTGTTGTTTATTTGCACAGTCAAGAATAAATCTGTGGTTTTGTTATCATTTGATGAGATTCCTAAGCCTGGCCACTCACTCCTGTGGCTCGCAGGCACATTCCCACCCCTGGCCCCAGGGTTGTGTTCCTGGGTGGAGGCAGAGCTGGCCACCAGCACAGACACAGGGGTAGAGAGTGAGCTCCTGGGAGCAGGGAGAGCAGTCAGGGGCACAGAGACTTCCTTGGCAAGAAGCAAGTGTGCTTCAGGACATTTCTTGCCCCGGGGACTGTAGAGATCTCTGCTACTGGAGCTCTGCTACTCACTGCTGGTGCACTCCAGCTGCAGGAAGGCAAAACTCAGGGGTGGTAAGGCAAGGGCCTGAAGAAAACAGAAGTAACAGTCTGTTTTTAAGCAAGTTTCCTTTTTCTCCTCATCCAGTTTTAATTACCAGTTAATTCAGCACATTTATCCATGACCTACAATCAAGCCAAAGGATTAAAACTTCTATGCTTGAGCCAGGGATGTTCCTGCATAGGAGAGGGCATGAGAGCCTGCAGGGTGGGCACACTCCAGACCTACCTTTCCCTCTCACCTGGCTGTAGCCACCATGCCCATGCAGGGATGATGTGCTCTTTGCAGGATATGCATTGTGCTCTTTGCCTGCTCTTCGCAGGCGGCTCAGCAGTGGGTTTGGGGACACACACGTCACCTATTTGTCTTGGTTTCTAAGCTGAGTGTGGGAGTTTTGTTGCATGAATCAGTAGGCCTGAGGTTTAAGCTGTGATGCTGTGGGAAGAGGATGGCTGTGTGCATTGTGGATGTACACCACAGCATTCCCTGCACTGCTGCAGAGCTGCTGAGGGGGCAGGTGTGTTCAGGGCAGCCACTCGTCCCACATTGCAGATGAGCAATGCCAGGCTGTAGGGGCAGGGCCATCACAACCCTGACACCTTATAATTGGCTTGGCATGAGGACTTGGTGATGAGGAGCAGGGCCTTAGATCCAGGAGAACATTCTGGGAGAGTACTAGCATACAGCTGGGGTCAGAGATAAGGGGCACCATTCTGCTTTTACCTGGCCCAAGAGCCCTCCCTTAAAGCCAGAGTTGAAGCCCCCTTGATGGTGGTGGGTTTCCACCCTTGATGGGCAGTGGCTGGAATATCTGGCACTGCAATGGAAGTTTCCTTCCTGAAGGTGCGCCCTGCAGCACTGCCTGTTTTCATTGATTTTTCTTTGCAAGTCAGATTTGTTCTAAGTCCAGTCATACCTACTCTTGCTCTGGCCACTTCACACTCATTAAATTGGTATCAGTAAATTGCATAGCTGCCTTTTGCCATGCCATGTTGAAGTGGATGGTGGGGAAGGTACCTGGGAGACTTTGACCTCCTCCTGAAGACCATGCTGCCTGTATCCTCAGCCCTGAGTGCAGTGGAACAGTGGGTGACGCTCAGGGTGGGTTAATACTCAGGGTGGGTGCTGCTGCTGCTGATGGCTGAGGAATTTGCTCTTCCTTCACTAGGAGGCGCATGCAGATCACGAAGATGTTTTGAAAGCCATCACATCCTTCAAGTCCCTTGTGGTAGGTGGCAATTCTTAAAATAGAGCCCTCCATTTCAGGTCTGCATTTCATGAAGAATGAGTCAAGCCTGACATTTGTCTCCTCATTAGGAAAAAAGGTCTTTTGGAATGGAAAAGATGGGTTACAAAGAAACTTCATTTCACATTTCAAGCCTAGAGCTGCTCCTCTGGCTGTGGCAAGTACATGCTGGCTCTATGGTGCCAGAGCAGAGATGGTGGATCTCCAAGTTTCTCCTCTATTACTGAAAGCCATGTGTGGACCATGGTGGCAGCAGGGTCCCTTTCATGTCCTGTTGCCTTCAATCTCTAATCATTTTCCACCTGAAACTAGACCACTCCTTGCTCATAAGAGAGAGGTTAGCATGGCTGTGACTGACCCAAGTGCTGGTGCCAATGGGAGATTTTGCTGAGGTTTGCTCCACAGGCATCAGGAGGCTTGGACCACATTCCAGTAATTTGTGGCTCCAGGTGGTAATTTGTGGCTGTCAGTGGGGAACAGAGAGAATGGGTGAGTCAGAGATAACAAACCCATTTCTGTGAACTCTGTAGCCTGCACCCCTCAAAGTCCTGCTGCACTGAGATGAAATAGAAGGGGAAAAGCCATCCACATGCCCAAAGGTTTTACCTGGAAAAGCTTTTTGTGGAAAAAAACTCTAGTCTCTCTTGCTTTGTAGCCACAGAGAACCTTTCACTATAATCACTCCAGATATGGTCCAGCTTCCTTCCTTTAGCATAACAGATGTCACCTGTTTGTGACAAATGCAAGTGTTTGGCAGTGCTGATAAAAGATGGGGAGGAGAAAGTTCATAGAAAACAGGAAAGGGCAATCGTGTTACATTTACTTATAAACTCAGCACCCTTTCCATTTATTCTGGAAGCTAATAGGGGAATAACTCATTTAAATTACAAGGTGTCATTAACCTTTAGGAAATCTCGTAAGCGCTGGATGGTTTTACTTGAAATGTGTACTTAGGTGATGAGTAATTTAATGTCATTATGACACAACTAAAGAGGTTCAGTGTGAATTTGAGGTTAGACGGGTAGAGATGCCCCTTGTGATGGGCATGTGGTCCTGTTGTAGGACCAGGAAGGCTCCCAAGCAAAGGCAGGGAGGGACCAAGGAGCCGCTGTGAGTCACAGCGGTGCTTCTGCAGAGACTGTGATGAACTCCTGTGGATTATATTTGGATTTTTATCCTGGGAACGTTGGATTTGGACACTTGGGGAGCCATCAAAACACACAATAGTTGTAGAACCAGAGTGAACCCCAGTTTGGTTCAAATGTGTGTGGTTTCAATCTAGACCCAGTGCAGCCTCTCTCTTTGCAGAGCTGGATAGTCAGTGAATTGGAAAGGAGGAAAATCTCTGTCAGATAAAGGGGTTTGGAAAAACCAAGCAGTTGGTGAAAATAGCCTTGGTTTACCTTTGCAACAATTTTCCCTGTTGGCAGAGGGGTCAGTTAAAGAAAGTATTGCTTGGATTTGCAGGACTCTCTTCAGTCAGCATTGTCCTCTCTTGCTGAGAGCTGATGAGATACTGGTCACTCCCTGGAGCTTCTCCAGTCCCCAGCTGCCCAGCAGTGGTGCAGTGTTTTCAATAACAGCACTTTCAGAAGATTCTTTTTTGTGCTAATCTACAGCACCACCTAGTCCTGCTTTTGGGTTCCCAGATTTTGGTTGGAAAATGTCCACCCGTCTGACTTGTTTGGGACCTTGCAGTGCTACAAGTTCAACTCTGCTGTTTGGACAAAACTGGTAAAATCCCTCTAAGCAGTAGCAAAATTAGAGACATTTAACTAACTGTGCAGCCGTCTTGGTTTGAAAATTGTGACCCTGAACTCTTAGAGGTAGGGCTGGTTTGGAAAGAAAAGTTTGCTCAGAGCAGTTTGCCATTTCCTTGACATTTGAATGTAATCATTACTTCATAAATCACTGGGATGTGATTTTTTAACAGACGTCATGTAATGGAGCCAAAATAGGCTTTTCTGATCCCTGACATGAACATCTCTGAGCCCACAGGGCTGTGTGAGTTGTTGCTGGTGAAACTGGGATGGTTTGGGTTGGCTTCTGCCCTTCAGCTAACAAAGCTCTGCTGTGATTCCCAGTCACAATGCCAGGAGTTGAGGAAGAGGAAACAACTTGAGCTGCAAATCCTCTCTGAATCCATCCAGCGCTGGGAAGGAGAGGACATAAAAATGATGGGAAATGTCATCTACATGTCCCAGGTTATGGTGCAGTCTGGGGGAAGTGAGGTGAGTGTGGTGTTCCTTCTGCTGGCTGTAGGCTTCATGTCTGAATACCCATTTGCTCCCAGGGTAGGTGATGTGAGGTGGTAGTTCCTCTCCTTCCAAGCCACAAACTGATGACAAATAATGCTGGTAAATAATTTTACCTTGGGAAGAGCTGTGCAATGGGATTGTGCATGTCTTTGGGGTGAATCAGGCACCCTGTAGGCTTAGTTTCAGGCCTTTGGTGACCCACTTTTCAAGAGAAGAAGTATCTCAGTGTCGTATAGCACATTAATTTCCCTCTTTCTCCCCTGTGACTTACTCTGAGAAATGAGAGTGATTTTATTATAAAATGTCCTATGTGCATCACAGGGGCTGCTCTGACATCCCAGAGCTGACTGTGTCTTGGAACTAACTGGAGTGATTCTTGTCCTCCTAGTCCTAATGCATCGCACCGGTGCCTGACACAGACCTTCCACAGTGGTGCTAAAGCCATGTGTGCTGCATCCTCCATGTGGGAAAGTACCTGTTAGCACTGAATTTTTGCTGTTGCAGTTTTTCCCTGGGAAGGGAAGACCTGTAAAACAAACCCATGCAGTATCTAGTTCCAAAAGTCTTTCTTGTTTGGGATGTGGGATGCTGGGGAACATAAGGCCTTCTGAGGCACTCTGCAATGATTGGAAGAGGATTAGCAGGATGCAGACAAAAATCTCTGCAGGGAAAATTGGTACATAAATGAGATGCTGTAAAGGAAAAAAAGCCAGAATCGTTGGTTTGGGGGTGATCTCACAGGCTGTGATTCCAGCTGCAACAGGTTCAGTTTGCTAGAGGCAGGTGCTTGTGATGCATTGTAGACTGGACTAACTTAAATTCTTATCCCCCCAGGAGAAAGAGGAGCGGTATTTCTTATTATTTTCCAATGTTTTGCTGATGCTGTCTGCAAGCCCACGGATGAGTGGGTTCATCTATCAGGTAGGCCTGCTTAGATTGAAGTTGCAAGGCGTTTGGTGTAAAAGTGCAAAACAGATAGTTCTTATCAAATTTGAGTCCTCTGCATCCGTTGAACTCTCTGTTGTGATGCAAACACCCCAGGCTGGGAACCAGGGCTTGGCTTTACCATGTGCCAGGGTAGTCAATGCCTTTGTCCTGATCTTTAGTTAAGCAGCATTTGGTAAGTGAATGCTGTGAAATTAAAAAAAAACAAACAAAAAAACCCCAAACAAACAAACAAAAAACCTCAAAACCTGCTGTTCTACCTGCTGTTTTTGAGAATAGGGTCTGTGTGTAAGGTGTCCTGATCCAGCTGTAGGGTTTTGACCAGGCAGCTGGCTCTCAGTTTTGTGCCATATCTGGAAAATACTTATAAAGCCCACTGCAGAGTGCATGAAAATTCCAGTCCGTGAGGTACTACTACATATAACTCTGCATTTCTTGTGTTTTACCATTTTATATACCCTCCAATGGCTGTTGAGAGCTTGGCTTTTCTCCAGCTGTCTGAAACCATCAATACTGCCAGGAAAAGGATGCTCTTGTTTTGATGTGTCATTTGCTGTAGCAAGGAAGATGAGAAAGATTTGGGAAATATTTGGCTGGGTTTTCTGGTTTGACCCACTGGTGGGAGTAAGGTGAGCAGGCAGTTCAGCATGCAAATCAGAGGGATGGGGAAGGCTTTCAGAAAAAGCCAGGGGAAATTGATCCTTCTGACTTGACTGTAAAAAAGGTTTGCACTGAATGAAGGGAAGGGATGGCAGATGAGCCAGGGATGACTCAGTTGTCATGGGAGCCTCATCTCTGGGGTTTGACCTAGTTGTGCAGGGAAATCTAGTTCCATACATTAAAGGAGACTCTTCATGCAGTCTGAAGCCTTCACAAATTAATTTTAAATGGCAATTTCCAAAGAGAAAGGAATCAGCAGAAACAAGCAGAACAACACCTGCTGACGCTGACTGCTCTTCAATTCTCCCAGGGAAAGCTGCCTTTGACAGGAATGATGCTGACAAAGCTGGAAGATGCCGAAGGGAATGAGCACATGTTTGAAATCACAGGTCAGTGGGGCCCTCTGCCTGGGGCAGTCCTCCCAGTGCAAGCAACAGTTGCCACTGGAAGTACTGGTCTGCCTTCCACTAACCCCCTGTCATGATCTTTCTCCCGCTCTTTTACCATGTGTTGTCTGAGTTTCTGAGCAACTCTGTCCTGCTTGAGGCAATCTCCTCCAAGTGCCCTGGAGCTCTGCCTCTGGCTGCCTTTGGAGACCGCAGTGCTTTGTATGGGACAAATCTCCCGCCCCAGTAGCACTGCTCTGCGCTGGTGTGCCCTGTCTGCATCCAGTAGCCATGCCTTGTAGCTCTGAGTACCTCATTTATTGACAGATATATGGTTCTGGTCATGAGGGATCTTTCATCCCATTTCCCCATGCAGTGTATCTCATTACTTGTAGGTATACACAAATCATTTCATGCTCAGTGCCTGGGCTGCAGTGCAGCTGTTTGTGCTGGTGGTATTTAGTGTCAGGATCCTGTTCATCATGGAAGTATTGTGTTTAATGACCTTCAACATTAAATAAGCCTCACACATTCATCTTACTTGTTCCCTTAGCATTACTTGCAGCTCCCACACTGTCAGTGGTTGCCTGGAGCAGGATGGGCAGTCTCATCGTCATTGTAGATGAGATGCTTAGGGATGTGGTTTAGTGGTGCACCTTGCAGTGCTGGTTTAATGGTTGGACTTGATGATCTTAGATGTCTTTTCCAACCTTCATGATTCTTAATGATTAATGCTTCTATCTTTGCCCTAACCTTTTTGGAGCCACTGGACTGTGCAAACTGAGGAGCCATTTCCTGCTGTGCTGAGCTGATCTCACCCTGTGTTTCCTCCTGAGTCTCTACCACTTGCTAAAGACAGTTATTTAACCCTCTGCCACAGGGAACATGATGGAGCGGATCACTGTGTCCTGCAGCACCAGCCAGGACTTGCATGAATGGCTTGACCACTTGCAAAGGCTGACCAAAGGGACATGCAGCACCGTCTCCAAAACACAGTCCTGGAGTCCTCATTCAGTAAGTGTCACCTCCTGGCCTCTGCTGCCTGGGTTCCCCACTGCTGCCTGAGCTCTCTGTTTCAGCGGCACCCTGACTCTGAGGTAACATGACAGCTGTAAGACACATCCTGCCTTTTGCTTTGTAACCATGTTGTGCTTGTACCATTTTACATGTATCCTGCCCTATTTTTGTTGCAACTTAGGTGTCTCAGTATGTCAACATTTGTCCATCCCCCTCCACTTCTCTGCCTTGTTTGGTGGTTAACAGTCTTGGTTTGCTTCTCATCTATTTTCTCAGACATTTAGTTCAGCTGGGCAGATCCGTGGGCCTCTGGAACCCCCCAAAATCCTCAAGCCCTGGAGCTTGAGCTGCCTCCGTCCTGCTCCTCCACTCAGACCTTCAGCAGCACTGAGTTACAAAGAGGTAATAATCCCACCTGCCTATCCAGGACCTTGATTTCACACAATCCCTAGACCTTGTGTACAGGTTTCGTATCCCACAGCAAGGACACAGAAATGTAGGTTCTTGGGGCTGTTGAGAGAAATTACTCGGCCACTTTGGCCGTAGTCCTGTGATGGATGTAGGTTGCTGTCCTGGGCTTTGTGCTACACGGGACTCATGAGTACCTGTGTTTGCAGGCTGGATGTTAGCTGTTGGCTGCCGTAGCCAGCACTCTCAGCTGCTGCATTTCACCAGTCCCACATCTGGGTGTCCCACTGAGCCCTGTTTTTTGGAAGTGCCATGGTGGAGCTGCCTTCTCTCCTCCTTCCTGCCTTGGTCTGAGATGTGGACAGGGACCTGCTCCCAGCTGCAATGTGTTCCAGCTCCAGCTGTGGCAGCAGCTCAGTGGTTCAGGATTGAGAAGTGACAGTGCACCATGAGGAAGAGGCAAAATGCCTGGCCATGCTTCTTGTGTCTTCTACCCTGTTTTGGTGGCTGGAGCAGGACGTGGGGTTTGACCCTCCTTTGCCACCCACCCAAGTGTTACACAGCAAGGTCCTGCTGGGAGGCAGCAGCCGAGGGATGGCTTCATCTGCAGGAATCCCAGCCTGGGAGCTGGGAGTTGGTGTGGGAAAACCCAAAATACAGCCTTAGTGCTGTTGTCACCCTGCACCACAACTGTAGTGCTCTCCTTCCCTACCTCATGTTAAATTTTTGGAATTACTCACCAGTATCTCAGGTAACGTTCCTCTTATTGAGTGAGCACTCTGGCTCTGAGTCAGCTGCCTTTCTTGGTACAGCAGCCCTGGGAGTGTTTCTGTCCCAGTGGGGATGGGGACAGGGAGGGGGCTTGGATCCCCTCAGCCCTCCCAGCACTTAGGGATGGAGAGTCTGGCAGCTGGCAGAACTGTGGGTCTGCTGCTCCAGGTAGAGGTTTTATGTAGCCTCATTGCATCTTGTTGCATTTATTTCTTAGAATTTGTAAAGTAACACATTTCAGTTTGGGAATTAAATTGGTTAAATACTAACTGAGCAGACTGAAAATGAGCCATAATCTTTGCATGTTCCAAATTCCTAATGGAGGCTAAACCCTTTCTTGCTTGTGTGGTCAATTAAAAATATTGGTCAATTAAAAACTGAGGGGCTTGAGGTAAAAGAGAAATTTTTCTCCAAGAAAAGCGACAGATTGAGGGATACAATACCACGGCCCTTTGCAGTTTCTTGTCCCCTGCCACTCATAGCAGGAATTAAACTCTCTGTTTCAAAAGCAGGGCAGAGGTTTTTGCCACAGGGGCCTAGCCCACAGTGAGTCCCAAGGGATAGGATGGTGGATGGTATCCTGCAAAATGTCATAGGACCAAAAATGTGGCTTCTATGGGAACCAGCTGTGCTGACCATGTCAGTAGAAACCCAAAGGCCAACATGTCCAGCAGAGTTGGGCAGGCACAGCCTGGTACTCAGTCCTGCCTGAGCCTGGGGAGAGACTCATGGACACAAGCCTGTGATGACAGATGGGGAATAAGTTTGGTTGCTGGCCCAAGCAGATCCACATCTGTCTCATTTCTTCCTCTGGGATGCTTAATCCCTAAACAGAATCCCTATTTCACTGTATTTTAGCTTTTTTTAATTTAAAGCTGAGCACAAAATAAGCAATGCTGACAGCTCCATGCAAGCATCTTCCTATAATGAAGATATAATGAAGGAATACAAATTTCAAAGTTTACTTGCAGGGAAATGAGTGGGACAGTTTGATTAAATGAGCTGAGAATTTTAGACATCCAGTGTTACTTTATTTGTCTTCTCATAGTGTAGGATAGGATGGCATAGTCTTGTACACTTCCTTGTACCCAGCTCAGGAAACCTCAGACCCTGCTTGTGTATGGCACCTCACTCTTGTTATTTCCATTGAAATTGGGTGTTTTTCCTGTTCTGTTTCCAGTAATCATTTGAAATGACAGAACAGGTAAGTTCTGTGGGTGTCTGGATTCAGTTTAGCAAAGGGAAAATTTGTTATAGATCATTTCTTCTACTACTTTTTTTTTTTTTTTTATACTGGCTGCTTTCCATTAGGTGAAGACTTTATAACATCAGGGTTCAGGACTTTGCTGGGGAGACCTCGTGGCTCCCTGGGTCAAGCATCCCAGGGATGGGATCCAGGGATGGAATCCTCCACAGCATGTGCAGGGAGCTCCCTGTCCCTGCCAGTGAAGCAGGGAGGTGTTGCAGTGCTGATGCCCAACATGGGCAGGTCTTCAGTCAGGATGGAAGGTCCCCCTTGAGAAGCTGAAGTCCCAGGAGATTGTCACCAGGGTGCGCAGAGTGTCCTGGCATCCTGACTAGGCTGGGTTGAGGCCCTTGGAATTGGTGTTGAGGGCAGGCCCTGAGCGCTCCCTGGGACTTGGATGGAGCCAGGCACATGGGGCTCCTGCAGTTGTAAGCACCAGTTTAGGCAACCAACATCTACAGACACCCACTACTAACCAAGAAAGCATGTTGTCTGTGTTTAGAGCGTATTAATGCCCACTCATCCTGTGTCTCACGTGTAAATTTTCAGTTTTGCATGACACGGTGCTCCTTTGCATGTTGATAGTGCTTTAAAACCAGGACGGAGGGGGTGCTGCATTAATCTCAGGACTAACACTGAAATGTGGTTTAGAATTGTGGATTTAATTGACTTGGTGATAAAAATCATCAGTCTCTCACACTCATCTTCTCTTTCTTTGCATATTCATTGTAGAGGATGTCTTATATCTTAAAGGTAAGGGTAGATACATCTCTTTGGCTTGTCGTGGCACAGAATGCTTGTTTCTGTTAATGCTTCTTGTGCTTGCATGACCCTAATTTTGCCTCGTATCAGTAAGTTATTGTCAGAGTCAGTAGCAGCTGGCAAATATATTTTAAGATAACTCTCGGAAAGGATTTAGTGTTAGGTTACTTAAACCTCCTGGCATGCCTCTTCTTCTTTAAATCCCTATCGCATGTAACCTACTAATACTGTAATTCTTTCCAAATCAGCAAGGCTTTTAACTGAGTGAAGGAGATAAAAACTTGTGTTTCTTACTCATGGAGTCATAGCAAACACTAACTTTATGTGTGTTTGTCTCTTCTCTGTGTATATTTGTGTATGGGATTTATACTCTCAAACTGTGGGCATTTAGAAGCAGAGCTATTTGCAATTCTTTTATATTAGTAATTAAGTCAATGGGATAAGCCACATTTTAGGGTTTTCTAGCACAGACCACAGAGTTTTTAAGTAACTAAAAGTGCTATGAATGTATTTGAATTCTTTGGCTAAAGGATTTTAGAGAAGAGCTGCATTTACTAGAGGAGCCTGTCCTGGCCCAAACCTGCAGGTGCAATTCCCATTGCTGTTCCAGGGAACAGTGGGTACATGTGAAGGGCAAAAACTATAATTTTCCCCAACTTTGTCACTGTCTGCTTTGTAGCTTTCTAAAGTGTTGTGTGTAGCATGGGTAGCTGCATCCATCTGTGCTGCTCCACTGTTCCAACTGCCTTTGGTTCTGGTTAAACACAAGAGCCTATTTCTCTGTAGGATTCTAGCAAAAGTCCGAAAACAATGAAGAAGTTTCTTCCAAAAAGGAAAACGGAGAGAAAACCATCTGATGAAGAGTTTGTTATTCGGAAAAGTAAGTGTTGCCCAGAGATGCTTTGGCTGCCCCATCCCTGGAAGTGTTCAAGGCCAGCTTGGATGGGGCTTGGAGCAACCTGGTGGAGTGGAAGGTGTCCCTGCCCATGTCAGGGATTTGGCCTAGATGATCTTTAACCCCAGCCATTCTGTGATGCTATTTTTCTTTCGTTTCTGGAGATTTCTGTGTTCTCAATGATCTTCATGGGACTTTGAAAACACCCTTTCTTGCAGTGCAGGACGTGACAGGATGCTCTCACTCTGAGCCTGTGTGCTCCTGAGCCTGGGAGACTTCTGGAAGTGCACAGGTCCTCAGCCTCTGACAGATTTCTCCTCCCCTCCCAGTTATGACTGCTAGACATGCCACCACCCTCTTTGTGATTGCTAGTAAAAGGCCATGGGTTGTGGGTGGTCTTATTCTGAGTATGAAGCCAAGGAACTACTTCCAAGTAGTTAAAAACTGCATTAAACTGCATATCAAGAGTCACCAAAATATGTCTGACAGCTGGGACAAACCCTTACCTGGCCCTGCCAGCATGTCCTAGAACAGTGTCCATGAGGAATTAGGAAACAAAAAGGTCCCCATCCCAATAGGGATGTTCACCTGCAAAGAGGGGTGTCCTGTGAACTCCCTAGAGCCCACTTGGGGCACACCTTGGTGGCTTTACACAAAAGGCCATGGTAACCATGGTCAAGCCATGGTCCTGCTGCCATGCACAGCTCCAGGATTAGCTCCCTCCCTTGAGAGGATGGCACTGAGCAGAGGCTGGAAATTAACGCTTCATGTTTCCAAGTCCTGCTCTGGTGCTGCTGTACCAGAAGTCCCACACTGGGGTTGCTTTGCCTGCCCATCTCCTGGTGCTGCCTGCACCCAAAGTAGGGCATCACTCCCTGAGTTTTGCCAAGATGAGCAAGTAGAGATAAGTTTTCACACCATTTGTTCATGGTACTTGATGCCAGAAAATGTAAAGGACCACAAAACAGATTGGCCAAAGTCCCAGAGGCAGTAAGCCAAAGAAACAGCATGATCTCTTAAGGGGCTTGGGAGCAAAGACTGGGAGAGACAAGGCCAGGGTACCTTGGTTTTTGTGCATGCTATTGTTCGCAATGTTTTACAGGTACTGCTGCACTGGAGGAGGATGCTCAGATCCTGAAGGTGATTGAGGCATACTGTACTGGGGCAGGCTTCCAGCAAGCTCTCAGCTCAGGTGGGCATACAAACACATTATTTAGCTCCTACTCTGCCCTTTTTTTCCCCTTTGGGAAAAAACAGATGTTGCATCATACAGCAACAAGATTTGTGCTAGGAAACTGTAGTGTTCAATCTTTGAGATAAGGAAGCTTCATCTGCCTAGTGGTTTAGTTGCCATTGTTTTTCTCCTAAACACAGAGAATGAAGCAGGTAGGAGGGCAGATGAGACACTGCTATTTCACCAGTGATTACCTGATGATAATCTCAGGTTGCTTATAGCTTTAGAAAGGAAGCATGAGTATTATCTCTCAATCAGCTGTGTGTTTAAGAGCAACCTGCTTCATAAGAACCTATCTAACATCTTCACCTCTGGAAATATAACTATTTATCATTGCTGGTGAGATGTCAGCCAGTTAAATCTCTCAAATTTCAAATAATGGTACATATAAAAAGGGAGGCCATGGTTCTTTGGGGAGCTCTTGACCCTAGTTGAATGGTTTCATTTATAAGTCATGATATAACTTTAGATGCAATAAGTACTCTTGAAAATTTTCCACTTGCTGCTGTAGCTCTGGGTTAGTGGGATGTAGCTGACATCTCCAGTCTGCCCCAGGCTGATGGTGGAGCAGGAAGAATGAGAGCTTCTGTCTCTGATGTAGTATGGGCACCAGAGAAGATTACCCCTTTTTCTCCCTCATGAATATTTCTTGTACACAGGCTCCCGTAAAGACTCCATCCCCCAAGTCCTTCTTCCTGAGGAAGAGAAAATCATCATAGAGGAGACACGAAGCAATGGCCAGACGGTCACTGAGGAAAAGTGAGTGTGGCTGCTCTCCACTTGCAGATAGATCCCTGCGTCACTTTTTGGAAGGGCATTAAAACCCGATGCCCTCTCCTTGTGTGCCTCCACAGAGGAGCAGGCCTGGTGTCATTGACTGCTGCCTTAGTTCTGGCAAAGAACCACCAGACAATTCCAATGGCTACTTTGTCCCTTTTAAGGACAGGGCCACCCTCCCAGCTGTCCTGACATGGCTGTATTCCTCTGGGAGTCTAAATCCCCATTTTATGGCTTATCCAGGTGTAGGATAATGGGGTCAGTGAGGACAGAACCAAACAAGTGGCTCTTATTTTTTTAACTACTGATGTACTGAGCTGTTTCTGCCCCTTGGGAGCCTGCCTGGCGCCTGCCTGTGAGTGCTCCCAGCCTGTTCTGTAACTTGCACATCTGGGAGTCTGTGTTGAGCCTCTCCCTTTCCAACCCAAACAGTGTGTTCCTTTCACATTTGATTTTTTGCAGCACAGCCTCAAGGAATCAAGGCTGCTTTACAAAAGATACTCAGGCATTTCCACCTTTAAAGTCATTGTTATTTATAGCCATAGCATAAACAAGGAAGCCAAAGCCACAGACCTTTGCTGATAACTCAAAGCAGAACAAGGTATCAAGGTTTGAGAAGAGAGCCCTGATTTTTGGACCAGGGGCATATAAATGCTCCTAGGCTGTGTTTCCAGAGTCCCCTCCCAGGCAGCAGCCTGATGCTTGGGAAGCAGAATCTGGCTGCAACTTTCCTGTCAGCACCTCCCATGCTATCACTGTTTTCCTGCACACCAGGTCTAATTTCTTTTTTCTTTAATTTATTTTTTCAGAAGCCTTGTTGATACAGTTTATGCACTGAAGGATGAAGTCAAAGAGCTGAAGCAGGTAATTTGGGTGGGATTGTTTGTGCTGGGAGTTGAGTGACAGCCAGCCAATCTGTGCTGGATCATTTTCAGCTGGTTGGTGCCAGGAAGAGTCTTGCTGATGCTGGTCCAATCCTGCAAATTCCTAAATGAGCATTAGTGTTTTTCTGGTTTACCTTCCTGAATCACAGAATCATAGAATCTTTAAGGTTGGAAAAGGCCTCTGGGATCATGGAGTCCAACCATCAACCCAACACCACCACTATGTTCACCACTAAAGCATGTCCTGAAGTGCCATACCTACACATTCTGTGAACACTCTCAGGAATGGTGACTCTACTGCTTCCCTGGGCAGACTGTTCCAGTGTTTGTCAACCCTTTCCATGAAGAAACTTTTCCTAATATCCAACATAAACTAAACCTTCCCTGGTGCAGCTGGAGACCCCTTCCTCTCATCCTCCATGCTTGAGTGCTAGAGAAAGCAAGAGGGAAGGAGGAGCTGGTCTTTGTGGTAACATGAAAAACTTTCCCCCTATTCCAAAAGCTCCTTCAACTTGACCATTCATTTTATAGAGGTCTGGTGGACACCAGTTCTTATAGACTCGGAGGAACTATGTCTTCTTCCCTCCAGTCCCAAATCTAGAGGTGGAAGAAACCATCAGAGGGGAAAAGGGTTCTTCAACCCAAGATAAAATTAGGTTTCAGGGAGGATGTTTCTGTCTACCCGAAGTCAGGGAACTTCTGTGCAGGTCTGTGAGGTAGTAAGACTCTGTTTGGGTTACTCGTGGTCTGATCCACTTACGTTCTTCATCCTCACAAATTCCTATCAAATGTCTCTGTTATTTCATCACCTCTGAGGCATCAGGCAGCAGATGCATGGAAGTACCTCATTGCATAAAGTGCATGGACATAACTGCATCTTTATTCCTTTGGTTTTCACCTTGCAGGAAAACAAAAGGATGAAACAGTGTTTGGAGGAAGAGCTTAAATCCAGGAAGGACTTGGAGAAGCTGGTGAGAAGGCTGCTGAAACAGACAGATGAGTGTGGCAGGGAGGACACCGGGCGCAAGTCATCCCTGATCGCTTGAATTCATGGAGCAGCTGCTGGCAGTGGTGTGTGACCTCAGGTGTATTTTTGGGAAGTGGAACTGGATCCTTTGCCTCTTCTTGCTCCTTATTTTGTTGGTTTGGGGTATTTTGTTACCAAAAAAAAACAAACCAACAAAAAAGTCATAGAGAAAAAATAGATTTTCTTCCATCCAGTAAGGAAATAAAGCAGAAACAATCAATCACATCTGAACCAGTAAGCAAGCAGTCCATGATTCACAATTCATCTGCAGCAACTAATACCTCATTGTACCTGCTACTGGGAGCAAATACAAACTCTGCTAGTGATTGTTGCTCACAAAAGCTTGGGCAGCAGTTTCCTAGAAGAAGCTTAAGCACTTTTTAATGCTTTCATTCTTTCCAAAAGCACCAGTACCTATTTATTGAATGAAAACATTACTGAGGTGGTATTGAGCAGAAACCAAAAAAGCACCATGCTTCTCTTTTCAGATAATCACAACTGGGGAAGCTTTTCCCATCCATCTTCTTTTTCCCCATTAGTTGACTGTAGCGAACTAGAGCCCAGCAATACTGTGGTTCCTGTGTGGCCTTGATACTGATTAAAATGTGCAATTAACATGAAGATGTTTGAACTCCTTGGGGGAAGCCAGATCTGGAGCACCTGTCAGAGTGCATAGGAAGGTATTTTGCACAGTGCTGCCTCCTTTCAGCTCTTGCTTAGCACAACAGGTAACTGCTGTTCTGCCCCCATCCCTTTTCTTATGCATGATGTAGAATTCCTGCCCCCTGCTTTGTTTTCACATTGAGTGTCCAGGTAGCCTAGGAAATGATAATTTTGCTGTGCTTCCTCTTGCAGGACATGCTTTTCTCCATATGAATTGTAAACACTGCTTGACAAAAAAGCAACCCTAAATGTGCTGGTCCCTTCTGCCCACTTCATGCTTTCCATCGCTCCTTCCCAAACGTTGGGAATGTTGCCAGTGGCCACTTCTCCCCACATCACCCCACAGGGACTTTCTGCTAGGGAAAAGGAACTTTCTCTTGAGATAGGGAAGGTATTTATGCTTTGACAAGAGCTGGAACGCTCCTGAGGCAAGGATGTGCAACACCCTCCCAGATCCCTGCACAGCTCCTTGAACACAGCATACAGGCAACATGCATATGTATCAGCTCTCCTTATCTTATTTGGTGTTATACCCTAGTTTAGAACTGGTGTTTTCCTTCCTTCCTTCCTTAACAGCATTATAAAAATAACCTTCTGTTAGTTATGTCTTATTTATCTCACAGGGCAGCATGGTCCCAGGGTGTGCAGAGGCACCACAGCTCATTACAGTCACACCATTATGTTGGTTGTGAAGAACATAAGAGAGGCAATAATTACGACTCTCTCCTTGCCACTAAAATTCAGCCAGGACATTGCAAATGGTGTTTCGGGAGATACAGACTCCAAAACATCTCAAGGAGTGTAATAAGAAACCCTCTTTAAAGGGTTTCTAGAGCAAAACAGATGTCTGGTTACATTTGCCATCCCCAGAGCATCCCAGCCAGATAGCAGCTCCCCACATCCCTCCCTGGGCACAGTTGAGTGATTTGGTCAGCAGTCAAGCCCTGCTGTGCTTGTGAATTGTTTTCCACGAGTGGGACCTTTGCTGCACTTACTGCTGCTCAGGGAGGCCATGCCCAGACCCCTCGGCACTGCCTGGCCCTGCTGCCTGCTCCAAGCTGGCCTGGGGACTAGGCTGCTGACATGCAGAGCAAAGCAAGGCCCACTGACGCTGCAGAGAGAGGGTGGAAATGTGTCCTCGCTGCCCCCAGGCTCACTTGAAACCCGTGCTATGTACATATGCATGTTTGTGAGATGTGATGTGATGGAGGGCACACTGGGATTTTTTGGATCAAGCGTTTGTCAAGAGCTAGAAGCCAAAAAAAGACAAAAAAATAAAATAAAAAGGAAAAGAAGCCATGCCAGATGGACAGCAATGTTTCCATATTTACTTTGTTTACAGTGCTTTGTAAATAGGTTCCAGTGAGTCTGTCTTTAGATGGATGTTGTGTCAGCTGCCTTCCAGTGTATCTTTGTCACATAGGTTTATTTACTGTAAACTACTTATGCAAGTTCAACTTTTCTAACATGTTTTTATTTTGAACAGTTTTTTAATTGACATTTTCAACAAATAAAGGATAAAAGTCACTTCTTAGCCCTTGGAGCTGCGTCCTGTGTTTCTGCCATGAAAGCAAAGCCAGTGCTTGCTCTGGGCATCACTGATTTCCTCAAAATGCCATGGCAGCATCATACCTCTCTGATTTACTGGTAGGAATACTGGTGTGAAAGGTGATGCTGGCACTTGGACTGTTGCTCCCATTGTCATCCATACCTGCAGTAGGCCAAGAGCACCAGGTCCCAGGGCAAGAGATGCATTTCCATCCCTCAGGCCCCACGTGCACTCTGTTCACAAGGATGCTTTATGGAAAACAGACTGCTTTGCAGCACCAGGCGATTGCTGTAGATAAGTGACTTCCTGCCTGTTTGAGATTTTATTTTTTTTAGTTAGTGTGTGTTTTTTCCTGGCAATTAGGTGTGGTGACAGGATTTCCTTTGGTCTACCACCACTTGGACAAGACGTCTCCTGCAGGCTGGGAGCTTTTTAACTCTTTGGTGGAGATGTGCCATGGTCTGTGATCTCAGCCCACAGCAGAAGTGGAAGATCAAGGACAGGAGGGCTGGACCCTCCTCTCCTTCCCCAAACACAGCCTTCAGAGTAGGAAAAAGAACAAGGAAAAAAAGAAACACTAGCCTTGGGTGCATCATGGAAAAACACTGAAGTCCGAAACTTCCAGAGGGCAGGCTTAAATGGGATATTAGAAAGCCTCATTCTTCTCTATGATGGGGGTGAGGCCCTAGAACAGGTTACCCGGAGAAGCTGTGGCTGCCTCATCCCTGGAAGGGTTCCAGGCTAGGTTGGATGTGGCTTGGAGCATCCTTGTATATATATATATATATATATATATAAAAATATGTATATATCTATGCATCTATATCTATATCTATTTTTTTTTGTGTGTGTGAGAACAGTGTGTATTGAACCATACAAACACCTCTCCCAGCAGATGTCCATGCTGCTGCTTGGGCAGCACTGCTCATCCATCACCCCCTGTGCCAGTCCTGCTGATGTGCCCTGCAAACTCATTACCCTCTCAACCCCTTAACTCAGAACAAAAATCAGTTTGGAAACGGTAAAATCCACAGCCTGAGGACTTGCATAGAGGCCTCACGTCAAGGAAAAAAATCAATGTATTGACAACCTTTAAACTTTCCATGGGGAGAGCAAACAGTGTCAGCTATGGCAACAGGCAGGGCTGGGGGGAGAAGGACACAGCGGAATGGCAGCAATTGTCTCTCATCCCCTCTCACACACTACCTCACATCTGAATCCCATGGGCTATTTTTGGCAAGTCAAGAAACAGAGGCAAGAAACAAAAGCCCTGAGAAAGGCAGCTGTGGGGGCAGGGGCTGGAGTTGGTCAGGCAACCCAGAGGCAGGAGAGATGACAGCTGGCGTCTGCTGCCCTTGCTTCAGAATTTATGGACTTCTTTAATGGCTGTTTTTCTCCTCCCCTCTTTGTTTTCCTCAACCATGCAATTTGCAGCTTCTGGATCCCTGCCCAAGGTCTCTGGCAGGTGCTCCTGGCCATTGAGGCTGGGGGCTGCAGGAGGCTTCAAAGTGTGCACCGATCACAGTTTCCCCCTGCCTGTGATGAGCAGGTTTGCTACTCCTCGTTTTTGGCCCCACACACACTCCTCACAGCTCTCTCCTCCCCATTCACTTGCTCCAAGCTTCTTCCCCCATCTCAGACCATGCTAGTTTGCACCATTTTTGGTTTCTCCTGTAGCTCCCACCCACACTCCCACCATGACCGAGCACCTCCGTCTCCCCTGTGGAGGTTTGTGGTTCTTCAGGCAGCCCAGCACTGCCTCCAGGAGCCTGGCCCACAGGGCTGGCTGTGTTTCAGCAGCAGCAGGGATGTGGTCAGACCCACTACCCACTACCACAGGGCACCCTGGGGGGCAGCAGCTGGTTACAAATATAAGATGGGTTTAGTTAAATAAATAGTCTTCATACAAGATGTCAGACAAAAGTGGTCCATCCCCTAAAAAAGTTAGTTTTGGAGAACATCCAAAAAATACGTAGTAAATTATAGTGAAACCAAACAGTCCCTGAGCTCTATTGGTTTTGAAGGGGGCTGTGCTAGGCACTGAGCTCTGCAATGAGCTGTGCAAAGAATTCCCTTTCTGTCCCACCAGTGGAGGCATTTGGGCACTACGTTAGCACGCTAGGTTGGATGTGGCTTGGAGCATCCTTGTATATATATATATATATATATATATAAAAATATGTATATATCTATGCATCTATATCTATATCTATTTTTTTTTGTGTGTGTGAGAACAGTGTGTATTGAACCATACAAACACCTCTCCCAGCAGATGTCCATGCTGCTGCTTGGGCAGCACTGCTCATCCATCACCCCCTGTGCCAGTCCTGCTGATGTGCCCTGCAAACTCATTACCCTCTCAACCCCTTAACTCAGAACAAAAATCAGTTTGGAAACGGTAAAATCCACAGCCTGAGGACTTGCATAGAGGCCTCACGTCAAGGAAAAAAATCAATGTATTGACAACCTTTAAACTTTCCATGGGGAGAGCAAACAGTGCCAGCTATGGCAACAGGCAGGGCTGGGGGGAGAAGGACACAGCGGAATGGCAGCAATTGTCTCTCATCCCCTCTCACACACTACCTCACATCTGAATCCCATGGGCTATTTTTGGCAAGTCAAGAAACAGAGGCAAGAAACAAAAGCCCTGAGAAAGGCAGCTGTGGGGGCAGGGGCTGGAGTTGGTCAGGCAACCCAGAGGCAGGAGAGATGACAGCTGGCGTCTGCTGCCCTTGCTTCAGAATTTATGGACTTCTTTAATGGCTGTTTTTCTCCTCCCCTCTTTGTTTTCCTCAACCATGCAATTTGCAGCTTCTGGATCCCTGCCCAAGGTCTCTGGCAGGTGCTCCTGGCCATTGAGGCTGGGGGCTGCAGGAGGCTTCAAAGTGTGCACCGATCACAGTTTCCCCCTGCCTGTGATGAGCAGGTTTGCTACTCCTCGTTTTTGGCCCCACACACACTCCTCACAGCTCTCTCCTCCCCATTCACTTGCTCCAAGCTTCTTCCCCCATCTCAGACCATGCTAGTTTGCACCATTTTTGGTTTCTCCTGTAGCTCCCACCCACACTCCCACCATGACCGAGCACCTCCGTCTCCCCTGTGGAGGTTTGTGGTTCTTCAGGCAGCCCAGCACTGCCTCCAGGAGCCTGGCCCACAGGGCTGGCTGTGTTTCAGCAGCAGCAGGGATGTGGTCAGACCCACTACCCACTACCACAGGGCACCCTGGGGGGCAGCAGCTGGTTACAAATATAAGATGGGTTTAGTTAAATAAATAGTCTTCATACAAGATGTCAGACAAAAGTGGTCCATCCCCTAAAAAAGTTAGTTTTGGAGAACATCCAAAAAATACGTAGTAAATTATAGTGAAACCAAACAGTCCCTGAGCTCTATTGGTTTTGAAGGGGGCTGTGCTAGGCACTGAGCTCTGCAATGAGCTGTGCAAAGAATTCCCTTTCTGTCCCACCAGTGGTGGCATTTGGGCACTACGTTAGCACTAGACCTGCAGCCTCCAGCACAACAAAGCCTAAAGACTGTCAAAATCTAGAAGCTCTTTCATTTGCAAACTTGTTGGCATCCAAGATTATTTCCAAACTTTGACACTCTAAGTGTGACCTGTATAACCAAAAACCCCAGGCTTGTCACATGCGTCATCTTCAAACATTTTTAAAAATTGAATCAATGTCCTTGTGCTCTGATCATCTTCCCTGCAGACCAAGCTGGAGAATAGGGTTGGGAAGACCCTAGTGTGCAGTGTCACCCAGGTACCCCCTGCCCAAGGGGGCATCTGCACAGTCCTGCTCTCCTGGAGCTCCAGAAAAAATGCCCCCTGTGGACACGTCTTCACTGAGGACAGTCAGAAGATGCTCTGCGCACATGTCTTGGAGGGAAGAAGTAGGTGGTCCTGCCACCCCTGTGGTTTTCTGGTCCCCCTCCTTGGGTAGGAGGGGTCTCAGGTGAAGATGCAGTTCCAATTTTGACGGTGGGGCCCAGTGCCCCTTCCACAGGCAAAGGTTCCTCTGCCTGCAGAGGTGGGAGGAGAGTCTGGTGAACTGATTCAGGTCACCAAGAACAGACCACCACTAGTGGCCTAATTTCTCTCTGCCTTGAAATCTGCAGTCCTCCCTCAGTCACCAATCACCCCTCTGGTGTGGAGCGACTGTCACCAAGTATGAACCCAGCCAAAGCAGTGCCACCCTGAGGAAGTTGGTTGAGTTTCACTGACAGGCATGGATGGAAAAAAGGGGGTTCTCCAGATACAGCCGAAAGCTGGAGTGGCAACATTGCCTCACCAGCAGCTACCATGCAATGACAGTGCTGGACTTACTGATTCCTTTGGAGAAGATGTTCCTAAGCCGTTTAATGTTTTTCCATTGATGTTTGTAAGCAGATTGGTGCCAGAGATAGGCATGAACCCAGCTTGGCTGCAGTGCCCTGAGCCATCATACATTTTTAGGAAAGAAACACTGATGGCAGAGTTAGGAAAACAAAGCTCTTATGACATAACAGGGACATCGACCCTGCCAGGAATGTGGGGTGTGGTGGACCCAGACACACAACACCAGCATGTACCAAATCACTGGCTGCGAAATAATAAAAACTGAAAGCAAATAATAACAGCTTCAAACTTTGTTCCATTTGTGTTCTCAGGGCCCCTTGGCCCTCATTAATAAATAACAAAATATACAAATTAAGAAACAAGAAAAACAGAGAGGCAGAGGAACATAAATAAGGGAAAAGGGAAAAGCACTTTGTTCAAGAAAGCTGGACTGAATTCCCAGCTCAGGACAGCCCTTTCCTCACTACAGCTTGAAGATGCCAAAGTAGGTGTTGCCGTGGCTGTACCTCACTTTCGTGAGGTCTGTCACATTGACAAAGACCATGTCATCTTCCCTGAGGTTGAAGACACCTCCCACACGGATGGACTGGAGTGCACAGACAGTCTTCAAGTGTTTTTCTTCATGTGTCTTCAAGGAGGTCTGTGTCTTTTGTCCTTTCAGCAAGAGCCGGTCCTCTTCCTTGGGGATATGTAAATAAATATAGAGGGTGAAGGGCGCCAAAGACACTTCTGGGGTGCAGAAGCTGACTTGGGAGTAGATGTAGTAGAGCCCTGCTTCCTCCACCTTCAGTTTCCCCTCCTTGTTGGATATCAAGCTGTTTGTGGGGCCATACATGGTCTCCCTCCACTCCAGCACTGTAGGGATAGAGCATGGCAGGTGAGATCAGAGAAGGAGATTTCCAGTTTGGCAGGCTGATTTGGGGGGACACCCACAGACATCTGGCCTCAAAGCCTCTGTCTGTCTGTGAGGCGCAGTTAGTGGGGTACCCAGCCCAGGACACCATCCCCAGCCCAGAGGAGCAGGGACCCTTCCCCAAGGCCAGAGCAGATTTAACCCTTGTTTGCTGATCACTGGCTTTGTCAGCCTTGACTGGATACATGAGTGGAGGTACATTTAGCTTCCTTCATCCAGCCAAGTGGAAATGCCTGGGGAGGAGGATTGCCTATGTTTACCACAACAGACCAAACAGTGTCGCTTCCATTTGCTGCCTTCATGGACTTCAGTGGGACACCCTCCAAACCCTCAGAGCACTACCAAAATATGCTGCAACTCTGCTCTTTGGAGCTTCCCATCCCAGTTTTTTTCCATCTGGGGGCTGCCTTTCCTCTAGAGTCCTTCCTCCTTTTCGCCTCTGGAGATGGCAAGGCTTTACCAAGGAAGTACAAAAATTAACATTGCACAGTTGCTATCCCTACCTAAGTGCAGAGCTGCAAGGGCTTAGCACAGTGAGTGCTGTTTCCCATTGCCAGGACCACGGCCCACACAGATCAGGTGATGCCATGGATTTTGCGACACTTTTGGTGTCATCCTAGTAGCTCATGTGGTTAGTGCAGACAAGCCTATACAGAGACCTTGAAGCCATGGCTGTAGGGGCTGAGCTCAGCTATGACCTCTGGAATTTGGACGTCTGCTTTCCCCAGCCTACAGAGAAACCTGGAAGAACAGCCAGGGGGAGCAACTTGGCTCCAAGGGGAATAATGGGTTTGACCATTATTACCCCAGCCCAGAGACAGTGTGCCATGAGTAGTCCTGGAGGAGCCACGAAGCCCATGGGCCCTAACCAAGCATCCCACAGGGATATTTCCCCACGCAGAGTTGAGCTCCAGGCAACTGCTGCTCTCTGGACTCTGCTTTGTATGCTCAACAAGTGTTTGAGCAGGGAGTTTTAAAATACAGCGAGTTTCTCACTTCTCTGATCTTATCTAGCACTAAGCTTTCCACAGGTAGACTGAGCACTGGTGAAATGTTGCATCAGAGACGGAAAGAGCAGTTGCCGATTACTGTCAGTTACTCCAGAATTAAATCAGAAGCACTTAGATTGTGAAATACTTGCCAGATGGAATGACTGACCGTGCAAGTTCATACTCACTTTGGTAAGCCTTGTTGTTGTGGGAAGTCCCTAAGCTAAGGCTAAGCTGAGGGATAGAGCAGCAAGAGCAACCACAGTCGATACAGTGGGATGCACAAATGCAAAAGGACTCAGGTGTTTCTCTCAAACCTGATATGGCCATGTCTGTGAATAATTGCACCTTGACTAAGCCAGTTAGGAGCCCTATGTTGCGACTGTAAAGCCCTTGGCCAGCACATCTTACTACCAGGAGCACTATGGGTGAGAAGAGGATTAAATCAGCAGATGCAAATACAAGGAGAGCCCTCCAGCAGCAGCCACCCTAGCAAGATATGGCCAGGAGAGCAAAAAGATCTATTTTAAGAACAAAAGAAAAGTGGGAAGTTGCTTTCCTTAAATACAAAGCTAAAAAGTTTTCCACTTATAAAAAACACTGGAAAGATTAAGCCCTTGTGGTGCATTTATAGGAAGGCACACATAGGGCTACTGAGGACAACTAGGATGTGTGAACCCCACATGGCACAGGTGCACGTGGCGACATGACCACTGGGAGGTTTGCTGTGTTTTGGGGATACGTTTTTGTGCTGGAGCTGTTCTGTCCCATTCCCCACCCTTAGAGAGCCACAGGGCAGGACTGGG
This sequence comes from Emberiza elegans, assembly GCA_024865655.1. Taxonomy (NCBI): domain Eukaryota; kingdom Metazoa; phylum Chordata; class Aves; order Passeriformes; family Fringillidae; genus Emberiza; species Emberiza elegans. The sequence goes on along the minus strand of JALJVW010000129.1, from coordinate 25,194,704 downwards.
AATGCACACTGCTGTGTCCCTCTGGCTCCCTGGTCAAGGTAGGACCAAGTGAGTCTGTCTTACCTGAGCCTGCCTTGTTGCTCTGCTGACCTGCCAGGTGAACTGCAATTGGCTCCCTCTTCTCTGCTGCAATTTAGAAAGGCCAGTGTTACTGATGCCTTGGTACTCACTGTTTCCCCAGCGCTCCTCTGCAGGGACTGCAGCACCTTCCGCCCTTAATGTTCTCTACAGGCAAAGACATCATCTCCAGATTCCACCCCCAGCCCAGAGTGAGGCAAGACTCCACTCAGCAAAGACCTGCAGATGCCTCTGAGGCAAAGCCTCTGAGGGATGAAGCCTGTGGAGGAGATGGTGCCACCTCGCCCACCATTGGAACAGGACCTGGATGTGCCCACACCTCACCTGCCACAGATGTTTCATTCTTGTGCATCACACGGGGATGCTCGTGGTGCTCAGGACCTGCCACGTAAAAAGGCCACAGATTGAATTTTGAGCTCAATTTCAACAACTTCAGACTGCCTTCTCTGACACCCAGAACCGCCTGCCCTGGGGAGACAGCCATGCTGTGTCCCCCTCTGCCAGCTCACACTGAGCTCAGTCCTACACCCACGGGGATGCTCTAAACCCCAACCCATCCCCTGCCTCCACACCATGCCCTGAGAAACTCATGGGCTGTTGAAGGAAACCCCTTCCCAGGCCAAGGAACTTCCCCTGCCCCAGCAAGTCATGAGTGCACTGGCTACACCAGGAAACTCACCTCTCTGCATTTCAAACTTGGGCTGCTCCTTGAGGGTTCCATCCTGTTACAACAGCAAAAATATATGGGTTTTTTTCAAAATCAATGATTTTGAAAGTTTGTATGTAAAAGATGCTCTGGTCATTGCTAAGGTTGGTGATATTTAGCTCCAACAGCCCTGTCAGTTCGTGACAGAGCATATCTGAACCCAGAGAGCCCCTCTTGTACCTTCCCCAGCTTCACACATGACCATGGGCTGTTTGCAGCAAGGCATTTATAGGGTTTATGGTCTTAGGTTTTATTCAATCAAAATGATGGGTAAAGTTTATTGAAAACAAAAAGATAAACAAACAAGAAAATTCTCCTTTTCACGTGGGAGAGCCATGATGTAAGTGCTGCCAATGTACACACCTGCCCTTCAGTTGGGGTTTTCAGGACTTCTGACCACAGCCTACCTCAGACACAATTTTTGGTGGTCTGTTTGGTACTGTTGCAAACCTGAAGATTTAGCTGAGGCAGGTTTAGCTGAGGCATTTGTTGTCATCAGGCAGTGACAATGAAGAAGAAATGTTCCTCTCCTGTCTACTCCAGCCACACAGCCACTCCTAAGCAGTGAATTCAGGGCTGAGCAGGATGAGAGCATCTCATTGCAATGCACGTTGCAATGCAAATTGGCTCTTCTGCATCCAAATGTGAGGAGCCTGATCCAACTAGAGATGCCATCCCTGAGTCCATGGGGTGGCAATTTGCATAGCACCCTCATGCAACCTTCTCACTGGTTACCAGGAGCTGTTTCCTGGCCCAAGCCTTGCACTGTCATTGACACCTGGGCAAAGTGAGCAGAAATGTTTTCCCAGTGGCAGGTGGCCGCAAGCATCTTCACAGCCGCCCAGCACAGGACTGGAGCAAGGTGCCAGACAGCAGAAAATCAATTATTTTCAGACTGGAATCAGGGAGAAGTGCCAAGGTGGCTGTAGCTCCATCCTGCCCACTACAAGGCACAAACACACCATGGCATGTTGCAGCTAGATGTTCTCTGATCAAGAGCATTTTAGGAAAAAATCGAAGAGATTTCTCAATAATATCAATATAGTGTAAAAAGAATACAGTATAAAAAAGGGCATGTGCTACACAGCCTAAAAGTAAAGAGCGCCCATGGTTTTAATAAAAGCTTGGGGGTGAAGCTCTGTGTGTGATTGGGAGCCCCTCTCCTTCTTCAGTGGGATCTTTATCCACCCAGCTGCATGTACCTTGCACTGGATGTTCTGGAAGCCCTTTATAACCTTTTCACAGTCCAATAATGTCGACTTCTGACCTTCTGCTGTCTGACATTTCTGAACTTTCTTCAGGAAGATGTAATCTTCATTTAAGTTCAACACCTCTTCCATCTGCAGACAAAAGAGAGAAGGGAGGGTCAATGGGATTTAGTAAGAAACCTGCAACAGCTGGCAGCAGAGCCATGCTGCATTCCTACCAGCAACAAATCCAGCCTGGGAAGCTCAGGGTCGGATGTTCAGCACTGGAATGAGGTGGGCAGACAAACCGTGGGCAGCAAGAGCTCCCACCAGCATCTGTGCCCTCATCCACTGGGAATTGAACCCACGGAGCTCACCCTGAATGGCAATGCTAGGTGACAGGAGGATTGCTAAGGATCTGTGGGATTCATATTGTCTGAACCTGAGAGAATCAGTGAGACAAGCAGAGAAAAGAAAGAAAATACCATTCTTATCTCAATTGCTACTCCTCTTGTTGTTCACAAGTGGAATGCACTGTGGAAGATTGTTCATCTGAAGGAAATTGGTAATTGGATTCTGGTGCGAGTATTTTGATTCACTGACCAATTGAACCAATGTGTGTGTGTGTCAGGACTGTTGGCAGACAGTCACAAGATTCTGGGCAGTCGAGTTGAGTGCTTTGTGCAGATTCAGATTAGATGTAATGTAATACAGAATAATATAGTACAATAAAGTAATTAATTAGCCTTCTGATAAGATGGAGTCCTCCTCAACATTTCTTGCCTTCATTGGGCTTGCCCTGCTTTTTCAATAAGGACCTATCTTCTATCACCTTGATAAGTAATTTAAATGTCCATCTCTAACTTTTCCTAAAGAAACAGAAATCCCGGTGGGTGGCTCAGGCGTTTTGCAGGTCCTTCCCCAATGGCCTTAGCAGGCAACTGGGATGCTCACTCAGCCCCTCCCTTCCCTGTCCACTCAGAGGGGTTTAAAACTTTTTCTACTGACTTACTGACTAAAAGGATTGCCAGCTAAACAAAACGACATGTAGGTTGGGGCTGAATTGTGCTAAAATCTTCAGATTAAAAAAAAATCTGAAAGCCAATAAGAAAATAATTAAATGCTCCAAATACTGATTTTTATATTTACACCTGTTTGGGTTTTTTGTTGCTTTTTTGTTCCTTGTAAAAACCTAACATTCAGTTAAGTGGCAAAGAGGAAGTGCAGCTGGACATGAAGAATCACAGCCAGGCAGAGAGCTCAGCACAGGTAGCACTAAGATATGGAGGATCAGATTTGAAGCTCTGCCACAAGCTCTGAAGGCAACTGAAATCTTCTTGCCACCTGTGACTGCATTTCAGCTGCCTCTGATCCTCAGCCATGTCCCCCTGTAGTCACATTTCCCTCTGCCAGAGACCCTCTACACATTCCTTCATGAGAGCCTGCAACCTCCATGCAGTGAAGTCCCCTTCAACCCCTCTAATATTAAAGACCCTCTAGCTCAAAATTGTTCTCCACCCTTGTAGATCAGAAACCACACATCTAAATTTCAATTTAAGTTGAAACGACACATGTAAAAATCAGTAACATCCACCGTATCAGTGTATCAGGTAAGAAAAATGCACGCACGACAGCACCTGAAGTGAGATGTTGATAAAATCACTGAAACATGAAAAAAAATTATTTCTGGACCTTTCATTCTCTCAGTTAATGTCACAGTGTTAATAAGTGCTACAAAATCAGAAAAAAACACCACCAGCCTAAAATAGCTATTTGCATGCCTAAACCACACCCTCTTGTCCTCAGACTAGCCATCAGCTAGCAGATTTATTCCAGGTGTCTCTTGGCAATTGGTCATTCTCTTTTTGTTAGCAAGGGGAACAGATCTCCCACATATTCTCATGGCAAATTAAAGCAGAAATGAGAACATGGGTGAGATAAATGATACTGCTGCCTCCATCCAGTGGTCAGCACCATTTTCCACCATGTTCATCCTCCTGGTGAGCAGATCTCACCAGACCTGAAGTCAAAGCATGCCAGCAACCCAGCAGGGGCAGAGACAACTTTCTCTCTCTGCTTACCTTATCAATCTTCATGTGAAGATACAAACAGAAGAGCACAGTCCCAATGGTCTGCACTACAATAAATACACTGAGGAAGCCCATGAACATTTTCATGGTGCCAGGAGATGTGCTGCTGATAGGACGGGGTGCCTCAGGGCCATAGGGTTCGTTCATCCTCCGTGCACGTTGCTGGGGCTGCTCCAAATGCACTGCTTGCAAGTAGCATGAGAACTGTTGTGTGAGCGCCTGCTGCTCAGGGGATACAGGGTACAGCAACCTACACTTCCTGGAAAAAGCTCTTCATAGTGGGTAGGTTTGTTCACTAACATCTCCCACAACAAACAACAACAAAAAAGTTGCTTAGACTTTCTTCTCTGTTGCACTTCCATGCTTTTTCCTACTGTTCTACCAGAAACAGAGAAAGGTTCTTATTTTGTATATTCATATCTGCCCTTGAATCACTCAAAAATATTGCCCGGTGGATTTTTTTTACTGTTGTGGATTAAAGTTCTGTGGCAAGTTGCCGTAAAATAAATGTACACTGACTAAAAAATACAGAGCTTCTGAGCAGTACTGTGGGCTGCCAGGGGCTGGGAAGCACTCAGAGATTTGGTTGTTTCTCAAAAGGGGAAGAATAGTTTTTTCCTTTTGACTTCCTCTAAGAGAAGGATTATTTCTGCAGTGAAGAGGCTTGGCTGAGGCAGGTAGGTTGTGCTGGTTTCTGCTTTCCCTTGTGCTATCCCTGGATGATGTCTCTGCCTGGGTAGGCTGGATGATCTGGGAGGAAGGACCATCTGTATACAGACACTGTAACCCTGGTGTGGGCACAGCTTTCATGCTCCTCAGCAGACAATGGGACTTTGAGCTTGGTGCTTGGCTATTAGTTTGCAGAGACAAGTTTTAAGTCGCTTTCTTGATACCCTAGTGAGGTGCTCACCCTGTACCCAAGGGCACAAGCCATCTCATACCCTGCCCCACTTATTCCTGTTACCTGTATCTATGTACCTAGTCATGAAAAGGGGTGCTGCGAATGCCAGATACTCCGGCCAGCTTCTGACCTCCCATCATCACTGCCATGCAACTTTGAGAAACCCATGTCCCTCTACACCCTGACCCCTCTCGAACTGCCTGCAGGGAGGTGAGGTCCTGCCCCCCAGCTCTTCAGGAATCCAACATTCATGAGTACATGTAATGCTGCTAAAATAATACACCAAGTAAATACCAGGGAGTCCTCATTGCTTGCACCAGGGGACAGACCTCATTTTCTTCATGTAAAGAGAATAAATGTGGGGGTTTGTTGGGATGCAGAGGAGGAGGGGCTGCAAGAACGTGTTGAGGAGGACTGGAGTGCTGGTTTGAAGGCTTCATCAACCATCATGTAGAGTTGTTTTGAAAGTGGTATGCTAGAGGAGATGTTCTTATCAGATGTGCACACAGCTAATACAGGGTTGGATGCTGTTGTTGGGGGGTGCTGAACAGGTCCTGCTTGCCAGCAGCCCCAGGACAGGAGGGTACACAGTGCCTTTTGGGGCTGCTTAGAGCATTGCAGGATGGAGTCCAGCATCTGCTTTTCCTATCTGCCTTCTTTCCCGCATCCTGCCCTGTGTGGTTAAGGTGTTATGAGCTGCAAATGCAAATGCTGGTAATAAAGCACAAACACCTCTGCAACTGAATCAGGGTTTGACCTTAGCAGGTCACTGTGCTCCTAAATATAACATCCTAATCACAAGTATGGGATGGCTCCAGGGTCTTTGTGGGCAGCATTTGAGTAACAGGACAGAGGATGCCTTGGGGTTGAGGCTCCGGCTGGTGCTTTGGAGTCATGTAACCCTTCAGCTTGCCAGGACTGTCACACCTCTGCAGTGAGAGGTAGGGCTCATCCTTTGGGAAGAGACTGCCAGCTCCGAGGTCAGCTTCCCTTTTGCCTCCTAGAGGAGAGAGTAGCTGCTGAAGTCCATCCCCTTGAATGCCCATACTCTGAGGGCTGCCCACACACCCTGACCATCCAAGGGCTGCCTTGCTGCTCAGCTCACCAGGGCTTTCCAGTCTCCTCAGGAGTGTCCTCCCAGTGGCAACAAGGTGCCATAAACAGTGCTGGGAATACATTAGCTGTGCCCCCAAAGAGGGTTTCCTCAGTATCACTGAGCTTTGGACCTGGTCCCTCAGGCTTGCAGCTCTGCTGCGCAGAGGACCAAGCCCACACACAGCCTGGGGCCACTGTCAAGTGCCTGATTTTATTTCTTTTTGTCTTAAAATTGCCATAATCTTTGGAAAGGCCCAGTCTGGTCTCCTCTCAGGCACCTGGTCTGACATCAAGCTCCTGCATACTGTCCCTATCATGGCAAGTTTGCCATAGGCAGAAAGCCATTTGAAAATCCCCAATAACACTCCAGACAGCTGAGGGCCACGAGGCCACAGTGGGGAGCACCATCAGCTCCCTGAAGTTCTCATGCTTTGCCTTAGTCCCCCACACTCAGCGGCATTTTCCAGGGCTCTTTAGCATTTCCTCTAAATTTAACACATCTGGGGGAAGTCACTACATGTGCAACTAAATTACATGACAAGTCATCATTTAATACTGTTCCCGAATGTGTTGGGACAGAGGCAGCCAACAACGTGTGAAACCACAGTGCTGAGTGCTGCAGAGAGTTTTTGCACAGCTATTCCTGAGCCCTGGCTTTCTCCAGTGGACAAAACCTTTCCAAAGACATTTCTGTAGAGCCACCTGCTTCACTGAAATGAGAAGAGCCTGTAAGAAATGTTGAAAAGACCAAGCATGTCACTGGTCCCATTGCATGCTCCTTGAAGGAGGCAGGAGCCTTAGATGGGCTGACAAGTTTGGTGAGGAGGATGGGGAAGAGCTCCAGTTCTGAGTACCCAGCACAGAACATCGGCGTTGCCCACCGGTGCTGCAAAGCAGGAAACTAAGTTGCTCCTTGACAGCACCCTGATAGGAGAAACCAGGTGAAAAACATGACAGTGGGGATCCTGGCAGAGGTTCAGCAGCAGCAGCTCCTCTTCAGGAAACCATTGCTCCACACCAGCAATCCAGCCCCTTGCTGCTGCAACTGGCAGGGAGCAACCCTTGTGAGCTGTCCACTCTGCAGCACCTGGTCCTGAGGCTTCTACAGCTCAACCTGGACCACCACAGCTCCAGAGCAGGGGTGTTGGATCAGACAGGAGGAGCTGACCAAGCCCTGTGGCAGGCAGACCCCCAATGAGCCGTTCTGGCGCTGTGACTGTTCAGAGCCAGGCAACCTAGGGACCTGCTGCAGGGTATGTGGAGCTGTTGGCCCCTTGGGACATGCTCTATTGCCACCTCAAATGGATAGTAGGGATGGGGGGGGTGGGGGGGTGCATATCCCTGACTGTTTAGCTGCTGTAGGAACATGGAGGAGCATAGCAAAGTGGGGAACCCAGTCTTAGGGAAAGTGGGACATGATCCAGGGAGATGATGGGCAAGGAAGAGAGGACCCAACACCAGAAGGAACAGTCTGCCTTCATGGGATAATCCCAGGGAAGATGAAGTCATATCTTCACCTGGTGATGAACCCATCACCAAGAAACCGATCGGGTTTTCTTTCACGTCCCAAACTCTCTGAACGTAACCATACCCACCCCCTTGTGAACCCAAACTGGTACAGTTCCTCCAGCCAGATAACCCCTACGTGAGACGATGGGAAAATGTGATCCACTGCTTGCATTCCTATTGCCCGAGTTGTGGTATTTCCGCTGATCAGCAAATTGTCTCCATTCGTATTCGGTGTTCTGAGTTTTGTTTACTGAGAAAATATCCGGTTGCCTGCCCCTGTGATCTGTCAAAGGCTGGGAGCATCTCTGAAGGCAGCAAGGTGAAAGCTGCTGAGAAGAGAGTGATTTTTTGGGGTTTTCTGGGTGCACGCTGTGGTTTTTTGACTAGCTTTTTAAAATGTGATGCTTGCCCCACATGCTCTTTGTAATTAACAAAAGCTGGGTGCTGTGCAGTGCTAAGAGCAATACACTTGAAAAGAAGATTTTATTCTGAGTCAGAAAAGGAGTTTGCCTGCAATGCCATGGGAGAGATGCAGAAAGGAATCTATGAGAGAAACCTAAATTAAGTCCCTTCAGCCCAGGGCCAGGGGCAGAAGGGAAATTTGAATTTTTCTGCCATTCACTTTTTCATTTCTTTAGATTTTTCACTCTCCTGTACCTTCTGAGCTCTCATGTCTCGAGGACAACCCCGCCATCAGAGAGGAAGAGGGAACAGATATAGCCAGAGCACAGCAGAAAATATCACCAGCATCCAGAGAAGGAAAGGTTGCATTACGGTTTCTGTTCACTATCTACCTCAGCTGAATAAGATAAAATTCTTGGAGTCCAGAGCAGCAAGAAGCAGTTTCAGGGAGAGAAAAACATGTCAATCCTTGTGAAAGCCACATCCCCCTGTGGAAGAGAGGAGCAGAATAGGCTGGTTGTAGCCACTGTGGTGGCAATGGCAGGCTGCAGCCCCATTGCTTGCCATGGTCCTCAGCCATAGAGAAACCCTTGTGGAGATGAGCAAAAGTTCCAAGCTCCAGCAGATGTGAACACAGCAGGTAGATCAGATCAGATGTACAGTGTCATCTCCTCTGCATTTTCCCTGCAGATGTGAGAGAACATCTGCCCCTCCAGACATCTTCTCTGCCACCATCCAGAGCAGCAAAGAACAATAGAAAAAGAGCAACAGGGGGTGGCACTGGGGTACTGCTGTCCCTCTGAGCAACCCTGTTCCAAGGGTCACTGTCCCCTGTGCCCCCTTCCCTCCTTACCCCCTCACCTCCCTGCCCTTCTGTACAATCCACAGTTGCACCCAAGCCAGACTTTTCTCTGGGGAACTGAGGTGGGTGGAGAGCAGAGAACGGCAAAGAAACAAGCCCTAGTGACCCCACAGAGGATGGAGGGCCCTGGAGGGCATGTGGCTTTCATGCCATATCTGGGTGACAATGCCAGCCTTGCTGTGCTGAGCCACAAAGAGCACCTGGCCTCGGAACTGCTGAGTTTGCTGTAGCTGCAAAACCACAAATGGCACTAGAAACTTCTTGCTGTGAAGACTCCACCTACTCCTCCCAGCTTCCTAAAAATAGAGCCCAGTGTGGGGAGGCCCACGGCCCTGGCCCTGCCAAACAAGCCCCTCTTGCCTGAGTCACGGCGGAAGGGAGCAGAACATCCCATGCTTTCCCCCATTCTCGGTGAAAGCTGCTCTCCCTGCACAGGGTGCGGGGGCCTGCACCCATCAAAACCACAGTGAAACGTCCCGACGAGGCTCTGCCTTTTCATGTTGTGAAAGGACAAGGGAGGAGTGGGGGAAAGCAAAAGCCGGGGAGGCTTCAGGGCTCGCGGTACCAGTGTTGCCTCCCACAGCATGGCACGATGGGTGGGTGGGGAGGGTCCTAGCATCACCTTTGTATCTCTCCTTCCTCTCCGCCTGTCCCATTGGGACAAAAAGGTAGACAGAACTGCATGTTCAGCATCCATGTGGGACACACAAATGAAACAAAAGCCTCAGAAGGAGAGGGAAGATGCTGCCACTCCTCTCGCCACTGTGGGGCTTAGACCAGTCCAGCCACGACTGCAACTGGCTACAAGCACTTGCTGGGCTCCACAAACAAACCTTGCCACTACCCAGACTTGCCACAGCAGAGCCACCTCAGCTCCTACCACCCCACAAGGGTCCCTGGCCACTGACTGGGACATTCCAATGGATCAAGGCATTGAGCCTTATGGACAGCTTCACAGCTCTTAATCAAAGTCCAGGAGGAGATGTCATGTGCAGCTCTGGGATGGATGGGATCCCAAGGATTTCGTGGGGGTTTGTGTCCTGGGAGGTGGGTAAGACACAACCTGAATCAGCTGTTGTTCCACTCAGTCTTCCTCTCCTTTCCCTCCCTCCATAGGTCAAGGTTTGCAGTGAGCCTTCACCATGGCTGAGTCCTGGGCTGGCCATGCTTGGTTATTCCACTGGGGCTGCACAGGGACACATTCTGCAGCAAATCACCTGGATCCTGGTTGAAACTTACCAAGACATGAGCAATCTCCCAAGACAGATTTGGCAGCTACTTGTTCAATCTTTTCCCTGTTTCTTCTCCATTACACCACAATCCCCCTGCCACAGCAATATTAATGCAAATTACCCATGTTTTCCCAAACCCTTCACACATCAAGGTCCACAAGGCTCTCATCACAGGGCTTTCTTCACTGCTATGGGAATCACATCTGTGGCTTTTCACTCCTCTCCTTTCAGTCTTTGCTGTCATTTATCCTCTCTCCTCATTGATTTTGGATCCCTGGGGGGGCTTGTGCTCCAACCTCTAGATAACTAGGATCCCACTGGGGTCACACACAGCCCCAAGGTGAGCAAGAGAGGGTGACACTGCTGTCAGTGGCAGGACATGAGCCAGGAAGGGTGAGTGGCCAAAGGTGTGAGGGGCAGACTCAGGAACACTGCTCTGACCTGAGAGCTTAGGGGAGGAAGTCCTCAGCCCCTACTTGGGACTAACCAACCCCACGGAGAAGGCAGCACCAGGGGCAGGTGGAAATTCACATGCAGCCATCTCAGTCGGGGAGTCCAACCAAGACGCAGCGTGCATGGCCAGAGGCAGCAAAACCAGTCTTTAATCTCTTGCAAAGCAATGCAAAGGCAGAGCAGTGCTGCCTTCCATGCATGTTTAGACACTGCAGTGGTGTCACACAGCCCTTCTGCCTCGGAGCTGTAAGCCAGGGTGCTCTGAGCAGGTCATGTTGGCATCACATGGAGCCCTTTCCCTACATGCTTCCAGTCCTGTCTCAGCTGTGCCATGATGATGGGAATGCTCAATCCAGCTCCAGCCTGAGCTTGCTCCTTGGCCAGGCTGAATACCTATGGCTCTGGGGCATCGTCTTGGTAACAAATCGCCCATAAAATCTCTGTGAACCTGTAAGACAGCAGAGAACAACTCTGCCATCTACTGATTCCTCCAGCTCCTCTCCCTGCCTGATCTACATCTCCATCACTGCCTCACACAGCCATCTGGAAAATTGTGGCTAAAAATGAAGGGTCTCCATGCTGGAATGTGATGCCACAGGAGATGCCAGAGAAGCCCTGCAGTCAAGCCCACATCCTGCCTCACCTGCCCAGTGGCCCAGGGATGTAGCCACAGTTCAGGCTGCAGAGGCGAAAAGAGCAAAGTAAAGTTGCAAAAGCTGCTGCTGACATAACAATGTACTTTGTTCTCATGCCATGGACAAAACCTGCTCAGAGAAAATAAAAAGTCTGGTTTCCATAAAACATGGGTGTTTCAGGAATTCCTCCATCTGAAGAGACCTCAGGTGCAGGTTTCCTTTGCAAGGAAGTGGTGCCTCACAATTGGTGAGTGCATTGTCAAGGTTTACAATGGCTTTCCCCACAGTCCATGGGAGCAGGGCTGGCTCAGTGTGTGCTCAGCCCAAACACTGGCAGCCACAGTGGGAAAGAGTGGGTGACAGCCCCAAGCCAGCCTGGCAGCCGTGACACCCTGACGAGAGGGGGTGCAAAGCCTGGGCTTGGGCTGAGCACTGACCGTGCTCAGCTGGTTCTGCTGATGGCCAAAGGAACATAGAGAGCCCCCAGACAGAATTGAATGTCCTCCCTGTTGTAGAAACTCCTGACTGTGGGCTGAGTACAGACATCTGAGCAGCACAATACCCTACAGAACCATCAGAGGTGGCTCAGCCTGGGTGGATCACAGCCAGAAAGGCTCTGACACGAAAGCAGGTCATCTCCAGGATGCTGCTGCAGCCCCAGCTCCTGCATCCCGGCATGCTGGGAGCAAAGCCGCTACAATTTCTAGGTACCAGAGGCTCTTACTGGCAGACAGAGCTTCTGGGAGCTCACTGTCTATTTACAGAGGCTTGGAGACCTCAGCTCATCTCATATTTACCACAGGTGCCAGAGGTGCATCCAGGTAGCATCTGCAGAACACCAGCCTTCTTGTATCCCCATGCCCAGCCTCTCTCCCACCATACTCAGGCTGTGACAGGCTGGTGGCTGGAAACCCTTGAATGTGTGATCTGCTTCATCCTTGCTAGAGCTTTCCCATAAGATGTGAAAAAAATTGTGTAGAAAAAACAGAGAAACATAGCTTGTTCAAGCACTCTGTTTCAGGAGATGATGATGCTAAAAAAACCCCAAACCAGAGATGATTATCCACATGCAGGTCCCCCCGGGATGAAGTCACACCAGAGGAACAAGTTTCTCATGGAGAAGACTTCTGCAAACATAACTCATGCACAATAAATCAGACACAGGGCTATATGCCTCATGAGTGGATGCTACTTATGGGTCCAGATCACCACATCAAATTGCAGGGCCATGGGATTTCAGCTTCTTTGCTGGTGCCCAGGCTCATCCAGAGTCCCCGGCAGCAGATGAGACCTGGCCTGGGGACACACAGATGCTTTTCAGGACCCACGTTTTCTTTCCAGAGCAGCTCCCTAATAAGCCCAAGCTGTTGGACATATTTCTTCTCACTCACTTGAATGAGTCACCAAACCACAGAGGCTCTAATTCTCTTTTTGCAGAAAAGCAACCTTATTTCAAAGTGGAAAATCTTTGGTCTGAAGCACCTTGCACAGCTGGAGGGAAGTATTATGCAGAGGTGATGCAGTCAGAGAGGCTTGAATGCTGGAATGGCCACTTCACTGTAAAATGCAGTGAAAGGAAAACCCCAGACACCCTGTTCAAGGAAAACACTACTGGCACTAAGCCTAAGGACAGGGAAAAAAGGACAATTTCTCCCCACTGTTCAGGGAGGGGAAGATGAACATGCAACAATCACCATTTTGCTGAGCCACAAGGAAATCTACCCACGTAAGTATTGTGTTGTCATCTCTATGACAGTAATTGAGGGAACCCTACTGGAAACTGGGTTCAGTGGTTGGACAGGAAGGAAAGCAAACCTAGAGCACATCCCAATTTGTGCCCTCAGCATCAGCCTCCTTGCATCCCCTTGCAGGCCATGGGCCAGCCAGGATGTGGATCCTGTTTGCCTTTGGGATCTGGGCATATACGTGGAGAGATCTGGAAGGCAGGACACTCACTTTCTCTTGCTGCCTGTGTCTGGTTGCTTATGATATCTTAGATAAGCCACCCGGTCTCAGTTTCATCACTGGTGAAATGAGGCATCTCTGTTTCTGGGTAAAGATCCAGAGATATAAACAGCCAAATAGATTCAGCCTACATAGAAAATAATCACTATGCCAGCTCTAATCTGCAGAGCAATATAATTTCAAAGTGCATTGTATCTTGAAGTGAGGCTGCAGGATAAGCAAAATCTTTCCCCCTCCCCCATGCTGAGTCTGTTTTGGACATGATTGTAATTTCAGAGTCATATCCAAGCCCTTATGTCAAATTTTTTTCATCTTGTTTTCCTCCTCTGTCTTGTTGAGTGGCTGGGTGGGCATCTGGCAGTAAGGTCAACTCACCACAAGGTCTCAGCCCTCCCATGAGCTACCCTTGAGTTCCTACTCTGCAATGCAGATCCAGAGGAACATCGCTACTCTTCCTGGCTTCCTTTCCCAGGAATCCATCCTAATTTTCCAAGAACTGAGCTGAATCACTACAGCTATTAATGATGTAGTGCAATGCTGGGTCTTAGTGTTGCCACAAGCACACAGCTGTGAAGCTCTGTTGCACTGACACATGATGCAGAGAGACTAAGTCACAGCCTGGTTTTGGTGCAGGAAGCCAAATTCATCCCAAATTTCCTTCATAACAGCAGAGCATGCAACCTCTGGAGTGGTTGTTGGGGGTCTTTGAAAAGAGGAGCCAGGTGGGGTTTTTTTAAGTTTTGCAGGGCAAAAAAATCAATGGAACCGAAAGTAGGTTCACACCACAGTGCCCACCCATGCAAAACTATCATGAACCACAAAACCAGGTAATTACACAATCTCCTTCCAGTGTTTACTATGTTCATTTTCTCAGCGCTAGTTGCTGCTTACAGCAGCCTCAGAAGACTTTAAGCAGAAAGGACCTCTTGGTCTGCAATAGCCAGAAAACCCATTGAGCTTGTCCTAGAGGGTAGAAGCATATGATTCAGGTTTCTGAGAATGAGCCCCAGTTTTCAAATAATCCTGAAAGAGTTTTGTACAAACTCAGAGCTCTCACAGCACCTTCATTCACATACCTGAGACCACAGGGAGAAGACATAAAGCAAAATTTCCACCCTGTGTGGTGAGGAAGGACAGGCATCTCCCAGGAGAATAGAGCTGAAGTCCAAGATGCCCTGGAAAGAACTGTTTGGAAGGGTCAGATCTGATTAACAGCAGGCAACAGGTATCGTTCAGACAAACTGTGTCCTTTAAGTCCATTTCAGGAGCTGACAAACACTGTCCCCACTGATATCCACACCAGGTTCCCCAGGTTCTCTTTGGTCATGGCCAAAGGCACTATCGCAAAGAAAAGAACTGGATAATCACTCCTTGCTCTAAGCAGATTTACCAAAACCCTGATATATATCTCTCCAGACTTGGCAAGAAGCACAATTTACAATCCCTTAGCACAGGTGGGGGCATGCCACCCTGCTTGCATGGCACAGGAGAAGAAATATTCCCTGGAAACCTCCACTGCAATGTCCTCTTCATAGCGTATGGATAATCTGTGTTCATAGGATGGGGCAACTTTCTGCTCCACCTGAGAATGAAGAGGAAATTTCTTCCCTAACAGCCACCACTACAACCCTTTGCAACGAGGTGGCTCTGCTGGGTGGCCACGTGGCAGTGAGTCCTTCATAAAATTATGCCTCAGATAGGCAAAAAGCCAGAACTCTGCATGGGAAATTAAAAGCTCTTGAAATTCCATAGCTGTCTTGGGGATATTAATGTACAAAATTAACGAGGAGCCCTTGAGGGTTTCATACATCTGTCCAATGCACAGCCTTGGTGAGTATGAAACTCCAGCATTTGCAGCTCTGGGATGTGATTAAGGCCAAGGAAGAACTGACCAGACAATTCCTGAATTTCTGTGTTCCTGCAGGGTGTGGTGGTGGCAGGAGCTCTCACATGGATTGGCAGCACATTGCCCAGTGGTTTTCGTCCACACACACAATATCAGAGGATGCAAAACGGGGTTGCATGATGCTCAGTACACACCATCACATGGAGCAAGGGCTGGATTATGATTCCAGCCCAGCCCAGTCTCCTGAGCTGGAGGCTCAGGAGACACAAGGCATAAAACCCATCCTACATTAGGATCAAAGATGCAATTCTGATCTCCAAGAGCAGCTGATAACCAAGGAAATTAAGGATTTGTGCACATCAAAGTTTGCTTGTAACTTTCTACACTGGAGATTACATCCAGAGAGCTGCATTTCAGAGAGACCTGTGCTTCCTGCTGTCCCCCACATCAGCCCTGAGCTGGAAGCATTACAGTTCGGTCACACACTGCAACAGAAACACCTCTTTCTCCATGATTCACCCAGTCTGATCCATGCTGAGCTGCTCTACAGCTTTCATTTCCTCAGCCCTGAGAATTTGCTGGTTTAACTGATGAAGTGCAGTAATGTGGCACTTCTCCAAGATGAACCTGATGGAAAGTTTGCCTCCTACACTACACTGTTTGACAGCAGCTCTGGGACACAACGTGGCTCCCTGGGAAACAGTGGTAGCTGTTGAAGCCTGGACCTTAGGAAGAAGACTTGGCTTGCCTATAGCCTGTTACTGTCACCTTTTAAGGACTAAGGCATGTGCAGAGCACTGTGCCTCAAGCAGGCATGAACTTTGCATTATTCCTCTTCCACTGAGCATTGCTGGTGTCTTTACCAAGTATCTTCCTCTTTTATCAAAAGGCAAAAAGATATTATTTGTGTTCTTTGCCCTAAACCATTACTAATTCTTGGGTCTTTTTCTGGTTATACAGCCAATGTAATGTTTAAAGACTGCAGCAGTAGTAGAGTGTGACAAATGTCAAAGTCCTTGGGTTCATTGAGCATCTTTTCATTCTGAACATGTCCATAGCAGATGAGACTTGTCTAGGTGGAGTCTCTTGGAATTAACATGTCAACATCATGACGTGGCATCTGTCACCCAGGAGCTGCACATGTATCTCTCACAAGCACCAGGAGCTCACTCACAAACCAGAGGCAAACTTGATGGCACATGTGCAAATACATTGCACACCCTCAGGCACACAGAGTGGTAATTACCAGGTGCTGGAATATGCAGAAGTAGTCAGACATTTGGATTTGCTGTTATGACGGTTTTGCTTCCATCCTAGAGGTGGAAGTAACACAAGGCAGGAGATAAAGAGAAAAACCCCAGAAAGCAAAGAGAGATGCAGCATTTGCTTGATCCAATGACACAGAGGACTATATGCACATGTGAAAACCTGTTGCAGAAAAATACATATAATAATAGGATGAGATTAAGCAACCTTCCTGACTAAGACGTACTGACACAGCTGGACTTCCCAAGTTAGGAGGAGATGCTCATCCTCCGACTTTGCTGCCCACACACCAGCCGCACCCAAGCACAACACAGAAGCCCAGCAACGCCTAGAGTGTCCCTGCAGAACAAATAATCACAGACAGCATAATCACCAATACTATTATTTTTTCCAAAGAGACCAGCTAAGTATCCATCAAATTTTTTTAAGCGAGATTTAGGGAGGTCAGAGCTCTGAAAACAAAAAAAAAATAATGGATCACATTTATCCCTGAATATTCAGTTACACAGCAGCACTAAACATTCAGAAAAAATGCAAGACCAGACTAATTTCCTAAATGGGCAATAACAGTATCTTCTTTCATGGCATAAAGACTATACACACTCTCAGTATTTTTCCTGTATGCTAGATTAATTAAGTAGAGTATTTTGATTTTAGAGTCACCAAGGAATTAGTGAGTGAAGCCATTACTTCCAAAGGGCTCTAAGAGAAGCTCAGAAACAAACCAGATCTGAATGCAGGCTAGCAAGAAGGGCTCTTAGTTTTACATCCAGCCACATTTGATCAGTGTAAACCCAAAAACTGGTTAGTACCTGAATAATTCATCCAAACCTACTTCTGAATAATCATAAATCACCAAAGTAGTCGTCAGCTGAGACAGCATCATGAACACATCAAGAGCCAATGTAACAGCTTTTAAAAATCCTGTAAATGCTTAGAATGGTTTGACTCATTTAATTGCTTAAATCAAGCCAAAATCCAATGTAATGACAGCCTTATATACAAAGAATATGTCACAAGTAATGCATCAACAGAAATGCATGTTTTACACAAAGAAGAAAAACTGGTCCTGTGGCAGATGCTCATTTACATATGTATTGATTTAATTATAGATTTCTCCCCCTCCTTTCAAGATTGCTAAAAAAGATGAACATAATCCCAGAAATGCACAAACTGAGCCAGAGGCCCCAGGGACAGTAATTTCTTCCTTTGTTCATTCCTACAGAGATGTGCAACATTCCTGCTCTTATTGACTTAAACAAAGTCAGAGGCATGGGCAGGACTGCCACAGCTGCAGCTCCTGATGCTCCACTGCATCTGAGGGAGCCTGATTCTGCCCTTTTAAGGATAAAAGGCAGAATCAGGCCAGGAGATCCTGGGCTTTTCAGTATGTATTAAAGCAGATTTTTGTGTCTGCTGCAGCTGTGTGTATGAGAGACCAGGGGTTGGATTTGCACAGGGGTATAAATCTGGCTCTTGTGCTCCCCAGTTTGTAAAACCACAGAAAGGAGGGGCAATAGAGAAGGCTCTCATTTCCCTGAGACCCCTCCCTTCCCAAGCTTCTTCATAAAAACAGGCAGCCATTCTCATTTGTCAATGTTACACGGTTGTTTTGTGCTCTGCAGCCTGTCAGTATGGGAAAACTGCCTGGAATCAGAGCAGCCTGGCAGCCTGCTGCAGCATCAGCACCCCGCAGGGTGATTCCAGAGCTGCTTCCCAAACTGACATTTCTCAACAGTAGTTTCAGGCTGCTTTCCTGTGAAGCAAGAAAAAAAAACCAACAAACCCCAAACAAATGCGACTGCTTTTTGTTTACACAGTCTGTGGGCAGACTACAGGTTTCTGTGCAGGCAGGAGACTCTTGTTTGCACCTGTGCCTGGAGGATGCTGCCCAGGAGGCCTTGCAGGGATGAGACACATCCCTGACTCACTGTCTGCCCATGTCTGTGAGCTCCACTGTGACTTTGCCTCCTGATCTTCCCCATTGTCCCACCATCCCACGGGTGTTCCTCCAAGACAAGCTCCCCAACAGCGTGTTTTGAAGGGCAGACCTAGACGCCTCCTCTTCAGGTCCAGCTCATCCTCCAGCCCTGTCCTGACTCATGCCCTATCAGCAGCTCAGCCGTGGCCTGGGGAGGGGCAGGGGGAAGGAGTCCCACAGACCAACTCTGTTCAATGCACCACCTTAGTGGTGATACATGTGGATTTTATGCCTTAAACCCGTCTAATAAACAGAATTCTCTGTAATCATTTTTTTGCAGGAAACAGTGGTGCAGCCATGATCCCGGTCCTACGGATTTGAACAAACCCAGAAAAACAGTCCAAATTGTCCAGGGCAGGTATTGGGTAATGATTTCATGCTCTGCTTGCAAATGCAGATGTCAACAAGAAGGTGCTTAAATCCTTCATGGAGTAGAGTGGAAACAGGCGCAGCCTCTCCTGCCCCTGCTCTTTACTCAGAGTAAAACACTCACTTTAGTGCTATGCAGCAAACTCAGGTTTTGGGCACCCACAAGTGGCACAATCCTTAATGCTGTTTTTCTAGCATAGTCCCTTTGTCATTTGCAAGCAAAATAATGCCTGACCTTTGCACACTTGCAGTCAGCAATCATTAGTGCAACCTTGGAAAGGAGGGGAAAAAAAGTGTTTTCATGCTATTCTTTTCTCAAAATGTGGCACAAATCCAGCACCAACAAGCAACGTGGGGTGGAGCTGTGATAGTATCACATGCCTCAAATGTCTTGGTTAGGTGACAGTTTAACTAAAGCCAGGAAGTTTTCCTTAGAATTGACTTAGTCTACCTTGGAAAAGAAAAAACAAATAACTTTATGCATTAAAAAGTCCAGCTGGAGGACTTTCCTCATTGCCCATCACTTTTAATTAGCTGATGTGTTTTCCCCTGGAGTGGGTTGAGCACAGCACCCAGACTGCACGCATTGTTCCTTGGCTGGGGAGCTGCACATGGCAACTTCTCTTACATATCATTTATCCTGCACATGCTTGAGACTTGATGATGTCCAGTGCTTGACTTCAATCTCTGAGACTAATGCATCTCAAAGATGCATTCATCTCTGACCAGAGCTCATAAAGCATGTAGTTGGCATCTCATCAATTCCAGGAGAAAAGCTACCTGTGTAAACAAATTATTCCTGGATTAGAGGACACCCAATTCAAGGAAAGTAGCGGTTTCTCACAGGGTCAGTAAATTAATAGAAAATCATAAAATCATTATGGTTGGAAAGACCTCCCAGATCATCAAATCCAAGCATTAACCAGCATCACTGTGTTCACCATTAAACCACAGCCCCAAGATCCCCATCCACACATTTTTGAACACTTACAAGGATGTAACACCTGGCTCTTGTCTATTTTTTGGAATGGTCTTGGCAGAGGTCCATTGGCATTCAGGGGATCAGAAGCTGTTGAAAGGGGAACATCCAGCATCCCTTCTCCCATCACCTCCAGGACTGCTCCATTCAGAGGAGGGACCAAAGATAACTGGCAAGTACCAGATTAAAAATGCGGGTGTTAAAGTGGTCAGTGCTGCTGCCTATCTCTTGTCCCCAGCAAGCCTCTCTTGTTGAAAGACAGGCTGAGTTAACATTCAGGCAATGCAGTCAAACCTCCAGTCAACACTCACTGCAGCTGCCTCAGCCATAGAGGCAAGAAAGACTCTTTTGCAACGTTTTATTCCAGCAGAGTAACACAGTTGCCAAAGAACAAACCCGGGGAAAAGAGGATGAACCACGTGGAGCAGGAGCTTATAAAGGGGAAGGGGTGGGGAGCGGGGCTAAGGGCTGGGTAGAGGGGCCTGGTCTGCAAGGGTAGATGGGTGGCCACCTGGGATGATGCCAAACCAGTGAAAGGGAAGGAGAAACCCCTGGAAGTGGTAACACCAAGTCCATGGGGGAGATTGCTTTTCCCTTTGGGAGGGATGACTCTATGGTAAGTGGTTAATGTTTCCAAGGCTGAGGGCTTGGGATTGACCAAGCAGGGAGAGTTCATGGGATGCTACACCAGATGGCAGCGCCTGGATGCAGCATCCCAGTTGCCAAGTCCCGGCCAGCAAGGAGAGTACATGCTGAATGGGAGTGAAGACAGTCATTGGAGCATGACAGCAGCAGGGCAGCACAGGAACACAGCAACATCCTGGGCTTGAACATCCTGAATGCAAGAAACAACCCACTCCAGAAAAACAATATTCTAGAGGAGCCTATATGTGTATCTATGTTGTTTTAATCTATACATGTATAAAGAAAAGCCTACCTGATGTAGGAAACCTCTGTGAAATGTTCAAAACTCTCTTATACTAAATCATGAGAGGCAAATTACAGTGATGGGTTAACTATGTTTATTGCAGAAGAGCAGTGAGATGCCATAAACCCGGGCACACTCTGGTGCATGGTGCTGTGATGGTATAAGACAAAATGCCAGAGCAGCAGAGCCTCTGGGCCACAGCCCTCTATTCCATCCTCATGCCTCTAAAAGCCAGGGAAGAGAGCAAGCACCCGTGTTCCTGGTGTGAAGCCTGCACTGGCAAGGGGTCCAGGGATCTTTGGGCTATTTGGACACTTGTTCCCTTTCCCCAGGTCTGCCAGACAGCTGAACAATGAGGACACAAATCTTGCAGCAATGGCTCAGCATGACCCTGTCAAGGCAGAGCCATCGATGCTTCCTGTTCTTGCAATAAGGGACACGCATTTAAAAACAAGGGGTTTTACTCCACACTGTCCAACCCCACTTGTCTGATTCACCAGAAACAAGGGTTTTATAAGTAATCTTGAATATTCCCAGCCCCCCAAGGGAAGCACTACATTTAAGATCATTTAAATAGACTACCTTTTCAGACCTTGCAGGGAAATTAAGTAAGCATTTTCCTTTGGAAGGGAAGGAAGAGGGAGGAAAAAAATTCAATATTTTTAAGTAGTAGAATTATAATTCAATAGAATTATAGCACATGCCAGTATGACAGATGTACACAATACAGGTAGGAAATCTTTGTTTTGACTCATAGAAGAAGTCAAATTATATTACCATGTAGCCTTAAAAATCAGGTAATTATGTGAGTTGGGATAACAAAACTACTTTGATAAATATGTTTAAACTTAAAAGAGAAGAAAGGGATTTTTTGTAGAAATATTAAAAAGGAGTGGGTTTTTTTTCAGTGCTTATCTATAGCGAGACAGGACATTGGTGTATCTTTTATTAGTTCAGTTAAAACAGTTCCCCTTGTGATCTCAGATTGATGCAGAACATGTAACTGCTAGAGCAAACTTGTAAAATTAAAAAAATAAATACTTTAAAAAAAACCTCAGTTTGTGAATTAGTACCATAAACTCCTGATGTTGCTAAACTCATATTATTTATAAAATTACACAAGGTGTTATAACTGGAGCTGTGGCAGCAGAGATATCTGATATAACAGTCATAAACATGTATACCAGTTCAGGATTTGTTCTATAAAAATCACAAGCTCTGCCATCTCAAAGGTCAAATTGCCTTCAGCAACTACATAGAGCTGTCAGAAAAAGCTAATCATGCTCTATTATATTATATTAATGTCTAACCAATGGAGAAGGAAAATATAAACCCACAGAGCTTATTTACAAAAGGAATCTCTTACATCTGCAGAGAGGCTGGGAAAATAGAACACTCCTACCTGCAAATTTTTGCTGCATGGTATTTTAATTGCACCCAATGAGAATCAAGGTTTCCTCTCAGAGCTACTCTGAATTCATTGCTTTCTAGAGGATGATGATACATTAGTGAGAGGACAAAACAGAACCTTCAGGCATAAGTATATTATATACCTTCTGAAGATTACCCCTAGGAATTGCAAGTATGGTCATAAATTGCAGCGCTTTCGCAGCATAAATAATGTGCTTTGCTGGCCTGTGGTTGAAGTCTCTTGCCAGTGGCCTAAGACTGTTTTAAACAATATGGAGATATCAAATCAAGCTAAGAAGTTGCAGCATTAAAATTATGCTAACTGCATCCCTGCATTTACGGGTTATCAACTGCATTGATAAGAATTGTACTTCTTATTAGGAGGTAGTAAATTAATAAACACAGAAAGATTAAAAAGGGCCAGAGTCCTTTCAAGAGGGCTACATGAAAAGTCTTAAATAGACAATATATGGCCACAACAAACATACTGCTCTGGTTAATACCACAAACATTAGAAATTATTGTATAGAAATTACTGTATAGAAAAGGATTATTTTGTCATTCCCCAAACAGTAAATAGTACATGTATTCTTCCAGCTGAGAGAAAAAACACAGGATAGCTGCAGCAGTTCATTTCTTCTTGATTCACAGTTGCAAATAATAAAAGTTCACAGAAAATAAAGTAGGAGCATTCAGTTGCTAGAAGTACAAATCTCATCTTCTGTCATGAATTTGAATACCTGAAAGACACAGCAGCATCAGGACAGTCAAACAGCACAGTTCTTGCAATCTCTTAAGATGTTGTGCAAATAAAATTGCACCTTTGGGTTTGGTCCAAAAGAACCCTTACTAGAATAACCAGAATGACCTATTGAAAGTATGCCCAAAACATTGCACATCAAAGAACCAACAACGGGATATGACCAGTACCAAGAGACTAATAAAAATAAGAAAGCCTGAATGCTTTGGGAATAATTTCTGAGAGCCCAGCAGTATGGTGGGTTTGTTGGTGCAAACTGCAGCAGTGCTACCACATGCGTGCTTGAGGTATAATGCAAGGGCTGTTCTATCTTTCTGGGATCTGAAACTTGGACAGCGAGTGTAAAACAGGCATTGTGAAATGGCAGCCTGAAGGTATAAGCACAAAAACTAAGGTGAATGGGGTAAAAAAATGCCATGTATCTCATTTTAATATAATGTAGTGGGTTTTTTTCTTCTTTGTTAATGTAGTTATGCACGGTGGTGGTTCTATCTGGGGGGAAAATGAGCTTTTGAAATACAAAAGCTGTCTTATTTGTTCTAAACCTGCTGGTTTCTTTACTCACCTGCAGTGGCATGGCTTACACTGGGATTTTCTGAGCCTTGGTAAGAGCTTGCTTTCCTCTCTTAAAAAAAAAAACAAAAAACCAAAAACTACTGGGGATGAGCAGAGATTCAGCACAGAGCTAAAAGTAGACCATAATTACTAAATAAACCTTGTGCTTTTGCAGCCCAGCCTATAGCACAGGCGCTGAGGAGCTCTGTGCTGTCTGCTGTCTGGCACAGCAACATACACTTCCATAAATATAAATATCAGCTGTTCTTAAACATGACATAGAGCAAGAAGAAGTATATTTAACAGATAGAGCCAGGAAACAAGGACTCCTACAGCTGAACTAAATGTACACATCCTAGGGATTTGCCAAAGACTCCCTGTGAACGTGGATCAGCCATTTCTTATTGATCCTTGTGTGTTGTTTGATAATCACAAGGATGGCATTACATGTGTGGTGCTTAGAGGCTCCCGAATATTCAGAAAGGCCCTGTATACATCCTGAAAGAAACAGCTTAAATTGGTAATGGCTGGAGAATACTGGGCTGTTTAATTTCTTTTTCAATTTTTTCCTCGCTCATTTTCTTTCTGAATTTTTGGGAAAAAAAGTCCACTGTTGTTAGTAGTGCTTCGCTGTTATCAACACAAGACTAATTTAATGAAATAGCTCTTTTTCTGAAGGAGTCAGTTCTTGGGGCTCCCAAGCCTTGATAGGCTCGCATTGCCCCCTTGGGGAAGAGGGCACCTTAGCTTGTTCTTAAATGAGATCCCAGTTCAGACAGTGTCTTTAAAGAAATTAAACTCTGATTCACTACCTACACAAAGTCTAGAGTGAGTGCCTATGCAACACATACAGAAAACCTCTGCTCATATACCCCAAGCAGACAGTTTGCATTCCAGCTGAAGATACAGACACTCTCCGTTTAACGTGAACAGACAAGCATTAGACATTCTAGCAGTAATGAGTTAGCAAAACACATATGGTCAGGGTCCTCATAACAACATAGATCTGTTATAGCCTCAAAAGAAGAACTGTAGATAAACTCCTGCTTGTATCTGCAGGCAGTCTTTAGCCCACATTCTGCCAAATTCCTGCCAATGCAGTTTCGAAACTTGGTAACCAGGAGATATTTCACAGCTGCTTATTTTTCAAAACCTAAGCCTCAGGATTGCTTCTTCACATGCCCCATGTTTTTTGTTTAGAAGAACCAGGAAGGACGCACTGTATTTTTCCAGCAGACTCCCTAAACAATTTCACAACCCTTTTCCTTGCAGACCTGTGTCAAGCTGCCTGACTGGGGAATGCCCAGGAACAGCAATGCAGATGTACCCCAACAGGCATCAGCACTTTGGCCAGGAAGCCTGACCCCAGAGACCTTCTCAAAGGCAGAATTACTCACAAGAGAACATTTTATCCAGCAGATCTAGATGCTTTGGGGACATAAATGAACTTCAGGCATCTTTCTGCTGTGCACTGGTAGTACTTCGGATTGGGATTCCTAGTAATTGTGGATAATAAGCAACAATCATCACTGTGTGAATTGCATTAGCTCTGGGAAATCTGCAGAGAGCAGACATAGCCTTCGGCAGGCAGGGCAGCAGCACCTCATGGCAAGGAGCTCTTAGCCAGGGGACAAGGCAAGGCTGGTCCACCAGCCCCTGTACCCTCACAATTCCAGCTACAGACAGAGACTGAGAGGGAGAAAAACCCTTGGCCATGCTGGTAAGGGCTGCAGTTTCCCACCGTGTACTTGGAACATAATTAACAGCCTGCAAAGTGAGAGGCTGCTCAGGGATCTTTCCTGGCCACCCCTTTCTGGTCCCAATGAGGGAGCATCTGGTATACACCACATCAAATACCTATGCTTATTAGAGATTAAGATAGCACTATGAATAATGCTTATAGTCACTTAAAATGTCTCTCCAATGTAAGCCAGAGGTGAAATATTGTGTGAGTAGGCACATTTTTTTTCACATTTTTTGATTAACCCATACTATATGGCTAATCGATTCCAAGTACCACAGTACATAACAGGGTTATCTACTGTAAAAGATTTCTGTGAGTTTGCCAGAAGTTGGATCTGGCTTGAAAAGCTTAGGAACAGATGGCATTATTCTGCCACTTTACATCAGCTGTCATCAAAGAATAAAGTGATAGTATTTTCTTACCTCCCCCAGGAGCTGAACTTTGATGCATATTTTGTAACCTCGCAGGTCCAGTCATACAAGCAAAACTTGAGTGTTGCTTCATGGTGCATTCTTGCATGGATGTTAAGCACCTTTCCTGTTGCAGAAGGCCAAGAAGAGAACTGTATTTCCTGTCAGAGATCAGCTCATCGGCTGCATGCAGGTCAGGGAGGGTGTGAGGATACACTGAACCAGTGACACTGGGAGTCCCAGTTGGAGGGAAGGGCCATAAATCTGCAGGTTGAGCTGGACGACTCCGCAGAGGTGCTGGCTGGCACTGGCCTACCACACCAGCAGCAGAAAAATTCAGAGCAGAAGTTGCCATGCTTGTTGAAGAAGATGATGGATATGGTTTGTAGCAATGCGAAGAGAAATTACACTGATGGGGAGACATGCTGTCTACTTAAAAAGAGGAAAAAAAGCATCTGAGGTCTCATCAATTCTTACTTTTTTCCCAAGGCAAATTCCAACGGACTTCTAAAGGAATGCTACCAGATTGCATATTCATTTTTACAGAAAAAAAATCACTTTAGTGCTGCTTATCTTAAAAATCAACCACAAATTCATAAATAAAAGCAGATTAAACCACCACCATCAATCTTTCTACTAAGTATTTCTACTGTAGTATGTGTACTACACAATCACCAACTTTGGCAGGTTTTTGACAGCTGCAAGCTTAGACAAATATATCTTTGTGAAGATGACAACTTAAGTCCTAATGCACTTATTGCATTCAGCAGTGATGGGGACACTTGGCTGGAAAATGATGACCTAGTCCTTCCAACAGGCCCATGGAAAGCTTAAGAATCACTCCACCAATTACAAGGATTTACCCAGGAATTCCCAGCTACATAGCCTAGGGCTTTACAAGTATGATTCTCTTGCTTTCTGTTTGCACACAATTTCAAATTTAAGCTCAAGGGATCTTAAATTCCTTAGTAAAAGCCAGTCATCCCATCCAACACCAGGCCCACACAGGGAAAGGAGCTCACCGTTTTTCAGGACAACAGTCTCACCCCTGTGCTTTGTGCTCAGGTCTTGGGGGTTCTTGACATTGCTGAGAGCTCTAGAAAAATGTTCATCTACCATGCTGTTAATGTCCCCTTGGAAATAGGTGAACACCACGCTCTGAGATCCCCATTCTGTTTTCACAGGCTCTTTGCTTTTACTCAGCTTTGGGGAAAGCTTCCTTGTTTCTTCCATTTTCAATGACCAACAGCCCCTGCCAAAAAAAAAAAAAAACAAAAAAAAAAAAACCCCACCACAAAACCCAACAAAACCCAAAAACAAGACAGGTCAAAGAGACAATATTCAACTTCAAGTGCCTAGTGAGTGGTGAGCCCAGCTTCCTCCCAAAAGTGGTAGGAGCCAGAAGAACACTTATTAGTAGGAATAGATTGTTTTTCTGCTTTTTCCATGCACCTCTTCTTTACTGATTTTCCTATTAGATACTTCTAAAATGAAATACTTGGGCAGAATGGGCATATCTACCCACCAGCTTTCATTTCTTACCCTGACTTTGTAAGTCTGGGCTTAGGATGTAGTATTGTGCAAATGTGCCCTCTGGAAGAACTAAAACACTTTAAAAATAATTCAGAGGTGGCACTATCCCTGAATGAACTTGGGGGGTGAAGTTATCAAAATGCTTTGTCCAATTTAGGTTTTTGTGTTGTTCAAAAAACAATGACAAAGTGGAAAAAACCCCAAAACCAACAAAAGAGGAGCAACAGAAACCTCAAACCCCACTATACTACATTAGAGCTGAAATTAATAATTTTTAGATAAGGTAAAGTCTGAAGTACCTTAATCACTGTCAGCAGAGATCTCCAAAACAAAACGACTTCTAAGAGTAATTAGTTGCTTCACTGTTGGAAAACAACATTCTGATTAAATTATTGGAATTTCAAATCATGGCTAATTCAAGTAAAAAAACTCCACAAAACAACAACAAAACAAATAACCTTTTCTTGTTTGAAACAATTTACCTAAGAACATGGTGGTTCTGCCAGCTGCTTAAAACTTTGGAGCAAGACTGCTAAAACACACACTGTGTGGGTCAACCAGAATTTAAGGTTGACAATCCAGAATTTATGGTAAGACAACAGGTTTAAGGCAGGAACTCCACTAAAATAGTTTGCAGGAAGTCAACAGAAGACTATAAGGCGCTTTTTTATTCTCTTTAAACACCTCTGCTACCAGGTATGGTAAGAGCAGGACAAGGAATGTCACTACTTGCCCTGGAGAAGTATCATTTTCATGCATTTGTACAGTTTCTGGCCACAAGGGAGCAACTTGCCAGCCAGATCTCACAAGTCCTGCTCTAATCAAAATCATATTTAGCAAGACTCAGGCTACAAATGCAGTGAGTGCCTGTTGTTTCGATTGAATTTTCCAGTCTCATTGTCAGGTCGTGACACTGCATAGCATAATTTATTTACCTTGGTAGCAAAAGGAAGGCTATTTTTTTTCAGAGATCAGGGCAACCTTTAGCCAATAGCCAGCCACACTGCATAAAACCTCATGAATCATTAACTAGCTCCTGACATTTATTCTGGGCTCCTTTAGCATCATTTATTTGTGTGCAGCACCTTGTGTGATTGTGACCAGTTAAAATACTAGAAAAATAAAGTATTTTAAAGGAAAAAAGGTCATTTATCTCTTTTTTTCCAGTGTTTCCCTTAAAAATCCCTTGCACTTTCCAACAAGTAGGCATAGGAAGGCTAGGTATGACCTAGGTTACATCTCAGTCCTCTCAGTGATTGTATGGGCATAAGGATTCTAATGTCCCAGGAGACAGGACCCGAATTTGTAGCACTGTAGTCTTCACTACCTGAACTTCCTATTGTTCCATCACCCAGCACAAGGTCTGCAAAAGGCAGAAATCCTTTCCACTTGTGTCTGACACAAACCATTGCCAAAATAGTGTAGAAGTAGAACTTAGGATGAAATGGACTCAGCTCATATCTCACTACTCTTAGAATGGGTTAATAAGGGCAAAATAGTGCAAGTATTTGTCAGTTATTTCTCCTTGAAGTGGATAAGGACCCATGGTCAACACAGGGTTAAGAATGGTGACTGTTGACAGCTCACCACAAGACCTAGTACTTTACAATATTTTCCATATTCCCCACACTCACCAGCAGTACTAATTTAGCAGCACTGGAGCATCTGACATGGAACTCTTCATTCTTGATTTCATGTAGCTCAAAACAGTTTTAAAAACAAAAAACTCTCACTTCTCAAGTATTAAACCACAATTTAACAAGCAGGCATTCCCCGTCATAAACTTATTCCTCAAATGAGGGAACATTTGAGGAAGTCAGTGAATTATCCTACCTTAACTCACTGTCAGTCAGATTTTCCAGATGAGGGACACTCATGTTGTGTCCAGCAGGTCGGGATCCTTCCTGGGCCTGGCCAGCTCTGTGTACACTGCAGCGACTGCAGCAGAAGACAAGCCTCATTCATGAACTCCCCACACTTTCTAGCCTCCAGCTGCACTGAACGAGGCGTTTCCTTCAGCCTATCTGCTAAGAATGCATGAAATGCACTCCAACGAGTCAACCAGGTTAGGAGGCTTCAGGAATGAGGAAAATAGGATTGTAAGTAGGTTTAGGTTTGGTTTTTTTTTTTTTATGACAATGTGTATACAACAAAGAAGATACTGTGGACTTTGGAAAAGTTTGGAGTAAGATGATAAACAAGATACGGCAATGAACCAAACTTGCCCAGGATGATAAAGGATTTTTCCTATGTTACAGAATATTCACTCTTAAATTGGTAACAAACACCTTTTTCCAATCCAGATGAACTGCATGACCAATTTTCTCACTTTTCTTTGCTGGATCTGTTTTGATAACTACAGGGAAGAAAAACAAATAAATCATTCTTGTTCTGTAAGGGCTGTAGCAGGAAAGAGGTTTTTTTTGTAGCAAGTTTACTAAAATTAGCAAACTTCAACCATCCCAGAAATGCTGAAACAGGGTCAAACTGGCCAGTCTCAGCTGGAAAAAACCACACTGAGAAACTAGTCATGAAACTGGTGACATTATGTCTTTTATAGAGTAGCTCAGGAGTTTGTTTACTCACCCAGAAAGCTGGAGAGCACAATCCAATTCCCTCTGCCTAACTACCTATGAATCCACCCTCTGCCCTTCCCAGAACAACTTAACTACCAGGCTGGGAGAGTTCCTGTGACAGTGCTTACTCTTTTATTGACACACTGTTTGCGCAAACACATTTTCATTGTGAGAAAGACTGGATTCCAGTCCACCAGGAGGGCAAGAGTCTTCAACATCTCCACTGCTCTTTCTCTGACTCACTTTTCTAAACTGTCTCATACGGCAGAGATTTCCTTCCGCTAAAGCTTTTCAAGACCTTATTTGAGATCTTCCTCTCATGCTGACAGTTAAAGCTCTCCTCAGGTTAAGATGGCATCAGTTTAAAGCTCCTAGAAAGAACTACCAGGTAAAATGGGATTTTCATCCCTATTCTTCAGTACAGGAATTGAATGACTGATTTCTAGTGCTTTTGAAGCATTTGAAGTGTCAAAACTTTGAAGAAAAAAAATTAAAAACCTTTGAGAATAAAAAGTAAAATTCTACTTGTCCTTATTAAAAACTTCTTCACAATCTCAATTTTTTAACTACGGTGTCTGCAGCAATCCCTCCTGCTCCTTTTCTCTCCATGCAGGTCCATTAACATCCCAAGCCAGGAAGAAGGCTGAGACCAAATCCATAAATAGGGAACAAATACTATATTCCCACTTACAGTTCCAGCAGCATGTCTACTGGGTCCAGCTGGAAGCTCTGGCACATTAACATATGTGGCTTATAAACTGAAGCTCCTGTACACCAAATGCTATGGTATCTTTTACTGAGGAAAAAAAGACAAATACGTTACCTTGAAACTAATCAGCAGAGACTTGTTCTGTTCATGAGTTTGTTTATTAAAAAGGTAGTATAAAACACAACCCCTTTAAGAAACAAATCAAACAAAGGGTATTCTCAGATGCTGTCAGAAGTCTAGACATTATTCAAATAGCATTGTAATGTTGCTTTTTTAAAGGATAAATGAAAATGATTAATTTATTGAAAGAAAATCACCTGTCAGAAAAAATTCTGAGTTCACTTACTGAAAAGTTTAATCTAACAATATACTTTTCATATTACAGAACGAGCAAAAAACCAGCTTGCTGCAAAAGATTTTGTAATTCTATAAATATTTTACAGAACTTTCAGAGTATTCTGACAGTAAGATGTCAAGCTATAATGAGCACTACAATACACACAAGTCAAATCAATACAAATACACAACTCACAGAATTCATTTACCATACTGCGGTATGTTTTCTCAAATGCAGAAATAAAAGTAGGAATTTAAAAATCCAATTAAAATCCATAGGAATACTTTTTTTTTTTCAAATTTGTTTTGGTTTAGTTTCAAGAATACCAGGTATGAATATTGATGAAAGACAAGTTTGGGTTTCTATGAAGCATCCAAACCTTCAATTTTCTTAAGCGAATGAAGATAATTATTTTTAACTGTTAATAGGTTAACCTTAACTGAATAATGTGTAGGACATGTTTTAGCTAAAATGCACTGCATTTAACATATTAAAGATTTTAAATGAATTGCAATCCTTATACAAAATCTAAGCTGTACAAGGGACTGAAATTCAATTAAAAATTTTTTAAAAAGCCAGCAGGAGAAACAGATAAACATTTTGATGCAAAATGAAACTAATTCTCTCTTTACACCAGTATTCGAACATTTGAGAACCTGCAAAAAAAGAGAAACCTTCTATAAAGCCTTTTATTTTGAGGCTTTTTGTCTCCAGGTGTCTACCTTGGCCATGCTCCTCCAGCCACATCATGTCTGGTAACTCCATAAAAACTTCCTGCAAACCACTGAACAGCATTTGATTTTAAAGTAAACTACGAATTTATCCTGAAGCTGAGCAATTATTTTGGATGGTTCAGAATGTGATTCTGCCAAATTATGGTGAAGGATTAGTTAATACTCTGTCGTATTGTATTTAAGTGGCTTTACATCCATATTATAACACTGAAAATTGGTAGAAAGATCTATTTCTCTAGTTCAAAACTGAGCAAAAATAATTATCTACAAATTGTTTCAGTCTGCTGCTAGTTATTGTTTCTAATCATATACAGAGGAAAGGAGACAGATTCTCTTAAAATGAGCCTCTCACCAAAAGCCCAGGGATGGAGGAACAGAACACTGGAATGGGACCTAAAAAAATAACCTTAGAAACTGAGCGAAATGGTTGTTGCTTCACTTCTAATGAGCAAGGAAAGTAAACAGAAAACACTTTTAATCAAAGAAAAAAATAAAGTGATAATTCCTTCAGGTTTTTAATTTCTTACAAATTTATGTATGATGCTGATTACTAGTGTGTAAGTTTAAAAGGGAACTCCGCTTGTTCAGATTTGTTAAAATTTCTCATTAAACATTACTGCTCTATACGCTGAGAATTTCACAATCATAGTTCAAAATAGCAATTGTAACTTCGGTGAAAATTCTTGATTTTTGTTCAGACCAATTTATACAAATTTCATAAATTCAAAATAACTTCATAAATAATTTTAAAAAGGAAAATATCTAAAGAATTTTGTTTTAATGAAAATCTGCTGAAAAGAGTCACAGCTGCATTAACCTCTTCTTGGACTACTAAATGCCTCA
This sequence comes from Emberiza elegans, assembly GCA_024865655.1. Lineage (NCBI taxonomy): Eukaryota > Metazoa > Chordata > Aves > Passeriformes > Fringillidae > Emberiza > Emberiza elegans. The sequence continues at coordinate 25,162,609 of JALJVW010000129.1, read as the reverse complement.
ATAACTCAATGAATAGTTTATAAAAATATATTTTTACATTTTACTGGGGAAAATGGAGGTAGACAAAAGGAAAATACAAGTTTAATTCCACACTTGAGAACAACATACTTGAATGGAAAAGGAGCTTTTATTACTTAAGAATCCTAGTTAATAGGAAAGCCAGTAAAGCATTTGGTCTCAGTCTTTGTTGGTGCTCTACTTTAGTGCGAGGTCTAAAGAAGGTGAAAGGACTAAGAGCACATTGAACTTCCGCACCAAGCCAGTCAAATTTGCACATCAGTTGGAGAGAGGAACATACAGCACATACAGCAATTCCTTATTTTTCAATGTCTTATGTCAAATACTAATATTAATCTTGTTCTCCATTTCTGATACCATGATAAAACTCCACAGAACTTTACAAGTTTTACACATATTTCCACAAGTTTCCTTGTATCAGCTGTAATTCCACTGTAAAACAAATTATTTAACCTTGTAGTGTTACACAACTGGGCTCCCTTAAAAAAAAAAAGCAAGCAAAACACAAGAGAAAGATCTAAAGCCTGGAGTCCAGAAGCTGGAAGAAAAAAAGAAGCAGTGAAAGCAATACTCACCACACTAAACTACACTCCTCATATGCAAACACTTCCAGCTCTCAAAGGTTTGTGGTGCTTCTTACCAATAAAAATAACTAAGGCAGAACCAACACAACCCAGGAATGTGTCTGAATACACCACTATGTGCAGCTACTAACCAGGCAGTGTTCCAGATTCCCTGAATTCTTCAAACACCTGCTTTACTGAAACGCACAATCCACACACTTAGAAAGATGAGAAAATTGACTTTTTTTAGTTGGCAAGCGCTACATCTCTTCTTTATACTGCAACTCAAAATGGGAAATTTGTCATATCAGCATATGAGCCCCCGGACTTTTAACCCCTAAATTCAATTATGACAGCTATTTTTGTCACAGAAGAAGTAACTTATAACTACAATGGCAGTGTTAACTTAGATCCTCTTGTTGGCATATCCACCCACACATACCGACTATGTATTAAAAAAAACCCAACAAAATAAACTTAGACAACCATCTAGAATTCAGGAAAAAAATCTGTGTGGCAATCTCAGAGCACAAGGTTTGAAAATAACATTTTCAGAGTATTCTGATTACCTCATGATGGAAACACAGCATCTATAGTTTCTTGCAATCCAATATGAATTAAAAAAGTTAAAAGGATTCTCCTTGCAAATATGCACTGGTAATCATCCATATAAACAGCATGCTATGAATTTTGAATTGTTTAGTGCCTAAATGCATGTTCTTCTATCAGTACTTATCAAAACAGTGGAATTCTAAATTAAGAATGACTATACCCAAAACAGTTCCCCCCAGTTATTTTTGAAAATCTGCCACTTACTAAAATACATTAAGTTAGAAGATATTCTAAGTCCGTGCTTTTGGAAATATTTTGAAGAGGTGTACCACTTGCTTTTTCCATATAAGAGCATTATTTGAAAGCATATTTTAAAGTATTCTAACTTATGCACAATAAACTGCAGTTTGAGCTGCCAAAGGCATTTAAATTTTATGAAAGATGGAAGATCCCCCCCACTGTGAGGAGCATACAGAGCTAAATGAAAATGTTGAGAACTCACATTCAACATGCTAACGACATTTACAAAACACCCTTACTCTAATATAAAAGCAAGAACTAATAAAGCGACCAAAAAGTCAAAAGCCTATTTTGATACCTACGACATACAGACCATGAGGGTGTAAAAACAATGTTGTTATGTCCCAGAATATGTGTGTTCATGCACTTCTAGTCTCCTTGAGACAATTCCAGCCTCTAACATCAACAGAAGATCTAAACAGGGGAAGGAAAACTTCATTTGCTGAACGCTCTGATTTAATAACCTCTCTTCACTCACTTTGCCTTAGGGTTGCTATGGCAACACTGTGTGCCACCTTCTTTAAGCTTGTGACCTGAGACTACTTATCTGCCACCTAATACATAGCAACACATCCAATGCATTCACCCTATCTGGATCATGGCACATGTTCCATAAAATTATCCAACTTACCAGGACACAAGTTACTGAAATACTGAGTTCCAAGGGAACTTAACAGAAAAATTAACAGTACAATCCACAAATCTTGCAAAAGCTTTTCATTACATAAGTTACATATACTTACATAAACTTAAGGGCTGGAACATATTTCACACTCACATCATGAAACACTGACAAGCATAGTTAGAACAAAAGAAGCCTGATGAGTTTTACTGTGCTCTTGAAAACTTGAGTTACTTAACCTGAACAGCCAATTAATACAAACTTTTAGAACCCCATTAAATGAAAACTTCAAAGCACATAGTTGATGACATTCTAATACACCTATATTCATATGAATATTGCCTGAAGTCACCCTGAAGAAAGAGATACACTCAAACATCACCCTATAAATCATGCTTTCATAAAGCATTAAAGATGCTATGTATCAGCTTCACCATCACTGCCTGCAAGGCTGCTATCTGTGGATGGAGCTCCATCTTCATTAATACCCCCACCATTATTCTCCCTCTTATGAGTTTCATCAGTTGCATCCTCCTTAGGTGTGTCATTAACCTCTGGAGGCTGTTTCCCTATGGGCAGTTTAACACTACTTGATGCAGAATCCGAATCAGATGTAGTTTGCTGCTCCTTTGCATCAGGATCCCCTAAAAATGACTCCCACACCTTGAGCCTTTCTTCTCGTTCTCTTGCAGTCTCCTCCACCTGTTAAAGAAGTGTTTATACACATCATTAGAGTCACACTTGTCAAAATGAGTATTTACACAGATGAAAATAAACAAATATTTATATTACAGAAATATCTCAATGCTAACTGTGAACTAATGATCTGTATATCCAGCGGCTAATCCTCTAAGTTGAGATTTTCAGTACTCAAACAGGTGCTCTAATTTTTTGCTAAGTTGAATAATTGAGAGTGATTTTTGGAGACATTCTACAGCTTTTGAAGAGAAGCAAGGTAACGAGGCAGGGGAAGTATATGGGGACAGGAATGCCAAGGACTCCTAGAATTCAAGGAGGTTTACTGTTTGGAAGACATATTGGATAAAATGGAACCACAAAAAGCTACCTGATAATCTGTTACACCATCCCATGTTTCAGCACTGAGCTGACGGCCACCAAACCACCTTCCATTTAGAGTCAGCTTGCACAAATCAGCTTCTGTTGCTTCTTTAAATGACACAGAAGCGACGCCATCAGGGTGCCTCTGTAAGGACAGGCAACTTGCATTTAATAATATTATAACTAATGCATTCATTCCAACACCCTTTATATTGTCTTATAAAATCAATCAGGATATAGCTCCATTCTGATCATACATAATCATGTCTGAAAAGTTCAGTTTTCAAGTTTCCATATGTTGTTCTACTGACACACACAACCGAAATTTTGAACACAAAATAAAAGTTATTTCAGCTAGCTTAGCTACTACCAGGACACAAGTTACTGAAATACTGAGTTCCAAGGGAACTTAACAGAAAAATTAACAGTACAATCCACAAATCTTGCAAAAGCTTTTCATTACATAAGTTACATATACTTACATAAACTTAAGGGCTGGAACATATTTCACACTCACATCATGAAACACTGACAAGCATAGTTAGAACAAAAGAAGCCTGATGAGTTTTACTGTGCTCTTGAAAACTTGAGTTACTTAACCTGAACAGCCAATTAATACAAACTTTTAGAACCCCATTAAATGAAAACTTCAAAGCACATAGTTGATGACATTCTAATACACCTATATTCATATGAATATTGCCTGAAGTCACCCTGAAGAAAGAGATACACTCAAACATCACCCTATAAATCATGCTTTCATAAAGCATTAAAGATGCTATGTATCAGCTTCACCATCACTGCCTGCAAGGCTGCTATCTGTGGATGGAGCTCCATCTTCATTAATACCCCCACCATTATTCTCCCTCTTATGAGTTTCATCAGTTGCATCCTCCTTAGGTGTGTCATTAACCTCTGGAGGCTGTTTCCCTATGGGCAGTTTAACACTACTTGATGCAGAATCCGAATCAGATGTAGTTTGCTGCTCCTTTGCATCAGGATCCCCTAAAAATGACTCCCACACCTTGAGCCTTTCTTCTCGTTCTCTTGCAGTCTCCTCCACCTGTTAAAGAAGTGTTTATACACATCATTAGAGTCACACTTGTCAAAATGAGTATTTACACAGATGAAAATAAACAAATATTTATATTACAGAAATATCTCAATGCTAACTGTGAACTAATGATCTGTATATCCAGCGGCTAATCCTCTAAGTTGAGATTTTCAGTACTCAAACAGGTGCTCTAATTTTTTGCTAAGTTGAATAATTGAGAGTGATTTTTGGAGACATTCTACAGCTTTTGAAGAGAAGCAAGGTAACGCAGGCAGGGGAAGTATATGGGGACAGGAATGCCAAGGACTCCTAGAATTCAAGGAGGTTTACTGTTTGGAAGACATATTGGATAAAATGGAACCACAAAAAGCTACCTGATAATCTGTTACACCATCCCATGTTTCAGCACTGAGCTGACGGCCACCAAACCACCTTCCATTTAGAGTCAGCTTGCACAAATCAGCTTCTGTTGCTTCTTTAAATGACACAGAAGCGACGCCATCAGGGTGCCTCTGTAAGGACAGGCAACTTGCATTTAATAATATTATAACTAATGCATTCATTCCAACACCCTTTATATTGTCTTATAAAATCAATCAGGATATAGCTCCATTCTGATCATACATAATCATGTCTGAAAAGTTCAGTTTTCAAGTTTCCATATGTTGTTCTACTGACACACACAACCGAAATTTTGAACACAAAATAAAAGTTATTTCAGCTAGCTTAGCTACAAATAATGTATCCATACGCTTTCAAACTCGTATATCCAAGCTCCTAGGAAGAGCTAGCTGCCTTTACATAAGGCTGAAGTATACAGGTGCTTAGACATTAAATTCTGAAAGTTTAAAGTACTGAAAGATTAAGTCAAATTTCCATGAAGTAAACACGCCCAAATGAATGCTCCACTCATATTTACAGCAGCCTAAATGTTTTGCACCTCTGCACATTCCATCAATTCTGCCAACGCAGCATATAAAAATACCTACATCAAATATGAGAACCTTCTTTACTTGACCAAACTTTTCACACTCCGTCCGCAGATCTTCTCTTATCTCATTTAGCACTAGAGGGTCCTCCTGCAAAGCAATTACACAGCTTTAATTAAAGACAAGCATTCACTTCCCTCAGCTCTATTTTAGATCCATCAGCAGTGGTACACGTGTTGATCTGTTAAAAGTCTGTTAAATTAAGTGCTATTATGCTACATTTTCAAAGCTACTTAGAAGTTGGCAGACAGCTCTCATCCGCATTTCATAAATACTACTTATAAATAAAGTTGTTCTGTGCTCATTTCTCCATTCTAACTATTACTGTTGTTTACTCCTCTTTCCATCCCAGAAAAGTGTATTGTCGGATATTTAGGTTTTTCAGACAGCGAAAAACCCCGACTTGAAAAATACATTCTTATCAACATTTTCTCCTTGCTTTTGGAGAGAGATGAATGAATTTAAAGCAGATGTTTGGCACAGGAGAACATCCTTCCCAAACAGCAATTTAATTTTGCTTAATTTTGTTTTCATCCGCTTAGAATTTTGTATGGCAGAAAGTTGAGACATGTTAACTTCTAGCAGCACAATCTACAGAAGCAAACTGCATCTTCCTACCTCAAAGTCCTTGGGGTGAAACATATTCCTGATAATAACGATGCGTTCATGCCGCATTCGAGTTGCCCCATCTTTCTTCTCTGGCCTCCAATCCAGCTGTCTAATGAAATGAAGCAACAGTAAGAAGATATTGTTGCGGCTCTCTTCAGTTTCTACAAGTATTTGTTAAAAAAAAAATCATTAATTATGCATTTCTTGTGCTATATTAACATATATTTTGACACAGAGAGTTAAGTTATTCTTCTAAAAAATACAGTAATTATCCAGGTTTACAACTGCTACAAAGCATTTGAGGTTTTAAGGTACTTAAAGGCTCATAGAGGGAATACAAATAATTTTTGAAAGTATTTTTTAAAACACTGAGAAAATATTTATGAAGTATTAATTCCTTCCTAATATCAACTCAGATAAAGGAACCAGCTGTTTTCAATTGCAATTAAAATGTCAGTATTTTACCATTTTTTTCCTAACTTATTCTGGAAAAAAGGAGATCCAATATTCCCCTAGGTAAAATCTAACTGCTTTTATTTAAAAGAACATGTAAGAATGCATCAACTCTTACACCGGTATTACCAGAAGATGTATTTTGTTCCCTGGTATAGAGCCACTAACACAAACTAGTCACATAACCCAGCACATCTGTTCTAGGACTTTGCCTTCTCACAGCAAATCTTCTTGTAGAAATGCCTACTTCATATCCTATTACAAAAACCCCCACATGTCTACTTACACTTTTAAATCTCAAGATCATACACTGGGGTGGGGAAATCTTAAGTTTCTTCTTGTACCTGCTACTTTAGCTGAAGAAAACTTGGATTTCCAATGAAAGTAGTTATACCAGTAAATTCAACTCAAAAGGAACACAGTCCTTTTATTCACACAAATTGCTGTCAAATGCAAATTCATAATTTTCATACACCCGCCTACACACTGGAGACTTCTTACAGCAAGAATCATCAGTGTATTTTTGGGGCAGATATATTTCTGGCTTTAATTGATAAGATATCAAGCAGCCTTGCTCCCCTTAACTATTTCTGCATTACTATTTACAATGCTTAGTGAATGTCGTTTTCATTGAAATACCAAAAATATTCAAAGTTTTTTCTTCTTTAATCTGCATCTTCTTGGTTCCAAAAGGCAGAAGAACAATTTTTAAGAGACAAAATGAATCAAGGTACAACTCAAAACCCAGTGTATTTTGTAACAGAGAGAGACGTCTGGGGAAACCTACAGAGATAATTTAGTATTTGCTCCTAACAGCAGGCATTTCTTGCCCTTTGCAACTACTGCAGTATGGCACTAAATATATGTGAGCAGCCAGAGTGTTATGACCTTCCAACAGTAAGCCCAGATATTGTGGCAGCACTTGCACACTCTCATCCACTGAAGAGGAACAGAGTCTTACGTCCCCAGAGTTGTAGTATTTCCTTCTACATCTGAAGACATCACTGCTCCCTGTGTATTAATTTAATGCATGAATCGCCAAGAAGTTCATCTTATAAGCACCTCATTTAGGAGTTAGCACCCTTCAAACGTGCCATAGTTAAGTTATTTCACTGTCAGACAAGACTTTAACCTTTGCAAAACTTAGCACTGTATTTGAAAGAAAGCATCACTTTACTAATAGCACTTAGAAGTCAAGCAATATTTTACTGAAATAAAAAATACAAACTTCTGCTGCTGTGACAACTTCTTCTTGTAGTCTTTACATTTCTTCTTCTTTTTGCTTGCATCATACTCCCCCTTCAGTTGGAACTTTGCAACTTCCACATGCAATTTATAGCCTCGGATTTCTGCTTCATCCAGAAGCCTCAAAGCAAGTTGAACTGATTCTCTCTATTTGAAGATAAAGCACAGTACAAACTTTAAAGCACATGGCAAAATCAAACTGTATTCCAATAAAATGTCATTAAGTATACTGTGCTAAGAATCAAGTCCCTGTCACTGAAAACCATAATGCTGTCTTCTGACACACAGCTGGCACTGTTTTCTTGATCAAAACCCAGCATTTCTTCACTCCTATTGTAATTGATTAATACTTCCAAAAACAGCTGCATATTTCATTCAAATACGTCATAGACATGAATCTGCAATATCTAAGCAAGCTGATGAACTTAAAAGCAAGAATAAAAAGGTTTCAGGGAATTGATTTCCTCTAAAACTTGTATCACTTTTCCAAGAACAGCAGATGTTAAGACTCTTAAGTAATTTTTAATGTTTTCCTAAAAGTCCTTCAGAGTGAAGACAGCGTTTATGCTCGTGCACTCCACGGTCCTAACAAGTACAATTGCAAAAATAGCACAGACTACAAGCCATTTGATTTAGTACTGCCTTGTGCTTCTTGCAGAACTAAAGCCAGCTGCACTTGCAATCACCAACTTTCCAAATTATTCACAAGTGCAACACATGAGGAAATAGTACTGTGGCCTAAACTTTTAAGGCTTAAAAGAATGCAAGCACAGTTCTGAACCAAGCCAGTTCTCAATTAAAAGTTGTAAATCAGGACTACAGTATGTTTCTTCCTGGCTCATTATTTCTCTATTTCTGGTTACACAGTGACATATTTTCAAAGTAAAAGGTGAAAATCCTCCCATTTCAGTCCATCATCTCTGGCATCCAAGACAGGAGCATGTAGAGACATGTACAGCATGTATTATAGCCATTTCCAGGCCGAGGATGAGGTTGGGTAAGAGGAAACAAATGAGCTATGTGGGTATTTCTGTGTAAATCTTTAAACCAGACACCTATATTCCAAACGGTGCTTTAGATTTTCAAGAGTCTTCTGAATGTGATCCTGAAATAATGGCCCTATGTGCCTTCAGCATCATTTCAGTGCACCCTGACCTTCAGATAACAACAGAGGCCATCTCCTTTAAGATTTCCTTCCTTATCTTTGTACAGTTTGATCTTGTGTTCTTCTGTCTGAGGATCTCGCATGATGATACCACATTTTGACATGACTTGTACAAATTCATCTTTTGTAATGTCTGGAGGTAAACCTGCAAAATAAATTCAAACAGAAGGCTTAAGTATGGTCTATTTTTAAAAAAGCCTCATTAGAACAAATCTTCCCTTAGCATTTATTTAAACGAAAGATATCAAAAAGGACAACAATTTACATACACTGCAAGAAACCACTGCCCTTGGGCCTTACTTTCTAAGCATTACTTCATACTAGTATTCTGAAAATCCTTGTACTTTATAATGGGTGTAATGCACAGAAAAATCTCTGTGCTCCCTAATATGCACACCTAGAGATTTCTTGTCACACATCATCAACACTGCAGCGGACACAAAGACCTCTGCAAATGTAACTCTCCTGCCCAAGCTTCAAGTTCCACTGCACTTCTAGGTATCAGAGACAAAAAAAATCCCCGTAAGAACACAACCTATAAACAGACAACTGTTTTCTTCACTCACAAACTCAATAAATAGAGTTGCTCATAATGTATAAAGATTTTGAGAACTAAACTCTGAATTGAGGATAAGAAAAAACCAAAACGGATGAGAAAATTATGTGGATGTCCCATGCTAGTTTGGCCTGCATGAAGATTTTTGAATATTTTTGAAAATGACTGTGAAAATGCAGGTACGTGCACTCCTGCAACTGCTCACACCCACCAAGTGTACCTAAGTATATGCATCTAAAGAAAGCACCCCACCATCCAAAAGAAGTAGAAAAACACCATAATAAATAAGTGCACAGATAATTTCATTTGAGCTTTCACATTACTTTCTCATTCTCTTCCCAATATTTTTTTACTGTTTACTCCTTCTTACCTAGTAATTATTTATTAGAGCAAATAAAAATTATAGATTAAGTGATGCATATAGTTGATCTGCTGTCTCATCATAAACTTGTCATTATCCTATCCCTTAAAAGCCTGCAGAAACTGTTTTTCCTATAGAAGAATAAATGAGTGACTTGGCTGACACAGCTCAGAATACCACATTTAACAGATAAAATCATGGAATCTGTCCATTCTACTTCTTTCCCATATCTGCAATTTAAAGGTCACAAAGACATTACTCGGTCATGAATATAACATTAAGCAGCTTGCAAGTGACAGATTGAATAGATAATATTAGAGACATATATGACTCTTTTTTGCCATCTTTAGCTCCAAGTATATAAATAAACACTCTTACCTGTCACATAAACATTTGTGTTCCTATCTTCTTCAACATGAAACCACCCTAAATACAAGAATCTAATTCAGTCATGGTAATACATTAAACACAGGAGCATAAACATTTATATTCCAACAGATTTATGAGACTTTTTGCTTGCTCACAGAGAAGTTCTGAACATGCCTTGCTTTTTTTCCTTTTATATACAGATTCAGGAGGATACCTATGAAGCACCACACAATTATAGAACCATTCTGCAAATTACCGGTACAACCTTATCTTTGCTGTACCAGATAACAACGATTAACTGCCAGTTTTCCGTCAGTACAATACAGGCCGTAGGCTACGCAGAGGGAAGTGCTTTGTCACTTACCTGGCTCTAGCTTCCTTTTTTCCAATTTTTGTTTTGGATCTGTTTGTTTTCGTCCTGTCTCATTGGCTGATGGTTGTGTTCCTGATTTCTTAGAACTTACTGGTTGCTTACTCTCAGTGGCTGTACCAGAAGCAGATGAAGTATCTGTCTCATCTGCATGGAAACCATAGTTGGCGTGATAGGTTGCCAGGAAATCTTCTGTTATCTGAAAAGAAATTAGGAAAATTATTATACAATTTCAAAGAAGTATAAATACAGGTTTGTATTTTAAAGTTAGTTAGGTGATGGTCATTTTCTGATCTGGCAACATAGAAAATAACAATATTTTAAAATTATCTTTGCAAAGCCATACACACAACAAGAACAATCAGTTCAGGCATTACCTGAACTAGACCAAAACACAAATTCCATACATATGCATATGTTGTTTTTACACAAACACTTCACAGGTTCTGCCATTTTTAAACAAAGCTTTCTGCTTTCCACGGGAGTTGGATCTGTCTGAAGGACAGAAACCAAGTGCTCCTGGCTGTGGTGAAGTGTTAAAGTGATACTGATGGTAAGCCAACAATTTACCCACATATGATGATGAATGACTGATATTTACAGGCATCTGCCTTTTCATGGAATCATTTCCAGAGATGTCATATATTTGTATTGACAGGCAGTAAACACTACACTTAACTAGAGATGTTAACACGTTGCTTCCAAGGCAATAGGCTTTACATTATATCTTACAAATAGATAGAGAGACTATATTTGGATAAAACATAAGACTGGCCAACGCGTATGCTTTAGGGATCAAAATAAAAGAAAAAAACCACTAATTACAGACAGTACTTCCAGCCACTGGCAATCCCAGGCACAGAGATACATCACAGCTGCTTTTGTTAGCATCCCCACATTATGAAATAATTTCTGAAGTTGCACACTCTGAAATATTTTTTCTCAGAACTGAGCCTTAACGTTTGAAAAATCTTATCTGACTCTGACCTTTGCTGCACTTGCTTCATTTGTATTCAAAAGGAAACAAAACTATGCGCCATTAAGCTATTATAAGAGAGCAATTTCAAGTGTCAGTGACAAAAATGTAATCTCTTATCTTCCACAGTAATTTGAAGCTTGATGTTTGAGCTTTAAAATTTCATTATGACAAATCAGAAATGCAAAATTGACAGTAACAGGCTTGTCAGGAATAATGCAAGATGCCATGGAGTCCCATAACTTTAAAGGTGAGCACAAAATAACTCTTAGGCTAAACAAGATTTTCTGCACACCTCAATGAAGAATGTAAATGGCTGCTCTTACAGGTATGACATAACACAGCATCAAGACAAAGTACAACCACATTTAGTGAAAAAAGGAAGACACTGCTCTAATCAGGTACATTATCTTTGACATTAGCCATCTTAGCGAATCCTTAGTGCCACAGTTAATTAGATCCAGAGAATTAAGAAGCTTCTGTATTTGCTGGTGAACAGCATAATTAATTTTCATCAGAAAACCTACTCATAAATTAGTGATTACACCTGCGAAAGCATTCTTTTTCAGCTTCTGGGGGAACTGCACTCTGTGTAAACCTCCATCTACTCTTAGCAAATTATCTACCACAGACTATAAAATTTTGCCACTCCATAACAAAGATGTTTTTTGCATAAAACACTATCATCCTACCATATAGTCATTACCACTACTTCACCTTAAAATGCCTTTTTACAAGCAGTTTATACACATATAAAGGCTTTCATTGGAACTCCTGTCATACCTGACGGCACTAGAAACAAGTAGTCACAGAACTACTTACTGGGGACTTCAATGCAGTTCTGGTGGAGCACATCACAGAGACCAGTCCTACCTACACACGCACACAATCACGCAGTTTAGGGTGATTAAGCTTATAGAAAAAGAAACACAATACTACAGAACATGTGAGCATGTAATTAACTGCTGGTGCCACTGAAATGGAAAGGAATAGAATAACCAAATGAAGAACAGACATCCTGCACTTGCAGATGACAGCCAATGTCTGTATTTTCACAGCAAGTGATGCAAGCAGCAGATGAATTTCACATGTTATTTTGTGCTATTGTGAAGCACTAAAAAAGTTGGCATTCATCTATACAGTACCATTGAAATTAAAATAATTAAATAATAAACAAGGTTGCAATTGCTTCTATTAAATAATTTACTATCTCCAAATTTTTCTAGGGAATGCTGGCAGATAATATCATTCACTTTTTGCACTGCTTTGAAATTTGCCTTAGTGGAAGTTCAGCAGACACTGTACTCCCAAAGCAGAGCAGCAGTGCAATCGCAGTCTACAGACAAAAATTACTTAGACCACTCAGAGTATCTTTTGTCAAGAAACAGATTAAAAATGTCATTACTGCCCAAAGAGAAAGTACAGCTTCTGGTTACAACAGTCTCCTCAGTTTATCTAGATAAAAAATTCTGTTAGTAATCACCAGAAAAACTCTATGGCATCCAGCTGGGTAAAGAATCTTTGTGCAGTACTGTGGGTCATGGATAGGTCACCAACTTCTATTATATATCATATTCACTAATGAACTTTTCTGCTCCTATTTAACCTATCTCACCCTTAATGCTATCTCCTCTCCAAGACGGAGCAGACAAGAAAAGCACTTAGGAAGCACAAATGCTACTGAGAAGAGACACATTTCAAAAGAGAGGTAAGAAGAAGGGGAAGAAATGGGAGCAAAACAAGAAGAACCCTCTTACAAATTACTGTAGTTACTGTATATAGCACCCCACAGGGAGCCAGAAACACTCATTTATCCACTGCTCCACTTTCTGAGTCTGGATTTTTCACATTTTTACCCCTCCATAAGCCATGTGCTTCACAGACACCTTCCTAGGTTTACACACATTCAAACCTGGCACTACAGGCTTCACTCTCACTCAGATTCTCTGGATTGCAATGAATTCACAGCCACAAACTAGAATTGGCGCATTACAGCCATCAAGTAGATGCCATAAAACGTCTCAATATTAAATTAAGTAATTGCCCTCATTCGTTGCTATATGATAAGAAAACTACTATTTCACTCGCAAATCAGTAGATTGGCTCAACATATTAAATCTATGTTCACTCGCCCCTTGAGGAGCCACGTTATTACAGCAAGACCGTATTTCATAGTTAAAACATTTAACAAAATTTTAAAAAACTAAAAACTGTAACGTATTTCCATGCTGTGGAATGCCACTAAGACAAATACACTTATTTTTCAAATGTGCTTCTAAGACTAGAGTAGATGGAAAAACACATCTCTTATTTGACATAATTCTCAGATAACAATAAAAGAGACATAATACTACTCTGTTTTCATCTAGACTTCGTAACATACTAATTAATTTCTGCACTGCCCACAAAGAGATCACCACAGCTACTGTAGTGAGACTACACTGGTGAGCTACAGACACCTAAGCACATCCCAGGCACCTCGGATCAACAGGCACAAATATAACCGTGACTTCATCCCAGGCCCGAACAACTCTACAGATTCTTCGCCCAGGCGAATAGCCAACGCGCAGCTCCACACGACAGCGCAGCCGGTCAAGGACGGAGACGACCGTGGTTTTGCCTGTAAAAAGGTATGTTTTGGTGCTGCTGAGACTCGCAGCAGACACGATGTGGGTGAATGCGGACACCTGCGTACCGACGAGATCCGGCATCAACCACTCCTTCTTCTCCCCCTTCCTCGGGGCTCCCCCGTACCTACCTTGGGGAACCAGGCCTTCTTCTCCAAGTCCCACTCGTACGCAGCCCCGTCCGCCGGGTCCACGTAGGTAAAGGGGTCGGACTCGCCCTCGCCTTCGCTCTCGGCTGGCTTGGCCTCGTACTGCTGCTGGAGCTGCAGCTGCCGGTAGAATTCCTCGTTTCCATCCTCGCCGCTCATGCTGCCCCGTTCACTGGGCCTCGGACACCAGCGCTCCTTCCGCCACCGTCTGAGGCACGCCCACCCCGCCCCTGTCGGTGGCGGGAGCGCGCGCGGACAACCCAGCACCTGACGCGGCCGCCACCACCGTCCCGAGCCTTGGCGCGCGCACGATACCGGAAATACCTCACCCACCGCCGTACCTTTACCCCGAGCTGTAGCCAATGAAACGGGAGGTGTTGGGTCATGCGGGGAGCGACGGAGCCAATGGGAAGCGGGAGAGGGAAGTCCTTCCTGGGGAGGGCGGACGCAGGGGGCGGGCTCCTGGCGTCAGTGCGTCCGTCGTGGGAGAGGGGCCGTTGCTACAACGGCCCTTCCCCTTTTTCTCTTACCGTGGTTTTTTTTCCTTTCCCTTCACCCTCAGGCTGCAGCGGTGTTTCACCACACACAGCCAGGGGCTCTGCGTGAGGGCAGCTGCCTCTGGCGCACCAGACTGCTTTGGGCGAGAAGCTGTACCTTGATCGGCTTTGCATGGAGTCTACTGCAGCTTTACTTACATGAGAAATAAAAGTTTAGGGCACAGAAATTCCTCCTTGCTGCATCTGTTTCCCTATTGCGCCTACGACAACACTGGACAGTGAAGCGGCTTGCTGCCAGTGGTGCTGTGTAAGGCTGGCTGCCGTTCGGCACTGGAAGTGTACGCATGTCCTACTAGAGGCTAAAGTAGAACCAAAAATAGAAAAATTAGATTGAAATGGCACTCTAAATGTCAAGAAATCATATTGCTTCTCTCTGCCCTCTTGGCTGAGAGTGTCCAGCGGTTGTGTTCCCATAGGAAAGGGTTGGTACGTCGTATTAGTGGGACGAAGCTTGGCTTCAAAACACTCAATTCCTTTTGCGTTGATAAAGTATGCAATTACTACTCTGTCTGTGGATACTTAAATATTTTAAATAGAAATTTCACCCAGTTCTTTTTAAAGCCCTTCATCTAATGCCGTCTAGGGGTTTTTACGGTGTAGCCCAGACAGCATTACTTGAAAACCGAATTTTAATTGCTATTGTATTTAAAAGTATATTTAGAGGATGAAGCAGCACACTCTTTGTTTTCTTTGTTTTCTTTGGCAAACCTTAACCTGGAGTTATAAAACCCCGTGTATCAGTGTACATGTTATAGATGAAAACTGAGCTGAACAGCCCCAGCAAAGCCAGCAGTGGCTGGTTGCCAGGGGCAAAAAAATCTTTCCACTCAGAAATAAAAATAATAAACAGAAGTTTACTGGAAATCAGTATACCAGGAACAAATACACAGACTGGAATGGTAATAAAATCAAAGGCATGTGATTGTGAAGTCCTGCAGGGAGAGATGAACATCAGCTCCCTGCCTGGGCACCAGGCTGTCAGACAAAATTGCTGAGGATACAGAGTTCTAGTAACCTTTGCTGTTGCACAAAAAACATCCAGCCTAGTTAATGACATCTTTGATGCTTCAAGAATTTTCTCTAGGCAGGTCTATTATGGTAGTTGTCCAAAGATTGCTTTGTGATCTCTTATAAACTTACCACCTAAGGGACATTTGTCTTCACTTTCAAACAGTTGTTGGATTTTGGAGTGGAGCATAAGAGGCTTGACATAAACTGTTGCTTGCTTATAAAATTTGGAATTGGGTATATATTTGGAAATCAATTAACAATAGCCTTGAACTTGTAAGAGAAATATAATTTAAGTCTTAAATTGCTTGTTTTATTTTTGCAGGGCTTTTAATGTTTATTACCTGAGTGTTTGCAGTGAAGTCTGTACAGCTTTCCCTGCTGTGCAGATCTGCCTACAGCAAGGCAGTGGGTTAGTCCTGGGGAGCAGGAAATCCAAATTTATTCTCAATCCAATGGGAGTGAGAGAGTGCTTCTGTGCAGCAGGGGTAGTGCTCAATAAAACTGCTCTGCACACTTTGATGTAGTTATGAGGACAAACTGCCTCTAGTTCCCTCACACTTCCTTTGCATAACAGAATATGTGACAGCGGCTGCTGGGGGGCGCAGCCTCCAGTGGTGTCACTGCCATCTGTTACCTCATCCTTGGTAAAAACCCAGTGAACAGTCCAGGGAGACAACTCAGCTGGAAACTCATAATTTTGTGGGGTCAATACAACTTTCCTCTCAATATCATGCTTGAAAATACACAGATCATGGCTGCACAAGCACTGCTGCTGCAAGCTGCATCTTCTGAGGAGGGCACAAAGGGTTCAAGCGTTCCACAGCTTGGATCAGTCCAAGCTGTCAAGAAAATATTGTTTTAAATTCTGGCAAAATGTCTCAAAGTAAATATTAAAAGGAGGCATTAGCATGATGATTCTGTATCTGTGTCTGTGTGATACAAGCCAATTTTGGCTCATCAGAGCTGATTGATGTTCTAAAGATACAACCTGAATGTTGTTCTAGAGGTACCACCTACTAAAAGTATAGATAAATTGGTTTTCCTGAAGTGTTTTGCTCCTTTTAATAAGGGAACTAGCAATTTACTGGCTAATCCCTAGTTTGGTAGACACTATTTTCCTGAGCTGCTTTGTTATGTTAAGTGAAGGCAGTAACTAATGACTAAGTACAGACAGGCTACTCCTCTGAGCTTTTCAGGGGTCTGGAGCCTGTAGCTGTTACACAGGTTACTGAGAGTGATGAGGAGTCTTCATGGTAGGAAAAATTACAGAACCAGTACAGATGTACTAAAAATTCAATATCGTGTCCCGTGCGTGGAAAATTCCACGTCACAGTTCACCTTGCACTGGGCGGCCATCTGTGGCACAGCCAACAACTAAATGCTGATTAAAACTCATATTACATTTTTAAAGTAACACTGATTGAATCGTGTAACTGCTGTAGCTGTGTGTACCTTTGGGTTATTCCTTAATTGTAATATTCTCAGCAGAAGCACAGGAAAGTCAACAGGCAGCCCATGTAAAATAAAACAATTTTTATGGGAACAGGAGCGGGAGCTTTAAAATGGCTATAATTATGTTGCGAACTTTTATATCCCAGTCACTCTCGCTTTAGCAGTGTTTTGACATAGGTTTCTTAATTTTTGTGGACTTTGGGGGGGATTAACTAACTACTGATATTGAAACTGTTGCTAATGTGCGCATGAAATGTCTACATCTCATTCACAAAACAAACTAAAAAAAAAAAGTGCATCCTAGAAATTGTATTTAGTTTCTCAGTATGACTCCACATGGACAGAACCTTTGAGGGAGTCAGCCTTTAAGTACTTTGTGCCTTTTTTCCTACCTATTCTTACACTGTGGACATAAATAGTGAAACCCCTAATTATTCATCCATTTTATTTGCTAGATAATACTCAGTACTTATGTAAATAGATGGTATTCCCATATGCTTTTATAGAATTGCACTTGTATTACTTAGGGGTGAAAGAATCTGGTTTTGGAACACTGAGAAAAGATTGCAAAAGAAGCAACCCTTTTCCCCTAAATCCAGTTATAGTAATGTGGAGACCTTTTATGCATGATGATATTGTGGGGAGTAGATGTAATAAATAATATCAGATTGGTTAGATAAAAATATATGTCGATCCATATATCACTCTAATACATCATGCCATGAAGATTTGAATGTACAGAATTATCAGTGCATAAAGTACATAGAAATAGTTAAATTGTGGCTTGAAATATTGCCAGTCTTTAAACAGAACATGTGCAGAATATAGCAAAAACATCAGTTTTGTAACAAGATATATTTGCAGTAGAAAGACAAACAAAAAGAGGAGGAGTTACACAAGCAAAAAGTAGCTGCATGCAAAGGAAGAGAAACAGTGAATTAGGAAACTAGGTTTTAAGGGTTAGCCAAAGATTTTGCAGTGGGAAATTTGGTCTCTGACAGAGACAAACTGTGAAGTCCAGAAACATGTAGATCTGTTTCCCAAAGGCATTACTAAGCTAAAATAAAAAATGCTGTAGCAACGGTATTGTTGGTGGATATTTCCTTTGTTTAGAATTTCCTATAGTAAAATCCAGGAAGATAAATGTATGTTCATAAGTGTGTAGGCTTATCTACTCATTTCAGTCTCACCCTGCAGCTCCATGAAGGAGAGAAGAAGAAAACAGCAGTGCAACATGTTCATATTTGTACATGGCTCTCTTCCAGGCAATGTGTTACATTGAGACAAAGAAAGTAAAATAAGGTCTCTGAGTCTGCTTTGCCATAAATTGTATTTCTGTACTATTGGATTTCCATTTATGTCAGTGATCCTATACTGATGTGCAATTGGTACAATAAAAGGAGGAATCCATTTGAAAAGTAGTGCATGTAGCCTTGCAGCTTGTAACATGAGGACCATAGTAAAACAAGGCCATGTCTGATGGGATTAAACTGGTCTGTCATTAACTGGTTTATGATGATGACAGATACATTGTTGTATTGCAATGCCCCTGGGATTTATAGTTCGGCTTTATTTTTCTGATTAGAGCAGGCAAGAGAGAGAGTCTGTAAATACATTTTCTCATCTTATAATCCACTTAGTTAATGATGCATAAGTGGATGGATCTCCAGCCATATGTTGCTAAGGGGCTCTGTGCAGTTGAAGGGGGACTATACCTTCAAGATTTAGTTAAAATTGAAGCTTCTGTGACTGACAGAAATATTTTAGTTCATATGTTGCAACTTCTGTTCTATATTTTAACACACAAATTCTTTCTTGGAATAGAGGTCCATTCATTTAAACAATGGAAAATCTACTGTGTTTTCTATCACCAGGTTCCACAGAACAAAATTTTGGCTCAGGGAACATAAAATTTATAAAAATAAGTGTCGCTCAAATATTTTGTAACATGGGGTAGGAAGACTTGCCTCCTGTACTTCCTGATGGGAAGGCAGTCCCTGCCAGCAGTGCTGCTGTGCATGGACAGGCTGTCCTGATTTGCCTCTGCCAGCCCAGTCATAAAATCAGTGGATTTGAGATTAGAAGGCCTATGGCATTAAGACAGCCTATCTTAATGTTAAAAAGGGATACAACTCGAAGAATAGAAAATTAGTATAGCAGAAAAAATCCAGCTCTCCCAGTGTGCTTGAAGATGTGTAAGCCACTTAGATACAACCACATACACTACAGCAGGAGTGGATCTGTGCAGGTAAAGGGTCAGTCTGACTCTCCACACTGTACATTTTTCAACTTCAAACTCACTCTAGTCTGGTTTGGTGGATTGGACGCACAGTTCCATCTTAGAGAAATCCAGGTTGTGCACTCAAGACCACTTTGGGATATAAAGTAAGGCAGGAGGGGATGTTTGAGCACTTCAGAAGTGCACTGTGAATCCTAAATAGAACCCTTGATACAGATCTACCCCAATTTATTGATATTAAATCACTGTAACAATAAAAAACTCTGCACTATCAAGATGGTTTACCCATATATCACAAAGAATTTTACAATGTGGCTAAAGGTGATTATAACTTCCTCAGAGAAATTATCACCTGCTCGTTCCCTTGACTTCTTAGGAACATCCATCTCACTACAAAGCAGTTCAGCTCTTACCCAGAATTTCTGTGTCACTGACAGAGCAACAGCTACTGTTGATCTGGCCCATATTGCTTTTTCTTTTTTTACTTTACAGTGCTACAAGCCCTAGCCTTCTTTCATTTTAGCATTCTTTCTTGGGTGTTTACTCATTTTTAACATTCAGGAGAAGAAAATAAATAAATCAAAAATGTGCCTGGTTGATCGTGTTATGACCAAGTGGCTTTGCTTGCTTGCTGCAGATGCAAGTAGTTGTCAGAGGGAGCTCACAGTCATGACTCAAAAAGCAAGTCACCAAGAACAAAACTATCCTTACAGCCGATTCTTGCACCAACTCTGCTAAGTCCCTTCCTGCCCAGTGCAGGAATTCCAGCTGGGAATCTCTGTTCATGCCTGGGAACATGAGTAATCCCTTTGAGCTTATGCTGGAAAGTTCAGCTGTTGCAGTTTCTTCCCCCACACAATTTGAGTTTTTTATTCTGTATTTTGAAAGATGAGGAACTCCTGATGAGCACACTTTCACAGATAGGGCAAGCCATGGCACCTCTTTCCAGGATACCAGTAGCAGTGACTTGATAGCAATGACTCAGTTTCTGTCCTTCTTCTTCCCACATGGACTAAACACTTTCCTCTTCTTTCGTGATGCTATAATCTGTTAGCAGTGTAACACTGATTTCTGAGCCACGCATGCTGCCTGTGACTGACAGGGCTCTAGTAGGAGATCTGCTCTGGGGAGCACTGGGAGGCTTTGCACAGAATGCTACCTTGCAGCATGAGATTTGCTTTTTAAAATGTTGCCGGAAACTTTTACTCAGCCAATAAAGAGCAAAAGGGTTGACGCAGGAATTGCTGAAGGCCAAGGCACGGGAAAAAATAGTTGCTATCAGATGAAAGGTAGAAGCATTGACAGAAGTGTGGTATGTGAAAGAGCGGTACAGGTAGAGGATGTGGTTGGGCAACCAGCAGAAGGCAAACAGAGCCACAAGCACCAGCACTGTCTTTGCAACTCTCTTGCGGGATTCAATCTACAAGAAAGAAATGCATAGCTGGTAGTAATAGCAATTAGTAAAATATTTGTGTTGTTGGTGCTGATTTGCAAAGCAGTGTAAAAGTCTAAATGCTTGAATGACCAAAAAAGCAAAAAGTAAAAATAAAATGAACAAATAAAACCCCAAACCAGAAGACCTAAACCAGAAAATAAATAAATATATTTCATATTTTTTAAACAAAGCATTCCCAGTGAAGAGCGCATTTCTTTTCTATTATACATCATATGACATTCTCATCTAGACTAGGACTTAAAACTAGAGTAACTAATGTGTCAGCTCACATGGATGAGGTCCCAGTGTTTAAAATTCAATATTTTAACTCTTGAGTTTACAGGGTCACGATAAAGCAAAGACCCGTCTCTCTTTAGGAAAGAGTGGACACTCACAAATGATGAGTCATGAGCATGTGCCTAAGTGCACAGATGAGTTTGGATTCAAATTTGGTACGGGCTAAGTTTGTGGAGCTTTTTACTCCATTATGAGGTAAAGTTCTGTACTTAAGAATTAGTATTTAATCAACACAATAGACTTTGGAAAATTGGAGAGTTTAGTGTTTGATCAGAGCTTACCTGCTTACAGGCATGAGAATGTTCTTCTGCTGGCATGTTGGATGTACTTTTATATAAAGTTCTGGCGATAAGAAAGTAGTAGGCAGAAATGACAGCTAAGGGCACAATATAGAACACTAAGAAGCAAACCAGGGAGTGAGCTTCCTGCAGGATCTTCTCAGATACAGGATAGGGGGCACACGCCTCAAAAGTTACATTTTTCTCAGGATTGCTGAAAGAATACAAATCTGAAAAAACAGCCTCTGGGATAGCAAATATCATGGAGACAATCCAAACACAGCCTGCTTTACAGCAGGTCTTCAGGAGCGCATCTGAAGTCTGCAGTTCCAAGGGTTTAACAATGGCTCTGTACCTAAAATGACCAACATCGCTGTCAGAATAAACACAGAAATAATGTGAGCACATACTGCAAAATTCCTAAGGGTAAGCCATTACTGTTCTTGCTAAACAAAGGATGCTGGAATTCTCTTGGAAATGAAAACAGACACTAGCTCTTTGGAATTAAAATCAAAATGTAAAAATTAATTTCAGGTATGTATTTTAATGGATTGACAGGCAGGAGTTGCCATTAAAACCTTCTTATGTAAAGATGACTTCTAAAGTTTGGATTGGAATCACTAAGGGCAATCATCACTCCTAATTTTATGACACTGCCTTGAAAGATAAATGAGGGAATTTGTATGCAACATTGATGAAGATGTGAAACAGGTTAACTATTTTATAAATAGATGAAACCACGCATGTTTGCCCCTCCTTTCTTCTGTCTTCCTAAGACCCCTACTGAGTGCAGTGATCTGACTCAAAATAATGCTCCAGGATTCATTCTTATTTATAAAGCAGGAGAGGGCACTGCTGTTGATTCATGCCTGTGATTCTGCAGCATATGGACTGAGTCAGGCATACAAGAAGAATCTGGATTAATCTATAGATGTGTGATAATCTGTGTGGAACTGGGACATAGACCAATTTCCATGAAGGTGGATGAAGCACAGGAAACAATATACCCTGCTCCTAAAGGACCAGGGAGTCTTGATAATGCAGAAAGAAGCAACCCCTCCAGGGGAGCACAAGGCTGGCAGGAAAAGAAAGGTGGTGAAAAAGGACCCAGAGGATAAGAAAGCTTGGTTGTATTATTTTGCACAAGCTGAGGATCTGGTCTTTTTCTCCTCTAGGCAAATTTAAATAGAAAGCTGGAAGCTGGCTTGCTATTTATCAAATAAATACCATTTTTATTCACTTTGAGCTCTTCTAGCATATTGGAACACAACAGTCTGGCATTAAGCCCACGACTGATCTGAGCTTTCTCTGTAAAAAGTTTACGATATAGTTACTCTGTGAGAATGTAGTGCAGAGTATTTATATAACAGCTACCATGAAGAATTAGTTACAGAAAAAAGTGTCTAAACCATAGAATCAGAGGAGAGTTGGGGTTGGAAGGGATCTTTAAAGGTCATCTAGTCATGGTGAATTCTGAATTGACATCCTACAGGACCAAGACCTTGGAGCTACAATAGGTAGTTCAACGTAAACATTAGTTTATCTTCAGCAGTAGTTAAAAAACCCTAAAATAAACCCAAACTAAAACAACAACAAAAAAGCAAAATGTTAGGTAGTATTAGGAAAAAAATGGAGAACAAAAGAGACAATTGTGCAATTACCTGTATCCCCAATTCATGCAACTTTTTATTATCGTGTGTTGCTCTGCAGACCTTAACTGGAAGAAACACAACCTAAGGATGGATTATGACATGAATAGCCTGGAGACAGGAAGAGGGATCACTGTCTCCCAACACACGTGCCAGCACCATCAAATTAAGCCATGTGCAGTGCAGAAATAAAAGGAATTACTTTGTAGGCAGTGAAAGTGATTGCTAAGCAAGTTCAAGAAAAAGCTGAGCAAGTATCCAAAAGAGAAATTCTTTGAGCTTATATTAAATAGACAGAAACAACATCTGTTCAGTGTCATCTAAAGGCATAGGGTTAAAAATGTAGTTGGATAGAGGATTTTTATTCTTCCTACATGTCGTTTCTTGTCCTTACACTATCACTGCTGGAAGCTAGTATTGGTCAACATGGATCCTTGATTTGATCCTATGTGGTCATTCCTGTACTGGCTGATTATTTTGGAGTACAGTAACAGTACCACTGATAAAATTCTGAACACATGAACAATTTGCTACTACATACAATCCCCAAGCGCTGGCAGACAAGATGACCTTTTTTCTCTCTCAATACTAAATTTCATTTTTTGTTTTTCTACTCCTTCCTCAACTCTCCTGCTGATTGAACTGAAATCTCCTTTTAGTTTTGTTAATTCAAGAAAGAAATACACAGAAAACAGATTCAGCACTTCCTGACAGCAGTCAGAATGCTGATCCCTCCTAGCAATGCTGTCATTACAACCTGAGTTTAATTTCACGACCCCTGGGCTAAAATATTTCTGTAAAAGAACGAAGAACTACAAGAGAAAAAAAAATATATATACACTTCTCAAGGTGAAAATTACATTAACCATCAAATCACGAGAGTCATTCCTTTGTCCCCCAGTCTGTTCTGTGTTTTCTTTTGGCTTTTTATCCCATGTCAGTCTTTTATGTTCTAGGATTTTAAAGCATCCCTGAGCACATAGGGTAAAGAATTTTCATTCATAATCAGTTTTATTTTTCGTCTTCCTTGACTACTTCACTGTACCACTAGATAGCACCAATATACTGTCTTTTCCCAACTTAAGCCATTTCCTTTTTCTGTGCAATTGAGAAAAACCCTTGAACTGTACCTCAAACTAATAAAAGGTCAGAAGAGTTAAAGAGTTTTCCTCACCTCACTCCCTTAAAAAGAAGTGCTACTATTTCACTATCACACTTTTTAAAATTACATGGGGACTGGTAGTTTGGGATTTTTAATCTATTGCAATGTGCTGTTTAAGACTGTGCAAAATTATGATATCTGCTATTTTATTAATTTCTAATTTCAAACCTGCAGCATCTCCTGGCAAATCAGTTGCACAGACCCACCTGTCAGCACTGAGAACAGTCAGGGTAAACACTGATACTCCAACTGATGTTAACTGGATAAAAGACAGCAGCTTGCACCCAATTCTTCCGAAGAGCCAGGTATCCACAATGTAACGTGTTGCATCTATGGGCACACACGTTAGTAAAAGCAGCAGGTCTCCGAATGCCAGGCTGGTGATGAAGATGTTGGGAACCGTCTGCATTGATTTAATCTTGAAAAAAACTTTGATGAGTATTGCATTTCCAAGGAGACCCACTGAAATTATCACAGCGTATATAACATAAATTGTGCACAATATTTCTAATCCTGGAAAGGAGTCTTCGGTCCATTTTTCATTCGTGCTTTCATTATCAGAGCTTGATTTCAGTTCTGTACCATCCACAGATGCACACAAAGTCTGATTAGCTGATTGCAAGTATAATTGAGACATTTCTTTAACTGTTTCTTCTCCCCAGGCTGGACTTCAATTGATAAAAGAATGTTTAATATTTAGCTTGCAGCATGTCAGCAGGGTCAATGGAAAGGTAGAGGCTTGCATCTGAAACTCAGATTCCTGTTGCACATTAACTACTTTCACTCCCTTCTGGATCTCAAAAAATGCCTAGGAGAAAGGCACATAGGTCTTGTTCTGAACTGGAGAGGAGGAGAATTTTTTTATTGGCTTTTCAGCTAGTGGAACAGAGAGGGAGGAGGAAAAGAGAAACAGAGTTCCTTTAAATACATTAGTTGAAATGAGGTGGGATTTTTCCTGCAGATAGGTGGGATTTTTCCTGCAGATATACTTATGATAAGTAAATATCATATTGTGTCAAAACTATAACATTAGGGTTTGTGTATTACATAGCAAACCTTTATTACTGTTGTTCAAAATTTTCTAAAATGAGAATGAAAACCTGAAATAGTTTTCTCAATAGTACGGGTAAGCAGAGAGTATACTAAATTAACACTAAACTCTTCAGTACACATTAATGGCAGATAAAATATATCAGAGTATAGTTAATAATTTCTGACAAAGCAATAGAAACAGACTATGCTCTTGTTGCAGCGTGGCAGGGTGGTAGAAATGCTGCAACCTTCTTTGAAACACCTCCTTCAGAAGCCGCTCGGAGTAAGGCCACAAGAACAACATTTCGAGTCCATGCATATGCCACAGATAACTCAGCAGAGGAAAGGCAGAAAGGATCTTTGCATGATATATTCCAGTTAGGGGTTTATTGCATTCACCATGCCAAAGGGAACAGAGACATAAGACCAAACCGCGTGGTCTGCACGACTTAAGTGTGGGGTCAGCGACTAATGACCTGAGGGCACAGATGAGGGCAAAGGGCAGGGCCAAGGGCAGCAACCTGCAGGGGGATGAGGGATGAATAATTGGGGTGAGCAGTGTCACCTGGCCAATGGGGGAGGCAATCTGATATAGATTGACAGCTGTGCTGCAGAGCATCGTGGGTTAAGTCCTCTCTGTAAGGTGGGGAAAACTCTATGATAGAGTCTTCCCTGAGGGGGAGGAGTCAGAGGATTCCACATGCTCTGATTAGCCTTTCTATCACAGAAATGCAGTGACCTTCCAAAAGGCAATATAAAACCGAAATTTATGGCCACAGTACTGGTAACACTTAGTCCCACTGTTTCAATTTATGCCAAAGTATGAAGAAGTTTACAGGTAGTTGCTGGATAGATACCTGTTATCTTGCAATAACCCATGTACATATTGGCTTTGAATGGTACAACTGATGAGTCAAATCTTCTGAGAGAAGATTCCTGATTTCCTGATGCTTTCTCAATCAGACATGCTAATATTAGTATGGGTTTTCTTACCTTTAGATAAGTCAACAGTCAAATCTCAAATAATCTCATTATGTGCTCAAATCATCTTACTTTGATGAACTCCTGCTTAACTTTTCGGTAAACTAAGATACAAGAAATGTGGTGCATTGAGCTAAATCTCCTAAAATTAAGAAAGCCAAGATCTAATTTCTAAATAGTGGGAGTGGAAAAGAGATCAAAGGCCTGAAGCCTTATGCCTTGAAAATTAAGATCAGTCACTGGATTATTTTTCCTTGGGATTGTTCTTGAGCTGTGACATTGGAGTGGAGAAGGTACCCTGCTCAAATCACAAAAGCAACCTTATAGTCCCTTTAGCTGCACATATTCTGACACACAAAATCAAGTTTGTTTCATTTACCCAAAAAAAAATTCTCTAAGTACTATGCATGAAAAGCCTTATTCTTTTCTTCCCCCTGTCCCAATCCTTTCAAATATAACCATGCCATATATATGAGGTGGTGAAAGACCAGGTGGTAGAATGTACATCAAATGGAAGATCTGTGCTGTGTCATGGTGGGAGGAGGCAATACTGATGGAAGGAGGATTCAAGGGTTAAAATTTCCAATTATGCTTTTTGAAGGTGCTTTCAGAAGAGAAGCTCTTGTCATCATCAACCAGAATATGTCCTTTCATGCAGGCGCAGTATGTAGGTTGCTCACAGATTAAGGTAATACCTTTGAGGATCCTGATTATGTTGTCCACCCACACTGGCGTAGTACCATAGATTATATTTAATACAGAGTTCAGTAACTGTAGCAGATTGTGACAACTTAATGTCAGATACTTACATAAATGTTTCATTTTCCTGTATGGGAGATTCAGGGTGTCACCAAACATTGGGAACTAATTGTACTCCACCAAGTGTTGAGTACTCAAGGGTGGCATCTGAACGATGCCCCAGGTGTTTAGCTGAAACTGGAATTGAGCTGAAAGAAGCTCATTGCTTGTCTTGAATTGCACTAGAGGTTGGTTGATGCACCAAAGCTTGGCCAGCAGCAGAGATCCCAACCAACTCTTACAGTGCCTGAGCTTCCAGAGCTGTTCAAGAGATTCGGGCTGGCACCGTGGACTCTGAGGTTCGGTAGTTCTGTCACTTGAGCATTTTGTATGCTGCGATGAAGGACCTGAACTGGTATCCCTCTGAGCAACTCATAATCCACAGGACTGGATTCTTGAACTGTTAGTTGCTCCCAGCAGTTGGTTTGGGGGATGATTCAGGTATGAAGGGAAAGCAGACAGACCTACCAACCCTTATTAAAGCCTCTTGAGATTATCAACATGTGTCACAGCTGCAAGCAGCTCCAGAAAGTGGCAAAAGCTTAAAATTCTCTTTATTCCTGGTACTTCATGTGCTGTTCATCCCAAACTGGACCAGAGTTTGTGTATCTAAACCCGAATGCCCATTCTGATGCTTCATGCTTTAGAACCCCCCACTATCTGGAAACAAAGATTCATCTTTCCCTGCTCTCTCTCTCTCTCTCTCTAACAGGGCCCAGTACACATGTCTAACACTGCTCAAAGCAACATGAAATTCTACTTGATTTTCTCTTTCCACTGAGAGACTGCTTTTTTCCCATCTTTTTGCTTCCCTGGAGGAATGTGGCAGCAGGAAGTTTCATTCTCACAATTCTTTCCTCAGTCCTTTTATTACTGGAGGTTTTAGGTAGTTGTCCAGCTTCTCTCTTTATGGAGCCTAAAATACTGTCTTAGTGGATCAATAGGAGGTAAAAACCACTATTTTCAAAAAGCATACAAAATAACAATGTCTAGACCCAACAAAAATCTGAAGGACAGATAGCAAACCACATCTGCAATTTGTTTACGATAGCAGACTTTCAGCTATTTCTGATAGCTTTCTGTTTTTCAAATCTAGCTCTAAAGGAAGAGAATGGCATTGTTATTCCAAACAGTAAAGTATTCTAAGGCATTATTGTAGAGTTTTGCCTCCTGGCATGAAAAGCAATTGAAGTAATTCTGGCTAGTTTTTCAGGCTCAAGCTTCACAGAAAATAAATGCTCCTTTTGAAATCCTTTTTGAAAACAGCCAAAATCTTAACTCACTCATAAGGAAAATTATTTTCCAAAATTGTAATTTTTTTTGTTGCTTATTTTTGGTATTTCAAGGTGCATTGGTCATGCTGCATTGGTCGTTATTTATAAAAATATGTCAGAATGCTTTGCAGCTAAAGTGCTAGGAGCACAAAACTGAAACGTACTAAACCGCAGCTATATTAGCCAGCCTGGTTAAGATAATTTCATTAAAGTTAAGATAATTTTAACTCACTTTTTGCGGTTGTTATTTGTATCATTTCTGAATAGAACTATTTAGTAGTCTTAACTCTTCTTTTACGTCTCAAACTCATTTTAAACCCTTTGTCTCTCCTAGCAGTTTCACCATCTGTTTATTGCTGGCTGATGCATCCTTCTGTCTCTGCACTGAGTGAACTGACGTTTATGTTTGTCGGGTGTTAACAGTAGAGTGATTCTGAATAGCTTGCCTATCCTAGTTCTGAATTGGGTAGACTCTGTTGCGGCATCTTCTCTTAAAAAAGGCTTTTCTTAGGTTAGGATCTCTCCTACAGATGAGCCTGGTTGCTGTCCAGACTCTTTAGTGCAAAGCTGGGCTGTCTGCTGGGACACCACAGGTGCATTGCTTGACTCCTCCCATGATGGAGAAAACTGATTTAAGTCTAGAATTCTGACCAGATCAATGTAAATCTGTCCCTTTTAGCAAATCCCAGTAGCCTTCCTTTTAGATCATGTTTTTCTGACACGATGGAAAGCTTTTTGCTCCTTCATCAAAAAGTCCTGATCTGGAGTCCTTTAACAACTCCAACTTGTAACACAGACTTTGCATTTGTAACTAGGATTTCTGAAATGTATTTTTCTTCCTAGTGTTTTCTCTGCTGGCTTTGCCCCATTTGTTTTGGGAAGAGGAGTCCCTGCTCTAGAGACAACCTTCTCAGGGATAGGTGTGAGTAATTGCCTTGTTTCTGACTTACATCAGTCAGAATGTGTTACAGCTTTATTGTCTTCTCTTTAAATTGTAATTGCCAATGGCATGACACGTAGCGGCAAGATGAAGGGACAAAAAGCCATTTTATGGCTGTGTGACTGTTCCCAATCCATTTTCTAGTTTTCAGGCAGGCAAGTATAAAGTGGAAAAGCCTGAATGCATGCCGGAGTGAGCATCCATGTCGGAGAGAGCAGTTCATGTTCAGAGCAGATTACCAAAACATTCAGGGCTGCGTTCTCTTCTGCTCATTCCTTCTAGGAGAATGGGAACACATCATTTCCATGTACCACACTGAATGCCTCCCAAAACAGAGAACATCACCTTCCTATCTTGCCAGGCATCTATTTCAGAGCGACAAGTCTCAGGCATAGGGGAGGAATGTTGCAGAGGGCACTGCCCACGCTGGATTCCTTCACTTGTGATGACAAGAGCTTGATTTCAGTGTCTGTCAATCTGATGACTTTCACCACTAAGTGGGAACATCTTCTCTATCCTGTATTGATTTTTTTTACCATTGCCCAGTCTCCTGAGCAGCTGGAGACAAAGCAACTACTGAGCTATGAAAATGGAAAATGTTTTTAGTACACTTCAAAGACAATTCCCTCATCTGTGTCACATTCATAACAGAGTGTAACTATTTATTGCAAAAGACTACACGTGTAGGAGAAAAAAAAAATGGTTTATTTCTGGGTTTATCTGTGTGGAGTTGATTTTACACCAAGGGCAGAGGGAGCCGTGCAGGTACTGAGACTTGGGGCATCAAATCCTGCAGCAACATTTAATTGGAACAGTGTCCCTGTTTTTTGAAACTAAGATGAGATACCAAATCAAACTTTCAAATACCACAAGACTTATCAGCATGCCTAGGAGCAAAAATAACACCATCCCAGCCCTCACTGTTACAAAACTGAGATGGAAGGTCAGTTCAGAGGAGCTGTCCAAAGGAGCATTTGGTGATGCAGCAACAAGATGGGGTATCTTTTTGGTTAAAATATTAGAAGAGAGTTCCAGATCTTGTTACAATGCCCAAATCCAGACTGTTCAGTGGAGTTATTGTGATGCAATTTGCCCGCAACAGGATCTCAAATGCTGTCATTAATCTATGGCTCCACATAACTCTTATCCTGTTTTTCCATTCTTGCTTCCCTTCCAGCCCCCTTTTCCAGGAGTTTCCTCAGCCAGTTTCAGTATGGGAATGGCCAGTGAAATATCGGTGTAATTTCTTAGAAAAGAGAGAAAAATAAACAGTGGAACAAAACCCTTGCACTTCTCTAGTTACAGGAGCAATCAGGAAATGAAATAATATAGCAAAGATAATTCTTCTGGGCATCCTTGAAACTCTCCATGATTCATTTACTTTGGAACCATTAAAGTGCCATGACATGCTAAATGCTTTCTGATACCTAAAAGCACAGAGAATTGTGCATTAAGGCTCAACAGTCATCTTATGCAATAGGCAATTATCTTCCCAGTATTTTGATTTTTAATCTCAAATCATTTCCTATAATGACATTTCTTTTGTTGTCCCAGTAATAACTGTCTGCTACATGCAGAAAGAGTCATACATCTTGGGTGTACTGCTACCAATACTGCCAATTCACACAGGCAGGAGGAAGTTTAAACAAGCTGTACTAACCTTTAGCTGTATGTATGTATCATGTATGTATGTATGCTTCATCCTATGTAAGATTTATCTATCCCAGGGTTACCAAACCCCTGTACATATGCTGAAATAGAAGACAGCTTTAGCTGCTTGTCCATGAACATACTTAAAAAGTCTCCAGGAACCCATGAATGAGCTGCCTACATTTTGGATCTGCACCCCTGACTTAGCTAGGATGAAGAGTGGTGGAGTTTTGTGCCAGTCTAAATAGTAAGGTGGGAGTGGGGAGGTTTTGTTCTATTTGCCACAACTTCTGCTGTGATTTTACTGTCATTTTTTGTGGAGAGATAGAATGTAAGAAAATAAAGATAGTGCAGAAGGTAGTCTCACACCTGAGGAGCTGCAGCTGTACCAATCACCAAAGATTAGGAACAGGCCTGCTCTTAATAGGCCACAGCTGTGTCCAATAAGAAGACGAGTGCCTCAAAAGAGTGGGTTAGCTAGTTGAGAAGAGAGTTGGAGTTTGTTGTCTGTACTGTGAGGAAGAAAGACTTAGTGCTGTGAGGAGCTCCCCATGAGAAATCACCAAAAAGGTATGGGAGTCCTGCAATAAGATGACAGCAATTTTTTATTTCTTTTGTATCATCTAACCTATTGTTAACAGCCCACTGAGATCTGACTTCAAAAAATTCAAATGAATATACCTTCTGAAATCCTTTTATTGCTTTAAAATAGACCATGCATTTCCTAGTGTATGTATCACCAAAAATAAACAATCTGGGGGTAAATTGAGACCAACCTAGAAATCAAAGTTGTTTTTACATTGAGTCATAAAATCATGGAATGGTTTGGGTTGAAAGGGACTTTAAGATCATCTCATTTCAGCCTTCTGCCATGGGCAGAAGTCAACTGCTAGAATCCAAATGGGGAGGAGGAGGATGTACTTGTGTTGGTCACACACTGGTCACAGCTCCAGCCAGAGCTGCAGAAGCTGCTCCCATCATTTAAAATTATCAGCGCCTAGAAATTTCATGAGATTTGTTTCTGTGCGTGTCCTCTCTCTGTTAAAACCATCAATGCACAATTCTGTGACAGAATGTCAGCACAGATATGCTGGAGAAGAGCAAATGCTACAGTGCTGGTGTGGAAGATATTATTTCAGCCCGAGGAAAATTACACATCTTCATTCCAGCTGACAACCTACACAATGTCACACTTGAAACATAAATGATACACTGTTTAGCTGGAAAAGCCATTAGGCATGTGATGGAGAGTGGATGTGATCTAACTGCGTTCCCAGAACAAATAGCGCTTTGCATTTTATGTGAGCAACTCGACAGGGTTTTAAAAATTGACTTCCAGATTTTGCTTTAAAAAAAAAAAAAAAAAATCAGTAGGAAGAATGGAGACCTCGACCCTGTGCAGCTTGTCCTTCTTCCCACTGGTACACCTCCAAAGTGTGAAGCATGCTGATAGATCTGCCCAAGAAATGGCATTTCCAAACTTTTCTCGGCAGCCTGAGAAGTCTTCTGCATTGCAGCACTTTTCTTGCTGTTTGTCCGGCTTTTACCTGAATCTTTGCTGCTCCTACTCCTTTACGAGGGCATGTAGCAAAAACTTTAGAAAATCAAGGTGCATTTCAGCTTTTATCAGGAAAGTAAAAAAATAATTACAGCTTGCAGGAGACAAGGCCAGTTTTATGTTGCTCTCATGTTTTGCCTTCTTCTGCTGTCTTTTTATTTTAAATTAGAGTCATAGAAAATACATTTGGGAGGACTTGCTCTAAGGGAAAATCAATCTATACCAATTCTGGCAGGTATTTGTCCTATCACCCTGAGTGTTTTTTAAGACCTGTGGTGATGGCAATTCCATGTGCTCTCTAGGCCTTTTATTCCTTGAAAATAGAAATTGTTACCTAATGTCTATTTGAAATGTAAGCCTATTATTTTCTGTCCTCTGAAGTGAATGTAAAAAGAATTACTGCAGGAAGGAGAAAGTGCAGGTTGTTGGAGACACATCAGACTGTCCACCCACCTGATCTTATTGATGTAGTGGAGACAAAGTGGCCTCAAAGGTGCTCAGGGAAGGACTAAAACTCCAGTTCCCCCAAAGAAATACAGAGCCTCCTTCATCAGTCTCTCAGGATCCCCCTGGGCTGTGCAGCAGCCAGGTTAGGGGTACAGAGGGGTTAGGCATAGCTTTAGCACCACAGCACAGTGTGTTGTGCTTCACATTAGAAAGCTTGTATTCAGCAGCAGATTGTGGAACAAAGTTTACTACAGAAAATAAAAAAATGTAATAGCTCATGCCCAACATAATGAACTACCTTTGTTATTGAATTTCATTCCCCTTGAAAGCAATTTCAAGTTAGAAACACGTGGGTACAGGGTGGAAGTTGTTTGCATGGTTTTAGTGCCAAGATTTCTCCCATAAAGCTCTATTAAAAAAAAAAGTTCCATTTTCTCCCATAAAGGAACTGAAGGGCATCCGTCTGATTTCAAGTAGGTTGGCTGTAGGTACTGTACCTTAAAATATTCATCTTTTTCCACTAATTGCTATGTGGGAGTTATTCACTGACTGAAAGAACCTTTTGTATTTTGTATCATACACACCAGTTCTAAGACATCACTTCATTATATTATTTTACTCCTCTGTCATGGGTACAGCTTAGTGTTCCACTATATTAACAATCATTTAAGAATCTTTACTTGAGTGATACAGAGAAGGGCATTCAAAACAGAAACGAGGACTCAGCTGAGCAGGCAAGTTACCAGTTTGAACACATTTGCTGAAAGAAACCCTCTCCTCAAGAGATGAGGAAAGTTAAGTCTCTTGTGATGTCATGAAATGGAGTTTACAACCAGTGGTATTCAAAGTAAAGCAACACTAAAGGGAAGACATCCTTATTTCCAGCTCCAATGATAGTAGGGGTTTATCTGCTATTGTTCAGTTTGGGTTTAGTTCTGGAGTTTTTTCAGGAGAGGTAATCTGAAACCTCTATCATACATATGGACACTCCTTGAAGGTGGGATTTTCAGTTTTTATTGTTTCCACATTCCATTTGAAAATACTGGGCAACATTTTCAAACATTTCAGATGTAGACATGCGTCTATGTCTCTTTAGGAATCAAAGTTGAAGTCACCAATGACAGCATGTCTGAAAATAACATACAACTGAGAGGAACATCTTGTAAATCTGCATCCAATTTCTTCATGTATAAGTTGGTCCAAGTCCATTTCAGAAAAGTAAGGAAAGATATTGGTCGAGGATTCTAGATATCCATGCCTGGAACAGTCAGCCAACAGTCTCAAAAATATCACTTGTAACTCAGTATTACAGGTATTGAATTCTGAGATAAGTATCAGATGAAGATGGAAACAGAGGGCTATCGGGACAGTGGAAAGGGGTAAAAAAAAGGAGGACAAACGACGAATGTGGCTCAGGATAAGGACTGTTTCCAGTCTCTGTTTGTCAGTCCCCTCTGACATGAGGACTAATCTGGGAAACACAGTGGGACCAAATCCTCTTGTGGTCAGTACTGCTACTCCTAAAGAAGCCTAAAGCTGAGTCATGGGAAGCTTAGCTCTATTATTGTGTCCAGACTGAAAACTGTACATTAGATGTAATTCCTTAGAACTATGTTTGTTTCTACAAGTCTCAAAAGGAGCCACCATTAGATAAGCAGAGGAAAACAAATTCAGTATCGGTGTAAAAATCCTACTTTCTGTGGATAGTGCAACCCTGTATCCATGGATAGTATTCTTCGTGAAAAAGGATGGTAGGTCTCATCATCTTCTGGAGATACAGCACTGGGGTTGCAATGGATTTCAGCTGTGGGAAAGACTTGGGAACATTTTTGCATTATAATAACTTGGTTTAATGTGTTCAGAAAGAACTTGCCTATGAAGTTTTAATGTCCTTGGGGAAATAATAGGAATCAGCGTTTGTTTCAAAAAACAACTAGGAATGTTTGGTGCTATTCCTTTTTCAGAATACAGCCCTGCAACAATTTCTCTGTCTTTGAAGGCAAAACCTTCTGCTGGGATTATACTGGTTTTAAAAGGCTCACAACATGACCTGTTTAGCTTTCTGTAATCCCCAAGATCTTTGCTCTTTTGGGAATGCAACTCCAGTTAGAGAGCACCATAGTCTATCTCAAGACCACAGTGCTCCCTAACTGGGAATAGGTCCCATGTGAGTGTCAGCCAGCTGGCAGAGGGTAGAATATTCCTAAGGTGGCAGCTGAGTAGGGA
This sequence comes from Emberiza elegans, assembly GCA_024865655.1. Taxonomy (NCBI): domain Eukaryota; kingdom Metazoa; phylum Chordata; class Aves; order Passeriformes; family Fringillidae; genus Emberiza; species Emberiza elegans. Next base: position 25,127,586 of record JALJVW010000129.1, on the reverse strand, counting down.
GTTCTTGTCCTTTTGGAGAAGAACCATCCCAGGATTTTAAGAGCTTTCTTATTTTCCCTAGTACAGCAAAAGCCATCTCTACCATTGCCATTAAGCCCCAAACGGAAACCTGTCACAGACAAAGCAGTGAAAGGTTTCCTTTTTCTTTCCATTAGGATTTCACTGTCACCATATGGAATTTATTGTGGTACATATCCATTATAGTCTATGCAGTGTACACAGTTTTTCTTACCAATCTTAAAATTTGTATCTGGAGAAGTCATGGGAAGCAAATCTGCATTGAAAGTTGAACTTGTCCCATTAGAATGCAGACCCCACAAAACCTGGGATGGTGATCTGTGGTTTAAATGCTTTGGTGTAGATCCAGCAGTTGCACCTGACCCACTCCAGTCTGAAATCAGAGACTGGGAGGTAGACAAATAAAATTATGTACAGGTGCCAAATCTCAAGGTACCAGAGAGCAGAAAGGAGAATGGTCTGTGCTTGCTTTCTGTGCCATCCTTATTCCTGCCTAGTGGCTGGGGGTCTCTGTGCCTCACAGTGCACAATTCCCGATTTAATTTTACATTAGCTCCATTACGCTTGTGCAGGTGAGGCTATACACCAGCAATACAGACTTATATTTCCCCTTGAGGACCCAGTCTAGTAAAACTAATTTGATAAGGTCACACAGAAGGAGGCAGGAGTCACACAAAGAGTAGGAATTGCAGCCTCATCCTTATTGCATCATACAACACTGAGCTGGCTCCTGCTCAAGGGAACAGTCCAGTTGCTACTGAGGGCACTTGTGCTGAATTCTCCCTCTGCAAATGGAAAGCTGCCTCTTCCTCAGCAGCACAAGGTGCACGGGATGCTGGTCACAAGACACAGGTATTAATGCAGGATTTTTAGTCTGGTTTCCTGAAAACCAACTAGTTAAGCCTCTCCTTTGTTACACCCATTCATACCATCATTTAATTTTGATAGACACACAGAGTTATTAAATTCTTCCACATTTCAATAAAAAAACCAGCATCACTGGAGTAGACCAGAATAAGCCCATGCTATTCCTTGCTGAGCTGGCAAATAAAAGAATCTTAAAATAATTTAGATTGGAAGGGAACTTTGGAGAGGAGATTTTTGCTCCAACCTCCTGCCCAGAGTTGGATCAAGTGGGTCTGGCATCTGTCCAACTAAATTATGACTCTCCAAGGAGAGGGACTCCCCCCACCATCTCTCTGGGCCACTGCCACCCAACTAGCAGGAAAAAAAGTGTTTATTTACAAATAATAGGAATTTCCATCGCTTGTGGCTTGGGTTCATTGTCTCTTGTCTTCTTGCTGTGCACCTCTGAAATTCCATCTCTTTCTGTAACTGCCCCTCAGATAGCCAAAGACAGCAAGACATCTCCCTTCTTCCCAGGCTGAGCAAATCCAGCTACTGCACATAAAAAATGGCAACTGGTATGCCCACTATTCTGCATAAATTTCAGAATCTCAGCTATATGAAATGAAGGCTGGAGAGCCACCAAAAATATGGCTCACATAAGGGAGCACTGAATGGCATGTGAGAACAGAATTAAGAGACTGAGCTGAAATAGGTTTTGGAAATCTGCAGTTTTACTGCATGCTGTCACCCTGTCATCATATCACAAGCAGTTAATGCAAGAAGATAAAGACCTATTAAAGAACAGTTATCCAATGCAATGCAAAAGGGCTGTTGAGAGGAGCCTTATTTCTTAATGCAGAACAAATGTGACACCAGTAGCAGACAAAGATTTATGAGTCAACTGAACAAATCCCTTCAGTGCTTACCAGAATAACTACTCAGACGAAATCTTCCCCAGCAGAAGTGTACTCGGCACTGCTTCACTACTTCATCCTTCATTAGGCAGTGAAACACAAAGATAAAGAACCCTAAAGAAGAAAAGAGAGATTCATGGGTTTTCATGCGTGTTCTCCAATCTGCTGCCCCTTTTCTAAACTTCTGTCATGCCACTGTGTTCTGTGTGGGCAAAGCGTCCCTGGCCCAGCATCAGGATCTTTAACATCTCTTCCAACCCAAGCCACGCTACTATTTCATAGTCATGTTGGTCAAGAGTTGCATTGACTTCTTCATGCATGTGAAGGTAATAGGAAGAGTTTTCTGCATATTTGGTTTAAGAATAATCTGCAAGTTGATGTGGATTCCATCAGCCGTTTTTATGCCCAGATGAAAAGGATCGTGCCAGTTCCTGACAAGGTGCATTTATCGGGACCTGTGTTTCCAAGGCACGAATTTATGCCTTTAATAGTCTACCTATCACAGCAACTTCTCTAAACACTGTCATCCCACTGCAACAGAGCTTTCCTTTTAAAATAGCTAAAGCTCTAATACAAAAGCAGTGTCAGTTCTCCTCTTCCCCCATGCTTGAGTGACATGATATTACAGATGTATTATTTCACATCCCTAAACCCTTGTGTTTATAGCACTACTCCATTCAGAAATTACCTTGCAAGGTGTTAAAAATGCTGAAGAGATACAAGAAAAATATCCTCACTGCTCCCCAGGCAAAAAACGCAAAGCCCCACGTTAAGCCCAAAAGAAACATCAGGCTGAAAGCACTTTTGAGGTCTTGGAGAGCACCCCGTTTCCAGAATCTGGATGTCTTTTGTGTCCTTGTTTTCAGAGAGTGGATTTGAAGGAGAACAGTGATGAACATAGCTGTATTCATCAAAAATATTAAGAAGAAATAGGCCACAACAGAGATGTAGAACACTATGTTGTCCTGGATCCAGCAACTGCAAGAAAGGGAAGTATGTACTCAATAAGAAGTTTTGTCAGGGGGAAATTCAGGAAGCTGGTTCCCCAAATAAGCATTCTGTATGGTTATCCAATTCCCTTGCACTTGTTATTTTCCCCCAATGAGGATATTCATAGAAAGTCTGCACTTGTCTTTTTTATGGATGGTATGGATATTTGGTACCTTAAAGACACGGATATTTCTGGCAAATTCAGATAAACCTGATGATTGTTTCGCAACCTAATAACGTATAAACACAAAGACATGCTGCCTTAGGAAAACCAAGTTGAATATGACTTAACTACGGGTCTAAATAATAGCATACCACTGCTTAGCTTTTCTTTAGGCATAAATTAGTGAATTTTACTTCTTTTTTTCTTTGTGTCTTTTTTGTTAAAGATAGGGACTAACTTTCCCTGTGAGGTGTCACAGGTGTGTAGCCTCTCTGATGAAAGAAAACTCAAATACTCCAGGTAATCTTCATCAACAAGTGATTGTGCTAAACAAGAAGCAGGTGGAAAAATGGAAGCATTCTTTGTTATAAAAGCATTTTAAAAAGGGATGAAAGAAGACAGTGTTTTCCCACTGGAAAAGGGAAGATGTTGAGACTACTGAAATAAAACTACTTGAAATTATGATGAGACAATTATGTGAATTGACATTAAAAAAAAAAAAAAACCAGAAGGAAATGTGCAAAACACTGGAGCAATCATTGTGCCTTTGGATTTTTACCAGAAACCCAGAACATGCAGAAGCACATACAAATATCCTATTAGACTGCATTAATGCAATGAAAGAAGAGAAACTAAAAATGGAGTTGACTGGCAGAAACCCTCCCTGTCCTCAAGCCAAGTTCACCGATGTGAAAACTACTCCATGTAGTAGCCATGCATTCAAAATATTCCTATGAACCAGAACCACTGAAAGGAGAGGGTAAAGATGAAAGAGAGGAGACAAAAGTGAGTTATTTCTGGTTATCCCTTCTATTTTTCAGATATTCTGGTGACCATCAAAAAGTTTCAAGTATTATACTTACAAATTGCTGTAAGGATGGCTCTTGGAGAGTGACCCATTGCCATAGAAGTCTTTATTTATAATGAGGACAAGAGTAATCACAATAGCTGGTATTCCTAATGTGGAAAGCAAAAGAAAAATAAATAGTTTGATTCAAAAGAAAAAATTAAGAATATGGAAAGATGTCAGATAATCTCTGAGATGTAATTACAGCAGACGTGCATCTTTGGATCAAATTCTACCTCCAGAGCTCCTTGTGAAACAACTGTAATTAAATGTGTAGCATAGCAGGTTTGATCTCCTTATTTATGCAAATTACAAATTAGTAGGCATAAAAATATCTGTGTTTGCAAAATGTTTCTGAGCCTTCAAATATCTCCAGAAGGGATCCAATCTGGTAAAATAAAACCAAATGATTATTACAAAAGCTGAGTGTCAAAGGATAAGCAGACCACAGCATTTTGTTTTAAGATCTCATAGAGACACATGTTTCCCAGGCAGTGCTTTATCAGTCTTCCCTTTCACACATTTCCCAGATTTTTTTCAGTTCTGGCTTTTCTGTAGAAAACTGCTGCTGCCAACAGCACCATCAAGGATGGCCGCCCCTAAGAACAATTGTGTGGGACATCAGATCTGAGGATAGGGATGATATGCTGCACACTATTCAAGCGGAAAAAAAAACCAAACCCTTAAAATCTAATGGTGACCCAAATAATACAGCCCAAATTCTGCTCTATGTCAGTGCCTCTGGTAACACCTTTTCTAACAGGTGAACCAGAATTTGGGTTCTTTTTGGTATGTTTCTCCCAAAATGGGTCTCTGATACTTGTCAAGGGAAGTCCTTGGGAGAGCAATGAATGAAAGCCAAATCCACTCTGTGCATGGAAATCAGTTAGAGAATGTCAAAAATGGACACAAGGCTCAGACGAGTTAAAATCACCTCTGAGCACCCTCACACAGGGGTGAAGGCTGTGGGCAGCATTACTGCCACTCGTGTGAGGTACCCTGATAAATCATCCTGTAAAGAGAAGAGGGGTAAGAAAGCAGCGCCTTACACCCACTTTCAGTTGCATATGACTGTGCAGGGACCAACAAGCACTCTCTGCTAATGTCTCCCAGGACAGAAGAACTTTAAGCTGAACAGCCTAGGGGAAGAGATCCATCTTTACAGCGCAGGGTGTGCATCGCATTTCTGTGAGCTCAGTGTCTTCACTTATTTCTGTAAAATTGCACCAATCTTAGAGAAGCTGACAAGCACAGAAGCGGAGAGGAACTCAGTCTACTTACCCCAGCCAGCAATGCAGCATTTTAGGATGTACTTTGGGACATAAACATTGAAAACTTTGACAAGAGCCAAATAAAAGTGAACAGACTCCAGGCACATCCACGTGAATGCTGCAAGAAGGAAATAGTGAAGGAGCACGGCCACAGTGATGCAGAGGCCTGGCTGGTTGAATGAGGTCAGCCAGGAGTTGGTGAGGAAGACAGTGTTCAGCATCAGCAGCGCAGCACAAAGGTTGAGCAGGATTTTTGAGGGGGTGTCTCTCCGCACCTTCCTAAAAGAAAGGGGAAAGTCTGCAAGGTTATCGCTGCATCATCCAATTTACAGCCTGTTTACTCCCTACAGGAGTGGGTTTGCAGCCTAACCCTAACCCTATGCACAGGAATATTCCAGATTCTTGATGTAATACCCCACCCATGTCCAGGGGTAAATTTTTGAAATTACAGGAATTTTTACTCTTTACAGACATTTTACTGTGAGAGTGGTGAGGCCCTGGCACAGGTTGCCCAGAGAAGCTGTGGCTGCTCTGTCCCTGGAAGTGTTCAAGGCCACATTGGACAGGGCTTGGAGCAATGTGGTCTAGTGGAAAGTGTCCCTACCAATGGCAAGGTGCTGGAACTAGAGGACCTTTTAGTAATCCCTTCCAATCCAAAGCATTCAATGATTTTGTGAAATTTAGGAACACAAAAATTGCTGAACAGTAAAGATAGGTGCTTGTATTGAAGTAGAAGTATTCAAATCTCTGTAATTTTGCACCAGACAGGCATCAAAATAAAGCAATATTTATACTCTCAGTCTTCCCTTTTATGCATCACAGCATCAAATACCAGCAAGCATTCTGATAATTGCTGCAAATTCCTTATTGCCAAAATATTAAAATCAGTGTAAGAAAAAGGATCACACTTACTCGAGGGTTAGGTATGTCATGAGCGTTATTCCCAAAAATAGTGAAGAAGCACCACATCCTGCATAGCTTATCAAAGTTAATATATGATCATGTGTGACATCTATTTCTGTCCGGGCCAAGTCCTGTGTTACAAGATAAAGAAACACAGTTGTTTACCAAGACAGATTTAGAAAATTCCTTTCACATTGTGAAATTACTGTTCTGCTTACTGCTACTTTTGGAGATTTTCCATCAATATATTTATGTGTTTCTTATCGTACAGTCCCACAGAATATTCAAACTAGTAAATGGCAAATTAGCGTGCAGTATTTAAAGTATCCAGCAATAAGTTGTGAAGCTAGAAAAGCTGTTCTTCAGAAACCACAAATTGAATATGGATTCCAAGATCTTACCAAAATTATTTCATCGGGAGCTCGCTTTGTAGGAGAAACTACTTTGTTTCAGTGGCAGCTGCCATGCTTGGGAACTGCACAAACCTGCTAAATGCCTTAGAGCATGGCAGATCCTCCCTGTCCAGGAAGCACCACTGCATAATCAGACAGGAGGCTGGGCCCTGCTTCTCCACAGCTGCTGCCAGGTGGAACACTGAGAGGATTTTGTTGTTCCCTGACACAGCTTCTCTTCTATTTTGACTAGTAACCTACATCTCCAATGTCCCATGGATGATGCTGCTGAAGACCTGTAGCTGTGCTGATTACCAAAGTGACAGTGTGAGGTGTGATCTGAAAATCAGACTGAATTCTTCTTGCTTGAACAAAACCTTAAGCAAGTGTCTGGAATCTGAACCATCTCAATTCCTTTCAGTAAAGCCACAATTTTACTCCCAGGAGAGCTTTTGCCTCTGGAGCAGGGTCATGCTGACAGGGGAAGCACCCAAAGGCAAAGGTGGGGCCTCACCCCATCCTGTAGGTTGTGTCCTACCAGGAATAGACAATTTAATCTACCTGATTTGCTTAGAACTGGCCTGTCTCTTTGCCTTTTGTGCAGCCCATTCTCAGGCAGTCGTCCCACCTTTTGACATTTTGCTTTTAGGGGCAGTTTTCTCTATATTGCAGAGAAATAAGAGGTGCTAGATAATGACATCTCCCATATTTATACTAAACTTCACTTTCTGATGGAGCACAGATAAAACTTTCAAGAATGTGTAATGTCATTAGTTGTCACTGGCAGTTAATAAATTTAACACAGTACTTCCAACACATATTAAGGTTGATTAAGTTACGCTGCAAAGTACAAACTACATCTGTAAAACAAAACTGCCTCAAAGCGGTTTAAAGGACTTTACACCATTAAATTATTATAACTGTTTTCTTTGTATTGCTGATTTTGGCAACATTGCAGATATCTAAGAGCTTGTATAGATATGAATCTCCCATCTCTTCTCCAAAGCTAGTGATGACTTTGTTTAGTACCATGGGACTTTCTGGGGGATGATTCATGGTGTACTCACCAGTAGGACTCCAAAATGGGTAAGATGGTTACAGAAACAGATTGTATAATTCATATCTGTATATTCCATTTCACACCCTGATGTATTCCAACCACCCAGTCCATCTGTGTTATAAAGAAAAAGGATTTTTAAGCAGAGTTAGTCATCCTCCATTATTTATAGCTCTGCAGCATGCAGGGTGTGTGAAGACAAGCTCAAGTTAGTACAGATTGCAGGGTCATTTAGCAGCACACAAGTGAGATTTCACACTGAAACACATCTTCTGTAGTTGCCTGAGAACCTCAAAATTTGGATGGAAGTTTTTAGTGGAATGAAGAAATGTTTAAAGTCATTTACATATCTGCGCACATAGAAAGAAGATAAAGAACCTAGTGCTGGGGGAGATTGTGCTGGAGGATGTGGAAACAGAAGAAAAGAAACACAGGGCAGAGGGTTTGTTTAGGCAGAGTACAGCACTGAAACAGCCAGATCTTCCCTGCAAAGACCAAATGTTATGACCCTATTTTTGTGCTCTGCATCACATATTCAGAAGCTAAGATTCTGATCAAAAAGAAGCAAATCATTTCTACTCCTAGTGATTGCAGAGGAAACCTCTCCCACGTACTCCGAGTTAACCCAATTCACAGTTATCTCTCTCTGGTGACTGTCTGAGCCATTTTAAAGACCTAATCCCAGCAAAGCCCCTACTGTATTCCCTGAAGTCACGGTAAGAGTTCATCTGATATTTCATTGAATTTCTGCCTTTTTCTTTAGCAAAGTCTTCTTATTTGTGCAGATGCAGCACTGCACGCTGCCACACCCATGTCCCTGGGGATAACACTGAGTACTGAGGTGTTGATACCAACACAAAGCAGCAGCACACACTCAAGTTTCAAGGTGCAATGTCAAGAAACCAAAGCCTCTGGGGACAGAGCCAGCTCGGCAAGTAACACTTACTGTTTTTCCCAAAGTCCCAAAAGACGCAGTGCACTGCTGCATTGCCCTGGAAACAGAAGAAAGGAGGCTGCAACATTTCTTCAGGACATACGCACTCCATCTGCAGTTGCAGATGGTGTATCTCACCTCGAATTGGGGTGTATATCCAAGGCACTTGGATTTGATTACCCCTGCACTGCTTGGCAGCAAAGCCCACTTATGTCTGTGATTATTTGTGTGCGGCGCTGGGGGTCTGCGTGTGAGTGGAGACACCATGAGATACGCGGCAGCCAGATACTTGGGCTTGAGGAGCCAGCTAGGATTTTGGCAACCTCACCCATGGCACTAAACTAGCAGAGCCCCACTTTTTGCCTTCCCCTTTACCAAGGGAAATCCTGCGAGTCAGTGATTTTCCCAGTTTTACCTGTATCTTTCAATACCTTGTAGTCTTTTAAGGACAGCATCAAATCTGACAAATAGTTCACCTTAGACCAATTGCCGTGTCTAATCTCATTGGGTCCATGCGGTGCCTGAGATGTCACACCAAATTACTCGTGAAATTCAAAAGTTATGACTAAGACCTGCAATAACAACCTGAGATTTTATACATTTGAAAAACAAAACCCCTACAAGAAACCTTTACTTTAGAATTTCAGCAATTCCCCCTCTCTGAAATCAGGCAGGAAAGGCAAGTGAGAGCTGGACAGATGTAAATGGATATTCAATGCAATAATTTCTCTTGGAGACTTTCTAGTTTGTTATTCAATGCTGCAAACTTTTCCAAGGCACAGATTCATTTACTTTTATTATTATTATATCATTAATAAAGTTTAATAATGCACAGAGTTTTCAGGAAGCCAGCCTAACAGATAAGCTGTTAAGATGTGTGATTTGTAGGCTGTCAAATATAATTAGGCACAGAGCCAAAGATGTAGGTTTGGATGATAACTCATTAAATATTTAATTAAGATAATTTTAAAAGGTCAAGGAAAAAAGCCCTGAAAGGTGCCAGATGGTCTGGTAGAGTAAAAATTACAGAAGAGAGGGCATATCTGGGTGAAATTTCTGGGTATATATTTGCTGGATGGAAAGAGCATTTTGCCACAAAAACAGCTATTACAAGTCCACATTAACTCAAACTCTAACCAAGTTCATCTTATTGAATAATTTTCTTCTGCCTTGGGTTTGTAATATACTCATGTGGAGGCTGGACCTTAAACATCGGCACCACAAAAATTCTGAGGAATTCAATCAACAAGTTTGACCCATGTCCACTTAAAAATAGACTTTAACCTAAAGTCTGTTTAGACTTTAGACTAAGCTTAGACTTTAGGTTAAAGTCTAAACCTAAATTTAAAATAGACTTAAACAAAACAAAGCAATTTGATTTTTAAAACATCTTTGCAAGGTTTTGGGTTTTTTTAAAGTTCCTCTCTTTTGGTGACCTGACCTATTTTCCAAATTCAGATCAAGGATAAATCATTTCAGTCCAATCCAAGCCCTACTATTTTCTGGCAAATAAACTATTCTTTGAAAAAAAAACCACCTAGATCAGAAGAAGGAAACAATAAGAATATCCCTTGTGGCTAAGTATGGATTTAGAGTGCAGACACAAGCTTTAGTGACCTGCAAGGAATTATTAAACACTGAGATGTGTGTGGTCAATCAATGTTTGGGTCCATGCATCATGGAGAGGTCAGGCAGCAAGGTGTTTTAAGTTGATTGTTCCTGTTCCCAGTTTATTGAAAGTGTGAAGTCAGCTTTGCCTCACCCCATCTCTGATGAAATGAACACATCCTACCCCGTTCTGGTCTATGTGGTGGAGAGTGACAGTCACGGGCTCATTAAGGTTCTGAATTGATGCATTTTCAATGCTGGCACTCACAACATAAGTGTTCAACCTCTCCATCGTTAAACTGTCATCCTGCAGGGGGAAAGCACACACATGCAAAATGAATCCAAGCTCTGTCCTGCCCTATTTTTTTTTTTTAACTGTATTCCTTGGACATGGTGATCAGCTAAACTCCATGGGATGACCAATGTAATTTAGCTACTTGCTACATCATTAAAATATGCAGTTAGCTGCAGCTCAGGGACAGCGTCAACATCAGCTGAAGCAGAACTGTTTCCAACGCACCAGCTGGATTGAGAAAGCCATGTAATTGTTTCAGTGCATTTAAACACTTGGTTGTACATCACTAAGCTCATTAGACAGGAGACACAACTGTGAATGCTCCTTCGTTGTGCAAAGCATTGTTCGGTGCACTGTACGAGCCGTCATTTCAAAGAAATGTCTCCCTTTCTAAATTATACCCACCTGTCCTTAAGAAAAGTAAGTACTAGAATAGTCATAAATCCTGCACATCCTGCTGCTATATTATTTTAATAGAGATATAAGGCTTGAAATTATTTTTGTGGTACTTGGCATATGCTAAGCATCATCCTTACGATCAGAGAAGGTTAGGGGGCATGTTCTTTTCCTGCAGTACAAGAAGACTAGAATAATATCAGCTACAGAAAATGAAAAAAAGTCTACGGTCTACAGGCACCTCTCAGAGCATCCTTGCATCAGAGAAGGTTTTGCTGCCTGAGTACATTTTGCCTGCACATGCCTCTGTCAGTCTGATGCTAATATGCCCACAACTGATGACACTGGGATTGGGATTTATTTTTGTAGGCACTGAGAACAGCTGAGCCCATTCCTGCGGTGTTAGGGTTTGTTGGGAGTCATAGTTACCAGAAAAAGTGAAGTAGTGCCAAAAAACTTGAACTGGATCTTTGAACGCTTGTCTGGGTCAGAGTACTCGATGCCTAGGAAGTTCTTCAGGGATTTTGGCAAAAACACAGAGGCCAAAGCCTTTCTGAAAGGGTTTTCTTGTACACTGACCTGCAGGAGAAACATGATATGTTCAGAAGTGCCATACTCAGGTCAAATTCAAACTGAGGCAAAAGAGTGGGAGAATTGTCTGGTTTAGTCAGTGGTCCCTGAGGTGATACTTTGCTCTCACCTTGAGATCCACACCTCTGTTGTAAGAGGCAATGCCAAAGGCCAGTCCTCCAAATAGGCTGGGATCTGGATGCAGCACCAAGAGGGCCAAGGACGTGGTTATGACTGACATATTTCTCTCTGTGTAGGTAACCTTATAGCCCATCTCCTCAGTCATCTTCAGGATACTTCAACAAGAGCAACAGAAAGAAAAAAAAAATAGAACTCTTGAAATGTAGTGCTGATTTCATAATGCACACCCAAGAGACTAAAAGCCTTTGCTCTGATTTATGATCACTAGGAGCAATCACTAGAGCAGAATGGGTCAATTTTGGGGTAGATGGCACTTTGTCTGCACAGGCTCAGGTGATGGCAAGCAGCTGAGTTAGCATGATTCAGTGGCCTCTGGCAGGTGGAAGATACCCTCCCTGTGGGGACCACAGCAGGAGGTTCTAAGAAGACCCAAGTCAAAATCCACACCCAGTCAAAAACTGCACATCATCTGGAAGGCAGTAACTTGTAAAATCTGCTCATTGGATTTTTTCAATCATCTAATTGTACCAGGAGATGGAATACTGGAGCCGGAAGAATTTAGTCCGGTAGGAACTTCCGGAAGTCCATCCTTCAAATCCTCACCACCTCAGGCAGGATATGTCCTGAAGGCAGAGCTGTTGCTCAGGGCTTGTCCGGCAAAGCTCCAAATGGGCAAACTCTGTGTCCTTGCATTTGTCCTTGTCAAGGCCAGCTGCACTGCTCTGGACAGTGCTCTGCTCAGACATTCAAAACCAGGCAGCCGAGTTCCCTTTAATACCTCAGAGAAGAGAGGTGTTTTTAAAGCTAAGAACCTCAATCTTAGCATGTGTGAAAATCACATCATCGATGCAGCATCCTAAATACAGATTTTGTAGACTAACATCGCATAGCTGTGTTTAAAAAGTCTTTATCAGCAAGGGTAGAGGGTGGAAGAGAGTTGTGTCTGTAGGCTGACCTGCCCACAGCCCTCACTGCTGAGCCACAAAGATCCTTGTGAGAGGAGATGACAGCTGGGCAGTCCCTGAGCTGCCTCCAAGATGGGATGCTCATAGGGAACAATGCTGGAATGGGGACTTCTGCAGAACTGGCTCTGCCAAAGGCACCTTTGACAACACAATAACCAATTTCTGCTGGTAAAAACCTCAAATATATTTAAGATCGAAGTACAGAAATTGCTAGCTCCGGTGATATTTTAATAGACTGAATAAATTATGCCATAGTGCCATTTCAGCCTAGGAAGCATCTTCTGGGCAAGTTATCTTACTTACCTATTGGTTATTTTCCTAAAGTTCTCATCCTCTATTTCTTGCAGCAGAATATAGTCTAGTATAGCCAATACACTCTCTGCAAGTGTCACACTTACATCTGCAAGCTCTACAATATCAGAAATTTTACTTGCAATGATTTCTAGCTCTCTCACATGCAGTGTTGCATCAGGCAAGAGGTATAAAATATGCTGTAAAACATCTTGTGCATTCTCTGGAAAAAAAAAAGCAAGTGCACATGATTTATGTGGCATAGCTATCTGTCCGGCCATACGGCTACATGTCTCTCTCGAGTGCCCCCGATCTATTACAAGCTTATGTCCCAAGGATAAGTCAAAAAGCCCTCGACATGTCAATGAGACTGGCACAAACTTCTAAGTAAAATCTGCATACCCCAGATTGTATTTTAAAGGAAGAAAATAACATACTTTTCAAAAGAATACCGTCACCTGCTTTTGGATTGTAAAGACTATCTGCAAATAATATTTAGTTCTAACTTTGGTTGTTTACAAGAATTTGTGAACTACAAATTACAAAAGATCTGCCCCTGTCCCTTATGCTGCTTACCTGGTACAGCAGCAAAAGCAAATTCTGAATGGTATTTTATATTTGTCATTCATCATCCTTCTATAATTTTTTTATAGAAGCAGATTTTACACTCTGAGAGTCAGACTGTGTGCAACTGCAGATATCTTTCTGTGACCTATTATTTGATGAGCTGCTGAGGATAAGGATAGGCTCTGGTAGTGGGTTTGTTCACCATTCCAAATATTCTCACTGTTAGGCATAGCTTAAGAAAAGTATAAACAGGTGGTAGAGTTCATCTCATAGCTTACATGAATTACAGCACCAACTTTTCAACTCCAGACACTGGTTAGTGCTTCTTTCCGTGACATACGGTGAACTGCTTTGATGTGCTAACAGAGCATATAAACAGGCAAAACCTGCCACATTATTCACTGGTTACTTACCTAGCTATAAATCTAAGTGTAGACTTTGAGACTAGATGATTCAATAGAGAATTTGGAAGCTCCTGCAAAATCCATCAACAATAAAAACCTTTAAGATGACCAGATGCGCAGGATGCACAAAAACAACCTTACTGCTTCCTCAGATGTGCAGCGTGAGCATTATCTAACTACAACTATTTATACCATGATTCACCGTGTCACGAAAGTATCTGGTACCATACCTTCTGTTAGCTTGATATCTTGGAGGTCTAGAATATTATTTGGAAGTTTTTCCAGTAATTTGCATTTAGTCACGTTTGGTTTCTTCCAAAAAGCTTGCTCAAGTTCAATACTAATTTCACTGAAAAATGAAAACAAAGCACATTGTTACAAGAAAAAACAGGTACTCATGATGTTCGTCATATTTCCCACTTAGGTAGCCAAGAATGCAATGTAATAACCCAACTTAAAATGGACTTTCACGTCAGATCTGACTTGGCACTCATCCAGCAGAATGGCGGCAGAGCCCAAATGCCAGAGCCACGTGAAACACACCTTGAGGTTTCAGAGGAGCCATCAAGAGGGGCACAGTTTCCCCTTCCTGCCCAAGCAGAAAGTCAGGTCCCTGCAGTGACAGCAGGTTCTGCCTACAGGTGGTGCAAATGATGCCACGCCCTTTTCCTGCAGCCCATGCAGGACAAGCCCTGGATTTCTTTGCATATTCATTGGCATGGCACTGCTGTGTGCCATGGCAGACCACCATCTGATTTGCCATTACAAAACCTGCTGCTCATCCATGGAAGGATCAATACAAGATGTCTCGTCACTCACCAGCTCCTCTGAGCAGACTGCAGAGGGTTTTTCCTGCAGCTGACCTCTGTCTCAGAGGCTGGACTTTTTACAGGCCAGGAATAATTCCCGTTGTACCTCGTGACGGAAAAGCTTTCTGGACAACCCACTAGCGCTGAGGAGGAAATAAATAAAAGCTCTTTACAAAGACTCAATAGTAAAAAACAAGACGCCGCCCCCATACCAGGTGGGCCAACTGCCCTGTGGAGCTGGTTTCCTGATTGGAATATGTTCTAATTTGCAGACCGGGTAAGAGCATTTTACTGAGGTTTACTGTCTATAAGAAAACATTTTGTTTAAATATTTAATCTCTTCTTCTACATTTTTTTCTCCTTTGTTTGACAAGTTTAGTTCTCAGGTAGAGAGTTTTCAACATCACAAACCGTATTCAATGACAGAACTTCTCTAATCTATCAGAAAGTGCTTTACATTGCCCCTTATTAACCCATCAATGTCTTCCCTCCAGACTTGCTTTATCATCTGCAACTGATATTTTGTAAATTATTGCTATAAAAAGGGTTTTGAATCTCAGGTATATCTGTTAGCTCTTATCTCTGGCTTACTCCTGTTTTTTAAGGAAGAACAGAGACAGTAACCAAACCAGCAAAACACTTATTTGCCATCTGAGGATTGTTCCAATGTGCAGAGGCATTGAGAAGATGCTGGCAGGTAGATTTGGTTCAGTTGTTTGGTTTCAGTCTCCCTGGTGTACTTGCCACCACCTTGAGCTCCTGGATTTGTAGCTGCACCAGCTATACTCTGCCTTTGTTGCAAAGGTGTTCAGACCTGCCTGGGCTCTGGGATTCATGTTTGAACTGGTCTCCATTTGTCTGGAACCCACGTTTCTGATATCGCTGTCACCGCATGGTCTTCTACAGATTGTACATCACATGAGGTCAGTCTGGTTACTTGTAAGGATGTTTTCTAGCCTAACCTCTTCACAGAATATGAATTTGACAAAAATCACTGATAGACAGAACTGCAAAGTACATGATTTCCAATGAGGCTTCAGTGAAGTTTTACCTGTCGACTTCACAGCCACATCTTCAGGTTTCACATACAGGGAAAATGGTCCCTCTTTGTAAGTGTCATTCAACAACTCTTTGATCTTGAGACTCGGGACTTCTGGTATTTCCAGGGCTGCGGTCTTTACAGTGGCCTTACAGATGTAGCTACAAAGAGAATACACAAATAAGGCTGCCATGTTGGTAACATTTCACAATTAGAAGTGGTTAAAAAATTAAGGAGCAACCCAGATAATTAGACTGAATTGGATAATTTATGTGTTTTTCTCACCGTAAGCGCAGCATTGAGGAAATGTTTTCTAAAGTAGAAAATATTAGGAATACAGGTGCAAGAATCTCTCTACAGTTTCACAGTATATGCCTCTAAAGGTTTCCTAATAACGTTATCTCAGCAAAGGAACACCCCTGTCACAAGTAGGGGTTTTTCAGCATTCAAAGTTCGGAGAGAGCCAGTCATAAAATAGCGAGGTGCTTGTGACCCTGTGGCTCCAAGGCTCTCTGGAAAACTGGGATTTAACCAACCACTTTCAGTGTCTCTGGTGGATCCCACTTCTCCTCAGAACAGCTTTCTCTCGATATGCTCGCGGACTCTGGAAGGTTTGGAAAGACTGTATGAGTGGCTTCAGGCCTGTCAGAAAAATGCCTGAAGCCACTCAATGTCAGAAGAACCCATGGATGGATTACCTCACGGACCTGTTATTTAACTGAGGGCTAATGAGTGAGTTCCTTAGGGCTGGGATATTTCAAGCTTTTTCAATTCACACAGTTGCCCACCACTCATCATGGTCTTTCTAAACCAACCATTCACAGCCCCTTGGAGGTGATGGGAATTCACCTCCTCCTCCTCCTGGCCTGGGGTCAGAAGGCAAATAGGATTTCCAACAGAAGAGTTGCAGGATTCATCCTGGTATCCCTCTTGGGCACCGTCCACTCACTGCTTCTGGCCCCGGCGAAGGACCCTGCTCAGGGTCAGCTCTTACAGGGAAGCATAAACCTCACAGCTTGCCGTGGAATCACTCCCAAGACCTGGGATGCCCAAATACATTTCCCCCAAGTCAAGCATTCCTGTGGTCCTGACCTCCATGTGTACTTTTCTGGTCACCCTGAAACTCAAAGAGCCACAGATGGATATAATTTCTCCTCCTCCTAGAAATGAAATCAGTACAAACTATGTAAATCCAATTCATAACCCTGGGTCTTACCTTTGTGATATCTGCTTTACTTTCCCCTTCAGTTCACATGGAAGGACACAGAAAGTTAGAAAATGGTTAGAATCGACAGGCACAAATTGTTTTTTAAGGAAAGCAATTAGCAGAAACTCAGTGCGCTCTTTAAAACAGGGCCTGTTGCTTAAAATGTTACTTGGAGAAGCCTTTGTTTCACAGTACTGTCAGGGGTTCATCAGGATAATTAAATAATTTCAACAAAACACAACAGCATTGACATTCAGACCCTTTAACTACTATATTCTCTATGCAGAGGTAAGAAAAATATATCTGTCTATAAGAAGAATCGGAAAATAACTAATTACATACGTGACTCCTCTTATAGGCACTGCAGTATGGATAATTATCCCTGAAAACAAAAGAGAATAGAACAATTATTTCACGGTAGCACGTAACTGTAACATGCCCAATTCTGCTACCACCTAAAAACAAAATCTTGTGACCACAATAAGCTAGACTTTACAGCTCGGAAGTCATCTTGAATTCAGCACAGGTATATCTACAGACGGCCCCAGAACCGAGTGCTATAATTGATATGCACGCCGGCAAAAAAATGTTCTTCCAAAATGGGAAGAACCTTCCCTTAATGTTTTATGGATGGGATTCATCCCATGTGAACACTGCAGTGTGTTACTGTATTGTCATCTATAAAACAAGCAGTACCTGTGGAAGTCAGAGAAGAAAGTAGGAAGTCAAAGTAGATATAAAATGACAAAATTCTGGGTCCATGCACGTGACATGTTTACAAATTGCTAAAATATCCCTCTCCGCTGCTCACAGTTTGGATGTGAATACAGTGGATTGGCCCAAAAAGGAACAAAATAGGGGAATCTGGTGCAAGAAACCATTGTTTCTAGCAGCGTTTTCAAGCTATAACATCCTTTCATTAGACATTGCCACACGAGAGCCAGTCCCCGGGGTCTGTGAGCCTCGTTCCCCTCTGTAACCCCCAAACAGACCGGTCAGTTGGGAAACTGGTATCCGGAACCTGACTGCCCAAAGCACAGAGGGTCAAGGTGACCCCACCACACAGCCAGAACCTTACCTGACTTTAAAATTAGTCACAACAAACCCTTGTCCAGTAAGTATGATATTAAACTGGAAAGAAAACAGTAATATTTTTATTAACATGATGTATCAGTACTTTTTCTAGATCTGCTTGTAAAATTAGAATTTTCATCAAAGCCCTAAATCCCAATGAAAGAGGCTAAGAATTTTTGCAAATTTTTTACGTTTTTCCCTTCCTTCAAAATTTCATTTTCTCCTGTTATACATTGAATAATGTGAGTCTGGAACACCACAATTGTTACATGGATGCTCATTTCTGTGGTGTCCCGACAGTTTGCATTCTGTACATTGGCTGTGGAACTAGATGACTTATAGAGGTCCCTTCCAACCCATTCTATTCCAACCCAAAGTATTCTACGATCCTACCAGCTGTCCTCACGTGATACTTGCTAGAAACACATGAGAATGAGAAAAGGAAGCTACTCACCCAGTGTTCAAGAAGCCTCCTTGCATCACAGCAATCCGGTGCCCTCTCCATTTTATAGAGAAGAGAGAAGTTCACGTGCACATTAAAGAATCCGACTGTAAGGAGAGGACAGAGGTGAGAAACATTCTGCAGCTTGCACAGAAGGCACCTGCTCCCCTTTTCTTCTCCTCGCTCTCCTGTAGGACCATGGCTGTGTTCCCATTCCCACAGCACCAAGTGTCTTTGGGAAACCCCAGACCGCAGTGTCCAAATCTATGTTACCGCTGCATCTATAGGAATTTTTTTAAAGACCTCAAGGGCCCAAACACACGGTTACATTATCACACGTCAACAACCAAGCTGTGGTTCATACCTGAGGGGCACTGTCTCAGTTTTTACTGCTCGCTGATATGCACAGGCAGAGACAGGAGGATTTGCTGACATGGGACACCTCGCTAAGCAGCAAGGGCTTAAACACGTGTCTTCGCTTGTCACATCTACAGTGTTAGTTAGTGTCAACGACAACCACATCGACCTTTAAGACAGCCCCCCGAGCACTTACGTGGCAGGGTACCATTGGTACTGACTGGAGATACCGGGGACAGTGTAGGGGCCCTCGTTGAGGATGCTTGACTGAAGGCTGCTGGAAAGAACCATAAAAGGCCTGAGAATCCTCACTGGCAAAAGTGCAAGGGAAAGCACAGTTCATGTAAGAGAAAGGTTTGAGTCCTTCTGTGAAGGTCATTGTTACAAGGACCTGCTGTGGTTCCTCAGACTTCAGCAGGGTGAAGGCAAAGGGCAAAATACACCCACACAGGGTGTTTTTCTTTATAGAGAGATCAACACAGCATAGCAAGGGAAAAAACAGGATTTAGATCACAGGGAAAACCAGAGCTTAGGCACTTTTATCCTTTTTCATTTCTTGTGTTGGAGGACCGTTATCGGTGTTCCCTTCTTGCCCGTGTAAGCTGTGCCAGCCTTCAGGGGAAGGCATTTGTAATGTCTGTGAAAGGAACATTGATATTCATCATCTCAGGGTTAATGATAACCTGGCATAAAGATTCCCATTTTAAATGCTGGCCATCCTGCCCGTTGTTTTCAAAGTAAAGAATTCCAGCCATTCATTCCTAGCTAATTTTCCTTGAAGGGAATCACCTTGTCAAAGCAGATATGACTTTTGCATTTTGCATGCGATCTGCCGCATCACCAGGCAGACAGGGAGAAAATGGATGATGTTTGTCACCTGTGAAAGGAATGAGCGTATCTTTACAAATAGACTGTTTGAACCTGCTTGTATGTAAGACCAGACATTGATAGATAAGATAGTAAGAGAAAGGAACTATAAAATTCAGAGAAATAGTACTAATTGACAGAAACGAGATACAAAATGGGGGGGGGGGGGAGGGTTGCATATTAGGGGGGGTCATGTAGCAGGTGATTCGGTAAGTCTGTACCACTTAAGTACCTCAGCCAATGGAGAAAGAGAGAGGATGATATGCCCACGAAAATAGGATTAAAAGAATGCTGTGTCCTCCAACAATTTGAGACACCTGGGGGAAATGCCCCACGACCTCTCCCTTTATTTGAATAAAGTTACAGGCCTCCTCTATCTCCTTTTTGGATGCAAACCTCTGCACTGTGAATATATTTGCACACACGTACGACAGAAAATCGCAGTGAACTGAATCACCCTGTTGCATTACAGGCCTGGGTGCTGAAAGAAAAACAGGATCACAAAATTTTGCCCCAGAAGTGCCATTTCCTTGCGAGGCCGGTAATTGGTATTTTTTAGTTCACACTCTGACGTGACTGTGAGAGACTTGCCATTGCAGCTCTGGCTATGAGAAATAAATTCAACATATGAATACAAAGCCAAGTATCTATGAATAAGGAGCATGGTCAGAAAGAAGCAGGGTAAGACCTTGCTTCATACATAAAACATTGTTCTCTCTACTGTAGTTCAAGTTAAGGACACTCATCCATGCTCAAAATACAACAGTCCAACTCACTCAAATCAATGACAATTCATCCATGGACAATAACAGAAATAGGGGCTGGTAATAACTTGAAGTCTCCTATTTTTATCCTAAATGACTTCAAATTGTCTTCTGAAGTTCAAAGGACAGCTGAAATCAAAAGCCCCTTCTGAGCAGGCATGCTACAGTACCTAAGTTTCTACTTGCTAGGCACAGAATTGATTTTTCCCTTTGCACTAAGCCACAGGCTGTGAAGTCAGCACAGAGTCAAACTGGAGCAAGTGGACAACGAAGCGACTAAAATCCAGCTCTGAGTTGTCAGGCATGCCGTATCACTGGAATAAATATGTTTTTCTTTCCTACAGAAATACAGACATGATATTAGGATATGATCCATTGAGTCACATTCCAAACTATTAGAACACCTGGGGCTCGACTAGTCTCCCTGCACATTCCAGTGCTGCAGATTCTCTCCGGGTAGGATTGAATATGCAGAGGGCAATCACAGGCTCCACTCCATTCCTGTTGTTATCAGCGTAATATTTCAAAAACCATTGCCTCACAGGTGATGTGATTCTGCTTGTGAAAAGAGGACTGAGACATGATGGCAGATGAAGTCTGAAGCCATGAGACTACTGTACCACTGACTATTAAAAGGATTTTGATTTAACCATTTAATAAATAGTCTATTTGGCATCCTCTAAATATGTATGGTTTCCAATAGGTGAGCATCAAAAATGAGACTAATCAATAAGAGGATTGCAATAAATATATTTCCTTATTATTAGCAGTCATTTTCAGATACTGAATATTCATCCCTCTCTCGGATTATTTAAAATTAAGAAGAAAACCAGAAAGCAGTGTGTGGGTGAGGTAGAGGGAGGAAGAGATGCAGACTGAGTCAGTGAGAGGATGAGAACACACACTTGGACACATATTTATCATTCCTTCCCAGTAAATCCAGGAGTTCTCCATGCAGAGAGCCTTCTTCTGTAAGCAAATCACATTGGGAAAGAGTAAAAAAAGGGAAATAAAGTGTCACTTCCAAAGAAAAAGCTGCCCTACATCCTCATTTGAGTACCTCCCTGCATTATGGTTAAAAAATTTAAATGTTTATTCTATTTCTTGTTTCTGCTGCCTTTGATATTTGGGACTGCCCAAGCTACCAGTAAAAAGACGAGTTTAACTCCGCAATAGAAAACAAAGTCCTCAAGACACATCAAATAGGAATCAATACATAGTTCAGATCTAGGGTCCATGTGGTCCAGTACCAGGTTGGGCGTTTGATTTTCTCATCCAAGGCTGAGAGAAAGTCGATGGATTTGGCAGGAGCTAGATATTAACTCAGTCTTTTTTTTATGAAGGTTTTCTTTGGGAAGAGTCTGAGTTTTCCTCAACAGGCCAGTGAGCTGGAAGTGACCCCAGTCCTGCAGGGTGCATTTTAGAAGCACAAATTATCTCTGTGCCCTGCATTGTTCTTGAAGAGAAGTGAAAGAAAGGAATACAAAAACCAGCATAGAACTAGTTATTGTTTTGCTGGGATTTACATTAGAGCGAAAGGATGCTGACCGTGTTCACGACGCACAGCTTACCATGCGGAACTCGAGGCCTGAATCATTACTGTAGAACCTGGTTCTGTCAGCAGCTTTGTGCATTTCCCAGGACACCGAGGAGCAACGAGACAGCTCCTATTTTACAGTGACCAAAGTAAAACTAGAAAAAGACTGTGCAGAAATACAGGAGACACCCAGCAGGGAAAGAAGTGAATAAGGACAAAACACAGGCCTTTTCACCTCCAAACATGGATGACAGTTGTGATGCCATCAAAACCTGACATTTCACTCCTTGATGCATTTTCTTATTAGTACTGACTCATCTGCAGCCCAGACTGAGCCAGCATCCCAGGAAAGGGCATGAATTGTGTCCAGACTTGGCCAGTGTGCTTCAGGGACCCTCATACTGGCTGAAAGGAAAATGCCAGAATAAGAACTGCTGCTCTGGGTCAGAACACAAAGAAAGTGGGCTCCTGTAGGGATAAACTGTGTGTGCACAAATCAAGACACTATCAGACACACTCTGGGCTGGGGGATGCACCATTCATGTGATTAGTCCTGATCAGAATTACTGTACCTGTCAGGAGAAAAAGATGAGCAGCAGCCACCAAGATGCAAAAGACCTTATCGGCAGAGTGCTGTTCAGGCAAACACAGAAACCTCTTCATTTTCTAGGTGTGTTCTGAAAAAGAGATGTTGGTGAGCACCCCCTTCTCACTTGGCTGAGAAATTCAAACTGCTCCTGCAATCTGCTGCAATGGCATTGACAGCACAGAGGCGCAGAAGTCCTCATTCCCTGTGTGGGGCTGAGTCACTAGATCAGCCATCTCTGTAAAGGTCACAGCGACAGAAACTCTCCGGAGTCTGCTGGTTTCTAAAAGAGATGAAGTTCATACAACAACACTGAATGCGCTTTGGTCACCTGTCACAACTCTGTGAGCCTGTAATCAGCTTCCAGTCTGCTTTGACAAAGTGGTGAAGTTCCTAAAATCATAGGGGGACCATAAGAAGAGAAAGCCCTACCAGTGGCCTCTAGGCTGGGTGTGCTGACCCGCAGTTATAGCCTACAGACTTTGGCGGGACAGTAAACCACATAGCAGCAGACAGGTCAAAGGGCAAAGGGAGAAACAGGACACTTCTCACGGACAGCACAGCCAGTAAAAGTATTTGTTCTCACTCCTGGGCTCTGTCTACAAGCAAATTTTCATCAGTGTAATTCAGCCCTGGGAACATGCCTATAATTGAGACAGGGCTAGTTCCAGGGTATAAGCATATACTGAACAATCAAATCCAAATATGCCAGTCTAAACAGAAAGGGCTTTATTCTGTTTTGTGCTTCAGTTTGACTAAAGTTGCTTGCAAAATGACTGCAGTTAAACCGGATCAATGAAAAGTGGACAGGCAGCCTCGATGTCTGAGAGCCCCAGACTCGCTCCCCGTGCCCTGCAACTCCCCCTGTGCCGCTCTGCTTCCTCTACTCACTTCACCAGGCATCAAAGGAAGGACCTAATCTTGGTTCAGGACCACACTGGATGAAATCTTCACCTATTCACGAGTTACATAAAATGACTGTGAGGGATGAACTAGATCCTCGGATCGTCTAAGGTGGCCATGCTCTGTTCTGTGGAGTCGCCTGGCTTCACATCAGACGCAGCCCTCACCCGGGGCTCCCCACACAGGGTTACAGCACCCTGCCCACTGGCAAAATGGAAGCTGCCCCTTTGTGTTCGGACACCAGAAAATTACAAAAACCTCCGAGCTAATAACAACTCCGTCCATTTCTTTAAAAATTGCACTTTACAAAATTTACAATGTTAGGAAATGGCATCCAGTTTTCCATCTACTGCTGTGACAACAAATCACTTCTCCCAGCTTTCAATGCTATTACTCTGGCAATTTTTTGCTGATTTTGCAGTAACATTTAAGGAATAAAACATTGTGCTCCCAGCCTATGGCACGTAAATATATTTTCATACTTTCTTCTAAGAACACCATAGTTATTTAAAGGCTCTGCTCAAAAACTCACCTCCCCGTGTAGCACAGCTCAGGTAGATTTTTGCTCCACACTGTTTCTTCTGTCAGATGCCAAAAGACCGGTGAAGAAAATATGAAGAGGAAATCAGATGTAACATTGCAATGTTTTCGGTGGGTCAGGAAATGAAGAGGAAATTGCTCTGTTTTGAAACCACATTTCTAAGGTCCTGGAAAATCTGCTGCAATAACAAATCTCTGCTTTCAACCTTCTCTTTTATTACTCCAGAAATGATTTGTTGACTTTTGCAATAATATTTAAGAAACAAATCATTACACTCCCAGCCTACGGTACGTCACAGGGTTGTCCAGGTTTTGTCCAGAGCAAAGTCCAGAGCATGCAGCACTATAAAACAGAAATTAGACAGAAACAACTGAAGAGATCCCCTCATTTCTGTTTCAAAAGTGACTGCACTAAAGAACACTATTTGAAAATTCCCCCCAATAGCTAGCCCATATTTGTAGTACATAATACTATAGTGTAAAGGTCAACACCAGTTTCTTTCTTCCTTCCTGCAAGATATTAATTAGTCATTGCCGAGTTCCAAAAATACTAATTATTGCTTGCTGCTGAGAAAGATTTCATGAGTGACGTCTCAGAGAGACTGGCCCCCGAGAAGGACACCCCTGTGTGCCTGTCACTTTGGTCAGCCAAAGATCAACTTCTCAATTTTGTGAGTTAGCTCCAGAGGGACAAAATCGGCCCTGGAGGCCCGGTGGCTGTCTCCTGCAGGAGCGTGATCTTAAATGTTCTGACAGCAGCTCCCAGTTGTTCACTCCCCTTACTGGATCTGAGAGGGATGTAAGAGGAACCCGAGAAAGCCCAAGGCTGCTGAGCACTGCATCCTGCTAGTCCAGGCACTCTAGGCTCCAAAAGGAATAGAAGAATCCCTCCCTTCAGCTTTCCTACATAACCTACCCATCCATCGTCACCTTATTGCTCACAAATCCGTCTCCTCCCCATTTAAATACCACAGACTTCAAGTTTGTCCTCAAAAACTGAGAGCACCCCTTAACCAAATTGCTTTATATCTCAGCAGCTCTTCTCCTGCCTTGCCTTCCCCCTGTGCACCCACACAGACCCTCTCACAGTCAAGTAGCTGCAGCTGAGCACTCTCCTGCCATCCTGCAGCTTCGACCAGCAGGTCTCAGTCTCCTATTAGGGGCAGGTCACATCCATGAAAATTGCTTGGCAAACACTGCGTCTCACCAAGTCCACACTGCATAGCTTCTCCTAGCTTCTATAATTTGCATAAACTCTTGCATGGAGAGCCTTTCTTTCTTCTGAACAGGGACTGCACAGGACTTTTCAATGATTTTAATTTCCTTCATCTTCTTATATTTGTTTCCACGTTTTTCAGTTTACTTCAATGTTCAAAATTATTCAGCACAGGTTGTTTATCAGCTTCACTGGAGCTGATTGCAAAGGGTCTGGAACGCCATGAGAGGGCATCTGTTTCTTAACTCAGAGGCAGACCCTGATTGAACAGCCAGCATCCTGCATCCATTTCTAGTCAAAACTTTCATTTAGAAGATTCAGAAGATGGCCTTTAGGACTTAGAGCAGGAAAAGACCGTGTCTGCGGAGTACAAGGAAATGAAGCAGAGAGCCAGAACACAGAACACGTTCAGGCTCACTAAGGCCATTCAGACAAAAATAAATTTTGCTTCACGTTGGATGAGCAAAGATTTTTGCCAGGAGGTTGCTATGGTGACTTTTCAGCTCTCCCAAACCTCCTCACACTGTAATTACATCTCAGAGCCCAAGAGCTAAGAATCTGCAATTCTTTGGAGGAAGAATGTGGGTGGCTGACTCTTCAGGATGTTTGTTAACCAGCCATTTTTATTCTAAAACAAAAAGATCCATATACTTGTGCCTTCAACAGGTGCTTGCAGTTTCTGTGAACTCTTCAGGCATTTGTGGCTGCCATGTTCCAAGACCTTCTTGAATAACTTTTAAACTAAGAGGCTTCCTATTCAGAACACCTCCATCCCGCAAAGGTTAATTAAAGGATGTTTAGCTCCAGCTGGGCTGAGCTTTCTTCAAATCGCTGCACATTTCACTTTGGTACCTAAACTAAAAAGTGCACAAGACAGGAGCATTCTTGCATTTCCTCAGCTTTTGTAATTTATGCTAGTTGTCACTGACTGAGCACTGAAAACACAGAAAGCTGTGCAAATATTATTCATGCTCTCTAGCCATCAGACTTACCCAGTTCTGCCCAGCTCCCCTGAGATAAGGCACCATTAAAAAACAATTAAAGCCCAGAACACATATTCTTTGATTCAGTGTAAAATACTGAACAGCAAAGGAAACCGGTGCTAGGATTCAATGCACAATTCTCACTCTTTTTCTTCAAAATAGATGCATCAGCTGCCTTTTACAGCCACACAGCACAGGGGCCTGGTTGCACAGGGCAGCAGGCTAAGGGAGGGCTGGAACTACGCTCAGAACACTCACCTGTAAAGAGCATCATAAAAGGATAACAAATACCATTTATAGTTCATGAACTAGAAGCCGGTAAATGTTATTGCAAAATATTAGATTGCTTCACTATGTAAGGGCAAGAAAAGATAGCAGGGTGTTTAATTTCCTGAGAGTCGACAGTCAGTCCATACAAACTTCTAGATTACAAATTACTTTAAGTACAAGATTGACTTAGTTTTTGGGTTTTTGTGGGGTTTTTGGGTTTTTTTTTTTGTTGTTGTTGTTTTGCTTTGGTTTTGTTTTTCTTTTGTTTGTTTGGTTTGGTTTTGGGTTGGTTTTTTTTTTTTTTCATTTCACAGCTTGGAGAAAATATTTTTGACCATGAGTTACTGAGTCCTGCAGCAAGTATTCCAGAAATCTGGCTAAAATCCTCCCACTCCAAGGTGCAGCAGCTCCAGGTATGACCAGTGAGGATGAGGAGGGGGCAGCTCCTGCCAGAGGCTGCTTTCAGAGGGTTACCTGGGCACGCCTGCACAGGGAGCTACCGGTCCAGAGCAGGCAACGGAAATATCCCGAATGTCCCTCGGGGAACGACGGTCGGAGCATCCGGATGCGCCGGGCACGAACCTCCGCTTAGAGAAAATGCCGAGGGAAGAGCCCTCTTACCGAGGGGCAGCACCTGAGCAGGTGGGGCAGCATGCAGGGTCCTGGGGGGCTTTCAGCTTTTATCAGTCCCTCCCCAGTGCCCCCAGAAAAGGGAGGGATTACTAGGAGAAAGGGGGTTTAAATTGAGAGGAAAAGCTTCCTTTCCCACAATTGTCCGCATTCAAATCGAAGAGGATCTCCTTCCCCTGCAACTTCATTGGTCTCAATCGAAGGAAACCCTGCGTTTTCCATGCCATTACGGGTATTAATTGATAGGGAGTCTCCATCTTTCATTATGTTGCGGTTTAAATGGAAGGGGAAAACCTTGATGATGCTTTTTTATGAGTTTGAATTAAGGGTAGCTCTGCCCTTTTCATCAGCCTAAGGCTTAAATGGAGAGGGAAGCCCAACTGTCCCTCCTTTTGAAGGGTTTGAATTGATGGAAAAATCCCCCGTTTTCCATCACTGGAGAGATTTAAACTGAGGAATGCTCCTCTTTGTCCAATATTTCAGGAGATTAAATTAAACGGGAGAAGCCATTTATTTGCCACTGTGTTAGTCTAAGTGGAGGCAACTGCCCTATTTCCTCATTTTAATGGGTGCACTTGAAGCAAGCTTTGCCTTTTTCAGAATTTTAGGGGTTTAAAACTGCATTTCAGGGCACTTCTACCCACATCCTGGTACCAAACATTTTGGATGGGAGCAAGGCCAGCACAAGTGCACATATGTAACCCTAATACCGCGTGGGAGTCTATTAGTTTTCTTATTTTTATTTGTAATGTAGATAGCCCTAATTAGAGGTTCTAAGGAGACTTTGACTACTCATATCACTAGCATTCTTCTCCACCCTACTTAGTCACACATGAAGTACTAATTAGCAACCACTAAGGAATAATTATGTAAGTTAACAGCAACTTATCAAGTTGCTGTTAACTTACATAAATTACCCAAATTACCCAAGTTACCAAGCTGTGCTGCCTGAACACAAAGTTTTATTTCTTACCAGTTTTCTGCCCTTTTGCTCCAAGTAGTTGTAGCATAAAAGAAAGTGCTGCCATTTCTCTGAAGAGTTTTCTCCTACATCAAGCCCTTTACTCCCCTTAAATTTGAGTCAGAGGAGCCAAACAGCTGCAGCCCCTCGGAGGGCTTTTATACCCGGTGGGATTAGCCCCCTCCCTTTTCCGGGGTGCCATGGGAACGAGAGGCGAGCACCAGCAGGGGTATATTAACCCCAGCCTCTGCTGCTGGGCTTCAGTCCCCCTCTGGGATCAGCTGGGATAGGAGCTCTCCTATCATTCCAGTGAAGAAGCTCTTTCAGCTTATCTTAGCTTGGTTTTAGCAGGTGCTTTTAGATGTCTAAAGCAACAGAGGCTTTGAAGGCACTGTGAAGAAAATAGCAATGAACACAGAGAGTATTTAAGTTCATGATTTTTGGGTTGTGTGTTCAGGGGTGGTAAGGTGCTTTGGTAATTTCTGGTTTTGTTTTTGTGGGTTTTTTGTTTTGTTTTTGGATTTTTTTGATGTTGGTTTTGTTTTGATTTTCTTTGGAGGAGTGTAACTTCCTGAAGTCCCAGGTTGTGTCAAGTACAACACTTAAGATTTTTTCAGCAGATTCATCATGTCACAAAGGAGTGTTGAAGATGATGTTTTAGATTGAGGCATTAGATGAGTTGAGGATTGTGACCAGGAGAGGGATGGTGAGCAGGTATCTTGTTAGGAGTTATTCTAGGGGGTTTTGAAGGCAGCAGGGTGAGAAATAGCGTCTGTTTGAGGGCCTACCCCCCCCCCCCCCGCCCAGGCTTTTCAGAAGCATAGCAGAGGTATTCACATGTTTTACAGCACACAAGGTCATCCACTGCACTCACAGGAATGCCATTTAACTTTGCCTTTCTCTAACCCAGGTGCCACTCCTAATAAAGGCCACAGCCTTGGAATCAGGATGAAGCTGGAGCCTGAAGGAGCCAGGCACACTCAGGAGAGGGCAAGTAGCTGACCTGCTGGGATTTGGCCCACACAACTCTGTACTCATACTTTGGTTTTGGTTTTCTTTATTGTAGCTGACTGAGAGGCTGACAGGCAATCACCGGGCCCTCCAAGGCAGACTCATTTCAGGTGCAACGTGGATCCACATCACGCATCATCCAAAAGATAAGTCCGGGGCCAGGGCTCGGAGATGGGACGATGGGAGAGTAGCGGGTTGGGAGTTCTTGGGGCAGATGTTAAAATCAGCAGAGGGAAAAGCAATCTTCTCCAAGGGGCCTCTTAGAACAGCTAAAGGGAGAGGCTCTACTTTTGATGGCAGTTTTCAGGCCGGCAGTGCAGAACAGTTCCGGTCCATGTTGTGTTGTCCGGTGTACTGTGTTACCTGGTGTGTCTTTGGGGTCCCTTTTGCCTTTTCCCCTTGAGGCCCTCACCACAAGCATAATGTGTCGTGTTTAACGTCCCCCCGTTTGTCACGTTCTTTGTCACGGGTGTCTGCACATCTTTGTGCCGGAGCTGTTCTGCCGTGCCGCATAGCCTGCTGCAATAGGACAAGTCCCGGGGACTTGCAGTTTGTGGGGTGTTGCCAGACTCTAGATGATATTCCTAGATAGACACGAGATGTTTGGAGCTGTGAAGTTATCCTGCAGCCCTTTGATTTTTGTCCTTGCTTTCTTTCAGATGCAGAAGGATAAAATCAAGGGCAAAATCCATCCACCCATTCCGGGTGAGGAGGTTCCCCCGAGCAGGTCAGTCACTGTTTGTCTCTGCGGGGGGAGTGTAAAGTGTGACTCTGTTCCAGCGCTGTTCTTTTTCTTTTTAGGAAGTAAAGCTGGATATCGGCAGTCAAGGTGAGGTGGGTAAGATGATCATTGAGTAGCATACAGAAGCAGTTGTTATTGCTCAGGTCTCAGTTTCTGGTGTAACTCTAAGCATCTGCTCCTGTTTCTGCACTTCAGGCCATCCACTCCGAGTACACTGAGCCCCAGTCACCAACCGGCCGACGTGCAGGGTTCGCCGCTCTCCCGAGCCCTGACGAAGTATCACGGGACTCGGTGATGAAGCCTCTGTCTTTTCTATTTCAAGGTGTCACCAGGATAGCCTTCAGCAACGGCCGAGGAGTTGCGGTGAGTCGGGGAAGTAGGGAGGAGGACCGAGGGTCCGCTCAGGTTTCAGCAATGTCACATTACCTCGTCTTCTCTTACCCCAGGCGTGCCCTGTGACGCGTCAGCCTCGGAGCGCGGCCGAAGCGAGCGGCCCCAGGAGCTGGGCGTTCTTAGGAGAACGGTGAGTAGAAGAATTGTGGGGTTTTGGCCAGTGTGCTGCTGAGATCATGCACTGATATTTGGATTTCTTTGATGTAGCTGACTAAGAAACAACAGGAAATTCTTGAACAGTGCCAGCAGGAACTTCCAAGATGTCGAGGCCACCTTCTTTTGTACATGACACGGACCTGCATCCCCAGATGTCTGAGAGATAAGTAGAGGGCTACGACCCACAGAGGGGATGAAAGCAGGGTGCTGGGTTGGGAATTACTGGGAGGGGTTTTTGAGTCCGCTTTGGAGATGGGGGCGTCCACGAAGTGGCCCCTTAGGCCCCATAAAAGGAAAGTGTCATTTTGATGACAGAACTGAGGTGCGCAGGGCAGAGCAGTCCTGGTGTGTATCGAGTCATTTGTCTATCGTGCATTCTGTGTGTTTGGATATGTACTGTCCTTTACCTTAGGCCTTTGAGGGGTCTGTCAGAAACCTTGGCATCATTCTTAGCATCTGTGCTCTCTGCATTCCTTGGCCTGGCAGCCAGGCCATAGAACTTTTGACTCAGGAGCTCAGACAGACATCAGTCTCTCCTCTATTTAGAAGCATCCAGTCACGTGTCATTTCAGGTCTTGTTGTGAGCTGTATAGACAGCTATGCCCCACCAGGATCCATTATGGTGGACTAGGACTTGAACGAATGTGAGGACAGGTAGAGGCTTCTGTCCGTAGGGTTCTCGGGCATCCCTCTTTGCAGTTCTTGGAATAAATCATTCAGTTAGCATCTTCTTCCCTCGGTGTTTTCTGAGCCTCGTCAGCATGCCATCAGTCCGACCTCGGTCATCTCATTTGGCATCTTCTCGGTCCTCACAGTCATCCTTCTTGCCAGGAGATTTCTCTCCATGTTGTGTGCCCTTTGTTTGTCCCGTCCTGTCTGTCCTGTGTCACGGGTGTCTGCACATATTTGTTCTGGAGCTGCTCTGCCCTGCTGCACGGCCTGGTGCAGTAGGAGAAGTCCCGGAGACTTGGAATTTGTAATGTGGGGTGTAGTTGGACTCTAGATGGGATTCCTAGGTGGACCCAAGATGTCTGGAGCTCTTAAGTTATCCTGCAACAGTTTGACTCTTGTCCTAACTTTTTTTCCAGATTCAGATGGATTAAATCCTTGCCAGAGGGCCCCATCCCGGGTGAGGGGTTTCCCCCGAGCAGGTCAGTCACTGTTTGTGTCTGCGGCAGAAGTGTATATGGTGACTCTGTTACAGCTCTGTTCTTTGTCTTTCTGTTTAGGAAGTAAATCTGGATACCAGCAGTCAAGGTGAGCAGTGGAGACAAGTAGTTGTTATTGCTGAGGTCTCCATTTCTGGTGCAGCTCTAAATTTCCGTTCTTGTTTGTGTGCTTTAGGCAATCCACTCGGAGTACGCCAAGCCCCCGTCACCAACCGGCCGATGCCCCGGGTTTCCTGCGCATGTGAGCCCTGTGGATGCATTACAGGACCTGGTGATGAAGCCCTGAACTTTTCTATTGAAAGGTGCCATCCAGGTGGCATTTGGCGACCGCCAAGGAGTTGCCGTGAATCGGGGAAATAGGGAGGAGGAGCGAGAGTCCACTCAGGTTTCCGCCATGCCAAATCACCTCATCTCCTCTTAACCCAGGCACCCCCTGTGACGACGGCCTCGGTCTCCGAGCGTGCCCGAAGCGTGCAAGCCCGAGCAGCTGGGCATTCCTAGGAGCACAGTGAGTAGCAGACTTGTGGGGTTGTGGCTGATGCGCTGCCGTGATCAGGCACTGATGTTTGGTTCTCTTTAATATAGCTGTCGAAGAGACAACCACCCAGTGCCAGCAGGACCT